>OZ059842.1:33003132-35898515 GCA_964057195.1 Orthosia cruda | reverse complement strand
ACGTAACGCACCGTATAAACTCGGGATGGATGAAAATGGCGACAGGTCACTGGAAAAACTTGCGACCCACGGATGCCCCTTAAGTTAAAGGAGAAAATTTACAATTCCGTGAATAGACCTGTCGTATTGTATGGGTCAGAATGTTGGGCTGTGAAAAAGATGGATGAAAGAAGATTGCATGTAGCAGAGATGATAATGTTGAGATGGATGTGTGGAGTGACGAGAATGGATAAAGTTTGAAATGATATTGAAGCATGGAGTACTGCTCTCATCTCTGGGACGGATCTGCCAAGTACCAGCTGAATGCACTAGACTCGATCGAAAATGGGCCAAGAGGCTCATCGGCAAGGAGATACTGGTTGAGTCTAGGCTCCAGAGACTTGAACATCGGCACCAAGTTGCTAGTCTGTCGGTTTTTTTTTCGATTACATTTCGGGGAGTGTGCGATAGAATTGCATGAACTAATTCCTCCTAGCCATTATCGGACTACAAGACGTACGGCGATGCATCATCGGTACATGGTGGACATCCCACCCATACGCACAAAACGTTTTGGGAATACTTTCATTATGCGAACAGCTAAGGAGTGGAGTTCCCTGCCGGAGTCTGTATTTCCTGATAGCTACAACCTGGATTCTTTAAGTCAAGAGTGAATAGATTTATTCTAGGTAAGCGTGCTATATCGTCGACCACATCATCGCTTACCATCAGGTGAGATAGTGGACAAGCGCAAGCCTATCAAAAAAAAAAAAAAAAAATTAAGAAAAGGTCAAAGAAAGTCAGTGATAGCGTGACGGGGGACAGGACGGTATGGAAGAAGAAAACGTGTTGCGCCGACCACAAGTAACATGGGATAAGGGCAGGAAGATGATTATGACCTACTTATCTATTAGTGGTCATCAAAGTAGTCACGCCCTTTCTTGACATTTCATATTACACACAATCTTTCATCGATCGTTTCCTTGGTCTACCCCCAATCTTCTAGCCATCCACATCAAGCTCAAAACTTTGAACCAGTACTGGTAAAACTACTGTTTCAAAATTTGTCTTTTCCTGTTGTACAGTCCATCCGACCCACAACTTCGGACATGGCACGGATACTGTAGACATACTTATACTCCAAATTCAATTACACACAGTATCAACGTACAAACCAGGGTTGCAAGGTAAACAAAAGTATAACAAACCCCAGTATTTATTGACATTGTTAGTGGTCAAATAGCAAAAATGGTTGGCGTAACGAACCCGTAATCCGATTCCGGGTGGTCAGTTCTCTAAAGTTTCGATCAGCAATCAACTGAGCTAACAGATCTATTTCGTGCGCAAACAAGCCGGGGGCAACCCTACGCACACTCGTGCGATGTTTGTGTGCGTGTAGTGTAGATAAATGTTGTAGAATAAAAATGTGTTTTTATTTTTTTGTTGGATGAATTTGCGTTTAATTGACGGACGGCCATTTAAAAGAAGTCTTTTTTTAAATGTTGCCATTTTATTTCTGATTTTGTTACTATTTTAACAGGTTCACATCAATAGGGTCGTAAGTGTGTATTTAATTTATGATATATTTTTCTAAGTTATGTTTCTGAATTATCAATCTGAGTTGTTGGTTGATTTCTTGCTATTCAAAGTCACAAACAAACAAACACCGAGGATACTTGCAAGCACAAAACATTTGTTCTTGCATTTCTTACTACCAACTTAAACCTTATTAAAAAGCGATTCCTGTACGAGCTCTAAAAACGAATTTACATAACAAAAAGTACCGACTTATCCTTCAAAACATGCAATTAATTCCACAAACAAAATGTCTGCCGAAAAACTGACGTACGCTTCCCGAAAATAAATAATCGACTAAGGAATACATTACTATTCATCGGTTTCATCAAAAACATTCTTAATCACGCAAAAAACTTGAAAAGGGAGATGGATATATCCGTCTAATTTGCCTACGCATTGGAACTCCCAATAAATCTGTCATATCATATAGCCCTTTATCCTTTTGCACAAAGGTAGTGCTGCCAACCTAATAAAAAGCATCTTTGGGCTGAATGGCGTATTTCCTGTGCATAAAATTGAGCACTAAGATCCTGCCAATTAAAAGGCTCAAGTGATGTGGGTATATAGTCGTTGTAAATCAGTTTAGTCGATTTTAATTATACTAATAAGGATGTCCTTTTCAACGTTCTTTTTTTTAAATTGTATTGTTGTATTCGTGTAGACTGCAATCGAGATAAATTGAGATTTCTTTTAATTGGAATTCGTGTGGTATGTTGTTATCATTATTTTATAGTCGCCTTTGTTAAGTGGCGTAAAATAGTTATAAAGGATTTTATTGCCTTTTATTTTGTTTTTATTTGATTAGGGTTTATTGGACTCAATTAATGGACAGCTAAGTGACCATTTTAAAACAATGGTTCGATTTATGATGGGGTAAAAATGCACCAATTATTTTTATAGTTTGTAGAATAGAATATCTTTATTTCGGACACAAAAATCCATAGAGTGTTAGTAACATAGTAGAAAAACTTATTACCTAGTGTTAGTAACATAGAAAAAACTTATTACCTAGTGTTAGTAACATAGAAAATCTTATTACCTAGTGTTAGTAACAATCAACCGCCGCACAAACTGCTGCACAAACGGAGAGCCGAAGCTCTCAGCTACAGTTTTCAGGATGCCGTTCCGACTTTCCCTCACTCTCCTCAGTAGCGACGCTGTTTTTTTACGTATAACAGCGTAGAAACCGTCTGTACGGGCTTGCGCAAACATCTCCGACGCGCTACAGTAACGGGGCAGTCTCAACAACTGGTCCTTCTCCACTGCGCGTCCCGTGGTTGCGAGGCTCCTGCCCTCGTTAACCATTCTCTTTGGTGGGGACCAGACTGGTTGTCGCATCGCGAGTCGTCCTGGCCCCAGAATAGGTTCTCCTCTCCAGAGGTTCTGCCAGGCTTGCGTATTGCAATTGTGGAAACGCAACCTGCATATAATTTGGATTATCTTTTGGACAGATACAGTTCTTTGTCGAAATTGTTAGGCGTTTGCCACCGACCTCAAAGACCATGTATTCACATTTTTTTACATAGTATTTTAATTTTTTACATTGTATGCGCGGCAGCACAGGCTTCACACGTCTTAAGCAGCTCTCTAATAGCTCCCGCCGACGGACCCAGCAGCACCATGTCATCTGCATAACTGATGTTGTTGATTCTAACCCCATCAACACTGCATCCGACACGCATGCTGCTGAGTGCGACTATGAGGCTATCCACGTACAGGTTGAAGAGCCTGGGGGACGTCAGACCCCCCTGCCTCACCCCGCACTCCAACCTGTACTGCTCAGAGACTATATCATCCCATTTCACATGGTTGCTCTGATATCATCATGGTTCTCTGGTTTATGAGCAGCTATCTAAATTTACGAGAGACCAATATTTTGTAGGAAAAGAAAGGGAAACCACACTATCGCTTAGTGCTTTAAGGCTTTTACATCGGAAATATTCACGGTTCCTCTATGATATGCCACAGAAGTGAAGCCGCGGTTAAAAGCTTATACTCGATGTTTCACTGCTTAATACCTTCCTATGCATTACCAGTACTGATCTATTATGAGATCGAAGCCAGTAGCATTTTCTTTTTTCGTATGTATGACTATAATTTATATAAATAATTTATATAATTTAGTCCTGGATACCTTTTTTTCTTCTTGAAAGTGAGAAAGAAAATACGTGTATTTGGCACAAAAGACAATAACTCAGGTCAAATAATTCAGATTTTATTTGACCCATAACTTTGCCAAATACTTATGTCCTAATTCAGGTCATGGCCCAGCCGTGGGCTAAGAGAACTAAATGTCAATCAATTTCAATAGTTCTTGGTTTATAGGTACTTTCGTTCCTTATACCGCCACATGCCAACAAAAACTGGTATCTGAGAAGCTTTACTAAGAAAATTATTATCAAACTACCTAGCCTTTTCCCAATAAGGTTGGGGTCAGCTTTCAGTCATACCAGATTCAGCTGAGTACCAGTGTTTTACATGGAGCGACTGCCTATCTGATCTCCACAACCCAGTAACTAGGTAATGCGATACCCCTTGGCAAGACTGGTGTCAGATTTCAGGCTCATGACTACCCGTAACGACTGTCAAACATCTTTAAATGACAGCCGGGACCAACGGTATAACGTGCTTTCCGAGGCACGAAGGAATGTCATTATGTAAAGATGGTCACCCATCCACTGACCGACCTCGGCAACCGTTGCTTAACCTTGGAGTTCGACCCGTGCGGCTGTTATTATTTAGCCACGAGCTCCGAGCTAATAAAATTATAATGTTACCGTGAAATGATGGTCGTAATTGATCATAGTTACTATGCGTCCCTTACGATATGCCAGTGTAACACTTAAGAGTACATATCATGACTGGTAGTAAATATATTAGTTCCGCTTCAAGGAAACGGTTGCAAAATTCAGACCTACGGTAGAAAATGTGAATGAAGAGTGACATGGGTGGGTTCTGCAGGTTTTAAAAATTTGGAGAGATGGTCAATTTACTTATTTATTTATCAATCGCTGTTTTGTGACGTATATGATTCCCATTATCTATTCTTAGAGAGGGTAAAAGATCTTGCTACTGCGACAGGGGTTCCAAAAGGCCGGAAATTAATATCAATCTGCATCTTTTCAAAATAAATTAATGGAATTGAAGTTGTCTTATTTTTGTAATTTAAAAATTCTGCCTCCGTTCTTGATTTTTTTATTTTTTTTACATAAATTGAATAGAATGTAATCTATAAGATCATTTAAATACATATTTCGAAAAAAAAACTACCTTTTTGTCACCCATTTTTTTTTTATTGATTTCATCTCAACTAAAATAACAATTTACAGCCGGGATTTTATATTTTAAACAATAAAATTGAACGTGACTATAACAAAGAAAAAAAAATATGATACAAAAACTCAATTCAAGAACAATTACTCAACAAAAATTACAAACTGGTCCCTAATTCAAATAAAAACAAAAATTATTCCTAATAGCGTTATAATGGCACTAATAGATTATGTTAGCACAAATTCATTGATAATTACACTTCTCATAATCTTTCTACCATAGCGGCCATGACAGGTAGGTAATTACTACTACCAACATTAGAATAATTTTGCATTTTTACTGTGAATAAGGGGAGAATGAGTACGGTTAGCCAACTGTTAAGTTCTAGTGAAGAATGTGTACTTAGATGTCATTAAATTTTGTTTTTTTAGGTTTAGTTAAATTTTATGCAGGTTATGAGGGAATGTTTTATTGTTATTAATGAGTTTTTGACATGAGTGATTTTACTGCAAGTAGGTAAATTCCCACACAGCCAAACATGCAAATTTTCGCTTAAAATTCTGGAGCTTATCAGAATCTGTGTAATTTCTAGGTGTCATCTTGGCAGACCATAGCGGAGATTGCTGGACGAACTTGACTCTCGACGAAAAGGCGGATCCACATTAGCAGGTAACAAATCTGTACGGAAAAGGGAGTTGAGACTTACAGGGAGGCTGCTCTTGATCTCACGGATCTTGTAGTCAACTTATATGCCTGATTCTGCTGCTTTACACCTTTAATGGTGATATCCTTAACACTGCGGACTGAGCTCGTAATAGTACTTTTTTAAAGTGCTCATTTGTAATACTTATCTTTGGTTTTCTTGGTATCCTCTTATTATATTATCATTACAGCGGAAAGCCGCCCACAGCTAGACATGGGCCTTGCCCAAACGTCACCACATCACCAGTCCTGTGATGTTGTATTGGCGACACTTACATCTATTTGTCAAAGCCAACTATTTCAATTAGTTCCGAAGACTTCCCGTCTCCAAAAACAACTTTATTTCTCACCAAAAATCGCCCATCACTCACAAACTACAAGTTTATTCCGACACACTTTAGCTACACACGACAATGATTGCGCAAATCTAAATAATTCCATTGTCGCAGCCTCCCTTATCATAAATTATGCGTTAGCAAACTCCCGGCACCCTCTAGCGTCACTTCCTGTTCTAACCGGAAGCAGGCAGCCGCCATTTTGGCAAGCACGCGGCAGGAAGCAGGCGCACGCGCATCTCCGACGACACTTCCGTTTTCTCTATGACTTTGGGATTTTAGAGAAAATATTTTGAAAATTGGTTTGTTGAATATCCAGTGATGGGTTGAGTTCAATGATTTATTGTTGACTGTTTACATAAATAGACAACAATAAATCTTAACTAACATTAGTATGAGTATATAATTGTGGGACGCTGACCATTCGGTTTTCGGTGATTTGTTGTGTTATTTTACTTAAAAACCGCTCATAAGTTGCGTTAAAAAAGCTTGTTGTCTTTCTTCTTTCATTTGTAGTTCGTTAATTTAAAATTTGTCTTGCCAAAAAACACGCAAAAAAGCTTCTTAAACATAATCGTACCGACAAGTGTGTACCTAGCAACAAACAGGTGGCCTTATTAAAGCAGACCCTAATAAACTACAATTAAACGTTTAGTTGATGATCTTTGTTGACGAATTTAAGGCAAGAGTGAATAGGTTCCTCCTAGGGAAGCGAGCTCCATTGTCGACCAAATAATCGCTTACCATTAGGTGAAATATTGGAAAAACGCGAAGCTATCAATATAAAGCAAAAAAGCCATAAATATAATTTCAAAACAGAATCTACAAAAGTAATTTAAAAAAGATATTTTTCCAGAATCATGTAAATAGAAATAATTGCATCTGTCTTCAGAAAAATACTTCAACAGTCAACGTACTACACTGTTGCAATGTGAGTATTTTTTTGGATAATGGAAACCAGGATTTCTTGTAACAACAGCATGAGGTGTAGAAATTCATTGATTTTATGTGAATCACGTTACTCAGGATAGATCTTATATGGTCCTTAGACCATGAGACTCGTGACTTGTAGTGTCTTAAGGTGACGACAGCCGCCAACGACCTGAAACTCTGGACAAGTAACATACTATCAACGAAAGCGTCGCGATGGCGATTAGAAAATCTAAAATGTATGGGAATGCCAAGCGCCCCTTGATAAATCCTTTAAATTTTGGCATTTCGACCGTCGTCATCGTTGGTAGAATGTCAGCCTCTGGAAGGAACAAAACGGACACGCGTGTAGGAAATTTTGTTGAAAATACAACTATCCACAATTCTTTGACTTTAAAACATAAAGTCGTGTGAAATGAAGATAATCAAATTTTATTTTGAGATGGTGAAAACATTAAATTACGTCCGGTGGTTTAGGGACGATCGTCGTTTTTTTTATGAATTACACTGTGCTATACAAATATAACTTACAAAGACGAGCTTAACCCAAAATCGTAAAAATCCCCAAATCGTATATTTTTAAAATTTTCTAAACCATATTCTTAATAATATATTTTTACTTTTTTAAGAATATGATTTTACTATTTTGGGTTAAGCTCGCCTTTGTACATAAGCTGTCCTACTGTATTTGTATATTTTTTTTTTGTTTTGTGTATAATAAAGAATAAGAATTTGCCGTTTATACCAGATGTTCATTTAAAAAAAAAAGAGTTAATTAATATGAAAATAAAAAAACAGTCTATTCCAAGCATTTTTCTGATTTTTACTTTCCTTGATGTAGCTCAAAGATAAAATGCAGCGACAAATTTACAATTTATTTCTTAAAGACGTTTGATCCTTTCTTTATTTTGTAAATGGAAGAAACAGCAATGGAAGTAGTATTGTTTCCATTTTTTACCCGACTGCCGAAGGAGGGTAATGTGTTTATCAGTCTATGTATGTATGTAAGTATGTATGTATGTATGTTTGTTCCTATGTGGCGTTCTAGAGACCAAACGCGTTGGCCGATTTTGATGATTCTTACGTCAATCGATTCCTCTTAACTGTGCGAGTGTCACTGGCTGTGGAAAAGTTAAAAATGGCGGATTTTGGGCGCCATTTTGTGGAGGAAAAAATTTTTTTCTTCTTCCAAACTCATCGTGTGGGCTATTAAAATAAAGGGTTTTAAAAGGTGATTACAAAAATATATAACACTTATATGTTTAAATGTACCTAATTAAAAAAAATAACTAAAAATTGTAAATAAAAAAAGTTAATACAAAAATACATCTGGTTTTGGTCAGCCAGTTCGTGAATATGTATCCTCCGACTGCACAGCATGATTTTCTTCTTGTTTACGTCTTTTTAGTTCGCTTTTTAAGCAGTCGTTTTTTTTGAATTTTTGTATTAACTTTTTTTTTTGTTGTATTTCTGCCCCTTAACTCTACAAGTGACAAGTCTCATGGTCTTAAGCATTATTAATTATCGAGCAACCCTTATTTGACGTTAACAACGTGAGCAGAAATAAAATTAGTTTGAACGTGAGACGCCATTTTTATGTAATTCCTAGGATTAGATTGTGAAGTGGAATGTTATGTGTCTAACGCAATGTGTGAGCTTTTTTTTTTTGTTTCGTTTATTAGAAACGGCTGAAAAGTTTAAGATGGTACTATGTGGTAAAATAAAATTTAAAATGTGTGTTTTTTTATTACTCGTGCTAGCTAATTTCTCATTTAACTACACAATACCCATGTATGTTTGTTTCTTTGCATACTTGTTCACTTCTAAAGATTTTGCAAAAAAATAATAACCTGATGCAGCTGAATTCAATGTAGTATTTTACATAGAACGACACTTCCACAACCTAGAAACTGGGTAACATGATATCCCTTGACAAAACTGTTGTCAGATTCTATCTACCGTAACTATCTCTATATCTATCTGCCTAGCCTTTTCCCAATTATGTTGGGGTCGGCTTCTTACCGGATTCAGCTGAGTACCAGTGTTTTACATGGAACGACTGCCTATCTGACCTCCCCAACCCAGTAACTGGGTAACACAATACCCCTAAGCAAGAATGGTGTCAGATTCCAGGCTTCTTCAAATGACAGCCAGGACCAACGGCTTAACGTGCTTTTCGAGGCACGGAGGAAACTCGGTATGTTGAAATGGTCACCCATCCACGGACCGAAGAGTTGCTTAACCTTGAAGATCGACCCGTGCGGCTGTTATTTATTTAGCGACGAGCTCCTCATTCTACCTACCGTAACCACTACCATTAATCTGAAAACGACGGCCGGGACCAACGACTTACCCTGCTTTTCGAAGCACCTACTTACCGAATTACACTTATTTATTCTATAAACCCATGCCAATCTTGGCTCACATCGACAACGGGACAATTAGTAAGCAATCATTCAATGGTGGTGATTTACCAGAATAACTAAATCAACATCAATTCATAGCAAATAACGATGCGGTCATTATGAAGATTGACGTCCGGCGCAGTCTAGGAGCCCATCAATTCTGACCGGGTAGGGTGAACAACAGTGCTGATTTCGCCAGGACTGTCTCGGTACTTTGTACTGTTTGTTTTTGGTCGGGACACCCTAGAAGGATAGACCATATTTTCTTCAGAAAGGTCAAGAGTGTAGCAGTAAGTAACAATCGGTGCGGGCATGTGTGTTTGACCAGATGTATAAACATAAATGAAGCTAAAATAAATTACTCCCTGTGAGTGCAGGGAGTAATTGAAATAAATAAAAAGATTGTCTAAGGATCGTAGAAAGGAGCGTTCTTTAGATTCTGCCAACAACCACGAGAAGAACAATGGAAAGTTTGTGTTAAAAATGGCTAGAAAAGGAAGCGTGCTACTGAGATAACAGTATATATATGAAATAAACATGGTATGATGACAGAAAAATGATCAAGTACTCAAGCAATAAGCCTACTTTTTTGTTATTAAATTTAAGTTTATATAGTTATTTATATAAAATCATAGCTCAGAAATTAACTCTCAACCCTTATGACTCATCCCTGCAGTTGTCCTGACTTATGCTCAACCATGGTCCCCGTCCCCCTCACCAGCAGAGATAAGTCATGGTGGTTGTATAGGATTACATCACAAATTGTGGATTATGCTTAATGGGCTTATGTTACGTATGTAAATCTAATCTAATGCTTAGGACGATCAGCGTTTTTGTAAGAAATGTTGCTTAAAAATCGTGTGTATAAAGAAATCTGACTTGTACGTCTACAAGCAGAAAAAATATATTTAAGTAGTCTTCCTGAAAAGTAAACTAAAAATAAAATTCATTTATTCAGCACCAACTCAGCCACGCAATATTGTACACTAGCTGTCCCACCCGGCTTCGCTCCCGTCATTTGGCTACCTACCTACCCTACATACATGAGTGTTACGTAACTTAAACCGTTTACGCAGCGCACGCAACGTAAGCTCTCAAAAAGGAATATTTTTTCCTGTTTTTGCAACATTTTTCATTTATGCTTCGCTTCTATTAGTCGTAGCGTGATGTTATATAGTCTATAACCCACCTCGATAAATGGACTATCCAACACAAAAAGAATTATTCAATTCCAACCAGTAGTTACTGAGATTAGCGCGTTCAAACAAACAAACTCTTTAGCTTTGTAATATTAGTATAGATAAAATATGATAATAATAGGTAGTTGTTATTTAACTGTTGAATCTTACAGTACACCACTGACTGCCCTCTTTTCTGTCCTCTGCTATCCTCTTGTCTTGACCCCAACTTATTTGGGATCGCCGCAGAACATGACATCTTCTTCTTCAATTCATCTCTATTCGCCTTCATCCTCTCCTTTTTTCTAGCCATATTATGCTTATTCTACGTTAAGGGTAAAGTTATTACCATGTTTTGAACGCATCTCACTGTCAAATACTCTTTTTTTAGGACTTTCTATTTTACACACTGCTACTTCACTTTATTCAAGTCTGTTTCTAAGTTTTATACATTATTTTACGTTTTAATTAATCAGTAAGTTTTCTTTATTAGTTTTTGTATCATCATAATCATCATTTCAGCCGAAAGACGTCCACTGCTGGACATAGGCCTCCCCAGGCGTCGCCACATTGACCGGTCACGTGCGTCTCGCATCCAGCGCATTCTCGCATCGGCTCACCTAGTCGGAGGCCTTTCAACGCATCGTCTTCATAAAGTAAAGACGTTTTTGACATTAGCTAAATATGCCTATTTTAAACTTAACTTCGAGCGTTAATAATTAGTTCTAGCCCATTAATTTTTTTATATTAGGTAACGGCAAATCCTAACCTAAAAAGTAACATTCATATTTATTGGACCTCGTAGCGTTTTATCGTAAAAATTACTATATGACATTATTTTCTAAACTTACATCATATTTATAAGCTTTCATTATCAGGTTTTAAATGTATGGGAAGTGGGCATTGTTCTTTAATAATATTTTCATTTGTTTCTTTGGGTGTCTATCCAGGCTGTCTATCTATATCAGTCGTATGACATCCTGTGTCATCTTATAATAGGCGGACTACCACTCAATTGAGAGACATATAGACAATTGGTGTAAGTGGTCCTTGTAGGCGACTGGCCGACACCACTCTTGCGCAATTGTCGTCGTGACCAATGAATGAATGTCTGTGATACCTACCTACTTGTTTGTTTTCATTATAGGCCTTATTTATTAATAAAAACGTTTTAAGCTTCATGTACTTCGTTTTAAATTTAGCAGATTCTGTATTCAAATTAATCATGGATTATTTGAGTTAGGATACTACTAATCTAAATAAGGTTAAATATTTTTTATAAATATCATTTGAAGACCTCGAGAGAGAGTATCTTTGACAGTCGTTACGGGTAGTCAGAAGCCTTAGATTTGACACCAGTCTAGCCAAGAGGTATCGTGTTACCCAGTTACTGGTTTGTGGATGTCAGATATATATGCAGTCGCTCCATGTAAAACACTGGTACTCAGCTGAATCCAGTTAGACTGGAAGCTAACTCCAATGAAGTTGGGAAAAGGCTAGGCAGATTGATTTTTAGGGTTCCGTACCTACCGTAAGAAAAAACGGAACCCTTATAGGATCACTTTGTTGTCCGTCCGTCTGTCCGTCTGTCTGCTGTCAAGACCCTTTTTCTCAGGAACGCGTAAAGGTATCAAGCTGAAATTTATATCAAATACTCAGGTCTAATGTCCCTTAAAGCTCTTCTAAGCCAACTAAAGCTTAAATCAAACTTCTAAGTCAACTCAATCAAACGATGCAGCCGTTTATATCGCAAATTTCCGCAAATTTTCGACACTCGCAAGGGAATCAAAACCTACAGGGTACTTCCCGTGAACTCAGAATCTTGATATTTGGTACAAAGCAACGTCTTGTAGCACAGATAAAGGAATAATTGCGAAAACCGTAAATTTTTAGTAACATCATATAATAAAAATATTTTTATTAATTTTAAACTTACTACCCCTTTCCTCATTGACGGCTAGAGGTATTAAATTGAATTTTATATCAAATAATACCTTTAAGCTGAGGTTTTTACGGAACCCTCGGTGTGCGAGTCCGACTCGCACTTGGCCGTTTTTTTTATAAGTAAGGCGGTTTTTTATATAATAGTAATATGTTATTTATTCCCCAATAGGGGAAACATAATAGGCAGAATATAAATTATCAATTGCTATAAGAGTAGTCTCGTGGTTAATAGATTAAAGCCACTGAACTTTACAAGTAACGGTCGTTCTATAAGGCTAGATTATTTATTATGGAACTGATGATGTGCAGGGTTGATGCCTGCCAGGTCGTAGTTATCACACACTTGTGCCAACCTGCGTTATCTGATGTGTTCGCGCGCGAGACCGAGACATGTGCCGCTCAGAAACTCTCTTCGATTTTATTTGTTAAAATAAGCTGAAAATCTCACAGAGAGGTGGCCCCAGCAGTGGGAACATTAAAAAATTGTAAATAAAAAAGGTTAATCAAATCAAAAAACCCGAATGTAAAGATAGATAAGCAAGAAGAAAATCATGCTGTGCAGTCGGATGATACATATTCGCGAGCTGACTGACCAAAACCATAAATATCCTCCGACTGCATAGCATGATTTTCTTCTTGATTACATCTTTAACTTTAAGTAACTTTTACTGTCCTTAAGGACGACTGCCGGAATAAAAACTAACCTATGTTCTTTCCAGGGTCTCGAACTATATCCATACCAAATCAGTTCAGCGGTTTAAGCGTAAAAAGGTAACACATAGACAGAGTTACTTTCGCATTTATAATATTAGTACCTACAGATTATTATAGCTGTCAAAAACGACTTCTTAAATAGTCACGACTTTAACTCTGAGAAGATAAAGTGATTCTGGTAAGCATGCAGCTATGACAAATCACTAAAAGAATTCCTAGTCTTACCGGAATACCGTTAGTCGGAGAGTTCTGTAGATCTTGGTCCATAAACAGCCAAACGGACCAATCTTCAAGGTTCATAAACAATGTCCTTCAAAACAAAAAATAATACGAAAAATAAGAAACAGTAAATTACAACTTAATTTACAAAAATTACTTTCAAAGCCCAATCACTCCTTCCGTGCACATCCACCATTAAGATACCATGGTGTCCCATAGCTATAAACCATGTAATCTAAGTGAAACCCCATAAAAGCGGGGCTCGGACACTTTGCTTGTGAATGGAACACAATTACCGCTCGGAAGGGACGCAGAGACAATATGGTGATGGTTGACTGTTTAAATTTTGAGTTTATATAAAATATAGGCCGAAGTTAAAAAAAAAATATCATGATAGAAAACTCAATAAGTACAGTACAATTATTTTCTTTGTTTACACATAATGATATTAAAACATATTTTTTCTTCAAAGTTAGAGTGAACAGGCTTCTTCTGGGTAAGCTCACTCCATCGTCGACTCTGTCTCTGTCACCTATGACTTAGACTAGAGTCAAGAGCAAACCCATCATAAATAAAATAAAATAAAAATATATAAACAATTGCTAAATATATAAACCTAAAAAAAAAAATATATATATTTAGAATATTAAAAAAATACGCCCACCTTGTCAAAAAGTGATTATTATCAGATGCACGACTTTTAATTATTAATTTGTAATGCATGACAGTTACATAATATTATATATAATAAATCATTTGCATGAACATGAAATTTGTTTCCATTACTCCTATTCTATTTTATGCCTTAATACTATTATGCTAATAGTCATTAGGACTAGTAACATTATACGAATTAAAATTATGTCGAAAAAATTAGCCTTCAAGATAATTATGCCAACATAAATTATATGCCAGAAAAAAATATGGCAAAGAATTATTATGGTAAAACAAATTATGCCAAAACAGTTATGCCAAAGTATATTAGGAAAATGAACATTATGCGAAAAAAGGAAGCCCGAAATCCGACGACTGACGAAAAACTAAGTTTGCCGAGATACATTATGAAAATAGTTGTACTGTACTTACCTAACACTTTTCCCTTTACTGTCACAACACTGTCAGCTGTTAAGCTGTCAATCCCAGCGTCATCGTGTCGGTTTGAATGACAACTCACTTCGAGCTCACTCCACCTCAATATATTGTGAAATGTTTACAGAATAGACTAGTTCTCATAAGAGTCCCATTCCCCTAAATTCCTTAATATCCTTACCTCATCAAAACAAAACCCAATCCAAGGATCAATGACGATCTTCCTTCGCCACAAAAAGAAAAACAAAAAAACACTGCCACGCGGAATGCCGCGAAAACGGAAAAATGGCGTTCCCTACGTTGGCGCCAAATTAAACCGGGTTCTGTATCATATCGCGCTTTGATCTCCGTGCACAGGAGTGTTTGCGCAGCGCTGTCTGTCTGTTTGTCCTGAGCGCGTTGAAAAGAGCCCGTGAATGGGAGTCGGGACCTCTTTCAATAGTAGATTTATATCGGACGCCAACCATAGCGCGGCAATTTGTGGGTAGAAGATACTCTGATAAAGTAGGATGTGGAGTGATGTATGGTCGTGGCTATATGTATGTGAGGAAGGATGTATAGAGAAGCGATGGTAAAGAAAGGTATTCAGAACGAAGCGATGGCGGCCTAATTCTGAATACTTAAGTTGACGAAGTAGGTTCGTTAAGATCTTAGAAATAGTTACCTATTTTCTTTTCAGAATTGAGTGTCTGAAATAACCTTGTGCCGCTATCTTAATACAAAGGTAGGTACCCAATCAAATCACTGCGCAAACTAGAATAAATGATTGATTAGTGTGTCTACACTAATCAATCATTTATTTCAGGAACCTTTACAGTTGTACACACTGTTAATATTAGTAGTTTATGAAACTGTTGCATAATGAGGGGTATTAAAACATGAGTGTGTGTTTTAATAGTTTTCACACGAATGTTTTAATACCTAGTTATGTGCAGTTTCATACACTACTTTATCTACACTCATAAATTGGGATTGAACCTACTAAATACCTCTTTTTACATTATCCATGCCATAAAATCGTGATAGCATTTGTCATATACTTTTCTCGACTTTGCTGGTAATAAATTAAGAGTATTTTCCTTCGCCGCATCTAAAATATCGGGCGGAGTCAAATTTGCTTCACATTCACTGATATCAGACATTTTTAAACAATAATTTAAATAACTCATGAAATTCAGTACAGCAAAACTTGCAAAACGTATAAATGGCGCCTAAGGCTTAGCACGCACTGCGAATTTTTTTCCGCGCGTTCTGTGGCCTATGGAGTTGTATGAAGCTGCACGCAATGCGGAAAAAAAATCGCGCTCAAATAGTACTAAAAAATTCGCGCGGAAAATAATTCGCGCGAATCAAAATCGCTGTGCGTGCTATGCCTAAACCCAGCACATCAACGCATTAACCGCGCATGCGCTAAGGCTTAGCACGCACTGCGATCTTTATTCGCGCGTTTTTTTCCACCCATTCTGCGACCTATGGAATTGTATGAAGTTGTTCGCATTGCGGTAAAGAAATTGTGCGGAAATAATATCCCAAGAAATCCGTGTTATGCCACAGAATCCACCGCACCACGGCGCGAATTTTATTCGCCCGAATATTTTGAGTTCTATGAACAGGTAGAAGCATAGATATATTTCTATGGGTAGAAGGAAACAAAATTCGAGCGAATAAAAATCGCAGTGCGTGCTAATTCTAAAGCGGGCATTGTCATAGACAATTTAAAAATGGAATCAAATCTTTTTTTAATAGGTACTATAAAATTTATTAATGAAATAAAAACATATTAATTCTATGAATGTGAGCTATAAACAAGGAACAATAGGAATATAGTGTATGTCGTTTTGTGTAAGTAGAAGGCACTGGAAAGAAGGCGTCAGTTTATGTATGTTTACTAAATGTCAAATTTCTCTCTATTTTATCAAAGACTTGCCACAACTTAAAAACACCGAATCCACTGATTGCTACTCACTTCTACAACCCCATTTTTAAGAAATCATCCACAAATATTCATACATATTGTCTCATACATATTGCCATACACGTCTGCGATATTTGTTGTCTCATCCTCACCAGGGGTGCTAAGTGTTTATGAGGTTTCTTTATTCATAGGTACAAGGGGTTGAACGTGGCTTAAGGCAGTGCTTGAAGCTTTAGAGGTGATAGGCAGGGTGATGTTTCAATTTGAAACACCGAATTGTAGAGGAGGAAAGTGTCTGACTCGGAAACCTGCTTGAATTGTACTTTTCCTGACTATGTTTGTATCTCTATAACCATACTAATATTATAACTAAACGCGAAAGTTTGTGTGTATTTGTGTGTGATGCCCATCATATGCTGAGTTGGTAAACCTTTCGGTATGGGCACGTTCAGCGCGTTTTGGAGTCAGGTTTTTCCAAAGAAAACATATGGCACCCTTTACCGTGGTCTTACTAAATGCCTTGATTTTAGAAAAACAATTGGCACCTGCTCCCTGATTGCGTTAACAGCGATAATTTTAACAATTTTTGGACCACTAACAAACGCATTTTTACGGTGGCTTCATCTAAACTATTAATATAAATTGGAAGGTAATATATCTTATATAGATTTCGTCATTAGAAAGCAAATAGAATATATAATATAGTTAAATGTCATACGCCATTTTGTATCCCGTAAAGTGCAGGGATCTATCGGGATAATTATAATGATAATGTTAATAAAATTTATTTAAAATGTGCTAACTTTTTCTGGCGGTAGTTATAAAAAAATCAGGGCGTATATTGAAACAAAATCAAATGTACCTCCATAGGTACCTAGGTGAAACAATAATATCAGCGCTATACAAACAGTAGTGTCCTGGGTGGCGATGAATTATTCAGAAGACCAGACACTTGGGGTAACTGGGGTTGATGTCTAGACTGAGGCTTATGTACCTACTAGCTGTAGGTGCTGTGTGGGTTGTGTGTTTGTTTGTTCCCTAATAATGTTACACGGCTCGGTGGAGATGTTGAAGAATGAGCTTTAAGAAATTATAAATCGCGGTCATGATATATTTTTTTGAGCATTTTACCTTGAAGTTACTTGTTCACACGAGACGAATGCATTTTGGTTAATCCAGTCAATATTACTAAATTTAATTGTGTGTTATTTTGGTGTAAGACAAGTGGCATTCGACGTAAGCGAAGGCGATAGTCGAAGTGTCAAAATGTAAGGGCTTGTTAAGTGGCTAAGTTTTAAGTGTGTGTGTGTGAATCAAGGTCCTGAGTCAACACGATAAAAGATATGGGCAAATTTAGATAATCGCGAAAACTTGTAAGTGCCAAAATATAAAAAAAAATGCAAAAAAAAACGGAATTTTTCCCTTACTTGTGCTGTAAGACCTTGTTTGTCGATATGTAGGGAAATCATAATGGATTGTCAAAATGGTGGGTTATTGTAGATTGCGACTGTAACGCGAAAGCAAACCTTGGACTACCTCCTCTGGTCCGACTTTAAAAACAAATGAGCCCCTTCCGATTTGTGTGCGTTCCATTCACAACCACAAGATAGCTTTTTGCAATAGGGATGTTTCCTGGGTAGAAAAATGATAATTATTTTTAGTCCGTCAGTGAGATTATCAAATAATATTGAACCCATATTTTTTGATTTATAAAAACTGACAAAGATGAAACGTATCAAACTTCAGAAGCCTTCCAGCCTTAATGCGTAGTGATTTCGGCAAGGCAAAGAGTATGAAAAATCGAAAACATCGTGACGTCACACGATATTTCAACGTACTGTATCGTCGTCACTTTATATTTACGTGTCAAAAGAAAAAATACGTGTCCAATATTTTTATTAATTTACCTGATGGACAAAAAATGCCATGCTGCCATGTTATCTCTCCACCATCCTTGGTTGACTGTAGAGAATGCCTCAGGCATTAAGTCCGCCTATGTACTTGTATGTTGCATGAAGTTTAAATAAATAAATAAAAAACAAAATTTTCAGTCAACTACCCTAAGTATATTGAATCAGCTTCCAGTGCAACCAGTTGTGGCATAACTAGTATTTACAGCCAACTAGTCTGGCAATCATCTCATCTTAAATCATTATGCTGCCTACAGACCTTAATACCTAATTAATTAGACATTATTTAGGGTTCCGTACACAGAGGGAAGCAGGACGCTATTCGACCAGTCTTTCTGTCACCAGTGTTTCTTTTTGTCCGTATTAAGTCATCTTCCTACTTTTGTGTCATGTTACTTGGGGTTGATGCAATACGTTTTCTTCTACCATTCCATCTTATCAACAACGACGCTATCGCTAACTATTTGCTTTCATATCATTTCTCACACAATCCATTCATCTTTTCTTTATCATTCCTCTTCATTCACGAACATAGATATTCATAACTGCCTCCTGGGGGGTGACCATACGCTCTTAGAGTAAGGTTATTTTGAGTGTGTGTAAGGGACAGATGTATATGACGTGTATACATCTGTCACAAAATTTATCCCAAAATAACCTTACTCTAAGAGCTTATGGTCACCCCCTGTTCGTCTCGCATCCAGCGGAATCCCGCAGCCTAAACCAAATCACCGGTCCACTTATTGGGAGGCCTTCCAACTTCCAACGCAGCGGCTTTCGGCTGAAATGATGATAGTGATATTCATAACTCTTTTAGTTACATATATTACTATTTCTTCACTCTTTAAGAGGAAATATGGGCAGAGAGCTCCGACTGAATTCCCTTGGTAAAAAGTCGTAATTCGAGATTTGGCTCTCCCCTAATTCCTCCGCCAATATTGGACAAATTTAAAAGATATTCCATAAACTGAAAAATAAAGATAGATACTATGCCCCTATGTTATCATTTTTAACCGACTTCAAAAAAAGGAGGAGGTTCTCAATTCGACTGTATTTTTTTTTATTTTTTTTATGTGTGTTACCTCAGAACTTGTTACTGGGTGAACCGATTTTGATGATTCTTTTTTTATTTGAAAGCTGGTGTTTGTCATGTGGTCCCATTTAATTTTCATCAAGATCTGATGAAGAACTTCGGAGATACACATCAGAACTCTTCAATAAATGACGGCAAATCACTCGGGATAGCTGCAATCGCATTTATGTTTATTGTTTACACCATTTCATAACATAACATCACACTAGTACGCTCTAAAGGAGTACGCAGGTGTAAACAGTTCACCTTGGTATACCCTTATTCGACCGAATTTGTTTAAGTTTCATGTTATTGGGTAAATCTATTCTGGTTTCACTATGGGCATTATTGGTACCTAGCCTATATAAATTGTGTAGCACAACTAAAAAGTGAAAAATATAAAACTTTTTACAAAAAATACAACCGACTTCCAAATAAAAAAAACAAAAAGTGAAAAATAACTTCAATTTCGGAAGTCGGTGTCAAAAAACGAAGAAAATAAAACAAGAACACCGACTTCCGAAATTGAAGTTATTTTTCACTTTTTTGTTTTTTTATTTGGAAGTCGGTTGTATTTTTTGTAAAAAGTTTTTGATGATGCATTATCTTTAGAAGCACCCTCAAAAATGCTCAAAATTACACTGTCAACTGAGGCCTATTGTACAAATTTGACAACTGCAAATAAATAAGAAAAACATATTTTTCTTAGGAAATTCGGTCGAATTTCTGCGACCGCATTTCTTATTAACCGTATTAGATAGCCAGTTGATATTTTAACAGCTACGTAAACTCTATCATAGCAAATAATAAAAACGGTTTGATGATACGGAACCCTTACACGCGAGGCTGATTCGTACTTGGCTAGATTCTTACATAGTCTAGGTATCGCAATGGATGTCATTAATTAGCGTATAAGGCCAAAACACATTAACTGTTAATTGCGCTGTTGGCTACGTTCACACGCTATTCAAACCTAATTAAGTTGAAGACCTAGATATTTTTCCACCAGGTACTAATTATAAAAGTTTAGAGACGCCTACGTTTAGCAGTAACTTTACATATGATCCTATTAGTATATCTCCTAGCTGAGGCAGAGAGCATCCACAGTATAGTCCTCTATTGCAGCTCAAGATGGCTTCACACTTCACTTTGCTCCACGTTATTCCGGTGCTTGTCGCTTCTGCTATCACGGGGCGTCGCCAGTTTTGACGGGTACAGCCCAAGTCTTCCATTTCCCTTGTGGATTCCAATCCATGCCTATATGTGACCATCATCATCATCATTTCGGCGGAAAGACGTCCACTGCTGGACATAGGCCTCCCTCAAGTGTCGCGACACCAAATGGGCCTGTGCGAATAGCATCCGGTTAGCCCTGCCCTTAATACATAAGTCAATGTACCAGCTCAACCAATAAAAACAAATCAACACCTTATATCAAGCGAAGTACATAAACAGTGTCTCCAGGAACCTACCACACATAAAGCTATAATATTTCAAGCTCCATTCAAAGCTAGGCTACAATTAATGGCGCCCGGGAATATAATAAACTTCATAACTGGAAGGTTTTACTGCCGACATGGGATGTTAAAATGGCTGCTATGGTTGTACATGGCGGTCTGGGTTCAAGGAACCTATGCACGCGAATGAGTTTTATATAGGAATGCCAATTTCCTTAGGAAACACAGAATTGATTGCTGCCCAATTAAAGGAAAGGTGTTTGAATTACTTGAGGCTGTATTTAAATATATATTTTATAATTTCATTTTATTTGTTTTTAACTGTGTCTTTTTGGCACTGCAATCATAGGTTGATTCATTTTAAAAACTTATTTTTCAACACACGACTTACTCAATAATCGCTCCTGTAGTACCAATTTTAGGCTCGCATTGCAATGTATTTCGCACTAGTGCAGAAAAGTGTGACAGCCGCCACCTATTAAATTTATAATATTTAGGCTGACCAGGGCCCTGAGATTTTTTTACAAAATATTGTATAATTTACGAAATTGTTACTACTTTACGTGTTTGCACATCTCTGATGGAAAAGCATCCTTACTGCTATACCCCTAATGATTTCCTGATGCTTAGTATGATAAAGATAGATCAACATGTGTCCTACGAAAACGGGGAACGAAATCTTTTTTGTAATTAGAAAAATAATTAGTTTCACATTTTCTAACAAAAGCCTCAGCAGTTCTAAGAAATGCTAATAAGGGAAGTTTCTCTCCCCATAAGTTTTCACCATGAAACACTACCATTGTCACACTCACAAAAACTGGTGGCACAGCCGTCATTATAGTGGGCGTACCGAGGAAACCTATGGAAATACGGAAAATACACTCTACCTTGAAGTAGTTAGAGTTTATATTAGAAAAGCCGTTGTTTGTGGATCTGAACGTGTTATATATTGTAAGTAATTTATATGGGAAAACGTGTCACTGGCCTTTTAAATAGAGTGACAAGAAAAATCTAGAAAATCTGAACAATCTGGAAGATTTTTTTTTAAACTATTTAGTTACTTCTAACTTTTTCTCTCTCTTAGTGGGTCCCTCATGTCTGAGGATCGTGGTCAGCATCAGGGTTACATCTGGAGCAGATGATCTGCTTCCATCGGTTTCTGTCCAGCGCATTAGTTAAGACCGTCTAAGCGCGTTCATACCCCTTAGTAGGTTAATAAAGGTTTCAAGGAAGATCAGAATAAGTCAATGAAGAATCTTTACAGAAAGCTATTGATGGAAAACTATTAGTATATACCCTATCCATTCTGCCTCAAAAACAAAGTTGATGTTAAATACTCAGTCAAAGACTTAATGTTGAGAGCTTAGGAAAAGCTATAGTAAATCTTTTAGCTGTAGAAAACATTTTTCACCATTCAAAATAGGTGTTGTATAAATGATAAAAAATACTCGATTTATAAAAAATCAACTCTTAAACAAGTAAAATTTAACAATTTAAAAAGCTCCCGAAACATGTTTATTTCATGCTACATAATTTATCTATAACATAGTAGATACGCTTTGATCGGCAATCTATTGCACACGTAATTATGACACGATCTTGCGAAAACACCTTGATTCAAACAGTAATATGCCGAAAACATTAGAACAGCTGAACCGATTTTCATCAAACATAGCTAAGAACACACCCGTAAAAAAGAAAAGAGCCTCTTTTCAAACAAAAAAAAAAAATTAAAATCGGTTCATCGGTTTAGGAACTATGATGGCACAGACAGATTCACAAATATACACAAACACACAAGTACAAAACTAGTAAAACACACCCCTCCCACCACCTCTCTTAAAAAAACAACTGTTCCCTACAAGTAAAGAGAAAAAAAGTTAGTAAACAAAGTTAGTTAATTATGCAAACAAAAACAACTGAAAAGCTGTTTTTTTCTTTAAAACTTTGTAAGACTCAATAAATTGTGCATGGTGATGAAAATATAAGACTTTAAAAAAAAATGTAGTTCCATCGCCCCGCCATTTTGTTTGGGCTTGCAACCAATTAACACTGAGGTACTCACACGAAGCCTTCGAAACCACATATTTGAACACAAAAAGTTGATATATTACAGGCTATCAGTTGACGAAAACGGCAGTGTCGGCTGTCGGCCATTTAAATCATTATAGCCCCTACTATGTAACAGTTTGGGAGGTTTAAAGGCCCAAATAAAAGACTTTTAATCAAGATTTTAATTTTATACTAGCTTTTCCTTGTGAATTTGCGCGCGGCGTTTTATTCCAAGACAAGTTATGATCCAGATTATGGTCTACCCATGTTTAGGCGTCGAAACGGAACAGACAGGTAATTAGGTACATACATACTTTCGCGTTTAAAATAATCTGACAAATCATCGCATCATCACGTCTAAAGTATATAACTCTTTTATCAATCGAGAAACCGTAGAAAAAACCGAGTTTGTACATTTGTTAATCACAATCTTTACTATTTTTTTTCTATTCTTTAGTTTGGTTTTCTATTAAAGCGTGTTTTTTTGGATTATTATTTATTTGATTACTGATATTTATAGATTTTTCGATGAAAATATCATAATAAGTCAGGCAAGTCCAAATTTTTGTTATTAACATTTTTTAATACAAGTAAAAGTTGATTAATTTAAAGCAGATACTTAATGAATTTTACACTGTTTGCTAATTAATAACAGTTATTAAACAGATCTTCTTCTTCTTAAATAGATATAATGAGCCTCTGACAACAAATTCTAATGAACGGTTTGTTGGAACTTAATTAATTAAATAATTTACATATTTATACTGTGCGAAAAAAGTTAAATTTTTAAGTCAGTTGCTGATGAGGTCATTATTCGGGGGTAATGTTAATTTTCTTAATTCTAATTTATTTAGATATATATTATAAAAGGGTTAATAAAGGTAAAATATAGTGTTTTTAAGATGTATCGTCAATATGTATCATAATCTTTGATGAATATTAAACTTTACTGCCTGAATTGTCACTTAGAATTCTCTTTGGATAACTTGTGAACTGTCAGTGAAGAACATGTCGGTGAAATATAAAAATTTCACCAAAACTTTAAAGAAATGGAATGTGGATACCAAGGAATGTCGAATAAAATGATAGCAGGATATTTTTGATTGCTAAAACAAGATGATCTAAACAAGAGTTGAGCCATACCTAGAGTCTTTTCTAGCAAAAGCTGGGGGCGATGGGGTAAAAATAAATACAAAACTAAGTTCAAAGCACCAAAATACCCCAAGATCAGTCGTCAAATCCATTGGGGAATGAAAGTCCTTGAATTCGCAGGTCTGTGTTATGTTTCAGCCCCATGTTACAGGAGGTGAGCCTATTGCCATCACCCGGATGCTGGTTCAGGCTTCAGCAATTCGGAGTTTGATGAAAAACCCTAACAACACATTGGCCAACGTAGGAAACGAACCAAGGACCTCATACTCATCAGTAGCGCTTGTAACAATAAACCAAGGAAACAGTCAATATTAGGAAACGTACCTATACGCTATAAACGTGGCCACGTACTAGGCCGTCTAAGGGTTAAATCACCACCGACTCGAAAAGAAGAAAAAGAACACTAGAACAGCCTCAACCGCAATGAATACTATTGAATTTACAAAATTAATGATATTGCGAACGATTGTGTGAATTTGTGTAATAATCCAAAGGTTACACACACAAACTTGACGCTTTTAAAAACACCGTAATAATTATTCTGAAACGCAAAAACCCAATGAAAATGAACCGCCGATACTTGTGGCTCACGTACAGAGGGTTGATTGCAATCAGTCGCAACCACCCTGATTGAATTGCGTCGATTCGAGATTGGGACATACACTGTACTCGTTTGGGCACACTGTTTGTATAGGATATTATCGCGGCGTGGTTAGCGGGGTCGGTTCGCTGGATGGTGCATGAATTAAAACAACATTTTATTAGACACAGTAAATGAGACGATGTAAATTTACGTTTAGCTTAGAAGAGCTAAACGTAAGCCACGTTAATAAAAATAAGAGTTATAAAAAAAAAACTATGATAAAAAAAGGATATAGAGTATTAAAAAAAACTTAGGCGTGGCTTCGCACGACGTGGGTTGTTCAAGGTAGACAACCAAGCAGGCAGTAGGACGGAAAGGAACTTCTCAAGGCGTGGTATGCTCGAGGTAGGCAAGTGAGCAGGCACCACGACGGACAAGCAGGCAAACGGCTGGTAGCTAGATAAGCAGGTTTACAGGTAGGTAGGAAGGCAGGCAGCAAGGAGTGTTGAGGAACCGGACTGTGGCGTTAAACGCCGAACAGCGAACCCTCCTACAGGGGTAGGCAAGGCGTCGGACAAATTATATACAAATATACACACACTTAATGTTTATTGTCAGATACTAACTACTAAATATTGAAAGTTAGAACACATAGTGGGTACGTTAAATATATATGTTACACTGAACTGATCAGGCTAGAATTCAAGTATTTAGTCAAATTTGTTTAAATATTATAGACGCAAGCAACAAAAATTTAGGCTTCACTAGCAAAACCCAAAAACAAACTGAAAAACTGACGCCCGTTTTTCCTCGTTCTGTGTCATATCTTCTGAATTTCAAATTCAAATCTCAATTATAAGATATTGTCAACGAATAAAACACGGTTTACACAGGGGCAGTCTGCCGCTGCCCTTATTTTGAAGATTAAAATGTGGAACCTTCTTTGTAGAAAGGTCGAGCAGAAGAAGTGTCCATGGTATGTTATGTCTATGGCTTAAGAAAATAAATTGGAGAGACAGATATCGGTTCCGATTAAAATGTCAGAGTATAAAATATTCTAAGATTTTACAAATTAGCAGTATAAAATAAGTTGTGGATGTTAAAACAATCGCAGATAACTAAAAGTATGCTTTCCAGGTGCTAACAGTATCAAAGAATACATAAAAGTGAGTCACATGAGTTGATACAATTTCAAAAGATAAAAAGGTGTGGTTTGTATAGTATTATAAAACGTAAATAGACTAAAAGATGTGGATTTGTACTGCAGAATACCACAACGAATACAAAACATACATAAATATTAAAAGAGACAAAAAAACTACCTACTTTTGGAGTTACTTTAAACCAACTTCAAAAAAAGGAGGAGGTTCTCAATTCAGCGGAAAGTTAGTAATTTTTTTTGTGTGTTAATTCAGTTGATGTTTTCATTTAAAGAGTATGTTCCCGAATGGGGACCTTTTTAAATTTGGTGGAGATCTCATGAAGAAAATCGAAAGTATTCAATGGAACTCTTCAGTTAATATCGGAAAACCACTTGCTTCGCTGGGATTGCTATATAATCGCATGTCTGTATTATTGTTTACTAAACACCTAGCCTCTCTCCATTTGCCATACAATTGTGTTTTCTGCTAGATCAGTACTACTTCATTCAGTAGGAATCAAATAGAATGTTAATCAGCCTTCATCATCTCTTATAACGACGATCTAAAGGATCCAAAATCGTTGACGTTTTTTTTTGCTACCATATTTCTGGTTATCGTAAAGCGAGGCAGCATCCAGCCACTCTTACTGCATCCATGTAACGAGGAGCTAAATTACCTTTATCAGATACTTTATCAGCTTTTATTTAGTGCCCCCAGTATGTATAACAATTTGCATGATTTGTTGTCCTGTGTATTAACTTCTATTACAGTGTTGTTATAGTGTTATTCTGTAATAATTAACCGTGATGACTTTAGTGAGGTGAGCTTTAATTCATTAATTTATTAAGCTTAAGTTCTCTTGCGACAATTAGAATGACAGCTCTCTTCATGTTCACTTCACCAAAGCATTCACAGTGAGTTTTTTTTACAGAATTGACCGGCTGATTGTATATTTCAAGACGTGTAATTTTTGAAATCACACGTTTTAATTTGTAATTTATGTTTAAACGCCACTTTGTGCCTTTTGGACTAACTCTGTTCTATCTTCTGCTCGATAGAAGGAGAGAAGTGGAAATTATATTTTTCTTAGTTACTTCTTCACTGTTCTTTTCTGATTAATGGCGTTGCGAGATTCATTACAGTTGACTCTATCCTTCTGGATTCATCGAGGTTCATTGATTTTGCGCTTTTTCTATTGGTGGCTACTGTTGATTTCAGCTTTCAGAAGTTGCAACTCCACCACTATTATATGGTGGATTTGTCCTTTAAAAAATGTGTAGTAAAAAAATAGAATATAGAATGACATCTGTCTTCATGTTCACTTCACCAAAGCATTCACAGTGAGTTTTTACAGAATAGCCCGGCCGATCGTATATTTCAAGACATAAGTGCAACTTTTGAAATTACTGTTTTAATTTGTAATTCATGTATAAACGATACTTTGTTCCTTCTGGTCTAACTTCCTTCCTTTTATCGAGAAGGTGGAAATTATATTTTTATTAGTTACTCCTTCACTGTTCTTTTCTGATTAATGGCTTCGCGAGATTCAAGACAGTTGACTCGTGCCTTCTGGACTCATCGTCACTGATTTTGTGTTTTTCTGTAGGTTGCTACTGTTAAGTTCGGCTTTTATAGTTGCAACTCCACCACTATTATGTGGTGGATTTGTTCTTTAAAAAATGTGTAGTAAACAAAAAAGAATACAGAAAGCGCTTTATATAGTAACATAACTCTATAAACCTTTTACAATGCACCTCACATTGTTAATTCAATGTTCACCCATCCAAAATGGCAACTTCACCAACACATGCTTAACCTGCATCCAGCACAAACTCAATATAATGATTGCCGAGCAAATTGTATAAAGTCGAATCACAGTAACGAACATCAGTAACCGTTCGTAATTCGGTTTGTAAATCAGCGCCCATCGAATTAATCCCTACAGGAAATCGGTGATTTTCGCTTGTTTTCATACGAATATGAACCTTATTTCGAAGAAAATAAGGTAGTTAAGTTGCATTGGGTCTCTGGTTATGGAGCCAATAAACTGATTTGGTCTTATAAGTGGATAAATGTGATTTTCTATTTATATGTGTTGTGGTATCAGTTGCAAAGGGGCTGTGTAATACAATTTCTTTTGGATTCTCTTGATAAACATAGCATAATCAGTTACGTTCCCTGCACTGCTGGGACAAAGGCTTTCGGATTAATAGGCAGCTGTCACGTTTTTGATATTTTTGTTCTAGAACATGCGGTAGGTTTATTACGTATAAAACAGCAATCAGCAATAATTGAGCAACGATCGCGCGGTAGATCGCTATATGTCATAAACATCGGGATTACGTAACCAATATTAGCTAATCGCTGTTTGTGAAATGTAATTATTTCGAAAAAAAGCCGCCAAATACTATAAAACTTCTGTATTTAGCAATTCGGGACCGGTTGGCAATCTACCAACAACAAGAGAAAAAGTAATCACAATTTGACATGGGCTGTCAAATTGTAATTACTTTTTCTCTTCTTGTTGGTAGATTTGACTCGAGCAAATGCTCACCATAATCGCGATCACCCTGCGTTCAAATAAACATTTTAGTTAACTGCGAGTAATTGTTTCATAGAGGCACAGCACTGGCGAAAAATTGTTATGGTGTGGCTATTATTGCGCAATAATTTCTATCGTTTTGCTCTTGCAAGGCATACCTACCGGTTTTATTACGATGTTTTCTTTACCGTTTTGAGAGCAGTTGTGGTCAAATAAACTATAAAGTAAAGCACCTGCCTGGTTGCCCACGTTCTTAAAACTCGTAAGTCGAGACCCACTACATCAATAAGTACTACCGGACCATCACTGCCGTCTCAAAATTAGCATGGTATGGGCAGCACTGTGGCCTTAGTGCAAGTTTTTATAATCACTCGATCGCGTTAACGTGAACTTCAATTGGCACTGAAACTAAATTAGCGCCGTCATGTGACAATAGTATGCAAAACACAGAACGCTAACGCAATCCATCACGTCTTTCTTATAATTTTACATGAAGTAGTTGCCACGCAGCTTAATTCTGTATCTGGTGTTTGTTTTGAAATCCGCTCAAGTGACAAAATCCCTAACGACGTTGTCACTTGAGTGAATTAGAGATTAACCGGTAACTTGAAAGACACAACAGACAATACGGCAACCAAACAATAGTCGAAGAGCCGTTACTTGCCATATGCTCAACAAATGATGATAGAAACCGCAATTTGAGCTGCACAAGCGCAAACCGGCGACCACACGAAACCTGCCAATTACTAATTATGGCAACAAAAAAACTTCACCCCAGTATACAACTGTTTTTTTTTAAATAATAATAAGATCGCGTGCGGTAGATTTTTTTTGGAGAAAATTGATTATAGATTTTTAGGGTGGTTTGGTGGTAGAAAAAGTAGGTCCCCATGAGTGTTGTTGAATGTAGATGTTAAGTGTTTCTTTATTAGTGAAATTATCGAAGACAGCATTTAGACTAGATATAAAATCGCCGGGAAAGCTGTATGCTTACTTCTGTTGGAAAAAAAAATTTGGTGCATTCCCTAATGCCCACTTCGTCTATGAATTAAAGTATTTATTGCCTGCCTGCACTGAGTGTCTCTTTGTGATTGTTGCTGATATGTTATGTCAACAGAGCAAGGAAAACCGCGCCAGCAGCGACTAGTGACGCATTAATGTACATTAATGCTAAGCACCAGTTTCACCAGTCATAGACGTCGTCTGGGTTGGTCTCCATCAAAACTTTAATAATGTTCTGGAGACTCCACCCATCTTTAAGACGAATCTATTGACGTAAGAATCATAAAATCGGCCAAAGCGTTTGGTCTCTAGAACGCCACATAGGATCAAGCATACATAGATAGAGTGATAAACACATGACCCTCCTTCGGCAGTTGGGTAAAAAGAATACCTTCCACTATTCATTCAATCCTGCAGACCACCGCCAATCAAGTACTACACGCCAGTTGCGACAATTCTTCCTATTGTCTATATTTAAACCAAAATAAAGGCAAGCACCCCATTGTCCTTGCCATAGCTACAGGAGACAGTTGCTAACAATTATCATGGGGCACAAAAGACCCCTTACTTATGGGAATTAATAGGTCGTCAAGAATAAGACAGTTTTGTAACAAATGTCGTTTTTAAGATATAATATTTTATATTGTTTGGGTATAGTATTTTGTAATAACCGAAAATAGAATGATGGAAATTGGAGTATCACCATTATATTCAGGTTCTGGAGTGATGACCGTGTACCGCGGTCGAAAGCTCCTATAAGGTGAAGCGGTGACCTGGTGAAGTCCGTGGAAGTCCACTGGACCCGAGACGCACAGGACTGGTCGAAGTCTGACCAAATTGCCAGCAGTTGACGTCTTTCAGCTAAATTTAGTTAATGTTCTGCTTCCCTAACAATTTATAGGGGTTTGGTCCTGAAAACCGTTACATTGCTTCAAAGAACAATAGCGAAATAAAGCTGACTTAAATTTGAGCGTCTGGAAGTGAGTTATATACGAAAGAATTTCTATTAGTTGACTACGTTATTTGAAAGTATAATTAAAGATTAAAAAAAAACATTATAAATGAAAGTTAATTGATTTTTTCGTTATCTCGCATTAGCTTAGTGTTGCCATTTTACACTTATTCTGACAAGTAGTGACTGTAGTAAGTATATCATTATTGTATTTGTTATTATAATAAAACGGAGTAAATGAATTAACAATACCGTTTATGTCTAAGTGTAGGTGTCCTTGCAGGTAGGTAAGAATACTGTACCTAGTGTAGTAGAAATAAATGAATTACTTACTTTCAATTAATGATAGGCAAAAAGACTAGTATCCATGTCCAAAAAAAATATATCTTGGTTGTTGACGAAGACCTTTTGATACACGTCAAAGTAACTAGTTTAAATAAATAAATATACTCTTTCCAAAGAGTATTTATTTTACATTTCATGCTGAAATAACTAGGAAAGGGAAATACTACTGCGATATTGCCCTTTTACTTCCACGGAATAGAATAATATTACCTATTAAACACATTATTAAAAGTTTCCCAGACATATCCTACAAAAGTTCATGACTGAATATCTATTATTCTCGGCAATCTTGAACAAAAATTCTTGCACAAACTAATTCAGAACCTGAGCCTGAATTAAATCAAAACAGATAGTTTTCATTTAGAGTCGTAGGAATTTAATCTCAGCTAAAACAATGTATGGGCTTCTGCCATTGTCCTTTCTTGCAGCCAGTACCAGTAGATATACTGGAATGTTTGAAATATTGACATGTTTGCTGAAGATATATACACAATTAGATACACAAAACATAGCCTCTTTTATGTTTTTTGGAGAGTTCATGAAACCTACACGATCGTAACCCAAAAGTAGGTTAAGACACGTCCTAAATACGTGCATCAACAGTCCTCAGAAGCAGCTTCTGGTGTAGTTGGGCATGGCAATAAGTATTGTGGCACGAATTAGGAAAAGCTTATGTTCAGCTATGGACTGCGATGGCTAAAGTTTACTCCAATATTACAGGTTAATAAAATTGTGTAAATATTATTGTCCTTATTCATAAAAACTATGCAACAGTGTTCTTTTATGTCTCTGTATGTCATTCGGTCTCCTGTATAATTTGCAAATCTGACTGAAAACTAATAATTACCAGAGCATACACAAAAACAGATGAAAACCACAGATTACTTATATTATAACAATGACGACATGTTGCAAACGGGAGCCCACAGATTAATAATATCTTACCAATCACCAACTTATCTGTACCTATCGACAACTGAGAATACTTCAAAAAGAGACCCTGTTACTTCGACATACGGTTCAGGAAGGATAGGCTTGGGTATATAGAGAAGTTTGTGTTTCTCAAAGTAACAAATCGGTCGAAATCGGTTGAAAAGGCCGTTTTTTGTCAATGATTGGTCCTCATTAGGCCACATTTGAGAGGATGTGGTCCAGTGATGGTGCTCCGTGATCATTGTATCGTCACTCCATGTCAAAGGCGGATCGTTTGAGGTGCACGCGATGGTTTGAGGTGACCCCTCCTTGATATGGCAGGTGGTGTTTATTATAAGATGAAAAAATAAATAAGATTGATTTTACAAGGAGTGACTGCCTGTCTGAACTAGCTGGCTGGAATGTTTACCCAGTAACTGGGTAACACTGGCTGTTGATGGCAACACAAAGTTAAAAATATTTCTTGTTTTATCTATGATAACTGTCATCTGTTGTAAAGAACTTTCACACCTTCATCGTCTTCCTGTGGCCTAAAAACCACCACGCATTCATGTGAGTTATAGTAAATAATTAATAAAACAAGCAAATTGTATCAATAAACCAGCCTATACAAACTACAGTCTACATCAAAACAGTCCCCAGGATATTGGAAAGCTAAAACCTAATTAAGCTTCGAACTAGTTTGAACACTGGCAAAATTGGTGTCATTTTCAAGAAAGGCAAAGGAAACTAAGGCTGATTTTCGATATGAAGGGACCACTGAATTAATGATAAATATCCAAAAATATTTAAATCTAATGATATAAAGGTCGGGAGGGCACGCCCTATAAAGACATACATAACCCCTTGTAGGTGATGTTCTTCAGGAAGGCCAGGTGCGCAGTACTCATAACCGGCGTGTGTGTATGACTAGATGCATGAATGTGAGTGAAGCAAAAGAAGTATGTAAGGATCGTTGGTGGCGGTTCTGTAGTTTCTGCCTACCCACATGGGAAAAAGGCGTGAGTTTATGTATGTATTTAAATCTAAGTGAGTAATGTCATTCGGTCACCTGAAATAATATATAATTAGTAATCTTGTTTACAAACTCAGCAACATAGCTTGCAGTCCCGAGATAAATTATGTTTTTGATATTTATTTGGCTACACGGCTAGAACGCTCAGCGTCCCAAAAATGAAGAAAAAGGTATGAAAAAGATTTATAAATAAATAATGATTATTTTCCAAAGAAATATTACGATGATAATGTTCTTTTACTTAAATAAAAATATTGTCTGAGTTTTTTTTTCACCGTTTATAATCGTAAGGACGCTATTACATTTTTCTACAAATAACAGTGCTTTTCAGGTACAATTTTAATGTATATGCAATCATAGATGTGAAGATATCATGGTCTTAATTTAAAGATAATATATTCAGCTCCAGATTGGCATCAGAAAAATTGTATGACATCATACAAAATTTTCGAACAAATACGTTTTGCCCATCACGATAAACGCAAAAATATTAAAAAAGTAGGGTCCGAATAGATCCCAGTTTAGTTAATTTTACAGCATTTTTTATCTTCAAAATTATAAAAAAATTGCGGTATATATAGTCCTTTACAGGTTCAGATAATAATTTTTTACCCAAATCAATATATATTTTAATTATTAGCTAAAATAAAAACACTTGCCGACTTCTTCATACATTTTGCAGTCGAAGCTTATCATTCCGCGCTCAGAAGCGCTCGTGGAAGGACGAGCGTATCGCTTTTTTGCAAAAAATAAATACGATAAAAGTAATAGAAAAGATTGTAGTGTGCATGCGTGAGTCGTATGTCGTGATCGAAAGGAGTTGATATTTTACCGGACCGAAATAAAAGTATGTTTGAGTTTCCTTTTATTATTAGAATGTGATTTAGAAATTATGTTGAGTATGATCGGGATTTGGATAGGTATTGTTAAGCAGTTGTTGACAAGGTTGAGAAATGGATGGGTGGGTTTAAGCAGCTCTTAGTAAGGTTAGGATTTGGATGGGTAAGGTTAAGCTGGCGGCGGTAAAGGTTAGAAGTGGATGGGTGGGAGGAGATTTATGATTTGAACCGGTTTGTATGTATGTATGACGAATACGGGGTCAAACCAAAATACAAGATGGCGGCGACGAAAATTTGGCATCTTTTCGTCACAGGTGTCATTGTCTGTTTTTTGGGGTCGCTTATATCGAATATGGGGTCAAAACCAAAATACAAGATGACGCCGACGAAAATTTGACCGCTTTTCGATATGGGTGTCATTTTCATGGTTTTTGGCGTCGCTTATATCTAATATGGGGTCAAAACCAAAATACAAGATGGCGCCGACGAAAATTTGACATCTTTGCGTCATGGGTGTCATTGTCATGGATTTTGGGGTCGATCATATCGAATACGGGGTCAAAACCAAAATACAAGATGGCGCCGACGAAAATTTGACATCTTTTCGTCATGGGTGACATTTTCATGGTTTTTGGGTAGTATGTCATTAGCTGATGCTCATTGTGTAATACTCCAAAAAATTTTGATGGTAATATTTTATATAATATGTAATGCAAAATGTTCAAGTTATTTTTAGGGTTTCCTCTATTACTAAGACTCCGCGGTCCGTCTGTCTGTCTGTCTGTCTGTCAGCAGGCTGTATCTCATGAACCGTGATTGCTAGGCAGTTGAAATTTTCACAGTTGATGTATTTCTGTTGCCGCTATAACAACAAATACTAAAATAGAATAAAATAAATATTGGGGCTCCCATACAAAAAACGTGTTTTTTTTGCCGTTTTTTGCAATAATGGTACGGAACCCGTCGTACGCGAGTCCGACTCGCACTTGGCCAGTTTTTTAATCCTTGTGACCGGAAATTATTTCGTTTTAGGTATCTACTTATTTTACGTTGCGTTTTTTTTTAAATACCTACTTACTACAACAAAGTGAAAGCTAATTCTCTTTTCGAAAGTCGGTGTCGGTAGCTATTGTTTTTCGTTTTTCGACACGGAAAAGTTATTATTTTTCTCTTTTTAGTTTTTGTTGGTATCCCATATTGGGTAGGTATACTAAATAAATGTGTTAACCCCCTAAAAACGTACAAGCGTGATTTTATATTATGGTATGGTGAAAACAAAACATAACTATACGATCACACTAATCGCAGGTCATTTGCTATTTGTTATTGAAGAGTTCCATTGTCTATCTCCGAAGATCTTTATCATATCCTTAATATATTACCAATAAAACCTTCCCTGAAAACACATACATTAATCGACGTTAACCCGATAGTATCGGATAAGTAGTTTTAAAGAAAATCGCGGATACATACGGGTCGAATAGATAGAGCACCTCCTTTTTTTGAAGTCGGTTGAAAATAATAACCTACTTTTTACGACGACGGTTTGTAACAGTTACCAAATGCATTTTCAAAGTGCCAGCTAACCTTCCTTCTTCTTCCAACTTCAATAAAATTAAAAAATAATATCAAGGACCAATATTATTTCAGTGATGTATAAAATCGAGCGCTCAGTAGTTTCTATGAGTGCGTGCGCGTAATGTTGTTGTGTGCTACTAGATACCTAAATTTGAGTTCGTCGAAAATGTAACAGCGTCCTTAAAACCCAATTATCTTAAAACAAAGGACATTCATCATTATTGCAGTGGACCCTTCATATGCGGCTTTTTCAGTCTATCCATAGGTTGTCTGGTAGAAGTGGTAGATATCGCTGTCAGCGATAAGACCGCCTTTGTACCAGTATAAATAAGATTTCTTGTAAATGTGTATAACTTGTTTGGTGTACAATAAAGTATAATCTTTTCTATTATATTCTGGCAAATAGTTACAATGCTCGAGTTTCTCAAAAACGCACAAAAAGATTTATTATTAAAAAAATACTATTTCTTTTTTACATTAACTCATTAGCATGCCAAAATGATGTAATTTTCTAAACAATTGAGTCTTTTATGTGTCGAAAACTAATAGATTTTACAATGAGTGCACAAAACGAACGGGCTGCTAATAGTCTCGGATAAAATGGTTTTGTGGACGAGTTATAATGTTATAAACTCTGCTTTTCATTTCGATTGCGAGGAAATAAAACAGTAGTATAACATAACATTTCTTTAATTAATATTCAAAGTAAAATTAGTACAGTTTTGAATACTGAAGGAAATTGTTTTTCCCCGCTTTTCTTTTTAATCTTACGACATTGATATTAGGCTTGGGCTGCAGACCTATCTTATCTTATCTTGTGGAGGGGCCGAGAAACAACTCGGACACTTCGACCCATTGGGATCTATTGTGGTCCCCTAGATACCTTACTCCTCCCCAATCTCGTTGAAAACTCTTTTCATGAATTTTACAACGAGACTGGGAGATATGAGCCTATAGTCTTCTGGTCTTGGATATCCAGCCCCTAGGAGACTCATTCGCTTACCAGCCAGTGCATCGCATGTGCAAAGAAGGTGCTCCATGCGCTCCGTATGTTCCCCACACAACCTGCAGATGGGTGTCGCGGTTATACCCATCTTCATGAGCATGTCGTTGGTTCCAAAGTGCCCAGTAAAGGCCCCAAGCAGGTAGCGGATTTGCCCCCTGCTCATATTCCAAATGCATTCCCGGGCTTTGAACGTAGAGCCTAGGAATTTCTTGGAGTGTTGTAGACCGGTGCTAGATAGCCAATGAGTTCGCTGTCTGTGATCTGCAAACTCCCTAAATGCGGCTTTTACGAGGCACGTCGAGATGCCTACACATGGTTCTGGACCCACGAAGTCATTTGCTGAGCCCTCTCTTGCCAGTTCATCTGCCATTTCGTTGCCATGGATTCCTTTGTGCCCAGGGACCCACATCAGTCTTACCCTGTTGTGCTTCCCAAGCCTGTTTAGGGTTTGGACAGCATCCAGAATAAGTCCGGAGTCCACTTTGTAGGATGCCATGGCTTTGATTGCAGCCTGACTGTCACTAAGAATATATATGGATTTACCTCTGGTTCCTCTATCTATATTCTCTTGAGCACAGGTTATTATGGCATAAGTTTCCGCTTGGAATACAGTTGCCATTTTCCCTAGGCTTTTGCTACATTTGTAACCTTTTGCGTATATTCCCGCCCCTGTACCTGATTCCATTTTGGATCCATCAGTGTACCACACCAGACTGTCTTGTTCTGGTGGATCGATTCCCTTCGTCCAGTCCTCTATTGTAGGGATTTGGACCTTGAAAGACCTTTCAAACACAAACATAGTTTGCATTTTATCGGATAACATGCTTGTTACCCGATCCAGGCCTTCATTCCCGTCAAACTTTGTATGGTTGGTCCTTGGCTTAGAGGCATCCCATAGTCCAGCCACAGCAAGTCGATGTAATGTCTTCCTTGCCTCGAATTCAACCATCATATGCAGAGGAGGGATATTGAGGTATCTCTCAATCGCTGCCGTAGGTGTTGTCCTGAAAGCGCCCGTGATGCCTAGACACACTGTTCTTTGTAATCTGGTGAGTGGCGCTTTGCACGAGGCAAGCTTTGTTCTGGGCCACCACACTATGCTGCCGTATGTGATAATAGGTATTATCATTGTTCGGTACAGCCATCGTATCACTTTGGGCTTTAACCCCCAAGTTTTACCGTAGGTGGAACGACACATGCCGAACACTCGTAGGGCTTTCGTCGTAATATTTTCCACATGAGTTTTCCACCTGAGTTCTTTATCAAGCGTTACACCCTATACAGCCTACTATTAAATTAATTTTGTAATATATATATTTTTTAAATTAATAAAATAACCTACCGTATTTTAATTTAAATATCTTTTATGTCTTAAAAAACACATAAAAGGCAAATAAATTAAAGTAAATATTATAAAATAACAAATTCTATCTGTGAACTTTTTATTGTGTTTGGCTGTACGACTCATTTTCTTTGCCATTTATTTAAAGTAGATACGTTAATGCACTTGTGCACAAAAATCGATTTTGTGCAGCCTATATCCTGCACAAATAAGCAATTTCAGAGCATGAGAAGTGAAAACAATCATTTAAGAGTTGAAAAATATTATCAAGGATTGTCTAATTACATAATTAGTTAGCGATGGGCTACCTATACATTCATCTACTCTCTAAAAAATCACAGGAAGCTCCTACCACTCCTACCACTCTTGAAAAACTAAACCCAATAAGCGACCCATCTGAACAACTCAATCAACACAATTTAGTATCTTTAAAATGTATTTACTTAGTATGCAAATATTGACAAGCCCCTCCTCCCCCGCGTCACAAAAGGCACCGCTCTCTTTGATCTCACCGCTCTCACCTGTGCCTCGAAGATTTATAACTGGCGTCTTCGTAAACGTATTGTGTGGGGACAACCGTCGTTATTGGGAGCAAAAACACTGATGAATGGCTTTTCGGGTACTCAAGTTGTAGATTCGCATTTTGCCTGTCCGTCAAGTTGGTAACGTTTAGAAGAAGGGCTGTTGAATTTGGAAAACTTTTGTTTCGAACGGCATTTGCTTTTGATTTTCAAATTGGAATCCTGTATTTGGTGTTCGTGATTTTAAAACAAATTCTAGACAAGGGACAGTCTATCGACGAAAACGTGACAATAGTGATTGCAAAATGTCACTACCGCTGACTTCGAATGTAACTTGTCTAGAGGCTCAATTGTATGATGTGTTGCCTAATAGATGTGTTATTAGGTATAAATGTGAAACAAAATTATGATCGTTTGTATGTTGAAAGTGTAGACGTTTAATTAATGCTCCGTTTGAAATTAGTTGATCTATTCAAGAGCGAATGAAATTGCTGAATGGTAACAAATCTAAAATTAATTACAAACTAATAATATGAATGCTGAAGTGTGTCTGTCTGCCTATCTGTTACTTTTTAGGGTTCTGTACCGAAAGGGTATAAACGGGACCTATTACTAAGACTCCGCGCTCCGTCTGTCTGTCTGTCTGTCTGTCACCAGGCTGTATCTCATGTACCGTGATAGCTAGACAGTTGAAATTTTCACAGATGATGTATTTCTGGTGCCGGTATAAAAACAAATACTAAAATAGAATAAAATAAATATTTGAGTGGGGCTCCCATACAACAAACATGATTTTTTTGCCGTTTGTTGCGATAATGGTACGGAACCTTTCGTGCGCGAGTCCAACTCGCACTTGGCCGGTTTTTTATATTTATTTATTACTTTAAGTAGCAAAACAGGAAGGTAAAGAGGCGGACATCACACACATCTTAACCTCTAAATGTATTTTGATGAAACTTGGCACAAGGACAGACCATATTGGAATTAGGAAATAGATTATTAAATAGGAAACTTTTCGTCCTGATAGTAAATTAATTACCTTTAGATAATAAACACTTTTCACGCGTGCTAAGCCGATTACACTTTTTATCTCGGTAATATATTTCCTTGAGACAATATAAACCATTTAAAACGCGCGAAGTCGCGTGCAAAACCAAGTATTTAATAATTTCTTACCCTACAAAGAAATGGCTCCAACGACCAAAAATCCATGACTTACAAACATCAACCAAAACGAATGTCAACCGTTTCCCCTAAAATACTTTAATCCAACAATACATGCATCCCATTCATTCATTCGGTCCCCCGACAATCATTCGGTCAATTTGACAATGACATCTGGACCCCTGTTTTGAAAATATTTGCTTGCGGACCAAACAATTTGATGTAAGTGGTCGCTACCGAAATGATAATAATATGAATTGAATAATGTATCCTGCGTCGATTATTTTAAATTCAGAATGGATTGATCCTGTTGTTAATGTCTGGATGTCTTCAATGTTGAAGGGTCTGATGGTGAAGTGGTTATGTGAATGAATATTGTTAGTGGAGTGAGCAATGGTATTTGGTCTTGAAGGTACTCAAGAAAATGCTGATAAAATGCTAACTCTTCGCTTACTTAGCTTATAATGTCTCATTACCGGGCAAACGTGGCGTTACATATTTTCTTGAGCTATCTCGTGTTGACGACTCGATTCGGCAATCTTTGCTTGGTTAAAAACATAAATTACTAAATTATTAGTATGTTTGTAAGCGATAATATTGATCCAATTATCAAAATAATAGCAATTCTGAACGAACACTACAAGGGTTCCAAAAATTATCCATTTCTTTTTATTTATTTACTAGCTGTCCCACGTGGCTTCGCTTCCGTCAACTGGCTACCTACCTACTCATCTACCCTACCTACCTTTTTCCCGTTTTTGCTACATTTTTCATTTATGCTCCGTTCCTATAAATTGGTTGTAGCGTAATGTTATATAGCCTATAACCTTCCTCGATAAATGGGCTATCCAAATAAAAAAATATTTTTTCAATTCCAAGCAGTCGTTCCTGAGATTAGCGCGTTCAAACAAACAAACAAACTCTTCAGCTTTATAATATTAAGTACAGATTAAATTAACCACACCAATAGTACTGTCGCTTACAATTCAAATAAAATAACATCTAAAATCGGCATTTCAGTAACCATAGCAAATAACAGGTGACACAACACATTGACATAATGAATATTAGTGACAAACAAAAAATAAACAGTGTGTCCAGTAGACCTAAATCTAGATCATTTTGTCCAGTGCTTGGGGCTAAATTAGATTCTTATAATTACGATCTTCTAATCAACACGCTAGTTAGTTAAATCCCCAAAAGACTTCTAGAAACTCAGATATTGCCATCAAGCTGAATCCTAGAAATCGTTTAACTGTCTATGAACTCAAATGGGCTGCTGCAGGCACAAATTAGTCGGATGGGGTTACTCCAATGAACCGTAACCGTACCAAATAATGCCTCACCTTTTGTTGTGCTCTCTGTACAACAACACCTGCACTCTGAAAGACCTTTACGATGCTAACTCTAACGCTGTCGACGTGGCTGAATTCTGGATAAAACAATTTTTTAGGGTTCCGTACATAGAGTAAAAACGAGATACTATTACTAAGACTCCACGATCCGTCTGTCTGTCTTTTTTTTTTTTTTTTTTTTTTTTCAGATGGGTTTGCTCTTGACTCTAGTCTAAGTCATAGGTGACAGAGACAGAGTCGACGATGGAGTGAGCTTACCCAGAAGGAGCCTGTTTACTCTAACTTTGAAGAGATTCGGGTTGAATGCGTTCGGAAACACAGATGCAGGTAGTGAGTTCCATTCATTCGCTGTGCGCATTATGAAGGATGTTTGGAAGCGCTTGGTGCGAATTGGCGGAATGGCAACAAGGTAAGGATGGTAACTTGCAGTGCGTCTAGATGTCCGATGGTAGAAGGGGGCTGGTGGGATGAGGTCGTGGAGTTCTTGAGCACACTCACCGAAATACAGTCTGTAGAAGACCGACAAGCAGGCAACCTTGCGGCGATGAGCCAAGCTGTGAAGCTTGGTATCCACCAGTTCAATGTAGCCTCTTAGCTCTGCGTTCCACTGAGTCAAGCGCGGCAAGCTGATACTTTGCTGAGCCATCCCAAAGGTGGCTGCAATACTCCATGCAGGATCGGACTTGCGCTTTGTACAGTGTCTGTCTGCCACCAGGCTGTATATCATTAACCGTGATAGCTAGACAATTGAAATTTTCACAGATGATGTATTTCTGTTGCCGCTATAACAACAAATACTAAAAACAGAATAAAATAAGTATTTAAGTGGGGCTCCCATACAACAAACGTGATTTTTTTGCCGCTTTTTGCTTAAATGGTACGGAATCCTCCGTGCGCGAGACCGACTCGCACTTGGCCGGCTATTGGCGTTTAGTTAGTTGTGGCACTGGCAAATAAAAATCTTCTTTCTTTTTTTATTAACTGACAGCAACACTAAAGCAGCAAGTTCTCAATTCGACTGTATTTTTTAAAATTTGTATTACTGTTGTATAAACTCAAAACTTTTGATTCTCTATTTAATTTGAAAGCTGGTGCTTCTCGTGTGCTCCCATTTAAATTTGATCAAGATCTAATGAAGAACTTCGGAGATATACATTAGAACTCTTCAATAAACTGTTTATTGTTTACGCCATTTCATAATATAACATCACGGTACGTTCTAAAGGGGTACGTAGATATGTATAGTTCACATAGATACGTTACTATTGAACTTGCTCATTAAGTGACACAACTAAAAAGTGAAAAATAACTTCAATTCCGGGAGTCGGTGTTCCTGTTTTTGTTTCTTCGTTTATTAACACCGACTTCCGAAATTTAAGTTATTTTTCACTTTGTAATGTTTTGATTTGAAAGTCAGTTGTATTTTTTTTGTAAAAAAGTTCTTCCTACGTTCTTCACACGATTACCGAAGAGAGGCACATTTTTACTCAGTAAAAATTCACCGACGATCTGCATTACCATTTCTATATAGTAAATCACTCACGCTTTTGTAGTAAGCAGAGCTCTAAGTCCCAACGCATCTCCTTGAAGCGTCACATCTTTGTCACGATTCTGACCCGAGATGACCTGCACTGATATAGCCCTTATTACAACAGAATAAGAGCTATAATTGGGAAAAACAATTGCTCCGTCGTGATCGTGACGCACTTTTTGGGAGACAGACGACGAAATCTCAGATTTTGGTTTCTGATAAGTTTTGTAGGTTTATGAATTTTAAATTCACTCTTTTACCTTTCCATTGTAAGAAGACTAGGTAACCCTTTCAAAATATACACAGGAGGCATACGGAACCTACCCTAGTATACCCTTATTTAGTCGAGCAAATCCTATATTAATTGCGTCTCGTAAAACAGTAAGTAAGTATTTTTTCTTCACTTCACATTTTGTATTCTCAGTTGCAACACAGAAAACGTATTGGAAAATACTACTAAACCTAGAGCAGAGTTTTTAAATATTTATAATCACTTTACAACACACAAATATGTGGATGTCTCTCTCTCAACTATTCTCAATCTCATTTTTTCTTTTCTTCTTTTAATTAGACTTTTTACAATGGTTTTCAATCATCTTTATATCTTTCTCATCTTTCTGTAGCTAAGAATAGTTACAGCACTGATAACAAAATTTGTGCCACATGTTAAATTTACTCTTGTTATACTATTTTTTTTTTCCTTTGCATAGATTCTTTTACCGATTGTTTTGTGAATGTGTGAACATTGTAGGCCTTCTAGATGCTAGTTAACATTTGTTAACTTTTTTTATATAATATATAATCTTTTTTTTTTTTTTTAATTTCTTACGACTTATTGTCATAAGTCGGGCCTACGTTGTGCCCCATATAATGTACTAATGCTGTAACATGGAAATATTGTAAAACCAAACCATTTTTAAAAGAGTAACCATGGAGTTTCTTGCCGGTTCTTCTCCATAGGAAACGACCAACCCGAACCGTGAACCTTTTGTCGACGTTTTATAAGTGCCCATGTAGGCCGATGTGAAATGAAAAAAAAAAATTTTTTTTACGGATAGGCAACTAAAATCAACAGTTTCATAACTTTTCAGCTTATCTACCTACTAATATTCGCTACTCGCACATAGATGGCGCTGTGTGCATGTAAACTTGGTTGAAGTTTTATAGTACACTAGCGACATCTAGTATTCAGTAGATGCAAACACACAACACGAAAAACGTAGGCGAACTAAGTTTTTTAGGATTATTAGAAACAAGGATAGTTTTATATTGCAATGCAAATGTATGGTTTTGTTTACGTACGTAGGTCCAGTTTTTTATCAGTAGTTAACTCAACCAATGATTAAATCTAGCCTGAAACACAGGTTCAACCTAGTTCAGGCAAATAAGCAACTGTGTTCTTTTATATTTTTTAAGATATTTTATTGTAAACTGTCCCTTATGTTATAAATAAACGATATTATTATTATATTATTATTATTATAAATGCGTTTTTTCATCCATAGGTAGCCTAACAATTTGTCAAATAAGTGGGAGAGTTATTTATTTGACCATTTTTTAAACTTCAATTGATGAATAAACGCGTTTTACCGAAATTTTAAACCATTGAGTTAACATATTTAACCATTGGTTGAGCTAAATACTTAGGAATGTCTTTTCTTTGAGTGGATTAAGAAAATTACAAAAAAAAAAAAAAAAACTTATGGTCTTGCGCTTGACCACTATCTCACCTGATGGTAAGCAATGATGTGGTCGACGATGAAGCACGCCTGCCTAGAAGAAACCAATTCACTCTTAACTTAAAGACTCCCAGGTTGTAGCTGTCGGGAAATACAGACTCCGGCAGGGAATTCCACTCTTTTGCTGTGCGCTTAATAAAAGTATTACAAAAACGCTTTGTGCGTATGGCTGGGATGTCCACCATGTATCGATGACGCATCGCCGTACGTCTTGTAGTCCGATGATGGAACCGGGCTAGGAGGGACCCAGAAATGTAACTGATAAAAAACCGACAGGCTGGCAACTCGGCGCCGATGTTCAAGGCTCTGGAGCCTAGACTCGACCAGTATCTCATTGCCGATAAGCCTCTTGGCCCGTTTTTTGATCGACTCGAGTGCATTCAGCTGGTATTTCGCAGTTCCGTCCCAGAGATGAGAGCAGTACTCCATGCATGATCTAACTTGCGTTTGATACAAGTTGATCAACTGCTCCGGGGTGAAGTACCGTCTCACCTTCGCAAGGATCCCCATGTAAAATGTTTTGACATCATCATCAGCCTCCTAGCTTCCTACCCTTCTCATCTAAATTTATTTGTAGTAGTTTACGCAGAGCACTCCAAGAGAGAGCAGTGATGGTCCAGTGGTAACGGCCGTGACTTGACAAGTTTTAGGTCGTGGGTTCGAATTCAGGCAGGCACTTTGCTTTGTGTACATTATTTCATCACCACTGCTCTCAAAATAGTGAAGGAATACATCGTGAGGAAACCGGCATGTCCTAGATCCAAAATTTCGAAGACATGTGACATTTACTAAACCGTACTGAGCTCGCGTGGCGTATTACGGCGCATTCCCTATCAAAGAGAGGAAGCCTGTGTCCCAGCAGTGGGAACATTAAAAGGCTGATGATGATGATGATGAACCTCCACAACCCAGTAACTGGGTAACACTATATATCTTGGAAACACTGGTGTCAGATTCAGAACATCTGTTTCCATAAACTTCTCTATAGATTCGTCGTCACATATTATCTTTCGCACATCCCATTTTTCTTTGCTTTGGTATTCCCCTCTCCTCTTCTAGTATTTGACCTATTATCAATAAAATAATGTTGCAAGAGATAACTGGTCTTATGATCAGACGTAGGTACATAATTAATATTATCTTACTAATAATGAACAAATCGCTTGCGTTATTTTGATAAACTATTGAACTTAAAACTAAGTTACTCTATTCTTAGGTCTTTCAAGTGAGACCGAAAACTGTAAACATTATATTCTACGTAAGTTCAATGCTATATTTTTGTAAACAAGCCTGTTTTTGTGTGTTCAATAATATTGTGACTTAAAATTATTTAGAATTATCTCAGAATGTTATTGTTTATTTAAATGTTGACACTACCTGTTACATTTATTAAATTACGGACGTGTAAACCATGTAGGGTCTTAAAACACATTTGTGTGTGTGTGTGTTGTGTTCTAAAACTTTATACGTATTAAAGCTACTCAATCTCTGAGTTATATACCTATAGGCTAGTTTTTGTCCCTAAAATGCACGGTGCTTGTGGCAGACACGGGGGTGAAGCAGTGAAAAATAGTCATAGAAAAAAAGAAAAAGTCTCTGGGATCTACTCTTTTTTAACGTTTTTCAACGTAACGAAAACGTTACGTTGAAATAATAAAAACTACCTCGCAAATCATCAATTTATCACGAAATTGTATTATTTTCAAATTAATTCGTAGGATACTAGAGGCTCTAAAAAAAGAGAATTTCGATCAGCGATAACAATTAACAAAAAATCAAATTAATTTGATCATGATCACTGGACATTTTGTTAGGGATTGTCCAATATTGTTCATCCAATGCATCTTGGAGTTTTCGACGGGCCCCCAAACTAATATGTACAACTAAAGTTGTCAAAAAATAAAAGGCCCGCTTTGACAGCTATAAAAATACTTTATAATAATTAAACTCGATGCTTACGAATGATACTCGTTGTTGAATATGGTTAACATAGTCATTAATTAGTATTATGAATTTGATTTTTCTATTTCTTACGTAAAAAGTTATCGCGGCATGTAATTGCTAAAATGAGAAACGTCAACGGACTTCTTAGATTGTGACGACTCTAAGGCCGATTATTCAATAGTCACAGTATGTGTAGCTTTTAACTTAGGCATAAAAATGGCGGTTTGACAGCTTTTGTATAGAAAATATGTCAAACGGTTATTTTTATTCCTCAGTTAAAAGTTATCAGACTATTGGAAAATCGGCTCTTAAAAGAATAGACGTGTTCCATTTTGTAAAATCGAAAACCTACGACGAGGTTTTCGATTAAGTAATAATTTCAGACTTGGTAGGTACCTAATTATTATTTTTGTGCGTCATTATTTTTTCCCATCGTAAGTAGGTGAGTATTTTTATCATAGTAGCGCCAAAACAAAAGTTTATCATTGTGCGTCACCTATATTAAAGATTAAAAAAATATGATTTATCTGAGATTATTAGGGAAACTCATGAAAGTTCAACACACATTCTTTCTCCACGAGAGATAAACCTCTACACAGGTACACACGTGATGGTATATTGTGTAGTTACTGTCTGTATGGATTAGTGCCCTGTTGATGGCAATAGGCTCGCGTCCAGTAACATGGGACTTAAACATAACTGCGAATTGTGGGTGTACCTACTACAGGCGCAGTTCTGCCCAGCCCTTCGGGCTATGATGTTATATTTTGCGGTTACTGTCTAGGCTAAAGTAATCATCATCGATAATAATCGTGAACAGGGATGAAATTGGCCAGGAGACTGTATGAAGAATTATAAATTTCTGTCGCAGCTGTTAGTAACTGACGCCAGCCAACGAGCCTTCACCACGATATTTTTTTAAAAAGAAAAAACAATGTAAACTACCTTTATCAATTTTAATATCATACACAAATAAATAAACTATTTGACCTTAAAACATAAACGTATATTTATAAATAAGGAAAATATCAAGTTAAATAGCAACAGTTTCTCAGTCAAAAAAAGTCCCGATATGTGTACTTGTACAGAGCAGTAATTAGTGTGTTCGTGATTTGTTTTTTGATATTTCCAAACACTTACGTACACTCAGTATCTGATAGAGATGTATCAGAAATCACATCTTTCACAAACTTGTCCCATCGATCGTTGAAAACTTTTAAAAGTCTCGTTTTCCCCTCATCCTCCAGAGCGCTATATGTGATGGAGTTGAGAGCTAGCTGCTTCAGTAACCTCAAGTCCGCGTGCTTACTTGACACTCCCATGAACGCCACGAAGAAGTCGTGTGATACCGGCTCAGCGCTCCACGCACCAGGGTCATCACTGGACAACACTACAGGAAGACCCAGAGCTAAGTACGAAGCTAAGGGATGGTTTCTCACACCGTGCACTAAGGATAATACCACATTTGATATCACATTCACTTCCAAAGCAATGTCTTTTTTAATCACAGCTGACATCAGACTTGGATGCTTCGTCAGAGCATAGCCGTGACCTATCCTCTTGGAACCTAGAAGTATTGCATCGACTAGATTCTCATCAGCTGACGTTCCTAACCAAGCAGTCTCTCCGGCATGTAAATAGAAGTTTATCTTGTCTTTAACCTCAGATAGTACAGGTAGGAAATCTTTCAGTGGCCTGCCAGTATCTTCTTGACCAACGAAGTCAAATCCTGCAATCATATCTGGCATTTCTGCTTTAAGCCTTCTCGTTAGATTCAGAGCTTCCCGTGCCTGATCAATACTTTGCGACCTGCTTTGTGTAATAATCAGTTTCACTCCGATGAAGTCTGGATGATCTTTGATAAACTTATCAGTTGCATTTTTATAGAGTTCTATTAAATACTTCTTGTTGTGTCTTGTTCCATTTAGCTCATATACACCGAACAAGCCCATACGGATCTCTATGTACATTATGTTATCATTGTAAAACTGCTTGAGTGTTTCATAACAATATTTTTCTCTTACCGGCCTGTATGCAATCAAATCACCAATAGCGTACATAACTGTGCGAAATCTCTTCCAAATTGTGTTGATGTCAACAAAGTCATAATCTTCGTCATCGCCTTTGTAAAGTGTAAAATAGTTCTTCAATCGTGAATCAAAAGCGACTGGATCGTCGGAAGAGTTCCTGAGATCGCTAAGAAGTGCCCACTGAGATTTACAAGGTCGTTCTGGGGTGGACACTGAGAAATGTAGTCTTAAACTATCGTCTTCATAACACGCATATAAGTGATCCTCATACGTAAACTGCACTAGTATATCTGCGTGTAGCATTAAAGTACTATGCACGTGTAATACTGCACCTTTCGGCATTCTTCTGATTATTTGATACACCTTTGACTTTTCAATATCCTTCTTATATGTAAAATATTGTTTGGAGAAGTTGAAATGCTGCGGATCGTTGTATGAAGCGTTGAGTTCTTTCATCTTCCATCTCATCAAGATATCATTTGCTGTCGTTTCGTCTGCGTTTAGATGTTGTTTTCCACCTACAGCTGTGAGGGTTTCTTCTTCCAATAGTGCTGCTCTTTCTCTATTGTAGTTGTCTGGAATAATGCTTGCTTCGAGTGTGATAAAAAGAAACACAGTAAAGGAAAAGGTTAATTTATCCATGTCTGTGTTTTCAACGTTTGTCAGTATGTGTTCGCGTCACGACCGACACAATTCAACTGTGGTTGCAGCTGATACTAAAAATAATTTGTACATTATCGTGTCAGCTGAAATTTATCTTGTGGAAGGCGTCAGTTTTTTGTAGCATCAAGTGACCTCGGAAAGATTATCTATAGTAGGTAAATTACGTGTTGGAGTTTGTTACTCCTATAATTTTGATGCATGACGTGGTTAAATTCAAATCAAATCTTTATTGCATCCATAATGTACACACAATAGAAACAATTATTGACCCCGTGAGGCCAGCAAAATTTAAACACGTAGGAGAGAAGAATACGATAGATGTTTTAATGATAATTTTATTATCCTTATTACTGCTACTAAGTATTTCTATTACCTATTTCCAACTATTTTTGCAAGACGTTTAAATGACGACTACCACGCGCTTGCTCGAGTTTTTAAGTATACATTGATTTATTCTACTAATTACGCAATAAAACAGGTCATTCTACAATATAATGACCTGTTTTATGCGTAAATACCTTAATACCGTTTATTAATATTACTGACAACCTGAGGGACTTTCCTGATGGTGCGGTAGGCAATATCGCGCACGTATTTTAGAAAAAAATAACAAGCGCATATGGAATTGCATCGCATTTCATCTATAGGAACTTACTTAGAAGTACTGTAATATGGGCTGACTGAAAAAAAATATTTTGTCTCTCAAGTATTTTTTTTGACACGTAAACATACGAACTGTCGAAGATACTCGTACAGAGCGTTGAAATATCGTATGACGTCACGGTGTGTCTGAACTTTGATGCGCTTTATCTTTGTAATTTTTTTATTTATTTGATAAAACAAAAAAAAAACAAAAATCCCGACTGCTTAAAAAGCGAACTACCAAAACTAGATGTATCCTCCGATTGCATAGCATGATTTTCTTCTTGTTTACGTCTTTTTAGTTCACTTTTTAAGCAGTCGGGTTTTAGAACTTTTTAGTAATTTTTTTTTAGAATTAGGTACATTTAAACCTATAAGTTTTATAAATTTTTGAAATCACCTCTTATAACCCTTTATTTTGATACCCCACACGATGGGTTGGGAAGAAAAAAAAAATATTTCACCCACAAAATGGCGCCCAAAATTCGACATTTTTATCTTTTCCAATTTTTATGTAGCCAGTGACACTCGCAGGGTTAAGACGAATCGATTGACGTAAGAATCATCAAAATCGGCCAATGCGTTTGGTCTCTAGAACGCCACATAGGAACAAACATACATACATACATAGACAGATAAACACATTACCCTCCTTCGGCAGTCGGGTAAAAAATACGGGTCCAATATTATTTGATAATATGAATGACGGACTAAATAGAATTATAATTTTTCTACCCATGAAACATCCTTATTTCGTTTAGTAAAAATCGCTTATTGGTGTGATATAAATTGAACCTCGTCGAGCCATCAGGAAGGTCGTTGACTCGTAGCTCGGGCGAAGAGTCCTTTTGGAAAAAATCCAAAAGGACTCTTCGCCCGAGCGAGAAGACGATGTGAGAAGTTTCTTAATATCAGCCCGGAGACAATCTGTGGTTCCTTTTATTACGGGAATTCATCAGTTGTTCTTTCCTTCTTATCATTCCATCAACGACTGTTCGAGTAGTACTTCGGTAGCGTTATCTTGGACATTTTGACAATCTCTATTGCTGATAGAATGAGCCTTATTTATGTAACCTACTAAATTCAAATGCTCCATAGAAAATTAGAATTAGGAATCTGCTAATAAGTTTTAAACTAAGTAAGTATTTTAGGGTTCCGTACTCAAAGGGTACGAATGGGACCCTATTACTAAGACTCCGCGGTCCGTCTGTTACCAGGCTGTATCTCATGAACAGTGATATCACAGATGATGTATTTCTGTTGCCGCTATAACAACAAATACTAAAAATAGAATAAAAAATATTTAAGTGGGGCTCCAAAAAATCAAAATCAAACTTTTTTATTTCACATAGGTCTACATGGGCACTTATAAAACGTCGACAACATGAGCACGGTTCGGGTTGGTCGTTTCCTATGGAGAAGAACCGGCAAGAAACTCCATGGTCACTCTTAAAAAAAATGGTTTGGTTTTACAATATTTCTATGTTACAGCATAGTACTATGGGGGGACAACGTAGGCCCGACAATAAGTCGTAATATACTAAAAAAAAAAGATTATGTAATATATAAAAAAGTTAACAAATGTTAACTAACATCTAAAAGGCCTACAATGCTCACACATTCACTAAATAATCGGTAAAAGAATCTACACAAAGGTAAAAAAAATATATAACAAGACTAAATTTAACAAGTGGCACAAATGTTGTTATCAGTGCTGTAACTACTCTTAGCAAAGGACTATAAAGATGATTGCGAACCATTGTAAAAAGTCCAATTAAAAGAAAAAACAAAAAAAGAGAAAAACGAAATTGAGATTAGTTACAGACATCCACATATTTGTGCCGTTTATGAGTTACCAGGGAAGCCGCATGCGCAGAAGGAGCTGAAGCCATAGTTCTTGATTTTATAATATGCTTTTTTAATAAGGACACGTTTGATGTTATTTTTGAACTTTCCATCGGTCATTTCTATAATTGACTTTGGCAACTTGTTATAAAAGCGTATACTGTTTATAAGAAAAGACTTGCTAGTTTTAGTTAATCTGAATTTGGGTATTACAATTTCGTGCTTACTGCGTTTTGATAAGCCCTCGATTTTTACGGACATACAAAATATATTCCAAAATATAAAGTTAAGGTAGAGTCAGTACATCGATCTCTTTAAATTTATCTCTGAGCGACTCGCGAGGACCCATTTTATAGATCGCGCGGATTTTTGTAAGATGAAAAATGAGTCAACATCTGCTGATAATCCCCACAGCAGAATGCCATAAGACATAATACTGTGGAAATAAGCATAGTATACTAACCTAGCTGTGGCTACATCGGTTAACTGCCTTATTTTCCTTACTGCATATGCAGCTGAACTTAACCTACCCGAAAAAGTTCTAATGTGCGCGCCCCACTGTCGCCCCACATCAATTTTGAATCGATAGTTATCCCTAAGAATACAGTTTCCGTTATAACGTTAAGATTTTTGCCGTCTAGATTTAAGTTTAGGTCACGTTGTGATACATTTGGTAAAGAGAACATAAGACATTTTGTTTTTTTCGCATTCAGTAAAAGATTGTTAGTTGTGAACCATTTTGAGAGAACAATTAGACTTTCGTTGACATGTAAGACATCCGTATTTTTCCTATAAATTTTAAAAAATAGCGAAGTATCATCAGCAAACAGAACTATATCCGATAATTTGGCCATCATAAAAGGGAGATCGTTAATGTAAACAAGAAAGAGGAAAGGGCCGAGAATTGAACCTTGGGGCACGCCCATCTTGACTAGAGACCCGGAGGACGTCGCCCCATTAACATTTACTTTTTGCTGTCTGTTTGATAAATAGTAAAGCACAAGATCAGCAGCTTGTCCTCGAATTCCGTAGTGGTGTAAATTACAGATCAGTACGTTGTGGTCGACGCAGTCGAACGCTTTTGAGAGATCACAGAAAATGCCAATGGCATCCTGGGACTTCTCCCAAGATTCCAAGATGTGGCTGATAAGTTTTACTCCCGCGTCCGTTGTCGACCTACCTTTCGTGAAACCAAACTGTTGACTATGCAGGATCCCATTTGAATTGTAGTGAGACAACATCTGGTCCAGCATGATTTTTTCATAGATTTTACTCAATGCTGGAAGCACAGATATAGGTCTATAATTAGAGGGATCACTCTTACAGCCTGATTTGAAAATTGGTACTACTTTACTGTGAAACGTGCCGCTGTCCAATCATTGATTGAATATGCCTGTTAAGAGAGGAGCAATTGAGTCAATAATGTCTACAAGAACCCTAACGGATATCCCCCATAAACATCCTCCCATACAACAAACGTATTTTTTTTGCCGTTTTTTGCGATAATGGTACGGAACCCTTCGTAAGCGAGTCCAACTCGCACTTGGCCCGTTTTTTTTATAAATACTGCTGTTTGCCAACTTAGTATCAACCAATAACAGATGGTTAAATATGCTAACCAAAAGTTTCCGTTTTTTTTTACTTAATTGTCTTAAACTTATTTGTCCATTTGTTAGGCTAACAATTGATGAAAAACGCATTTTATCGATATATAAAACCATTGGTTGAGGTAACTAAGAATCAAAAAATTGGTCCTTAATACTTTATAGTCGCCTAGAGCCGTAGCCTACATGTTTTTAGTGAAGTACTGCTGTGGAGCATTCATCAATTTATTCAAACTCACGGTTCCCTTCTTTGCACGGACGGTAGTTGACAGTACTTTCCATAGGGCGGCGCTCGCGGCGCCTCAAGTAGAAAACAACGGAACTTGAGTGACCACTCGACCGCTACAGCCCACGCTTCGGACTCTATCATCATACAGTGTCGAGTAGTTACGCGGATACTTCGGTAGATGGCGCTGTTAACAGTAAGTGCCTGAAAATTGCATCTTTTATAGGCCACTTAGATGGTTTTTTTGGGATTCCGTACCTCAAAAGGAAAAAAACGGAGCCCTTATAGGATAACATAGTTGTCCGTCTGTCTGTCAAGATCCTTTATCTCGAGAACGCGTGCAGGTATCGAGTTGAAATTATTATCGAATACCTACTCATGTTTGCAACGCCTTGCAGCTGTGAAAAAAATCAAACTTCCAGATCAACGCAATCAAGAGAGTTGCCGTTAATGACGCATATTTTACACTCTCAAGGGAATCAGGGTACTTCCCGTTGAACTAGAATCATAAAATTTGGCAAGGAAAAAAATTGTAAGTAGGTACATCAAAAAAGAAAGATTATTAACTTATTTGCAGTTGGTAAACTAATTGCGACTTATGTCGATGTATGTGGACTACAGTATTCGATCGGCAAAGTTAATTTTGTTTATCTTATCGTTAGAGCCATGTTCGGTACCCTCATAGTTTATGAACTTCATTAATATTATTTAATTATTTTCGTAAATGTAGCTGTTTGTACAGAACCCTCAGTGCGCGAGCCCGACATAAGGGCGGATTTAGGGGGGGGCACGGGGGCACGTACCCCCCCAAGACGGTATTTTGTGTTCTGTGGAGATTCAAGTAGTAGTAGGGACTCCCTTTTCCGCACTTAGACTCCCATTCGGTCCGTTGTGCATGGGGGTACTGGCTAACATAGGCAGCCTACCTCCGTCCAAAAGCACAGAAGCTTCCTGGGAGCTACACAGGCTTCACGGAGCGACCTCACTGTACCGAGGATTTCTTCGCGTTGAGATGCCACGGCCTCGCTTTCCAGGATTACGTGGGCGGCTGATTCTTCAGCGTTAAAACAGCCGCTGCAAAGTTGGCTGTCCGTGGCGCCTATGTTGAATAAATGTTTGTTAAAAAGGGTATGGCCCGTTCTTGTCCCTATAATTATTTTGAGGTTATTTCTACTCAGGCTGAGGAGTTTTTTAGTAAGACGTGGGTGTACGTTTGGCAAAGCCATTTTTGACTAAAAAGTCTGTTAGTCTGTTATGTTGATCTTTGACGAATCCTCGCCCGAAATTGCGAGAAAGGCAAGGGGATAAGTGGGTATGGGCCTAGCACTAAAATCTCGGCGTCCCTTCTCGCAAGTTTATCTGCGGCATCATAGCCTAGGGATCCACTATGCCCCCTGATCCATTGGAGGGTGATTCGATTGGATTTCGATATACTCTCCAGGGCAAGGTGGCACTCAAAGATAAGTTTGTTGTTAGTTAGTTTGTTTTCTAAAGCTTTGAGCACGGCCAGACTTTCAGATAGGAATCTGATACCGTAGTTCTGGATGCCCATACGCTTTACGGTTTTAGCGGCTTGTGTTAAGGCAACACATTCACATTGAAATATCAAACTGTGTGTGCCTAGTGGTATGTGAAAGTTAATGCTGAGGTCAAGGGAGTGTACGCCAGTACCTGAACCGTTATTTGTTTTCGAGCCATCGGTGTAGATTCGTACTTGATAGGCTCCTGACTGATCCCTTTTTTCCTCTATTGTTTGTATATTATAGTTTTTGTTGAACATTGGTTGTTTTTATATTCTGTCACACGGAGCAACGATGAGAGGTTGATACTCAATCGCCCGGTCCAGGATTTTACCGTGTGGACTGGTAAGTTTGTTAACCCATATGCTAGATGAATTAGCCTGATGGCAGCTAGCGCCGCCTCTTGCTGTATGTAAAGGTCCAGGGGAGTTATTTGTAGGGCTATCTCCAATGCTACTGTTGGGGTGGTTCTCATGCAGCCTGTGATAGCTGAACAGGGCTGTCGCTGAAACCGTTGGAGTTGGGTGATGGTGGTCGAGAGTTCTGTCCTCGTCCACCAAACCAGAGCGCCATAAGCCAACATTGGCCTGATTACCGCTGTGTATAGCCACAGAGTAATCTTTGGAGAAAGCCCCCATGTTTTTTCTAACATTTGTTTACACTGGTAGCATTCTAAATCATTGTGCACTTGTAGAGTTTGTAGTCAAGATGCTTGTTCCAGAGCAATTTGCTATCAAGGATCACCCCCAAGTACTTGACCTCTGTGGATTCCATCATAGTATACTAAGAAGCAAATCAAATTGTAAAAAAAAAACAGATAGAAACTATATTTAATGCTGCACTGTAGGATGTCTTCTAGGTTCTGGACTGGAGATGGGTTAGGCATCAACGTCAACGGCGAGCACATCACTCACCTTTGGTTCGCCGATGATAAAGCTGTCATGGAGACCATGGAGGACTCCAGTACAACGCTCGATGACCTCAGTAGAGCTTCCGAAAGCTGGTTTGTCCATGTTCATTTTTGATGTTGAACGCCCATGTCGCACCCACTCCTATCAAGGTCGGCGGCTCCACAGCCGAAACCGTGGACGACCATGTCTACCAGGGACAAACGGTCCAGCTAGGCAGTTCCAACCTCGAGAAAGAGGTCAACCGTCGAATCCTACTCGGTCGGGCAGCATTCGGGAAACTGCGCGGTATCTTCTCGTCCAACTTACCACAGTTTCTCAATGGGCCTCATCAGAAAGCTTACAGTCACCCAAAGGGCAATGGAGAGGGCCAGGCTCGGAGTGTACTTGCGTGATTGAATCAGAAATGTAGAGATCCGCATGAGAACCAGGGTTACCGACATAGCCCGATGAATTGCCAAACAGAAGTGGCAGTGGGCAGGGCAAATGTGCTCGCAGAACAGATGGCCGATGGGGCAGAAAAGTTTTGGAGTGGAGACCGCGAACTGGAAGACTTTGCGTTGGAAGGCCTCCCACCAATGACATGGTGAAGGTTGCGGGGATCCGCTGGATGCGGGACGCTCGGGACTGATCAATGTGGCAACGCTTGGGGGAGACCTATGTCCAGCAGTGGACGTCTTTCGGTTGATATGATGATGATGAACAGAAAGAACATGACTGAAACTATTATCTTTTATAAACCTTCCTATACATACTTGAACTTGTAGAAATAAACATAAAGTATGATACTTCAATTTTATTTCCGACAGTTATTTTTGATTTTTTTGCCCGTCCGCCCCTTGTGCCCCTCCCAGAAAAAAATCCTGGATCCGCCCTTGGTCCGACAAGCACTTGGCCAGTTTTATAATTGCAGCAAAGTATTTTGATGATTATGAGCGATTTCTGAATAAAGAATTTGCGTATTTGTCAAACTATAATTTAGACTGAAAATCAGATAAATTTTGGTATAGAAGAAGAGTTTGTTGACTTTGCGGACACTATCCTAACTCATATTTCTCATTTCGGAAAACGCCAGTCGAGTGGCAACACTCAATAAACCTTATTTTTTTTTATTTATCGGTAGACTCGCGTTTCACCACTATCTCACTAGATGGTAAGTGGTGATGTGGTCTACGGTCGTTGCAACTATTTGAATTACATCTTTATTCATGACAATCTAAGAAGTCGGATGAAGTATCTCATTTTACATGCTGCCATAACCTTGTATGTCTACGATAAATCAAATTCATAATCCTAATTAATTACTATGTTACCCATACATACACCTTTAACAACGAGTATCATTTGTAAGCAAGTTCAAACTTATATAACGTATTTTTATAGCTGTCAAATACGACTTAGAATGTTATGACTTTAGACCACTTATTTTGACCAATTAAAGTGACATTTTAACGGCGATAGCGACTCACAAAATGCCAAAATGTCTGGGATTGATCACGGGGCATTTCAGTTGCTCATAAGCACATGACAATCCTATAGGTATAATTTTATTTATTTAATACTTCATGCACACAAGCATACAGTTAGGCATTTTCTACCAGTTGACCTTTGGGTGATGCAGAGACATTTTTTTTTGTACCTTGCCGCACACTAGGAATTTATTCCTGTATCGTGGGTGCGTTTGCAAAAATTTAAAGTAAATATTTTATTCCGTGCGTGAATCAAACCCGCGACTCGCAGCGCAGCAGCCGATCACTCAACCACAACGCCAACCGACCGTGCCGTCAAAATTGGTAGGTGCAATTTATTCTCGCGGAACTTCTTGGCCGCTCTGAAGTTGGCTACAATGGCTGCGCAGACTTCTTACTAATTTTATTAAAGCGGATGTTTGGATGGATGTGTGTATGTTAGTTATTCAATCACGCTAAAACCGACTAAAACGGCTTAACGGATTTGTATAAAATTTGGCACAGAGATATATCATAGTCAGGAATAGCACATAAGACTTTTTATACTGGGCATATGTTCCCTTGCGGTAAGAAAACACACACGCGGGCAAGCCGCTGGAAGTAGCTAGTTGAATATACAGGGTGACTTGTAATTAGAGCACAACCTTGTAAGGGGATATAGTACAGGTCATTTGCAACAACTTTTGTAGGAACACTCATATGCAAAAGTGCACCAACATTGAGTTATAATTTTTTTCGTGTTATTTTGAAAAACTCTTATGGGGTAACCTTAAAAAATTAATAAATAAAAAACTTGACATAATTTTGTTAAATTTCTTTTTATTATTTAGTCTATAACGTTCCAGTTACATGTCAGCATAATCAAATGTACATTATTGACATTATTCTAGACACAGTGCTCCAAAATCCAAAAACCTTCAACAAATTTTACTGGCATTATTACACAAAACAGCCTGTTTAAAAAAAACTCACTATGGCACTTGCTCTGCGTATTATTAAAAAAACATCTACATTTCATAAGCTTTCAAATGAGGTGTAAAAGTCTAACATAGCTAGTTTAACATTAAAGATATTAGCCAAAGAATAGAACAGGCTGGAATATCGAAAGTTTCGCAAATTAATGGCCATAATGTTTAAAACACAATAAATACAAATTTAAGTAGAATGTGATCCACGCACTTAGTGGTGACAATTTTACAACACATTTTAACTTGATTTTAATTTTAAAATTTTTAGGGTAGCTGGTCCTTACTTCAAACTTCTCTTATTAAAAGAGACAAAAAGATCTAAAATTAGGAAATTTTAAAAGTGTGTTGTAGAATTGACGTTCTCTAGTCATCCTCAGTCATTCACTTAAATCTCATTTTCGAAATGACTCCCACCGTTACGCACGCAAATTCGCATCCTTTTCCTCAATTCGCTTTTCACCACCGCAGTGCTGAGATTTGCTCGAATTTGGTCAGCTCCCAAAATGATTCGCCGTCTTAACTCGTCAATATCTGGGACAGGCTGATTATCGACATAAACCAACGTTTTCATATGTCCCCAGACGTAATAGTCCATTGGCGTCAGATCTGGGCTTCTTGCTGGCCAAGGTATGGGCCCTCCTCTACCGATCCAATTATTGGTATAATTTTCGTCTAGCCAGTCTCTGATTTGTCGTCTGTAGTGAGCTGGACACCCGTCGTGTTGAAACCTGATAGCACGCAAGGTGGCTAAAGGTATGTCCTCCAGTAATTCAGGTAAAACATTTCTTAAAAAGTGTTCATAATATTCACCGTTTAAGTTGTCTGGCAGAAAAAAGGGCCCAATCAAATTATTGTTAATAATTCCCATCCACACATTTAGTGAAAATCTTCGTTGCGATCCTTTCGGTCGTTTTTTTTTTGGATTTCCCACCGCCTTTTCTTCCCAGAAATGAGTGTTATGGTAATTTGTGATTCCATCTTTGTCAAATTTTGATTCGTCGGTCCACAAAATTTCTTTTAAATAATTTGGGTCCTCTATGTCGCAGTTTAGCAGATATCTGCAAAATTGGACCCTTGCAACAGGATCACGGTCTTCCAGGACTTGCACTGGAGTGTAGTGATATGGATGACGCCCAGATTCATGGACCACTTTCCACACTTTATACTGTGATATTCCAAGTAAATTGGCCACTTGTCTTGTAGAGATGTTAGGTTCCCGTTGAAAATGACGTAGGATTTCTTCTTCATCATCAGCACGGTATATTCGAGGTCTGCCCGCATCGCCTGATAAAAAAAACTAATTTAAATAATCAATTGCGGTAAACAATAGGGGTAATAAAACTATTATTTATTAAATTACATTTTTTATTACATACCTTGACGTCTTTGAAAGCGTCCAGTCTCCCGGGCTCGTCGATAAACTCGGGAAAACACGCCTACATCAGGTAAACGGCGATTGGGGTATCTCTGTTGATATTCGCGCTGGGCAGCTAAAGCATTGCCTCTAGCTACGCCGTAAGTGTACAGAATATCGGCATATTCTTCATTCGTAAAATTTGCCCGTTGTCTTTGAGCCATAGTCCTTGATACGCGCCAAAACCACAGATGAGCATAACACACGGAAACCAGTTGAAAAGCCAAGTCATCAGGAGAGCAATCAATCACAAAAACAGTCACAAGCCGGGTCGTCAGAGATAAAACAAAACTGCAGAGCACACACAAAAGCATCCGATCGCAACGAATCACAAGGACGGACTAACCTAAACAACACAAAAGAGATTAAACAATGACCGGCTGTTTTTACCTGCTTAGTAGAAACAGACCTTTTTTTGGCCGTGCGCCTTTGTTATGCGAATATCTTCCCTATTGGACTAGCTATGTTAGGGTTTTATATCTCATTTGAAAGCTTATGAAATGTAGATGTTTTTTTAATAATACGCAGAGTAAGTGTCATAGTGATTTTTTTTTTAAACAGGCTGTTTTGTGTAATAATGCCAGTAAAATTTGTTTAAGTTTTTTGGATTTTGGAGCACTGTGTCTAAAATAATGTCAATAATGTACATTTGATGATGCTGACATGTAACTGGAACGTTATAGACTAAATAATAAAAAGAAAATTAACAAAATTATGTCAAGTTTTTTATTTATTAAATTTTTAAGGTTACCCCATAAGAGTTTTTCAAAATAACACGAAAAAAATTATAACTCAATGTTGGTGCACTTTTGCATATGAGTGTTCCTACAAAAGTTGTTGCAAATGACCTGTACTATATCCCCTTACAAGGTTGTGCTCTAATTACAAGTCACCCATAAACCACTTTTAACTTTGCAACAATCAGTGCAGAAAAGATTTCTTTGGCACTTGTCATATCACTGCAATATGGTCAGAAATTTAACTAGCTACAGCTCACGCTTGAAACATTTCAAACTTATGATTCTGGAAAATCGTCGTATGATCCTAGATCATCTGTTCCTATACAAAATAATAAACACTCACATTGATTGTCCGAGGTTGCTGAGTCAGATAAACATAAATAAACTTGCTCGTAAGTCCAAATATCAGTTACTTTGCGCTAAGGGCTTTAAAACCAATCTGGGTCATTTTTCCACCATTAACAGACTGCAGGTTCAATTTAATAGCCTGTCACGCTCACGCAGTGTGGTGTGGATATTAAAATGTCTTACTCTTTACATAAAGTTAAGTCTGTCTTGCATAGGGCATTATCTCAAGTGTGAAAATTAGAAAAGAATATTATAGTTATTTTTTCTTTTGTCTTTTGCACTTACATAAATATAAATATAAAGATTTGGAGTATGTTTGTATTTTTTGTTGGTTGGCGCAACGTTGTACAAAATTGTTTGGATTGATCGAGCAAAACCAGCAATATTCATGAGTTTTCATTTGTATGTCGGTTTTACGTTACAATTTACGTAAACTGTATTTATGTAACAATCTATTTGAAAAAGTAGTAAAAACTGTTCTACATTTCCTATTCCTTTGTTTAATGCATGCCGTGGCAGCCTTTAATTAAGGCTACACTATACAATGTAAAAATATGAGTACGTCAACATGTATTTTTTGGTGTATGCTTTGTTGGTTGTCCTTAATTAAATAAATAAATAAACAATGATTATTATCTCTGATATAATGTTACTTTGTTCAGGCCATCGAGTGTCCACTAGATCAACAACGTAGGCTATATTTACGTAGAATTCTCCTATACTCAGAACACACTGTTTGTCACAAATTCGAGGAAATGTTTACAGTTGTTTTAGACTAAGTTGAGACTAATCAGTAATGACGCTGATGTAATTCTCATAATAGGCGAAAAGGTTGAAATGGGTTCAAATTTCATTGACACTGGCGGCATTGTGATATGCGCCTATATTTTATTTTTATTACTATCTATCCTTAAAGACTAATAAGTAATATTAACTCTAACTGAATATGTTACATGATAGATTATGTTTAAACTAAGAATAGTGCCCATTTGCACTTTTACACAAGTCCGTAGCACTTTCAGTAAGATATAATTTTTAAAAGGGTCATATTCAAAATAATTGTAAGTTACGGATAGGAAACAAATATGAATATTATTTTATTGTAACAGAAAAATAACAGAAAGGAATTATTAGGGCAAGTTTAAATAGCATACATTTGTAAAATAAATAATTAACATTGATCTAATTGAAACACCTGGGATAGTAGAATACCATCACCACTATCACTACCTATACATACTTCAAATAAAAAGAAAAAAAAAAGTTTTGGCTAACCTGCGGTGCAGTAAGTTGAATAATATTTTATTATCATTAATTCATATATGACACTATGTGAATAACGCCTAATCATTCATATCTGTTACGTAACAGAAAAAAGTGATGGATAAAATAACGTATATGAATTAATTGCACGTGTCTAACCTACAAATCTATTTATTTCCACATTAATTTAAATGTTATACGAATATTTTATATTTATAACAATTAGCACAATACAGTTATTTCCTAGTATGGGTAATAAAACAGTAAACTTACTTACCGCTATTTTAAACGTCTCACATTAAATATTTACTTTTAAAAGTCTAATTTTCTTCGACAACGAAACGAGCTGAGAAACTATATTGAACAAAATGGCCGATCATTTATTTTTACGTCGTGTAGTGACAGGTAGTAGACTAATGTTGCCAGTATATCAAATTTCTTTATTACCATGGAAATAATGTTAAAATAGCATAACAGAGAAGAATAACAGATATGTGTAAAATCAGGAGACTCATTAATAAATTAAATTTGAAGAACAATAAATAGTATTTTAAATTTTGTTTAGTGAAGTGTTGAAAGTTTAAACAGTATTCTCTGAATATAGTTTTTTTTTAACCTTTGTGTAATAGTTAATAATTAAATTATTTTTTTTAGTTAACAGTCAAAGACGTGGACATTGAGTACTTGTATGAAACGGAATCTACGCAATGTTTGGTTTCATTTTTTTTTAATGAATTGTATAGCTATAACAAATGTTTCGTTGTTTTTTATTAAATTCAAATAAACATTTAATGTGTTTGTTTATGAAATTCTAGTCAGTTGTATCTCGTTATAAAAATAATTGGGTTGGACACTATGACAGTATAATTATTACAATTATTAATATGACCCAAAAACACTATCTTCATGTGTTATATGAATAGCACAACATTGGCACTATTATTCATTTCCTTTGTACACTACACAAATGCAAAAGGTTTACTTATTAGCCTACGCACTAAGTCTGTATTGTCTAGCAGCTGGATAGCCTCAACATTCACGTGTCGATCAAGTCTGCGTTCGTGGGCTTCAGCTAATTTTGGATGATGGTGGTGATGAATTCCATTTTAAGGTCACGGGGAGAAATTGTCAAACAAACGTTACATCCACCTTTTTTCGTCACTACGGCGCATGTGACCTTTTCGTCACTAGGGCACATGTGACCTTTTCGTCACTAGGGCGCATTTGCAATTTTCGACACATCGGCGCATGTGACCTTTACGTCACTTCGGCGCATGTGACCTTTTCGTCACTAGGGTGCATGTGACCTTTTCGATCTGTCATCATCATTATTTAGGCCGAAAGTTACCACTGTTAGACTTAGGACTCCCCCAAACGTCCTCACATCGATTGATCCTGTTGTGCTTCTCGCATCCAGGCGGCTTCCAGCGGCCATCACCAGGTTATCGCCCCTTCTTAAATAACCTTTGAATTGTCATTTTGATTTATTTATTGTTGGCAATACATAGTCGGTAAACCACTTATGTTTTCATTCCATGGCTGTACTTACGTCATAATAATGTAGGCAATTATTGGAAATGGCATCACGTGCCTACATGTTTATTCATTATTCCTAGTAAAAACTTTATATTTAGGTACCTATGTACTTTTATTATAATTTTAGAGGAGTTCGTGGGGAAATAATAACAGTCGCACGGGTCGATCTTCAAGGTTAAGCAACACTTACCGTGGATGGGTGACCATCTTTATATAGCGAGTTTCTTCCGTGCCTCGGCAAGCACGATAAGCCGTTGGTCCCAGCTGTCATTTGAAGATATTTGACAGTCGTTACGGGTAGTCAGAAGCCTGATAGCTGACACCAGTCTAGCCAAGAGGTATGTCAGTTAATACTGGATTGTGGAGGTCAGATAGGCAGACCCCAACATAGTTGGGCAAAGGCTAGGCAGATTAATTATACGTTTGTTATAATTTTAATGTAAATAACCTTATCATAAACAACTCAGATTTTTGAGCGTCAATCGCCATGAGTATTTAAAGTATTGATATACTAAATAAAAATTTGGCTCACAGAAAAATAGCCTTGTTTTTTATATTACACTAACGCTTGTTATTAAACTGATGTAATTCTATTCAGATAAAAAAAAAACAATTAAAAAATTAACAACACAAAATTAAAACTAACTTCTTATTATAATGGTCTCTATTAAACCTACACAGCGGATACCTACTTTAGGAGAAGATAAAGAAAAGTAGCCGGGTGACATGTTTTCCAAGATATGGCGAAGCTGATTGATAAGGTTACTTACGAAACTCTAAAAAGTGCGTAGGTACCTATAACAAAAAAATTTAAGGACAGAAAAATCAGGTGCACATAGAAACGCATAGTAAATAACATCACAACTCATTACGTAAAGTTGGTTAAGTAACGTTCACCTTGAATTTCACTCGAGATCTTGTATAGCGGTAAGTTTCATTAAACTATTTGTTGGTTTTCAAGAATATTCTGGAATCTGTTCTCGGTTTATTGACCGACCTACTTTCAAGTACAAGGTTGCATATAGTAGTAAGAAATGAAAATATCTTGTATTAATTTCGCTTTCAATGAGAATTTAGGTCAGTATTCTCTTGCTTTTAAATCTATTTATTTGTTGTCAGTGCTAATATCTTCTTTTGCCCATTTCTCAATTAGTTGTCATCTCAGTTGCCAATCCCTTCCTAGACATCTTTATCATCTTTCACACATTTCATACATCGTTTCTTTGGTATTCCCCTTCTCCTATGGCCATTCAAATTTCTTTGAACTGCCTGCTTATGTTGCAAATAGTAACAGAGGTATTAAAATAGATTGTTTTAATTTCGCTTTCAATGAGAATTTAAGAAAGTAGAAGTCAGCATTCTCTTGCTTTTAAATTAGTATTTGTGGTCAGTGTTAATGTCTTTTTTTTATCTACTTCTCTATTAGTTGTCATCTCAGTTGTAAAACTTTCAAACATTTCATCTATCGTTTCTTTGGTATTCCCCTTCTCCTATGGCCATTCCCATTTCTTTGAACTGCCTGTACTCAAAACTTTCATCACGACATGTTCCTCATTCCTTCTCATCTCATGCCCATATCATGACAATATATTTCTACAACTTTTCAATCACCGGCGCCAGTTTTAGGCTTCCCCCATATGCTAATTTATTATTCTATCCTTTTGAGCTACACTACACATCCCTCAGAAGGTATAGAGTACATATATCGAATTCTGAAGTTATTATTAGACCGTTTTCGATATAGCCTGAAAAGTGGACAGGGTACTAGACTCACAGAACGGATGGTCAATAGGGCTGGCAAGTGGCGACTGCGTATCCGAAGATGCAGCGTTGGAACTGTTGGAAAGCTCTCCACTAGGTGGACCAATGGCCTGGTTAAAGCTGCAGGCATCCGCTGGATGACGTGGCGACACTGAGAAGGCCTATGTTCAGCTGTGGACGTGTTTCGGCTTGACGTGTTGAGACTTTAACTATGGGTGAACGAATGCATAATTTTATCGTGTAAAATTTACCCAGCCGTGAACAACAGTTTGATAATTTAATAAAATATCATTTAACTGGACGAGCTAAATTCTAGTTTTACACAAGAATCAATTTATTGACGGATGCAGACGATTACTTTTAAAGAAAATTATTATTAAATTATAGTGTTTATATTTAATAGTTCAACAATTTGTCAGATTTCGTAAATTGTGCAGATAATTTGATTAAATAGCAGTCAGGAACTCAGGACTGACCAAATTCGTTGCTCGTTCCTTATAGTAAGCCTACGGGAAGGGCCAAGGGAGGGCCTGCATATTGAAGACCTGAGGCTCTACATATACAAAGTGAAGCTCTATCAGGGATGGCGAACGAAATTCCAAGGAAAAGGAAGGATAAGGGATTAATCACGCAACAGTTTGATAGTGCTTGGCAATACCACAATTATTTTTTTCAATAGGTATCGCGACTGCTTCATTGATACGAGTAGAATTTCTAGTAACCCATACAAACCGGTTAAAGTTTGCATGAATGAGGATACCCAATAGTCTCTCTGCGTTTGGACATATTTTCTTGCTCTTTGGCGGAATTCCAGAGGGTGACACTAGCGTGTTGTTCATTGTGTAGCATGTGCCGGTACATAGAGTCAGGAACGCGAATCTGTGCGTGATCAATTAGAGGCGTTTCTGGGTATGGCAATCTGTGACGACTTTTGCTAGCTTAGGTTTTACCTGTAAAAACAAAAGAATAAATAAATAAACTATCTACAACGGCTTTGTAAAAGCTAGTGTGAATTATAATTTACAGTAAAGAATAATTATAAAATATAATTAACAGTAAGCATCATAATAATTAATATGATGCATGTTTACTACTTCCACTTCTTATTAAATACGCCTTTAAGTGGATAATTGTCTTAAATATAAATTAAATTCTTGGTGCCTCTAAAAGCGACCAAACATCAGGTTTTGGTATATATGTTGATGACTGTTTACAATATGAAGGTATTGGAAACTTGCTATTTTTCCTTCATATTTGGCACTATTATGGTTCGTGTTTGACCATTAGTTCACATGATGGTAAGCGACAACGGAGCGCGCTTACATAGAAGTAAGCTATTCACTCTTGAGCTAAATTGCCCTAGAGGAAACTTCTTTTTTATCTTGTTCTAATGCTCATGCATATTACACTACCACGGGGAGATAGCGCAGTTATGTAGGACTCTAACCCACTAAAACTCCACGGTATTCTCCTGTGCCGCTTATGGCGGGCACACGGGCACTCGTTTATGGAAGAGTGATGCAAGTCGTTCATCATCTTCATTATTTCCAACCCGACTTCGTCCATCGTATATAGGCCTCTCTATTGTCTTGCTAATCTTCACACTACACCTATTTTATCCAGTTTTTTTTCTCGAGATGTAACAATGTCGTCTGCCTGTAACTAAATACTTACCTTCTATAGATATCTTAGTCTAACATACATACCTAATTATAACTCATTTCAGAAATGCCCCACTCTAAGTAAGTGCCGCCATGCGGGTATGTGATGAAAATTAATTTTCGTGCTCTCTGGAGAGACTGCACAATTTCAAGCCAACACTCTCCAGTCTGTGCCACTGCCAGTCCACTCTGGACCTCTAGGCCACTGTCGGCAACCAGCACAATGTCATCGATTAATTGGATTACTTAAAACCAAATATAAATTACATTTATGCGGAAATCGCTTACCCGAATAATGTTAACCTACCCATGACCTACTTATATAAACACAAAATATTAAAAAAAAAGTTAAAACGTGGCGTTCGTACGAAAGAAATTGAATATACAACAAGAAAAATTCTATATATAAAACCCCCGATAGAAATACCTCTTCAAGCTACATAACTTTTTAACCCCCGACGGAAAAATAGCGGGTTGTTGTAAGTTTGATGTGTGTTCCTGTGTGTTTGTGTATTTCAGTATATATGTATGAACCGATTTTGATTTAGATTTTTTTTTGTTTGAAAGGTGACTTTATCGAGAGTATTCTTAGCAATGTTTGATGAAAATTAGTTCAGCCGTTCAAAAGTTATTGGCGTTTTATGTTTAAATCGGGCTGCTCCCGCAAGATATCCTATCATAATTACGTGTGCAATAGATTGTCAATCGAAGCGTGTCTACTACTACTCGTAGATAAATTATGAAGTATGAAATAAAAAAATGTCGAAGCTTTTTAAATTTTACTTGTCTATTAGTAAACACGCTCTTCGATTTACAATCCATCCAAATACGTATTTAGGTTGCGAAAATACCCCGATTCAAAGAGTAAAATGCATATAGCTTTTAAACGGCTTAACCAATTTTCGTCAAACATAACTAAGAACACTCTCGACAAAGTCACCTTTCAAAAAAAAAGTTAATTAAAATCGGAATCGGTTTGGAGCTATGATACCGCAAGCAGAAATGCAAATGCACAAATACACAGATACACAAGTCAAACTTATAACACCCCTCTTTGTCTGCGGGAGTTAAAAGTAATAGCTACCAAGGTTGACATATGGAGATAAATCCACTAGAATGTTGTTGATAATTTCGAGATTTCCACATAAGTTTGAAAAATCATATTCGGGCTGCAAAAAAAGAAGAAAATAGACGTTGTTTTAAACCACAAAATAAATCAAGTGACATTCCATTAATTTCGATTGTTTTATCAAATACGAAGCCAGTAGAAACGATACTCGCTGCGAAATCAAACGATCATTAACTTCACTACTTATCCACTCAACAATAAACGTTTTACGACATATATAAACGGCCGCCACACACAGTGCTGTAGTAACGGCCGAGGCGCGAACACTTGCCGACCAAGTGACGAACCCACGGAAATGAATACACTAGCCGCTTACACTACCGTGTGTCTCCTTATCACGCTAGACGCACGACTCATCCCAGATAAATATAATACAGAAAGAAGAGCTCTATTGGACGAGGAAACGCTCACAGCCGTAGGCGGGAAACAACATCTGAATGAAGACGAAACGATAGTGAATAATATTCTGATGAAATGGAAGATGAAAGAACTCAACCCTTCGTACATCAATCCGCAGCATTTCAACTTCTCCAAACACTACTTCTCGTACAAGAAGGACATAGAAAAGTCAAAGGTGTATCAAATTATTAGAAAAATGCCGAAAGGTGCAGTCTTACACGTGCACAGCTCCTTAATGTTACATCCAGATGTGCTAGTGAAATTGACATATGAGGATCACTTGTATGCGTGTTTAGCGGACAAAGATTTAAGATTTCATTTCTCGGAGTCGACTCCAGAACGACCTTGTTCGTCTAAGTGGGCTCTTGTTAGTGATCTCAGGAACTCTTCCGGTGATCCAATCGCTTTTGATTCGCAATTGAAGAAATACTTTACACTTTACAAAGAGGATGGTGAAGATTATGAATTCGTAGACATCAATACAGTTTGGCAGCGATTTAACAAAGTCTATTACACTATTAAATCTTTGATCTCATACAGACCGGCGAGAGAAAAGTACTGGTACAAAACACTGGAGCAGTTCTATGAAGACAATGTTATGTATATAGAAGTCCGTACAGGATTAGAAAACTTATATGAATTGGATGGCTCAAAACACACTAAGAAATATTTAGCAGAACTATTCAAGAATGTAACCGACAAGTTTATCGAGACGCATCCAGACTTCATAGGCGTGAAACTGATTATAACAAAACACAGGGCTCTAAGTATTGACCAAGTGCTAGAAGCCTTAAATCTAACAAGACGACTGCAAGCAGAAATGCCAGATATGATCGCAGGATTTGACCTTGTCGGACAAGAAGATATTGGCAGGCCGTTGACAGATTTCCTTCCTATACTATCTGAGGCTAAAGATAAGATAAACTTCTATCTACACGCTGGAGAGACTGCTTGGTTGGGAACGTCAGCTGATGAGAACTTAGTCGACGCGATTCTTCTAGATTCGAAGAGAATAGGTCACGGGTACGCTCTGACGAAGCATCCGAGTCTGATGTCAGCAGTGATTAAAAAAGACATTGCTTTGGAAGTGAATGTGATATCAAATGTGGTGTTATCCTTAGTGCACGATGTGAGAAACCATCCCTTAGCTTCGTACTTAGCTCTGGGTCTTCCTGTAGTATTGTCCAGTGATGACCCTGGTGCGTGGAACGCTGAGCCGGTATCTCATGACTTCTTCGTGGCGTTCATGGGAGTGTCAAGTAAGCACGCGGACTTGAGGTTACTGAAGCAGCTGGCTCTCAACTCCATCACGTATAGCGCGCTGGAGGATGAGAGGAAAACGAGACTTTTAAAAGTTTTCAATGATCTATGGGACAAGTTTGTAAAATATGTGATTTCTGATGAATCTTTTTTAGATACTAGTGATTGTTAATATTTTAGTATAAAAGACTTAACTTTATAAAGTTCGCCACGTCCCAAAAAGAGAAAATTTTCGGCATTTATGAAAAATTGCTTATTTATCTGAGCTCTGTACATATCAAGTTAAGCATAGCCAATATACGTTGTATTAATTAGACTTATTTTAAGTTAATTTACATAAACCTGTACATATGACCCGCCCTATGTACATATGAAGAGTTAGAAAAGATAACGAGTATACTAACAAGTAAAATATAAAAAATCCCCAACACATTTTTATTTCATGCTTCATAATTTATCTACACGCTTCGATCGACGATCTATTGAACACGTAATTATGACACGATATCGTGCGAAAACACCACGATTCAAACAGTAAAATGCCATAACTTTAGATCAAAAGAACCGATTTTCATCAACATAACATCAAACAAACAAAAAAACTAAATCAAAATCGGTTCATCTGTTTAGGAGCTTTGATGCCACAGACAGATACACAAATACACAAACATACAGGTAACCAAGTCAAATTTATAACACCTCTCTTTTTCCATCGTGGGTTAAAAACGTAGGGAAGGATTTGTCCGGGACCAAATTTCTGACAAAATCATTAGAGATCGTTAGATTTTACTGTCGCTCGTTTTTTAAAACAAGAATATGAAGTTGAGTATTTATGAAACTCTACTCTAACCCGAAAACCTGTCAAACTTTGTCATTAAAGAAAGTTTTGATACTTTCCTCACTCCAAATTCTCAACTGGCCATGTATGTGTAAGAAAGTAACCATTTGAAGTATCTGGAAAATGTTTTGTAAATATGTATGTAATCGTAAGCGTGCAAAACACGATATAATCGTGACAGCAATGATGTTAGTATTATCATAAATCAAGTTTAAGAGTGATTAAATCTCTAAGATTTACTGCATGTTAAACACTTTATTGTCTGTCTTGGAATTTATTGATTAGTCTAAAGTTTTGTTGATATCATAGAATCAACATATGCTAGAAACGCCTTTACAAGTCCAAACGTATATAATAAAAATATTACAAAAACCGAGTCCACATTTTGTGATTTCGCACCTATTTGAAATATTCTTTCACTATTTGGAGGATTCCAGATGCATAAAAGCGGCAATTATTATCTGTCAAACCGCCATATGTTTGATATATATTGCTCAGCCCGGCAAAGGCCGGGCTAGGCTGCTGAGTATAATATAATATTCGTGCCCGCAAAATTTGTCCACACAGTTTCGGCTATCATAGTCTTAATCATAGGGATTGTCATAGGCCGTCAATTTCCGTGACACTCACTGTCAGGCATGGTTTGTTTGCAAAGGGTTGACAATGCTGTCTATAGGAGTGGCCACCGAGACGTCTACATTCTTGACGTTCTGTCGTTGTTAACCAGTAAGACTAATTTATCCTTATTTACAAAAATAATGTGTGACTAATTAGCAAGTGTTTAATTCGAATCGACAATGCATTTTTTCGTTATTTATAGTAAAAAAAAACGGTTAGTTCAAATACCGATTATTTGATTCAAAATTCCAATTTTCCATAGATTATTTAAATTAAGAATCTACTAATCAGTTCTCAAACTAATCATAATTATTTTTTTTTTGTAATTAAGGATCTTGTAAATAATTGTGTAACTAATTTGGTGTAATTACATCAACATGTTGACATCGACACTCAATTTTCGCACATACATTGAAAAACAAAGGCTCAACTGGCTCACAAATAGTTGGGCATCCTTGCAAAGTTGAGACGGTACTTCACACCAAAACAGCTGCCTAAGTTGTATCAAGTGCAAGTTCGATCTTGCATTGAGTATTGTTCTCATTTCTGGTATGGATCTGCCATACATATACTCTAGTGCATAAGCTGATAGCTTATGCACTAGAGTATATCGAAAAACGGGGCAAGAGGCTCATCGGCAAAGAGGCACATGGTCGACTCAAAACTCCAGAGCCTTGAACATCGTCGTCGAGTTACCAGCTTGTCGGTTTTTTATCGGCTGCATTTCGGTGAGATGCAATTGCGTGATCTAATTCCACATAACACGTTCGATCATCGGACTACAAGACGTAAGCAATGCGCCATCGGTACATGGTGAACATCCCACCCATACGCACTAAACGCTTTCATTATGCGTACAGCTAAGGAGTGGAATTCCCTGCTGGAGTCTGTGTTTCCCGATAGCTAAAACCTCGAGGTATTTAAGTCAAACGTGTATAGGTTACTTCTAGGCAAGCGTGCTTCACCGTCGATCACATCATCGCTTACAGGTGAGATAGTGGTCAAGGGCGAGCCTAAAACTAAACTCAGAGATTTTTTTAAATAAGGGCCTTTAACTACATACATGCTGCTTACCTAATGTTTGTTTTATCTTCCTAAAAAATATCATGACCTTCTTATCGCGATACTTAAATGTTAAGTATGGGAAAATGTTTTGCTAAGCAAATTGACTATTAACTGAATTGTCCGTAGGTAAACTCAGAAAACAACAGTAATCTTGACAATGGTTTTGGGTCCGGTTTCTGAATTGAATATGCCAAATTTTGGCAGGTTTTTAGGCGAAAGTACAGTTTGACAAATACCTATTCTAGCTTCAATTTCTTAATTCAGTAATGTAGTAATTCGTGCTTGTATGTGGAGTTTCGGACATCAGCCCTATACAGCCTGATTTTCAAAAACAAATAACAAAAACACTGTATTTTATTATTTTTCTTTAACTATTTGATTTCGTATGGTGATTGATTAAGCATTGATTTACCTACAAGGTAAATTGACGGGATATGTTAATCTGTTTTACAATAATGTTGCCTAAATAACATATTATTGTAATATTTTTGAGCTCTTTTAAATATTTTCTTTGATAGATATGATTTTTTTATAAAGGGCGCATTACAATACCGTTGAACTTTTTTGTATATGGTTTTGGCGATTATACGATTAATTTTTAATTCTATCTGCGAATTATATAGAGAAATGGGGTACCTGCACTGCCTGTTTTTTATCATAACCCAAATATTACCTACTGTAGGAAAATTTTGTTAAAATGTAGGGAACTGCTGATTTTCTTCTTCTTTTTTTACGAGTTGTTTTTGCATAAATCGTGTTATTTGACTGATGAACTTGGAAAACTTTTAGATTAAGTAATAAAAATAATTAGGTTTTAGAGTTATGTGTTGTACATTTATAATATTTCATCATCATCATTATCATTTCAGCTGAATTACGTCCACTGCTGGACATAGGCCCCAATATATTTATTTAATAATATTTATATTTAGATAATTTCGTGAAATGCATTCACATACATTCACAACGCATGCCATCATCGCTTACTATCGGGGGAGATGCCCGCAAACAAATCAGACAGGGCAAGACAGAAAATATGAAAAAAATATGCTGTGATTTTTGAGGCACTGCCCGATCATCTAAGAAACTAAAACTTTTTCAATCGATTCAGCTTCCCGTCAATTTTGACAATATGCTTAAATATTCATAATAATAACGTTTAAATACCCTTTTTAACCGACTTCGCAAAAAAGGAGGAGGTTATCAATTCGACTGCATTTTTTTTAATGTTTGGTATCTCAGAACTTGTTACTGGATGAACCGGTTTTGATGATTCTTTATTTATTTGAAAGCTGGTGCTTGTCATGTGGTCCCATTTAAATTTGATCAAGATTTGATGAAGAACTTCGGAGATATACATCAGAACTCTTCAATAAATGACGAAAAATCACTCGGGTTAGCTGCAATCGGATGTCTGTTATTGTTTACATCATTACATAACATAAAATCACACTAGCACGCTCTAAAGGGGTACGCAGGTGTGAACAGTTCACCCTGGTATACCTGGTATACTGTCATGCCACAGTTTTGTTTAAGTTTCATGTTATTGGTTTAATGTATTCTGGCTTCACTTTGGGCATTATATGTAGCTAGCCTTTAGAACTGGTCCATTATGTACCACAACTAAAAATTGAATGATAAAAAAGCCTTTTTAAAACACTACATACTGAAAAATAACTTCAATTTCGGAAGTCGGTGTTCCTGTTTTCATTTCTTCGTTTTTTGACACCGACTTCCGAAATTGAAGTTATTTTTCACTTTGTAGTGTTTTTGTTTGGAAGTCGGTTGTAATTTTTAAAAAGACTTTTTTTTATTAATATAAATAATAATTTTGCGTGATTAATGTGAGGCACAGCGCGCTGCATGCAGGATAGTACAAGACTACAAGCGAAGATCCGCACAAAAGGGAGACGCCGAGGAGAGAGCCGGAGTCGCACTAAGAAAACCGAAGACACATACAGCACCTACGCTAGCAGCCGCTATTGTGTGTTTACACTGAGCATCAGCTGTGTTGTTATGCATAAACTATGTGAATGACGATGGGCCTTGTTTAGACACACTGAGCAGAAGATTTCTAATTTTCTATGGAGAATTGAAATAAGATAGAAAGGGTCGTGGGGTGTGGAAGAAGAAAAATGTGGGTTTTGTGCCAACAGCAAATAAATTAGAATAACAGCAGAAAATTATGTTTGTCTTAGTGAGCTATATTTTGATCTGCGAAACATCATCATTATATTGGGGTATTCCTCGAAGCGCACCCACTATGAAGCGCACCTAAAGTATTCCTCGAAGTGCACCTACGATGATAAATGATATAGATAGACGTTTTAAAATTCAACTGTCCTAATTGTTTATTTACTAAAACTAACAGAAAAGTTTGGCAATCGCGGCAATTGACCCAAAGGATTAAACTCAAAATCTTCGGGTCAAAACTCAAATGTCAAATCCGTGCTGCTTTACTGGTGCGAAACGTGGAAAGTCACAAAAGACATCTCACGCCAGATCCAAGTCGTCGTCAACCGCTGTCTTCGTCACATACTCGGAATTTACTGGCCCGAGACCATCACCAACGTAGAGCTGTTGGAACAATGCCACGAGAGCCCGATCGACCGCCAGACCAAGCGTCGCAAGTGGAGTTGTATTGGCCACACGCTGCGAAGGGATTCTGATCATATACCGAAGCAAGCGCTGGATTGGAATCCCCAAGGCAAAAGAAAGCGTGGCCGTCCCCGTCAAACCTGGCGTCGCACCGTGTTGGCGGAAGCAGCGAGCATCGGTATGACGTGGAGCGAGGTGAAGCGTGAAGCTCAAGACCGATCGCGATGGAGGACTACTGTGGACGCCCTTTGCCCCATCCAGGGGACGTAGAACATTAAGTAAGTCAACAGAAATGAACTGGAACCAAATAACTACTTAGCTCAATAATGGTAAAAATAAATTAAATCATTTGTTGTTTTGAAAGGTACCAGGGTGACAGAAATGAAAAGAAAATAGGCGCCTAAACGATATCACTAAGTTATGCACCAACGATTAAAAACAAAGAGCAATATAAAATATTCGTTATATCGATAGACGTCTTAGCAACAATTAGGACGGTTAAATTTTAAAACGCCTGCCGATATCATTTATTACGAATGCTAAATGCTCTTCTAAACGTTTCAACGTAGGTGCACTTCGAGGAATACTTTAGGTGCGCTTCAAAATGGGTGAGCTTCGAGGAATACACCAAATTCGCGATAATATTATTGTTGATCGCAGTTTGACCCACGATTAACCATATTCATGAGTATGCCGCCTGTTATCAAAAGTGGTGTAATCGCATGTTGACACCAAATAGACCTATTTGCAAAGGTCATCTATGATCAATCCTTATCTCTTACAGAGTTAATAAGTCCCGCACTTATTATTTCTAACATATTATCAATTTAGGGAAAACACAGTTTCCTGTTATGTAGATATGTCATATTATTTTACTATTTGTTTGAAAAACAATTGATGAAAAACTTTAAGTCAAGAGTGCATAGGTTACTTCTAGGTAAGCGTGCTTCACCGTAGACCACATTAGTATTATATTATCTGTGACCACATCATCGCCACCACCAGGCGGGATAGTGGTCAAAAGCGAGCCTATCGATGGAAAAAAACCCGTTTTACTGAAATTTTAAACCATTTGATAGCATATTTAACTATTGGTTGAGTTGGCACAGATTTTTGATTAAGCTCGAAAATTTCAGTAAAACGCGTTTATTCGTCAATAAAATTGTTAGCCTAACAAATGGTCAAATAATTAACTCTCTAACTTATTTGAACATTGAAAATTGTGAGGCTAACAAATGGTGTTCTACCGAAATTTTGCATAAATAACCATTGGTTGATTAACTACTGATCAAAAAATTGAGCCTTAGTCAAACCAGATTATAAGTTAATTTTTTATACACTTTCTAAGTTTATCTTTAACAGCGCCGACAACGGTAAAGGAAAACAGCGTGAGGTAACCGCACCCTGATTGTGTAAGTTCAAAGACTATGGTACGGATTGTTTCCCTTGCATTAATTGCTTCATAAGTTCAAAAATCCGTGTACTGGACAGCGTAAAACACGCAATGATTTTTTTTTTATATAATACGTTACACAGTAGGAATTTCTTCCTGTATTGTGGGAGCATTTACAAACATTTAAATTCACATACACAAGACACCCAAATCCGGCACAACTATCTATAGGCCATACAAATATTTGTTCCGCGCGGGAATCAAACCCGCGACACGTAGCGCAGCAGCCGATGGCTCAACCACAAAAAACAGCATTTCCATAAACTCTTTAAAGTCTTCTTCTTCTTCTCAAGTCGATGAGAAAAAATAGTTTGGTCCCAGTAGGTGGTCATGCAGAACGCGGCGTCAGTGGCGTTCTAGCATCAACTAGCATGTGTGTCAAATTCTGCACAGGAGCACCGCACTCACGTTGGGTCAGCAAAGCCCCATTTTGCCAAATTGTGTTTGCAGTGGCCTATATGGCAAGCACACAATTGATTTTGATCAGTTGTGCGAGCAAAATGTACAACTCCAGCAACAGCAGCAACAGCTGTTTTATTTTATCTTAAATGTGAAATATTTAGCAGCGGCATGGCAAAACCGCTAGTATTATAATTAATATCTGTGGCAAAATGAAACTATGCCGATTACAAAAGTCTACGTGATCTATTAAATGAATCTGATCCGATTTTTTGCACGTCCCATAGTAATAGCACATTGATATTAAAATGTCCCATAGTAATAGCACATTGATATTAAATTGTCCCATAGTAATAGCACATTGATATTAAATTGTCCCATAGTAATAGCACATTGATATTAAATTGTCCCATAGTAATAGCACATTGATATTAAATTGTCCCATAGTAATAGCACATTGATATTAAATTGTCCCATAGTAATAGCACATTGATATTAAATTGTCCCATAGTAATAGCACATTGATATTAAATTGTCCCATAGTAATAGCACATTGATATTAAATTGTCCCATAGTAATAGCACATTGATATTAAATTGTCCCATAGTAATAGCACATTGATATTAAATTGTCCCATAGTAATAGCACATTGATATTAAATTGTCCCATAGTAATAGCACATTGATATTAAATTCAAGAATGTCAACAAAAAGTGAAGTGATTAACATTGATTTAAATTGAAGAATGTTCTCGAAGCTTCAAGCTCTCAAATAATGTGTTTATGTTATAGTCAATTCTAGCGGGTATTTTTCGATTATATCACAGTTGCCTATATTATGATCACCACCGCTTACGTAGACCAGGTACGTTGTGTTCTTATCTAGTTAGCCTGCCAACTATATTGGACTGGGCTTCCAGTCTAACCGGATGCAGCTGATTCCCAGTATTTTACATGGACTGGCAGAATGTATGACCTTCGCAACCCACTAACTGGGTATTAACCAATTACTGTGTATTACCCACTTACGGGGTCGTTGTGGGTAACACGTTTTAACACGATATCCCTTGGCAAGACTGGTGTAAGATTTCTTGGCATCAGACAATCTGTAACGACAGTCAAAGTTCTACAAATAACAGTAGGGCCCAATAGGTTACATACACGTACCTACTGTTATTCAGCTGCATCTAGGGTTTCCATCCATTCAGATTTATCTGGACATGTCCAGATTTTGTCCGGGCTTCTAATTTGTCAGTCTTTTCCTTTAAATAAAACTCTTTTTTTTTTTTGTTTGTTATATAAAGAAGGCGATTATTTACCTACACTACAAATCGTTTGATACAACGAATATAGACAATTATATTGCCTACATCTCTAATACTATTAGCTATTTATGCAACTGTTACGTTATGGACGGTCTTTTAATACGAGTGCCATTTTTCGGTACAAGCGTAGCGCGTACCGAAATAGATGGGCACGAGTTATTAAAAGACCAATAACGTACAGTTGCATACAAGATTTTATCTACGAAGGAAGGAATAAAACACAGATATAGACAAATAAGTATTTCAGGAAGTGTGTTTAAGTATTTAATTTCTCTTACATGTCTTGATTTTTCTGGTAGTAAATTATTTGTAGCCGCAGCTGCTCTATTTGTTATATCTGGTGGAGTATTATCACACTTTTCACTTGATGTTGAAGACTTTTCACTTAATTTTAATAAAATTTGAAATAAAATTTCAATCAGAAAATTTTTCGCGCGTCCACTTTATTTTTATTTATTAGGTATAAGGCAAAGATCTTGTAGCCGCAACAGCCAAATAGTATACGATACTTTTGATCAAAACTTGTTCCATTTTTAAAAACATCATTTACATTGTCTCGATTTCGAAGTAATATTCTAGGTACCTGGCTGTATGTTCAGAATGTCTTTGCTTGTGTTTTAGAATTTATGACGATTCGCATAATGCAACCCGATGTCGTTATGGGTATCATAATGAAACCGCTGTCAATTTTGTAATTCGAATATAACGAAACCGAAGTAGATAAAATAATTAACGAAATTATTTTTTTCAGTTTGTAAATAAAATTCCCGGACTTGTCAAAATCAAAATCATTTTTTTTATTTCACATACTCGTAGGCCTACATGGACACTTATAAAACGTCGACAAAAGGTGCACGGTTGGGTTGGTCGTTTCCTATGGAGAAGAACCGGCAAGAAACTCCATGGTTACTCTTTTAAAAATGGTTTGGTTTTACAATATTTCTATGTTACAGCATTAGTACTTAGATATGGGGGGACAACGTAGGCCCTACAATGAAATTTAGAAGGCCTACAATGTTCACACATTCACAAAATAATCGGGAAAAAATCTATACAAAGTTAAATAAAAATTTAAAAAAAAATTGTCGACCTACCTTTCGTGAAACCAAACTGTTGACTATTAAAATTAAATTAAAATTCATTTATTTCAGGTCTTAAACCCATATCACCAACAGCTTTAAATTTTTCAATAATAAATACAAAATCACACATGGATAAATACAACCAAATAAATACACAATATAAATACAACACTTGAAACAAATTCTACTATGCAGGATCCTATTTGAATTAAAGTGAGACAACATCTGTCCCAGCATGATTTTTTCATAGATTATACTCAATGCTGGAAGCACGGATATAGGTCTATAATTAGAAGGATCACTCTTACAGCCTGATTTGAAAATTGGTACTACTTTACTGTGTTTCATTAAGTCAGGAAATGTGCCGCTGTCCAAACATTGATTGAATATGCCTGTTAGGACAGGAGCAATTGAGTCAGTAATATCTCCAAGAACCCTAACGGATATCACCCACAAGTCTTCAGTATTTTTTATATTGTGACTTTTGAACGCGTTTTTAATTGTATCACTACATTTTGGTTTAAATTTAAAGGTTGGTATGTCTTTAGTAAAGTTTTCTTTAAGAAGAGCTTCAGCTAATTTAGATGAGGAAGGAAGAGACTTCGTAACCTCTAACGGAATGTTGGTAAAGAAATTTTCTAATGTCTCAGCGACTTCTTGCTTATCAGAAATGGTTTGATTAGTTATTTTCAAAGACAACTCATTCTGATCGCGTTGTTGTATCTTTCCAGTTTCTCTATTAATTAATTGCCACACAGTTTTTATTTTATTATTAGAAACCAATTTTGTTAATTATTATTTGAGATTTTGCTTGAGCGCAGACTCATTTGAATATTTTGGAATAGTTTCTAACATAAGTGTGAAAAACTTGATCGGAAGTCAAAGAATTTTCGTAATATAAATTATATAAGATACTCGTATCTCGGCTTTTCCTTATGCCCACAGTGGCCCATTCACTAAATTTCGATTTGGAAATGTTGACTTTAACTGTTTTTACAGGACACGTTTTATTGAATTCTTGGCAAACTGTAGAAAACAACGTGCCGTAATTTATATTGGGGTCTTTTGAATCAAAACTGGCGTTACAAAGGTTGGTAAAAACATTATTATTAAAAGAATTTAATTTATTTTTAGTAAGTGGTCTTAATCGAATTGATTTAGCAAGGTTAATTTTTTTATCTGACTCAAAAGATACTAGTTGACCAGTATGGTCTGACCTAACGCTACTAATTAAAAACGAATCTTTTACTTTATAATTAGTGAATACATTATCTATGCACGAAGCTGAAGTTGCTGTTATTCTTGTTGGTTAATTAAATAAATAATTTAGGTTAAATGATTTAAATAATGAAATAAGCTTACATTTTTCAGGTGAGTTGACTAACAGATATATACCTGTTTACCTTGTTTTTTAAAGTTATCAGAAAAAAGTTATTATTAGGATTATTGCCAGGACTTTTAAAATTTTCGAAATGATAACACTAGCTAAATCCGGTTAGACCTGAAATTTAAAAAAAAGTGAGATCATACCAATATATAATACATGGGAAAAGGTTGGCTGGCGTTATTTCTGATTAGATGTAAAATGATGTTTGTTTGTCGAAATTATTTTAATAGGAAATAGAAATGCGTACTTTTATCATTGTCATTCGTTGAACCCATGACGCCTTATCGGTTATTTTTGTGTTTTTTATAAACAATTTAACATAGTAATATTATTTGGTTTGATCGCCTTATCTACTTTATAGATAAGTCGAAGTAGGTCTACAGTTATTTTTTACAACGGCTCTTAATGCACTAACTTTTGTTGCGCAATGCAGTATATTTTACACGCGTGCTTTTTCCTCTTATTAGGTAAGTACATTTTATTCTTTCTTCGCAGGTGCATGTGTATTTTTTTTTTAAAACATTTTTCTCCTTATATTCCATGAGTGGGTATTACACAAATCTTCTGCCAAACTGCAAGACAGTTTGTCGGCAGTGTTCTCGTGAATACAGCTCTTAATTAAAAAAATATTATTACATCATAAAGTTAAGGGAACACATCGTATTATTATGATATATCTGAGGGCCAGTACATCGCCTAGTATTTTTATTGCACCGTATGCTCACACAGACGGACGTACGCCACGCCTTATTGCACACATACTCGAGCTGCCCAATTTGTATTTAAAAAGAGACTTACATAATTTTACTGATCTACAGCTCGAGCATCCGTACATATACACTGGTGTCTATAGATCGGCTCATATCTACCGTCCCGACCACCGCCGCCGCACTCCCGGATGGAAGACGAGCAACCCAGCTCGAGTGAGACAGAACGGCGGCCGCCCGACCGACAGCAGCACGTCGCGCGCGCATGCTGAAATGGCCCTCCCATTCTTGCTTTAGGTACATCATTATGTACCTACACTTCACCCGGCGTACACGCACAATCAATCGCCCAAAAATCCCCGCAAAGAAGAAAAATAAAACTAAATAACTTTATTCCGATAAAACTTAGATATACTTTCCAACAAACAAGTTAATAAATAAACAGACGCGAATCTCCGGACGAATACGCCAAGCGAAGCAACACCATAACAATTCAGCTTCACATGCTAGGGACACAAACCCAAATAGTGCTTGCGCAGAATATTTTTTAAGACATTTTTAGACATTGTTTCGGTAGACATTTCCTTAGGCAATTCATTTAACAATGTTGGAACTAGCCATTGCCGCGTCCTTTGACCGAAGTAATTCCTCACCTTAGGAACCGAATATTTGTTTTTCTGTGTCACTTTACTTTAAGTTAATTTTTGTTGTGTTGTTCTAAGGAGAATGCCCATGGACAATACTTGAAAAAAGTTTATTGTGTCACAATAATTTCTGGACAATAAATAAAATAAAAATATTTTAAGTATTTTAACTTCTTTTCAAAAAGATTCATAGTGGGGTTAATTTTCTTATATTAATAAGTATTTTTACTTCCGTCAACACAGCACAAACATATTCCGCCATTTATGTTAGGGTTGAGACATGTTTTCATGATCTGACATCGATTAAAGAAGAAGATCGAAGAATCGTTTTTTTTATAATCTACCTGAAACACTGAATCAATCCATCCGGATTCACCTCTTTAATGTAAAGAACAAACTTATTTTGAAATTGGTGTGATTTACTAGTTTAAGGCAAACCAAGATAAAAAATGAATCATGTTTTTAGAAATCGATTATATTACCGATTTGGTAACAAGCCTATAATTGTCAGTCATTTCATTTGACAGTGACGGTAGTCGTCATTTCATTTGTTTTGTTTGTGTTTTGTTGCGTCAAGTTGAGTTTTACGTTCCGCCGTTACTAGAGCTTAATAAGACGGGACTTTATATTTGTGATTTCCGACATGGCTACCGTTCGAAGTTGGTGTCTCAATTGTTCTTTGATGTTCGCGCCATATATGCGCAGACATAAATTTTTTTCGAAGATTCTTGATAATATATTGGACCTTATTACGGGCTTGAATCTACACCGGTAAGTAAAAATAACATTATATATCTTAACAGCACTTGAACAAATGTCTAACGAATACAAATTTTAAATATGTTGGCATAGAGTCCATATTGCTGTGAATCTACTGTAACCTAAAAAGGAACATATTTCGTTCAATATCTCTTAACTCCCGCAATGAAAATTGACTAAAGTTGGTACGTGTAATTAATTAAGGTAACATAATCAAATAAAGGTGTTTTATCAGGAAACTAAAATGTTTCGGTCAGTACATTTCTCCATACAAAATGGGCATTCTCCTTTTAGTGGATTTTTCTTTTTTATATTTCGCCACACGCTCAATACACTCACTTTGGCAGTTGCATTGCTGTCGTGTGTGTGGTGGTTTGGCTTGACCATCTGTTATTGCATTCTCCGCTCCATAACGCTCTATAAATTTGTATGACTATAACTTCAATTTGCCTATTCAATAACTATGTATTATTATGCTAGTATAATATTATCTGTGGTATTATGAACTTGAATTCACATATTTTTCTCATGGGGTTTGGCAGCAACTAGAGAAAGCCACTTGGGGCTCACAAACTGACATTCTTGTCGATAGTGACCGGTCGAAATGAGACCAGCGTATGAAAAATCGACCAATTACATAGAAGGAAAGCCTTTCTTTGCATTTTGACTTGCCGAGTTCATTACGCAATATGGTTGCGGAGGCCCTAGACAAGTGTCAATCGAAGCACGTCAGCGAAGGCGATAGTCGAAATGTCTATGTGTGAGGGATAGAAGTGATTTTTCGATATCGCTTGTCAATCCCATACAATTTTGCCTTTTTGACAATAGCTATCGCCTCGCTTTTGAGAATAGAATGTCACCTAATTGACATTCTATGAATGAAAGGATCGCCAAAGCGATGGGTAAAACTGTCATAAATTTATGGGAATGTCAAGCGCTATCGAAATGTCACGTGACTATCCTTACTCTTTGACATTTCGACCATATAAATAATATGTTTTCGCTACGTACTACATCTATGATTTCGACAATCGCCATCGCTGACAGAATTTGATGGATTGAATTGACTAGAGCCTCGGTTGACAGGGTGGTAGCGCTCACGCGCTCAAATCCCATAGATTTTTGACATTTCATTAACAGTTATAATAATAATAAAACCCATTTATTTCCAATCATCAATATAACATTAAAATACATGCATTATAAAAATATAAAATGTTAAAATTATTTAAATAAACATTCATAAAACATTCGAATAGAATATTAATTAAATTATACTTTCATGAACATTAAAATAAAATATCGATTAAGTTAAGCAATCAAAAACATTAAGATAAAATATAAATTAAATTATACATTCCTTAACAGTAAAATAAAATATCAATCAAATCATACATTCATAAAAGTAAAATAGAATAGTTGCATTGAACATTCTTAAAATTTAATTTAATTTCAGGTAAATTAGACAGTCATAAAATTTAAATTAAATATCAATTTCATTAAGCATTCATTATTAATAAAAAAAATATATATATATATATATTTGTTTGAATTTCACTTTAATCAATATCGTTACTGTTTTTATATTCATTGATTGGAACCCCTTCTCGGGATAGGCCTCCTCCAGCTTGTTCCAGGCCTCCCTGTCTTTTGCTTTCGTTATCTATTCCACAGATAATATAATACTAGCATACAGATGCCTCATCCCATACAAAGAAACCGTGCCGAAGTTAATAGCGTTTTTCATCTGATTATACCGATATTTTTTTGTAAATCGATCGCGTTCGGTTCCGTTCCACGGCGATAGATAGATCACCATCTATATCCGTGGAATGGAACGGAAAGGAACCGAACGCGATCGATGTACAAAAAATAATCAGAATAATCAGTATAGAACGCCGGCACGGTTTCTTTGTATGGGATGAGACACCACGCTTCCTGCTACAGCTTTTATGTCTTCTATCCACCTTTTTCTAGGGCGCCCTCTTCTTCTTTTTCCTGTCGGTCCTTCCCATACTGTTGTTTCAAGTGTCCATCTTTTATCTGTGTACCTTGCTAAATGTCCTGTCCAGCGCCATTTCTGTTTTAGAGCATAATGTAGGGCATCTATAATTTTCGTTCTCCGTCTTATGTGTTCGCTTTTTACTTTATGAATTCTTCTTATTTTAAGTATGTTCCTTTCCATTGCCCTCTGACATGCCACAAGTTTGGATTTTATTTTGGTATTATATGTTCATGTCTGGCATCCGTATATCAGAGTAGGTAGAATACAGCTATCTAAAACGATCTTCTTTAGGTGAAGGGGAAATTCGCCTTTTAGGATTTCCTTCAAGGACCAGAACTTTTTCCAGCTCATGTTAACGCGGCGTTCGACCTCTTGTTCCACGTCTTCATCCTCAAATGATATCTGCTTCCCCAAGTAAATGTAATTTTTCACGTAGTCGAGTGGCTTACCGTTCAGGTTTATCACATTTGTGTGGCTGTTTGTCAGTATTTTCGTCTTACTCTCGTTCATTTTAAGACCCATTTTTTCGCTTTCTTTGTTCAATGCGTTTATCGTCTTCTCCAATCTTTTACTTGTTGCAGCAAAAAGAACGATGTCGTCTGCCAATCTTAGGTGAGTAAGTCGACCCCTGTTGACTGTAATCCCTTCCGACTGCCAGTTGAGACTATCAAAAATTTGCTGTAAAACTATTATAAACAGCTTGGGTGATAGGGGGTTTCCTTGTCTCACTCCTCTACAGATTGGTATTTCTGGGCCTCGTATCTCTAGTCTGACTTGGCTTACGCTGCCATCGTAGATGGTTTTTAGTAACCTGACGTATTTTTCGTCAATGTGACATTTCTTTAGCGCTTCCCAGATAGCATCGTGAGAAATCGTGTCGAACGCCTTGGCGTAATCTATGAACGCAATATATAGTGGCCTTTTGAACTCCTTATACTTCTCTATCAGTCATTAACAGTTATCAGTGACATAATGTTACTTCGTCTTGCGGCAAGGCAAAGAGTTTGACCCCATGAATCGACCATTCACATAGATGGAAATCCACATCGCGTCTTTCATCTCGCATGTGATTGGTCGACCGCACCAAAAACTATTAGTCGCCTACCCAATGGGGTAATGGTTTTTGGTGTGTAATTAGCGACTTATTTTTATCCTAGTGTCTTTATAAAGTTTATATCACTAACTTTAGATTTAAGTCTTTCAAATTCTTTTTATGCTTTTATGCTCTACAACCAGTCTGTTTTGTCATGTGTGAGTAACCTCAATTCAGCTGACTCTTCGTTTAACTTCGGTATGTATCTACTTGCCCAATGGGGTACAGGCATGATGGTAAGAGTGTTGCAGTCGGCCAGTAACTATGAAACCATTAAGAATCACTTAATTAATCTCGTGAGTCATTCGACTTTTATGGTTTTATGATACCTAATTACGAGTTTCCTATTACCTACCTTACGTAAACGACACCTGAAGTTGCTTTGGTGAGTAGTGACGTCAGGGAAATTAAATGGTTTTTCGCAGACTTCATCATTATCAACCGAAAAACATCCACTGCTGGACACAGACATCCAAGAATCGCCACATCGATAGATCCTGTACGTTTCATAAACAGCGCAGGTGTGTCGCCAGCCGATGGCCCAGGGAGGGGCAAGTTACTGTTGATGTAGGGAATGATGGGAAAAGTATGAAGTTTAAATTTTGGGGGCTAAGTCACCCACGTCCGTAGGAGTATACCCCATTTGGTGCCCTACACGTGGTCCCCGGGTGGTGCAAATCAGGTGACACCAACTGGTGGTAGGCTTCGGCCGAAGGCTTGTGACCACCCACCGGGCAAAGACGTACCGCCAAGCCTATCCGTGTTCCGGTACGATGCTCGGTGTAGCCAACCAGAGGAGTTGGGTCGAGACAGTTGTTTTACTACAGGCAGACCAGCCTGACGCGCACTGTTATGTATGTGTCGGGAGATTAGTCGCGGAGGGTAGCGGGATCCGAGGCACGGTGCGCCGCTAGCCGACAGCAGGTCGTGTGCCACTGGCAAACTACTTGGGCCCCCAAATAGGGGTCCCAAGTAGTGTGCCAGCGACATACGAAAGGCTGCCCCGACAACTGTCGAAAAAGCCCGGAATGCACCATCGTGCTGGTTGGCGACCAGATGGGAGGGTCCGATGGACCTTTCGGGGGGGCTCGGGCGTCCCCGCAGTCTCCAGACTAGTGCCCCAATGATGGCGTCGTTTATATAGGTTAGCAGCGTGGAACCTCGTCTCACTTCCTTCTCCGCACCTCACCCTTCACTCATAAACACACATGACAAGGAAAAAAGCATACTAGAATGCAGCGGCTGCACCCCCATTCAAAGTGCACCTGACAAATATTAGAGGTTGAAGACCTCCAATCTCGTAGCAGTCCATCATCACCTCGATACTAATAAGCCGGCTCTCTTTTTCCTTTCGGAGACGCAGATCAGATTTATGTCAGACGTATCGTAACTTACATACCTAGGGTTTACCCTGGTGCAAAATTTTAAGCCACGCGCTGGTGTATGCATGTACGCCCGAGACGACATTTGTTATCGGCGTCTCCAAAACCTTGTGGACTCTAGGTTTTCTGTGCTGTGGGCTTTGATGGACACAGGCCAGGCTAAAATTATCTACGCCTGTTTCTACCGTTCGCACAGCAGAGGTCAGGAGACAAGCAGGCTCACAGAGTACCTTAGTGAGGCGGCTGATACGGCGCCGCAACGACACCTTCCGCCCAATTTGTGTTACTGGGGGACTTCAATGCCCGGAGTGGCTCTTCCCGTACCAGTGCACTGATCATGCTGGGCGGGAGATGAGAATGCTTGCGCTTGCTTTAAATCTCACCCAGCTGGTCCAGGGGGCAACGAGGGTGCCGGAGGTTGCGGACATAGCCAATTGCTTGGACTTTCTGCTGACAACAAATTCAGACCGCTACTCGGTGTCGGTATCTTCACCATTGGGTAGTGCCGACCATTGTCTGGTGAATTCTGTATCCAGCCCAAGAGGCACTTGGCGGGTTTGGCGGTACAAGGTTGGGATGGGATGCGTTCTTTCTTCGCATCTTAGAGAGCAAACTTGTTAGCCTCTTGCGGAATCTTCACGTCTGGATTCTGGTGAAGCACGGCCCCTTCCTTCTCCTGATGGATGCGAAACGAGTATGTCGGACATTCGCATCCATCAATAGAACGTTCGTAGGGTACTGCGCAACGGTAAGGTTCCTTTATTCGGTCGGCCCATGATCTGTGCGATTGGATTGCAGACTTCCTGAAGGACCGGTTCATCCGAGTGGTTATTGATGGTCTTTCGTCTGACCAACAGGGTATTAATTGTTCTTGCTTCACATATACGATCTGCTAAAACCGGGTCATACCTTTGGGTATGCGAACGACAGCACTGTTGCTGAGAGATACGTCTCCGATGCACGTGCTACTGGGCCTCAGATCCAGTCTCTCCGAGAGGGCATGATTGGGCGCTTGAATCTGTCCTTAAAGGCAGTCTCCAAGTGGGGCGATGCCAATCTGATCAGGTTCAATGCTGCTAAGACCCAGGCGTGTCTTTTTCCACTAAAAGGAGCCAGTTCCACCCGGCTCCATCTTTCCGGGATGTGACCGTGCCGATAAAGGACCGACTAGAGCTTCTTGGCTTTACGTGGACATCGACCCTTAATTTTGGTCCTTTGTTTGAGGTAAAAGCTCAGCTGGCTGCCAAAAAGTTGGGGATCCTTGCGAAGGTGAGATGGTACTTCACCCCGGAGCAGTTGCTCAACTTGTATCAAGCGCAAGTTAGATCATGCATGGAGTACTGCTCTCATCTCTGGGACGGATCTACCAAATACCAGCTGGATGCACTCGAGTCGATCGAAAAACGGGCCAAGAGACTTATCGGCAATAGCCGATAGAGCCTTGAACATTGGCGCCGAGTTGCCAGCCTGTCGCTTTTTATCGGTTACATTTCGGGGAGTGTGCGTTAGAATTGCATGAATTGATCCCTCCTAGCCCGGTTCCATCATCGGACAACAAGACGTACAGTGATGCGTCATCGATACATGGTGGGCATCCCACCCATACGCACCAAACGTTTTGGGAATACTTTTATTATGCGCACAGCAAAAGAGTGGAATAATAAGTCAAGAGTGACTAGGTTACTTGTAGGCAAGGGTGCTTCGTCGTCGACCACATCATTGCTTACCATCAGGTGAGATAGTGATCAAGCTAAATAATAAAAAAAATAAAAAATAGCACAAGAATCTTTACACTGTTAGTGCAAAAAGTAAAAGTTATTGACTGTACAATAAATAAAACTTGTAAACACGGTTACGACGTACGGTTAACGGTATTAGAATAATAGAATAAAAATAATAAAACTTTGAAAGCAGTCACAATAACAAAATTTTAATAGTAAAGTAGTCGTGCAAGATACTTTTTAGGGTTCCGAAGTCAACAAGAAATCCTCTGGTACCTCATATAGACGTAAAGTGAGGAAGGTTTTTATTCTCGTCTATCTCATTCAAAAATATTACGGGTCTGTTAAAACTATTTTTCGATTCACAGATCCGTTTGCGTAAAAATAAGTTTTAAATTGCAAATTTTTGTTAGAGTCAAGTGTCCCCCCCACTAAGTTGCCAGCGAAATGGTTGCTTTTGGATACATGAAAAAATTCACGGCAGTAGGTAGTATACATAACGAAATTAAAAGGAAAACTATCACAGCTAAGTTCGCTTTATATGTTTACGACTAATAGTCGACCAACTTATAAATGTTCTTAAATCAGTAAAAATTTGTACAAATGCCATTGAAAAAATACTTAAATAACGTTGTTAGTTGTGTAAAACAGATAGTAAGTATATGCTTGTGAACCATGTAAAAATAAACAAAAATAAAATCATAACATCCTTAATAATAATGATTTCTAAATTAATAATGTTTAAGGTCTATCCACACATATCAGGGCCGTGCCCGGGACGTGACAGGGCCGGGCTCAGGCATTGAAGCTCCGTCACTGGCCCGTGCACGGACGTGTGTGAACGAGTTCATATAAAATGTACCCACAGATATCTTTTGAACCCCTAACGGGGCACGGTCCGTCCACGTCCCAGGCACGGCCCTGATATATGTGGATAAACCTTTAAGCTCGAATAACGCATTGGAGTGTGCGGAGTTGTTGGCAGTACGGTCCGTACGGCGCATGCGCGCGGGGGAGTCTATTTTGTGCTAGTGCAGAAGTATTTTCGACGGTTTGTTATCTAAAGTCAAACTAGATTCGATTGCTAAGTAAATTCCGCTACCCAACCATAGATGGCGGTATTCTCAGTGGTCACAATTATAAACTTAATAGCGTTTGCCGTAAGCTTTTTTATAAAAAAAGTACGCTAGGATGCGAATCCGCGATTATTGCGCTACGGCAGCTAAATAAGCTATTGTCAACTAAATAATTAAATTATAAAAATAAATAAAACAAGGAGCAAAAAGTAGGTAGTAATTTTCCTGTACGGTACACGTACAAAATCGTTTCCGTGAGTCTGCCATGAGTGACTACGGCTATAAAACTGTATATTATAAATGTAATTGATATTTAATAAAAAATAATCTTAGCAGGTGGCAGCCCTAGCAAAAATATTAAATTTGGAATAACTTCTAGTTTCCATGGAATTGGGATGTTTTGTGGTGTGTAGGGGGAATGCAGAACATAATTTAAGTATAAATAACTTTTCCCAATATGGCGGAATTATCGAGAAAAAAATAAAAACCTAAAATTAAAAAACTCGTATATGTCTGGATCTAACAAAGTTACGAGGTTTATTTGTTATCTCAAAACTATGCAGCATTAGAGACGCCATAATTGGTTTGAAGACTAAAATTGCGTATCTATAGCCGTTTCAAAGAAATTTTTTTTTTTCTAAATATCCGGTTGAAAAATAGACGAATTTCAAAATGTTTTATACCGAAAGCTAAACATGCTAGTTACATGGGATACGAAATCTTGCTTTAAAATGGTTTAAACTATCAGTTATTAGAATAAAAAGCAATGTCCGAAAAAAGGTCTTCTTAAAACACTGTGCAATGTAGGTGGAATAATTCCATCAAGGGCCAACACCTCCACCAGTTCTTTCCATCCGTTCGCGTGCGGCTGGCCAAGACGTGCCTGGAGGTGGATCACTGTGTTGCCCAATTTCTCACAGGGCATGGTAACTTTAAAAGTAAATTATTTTCTTTCAAACTTGTTGCCTCGCCTTTATGTCAGTGTCCTACATCTGACTGCGAATATGTACAATCTGCACATCATATCTTAAGGGAGTGTATTCTTTGGCAGAATGAACGCAATACTATGTTGAATAATGTACAGGCTGCATCAGGAGCTGTTTACTATACGGACCTTGTGGAAACTAGAACAAATTTCCGTGCGTTCAAGCGTTTTTACCTATTATTGGAATCAAATATAACAGCTCACAATGTTAGGACCCATTAATATTAATGTTATTTTTTATCCGTGGTGCTAGGCAACTGGGCTTATCCCAGTTGTAAACGACCCTTTGTGCCTATTGGTCTCGTGTGTTCTGTCTCCTGCTCGATATGGAGGGAAAAGGAAATTTGTATTTTTGCTACTCCTCCATTATTATTTTCTGATTAATTTCGTTGCGGGATCCAATACAGTTAAATTCATTCTCCGGGACTTCGTCGAGCTTCATTGCCTCGGCGCTTTTCTGGTGGTCGCCACTGTTGATTCTGGCTTTCAGAAGTTGCAGTGGTTTGGGAATAGTCTGGTGGGGTTGTCCCAAAAGTAAAAAAAATACAGACGGACAGACGGACGGTCCCGTTTTTACCCTCTGGGTACGGAACCCTAAAAAAATGTGATGTGGCTCTGCAAAATCTCCGAAATACTTTAAATAAAAATAACATCAACAACGGTTAGATTTGTTAAGGAAGTGGACTTAGGACTTTGATTTTTCTAGTATTATATAACTGCACAGAACTTGTGTGAACACTTGTATGTAAATATGCATTTATTAATGTAAATATAGTAAAACATTTTTTTTTAAATAGAGTAGGTATGGAGTTTCTTGTCCGTTCTTCTCCATAACAAGCTACTTTTCCGAATGGTCGGTAGAATCAATTGTTATTACTTGTAAATTTTAATTGTTAACGTTCTAAAGTGCCGCTTAATGGCAAGGTTGAAATAAATATGTATTGACTTTGATTTCTTTGCATTTGGCTACATTTTTTTGAATCTCTAGGAAGGACAACAGGCTCTCCCTGACCCCTCTTGGCGACGCCCATGATGTAAGTATGATGTCGTATCATTCATACCCGGCTTGCGTGTATGATCAAATTTAGGTAGAGCTTAACGTCATCATATCAGCCGAAAGACGTCCACTGCTGGACATAGGCCTGCCCCAAGCGTCGCTACTTTGATCAGTCCCGTGCGTCTCGCAACGCAACCAGCGATCCCCACAACCTTCACCAGGTCATCGGTCCACCTGGTGGGAGGCCTACCCACGCAACGTCTGCTGGTTCGCGGTCGCCACTCCAGAACCGCAATAGCTTAACGTAAACAAAGAAAAAGCAGTAGGTAAAGCAATAGGATCGTAGCAGGTGGGGCTCTGTAGTTTCTGCCTACCCCCATGTAATAACATTGCTACTTAGAACTTGATGTCCGTGGCGTCAAGTTGCTCAGTAATTATAACGTCATTGTAAACGGACCCCAATCGCTTGTTATGATAGTACAGGAATGATAAGCTTCCCATGGCTAGTCAGATAGATAAATAAGTATGTTGCATGCTAGAATACTCAGGCCTCGAATAACCTGACCAATCTAGGACAAGTATTTCTTAACACCACAACAAATTGATATTTCATGTTTCATAATTTATCTAGTATGGAGTAGTAAACACGCTTCGATGGACAATCAATTTAAACAAATATTATGACACGATATATTGCGACAACAGCCCGATTTCAACATTAAAATACCCATAACTTTTGAACGGCTGAACCGATTCTCATTAAACATAGCTGAGTAAGAAGACTCTGGATAAAATCATCTTTCAAACAAAAAAAGAAACGAAATTAAAATAGGTTCATCCGTTTAGGCTTGGCAAAACAGATACACAAACACACAGATACACAAGTCAAACTTATAACACCCCTCTTTTATTGTTGGGGGTTAAACAAGAGGAGGCAGACTGTTTATGCAGTGCACTTACTGAATGCAATCAATTGTTATGGTATTATTTTACATGTTGTATTATAGCCTAGTTAAGTGAATTATTGACTGAAATAAAGCCTGTAAGTTTATTACCCTTAAATAACTTCAACTATGGCTATTTCATTGTGTTACTACAACCAACGTGATTTAGGGTTAATTAATAGTTGCTTGACATTGCAAGCTTGACATATTTTCTATACCTACAAAATGTTCGTTATTTTTACTTCGCAGATAAAAGTTATCTTACAGTTAAAAATCGATTCATACTGAGATAAGTATAGTAAGGATTACATGGGTGGATACACACAGATGCTGGAGATCGGGACCTCTTCCGGATCATTAACACTGATTTAAGATAAGGGAATTATCTGAAATTGTTAATCTTTCCTCTGGATCTGTGTTGCACGAATGCTTTTTGAATTGTTCGCGCTGCCGTAGTGGAAAGTTGTGCTGTTCTGTAAACATCTCACTGTGAAAAAATAACAATCTTTTATTATACATTAAAATACAACCGACTTTCAAATATAAACACTACAAAGTGAAAAATAACTTAAATTTCGGCAGTCAGTGTTCCTGTTTTTGATATTTCATTTTTTGACTCCAACTGCCGAAATTGAAGTTATTTACACTTTTTAGTGTTTTAATTTGAAAATTTGTAGTATTTTTTTGCTGCAATGTTTTATTTTTTTACACTTTTTAGTTGAGGTACATATTAGGCAAGTTCTATAGAAAGATACCTATAATGTATACAGTTATGCCAGAATAGATTACCCGAAGAATATGATACTTGAACATAATCGGTGGAATGACAATGTACCAGGGTGAACTGTACACATCTGCTTAGCCCTTTCGAGCGTATCGGCGTGATGTTATATTATGAAATGGTGTACGAACACAATAAATAGAAATGCGAATGCAGCTAGACCAAGAGTTTGGCCGTCATTTATTGAAGAGTTCTGTTATATATCGCCGAAGTTCTTGATCAGATCTTCACCAAATTTAAATGGGACCAATTCGAAAACATATTCTTTCAAACAAAAAAAGTTTTATCAAAATCGGTTCACAATTGACGGAGATATCGGTGAACATACGAAAAAAAACAACGTACAGTCGAACATAGAAACTTCTCCTTTTTGGAAAAATCGTTAAAAATTTAGTTGGAGTGATCTGTCAATCCCTTTTTTTTTTTTTTGCTTGGAGAAATGCTCATGCATACTGCGCTACCACGGGGAGATAGCGCAGTTATGTGGGACTCTAACCCACTAAAACTCCACGGTGTCCTCCTGTGTCGCTTATGGCGGAAACACGGGCACGCGTTAGCACTCACCGCGAACCCGCCGCGGCTGTCCGTCACCGGACCCTCCTCTGGGGAGTACCCCCCATCACCCGGCGCACCAGAACACACTGTGCGCCGTGACCACCCCAGGGACCAAACCAGCACATGGGCGCCAGACGATCCCGTGTATGGCACCCTTGGTCCCCTTGTGACGGGTCGAGGTCAATGGCCCCGCCACCTACCATTTTTCGGCTGCAGGGGATAGGGCATACGGCCATCGCTATACCGACACTTCTCTTCCCCTGCGGTCCCACCGCGTCCGCCATCAGACGGCGGCGACCCCGTCCAGGCCGCGGAAGGTAGTGAGAGCGGCGCACCGCAATACCGGCACTCCTCTCCCGCCGCGGCCTCCAACCCTCAGCCGCGACATCGTATGGGTTTGAGAGACCCCATACGACATCACGGCCCGCCTCAGTTGCAATGTCGCCTAAGCAGCACCGCAACCTACATGTTGGCCGCTACGTCGTCGGCTTATCGGCAAAAGCCCTGACGAGCGGCCCCTCCTCGAGTTCCTCTTCACTTCACCGTGGTTGACCAAGCCACGGTTACTAAGCCCCCTCAATGCGGGAACCCACCGGGGGGGGGGATCTGTCAATCCCTAGCATTAGAAGGAATTAAAGCCGGTTTATTCTGTAAACATCTCACCCTGAAAACTTAGATGGTACTATGCTAGTATAAGCTAATCTTGTATATATGTATGTAATCTGAATCTCAGCAACGGCTCTAATGATTTTCATGAAATTTAGTATGCCCCCTGCATGTTTCGGGGGTAATAAATCGATAGGTTTCATTTTTAGAAAACGTCGTTTTCTCTATTTTCACCCGAACAGAGCTCGGTCGCCCAGGTACTAATATATTATCTATGGTGGTACTAAGTTATCACAATAAGATTGTTACAGAATTGCACTACAGATAATGATTTAGTATTAGTACCTATCTACTTATTGAATATCTAATTAGGTACATGCACCTATGCCACTCTGAAAATAACCAGGAATCACCATGCCCGCAAAAAACATAGTGGTGACAATTGACAACGCCTGCTTATTAAATTTTAGCAACTTGATATTGTTGTACCTAAAACATATTGCAAATCAAAAGTTTATGATCGGGTATAATATTTTCACTAGGCGTTTTGAAATTGCGCGGACCACCAGCCTTCAACCACGAATTCTGACTAGAAAAAGCTATAGGTTTCTAGGTGAGGTGGTAGTTGTAGCCTAGTACACATAACTTACGAATTAATGCCAAAAATCACACAAGTTCGTGAGAAACTTAATATGCATACTAAAATGTTAAAATTAACATCACCAATAGCTGCGTATAAATAACACAATTAGTTCTATTCACGGATGAGCAGTATTTTAGCATTACGTAGGAAACTGCAGAAGACAAACTCAAAGCAAGAAATTGGTAAGTTATGTTATAGGTTTCTGTTACGTTACTAAAATCATGGTCCTACCATTTAAAATTTAATTCAACTAGCTTCTGCCCGTGACTTCCCCGCGTGAATAGTGTTTTATAACCCCACGGGATCATACTACTAGCCGGGCGAGCACGGCCTCTGTGATAGGATTGAGTCACGCATTTTATCACGGTTTTTGCTCCCAAACTGTGATAAAATGTGTGACTCAAGCCTATCACAGTAGGCCGTGCTCGCCCGCCAGGTTGAAAAGTATGTCCTATGTCTTTATCCAGGTCATACCGAACATTGTGTCTTGGAAAGCACGCTAAGCTGACGCTAAGTCGGTAGTCCCGGCTGTCAATTGTAAATTTTTGACAGTCGAACGGGTAGTCAAAAACCAGGCAATTTGGAACCTATCTTGCCAATCGTGCTACTTAGTTTTTGGATTGTGCTTGTGAAGGTCATATATGCAGTTGCTCCGTGTAGATGGTATTCCGCTGAATCTGGTTGGACTGGGAGCCAAACCCAATATAGTTGTGAAAAAGCTAGACTGAGTGATAGTTTGATCCACTACCAATTGACGATGTGGAACTTCTGCATTCACCTATTGCGTGATAAATATCAGCGCCAGCGTCGGCGCGGGCGTCGTAATCGCAGCGTGAATGTTCACAGTTGTGCACCATTACGTCTCTGTCGACCCCCTAATTAGTTGCATTGGCTGCGTACTACAACTGCTTATCTTTGCCATTGATATTATTCGTCGATTTCTTAGTTATAGGGATGGAAAATTAGACTTTTGGCGTTGTGATCCGTTTCATCACGTCCGAGTAAGTCAGTCTCAGTTTGAACTAACATGCACTTTTGGAGGCTTCTGTCTTAGGTACTTTTCAGTAAATTCTGGTTCAGATAATTCATTGAAAGACTGGATACGTATTCAGTGCCCGTAATATAGCTATTATATAGAATAGAATATAGAAGTACCTACGACCATCAAGAGGAAAGGATTGGATTATATATATGGAGTATGAATTCCATTTCCACACTTAGAATCTCATTCGGTCCGTAGTGCGTGGGTAAATAAAGTAAAGGGTATTCTTAAATATATAGCAATTAAAAAAAAACTTTATTTTGTAACTAAGCCAATGGCTTAGGTAATTACCAACTAAAATTTTCCTGGTCATGGACCTCATTTTGCTAATGCGTTTTGTCATAACTCATACTGACTTAAGTCATAGCAAATACTTAGGTACAAAATAAGGTTATAAGGACACATCCTGGACACATCGCATCTATCATTTTTAATAGAATAGAATAGAATAGAATTTTATTTTGCAATTTTTTTTTTTAATCTTTAATTTCAGCCTCATTTGCAGTATTGAAAAAGAAAGAGGAGCTCGTGGCTAAATAATAACAGCCGCACGGGTCGATCTTCAAGGTTAAGCAACGCTTGAGGAGGTCGGGCCGTGGATGGGTGACCATTTCAACATACCGAGTTTCCTCCGTGCCTCGGAAAGCACGTTAAGCCCTTGGTCCCGGCTGTCATTTGAAGATCTTTGACAGTCGTTACGAGTAGTCAGAAGCTTGAGATCTGACACCAGTCTAGCCAAGGGGTACCGCTGTTACCCAGTTACTGGGTTGTGGAGGTCAGATAGGCAGTCGCTCCATGTAAAACACTGGTACTCAGCTGAATCCGGTTAGACTGGAAGCCGACCCCAATATAGTTGGGAAAAAGGCTAGGAGATGATGATGATGATTTGCAGTATTGAAAAAAAATAAACATATAGATAAGTATTCATACATAAATTAGTGATTTGATGTATAAATGTATTTATATATGTTTATTGTTGTTGTTGAAACAGCAGCCATATTGCGAAAGTGGATTCGGCAAGGCAAAGGGCAAAGAGTATGAAAAATCGATCGGTCGCATAGACGGAAATCCACATCGCGTCTTTCGTCTCAAATGTGATCGGTCCATTGTTCATAGTCTTTGCCTTTTGCCTTGCCGAATTCACTTACGTAATAAGGTTATTAATTTTCGTTCATGGTTGTAACTGTTTTAAGTAATAAACACCAATAACATCACGCATGTGTTCCCGAAATATTGGGCAGAGGTGCACACCTAATACCTACACTCACATTTCTCCAGGTATGTTCAAGTTCCATGTGTTTGTGTCCATGTCTATGTGATTACGTGGAATAAATTGCCCAAAAAATCTAAATTCCCACTTACTCCACTCTCGTGCACCGCCTTGCCGTTGATCTAATTAAGCTAAGTTCACACTGCCGCGGTCTCGGGCCGTTTGCGTCCGTAATCGTTAGCTGTTCACACTAATTGGTGTCAGCCAGTGCGCACTAAGATTTACGACCAGCGATGTAGACCACACAGGTTTTGGTTGTCTGTTTGTTTGTAAGGTTAATACGGGGTTTAATTGCTAGATATCTGAATGATGGCCGGTAGAACCATCTTCAAAAATAATAACATTATCATCTTATTGAAGACTAGTGGCCCGCCCCGGCTTTGCCTCATAATAATTTATAGACATTCCACATTGGGCACCTGTTTTAACGGCACCTGAGTTAATGGCACCTGAGGTATTCGACATACGGCACCCATCGATATTTTTTCAGTATTCCATTAATGGCAGGTGCCATTAATGGAATAATGTTATACTTAAAATTGTATTTCACATTTGGTACCTACGGATCAGTATAGGTACTAGTATTGGGATGTTTGTTTCATTTAGGACGTCAATATCAAAAATTATATTAAAATCAGTAGAGAGTTTGATAACTTGCTGTTAGTATCATTGGTAGTAATACGGGCAAATAAAATAAATTTGCCCGTATTTGCTTGATGACGACTCTTTGCGGGTGGCGGTGGCCCTTCGCCTGGGCTGCAAGGTGTGTGAACCCCACAGATGCACCTGCGGTTCCATGGTGGAGGCCGATGGCCATCACGCTTTGAGTTGTCGTCGTTGCTCGGGGAGGTTCCCGCGTCATCATGCGCTTAATGATATTGTGCGGAGAGCATTGGTGTCGGCAGATATCCCCTGCGTGCTGGAGCCTCCGGGTTTGTGTAGGACTGACGGCAAGAGGCCAGATGGACTGACCTTGGTACCTTGGAAAAACGGCAAGTGCTTAATATGGGACGCAACTTGCGTCAGCACTGTTGCCGCCAGCCACCTTGGTCGCACCGTCCTCTCGCCGTCAGCGGCGGCGGAAGACGCCGCTGGGAGGAAAAGGGTGAAGTACGCACCATTGGAGGGCCGTTACTATTTTGTGCCCATTGCCGTTGAGACCATGGGCTGTTGGGGCAGTGAGGCCAAGAAGCTCATTAGTGAGATAGGGCATAGGCTAAGGGACAAAACGGGTGACTCCCGCTCCAGCTCGTTCTTGGTGCAAAGGTTAGCCATTGCCATCCAACGTGGCAATGCAGCAAGCGTTATGGGCACCTTTGCGCCGGGAACAGTTAGGGGCGGGTTATTTGACTAGTTATAAGACAACGCTTTTTGACGTGTCGTTGTGACTTTGACATCTAATTTGTTAGTCTTAGTTAATTAAGTATTGTATAGATAATTAATATATACACTTATATACATTAATTTGCTATTTAATTAATATGCTAATAAGTTGTAAATAATATATTTTATTCAATGTTATGAATATTTGAAATAAAACATTATTAAGCAGTAAATAAAATAAATGGGAAAATAAAACCTCCTCTCTCGTCACTCCTTTCCTCTTTTGCTTCTTTAGTAAGGTGTTGAATAATATAAGCATTTATACCCAAACTACCAGGAGGCCATAATCATGAAGAAGTATTTGCGGGCCTAGAATCATAAGCGGTAGAGACGTTCCAACACTAGTACTTTCCGTAGGTGCCAAATGTGGCATAAAATTATTCCAATAATGGCACCTGCGAAAAATATCGATATATGTTTTGGTGCCGTATGTGGAATACCTCAGGTGCCTTTAAAGCGGGTGCCCAATGAGGAATACGTCAATTTATAGCCTATAAACTCCTGGAATAATGTACCTACCTTTAAAATGGTGAAAGATTGTATTAAATATGTGTAGTGGTTCCAAAGATTACACTACACGTCTGAACAAACTCACAAAATTCAGACTCTCTCTTTATAATATTAATTAAGATTACTTACTCGTTGGTGTAGTGGTAGGCGCTGATGCTTAACACTTAACGAATTTGTGTCCAGTTGATGGCAATCCTACCACTATTACAAACGTGAAAGTTTGTGAGGATGGATGGATGTTTGTTACTCTTTCACGAAAAAACTACTGAACGGATATTGATGAAACTTTACAGAAATATGGCTTATACATCAGAATAACACATAGGCTACAATTTATAAAGATATTGGGCGAAGTACTACTACCGCGCGGTTGGAGCCGCGGCTAGTTAATAATAAAACAGGCAATTTATTCTAAATCACCTCTGCTTACGCTTCGAGAAATAAAGGCGTGATGTTATTACTACTATACACGATAATCTAAATTTAATAAAAATATTCGTTCCACCTGGAATTATGAGGGTTTTGGGTATTTCCCTAAGTGTCTTATCCAGTATTACGTAGATATCACACGAATCGAAAGAGTTCTCAGAAAACTTTAATCTTATTACTACGGAAAATTCTTATCATTATTACTAATAACAACTATCATATTGTAAATTATATTACTCAATCCGATAATTAATGATTGGGAACGATAATACTGTTGCCAAGTCATAAATTTGTATAAAATTGATTGCTGCTTATCGAAAAATAATTTATGAGGCGCTCGTGGCTAAATCATAACAGCCGCAAATGTCAATCTTCAGGGTTCAGCAACGCTTGCCAAAGTTGGTCTGTGGATGGGTGACCAATTACCATTCATTGCGTACCGAATAACTTTTCAATTGAGCCTACGGTGCTCAGACATGGCACTTACCGAATTGCAAAAGTCCCAACTTGGGGTTTGGCAGAGTGCTATGGAGCGCAGCATTCTGGGCGATCAGAGAACAGGCCGAATACGGAATACCACGCTCCAAAACGGGCATAATAGACTTGATGGGCAAACAGGCTGCCAGGTTCAAATGGGACTGGAAGTCGCATGCAATTTGACCGCTGGGCATGAGTCGCCACACAGTGGGTTCCTGAAGATAGAGGCGCCGTCGAGGCTGGCTCGGAATTAGGTGGCGAGATGATTTGGACGCGTACCATGAGGGCCGGTTCAAGACGGCGCGGGAAAAGTATGACTAGAAAGACTGGAAGACTAATGTGCCATTCCTTTCTGATTAATTTCATTGCAAGATTCCAGACAGACGAATTGTTTCTCCGAGATTCCTCGAGCTTCATTGCCTCGCCGCTTTTCTGGTGGTCGCCACTGTAGATTCTACGGGCTTTCAGGAGTTGCAGTGATTGGAAACTTGGAAATAGTGTGGTCGATCTGTCCCATTAAAAAAACCCGCTAATGTTTTATAACAGTCTAAATTTACTACTTTGTAGGACTTATCTGCCGAACCGAACCTATCGAGGTTATCTGCTAATTATATAGGTATTTGTAGCTCCATAGAAAATAAGTACCTACTTAGTCACGTCATAAAACTTATGTAAGTTTGTAAAATGTTTTTAACTTCCTATTACATTTTTAGATTAATATTATATATAGATTAATTAGCATTACACAGGCATCCATTTTTGGAGAGGGACTGAGCCGTAATCCACCGCGCAGGTCAGTGTTGGTTGGTTAGCCAGGTTGATAGGGTCGGACACGCCAGTTTTAAGAGATGGATCATACACACACATAACTTATTTGACATTAGTCACGTCATCGTCAAGTCACCGATCAATCACTGATTGCATTTGTAAATGACCGATGACCAACGCGTGTGTATATGCATGTCTAAAATGCCCTAATCACTTTTGAAGTTATCCAAATTCCTTAAAAATTGCTTCGGCAATTAGTGTACAAAATATCTCTTATCAATAAGAACGACGTAATAGGATTAAGATAGTACTAAATAATAGGTAATTATTGACCCTCAAGTACCTACATAGGTACCGTCACCTTGTTGAAAATCGGACAAGATAAAAAAACGATTAACGTTTTCGGGTATTAATAGTAAATACGTAGTGGCTATATGAAACGTTGAAAGGCACGTGTGCAGATCAGCCGATATTTCTAACCAATCATATTGGTTATTTTTTATTAATGAACCAATATGATTGGTTCAACAAAAACAAAAAATTAAGGGCTAGCTCACACTGAGACGCACAGACTGGAGCGAAGCAGCGGCAGCGCGCGAAAGGTTTAAAATTGGAATACCTAAGTTCGAAATTTAAATTTTTAATTCCGTGGGTTGTATTTACATTCTTTCACTGAAATGTATAGTACCGTTTTAGGCCCATTTGCACGAAAAACATAATTCGTCATACAATATTGTCAATTTAACCACGTGTTAGCAAATAACTCTGAGTTAGGATCAGCAGATATAGAATAAAACCAAAAAAAATCTTAGATCAAATTATTAAGAAAATGGTTTAATGTAACATATATCTTTTCAAAAAAATTACGACTAGCCATTTGGACGTGTTTCTCACTTTAAAATAAGCTACTCAGGGGCATCCGCGCCTTATTTTAGAGCCAATGGATTTTTCCGTGTGCACCGGACGACGCGCAACGGCCGTTTCAATAAGTACATACTCTCCACTGTTGCCAAGACACTGACACTCTCTCATAGCCCCATTCCATGTTACCCGCTCTAAATGAAAGATTGGTACCACTAAAGAAATCAATTCTGAACCACAGGTATCGATTCTAATTTCTAAAAGTGCTCCAATAAATAGGCTCATCATCACGCGCTGTGACATAGATAATATTAATAGCATATTAATGTATTACAAGTTCTGATTTTTTCGTCACTCAAGTTGATGAGTACAATGACCCCATTTCAGGAATTGCATTGTTTCTGTTACACTTTGTACCGCTTCACTTAAGAAGTGACCTACAACTTCTTTACCTAGTTAGTTAGCCAGCAGATATAGAATATTTATTGAGGCCAACATGCACGAAAAACTTAACTCAGAGAGTTAGTTGCTAACACGATTTTAAATTAACAATATTGTATGACATATTGTTAAAACAATACATTTCAGTGAGAGAATTTGAAAACAGCCCACGGAATTAAAAATTAAAATTTAATTATGGTCGAATTTAAATTTTTCGCGCGCTGCTTCACTCCACTATGTGCGTTTTGAGTGTGAGCTGGCCCTTAATTTAGTTTGTGTTTATTTAACCAAACATATTGGTTCATATTTGTTCTTAAAAAAAGCCAGGTGCGCAGTACTCATACCGGCGTGTGTGTATGACTAGATGCATGAATGTGAGTGAAGCAAAAGAAGCATGTAAGGATCGTAGCAGGTGGCGTTCTGTAGTTTCTGCCTAACCCCATGGGAAAAAGGCGTGAGTTTATGTATGTATGTATGTATCTATTGGTTCATTAATAAAAAAAAACAATACGATTAGTTAAAAATATCAGCTGATCTGCACACGTGCCTCAAAATGTTCCATAGCTTCTACGTATTTACTATTAATATACGAAAACATTAATCCTTTTTTATCTTGTCCGATTTTCAAAAGGTTACTGTACCAATTTAGCACCTACATTACGGTCATTACCGGACTAATTACCTATTGATACTATTTTAATCCTATTATGTCGTTCTTAATACAAGAGACCTTTTGTACACCTATTCGGCTAATTGCCGAACCGCTTTTGATGTATCTACTCATAATTTGGAGGATTCTAAAAGGAATTAGGGCATTTTAGATATGCGTATACACACGTTGATCATCTGTTATTTACAGATACAATCAGTGATTGATTGACGACGTGACTGATGACAAATGTGTAATGTGTGTGTATGATCCTTTATTCATATTAAACCTGTTGGGTTTTTCATTACCTATAAATTACGGACGTGTTCCTCGTTCTTCTGATCAAGATAAAGTGTTTCCAACACTTTGTTGTTTTGATAGCACAAGCGAGATTTTAAGCCTTCCAAAACCTGTATTATTCTCAAATGATTGGCCATTTCAATGCAATTCTATGGACTTTTTATAAGTTTGAATCTTGATTTTTCTTAACTTCTTCTTCTTTCTTTTAACTTCCGTATAGGTGACTGTGTTATTTATATCTCAATTTTTATGAATTTTTCTGGCCTCTAAAGTACCTATCTGAGGAGTTAAATATTTCTCGTGAACACCCTAAGTAAATGTTAATTTGTTTATATTCAAACCTCATAAACACAAACCATGTTCATTTTTAAAAAGAAATAAAACACACGATAAAACAAATCAAAGTTTTAATATAAATAAAATTATTAACGTGATAAACAAAATTTATCAGGCACTACAAAAACATGAGATTCAAAATTACCATTTATCTTTCACAATTGCATCAATGAATTTTGTCCAGCGAATTTCAAATGCATGCACTAACTTGTGTTTTTCAGGATACGAACTGTAATACAGAGAATTTAGCGCCAACTGTTTCAACAGCTTGAGGTCTGCGTGTCGACTAGCCACTGCTACAAATGTCACATAAAAATCGTGGGACATCGGTAAAGCCTCCCAAACTCCTGGGTCATCGCATGAGAGCAAGACAGGCATGTTCTGACTCAACAAAATTGCTAAAGGGTGATTTCTAGGGTCTGCGACCAGTTTTAGAACATTATTCGATACCACATTCACTTCCAGAGCTATTTCTCTTTTCTTTACCTCCTCCATTAGAAGTGGATGCTTTACGAGAGCGAACGCATGGCCTATTCGTTTAGTGCCCAGAGCTACTGCGTCGAATAAATTCTCATCGGAACTAGTACCGTACCAATTCGTTTCACCAGCGTGTAGATATAAGTCTAGGGACTCTCGAACTTCTGCCAGTTCGTGAACGAACTCTTTCAGTGGTACTCCCAAGTCTTCTTGACCAACTAAGTCGAAACCCACCAGAAAATCTGGCATCAACTTCTGAATTTGCAATGCGATTTTAATATATTTTTTCAAAGTTGGTTTGTCTATTAGTTTTAATGGGGCATAAATCAGCTTTGCTCCAAAGAAATCTGGATAATCTTTGACGAATTTCTCTGTTACTCTTTTGTAACTTTCTGCTGTCTCCACAGCGCCATATATGTTCCCCTCCAAGTCATACAATGAAGGCAATGTACTTCTGATTTCAAGGTACATTATTTGATCTTTCCTGAATTCCAGTAGTGTATCATAATAATATTTTTCCCAAACTGGTATGTAATTAAACAGATTTCCCGTGGAAATAAAATACTGCTGGAACCTTTTCCACACAGAGTTCACATCGGTATAAACTTCATTTGGATTATCAATGACAATACTGAAGTGTTTTTTGAGGTCCGCATCGAATTTTGCAACGTCATCAGTGGCATTTCTTACATCTTTCATAAGTTCCCATTTAGTGGCACAGGGACCAGAAGGAGTAGTTTTAGCAAACCAGAATCCTAGGACAGTTGACTTGTCTTGTGTGAAACAAACCCAGAGATCTTCCCAGTAAGTCAAAGCTAACACGTAGTCTGGGCTTAATAATCCTGTGTCATGTGCATGGAGCACGGCTCCCTTCGGCATACTCTGTATCATCTGGAACAACTTTGTCTTCTTCACCTCTTCCTTATATTCGAAGAAATGCTTCGACAGATTAAAATGTTTAGGCTGCAAAAAACCCCATTCAATCTCTTCACATTTAAGCTTCATGATAATTTCATTAGCCTTGAGTTCACTGTCACTTAGTTTTATAGAGCTTCCGACCATCATTTCAAGTTCTCTTTCGAGGAGATCTTTTCTTTCTTGAAGCACATTTTCTGAACATTGTGATTGAGTGAATATATAAGTTAACAAGAATATAGCTAGAGGCCACATGATCGCGGGTTGCGTTCGCTCGCTGTACTATGCTATCTGACAAGATTGGTATGGCAAAACTGATACCTCAGTAGATAAAGTATTTGTAGGTGAGATATGACGTAACAATTAATTCAGTCAGTGCCACGATTTTTGTTGATTCAAGTACATTATAAGCATTATTTCATTCCGTTGCTTTGCTTGGCGGTTCTGTGCTAGTCGGCATGTAGGAGTGGAGTCAGCAAAATCTAAAACAAAAGTATGACGCGATTAGAAACACAGACAACAGCAGTGTTGTTATATTTCAGGTTTGACATAAGTTTAACTTTTGTAGTGAAAGTAAAGGCCTTTACCTTTTCTTTCACTACAAAGTTTGTCTAGTTATTTTGAATTATTCTGAGCATGGAGATGACTCGGCTGCTAACAACCAAGCGTGCCCGTGAACGTGATAATTTTAAGTATGCCAGTGTCGGCAGAAACTTACGTTCAGCGCAATGTGTGCGCGCACGAATATTAGTATAATATAATAATGGAAAGTTGACAGAACGGAATGGAAAAAGTAAAACATGTAGCGCTAACCTAAAGTAAGTAAGTAGTAGTAAAGTTATGGGACTAGAGGAGGAAAATGATGATGATGATAGTTATTCCGTTTGCACTGTGTTACAAACAGATCAACAGAAGCAATGTTTATAGATCGACGTGAAAGTTCAAATAATTCCATTTACAATCATTGAAAATAGAAGTCATGAACCAATTATACGGTTGGTTGGGTTAAGTTGGAAGTGTTTAACACTAGCGGAGCGGAATTGATATTACCAATAGGTACAATATTACATTTCGTGCAAGTGGTCAAAGTATGTCATTGCAGCCGAGAGTGCAATGATGTTCACGTGTCAATTCGAGAGACAGTTTTCTAAATATTGGCCAAAAAAAGAAATTGCAACAAATATTTGGAAAAAGACTTTTCTTTGTGTGACTTTATTTTTATTTTGTGGCCGACAGAAAAAAAAAACTTAAGTACTAAGAAACACAATAAACTGAATAGGTGGGGGCCAGTCAGGCACTTTTCCGCACGAGTGCAAATATACGTATCTGTTGTAAAATACACTGTATTGGCATTGTGAGCCTAAAAGCGGTGTAATTCGAGCCAGTTTTCGTGTAAAATATCTAACACTGATGTCAACAATCGACCACAATGTACCTTTACCTTACACCTTATCGTGTTTTAATAAGCATGCTAAACTGTTACAAATCTGTGACATAATATATCGGCGGTTCACGGGCTATTTGAATTAAGCGAATTTTTTGGAACTTTACAGCGGAGAATTTCAAAGTTTTATTTTTAGGAAAAAAACATTATAAAATGGTATTCATATTTTACAACAAAATGGTCTAATCTCGGTCTTAATTCCGTAGACAAAACTGACATTTGGGGGGTTGCAACTTTATCATTATACTCGTATATAACTTTATTTACATAAAAATTGTGTCGTTTCATGAGTGATCGAAAGTTGATCGAAGTAATTCGAAAATGGAACGATTTCACGGCAAAATGTCATGGTCATGGGATCATGTCACATCGATTTGATGAATCACTTATGAATTTATGATTGAGCCCTACCTACAAAACTATGCTCCGCGCTTGAAACATTAAAAAAAATAAGGCCATTAGCAGCTGTCAATTTTAGTTGATGTGTTTTAGCCTGACGCGCGCTGTTAGGGATGTATCGGGAGACTAGTCGCAGAGGGTGGCGGGATCCGCGGCAGTTAGTTGGGGGCCCCAGCCACACACGAAATACCGCCTACTGTCGAAAAATCCCGGAATGCACCATCGTGCTGGTTGGCGACCAGATGGGGAGGGCCCGATGGACATTCCGGGGGGGCTCGGGCGTCCCCGCAGTCTCCAGACTAGTACCCCAATGATGGCGCCCTTTCAATCCGTGTCTGTAGGTTAGCAGCGTGGAAGCTCGTCTCACTTCCTTCTCCTCTACTCCATTCACTCATTAAAATTATGAAAAGGCAAAAGAATACTGGAGTTAAACAGCGGCTGCACCCCCTCCCCCACAAAGTGCACCTCACCAACATTAGAGGTCTGCACATAAATATCATTCCAGTCCATTATCACCTGGAGACTGAGAAACCAGCGCTCTTTTTCCTTACAGAGACGTAGATAGCGACTTAGCGAGTTCGTCTGACGTGTCGTACCTGTCTTACCCAGGGTTCACCCTGGAGCACAATTTTAGACCACGGGCGGGCGTATGTATGTACGCCCGTGACGATCTTTGCTATCGGTGTCTCCGTAACCTTGAGGACTCAAGATTCACAACGCTCTGGGTTCTGGTGGACACAGGTCTGGATAAAATTATCTACGCCTGTGTCTACCGTTTGCACAGCGGAGATCAGGAGACAACAAGACTCACAGAGTACCTCAGTGAGGTGGCTGATACAGCACAGCAGCGGTACCCTTCCGCCCAATTAGTGTTACTGGGCGACTTTAATGCCCACTAGCAGGAGTGGCTCTTCCCATACCAGTGCACTGATCATGCTGGATTGGAGATGCGCAAGCTTTCGCTAGCGCTAAACCTCACCCAGCTGGTCCAGGGGGCAACGAGGGTACCGGATGTTGATTCGCACACAGCGAATTGCTTGGACCTTCTGCTGACTACAGAACCAGACATATACTCTGTGTCGATAGCATCACCTTTGGGTAGTTCCGACCACTGTCTGGTGAAGTCTGTGTCCGTCTATTCGCCGCCCGATCCCAGCCCTAGAGGCACCCGGCGGGCTTGGCGGTACAAGTCAGCAGATTGGGATGGTTTGCGATTTTTCTTGGCAGCCTACCTGCTTTTCTTCTTTCGCGGATTCCGTGACGGATGTGTTGCGTCAGGGAATGGAGTACTACATTCCGTTCTCTGACGTATCAATGTCTAGCGAAGACCGGCCATGGTTTGGCACCGAATGTAAGCGCGCCGACGCGCTTAATCATGGGGTGTACCTGGCTTGGGTCGACGCTCGATCGCGTAAGGCGAGTGACGTGGGTCAGAAGAAAAAGGCCTTCAACAGGGCTGCCAAGACCTGCAAGATGGTGTTGCGAAGAGCTCGGATCGACCACATTGGCCGAATAGGGAAACTTGCTTCTTACCCAGCAGCTAGTAAAGCGTTTTGGTCTCTGGCTAAGTCGGTCGAGTCTAACTTCTGCCGTCCCTCACTACCACCACAGCTGAAACCCGACGGGTCACTGGCCCACTCCGCTGAGGAGAAGGCAAATTTATTTGCCTCTCTTTTTGCGGCATCTTCACGTCTGAATCCTGGTGACCCGCGGTCCTTCTCCTGATGGATGCGAGACGAGTATGTCGGACATTCGTATCCATCAAAAGGACGTCCGTATGGTGCTGCGCAACCTCGACGTGAACAAGGCTAGCGGCCCTGATAAAATACCAGCAATTGTTCTTAGAACCTGTGCGCCTGAACTGACTCCGTTCTTGACACGCTTATTCCGCCTTTCGTATGAGGCTGGAAAAGTGCCGAATACTTGGTTCAGGCTAACGTACAGCCCGTGGCCAAGAAGGGCAGTCGAGCTGACTCGGACAACTACAGACCCATATCTATAACATCGAACGTGTACTCAATATTAAGCTCCTGGCATACCTAAAAGCAAACGATATCCTTAGTGACCGCCAATACGGCTTCCGCCAAATTCGGTCTACTGGGGATCTTCTAGCGTATGTCATTCATATCTGGAGTGAGGCCATCGAGAGGCACGGGGAAGCGCTTGCCGTCTCCCTAGACATCTTGAAGGCTTTTGAAAGGGTCCGGCACGAAAGCCTTATTGGTAAGCTTCCTTCATTCAGTTTGTCCGGTGGTCTGTGTGATTGGATTGCAGACTTCCTGAGAGATCGGTCCATTCGACTGGTTATCGATGGCTGAATGCCCATGTAACACAAGATCGGAGACTCTACACTCGAAGTTGTAGACGATTATGTATACCTGGGACAAACGATCCAGTTGGGTAGGTCCAACTTCGAGAAAGAGGTCAAAAGTCGAATCCGACTCGGCTGGGCTGCGTTCGGGAAGTTGCGTGGTATCTTCTCATCCAATTCACCGCAGTGTCTCAAGACAAAAGTCTATGACCAGTGTGTGTTGCCGGTGATCACCTATGGGACCGAGACGTGGCCGCTCACAATGGGCCTTATCAGAAAACTTAAAGTCACCCAAAGGGCAATGGAGAGGGCTATGTTCGGAATTTCCTTGCTTGATCACGTTAGAAATGATGATATCCGCAGGAGAACCAAAGTTACCGACATAGCCCGAAGAATTGCCAAACTTAATTGGCAGTGGGCAGGTCACATTGCTCGCAGAATGGATGGCCGATGGGGCCGAAAAATTCTGAAATGGCGACCGCGAACCGGATGACCATACGTTGGTAGGCCTCCCACTAGGTGGACCGTTGACGTAGTTAAGGTTGCGGGAAGGCGCTGGATGCGAGACACACGGGATCGGTCAATGTGGCGACGCCTGGGGGAGGCCTATGCCCGGCAGTGGACGTCTTTCGGCTGAAATTATGTTGATTAATGATGATGAACTCAATATCAGCCAGGATTTCTAGCCCGTGAACCCTCGACATTATTATTAAGTCGCGTTAACGTCGAATCACAAAAACGTTTGTTGTATGAGCCCCACTTAAATATTTATTTTATTCTGTTTTTAGTATTTGTTGTTATAGCGGCAACGGAAATACATCATCTGTGAAAATTTCAATTGTCTGGCTATCACGGTTCAGGAGATACAACCTGGTGACAGACGGACAGACAGACGGACCAAGGAGTCTTAGTAATAGGGTCCCGTTTTTACCCTTTGGGTACGGAACCCTAAAAAACTCGTCTGAAGTCAGAATCGTGTGTCACGCGTGCTAGGTATATTATTTCATAATAGTATAGATAATGTAAATGTTATCTACTGCAAAATTGTATGCTCGTGCAAGTAATTATTTTTTTCATAATAGTATAAGATATAGAACAGATTGATCTACCTATCTGTGCTTTATGGCCAGTAATTTCCGTCATGTATCGAATCCGTTTTTCTTCACATTCGCCGCACTAATGGCTACATCTTAAAATTACGTATGTTTTTATAAAAAAAAAACTCAGTTTACCGTTCATTTAAATTATACTGTTTGGATAAGTTATGAACACTCAAGTAGTTTGTAGATATGTGTTATTTACTTTGCGTTCATGTATTTGTAAGTTATAAATATTCACGTCCTTGTTATGTAGGTAGTTGTTTTTTTTTGAATTTTGTTTTTTTTTACTGTTTTTGTTTTTAGCCCATCCATATAGGTACTTAATAAATAGTCAGGACTTTAACACATTTGTATAGTATATTGTATTCAGCCCATAATAAGGAACAGCGTACTGTATTGGTATACTTAGTAATTTAGCACTAGCACAGATATTATAATACTAGCATAACACTAGCTTCTGGCAGAGGCTTCCATTATTCCGCTTCAGTGCCGTAAAATAGTTACTTTCTATTGCATAGATACTCCTAAATAACGGCTAGGTCATAAGATTTTATTAAAAAGTATATATATATATATTGATTTGTGAAACATGGTTATTCTTTTACTTTAAAAAAATAATTAACAACACGATATTTTTTGGCTTCTTTTGCATACTTCTCCAAGTAGACTTGGCTGTCTACATATTTTGCAAACGAAACTGTCTAAAAGGAGGTTCAATATTGATATTCTGGCACCGAGCGGGCGCACAGTCAGTACCACAGTACCAAAATCTTCTAATAACATTAGTTAACAAAATATCTACTTTTTCTGTATGAAAGGTCAGTAAACCTTATTAAAATATTCGATATCACTCCGCTCACTCAGTTCACTGTTATATCCTGCACTCTCTTCATTGTCAAAATTTTCTGCATAACACAAATGTTTAATTACAAAAACGTTCAAGCTCGTTTCGCTCGCTTCTATGACCTACATTCTCGATTTTCTGCAAAAGTCCTATAATTTTTTTTAAATACTATAGAGGGTGCCTGGGGACTTATGTTTTCTTTGGGTTCTCTAGAAATTTCGAGCTCACTTTTCTCACTCTTTACACAAAATACTTTGTACAAATGACAACAATTCCTATTTTTTTATTTATAGTAAAAATTTTGATTTGCCGTATCATAATTTATATCTACCTGTAGAAATCTAGAACGTGACAGAAATAACCGATAAGATGATTAAAGTGAGGTAGGGTCCGATATATCAAAACGTAACTTATATCGGATATGTGTTAGATATCATATCATATCGATATCTATATTAAAATAACCGATATCACAAAAACCGTTTCTAATCAAAACCTCTCTACTTGCGTCCAAGAACGAATAAGTTAAAACTTAAAACCGATAGGAACCATTATGCGCTACCTCTCTTTCTAAGTATTATATATTCTTTTATTTGTATAAAAGAGATGCAGCAAATAAGAGGTAACTCTATTTGAAATAACATTAGAATTTTTTACATCCCCTTTTTACAGTCCGTTCAACCGATTTTGAGTTCTATCCCGTAAATATAAGGATGTCATAATAAGTATACACCTGTTACCAAAACTAACTGTTTAATACGGGAATCCTCCTCTTGGCAATTTTTTTTAGGCATAATGTTGTTTGGCATAACGTTTTCGCATAACTTTTATCAGCATAATAATACTGCGGCGTAATAATACTTTGGCATAATGCAAAAGTTAGCATAACTGTTATTTGGTCTAATTTGTTTAGCCATAATTTGGAGTTGCATAAATATTTAAGGCATAATCTTTATTCGTCATAATAATGTTATGGGTACTTATTTTGAACGTCGAAAATTAAAATACCTACACGGGTAAAATACGGGTATATTTGATTTAAGGACTCAAATTAATTAGGTTAAGGTGTGGCGGGGTGGCCCTTGTACCACCCTTGAGCTGCGAACATGTTTGTTTTATTCCTAAGAACATTATGTGTAAATATCATTATGCTTCATTATTATTCATAATTTCAGCCGAAATACGTCTGGACATAGGCCTCCCCCAGGCGTCGCCACATTGACCGATCCCATGCGTCTCGCATCCAGCGCCTGCTCGCAACCTTAACCAGGTCATCGGTCCACGTAGTGGGAGGCCTTCCAACGTATTGTTTCCCGGTCGCCATTCCAAAACTTTTCGGCCTTATCGGCCATCCGTTCTGCGAGCAATATGCCCTGCCCAATGCGACTTAAGTTTGGCAATTCTTCGGGCTATGTCGGTAACTTTGGTTCTGCTGCGGATATCATCATTTCTGACGTGATCAGGCAAGTAAATTCCGAGCATAGCCCTCTCCATTGCCCTTTGTGTGACTTTAAGCTTTCTGATAAGGCCCATTGTGAACACACACTGGTCATAAACTTTTGTCTTGAGACACTGCGGTAAATTGGACGAGAAGATACCACGCAACTTCCCGAACGCCGCCCAGCCGAGTCGGATTTGACTGTTTCTTTCTCAAAGTTGGACCTACCCAACTGGACCGTTTGTGCCAGGTAGACATAATCGTCAACAACTTCGAGTGTAGAGTCTCCGATCTTCATAGGAGTGGGTGTTAAATGGGCATTCACCATGACCTTGGTTTTGTCCATATTCATTTTAAGACCCACTCTTTTGGAAGCTCTACTGAAGTCATCGAGTATAGAATAGAATAGAATACTCTTTATTATGTACACCATATTAGTTACAGAAAGTATAGATGAAGAAAAATTACACTGGGTGACACAATGGGCGGCCTTATCGCTATAAGCGATCTTTTCAAAACAACCTTTGTGTGTTCGAGTATTTTACTGAGGCTCTCCATGGTCTCAGCCATGACCACTATGTCGTCGGCAAACCGAATGTGAGTGATGTACTCGCCATTAACGTTTTTGCCAAGCCCCCCAGCGCAGCAGTGAACAGTTTCGGCGAAATGACGTCTCCCTGTCTCACGGCGCGCTGGAGAAGAATTGGTTTCGATGTCTGATCCTGAAGACGGCTTGACATGGTGGCGTTTTTGTACAAACACTTCAACACCTCAATGTACCGGTAGTCGATCTGGGACCGTTGGAGAGACTGCAGTACAGCCCAAGTCTCGATCGAATCGAAGGCTTTCTCGTAGTCCACAAACGCTAAACATAGAGGCAGGTTATACTCATCGGTCTTCTGTATAACCTGCCGCAGCGTATGTATGTGGTCTACGGTGCTAAAGCCTTTTCGGAATCCGGCTTGTTCGAGAGGCTGGAAGTCGTCAAACCTGCGCGCGAGACGATTCGTGTTTACTCTTGAAAACAACTTGTAGACATGGCTAAGAAGTGAAATGGGCCTATAGTTCTTCAGCCGGGCATTGTCGCCCTTCTTGAGGAAGAGTACCACACCGCTGCACCATGCCTGTGGCGTTTTGCCCTCGAGTATGACGGAATCAAACAGCTTCTGAAGGGCCGTAAGAACCGGTTTTCTACCCGGCTTCAGGACTTCAGCCGTGATTCCGTCATCACCCGGCGCCTTGCTGTTTTTAAGCTGTTTCAGAGCCATCCTAATCTCGTACAGCCTAACGTCCGGGATATCTTCGGTTTAGTGTCGGGTCAGTCTAGCTCTTGGGTCGTTTGCTAAACTCGCAACGGGCTTGCTGATTGATGTGTACAACTGCCCATAGAATGTCTCGATCTCCCTCAGAAGGTCTGGTTTGGCGGATACGATCCTGCCATTGTCGGTCTTCAGTTTCGTGAGCTGGCTCTGCCCAATAGCCCGATCCCTTGAAAAAACCTTGGAGACTTTATTTCGCTCAATCGCGTCTTTAATACGCTCGGTATTAAAGCGGCGGAGGTCTCTTTTCAAGGCTTTAGAGATCTGTCTATTGAGCTGCCAGTATTTACACGCCTCATCTGAAGACTGCAGTATCATCTCACGCCTCTCCTTCATAAGCTTGAGGGTAGAATCAGAGAGCTTTTTGTTTCTATCTGTACGACGGGTCTTGAAAAACTTAGACCCGACCATATGGACAGCTTCCACGAACCCGTCGCTGTATTCGTCCACGGAGCTCCCTAGGCACTCGAAACGATTCTGGAGTTCGAGCTGAAAGCTTAATATTAATGTTCAATGTGCCTCTTACCATGCGGTGATCGCTCCCGGTTTTTACCGAATTGATCACAGAGACATCATTGAATATTTGCTTCTTGGTTGACATGATGAAGTTGATCTCATTTTTTTGTTGCACCATCGGGGCTCTGCCAGGTCCACTTCCTGTGTTCACGCTTTTTGAAGAAGGAGTTTATGATATAGAGGCCCTCCTTCTCCATAAAACTGGCCAGTAGGTGACCCCGGTGGTTCCGTCAACTCCCAATTCCCCACTTGTAGCTCATCCTCGTCTCGTTTGCCCAGTTTCGCGTTGAAGTCCCCCATGACAACGGTGAAATGAGTTTTGAAACCATGCATGGCTCTGGAGATATCCTCATACATGGTCTCTACCTCGTCGTCGGGATGTGCCGAGGTTGGGGCGTGGACTTGTATGGCCTTCAGCGAATATCTTGGGGATATTCTGAGTATAAGGTACGCCACCCTTGTCGACACACACTCGATCTTCACCACGTTGTTCACAAGGGACTTGTGGACGATAAACCCGACACCACCCTGGGACTGCCGGTCACTCTCTCGGCAATAGAGTAGGTTACCGGATTTGAGGATTATCGTGTCCTCCCCCTCTCTTCGGACTTCAGATAACCCTATAATACTCCATCGCAACCTGCTCAATTCCTCTTCGAGTTCGGTGATCTTCTCGTCGGTCTGAAGTGTGCGCGTGTTGTACGTTGCCAGGTCCAGTCGTCGGTGATAGTTGGGGTAGCCGGATCTCTTCCGGAGATTCTTAGCCTTGCCATGACGTAACCTCGACCATTTGTGCTATTCATAGGGGGGGGGGGCGGTTGCGATAATGGCCACGCTTGGCAGGCGGGTTGGCGATCGCAGTATGGTTTATAGAAGCACAGAGAACGCTGCTGCCCATTCTCTGGTTTGTCCCTTAGTCGGCTCTTACATCACCCACGGGAAGACATGGGATGGTGAAATTCTTTACGTCCGGCACCATACGGAACATCATTATTATTATTCCAACAGTATTTATGGCAATATACATTATGGCAAATCTTTTATGCCTAATAACATTATGCGTAATGATTATTATGCTGAATTTCGTTTTGCCAATGCAAATTATGGGAATATATTTTTTGCTTATCATTAGTAAACCGTTTAATACAGCTGCCATTTGTTTATAATAGTAGTAAAAGTGTGAGTTTGCGTTTGCTTTAGTTCTCGTTCGTTGTTAGTTTCAATTCAATTCTCAATTCTTTATTGCGTTCCGTTCGTTTGCTCATCTAAATAACATGTTAACTTTTGCAAACTGTACTACTGATATCGATATCTTAAAACCGATAAAGCGACATAGTTTGTTTGTTTTTTTTGTTTGTTCGTTTGTTTGAACGCGCTCAGCTCTATCCATAGAAATACATAACCCGGATACCGGAACCCGGAACAGATTCCTACAATGTAGGAATCTATTTCGTGTAAATTAAGTTCATAGTATTAATTACATTATTTTATTAAATTAAATTATTCTATCATGTAACATATTATAATTATTAAATCATAATGTATTATTGTTATTTTAGCATCCAATAAATTAAAGTGTAGACTGACTATTAACTTTTAGCTGTAGGCGGATAAACAAAAAAACCTTAGTATTTCAGTGTTTTTGATTAGGATAGATAAATTGTACCCATTTTTGATGAATAAATTTTATTTTTATTTTACTTTATTTTTTATTCATGAGGATGACTATAGGCTACCATAGTTTAAGTTTTTGGTTAGCTTTAAATATTGATATTTGTAAAGTTAGTCGGAAGAAAAAGCGCTATCGAACTAGGGCATGCAATATCGCAAGGTTCTCAATTCCGGAACTGAGATCTAGTGTTCGACCGAAAGTTCGGTTTCGGTCAAGTTTCGGCGGCAAGTACGGCAAAATAAGAGTTTCGGTTTCGGCGGCTAACCTACCGAAACTACGACCGACACCGAAACCTCGACCTGACTGATCACAGCGCGAAAACTCCCGAATGCAGATTCGGGCGTTTTCGCGCTGTGATCGGTCATGTTTGGCACGTTAAATTCCATCCAAGCGAGTCACGCATTGAAATTTTTAGCCACGCGGATATTATTCGCGGAATTTTTACTGTGTACTTAATCTAACTAATACGCACTGCGGATAAAATGCCGCGAATTTAATCCGCGCCGCGGTGCGGTTGCGGTATTATTTCCCCATGATTTATTTACCGCAATGCGTGCAGCTTTATACAATTACATAGGTCGCAGAATGGGCGACAAAAAATTTGCGCGTATAAAAATCGCAGTGCGTGCTAAGCCTAAGCGACGAAGACATTTTGCCGAGGGTTCCGGCAACTGATCCCGCAATTAACTGATCCCGCGGGATGAGTTGCCGGATAAATTTATTTTAATATTTTTCTTTTTGTTTGTTTTTTTTTTTTAATTTAAGATAAGTAAATGATATTTGTTAAAGAGTTTGAACATTTTTTCGTTTGACTGTACTGTTTATTGGTGGGACGAGTCGCCGGAATGAAAAATATTAAAATAAATGTATCCGGCAACTCGTCCCGCGGGATCAGTTAATTGCGGCATCAGTCGCCGGAACCCTCATTTTGCCGCGTTCACGTGCCTAATCATATTGTGACTAATTTTTTAACCCACTTACCTAAAAGGAGGAGGTTCTATGTTCGACATTATGTAGGTTTTTTTTAATTTTATTTATGTTCACCGATAACTCCGTCAATTTTAGACCGGTATTTAAAATTCTTTTTTTGTATGAAAGAGTATGTTCCGAAATTGCTTCCATTTTAATTTGGTGAAGATCTGATGATGAACTTCGGAGATGTACAACAGAACTCTTCAATAAATAACGGCAAAGCTCTCGGGATTACTGCAATCGCATGTCTGTTTATTTTTTATACTATTTCATAACATAACATCACGCCAGCACGCCCTAAAGGGGTACGCAGATGTGTATGGTTCACCTTGGTACACTCTCATTTCACCGGTTATGTTCAGTTTCATGATATTCGTGTAATTTATTCTGGCATTATAAGTACCTTACTTAACTACTCGCCTATTAGGTAAGCACAACTAAAAAGAGAGAAAATATAAATAAAAGTCTCCCGACTTCCAAATAATAAACTACAAAGTGAAAAATAACTTTAACCAATCGTATTAGTTCATTAATAAAAAAAAACAATTTGATTGGTTTAAAATATCAGCTGATCTGCACACGTGCCTCAAAACGTTCCATAGCCTCTACGTATTTAGTATTAATATACGAAAACGTTAATCCTTTTTATCATGTTCGATTTTCAAAAGGTGACTGTACCAATGTACCTACATGACGGTCATTACCGGACCAATTACCTATTGATACTATTTTAATCCTATTATGTCGTTCTTATTGCAAGAGATCTTTTGTACACCAAATCGGCTAATTGCCGAGCCGCTTTTGATGTACTTGTAATTTGGAGGATTCCAAAAGGAGTTATGGCATTTTAGACATGCGAATTACGTTTACCACAGCCGGGAGAGTGGAAAGAAACCCGAAATGATTCTAAACTTTTAATTATTAAAGTTAATTATAATTAATTATCCTAGAAGTGTCTATTCCAAGTCGAGGTTGGATCATGGAATGGTTACAACTACTAACTACAACTAGTTAACCTACGAATGTCCATTCCAAGCCGATGTTAGGACATGGAATGGTTACAATAATTAAATAGACTAACTAAAACTAACTAGCCTACGAGAATCCATCCTACACGATGTAGGAATATGGAATGCTTCTTTCTTACGAGAGATGCTCTTAAATATTAGTTCGGCATTGATCGATTCCTTGACGTCATGGCTGGATCGGTTCCAAGGTAATTGCACAGTCAGCAACTTCCTATGTTTATGCTCCGTACGTTTCTGTGTCAGCGAAAGTCTAGCTACGTGCGTTGACTTCGCGGTAACTGCACTGTCATCAAGGTCTAGGTATGTATATTGTCCGCAATGTCAGCAGATTCCTAGGCATACGTAACACCTCCACCCTTAGAACGGCAACTATTTTAGCACATTGAGTGAAAAAGTTGCCGGAGTCTTCTCGGGATCCGAGTTTTTTTTTTTCAGGATTACGGTAGGAGACTGCTGGTTCTTGTGGTATGACAGGTGTTCTTTTGCGCGTTGCCCATTTGCACTAGTCCCTTAAGATCCACGGAGTACAAATTGATGTGAGTAGTTGACGTAGCTCGTTGTCCAGAATCGAAGGGTATCCTCATGATTTTGTGAGGTTGGCCTTTGATTTCATCGTCGGCATCTGCTATGGTGAACTCTTCAGATTTCAGTCGACATCCATCGGGAGTTGTAACGAAATAACTTCCTTGGAGCGGTGTGTAGTCTTGTTGGTGACAGATAATTTGTACTTTCGTTTGCTGAGGGAATTACAGGACGTGGTGTTGGTCATCGAGTTTCTTCATAGTTTTCTTCATCAGGATACCTGTAGTGGGATGGCAGGAGTCCCGCAGAACTTGATTGGTGATCGACTTCTGGATGCAATCAGATTTGGTGCGGATCTGGTGGGTAACTTCCTTCTCGCACCAGTTTGACTTCGGGCATTCAGCCTCCATGTAAGTGAATGTCAACTCGTTGATTGCTAGGACTGGGAAGGATAGGATAAGGGCCTATGCGTGTTTTTAGGTACTACGGATAATCTTTACCCACCCACGCTGGGCTCGTGTGATGAATTACGGTCCACTGCCTATCACAGAGGGAACATTAAAAGAAGCTGATGATGATAATCTTTATAGGTCGTAACTAATCTTGGGAGCAGAAATAAAATGAAAATTTAAAAACGAAGGATTTGGACCTACGGGAGCTGTCAATTAGATACCGGCTCCTTGAAATTATGGTGCTGGTCTGAAAAGTTGTTAATCAGGGTGGTTCGACTGCCCAACCAACTCTCTGGTACCCCATTAGAGTTACTGGTACACAAAGTGGTTCCAGAAATCTTATTAAGAATTCTGTTTAATGGTCACAAGTTAGAAAATTCGCTTTCGCGTGCAACACTTGGATGATGAATCACGGATTTTAATAAACCGCGCAAACACGTTAGAGTTACTATGAAAAGCAAGGCCAAGGCGAAGTGCCTTAGAAATGGTATTTGGCTGTGCTGATCCATATCTAAACTAACCAAGTTGCCTAACTCTAGCTTATCTAAAAATATATTTCTACTAATATCTACAGTTCGTCGGTGGGCCTGACGTGTTGCAGGTCCCCGCGCACTCGAGTTCCTGGGATGGTAAACCCTGAAGGTTAGGATTTAGGAGGGAGCAACACGAGAATAATTCAAATGTACTTACAGCTATTTCATTTCCGGTTCCTCTCTGCGAATCGATTTCCAGATTCTTCTCTCGGTCTGCAGCAGGTCCGTATGTTCAGGATATCCGGAACGGTGCTTGATAGCCACCCGGGTGACACGAGACGTGATTATCGATGTGTGATGTGTCCCGACGTCTCCCGCGGATACCCTACCGACTGCGCCAATTACGTTTACCACAGCCGGGAGAGTGGAAAGAAACCCGAAATGATTCTAAACTTTTAATTATTAAAGTTAATTATAATTAATTATCCTAGAAGTGTCTATTCCAAGTCGAGGTTGGATCATGGAATGGTTACAACTACTAACTACAACTAGTTAACCTACGAATGTCCATTCCAAGCCGATGTTAGGACATGGAATGGTTACAATAATTAAATAGACTAACTAAAACTAACTAGCCTACGAGAATCCATCCTACACGATGTAGGAATATGGAATGCTTCTTTCTTACGAGAGATGCTCTTAAATATTAGTTCGGCATTGATCGATTCCTTGACGTCATGGCTGGATCGGTTCCAAGGTAATTGCACAGTCAGCAACTTCCTATGTTTATGCTCCGTACGTTTCTGTGTCAGCGAAAGTCTAGCTACGTGCGTTGACTTCGCGGTAACTGCACTGTCATCAAGGTCTAGGTATGTATATTGTCCGCAATGTCAGCAGATTCCTAGGCATACGTAACATGCGTATACACACGTTGATCATCATTTACAAATACAATCAGTGATTGATTGACGACGTGACTGATGACAAATGTGTAATGTGTGTGTATGATCCTTTATTCAATTTAAGCATCTATTACTTTTTTTTGGTCTTCTTTAACCGTCTACATTCCTACTCAAAATTATTCTCGCGAAGCGGAGGTGTTCCCCATTCTTCGATCAAAATAAAGTGTTTCCAACACTTTGTTGTGACAACACAAGCGAGATTTTAAGTCTTCCAAAACCAGTATTATTCTCAAATGATTGGCCATTTTAATGCAATTATATGGACTTTTTATAAGTTTGAAACTTGTTTTTGAGTTTGATTCGGTGATTTTCCAGAATTTTGACGAGCGCGGCGTTTTTGTGAACTGCCTTATTACTTATTTAAAACTCAAAATATTTAGAAATTTCTCAAAGTATAAAGAATCTGAGGAGTTAAATATTTCTCGTGAACACCCTAAGTAAATGTTAATTTGGTTTTATTCAAACCTCATAAACACAAACCATTTCATTTTCATCACCATTTTAGATGGTTTTATTATTTGAATGGAGAGGTACATTCAAATAATAAAACCATCTTCATTTTTAATAAGAAATAAAACCCCCGATAACTAAATGTGACAAAAACATAAACAAAAAATAATCATGGGCACTACAAAAATATGAGATTCAAATTTACTATTTATCTTTCACAATTGCTTCAATGAATTTTGTCCAGCGAATTTCAAATGCATGCACTAACTTGTGTTTTTCAGGATACGAACTGTAATACAGAGAATTTAGCGCCAACTGTTTCAATAGCTTGAGGTCTGCGTGTCGACTAGCCACTGCTACAAATGTCACGTAAAAATCGTGGGACATCGGTAAAGCCTCCCAAACTCCTGGGTCATCGCATGAGAGCAAGACAGGTATGTTCTGACTCAACAAAGTTGCTAAAGGATGATTTCTAGGGTCTTCCACCAGTTTTAAAACACTGTTCGATACCAAATTCACTTCCAGAGCTATTTCTCTCTTCTTTACTTCCTCCGTTAGCAGTGGATGCTTTACGAGAGCGAACGCATGGCCTATTCGTTTAGCACCCAGAGCTACTGCGACGAATAAATTCTCGTCGGCACTTTTACCGTACCAATTCGTTTCACCAGCGTGTAGATATAAGTCTAAAGACTCTCGAACTTCTGCCAGTTCGTGTACGAACTCTTTCAGCGGCACTCCCAAGTCTTATGGACCAACTAAGTCGAAACCCACCAGAAAATCTGCAATCAGCTTCTGAATTTGCAATGCGATTTTCACATATTTTTTTATAGTTGGTTTGTCTATTAGTTTTAATGGGGAATAAATCAGCTTCATTCCAGAGAAATCTCGATAATCTCTGACGAATTTCTCTGTTACCCTTATGTAAGTTTCTGCTGTCTCCACAGCGCCATAAATGTTCCCCTCTAAGTCATACAATGATGGCAATGTACTTCTGATTTCAAGGTACATTATCTGATCTTTCCTGAATTCCAGTTGAGTATCATAATAATATTTTTCCCAAACTGGTATGTAATTAAACAGATTTCCCGTAGAAATAAAATACTGCTGGAACTTTTTCCACACAGAGCCCACATCGGTGTAAACTTCATTTGGATTGTCAATGACAATACTGAAATGTTTTTTGAGGTCCGCATCGAATCTTTCAACATCATCAGCGGCATTTCTCACATCTTTCATAAGTTCCCATTTAGTGGCACAGGGACCAGGAGTAGTGAACCAGAATCCTAAGACAATTGACTTGTCTTGTGTGAAACAAATCCAGAGGTCTTCCCAGTAAGTCAAAGCTAACACGTAGTCTGGGCTTAATAATCCTGTGTCATGTGCATGGAGCACAGCTCCCTACGGCATACTCTGTATCATCTGGAACAACTTTGTCTTCATCACCTCTTCCTTATATTTGAAGAAATGCTTTCACAGATTAAAATGTTTAGGCTGCATAAAACCCCATTCAATCTCTTCACATTTAAGCTTCATGATAATTTCATTAGCCTTGAGTTCACTGTCACTTAGTTTTATAGAGCTTCCGATCATCATTTCAAGTTCTATTTCGAGGAGATCTTTTCTTTCTTGAAGCACTTTTTCCATACATTGTGATTGAGTGAATATAAAAATTAATAAGAATATAGCTAGAGGCCACATGATCGCGGGTTGCCTTCACTCGCCGTACTATGCTATCTGAGAAGATTGGTTTGGCAAAACTGATAGGTATCAGTCATACGAGGACTTCATCTACTAAGGTCATTATATGTGTATATTTGTATGTGAGATATGACGTAACAATCAAATCACTCAGTGCCACGATTTTTATTCAAAAAGTACATTGTAAATTCATATCGCTCAAGTTATTAAAACAGTATCTCATCATCAGTCGCAAAGTTTTTTTTATTCGATCGTTTAATAACTCTCCAAAAAAAAAATAAGGTCATTAGCAGTTGTAAATTTAGACTACGAAATAAAAAATCAAAATAACTGTTGTTTTCCTTTACAAAAACCGCACAATTTAGTCTAGTTTTAATTTTTTAAAGCTGTTTTTAAACCAGAAATAAATGTAGCTTATTACAAAATGATCTCAAATCACTTATATTTAGAAACAGGCAAATCGATTCAAACGTCTTAAGTTACGAAATTTATGTCAGGATAAACAGCTTAAGTCAAAAATCACAAAATATTGTGTACCTATGTATGAAGTCCATCATATGAAGTCAATACAAATTAGACCCAAATTTACTGATGTTTCAAGCGACCAAAAAAGTGCTCTGCCTCGAAACCGGATTTAAACGAAGCAATAAAGTCTGGCGATTCCAAATTGATATGTATTTAAATAACTCAATATCAGCCAGGATTTTGCATAATACAAATAGCCCGTGAACCCTCGACATTATTATGATGCCGCCTAAACGTCAAATCACAAAATAAAAACTCGTCAGTAATCAGAATCGTATGTCACGCGTGATCTACTGCAAAAAATTATGCTCGTGCAAGTAATATTTTTTCCTCATAATAGTATTAAATATAGAACAGATTGATCTACCTTTATTTCCAGTAATTTCCGTCATGTATCGAATCCGTTTTTCTTCACATTCGCCGCACTAATGGCTACATCTTTAAATTACGTACTTTATATCGAAAAAAAACTCAGTTGTAGTGTAGTTATAAATTATACCATTGTTTTGATATGTTATGAACTCTCAAGTAGTTGGTAGGTATGTGTTATTTACTTTGTGGTCATGTGTTTGTTAAGTTATAAATAAAACTATTCCCGTAGTTGAGATTATTTTTATATTGAACTTATATTTGTTTTACTGTTATTCTTTTTAGTCCACCCATATACCTACTAGTCAGGCCCACGACTTCGTTCGCGTGATCCGTATTTTATCCTACAGATGACTTTTTAGTTTTAAAAATCCCTTCTTAGTGCTCCCCTACATCATAAAAAGAAGCCTTGTACAGTAAAATTCTACAAAAATCTTTATTACCCGTTAAATCGTCTTTTAGGAGGTCTTTTTTTTTTTAGGTGTAGTTTTGAAAAACTAATAATAAATATCTTTACTATTTATTTAGGCTAGTATTTCTGTCAAGTTTCAAATATATAAGCCCAACAAATTTTCACCTTTTCCCCTCCTGAGGGATAGAATTTCCAAAAAGCAATAAATACATGTATTCTTTTTATCAAACAACAGCGTAAGTCTAAAATGTCACGTGTACAACTTACTTACTTACGTGTCAGCTGTAGAAATTTCATACAAACTTTCAACCACCTTTTTACTCCCTTACGAGTGGAATTTCCAAACACCAATAAATACAATTAATTTTATCAAGCAAAAGTATAAATCTAAGGGTGTTTTATTAACCAAGAGCATAATCAACAATTTCAGATGTTTTATCTTCCAAACCGAAGAAATTTCACATAAAGTTTCAACCCCTATTTTATCCCCTTAGGGGTGGAATTTCTAAAAACCAATAAATAATTGAATTATTTTTATCAACCAAGACCGTAAATCTTAAATTTCATGTGACCAATTTAAAAAATGAAGGAACTCCACACAAACTTTCATCACCCTTTTACCTCCTTACGGGTAGAATTTCCAAAAACCAATAAATACATGAACTCTTTCATCAACCAAGAGCGTTAATCTAACATTTCACGTGTCCAACTTACAAACTGTAGAAATTTCATAGAAACTTTCAATCCTTTTTTTACAAAAACAATAAAATACATATTTTTTTATATCATCCAACAGCGTAAATCTAAAATTTCACGTGTCCTACTTACAAACTGTATAAAAGACAATGTCAGAAGCCCATACATTGTTTTAGCTGAGATTAAATTCCTACGTCATTAAATGAAAAATATATGGTTTAACTCAGGGTGTTCTGAATTAGTTTGTGCAAGAATTTTAGTTTGAGAACGCCGAGAATAGTAGATATTCAGTCATGAACTTCTGTAAGTTATGTCTGGGTAACTTTTAACAATGTGTTTAATAGGCAATATTATATTATTCAATTTCGTGGAAGTAAAAGGGCAATATCGCATTAGTATGGTGAAATAACTAGACAAGGGAATTACCTAGTTATTTCAGAATGAAATATGAAAATATACTACAAAGAGTAGGTATATGTATTTAAATATACTAAAATATACTCTTTGGAAAGAGTATATGTATTTAAATAGACTAAGGGATACGTAGTATCTCTAAGTAGTCTGTGACTAAGCGCAAACAACTTTGACGTTTATGAAAAGGTCGTCGTCAACAACCAAGCTATAATTTATAGAGTTGGATACTAGTCTTTTTACCTATAATTATTTGAAGGTAAAAAAAATATTGATTCATTTACATTATTTGTGAAACATGTTTTTTTCTTTTGCTTTAAAAAAGATAATTAACTACACTATATTTTGGCTTCTTTTGCTTACTTCTCCAAGACTACTTGGATGTTTAAAATATTTTTACACAGAAAAATTTCAATTCCGATATTGATTTCTGATATTAGTTCTCAATTAAATATTATCGGAATTGCGCACTTTCGTTAAATATCACACATTTTTTTTTGGTAATTGCACCAATTCGGTATGAGGTTGGATTGAATACAATAAAAAACACGTTTATGCCGCGACATATTCGGATTTTATATTGTGTCTCTCTCTAATCACTAATCGCCAATGACTGGGTAATCGGGCGCTTATTTACCTTAACTGGACATTTGTTCCCAAGAAAGAATATAGGTAACTGTCATGTCTTTCTGAAAAAGGATAATGCTAAAAAATCCGCAAAATAAATGTTTATCGATCAATCTGAAAGTAGTTCCGATAAGTGTAGTGAGTAATTATGATTTATAAATCCAGTAGGTATAGTATCGGTCAATGTGGTGACTACTCCTGGGTGAGGCCTATGTTCAGCAGTGGAATTCGTTAAAGCACATATTATTTTATCATGAAGAAGTTTATGTAAATAAGCGCCCGATTAGTAAACAGATTATCCGAACACTGCAAATCACCGTAGTCAACGGTCTAAAACATGTTTTCTTGCTCAATGCTTCACAAGGAGCTAAAATAAGTTTTTTTTCTGATGCCGAGATTCCGATATTGGATATTCCAGTATCAGAATTGGAATATTGGAAATTTCTTACCGAGATTTCGATTTAACGAGATTCCGATATTCATGCCCTAAGCAGTACCGCGTTAACTTTGGGGAATGTATACGCCGAATGGGAAATTTAACTTTAGGGAAAGTCGAAAATTATAAATCCTTCTCCAAGACCCAATCCCTTTTTATGCAAGATTTTTTTGAAAGAATGAGTAGATCAGTCATGAGCGTATCCAGGGTACTCCACTAATGTCCACTCTCATTTAGAGCTTTTTTTATGATTTTATTGCGCTTGACCACTATCTGACCTGATGGCAAGTGATGATGTGGTCGCAGGTATAGCACGCTTGCCTTGAAGAAACCTATTCACTCTTGACTTAAAGATTTGCCGATAATTAGCCGATTTTTTTTTGATTTGTTTGCTACAATCTTGGGGGATTGTAGCTATCGGCAAATACAGACTCCGGCAGGGAATTCCACTCCTTAGCTGTACGCATAATGAAAGTATTTCCAAAACGTTTAGTGCGTATGGGTGGGATGTCCACCATGTACCGATGGCGCATCTCCATACGTCTTGTAGTCCGATGATGAAACGGGCTTGGCGGAATTAGATCATGCAATTCCATAGCACACTCACCGAAATGCACCCGATAAAAAATCGACAAGCTGGCAACTCGAAGACGATGTTCTAGGCTCTGGAGCTTTGAATCAACCAGTGCCTCATTGCCAATGAGTCTCTTGGCCCGTTTTTCGATCGACTCTAGGGCATCAAGCTGATATTTTGCAGATCCGTCCCAAAGATGAGAACAGTACTCCATGCAAGATCGAACTTGCGCTTGATACAACTTAAGCAGCTGTTCTGGCATGAAGTACCGTCTCACCTTTGCAAGGAGTTTTGGCAGCCAGTTGAGCCTTTGCCTCAATGTATGGGCCAAAATTGAGTGTCGATGTCAACGTTACGCCAAGAAGCTCAAGATAGTCCGTTATCGGCACGTAATGATGGAGCCGGGAGAAATTGGCTCTTTTTAGGGGAGAAAAGACACGCCTGTGTTTTAGCGGCATTGAACTTGACCAGTTTGGCATCGCCCCATTCGGAGACTGCCTCCATGGCCTTACGAAGAGACAGGACCTCAGGCCCAGTAGCCCGTGCGTTGGACAAGTATCTCTCAGCAACTGTGCTGTCGTCTGCATACCCAAAGGTGCCGGGTTTTAGCAGCTCATTTATGTGCAGCAAGAATAATGTCGCTGAGAGTACCGACCCATGAGCAATTTTATTTTCGCTAAATTATGTGCAATTAATTTAATGCACTTCGAAGTCGGAATGTGAAATGGAAAATTCTTGCACCTGTAGGAAGCTTTCCTAAGTAACATAGGCATTTGTAATATTAACTTTAAAACTTTCGCGTTTCATAATTGAAAAACAATATATCACGGGAATTTAACGCGATGAAATTTCGATTGTTTATTTACCTATTTCACCCGAAGGCCGTGTTGCAACGACCTTGGTCCCGGGTAGACTGGTGTCTCGGTGTACTGGCAGTGTTGCCAGTGGCAGATAGTCAAATGTTACATGAGGTATCTCAAAAAGTTACATTTTCATGAGAATGTGTATGTGGCAAACGACACAAAAATAATAAAATACAACAATTTGACTTTTTTTTCTACTATTTTGGTAGTGGAACGCGCCCACTATTCGAATATTCTCGAAGGCGGGCCCTCCCCCGTAACTACCCCGGAAAATAGTTTAGAACATTCAAATTACAACGTGAAGCAACTATGTAGCTAGGTACCGTAGTACTTGGTCGCTTTAACGAAAAGATCGATAAACAAAATCAAATCTAGGCTACGCCGGCCGGTAGGTACTCAGCCAACTCTAGTTCTTTTAAACGAAACCAAAATTACTTAACAATGAGTAATAAATAGCTAAATCAACTTCTTGAAGCCATGTGCAATGCATGGCACACATATATTATGCTATTTGGCTTGATAATTTTGATATTTACTTGACGATTGATACAAAAACAAACACATTGCAAACGACTTTGTTATTGATTTACTGATTCCCTAAATAATTATTTATTAAATTAAAACTACAATAAATATAACATTTACTAACCAAGTATTGTCAGCACAAACAAGTCGAATACAAACCGATCACTACACTATTGACGAAATAAATGTTATAAGTAAAATAACATCCACAGATGTTAACTTTCGTATTTATTTACTCTTCAATGGAGATAATAAAACTTTAACAAACAAAACACGACGCTCACTCGCTCCACTGAGTAAGCGGGATGGAAGATTTAGAAATACACGTGAGAGAATGAATAAAGTCAGGTCACAGGTGCGACCGACAACACGACGAACAAAACCTTTCTAAGGCATAGCACGCACAGCGATTTTGATTCGCGCGAATTATTTTCCGCGCGAATTTTTTAGTACTATTTGAGCGCGATTTTTTTTCCGCAGTGCGTGCAGCTTCATACAACTCCATAGGCCACAGAACGCGCGGAAAATAATTCGCGCGAATAAAAATCGCAGTGCGTGCTAAGCCTAAGGCATAGCACGCACAGCGATTTTCATTCGCGCATTTTTTTTTCCGCGCGAATTTTTTAGTACATTTTGGGCGCGATTTTTTTTCCGCAGTGCGTGCAGCTTCATACATTTCCATAGGTCACAGAATGCGCGGAAAAAAATTCGCGCGAATAAAAATCGCAGTGCGTGCTATGCCTTAGATGCGTTCCGTTTCACGATTATTTTTTGTTTGCGAGCAAATATTTTAATACTTTTAGTAAGTCCTAAAAGTTACGTAAAAGTTACATTTTGAGTCGTGTTACATGGAGGTTACATGAGACGGTCAAAAGCTATGTAAAATGTAACAAAATTTACGTTCTGGCAACGCTGTGTACTGGCTCCGTTGGGGCAGAAAATTCTTCTTCTACCCTCACATTTCTACACACAACACTAACCGTGTCCGTATTCTGTAAGTTCGCCGACTGCACAAAACGAGGTAATGTTTTTTGAATCACTGGATTCCACGCCGCGGATAATTTGTAACCGTCATCCCGATTGAACGTTTTGTGTTTTTTTAATTTCAATCGCTTCACGCACAATTCTTGAATAGAAGTGGCTTTCCGTGGAGAGGACTCGTGGACGATAAAATTCGATCCAGTGATTGCTGCCGCCTTCTAATAGGTGTTCTGCCGACTTATTGACCTGCCGGTTTTTTACAGCGGCGATATGTTATTTGACCCTTTCAGCTATATTCCATGCGGTATAGGCATTTGTTTTATCCCGAAAACCTGTCCTGTTAGCCTTGGGAGTGAAGCCGCGGGGAAAAGCTTGTAAATAATATGTAACATGTTAATTCTTACAAAACATCACGACGGGTAATTCACCCACATTTTGCCAATCATTTCGAAGTCACATAGCGTAGGTACTCTTTAAAGAAGATGATTGTAATAAGTATGGCCTTAATAAAATTAGTTAATTATTCTCCCTAGCCCTTAAAAAACGGCAAAAAAATCACGTTTGTTGTATGGGAGCAGCACCCCTTAAATATTTATTTTATACTGTTTTTAGTATTTGTTGTTATAGCGGCAATAGAAATACATCATCTGTGAAAATTTCAATTGGCTAGCTATCACGGTTCATTAGTTACAGCCTGGTGACAGACAGACAGACAGACAGACGGACCGCCGAGTCTTAGTAATAGGGTCCCGTTTTTACCCTTTGGGTACGGAACCCTAAAAACGACAGTCGCCAACGACCTCGAGGGATCAATACGCGCACTCGTTTCACACCCGCGTGACCCTTTATTCAGTAGTTTGTTGTACTTTCCTTATTATTCTATGACTTTATAAAAAATAACCTGAGATCAAAATGAAGATAATGAAATTGTCTTTGAGATGGTGACAATTTCATTAAAATACACCCGGCGGTTTTGGTGTGATTTTCGTATTTTTGTTCGTGTTAGACATAAATTTACAAATTAATTACACTGTGATATACGAATAATACTCATAATTTTCTTAAATTATTATGACAATGGTCTAATTGTAACATTTATTTTTAGTAAAAGTTACGACTAGCCGTGTAGACGTGATTCTCATTTTAAAATCAGCTACTAAGAGGTATCTGCGCCTTCAACGGAACAGAAAAAACTGTTATTTTTTGTTCCGTGGCGCCTTCGCTCTCGTGGCCAACACACACAGGACCGTGAATTTTCCCAGGATAACAAGTAAAATTTAAAAAACCCGTGTTACATTTTTATTTCATGCTACATAATTTATCTAGTACATAGTAGATACGTTTCGATTGGTCATCTATTGAACACGTTATTATGACACGATATCTTGCGAAAACCCCGATTCAAACAGTAAAACGCCCATAACTTTTGAACGGCTGAACTAATTTTATTCAAACATAGCTAAGAACACTCTCGATAAAATCACCTTTCAAACAAAAAAAACTAAATCAAAATCGGTTCATCCGTTTAGGAGCTATGATGCCACATACAGACACACAGATACACAGCAACACTCGTCAATCTAATAACACCTCTCTTCGTCGGGGGTTAAAAAGTATCCAGTGACATTTAGCGAATAAATTATAGGTACTGATATCAGAACTATCCTTTCAGATATAATTTCATTTTGATAATTATTGCTTGAGATTGAACTGTATTTGCTGCCGGGAGAGAGCAATGGGTCCTATAACACAGACCTAGCACAGGAGTCAGGGACTTCACTGAATTGTAAAGAGACCTTCCTACCTTTTTACAAACATACAATAATTTACCTCTTTATAATAATTTCATTACTGAGATTATTGGGTTCGGCGCAGCATGTCTGCATCCATACTGTGTCTTTATTAATAGTCTTCTCAATAGTAACTTTTTACTAGCCCTATAACCGGTACTTTTTGTCTGCGGACAGCGATAAATTTAGTAATTCAAAATTCAGTCATATAAAAAGCGGGCCTTGGTCTGGTCTGGTGTACATTTTGCATACTTTCTTTTTGGTCAAATTATCAAGTTAGCTTTGAGTCGGGTACAGTATGTGAAACGAGTACATTATTGAGAATTCATAATATTTAGAAGACAGATATCCTACTAATAAACTTAGCTCATGAATATCTGAAAGCCATTTTGTCTTATTTTGCGTCCTTATATTTGATTTTTCCACTTTTATATAATTTTAAACTAAAGGCGAGGCTCTAATTGGAAAGGAAGTCCGCTGCACAACAATTTATTTAAAAATAAAGTTGTTTTTAGTGCAAAGTAAATAACACAACGCTCACTTGTCATAATTTTGTCAACATGACAATTTGGAGATGAAACAGATAATCTTATTATGTACTTCATGGTTTTAAAAAAGCATGTAAAAGAAGAAAAAAGGACATACACGGATATTATTGGTGATGTTCTTCAGAAATGCCAGGTGCACACTGACCTCTATTATACAAGTACGCTGGACTAAACATACTATATAAAATGACAGTTGATTTTTGTGCTGATTCAAAGCGCCCCGCTCGAGCGTATCAGGAACTAAATTTGACACATTTAGAGATAGGATACTACCGATATTTCTAAAAATTAGGTAATACTAATATATTTGACTGGAAATATTATAATATTGTAACTAATATATCAGTATTAGTGATATTTTTAAATTACACTAATATCAAAATAGTAGTCTTTCAAGGCGTATCACTCATTTACTGTATTGACTTCTCGTAGTATGTTGGAACTTAAATATCTCATATTGGTATTGGTGATGAATGTTAGGTATATGAATGCTTAATAATCAGTATATGTTCAAAAGCGATGTGTAATACTAAATTCTGGAATCATCATCATGATCATCCACAGCCCGACTTCGCCCACTACTGAGCACAGGCCTCTCTCTTGTACCAATCACCACGTTCCTGAGCCTGGAATTAATTCTGGAATAATATCATGATAGTTATAATTATATTAACAAATGTTTTGAAGTTAAATAATTTATTATCTGCATCTGAAACAGAGTTAAAGTCTTCACCTTGCTGGAATGCGATACCACTCTTATTTGCACCTTAACACTACAGAGACAGGATCTCAGCGATGATAGCGAGAAATACGTCCGTTGTAAATGATTATCCATCTCATTTATTATTATTATTGTATAAACGGTGTTCCCTTCACGAACCCGATGGGCGTCAACCGAGTGAATCCGAACGATTGTAAGTATTAACTAACTAGTGTGCGAGGAGATACTTGTTCAAATATACTGGTTTTAAGGATAAGTTGTTAGTCTATCCCCGGTATTTAAATCTCACTGATCTGACAGTAATGTGCTATAACTTTACTAGCACGCTATCCACTAGTTTATAGCTTGCAATCTGACTGAAAATATTTTTCAGTTAACCTTTACAGCAATTATTCTATTACTTAAAAATTAATCATAATAAAAATAACTGGTTTTTTTTCTCTTACGTATTAAATTATTCTCACGATCGATAAAACCCATAAAAGTATTTTACCGAAAGCTGTGTCCCATCTCTAATATTAGTTCCATGCGACTCTCACGTTAATTCACGTTGCTATCAGCGCCAAAATGGCGATAATCAAATGTCTTCATTTTGTCATCGATAATATGAAGTCCAGTGTACAATGTATGATAGAGGTCAGTGCAGGTGCATCATAATCACTTCACTTTACTTCAAGCTCACTTCACCTAAGCTTTTACTGTGAGATTTAAAGAAAGGAAACACACTAGAAATAACCGATCTCAACACTGTTTGATGTTATCCACTCGCCTCCCGTCCCGGGACACCTTCGTTATCACTTTTTAAAATAAACAGAAACACAAATTGACATTGTATAACAAGAAACACACCCAAGACACAAAACAAACTAAGGGCACATCACTTTATAAACATAAAATTCCCATCACACTCCCCTAAGGAACATAAAACCATACAAGAAAACGCCTTAAAAACTAAAAGAGCAAACCCTTTAAGTTTCTCAGACTCAAAACCCTTGCACAATTACTTATTCAAAAACACACACGAGACGATATTATAAGCAAAGAAAATAAGTCCTAAAACGCGGGTATGAATTACAAACATCGGTATTGCAAAAAGGGGGTTCGCTTTCAAAGTAGAGGGAAAAAAAACGAATGCAGAATGCAAAAGTACGCCATTGCTCGCTGATTTCCCAGCGAAAGGGTTGGATGGATAAAGTGGCACTTAAAAGTACCGCCCTGCAAAAATATGGCCGCCAACACATGAGACGGGGTTCGTGTCACCTAGCCTTTTAATCTTCTAATTGCGAGCTCGTTACATGTTCGATATTTTAGGTATTTTTTTTATTCTGTGGTGCGCAGTGTCTTTCGTGGATCAAAACGCTGGCAAGTATTTCATTCAATACAATCCTACTATTACTTATTCATAGGTAGAATATTGAAGAATATTGATGATTTTTGGCACAGTTTATAAGCTGAAAAGATGTAGAAAACTTTATCCCGGTTCGAAGTTGACGCAAATGTAGTCACATTTAGTCTAACAATAACTCATCAATTTAATAGGCCAAGTTGCATCTTATTGCACATAGAAAATATTAATTATTTAAGTACTACTTCATGATCATTCTTTAGTTTGACATATTATTAAATCAAATCTATACATATAAAAACCGGCCAACCGTGCTATTTAACAATATTTTTTTTGTCTTATACCTTTTACTGCTAAATAAATACCCTTGATGATGAAACTATATATTTGACTAAGAATTAATAGATACTACGATACGAATGTAACACACAACTTTTGTTTGTACCGGCGAGCGGCGACCTAATTAAATTTTAGAACACAAAAGCTGCTATTAAACGTTTTTTTTTTATTATGGAAATCTACGAGAGCCAGAAAAGCGAAATTAGTAATATAATATATATTATTAGTTTCTTCTCCAAAGGCGCTTTCTGTGAATAAAGGTATCTGGAAACAGTGGTTTCTAAGAAAAAAGTTTACGGCAAGGAGTGCTATTTATGAACAGAGATTTCTGTCAACAGTCAAAAGTCTGTTTCTATCAACAAAGTTTTCGGCGAAACGTGCTGTCTAGGAATAGAGATTTCTATTAACTTTGCTTTCTGTATGTAGTCGTATAGTACAAGCGTGTTTCTATTTTACGTTCCACACTCATAATTATTAAGGATGTTATAGTTTTTTTATTGTATATTTTTACATGGTTCATAAACTTATATTTTCTAACTGTTTTATACAAGTAACAACGTTATTTATCTAATTTTTCAATGGCATTTGTAAAAAAAATACTTTTACAAGTTAATTTTATAAGTTGGTCGACTATTACTCGTAACGTTGTAAAGCCTACTTATCTGTGATAGTTTTCCTTTTAATTTCGTTATATATACTACTGCCATGATATTTTTCACATATCCAAAAGCAACCATTTAGCTGGCAGGGGAAACACACTTGACTCTAACAAAAATTATTAATTTAAACTTTTAAAGCTTAATTTTACGCAAACGGATCCCTGAATCGAAAAATGTATGTATGTAAGTGTGATCGGGTCAAATCTTGCAACTGAATTTTAAAGTAGTTATCCTCAACCGAATAAGATTAAATTTTGCAGACACGTTTAGTTTGGATGACACCTAAAGAAGAGATTGACAAATACTTACCTCTCTTAACGCCGATTTCGGGGGTAAATATTTTACAAATTCCCTCGCAAGGCACTGCCTAAACTCATTTTTAGCTGTACCTATGTATCTACCTGTTAGTGACTTCAACCGTTTTCAAAACATGCTTATAAGGTATGTGGGTAGTGTAGGCACATACTACATAGGGACTTCCTTTTTACTTTCAAGATTTTCATATCAAAAAGAGGGTAGATGTACAGATGGAAGGCACTTTCATCTAGAGATGCACTTTAGTTTTTCTCCAAGTACCTACAAAACACGTTAAAATCAGAGTTCAGAAGCCATTTCTCAGTTCAAAATAGACTTTATCACCTCTTAATAAAGATGGTTATAGATTGAAATCATAGTAAAATATATTTGTTGTGGTTTTCGCAACAAACTTGGAGTGACACCCTCAAAAGGAGGGTACTCACGCCTAACGAACTCATTGTCTGTTTCAACTAGCTCTTCGTGCATTCTGCCAGCCTTTACATACCTATGTAAGGTATGTAAATAGTGGGACACTTGTGTACTAAAAAAAATGTTTTATCCAACTACAGGCAATATTGTGAAGACACCTTCCATGATATTTATGAACCTTCTCTGTTGTAAATAAACTGTTTTGTCTATTGGCTTCTTTCTGTTCGGTCTCCTGCGTGATAAGAAGGAAAGTGGAAATTATGCTACGAGTTTTCTTGCTCCTTCACTGTTCTTTCCCGATGTATCATTACGGGATCCTAGATACTTGAATCAATTCTCTGGTACTCGTCGAACTTCATTGTCTTAGCGCTTGTTACTTCTACTAAAAGCCAGAATCAGCAGTTGGTGGTCGCAACTGCTGATTCTGGTTTTCAAGAGTTGCAGTGGTTTAAAATTGCCTGGAGGGCTTATCCCAAAAGAAAACCGGCTCTTTTATAGGGTTCCGTATCTCGTAAGGAAAAAACGGAACCCATATAGGATAACTTTGTTGTTCGTCCGTCCGTCTGTCTGTCAAGACCCTTTTTCTCAGGAACGTGGAGGTATCAAGCTGATATTTATATCAAATACTCAGGTCTACTAAGCTGTCCCTTAAAGCTGTGGGAATCAAAACCTACAGGGTACTTCCCGTGAACTCAGAATCTTGATATTTGGTACGAAGCAGACGTTGCTTATTGCGAAAACCGTAAATTTTTAGTTACCTACATCATAATAAAAATATTTTTAATAATAAATATATCTTCCCTAAATCCCCAAAAATCCCTAAATAAATCCCTTTAAATATATCTTCTCTTTAATAAATCTTACTACCCCTTTCCTCATGAACGCGTAGAAGTATTAAATTGAAATTCATCTATACCAATATTATAAAGAGGAAAGATTTTTTTGTTTGATTGTTTGTTTGTTTGTACCGAATAGGCTCCAAAACTACTGGACCGATTTCAAAAATTCTTTCACCGTTGGGAAGCTACTCTATCCCTGTCGGCTACTTTTTATCCCTGTATTCCCGCGGGAACGGGAACTACGCGGGTGAAACCGCGAGGCGTCCTCTAGTATCAAATACGCTGACTACTTTAAGCTGAGGTTAGTACGGAACCCTAGGTGCGCGAGTCCGACTCGCACTTGGCCGGTTTTTATTGTCGTAAAGCTCGCGCTTGACCATTTACAAATACTTTATGAGTAGGTATTTAAATTTAGGCAGTATCAGTCGTACCAAGGGATATCGTGTTATTAAGATATTGGGTTGTGAATGTTATATAGGCAGTCGTTCTGTATAAAATACTGGTACCTACTCAACTGCGTCCGGTTAGACTGGAAGTCGATCCCAACCGTATGATAAATAGCTAGGTAAGGTTAGTACCTCAATTAATCTACCCAGATATCTTGGCTTTTCTTCCTTTGTAAGGCCCTTGCTCCACCACCCATGATCAGCGAGTAGAGCTAGAACCTAGATACGAGTTGGCGAGCAGCGAGAAGCGAGTGTATAGTTCAGACAGTTGTAACACTCGGCTATGAGCGAGTACCTATTTTTGTGTGTCGGGCGATTACTCGCACCATACGCAGCACTCGCTCGGGTGGTCAGTTACGCACGTGTTAGAATCATGAATGGAATTCTATATAAAAGTATTGGTATCTACCAAGATAGCAAGCTTTGAATGTCAAGATGGTTATTGGTTATTTACTGTGTGTCAAAGTTCTAATGTATGTGGTGTGTTAGGAAAGGGTTTTATGAATAAAAGCACAGAAAGACAAGACTAGGTATTTATTTAAGTAAGGCTTGTCAATTAATTCATATTTAGAAGGCTCATTGAGCTTACTGCCCGTTCGCTAGACTAGTTCTCGTGGGGAAGAAGCGCAACAAACCCCACGGAAGCTCTTTCATAGTATTTATCGATATCTTTTACAAACACAAAGTATTTACAATATTATAGATTCAAAATAACAAGGATAAGGCAAAGGACAGAGTAGCCCTTAAATCAATATAACATATTAGAAATAAAGGCCATAATACGATATAGATACAGCTTCAACACAACCATTAGAAATAATAAAGTTATAATATCAAATAACTTACCGTTAGTCTTGTGTAGTCGATCTTACACCAAGTATTATAAAGTAGTATACTTCTAAATAACAATATCTAGCCTGTACTGGCTTGTAGTTCACAACAAAGCAAGTTCGCTTATCAATTACACAATATTTTATAATATAGGGTCTATCTGTGTCTCAATACGTCCAATATGAGAAAATGGCGCGGTGTCCCGCCATTTTCTATATTGCTTCAAATAATCTCAAAATTAGGTGAACAATAATCAATTACTATGAAGTGAATATGTTTTAAAACGTATCAAGACAATTAAGGAATTTAATATCGCCTATATAGTAATTCTTAATCAATATTCGTAAGAATATTGATACTAACAGACAGTATTGTACTAATAGTTTCAAAGGACTTATAATACTAATATAGCATTATAAAATCCAGGATATATCACAATGATCATTACAAATTACGTAATCATTTATAGGAATATTATCAACGTGGCTTAAATATAAGTTGAGAGTTATTTCCTGTACACACAACAATATTTACTTAGGTGGGTACTCTTTTACATTTGAAGGTAGTTGACACCACAATAATAATCAAGGTAGTTACTTAGACATTTGTCGGTAGGTGCTTAATAAATATGACAGGTGTGTATTATGTAGCAAACCATTGAAAAATGAGAATTAACGATTTAATGACGTCACACATACTTCAATTTCTAACACACGCATAAGTTAGTTGGTATCTCGGCGTGAGTTCTGACTGCAAAGCGAGTATTGTCAAACTTGTGGTGAGAGAGCTCAGATTAAATAAAAAGTCCTGAGTGAGAGAGTAGTCCCCGGGAGTGTGAACAACCAGCGATCGTCAAATATATGTGTCTCTTTTATTGACACGGGATCTGTATCTTTTGTTCGCTTCTTCACCGAGAAAATAAGTAGTCGAAAGCTAATCGCTTGATTGCCAGCGGTGGGACAAGTGCCTAAGATTTTTGTTTCTGAATATAGATAGTTAAGAACGTCAAATGTCAAACTCAACTTTAATGCCAAAGTTTGTCAAGTTTTAACAGTAGCGTTTTACAATAAAAATGTATCATCACTCTATCACACTAATATTATAAAGGCGAAAGTCTGTGTGTTTGTATGTTTGTTACTTCTTCACGCTCAAACGGTTGGACGGATCTGGATGAAATTTTGCACAGATATAGACTATAGTCTGGAATAACACATAGGATCATTTTGATTCCGGAAATAGGTTCCCTTGGGATAATTTTCGACATTCACGCGGGCGAAGCCGCTGGCAGAAGCTAGTAATATTATAAAGGTGAAAGTTTCTGAGTGTGTGTGAATCGTATGTTTGTTACTTCTTCACGCTCAAACGGCTGGACGGATCTGAATGCAATTTAGCACTGTGGTAGATTATAGTCAGGCATAACACATAGGTTAATTTTTATCACGGGAATATGTTCCCTTGGGATAATTTTCGACATTCACCCGGGCGAAGCCGCTGGCAGTTCATAAATCGGGAATTTTCCTCTTTTTTTCGGCCGACGCAGCGTGTCTTCTTATTCCATATCTACTTCTATAACATAAAACACCAAGCAGGAATAAAACAAAATTTTTCGGTTGAATCATGGCGCAAAAACAATGATATTCAAATAAACAGATACGTTATACACTCACAAAACAATTGAAAAAAGTGTTCCGCACAGTTGCGGCAACACACATACACACTTTTCATACATCTGACATTTCACTACAAGTCGAAAGGGATGGCTTGATAAAACCCAACAAGAAAAAAAGAGACAGCTAGTGTTTGTCACTTGCGTGTGAATGTAAACAAACATTATTCTGACCACCAATGTTATTATCTTTTGCTAACCTCCAAAAATCAGATTATTAGAAAAAAAATAAAAATTGAAAATTGAGGCGTATTGCGTACTTACATAAATGGTATCAGATCCCTTCTGTTTTATGTACTTTGGTATCATAATTGGTACAATTTCTAAATACACACGATGGCATTTTTTTATTTAGTTTATGTTTCAACAAAGCCTTCGCTCTTCGCCATGCGTGACATAAACTAAAGACTAATGGTCACAATTGTGACCTATTCGAGTCTTCACAATGCGCGCGCTCATAACATATCTGTTTATTTGAATATCATTGCGCAAAAATGAGGAATTCTCCAATCTTTATAAAAAGGTTTCTCGCAACAAGGTTGTTTTGTCAAAGGTATTATTTGCCGTAACTATGCGATCTTATTACCGATACCATCATCCCATATTCTCATCCAACTGCTCTCGATCCTTGTTTATAGTGATTGCACTCGTTCATTGTTTTCTATTCACAATCGTAATTAACTATACAAGACACGGTGGGACGAGTCTGGATGTCTGTCACACCGTTTTGTACCACAGAACATTTAAAAAAGGTTACATACTTCTAGGCAAGCGTGCACCATCGTCGACCACATCATCGTTTACAAATTAGTTGAGTGAGATACTGGTTAAACGCGTGACTATCACTAATAAAAAGTAAAATTAAAAACCGTCGAAACATTTTTGTTTCATGCTACGTCGCATGATATCTTGCAAAACACCCCGATTCAAATAGTAAGATGGGCTCTTTTAAAACTAACGAAATCAAAATCGGTTCATCCGTTTAGGAGATCTTGATATGGTGACTTTTTCGAGTGTTCTTAACTATGTTTGATGAAAATCGGTACAGCCGTTCAAAATTTATGTGAATTATGTGTTTTCTTTGAATCGGGGATCTTTGGTAAAAATTACTTTGCCGAGCAGACAATTTTTCAAACAAACAGGATAAAGCAAAGTAGGTACATACTTGAATTAAGAACTTACCATTTACAAGTATAATAAAAAACCAAACAAACAATACCTAAGGTACTTCTATAAAATATCTAGCTGCAGGCCTCAGCGAAACGAGATGAAGAATAGGAACCCCGTCGTTCGGTGTAACAGGCATCCAATCGGTTACGGCAGTGTATTCGTTCGAGTTCGAGAGCAGTCGAAGTCTCTCAATTGTCACTTGGCATGTAAAAACAAACAGAAACGTATCCCACTTTAACTCCCTAGGACTTGTATTAGTGCTATTGCTGTGTTAATTTCGTTAGTTTGCTCGACTTTTGGCTTTGTTTCCTTATGTTTGGGATGCTAGTATTATATTATCTGTGGTTTGGGTTAAAAATTGATTGGCTTGTGTTTGTGAATGTGAAATGTTTAATGATTCTGTTTGTAGGATTGGAAGTTTCAAATGGCACTCTCTCGTCTTAGATGGCAAAACGCTCTGACTGGACATTTGCTTAGCACCTAGAACCTAGCGAGACACCTGCAGCTGTTTGCGTAAGTGATAAGGCAAAGCAAAGAGTTTGGCCGCTATCCAATCTACCAATCACATGCGAGATGAATGACGCGATCTGGATTTCCGTCTGAGTGATTGGCCGATTGGATAGCGGTCAAACTCTTTGCATTGCCGCTGCTGGTGATTGGCCAAGTGAAACCAGCGTTCGAAAGAAATTTTAAAACACCCGACACAAAAACCTCTAAAAAGCAAACAAGTAAGTTTTTAAAAATCCCCGACATATTTTGACTGCATACTACATAATTTATCTAGTAGTAGACACTACTAGATAAATTATTCAAACAGTAAAACGCCAATAACTTTTGAACGGCTGAACCGATTTTAATCAAACATAGCTAAGAACACTCTCGATAAAGTTACCTTTCAAACAAAACTAAACAAACTAAATCAAAATCGGTTCATCCGTTTAGGAGCTATGATGCCACAGACAGACACACGGATACACAGCAACACACGTCAAACTTATAACACCCCTCTTTGTCTGTCGGGGGTTAAACATATTCGCAACCGGCCGCACATAGCGCTTGAAGCGCCAAAAGATCTTTGTAGCACTCTAGATTGTGTAGTATTATTTATAGGTTATCCAATCTACCAAAAAAAATGGTACATATTTAAGTTTCTCTGTGAATGGTACCAAAGGCTCAAATTTTTATAACGTCGAGCAAACGGCTATCTGAAGCATATGAAGCAATGAATTAGGAATTTCCCTCAAATATGACCGAAAGTTTGTTACGCAAATAGGGAGCAGGATAATAAAAAAATCAAAGATCCAAAATATATAGAGAACATTAATTTATTTTAGCCTTTTACGCCGATGTATGACTTAACAAACAAAGGTTTTATACGAAAAAAACTATTAAATAGTAACACGCTTAGAATATTGTCGCTATTAGAATACTTATTACATTGAAATGCAATAAAATAACTGAAGGATCAAATTAATTTAGCCAGGTACCGATATATCTTAAACTCTGTGTTTGTTGCTATTGTTTTAGGACTTTTCCTGTATAGATTAATTTGACCCCCTATAGGTAACTACCCCTAAAGAACTATAACATAAAAAATACTAATGCAAAGATATACATACTCTATATTCTAATACCGCATTTCCACATGCAAGCTACTCGTATGCAAGCAAGCATGCGAGTTGCTTGCAAGTAGAAACTTGGCCGCCTAAGTCATTTCCTCCAGCTCGACTTACAAACTAACAGTTATCGTTTGTTATTTATCGTCACTAACCCAAGGTTTTTGGAGTCTGAGTCGATTGGAGTAGAGGAAGTTTCCTTCAAAATACTTAGAATATAGGCCTAATTTAACAATATGCTATAATAATCATCATCACCATTTCAGCCGAAAGACGTCCACTGCTGGACATAGCCTGCCTCAAACGTCACCACACTGATCGGTGCTGCGCGTTTCGCATCCACCGCAGCCTTGAACAGATCGTCGCTCGTATAATAAAGATAACATATAAATAACCGACGGTGTTATAAATATCATCATTTGAAAGACAGTACATTCATACATATTTATGAAGTTATAGTCCTCGCCAAAGTTATTGGCCGCCCTGAAGTTGGTTTGCCGGATGCGCGAGGCACGAAACGGTGCTGTTTTTGTATGAGATTTATTACTGCGCAGCCATTGTAGCCGACTTCAGGGCGGCCAAGTTTGGCGGGCACTATACTTTGTAGTAAATATTGCCAAAGAAAAGATGGATTGTGTGAAATATTATAATCGCTTGGGCCTAAAACACCGATTAGCATTTTATTAAAAACCGACGCACGCCTTGGTTTTTAACATCGCTCAAATGTAAGCGTTTGAATATAGAAGCTGGGCCTTAAAAGGGCATCTAATTCCTGGAACCAAAATCAAGACAAAATTAGCTAACAAGTTGTTAAACGCATGTTGACTACTGTGCTTTTCTGATTGGATTTTAAAAGCAAATCAAACCACTTGACATGAGTTTAATTTCATTTTAGTTCCCAAAACAATGTGTAAGAATCACGCTGGTTAGCTGTACGCTTTTCTAGCCTTCCAAAAGAAGTATTTGTCTTTTCTATTATACTTATGGGATATCTTGGAACATTTAACAGCAGAATGCGACTAGTCTTCGCCGGCGGGCACTGCGTCTTCTAATCTCTTGATATATTTCACTCTCAGTTCGGTTACTGCGTCGCCTTTCAATTGGTCCTAAAATTGAAAAAAAAAAATGTATTACATTTTTCTTAACAAAACTCCAACTTTACACAACACATAGACACTTTACAATAGTGCCATCTGTGTGTTCGCCACTGTACTAAACCATGTTTTAGTAAACAAAACATCAAAACTTTGTACATTTAATTACAACGCCATCTATGTTTTATAAGCTGTACTAAAGTGGGCTTCAGCTACATGACATTGTGGTTGGGAGTTGGTTCTTCTAATATATGCTAGATGGCGTCCATCTAAAGTTTTAAAAGAACAGCATTGTAATGGAGTGTAAAGATGTAAAATAGAGATTTTTGAATATTTATTAAGACAAAGGTATTCTAAACTTTTGTTTTATACCGTCAATAAAAAAACTTTTTGCAAAAAAATACTACCGACTTCGGCGTTATGGACACCGACTTCAAAAAATTAAGTTATTTTTCACTTTGTAGTTTTGTATTTGGAAGTCGGTAGTATTTTTTTGCAAAAAGTTTTTTTATTTTTCACTTTTTAGTTGTACGGTACCTAATAGGCAAGTTAGTAAGGGAACTATTTCGCCAGAATAGATTTCATGAAACTTGAACATAACCTGAATGAAATGAGAGATCTGCTTACCCCTTAAGAGCGAACTGGCGTGAAGTTATGTTATGAAATGTTAGAAACAACAAACAGACATGCGATTGCAGCAATCCCGAGAGATTTGCCGTTATTTATTGAAGAGTTATGTTGTATATCTCCGAAGTTCTTCATCAGATCTTCACCAAATTAAAATGGGACCAATTTCGGAACATACGTTTTCAAACAAAAAAAGAATTTTCAAAATCGGTCCACAATTGACGGAGTAATCGGTGAACATAAAAAAAAAAAAAAAAAAAAAACAAAAAACATGAAGTCGAACATAGAACCTCCTCCTTTTTGGAAAGTCGGTTAAAAATAAGTAACAAGTACTAAGAAAAAGGAATCTTACAGGTTCATTAAGAGAGAATATGAAAGATAATCTGGTCTTGACAGTTATAGACTAGCCAATTCCAAATTCATGTATGGACTCTAGCTCACGCAGCCGTCACCTCCTTCTGCGAAGCATTAATGCTCGCGAAAGAGGAGGCGGAACGCGTGAGCGAGACGCAACGGAGACGGCTCACGGCCCTAGCCGCCGCAGGAGACGCTCTGGGCGTCGGGAGTCGCAAGCCGAATCCCGGCCACCGTAGGCGCGGCCTTGCGGAAGGGAATTAATGGTTAGCTCACTGTCCGATAAGGGCCAGGCTCGAGTCGACGGAGCGTAAAGTTCCAGTCGCACTTCAAAGAGATATCAGCAAAAACTGACGGGGTCTGCTTTAGTAAAAGTCCGACACATCCTTTGATTTGATTAGACACCCGATTTTAGAAGACGTTGGAAGATTTCCCACCCAACAAAAAGGCCCTGGTTAACATAGCAATCCTAACTTTAGGATTTGTACATGCTGGGAAACCACAGCTCCACATTCCACGATGATATGGACAGCAAAGTCCTCATAAAAAACAATATTACCTGCACAAACCAGCATTGCACTTCAAGCTGCACCATCTGTAGAGCACCCCGGATGGCCCCAGGTATGAGGGCGCAGTACTTGAGCCCATTGTTGGGCATCTCCACCCACTCACTAAGGGCGCACTGGTCCCACACCAGGGAGAACTCATCCCCGGCACTGCTCCAACTGGTCACTGTGGGCTGCATGTTGAGGTATAGTCTGGAATATATATTTTTTACGGATTTGATTTTTTTTTTTTGGCCGTTGAATAAGCTTGATTTACATATTTGGCAAGAAAGCTTTTTCCCTTGTCTTATGTAGCTTGCCAACCAAAAAAAAAGGACTGATTCTAACCAGAAACCAGAAAAAACCTTTTTTTGTTCTCTCTAAATTAATACTCTTTTTGTATCTGTCATTATTGCAGATGGAATGTAATGGCTAACCCACCCACATAAGAGTGGAGGCCCGAGTCCCAACAATGAAAAAAACAAGTGCGAGTTGGACTCGCGCATGAAGGGTTGCGTAGCATTATACTAAAAAACCGCAAAAAAAAACGTTTTTTGTATGTAAGCCCCACTTATATACTTATTTATTTTATTCAGTTTTTAGTATTTGTTGTTATAGCGACAACAGAAATACATCATCTGTGCAAATTTCAACTGTCTAGCTATCACTGTTCATGAGATACAGCCTGGTGACAGACAGACAGTCTGCAGAGTCTTAGTAATAGGTTCCCGTTTTTACCCTTCTATGATCATGCTGATTTTGAATGTTGCAGAATAAGGATTTGACAAGAAGATGAACATTAAGTCTTACTTATTTGATAATTTATGATTCAATGAGTCTAATACATACAGAAAATTAAACATTGATAGCCTACCCTGACCCTGACTACCCCTTTTGTTAATTTAGTTAAAGTTCATAGTTTTTTTAAGTCTATCCAAAAGTTGCCTGGCAGATACCACTGTCAGCGATAAGACTGCCATCATATCAAAAAAGTAGAATATTGATAAAATAATGACTGTGTTACAATTTTGGTTTTACATTAAAGTAAAATAGATATATCTATCTCTCTAAAGAAGCAAAATGATACAAAATAAACATTGCATTGATTGCAAACACTGGAAGATTAATACTCTTTATCTATACTAATAGTTTAAAGAGGTAAAGTGAATTGTAAAAAGTAAAACAAACCATTTTAGATAAAATTTGGCATGGAGATAGTTTGAGACCCTGGGAAGGACATAGAATAGTTTGTATTCCCTTGGGATGGTAAAACACTTTTTACGCGGGCAAAAGCTAGTTTAATGATAAAGGAGTAGAAAATTATGTGATTTAAGAATTGTGTATTCCTTAAGAAGATACTAACCTGAAAGCCTGCTGAATCTTGTCAGCGGTCTCCCTCATCTCCAGACACCGAGTGGACGTAGTCCTGGCCAAGAAGTCTTCAATCAGTCTGACGCCCATGTTGTAGCCTATTCTCTCTAACTGCTTGTTCACATCCTCTGGATTCTCAGTCTCTTTCAACATTTGGGACACCAGAGCGCCATAAGTAAGCGTAAGCAACTCGGAGTTCTATAAAAAATAAGATATTCAGTGAAAACGTCGTAAATTTTTGTCGTAGTACATTGTTGGTTGATGTGACAACTTACAACTTTCTTGGCATCGAGTCTGGAAGTCTGTCTAGACATTTTGGATGTTTTATATTTGCTGTATGAGGAATTAGGAGATAATTATCAACAAGAAACTCCCCTTTGCCGTCTCGTCTCACAATTTACAAATCACAAAATTATTATTTTTTTTTTTTTTTTTTTTTCGCCCTTCGGGCAGGCTATAGTCTTTCAACCATACTGCCTAGTCTTTCGTAGGTATTTTTTTCTTTCGTAATATGTTTAGAAATCATGTCTTTCGTTTTTCTAATCCATGTTGTAGTCATTATAAGTTTGTCTTTGATTATTAGTAAAAATCTTGTTTTTACATAATTCCGTTTTTTTTTTCAATTCCAACTCCAGGGTAAACGTCATTTCCATTATATGTCAATCAATTCCAGGAGTGTCATTTCCATTTCATTCATGTCATCAAAGATATGTCATCTTGTTTATTTTCTTCTTTCTTCTGGTTTTTTTGAAAAAAAAAAAACATGCAAAACATCTAATGTCAAAAAACATGCTACAGTTTTAAATATACAAATTATAAATAATAATAAAACGGTAATATTTACATATACCTAGGTGCATAGGAACAAGAAATAGAACAATTTAAATCTCATTAACAGTCTCCAATATGTATCTATACAAATATAAATAAGTTGAAGCGTTCTTAAGCAACTCCTGTATGCACAGCGGGACCCTATCAGGTGTTTTATAAATTTTTAGAAGCTCATCCGACAACACAAGGCGCTGAATGTTGAAAGATGAACACTCAAAGAAGATATGATGTAGTGATTGAACTTTTTCTGATTGACAGTAATTGCAATACGATATGCTGACCATTTTAAGACGACGAAGATGATAATTTAATCTACAATGACCAAAGCGCATACGACAAATAATTGAATAAAACTTTCTACTTACAAATAAATTATTTTTGCAAAACCAAGGAACAGAGTTGATTTGAACATCAAGACTGTTAAACCAAGAACCTTTATTTTCAATATGTGTGCAGTGGTATGAATATTTCCCCCATGCCTCACACATGCGCCGTCTTAAGAGACTAACTGCGTCTGTGTATGGTATGGGAACACTCGTATCAGTGCTAGGTATTAATTCTTCCAATTCAACAATTTTTTTGGCAAGAAAATCTGCTTTTTCATTTCCTCTAACACCAATATGTGAAGGTACCCAAACAAAACAAATTTCAATATTTGACTGGGCTAATTCAACCCAGAGTTGTTTTATCAAATGAATAATGTAATTAGTGTTGGCATGTAGTTTATTATTTGCCAAATTTTTTAAAACACTCATACTGTCACTTACTACAACCCATTTGCTATGTTCAGAATTGCTATTTTTAATATGTTTCAAAGCACTCAGAATTGCAACAGCTTCAGCTGTAAAAATACTAGCATTTCTGTCAATTCTCCTACCAATACCTACGTTTGAAGATGGCTCATAGATGGCAAAAGAAACAGCTCTATCATTCTTGGAACCATCAGTATACACAAATTTATGATCTGACCACTCTGACAACATTACATATACTTCCTCTTTTGAAGGCAAATCCTTTTTCTTATTTATAATAACACTAATAGCTGGAAATTTACTGCTGAAAGTTCCCTCATAGCAAGGCAAGATAAGCTTAGATCGGTAAATGTTAATATTTTCAATAAAGTTTTTAAATTTTCTAAGTTGCTGTAGTATATAAAAAGATTTTGTAGCAGTTTGCATAGCTAAATGCAACATATTGACTAAAAGACTATTACCCAAAACACTATAAAGCTTCAAAAAGAACCTTTCTAACAAGTAATCAAAACGAATGGCTAATGGTGGAACATTACATTCAATCTGCATTGCATTTACAGGAGTGCTTCTGAACGCCCCAGTTATAACGCGCAAACACTTGTTTTGCAAAATATTTAAACTATTTACATGTTTAGAGTCTGCAGCAAAGCAATAGAAACCATATTCAAAGTGACTACGAACTAAAGATTTGTACAATAATAACAAAATTTTAGGGTCTGCACCCCAATATGTACCACTCAAGGATCTCAAAATATTATAAGCTTTATTTGCTTTGCTAATAATATGTTTCATATAATTATTCCAGGACAAATTATGTGAAAAAATAACACCCAAAAATTTGACATCTAAAGAACTGGGTAATGCACAATTATTGTAAAACACAGCATTCATATTATGATTATGTTTACCAAATAAAACAACTTTGGACTTCAATGGGTTGACACTAAGATCAAGGTAAGAGAAATATTTACATAGATACATTAATGCAGCATTCACTATTTCAACTAGTTGTGATACATTTTTCCCAGATGCATAAACCACTAAATCATCTGCAAACTGTAAGTTTTTAACCTGAGACCCTAACATTAAATTTAATCTTCGTATATACAATATAAATATTAAAGGCGATAAAATGCCCCCTTGACAAACTCCTTTAGACGATAGCCTAGGACCATAAAGGTGTCTGTTAAATTTTACAAAGACTTTCCTATTGCTAAGAAATTGTTTTAACCAATTTATTATTTTTCCAGGGATTCCTATCTGTGATAACTCACTACATAAAATATCTATATTCACACTATTAAATGCAGCTGCAATATCAAAAAACACTCCAACCAAATTTTCATTTGACGATAAAGACTTGTGAATATCGAGCTGTAATTGACAAACACTTTCCCTAGCAGAACGATTCCTACGAAAACCAAATTGGTTTGATGGTAAGATATTATTTTTTTCAATATAAAACTCTAAACGCTGTTTTAAAAGTTGTTCAAATAATTTTCCAACACAAGAAGTAAGAGCTATAGGGCGGTAAGAATCAGGACACATTTTAGGCTTATCTGGTTTTAAAACAGGTACAAGGCAATCCACCTTCCAGTTAAGAGGTATAATATCATTTTGCCATAATAAGTTCAAAAGTTGTAAAAATATTTTTAAACTACTAATGCTAAGTTTTTTAAAAAGTATGTATGGCATTCCATCAAGACCATAAGTAGTATCTCTTCTGGAAGATATGGCTGATATTAATTCCTGCAATGAAAAAGGACTAAGAAGAAAATTATTGCTGGGATTAGTACTGGTTGTGAATGAAGATTTTGAGTCTTGTGATGCGAAATCTGGTGTGTATTTTTTAAGAAAATCTAAAACCCATCCATCATCTTCGAGAGCATTAAAATTGAATGTTTTATTATACTTCCTCATAAATTTCCATATGACAGATAATGGCGTAGTCCTATTGAATGTTTCACAAAGAGCAAACCAACTTTTTTGTCTTTCCAATTTTAGAACAAGTTTTTTAACCGCTCGAAGCCTTTTGAATTGTAGATAGCTTTCTTCTGAAGGATTATTTTTAAAATATATGTATGCATTTTTAAAATTTAATACGGCTTCTGTGCATTTTTGATTCCACCAAGGAAGATAAGGTCTTTTAAAATTATTTACAAGACATGAATGATTGACAAAATTTGTCCTACCAGTCAAATGATTATTATTTTCAATAGAATTTACAGCTGCTGTATGTAAAATGCTACAAAATTTAAGATATGTACCAGAAAGACTTATAGTATCGACTTTAAAATCAACCAACAATTCATCAACAAGACTACTATATCTTTGCCAATCCACCAATTTATAATTTGGATAAATGGGCAAATGTTCAGCATTAGAACAATTGCTGTATGTATTACTTTTGTTAATATTACTAATCACTACTTTAATGATTATAGGAATGTGATAACTACTACCAAGAGGACAATCATGTACGTTCCATTCACAATTGAGAGCTAAAGACGAAGAGACCAGCGTCAAATCTAGCGCGTTAGGTCGCCAAGTTAAAGAGCCAACTGTTGTTGCATGACCATTATTGAGCAGAACCAAATCATTATCATCTATTACTTCCAAAATGTTTCGACCTCGTACAGAATCCGAGCCACAACCCCAAGACGAGTGGTGAGCGTTAAAGTCACCAGCAAATATAAATGGCCCAGGAATAGATTTTATTAATAAATCAAGGTTTTCTTTTCTGAATGCTGGATTACAATTCAAAGGACTATAAAAACTGACTATGCTTATCTCCTTGTTATTTACTTTTATTTGAATACAGATGTTTTGCAATGAGTTATCAAAGAAGGTATCAATTTTAGAGTAGGTAATGGTATTGTGAATAATTATTGCGACTCCGTTATGTTTGTTACCGGTATCATTTCTCTCAATATTATAATTTTTTATTTTAAAATTTTGGTGAGGTTTAAGCCATGTTTCACTGATAATTGCTATATGTATATTGTGACTATAAAGAAAATCGATAAATAAATGTTTATTACTATTTAAACTTTGAGCATTCCACTGTACAATATTTAATTCTGAAAAATCCATCAACTGGTTGAAGAAAATTTATTACTGAACGTTGTTTTCAAGGCTTCTTTAATAGAAAGTGAATTAATAGGTTCGTCTTTATTGCTTATTATTTTTGTGAGTGTTTCGACTAAAGTATTTATAAATTTATCTGATTTCATGAGATTACTAATCTGAGTGTCCAGATTGCGTGATGTTAAAGCTGGGAAAGAGTTTACATTAAAAAGATCTGAATATGTAGCATTTTTAGTTTTAATTTTATTTTCTTCTACCTTTTGCTTTTTTATTGGACATGCTGAAGAGATTGCAATATGATTGCCGTTACAATTTGCACACTTAGCATCCTTTTGGGCAACAACACACATTCTGAAATTGTGATGTTCAGTACATATTGAACAAACTTAAGTATTTCGACAAAATTTAGCTATATGCCCATAACGCAGGCATTTAAGGCATTGTTTCACTGGTGGGATATATTTGTTCACCTCATGACGCCATGAGTCCAAATAAATATAAGTTGGCAAAATAGTGGATGCAAATGTCACAGCAACAGTCTGGGTAGGGGCAAAAGATATTCTACCTTCATCACCTCTGAACCTGCGCATGAAACGCCTCACCTGTATTACATTCTTTGAACTGCCAATTAAAGAAAATATCTCTTTATTAGACATATCTACTGGGACTGAAGTAAGGACTCCAGTAACCTCTGTGTCACCAGCAGGGATAGATGCTTTTAGAGAAAGCTGATCAAATAATTTTTTGTTTTTTAGAAACATATTGGCGTTATTTGGTAAATCAAATGTGACACCGACCTTATATTTGTTTATTGTGCGCAAGTGCATCACACCAGACACTCCATGTTCTCGTATGCCCTTGGAAAGGGCCATACGATCTTTGTCGTTGAAAAACTTATTCTCGTCCATATGACTAAGAAAAACGATTAACTCTGCCTGCTTCGTATCTTCACTGTACTTACGCGTATACCCCTTTACCTTATATATGGCATATTTATTGTCCTTAGGTTCCTTATCATTGGCATCTTTAAATTTAGTAACCGAGTATGCCGTCGATACCGTGGACTCCGCCGTGTCAGAGTCTGAAGATTCCTGCAAATGCTGTTTCAGATCCGGAGGAATTTCCAGCTCATCCTTCCTCCGCCTCTTTTTCCCCATTTTTTTGTCTTCAATTACACAAAAATATATATATACACCAAATAAGACCTAATAGTACGAATATTTACAGAATTAAATTACAATAAACACGAGAAGTTGAATTACAAAATAATAAATTAAAAAACGCGCCTTTCCACTTCAACCGTTTCCCGCCTTTTTCTCACAAAATTATCAAGAAGTGTCAACAACGTCACTGTCAACTTGGCATATATTATTTTCCTCTATCTATGGCCATGGTGATAAACGCGTTTTATTTCGTATGTCTCTATAATGTTACCGTAAAATAAAAATTGCAAAACCATACTTATAAAAAGCCCTAACAAACAATAGGCGAAATAAAAATGCTGGACTGTCTCAATCTAAACTACTGTACATTTAATCGCTTTGTTTTATGCTTGGAGGAAATCTTTGGCCTTTCTTTTTTTAAGTATTAGTGTTTAACTGCTAGTAAATTACACTATCACTGATCTATTTAAGCTTCTATCCTGATAAGATGATCCTTTGGGATACAACACGGGGGTGTAGTCGTGGGAAAAGCTAATTTTTCGAACAAAACGCAACTCGTGAAAGTGCGTAATGTTCATGAACTTAACCCAAAAACCTAGATTCCATAGCATAATGACAATAAAAACTGCTGTCATCTTTTGTTTTATTTTTGAAAACGTCAAACATTTGAAAATGTACATTCAGAGCCGTTACACAACGTAAATACAATAAATTTTAATGATTTTACTTTAAAAACTGGTAGACATTCATTCAGTTGCATTAATGAATTATGGAAAGTGATGTTATTGAAAAAACAAGTGCTGTGGGGACCTCTGACGATGTTGATTCCCGTGGCGCTGTAAATGCCACAATACTCGATTACTACAAAAAGTTTGGTAGAAAGAGAGATTTAGAACAATTCTTCTCGCTATCGACAGCTCAAAGTGATATTAAAGACACCAGTGGCTTGTTTTGGCGTAAAATGAAGAGTGAAAATGATTCGTCGGATTCTGGCGGCAGGAAAAGCGATTCTTCTCACGAAGTTTGTCGAATCTCTATAATGTGTTCATTGCCTGACCCTTCTAGTTCTCAGGTAATCTTGCTTTTATTATACTTTAAATGTTAACAACAATAGTGTTCATACTGAGAGACACTACCAAGAAATTATACCGCCTCTCTACTATTTGATCTGTAAATTTACACTGTACCAAGGTTGCAGATGAACTTAAAGTATTTTCTGTTATGCACTTTATTTATGTAGTTAAGTAATTTTTATCCAGTGTAATGTACCTAATTCAAACTTAATTAAGATAAAAGTTTAGTGAATGTGGATATAAAAACTTAAATGGTATTTTAAAATATTATGATTTTCTATACCAGAACTATCAACTACACACATATCAAAAGTGTCTACTACATTTTAGAGTATTGCTGCAATTGAGGATTATTATTTTAAGTTTTTTCAATCTTTTTTGTTTCTTTTTAGTGAATTTCACTATTTGAATAAATTATTTTATTAAAACTTTGATTTAAAATAGATAATCAACTGTCAATCAGTATCCTATAAAAGTGTGTAATAGCATTTTTACAAAACCTTTACAATGTCTGCATTGGAGCATGAAGCGACAACATTCATTTGATACGAGAAGAGATGATGTGTTCATGTCTTCAGAATGTTGCAAGCTGGTTCCAGACAACATACTATGGCTGGCGCTCTTGGCACTACACAGAGCCTAATAAGCCACCTCTGGACACGTGATTGTATCATAGGCAGCATGGCCGAGCAACGTGGAGGACAATCTCGCCTCACCACTCATAGACAGGACCAGTACATCCAAGATATGGCTATGAGGCTCCACAGCTCTTCAGGCTTGTTGATAAGCAACCAAACCATCTAAAATCATTTATGTGGAGTGTCTGCATTCCCGAACACCACTGAGATCTCCACCTATAGCACCCCGAAATCGTAGGGCCCATTTACAGTGGGCTTGCAAACACAGAAATTGGGAGGCAGAAGACTGGCATTGTGTTTCTGATGAATCTCGTTTCAGTATGAGGCCAGATACAAGACGTGATCAAGTTTGGAGGACCTCTGGATGTCAAGAATGTTTGAAATTTTGTCAGGAAGTTCATTCATAGGGAGGGGAAACAATAATAGTTTGGGCCGTTATTTGGATTGGTGGAAGAACCGATCTGATCTGGATCAGGGGCAACCTGAATGTTTGCCCTGTATATACAGCAGTACTAACCCATTTTCAATTTATATATCTCTCCATTCCAGGATGATGAGGAACAAAAAACCAAGAATGACTCTCCACAGACAGAATCTCCGCCCATCATCACTGAGGAAGTACCTGCAGACATATCAATGAGACACACGGACGATGAATCCATCAATTTTGACGATAACAACTCACAGAAATGTAAGTTTATTCATGTTTATTTAATACTTCATGCACGCAAACATACATAGCCATGTCTTGCAAAGTCTCAACAATACTTTTGTCCATATTTTTTAAACCAGATCTGGCATTTTTCTGTAATTTTTTCTAGACTATTTCATATTGGCACTTTTTCCATATTGAAGGATTACAGAATCATAGCAATTATTTCTACTTATCACCATGATTTTGACATTTCAGCATTAGACCCGCTGTTAGACCTTTCCACTTATAAGCCACTCTCTCCAACCAGTAGTGTCACATCTCAACGTAAACTAGAGTGGGACTCTCTCGCTGACGTAGGCTATGGTAACGAAAGTGATAGGAAAACCTCCGCATCCAGCCTTAGTACCTTAGAAAGACTTGCGTTAAAACAACAGTACTCAAATAATGACACAAAACAGGATATCGGAGCACCTACCTCACATTCCACACCTGTAGATGATAATGATAACAAATCTAAATCAAGGAAAAGTTTAGGAAAGAAAACAACAAAGTTTTACAAAAAAGATGTTGATTTAGTTGAAGTAAATGTACCACATACTTCAGACACGAATCAGGCTCCGTCCATCAATGTTAATCTTACTAAACATATTTCATTTAATGTTGAAAGAGATGGCGGTGTCACTATTGATAATGTTAAAAATGATATTAGTATATCTCCTGAAAAAGCATCAGTAGAAACAAGTCCTTACTTGGGAATGGATAAAGAGGTACAAACTTCGTTGATCAAAGCCAAATCACCAAAAGAAAAATCAAATAGTACTGAAGAAGCACCTAAGCCTTCTAATCCGTACAATCAGAAGATTCCGGTCATGATCAGTCTAAACACATTACGCAAGAGATTAAGAAGAAGGAAAACCAGGCATGTCAGAAGAAAATTGAGACCTAAAAAGCTGATTGAAGCAAACAAAGATATAACTCCACACGAAAAGAGTGGAGAGCAGCTGTCGGAAGCAGAAAGTTTTGAATACATGCCTGGACATATGTACCATCAGAACCAGATGAAAGATAATGACCCTAGACCTGACAACAGCCCTTCTGGAAATAAGTCCAGTTTAGAGTCCAGTGGACCTCTCACTACAGACTCAAGCAAAGGATCTAATCATTCACTAACCAAAGATTTAGAAAAATGTGTTGACTTACTAAAAGTTACTCTACAAAAACGTTATGACGATGGTAGTACAAAGAAAAAGTTAATAAAAAACATAGTTCGTAGACTAATCAGTTCAAAATATAGAGATGATGAAACTACGACAGAGTTTCTGTCTGGACTCACTTTTGACAGTAAAAAGTTAGGTACTAAAGAAAATAACACTACGACGAGTACTTCTGATGCTAACAATACGGGAGACAGCGCACATAAAAAGCCAAAGAAATCTATTCTGAGAAATGAAAAGTTCAACCCCAATGTAGTCGCTTCTACTTCACAAAGTGCTCCCAATCTATTTAGTGCTAGTAGTGAGAAGCTAAATAGTAATTTGATGAAAACATTGGCTTCTATGACAGACTCTGATGTCTCGAGTAGAGGAAAGACATCTTCAGAGAATGCCTTCCCCAAAACATCTTCAGAAGAGCTGTATCTAAAATATCTGGAAGCTCTCAGGCGCGAGGAGGCGTACAAAAGACACTTGAAAGACAAAGAATTGTTCTTGAAACAAAAACTCGTAAGCTCCGAAACAGCATTTAAAGTACCAGTACGTCAGGAGGCCAAAATAAGCAATAGACTTAAAGATCTAATGAAAGATTTGACCAGGAATAACTACGATGATGGATCTGGCGACGCGAGTAAATTAGAAGGAGGTTCCTCCTCCAATATGGACTTCGAGAGATTCAATGCAATGAGAAACCAAAGAAGCCACTCCGTGTTCACTCTTTCCTCGAGTCATTCGGAATGCCAAAAACGGCCAAACTTAAAGAAAAAGATGCAGGCGGAAAGGGAGACAGGTGAGGCTGGACCAAGTAAAAGCCACTACTGTTGCTGTCCACACCATTATTTAAGTCCTAAGATGGATTGCGTGGACAGTGCTGTGCAGGTGAGTATAAAACAGTGCGAAGACTCCGCAAGCAAAGACAAGCCGTGCCAAACGAAACCACAGCAGTGTGCTGCTATGACATGTGAATGTAAAAAGTGTATACCGTTGTCGCCTAGGAACACTCGTGTTGTCCCCGATAAAAAGACGGGTGAAATTAAGTACGTGTGCCTTTGTAACGGGAAACAAGTGTCTTCCTCAGACGTAGGTGATAATTTCATGATTTACAAATGCTGTAAATTGACAAACCGAGGGGTTCAGCTTGAAGATCCTGCTAGATTAGGTAATACAGGTATACAGTGCGGCAGTACTTGCAACTCTGTTAAAGACGATAAAATTGAGCTGATACAAGCCCCTTGTCAGATGCAGACTGCAACAGAAAGCAGCTGTTCGGATGACACGTCAAAACATGCGAGAAGAAGGCATTCGAAATCGTCCCAAACCAACATGGTCGTGAATATGTGCTTAGGTGGGAACAATTACGGTTCTTCCAGTTCCGAAGCCAAAAACCTCTGTGGAACTTCAACCAAATGTATTCTCAAACCAAAAAGTACCGAAAAATGTGTCACAGTATGTGAGGCTACAAGATGCCTTCAAACTGAAATAAGTATCGACCCCAAAATTTCGGACCCTACATTATCTGATATCAATATCATAGCTAACAATGATTGTGCAAAATTGATCTCGGAGAATCGTAGAAGGGTCTCGATTCATAGTTCTGATTCTGAAGGGGGAAAATCTTATAGCGACGTATCTACTAATAGTACGTGCGAAAAGATTCTCACTCAATCTGTTGATAAAAAAGACAAAACCAAAACTCAAAGGTACGAAGAAAAAAAAGAGACTTCTAAAGAATCATCCTCAGGTTTCGGAAAAGACTACACAATACCCATTAAAGGCACCAATATGACTCTGACAGTAAACTTGAAAGGAGCAGAAAATAATAAGAAAGTCGATCAAGCAAGCGAATTCGTTAACACAGAGAAGATATCTGTAGCTGACGAAGCGACGTCGGCTGTTGAAGAAAATAAATCTACTCAATGTTCAGGTACCCTTTTCGTTGACCATAGCAAAATCTGCGTGATAGAACAAACAGTCTCTAAAAAATCTTCTTTGTCGAAAAAAAATTGGACTGATAGTAGTGTTAATTGCAATACGTTCCCGAAAATTGATACAACAAAGGAAAAACCATCCCTTAAACGAACAAACACTGATACAGGGAATTTGTTGATATGTTCTTGCGTTCAAACTGATACCATAAACACGAAAGATGTCGAAACTAATAACAATCAGACTGATTATATTTCTGATCATTCAGCGCAAGTCAAAAATAGCGATAACTCTGAAAAAAAATGTCAATGCAAGGATCTAAAAACGGATAGCATAATAAGTAACAAAAGTGATTACAATAAAACAAAACCATCAGAAAAAGAATGTGAATACAAGGATCAAAAAACGGATAGCATAAAAAGTAACAAAAGTGATTACAATAAAAAAGCAACAACTTTAGAAAAACAATGTGAATGCAAGGATCAAAAAACAGGTACTATAAAAAGTAACAAAAGTGATATCAATAAAACTGCCAAAATAAGTATAGGATTACAAAAAGATTTTAGTGAAGAAGATGCAAAAATTATAGGCAATAAACCTAAAACTGTAGCTGATGTTGGAGTTGAGACAGAGGAAACCAAAACCGATAAAGGTTTATGTATAGGTTGCCAAACTGACATACCAACAAAAGAGACTAACCAAGAACCTATTACCAAACTATCAGACAATGAACCAAATAAAACAACATTACAACCAGAAACATGCTGTTACAAGGTCTGCTGTCCAGTAAATTCAACCAGGGACCCGGTAATAGATCTGATAAAAGACATAACTCGACGCTACTCCAAAACAGAAATGGTAAAGATTAAAAAGAATAAATGCTTTTCGGAAATAATTACTGTTTTGAACTACCTTCTTGAGACCGAAGAAAGTACCGATCCGGAACGAAAGGCTAGCACTAGTACGGATACCAAATCAAGTAGTAACCCGGTCAAACGGAATAAAACATCTGACGACTGCTGTTCAGACCAACTTGTCGATAAAAGTGTCCAACTTTCGTGCAAGGAGTCTTGCAAAGGCATGAAAGTCACTACAGAATCGTCTGAGCTTCCCTGCTCCTCAGATTTGCCTACTACATCTTCCGATTCCGCCGCTTGTAGAGTACTCAACAAAATTAAGAAAGAATGTGAGAAATACCACCAGAAGGTCAAATGCAGGGGTAGGAAATGCGAGGTTTCTAGTAGCACTTCAGTTAACTGTGAAAAATGTAAGAAAATACATCATTGTGCTTGTAGAAATCACAAGTGCAAACGGTCAAAAGCTTTCGAGAAGTTGCAAAAGAAGTGTATTGCCTACAATCTGATAATACAGACTTCAGAAAGCATGCTAAGCGAGGAAACGGTTTGCGAGAAAAAGGGACGTCCTTTAAAGAGTATCATTGTGAAGGTCCCAAAGCGTAAGGGCGATGGGAAGAAAAGTCCATGTAGGGAGCCAGTGTCGGGTCGATCGAGCCCCCGATGCAGTAAAAACAGGTCGCGAAGCTGTCCCGATGAGTGTGATACCTCTGATGAGTGCGCTAGGAGGGTCGAGCTGGCCACAGTTAGAGAGTACCTGGAACAGAACCGGCCGGACTTCGTGGAAAAGACCAGTCAGAGGCAGAATTGCTTGAAGTTCATCAGTGAAAGGAGGTAAGAAAGCATGTACCTATACTCGTGAAAGTTGCTGGTTGACTTTTCAACCTTGTTGCTAATGGCATGAGAGAGAAACGTAGTCGATCGGAAACCACCATTCAACATAGTATCATCTTGTAGAAATTATCACATCGAGATTTAGTTAAACTTTAGTGAGCCTGTGTGAATGAACAGTCTCTTTCAAAAAGTCCATGTACCACAATAATGCCCAGGGACTTGAGTTAACAAATATACTGCCGTGAAATGTAATTTTATATTGTAACTGTTAGAAATTGACTGATAAGCTCACTGCTTTATCAATAAGTGCGAATGCGGGCGCTGCGAACTTTCCGTTAACAGTAGTACCTAGCTTTATACTACATTTGTATACCCCTCCGTACCAAATCGGTATTCAGCTGCATCTGGAACCCGATCACTAGACAGATTGATTGATCTGCGCAAAAAAATCACAGGAGTTATTGAGTCCTATTTTATCTTCGTCGCGATAATTTAAGAACTCACCAAGTTTTCTCACTTCAGAACTCAAGCCCGATACGCTCCGAGTTTGAAAATGATCGTTGTACACAAACCTAGATGCACGGGGAATGTGGCGTCTACTCCTGTATATTGTGGAGGTACTTTGCCATTGTAAATTCATCCCTAAACTTTTGTGATTAAGTGTAGATTTTGCTTAGATTTTTCTTATATGCTGCTGAGTGGTATATAGCCAGTATTTCAGGTAAATGTAGACCAAATAGTTATCTCCCCCTAGGAACATAATTATTATTCATAGATCATGATTAAACCTGCTAATTTTGTAGGTGTTTGCTACAAACGTTGTGATTCAGTTGAACCTTGCATTCCCTACGCCACGGGACCATGCATTGCATGCGATAGCGACCCATGCGTTCCATGCAGACCTTACAGTCCTTGTGAACAGAATCCTTGCAACCCATGCATCGATCCTTGCAACCCATGCGTTGATTCTTGCAACCCATGCGTGGATCCTTGCAACCCATGCTTTGATCCTTGTAAGCAGTGTGTCGATCCTTGTAACATGCGTTTGGTACATAACAGATTTGGTGAGTTCTTAAACATTGTCAAATTTATATCCTGCTATAGTAATCTACTTATTTTTTTCTCGTATTGAGAGCAATGGTGATGAAATAAATTTGACAGGATAAAATGCCTACTAGGGGTCGAACAACGACACTTAAGTTGGACCTAAAACTATTGAGCTACCATTGCTCTCTACGCAGTTTCAACATTGCCTCTCTAAAGGTGAATATAGACTAGATTTTTACTTTTAACAGAACATCGAGCATTCACTGTATTTACTGCAGTTCGAACACGACGGCGAATGCTCGATGTTCTGTTACAAGTAATTGCTTTAGTTTTGACATTGAAACGCAACGCGATGCCACGACGCTTCAAGAAGCAAGTTAGCGAAACCGCGGGTCGAATTCGAATTCCCGAAGTGCAGCTCGGGCTTAGCGAGCTTCTTAACCCTGTGTGTACCGACGAAGTATCATTACATCGCGCTGTGACTCGTTGGAGCTGAATCTAAAAAAAAATAAAAAAAAAGTAACCGCTTACTTCTGCCCACGTTGATGCTTTCTTGGACTAACAACTTTATTTCCAATAGCCCAAGCACTATATTTGTTAGTCGTTAACCCAAAAGGTCGTATACTCATGACACTAAGGTGTATATTTGCAGATCAAGCGAGCGCGCGGCCCAACGAGACCTGCTATCACTGCACGTGGAACAACAGCCCGATTTAACGAACCTCAGCTCTGACGAACTGCGACAAATGGCCAAACAGATTGGGCTTGACTTGCGAAGAAAAAAACGTAAGGCATTTTGGACCTTATTTTTAGAGCTTGTAAGTGTGGCATCACAGTGATACGCAAAGACCCTCTAAGTGCGGCAGTTAGAGGTTTCACACGTAACAAACCGTACCCCTTAGTAAATAAAGTAAAAAAGTATAAGTATAAGGAATGCCAATCGCCAACATATTCATGATTCGGTCCAAAATGGGGACGCTTCCAAAGTTTGGAAATTTCTTAGATCATTGGGAGTCGGTAAATCTAGACAAGAAACTATCCCTAAAGATGTAAACATTGACGCAATGAATAATCATTTTACTGCTTCGTCCAATTTTGATAGGACAACTAAATTAAATACATTGAATCATCTTTCATCTCTTCCGACTCCCAGTTATTCTCCATTTGTTTTTGGTCAATTTTCTGAATGTGATGTTAAGAAGAGCATACTATCGATTTCGTCAAATGCAGTAGGAAGCGACTGTATCAGCCGTAAAATGCTACTCCCGGTGCTGGACATTATCCTTCCCGTCATTTGCCATATCCTCAATTTCTCTGCGTCTAGCAGTGTCTTTCCAAGCTCATGGAAAGATGCTCAAGTAATTCCTTTACCTAAAAAGTCCAATCCCACATCCTTCTCTGAGTATCGTCCAATATCCGTCTTGCCATTCCTATCCAAAGTCCTTGAACGGTTAATCCACAACCAAATAAGCACCTTTCTCTCCAAAAATAATCTCCTTAACCCCTTCCAGTCCGGCTTCCGCCCTGGTCATAGCACAACTACAGCGCTTCTGAATATTACGGAAGATATAAGGTCTGCCATGGAGATGGGCAATCTAACGGTTTTGGCTCTACTGGATTTCAGTAATGCCTTTAATACCGTGGATTTCGATGTTTTACTTGGCGTCCTTTGTTCACTTAACATATCTCCATCGGTTGTTGAATGGTTTCGTAGTTACCTGTTTGGTCGCCGACAACGTATTTGCATCGGAGAGACCTTGTCTTCCTGGTGTAGTACATCTGCCGGGGTACCTCAGGGCGGCGTTCTATCTCCCTTACTTTTCGCAGTTTTTATTAACTCAATATCCAACGAATTAATTTCTTCCTACCACCTTTATGCAGATGATCTTCAAATTTACACGCGATCTCCTCTTGATAATCTATCTGAGACTATCTTGACTATAAATAGTGATTTGGCCCGTATATGCGACTGGAGCAAGAGGTATGGACTTACGGTGAACCCTATAAAAACGCAAATTCTGGTGGTGGGCAGTTCAAGGTTGGTCTCAAGGATCGACTGGACGACTCTTCCTCAAGTTTATTTTGATAACTCTGTTGTACCCTTTAGCGAGAAGGTGAAGAACTTGGGGATATTTATTGACAAGAACTTCTCTTGGACTGCCCAGCTACAGGAAGTTAGCCGCAAGCTATTCGCATCTGCTGGATCTCTGAGAAGACTGCGTAATTTTCTGCCGACTGCTACCAGAATTGCGCTTGCACAATCTCTTCTTCTACCCATCCTTGATTATGCTGATGCCAGCTATCTTGACCTCACTGAAGTACAACTTGATAAACTTGAGCGACTTCAAAATGTTTGTATAAGGTTCATATTCGGTTTGCGCAAATATGACCATGTTTCTGAATTCCGCCAAAAACTCAAGTGGTTGCCAATTCGCCTTCGCCGGAATGCTCATATTCTATCCCTCCTGTATAATATACTATTTTTCCCGTCTACCCCTCTTTACCTCAAAAACCGATTTCAGTTTTTATGTGACTCACACACGAAAGTTCTTAGGTCATCGGATAACATGAAACTTAAAATGCCAATGCATTCCACTATCTTCCTAGACAAATCTTTTACTGTCCAGGCCGCTCGTCTATGGAATGCATTGCCTGTGACAATAAAACGCGCGCAATCACTACCGATCTTTAAAAGACTGGTAAAGGAGCACTACCTGTCACTGTGATCTTGTTCTTGTTGGAGCTATATTGTTTTCTTGCCTGTATAAATGTATGTATGTATTTATGTATCTATTTTAGTATTTTATATTTAGTGCTTCCTATGTTTGTAACTTATTTAATTTTAAAATTGCACCAAGTGCAACCCCATGTCGTGTCCAGGCTATCTCTCTCCATTCTGGGTTGCCTGGAAGAGATCGCAGAACGCGATAAGGCCGCCTGTTGTATGTTTGTTGTTATTTTAAGGTTTCCGTGTGTTATGTTTTTATCTTGGTGTACAATAAAGTATATAATAAATAAATAAATAAATAAATAAAATTCATAAATACTTGACAATTTTACTACTCAGTTACTTACTTTACTATCTAGTCATAGACAAGCACCGAATGATTGATGTGACTGTAATTTCAATTACTATTGAAAGTAAAAAAAAAAGTAAGAAAAAGAGTTTATTTACGCCAGGTACGACGTACGACGCATACCTAGCATAAAAAAGTTAATTAAAACAATAAAAAAACCCGACTGTGCCTGAAAAGCGAACTAAAAAGACGTAAACAAGAAGATAATCATGCTGTGCAGTCGGAGGATACATCTGGTTTTGGTCAGCCAGCTAGCGAATATATTCTTCTTGTTTACGTCTTTTTAGTTCGCTTTTTAGGCAGTCGAGTTTTTTGATTGTTTTAATTAACTTTTTTTATTTACAACTTTTTAGTTATTTTTTTTAATTAGGTACATTTAAACATATAAGTGTTATATATTTTTGAAATTGAAACCCTTTATTTTGACACCCCACACGATGGAATTGGAAGAAATTCCCCCTAAAAATGGCACCCAAAATCCGCCATTTTTTTATTCCAATTTTTATGTAGCCAGTGAAACTCGCAGGGTTAAGACAAATCGATTGACGTAAGAATCATGAAAATCGGCCAACTCGTTTGGTCTCTAGAACGCCACATAGGAAAAAACATACATACATACATACTTACATACATACATAGACTGATAAACACATTACCCTCCTTCGGCAGTCGGGTAAAAAGAATAAAAAAATCCGAAGAATGTCTGTTAGACACCATTTGCTAAAGCTATGTGCTTTTTTTTGTAATTGGAATCTAGGTTTTAAGAAGAATAAGTAAAAAGAAAACAATTTACCCATAATATCATGACCCAGTTTCTGAAGCGACAACCGTGCCTTAGCTGTTATGATCGGTTGAATGAATCACTTTATTATTATTGATAGGCTCGCGCTTGACCACTATTTCAGCTGATGCTAAGCGATGATGTGGTCGACAGTGAAGCACGCTTGTCTAGAAGTAACCTACGTTTAATTTGTGACTGCTCGATAACTTTATTCCTTTCCAGAAACCGAAGGTTATAATGTTGTGTAGTACAGTTTGTAATAGATGCTTTCCTAACATTTCAGCTGCCCCAAAATTCATAAGTGAACGTGAAATGAAGAAGCATTCTGAAAAGATATACAAAACGTTGCCAGAAGTCGTTCAGAAGAAAGAGGACAAGAAAAAAGAAAATATTAAGAAAACTAATTTATTGATGGCTAATATGTTTAAAAAGGTATGTCCAATTAATTGATCTATATGTACAATTCTTCATTTAAGGTTGCCCTAGTCGATCATTGTTCCATACAAACTTAGTCTGGCGATTACTCCACTGTTTGAAAGTGTACATTCAAAATAAAAATATATTTCAATTTGTCTCACCTTGCAAACAAAAAAGTAAAAAAATAAAGTTTGAAAGTTATGAGCGTCGAAAGTTCCGTAATATTTCAACACAAATAAAATTTTAAGACATCTTTGGGGGCAAATAAATACCATAAGATGAAGGAAAATAGCAAAACATTCACCACACAGGGATAGATTAGTAGTTCAACAATGCAAATAATTTAAATTTTAATAGATACGTCACTAGTTTTTTCACGATATCCATACTCCCAAAGGTCTGTTTAGAAAATTTCGCGCGTTCGTTTTCGTCCTAAGTTAGTATCCATTCCGCTACAAATTTGCAAAAGTGTGTATTCGTACGCGAACTAGCTTCTTACTGCTCATCTCAGCATCTATCTCTTTCGCACGTGTTGTCGGTTGAGATGGCACGCATTTTAACCTCGCGCACAAAATAATTCGTGCCGTCGACTAGGGCAACTTTTTAATCCTTAATTTGACGTATTATTAAACAAATATCTTTATGTCAGGATGAATTAAGTTGATTTTAGAATGACAAGTACATATTAAAACGCATAAATAATTCAGCAGTTGTACCACAAACTCATTTTTATTTGTGGGTGTTAAAGTTATTTATGAAGTTTTTTTCTTCAGATTTGTCAAGTTATTTACAGACAAGCATTTAACCGCTCAAATAGGAACCTTTTTGGCCTCGCACAATCCTCTTTAAGAAGTTATAGTAATTTCATGTTTTTTTTGTTGTTTTCCTGTGGGTATCTCAAATAAAATCTTTTTAATTCCTACTACTTATTTTGATAAAAATACTATTTCATTTTCAGAATCTCCAAAAGCAAGCGCTGCGAGGGTCAGTGAACCTGTCCAACTACAACACCGTAATCAAGATTTGACGTTTATCAGTATTATATATTAAGACACTTAAGGACACATCAGTCACGTCAACGTAATATGTTATAGACTGATACTTGATGAACGTGATGTGTCGTGACGGACTTAGGCGCAGACCACATAGAAATGGCGCCGAGCGCGGACATGGCACGGGCGGCTTCCTATTCCATTGAAATTTCATACTAAATGCATGGGAATAAGGCGCAATTTAGGACACACGGTATGTCGTTGCTCGGACGTGGTTATGACGCGCCATTTCGGCGCCCGCGCCTGATCAAATTGCGCTTTATTGCCATGCATTTTGTATGAAATTTGAATGGAATAGGAAGCCGCCCGTACCCTATCCGCGCCCGGCGCCATTTCTATGTTACCTGCGCCTTACGGCCCGATGTCATTCGACTTACTATATTTTTGACGTGACTGATTCCCGACTTGACGGTGACTTGGCGGGACTGATGTGTGTATGAACTTTTAGTGTTAAATTTGACCAAATGAAGTGTTTAATGTCCGTTACTTATCTATCAATTGTTGTGCTTTCACGTTATTTCCCAGAATTTATGAGGGTTGCATACACCCTATTTTTAATTATTATTAATAAAATTTTCTATTTTTAGTATGGTTTGGTTTTATTTCGTTCCTCGAGAGAATCGATCCAATTATATGATACAGAAATTAGAAGTATAGTGTTGAAACTTTTTGGTCGAAAACTACGTAAATTCTTATTGGCCTAGCACTTCGTGGAAACTTTTTGTTCAGGCACTGCGTGGAAAAAAATGTTTGGGTCTGGCCCTGCATCAAAACTTTTTTGCCAAATACCGCGCATAATGTTCGATCTTTGTAAGAAAGTCTGATCGTCATCCAACCTTATTTAAACTGAATAGCTAGCTGACTTGCCTGGGGGTACTTTTTTGCAAGAGACGTATTAATAGGAAAAGAAATACACTGCATAGTGAGCCTAAAAGCCGTGCGATAGGAGAGATTTCGAGCAAGTGGATACCCATACGCACTAAACGTTTTAAGAACACTTATTGTGCGTACAGCTAAGTAGTGGCATTCCCTGTCGGAGTCTGTATTTCCTGATGGCAACAACCTGGGAGTCTTTAAGTCAATAGTGAATAGGTTACTTCTAGGCAAAATCGTCTCATCATCAACTACATGATCGCTTACCACTAAGCAAGTGCCATAGCGGTCAAACGCAAGAGTCCAAGACTAGATATAAAAAGTGTTTTGAAAAAGTATTTCATGCATTTTTTATTAGTAATTCTGTCAATCGCTTGAAAGTGACAGATAGTGTCAAAGAGTAAAATAATAGTTTATTTGTAAGTTTTAGTGGTAAATTATAGTTTTAGGTAACAATAATTTCATCCTCTCTTATTCACCATAGAGCTGAAACTTTCTTTGCTCCGAAAACTTAAAGTAAGTAGAAAAATGTACCTAATTCAATATTTACTTACCGTCGAGGTAAAATTATATAAAGAGAGGCGTCGTCCTAATATAAATAGGATGAGCGAGCGCGTGCCTACTCAAAAGTTAATAGCAACGCGCCCGAGTGTGTAATTGCTCATATGATTTCTGTAGGCGTGCCGTAGCTCTGTAGAACTCGGCGCCGCATCTTCACGATACCTTGGCGTTCAGTCCCCGTCAGGTGAGACCTCCATTTGTCTGGAGGAGGCCCGGCGATGGATGACCCGGCACAGACTCTACCCCAAGTAGTCCTCAGCTGTATTTAAGAGTAGGTTTTTTTTTTCAATCAATCTCGGTACATATCACGTCCGCGGAGTCGGCGTCATCATCATCATATCAGCCGAAAGACGTCCACTGCTGGGCATAGGCTACCAACAAGCGTCGCCACATTGACCGGTGCCATGCGTCCCGCATCCAGCGGATCCTCGCAACCTTCACCAGGTCATCAGTCCACCTGGGGGTAGCTAACTTATTTTATTGGATCCTCTATTATGTATCTACTTAGGTATGAGTTAAGCTATAAGTGCGTCATTGATATCAATTAGCAATAAATTACAGTGACTAGGTAAGTAGTTGGATATTATTACACTTAGTATAAAGTAGGTAAACGGGTGTGCATGACTGGCTGCAAGGAAACTTGTCAGACAACATTGTACGCTAAACTACCTAGCTGTACTTAAAAATGTTGTTTCTTGGTTATACGTAATTCTACTTATTCATAATTCACCAACATTAACCAAAAACCAGGCAAGCTAAAGTGGCACTGAGGCGGAAATGTCTGCCGCTTGTCGAACGTTTTATGAGCTACTTAAATCAACAACAATGTAGGTCCCGGAATACTGGCCGGTGATCGCGGCAGACCTATGTTACGCGAAGATGGTGGGACGAGCTTAATGTCTTCGGGCGTCATTGATTAACACTAGCTCAAATAGAGAGGAGTAGAAAGGTTAGGAAAGGAGTTCCTGGAAGGCCAGGAACTCCTTTCTCACGCCATCTTTACCTAGCCCTCGCGGAAGGCGCCCAGCAGCCTTATTGCGTAAGTTAATTCGGTAATACAAAGGGTTTTGACGCCTCCAATCAACCAATCACATGCGAGATTAAAGTTGCGATGTGTATTTCCGTCTATGTGATTGGTCATTTAATGGCGGTCAAACCATTTGCCTTACCGAATTTACTTACGCAATTAGGCTGCAGGTCGTGTCACCACCTCTCATCAGGGCCCGCCTCGGCAGCGCCGTCAATCTTCAGGCACCCATTGTGCATGTCAACCAATCTACTTACCTACCAAGGGATATCGCCTCACCCAATAGGTTACTCTAAATGGGTTATGTTGTGGAGGATTGAGCGCCTACCTGCCCAGTCGCTCAATATAAAATTCCTACTGGTTCTCACCTGCTTCCAGTTAGACCCCAATACGGTATAGGCAAAGGCAAGGCAGACGATGATGATGATGTGTGTTTAATATGTATTTAATTACACTGACAATAAATAACAGCCCGGCAAAGATAGGTACTGGTCTCTCAAAGAGGTTACCTGTCTTAGAAAAGAGAAAGGTCTACAACACAAGCATTCTTTCGTCCAATACCACAAAATAAGTCTTTGGAAAATGTTTTGGGAGTGATTGTTCCATCTCCTTTCAAGAGGAGATTAATGTAGCTGAAAAATTTGAATAGTAATAAAAAGTGAAAAAAATCCACCAACAACAAGTAAAGCTTGGAAAGAATATCACGAGAAAAAAGAAACTGAGCAAAATAAAAAGAGCTAGAAAAAGAAGAAAGAGCAAGACAGAGAAGAGATAAAAAGACATTAAAAGAACAGTTAAACTATGAAAAGAAAAGTAAGATTAAGAAAGCAAAGAATACCGTTCAAGAAGGTTTGACTTCAGAAGAGTGAGATGTGGAGATTTTATACGCTGAAAGTGATATTATTTATAATTTAAAAGATGACGAAAAGAAAAAACGAGAAAGAGCAAAAATAACAAATACAAAGAATCAAGTAGACCTTGATTCTATAGACTCAGACTTGAATTGCCTTGATTTACTTGAATTTGCCTTTAAACAAAGTAGTTAACTTTAGTTAATTACCAACTAAGGTATCGCACATTGCGGATAATAGTCGATAACTGGGTGTCGGTAACTGGTAACTGTTGATAACTGGGTATTGATTATTGGAGATTCAGTGTCGATGATTGGTGATTTATACACTTTTTCTTTAATTGGATTTTTTTTCTAGTCTCTGTATAGTTAATAAAAATAATAAACCCTATACTTATCTCAAGAATATCCCTTACACTACTCAATCGTTACTTTTGATTTAATGATGACTAAATTATTTTTTAATTTTATAAAGAAGCCCACTATGTCCTAATTGGTGCCACTACGTTAGCTGATAGACAACCCTAATTTAAGATATCGTACTAATATTATAAATGCGGTGGTTTGGATGGATGGATTTATGTTTGTTACTCAAGCACGGCTGAATGGCACAGATATAGATTAGGTATAGTCTGGAATAGCACATAACCTACATTTTATACCGGTATAATGTTCTCTTGGGAAGTATTATATTATCTGTGCTTGGGATAATATAACACTTTTACATTTTATACCGGTATAATGTTCCCTTGGGAAGTATTATATTATCTGTGCTTGGGATAATAAAACACTTTTCACGCGGGCGAAGCCGCTGGCAGAAGCAGCTGGCAGTTACGAGGGTCATTCAATAAATACTTAGCCTACAAAAAGTAAACGAAAATTTTGGAAAAGTGGCAATTTATTTTTCAACATAGTCTCCTTTTAGTTCGATACACTTAGCCCAGCGATGCTCCAACTTTTTTAACCCGTCGGAAAAATATTTTTTGTCAAACTCTGCAAAATAGGCCTCCGTGGCGGCGATGACCTCCTCATTCGATCCATATCTATTCCCGGCGAGTGTTTTTTTCAGATTAGGAAACAGAAAGAAGTCACAAGGGGCCAAATCTGGAGAATACGGTGGATGGGGCAGCAATTCGTAGCGTAATTCGACCAATTTGGCCATGGCAGCGGCAGACGTGTGAACCGGTGCGTTGTCGTGGTGAAACAGCACTTTTTTCTTCGCCAGATGGGGTCGTTTTTTCTTTAATTCGGCGTCGAATCGGCCCAATAAATCGGCATAGTAAAGCCCTGTAATTGTTTTACCCTTCTCGAGGTAATCGATGTAGATCACACCTTGTGAATCCCAGAAAACGGTGGCCATAACTTTTCCGGCCGGTTTTACAGTTTTCGCCTTCTTTGGAGCACGTTCCCCGGTCTGGATCCATTGTTTTGATTGCTCCTTGGTCTCTGGTGTGTACCAGTGGATCCAGGATTCATCGACGGTCACAAAACGACGCAAAAACTCCGCTGGATTCCGCTTAAACAGCGCCAAACACGTCTCCGATGTGGTCTCACGGTTGCGCTTGTTTTCTGGTGTGAGTAAACGCGGCACCCATCGCGCCGACAGCTTTCTCATGCCGAGTTCCTCGTGAAGAATATGATGCACTGTTCCTTCTGAAATGCCTACAGTCTCAGCTAGCTCCCGAACCTTCAATCGGCGATCTGCCAATACGAACTCATGGATTTTTTTAATGTTTTCCTCCGTAGCAGCTGTTTTCGGTGCACCTGGACGTGGTTCATCAAAAACCGACGTACGGCCACATGCAAACTCGTTGAACCAATTCTTGACGGTGGCCATCGATGGAGAAGAGTCACCGTACACAGAATCCAAGCGCTCTTTGATTTCGATGCGCGTTTTCCCTTCCAAAAATAGGAATCGAATCACCGAACGATATTGCTCTTTTTCCATTTTTGTAAAACCGATCGACACGTTCGCTTCCATAAGTTGTCAAATTAAAACAAATGAAGGGATTGGAATGAAAATTTGAAAAAAGAATTAAAAAAGAATGTGCTACACTGTGGTAAAACTCTTTTGAAACACAGCGCCCTCTGGCGATGAGGCTAGGTACTTATTGAATGCACCTCGTAGTATGACTAGATATAAGATTAATTTAGATTTTAGATTAGAATACATGTAAGCAAAAGGTTACAGGAAATAAAGGCTATTTTAATTTTTTTTAATGACACTGATGTTTTATGGCTTCAAGCAGTGCATTTCCGCAATTAAGATTGCAATAAGATAATTGTTTTTAACGAATAAATGTTGTTCTGTATATAACGAGTAAAAATTGTAACATGTTTACGGCTTCAGGCAATCAACTGGAAACATCTTTTCTTTGTTTTAAGTAGGTAAGTATGAGAATTAAGGCTACCGCAGATAGGCGCGACGTGTTATACCTAACGACCACGATGCGACAACCCTTTTCAAGCGACTTGTGTGGAATTCCCTGCCGGAGTTTGTGTTTCCCGACAGCTACAAGACCCCCAGGGTCTTAACCGAAACTGCATTCGGGAGTTCTCGCGCTGTGATCGGTCCTGATCAGCGGCATTAAATTTCATCCAAGCGAGTATTTTTATGCAAACATTTTTTCTCAAATAAGGGGTTGTTAAGTTGAATACCATACCATAAGTCAAGAGGAGGGAGAGAAGCTACGGTATGTTTTGGTGGGAATCGCTGTTGGTGAGAACAGCATTACCTACAAAATGACAAAAATAACTTCTGCTGTACTCGTGGCGGAGTACCGTATAGCAGAGCCCTAGCCAGTCCGAGTCATCCACGTCCCCGTCGTTCACCCTGAGACCTGCTGCAACCGCGCAGCCGTGCGTCCGCCACCCCGAGTTGCAGCTGAGCTAACGGATGCAAGTAAAGGGCGAATAATCTGCGCCTTAAAACAGAATCGTCTCACTAGGGAGGTCACCCGAAATAAAACCGAGCACATCCGAAGGCTCCAGCCCCGCTATCGGATTAAGGCACAGTGGGCTAATTACCCGCTTACCTTGCCCGATAATATATAATTGATTCCTGAAACCGAAACAGAGAGAAACCGGACCGATCTTTTACCGACGACTTTTGAAATGATGAAACGGACACTAATTGCTTATAGGAACGTACGCACGCTTAGCGATGACAGCCAAATAGCCCAAGTAGAAGCAGTAATGCTTAGCTACAACTACTACTAGGTCTAAGCGTAGTGAGGAGAAACGGTTTTGGTGAGCTGAGAACGTCCGGGAGCTTGCCTTTGCTGTATTCAGGTAAAGAAAGTGAGGTAGATGTGCGCGAGTATGGCGTGGGGCTCCTCCTTTGAAATGCAGCTAAGAATAGCCTCTTGGACTGGAAACCGATCTCAGACCGGATCATGTGTGCCCGTTTCAACTCAAGAGCCCGTAAAATCTCCATTATCCAGTGCTACGCCCCAACCAATGCATCAACAGAGGATACGAAGGACGACTTCTACAATGAGCTCAACGCCACCCACAGGAGCATAAAAAAGCAAGACATTGTCATCGTCATGGGGGACCTGAATGCAGAGGTTGAGTGTTAACACTAACCGGGAGCGGCATATAGGTACACAGGGACTTGGAGTGTGCAACGAGTGTGGGGAGCGATTTGTCTAGTTTTTCCAGATCCACGACCTTACCATCGAAGGAAAATTATTCATTCTTGGCGACCACCATAAGTACACGTGGAACTCACCCGATGGGGTTACCAAGAACCAAATTGACCACCTCACCATTAGTTCCAAATGGCGGTCTTCACTGCTCGATGTCCGCAACCGCAGGGGCGCCGATATTGATAGCGACCACCATCTGGTAGTTGCTGAAGTCCGGCTAAAGATTGCAGTAGCTCGTGCGGCTCGAGGACCTGGCAAGATTGGAAGATGGTTCGAGATGAGCAAACTGCATGACTCAGACACGCGTAAAACTTTCCAGCTGGAATTGCGCAATCGCTTTTCTGTACTTGATACCGCTAAGGACTCATTAGACGAGGAGTGGAACCGCATCAAAGTGGCCTATACAGAGACCAGCTCCGTCGTTCTTGGGCACAAATCGATTCATTCTCGGGAGGACTGGATGTCACAACGCACGTGGAGCCTGATCGAAGATAGAAGGAATCTTCATCTGAGACTGCTTGAGACCCATAACGACGCCATACGAGCAGACCTTAATACGCAATACATTCAGAAACGCAAGGAAATCTATCGCAGTACCCGCAGAGATAGGAGACGGTGGGCTGATGGTATTGCTGATCGTGCTCAACAAGCTGCAAACTCCGGTAACTTGAAAGAGTTGTACAAAGCTACCAAAACCTTGGCAGGTAACAGCAAGTCCAAGAAGAAGCCGCTGAAGTCCAAAGATAGTCAGCTCATTGTGACGTAAGAACTGGCTGGCTTCAGCACTTTGAAGAGGTCTTCCGTTTATCAGCAACATCGACGCCTGACGCGATGCAAGCCAGTTGCCCACCATCCCGGCTTCTTGACATTAACACAGAACCACCGGCAGCCACTGAAGTTGCGGAGGCAGTCCGTTTTTTGAAGACAGGCAAAGCACCAGGACTCGATCTGATAACTGCGGAAATACTACAAGCCGACTTACCCACCGCCGTCGACGTCCTGACTAACGGAGTCAGGACGTCGACGGCGGTGGGTAAGTCATTGAAAAGATCTGGATTGCCGAAGAACTCCTAGTCGAATGGATTGTTCCATTCCAGGTCTTCTAATAACTGTTCATAAGAAAAGTGATCTTAGCCAGTGCGATAACTGGAGAGGTATAACGTTGCTCTCGATTCCCTCTAAGGTTTTTTTGCAAGATCATCCTGGATAGACTGTCGAAGGCCGTGGACCCTCTTCTACGCAAGAGCAGGCTGGTTTCCGCTCGAACCGCTCCTGTACGGATCAGATCAACAATCTTCGTATCATACTGGAACAGGCATCAGAATGGCAGAGGGAGAACCTTTGTAGACTACAATAAGTAAGATAAAAGTAAGGATATTGTGAGCCTATCTGTTGAGCGGACAGTTGAAATAGCTTGTATAGAATTGGAGCAGTTTATTGTATTAAGCGTATACAGACCCCCTTCAGGATTGTATGACTGCTTCGAAAAGGTAATGGATGATGTGTTACACAAGATTTGTAACTCAAATAAATCCATTATCACTTGTGGTGATTTTAATGTTAATTTATTAGAAAAATCAGGTTCTTGTAGTAAAATAATAAGTCTGTTTCAGTCCTACAATCTTGTAAACCTATTTTTGGAGCCTACAAGAATAACCCCTTCTAGTGCTACATGCTTAGATAATATTTATACTAATGTTATACCAGTCCACAAAGAAATTATAAATTTACTAGATTCTGATCATTGCGGGCAGAGGATTACTATACCAAACCAAAGCAACAAAGTGGCTAAAAAGGATATCACTGTTAACCCCAAAACTGCAAGTCGCTTGGCAGCTTTTAAAGTTAAACTCATTAATAAATTACCAATTTTGTCAATTGATGCTGATCCTAATCATCTATATGATGATTTTTTTAGTATATACTGTAAACAATTTAATTCGACCTTTATTCCCAAGACTATCTCCGTTAATAGTAACGCATCATTCAGTGATTGGGCTACCATTGGTATTCATAAGAGTAGAACACGGCTTTATGAGCTGTACAGTGAAAGGACTTATGTAAACACTGCTGAATTTAATTTATATGTTAGAAATTATTCAAAATTATTTAAAAGAGTTTGTTGTTTGGCCAAGTCGCGTTATTTGAGCTCAAAGATTAAAAACAGTAGTAATGTTATTAAAACGACTTGGAATATTATTAATAGTGAAACGGGAAGATCTGGTAACCGAAATATTGACTACGGCCTGTCTATTAATGGCAACATCATAAAATCAGACTCACAAGTCGCAGTGGCCTTTGAAAATTTCTTTTCAGATATTCCCGTTTCAACGACTAAATCCTTAAACTCATCACCTTCTGTTGCTGAGTCTTTGCTAAAAGAAAATGTTAACGTTTGCGATTCGGAATTTCTTTTTGAACATATTACTTGTAAAGACATAATTAAAACCTTTCACACTTTAAATGTTAAAAAGACTGCAGATCTGTGGGGTCATTCTGTAGAAGTTGCTAAGTCTATTATTGACATTGTCGCACCTAGTTTAGCTATTATCTTTAATAATTGTATCGACTGTGGGGAGTTTCCCGACCTTATGAAAAATAGTAAAATAATACCTTTGTTTAAATCAGGTAGTACATCAGACCCTACAAATTATAGACCTATTTCAGTACTACCTACGTTTAGCAAAATATTTGAGAAATTAATTTTAGAGCAATTGCAAAGATTTTTTAATAAACATAAATTATTACATACCAAACAGTTCGGTTTTACAAAGGGTCGTTCAACTACTGATGCCGGTGTTGAACTTTTAGGACATATTTATAATGCATGGGAAGATAAGTGCGATGCCTTGGGAATCTTTTGTGATTTGTCCAAGGCATTTGATTGTGTTTTTCATGAAACGCTAATCAGGAAACTCCGCCACTACGGGATCCGGAACAGCGCTCTGGATCTTCTTACTTCATATTTGAGTAATAGGATTCAGACCGTTGACGTTAATGGAAAAAGATCTCCTGGATCTATGGTAACAATGGGAGTCCCACAGGGCTCGATTCTTGGTCCTTTCTTGTTCCTTATTTATATTAATGACTTGCCTTACCTCATAAAGGATAACCATGATATAGTGTTGTTTGCGGATGATACTTCACTTTTGTTTAAACTTAAACGTCAGCAGCTGGTTACTGACGATGTAAATAGCGCGATCTCAAAAGTAGTTCACTGGTTCAATGTTAATAATTTACTTCTTAATGAAAAAAAAACCAAATGCATTAAGTTTACCCTACCTCACGTTAGGCAGGTGAAAACCGATGTGTTGATAAAGGGCGAAGAATTGAATCCTGAAAATAGCACAGTATTCTTAGGCTTAACTTTGGATGCTAAGCTTCAGTGGGGCCCACATATAGATAAATTGTCAAAGAAGCTAAGCTCCGCAGCATATGCTGTTAGAAAAATTCGTAATTTAACTGACATAGAGACAGCCCGTTTAGTATACTTTAGCTATTTTCATAGTGTAATGTCGTACGGTATTCTGTTGTGGGGAAATGCCGCCGACATCCAGACTATCTTTGTTTTGCAGAAAAGAGCTGTTCGGTCAATTTATAAATTAAGCCCAAGACACTCTCTCAGAGAGAAATTTAAGGAGATTAATGTAATGACTGTGCCTTCTCAGTATATTTATGAAAATCTTTTATATGCCCATAAAAATATAAAATTGTTTAAAAAATACAGTGATATCCATAACATAAATACTAGGAATAAACACAAATTTGTAGTACCTACAACAAGGCTCAAGAAAATAGGTGGCTCGTTTAGATGTCAATGTGTACGCTTTTATAATAAGCTTCCAAGCCACGTACAACATCTAAGTCTTAATAAATTCAAATCTTTTATTAAACGTAAATTGTGCCAGAAAGCGTTTTATACAACTAAAGATTACCTTGAAGACAAAAAGGCTTGGGATTGAGCTGCTCCAATTAATTTTGTTTTTTTTTTATTATATTTTGCACCGTGAATTTTGTTTTTTTTGGTTTTCTTGCAATGACAAGAATATTTACTTTTTAAAGTATTATATTATTTTATATTAATTATTGTGAGTGTGAAGACTATGTGGATCATTCTTTTTTATTTTTATTTATATTTATCTTAGTTTTAATCATGGTCTGGCAGTTTGAGTAGTTTATGCGGCCTACCCGAATGTCCTTTCTTTGGTATTGTTCGTCGAATCGTTGAGCTCCTTAAATTCTGAGTTGAGCTGCTCGGTTATTGACAAATGTGTGCACTGACTGGACAGGTCCACTCAATCTGGCTGGTTCTTTCCTCAAAAGACCATTTCAGACATCAGTCTACATGGTCTTCACATGATCTAACTAATATTTTGTCTGGACTTTAAAAGAGACTGTGACCTCTGAGTTTGTTTCGGCCTTTCTTCTCAGAGTAGTCAGATAGGAAACGCCGACCTCATCTAGTTTTAAAAAATATGTTCGACATGTAAAAGTGTTTGTATAAACCAACTTACAGAAATAAAATCATTTATCATTTATCATTTATCATTTATAGTTCTAGGCAAGCGTGCCTCGAACCCTCGACCACATCATCGCTTACCATCAGGTGAGATAGTGGTCAAGCGCGAGCCTATAGGATATAAAAAAAAACAACCCCAAAAGGACGAGGTTCTATGTTCGTGTAATTTTGTTTTTTCAACTCTCTGTCAATTATGGACCGATTTTGAACATTATTTTTGTGTTTGAAAGTGTATATACTCCCGAGCTGGTCTCATTGTCACCAATTTATAAAGTGATGATGGGGTCCCATGGAAATCGAGGGAACTCCTCGAATATTATAGGCATACCTACATATAGCGATTTTGGTATTTTCATCAACAATGCAATCATTTGCACTCAGAAAGTATAACAATCAATGAAGTGGAACTGATGAAGAAGACCAAAGATGGCCACTGGAACTTCTTAAAGATAAGTATGTTTGTCACGGGTATAAGATACCTCGAATAGTTTACCGACTCATCATCATCATCATCATTTCAGCCGAAAGACGTCCACTGCTGGATATAGGCCTCCCCCAGGCGTCGCCACATTGACCGATCCCGTGCGTCTCGCATCCAGCGCATTCCCGCAACCTTAACCAGGTCATTGGTCCACCTAGTGGGAGGCCTTCCAGCGCATTGTCTTCCGGTTCACGGTCGCCATTCCTGATTTTTTCGGCCCCATCGGACATCCGTTCTGCGAGCAATGTGCTTTGCCCATGAAAACAAAGTGGCAGTGGCCACTTAAGTTTCTCAATTCTTCGGGCTATATCGGTAACTTTGGTTCTCTCTCCATCCTCATTTCTGATGCGGAGCATTAAAATGCCATAATCGATTTCATTTAACTCACGAAGTAAGTGTCAGAATCATTTGATTGCAATAATAAATAATTTAAATAAATTTTACTTTGTCCTGAATTATATTATTATCCTATTCCATAGATTTTATTTCATCATTTATTTCTATTATAAGAACGTCGACGACGATAAAAGCGCCCTACTTCTGTCTCCATCTTGGTCTATCTCTCGCTAGTCTACTCCATGTCTTTCCTATTAAGCCTGATAGGTCATCGCTCCATCTCTTGTTGGGTCTACCGTGTCTTCGCTAACTGTTTATGGGACACCTATTTGTTATTAGGTACTTTTGTCCATCTGTCATCTCTTAATCATTGTATATGACCAGTCCATCTCCATTTAGGTGTTAGTATTTGTTTGATTACATCTTTTGCCTCTTTTTTCTGACTCCATCTCTTAGTTTATGGCCCATAAAACTCCTTTCTATTGCTCGTTGGCAAACTCTTAGCTTTTACAGCGACTTTTTAGGGTTGGTACCCATGTGCTGTTTGTCATAATTTTAATTTCACTCTGGTTCACTTCAAGGCTCACTTTTTTGCTTTCCTCATTCAGTGTCTTTATCTCTGTACCTACTGTAAATAATTTGGGTTTTCTGAAAATAAAACAAGGCCGTCAGCAAATCGCAAATGTGAGAGGCATTGTCCATGTACGTTCAGCCCAACTTTATTCCAAGCCAACTAGCGAAATATTTTCTCTAGGACAGCGATAAAGATTTTTGGTGACAGTGGATAACCTTGTCTAACACCCCGCTCTATTACAAAAGCCGGTCCGGTATTATCAATTTTAATTCTGGCTTGGCTATTTTTGTATATTTCTTTAATTATGGCTATATGTACTCTTAATGCAGTCCTTGCGCTTCTAACGCTCTCCATATAGCTATGGGTTATAGAGTCGAATGCTTTTGAGTAATCATTAAAGCCTATGGACAGTGGCATGTTGTAATCATTATATAATTTTTCAATTATTAATTTTAGTGTGTGTGTGTGTTCTGCCGTAGATCAGTTGCTCATGAATCCTGCCTGCTCTAGCGCTTGATTTTCGTCGATAACTCTAGTTATTTATTTCGGCTCAACTATGTAGCAGAAAACACGAGGCATAACATATAGGTCTGTAGTTTGAGATCATAGATCACCTTTCTTACATAAAAGTATAATATTGGAACATGTCCATTGGCTAGGATATTTATGTATTAATAACAAAATCCACAGCTCTTAAAAATACTTTAACACACTTATTGTACTAGTATTACAGCCAATTACGGATTTACAATTTATTAACTTTACAAATAAAATTGCAACAGAAACTTAGAACAACAAAACATATCTAATATTTGAAAACTCTTGTGAAGTGTGCAAGAGGAGTTGTGTGTTATAGTATTGTATTATGCATTATTATAAATATTGGTGAATAGTTTGGTAAGCGGCGTGGCCTATTTGTCTATCCCTGCTTGTAACATTTCTTCTTTTTAACCGACTTCCCAAAAAGGAGGAAGTTCTCAATTCAGGTGTTTAAATACCTAAATATAATATTTTTTTGTATGTTCGGGTATAACACCGTGCAAAATTATATTTATTTTTCTCTTATTGTTCGAAAGAAGTTTATTCCGAAATGGTCCCATTTAGTTAAATTTGGTAAAGATCTGATGAAGAACTTCGGAGATATACTACAGAACTCTTCAATAAAAGAAGGCAAATCACTCGGGGTCGTTGCAACGGCATGTCTTAGAACCAAAAATTCGAAGACATGTGACATCCAACTATCCGCACTGGGCCCGCGCGCTGGCTAAGACCCATTCCCTCTTTCAAAGAGAGGAAGCGTGTGTCCCAAGCAGTGGGAACATTAAAAGTCTTATGATGACGATGATGACCTCCGTACAAATATAAACTTAACATAAGTGCTAAAAAAATATTCAGGGGAATTGAGAACCAATTTTTTTTTAATTTCGCAATCCTAACACCTAATAAAAAAAGAAATCAATAAATACTTATTCTCACTCAATGTCCTTACCTTCTTACTTCCAATCACACACAATCACTAAATAAGTGCGTTAATCTCTTATTATCACTATTTAGGCTGGGTTACACCGTTACACGCATTTTTCAATGTCATATTTTTTACTAAATTTACGTCTATAGTTCAACATCATCATCACGATTTCAGCCAAAAGACGTCCACTGCTGAACATAGGCCTCCCCCAGGCGTCGCCACATTGACCGGTCTCGCATCAAGTGCATTCCCGCAACCTTAACCGAGTCATTGGTCCACCTAGTGTGAGGCCTTTCAACGCATCGTCTTCCAGTTCGCGGTCGCCCTTCCAGTACTTTTAGGCCCCATCGGCCATCCGTTCTGTGAGCAATGTGCCTTGCCTACTGCCACTTAAGTTTCTATGTCGGCTATGTCGGTACCTTTGGTTCACCTGCGGATATTCTCATCCGTTGCGTCTATCGTTACCAGATGCCAAATACTCATTCAATTAAGGAAAATGATAATTATTCATTTAAGTACCTACAGAGTGAGTTTTCCAAGTGTGCGTGGATGGCCAAATCCGAAACTATGAGGAATAGCGCAAAACACTCAATGAAAGGAGTCACGAGGCCAATTTTGATGAAAACTAAACTGCATCATTGAATTTTTGAATAATGAATATGTATCCTTAGCCCAGGAAACAAAACCTGGATTTTGAAAAAAACACGCTAGATTATATACATGTATAACATGTAGTGTCGCTAGTAAGAATCAAATTCTGGTAGGTAATGACATACGGCAAACTTGAGGCAATACCTCATTGAAGTAAAAATCCTATGCTATTATTGCTTACCATCTTAATTCCTTTCATTTGTACAGTCTCCGACCTTGATAGGAGTGGGTGTAACATGGCACCGAATATGTTCAGGAGTACACTTATTTAGGCAAGCCATATTGCACGCATGAGTGTAAAATGAGGAGATGAGGGAGCTGTGCCTGTTTGGCGCGCATCGTGACGCTTGGCCATTTTAGGCGCAAGTTTAGGGGCTTTTGGGCAACCCTGGTAATTAGCAGGATGCCCAACTTGGCCGTTGGTTCCGGTAGTCATTTGTACATCTTTGACAGTCGTTACGGATAATCAGAAACCTGGCAATCTGACACTAATATTGCAACAGAGATATCGCATAACCCAGTTACTGGGTTGTGGAGGTCAGATAGGCAGTCGCTCCATGTAAAATACTGGTACTCGGCTGCATCCAGTTAGTTAGACTGGAAGCCAACCCCAAAATAGGTAGGAAAAGGTGAGACAAATGATTGATATTGGTGCAGCTTGGCAAAAAATGTTTTGAAAATAATGATGGCGCCACTATCGTGAATATTGAAACCCTATATAGTACGACAATAACGGTTTTGATACTTAGGTTTTTACACCTAGCTGACGCCAGCGGCTCCGCCCACGTTGTATTAGAACTTCTCCCAATATATTTATAAATAATAGCTTATGTTTTATTCTGATGTATAAGCTATATTTTTGTAAAATTTCATCAACATCCGTTCAGTAGTATTTGCGTCAAAGAGCACACACCAACAACAAAAACAAACAACCACATATCCCTATATCATATTATATCCTATCCATCCTCACAAACTTTCACGTTTGAATGGTATAGTAGGATTTTACAAAATATTTTTTTCTGAATGTCAAACATATCTTAAAAACAATCAATAATTATTTTGGGGGACCAATCGTACTCATAATCATCATCATTTCAGCCGAAAGACGTCCACTGCTGGACATAGGCCTCCCCCAGGCGTCGCCACATTGACCGATCCCGTGCGTCTCGCATCCAGCGCCTTCCCGCAACCTTAACCAGGTCATCAGTCCACCTAGTGGGAGGCCTTCCAACGTATCGTCTTCCGGTTCGCGGTCGCCATTCCAGAACTTTTTGGCCCCATCGGCCATCCATTCTGCGAGCAATGTGCCCTGCCTACTGCCACTTAAGTTTGGCAATTCTTCGGGCTATGTCGGTAACTTTAGTTCTCCTGCGGATATCATAATTTCTGACGTGATCACGCAAGGAAATTCCGAGCATAGCCCTCTCCATTGCACTTTGGGTGGCTTTGAGCTTTCTGATAAGGCCCATTGTGAGCGACCACGTCTCGGTCCCATAGGCGATCACTGGCAACACACACTGGTCATAGACTTTTGCCTTGAGACACTGCGGTAAATTGGCCAATGGTGCTAAAAAAAATATATCCCCTTTCGTCCCACCAACAAAATCAGTGAAACGATCGGGCAAATATCACGATTTGGCGTTTGTTCCACTAGTGCGACGAAGCCGGTGGGGCGGACGGTAATACACGGGAGTTCAAGTGTAGTGTAACAACTGGCAGTTGACTGTACTTAACATAAGGAAGTTGCTTCAAACCGCTCGAGCGCTAATGCCCTACTCGCACTTGTCACGCGTAAGCATTACATGCGTGCGCGCAGCGGTGTAGCAAGCAACCGCCTTATTATCGAGTATACTACACAGTCGTGTTACGTAAACATTTGTTTTAGTAACCACTAGCCATTGGGCAACGATTAGTTTAGCTGTACAGTGCGTACGATTTTGTTTTGTTTTGAACCATAAAAAAAGAATTGTGTTTTTTTAATTTGGTAAGTCTTGTATTTTATTTATGACCTGTATGTGGCCTGTATCTATTTTTGTGTATGTCTTTTTATGTTATCCTTTTTTAATATTATAAATGCGAATGTGAGTTTGTTTTGAACGCTTTCACGCCATAAGCGCTGCGCAGATTGGGATGAAACTTGGTATATAGATAAACCTTTGTGTGCATTAGGACAAAGGATACTTTTAATCTCGGTATAATTTTCGCTGGGGATGATAAAACAACTTCACGCGGGCGAAACTGCGGGCAGAAACTATTTAAATATTTTATCATTTTGTCGAGTGTTTTTCTAAGTCATTGGGTTTTTTTTTGGTGGAATTTTCGAAGTATTTATTGGTAAATGTGCGCAAATTTGGTAGGAAATCGATGTGCTTACTTAGATTTAAGCAGGTGAATAATAATCTTAGTTTATTGGGTTGTTTGATTACGATTAGTGTAGAATTGACTTGAAATACCCAGTACGTTCGCCGTTTTTTATTCGAATAGTTAGTTTTGTCAATAAGAATTAAAGATTTGATTAATATTAAATAAGAACTATTTGATGGTGCCTATAGTTATTTTATTCCTAAATAAAAACTTCATACTTAAGAAGGGGCATAACAATACAGTTATGGAATAAAATGTTTATCAGGTTGAGGTGAGTGTCCCTTGCCAGTAATAAAAAGAGAAGGTACCCTCGTACTCGTCCGGAGGTCCAAAAGTTCGCGGGAAATTCGCCTTACATTTTCTTTTTTAACCGACTTCCCAAAAAGGAGGGGTTCTATGTTCGACATTGTTAGTTTTTATAAAAATATTACCGACTTCCAAATAAAAACACTACAAAGTGATAACGCAAAAAATTGGTATTTACCTACAAAGACACCGACTTCCAAAAATAAGATTATTTTCACTTTGTAGTTTTTATTTGGAAGTCGGTAGTTTTTTTTTTCAATTTTTTTTTTTAAGTTTAATATTTCGTGAACTTTTGTATCTTCACTCGTATATTATTTCGTCTGTTAGGTATGACGGGTATGACTGTTATTATTATGCCACTTATTTATTATCTATATATTATACTTTTATATTTTAAATACTATTTAATAAGAAAATTAAAATAAAAACATTTAAAAACATAAAAGTAATAGCCCACCGGTATCGGGAACAACTACCGGTGGTCAGGGCTACTGAGACAGGAACCGCAGGCGGTTCATAGTCTACGTTAGCTAGACTAGAACAACCGGAGATAATGTGACGGATTAGTTCCCCCTGGCCGGTGACATGACCGACAGATGTCCACCGTGCCGTCCTTCACAATGTATTTCTGGTATTTGCTCGTCATCATAACTTCACCCATGATCGCAAAGAAAAAACCTTAGATTTCCCCGAAAAGGTCGCAGCCAGGCCACGGACACTAAGAAATCTACATCGGATCCATGTAGGACCCGGTAGAAGCGTCCGAAGCTCCTTGCTCTGCCATACCTCTCTGCGGTCATTATATCATATACTACAGATTTAGGCATTATCCATAGGTCCCCGCTATTCCGCGTGATATACTGTTAGATGACCGATGACCGTGGGTGATGCTAACGATTTGCGGTGAGCAGTGTGTGAGCCCTCCTATCCAGGGCGTCAAGTTCTGCCTGAGTCCATTTGAGTATGGCAAAAGAGTAGCTTGTTCCCGCCTGATAAAATACTATTTAGTACATTTTTCAGGCGTACTAAGAAGCGTTCCTTCAACGATTATGGAATTTATAATTCATTATTATTTATTTTCAGCCTGATTTGTCCCACTGCAGGGCAAAGGCCTCCTTTTCTTTCTTCCATTTTATGACTGTTAGATAGTTTCAAATTTTTGTTAAGTGTCTCGGGTACCACGACGTCCACGACTCACAACTTCTAGGAATCTTTAGACATACATAATTAATTACTTAGTATTTAAATAATAATTAATTAGCATAACAGGTGCACTAGAAATGTTGGTAGGTAGATCCTTTGTGTGTGTTATTATTATTAGGTATACCTATTCTGTTGCAAAAAAAAACATATTTACAAAAAAAATCTACCGACTTCCAAATAAAAACACAATAAAGTGAAAAATTACTTTCTTTCTGGAAGTCGGTGTCTTCGGCAGGTACCATTTTTTTTCGTTATGGACACCGACTTCCAAAAAGAAAGTTATTTTTCACTTAGTTGTGTTTTTATTTGGAAGTCGGTAGATTTTTTGGTAATTTCATTTTTTTATTTTCACTTTTTGATTGTACCTAATAATAGGCATGTTCTTTAGTAAGGTACCTATAATGCCAGAATAGATTACCTGAATATCATGAAACTTAAACATAACCGGTGAAATGATAGGGTACCAAGGTGAACTGTACATATCTGCGTACCCCTTTGGAGCGTACTGGCGTGATGTTATGTTATGAAATGGTATACAGAATAAACAGAAATGCGATTGCAGCAATCCCGAGAGATTTGCCGTTATTTATTGAAGAGTTCTGCTGTATATCTTCGAAGTTCTTCATTAGATCTTCACCAAATTAAAATGGGACCAATTTGGGAACATACTCTTTCAAATAAAAATAATTATGCGATTTTTTTTAATCGGACGGGTACACAATTGACGGACAAACACAAAAAAAAAAACATAGAACCTCCTCCTTTTTGGAAAGTCGGTTAAAAATAAATTGTCGGTAAGGTAAATTGTTTATTTAAATACTGGAACAGGAAAACGAGCAGATAAACTTGTTTTCCCGGAATATATGGTAGCTTATTGCTAAAAATATTGTTTGAATGTTTAACTTATATCTATGTATGTTATGAAAGTCTGTATGTTTAGATATTTGTTAATGAATCACGCCTCAACCGTTTAAACTGCGGGGGTTACCATACTTGTAAGTTCTGAGAGCAAGGTTATTGCCATTGTGCGTAAGGGACAGATGTATATGACTTGTATACATCTGTACTTTTTTCACAGTCGCACCGTGATAGTTTTGACACGTCATGGTAAAACAGATAGACCATGGTTTAGTTGTCTCCTTCTTCTCCTTGCAGGTGATTCCCATTTGTGGGGGGTCGTGACCACATCATGGTTTCAAAACGTTATTTCTCCAGTTGCTCCTACTTTCAGCGATATGTACTGCTTCTGAGGCTTTCATGTTCAAGGAGGTGGGGATTTGGTCTGACCGGATAAAGGACTTCTCCCACTAGGTCGTTTGCCCTCGACTTTGTCAGTGACAATTACCTTCAGAGGGTTGCCGAGCCCCTATCGCCCGCAAACCATAGAAGTCAAATACCTTGCGGAGGCACAAATTCGATAACTTTGGCTTTTTCTCAATTTTGAGCCCTTGCAGTGTCGAGATGTTGTTCCACGATATACGCAGCATCTTCCTATAGCACCAAATTTCGAAAGACTCTATGCGTTTCCGATCAGCAGCTTTTAAAGTCCAGGTCGCTTCTCCGTATAAGAATATGGAAAATACAAGAGAGTTGACCAGTGCCAGTTTTGTCTTGTTTGAGATGTTGCGGTCTTTCCATATTCTCTCGAGCTGTGATTTGGCACTCTTGGCCAATCTGATGCGACTGGGAATCGCATCTTCACATGATCCTGTATTACTTATACTAGAGCCCAGGTAATTAAAGTGATCGAATGTTTCGACGTTGAATGTCCCACTAAGCACCAGTTTGGACGTACGGTCCACCACCATAATCTTGATTTTGGTCCGGTTTATGGAAATGCCCATCTCCTCACTGTTCCTCCATTCTGCTGATAAGAGAGCACATATCGGATTCGTCCGCTGCAAAAAGGATGGTATCGTCAGCATAGCGCAAATTGGTGATTTTGTTGCCGTTTATGTTTATTCCAATCGTCGAAGGTTTGATGGATTATGTGCTCCCCATTAGTAGAACTAGTTAGTATAGATGTTGAACAGGATGGGTGATAGAATACAGCCCTGACGCACCCCCTTTACCGAATGGGAATGGTTTCGAACTCGTGTCGCCAGTTTTCATCATGCCTTAGTTGTTCGAGTATAGTCCCTGTAGCAGAGCAATCAGGTAATTTGGAACTCCCATTTCCCGTAACACTCCCCATAATCGTTTCCAGTCCACACAGTCAAAGGCTTTGCTATAATATATGAAGTACATCACGATTGGCACATCAAACTCGTAAGCTTTTTAAATGAGTTGCCGGAGATGGAGTATCTGCTCCTAGGTCCTTTCCGGCCCTTTCCCTTCACAAAACCATCCTGCTCTTCTTCTTTTTCAGCCCGGGATGAAGTTGTTTTTATCATTCCTGTCTGTGTTTGCTTGATCTGCTTTCCTTGCGTTGAGATTGGCATTCCACTAGACCATCAATCACCGTAGATTTCAGAGTTTCCCATTGAGTATTTGGGTTTTGAGACTGGATTGGAATTAATTCAAGTTTGCTTGAATTATAGGCGAATGAGCGGATCCAGCTGTATTGTTTTCGACGGTGACGTTTCCTTATTCTTTTGAGTTCCAAGGCAAACCAGGCAACCGACAAGTTGTGATAAGAGTCGCATTCCGCGCCAGGAAAGGTTTTGAAATCGGAAATAAAAGGGCGCTATCGATCTAGCAAATCAATTTGGTTCCTATCGCGATCATCAAGTGACCTCCATGTGTACATACGGCGAGGGTGATGTTGAAAATATGTGTTCATGACACTAAGTCTTTTGTCAATACAAAACTCAAATAGTATTTTGCCCCTTTCGTTTCGCAAACCTAGTTCGTGCTATCGTATCTAACCTAACGTTTATTTTAGATTATAACAAGAATCTCAGATATTAAATGTTTTTTTATAGCCTTTACGCCATTAATGCTTTTCATTAGCCTTTTGAATTTAATGATCATTTACCTATTTTAAAATGCTCTTTTGAATTCAACAATGATTTCTTAGTTGACCTGAGTTTTATAGTTGTAATAGTTATTGTGGTCAATATTAATAAGACCTTCACACAGTCAAGGCCACAGATACAGCATGCTATTATGCGTATCTACAAATATTAATATTTTAGTTGTTTTGATGGACTGACATTTTGGCCATGTGGGGTCATTGATACTACAGTGTATCTAGCTAGAATCTAGATGATACCGAATTATATTATTATTATGTAGGTCCAACTATGTGTGCACTACCGTTGGCCCGTAACTATGTTATTTTAGGGCCTCATAATTATGGAATTAGCTTCTGCCAGCGGCTTCGCCCGCGTCAAAAGTGTTTTATCATCCCAAGGGTACATTATACCGGGATAAAATGAAGCCTGTATGCTATTCCAGACTATAATCTATCTCTGTGCCAAATTTCATCCAGATCCGTTAAGCCATTCTGCCGTGATTGAGTAACAAACATACGTCCATCCAAAGATTAACTTTTATAATATTAGTAAGTTAAGGTAATAATAATATAGTAAGGTGAGATAATAATAATTAAGTAAGATACAGCCTTAATTATGGCAATGCCCAAATGACGCTGATAATTTGAGGATATATTAAGGATTTTTTGGATGAAAGTTAATATTATCTGCCCAGAACTACAGTGTTATTTACAAAAACAAAATATCAAAAAACCACCTATATCTATCACGTAGCTGGACGAGGAAAATATTTTCGAGCTCACTTCGCTCGCCCTTGCTTCTTTGTTCTTTGATAATGGTTATTAAACTTTTTTGTATCAAATGACAAAGTACTTATTTCTGAACAAATGTACAAAAGATAACCTATCCTCTTCGACGCGGTGCTAAAAATACACTCCCCGGAATGCAAATGTAAGTCATTACAAAACACACTACAGTTTTCTTGAGAGCCCGTATAACAGTCTAGTGTAAGTTAAATTAAATAGAGTAAATTTCCTATCACGCTAACCGACGACTTTATTGAATTTCAGAGCGCAAATTGACTGCCGAGAAGATCTACTTCATCTTACAATATAGTTACATAGAAAGCGTTCATTTGTGAACTGTCTGCGCTTTAATACGGTCTACAAAATGGAGATAGACAAATATGTAAATGTGAGATACAAGTTGAAGTCGTCCGATCAGTTTGAGGAGTATTTAAAGTTTATCGGTGAGTTTTCAGTTTCAAGTCTTATTAATAAATTCTCGGCAGTGTTAAACAGGTGATTAATAAAATTCTCTTGATCTGCCACTGTGTCTTGCGTGGATTCACGTTTTAGGCACTCAAAAACACCAAACCCGCTGACAGAGTCCCACCAGCACCCTTATTGCATATTGAATCAAATTATACTCATATTTTAAGAGCGGTTGCATCGCTCGCTATTGTTATTCAGGATGTTACGGAAAGGAGCGGTCATATTTTAGATAAATACTGCACCTGCCATGTATATGAACAACTTTTTCCAAAGAAGTCAAGGAAGAAAGACATTTTAACTCCCATACAAATTTAACGTAACGTAACTTTCTATGGCCAATCCATTTTTGCCGGATTTGTGTATGACTTCCTTGAAGAAAGTTGTTCATACATATGGGCAGACGCAGTATTTAAAATATTATCGCACCTTTCCGATACACTATGTATAAGAATAGCGAGCGAAGCGACCGCTCTTAAATTATGAGTACTATTTGATACGTAAAGCATTGCGTGATTGCTTACATGAAGGGCAAGCTCTGAAGACCAGCCGACAAAGTGAGCTCACATACGACACGAGTAATTAACAGTGGGCTTGCTCCACTGACTGTTCTTGGGAGGGACGCTCGCTTCGCTCGCTCATTGCTTAAGGAAGCACTTAAGTCAAGTCTTCTGTTGGTTCGCTTTGCTCGCTCATCACGATACTGTGCTCGATACACTAGATAGCTTAACTTAGGTTATCACATCGTTAAGTTCATTTTGCTTGACGTGACATGTCACACCTCTCATTAATTGGAATAGAGCTAACTTGGCGTGATAGAGGCTTGAAAGGCGCTAGCACTAACTAAATTATTTAGGGAAGTAGCCGTCGCATTTTTTTTTCAAACTCGTGAAAATAGTACCTACCTACGGTTTGACACATCATTAACTCCAAATATTCAATTCAGAAATCGGCCCGAATTAGTTGAAAATAATGACACTGCGATGTAATTACGATTAATTTGTTAGTATAATCTTGGTGGAACTAGAGTTTGGACTCTTTTTTTTTTAATAAACTCAATTATGACGCACTTGAAAACCAAAATTTAATGTTTAAATCCCACATAATGCGGGCAAAGCCGCTGGCAGAAGCTATTATTGCTATTTATATGTACATACTTAGTAACCACTACCACTTGGGCCCACTTCGCCAAAAACTTAACTCAGATTTGTTAACACGAAGTTTAATAACAAATATGTTGGCAGTGCAAGCTACTAACTCGCAGTTAGAAGTTAACCTAGGGTGGCCCCCAAGGGTTTCAACGGGGCAGAGAGGGCGGGGTCGCGCCGTTGCCAGCACTCGGGTGCCGGAACGTGACGTGCGGGGTTGCTTCGTGCCTCGGCCCGACACGCCTGCCCCTGCAGAGTGCGTGCAGAGCGACCCTGGGCACATGAGTGCGGACCAAAGCGGTGGCTCCACCACGTCCTTGCTAGGGGCAAACAAGGCGGAAGTGAATGCCGCAAAGCGGGCACAGCGACAGGCTGTCGCGGCCAATGAGGTCGGTGAGTTGGCCCGACAGGCCCGAGAGAGGCGCTCGGCTCGGACGGCGGATGCATCGGCGGTGGCGCTAAGTCGCCAAGTGATGGACGGCCTGGATGTCGTCCTGAAGGTTGCTACCAAATCCGGAAATCTGAAGGGCACGTTCACGCGTGCCTTGAAGGATGCGGTGGACAGCATCCAGGAGGCCGTTGAGGTCCTTAGTAGCCGCACAACCACGGATGAGACGGCGAAGTTGTGGGAAGAGAACAGCCGTCTCCGATCCGAGATGGAGGACCTCAAGCGGCAGTTTGCCGTTCAGAAGGCAGCAACTGCCGTCACGAGCCCATCGCCGGCCCCGTCGTCGGCCCCATCTTCGGCCCCATCGTCGGCCCCTGCACTTGCGGATGCGGATATCGAGAGGATCGCGCGCATCTGCATGATGCAGTGCGGCCAAATGGTGGGTGCCCGGATAGAGGCAATAGAGTCGAGGTTACTCCCAGCCGGATCCGCCCGCCCGCCACTGGCTGCAGACAAGCGGAGACAGGAGGGGCCCGCTAATCCTGGGCCGGCAGCCGCTTTGGCTGGGCTGAGAAGTGCCGGGAAGGAGGCCACAAGGCTCACGGAGGGGCCCAGCAAACCCGCTAAGAGAAGGTCCGTGCCCACTTCCCAGTCGGCGGTTGCGACTCCGCCAACACCACCTGGCCCCCTCACGGAGGCCTGGACGATGGTTTTCAGGAGGGGCCGCCGTCGAGGGAAGAGGACGGCGCCACCGCCGGCAACCACTGGAGCACCTACACTTAATAAGGCCGCGGGACCGCCTAAGGTCAGAGCCCCACGCTCCGCGGCTGTAGTGATCACGCTGCAGCCCAGAGCCGTCGAAAGGGGCGTCTCGTACAAGGCGGTCTTGTCAGAGGCGAAGGCCAAAATCGCGTTCCCCGACCTTGGCACACCGTCCGGCTTCCGAATGAGGTCGGCAATTACGGGAGCGCGGCTGCTTGAGGTGTCAGGTGCCTCCAGCGCCGAAAAGGCGGACATTTTGGCCGCCAAGCTGCGAGAGGTCCTCAACCCTGAGGACGTCCGAGTGTCGAGGCCGATGAAGACGGCTGAGCTGCGTATCGACGGTCTGGATGACTCGACGACCCCAGCTGAGGTCATGGCGGCCATCGCCCAAGCCGGTGGATGTCCACCCGAGGATGTGCGGACGGGCGAGATCCGCGCCGACGCTACCGGGCTCGGCATGATTTGGGTGCGGTGCCCGGTGCCGGCGGCGAAAAAAGTTGCAGACGCGGGACGACTGCTGGTGGGGTGGGTTGCAGCGAGGGTCAAGCTGCTGCAACCCAGGGCTCTGCGGTGCTATCGTTGCCTGGACATTGGGCATGTCAGGGCGCGATGCACCGCCGAAACAGACCGCAGCGAGCAGTGCTATCGCTGCGGTCAGCCCGGCCACAAAGCGCCCCAGTGCTCCGCGGCGCCAAACTGCAGCCTCTGTACAGCTGCCGGGAGGCCCGCTGGGCACAGAGCGGGCGGAAAGGCTTGTGGCGCACCCGCGCAGCAGCTGGAGGAGTGGGCAGTAACCACCGGCCTGGTCATCCTAAACCGGGGCTCGGTTTACACGTGCGTGCGACAGCGGGGTGGGTCAGTAGTGGACGTCTCATTCGCTAGCCCTGCTGTCGCGAGCCGTGTCCGTGTCCACAGATATATCCGTTTCGACGTCTCCACCCAAACTGCAGGCGGCCGTGGCTCACCAGCCCCGCGGACGGTCAATCCACGGTGGGCGCGCAAGCGCATCGACAGGGAACTTCTCGATGAGGCCACCATTGTCCAGGCCTGGATCCGGGAGTCGGCAACAACCGGACCCGTCGACGTCGAACAGGAGGCGCTGTGGTTCCGCGGGGCGATGACGCAATTCAGCGACGCGTCCATGCCCCGGGTCCACGCACAGTCAGCGAGGCGCCAGGTGTACTGGTGGTCCGCCGAGATCGCACAGTTGCGTGTCGCGTGCGTAGCGGCCAGACGCCAGTACACCCGATACCGGAGGAGACGTCGTCGGGTCCCTGACGAAGAAGCCGCGCTGTATCAGGTGTACCGCGTGGCGACGAAGACTCTGCGGCTGGCCATCGGCGAGGCGAAGAAGCGAGCCAGGGAGGAGATGTTGGAGACTCTAGACGGGGATCCTTGGGGGCGCCCTTATCGAGCGGTTCGAGGGAAACTTCGAGCCGCCGCGCCTCCAGTTACGGAGAGTCTCCAACCCGAGCTGCTGGAGGAGGTAGTCGCAGCCCTCTTCCCGGCGAGAGTGGAGCATATTCCGCCGCCGATGGCTTTGCCCACGGCCGCAGAGTCTACAGAGGAGGACGCCATCAGCGTCCCAGAGGTGACACAGGCAGAGATGGAGGCGGCCGTGATGCGGTTCCGGGCCAAGAACGTGGCTCCTGGGCCCGATGGAATTCACGGCAACGTGCTTGCCCTCGCTCTGAAGGAGCTAGAGCCCTGGCTGAGAGGACTCTTCACAGCGTGCCTTGAGCGGGGCCAGTTTCCCACTCTGTGGAAATCTGGTCGCCTGGTCCTGCTCAGGAAGGCGGGGCGCCCTGCGGACTCGCCGTCCGCGTATCGGCCCATAGTGCTGCTATACGAGGTGGGTAAGCTGTTCGAGCGCATAATCGCTGCCCGCCTCGTCAGCCACTTGTACAGAGAGGGGCCGGACCTGGACGAAAGCCAGTTCGGCTTTCGGCATGGGCGCTCCACCATCCACGCGATATCGCATGTGAGAGTCCTGGCGGAGGAAGCGGTGTCCCGGGGTGGGGTGATGTTGGCCGTGTCCTTGGACATTTCCAACGCCTTCAACACCCTGCCCTGGAGTTGTGTTCGGGAGGCACTGCGGTATCATCGAGTGCCTCCCTACCTCCGCCGCATCGTCGGGGCTTATTTGGCGGAGAGGTGTGTCACCTACGTGGGACGTGATGGCGTCGAAAACCAGCACGGCATGTCGTGCGGTGTTCCACAGGGCTCAGTCTTGGGCCCACCCCTGTGGAACATCGGGTACGACTGGGTGCTGAGGGGCGAACTCCAACCGGGCGTAGACCTGACGTGTTACGCGGATGATACGCTGGTCACCGCCCGGGGGAGTTCGTACAGGGAGGCAGCGTTGCTGGCGACGGCTGCGGTCTCACAGGTGGTGAGCCGCATACGGCGCCTTGGCCTGAAGGTGGCCCTCAACAAGTCGGAGGCCATGGTCTTTCATGGTCCCCGGCGGGCGCCACCGCCCGATGCCCACATCGTCGTCGGGGGGGCTCGAATCGCTGTCGAGTCAACCATGAAGTACCTGGGATTGGTGCTCGACAGCCGATGGGATTTCGGCCCCCACTTCCAGCGGCTGGCGCCCAAGTTGTTGGGCGCGGCTGGGGCGCTGTCATCGCTGCTTCCCAGCCGTTGGAAGGTCATCAGGGGGTATCGCACGATCTCCTACGAGGCGGCTTGTGCACTGGCCGGATCCCCGCCCTGGGACCTGGAGGCGAAGGTACTCGCGTCACTGTATCGGTGGCGCAAGGAAGCGCGGGCGCGGGGCGAAGGGCCGATGCAGTGACATATGGAGTTGCGTCGGTCTCAGCTCCGCGAGTTCCTGGTGGCGGAATGGCGGGACAGGCTTGCACGCCCTACCGCCGGCTTCGTCACTATCGAGGCGGTCCGGCCAGTGCTCGAGCACTGGCTCGGGAGGAGGCACGGCTCCCTGTCGTTTCGGGTGACGCAGGTGCTCTCGGGGCATGGTTGCTTCGGGAAGTACCTGTGTCGCATAAACGGGGAGCCGGACGCCCGGTGTCACCACTGCGTCGACTGCCGGGAGGACACGGCACGGCATACGCAGGCAGAATTTGCCGCTTGGGAGGAGCCGCGCCGTGCCCTCATCTCAGAAGTAGGCAGTGACCTGACGCTGCCGGCCGTAGTCGAGTCAATGGTCGGCAGTGAAGAGTCCTGGGACGCGGTGGTATCCTTCGGTGGGAGGCTGCGGAGAGGGAAAGCGAGATTTCATCCGCTAACCCGATCCGCAGCAGACACGCCGGGCGTCGGCGGAGGGCGGATAACGCCCTTTTCCGGCCCCCGTAAATGGGTCCAGGGGCGACGGACTCGTGGACGTCCGTCGCCCCCCAAACATCTGGACCCGAGGTGGCGGCGCGTAGTGTTTCACGCGCGCCCCTCTCAGGCGTTGCGTGGGAGTCAAACACCTCACTCCCCCCCAACCCGAGGTCGTGGCCCGCAGAGGCGGGCCGGCACTAGCCGGGGGTTGCGGAAGTATCGTTGTTCCTGCGACCCCCGGTGTAGGTGTGAGACGGAACACCGGGGTGGTTTTTAGTCAGTACGAGTCTGACAGACCCCTCCGCTCCCCCCAGGGCGGAGGACATCCAATGAGGATTATCCATACCGGAAAAAAAAAAAAAAAAAAGATTGGCGCAAGTCACCCCCGGTGGGTTCCCGCATTGTCGAGGCGGGGGGGCTCAGTAGCCGTGGCTTGGACAACCACGGTGAAGCGAAGAGGAACCCGAGGAGGGGCCGCTCGTCAGGGCTTTTGCCGACAAGCCGACGACGTAGCGGCCAATAAGTAGGTTGCGGTGCCGTATGGGTGGCATCGCAACTGAGGCGGGCCGCGATGTGGTATGGTAGGCATCGCGGCTGAGGGTTGGAGGCCGCGGCGGGAGAGGAGTGCCGGTATAACGGTGCGCCGCTCGCCCTACCCTCCGCGGCCTGCACGGGATCGCCACCGTCTGGTGGCGGACACGGTGGGGCCGCAGGGGAAGAAGAGTGTCGGTATAGCGTTGGCCGCTCTCCCTATCCCCTGCGGCCGAAATGTTGTAGGTGGCGGGGCCACTGTCCTGACCCGTCACAGGGGGACCAAGGGTGCCATACACAGGGTCGTCTGGCGCCCATGTGCTGGTTTGGTCCCTGGGGTGGTCACGGCGTACAGTGTGTTCTGGTGCGCCGGTGATGGGGGTCAACCCCAGAGGAGCGTCCGGAGACGGACAGCCGCGGCGGGTTCGCGGATGTATGCTAACGCGTTCCCGTGTTCCCACCATAAGCGGCACAGGAGGACACCGTGGAGTTTTAGTGGGTTAGAGGCCCACATAATTGCGCTATCTCCCCGTGGTAGCGCAGTATGCATGAGAATTTCTCCAGGCAAAAAAAAAAAAAGGGCACAAAAACTCATACGGGGCAAAGTCCTGCGGAATACTTTTCTTAAAAAAATATAAGGCGTAGGAAAACAGAACAATCTAGTTTTATAATTTTAATAAAAATCTAGTTTATTCAACAACAACCTGCTTCGTAGTTAATTACAATGAAACCTTGAATTAACAATTCCTCATAGTCCATTGTAATAAGAACTGTAATCCATCTGCCGATAGTCGTTACATTAACGATAGAATATATATAATAGATTTTCAATCGAAGCGACTGGACTTATATAGTTAATGTAACTCTGAAATAGCCTAGTCAGAAGCCTGTGGTGTTCCCAGAGTTAATTAACTCTGACACCAGAGGTGGCCACACCTCACACGAAAAGAAGAAGAATCGAAGCGTGTCTACTAATAGATAAATTATGTAGCATGAACCAGATGTCCCAGGCGTTTTTCTTTAAAAAAAAAATATTTTGTGACTGCCTATCTTGCCTCCACAACCCGTGTACTGGGTAACATGATTCCTCTTGGTGTATCACCTGTTAACGATCTACAAATGACAGCCAGACCAACAGATTAACGTGCTTTTGCTTGTGCACCGAGGAATCTCGCTATATAAAGATGATCATCCACGGATCGACCTCCCTCGGCAAGCGTTCGTTGCTTAAGGTTCCCCTAGTCGTCGGCACGAACTATTTTGTCCGCGGGGTTGAAATGCATGCTATCTCATCCGACTAGCTAAGCTAGTTCATGTACGAATACGCACTTTTGCAAATTTGTAGTGAAATGGATGATGATTTAAAACGAAAACGAGCGCGCAAAATTTTATAAACAGACCTTTGGGAGTCTGGAGAAAATTAATTCAATTCAATTTATTTATTTGTTAACATAGGTAAGTAAATACAGATCTTATGTTTGATGAACAGAGCGCTATGTTATGCCAGGAGGCGTACAAATATGGTGTGCAAATCTAGCTCAGGATTACAAATAATTGAAAATCATGCATAGATATGGTATTAAATTAGAAGATAAATTGAACAATTACAAAGCGGTGGCTCCACCACGTCCTTGCTAGGGGCAAACAAGGCGGAAGTGAATGCCGCAAAGCGGGCACAGCAACAGGCTGTCGCGGCCAATGAGGTCGGTGAGTTGGCCCGACAGGCCCGAGAGAGGCGCTCGGCTCGGACGGCGGATGCATCGGCGGTGGCGCTAAGTCGCCAAGTGATGGACGGCCTGGATGTCGTCCTGAAGGTTGCTACCAAATCCGGAAATATGAAGGGCACGTTCACGCGTGCCTTGAAGGATGCGGTGGACAGCATCCAGGAGGCCGTTGAGGTCCTTAGTAGCCGCACAACCACGGATGAGACGGCGAAGTTGTGGGAAGAGAACAGCCGTCTCCGATCCGAGATGGAGGACCTCAAGCGGCAGTTTGCCGTTCAGAAGGCAGCAACTGCCGTCACGAGCCCATCGCCGGCCCCGTCGTCGGCCCCATCTTCGGCCCCATCGTCGGCCCCTGCACTTGCGGATGCGGATATCGAGAGGATCGCGCGCATCTGCATGATGCAGTGCGGCCAAATGGTGGGTGCCCGGATAGAGGCAATAGAGTCGAGGTTACTCCCAGCCGGATCCGCCCGCCCGCCACTGGCTGCAGACAAGCGGAGACAGGAGGGGCCCGCTAATCCTGGGCCGGCAGCCGCTTTGGCTGGGCCGAGAAGTGCCGGGAAGGAGGCCACAAGGCTCACGGAGGGGCCCAGCAAACCCGCTAAGAGAAGGTCCGTGCCCACTTCCCAGTCGGCGGCTGCGACTCCGCCAACACCACCTGGCCCCCTCACGGAGGCCTGGACGACGGTTTTCAGGAGGGGCCGCCGTCGAGGGAAGAGGACGGCGCCACCGCCGGCAACCACTGGAGCACCTACACTTAATAAGGCCGCGGGACCGCCTAAGGTCAGAGCCCCACGCTCCGCGGCTGTAGTGATCACGCTGCAGCCCGGAGCCGTCGAAAGGGGCGTCTCGTACAAGGCGGTCTTGTCAGAGGCGAAGGCCAAAATCGCGTTCCCCGACCTTGGCACACCGTCCGGCTTCCGAATGAGGTCGGCAATTACGGGAGCGCGGCTGCTTGAGGTGTCAGGTGCCTCCAGCGCCGAAAAGGCGGACATTTTGGCCGCCAAGCTGCGAGAGGTCCTCAACCCTAAGGACGTCCGAGTGTCGAGGCCGATGAAGACGGCTGAGCTGCGTATCGACGGTCTGGATGACTCGACGACCCCAGCTGAGGTCATGGCGGCCATCGCCCAAGCCGGTGGATGTCCACCCGAGGATGTGCGGACGGGCGAGATCCGCGCCGACGCTACCGGGCTCGGCATGATTTGGGTGCGGTGCCCGGTGCCGGCGGCGAAAAAAGTTGCAGACGCAGGACGACTGCTGGTGGGGTGGGTTGCAGCGAGGGTCAAGCTGCTGCAACCCAGGGCTCTGCGGTGCTATCGTTGCCTGGACATTGGGCATGTCAGGGCGCGATGCACCGCCGAAACAGACCGCAGCGAGCAGTGCTATCGCTGCGGTCAGCCCGGCCACAAAGCGCCCCAGTGCTCCGCGGCGCCAAACTGCAGCCTCTGTACAGCTGCCGGGAGGCCCGCTGGGCACAGAGCGGGCGGAAAGGCTTGTGGCGCACCCGCGCAGCAGCTGGAGGAGTGGGCAGTAACCACCGGCCTGGTCATCCTAAACCGGGGCTCGGTTTACACGTGCGTGCGACAGCGGGGTGGGTCAGTAGTGGACGTCTCATTCGCTAGCCCTGCTGTCGCGAGCCGTGTCCGTGTCCACAGATATATCCGTTTCGACGTCTCCACCCAAACTGCAGGCGGCCGTGGCTCACCAGCCCCGCGGACGGTCAATCCACGGTGGGCGCGCAAGCGCATCGACAGGGAACTTCTCGATGAGGCCACCATTGTCCAGGCCTGGATCCGGGAGTCGGCAACAACCGGACCCGTCGACGTCGAACAGGAGGCGCTGTGGTTCCGCGGGGCGATGACGCAATTCAGCGACGCGTCCATGCCCCGGGTCCACGCACAGTCAGCGAGGCGCCAGGTGTACTGGTGGTCCGCCGAGATCGCACAGTTGCGTGTCGCGTGCGTAGCGGCCAGACGCCAGTACACCCGATACCGGAGGAGACGTCGTCGGGTCCCTGACGAAGAAGCCGCGCTGTATCAGGTGTACCGCGTGGCGACGAAGACTCTGCGGCTGGCCATCGGCGAGGCGAAGAAGCGAGCCAGGGAGGAGATGTTGGAGACTCTAGACGGGGATCCTTGGGGGCGCCCTTATCGAGCGGTTCGAGGGAAACTTCGAGCCGCCGCGCCTCCAGTTACGGAGAGTCTCCAACCCGAGCTGCTGGAGGAGGTAGTCGCAGCCCTCTTCCCGGCGAGAGTGGAGCATATTCCGCCGCCGATGGCTTTGCCCACGGCCGCAGAGTCTACAGAGGAGGACGCCATCAGCGTCCCAGAGGTGACACAGGCAGAGATGGAGGCGGCCGTGATGCGGTTCCGGGCCAAGAACGTGGCTCCTGGGCCCGATGGAATTCACGGCAACGTGCTTGCCCTCGCTCTGAAGGAGCTAGAGCCCTGGCTGAGAGGACTCTTCACAGCGTGCCTTGAGCGGGGCCAGTTTCCCACTCTGTGGAAATCTGGTCGCCTGGTCCTGCTCAGGAAGGCGGGGCGCCCTGCGGACTCGCCGTCCGCGTATCGGCCCATAGTGCTGCTATACGAGGTGGGTAAGCTGTTCGAGCGCATAATCGCTGCCCGCCTCGTCAGCCACTTGTACAGAGAGGGGCCGGACCTGGACGAAAGCCAGTTCGGCTTTCGGCATGGGCGCTCCACCATCCACGCGATATCGCATGTGAGAGTCCTGGCGGAGGAAGCGGTGTCCCGGGGTGGGGTGATGTTGGCCGTGTCCTTGGACATTTCCAACGCCTTCAACACCCTGCCCTGGAGTTGTGTTCGGGAGGCACTGCGGTATCATCGAGTGCCTCCCTACCTCCGCCGCATCGTCGGGGCTTATTTGGCGGAGAGGTGTGTCACCTACGTGGGACGTGATGGCGTCGAAAACCAGCACGGCATGTCGTGCGGTGTTCCACAGGGCTCAGTCTTGGGCCCACCCCTGTGGAACATCGGGTACGACTGGGTGCTGAGGGGCGAACTCCAACCGGGCGTAGACCTGACGTGTTACGCGGATGATACGCTGGTCACCGCCCGGGGGAGTTCGTACAGGGAGGCAGCGTTGCTGGCGACGGCTGCGGTCTCACAGGTGGTGAGCCGCATACGGCGCCTTGGCCTGAAGGTGGCCCTCAACAAGTCGGAGGCCATGGTCTTTCATGGTCCCCGGCGGGCGCCACCGCCCGATGCCCACATCGTCGTCGGGGGGGCTCGAATCGCTGTCGAGTCAACCATGAAGTACCTGGGATTGGTGCTCGACAGCCGATGGGATTTCGGCCCCCACTTCCAGCGGCTGGCGCCCAAGTTGTTGGGCGCGGCTGGGGCGCTGTCATCGCTGCTTCCCAGCCGTTGGAAGGTCATCAGGGGGTATCGCACGATCTCCTACGAGGCGGCTTGTGCACTGGCCGGATCCCCGCCCTGGGACCTGGAGGCGAAGGTACTCGCGTCACTGTATCGGTGGCGCAAGGAAGCGCGGGCGCGGGGCGAAGGGCCGATGCAGTGACATATGGAGTTGCGTCGGTCTCAGCTCCGCGAGTTCCTGGTGGCGGAATGGCGGGACAGGCTTGCACGCCCTACCGCCGGCTTCGTCACTATCGAGGCGGTCCGGCCAGTGCTCGAGCACTGGCTCGGGAGGAGGCACGGCTCCCTGTCGTTTCGGGTGACGCAGGTGCTCTCGGGGCATGGTTGCTTCGGGAAGTACCTGTGTCGCATAAACGGGGAGCCGGACGCCCGGTGTCACCACTGCGTCGACTGCCGGGAGGACACGGCACGGCATACGCAGGCAGAATTTGCCGCTTGGGAGGAGCCGCGCCGTGCCCTCATCTCAGAAGTAGGCAGTGACCTGACGCTGCCGGCCGTAGTCGAGTCAATGGTCGGCAGTGAAGAGTCCTGGGACGCGGTGGTATCCTTCGGTGGGAGGCTGCGGAGAGGGAAAGCGAGATTTCATCCGCTAACCCGATCCGCAGCAGACGCGCCGGGCGTCGGCGGAGGGCGGATAACGCCCTTTTCCGGCCCCCGTAAATGGGTCCAGGGGCGACGGACTCGTGGACGTCCGTCGCCCCCCAAACATCTGGACCCGAGGTGGCGGCGCGTAGTGTTTCACGCGCGCCCCTCTCAGGCGTTGCGTGGGAGTCAAACACCTCACTCCCCCCCAACCCGAGGTCGTGGCCCGCAGAGGCGGGCCGGCACTAGCCGGGGGTTGCGGAAGTATCGTTGTTCCTGCGACCCCCGGTGTAGGTGTGAGACGGAACACCGGGGTGGTTTTTAGTCAGTACGAGTCTGACAGACCCCTCCGCTCCCCCCAGGGCGGAGGACATCCAATGAGGATTATCCATACCGGAAAAAAAAAAAAAAAAAAGATTGGCGCAAGTCACCCCCGGTGGGTTCCCGCATTGTCGAGGCGGGGGGGCTCAGTAGCCGTGGCTTGGACAACCACGGTGAAGCGAAGAGGAACCCGAGGAGGGGCCGCTCGTCAGGGCTTTTGCCGACAAGCCGACGACGTAGCGGCCAATAAGTAGGTTGCGGTGCCGTATGGGTGGCATCGCAACTGAGGCGGGCCGCGATGTGGTATGGTAGGCATCGCGGCTGAGGGTTGGAGGCCGCGGCGGGAGAGGAGTGCCGGTATAACGGTGCGCCGCTCGCCCTACCCTCCGCGGCCTGCACGGGATCGCCACCGTCTGGTGGCGGACACGGTGGGGCCGCAGGGGAAGAGGAGTGTCGGTATAGCGTTGGCCGCTCTCCCTATCCCCTGCGGCCGAAATGTTGTAGGTGGCGGGGCCACTGTCCTGACCCGTCACAGGGGGACCAAGGGTGCCATACACAGGGTCGTCTGGCGCCCATGTGCTGGTTTGGTCCCTGGGGTGGTCACGGCGTACAGTGTGTTCTGGTGCGCCGGTGATGGGGGTCAACCCCAGAGGAGCGTCCGGAGACGGACAGCCGCGGCGGGTTCGCGGATGTATGCTAACGCGTTCCCGTGTTCCCACCATAAGCGGCACAGGAGGACACCGTGGAGTTTTAGTGGGTTAGAGGCCCACATAATTGCGCTATCTCCCCGTGGTAGCGCAGTATGCATGAGAATTTCTCCAGGCAAAAAAAAAAAAAAAGGGCACAAAAACTCATACGGGGCAAAGTCCTGCGGAATACTTTTCTTAAAAAAATATAAGGCGTAGGAAAACAGAACAATCTAGTTTTATAATTTTAATAAAAATCTAGTTTATTCAACAACAACCTGCTTCGTAATTAATTACAATGAAACCTTGAATTAACAATTCCTCATAGTCCATTGTAATAAGAACTGTAATCCATCTGCCGATAGTCGTTACATTAACGATAGAATATATATAATAGATTTTCAATCGAAGCGACTGGACTTATATAGTTAATGTAACTCTGAAATAGCCTAGTCAGAAGCCTGTGGTGTTCCCAGAGTTAATTAACTCTGACACCAGAGGTGGCCACACCTCACACGAAAAGAAGAAGAATCGAAGCGTGTCTACTAATAGATAAATTATGTAGCATGAACCAGATGTCCCAGGCGTTTTTCTTTAAAAAAAAAATATTTTGTGACTGCCTATCTTGCCTCCACAACCCGTGTACTGGGTAACATGATTCCTCTTGGTGTATCACCTGTTAACGATCTACAAATGACAGCCAGACCAACAGATTAACGTGCTTTTGCTTGTGCACCGAGGAATCTCGCTATATAAAGATGATCATCCACGGATCGACCTCCCTCGGCAAGCGTTCGTTGCTTAAGGTTCCCCTAGTCGTCGGCACGAACTATTTTGTCCGCGGGGTTGAAATGCATGCTATCTCATCCGACTAGCTAAGCTAGTTCATGTACGAATACGCACTTTTGCAAATTTGTAGTGAAATGGATGATGATTTAAGACGAAAACGAGCGCGCAAAATTTTATAAACAGACCTTTGGGAGTCTGGAGAAAATTAATTCAATTCAATTTATTTATTTGTTAACATAGGTAAGTAAATACAGATCTTATGTTTGATGAACAGAGCGCTATGTTATGCCAGGAGGCGTACAAATATGGTGTGCAAATCTAGCTCAGGATTACAAATAATTGAAAATCATGCATAGATATGGTATTAAATTAGAAGATAAATTGAACAATTACATATTATTTAATACTCCAATTATGTCAGACCTAAATGAGGAATTATTAAAATGTCAAAAAGAAAATAAATCTATGTCAAAATAATTAAAAATGTCAAAATAATGAATGTCTATATTTTATACGATAATTGTAATTCTAAATTAATTCGTCATTTAAGTATTCCTCAATATTATAATAACATTTATCAATTAAGAACAACTTTTTTTTTTCTTATATTGTGTAAAATTTAATTATTTTATGGTGTCTGGAATTTTATTAGAAATACATGGAACCATACCCAGGACACTTTTTTTTACTAATGCAGTTTTACACTTATAAGAAAGACTATAAGACACTTATTCAAAGAATTTTTGTACTGACTACGAATTGGAACATTTCGTACCATTGTAATTTTTTCAAAAAGGTTTGGATTTGTTTTGACGAAGATACTGATTTCTAATATGTATAACGCCGGTAGCGTAAGTATTTTCAATGATTTAAAGTACGGTGCACAGCTGTTATCAGTTTTCAGATTAAAAAACGACTTATGTATATATTGTATATACGACTAATGTATATTTTCAAAATAAAATTATTTGTATTGTTGAACTACTAATCTATCCGTGTATCGTGGATGTTTTGCAATTTTGCTTCTTCTTATGGTATTTATTTCCGCCCAAAAATGCGTTAAAATTAGTGTTGAAATATAGAACATTCGACGCTCATAACTTTTAAATATTTTTTTTTTTACTTTTTCTTTCCATACAGGGATTTCTATATAGATAATGTTGAGAAAAATTGATATAATTTTTTATTTTGAACGTACACCGTCAAACAGTGGAGTAATCGCCAGACTACGTTTGTATGGAAGAATGATTGACTAGTGCAACCTTAACCTTGAACATCGACCCGTGCGCCGCGCGTGCGTTATTTTTTACTTACGAGCACCATTAACGATGGTATATTTAATTGAGTGGACTATAATGATTGTAAAATGTGTGTTGGCTACCTACCTACTTGTACCCAGTACCTAGTTGTAACTATTATAAAACAGCTCATTAAATAGGTACGCATTTAACTGATTTCCATACTAATTGAAATGCCCATAATAATTATAAAGTTGTAATCTTTTATGATTCTGTGAGGCGAGCTCGCGCGTTTGAAACAATGTCTTTGTCTTTTATTGTGTACCTACTACAAGATTGCAAACATCTGCACGAGAAACTTAACTTAGAGTTAATTGCTAAAACGAGGTTAAATTTACAGTTTGTCATACAATATTGTTAAATCGTTTATTCTTCAATTGTTGGCATCACAAATGGTCAAATATGTATATATAAGTATAGGTAGTATTTGACGATTTGTTGTTAACAATTGATGAATAAACGCATTCTATTGATACTCTAGGTTAAAATATTTAACCATTGGTTGAGTTAACTACGGATAAAAAAACAGGTCCTAAGAAAATTAAATTTACGGAATAGAATACAACTGCACTGCACCCTTTTTCGAAAATCTGCTCCCTGATGAGTTCGGTGATTTCTGTTCGACTAGGTAAGGTACCTACTCTGTGTAAAAAAACTCAGAAGCCAGAGTATATTTTATTTTCAAAGTCCTACTTGTATAGTTAAATCATGTGAAAAATATGTAGGTTAAGGTCTGGTTTGGTTACTTGATGCCACACAAGATATCTGAGTGCACCAGTGCAGCCTTCTTCTTCTCGAGTTGATATTAAAGCTTACTACGCTTCAGTGCCGTAAAACGGTTACTTTCTAAAGCATACTCCTTAGTAACGGTAGTAAAAATTATGTATTTATTATTGATTCATGTACATTATTTGTGAAACATCTTTTTTTTCATATTACTAATACAATTGTTTAAAAAAAAAAACACGAATTTAATTTTGCATTCTCCCCCAAAACTTGGATGTTTATTAAATATTTCAATCATCCAAAATAATGTTGGTCAGAATTTCTTCTTAACCTACGTAGGATATGTAAATTAAAAAATATTTTGATAACATAACTGTCCAAAAGGAGTTATTATTATTCTAGCACCGAGCGGCGGCACTGCCAGTACCGCGTTCAGATTGGGGAATATAAACGCCTTAAATATTTGGGGCGATTACAGTGCAAGCACTGAACTGGTTTGAGTTTGCAAACGTGTGTCAGTCATCGTAAAGGTCAACTAAAACACATAAAAATCTTAATTACTCTACGAAGAATACAAAAGAAAAACCATTTATTTAACGAAGGCCGCATTATGTACTGAAACTACCAGTGTATGCTATATCTTTATGGTTTTAATCTCTATATTCCAGGGGTCGGACTGATCCAACGCAAAGCCGCGTGCGCAGTGAGCCCTGTCGCCGTGCTGACCAAACATGGGGATACCTACACTTTCACCATGACAACCACCTTCAAGACCATCACGTTCAACTTCAGGTTCAACGAGGAGTTCATTGAGGAGAGGCCTGATGGAGTTAATGTAAGGACGCCTCTTAAAATAATAAAAAATCCTGTTGCACCACGTCCAAAAACACTGTACCGATTGCGTACCCAAGTAGGCCGTCAAAATATAATTTGGCGAAGTGAGTGATTATTGATATATCAAACACCCAGTGAGAGTGTAGTGCACCTGTTCAGACAGTATGCCTCAATTGTGGGCGTGCACCAATTTCCGTTTACCAGCACCTACTGGGCCCAAACAATAACATTCAAAATTTACAGCGACACAAAAAGAAAACGTCGGTGCTCCATGGACCAATTGAAATTTGAGTTCAGTTTCTTAAGATATAATAGAGAGCTTTTGACTCTACTTTGCCCTTACCTTATGTTGACATATTAAATAAATCTATGGAAAGTAGGGAGTATAACTACTTATTAAACGCATATAACTTAAAACATGTAATCTCAACGCCTACTGGAGTAACAGAAATGGCATAAATTTGTATCGATCACTTTGCAACCACGATCGAAAAAGGTTCTGCGAATGTACATGAGTTGGGTTTATCAGATCACTCAGCCCAAACGTATTCCTAGGCTGTTACTATGCGTATACAGCTGGTTTTGAAATGGTGGTATGAACTCAAACTAGATTATAGTAATGAAAATATGATAAAAAAATTAAAATCGATTTCGTGTTTATCTTTTAATGACGTGTTTGAAGAAACCTCAACGAACGAAGCATTTCTTAAATTTTATGCATTGCTTTTATTATTTTAGTATCTATGTTTCCCTACCATTTGTGTAAAAGTTACAAACAAACCATTAAATTAATTTAATTGACTTACTAAAAGAATGAAAGTCCATTACACTATGAATTAAAATACAAAGATAGTGCTCCTCATAAAAAGAGTAACAATAATTAATGTAATTTATTGAAAAATGTACCTTGACGTCCGGCAAAATTAATAACACGAATTACATAAATAGAGCCCAAAATAAGTGTAAAGCAGCGTTGAATGTGATAAAAAACATACTGACACAGATTTAAAGAATTCGTGTATTTTTAAAATAACTATTGACAACAACGATTATGTAAGTCCTGACTCAATCGTAAACAAATTTAATAAATATTTCATTGACACAGTTACCAAGAATAGCCCCGATAGTTTGGGACATTCGAATTTAAATTATTTACGTACATATTAATATTGAGTCAATCAGCAACTCTGTTTCTGTGTCATATATTAGATGAGGAATACCTCTCATTAGAACAAGGAATATTTCCTGAAATATTAAAGAGATCAATAGTAAAACCGTTGTATAAAAAATGTGATAAAACTGAAACGGATAATTATAGGCCCGTCACACTAATACCAATATTCTCTAAAAAAATCTTAAGAAATTATTTAAATTTGTTGAAAAACACAAAATTATAAATGACGAACAAAATGGTTTTCGCAAAAATAGAAGCACATCTTTAGCAGCCTTTCAGTTAATACAATCAGCAATGGGCTATTTTGTTAAATAGGTATGGGGTGCCACAAGGTAGTATTTTAGGTACTCCGTTGTTCTTGCTCTACATAATCGACTTTCCTAATATTTTATATCACAAATGTGTACAATTCGTGGATGGTACTTCTATTGTGATAAAGGGCAATGACAAAGATATGTATGAACAGGTAATAAACGCTGCTAAACTAGCTAAAACAGGTTCCAAACATCTATAAACTGGTTAGAACTTAAAGGTAAAATTGGTAAAACCAAATTTATACAATTTTATACCTACCGAGGTAAGCCACTAAATCTAAAGGCAGCTTATAAAGGGGTAGTCCTGACAGAAACTGACTCAATCAAATTTCTCAAGGTTACTGTGGCAAAAATTTGCTCCTGGAAGAACCACGTAAATGATGTTTGCGGTAATATGAATAGTTTTATTTACCATCTGAGACATATTAGCTGTGAAATATCTAGAAACGCTGCAATTATTGCGTATCACGGCTAAATTTCCTCCATATTGCGGTATGGCATCAATCTTTGGGGTCGCTGCATAGAAATTGTTCAAGCATTCGTAATGCAAAATGTGTTTAAGAGCCATATTCGGGTTGAAACAAATAGAATATTGTCGCCCACTCTTGAGAAAATACAAAATGTTGACTTTGCCATGCGTTTAGGTTTTGAAATCATCATGTATGTCCCTTATGTTTTCAAACATAAGGGACTTTTTGAGCTAGCGACAAGTTATTACGCCCCCGATCACATAATATTAACAAGTTGCATCGACCAAAAATTAATCTCACGCTTATATTCAACAACAGGTATATTATGTGCATTAAATTGTGCAATCAAATTACATGTACCATAAAAACGTAACTTTGAATTTAAGCGTAGTTTAACAAATCTACTTATTGATAAATGCTTTTACAGTGTACTGAGGTTCTTGGATTATAATTTGTAAAGCAGTACTTAAAATTTAATGTTCTTATCTGCCATCATCTCAATACTTCACTCCTTTCCAGCCATATTAAAAGATAATGTTATGACTACCGTTTATTTGGTTTTCCTTTACTTTAGTAATCATACATGCCATCATTACGCAGGGTTCCTCATTTCTCCGCATCTCATGGGCATACTGTGAACACTGGCAGTTTGAACTTTTCTGCAATTTTCTTGATTGATACGCTCTCTAACCTAACAATGTCATCTTCCCATGTCGCCACCGGACGACCAATACTTTTTCTACCAGTCCTTGACCCTTCGTTTAATGGCTTACTTCACCTACCTAAACCACCACCACCTCAGCGGGTACCATAGGTGTCAATACTACGATTTAGATTCTAGAAGGAGCCGTATTAAAGCCGGCAAATGTCTTGACGATGATTAAATTTCTCATTTCCAGTTAACATCCCTAATGGTGGTCGACGGCAGTACCATGACACAAACTCAAACTGAGCACAACGGTCGGAAATCAACACATGTGCGCACTTTCACACCAGAAGTATTAACTGTGGTAAGTTTAGACTTTATTTTTATAGACTTACAAGGCTATGTGATGCAAGATTTCCACCGAGCAGGCCGCGCCGGTGCGTATTTTCCAATGTCAAAGGAAATTCTTTATCAAAAGAGTAGAAATTACTTTTTGAATTTAAGAAATCTGGGATATTCAACTGTTCTATCCCACTCTTGGGCAAATGCCTCCTTCCAGTCTTTCCACTTTTCACGAGGCCCCGCTTCCTCTTTCAAGTTAAGATGTTCAGACCACAATGGTGATGGCGGGACGGCGATGCGGCGGAATGGCGGCTTAGTTAAATGTCATATTTGGATTACACCCGCCCGGCTACCGTGGTGTGTGTGAAGATCCTAAGATCGGTTGTTCACGAGACACCGCACGACACGATTTGCGGTCACTACACACTGCAGACGATCTGTAATCCGTTCATTGGTTCACTAGAAACGATTCTGCAACGATACTGCAGTGCACTTGTATTGTTCTATAAGCAGGTGAGTGAGGAACCAGGCGCATGAGCGGTACGATGCGGTGTATTGTGTCGTCAACAAGCTCATACTTGTTTTGTACAGCCGCTAAATAGTTACTGCAAAAAAGTCACGACGACATAGCGGCATCGAAAAGCGTTTGTAAATGGTGTCGCGTATAGTGCGGCGTCGTACAATGAACAAACGGTCCGTACAAATATATGGAGCTCTGAATCGTGACCACTTTTTGTCGTGTCGTGTGTCGCGTCGTGAACAAACGGCCTAAATGGTTAATTTGTTATTTAAATTACATACAACATCACATCTAACGACTTCACAATCGCTTCAATTTTCCGCATCACATCGCAAAATGCGCAACACAGCGACCCTGGCTGTGGCTATCTTAACTAATATTATAACGAGAGAGCCCTAATTTTGTAAGTTTGTGAGAAGTGTAGGAAAAATATCTGAAAACACTACACCTATTTGAAAAAATCTTCCACCATTTGAAAGCTATAATCCATTACTCCAGGTGGCATAGTCTACAAATTATTATAACCCAGGCAAAGCCCGGGCAGGCCACTAGTTGTACATAATACTAGCTATATTTGGAATTCTCTGCCGGAGTCTGTGTTTCCCGGTAGCTACAACTCTTCTGATCATGTGTAAAATACATATCTCGATAAAAAAAGAGATGAAAAAAGAAAAAATATAACAAACAATCATAAAAAATAATATATCTATATATATCTATCTATAATTTATCTCTTTTATAATAAGATATATTATAAAAGAGATAAATTATAGTGTAAAAGAGATGTGTAACTTTTATGGTGAACAATAAAGTATATTCTATTCTCGATTACTGTAGAATATCTAATCGAATTTCTCTTTATTCGAGTGCCCAAGATTCAAAAATGGTTAATAAAACTTACGACTCTGTTAGTAACAGATACATTCAATATAGGTATTGACAAAACAAACAATATAACAGATGGCAAACCCATAAGAGATGGCACGACAGCGACCCTCGAACACACAGTCTAGGCAACGCTAAATCTTGTGTAGGATACTGTTGGAGCTGTCCCATAACCTGCGCAGTAGGGAAAACAAAATTACTGAAAACAAAACATCTTACCTAGAGAAGATGATAAAATGATTTAAGTATCACGAAGGTAGTCTAGTGAATCATTAAGATTATAATATTTCTGAATCTAATCTGTATTTTGGGAAGATATGTACTTCCCAAAAGACAGATTAGATTCATGTGTCATATTTCTAATCATATCTGCTGGACACTTGGCTAGTTTGGAGATGACGTGGTTTAAGTGATACATAGCGTTAGCCTTGTGATAAGTACCGAAAAGTCGGTAGAAAATATCTATCACCAGGTACTTTGGTACTTGGTAGGTAGGTTTTTTGCCACCAAGCTTAACAATGTTTATGTTTTAATAACCCATTCTGTAAAAAAATATACTTTGAAAATATGTTTAAATTAATTTGAAGTAAGCTTTCATCTATCGTAAGGTTTCCGACGTCGGAAAACGAATTTAGAAACTGAAATGGAGCCGTGCGGGACACCTGGCAAGGCGCGGTGATGATAAGTGGAGTAAGGTGGTGACAGAATGGCATCCAAGGACTGGAAGTAGAGGATGAGTTTGGCACAGGAACGTGGTGATTGGTACAAGAAGAGAGAGGCCTATGCTCAGCAGTGGGCGAAATCAGGCCGTGGATGATGATGATGAAGCTTTCATCCCACTTGATGCTATTCAAGATGAGCGTGAGCTTGAAGTGAGCTGTTAAGCTCACTTCAAGCTCACGTATATTTTTGTTCGTTGCTTGCATTTAATTTTGCTTTATTTGTTTCAGATCACGACAGCCGATAGTTGGACCGGGAAATGCGTCAGAGTTTACGAAGTTATCAAGGATTAGAATAATAATGCTTACAATTATTTTGTTAATTTAATTAGTTTTGTTATACGGGTGGTCGTTAAATACGTTACAATTTTAATACAGCTGGTTCTGAAAATAATTATTTTTGTATTTATTTTACTAGCTTTTGTACTCGTCTTTTGTACTCGGCAGAGTAAGAAGGGCGCGGGTGCTAAGGTGGGACGCGAAGTATCAAACATGAAACCGCCGTTTGCGTCCATGATGAAGTGACTATAAGCTAGTGCAACGTGACGCAGCGGCCTCGCTAGCGCCTAATTTTCTTTTGTTTCACCCTAACGAAACACGTCTAGCCTCTACTGTCCGCTACAATAACTCACGATACACTGTGACCATTTTATTACGCTCGGACCCGCCGTAGTCACCATACGTGCAGTCACGATCAGACCCAAGTCCAGTCACCATACGTGCAGTCACGATCAGACCCAAGTCCAGTCACCATACGTGCAGTCACGATCAGACCCAAGTCCAGTCACCATACGTGCAGTCACGATCAGACCCAAGTCCAGTCACCATACGTGCAGTCACGATCAGACCCAAGTCCAGTCACCATACGTGCAGTCACGATCAGACCCAAGTCCAGTCACCATACGTGCAGTCACGATCAGACCCAAGTCCAGTCACCATACGTGCAGTCACGATCAGACCCAAGTCCAGTCACCATACGTGCAGTCACGATCAGACCCAAGTCCAGTCACCATACGTGCAGTCACGAGCAGACCCAAGTCCAGTCACCATACGTGCAGTCACGATCAGACCCAAGTCCATTCACCATACGTGCAGTCACGATCAGACCCAAGTCCAGTCACCATACGTGCAGTCACGATCAGACCCAAGTCCAGTCACCATACGTGCAGTCACGATCAGACCCAAGTCCAGTCACCATACGTGCAGTCACGATCAGACCCAAGTCCAGTCACCATACGTGCAGGCACGATCAGACCCAAGTCCAGTCACCATACGTGCAGTCACGATCAGACCCAAGTCCATTCATGTGCTAAATTTCATCCAAATCCGTTTTTCAGTTAAGGGTCAGCCACCGGTAAAGCTGCAGTGACAAGCAACGCATCGTCTGTTACGAACCGGTCAAAGCACAGACAAAATCGAAGCGAATGGAACCCCCATTTTATTACCGTTTTATTACTCACTAGTTGGCGCCACTGTTGAATAAGGTCCTTAAATACAGCCTTTAAACGTTGTTATTACGCGCACGGAAGCAGTGTTTGAATTAAAATAATTTCTAATGCCGTAGAAATGCGATTTAAATCGAGTTTGCGTTTTTTTTTTCGATAAATAGGAGGAAAAAAATTTCCGAAACATAAAAGGAGGATAACATTTTTAACCGACTTCCCAAAAAGGAGGAGGTTCTATGTTCGACTTCATGTTTGTTTTTTTTTTTTTTTTTTTTTTTTGTTTATGTTCACCGATTACTCCGTCAATTGTGGACCGATTTCGAAAATTCTTTTTTCGTTTGAAAAAGTATGTTCCGAAATTGGTCCCATTTTAATTTGGTGAAGATCTGGTGAAGAACTTCGGAGACATACAACAGAACTCTTCAATAAATAACGGCAAATCTCTCGGGATCGCTGCAATCGCATGTCTGTTTGTTGTTTATAACATTTCATAACATAACATCACGCCAGTTCACTCTTAAGGGGTAAGCAGACCTCTCATTTCACCGGTTATGTTCAAGTTTCATGAAATCTATTCTGGCGAAATAGTTCCCTTACTAACTTGCCTATTAGGTGCGTACAACTAAAAAGTGAAAAATACTACCGACTTCCAAATACAAACTACAAAGTGAAAAATAACTTAATTTTTTGAAGTCGGTGTCCATAACGCAAAAAAATGGTACCTACGAAAGAGACCGACTTCAAAAAATTAAGTTATTTTTCACTTTGTAGTTTGTATTTGGAAGTCGGTAGTATTTTTTTTTGCAAAAAGTTTTTTTGATATTTGGAAAATATACAATAAAAAAAAAACTCGCGCTGGAAGCCAAACAATTATGCATTTTGAGGACCTCACCACCACCACCAGCGCCCCTGGCGGAAAATTCAAACACATTGCCCCTCTTAAAAAAATATACAATTAAAACATTATTGTCCCATATTTCCCACAACGTAATGCATACATGCCCAGACACAAAAAGACGATATCGATCGATTCTGTATCAAATGTTTAACCCTATTCAACGGTTTCTATACAGTGCAATATAGGAGAAAATATACAAAAAGTAACAAGATACAAAAATGCTATCGTACAATATAAGAACATTAAACCAAACAATAATAGTCCTCCAGACCAAATTTCTGCCACAATCGCTGGAGATATTATGATAGTGCACAAGTGTGTGCACAGGTATATTTATAGTCCAACAGAATGGGATGACAATCCCTTATGACCTGAGAGATCAAGCGCAATACTAACGGCATATTATGCTCAAAGACACGGGCATGGGACGCTGCCAACTTCCAAACTCCGGAATAAAAAGAAAAATAAAAAGAACGGGAGCAAGAAATTCCTTATGGAAAACCCAATAAATCTTTGCCTTGTCTGAAAATCTTATCCAGGACCTCACGCTAAGCAATCGCACTTGCGACCGTAAGAGTAGTCAAGGTACCTAACTAAGAACCTTGCAAATCCTATTTATCAATCTGTGACTTTCAGGCGCCTATCAAGAGTCCTTAAGAATCACTTTGACTTAGAATAGAAGAATAGAATAGAAATACATTTATTCGACACAGACAACACAACAGCAAAAAACATGGCGTTAAAGACAGTAAAATGCAAAGAAAAATGTGCTGAACGTGCCCATACCGAAAGAGTTGCCAACTCAGCATCAATATATATTAGCCTATGCTGGTAGAGAACGACAGATAGGCGGCCGTGGTAGAGAAGAAACTATATATAAGTTTCTCAGTGAAGAAAACCTAATAAATATTTGGATCTTCTTATTTTAATTTTGACAACCATCTTGTTATTTTTGTCTGCCTAGCCTTTTCCCAATTATGTTGGGGTCAGCTTCCAGTCTTATCGGATTCAGCTGCGTACCAGTGTTTTATATGTAACGACTGCCTATCTGACCTGCACAACCCAGTAACTGGGTAACACGAGACCCCTTGGCAAGACTAGTATCAAATCTTAAGCTTCTGAGTACCCGTAACGACTGTCAAAGATCTTCAAGTTATTATTTAGCCACGAGCTCCTTTGATCTTTTTGTAATATATTTAAATCAACCACATTCCTAATTCTCGACAGTGTTACCAACCATATTTTTTTGTGTACCACCCGTATAATAGTAGTCCATGGTCCCACCTGAATATAATGTTGCCATTTTTTTGTTATTCTGGACCCTACACACATATACTATATCCACAACACTCTTTCTAGCCATAAAATTTTTCACACAGTCCCTACATCGTTTCTTTCGTCTTCTCCAACTCTTATAATCATCAATATCCATACTGTCAACTGTCCTTAAGGTTGCCCTAGTCGATCATTCTTCCATACAAACGTAGTATGGCGATTACTCCACTGTTTGACGATGTACGTTCAAAAAAAAAAAAGTCTAATCTAGCCCTGTATGGAAACAAAAAAGAAAAAAAAAAGTTATGAGCGTCTAAAGTTCCATATTTCAACACTAATTTTAACGCATCTTTGGGCGCAAATAAATACCATAAGAAGAAGCAAAATTGCAAAACAGTCACCATACAGGGATAGGTTAGTAGTTCAACAATGCAAATAATTTTATTTTAAACAAATAAATTTAGTCGTTTTTTCATGATATCCCAAAGGTCTGTTTATAAAATTTCGAGCGCTCGTTTTCGTCCTAAATCATCATTCATTTCGCTACAAATTTGCAAAAGTGTGTACCTATTAGTACGTGAACTAGCGTCTTACTGCTCATCACAGCATCTATCTCTTTCGCACTTGTTGTTGGATGAGATAGCACCGCGCACAAAATAGTTCGTGCCGTCGACTAGGGCAACCTTAAGACTTGACCCTCATTCCTCAACATCACGTGCTCAAAGCATGACAACCGATTTGAACCGATTATCATGTAAATTTTCAAACATCGGTGCCACTTCCTTTTATATAGTTTACTAGCAGTGCAGGGCGTTTGTCCACCGCCGCGGCCGCCGTCACCGGGACGTCAACGAGAACGAGTTTTTTTCTGTCCTAAATCACGATGACGTGACGGCGATCATATGTCCCCCGCAACGATCTCGGTGGTTATACAAAGCACAATATCTTGAAAACAAAAACCGGAGCGGTGCGATATCACGGCGCCGCACTATGGAAAATATAGGTCGGTATCGGATCAAAAATCTGTAACTTCATGAATTTTTGTCGTATCGTGATGAAATTTGGCACAAATATGCAGTAAGGTTTGGAGATTTGAATGATGTGTAGTTTATAGTGTTTTCTTGTATATCGATGTATGTTTTTTGAATAGAATGAATGAAATGGGAAAAAATCACGAAAAAAAATTGTTAAAAATTTATTTAAAGTAGAATACAAGTTTATAATGACTAAAAAGATTAAACCATGGTTAATTACAACAAGCAAAGTAAAAAATATATACAGTGAAACCTGGTTAAGTGAGACATCAAGGGACCTGCAATGTTGTTTCACTTATAGAGGTATTCCACTTACCCAGTGTCTCAGATATCCAGGTATAAACAAATATCTGTCTCATTTACAGAGGGTTCCATTAATAGAGGTCAGAATACAGGTTATTTCAGTTAAAGAGGTGTGATTATTAGAACATTGTGATCGAATTTTATTCAATCACAATGTTAGACGGGTAGAATAAGAATAAATAGGTAAATTAACAAAACGATTTTATCTCAGTTACAGAGGTTTATGCATATAAAATTCACTCACTGTCTCAGTTATATATAGAGGTAACTATGATGACAAATCGAAAGAACGAATCCCAGATATAGAGGTTTGCTTCGTCCCACTTACAGGGGTAATTCAGTACCAAAGTGTTGTGACCTTAGCATGAGTTCCAGTTATGGGGGTTTCTCACTTATCCAGGTCCCACTTAACCAAGTTTCACTGTATATATATATATGAAAACAATTTACTAAATTAAAATCATATTACTAATAGGTACATCCTATACTCTGGCTTCAGGAAATGATGTAGCTAGGTACAAATATAAGTAATAACTAAATATAAATATTATTTTTAACTTATACCACTTCAGGATCAGGGTCAGTAAATGCGGGTTCACTTTCAGGTGCCACGTTTGAAAGACTTAGTGCCTCTTCTTCAAGTTCTTTCACATTTCTTACGTACGGTTTTCTCAAACTTGTTATATATGGATCTGACGTGTATAAAAGCGTCTTAAAGACATCTTCATTTGTAGCAGATCGGGAACATTTTCTGGCATGATGAAGTCGTATGTTTCTGTAGTCTTTGTTGCGAGACTCTTGTGCGTCTTCTGATAGCTGGATAGGAGAAAACGTTATCAAACATTTTGCGGTGCTTCCTATTGGATGTTTGATAACGTTTTCTCCGTGTATGAGTATTTTATGAACGGAGGATGGCATATAATACCAATCGTAACTCTTACATAGATTCTTGCAGTTTCTATTGCATATTCTCCAAATTTTTCAGGGTCGATCATCATTCCAGAAGAAAGAACTTGCAAGATAATGTATAGGCGTTTAATCAATGCCTCATCTACACCTGTTATTTCCGATGAGCAAGTGCTATTATAAAAGAATCTTCGTGCGGTATTGCCATCGTTCGTATTCCCGGTAAATTGCCGAGGTTTGTCGACGATTAATCCCAACTCCTCCCTGAAACGTTTTTGAACAAGTTCTTTCTTGTCTTTTTTTAATCTCTTATTTTCCTCAGTTGAAGCAGCCCAAGTCTTAAACGAAAGATTATAGGAAATATGCAATATCATTTCCATGCAGCGAATCCAGGCGTGTAAGGTGGACAATCCGTATTGGTAGGCGTTTTCGTTTTTAGGTCTGGCAGTTACTTTCGATAGGTCATTCATTAGCCGTGGAGTAGCCCCACATATCGTGCATGTGGAACCAGATGGAGTATCTGTAAGGACCTGAGCCACCTTTCCATCGATCATCGTTAGAAATAGTTCATGCTTCACATTTACTGCAATACCATCTTTGTTTATAAGTGATGCTTGTGCAGCCCTAATTTGATTTTTAATATCATCGACAACTGCCTTGGTTTTTTCTGGAGTTTCCTTACAAAACTCAATAGAAATGGGTCTGCAAAAACGGACAGATGAAGGTACCGGATTTTGCCAAACAACGGATCCCGATTGCACATCAACTAATCTGATGGGGACTAATGAAGTGATGAACAAATTGGCATTTGAAATTGTTTCCGACTCTTCTGCAAGTATTTGCTTGTATTGGCTTTGACCAGATGAACCATCACATCCCCATTTACAATAAAGGATCAATGTTCTATATTGTTCTTGGAAAACAGAATCGATTTTTAAAATCCTAGCAGCAGTATGATCCAATAAATCTTGGATATTAATCACTTTAGCATAAGTATTCGTGATTTCGATTGTAGAAGATGGTGGATAATAGGATCTTTTTATTTCTTGTATTTTGTAGTAAGGCGGGAATATACAACACTTTCGTTCGTTCGTTAAGTTTTTCAGGTACATATATTGTGCTTTTGTTAGATCCAAATCTATAAAAGCACTCAATGCTTCCGTATCGGAAAGAATCTTCATCTGCTCTAAGTCGTTCCACTTACTTGAGATATCTAATTTATCTATATCTTTAATTCTTCGACAAGATGAGCTTCTGTGTACTCACGTAAAGCCCGTAGTCCCTGCACATAGGCGTTTTTTATATGCTCGAAGCCATATTCTTGGAGTAGAAGAGTGTTTTTCCTCTTCTTGGTAGATTCTGAGGCGTCTCCATAAGCCACGCATGCTCTTCCTCGTTGGCCAGATGTTGATGGCGTAGAATATTGTTCAGAATCCGGTAAATTTAACGAATACGTTGAGTCCAACCAAGTACAATTCTTCTGTAAAAATGTTTCTTTTTTTCCGAGATGCCAGGGCCCAGCGCTTGTTGAAAATAGGAAGAATGTGCCTTTGTATGTCACTAATTATAAAACACAAGTTGTTTTCAGAAACACTGAACTTTTCCACTAAAACTTTTGATAATGATTCCATGGTCTTGCCACCCTCGATATAGGGGATTATGAAGTCTCGTTTGGTACAGCTGAAGGAAGACATTTTAACACTTCACAATCTGCAGAAATAATAGGCGTAGATGAGATTTGCTTCACTTGAAGTTACACTGATGTAGATGGTTCGAATAGTTTTTGCTTCCCTTTATATACTCATTTTACAATATCAAATTGGTACCTACATTATCATTATCTTGTAATTTCCCACGCAAACCGAGTGCAAATTTGATAAGGTCCCTTTGTTATCACGAAATAATGAAGAAAATATCCAAAAAGTTCCATATTGTTCATGTGAATGGTGTCAGTGGTAAACCGCAAAAGATATCAGTTTTTTCTCATATCTTCTAAAACCGCAAATATCCGCACCTGATTTTTTTTGTATTCTATTTATGAATAGTTAGACTACTAGTCAACACAAAAAGTAGCGGTTGGGCAAACGTGGGTAACGTTGAAAACCTTCGACGAAAAAAAATATAAGTGAAAAATAAGGTATGTCACTTTTTAAGTAATTACTGAAATATTTTTCTTTACTTTTAAAATCATTAAGCTGTATCACAAAAAGCATAAAATAACCTTTCTAAAAATGTAAAATACTGCATATCTGTACCAAGTATTTTTTCACAATATGGTATTGAAACATGTATACGCAAAGACTTGAGTTTGGCACTTCTGTCTTCTATACTATCTATGAAAAGAATAATAATTTGTGAAAAAATCCTAATGAATATTATAATTTAACTATTAGAGAACCTAATAAAATAGCCATATTATCCAAATTATGATATTCGTAAAAAGCATTTTTGATATGCGCTTGTTCTACCATTTTCCATAGTGCGCCGGTGTGGTGGGCAAGTTTAAGCGTATTTTTTATTGCTGATACATCGGCTCGTAACAATCCCGCGTCAAGTTCTAGTGGTCATTCCGAATTACTCGAACTGACGGCGCTCGGGCGAGGGGCTTGCGGTGAACAAGCGGCTATAGTAAATGTATGTGTCGTTACATCGGGCTGACATCACGTTCTCGTTGACGTCTCGGTGACGGCGGTGAACAAATGCACTTACTACTATTTGGGTGGCGAACAGGGCAGTCACCCGTTCGCTCTTGCTTACAATTTAAACTATTTTATTTTATCCCTCAATCTTGCATGCCATACGGTTGTGCAATAACTAAATTACATCTATCCTAAATTAGTGCGGTATACCGTTTTGCCGTCTTAACGTACATGTTTGCTTGTATATACAGCAGCAGAGAATCTTCATCCCTAGAAATGTAGCAAAAGCGACATCTATGGACAGGAGGATATACTACGATGTTTACGTGCGCCGTGTGCGCGCCATCTCTGTGATATCATTGAAACTGCTAAGACATTCTAACTAGAAATAAAAAAAACTGACGGCGCTCATGCAAGCGACCGCTCAGTAATATCACAGATAATATAATACTATACAGTAGTAATATTCATCACATCCTACCTATTGATATGCTAGTATTATATTATCTGTGCTATTGATATTTTTAAACTTCCAAATGTGTTTATCAACTACGGACTCGGTTTTATTCCAAAGTGACTTGGACCGGCTGACTAAGTGGTGCGAGCACAACAAAATGTTACTGAATGTAAAAAAATGCCATCACATCAAATTCACAAGATCAGATAGATATGGATAGATTCGCAGTCAGTTTATAAATTGAATGGTGAGCGGCTTGTGGAAGTTGAGACTATACGTGATCTAGGTATTCAGCTCGATAAAAAGCTTAGGTTTGTCGAGCATATTGACAAAACTGTATTAAAATCATCTAAGATGCTTGACTTCGTTAATAGAGAGTGTAAAAATTTCAAAATGCCCAACATTAAAAAAAATATGTACAACTCGCTAGTTATTTGGCTACGGAACCCTAAAAACAAAAACCATATCGAAATCCGTTGCGTGGCTTAGAAGAAGGTAGCGGAGAAACAGAAATAGCGTCACATACGCGGACAGCGACTTTGTTTTATACTATTTAGGGCCGATTTTTCAAAATGAGGAATAAAAATCAAATTCAAAAATCGGTTTTACAGCTTTTCTATAGAGAATATATCAAACAGCCATAATTATTCTTCAGATTAAAAATACTTGGTTATTGAAAAATTGGTCCTTACAGATATTTCTAGCAAATCAACATCCATTTAAAATATATATATATCCGGACATATATATGTACGGACATAACTTAGTATTCGTTCACACAGAGGTCCGTTTTATCGTATACGTTTTTATTCGGCAATAGCGTAGGTAGTTGTATGAGCGAGTTCATACACACAAAATTAATAAAATACTGATCCGTTTATGTTTAATGAATGAAATGGGAAAAAATCACGAAAAAAAATTGTTAAAAATTTATTTAAAGTAGAATACAAGTTTATAATGACTAAAAAGATTAAACCATGGTTAATTACAACAAGCAAAGTAAAAAATATATACAGTGAAACCTGGTTAAGTGAGACATCAAGGGACCTGCAATGTTGTTTCACTTATAGAGGTATTCCACTTACCCAGTGTCTCAGATATCCAGGTATAAACAAATATCTGTCTCATTTACAGAGGGTTCCATTAATAGAGGTCAGAATACAGGTTATTTCAGTTAAAGAGGTGTGATTATTAGAACATTGTGATCGAATTTTATTCAATCACAATGTTAGACGGGTAGAATAAGAATAAATAGGTAAATTAACAAAACGATTTTATCTCAGTTACAGAGGTTTATGCATATAAAATTCACTCACTGTCTCAGTTATATATAGAGGTAACTATGATGACAAATCGAAAGAACGAATCCCAGATATAGAGGTTTGCTTCGTCCCACTTACAGGGGTAATTCAGTACCAAAGTGTTGTGACCTTAGCATGAGTTCCAGTTATGGGGGTTTCTCACTTATCCAGGTCCCACTTAACCAAGTTTCACTGTATATATATATATGAAAACAATTTACTAAATTAAAATCATATTACTAATAGGTACATCCTATACTCTGGCTTCAGGAAATGATGTAGCTAGGTACAAATATAAGTAATAACTAAATATAAATATTATTTTTAACTTATACCACTTCAGGATCAGGGTCAGTAAATGCGGGTTCACTTTCAGGTGCCACGTTTGAAAGACTTAGTGCCTCTTCTTCAAGTTCTTTCACATTTCTTACGTACGGTTTTCTCAAACTTGTTATATATGGATCTGACGTGTATAAAAGCGTCTTAAAGACATCTTCATTTGTAGCAGATCGGGAACATTTTCTGGCATGATGAAGTCGTATGTTTCTGTAGTCTTTGTTGCGAGACTCTTGTGCGTCTTCTGATAGCTGGATAGGAGAAAACGTTATCAAACATTTTGCGGTGCTTCCTATTGGATGTTTGATAACGTTTTCTCCGTGTATGAGTATTTTATGAACGGAGGATGGCATATAATACCAATCGTAACTCTTACATAGATTCTTGCAGTTTCTATTGCATATTCTCCAAATTTTTCAGGGTCGATCATCATTCCAGAAGAAAGAACTTGCAAGATAATGTATAGGCGTTTAATCAATGCCTCATCTACACCTGTTATTTCCGATGAGCAAGTGCTATTATAAAAGAATCTTCGTGCGGTATTGCCATCGTTCGTATTCCCGGTAAATTGCCGAGGTTTGTCGACGATTAATCCCAACTCCTCCCTGAAACGTTTTTGAACAAGTTCTTTCTTGTCTTTTTTTAATCTCTTATTTTCCTCAGTTGAAGCAGCCCAAGTCTTAAACGAAAGATTATAGGAAATATGCAATATCATTTCCATGCAGCGAATCCAGGCGTGTAAGGTGGACAATCCGTATTGGTAGGCGTTTTCGTTTTTAGGTCTGGCAGTTACTTTCGATAGGTCATTCATTAGCCGTGGAGTAGCCCCACATATCGTGCATGTGGAACCAGATGGAGTATCTGTAAGGACCTGAGCCACCTTTCCATCGATCATCGTTAGAAATAGTTCATGCTTCACATTTACTGCAATACCATCTTTGTTTATAAGTGATGCTTGTGCAGCCCTAATTTGATTTTTAATATCATCGACAACTGCCTTGGTTTTTTCTGGAGTTTCCTTACAAAACTCAATAGAAATGGGTCTGCAAAAACGGACAGATGAAGGTACCGGATTTTGCCAAACAACGGATCCCGATTGCACATCAACTAATCTGATGGGGACTAATGAAGTGATGAACAAATTGGCATTTGAAATTGTTTCCGACTCTTCTGCAAGTATTTGCTTGTATTGGCTTTGACCAGATGAACCATCACATCCCCATTTACAATAAAGGATCAATGTTCTATATTGTTCTTGGAAAACAGAATCGATTTTTAAAATCCTAGCAGCAGTATGATCCAATAAATCTTGGATATTAATCACTTTAGCATAAGTATTCGTGATTTCGATTGTAGAAGATGGTGGATAATAGGATCTTTTTATTTCTTGTATTTTGTAGTAAGGCGGGAATATACAACACTTTCGTTCGTTCGTTAAGTTTTTCAGGTACATATATTGTGCTTTTGTTAGATCCAAATCTATAAAAGCACTCAATGCTTCCGTATCGGAAAGAATCTTCATCTGCTCTAAGTCGTTCCACTTACTTGAGATATCTAATTTATCTATATCTTTAATTCTTCGACAAGATGAGCTTCTGTGTACTCACGTAAAGCCCGTAGTCCCTGCACATAGGCGTTTTTTATATGCTCGAAGCCATATTCTTGGAGTAGAAGAGTGTTTTTCCTCTTCTTGGTAGATTCTGAGGCGTCTCCATAAGCCACGCATGCTCTTCCTCGTTGGCCAGATGTTGATGGCGTAGAATATTGTTCAGAATCCGGTAAATTTAACGAATACGTTGAGTCCAACCAAGTACAATTCTTCTGTAAAAATGTTTCTTTTTTTCCGAGATGCCAGGGCCCAGCGCTTGTTAAAAATAGGAAGAATGTGCCTTTGTATGTCACTAATTATAAAACACAAGTTGTTTTCAGAAACACTGAACTTTTCCACTAAAACTTTTGATAATGATTCCATGGTCTTGCCACCCTCGATATAGGGGATTATGAAGTCTCGTTTGGTACAGCTGAAGGAAGACATTTTAACACTTCACAATCTGCAGAAATAATAGGCGTAGATGAGATTTGCTTCACTTGAAGTTACACTGATGTAGATGGTTCGAATAGTTTTTGCTTCCCTTTATATACTCATTTTACAATATCAAATTGGTACCTACATTATCATTATCTTGTAATTTCCCACGCAAACCGAGTGCAAATTTGATAAGGTCCCTTTGTTATCACGAAATAATGAAGAAAATATCCAAAAAGTTCCATATTGTTCATGTGAATGGTGTCAGTGGTAAACCGCAAAAGATATCAGTTTTTTCTCATATCTTCTAAAACCGCAAATATCCGCACCTGATTTTTTTTGTATTCTATTTATGAATAGTTAGACTACTAGTCAACACAAAAAGTAGCGGTTGGGCAAACGTGGGTAACGTTGAAAACCTTCGACGAAAAAAAATATAAGTGAAAAATAAGGTATGTCACTTTTTAAGTAATTACTGAAATATTTTTCTTTACTTTTAAAATCATTAAGCTGTATCACAAAAAGCATAAAATAACCTTTCTAAAAATGTAAAATACTGCATATCTGTACCAAGTATTTTTTCACAATATGGTATTGAAACATGTATACGCAAAGACTTGAGTTTGGCACTTCTGTCTTCTATACTATCTATGAAAAGAATAATAATTTGTGAAAAAATCCTAATGAATATTATAATTTAACTATTAGAGAACCTAATAAAATAGCCATATTATCCAAATTATGATATTCGTAAAAAGCATTTTTGATATGCGCTTGTTCTACCATTTTCCATAGTGCGCCGGTGTGGTGGGCAAGTTTAAGCGTATTTTTTATTGCTGATACATCGGCTCGTAACAATCCCGCGTCAAGTTCTAGTGGTCATTCCGAATTACTCGAACTGACGGCGCTCGGGCGAGGGGCTTGCGGTGAACAAGCGGCTATAGTAAATGTATGTGTCGTTACATCGGGCTGACATCACGTTCTCGTTGACGTCTCGGTGACGGCGGTGAACAAATGCACTTACTACTATTTGGGTGGCGAACAGGGCAGTCACCCGTTCGCTCTTGCTTACAATTTAAACTATTTTATTTTATCCCTCAATCTTGCATGCCATACGGTTGTGCAATAACTAAATTACATCTATCCTAAATTAGTGCGGTATACCGTTTTGCCGTCTTAACGTACATGTTTGCTTGTATATACAGCAGCAGAGAATCTTCATCCCTAGAAATGTAGCAAAAGCGACATCTATGGACAGGAGGATATACTACGATGTTTACGTGCGCCGTGTGCGCGCCATCTCTGTGATATCATTGAAACTGCTAAGACATTCTAACTAGAAATAAAAAAAACTGACGGCGCTCATGCAAGCGACCGCTCAGTAATATCACAGATAATATAATACTATACAGTAGTAATATTCATCACATCCTACCTATTGATATGCTAGTATTATATTATCTGTGCTATTGATATTTTTAAACTTCCAAATGTGTTTATCAACTACGGACTCGGTTTTATTCCAAAGTGACTTGGACCGGCTGACTAAGTGGTGCGAGCACAACAAAATGTTACTGAATGTAAAAAAATGCCATCACATCAAATTCACAAGATCAGATAGATATGGATAGATTCGCAGTCAGTTTATAAATTGAATGGTGAGCGGCTTGTGGAAGTTGAGACTATACGTGATCTAGGTATTCAGCTCGATAAAAAGCTTAGGTTTGTCGAGCATATTGACAAAACTGTATTAAAATCATCTAAGATGCTTGACTTCGTTAATAGAGAGTGTAAAAATTTCAAAATGCCCAACATTAAAAAAAATATGTACAACTCGCTAGTTATTTGGCTACGGAACCCTAAAAACAAAAACCATATCGAAATCCGTTGCGTGGCTTAGAAGAAGGTAGCGGAGAAACAGAAATAGCGTCACATACGCGGACAGCGACTTTGTTTTATACTATTTAGGGCCGATTTTTCAAAATGAGGAATAAAAATCAAATTCAAAAATCGGTTTTACAGCTTTTGTATAGAGAATATATCAAACAGCCATAATTATTCTTCAGATTAAAAATACTTGGTTATTGAAAAATTGGTCCTTACAGATATTTCTAGCAAATCAACATCCATTTAAAATATATATATATCCGGACATATATATGTACGGACATAACTTAGTATTCGTTCACACAGAGGTCCGTTTTATCGTATACGTTTTTATTCGGCAATAGCGTAGGTAGTTGTATGAGCGAGTTCATACACACAAAATTAATAAAATACTGATCCGTTTTATCGGACGTCCATCCTTGTAGATAGTTGGTCGGGATGAACATCACCTCCAGTATTGACGGATCCGTTAAAACGGTTCTGTAATTGCGGTTTGAACGTCACCTCAAGTAGTGACAGATCCGTTACAAACGATCCACGAAATACGGATGTTCCGTGTGAACGTACCCTGAGGTATTTCAAAATTTTCTTTCTAGAACATTCTCTGATTGCCAAATTAAGTTGTAGCACTCATGTTTCTGTTGTTTATACCTAGATATTTCCTATCAATATTGATATCTACTATCAATAAGTATTGCTGTTATCAGGCACATGATGATAAGAAATTATGGCTTCGATAAAAAATGCAAACTTTACACTGATACAAAGTGCATGTCCTGCCCGCGCCCCCGAACAAAACAAGATAAACTAAAAATATACCTAATAACGTTTCATAACTTTATCTATCTTTATCTATACTAACATCTATATTCAAAGTCCTCTTGAACGAAACGGAATTTAGAGTTATTGATGAAGTGAGGCAGGATTTTTCCATTCTTCTTCCTTCCCTAGCCCCATTATTTGGGGTGGGGTCACTTCACTTTCCTGCACCAAGCTGTTCTGTCTTGGGTTCTCTCTTCTGGCAATTGGGCTTACTTGAGGACGCACTTTGGCATTTGGCAGTTCGTTACACTCTCAGTTCTTCACTCTTTTCTTAACGGTAATAATAGCCTCGTAAACTATGCTTCTACAACCATTACAGAGGTGTAATATATCACCGTGAAAACTTAGGTAAAGTCTATCCATATCCTCAGGTGGAATGGCTGTTCACTTCATCGTAGCTTTCACGGTGACATTTATCGGAATAGACTGGCTACTCGTGGCCACAGCCTTGGTAAAAAAATCAAAATGCTTTTGTTTGGGGCTTATCCGCAACTGGCCTGAGGAAAAATACTACTTTCCCCTTTGGGATGGAATGGGCTGTTGAAGTTTGTAAATCTGTAATCCAGGCGGTCGATGTGGTGTTCAGGATAAGGCGGGAGGAAACGCCGGGTGTTACCATTGTGTGGATCGCCCGGAGGACACGGTACATTCGGAACATACGATGGAGGTCTGCCCCACTTCGGCGCAGCAACGCCGTGTCCTCGTGGAGCCGATCGGCGGTGGTGACCCTTTCGCGTCTGGCCCTGGTTCAGGCCATGGTACGGAGCGAGAGGGCATGGGAAGCTGACACGTTCTTCTGCGAAGCAGTAATGTTAGCATAGGAGGAGGCAGTACGCGTGAGGAGATACAACGGAGATGCCCTCACGCCCCAAGCCACCGCAGGAGACGCCCTGATCGTCGGGAGTCGCAAGCCGATCCGCGGCTACCGTAGGCGCGGGCTTGTGGACGGCGAGTAATGGGTAGCTTGCCGTCCGATAAGTACCAGGCTCGATTCGACGGCGCGTAGAGTTCCACGCGCGCCTCAAAGAGATGTCAGCAATAACTGACGGGGTCCGCTAGGGCCGATGCCTGTCTGGGTCGCGGATAAATTCGAAGAAGAGTTACCGCGGCCCTGGCACAAGCACCTGTAGGGACACGTGTGGGTTTTAGTCAGTAAAAGTCTGACACGCTCTCCCGCTTCACCCAGAGCGGGAGAAGTCATTGGATGATATCACAACCAAAAAACATCATAACCATAAAAAAAGTCGGTCGATGTGGTGGGCGAAGCACTAGATTTACCATTATCAGTCAGGTATAGTACTGTTATCAGTCAGGGAGAGTCCGATAGTTACGGATAAGGAATTTGTCCTGCAGATCATTGCACTACAATATTATGTCATTGTAACAAGTTTCATATTATCGACAAACTAATAAGTAAACTTATATAATAAATATGATGTCATATCATATTTTAGAAAACCGGCCTAGCGCAGGTCGCACTCGCGAGTGCTGACTCGTAGTCACACCAGGTTATCACACCAGTGTGACAAACAGGATTTTTTTTTCTCGTTTGTCACACCACTGATTTTTCCACACCTTTTATTCCTAACTAGTGCTGTCCTAGTTATACTAAAAGGGTTTTTCAACCTTGCCGACTCGTAGTCACACCAGATTATCACACAGTATGACAAGCAGGATATTTTTCTCTCGATTTTTTTCAATAAGGGCGGGTAGATGTTTTTTTTTTCTTTGTGGCCAATTCACATCACCCTTACGAGAGAAAACCATACGCTCAAATCGCTCATGCAGATTTTTTATCATTTGAACGTGCTGCTCAATCGTGTAACTTGCCATAGTGATTCGGCATAAGTAACTGAATAATAAATTTTTAACACTATTATACAATCAAAAGAAAATTGATATCGAAAAAAAAGAAGGGCCGACCATTTCCTTGAAAAATTGCGTTTAAAAACGGAATAAAAAAACTAAAATCATCATCATCAGCAGATCGACTTTATTAGAATATATAGGTACTGCACTAGCAATTATCGTGTACATGGTGTGGAAAAATCAGTGGTGTGACAAACGAGAAAAAAAATCCTGTTTGTCACACTGGTGTGATAACCTGGTGTGACTACGAGTCAGCAACGGCACTCGCATACGAAGGGTCCATCCGTGCCATTCCACAAAATAGTCTTGCAAAATCTATCTAGAACCGAAATATTAATAAGGAAAGTACAAAAAAAACGACTACATTTTGGGTAGCGCGACCCAAAATGCACACTCGATTCACACCTGCGCGACCCAAAATTTGGTAGTTTTATTACTTTTCTTATTATTCTTTCACTTAAAAAAACAGCTGTTGATCAAAATGAAGATAGTTAAATTGTCTTTGAGATGGTTTATATTACAGAGGGTTATCTCGCTCTTAAGTTCCGGTTTTCACGCAACGGGTACGGAATCTTAAAAACCAAAAATTTTCTCGTAATAAAAATGGAATCAACTGTTAATAAATTTATAAGTACTCAAGCTGATTTAAACAGATATAATATTATATTATGTGTTGGCACACCGCCATCATAGTATTATTAATAAAACAGATAGTAATCTGATAACAAATTGTAACAACAATAATAATTACGATTGCTGAAAATAATGTACCTAATTATTGTTATGTAATAAATAGGGCTTCAGTAGTTTTACATAATGACAGTAATGAGAATTACAATGACTTGGCATTGCTACGAGTATGTAAGTATGGTTATACTTATGACAATTCAAAATTGAATTGTTTTGTAAACACAAAAACAAAAATAAAGTACCTACAACTTCCATCTGATGTAATATTATAATGAAGTAACATTTGTTGTATGTTTGTTTTAAAGGTAATATTTGAAACTAGGTACCTACAGCTGTTTTGTTTCTTTCGCCAGGATACCTTCTTTCGCTGATAGAGTGCCATAGGCTCATCCCTGGAAAAATGCGATTTTCCCGGAATAAGTCGAGGTTTCTGTGGAATAAGCCCAGACGCAAAGCCGTGAGAAAAACTAGTTAATTGCTAACTAACTGCTACTTTAGAAGAACACTGGTTAAATTTGTTAATCTTGCAAATAAAGTTCTGTTAACACTTGATATAATTTATTAAAGAAAGAAAGTAAGAAAGAAAAATATTTATACAGCAACGGTTCTTAAAACACGCATGATACAGAAATATTTTTCCAATAAAAAATAACTTTTTTACACAAGCTTTTTAGCTTAACGTGCATTGTCATCCAAACCAAACGTATATACAAAATTTCATCTTAATCGGTTGAGGATAGCTGCTTAAACATTCAGTTGCAAGATTTGACCCGAACATACATACATTACATCCATACTTACATATTATATACATTGCAAGTTATAGAAAGCTTCTATAATAACAATATGTCATTACTTTCTTTTTTCAAATGATCATCATCGACATCGAAAGACGTCCAATGCTGGAGCATTGGACGTCTTTTACCTATTTTATTTCGCCTATGTCCGCATAGGCTTCCCCTAAGTGTCACCAAATCGAACGGTCTTGTGCGCCTCGCATCCAGTGGATTCCACAGCCCTAACCAGGTCATCAAAAGATACAAACAGATAATTCAACACCGCAAAATTGTGGTAGGTATCTCCCAAAGCCGATGACATAAAACACACCTTACGAACGGCGCCTTGAGATCGACATGCAATAAAACTTATCATATATGCCAAGAATGCCTTATCTAAATGCGAGGATTACTGCACTACTATATAAGAGACTATCATACCCCCTGGGCCCTTCAGTTTGCATCTCCCCGAGGCATCAAACCAGTAAAAATGGCATTCTTTGGCAAGGAATACAAGTTTGAGAGCCAGGAGAATTTCGAAGACTTTGTCAAGGCTTTGGGTGAGTCTATTATAAAATATTATATACTAGCTGACACGGTGAACTTCGTACCATCTAACGTTTTTTATTTTTCTAAAATTTTCTTTTAGACAAAGTTTGTATTGACTATTTTATTACAAACACAACAAAAAAATAATTAGTCAAATACTTAAGTGCAGCCGTTCTGAAGTGATGCCCTTACATACATTCGGCAATTGATTTTTATTTAGATAGAAGATATATGTCCAAAAAAAAACTTTTTGCAAAAAAATACTACCGACTTCCAAATACAAAACTATAAAGTGTAAAATAACTTAATTTTTTGAAGTCGGTGTCTTTCGTAGGTACCATTTTTTTGCGTTATGGACACCGACTTCAAAAAATTAAGTTATTTTACACTTTATAGTTTTGTATTTGGAAGTCGGTAGTATTTTTTTGCAAAAAGTTTTTTTATTTTTCACTTTTTAGTTGTACGTACCTAATAGGCAAGTTAGTAAGGGAACTATTTCGCCAGAATAGATTTCATGAAACTTGAACTTAACCGGTGAAATGAGCTGCTTACCCCTTAAGAGCGAACTGGCGTGATGTTATGTTATGAAATGTTATAAACAACAAACAGACATGCGATTGCAGCAATCCCGAGAGATTTGCCGTTATTTATTGAAGAGTTCTGTTGTATATCTCCGAAGTTCTTCATCAGATCTTCACCAAATTAAAATGGGACCAATTTCGAAACATACTTTTTCAAACAAAAAAAGAATTTTCAAAATCGGTCCATAATTGACGGAGTAATCGGAGAACATAAAAAAAAAAAAAAAAAAAAAAACAAACTTGAAGTCGAACATAGAACCTCCTCCTTTTTGGGAAGTCGGTTTAAAACTGAAATTCATCTAAACAAATATAATAAAAAAGTAACATTTTTGTATGTTTATGTTTGTAAAAAAAAACTGGCAAATCTGATTCAATTATGATTTTTTTCACGGTTTTCACGGTGGTTTTGAGTTCTACACACCATATCTATAGATTGTAGTATAGTGCCACATGACTTCGTTAATTCCCTTCATGATATAATATTTGATAAGGCAGACCAAAGTTTACAATATATTATATCACCGAGTGCATTAAAATTATCTATAAAAAAGTATTATGCTAATCTAATTGATGGATTTTCTGATTAGAAGAGGAAACATGCAACTACTTTTATCAGAAAGCACTTGGACTTGACCGACTGTCATATAATCAAAGTTCAAAAACAAATATAGTCATACTAGTTAGCCATCATACTAATTTCTGCCAGTGGCCTCGCCCGGGGTAAAGTCGGATATTTTCCCAAGGGACCGAACTCCCAAGTATAAAAGTCTTACTATGCAGCAGAATTAACGACAGTTGGTTCAGCGATTTAGGTGGTAAAACGTAACAAACAAACATCTATTGTCATGATACATTTATAATAAATTTGTGTGGATTGTTTTTTGGCGGCAAGACACTTGAGCATGATTTCCATAGTGTCCAAATAGGAACTATTTTACCAAATAGGACAACTGTTCAAAAGTCACGCAGAGTACGAAGTTTAATAACTTCAAGTTAGACTTGATCGTCATCATCCTCCTGTTCCCAGTCCCAGTTCATTTGGGCTCGTAGTAGTATGTCTTCTTCTTCCATATATTATTGTCAAACTGAACAGAATTTTACAGTAACTTACTAGTTTTATATCGCAGAAAGTACATTAACTTTAGGTTATAAACATTTGAACTGGATGCTACCAAAAATAAATGCAGTGTAGATCCAATTTTTGTGCAGTTGATCAGTCTCAGTTTTGTGCAGTTCATAACTGCATCGAAAATGCCAACCGAATGCGGTTGCAGTTGGCGTGCAGTTAGCTTGAGTGTGAATACATTCTAACTAGTGGAATGCGTTGTGGGTTTATAGTTACGATGCTGTAACGCTAACTTTATCCAAACTGCATTTTTTTTAAATACAATCTGCTTGTATAGACGCTTAGTGGCTTAAAATTTGTCTAAATCTTTATAATTGTGTCTCCAGGTCTGAACGCCGAGCAAACTCAAGGCTACCTCAACTACACGCCCTCTGTCAAGTACACCAAAGATGGAGACTCCTACACCGAGACCTCAATCACTCCTCAGACCAAGAACGAGACCAACTTCAAGTCTGGAGTCGCTTTCGATGACAAAACTGGTGACCGTGCCGTGAGTAGATTTTATTATTAAATTAAAATTTCGGTAGCAGTGATCTTCAGTGCCTAATGCGACGTCTCTTCGCAGACCATGTTGAGTAAGGACTATTTGAGCCCTAAGAAAAATAAAAATCTAAAATAATCTACATGCTGAATGATATCATTTTAAGGATTGAATAACTTCATTACTCAAATTAGAATAGGTACAGTAAAGTTTTGTTAACGGTGTACTTCATCGGAAAAACTACTGCCACCATGACTATTTCTGGCGCCAAGCAGTGTTTCTGTATTCTGCTTTGAACGATATGGGTGCCGGTGTAATTACAGATAGACAGTTGAATTTATTTTTTATATTTATATGTTTTCCTAAATCTGTGTGTTAAAGTATACCTTCCTTCTTTAAATTCATTCTAACTTCTGATGGTTTCTTAATGTCTCCTTTCAGAGCAAGACCACCATCACCGTAGACGGTGACAAAGTCACCCGCGTGCAGAAGTACGATGATGGCAACGATATCACCATCGTCAGGCAGTTCTCTGGCAACGACATGGTTGTGGTAAGGAGCTACGACTTATTTATACTTAAACAAACATTGAAATGCCTGGATGAAACGGTGCTCGTGGCTAAGTCATGTCAGCCACATGGGTCAATCGATCAAGTTAAGCTAAGCTTGCCAAGGTCGGTCCGTGGAATTGTAACCAACCTACTGAAACCCTTCCACGCCTCTTAAAATACGTTAAGCCGTATGTCCCGGCTGTCATTCGTGGCTGTTTAACAGTCGACGTCAGTTACTCACATGGGTTTTGGAGGTTAATTAGACCTTAACATAGTTGGGAGACAGCTAATGAATTGGAAGAAAGTGACAGACGATCGATTTATGTGTATGCAATTGAGATCCTTACATAATGATGACCTGCAGTGGACTTCTGATAGGCTGATGATAACAAACTAAGAATATTAACTGCAAAAAAATCAGTTCTCGCCGGGTAATATATTCATTGCATTCTTTTCTACCGCACTATCCGTCATCCACCTGATTCGTGGTCTGCCAAAGTGCCTATTGTCTCCAATCTAACAGCTTTCTACCTCAAATACCATCCAGCAGCATGATTTGCTAATATAAATAGAACTTTACAATGGAATCGCTTGCGACAGATTAAGCTGACTTTTTGATTCTCAAGATTTATTGTCGAATTCAATAACGTTCTAAGTTTACTTGGAGATCACTGACGACGGTGAAGGAAAACATCGTAAGGACACCTGGACTTATAGTTAATATAAATCTAAAATCGCCAACCTGCATTGAGCAGGATTGGTGATCAATGCTAGTGCCTTCTAAGTAAGAGTGCCTTCTCTGTCTGAGAAGAGGACTTTGCCCTGCAGTGGGACAGTTACAGGCTGGTATTATTATTTAATAACGTATCTTTTTCGGCATTTTGATAGGCATTTGTTCCTATATCTCTAGTAAGTCAATCTAGTAATCGACCGTTACTTTGCAAAGCACTAGTTATGTACTGACAGTATGTAGCTATTGCTGCATATAACTTAACCTAACTCAAATATCAGAAAATTCGTAGAATTAAGATATGCGTTTGGGTAGATATAGATAAAATATACTCCATAGTGATTACCGTACAGTAAGATATGGTAAGGGCCACACCTTGCTGCGGTGACACAAAGCAGTTACGTTTTGCAAGTAATGCTGTTTATTTGCACTATTTATAGCATGGTTATCTTGCTGAAATTAGGGCGTTCTCATCAAAGTTTAACCATAACCAAGATTACGAGTTATGCAAGTCTGTGGGACGTTCACATTCTGTTTTTTGTAGCGCCTAAACTACTCATCACTAATGTCCAGTCGTACGCCATTTATCTTGATTCTCGGCAACTTTCATCCAGCTGCTACCAGGCACGAGCGGATAAGGGCATCCCTCCGTATGATTACTGAAAATTATTGATAGTTGATTAATATTTTGTTTCTCTGTTGTTTCAGACCCTCACCTCCAGCAGGTGGAACGGCGCCGCCAAGAGATTTTACAAGGCTTAATTTATTAACTGTATGTAATAAGTATTTATATCATTAACAATTTTCGGACCAAAATAATTATAAATTTTCTCAATTATATGAAGTTGTTTTATTGATTTTAGATAAGGTTAAGTCTCGAACCATGCGCTGGAAAGTATTAAAAATTACTTATGGCGCGTTTTCTATATAGGGTGTACTGGTTTTTTTTTTGGAGAATTTTGTTTATTTACATGGGAGAAGCAGATTTTAAAATATGACCGCACTTTTCCGTTACACCTTGTATATAAAAGACATACCGAATACCACTACATCAGTGCTATGAAGTATCAATCTCACCGTGAAAACATAGATGAAGAATAGTTCTCGAAGTGAACTATCAACCTCTAGGATCAGTTGGAAAGACAGCTTACTTCATCTAAGTTTTCACGGTGACTCTTTTTACAAAATCGACTGGCTTTGCTGCTACTATGTAATACTTTACTGCTACTATGTAATACTCTCAGCATGAAAACTTAAAGGAAGTGAGCGATTAAACCACTGCAGTTTTAGTGAGAAAACTTGTTAGGTCTTCATTTGATTGACAATTCGCTTCACCTTAGTTTTCACAGTGATAGTTTTATAAAATAGACTGTCTGCTAAGAATGACTGTCTAGTAGGTAGATTTCCCTTTCCATCGATTGTCTCTTGTCAAATTGAATCAATATCGGTACTTAAATTTGGCAGTTAATATAAAGCAATAAACTCACTTTCTCTTACACATTAGTGTCAATGAACGCGTGTTACTGGCTACCTGACCAAAATACCATCTGCTAAGTGACCTGATCAGAATTTTAATCGATTGAACTGAAAACTGCACTAGACCACCCACCCATCGTAGGTATAATATCCATCAATTGGTCCCATTAACAGAGCAACCTGAAATGGCAGTGGACAGAGGCTCTAGACATGTGATATTATAGCAACGAAAGCGACACGACTAGTGATGGGTCGACAGCATATTCTCTCACGAAGAATTTTCTCCGATCGAGAATGTTGTGCAATGTTCTTTAGGCGGAGAAGTTACGAGAATTTAAAATTGGAAAAGTTTACCTACTCTATGAGGTTTCAGAGTGGAAATAGCTAAAATATTTTTTCTTCTCGCATGGAGAATATTCTCTGGAATTTACCATCACTAGTCGTGACTAGTGATAGAATAAAGGAAGAATGAAGATTCTGGTATAGCGAATCTTTACCGGAAGACGCCAAGTTTGAAGGCCTCCCACTACGGTCCACCGTGCACGCGGTGAAGGCCGCGGATGAGATTGCAGGCTTGGCAACCAGAAAAACAAAAACACGAACCGGTTAACGCCTAAGTACATAGGGTATTTTTCTTTCGGTTTTGTTCTACCTTTAACCACAATTAAAAGAACATGAACCGGTTATGAACAATTTTTATCGCCTACCTTCAATGCGCAACCGTGCTGAAGTACAAACACGATTTATTCGTTAATAAACACACATTAGCAACAGTCGTACATCGTACAAATCTACACAAATAATTATATATACAGGGTGTCCCAGAAATCGACGTCAAGCCGTAAATGGGTGATAGACCAAGTTATAACAGTTCTCAGAAAAATACGAAAAAAAATCTATCTCATGTTTTAAAAAAATTATGTTCACTTTAAAAATTTACTAAAAAAATCAATCCCTGTAATGGTTCTTTAACTCCAATTGCTACAAATCCCATAATGAGACTCTCTCCGTCTCTATCGAATTAGAAACGGAGTTTAGCAAAGCTTTAGGTAAGCTAAAGTCATTTTAAGGAAGTATGGACATTTTGGGTAAAAACCGATACTATTTACAAAAAAAAATTTGACCAATTATTGAAAACGTAATCTAGCAAGTGTTACACCATTTTTGAATCCTTATTAAATGCGCCAATTTTTCATGTTACTTGCCAAACTAGCGTAGTACATTTTTTTTTCAGTACAGTCAGTTAAAGTTGGGCGAAATAGTAAATTTGAATAATTTGGTTTTGAAAAAGTTTAATTTTCTTCTAAGTAGGAGGAGTTGGCTTTGAATTTTAGGCAAAAATCTACACAAGCATTATTCAAGATTACATAATAATAAAAAAATTAGATAAATTATGGGATTTGTAGCAATTGGAGTTAAAGAACCATTACAGGGATTGATTTTTTTAGTAAATTATTAAAGTGAACATAATTTTTTAAAAACATGAGATAGATTTTTTTTCGTATTTTTCTGAGAACTGTTATAACTTGGTCTATCACCCATTTACGGCTTGACGTCGATTTCTGGGACACCCTGTATATGATTATGGTAAGTTTTTTTTATAGGATTGTCCCACTAGGCTAGGGCAACTACACAACGGTTGTTGTCGGACTGTTGCGTTCAAATCACGCCGAAAACTCTCTTTGCACATTGGATAGTTCGTATGTGGCGTCATAGATGTCGCTATGTTAAGATATAATGTGGCCTGTACCTATTTGAGTAGACTTATTAGTACGAGGGGCAAGTGCACATATATTGCTTGTCCTCCTTGTTTTCAGCGCCTACACTGATTAACTTATTATCCGTCTTGATAAGAAGTGATTAATTGCTAACACATATCTGATTAGATGTCACCACAAATCGTACGATTCATAATTTTTAAATATAAGATTATTAAAAAGTTCATCAATCATGATGACTATGTTAATCATAATAGTTTGTTACTGATAATAGATAATTTATCTATTATTATTCATTCGATGCATTTTGTATTATTATTTCGATTTATTCAGGTACCTAATTAAAATATGCTGAACTATATATACAAACTATTCATAATAATGTACAAGCGCGTATGAAACGGGAAAAGGGAAAGAAGTTATTAGGCATCAAAAAAATCATCCATATAGCAATCAATGGGAAAAGTGCCCAGAACCACGGGGTCCCAGCGCTAAGAAAATTTGGTTCAAACAAATATCACTACATGGCGCGATATGCATTGATATGCACAATTGTGTAATCATTAACATTTTGACTTTCAACTTACTTAACAGTAAATATAACAGATTTGCCTAGATATAATAGGTTAGGTTAGGTTAGGTTAAGACGGGCTGGTGTCCGCAACTCCACGTCTAAGCGCGTATTTTGCGTACGTAGATATAATATTACGCTTAACAAAGATACAATTGAAATACAATACATAAGTTAAGGGTTCACAATAAAGGTGGAAGGATTAAGGAGAAATAGTAGCTTCGCTGTGAAAATGTGCTGAACACACAAACAGACACGCATTATCGAGAATATAAAATACTTATTGTTATAATACAAATTTACTAAAATAGGCAAAAGGAAACGTTTACTATAGTTGATACTCAAAAGCATGCTGTGGTCTCTTATAATAAAAGACGTACACGGTTCTATAACTTATTACTTTATACATTGTATTAACCAACTTCCCAAAAAGGAGGAGGAGGTTCTATGTTCGGCTATATGTATGTTTTTTTTTTCAAATGTATTTCCACCGAAATCTCCGTCAATTATGGACAGATTTTATAGGTACGATAGTACCATTTTCATCACTAAAATTTACATATGCTTTCGAGGTGTCATCAAATTAGAATATGATAATGGGATCTCATGGAAATCGAGGGAACTCCTCAAATATTATAGGCATACGTATAGAAATTTTGATATTTTCATCAACACCACAAGCATTTGCACTCAAAAAGTATTATTTGGTGAAGTAGAACTGATGATGAAGACCAAAGATACTGGAACCACTTAACGATAAGTTTGTCGCGGGTATACGATATCTTGAATAATTAAGCGACTATAATGAAGCAAATACACAATAATATAAATACATTTTAGTGATGAAAATAGTACTACCGAACTGATCTGATGATGAAGTCAGATGGTAGGCACTGGAACTGAGGCCTTTTGGGATCGTCATGAGATTTAATCTGACTATAGATGATTTTCATGGTAATAAGAGGTACCAAAACTAAAAAGAGTAAAATAAATAGGTAACATTTCAACAAAAAAATAAACCGGCTTCCAAAGCAAAACATCACTACAAAGCGAAAAATAACTTTCATTACCGAAGTAGGTGTCGAAAACGAAAAAAAACAGGTAGGTATCATAGACACCGACTTCGGAAAAGAAAGTAATTAACCGACTTCCCAAAAAGGAGGAGGTTCTATGTTCGACTTAAATTTTGTTTTTTTTTTTTTTTGTGTATGTTCACCGATATCTCCGTTAATTGTGGACCGATTTTGTAAATTCTTTTTTTGTCTGAAAACGTATGTTCCGAAATTGGTCCCATTTTAATTTGGTGGAGATCTGATGAAGAACTTTGGAGATATACAACAGAACTCTTCAATAAATAACGGCAAATCTCTCGGGATTGCTGCAATCGCATGTCTGTTTATTGTTTATACCATTTCGTAACATAACATCACGCCAGTACGCTCTTAAGGGGTACGCAGATCTCTCATTTCAGCGGTTAAGTTCAAGTTTTATGAAATCTATTTCGGCGTTATAGTTACCTTACTAACTTGCCTATTAGGTAAGTACAACTAAAAAGTAAAAATAAAAAAACTTTTTTGCAAAAAAATACTACCGACTTCCAAATACAAAACTACAAAGTGAAAAATAACTTTCATTTTTGAAGTCGGTGTCCTTAACGCAAAAAATTGGCACCTACCAAAGACATCGACTTCAAAACTTAAAGTTATTTTTCACTTTGTAGTTTTGTATTTGGAAGTCGGTAGTATTTTTTTGCAAAAATGTTTTTATATTTTTAGGTTATTTTTTTGTTAAATTTAAATCTACAAACAATTGCTAGTTGGTTGCTGGCGCTGGCAGCTGCTGTGCATTTGATACTCAGTTACTGGTAGTATTAATTATAAAGGTATCTAATACCGATTTTTCTGCATTATTTTCAAGTGCCCAATATATCGTTTATCACTGCCTTTAAGAGTAGTCATTTATTTCTGTCACTGATAAAATCTTTAATAAGTCATTCAGACCTAGTAATTTTATATCAACATAATTATTGTAGAAATCAATTCTAATTAGGCACTGATATTGGTCTATGTTTAAATTCACGACGATCAATCAATAGTAGATAGTATGTAAAGTATTAGTAAACATACCGACTTCCTGTTTTCATTTTCAGGCTTTATTAATATTTAAATTGAGTCACCAGCACTGAACATAGTAATAAATAATAAAATAATAATAATAACTTACTATAGTTCCAAACTAGCATTTCACCCGCGACTTTGTTCGCGTGATCCGTATTTTATCTTACAGATAATATACTACAGATGACTTTTTAGTTTCACCCCCTTAAAGGTTGAAATTCCAAAAATCCCTTATTAGTGCATTATAAAATGAAGCCCTGTACAGTAAAATTCTTCAAAAATCTTTAACGCCCCCTAAATCGTATTAAAAGAGTAGTTGTGAAAAACTAATCTATACTAATATTATAAAGCTGAAGAGTTTGTTTGTTTGTTTGTTTGTTTGTTTGTTTGTTTGAACGCGCTAATCTCAGGAACTACTGGTTGGAATTGAAAAATTCTTTTTGTGTTGGGTAGTCCATTTATCGAGGAAGATTATAGGCTATATAACATCACGCTACGACCAATAGGAGCGGAGCATCAATGAAAAATGTTCCAAAAACAGGGAAAATTTATTCTTTTTGAGACGCAACGTATTTAGAGTAGGTGGGCTAGCTTGGTAGGTAGCCAGTTGACGGGAGCGAAGCCGCGTGGGACAGCTAGTAATTACTATTTACTTAGGTTAGTATTTATGCCAAGTTTCAAATATATAAGCCCAACAAATTTTCACCTTTGGTGTAGAATTATTTGGGTTGAAATACCTCCTCAGGGGTTAGAATTTCCAAAAACCAATAAATATATGAATTCTTTTTATCAACCAAAAGCGTAAATCTTTAATTTACGTGTCACACTTAAAAGCGTAGAAGTTTCACACAAACTATCAACCCTCTTTTTACCTCCTTAGGGGTGGAATTGCCAATAACCAATAAATACATGAATTCTTTTTTCATCTCGGTAAGAGTATTTTTGCTCTTGGATATCTGAGTGCAAAAGCCGTTTTTATCCGCTAGAGGATAAAGTAAATTAGATTTAGAACATCGTGTGCACTAAGATTGTGAATTCAAAACATCATTACACCTATTTACTTCGACCACCGTGGTTCGGAATTTATCATACAACCTTTTTACCCGACTGCCGAAGGAGGGTAATGTGTTTATCAGTCTATGTATGTATGTATGTATGTTTGTTCCTATGTGGCGTTCTAGAGACCAAACGCGTTGGCCGATTTTGATGATTCTTACGTCAATCAATTCGTCTTAACCCTGCGAGTGTCATAGGTTACATAAAAATTGGAAAAGAAAAAAATGGCTGATTTTGGGTGCCATTTTGTAGTGGAGATTTTTTTTTTCCAAACCCATCGTGCGGGGTATCAAAATAAAGGGTTTTAAGAGGTGATTTCAAAAATATATAACACTTATATGTTTAAATGTACCTAATTAAAAAAAACTAAAAAGTTGTAAATAAAAAAAAATATGCAAAAAATCAAAAAACCCGACTGCTTTAAAAGCGAACTAAAAAGACGTAAACAAGGAGAAAATCATGCTGTGCAGGTGGAGAATACATCTGGTTTTGGTCAGCCAGCTCGCGAATATGTATCCTCCGACTGCACCGCATGATTTTCTCCTTGTTTACGTCTTTTTAGTTCGCTTTTAAAGCAGTCGGGTTTCTGATTTTTTGAATTAACTTTTTTTTTTAATTTGTTAAAAACTCAGACTCGGAACCATCTTGGTGTACTTTTTTTAATTTGCTTTGTCATTTTCTTTTCACGTCGTACCGTTAAAACCTTAGGTTAAAAACAAGAAACTTGAAAACAAGTGAAATACCTAAAATTAGTAATTCTAGCGACGAGGAAGTTTATTTGACGCCACCAGAATTGACTGAAACTGTTAATAATACGCAAATGAGCTTTCTCTCTCTACAATCACGCGAGAAGTATTTGAAAACAGTACGATATGTTTAACACGTGGCGACTAGCTAAAGGAGCCAAATCTTTCTCAGTAAACGTTTTGCTGGCATATTTTATTGAATTATCCGAGACCAAGAAATCAAGAACTCTATAGAGTACGTATTCAATGCTAAAATCAACAATAAAGATGAAAAAAGACATACATATAGACACCTATCCTAAATTAGTGGCATTTTTAAAAAGAGCCTCATCTGGTCATCATTGGTTGATGAAATCAAAAATCGAAAGTTTTCAAAGCATCTGAAATTGAAAAGTTTCTTAAGGGGCTGAATACTCAAAATAGGCTTTCTTTTAAACATTTTTTAGCCAAATCCATTGAAGATGTGGCAGCGGAAAAAAGATATGTTAATCTTGATCATATTTCCGAAAACTTTGTTGTGGCCGAAACACGTTTACGCACAAAAACCTCGATACAATTGAATGGCAAAGTAACCTCTTACCGTGATCTTCAAAAGATTTTTCCGGTAATACTGACCAGCGTACGTTTGTACAATTAACAACAATAACGTATCATAACAGGACGCAAAACTTCATTGTCGTAGATTTTGAAGTTTCATTCATTATTTTTAAGTAATTCATATTATTATGTTTTATAAAAAAATCTATACAAATTCCATCGTGCTTCTCTTTTCATCCAGTGCAATTCGACAGTGACCGCTTTGCGGCGTTGCTAGGTGGACGTATGTCGCTTTTTTCCGCAAAAAGCAAAAATAATATTTAATTTATTTCTCGTCAATTCATTCTGTCAAAAAAATATCAGGTATAATGCAGCCAGATCATGTAGCCTGGTGGCTTTAATTGGAACTAACGAAATCACAAGTAATATTGTCAAAGTTTGTATTATTTTTATTTTCTGGCACTACCGCTGTCACTGGCATCTATATTTTTGTTGTATTATAAACAACTCACGTCGGTTAGTTTACTTACTAAGTCCATAACTAAAAAGTATTTAAACCTCTTTGAAAATACAACTTATGTTATCTCAATTTGAATTAAAAATATTTAAAATAGGGTGGGAGGTCGAATACGATTTCAACCTTCTTCGTTGATGTAAAAACAATAGAAGGAAAAAACACAGAACATGGAATGTTCGTCCCGTTGACGTTGAGGCGTGATTATTTCGAGAAAATATAGTTTTAGATAATATCAGATTCCCATATTTCGTTTACTTATTTATTTTCGTTTTTTTTTTAAGTTAGTAAGTCGTGTTTATATTTTATTTTGTTAGTAGGTATAAGTTGTAAAGTACAAAACTAAGCCGTGTAAATGATATTATAATTCCTTGCCAAATGGGAACAAACAAAAATGTCTCAAATCAGCAAAAAAGCTTTTGTATTCTAACAGACAAAAACATATGGAAGAGGTAATGTAATACCTACACATTTTTTAAATAATTGTTATATTGGTAGCTAGCTTTTTTAGCCCAACGCTTTCGTTTTTAGGGTTCCGTAGCCAAAGGGACCCTTTTACTAAGATTCCACTGTCCGTCTGTCTGTCTGTTACCAGGCTGTATATATTTCTGTAGCCGCTTTAACAACAAATACTCAAAACAGAATAAATAAATATTTAAGTGGGGCTCCCATACAACGTGATTTTTTTGGCGTTTTTTGTCGATAATGGTATGGAACCCTTCGTGCGCGAGTCCGACTCGCACTTGGCCGGTTTTTTAATAGTCCAAGAATGTTTGTAATCTGGTCAGTACATCCAATGCATCCAATCCAGTCCATCCTATCATATAAAATATATATGAGTATAGATTTAGATAGATTACCCATAATACGAGTACCGTCCGGGTCCATGGAACAGACATATGAATGAATGATTTTTCTTAACAGTATAAGAAGACGTTTGGCCAATTCAGAAGCAGGTGAAGCATCGGAGATTGGTTTTAACGAGTAAGTTATTATTATATAAGTATCGCTTGAACCTGACATTATTATTGTTTCGTTTATATAACTTTCATATACATTGTTACATATTTCTTAAGAAATAATCATGGCTAAGTCCGTACCAGCCCTTACTGAAATACTTTCTACTCCGAGTACGGTTGCCTTTGCGAATCTCCACTCAAGCCAGTTAATAAATGCAAACCAGAGATGAGGAATAAGACTTTTCCAAAATATCAGGTCCGTGGGTTCGCCAAAGAAGTTTATTCCGATATGGTCCCATTTAAACTTGGTAAAGATCTGATGAAGAACTTCGGAGCTATATAAAACATAACTCTTCAATAAATGACGGCAAATCTCTCAGGATTGCTGCAACCGCATTTATGTTCATTGTGCATCACTATAGAACATGCCCACTAGGTAGGTACCACAACTAAAAGTTAAAAATAAAAACATTTTACAAAAAATACAACCCGACATCCACAACAAAAAAAAATATTACAAATAACTTCAATTTCGGAAGTCAGTGTTCCGGTTTTCGTTTCTTCGTTTTTTTACACCGCCTTCCGAAAGTGTAGTAATTTTTTACTTTGAAGTTATTTTTCACTTTAAAGTGTTTTTATTTGGAAGTCGATTGTATTTTTTTAGTAAAAAAAGTCGTTTTACACCTACCACGTAAGTAGTATTCTGGCACGTTCGTGTTTTTATGTCTTGATGTTTTTGGGTCCGGCCATGTTCCAAACAATCTGAGTCGTGGTTCTCGACAGCCCGAATGATAAATAACCCCCTGGGACCACGCCTGCAAGTAGGTACTTATTGAGCTGCTCCAATTAATTTTGTTTTTTTATTATATTTTGCACCGTGAATTTTGTTATTATATTTTTTAATATTTTTTTTTGGTTTTCTTGCAATGACAAGAATATTTACTTTTTAAAGTATTATATTATTTTATTTTAATTATTGTGAATGTGAAGACTATCTGGATCATTCTTTTTTGTTTTTTTTTTGTTTTAATTTAAATTTATCTTAGTTTTTAATCATGGTCTGACAGTTTGAGTAGTTTATGCGGCCTACCCGGATGTCCTTTTTTTGGTATTGTTCGTCGAATCGTTGAGCTACTTAAATTCTGAGTTTAGCTGCTTGGTTATTGACAAATGCGTGCACTGACTGGACGGGTCCACTCAATCTGGCTGGTTCTTTCCTCAAAAGACCATTTCAGACATCAGTCTACATGGTCTTCACATGATCTAACCAATATTTTGTCTGGACTTTAAAAGAGACTGTGACCTCTGAGTTTGTTTCGGCCTTTCTTCTCAGAGTAGTCAGATAGGAAACGCCGACCTCATCTAGTTTTAAAAAATATGTTCGACATGTAAAAGTGTTTGTACAAACCAACTTAGAGAAATAAAATCATTTATCATTATCAATTGTTTGTAAATAAAATTGCTCGTATTTTTTTCGCCCTGTCTATTACTTTTTAACTCTATGTAAAAATGCAACATGTGAACAGACAGTATCACGGCTGTTGCACGCTATACACAAAAACCCAGTATATAACTTTTTCGAACAATATTTTCCAGGAGAAAGCAAAAAATATGTAAAATTATATAAATTGAAAAGACTTTTGGCAAATAATCTTGTGTTCGGTAACTACATAAAATTATAACACTTATAGTGATAGAGTTATAATATTAAAATAACCCATACGAAAATACGCACACACATATTATCTAATAATCATAGTAAACATTTTTTCCATGTTCTTACGTAGTTTTATAAACCTTTACTAGGTTGAAAAGCTTGCCTAAATAGAGCAACTAACCATTTCAAAGCCTAGTAAGTTAGTTTTTTTTTACGTAACTGCGGTGGACCCCAAAAGTACCTTTATTCAAAATTTTATGGGTCTACTCTGCTATAAATTTGAGTATCTGGGTATAAAACCATCATAAAGAAGTTGGTTCAAAATGTCACCTACTGTGTTCTTATTTGTGGCAGTCGCATAGAATCAGACAAAATTTTAATATTTATTCAATTTGCACGGCAAGAACTTGTATGACACTAGCCAGATTGCCTATTTTAGTGATCTTTATTTTCGTAGCAATAAGGTTGCATTCATAGGCAAAATAACAGTGAACGATATGATGTCAGATGCCAGCCGCCAGTTTGAAATAAGAACTTGCGCAGTAATGTTTATGTAAAAACTATCGGAAGAGTCCGTTTATGATGTGGGCCTCTGTGGTCGGCCTTGTGAATTTAATTTTCAAATACTTTTCGCTCCAATTTAAAGTTTTCCCTAAGCTGTCAATGACAGTGGGCGTGGCTTAGAACCTCAGATGTCGATTGTCAACTGTTCGAACACAGCCCCTTAATGAAGCACCTGATGCCGTATATTTGGCGGCAAAAGTAAGTCAGTTGCATATTCAGTATCTACTGAAGTATATTAATCAAGTACTTAAAATAATCTAATATGTACTTAATATATGTTGATAGACATAATTATGCATGCATATCAATTTTATTAATTTATCTACTACTTTTTACGGTACAGGTTGTTCTTATTATTGGTATAAACGGAGCATGTCAAACTAATGAACTAACACAACATTAAGAAACATTCAGATTTGTATTAGGTAAATTAATTAATCGTAAGTATTAATTAATTTACCTAATACAAAGACTAAAAGAGACCGCAACTTAGTCATTCGCAAGGAATACGTAATAATTGTTGAGAAATATCAAACCTTACGCCCGCCTAACACTCCAATCAATCGATTTTTTTTACAATATCGCAACGGAAAGTGTGTTAGACAGCCTATGGGTGATAATAACATTGGCAATATCCCACGAGAAATAGCAACATTTCTTGAACTTCCAAAACCCAACAGGGGTTCTGGAAGTTCAAGAAATGTTGCTATATATATGTACACGGGTCATTGTTTCCGACGAACTTCAGCCACACTTTTGGCCGATACAGGAGCTGATCTCCTGTCCTTTAAGCACCATTGAGGCTGGAAGTCCAATGCGGTTGTAGAGTGATACATAGAGGATTCCATCCTAAATAAGTCTAAAATATGAAAAGGCATCGTACGAGCCATTACAGTAAATGAGCCTCAGTCAGATCCTTGGACTGGCCCTTCTACATCAAAAATGAGCCGTTACGAAACACCTAACCATCGCCATCTCTCGCCAACATTTAAGCCAAGGGAATCCGATGAATCGGTTCAACTATTAGGTATAAAAGATAGTTTAACGAAAAACAGTAAACAAGTCACTAACACCAACATTACAGTACCTACCAAAAATATTACACTCAACTTAAGTAACTGTATCAACGTTACTTAATTTTTTTCTTAATTATACCTAAGTATTATTTGTTATAATTTAAAGATTATTCTGTTATACTTACCTATCATAACGTACTAGTTAAATACCTAAACTGCAATAAAAGTATCTTGTGATTGTAAATGTATTTTTTTTGCATTTAGTCATTTCTTCGCTGAGGTGGAATGAAAAGTTACGTGTTGCACTCGAGTGCAAAGATTTTTCACTTCGTGCTCTTTTGATTCCCTCGCATACGCTCATGATTCTAATTTTTGAATCATTCGCTGCGCTCGTGATTCTTTTTAAATATTTTTATAAAACATAGAAAATAAAAATAAAAACATTTAAAAATATAGAAAATAGAGACTCACCGGTATCGGGAACAGGGTCCAAGCTACCGGCGGTCAGGGCTCCAGAGAGAGGAACCTCCTAACAATGCAAGCCGTGTCCAGCAGTACTGCTTTTTGGATCAGGCCCTTGATCCGGCCGCCTAACGAGAGCCTCCTAAGGTGTTGGTCGAGGCTCGTGGCTATTAAGCCATGGGCTAACACGACTATCGGTACAATGATCGCTGTGTCCACATCCCACATGTCGACAACCTCGCGAGCCAAGTCAAGATATTTGATTTACTTATCTTTCTCGGCTTTCACGAGGTTCCCGTCATGCGGGACTGTTATGTCCCACACGCAACATTAACAATCATTGCACGCCTCTCGATTCGGTCCACCACCACTATATCAGGCTTATTAGCAATAATAATCCTGTCACCGATCCCAATACAATGTGATATTGCCATTTTCGAAAACTGAGTCGGGCACATATCTTTAGTACGCTACCTCCGATGCCACAAGAGTGTATTTCAGACAGAGCAAGTTGCTGATGGATAATCCTGGCTACAAGGTTGTGCCTATGCAAGTATTTATTATTATTCCATTTATTCATTTTTATACATATTTGTTACATTTTTAAATATAAGCTTATTAAAATACAATAAAATAAAGAAAATATTTAAAAATATAAAAAATAGTAGCCCACCGGTATCGGGAACAGGGTCCAAGCCACCGGTGGTCAGGGCTCCTGAGAGAGGAACCTCCTAACGATACGCGCCATGTCCGGGAGTACCTATTATAGCTCTTGGCTATTATGCCATTGGCCGTCACGACTATCGGCACAATGATTGCTGTATTCACATCCCACATGTCGACAACCTCGCGAGCCAGATCAAGATACTTACTTTTCTTATCTCAATCAGCCTTCACGAGGTTCTCGTCATGGGGGACCTTATTATTATTATTATGAGCCTGTTATGTCCCACTGCAGGGCCTCCCTTCCGTATTTCCATTTTTCTGTCTCTTGCTACGTCTGGCCAATCCTTCAGGTAGATGTCTAATTAGTCACGCCATCACTTTCTGGGCCTACTGCGTCGCCGGTTCATGTTATTCGGAATCCAGTCAGTGGTTACATTTGCCCAATTCTGTTGCGACATGCGGCAGATATGGCCTGCCCAATTCCACTTTAGTTTGGCGGCTGTTTTGGCAACGTCTGCGATTTGTGTTTTGGAACGAAGAATACTGTTCCGAATGCGATCTATGATTTTGACTCCGAGAATACTTCGTTCCATCGCTCGCTGGCAGACCCCGAGTCCGGACTTTTGACTTTTCGTTAACGACCACGTTTGCGCTCCGTAGGTCAGGGGAGTTAGTTTAGTTTATGTTAAAAAGTTTTATATTACATTTAAATTTTATAATCCGATATACGTTAATTTTTTTGTTGACGTGAAAGTGTCTCTCAGCCAGTTTGGTTTTATAACGAACTACAGGACAGACATATTTAGATCTCCTATAAGCCTGATAACTCACATTGTAATCTAGTTGTTTTTTTTCAATTTGCGCAAAATTGTGTAGAGCACTCTTTGTGCTCAACTTTGCAGTCTTTATATAATTGCATGGTGCTATAACGGAAATGTCTAAAAGTCATAACTTCAAGAAGAGCACTATTTGCCCTATCCAATTGCAGCACGTATGAATTTAGGGGCGCCACACCAAGCCGTTATCCCAAATGAGAGTACCGACTGGCAGAGTGAAAAGTAGACCGTTCGGAGCGTATGTAAGTTAGCACTATGTCGCAAAAGTTCTTTAAAATCGCTAGAGTTTCCTCACTCTGCCAGACATTCTCCCAATATGCACCTTCAAGGACATCAGGTTGTCTATCATGATGCCTAGGTATAACCTAGGTAGGACCTGACTAGGGGCGGGCAGAGGCACTGATCTATCTGGTCACTGCAGGTATGAGCCCTGAGGACATACGACTCATCCGGCTGTGGAAGGATTTTATTGAAAACGGGATGTATTTAGTTTTGTCGCCATTTAGTGTTATAATATTGCATCCTAACCAAGACATTACAATACCGAGCGCAAAATCCGCTCGCTCTCGGACTCCCAGTCAGGGCCATGTAAGAGTAAATCTGTGTAATAAACAAAATACCTTAGTAGGTAATATGTAGGTACTAACTAATACTACTAACCTGTATATCTGTGGATGCAAGGGGAACACCCAAATACTCCGAAATATTTTATTCCGAATTTCGATGTTCCGATTTTCAAAAGTCCGCATTTCATAATACCTATGAATTATAATCCTCAAATCCGGTAGCCTGCTCTATTTCCGAGAGGGTGACCGGCAGTCCCAGGGTGGTGCCTGGTTTATCATCCATAAGTCCCTTGTGAACAACATGGTGAAGATCGAGAATGTGTTGACCAGGGTGGCGTACCTTATACTCAGAATATCCTCGAGATATTCGCTGAAGGTTATACAGCTCTACGCCCCGACCTCGGCACACCCCGACGACGAGGTAGAGACCATGTATGAGGACATTTCTAGAGCCATGAATGGTTTCAAAACTCACTTCACCGTGGCAAATGGGGGACTTCAACGCGAAACTGGGCAAACGAGACGAGGATGAGCTGCAAGTGTGCCAATTTGGAGTTGGACATCGGAACCACCGGGGTCACCTACTGGCCAGTTTTATGGAGAAGGAGGGCCTCTATATGATGAACTCCTTCTTCAGAAATCGTGAGCACAGGAAGTGGACCTGGCAAAGCCCCGATGGTGCAACTAAAAACGAAATCGACTTCATCATGTCAACCAAGAAGCAAATGTTCAATGATGTCTCTGTGATCAATTCGGTGAAAACCGGGAGCTATGACCGCATGGTGAGAGGCACATTGAACATTACTATCAAGCTTGAAAGGTCTCGACTGATGAAGTCTACTTTCCGTCCAGCACTGATCCAGATCCAAAACCCCGAGAGCTTTCAGCTCGAACTCCAGAATCGTTTCGAGTGCCTAGGGAGCTCCGTGGACGAATAAAGCGATGAGTTCGTGGAAGCTGTCCATACGGTTGGGTCTAAGTTTTTCAAGACCCGCCGTACAGATATAAACAAAAAGCTCTCTGATCCTACTCTCAAGCTCATGAAGGAGAGGCGTGATCCTGCAGTCTTCAGACGATGCGTTGAAATACCGGCAGCTCAATGGACGGATCTCAAAGTCCTTGAAAAGCGATCTCCGCCGCTTTAATACCGAGCGTATTAAAGGCGCGATTGAGCGGAATAAGGGTTCCAGAGTCTTTTCAAGAGATCTGACTATTGGGCAGAGCCAGCTCACGAAACTGAAGACCGACGATGGCAGGATCGTATCCGCCAAACCCGAGCTTTTGAGAGAGATCGAGAGATTCTAGAGCTAGATTGACCCGGCACTATACCGAAGACATTCCGGACGTCAGCCTGTATGAGAATAGGATGGCTCTTAAACAGCTTAAAAACAACAAGGCACCAGGTGAAGACGGAACTACAGCCGAACTCCTGAAGGCGGGTGGAAAACCGGTCCTTAAGGCCCTTCAGAAGCTGTTTGATTCCGTCATACTCGAGGGCAAAACGCCACAGGGGTGTGGTGGTACTCTTCTTCAAGATGGGCGACAATGCCCTACTAAAGAACTGTAGGCCCATCTCACTTCTTAGCCATGTCTACAAGCTGTTTTCAAGAGTCATCACGAATCGTCTCGCGCGCAGGTTTGACGATTTCCAGCCTCCTGAACAAGCCGGTTTCCGTAAAGGCTTTAACACCGTAGACCATATACATACGCTGCGGCAGGTTATACAGAAGACCGAAGAGTACAACCTGCCTCTCTGCTTAGCGTTTGTGGACTACGAGAAAGCCTTTGATTCGATCGAGACTTGGGCTGTGCTGCAGTCTCTCCAACGGTGCCAAATTGACTACCGGTACATCGAGGTGTTGAAGTGTTTGTACAAAAACGCCACCATTTCAGTTCGGCTTCAGGATCAGACCTCGGAACCTGTCTTTCTGCAGCGAGGTGTGAGGCAGGGAGATGTCATATCTCCGAAACTGTTCACCGCTGCACTGGAGGATGTCTTCAAGTTTCTGGACTGGAGAGGGCTAGGCATCAACGTCAATGGCGAGTAAATCACTCACCTTCGGTTTGCCGACGATATAGTAGTCATGGATGAGACTATGGAGGACCTCAATACAATGCTCGATGACCTCAGTAGAGCTTCCGAAAGAGTGGGTCTTAGGGTGAACATGGACAAAACCAAGGTGATGTTGAATGCCCATGTTACACCCACTACTATCAAGGTCGGAGACTCTACACTCGAAGTGGATGTGTGGATGACTATGTCTACCTGGGACACACGATCCAGTTGGGTAGGGCCAACTTCGAGAAAGCGGTCGACCGTCGAATCCGACTCGGCTGGGCAGCGTTCGGGAAGTTGCGCGGTATCTTCACGTCCAACTTACCACAGTGTCTCAAGACGAAAGTCTATGAACAGTGTGTGTTGCCAGTTATGACCTATGGCTCTGAGACGTGGTCGCTCACAATGGGCCTCATCAGAAAGCTTACAGTCACCCAAAGGGCAATGGAGAGGGCTATGCTCGGAGTTTCCTTGCGTGATCGAATCAGAAATGTAGAGATCCGCAAGACAACCAGGGTTACCGACATAGCCCGAAGAATTGCCAAACTTAAGTGGCAGTGGACAGGGCACATTGCTCGCAGAACGGCAGAAAGGTTCTGAAGTGGCGACCGCGAACCGGAAGACGTTGCGTTGGAAGGCCTCCCACCAGGTGGACCGACGACCTGGTGAAGGTTGCGGGGATCCGCTGGATGCGGGACGCACGGGACCGGTCAATGTCGCGACGCTTGGGGGAGGCCTATGTCCAGCAGTGGACGTCTTTTGGCTAATATGATGAAGAATTATAATGTCTATTGTCATAGACTTACGTGTTGCTTGGTTACCGTTGTTGACTGGATATATGTCATTCAATATAATACTGATATCAAGAAATAATATGTTTTAATTCATATATAACATCTGGCGACGATGCCGTTCGATGTAAAGAAAGCAAAACGTTCGCGAGCCATCCTACGCGGTGTGCTAACGAAAACTAATAACGCATTTCAAGCAGAACATGTATATACTCATGAAGAAATAGAAACACGATTACTGACACTTCAAAATAGGAGTCCAAGGACTGCAAAACATACAATTACAGACAGAACAGGAGACCGAAGACGAATACCTGGAATCCGAAACCGATTACAGGTACGAAGTGGACGAACTTTATACAAATTTACGTACAAAAATAATTCGACTAATGAACACTTTCAAACTTCCTGAGCCGTTACCCAGCGTACCTTCCTCACAAGATGCCCACGAATTCACGAGCATTCATCGAGACGTACATCCCAGACTCAATTTCCAACCTTTTCAAGCAAACGAATCGTTTAAAAACTTTATAAAAAGACTGTCTGTTTACATGATGCTCAACTATATTACGGATCCCACAACGAAGGTCTACACACTGCTGTCCACTTTACGACCTGACATTCATGAAAGAATTTACGACCTGTGTTCACCCGACGACCCAATCAAGAAGACCTATGAAGAACTTACTGATATCTTGGACAATTTCATCGATCCAAAACCTAGCATATGGGCCTCACAGCACACCTTCATATCAAGGCTACAACAAGCGGATGAATCGAGCACTCTTTACGCGTCAGAACTGAAAAGACTGTCATCAAAATGTGATTTTAAGTGCTCACATTGTCTGAAACCCAATCTCGATTAATTTTTGTCGTTACAATTTATACGAGGGTTAAAAGATGGAGAAATTCGCACAAAAATATTACAAGCAAAACAAACAGCGCCATTTTCTGAATTAGTTCGCACGGCCACATCTATGGAAATGGGAAAAATAGAAAATTCGACCATATCTACATCCATTCGTTCACCACCATTGGACACGATCAATATTGTTTCAAAAGTACATAATGAATTACAACACGCACAGAATAAAGCACGTTCAATTAAAAGACCGACTTCTATAAGAGTGCTTAAAGGTAAATGCTATCGCTGTGGCAAAGACGACCACAAAGCAAATGAATGTGGGGCCATTAAAAGTACATGCCGAAAGTGTCAAAAGGAAGGTCCCCTAGCGCGAGTCTGCCTTCAAGGATATAAACGCAATGAAACGAACTTGCTGAATGACGACTCTGCAAGCAGCGCCAGTACCGACAGCATCGCAGAAATCAACTTTGTAAAGAATGAAATCTCAGACAAATACAAATATCGAAATTGAAGGAAAGAAAATAAGAATGAAATTTGACACGGGTGCAACACTCTCTACCATATCACTAAAGGATTTTATGAAGCTGAACATTAACAAAAGACTATTTCACACGAGCATCAAACTAAGAACTTATACAGGCGAAGTTTTTAAGCCCATCGGTGTCACGTTTGTTCGATGCAAATATAAAAACCAACTATTCTATGGAAAACTATACGTGATTAACAAAGACGTGAAACCCATCTTGGGTAGAAGCTGGATGAAGGAGTTTAACATTAAACTAGCAGAAATAAATTTGGTTGATACATGCAAGAAGACACAAAATCTTGAACAATTGCTTAAAGAGTTCGAACCCACCGTCTTCACTACAAACCTAGGTGAAATTCCAAATGTTCGAGGCCACCTGACTCTTAAAGATAATGCGCAACCAATCTTTATTAAACCTCGGCGAATTCCATATGCGCTACGATCTAAAGTAGATGAAGAAATCGACCGACTTGAAAAATTGGGAATTATTACAAAGATTGATCACTCCGATTGGGGAACTCCCGTCGTCCCAATAGTAAAACCAAACGGAAGCATCAGACTGTGCGCCGACTATAAAATTACTTTAAACAAAATGATAGAAGACGAAAAATATCCAATACCAATAATTGAAGATATTCTATCTGAAATGAACGGCGGACAATTTTTCTGCACCTTAGACATCACGCAAGCCTACCTGAACATGGTGATGGATGAAGAGAGCGCCCTGCTGCAAACTCTGAGTACACACAAAGGTACTTTTAAAGTGAACCGACTCTTGTTTGGAGTCAAAGTAGCCCCAAGTCTCTGGCAAAAATACATGGACCAATTACTACTGGGCCTTGACGGTGTCAAGTGCTTCTTCGATGATATAATTCAAGGATCGACAGAAAAACAATTATTATCCAGATTGAAACAAGTTTTGCTTAAACTTCAAGACAGCAACCTTCGTGTTAATAAAGAAAAGTGCCAATTCTTCAAAAGAAGTATCAATTATTTGGGACACACGATAGACAAAGAGGGTTTACATAAAAATCAGGACAAGATAAAAGCAATTTTAAATGCACAACGCCCTACTAATGTAAATGAACTAAGAACGTTACTAGGTATGGCAAATTATTACAACAAATTCATACCCAATCTGGCATCCATCACTGCCCCCTTAAATGAACTCTTGAAGAAAGGTGCAAAATTTACATGGTCTACAAAATGTGAAGAAAGCCTGAAAAACATAAAAAAAGAGATACTAAGCGAAAGAATTCTAATACACTTCGATCAGAATAAACCACTTATACTGGCCACAGACGCTTCACCTACAGGACTTGGTGCCGTGCTAAGTCACAAACTACCCGATGGCTCAGAAAGACCAATAGCATTTGCTTCTAGATCCCTAACCAGCAGCGAAAAGAAATACAGTCAAATTGATAAAGAGGCGACAGCTATTTTCTGGGGTTTAAAGAAATTCTTCCACTATTGTTACGGCCGGAAATTCACTCTAATTACAGACCATAAACCTCTTACATCAATTTTTCACCCGCACCAAACCTTACCAGCCTTGAGTACCATGAGGCTATTCCACTACGCACATTTTCTATCAGGATTTGACTACCATATCGAATATAGAAGTTCATCAAAGCACTCCAACGCCGACTACCTTTCACGTTTTCCCGTTGAGAAGATAAATGAGAATAAATATGACCAGCATTACATATTTCAGCTGAATCAGATAAACGCATTAAATATTTCACCAAAAATAATAGCAGAAGAAACAAGAGAAGACCCAGAATTACAGAAATTACTTGAAACACTCCATTCAGGCACTACACTTAGGGAGTCCGGATATAAAGATAATGAACTAACTCTTCAGAATGACTGCATCTTAAAAGGCATGAGAGTTTTAATTCCACATAAACTACGCCCACGCATCTTAGATGAACTTCACGCGGGGCATGTGGGGATCTTGAAAATGAAACTTCTTGCGCGGAGTTTCGTATACTGGAAGAACATTGATAAAGATATCGAAAACAAAGTTAAATCGTGCAGAACCTGTCGATTAAACCAGAATGAACCGCCAAAAGCCCCTCTGCATCATTGGGAAGACCCCACTGGCCCTTGGCAAAGAATACACATCGATTTTGCAGGTCCAATATCGGGCTATCAACTTCTTATTGTCGTAGATGCATTTTCCAAATGGGTAGAAATAATCCCTACAAAAACTACGACGAGCGCATTCTGTATTCAGAAATTAGACGATTTATTTGACACCTTTGGATTACCCTACACGCTGGTGTCGGATAATGGAAGACAATTTGTCTCTCAAGAATTTCAGACGTTCTTAACTAGCAATGGCATTGTTCACAAAACGATAGCACCTTACCATCCCGCAACTAATGGACAAGCTGAAAGATTTGTTCAGACGGTTAAGAAATCACTGCACAAATTGGAGGGGGAGAGTGGTGGAATACTACACAAGGTTCGTACAGTTAGAAGTCTTCTCCGGGCTACGCCAGTCATCTCAGGTGACTCGCCCTATATGCTCATGTTCGGAAGAGAGATAAGAACGAGATTGGTAGCCAAGATTAGAGCTCCACCAAAGGCACTACATAGGGGCAGAAGAGAAGGGGTGAGAGAGTTTGCAGTTGGAAGCAGAGTGCAAGCTCGCAATTACTCTGTATCAGGAAGGAAGTGGGAGTTTGGTACAGTGACCCGCCGACTGGAAAACCTCCACTATGAGATAGAGATTGACAGCGGATGCACATGGATGCGCCACCTCGACCAGCTGCTCCCGGCGCCTCTGATTCCTGGGAATCACGGCGGAGGCGTGTCATAGACTTAATACGTGTTGCTTGGTTACCGTTGTTGACTGGATATATGTCATTCAATATAATACTGATATCAAGAAATAATATGTTTTAATTCATATATAACATCTATTATTAAAAATCACGAAATTTATTTTACCGAAAGTCATAAATGTGATTTGTTAGTTTTCCGATTTTCATACGTTCGAAGAATTAAATGCTCGAAGGATTCTCGGTCCGTAAAACGACATTCAGATTCTCAATACTTCGAATAAACTAAAAGTCAACATGTTGTGCTAAAAAATTTAGTGACAGAAACGAATCGCTGTAAAACCGACTTTCACGCAGTCTTGTCTGCCCTACCCTAGAGTGCAATATAAGCCCGCGTAGGCGCGGAGGGGTGGGGCGGCCCGCAAGCTGAGGAGCAGGTGGATTGAAGGCCCGCCGCCGCGGCAGAAGCCGGCGAAGCCGGCCATCAAGCCGAAGCTGCGGTTGTGAGTGTTAAAACCATCTGCGACGATAAGCTCGCGTGGGGCCACCCAAACCCCGCAGCGTCGGAGCCGTGACAGAAACAATGCTTGCTGCATGTTGCATGCCTGCTTAAGCAAGCAGGCATTGTTTGCAGCAAGCATTGTTTGCAGCTGCTTGCCTGCTTGCATGCTGCGTGTTTGCTTGCACGCTGCATGCCTGCTTGCATGCTGCGTGCTTGCTTGCATGCTGCGTGCTTGCTTGCATGCTGCAAATCCCCTGTAAGGCTTTTTTTTTTCGGAATTGTATTAATAATCGGATTTCGTATTTTTTATGTTTCGAATTATCATTAAGTCAGACTTTTTATTAATCGATCTATTGCAACTCAGTATATTTAGAATAGTAATTATAAATGTTAGGAATATTGAAATTTATCTATACCAATATTATAAAGAGGAAAATTTTTTTTGTTTGTTTGTTTTTTTGTACCGAATAGGCTCCAAAACTACTGGACCGATTTCAAAAATTCTTTCACCGTTGGGAAGCTACTCTATCCCCGGGTGACATAGGCTACTTTTTATCCCTGTATTCCCACGGGAACGGGAACTACGCGGGTGCAACCGCGAGGCGTCCTCTAGTGAATTATAAAAATAGGAATAATGATAAATCGGAGTTTTTATATTCGGAATTTTGAACCATTCGGAATTATGAAAATCGGTATTTTGAAATTCGTATTTGTGACTGGCGGAATAAAGCTTTTCGTATTTATGTAGTGTACCCGATGCAAGTACGAGTGAAGCGATCAGCTCAAAAATGATAGATAGCACCCTGTGGATAGGTAAGAATGATTTTCTACTTAGCAACGAAAACCCCGAAATATTATAGATTCAGCGGTTTAGTAGGGGCAAATTGCGAAGTTCATTGTAATGTGCTACCCCGGGCCGTGGCATTTCTGGCTTGAGGGTAAATAGGTTCTTTGTTGACTGCTTACTATAGTCACCCATTTATGTTACTCGTACGTAATGAGGCCATTAATTTATAAAATGTCCATAACAAGAAGGCCATCCTTTAGATATTTGTCACCTGCCTTTAAGCTTCCAACTAATGACCAGCATCATCTTATCAGCGATTAAGATAATTCCAATGAAAATAAATCTGATATTAAGACGACCAATCACGAAAGGAAGCCATTTTGAAAATATGAATCACAGATTATATTATCTTTTAATTATAAGAGGGGGCAGACCAACTCCTCGTCATTACAGATATAGTCTGATGGAATAACAGACAAGTCAAAATAATTAATTCAACAACATGTCTTACCTTAACAAGAACTATAACTTCGTTAAGCAGGAGAACTTCGAAGAATTTCTGAAGGTTAATGGTAAGAAATCGTTCAAATAATTATATATTTCTTAGGGTTCCGTACCTCAAAAGGCAAAAAGGAACCCCTATCTGTCTGTCTGTCCGTGTGTCATGACTATTTTCTCTGGAACGCCTGGAGGTATCAATTTGAAATTTATACTGTATAATTAACTCTGTACACTTAGAGCTGTGGAACAATCAAACATCTTAATCGGTGTAATCAAAGGATATGGAAGTTTATGTCGTATATTTAACGAATCGCAAGGGAATCAAAATCCTAAAGGGAATTTCCCGTTGACCTAGAATCATGCAATTTGGCATGAGGCTATGTCCTATAGATCCTATCTCCCACTCCTATCAAGATCGGAGACTCTACACTCGAAGTTGTAGACGATTATGTCTACCTGGGACAAACAGTCCAGTTGGGTAGGTCCAACTTAGAGAAAGAGTTCAACCGTCGAATCCAACTCGGCTGGGCGGCGTTCGGGATGTTGTGTGGTATCTTCTCGTCCAATTTACCGCAGTGTCTCAAGACAAAAGTCTATGACCAGTGCGTGTTGCCAGTGATCACTTATAGGCTCTGAGACGTTCTCGCTCACAATGGGCGTTATCAGAAAGCTTAAAGTCACCCAAAGGACAATGGAGAGGGCTATGCTCGGCATTTCCTTGGGTGATCACGTCAGAAATGATGATATCCGCAGGAGAACCAAAGTTACCGACATTGCCCGAAGAATTGCCAAACTTAAGTGACAGTGGGCAGGGCACGATTGCTCGCAGAACGGTTGGCCGATGGGGCTGAAAAATTCTGGAATGGCGACCGTGAACTAGAAGACGATACGTTGGAAGGCCTACCACTAGGTGGACCAATGACCTAGTTAAGGTTGCAGGAAGGCGCTGGATGCAAGACGCACGGGATCGGTCAATGTGGCAACGTCTGGGGGAGGCCTATGTCCAGCAGTGGGCATCATTCGGCTGAAATGATGATGATGAATGTCTTACAGCACAAGTAAATCAATAAATCTGCAAACTGTAAGTTTGTACATACGTCATAAAAAAGAACAAAGAAAATTATATTCAGTCTATTAAAATCTTTTTTTCTGGAACGCTTGAAGGTATAAGTTAAAATTAAGAAGATAACTCAGGTCTGCCATATTTTGGATTTGTGATAAAATACAACTTCTAAATCAACGCAATCAAAAGATACTTGTTATGATACGATGTAATTTTTATTTTGTATCGCAGTTTTAGGAATCGCAAGGGAATCAAAACCGGGTACTTCCCGTTGACCTAGACTCATGAAATTTGCCAAGAATCAATGACACACTAGTAAAGGAAATAATCCGTAAACCATAAGTTTGTGGTTATAACAAAAAATGTTTCGCCCCGAAACGGTCCTTTACTATTTGATACTTTGTTGCAACACCATGTCAGTTAGCTGTCAGCGATTTGACAGCTTTTGATTGACAGCTGACACTTGACACGAGTCGAAAAGAAAGTTTGTATTCGCGCACACGGAAGAAATCGGGTTCTCGTGGGATTATATGGTAATCGCTATATAATCCACCCACCGTTGTTCAAAATTAGAAGTTAGAAGAACGCGTTTTGTGTCTATCTCAAATCCTCATCCCATCATTGTCCTTGGTTATTATATATATGCTTTCCTCTCCCTATACAACGCACGGCACGGGATTGAACGAGGAAAGACGATCATCACGATAACCTCAGGTAAGAGTCATCAAATTGTACCACCTTACCCCGTAGTAGGAACCATTCCCTTTATATAACAAGCCCCTAGCTGTCCACTGCCACGTACCGTGGTTTCGTGGGTACAGATCTGATAGGATCCAGGAGTCGCAGTGTTGCTAATGGGCCCCAGCGCTGCCTCCTGGGTTGGGATCCGCAGACCTTATTTAACACAAAATAAATAAAAAAAGATTGCAAACTTATTTGCATTTGGATAGTTTTTTTTAGTACTATATTGTATTTATTTACATAGATAAAAGCATATACAGTGAATAAAATACTTACTTAACTAAGACTACAAACATATACATTTAAAAAAAAACTACTCACTAAGGTATAACTCATCATACGTCGGGCTCTTGTCACCGCCGGGGTGCCAACTGTTTTAGAACCCAATGGCTTGGCATGCGGCGATGGGAAGAAACCAGACGGGATGATCATTATGCGTTGGAAGGTGGGTAGGTCTTTGGTGTGGGATGCAATATGTGTCGACAACGTTGCGCCATCCGATGTTCTTAGCACGGCGGGCTGTGCTGGGGCGGCTGCTGCCGGTGCAGAAAACTTCTAACGGCGCAAATATAACAACCTTATTGGAAGTTATATGTTTGAGCCGTTTGGGGTTGAAACATTAGGTCCATGGGGTCCCAGTGCGCATACAGTTTTTCGAGAAATTAGCACAAAGGTCGTCGACTCTTCACGTGACCAGAGGGCTGGCCTTTTCTTCAGCCAGAGAATCGGCATTGCCATCCAACGTGGCAATGCTGCCAGCGTTCTGGGCATTTCCCATTGACATCGATTTGGACGAATTTTTTGATGCACAATGAGATCTTTTCCGTCTCCCTTTTGTATTTGTATATGGGTTTGTTTTTTTATCATATTCAATTGTATATATGTTAATAAAAAACTTTCTTACTAACTGAACCTATATATTAAAATTGCCACGTTGTATGGCAATGCTTATCCTCTGACCAAGGTAAAAGCCAGCCCTTGGGTCAAGCGAAGTGTCAACTAGGCGTTTACATATATTTAAAAAAAGTGTGAGCACTCGGACTCCACGGACTAAGAGATTCAACCCCAAACGGCTCGAAAATATAACCACGGATAAGAAGAAGAAAGAAAGAAATAATATTTATTTGTGACCCGCACAGGAGACACGAGAAATAATCATAAAATTAAACAATAATAAAAAATAAAAACCCCGTGCGAGACCAAAAAGGCTCCCATCTCAGCATGTGCAGCGATATCCACAAAAGAAATAACGCTGCGCTGATATTCTGATAGGGCCCACTGTTGATGCAACGGACACAATTACGGAAACGGATAATCATTATATAATGAGAGATAAGGTTATTATATTTCCGCCTCTTGAGGTTCTATGTAGCCGCAGCACCAGCACAGCACGACGAGCGAGGAAGATGGGCTGGCGCAAGGGTATCGACACAAGTAGCGTCTTACACTAAAGGCCTACCCATCTTCCATGGAAACAAAGACATCCTGTCCGGTCTTTTGCCATCGTCGCGTGCCATGGGTTTCTAAAAGAAGAAGATCGATGTATGAGGACAACAGTTTTCCAACGGTAAAATTAACTTTGTGCCTCAATCCATTTTACCTTTTCGTACGAGCAATGTCGGTGGTTAAGGCGCAGATAGCTCCTTAGTAGCTGATTTAAAAAGTCCGGTTTTCTTAAGAATTCATGAGCGTTCAAAAAATAATTTATAAAAAAATCAGTACACTGAAATAAAATTGGACTTGCAAACTTTGTCTTACTAACAGAGTTTAGCTATTTGCTAATTAGTTGTTTTACAGAACTTGTTCCGTTAAAATAACTGAACCAAGTCCCAATATATTTTTTCGGTGTAGGTACCTAATTCCTAAAAATAACTTACCTAAACAAAGTGAAGTGTGTTTCTAATATATTTGTCATTGAAGTTGCTGGATTCAGCCTACGAATTCGTGTCAAGACTGCCAGTCTTTTCATATACTTTTTCCGTTGATAACGATGTGGACGAGTTTTTCGGTACGCAATGAACTCTTGCCCTTTAGCTACTTGTAGAAAAAAAATTAGAGACAAAAAAGTTGTTTTCAGATAAATTAATATTTTAATTAGGTAGATGTAAATACCGCGAATGTTGCGTTGGTCTAGTAGTCGCAATCACTATTGGTGAGCATGAGGTCTTGGGTTTGAGTCACGAGTCGGGAACATTTTTATTCAGTTTTCCATCTTCAACTTGTAAGTATTGACGGGAATAGGCTCGTCTCCCATCGGACTTTAATATAACTGGCGAAATGAGGGTGTACTATAGTGCGCCTCTGCTCAACCCTGTCGGGGAATACAGGCGTGATACTATGTCAATTGCTTTTTGATCAACTATGAATATCAATACAAATAATAAATCTGTAGAAAAGTCGTTTTTGTACATCGAAAATATAAAAAAAAAAATAGCCTGGGTGTTAAAGGAGAACCAACGGAAACCATTTCCAGCATTTTTGGAATTTTTGTCTGTTTCTCTGTTTATTTGTGCACGCATCACGTAAAATGTACGAAACCAATGTAGATAACTTTTATACATAATTTTTGTGCGTAACTTGAAGTATTACTAAGTACATTAAAAATAAAAAAATCGGTCAAGTGCGTCTTGGCCGGAGAAAGTGTATATTTTAAAGGTGGTCCCATGGTCATCAGGTCAGGATCGGATGATGGGATCTCATGGGCCCATGAGATATATATAGAGAGATATGGCATACATACAGCGATTTTGGTATTGCCATCAACAATGCAATAGTTTGCATTCAGAAAGTACTGATTGGAGAAGTGGAACTGATGAAGAAGACCACAGATAGCCACTGGAACTCCTTAATGATAAGTATGTCACGGGTTTAAGATATATCACGAATAGTTAACCGACTACGGGGAAGTAATTACTTTTAAATAAATGGTACTGATGAAAATGGTACCATCGAATAGATCTGATGATACAGCCAGAAGGTAGGCACTATAACTTCAAAATAAAACAATATATCTTAGTCGTGTTTGGGCTTATTGGAATCGTTATGAGATGTACTTTGGCTATAAATGATTTTCATGCTAATTTGAGGTACCCAAACCAAATAGTGAAAAATAATAAAAAACTTTTTTGCAAAAAAATACAACCGACTTCCAAATACAAAACTACAAAGAGTAAAATAACTTGATTTTTTGAAGTCGGTGTCTTCCGTAGGTACCATTTTTTTGCGTTATGGACACCGACTTCAAAAAATAAAGTTATTTTACTCTTTGTAGTTTTGTATTTGGAAGTCGGTTGTATATTTTTGCAAAAAAGTTTTTTTATTTTTCACTTTTTAGTTGTACCTACCTAATAGACATAGTAAGGTAACTGTAACGCCAAAATAGATTTCATGAAACTTGAACATAACCAGTGTAATGAGAGATCTGCGTACCCTTTAAGAGCGTACTGGCGTGATGTTATGTTATGAAATGGTATAAACAATAAACAGACATGCGATTGCAGCAGTCCCGAGAGATTTACCAATATTTATTGAAGAGTTCTGTTGTATGTCTCCGAAGTTCTTCATCAGATCTTCACCAAATTAAAATTGAACCAATTTCGAAACAAACTCTTTCAAACAAAAAAAGAATTTTCAAAATCGGTCCACAATTGACGGAGATATCGGTGAAAATATACAAAAAAAAAAAAACAAACATAATGTCGAACATAGAACCTCCTCCTTTTTGGGAAGTCGGTTAAAAATAAACTCTACTAAGTGAAAAATAACTTTCTCTTTGGACGTCGGTGTCTATAACGAAAAAAACTGGTACCTACTAAAGACACCAACTTCCAAAAAGAAAGTTATTTTTCACTTTGCAGTTTTTTTATTTGGATGTCGGTCGTATTTTTTTGATTAAAAGTTTTTATTTAATTTTTTCCTTTGATGATGATTTGATTTGGAAAAATCGTCGGGCCACGCGCAGTCATAGGGTTCTGAAGTTGCATAATAATGCGGACTAAGAAGAGAGTTTTGTTGTTGTTACATACACAGCGTCTAAAAACGGGCTCACATAGGATGATGTTTTTTTTTAATCTATATGCTCGCGTTTGACCACTATTTCGCCTGATGGTAAGCGATGATGTGGTCTACGGTGAAGCATGCTTGCCTAGAAGTAACCTATTCACTCTTGACTTAAACTAAAGAAGCACTAACTGGTAACTGAACAAGGAGTTATAAAATCCAACTTCGCAACTGAAGTTAGAAAAATATTATCTATTTTTGTTATATTTACTACTGCAATGATTTTTTCCACATAGCCAAGAGCAACCATTTGCTGAACGGGGGGGGGGAGCACACTTGACTATAGCAAACATTTGCAATTTGGAGCTTAATTTTACGTAAAAGGATATCTGAATCGCTAGTTTTGAATGGCCTATCCAACGATACCCCACAACAAGGGATAGACGCGAAAAAAAAAACATACCCACCTTACGGCTACAAAAAAAACTTTTTGCAAAAAAATACTACCGACTTCCAAATACAAAACTACAAAGTGAAAAATAACAAAATTTTTTGAAGTCGGTGTCTTTCGTAGGTACCATTTTTTTGCGTTATGGACACCGACTTCAAAAAATTTAGTTTTTTTTTCACTTTGTAGTTTTGTATTTGGAAGTCGGTAGTATTTTTTTGCAAAAAGTTTTTTTTATTTTTCACTTTTTAGTTAGTAAGGGAACTATTTGGCCAGAATAGATTTCATGAAAATTGAACATAATCGGTGAAATGAGAGATCTGCGAGCGAACTGGCGTGATGTTATGTTATGAAATGTTAGAAACAACAAACAGACATGCGATTGCAGCAATCCCGAGAGATTTGCCGTTATTTATTGAAGAGTTCTGTTGTATATCTCGGAAGTTCTAAATCAGATCTTCACTAAATTAAAATGGGACCAATTTCGGAACATACTTTTTCAAACAAAAATAGAATTTTCAAAATCGGTCCACAATTGACGGAGTAATCGGTGAACATAAAAAAAAATCAACCATAAAGTCGAACATAGAACCTCCCCTTTTTAGGAAGTCGGTTAAAAAAAAAAATGATATTAATTTACCACTTTGTCGGAATTATTAATATGTATATCCATGCCATATTATAGCTTTCTAGTACTTAGATTCTCTGAGCTAAGCTGCGGATGGACAGACGGACAGAGCGAAACTCTAAGGGTTCCTTGTTGACTTCGGAACCCTAAAAAAGATGCCGACGAATTGAGGACCTCCTCCTTTTTTGAATTCGGTTAAAAATAGCTAATATATGCCTTGTCCGTTGACCTAGGTGTCCCAGCGGAAGGCATCGCAAAGCTCCTGTCGTTCAACCCTGCTCTGAAGCTGGTGAAAAATGGAGACACCTACTCATACTTCACAGCAACTCCCGAGGGAACCCGAGAGATCAAATTCAAGTCCGGCGTAGAGTTCGAAGACGTAGTTGGAGCTGCGAAGACCCCGGTAAGTCTTTTTGCATTCTGTACATGATAATTATTTTTGAGCCCTTCTTTTATTTATAATAAACTTTAGGATCAAGCAATAAACAATTTTATGTACTAACTCTTGTAAATAAACTGTTTTATTGATAATACACCTGGGACATACGATCCAATTGGGTAGGGCTAACTTTGAGAAAGATGTCAACCGTCGAATCCGACTCGGCTGGGCAGCGTTCGGGAAGTTGCGCGGTATCTTCTCGTCCAACTTACCACAGTGTTTCAAGACGAAAGTCTATGACCAGTTTGTGTTGCCAGTGATGACAATGGCTCTGAGACGTGGTCTCTTACAATGGGCCTTATCAGAAAGCTTACAGTCACTGAAAGGGCAATGGAAAGAGCTATGATCGGAGTTTCCTTGCGTGATCGAATCAGAAATGTAGAGATCCGAAAGAGAACCAGGGTTACCGACATAGCCCGAAGAATTGCCAAACTTAAGTGGCAGTGGGCAGGGCACATTGCTCGCTGAACGTATGGCCGATGGGGCAGAAAGGTTCTGGAGTGGCGACCGCGAACCGGAAGACGTTGCGTTGGAAGGCCTCCCACCAGGTGGACCGACGACCTAGTGAAGGTTGCGGGGATCCCCTGGTTTCGAGACGCCCGGGACCGATCAATGTGGCGACGCTTGGGGGAGGCCTTTGTCCAGCAGTGGACTTCTTTCGGCTGATGATGATGATTGATAATAAAATAAATACATTATTCTCAGACATCTTATCAAAACTCCGACCTGTGCCTGCAGCCTTCTTCTGAATCGTGACTAATTTCGCTGCGGGATCCAAACCAATAGAATCATTTTTCTGGGACTCGTCGAGCTTCATTAACTCGGAGTTTGGTTTTCAGGAGTAGCAATGGTTGGGGATAGTGTGCTGAGCCTTCCCTTCATCATGATCTTATTTCAGCCGAAGGATCTCCACTGCTGGATATAGGCCTCCCCCAAGTGTCACCACATCGATTGTACCTAGCACCTAGAGAGATGCCTTCCAACAACGCTGCTCTGCGCCTGTCCCTATCCTTAATCACTTTATTTTTACAAGCTTCTATTTAACTTGTTACTTAAGACATTATTTTGTTCTACTTTCAGGTTAAAACTACGTATGTCGTCGATGGCAACACCGTGACACAAACCATGAAAGCTCCCAAGGGTAACACCACCTTCAAGAGGCAGTATAATGACAATGATCTCGTTATGGTAAGTGAAACATAATGATGGTCCTTGAGGTATTTCCGCTGAGCTATTAAGAGTACTGGGCAGCTTCAAAACAAACATACAAGATAATCCTCTTTGAAAAGGATAGGCACTCCTACTGATATTAATCTGACCATAAAGACCTTTTAAACATCTAGACTGCGAATCTAGATAGTTATTATCATTAAATACAAAAGAATATTTGAAAAAAAAGTCAGGAAGAGAGTTGGGCTAGTATCTAACTGGTGATAAGATGAGATATTTACATACAAAATACGGTGAATAATTTATATTACTAAAACTAGTGTATAGAAATTAAACTAATGAAAAAAACATTTTTATTTATCTCTTTTCACCATCACTACAAATTAAATAAGTTCCATAGTAAGGTACCTAAAGGATTGACAAAATACCCATATTAACTAGAGTTCAGTTGTATGCTCCATATCTTGAAAACTGCCAAATTGATTTTGATGTAACTGGCACTTGACCTTCTCGTAAGTTGAGAGATACTTAATCCAATCAAAAAGAATGCTAGTTTCGTAGAAATGCGTGGACAAAGATACATACATATAACGGATTCATGCGGAAGAAGTCACGGGTTATCCATTTGTTGTAGTTATACCAAAACTTTTTCCAGAATGTAACAAATACTTTTCTGAAATCCGTAACAAAATCTATTCAGCAAAACGCGTCAAAATTGCGGACGATCATATAAGCATACGGGTCAAACTGAGAACCTACTTTTTTTAAGTCGTTTAATTACATCTCTTTCAATGTGTTTTCCCTGGCTAGTGATGTACTAATCCCAATGTTGATTCAATGACTGGAAGCCATTTTTCGGATAAGTTGTACTTTTGTCTTACACAGCTTCAACTGCTGTGTAAGACAAAAGTAAATGTTACACGAATAAAATATTGCACTTAGTCAAGAGCATAATTTATTTTGATCTGTAATAAAATGTTTGTTATTTTTTTTTAGACTGTCACCATGGACACTTGGGACGGCGTTGCCAAGACTTACTACAAAGCTGAATAAGTTTATAATGGTTATTTTAATAAAATATTTCTTAAATCATGTTATGTCGTTTTTTTTTTGTTTTGCCCATCTGCCTACGCCTTCATTACGGGAGTTGAGCGAAGTGAATATAAGGACGCCCCGAGACCAGTGAAGTGTATAAAGATTTGGCGCTCCGAGCCATATAGGATTTGCCACCACATAATTAAGCAATAAAAAAACCGGCCAAGTGCAAGTCAGACTCGCACACCGAGGGTTCCTTATAAACATTAACATTAACATTCATCAAAATAATTAGGTAACATTACTGACGTTCATAAACAATGAAAGAACTGAACAATACTCTAACGAAGAGACAAAATTAGCTTTGTCGTTCGTAAACTGTTGTCCCCATACATCAATATAGGTCACAGTAATTTTACCAACTGCAAATAAGTTAATAATCTTTTTTTTATGTAGATACAAATTAACAGTTTTTAGTTTTTTCCCTTTACTTGTGCTGTAAGCCATTGCATCTTGCCAAATTTCATGATTCTAGTATACGGGAAGTACCCTTTAGGTTTTGATTCCCTCAAATATGTGACATAAACGGCTATGTCTTTTGATCGCGTTGATTTAGAAGTTTGACTATAGCTCCAAGGTAGTGCATATTTGAGAGAGTTTTAACTCACGCTCACTCGTGATACGTAAACATCATTTTGTATTGAAACTAGATAAGCGCCGTCTGGTGACAGTAAGTGGAAACCACTTTTTTTGTATACATTTTGACATAAGAGATCGTTTACGTATCACGAGTGAGCGTGAGTAAAAACTCGCACTAAGGCCTCTGTTATTAACTTTACTGTGAGTGAACCGAGAGCGAGCTCGAAAATGTTTGCACTTCGAATAAGTTATGGTGACTACTCATGCAGAAATACTTTTGAATCAAGACGTGAAGAGAGCTCGACGCCCAGTTTTGGATCAGTATTTTTTTTGACAGACAAGAAGATACGGGGTGATAGGCTATACGAGCATAGTAATGTTTATCTCAAGTGGTCTAGGGGTAAATTCGACACTGCCAGGGACGCTGCGCATTACAAGGTTTAGTCGTGCGTCACCCTGTTATGCGCACACTGTAACTGTTACAAGTATCGTAACTTGTAAGAACAGAGCGCCGATGTAGGCACTTTTTTAAATTTATTTTTATTTGGTATGGTTTTGCTCTTGACTTGGTATATTATGGTCTTGGCTCTAAGTCAGAGGTGACAGAGACAGAGTCGACGATGGAGTGAGCTTACCCAGAAGAAGTCTGTTCACTCTAACTTTGAAGAGATTCGGGTTGAATGCGTTCAGAAAAACAGACGCAGGTAGTGAGTTCCACTCATTCGCTGTGCGCATTATGAAGGATGTTTGTGCAAATTGGAGGAATGGCAACCAGTTATGGATGGTAACTTGCAGTGCGTCTGGATGTCCGATTGAAGAAGGGGGCCGGTGGGATGAGGTCGTGGAGTTCTTGAGCACACTCATCGGAGTACAGTCTGTAGAAGACCGACAAGCAGGCAACCTTGCGGCGATGAGCTAAGCTGTTAAGCTTGGCATCCACCAGTTCAATGTCGCCAATGAGCCTCTGAGCTCTGCGTTCCACCGAGTCAAGCGCAGCAAACTGATACTTAGCTGAGCCATCCCAATACTCGATGCAGGATCGGACTTGCGCTTGGTATAAAGTTAGCTGATACTTTACGACTAGACAGCCGTTAAGCTGTCCAGGCGTAAAGTATCGCTTCACTCTTTTTAGGCTGCCAAGTTTTTTGGCCGCAATTTGGGGTTTGTAATCAGTGGAGGCGCCGAAATTGAGACTGGATGTCAACTCCATGCCTAGGAGCTCGAGCCGATCAGTCACAGGGACAACGAAAAGTTGGAGTTTGATCGAAACGACTCCTTTTAGCGGTAAAAAGACACGTCTGTAATTTGGTGGCGTTGAAGTAGATCAGATTGTCATAACCCCACTAGGAGACAAGGCTTAAGGTCAAACCTGTCCGCTCCACCATAGCCTCTCTCAAGGAACGTCATCCACGCTGATTTTTGCGCTGGACAAGTATCTCTCTGAAACAGTACTGTCATTCGCGTACCCAACAATACCTGGCTGAAGTAGGTCATTGATGTGTAGCAGCAAAAGAGTTGCAGAGAGAACAGACCCCTGAGGAACACCGGCATCAATAGCGATAAGGTCAGAGGAGCCGCAGTCAATGACTACTCGGATCGACCGATCTCTAAGGAAGGCTGATATCCAGCTACAAAAACCAGCTGGGATGCCATAAGCAGGAAGCTTACTGAGTAGTCTTGCGTGCCAGACCTTGCCAAAAGCCTTCGAGATATCAAGCGATACGGCAAGTGCTTTACCGTGTTTCTTGATGGCACTTCTATTTTGAGTAGAAAGGATATCTTAATTCTCATTCAATATCATTATCTACGGGATCATAATTATATTACCCAATACCGCACTAAATAGGTGCAGTGGTGCCGGCGATTACCTACACAAACCCACAAAATTATATAGATAGTATTTATGGATATCGTTAATATGTAGTAATAGCACCCACATACATTTCTGCCAGTCATAATTGCCCACCTACATTCAGCAATGGACTTTGAATCTAAACTGATATTAAAAGGCCGTAAAACTGTTTGAATAAGATAATTTCTGGAAATACTATTACGATAATTATTTCACTGTTAGAAACTACAGCTTCCGGAGAGTGAACTGACATAAATGGTCCAAGATCCCAGAGCTCTCAAATGTTTCTGAGTTCTTTCTATAAAAACTGTTTTTAACCGACTTCGCAAAAAGGAGGCGGTTATCATTTCGACTATATTTTATTTTTAAGTTTGTTACCTCAGATCTTTTTACTGGGGTTCTTCCAGTAAAAACATAAACAAAACCGGTGGAATGTGAGTATACCAGGGTAAACTGTTCACACCTGCGTACACCTTTAGAACGTTCCAGTCTGATCTAATGTTATGAAATGGTTTAAACAATAAACATACATGCGATTGCAGCTATCCCGAGTGATTTGCCGTCATTAATTGAAGAGTTCTGATGTATATCTCCGAAGTTCTTCATCAGATCTTTATGAAATTTAAATCGGACAAGCATCGGAAAGCACTAGCTTTCAAAAAAAAATAATCATCAAAATCGGTTCACCTTGTAAAAATTTCTAAAGGAAAACAAAAAAAAATAAAAAAGTAGTCGAATTGATAACCTTCTTTATGAAGTATTTAAAAAAAATTGTGGGATAGAGTAGTGTTAGTATGTACTTGAACGTGCGTTTTGTCTGCTCTATTCCACACATTTTGTGTATAAATAAGTGAAACTTTGTGGCTCTGGGATCTTGCTCTAATAGGATAAAGTGTTTCTTCCACGCGATTCAATTCGCGAGCAGAAGCTGGGCTAAACCGATATAAATGAAACCGGCCAAGTGCGTGTCAGGCCACGCGCGGTAACAGGGTTCCGAAGTTGTTTAATAATGCGGACTAAGAAGAGGGTTTTGTTGTTGTTACATGAACATTAAAACGATTTCAGCGGCACACAACGTCTAAAAACGGGCCCACAAAGGCTGATGTTTTTTTTTAATCTATATTCTCGCGTTTGACCACTATCTCGCCTGCTGGTAAGCGATGATGTGGTCTACGGTGAAGCATACTTGCCAAGAAGTAACCTATTCACTCTTGACTTAAACTAAAGAAGGACTAACTGGTAACTGAAGAAGGATTTATAAAATCCAACTTCGCAACTGAAGTTCCAAAAATATGATCTATTTGAGTACTACCGCGGGTGCGAATTGCGAAAGGAGCCGATACGAGCGCGCGTTAGAGCCACGGGGAATGTTATGGTTCGTTCCTAGATCCTTGCGCGCACGCTCTAAGTTTATTTCTCTTTCGGAATTTGAAAAAAATCGTATGTATTCACCTCTAATCTGCGGTATTTACTATTTCGTTTTGGAAAGTTTCACGCTCAAATAGTAATGTAGTCGGGTCGAATATTGACTTTATAGATGGATATCGACAAAAGAAAATAAGTAATTTGCTTGACAATCGAATCTAATTTGACATTAGATTACAAAACGTCGGAAAAACTTCTGCACTAACACAAAATAGACTCGCCCGCGCGCATGCGCGTATCGACTACGGATCGGTACTGCCAACGATTCCGGCCACTCCAATGCATTATTCGAGCTTAAACATTATTAATTTCATATTTATTAAGGATGTTATAATTTTATTTTTGTATATTTTTACATTGTTCATAAGCATTTATTTACTATCTGTTTTACACAGCTAACAACGTTATTTAAGTAATTTTTCAATGGCATTTGTACAAAAATTTTACTGTGCCGAGTACATTTTATAAGTTGTCGACTATTACTCGTAAACTTGTAAAGCCTGTTATGATTTTATTTTTGTATATTTTTACATGGTTCATATGTAAATATTTACTATATTTTACACAGCTAACAACGTTATTTAAGTATTTTTTCAATGGCATCAGTAAAAAAAAAATACTGTTTCAAGTACATTTTATAAGTTGGTCGACTATTACTCCAAAACTTGTGAACCCTACTTATCTGGGATAGTTTTCCTTTTAATTTCGTTATATTTACTACTGCCGTGAATTTTAACACATAGCCAAGAACAACCGTTTTCAACCGCAGGGGGGGGGGGGACCACTTGACTCTAACAAAAAAATTCCATTAAAAGCTTAATTGTACTCAAACGGATTACTGAAACGAATATTTTTTGTATGAATTATGATGGAATTGAATGGCCTATCTAACAATACCCTCACCATGGTATAGACGAGAAAAAAACCCCTTTAAACCAGCCCAGCGACCACTTTGTCGGAATCATTAATATGTATTTCCGTGCCAAATTATAGTTTTCTAGTACTTAGATTCTCTGAGCTGAGCTGCGGACGGACAGACGGACATAACGAAACAATAAGGGTTCCTTGCTGACTTCGGAACCCTAAAAAGTTAACTTAGAAAGTACTGATTCAATAACGATAATTCCTTCACGGATAACTACATAGGTACTATAGATAAGTGCCATAAAATGCACAGCTTCTATAGAATACGCCAATAAAGTGTAGGCACGGTAAATAGGCAGTCGTGATAAGAATAACTCTGGACACGTAACAAACTTACTCTAAAAATGATTCAATTTTTAAATCTACCAGACGACGCGACGGTCATAAACTCGCATTAACTTTATCATATCGGGCAGATTAGGATTTAGTTAAAAGCCTGGGTGTGCCAATCCCTGGCCATTAGACCGCCTGTCGAATCCTCAGTCAATATGTCTTTCCTCGGCAAGAACTACACCTTCGTTAAGCAGGAGAATTTCGATGGATTCCTGAAAGCAGCAGGTATGTACCCTTCTTCTGTTTAAATCCATCCAAACGTTGTCTTATCTAGAATCGTTTCATGAATAATTGTAGTTTCTGTTACTTGTATGGTGTTAATAATAAAGAACTCAATGTTTCCATTTTGAATAGGAGCCGGTGGTATAGTTTTGAAACCAGTTTTTTAATAGATTTTTAGTTTCGATATGACTGAACAATTCGTGAATTAATTGTACACCAAAATAATACATATACAGAATGTAAAACAAAATTCACACACAAATCCGAGCTTAACGCCAGCAATTTGTACTTTTAATTCAAAATATTGTTTCACTAATCCAGGAGTCTCCGACGAGAAGATCGAGAATGTCCTGAAGTTCAGCCCTGACCAGAAGCTGGTGAAGGATGGCGACACCTACACATACATCACAGCTAACCCTGATGGTCCCTCAGAACGCAGTTTCAAGTCTGGAGTAGAGTTCGATGATGTCATCGGCAGTGACAAGGCCCCCGTAAGTATTTTTGACATTTTGTACCTTAGGACTATAAAGAATTTCACTTTCGCTATCAAGCGACCTTTGTTCCTTATCAAATTTTATACAAATATAATCCTAATATATAAAAAACCTTTTTGTTTTATCTACTTCCATTATAGATTTTGAAACCATCCCACCCATGTGCCCCAAACCGGTTTCATTAGAAAGGCGAAGATGGTTTATGACCACTAAAACAAAAAACCTTTTTCTCCAACAAATAAACAAAATGTATTTCTTGTTTTAGCGTAATAGCACACGCCGGGTACGCGCTTGTCTTTGATATAGTAATCTATAGAAAAAAATTGTCACTTAGTACGTCGTTTTATGTTTTATCTATACAAAATATTAGCCCATCTGATTATTTCTTAACCGACTTACCAAAAAGGAGGATACACAAAATTATTTTTATGTTCTAAAGAAGTTTATTCCGGAATGGACCCATTTAAATATTTTAAAGATCTGGTGAAGAACTTCGGAGATATACATATTTTACATAGAACTCTTCAATAAATGAAGGCAAATCTCTCGGGATTGCAGCAATCGCATGTCTGTTTATTGATTACACCATTCCATAACATATCATCACGCTAGTACGCTCTAAACGGGTACGCAGATGTGTAAAGTTCACCCTGTTACACTATCATTCCACCGGTTATGTTCAAGTTACATATTATTTGGGTAATCTATTCTGGCATCACTGTGGGCATTAAACATTATTTTTTCACTTTTTAGTGGTACATAATGGACAAGTTCTATCGTAAGATACCTAATCTTACGATAGAACTTGTCCATTATGTACCACAAAAAAGTGAAAACATTTTTTTTACAACAAAATACAACCGACTTCCCAATAAAAACACTACGTAGTGAAAAATAACTTCAATTGCTTAACTCGGTGTCAAAAATGCTGACTTCCGAAATAAAAGTTATTTTTCACTTTGTAGTGTTTTTATTGTTGGGAAGTCAATTGTATTTTTTGATAAAAAGGTTTTTTAAACAGTTTTATTTAGCTTGCCCTGTTTTTTGTGTTGTAATAATTTGATTTAAAAGTTCAATTCAATTTCTTGCACGTTCTTCCCCATAGAGATTTAAACTTACTTACCTTTTACAACAGAGCTGCTTTTAAAAGCAGTGGTTACTCAGTGGTAATGGCCCCGACTTACGTTTCGTAGGTCGTGAGTTCGAACCAATGCAGGCGCTTTACTTCGTGTAAAATATTTCATCACCACCACTCTAAAACTGTGAAGGAAATCATCGTGAGGAAACCGGCATGTCTTAGAACCGAGTGGTAGATTACGGTCCATTCTCTCTCTCACAGAGAGGAGGCCAGTGTACCAGCAGTGGGAACATTTAGAGTCTGATCTACATTTTGGTGGTTCGATTGTCTATAGCTATTTTGTGTACTTCTTCATCTTTTTCTTTTTCATTGTGTTCTAATTGGAATGTTTTCCCCCTAGGTCAAGAGCACCTACGTCGTCGACGGCAACACAGTGACCCAGACCATCGCGACCGCTCAAGGCAAGGCCATCTTCAAGAGGGAATACAATGGCGATGATTTGGTTGTGGTAAGTTCAGTTATGTCTCTTCTTTTACTTCTGTAGTACCTTGGTATAACCACCTATTTTACACTTGTTTTTAGAAAGGTTTGTCCTGTACATATTCAGTGGTGAAGCATAAAGTATATAATAAATAAAAGACATAATAATAAATATGACAAGCTGATATGGTCATATGATAGGGGCCACGTAATAAAATATATCTAATGAAAGATTATATTATTGTAGGTATTTTTATAGATTCAATTATCCCTGTTCCTAACTGCATGTCATTTTACGCATAAATACCTATGTAAATAGAAAGTATATTAAATTTTGTATGAACTCAGCCTTTCACAATCAAATTGACAGTTTGGTTAATAACTTGTTATTGACTGAGTTGAGAGGAGTGGTTGAAGTTTATTTGCACAAGTAAAATTAAAAAAACCAACGTTTTTATTTCATGCTACATAATTTATCTAGTACATAGTAGATACGCTTCGATCGGCAATCTTTTGAACACGTAATTATAACACGATATCTTGCGAATACACCCCGATTGAAACAGTAAAACGGCCCATAACTTTTGAACGGCTGAACCGATTTTATTCAAACATAGCTAAGTACACTCTAGAAAAAATCACCTTTCAAACAAAAAAAACTAAATCAAAATAGACCCATTCACCCGTTTGGACGCTATTATGCCACAGACAGATACACAAATACACAGTAACAAACTTATAATACCCCTCTTTTTGCGTCGGGAGTTAAAAAGAAACAAGAAAATACCTATGGTACTAAAAATATTCGTTTTTCTATTTACAGACCATCACCAGTGACAACTGGGACGGCGTTGCCAAGAGGTTCTACAAGGCTGCATAAGTTAGTGTTTAAGTAGTTGATATTGTAATTTATTATTGTATTAAAATATTTTTAATTTTAATAAGTTTGAATTTTATTGCAAAACATATTTGAGGGATGATCCCCAATGAAAAAAAATAACACATCAACAAAGCAATAAATATTATTATAATGCGAAAAATAAGTATAAGATAGCGACTATAAGTATTATATATATATATATATATATATATATCAATTTTAAGTTACATACACACACATTGGTCACGTCACGTTACCGTCAAGTCACTGATTAATATGTCAAAAAGCAGTTCCGTAGAAATCAGTCGTCGCGTCTAAAGCCCAGTTTTTTGACCAAATAAAATTTCGGTAAAACACCATTTTCTTCTGTTTTTAACCTCACAAATGGTCAAATAAGTTGGAGAGTGAAATATTTGACTATTTGTTAGACAAACAATTGATGAATAAACGTATTTTAATGAAAATTTAAACCGTTGGTTAGCATAATTTAACCATTGGTTGTGGTTAACTATGGGTAAAAAAACTGGGCCTTAAGCGATTAGGCGGTCTGTGACAACTTCTTAAAATGTCCCTTTCTGGATATGACTAATTCTGTATTTGACCACTTCTTGTTACGCCTAACTAGGCGGCGCCTTATTAGAACTCTAATAAGGCGCCGCATCTGTTTTTGACCATTTTGTGTTATGACTACAAGTACAGTGAGAGCAAAAATCCTAATATTATTTAGATTTTCAGTGTTCCGGAGTCAACAAGGAACCTTTATAGTTTCGCTATGTCCATCTGTCCGTCCGTAGCTGAGATCAGAGACTCTTAGTACTAGAAAGCTATAATTTGACATGGATATACATATTAATGTGTTTATAGAACACCGCAATCTGAACCGAATCAGTTTTTAACAAAATTGCATAACCTTTTACACGATTTGCCAAATAAATACAAATCTAAAATAAATATAGTTGTAGCCGGCGATTTTAACATAAATCCACTTAAAAAAGGTATCATCACAAATAGATTGCAAGACTTGTCGAACAATTATAATTGAATAATCCACATTAATGTTCCTACTCGCAAACTGACTTGTCTTGACCATATCTTGAGCAACATTAATAATGCAACGTCCACGGCACTACCCCTGCATCTTTCAGATCATGACACAGCACAAATGTTAAGCTTTCCAATTAAACAGAAACCACAAATATCAGGAATTCACTACATTCATAAGATAGACTTTATCTTAGACAACATCCTAAAATTTAAGGAATGCTTGCAAAATCTTTCTTGGTCCTATATTTATTTAAAGTCTGACACAAACGCCGCATTCGATGACTTTCATGAACTGGTATATCTATTTTATGATCTCTGTTTTCCCAAAGTAAGAGTGAAAGTCAATAGCAATAATAAAAACACACAAAAGTGGATACGTAAAGGTATGAGACAAAGTTGCAAAACTAAACAGAAGCTATGGTATCTGTACTACAAAAACAAAAATATAAGTAATAAAAATAAATATAATAATTATTCAAGTCTGTTAAAGAAATATATATATCATTCCAAAAAGAATGCTAACATAAAATACATTTATACTCAGGACAATAAATGTAAAGCCACATGGACTGTCATTAAAAATGAAATAAATAATAACTCTCACAAAAACAACATAGAATATATAAATGGCCAATATATTTAATAACCATTATGTAAATTTAACGAACGTACAAGGCGTAAAATGTGCAAATACACACCCCTACATAAATACGTGTGCCAACACAATGTTCCTCAGACCAATGCTGGTAAACGAGATACGACAGGAAATAATGTCTATGTCCAACACCGGGTCGGAGGGCTATGATGAAATGAATACTAAAATTATAAAAGCTCGTAGTAATGAACTGACTGATATTCTCACTCATTTAATAAACATTTAATTTTCCCATGGCAACTTTCTTGATATATTAAAACTGCCCTCAATAAAGCCTTTATTCAAGAAGGGAGATAAATGCTACATCAATAATTACCGACCTATAACTTTAATACCTATCTTGTCTAAAATTTATGAAAAATTTATGTACAAAAGACTTATTAATTTCTGCAATAAATTTCAAATTATTTGTGACAAGAAGTTTGGATTCCAAAAGAACAAATCCACTTTGTTGGCTATTTTTTCTCTTATGCAAGCTACACTTTCAAATATTAATAATAATTATATGACCACTGGCCTTTTTTTTGACCTATCGAAAGCCTTCGATCTGGTGTCACACGATATATTGCTACAAAAGTTAGAGGCTATTATCTTATCTTGTGGAGGGGCCGAGAAATAACTCGGACACTTCGACCCATTGGGATCTATTGTGGTCCCCTAGATACCTTACTCCTCCCCAATCTCGTTGAAAACTCTTTTCATGAATTTTACAACAAGACTTGGAGATATGAGCCCATAGTCTTCTGGTCTTGGATATCCAACCCCTAAGATACTCATTCGCTTACCAGCCAGTGCATCGCATGTGCAAAGAAGGTGCTCCATGCGTTCCGTATGTTCCCCACACAACCTGCACATGGGTGTCGCGGTTAGACCCATCTTCATGAGCATGTCGTTGGTTCCAAAGTGCCCAGTAAAGGCCCAAAGCAGGTAGCGGATTTGCCCCCTCCTCATGTTCCAAATGCATTCCCGGGCTTTGAACGTAGAGCTTAGAAATTTCTTGGAGTGTTGTAGACCGGTGCTAGATAGCCAATGAGTTCGCTGTCTGTGATCTGCAAACTCTCTAAATGCGGCTTTTACGAGGCACGTCGAGATGCCTACACATGGTTCTGCACCCATAAAGTCATTTGCTGAGCCCTTTCTTGCCAGTTCATCTGCAATTTCGTTACCATGGATTCCTTTGCGCCCAGGGACCCACATCAGTCTTACCCTGTTGTGCTTCCCAAGCCTGTTTAGGGTTTGGACAGCATCCAGAATAAGTCCGGAGTCCACTTTGTAGGATGCCATGGCTTTGATTGCAGCCTGACTGTCACTAAGAATATATATGGATTTACCTCTGGTTCCTCTATCTATATTCTCTTAAGCACAGGTTATTATGGCATAAGTTTCTGCTTGGAATACAGTTGCCATTTTCCCTAGGCTTTTGCTACATTTGTAATCTTTTGCGTATATTCCCGCCCCTGTACCTGATTCCATTTTGGATCCATCAGTGTACCACACCAGACTGTCTTGTTCTGGTGGATCGATTCCCTTCGTCCAGTCCTCTATTGTAGGGATTTGGACCTTGAAAGACCTTTCAAACACAAACATAGTTTGCATTTTATCGGATAACATGCTTGTTACCCGATCCAGGCCTTCATTCCCGTCAAACTTTGTATGGTTGGTCCTTGGCTTAGAGGCATTCCATAGTCCAGCCACAGCAAGTCGATGTAATGTCTTCCTTGCCTCGAATTCAACCATCATATGCAGAGGAGGGATATTGAGGTATCTCTCAATCGCTGCCGTAGGTGTTGTCCTGAAAGCACCCGTGATGCCTAGACACACTGTTCTTTGTAATCTGGTGAGTGGCGCTTTGCACGAGGCAAGCTTTGTTCTGGGCCACCACACTATGCTGCCGTATGTGATAATAGGTATTATCACTGTCCGGTATAGCCATTCACATACCACAAGGAAGCCTGCTGGGCCCAATATTATTCCTTATTTACATAAATTACATTTATTTTACTTGTGATGGGTTTGCTCTTGACTCTAGTCTAAGTCATAGGTAACAGAGACAAGTCAACGATGGAGTGAGCTTACCCAGAAGAAGCCTGTTCACTCTAACTTTGAAGAGATTCGGGTTGAATGCGTTCGGAAACACAGACGCAGGTAGTGAGTTCCATTCATTCGCTGTGCGCATTATGAAGGATGTTTGGAAGCGCTTGGTGTGAATTGGTGGAATGGCAACAAGGTAAGGATGGTTACTTGCAGTGCGTCTAGATGTCCGATGGTAGAAGGGGGCTGGTGGGATGAGGTCGTGGAGTCCTTGAGTACACCCACCGAAATACAGTCTGTAGAAGACCGGCAAGCAGCAACCTTGCGGCGATGAGCCAAGCTGTGAAGCTTGGTATCCACCAGATTAATGTCGCCGATGAGCCTCTTGGCTCTGCGTTCCACCGAGTCAAGCGCGGCAAGCTGATACTTTGCTGAGCCATCCCAAAGGTGGCTGCAATACTCCATGCAGGATCGGACTTGCGCTTTGTACAGGGTTAAAAGCTGTCCAGGCGTAAAGTATCGCTTCACCTTATTTAGGATGCCCAGTTTTTCGGCCGCAATTTGGGCTTTGTACTCAATGGCCGACGTTGTGACTGGATGTCAACTCCATGCCTAGGAGCTCGAGCCGATCAGTCACTGGAACAGACGCACCCCGAAAAGTAGGCGCCTGATCGAAAAGACTCTTTTTAGCGGTAAAAAGACACGCCTGTGTTTTGGTGGCGTTAAAGGAGACCAGATTGTCAACACCCCACTGGGAGACAAGGCTTAAGGTCAAATCTGTCCGCTCTACCACTGGTGGTGGATCACTGTGTTGCCCAATTTCTCACAGGGCATGGTAACTTTAAAAGTAAATTATTTTCCTTCAAGCTTGTTGCCTCGCCATTATGTCAGTGTTCTACATCTGACTGTGAATATGTACAATCTGCACATCATATCTTATGGGAGTGTATTCTTTGGCAGAATGAACGCAATACTATGTTGAATAATGTACAGGCTGTATCAGGAGCTGTCTACTATACGGACCTTGTGGAAACTAGAACAAATTTCCGTGCGTTCAAGCGCTTTTGCCATACCTATTATTGGAATCAAATATAACAGCTCACAATGTTAGGACCCATTAATATTAAAGCTAATTTTTATCCGTGGTGCTAGGCAACTGGGCTTATCCCAGTTGTAAACGACCCTTTGTGCCTATTGGTCTTGTTTGTTCTGTCTCCTGCTTGATATGGAGGGAAGTGGAAATTTGTATTTTTCTTACTCCTCCATTTTCTTTTCTGATTAATTTCGTTGCGGGATCCAAGACAGTTAAATTCATTCTCCGGGACTTCGTCGAGCTTCATTGCCTCGGCGCTTTTCTGGTGGTCGCCACTGTTGATTCTGGCTTTCAGGAGTTGCAGTGGTTTGGGAATAGTGCGGTGGGATTGTCCGCTCTACCATAGTCTCTCTCAATAAACGAACTTCATCCACGCTGGTTCTTGCACTGGGCAGCTATCTCTCTGAAACCGTACTGTCATCTGCGTACCCAACAATACCAAGCTGAAGTAGGTCATTGATGTGCAGCAGGAAAAGAGTTGCAGAGAGAACAGACCCCTGAGGAACTCCAGAATCAATAGCCATAAGGGCAGAGGAGCAGCTGTCTATGACTACTTGGATCGATCGTTCCTAAAGGAAGTCTGATATCCAGCTACAAAAACCAGCCATGGGGATGCCATACGCAGGAAGCTTACTGAGTAGACTTGCGTGCCAGACTCTGTCAAAGGCCTTCCTGCGGTCGGCCTCCTTGAACAATTTGACGACCCAGACGGGATAAATGAAGCTTTCCTAGATGTCCCGGGCGACCCTAAAGTGAACTCTTCTCAACAAACCTTCTTTCAAAAAAATAAATACGGTGCCGCAATTTTCACCTTAATGCCAACAGACACAAAAACAGTATTAGATATCTTAAAAACCATATCCACAAATGCGCAGGGTGTTGACGGTATATGAAAGATATGTTAACTCTTACACTACCACAATCTTTAACTACAATAACCGATATAGTAAACAAATCAATTACGTCAAACGTATTTCCTGATTTGTGGCGTAATGCGATTGTGCGGCCTCTTCCAAAAAACAATAAAAATAAAATAAATAAAATTGTGCTGCCTGAACTGAAGTCAGGTTTCAGAAGGGGACGAAGAACCGCAACTGCCTTAGCGGACGTCGTGGGTAACCTCCTTGAGGCACGGGACCGTGGTGAGGGTTCTATCATGGTGCTGCTCGCCTACTCGCGGGCTTTTGACTCGATTAATATTCATTTACTATTATCCAAATTAACATATTACGGTTTTGACAGCCAGACTACGGAATGGTTTAAAAGTTATTTAACGGGTAGGTCGCAGCGGGTTGAGTTGCGCAAGAAAGACGGTTCCACGGTATCTTCTTCCCCGAAAATAATCACAAGGGGGGTTCCCCAAGGATCACTGCTCGGGCCTTTACTCTACATACTCTATAGTGCCGACCTGCTCGCAAGTACCATGTATACGCGGATGATACTCAGTTGTATGTCTCGATCAAAACTAGTAACACAACAGCCGGAGTACGTACCCTGAATCAGGAACTAGATAGAATCGCGTCGTGGTCTAAGGGCAACTCACTTGTGCTTAATCCAAAGAAATCTAAGTTTATGGTCATGGGCAGCAGAAATCAAATAAAGTCAATTCTTTCTGCTAAGCCCGAAGTTAAAATCATGGGAGAAAACATCAAAAGGGTGGAAATCGCTTGCAACCTGGGTCTAGTCACGGACCCAGAACTTCGTTTTGAGGCGCATATCAATGGTGCAGTAAAAAATTGTTTTTATAGATTAAAGGTTCTGTACCGGGTGAAAGACCTCCTTAGTGTTGCAATCAGGAAGAGATTGGTGGACAGCCTGGTACTGTCCAAACTGAATTATTGTGACACTGTATACGAGCCGTGTCTCCTTTCCCGCACAGAGCGTCTAATACAGCGGGTACAAAATGCGTGTGCGCGTTACTGCTTCAGTATACCCCTGAGGCATCATATCACACCCTACTTGAATAAACATAACATGTTAAAAATGGTTGCACGACGGAAATTGCACTTAGCAGTCTTAATGTTCGGCGTCATACAAACACACAAACCGGAATACCTGTTAAAAAAGCTTAGCTGGAGACACGAGCACTACAGCTACTCCGCCCGCCCCTCGTCCAAACCGCTCTCGTTGCCTCGTCGTAGGACCGCAACCTTTAGAGGATGCTTTAAGTATGCCGCCACTCGCTGCTGGAACGATATTCCACCACCCATAAGATCGCTAAAAACAAAACAAAGCTTTAAATTTCATTAAAAAATAATCCTGTTAGAAGAACAGAAGGTTGAACAATGTATATATTATATTATTTGGGATGGGTATGGGATCTACCTCCTAGCGGTCCATCCCGGGCAACGGCACCACGGGCTTGCCTGTGGTACGGCTGAATGATCCCACTTAAGCGGTGGTAGGCTCCGCAAGGGGCCGCCTGGCTCGCGACCACCATCCCACCGGAGTCCGGCGCCAAGCAGCTTGCTGTGTTCCGTCGGTGTGTGGGACTGCCAGTGCCTTTGGGGGAGAAGGAGGATGTCAGTTGCGCTGTTCAGAACCGGTCTTGGTCTCTGGGCTAAACTTGCCGGGTAACTCATCTTGGAGGGTAGCGGGATCCGAAGCACGGTGCCAGCCGTTGGCCGACCGCAGTCAGTAGGGGGCCCAAGTAGCACGCCAGCCACGTGCCAAAGGCTGCCCCGCCAACTTGCGGAAAAAAAAAAAAAAACAAACTTGAAGTCAATACTTGAACATAGAACCTCCTCCTTTTTGGGAAGTCGGTAAAAAAATTAAATGACCAAAGCGAAGAAGAATTCGTGAAACGTCTCAATTTATTATATATAAGTCTATGATCCAACGAGCGCGCGCACGTACTACTTCGCGTAGGCTCACAAAGTAAGGCTTTGTGGGAGCGCTGCGCGAGTGTGGGTGTGGGAGCAGGACAGAACACTGAACGATTTTACGTGTTTTTGCGGGTTTTTAATACCCGCACTTTCTTTTTTGTCAATCGTGTGCCGTATATGCATCTCTTCGGTGTTTCTGATACCTGCATTCCTTTTATTCAAAACATAATAATATTTATAGTTTATTCGTAGTTTATTTTAAATATCTTACTGTATTTTTTTTTTGTTTTTGTACCTATTTTTACATGCACTACAGACCTTGGTATCCGTACGTCACGTCCTAGACGACCACTGAAAAACAGCGCCGTGTTGTGGGTCCCCCACGGCACAGCATTATGCCTTCTTGCCACAATCACGACATGCATCTGCTTTTATTTACACTCGCATTTATTTTTTTTGTCTTTTATTTTACATTTCTAACATAATTTAAGAACTACTAACACTATTGTTAACCACTATTCTCGTTCTTGAAATGTAATGTTTGTATGTCGTTTTGTGGCAGTTAAATTTTTTTTTTCTTTTCTTTCTTTCTTTTCTTTCCTTCAAGATATCCAGCGATACAGCAAATGCTTCGCCGTGTCTCTCGATAGCTTCACCACAGCAGTGCGTGACATACACAAGAAGATCGCCAGTAGACCGTCCCCGGCGAAAGCCATATTGACGGTCACTGAGGAGATTATTGTCTTCAAGGTAGGTCAGCAACTTAATGTTCAGTACCCTTTCCATAACTTTGCACAGAATGGAGGTAATGGTGATTGGACGGTAATGGACAGGGTCTGCACGGTTGCCTTTTTTGGGCACTGGTCACTGGGCATTTGCAAGCTTCCAGGACTTTGGCACCGTTCTTTTTACAAGAGAGAGGCGGAATAAGCGTGTCAACACAGGAGAAAGTTCGGGCGCACACAGCCTCAGTACTCTAGCTGGTATGCCGTCAGGCCCGCTGGACTTGTTCACGTCTAGACTGCACAATACTCTTTGGACTTCTTTGGTGTGCACAGCGATCTCCGGCTTCGAAGAGTCACAATGAGGTACAGTAGGTGGTTGCTTGGATACAGGGTCCAGACGCGAATTGCAAGCAAACAGGAATGCAAATAAATTTGCTTTCTTATTTGCAGAGTGAGCCAGCGACCCATCAGGTTTCAGCATTGGAGGTAAAGTGGGACGACAGAAATTCGATTCAACCGCTTTAGACAGGGACCAAAACTGTTTACAACCTGGAGGGTGCGATGCCAGCTTGGCCCCAATACGTCCAATATGGTCAAAATGTGCCCGACGCAAAACCCGCCTGCAGAACTTGGTGGCAGAATTAAAAGCTCTTTTCCTCGCGCGGACCCTACTTGCCTAGCAAAGTGTGTGCGCATTTATAATAAAATACCGAGGCATCTTAAAGCATTCAATACAGAATTGTTTAAAATTAAATTGTATAAATGGTTGCTTGAACATAGTTTTTATAGCATAAAAGGAAAATTTGATGTTCTAAATAGTTAATTGTTGATGTCTCATACCTGTTGCTTGACTTTGAAATTTTGCATGCTTTGTCCTATCCTAGTTAAACATGTTTGTGCCATATAAACTTGTATTTAACACCATTGTATACTATGTTTTACGCAACGAAATATTATATTTTATTTTAGTTTTTAGTAATATTAAGTGTCGCTGGTTATACATCTTTATTACAAACGCTTTCCTCTACCCGCGGTGGTACTTAAATAGATAATATTTTTTCTAACTTCACTTGTGAAATTGGATTTTATTACTCCTCCAGTTACCATCGTCGTTGGGCTCGTTTTTAGACGTTGTGAGCCGCTGAAACCGTTTTAATGTTCATGTAACAACAAAAACCCTCTTCATAGTCCGCATTATTATGCAACTACGGAATACTAATATTGCGCGTGGCCATTTGGCCGGTTTTTAACCGACTTACCAAAAATGAGGAGGTTCTACGTTCGGCTTGGAGTATGTTTTATTTTTTTTATGTATGTTCACCGATATCTCCGTCAATTGTGGACCGATTCAAGAAATTCTATTTTAATTTGGTGAAGATCTGATGAAGAACTTCGAAGATATACAGCATAACTCTTCAATAAATACCGGCAAATCACTCGGGATTGCTGCAATCACATGTCTGTTTATTGTTTATACCATTTCATAGCACAACATCACGCCAGTGCGCTCTTAAGGGGTACGCAGATCTCTCAATTCACCGGTTATGTTCAAGTTTCATGATATTCGGGTAATATATTCTGGCATTATAGTTACCTTACTAAAAAACTTGCCTATTAGGTAGTTAAAACTAAAAAGTGAAAATAAAAAAGCTTTTTGCAAAAAAATACCACCGCCTTACAAATAAAAACTACAAAGTGAAAAATAACTTTATTTTTGGAAGTCGGTGTCCATAACACAAAAAAATGTGTACCTACGAAAGACACCGACTTCCAAAAATAAAGTTATTTTTCACTTTGAAGTGTTTTATTTGTAAGGCAGTGGTATTTTTTTTGCAAAAAGTTTTTTTATTTATAATAAAATTAAGTAGGTTTAATTGTATTATAAAAAACCGGCCTTTATACTTAATGAGTAATTGAATCTCACTATTAATGTCATTGCATTTTGAATGCATTCTAGGTAATTGCGCAATCAGTACATTATTAAAATGGAAAGAGCGTATTTTGAGTTCACTAAAATAAAAAAGGCCAAGAGACGTTACTATGTGGAAAATACAGATATAATTTAAGTGCTTATAACAAAAATGGATCCTCCCGATAAAAAGAGGTTATATTCTAAAGAGATTAAAACATAGTTTATTTATTTATTTATTATATACTTTATTGTACACCACAAGAAAAGATAGATAAAGATAGTTGCTCTTTATGGATATATAAAAGTAAGTATTATTGATATTAAATGCCTGCAAAGAGGAGGTCTATTATAACTTCGAACCCATGCAAAGAATTTTTGAGAAACACTTCGAAAATCAAAAAAATGAATGTTCATCTGATGAAATTGAATTTATACCGTCATTTCTATCTACGCAGTAAAATGTTTTTACAATTTGATCGACAAAATGTTAAAGCGATTGAAGAAATTTTTTTTCCAGATGGCGTAGGTAAAAAAATTATTGTATGTGAAGATGGCGTCAGTGACAAAATCATAATTTTTTGTTCGAACTTTTCTAGAAGACTTATAAAAACTGTGTATTTTCGGAGATGGAACGTTTAGATGTGTCCCTCAGCAATTTTATCAGCTGTATACACTCCATGTTGATCTATTTTCAAACTAGCACACCACAAACATTTTCATTTTCGCTTTGCTACCGAACAAAACAGAGGCAACTTATGTTAGATTATTTACACTAATTAAATCGAAATTGGTAGTTTTGATAGAGAGTTTCAAGTGCGGCTTTGAAATTGCTGTTGTAAATGCAATGCAAAACATATATCCCGATAGCCAAACAACAATATGTTTTTTATAATTTCAATAAAAATGTTTGGAGGAAAGCTAAAGTCTAAAATTTGACTGAGGCCGAAATTTAACAAGAATGGCAATTTGATACCCATTTAACCATTTTATAGAATTTCAAATGCATGGTTTTCTATAGTCAATTCTGTTCAATTCAGTGCTCATGAGCGACACCGGACCACAATTGGCACGAACGGTTCAACGTAAAAATACCAAGAAAACCCGCGTTCTTTGCATTTGTGGCCAGTTTGAAGAAGGCATTATGATAAAAAAGCTTGTTTATTCGTCTAAAAAAAATCGAAAAGCTGTAGATATAAAATTTGATACAGAATTTAGAAAAAAAACGGAAATGCTAGGTAAAAGGAGATTTCGTATAAAAAATCCTCAAAAAAAAATTGCGATGCACTAATTGAATACTACTTACATTTTCTAGTTTGTTCAAATTCAGATTGTAGGCATTTCTATTTTAAGAATTTGTTGTCTATGAAGTTACGTTTTGTTGTAAAAAAAAATATTTTTTGTTAAAATTTTCTATTAATATAAATTAGTCTGATATCTCTTGCAGTTTTTATTCACACTGTACTTGTAGTCATAATAAGAAATGGTCAAAAACAGAAGCGGGCCTTACTAGAACTAGGCGTAACAAGAAGTGGTCAATTACAGAATTAGTCACCCAGAAAGGGAAAATCCATTTTAAGAAGTTGTCACAGACCGCCTAATCGCGAGCACGGTGAGCCAGATCTTAGCTAATAATTTCCCAAAGAGCATGTATTGAGATATTTGATAACAATTTACGTAAAACTAGAAAAAATCTATAGATAACCTACCTACTACTTTTTAAAAAGCCGACGGATAAGATAGGCTTATCCATTTGTAGGTTTTTAATGATAAGTTGTACCGATGACTTAGTGAAGGTCGAGAGAAGTGCAAGACAAGAAGTGACTGTACTGGGGGTGAACTTTGTCCAGCAGTAGGTACTACTCTCGGCTTTACGACCAAGATAAGCTAATCTAACGTACCTTACACGTGGAGCATGTTAGAGCAATCGAAATTTTCAACGATTTTCCCGTTTCGGGAAAGAATGTTTCTGTCTCTTGAACAACGGTTAGATTTGTTAAGTGAGTGGACTTAGGAGTTTGATTTAATTGCATTTGGCTGCATTTTTTTAATCTCTAGGGGAGAGGGGCATCTGCCCATGCCCTATAATCTTCTTTTCCTTCTTTTTTGTGTGAGGATGTGTTTTTGTTGAGTATGCTAGAGTATGCTGGCTATAGAGACTGCCAGCATTCTCTGCAGAGATGTGGATCTCCAGAATATCAACATGTTCCTTCTCGATTAGTCAATCCACGTCTTTGGAGCGTCTAAATGGAAAAACTTATTGTATGGACCAGCCGGATTATCGCAGTTCTAAATGGTATTTCTGGAGGTTTGGTTTTTAAAATGAAATAAAACACGTAAAAATAAATTTAATTACCACGGTTACGCTTATTCAAGCCAACCGTGGCGCCTATTGTCCGAAATCATGTTTAAGCACTAATGATATAAGAATATTTTTTAAACAAAGCCAATAAATACCATGGCAATAACATTTATTTCAATCTCTAAACACCTTATTTATAGATAGACATGAAGATAAAGCATAGTATAGTACAGTTTTAACCGAATGATGACCATGACGGTAAGGTCAAACAAACTCAAGAAGTTAAACTGATACCGCGTTGTCCAAACGATATCGTCACAGTGGTGGGCAAAACGATTCTCATTTCGTCTAAAGGTTTTGTAAGATGTGCGATGGGTCACAAAATCTTTTACAAATATATAATAGAAAGAAGGACATTCAGAAGTGTTAGACTGTGCTCAGCTTTTCTTCTTTTCTACTAAGCACGATTATGTACGGTGTCATTGTCGAGCAAAGTAACTTAAACCGGAGGAAATCGCTTTCTGCTTTTATACCTGAATCAATCAATCAATCTGCCAAGTCTTTGCCTAACTATTAGAGCGGCTTCCAGTCTAACAGGCTCTAGCTGAGTATTTTACATGAAACGACTGTCTTTTAGACCGCCACAACCCAGTGACTTTGACAATATAGTATTTGGCAAGGTTGTGTCTATGTATCTGGCTCATTAAATGCTATTTATGCTATTTACTGGCGAAAATGTGAGTGTACTATTGCAAATCATAAATCAAATCAAATCATCATTCCACATCTACCTTCGGGTAAAATGGGCGTGATGTTATGTTGCATTTACATGACGCACCAAAATCAAAATCAAAATCATTTTTTTTATTTCACATAGGCCTACATGGGCACTTATAAAACGTCGACAAAATGTGCACGGTTCGGGTTGGTCGTTTCCTATGGAGAAGAACCGGCAAGAAACTCCATGGTTACTCTTTTAAAAATGGTTTGGTTTTACAATATTTCCATGTTACAGCATTAGTACTTAGATATGGGGGGACAACGTAGGCCCGAATTATGACAATAAGTCGTAAGAAACTAAAAAAAAAAAAGAAAAAGATTATATAAAAAAGTTAACAAATGTTAACTAGCATCTAGAAGGCCTACAATGTTCACACATTCACAAAACAATCGGTAAAAGAATCTATACAAAGGTAAAAATAAGTATAACAAGACTAAATTTATGTTGCACAAATTTTGTTATCAGTGCTGTAACTATTCTTAGCAAAGGGCTTTAAAGATGATTGAAAACCATTGTAAAAAGTCTAATTAAAAGAAGGAAAGAAAAAATGAGATTGAGAATAGTTAGAGACATCCACATATTTGTGCCGTTTACAAGTTACCAGGGAAGCTGCATGCGCAGAAGGAGCTAAGGCCAAATGTTTTATCTTCAACGTAGTCCTTGATTTTATAATATGCTTTTTTAACAAGGATACGTTTGATGTAGTTTTTGAACCTTCCATCGGTCAGTTCTATAACTGGCTTTGGCAACTTGTTATAAAAGCGTATACTGTTTATAAGAAAAGACTTGCTAGTTTTCGTTAATCTGAATTTGGGTATTACAATTTCGTGCTTACTGCGTGTATTTAAATTATGGATCACCATCTTCATAAGGCCCCAGTTCCTCTTGATTATCAGTAGTGCCTTATCTTTGGCCGATCCTAAACAATATTGTTTATGAATGATTTATTTTAATTCCCTGATGTCATAAACAAAATAAACAAGATTTTAGACTACAAATTGCACTGTATCATGCCACGTAAGTAGTATTTTTGCAATGAAATTAATAAAGTGGTCATATTTTATATTCTATGTACTGTTAAGTGTGTGTATCTTTACGATATGTCGTAAAGATTACCTATTCTTTATAAACTTGGGTTGGTCGATTCCTCGTCATTCGATTGTCTGAACAAACAACTGTCAATATGTCTTTCCTCGGCAAAAACTACACCTTCGTCAAGCAGGAGAACTTCGATGGATTCTTGAAGTTTGTCGGTATGTTTTCGTGTAATATGAAAAGTTTAATATTTGATAACAATTTTTAAATTAAAATCAGTGACTTTTAACTATCGTGATCTTTACCGTGCCTCATAGATTATAATAATCTACTTAAATAAAATGTCTTCATTAATCCAGGTATGCCTGACGAAAATGTCGAAAAGCTCCTGAAGTTCTCTCCTGACCAGAAGCTAGTGAAGGATGGCGACACCTACTCATACATCACAGTAACACCCGAGGGTCCCAAAGAGACCAAATTTAAGTCCGGTGTAGAGTTCGATGACGTCGTTGGCAGTGAAAAGACCCCCGTACGTTTAAAAAAATACTGTATTTTATCTTTTGATAGTAGGGTTTAATAGCTGTGCATTATTTAGTGCCATACTCGTCTTTGTCTACGTCTAAAAGTGCCTTAGTCTAAAAGCTGAATACCATCAGCATTTATATAAAGTGACCGCCATTTTTTTTTATGTGTTACTAAAAAAATATTACGATTTGCAGACCAAGTCCACATACACAGTCGATGGCAACACAGTGACGCAGACCGTCATCGGTAAGCAAGGCAAGGCCACCTTCAAGAGGGAATACAATGGCAATGACCTTGTTGTGGTAGGTTTAAACATTCTACTGCAAATAATAATCTATCCTTCAGAAGCATACTACACATAAAATTAGAATTAATTCATACAACTAAATATAATGACTCCTTAGCTCCCTTGGTAGATGCTGTAAAATTACTTCCCTGTAACTTTAAAAATAACTAAGTCAAGTGAGCCCTTTCAATTAATTCATTAACTCTTTTTAACACAAGATGCACTGGTATACCGCAGGGTTTCTTACTAAGACCATGTATAACCCGTTTGTTTAATCTAGCTTCGCCGTATAAGGTCCTTAGAGATTATGGGAAGGTTTTAAAGTCTTACTTATAAAGAAGATTATTTTTCCTCTAAACCCTAGTTTGTTTTATGTAACTAAATGATTACTTTTATTTTCAGACCATCACCGCAGACAAATGGGACGGTGTTGCCAAGAGGTACTACAAAGCTGCATAAGCTTAAGTATAGTTCTCACAGCCGATCTTTAATTGTGTCTCTAAAGTTGGTCGCAAGACCCAGCGCAGTAGCTATTTTCAAATCAATATTGAAGGTGAAGATAGCATTGTAAAACTGACTCTTTCACTCGCTAACGTTTTTCGCATCGTCCTATCTCGCTTACTCTATGCAGTATACTTTATGACAAACTGTTTCTTACGCATTGGTTCGCAGAGCCTAACTTCAGAGACATAAAGATCCGCTGTGACTACTGTATAAGTGTAGTTGTTAATAATTTATTTCTTTATTAAATTACTTTTCTTGTTTTTAGTTGACACTTTTATTTTTCAAACCCACTCCATCGCTTCTAAAATCACAGAGAATATAAATTGAAAAATCGGTGTCTGAAACATAAATAATCACAAGGTATAGGATGTCTCAGAATGTTTGATAGAGTCTGAAAAAATTAAAGTCGAGACTGAAAAAGCGCGGAAAATATAAAAAATATCAGCATAGCAACCCTATAAAACTACTACTATGAAATACCTGGAATTTACCTATTACCGTCGGGTGAAATAAATAATCGAAATCATCGCGTTAAATTCCCGTGATTTATTGTTTTTCAACATGTATTCATTGTCAAATCCTTGATTTCGAGCTTCAAAATCCATTAAAACTTGCTGAAAACACTCTCCCTGAATTGAAAATTATAAAAGTGTGTGGAGTGTTAATATTAAGAGAGCAAGCCAATATTTAGACTTTACTGACTTTTATTTTAATCAAAGTTTCAATTAAATTAGAAATAAGCTATTTATTGTTATAATCGAATTAATGAACATCAAAGTACAACCACAATGTAGGAATCTTGGAAAAATGGGTGACTATAGAATAAAATGTGACGTGATAGAATACATTATCTGTTTTTTCTTTTAGGTTTAAGAAAGGTAGTACATACATTTCTTGCAAACTAAATAAAAAGTTAAAATTTGCAAACTAGTGTAATTATCATTATGATTATAACACGATTCAATAACTGAGGTTAAGTAGGTAGAATCTGTGATCGTAGACGATTTCCTATCATTCTTTTGAAAACTTCTACTAAGTGGTTAGGTTTCAGAGTCATGATACAAGCTAAACCTATTCGTTTGATTTGGTTTTGGTTCGTATGGCTGCCATGAGTTGAGTGTCCTAGAAAAGTAACCTTATTTAGCGAGCATCCCCAACTAGATTATTTTACACTAGGTTAATCCTACCGCACAACAACCTTATGAAATACTTATAAATAAGATAACATTATCTTAGATAATGTAACGTGGATTGATAACCTAGTGAAGGTCATGAGACTTTGCTGGTGACCAATACAGAAGATTGTTGAGGCGACGTTGCTAGAAGGAAATCACAGATCTAAATAAAAACCTAAGGTATCGTGCGACACCCGGATGCAACGAAGTTAAATACTATGTATTATAACAAGTATGATGAAACAAATTAACGTTACAAAAACATAATGGAGACATAGTCTATAGTAAACATTTGTGGAGTTTCTTGTCCGTTCTTCTCCATAACAAGCTACATTTCCGAATGGACGGTAGCATCAATTATTATTATTATTTTTTTTTTTTTCTTGACGTTCGAAAGTGCCGCTTAAAGGCCTAATTGAATAAATACATTTTGATTTACCGCCCTACCGACACTCCTCGTCCGCTGCGGCCCCACCGCGTCCACCATCAGATGGTGGCGACCCCGTCTAGGCCGCGGAAGGTGGGAAGAGCAACGCACCGCAATACCGGCTCCTCCCCCACAGCGGCCTCCATCCCTCAGTCGCGATATCGTATGGGTCGGTACATACGACATCGCAGCCCGCCTCAGTTGCGTTGTCGCCCAGGTGGCACCGCAACCTACTTGTTGGCCGCTACGTCGTCGGCTTATCGGCAAAAGCCCTGACGAGCGGCCTCTCCTCAGGTTCTCTTCACCGTGTGTGACCAAGCCACGGCTACTGAGCTCCCTCGCCTCGACAATGCGGAAGCCCACCGACAGGGGGCACTTGCATACCTGACTGTTGGACCCAGACCTGATTTAGCATACGCTGTAAGCGTTACATCCCGAACTTAAGAAGACCCTTCCTAAGAAGATGTTCAGAATCTAAATTGGGAAACTGGTATTCTGGTATGTCACAGCGATTCTGATCACGGTGGATATCAAACTACTGGACGATCAACATCAGTTATATTATGCTTATACTCTGGAGGAGCAATATCTTGGACAAGTTGACGGCGAACTAGTGTAGCAATATCAATTACCGAAGTCGAATTGGTTGCTGCTAGTGAAGCTGCCCGAGAGATAGTCTGGATCAAAAGACTCTTTGCTAAAATATCTAACTTGAAGGAGATACCCAAGTTGCAAGTCGATAATGAAGCAGCCATAAAGATCTCACATACCCCAGAGCTACACAGAAGAACCAAGCATATGGCAATTAGACATTTTTATGTTAGAGAACTCATAGCTAATGACGAAATATGTGTGGAATATGTTCCTACTAAATTCCAACTAGCGGACCTGCTGACCAAAGCGTTGCATAAGCCACGAATTGTATCAATTACAATGCAGATTGGTTTTATAGCGTGAAAAAAAGTTAAGAAGAGTAAAATGAAACCTTGTTTATTAATATACAATAAGACTGAAGATTTACTACAGATATCGATCGCTTAACTCGTCGCGCGCGAATTAGTAGATACAATAGAAATTTTATTGTCATCTGCACACATGGTGTGCAATCGACGTTTGACAGGTCACCCTAATGTAGTTGATAAAGTGATATGTTTGTAGGCACTTCTAACGATTTCGTTCTGACGAGAGCTATGGTTTGGAACGACTTTGACAGATGTCAACTTGACGTAACATTAAGCACTATACTCGGAATTTTAATTCGATTCCAGATTTGACAATTTCAGTGTTGCAATGTTATGCCAAGTACTAAATAGTGACGTTGCAAAATTATTCGAAATGGAAATGGAATATTTCCGGATCGATTCTTCTCGTTTATAATTTTACTCTCGTAAACTAAGTATATCAGGAAATTAAATATTTCTGAACCGATAATTTAGTTTTGACGATTAATTAACGATCTGAGACTTTTCTTTTATAATTGCGTGTGAAATAAATAAAAAAATGTGATCATGAGAACAAACACAACGTAACAACACTTTAACAAAAACCCAACAAAATATCGATTCGCAATGAAATAAGATATTCGTGCAGTCACACTGGGAGAATGAAGCCGAATGACACGATAAACAAAATGGCGATAGCTGCACGAGCGCGCACGGGTTGCCAATACTGAAAACTATCGAGGCTCTTGTAGTATGTAAGGGCAGGATCCTTTACACTTAATGTTAAATGTTTAATAAAATAAATGTTAATGTTTAAAAAGGTATTTTATACTAAATTGCACTAAAATAATGTAATAATAAAATAATGGAACAATGTTATAAAAATGTTGAATGTTGCGCGAGCTCGATACAAACCGAAGACTGACGTTCTTGCGTAAGTGCCGAAACTACATTTTATAAATTAACTAAATCTGCAGTATTCTAACTAGGCCAAAGTACAATGTGCGGTTGCTAACCGTACATCTTGGCGGGGCAAAAGGTAATAATTAAGATAACTTATTACAGAATATTTTTCCAATGTAAATAAAAAATATTAAATTAAAACAATGTGAATAAAAAGTTATTATAAGTTAAATGTTAAAAGAATGAGGTCTCGCGTAGGTAAGTTCTATGTTTTCAGTGGGTGCTTCAGCTCTTGGTGGCTTCCGTGGCGGTAATCTGGCGGACGCGCCGGTGGCGCTGACGGCGACCTTGCCGCAGCGTTTGCAGTACACGTAGGCTCCTCCCGCGACGACTATTGACAAGATCAGAAGTCCCATCGTAGAGTATGATACGATGTATTGATGCACATCGTGTTGCGACATTTCAGTCTGTTTTGTTTGATCGTCCAATTCTTTCAGCGAATTATGAAGTTTTTCATAATCGTTTCTTACAAATTGGGTGTTCTGTTGTCCAGTTGATAATTCAAGTGGCTGGACAGATGTTAAATTGTTGATGTCTTCCAGATCAATTAGTGGAATTTCCGGGTTGACATAGATTTTATTTGCGTAGTTAACTTGTGTGTAATATGTTTCTTCGTTGTTTCTAATTATACATCCTTCCTTGGCTTCTAAAATTCCCGTTAAATGTATTGCCTTAGTGGTCATACGACCTTCACAGATTATTTGCAGTTGGCAATCCGTACAGCAGACATAGAGCCAGGTGTTAGGATTTCGTAATGGTGTCCATTTGTTGTTGCAGGGTTCAGATGTGTAGATACATTTTGATAATGTAATGTTTGTTATTGCGCCGATTTCGCGTGGAATTTGATGATTTCTCATATTACGTGTTGGTTTGTTTAGTGAACATACATATGTACTTGGTTCAATTTTAAAACAATGTTCCAGGTCACTGTCTGTAAGCTGCATATATGTCTCCTTTCTTATATTCACTGCAACATATTCTGAATTTGTTTTCATTGTAAGTGAATTTTTGTTGTTTTTTATCATCGGAATAGGAACTGTTTTATATATTGTGAATGGAGTGTCGCCTGTTAATGGTAATGTAATTTCGATGATAAAATATTTATCAAATAATCTGGATTTTACTTCTAGTAGTTTGTATATGTCAGCTAATTGATTTTGAATGTTGTCAACGGGTAACGATAGTTGTTGTGGCAATTGTCCAGAGATAATGTTAAGCTCCTGAAAGAGCTGGTTTTGCGGTAAAAGTCTGGTATCTACATGACCATGGTGAATGTTAATAGCTGTGTCTAAAAGCATGTGTTGGATGTGGCGCAGTTTAGACAGAATTGTTGAACTAGTCAGAGCCATTGTGTTAAAGTAGTTCAAAGCTTCCTCTTGCTCAACAACATTACCCAATTTCTGCAAATGGTTCTCGGTAGCGTTAAGATGTTGGTTTAAGAGATTGAATTGAGTGTTCATCGTCTCTTCATTTCTCTTTAAAATGTTATTATGTGCCTCAATGATTGATGTTTGACCTTTGATCAGGTTCAATAAATGGTCTCTATTATTTTGCAATGTTTCTATGTCCTTTTTATATTGTATAGCGAACCTTTCATCTAGCACGCCGAATAGGCTGTTTGCAAGGTAACCTATTCCATTGACAAGACCTCGGGTAACGCGTCCCTTTGTCTGCCCATGATGTGTTTCCAACATGTAATTGTTATGATCAAGTTCGTTGAGTTCCTGTTTGAATTCAGTCATGATGGTTTTGCACATCGTTTGGTATGCAAATTGCTCACACCTTTCTCCCAGGTGTTTTACAACTCTATGTATGTTTGCCATGCCTTGCCAGTAAGATGTCATATTATAGTAAGTAACAATCTTCCATTAATCGTGTACGCTTTGCAAATTTCCGATTTTGTCAAAGTACACGGCTCTATTTGGTTCAAACGGTGTGATATTTATGGCGTCGTTGCTTTGATATGTGGGCTTAAATAATGTTAGTAATGTTACGAGTATACATAGAAGGCTGGAACTTATATTCCTTGATTTAAATCGTTGTTTCCTGGCGGTTGGTGGTGTGGTTTTTGTAGATTTTTGATTTTCAGTGCAGATTTTGTCATTGGTGGTGGTGTCAGGTATTTCTATATGCGATTCAGATATAGGGAGTTTGACTAATTTTGTTATTGGTCTGGTTAGCAGTCCTGTTTTTGTTTTCATCGTCACAACTCTGACTAGATTGTCTCTCCCCGGGTGAACTTCCTGTATTCGCCCAAGTGCCCATTTTGCAGGAGGAAGGTTGTCTTCTTTGATCAAGACAATATCCCCTATTGATAAATTATTTGTTTTGTTCAGCCATTTACTACGAACTTGAAGTTGTTGCAGGTATTCTGACGACCACCTGGTCCAAAACCCTTGTTTCATTTTGTTTAGTAACTGCCACCTATGTCGAATGTTGATGTTTTGCTTTTCGAAATGTTCCGATGGTAAGAATGTTACTGGTCGGCCAATTAAAAATGTGCTGGAGTAAGATAATCAATATCGTCCACATCCTCCGTTAAAGGGCAAAGTGGTCTAGAGTTCATACAGGCTTCGATTTGAGTAAGCAGTGTTAAAAACTCTTCGTATGTCAACTTTTGCTCTCCTAGGACACGCTTTAGGTGATATTTCATAGACTTAACTGCAGCCTCCCAAAGTCCTCCCGCAGTCGGCTAGCTTGGGGCGTTGAAATGCCACTCTATCCCCATCTCGGTGTTTCTTTTCAATAAAGTGTCGTTGTTAAATGTTTGTGAGATGTGTAGTTGTTTGGCTAACTCCCTTTCGGCTCCAACAAAGTTTGTTCCGTTGTCGGAGTAAATATGTTTCGGACAGCCTCGTCGTCCAATCATGCGGTTGAGAGCCAGTATAAATGTTTGTGACGTTAGATCTGATGCAAGTTCCAAATGCACCGCCTTTGTTGCCATGCATACGAATACAACGACATAACCTTTACTCGTTCTGACGCCTCGACCCTTGTTTAGTTTAACACTAACAAATCCTGTGAAATCCACCCCTGTGTGATAGAATGGTGGTGATTGCGTTATCCTCTCACTGGGTAGGTCGGCCATTAATTGGTATTGTTTCGATGGCTTAAAGCGACAACATTTTACACAGTCTTGCAGGTATTTTTTAACCGTGTTATTTCCTCATGTTATCCAATATTTTTGTCTCAATGTAGCCATAGTTAGTCTCGCTCCACCATGTAGTGTTAACACATGCGCACGGGCCATCAGAAGATATGCCAGCTTGCTGTTTTTTGGGATAATATTACTACTATTAACTTACTATTAACTACTATTAACTTACCTGAAGAAACAAAACACCCTATGTGTTTTGTTTCTTCAGGTAAGTTTGAATTCTGTAATCTCCCTCCAACGCGTAATATGTTATTTGCATCTAGGTAAGGGCAAAGTTTCTGAAGTCCTCTATTGTTGCTTACCCTTCCTTTTGTTTGCAAATCTTGGATTTCTTGTCCGTAATGTTCATTTTGTACATGTTTTATAATTATGTTAGTGGCGCATCGAATATCACCAAGTGTTAAATTACATTGTTTAGACGCGGGCGGGTCATTCATGTTTGTATGATTCATAGCTGCGTCTTCCCTGTGACGATTGTTTTGTGACGTGTTTGTTATGAAACGCGACACCCAAGCTACGATACGTATTATAGTCATAATACAGCTGTTCTTGTTAAGGAGTTCTCTTACAATGTTCACGTTTTCAGTAGTTCTTGACGTAACTGCATGCACCTTTTTAACTTCAATTTCTGGTGTCTTAATCGTGGCATATGTTTCAGGGATGTCTTCACTGTAAAGCCATTCGGGGCCATCAAACCACAGAGCAAACTTATGTAACTGAGAAGGTAGTAGTCCACGTGACGCGCAGTCGGCCGGGTTTTGCTCCAATCTTACGTGCTTCCAATTCCCTGCGGGCACTATTGATGTTATCTCCTGAACTCTGTGTCCGACATAGGCCTTCCATCGCGAGACATCGCCCTTCAGCCAGCCAAGCACGATCATTGAGTCCGTCCATGCTGTAACTTTAATGTTAGGTTTGTCGAGGCAATGTTTTATTTTCTTGACCAGTTGAGCTAATAGTTGAGCACCGCATAGCTCAAGTCTGGGCAGTGTTTGTTGTTTTTGGATTGGAGCGACTTTTGTTTTTGCCGCAACCAATGCAATTTGTTGCTGTTTTCCCTCTGTAACTTTGCTGTACACTACGCACGAGAACGCTTTTTCCGATGCGTCACAGAATGCGTGTAATTCCCAATCCTTGTTTGCTTCTAATCCTAGCCATCGGTTAATTTTGAAAGGTTGCATATTTGTTAACTCAGTTTTTAGTGTTCTCCATTCCTTTTCTATTCCGTCCGGAACAGTGTCATCCCATTCGATTTTGTACTTCCAGATTTGTTGGAATAAAATTTTTGCCTTGATTGTTATTGGGGATAGCAACCCCAAGGGATCAAAAATTGTTGATATGTCGCTTAAGATTTGCCGTTTTGACGAGTTTTTGTTAATGCCAATGTTGTTTTTGTTTTTTAATGTAGGTGAAAATATAAATTCATCTTGTTTCGGATCCCATGCCAAGCCTAATGCTTTGGAAGCTGATGCCTCTGTGAAGCTTAAACTGACTGGGCTAATCATATGTTCTGGCAGATCTTCTAGCAGTTGATGTTCGTTACTCGACCACTTTCTGAGATTGAAGCCTCCTTCTTTCAATAGCTGTATAAGTTGGTCTCTTGTATCTCGGGCCTCGTCCATGGTATCCTTTCCAAATAACGCATCATCTACAAAAAATTGGTTGAGTAAGATGTTTTTAGCTTCCGGGTACTTGTCACCTTCGTCCATTGCTAGCTGTTGAAGTGTTCGGAGTGCTAAGAACGGAGCGGCCTTAGTACCATAGGTGACAGTACGTAGTTGATATTCTCTTAGCAGTTGCCGTGGACAATTCCTCCACACAATTTTCTGTAAGTGTTGATGTTCTGGATGTACCATTATAAATCGGTACATTTTCTCAATGTCTGATGTTAAGACGTATTTGTATTGTCTCCATTTCAGCAAGATGCTAAGGATATCTTTTTGTAGATTCGGTCCCGCCTCCATTAGAATAGAATAGAATAGAATACTCTTTATTATGTACACCAAATAAGTTACAGAAAGTATAGATAAAGAAAAAATTACACTGGGTGACACAATGGGCGGCCTTATCGCTAAAAGCGATCTTTTCAAGACAACCTTTGGATGGATTTTAAAAAAGAAAGGAAAGAAAGTACTGTAGGTAGTCTATTGGTGTACTATTTATATATAAAATAAAGTTAAGTAAGTCATTAAGTCATTAAGACTGTGTTTTGAGCTGGTTTTTGCCGACGCGTTGAACACAACTCTAAGTTTCGTTGTGATAGCACCTGGCCGCACAACCCCGTGGTGCGGGAGAAAATATTCCATGTTTTTGTTCCTAGTGTTGCTTTCGACTTGCTCCATGTGACCCATTTCTTCATATTCTGCCATAAAAGCTTTATAATCTTTTGCAAACGCATGATTTTTTGCCATCTTTCGCTCAAGTTGTTGAAATTGAGCGACGGCCTGTGGTTTCGATGTTCCTAAGTGTTCAATAAAATTGTCCTTGAGGGGGAGACGAACTTGGTATCGCCCGTCATAAAGTTGTGTTGTTGTTTCTTTGTACAGCTGTTCGCACTTGTTGTCAGGGTCCACATCTTCTTTGTTTTCTTGTAAGGACTCCTGTTCCCAGAATTGGGCCAGATCCTGAATGTTGTTGACAATTACATGGCAATTGAAAGTTTTGTAATTACCACATACCACCCAGCCTAATTGGGTTTGTTGTGCTATGATGGATGACGTGTTTGTTTTTATTAGCCCCTCTAACAATATTTCGGAATATACATCGGCTCCCAATAGTAAATCTATATCCTGAGATATGTTAAAATCAGGATCAGCGAGTTGTAAATGTTGTATGTGTTCAAAACTACCTTTATTTATTGTTTTACTTGGCAATTTATTTGTTATTGCCTTCATAATAAGTGCATTAATGTTAATGTTAAAATCATTGTATATTGCTTGGCATTTAAGATTGGGCACTCCTTTACACTTGGTGGTGGCTGATGCACCAATACCTGACACCACCGCGCTCATCTTGTCTCGTTTTAATTGCAATCTTTGTGCAGCATTTTCTGTAATTAGGCTAACCTGAGAGCCCTGGTCTAATAAAGCGCGTAAAATGATCGTAGTGCCGTCATAGGCTATTGTTTTGACCTGAGCCGTGGCTAGCAGTACCTCATTTGAGTTGTCATGTGCTAAGTGCGTGTTCAATTGTTGACCTACATTAGCCCTGCCAGTTCTCGATTTTGCAATTCCAATCGCCTCATGCAAAATGCTGCTATGCGGCTCATCGCAGTGCTTGCACTTTTTTTCTGACGAACATTTTTCGCCGTTATGACTAAATAGGCAATTTAGGCATACATGTAGGTTGTTAGCGGTCTTTAACCTTTCTTCTGGTGACATACATAAAAATTCTCTGCAATTGTAGAGCCCGTGTTGTTTATTACATTTCGGACAAGTTATAAAGGAATTATGAAATGCTTGCTTATTATGGAATGTTCTCGGCATGTTCTTAGTTCCCTCTTGAATGGGCTGTTGCTGCACCTTAGGCTTGCTGTATGTTGCATTGTGAACTGTTTTCGGTTGAAAGCTTAACTGTTGTCTGTTAAAGTTTCGTGGGCGGTTCGGGTTTGTACCCGATTCCATTGACATGAACTTGGTTTTAGTGAAATTCAGGAACTCGTTTAGTGGTGGCATTTCCCTTGGATTTTTATGGATTCATTGAATGACTGGCGTGTGTCTGCGTCCAGCTTTTGCAATATTATGAAAACTACTAAGGGGTCCCAACTAGAAGTGTCGTACTGCAGATTTTTAATAGCCTGAAGGCACTCAATGGTCGTGTCATGCATTATTTTTAGTAGAGATGCCGTTGGGGTTTGTATGTTGGGTAGACTCAGTAAAATGTTTGCTTGGTAGGTAAATAATAGCCTCTTATTATCATACCTCTGTTGAAGAATCTGCCAACTAGCTTCGTAGTTATCAGCACTGATGTTCATGTGCTGTATTAACCGCTCGGGCTCTCCCTTCAATTTCGCTTTCAGATGTTGCATTTTTTGAGCATTTGAAATGAAAGTGTTACGATGCACGATTTCCTCAAATAAGTCCTTGAATGTTGTCCACTGAGCATAGCTACCACTGAAAATCGGAAGTTCAATTTTGGGAGTGGATTTTTCCTGATGTTTGTTATCCCAAATCCTCTTGTTTATTTGTTCCTTGCTGAATTCATACAGCCTTTCTAATCTGTTGTAATCACTTTCAAATGCTTGCGTGTTGTCCAACATGTTATCAAGCTTCCAATAAGTACTATCAACTTTTTCCCAACGTTGAGTTATTGTCCTCAACTTATCTTCAAGTTGCCACTTTTCTTTTAAATGTTCAATGTCCATGTCCCGTACTGTTCTCTCAAACGCCTTGATGTTTGACCGCTGCTCATTCATCATATCTTTAGTCCGTTGGTCCACGGCTAACTCTTTGTATGACGTGTTCTTCGCATCTTCCGCGATCTCATCGCTCTCCTGTTGTTCTGGAACATTCTCTTGGGCACATTACCTTTCTTCTTGTTTTTGTAACTGGCTAAAAGAAGCAAATTGGTCGTCATCGATTTTCGCCAATAAGTTTTGTTTCGACTTCATTATAATACACTTCGTTTCTTCGTATATTTGTTCCAGACGCTCGTAAATGCGATTCTCGTAATAAGGTCCAGACTTTTTGCCTTCAAACAAAGCTAATTGTATGTCGTTCTTTTTAAACTCACTCCAATACTCCTCCAGCTTTTGAAGTCTGTCATCGTGATATTCAAGAGTGGTTTTACGTGTAGAACTATCTTTCTTAAAGTTTTCGTTTATTCTTTTGATAGCATCAAGATTTGTAGATTGCAAGCTAAGTAAAGCATCGTAAGAAGCCATTGTTGTTAACGGTAAAGGATGGAAGAGTAAAAATATGGCGGGTTGGATTGAATGGTGAATTTGTGATGAAACTACGGAGTAATACAGTGACAGTGACCGATTGTTCGTGTAGATAAACCTACGTGCCTAGTGGAATGTCGTATACCTACGTTATTCGCCAATACATAACGGTGACCCTACATACAAGTGAAGAAGTTGGTTTATCTTGTATTAGCCCGAAAAGAACCCATGCAATATTGGCTTTTCCTGTCAATTACACAGAATTCCCTACATGTTTATAATTACATTTATACAGACTTACATAAACAAAAGTTTTCATCATATTTACCTCTCCCCTAACATATCCATACATAGGTACATAATTAGGCTATATCATAGCTGCATTAGCTAGTAAATATATTATAATTTAATAATTATGATCATTTTACTGTGTTCGTCTTACAACTGCTGTTACATATTCAAATTATAGGCGAGGACGCTGGCACCCTAAACACAAGTTAAATCTTACATTGGGTGTCAGAGATCATCGTAAACACTCTTTTTCCTAGTTGTAACGCAACGTGTTTGGATATGTGTTTTCTTGTACATTGAAGTTAATAATAGTAGTTAATGAAACTGTTGCATAATGAGGGGTATTAAAACATGAGTGTGGGTTTAAAAACCGAGCCGTAGGCGAGGTTTTTAATAGTTTTCACACGAATGTTTTAATACCTAGTTATGTGCAGTTTCATACACTACTTTATCTACACTCATAAATTGGGATTGAACCTACTAAATACCTCTTTTTGCATTTTCCATGCCATAAAATCGTGATAGCATTTCTCACTTTTTTCGACTTTGCTGGTAATAAATTAAGAGTAATTTCCTTCGCCGCATCTAAAATATCGGGCGGAGTCAAATTTTCTTCACATTCACTGATATCAGACATTTTTAAACAATAATTTAATTAACTCATGAAATTCAGTACAGCAAAACTTGCAAAACGTATGAATGGCGCCAAAACCCAGCACACACATCAACGCATTAACCGCGCATGCGCTAAGGCTTACTACGCACTGCGATCTTTATACGCGCGACTTTTTCCGCCCATTCTGCGACCTATGGAATTATATGAAGTTGTTCGCATTGCGGTAAAGAAATCGTGCGGAAATAATACCGCAAGAAATCCGTGTTTTGCCACAGAATCCACCGCACCACGGCGCGAATTTTATTCGCCCGAATATTTTGAGCTCTATGAACAGGTAGAAGGAAACAAAATTCGCGAGAATAAAAATCGCAGTGCGTGCTAAGTCTAAAGCGGGCATTGTCATAGACAATTTAAAATTGGAATCAAATATTTTTTTAATAGGTACTATAAAATGACATTACAAAAAAAAAAATGATGGAAACTCCTTAGTGATTAACTTCTTGGATTTGTCCTGTATCGTAATAGAAAAAAAATTGTTTTATAGCATTATTTTGTTAGAGAAATAGTGTTATAATAAGATTCCATTTTTAAATTTCGGTATTGTGTTTATAAAGTATGCCAATATAAACTCGTTTTGAATTTTATAATTCGAATATTACGATATGAGAGTAGATAAAATACTTTATAGCATTATTTTGTTAGATAAATAGTGTTATAATAAGATTCTATTTTTAAATTTCGGTATTATGTTTATAAAGTATGCCAATATAAACTCGTTTTGAATTTTATAATTCGAATATTACGATATGAGAGTAGATAAAACATTTTTTTCTATTACGATACAGGACAAATCCAAGAAGTTAATCACTAAGGAGTTTCCATCAATATTTTTTTTTGTAATGCCATTTTATAGTACCTATTATAAAAAGATTTGATTCCAATTTTAAATTGTCTATGACAATGCCCGCTTTAGACTTAGCACGCACTGCAATTTTTATTCGCGCGAATTTTATTTCCTTCTACCTGTTCATAGAGCTAAAAATATTCGGGCGAATAAAATTCGCGCCGTGGTGCGGTGGATTCTGTGGCTAAACACGGATTTCTTGCGGTATTATTGCCGCACGATTTCTTTACCGTAATGCGAACAAATTCATACAATTCCATAGGTCGCAGAATGGGCGCAAAAAAATCGCGCGAATAAAGATCGCAGTGCGTGCTAAGCCTTAGCGCATGCGCGGTTAATGTGCTGGGTTTTGACGCCATTCATACGTTTTGCAAGTTTTTCTGTACTGAATTTCATGAGTTATTTAAATTATTGTTTAACAAATAAAATTTAAAAATTTAAGGAACCCCCGACACATTTATCTTGCGAAATATTCACGATCTAAACAGTAAAATGCGCATAACTTTTGAACGGCTGAACCGATTTTATTCAAACATAGCTAAGAACACTCTCGATACAATCACCTTTCAAACAAAAAAAATATCAAAATCGGTTCATCTGTTGAGGCGCTATGATGCCACAGACAGACACACAGATACACAGACACACAGATACACAGATACACAGCAACACACCTCAAACTTATAACACCCCTCTTTTTCCGTCAGGGGTTAAAAATGTCTGATATCAGTGAATGTGAAGAAAATTTGACTCCGCCCGATATTTTAGATGCGGAGAAGGAAATTACTCTTAATTTATTACCAGCAAAGTCGAGAAAAGTATATGACAAATGCTATCACGATTTTATGGCATGGAAAATGCAAAAAGAGGTATTTAGTAGGTTCAATCCCAATTTATGAGTGTATAAAGTAGTGTATGAAACTGCTCATAACTAGGTATTAAAACATTGGTGTGAAAACTATTAAAAACTTCACTCATGTTTTAATACCCTTCATTATGCAACAGTTTCATAAACTACTATTATATTTTATTTTAATAATACCTCTTTATTTTTTATAAACCTTTACTTTGTCATATTAATACTTAGCAACCGTTGTTCACATGTCATTATATGTTTCCTGTCACTATAATCTACGTTCCATAATTTAACTGTTAAAAACTTGTTTTAACAGTTGTCATTAAATACCTGTCACGACAAATCAGCAATTTTTCTCTTAACAAATTAATCACTTTTCTAACTCGTACGAACGCGATTGAGGTTTATCATATCAGGTAGATTAGCTACTGTTTATAAGCCTGTGTTGGCCTTTTTCTGGTCATTAACTTGATCGTTAGTTGAAACAGCATAGTCATGTCTTTCCTCGGCAAGAACTACTCCTTTGTTAAGCAGGAAAACTTCGATGGATTCCTGAAGTTTGTTGGTATGTTCTAGTTTGTTTTTATTTTCTTTGCTCTTAGTAATCAGTAGTTTCCATTTTAGATTAAAATCAGTGATTTAGTTTTAAATAAAGGGGCATTTAATGAAACCGTACCGTGCGGATTCGCTAGATACATAAGAGAAGTATAGAACCGGTTGACGAGACGATGCTTTGGGAAGACCTTTGTCCAGCAGTCGACGTCTTTCAGCTGAAATGATGATGATAATATGGTGCGCCATGTGATCCACTTATTTATAGTTAGTGTTAGTTTACCGTATAGTTTCACATGTCATTATATGTTTCCTGTCACTATAATCTACGTTCCATAATTTAACTGTTAAAAACTTGTTTTAACAGTTGTCATTAAATACCTGTCACGACAAATCAGCAATTTTTCTCTTAACAAATTAATCACTTTTCTAACTCGTACGAACGCGATTGAGGTTTATCATATCAGGTAGATTAGCTACTGTTTATAAGCCTGTGTTGGCCTTTTTCTGGTCATTAACTTGATCGTTAGTTGAAACAGCATAGTCATGTCTTTCCTCGGCAAGAACTACTCCTTTGTTAAGCAGGAAAACTTCGATGGATTCCTGAAGTTTGTTGGTATGTTCTAGTTTGTTTTTATTTTCTTTGCTCTTAGTAATCAGTAGTTTCCATTTTAGATTAAAATCAGTGATTTAGTTTTAAATAAAGGGGCATTTAATGAAACCGTACCGTGCGGATTCGCTAGATACATAAGAGAAGTATAGAACCGGTTGACGAGACGATGCTTTGGGAAGACCTTTGTCCAGCAGTCGACGTCTTTCAGCTGAAATGATGATGATAATATGGTGCGCCATGTGATCCACTTATTTATAGTTAGTGTTAGTTTACCGTATAGTTTGGTTTCCATAGAGGTTTGAAGATTAATAAGGTTTATTAAAAATATTTTCAAGACCTTTTGGTTAGTGGGTACTGTCCAAAACGTATTGAAAATATTTTGAATTATAAAAGTTACATAAACATCAAACCTCTAACTCAAAATATTTCGTCTCCAGGTGCCCCTCCCGAAAGGATCGAACAGATCCTGAAGTTCTCCCCTGACCAGAAGGTGGTGAAGGATGGAGACTCCTACATTAACATCACAGCAACACCCGAAGGTCCCAAAGAGACCAAATTCAAGTCTGGTGTGGAGTTTGATGATGTCGTTGGCCCTGAAAAATTCCCAGTAAGTATTAAAGAATTCTATATCTCTAGACCAAATGAAATTTGATTAAAATTTCCATTATGGGCCGTTGATTTTTGGCGCGGGGAGGGTGGGGGGAGGAAGGGGGGAGGTTTGTCTACCCTCTTGTACTATCCCCACCACTCGGAGCCCCATGGTTATGTAGATATCCATGGTTAAAATTTTCAGGTTAGTATAAAAAATTCCATAAATTCCCAATTATTAAAGGGGCGGGGTGAGGGGGAGGGAAAGGGGATATGGGGCTACCCCACTGTACAATGCCCACCCCACGGAAGCCCATGGTTATGGAGATATCCATGGTTAAAGTTTTTACGATTACTATTTAAGCAACTAAGTCGACTCCTATTTCTGTCTGCAGGGTCTAAAGTAACCTGTCCGTGTCGGGGTGCCCTGAGCTCCCGAGCTCGCTTCGCTCGCTCTTGGACTAATTCTCATTTTTTTACCTCACTAATAATTATATTTTAGGAAAATGGAAATTTTTACTCTAACCTGAAAACTTTAACCATGGATATCTCAATAACCATGGGGCTCCGTGTGGTGGGGATGGTACAGGGGGGCAAATCTCCCCCCTTCCACCACTACCCTCCCCGCGCCAAAAATCGACGGCCCATAATGGAAAGTTTATCCTAAAATTTAATTGCTAGCATCCTCATTTTATATAATTATCAAAAAGGATGGCCATTTAACATACTTCATTACATTCAACATCATACTTTTTACATAATTACGAACTACCGTCATTATTTTTAACCATTTTGATGTTCTGTAAATTGAAATTATGTTTATATTTCCGATAAGAAATTAAGGTGATGCAAGATAATGACTATTTTTAAATATTTTAATTGTAAAATTCACACAATGATATCACATACAAATTATAACTTTGTTCAACTACATAGTTACTTACAAGCATTCTGCTACTTTCAGATCAAGACCACATACACAGTCGATGGCAACACAGTAACGCAGACAATAACAGCCAGGCCCGAGCTAGGCGCAGCCACATTCAAGAGGGAATACAACGGTGATGACCTTGTTGTGGTAAGTTCAATACCTTAGCCATCTACATAAAAATGATCTTTTATATGCATGCGACACCCTTAAACATAAATTTGCCACGAATAAAGCGTAAATTTATTAGCATTTGCGCTACATATTATGTACCCAGTTTCAGTAAAATGTATCTGAAGTAAAATTTTGAATATTATCAAGCATGCAATCGATTGCTATAACGATGCGCAGGGGAGTCGCAAGGTTTCATATTAGGGCCTTTTTATTATAACTAAGCTGTTTTCCAAATCAATTTCATCATCATCATCATCATACACACACTACTCGGTACACTTCAACGTAAGGTTCAGTTGAAAACCAGCGTCAGGCAACTCCCAGTTGTCTGGCATTTTGCTGAACTGGACCTTTTTGGCGCAGCCGCGGGGCACACTATGTATGTAATTGTTTTAAAATTAAGTTCCCTTTTATTTGTACCTACATTGTGTTTATCTGTGTGTGCCAAATAAACTAGTTTTCTTTCTATTCTTTTTTTATCATTATCTGACCCTTATCCTTTGGGGTCAGTGGAAGGTACCTTCGTCTTCCAAATTTTATATTAAAGTCGTCATGCCAGTTAGTCACCATCTTTTTAGCCATACCATCTTATATATCATTTTTTACACATACTATTATAGTTTATTTAGCGTTTTCTTATTCATACAGCCATTTATCTATTCATTTGTCATTCTTTCATTTGTTTGAAAATCCCTTTTAATAATAAAACAATTTTCGAATCATCTATCATGATATTTTCTAGCTTAAAATGTGTGCTTAAATGTACTGAAAGAAAACTATCTATTTTCAGACTATCACCATGGATAAATGGGACGGCGTTGCTAAGAGGTTCTACAAGGCTGCGTAACTTTATTTTATGTTAAAGTAGTTAGCTTATAATTTAAATATATTTTCTAATAAATAAGTTTAATATTTAAAAGTTATGTATTATTTAATCCTACATAAAGTGGGTACATAAAGAAGGATAGGGATCCTACTACCACCCACTATTTGAGATTAATAGCTAGATTTTTACCATTAGGAGGAAATGCGGTCGCAGACACCCAACATGCAAGAAAACATAGTGGCACAGTATATATCTTCCTTTTTCAGTTTATAGAATATCTTTTAAATTGGTTCAATATTGGAGATTCCAAATGCCATAAAAACATTACCATTCTTTAAATTTAAGCGTAATTTAACAAATCTACTTATTGACAAATGTTTTTACAGTGTACTGGAGTTTTTAGATTATAAGTTGTAGAAGATAATATAAAATTTAATGTTCCACTTTCAATCTATGTGATATAATTTATTTTTAATTTATGATAATTAATCTTAATTTACTTTGACTGCTTGCATAAATTTTGACTTTAGTGATCTAATAACTTCTATGACTAATTTGCACGCCGAAATTAAAGGCAGAATAAGAGATCTGTAATTATTGCCTACGAACTTTCTGTACCTTATTGACGCAAATAAATGATTTTTGTTTGTTTTGTTTGAAGGCGAGGAGCTAAACCTTGAATTATGACTTTTGGCTTGGGAAATTCAGTCGGATGTTTGCGACCGCGTTTCCTCTTAAAATATATGGATTGTGGAATCCTACAAGTACTAAAATTTTCAGTCTTAATGTTTGGATGATTGTTAAAAAATACTATTCTGAAAAAAATGCCACAAATTCATACATACCACAACTACATTGTTCAGTGTGCAAAAAGATTTCAGAAGAAAATTCGTTTATTGGAACTGAAACATCACAGTCAGCATCAACACTCTCCTGCACTAGCCAATGTATCCTAGTTTATTTGGGTCAGCACATTATGTCTTCTTCATTATTACTTCCCTGTTATCCCTGCAGTATACAGTCATCCCCTTTTTAGCCATATAATTTTTGATACAATCAATTCATAGTTTTTTTTGGTCTTCCCTTGCTCTTATAAACCGTCCACATTGATAATCAAACATCCCTCACCACATTGTCCACATATCCGCAAATAACGTGTCCCAAATTTCTGTTTTCCACACAACTTCTTAGACATCACTCGGTACCACTTTCATTTCTGTGTCTTATTCTTTACATTTGCGTTACACATTTATTTTTCTTAGCAACAACAAAAAAGAAATACTAAGATACTGTCTAATCTCGTGTTATTTACTATGATTGGTTGATCATATACAAATCTACGATCTACCAATTATCTAATCTTATCTAAACTATGGATTTCGGAAACCGGGGTACATATTTCTAGAATTTTAGACTTGGACACTCACGATAAGGCTAGTCCATCAGTTTAAGATCGCTCAGCGAGCTAAGAAAATGTTTGGAGTCTCTCTGAGCCAGCCATAATAGCCGTAGAACGGATGACCGTTGTGGTAGACGTGTTCTTGAGTGGATACTGCGAATTGGTAAATGTAATGTGCGATGTCTTCCGGCTAGGTGGAGCGACGATCTTCGTAAGATGGCTGATAGCAGCTGGATGAGAGTTGCCGATAAATGGTTGCGATTGAAGAAGCCTATGACTTAGACAACATTGATAGTAAAACAATGTAATTGATAGTATAACTTTATTTATTCAACAATTAATTAACACACTTACAATATAGAAACACTAAGAAGGAACAGAAAAGAGTTACTAAGGTGATGCTTATATCTACAGAAATCTCTTCCATCATACCTGCAAAAAGAGAGATGGAAAAAAAGAGATGTAGACACCGCGAGGAGAGGGGAAAAATTAACACATAAATAACAAACAATAACTACAACAACAAGTCCAACAACTTTATTAAAGGTAGGTACCTTCTACATATCTATGTTTTTCTGTGGATTCACCCCCGTGATCGAACCGTGCATTTCCCAGTTAAAATCAGCAATAGGTTAGCTTACTATCATTAAAAAAAATCGTTATCAGATAACCAGGTACTTCCAGAGATTACAATTGTATAGATACAAACTATGTTTACTTCTTCAAAATATTAGTTTACACTAAGTAGCGGGCCGACGCCACAGAGAAGGTACGAGTACCTAGTAGTATCTGCTGATACGTGTCCCCCTATAGCTCAAGATCCATCTGCAGGTATCAGGGTTCGTGATTAAACTTAATTTTCATATATAATACTTGATAATGACAAAATAGATTGCTGCAGGGTAGTCTGGAAATAACTAGCCGCAATTACCGTAGGTAAACGAATAAATTGCAATTTAAGTTTGATAGTTAACACCAAATATATTTATTAGTTTTTCTAGTGAATCCAACGTCATTTGAAAGAAAGTGGTGTAGAAAATAGGAAAAAATTAGTTTTATTTTAAATTTTATTATTATCAATAGGCTCGCGCTTGAGCACTATCTCACCTGATGGAAAGCGATGATATGGTCGACGGTGATGCACGCTTGCCTAGAAAAAACCAGTCAGCTCTGCCAGCTCTAAGTTATCCGCAACTTGTGGGTTGCTAGTTTCCCTGTTAAACCTAAAACTCGTGAATGGGGCTAACAGAGAGGTATATGATTTTCTATACGCAGCCATGATACAGGAGAAATTTCTAGTATAGGCCAAAGTAAAAGAAAAACTAGAAACTGTTTGCGGCCAAAATGCGGCCAGGCAGCCCAGCAGTGATTTTTGTTGTGAGATCTCAAACTACTAGCTCTTTTCAGGTGCAACTTTCCAACGCAATTAAAATCAAATAAGGCTGACATTATCAATTTTTAGATAAGCTTGTTAATGCAAAATTGATGATGTAAAATTGCTTAACAAGAAATTAATCGTTTACCCGATTTTTTACATGGCTTTTAATTACATTATAGTGTCTAAAATATTGGTTTGATATACAATACAAAGTAAAGAAATAAATAATGCCTTGTGCCTTCAATGAGGTACATACATAGGTACCTAAACGATTAGAAATGTAAAAAATATTTGCTACAGCCTAAAACTAAAAAACTTACTGACCCCCAGATGAGCCTCTTGCTTTGTCTTATTTTACCCATGTAACAACAATTGTTTGTGTAAAAATTCATTATAGTTGTCTCGATCGAATTTCGGGCAATGTCACCAGAAACTAGAAATCGACGACATGCCACGAGATATTTTTATCATACTACACAAGTGTGTACGCAAACTCAAGCGCTCTCTTTTTCCCTCACTGGCCTCACTCTTATAGTTCGATGGAAGGACAATGAAATAAAAAGGTTGACTGGTAGATATCACTGTCAACGATAAGACCGCCATTTTAACCATAGTATTTTTTGTAAAATAGTTGTGTTACTATTCTGATACAATAAATGTATATTCTAATAGTAGTTGCCCGCGACTTCATCCACGTAACATAAGTACTTCGAATAGTCTATTTTTATATTGCGCAACAATACGTGTGTGGGCTTTACTTCAGAAATTATTAGTTCACAATACAAACTTTCATCCTCCCTTTCCACCTCCTTAAGAAATCATTTCCAGGATAAAATTATTATAATCTCAGACTATCTTCATACCTAATTTCATCTAAATCGATTCAGCGGTTTAAGGTAAAGACAGTATAATAATATTAAATATGGTTTCTATTCTATCCGACCGATGAGGCAAAGGACCATTGCAATGGCTTAAAAAAGCAAAGCAAAAAATGACGATATCGATAGTAAAATCAGTTACCTACCCTATTTTCAGTAATAGACTTTACCCGGCTGATAAATATGGCTCTAAATTAAAAAAAAACATGGCCTTTATCAAACCCGTACGTGACCCATCATGACACGTCAGGTACACTTACTCACTCTTCTATATGACTCACTTCTTCGTCCAGGTGGTTATTATTTTTCCTTTGGCCTTATCATATCAGACAGATTAGCCATCAGATATAAGCCTTGGATAGCCAAAGTCTTGTCAGTCGTTTGCCAAGAGTCAACTTCACCATGTCTTACCTGAACAAGAACTACAGTTTCGTGAAGCAGGAAAATTTCGATGGATTCCTGCGAGCTGTCGGTATGTATCCCATATAGTGTACATAGCAGTTCAAATTTTAGGGTCAGCTCACACCAAGACCCGACGCGACTTTTCAGCAAAAGAATTCGGTTACACTCCATAGAATTTAAACTTAATGTATTAGAATTCACTCTCACATTAAATAAAATTCTATAATGTGTCGATAATATTAAAAGAACGTGCAGCGTCGCATTTTGCTGTGGGCCAAGTTCTCGATTTATCTATCTGCTGGTTTAAAAGTGTGAGTAAATCAGTGATTTCCGCTTCGGATTAAAATCAGTGTTCAGTTAAAGTGATGATAAGAAAGATTTAAAAACTCTATAGATAATTTTAATCGAAGTTGTAAAATCAAGTGATATCACAAATTACTAATGACCTAACAGAGATTTTGTTCATGAAATTAAATTTTGTGGCCCCTGCATAGCTGTAGTGGATTTGGTTTGAAAGGGTTTTAACCAGTTACAATTACTTAGTTTCAATTAATTTATAATATGAGTCGATTTCTAAATAATATTATATTAATCAAGTTCTTCAGGACTCCTAACCCGTAACTATATAACTTTAAACAGAGATAAGAGGTAGTAAAAATTCAAGGACCATCAGCGGGCCAACAACTCCGTATAGTCTTTATTTATTTATAAGTAAAACATATTTTTATTAATTAGCTAAGAAAATAATGAAAAATATGATAAATGCTCCTGTGGCATCAAAAATTTCGCGGGTGAAGATCCCAAAAGGCTGGGAGGTCTAGCCACGTTTAATGGTAATGCTTATTATTGGCGGCAAAGGGCCAGCCCTCGACCACGTAAAGAATCGAATAACTGCCAGGCGATGTAATAAAAAACTAGGCCTAAACTGTTCGAAGTTCGAACTCCCGATGATTTTAAACATTTAGCAGTCTTATAACACTTATTTATCGTTAATCCAGGTCTCCCCGAAGACAAAATCGAGCAGGTCCTGAAGTTCTCTCCTGACCAGAAGCTGACCAAGGATGGTGACACCTACACCTACATCACTCGTGGATTCGAGGGACCCAAGGAGGTCAAATTCCAGTCCGGAGTAGAGTTCGACGATGTCATCGGCGCTGAAAAGACCCCCGTAAGAATTTTGTGATTTATTTATTTATGAAACCTTTTGGGCCTAACCAAAGATTCTTTCCATCCTAGGTTCTATTAGACCTTATAAGTGTCACACACGCATCAGTCTTGTTATCGTCAAGGCACCGGACAGTCAGGTCAAAAAAAAGTTTTGTGTAAATCGTAGGTTATGGGCCTTATATGTTACTCACGACAGGACCGGCGTGTCCCAGTCATTCCCAAAAATCGCAATGTTGACTTGACTGACAGTGTGCATGAAACTTTAGTCAGTTTTTCTACAGTCTGGTTTGCAAATCAGACCCTAATTTCGTTACTACACTATAATATTTTGTGCTAAAATAAATTATTTTACCTCCAGATCAAGACCACCTACGTAGTCGATGGCGACACGGTGACCCAGACCATCACCTCCCCCCTAGGATCCGCCGTCTTCAAGAGGGAATACTCCGGCGACGACCTTCTTGTGGTAAGTTCATTCATCTCTTATAATAACATCATCATTATCTTGCCCTTATCCCAATGTATTTGGGGTTGGCGCAACACGTTTCAACGATACATTTTGCGCCAACTCAAAATCTTCTTCCATACTATTTTATTATTCGTCCCCTTTCTAGTCATTCATCTTTCACACGGTTCATCCATTGTTTATTGGTTTCACTTATAGCCATCATACGCTAATCTTTATCTACGGCCGAAGCTACACAGAAGAGGGCATCGCTTGGGACAATACCAATACGCAAGCCTAGGAATAGATTTTTCTGTGTTTCTTTAACTGCCATCGATATAGGAAAACATCTTGAGAAAGAAACCTGGACTTCATGAAACTTATGTAAATATTTCATAATCTTATAAAAAACAACGATTAATTATATTAATCAGTTACTTTACTGTCGTCACTGCATAAAACAATGATTATTTTAATCATTCACACTACGATTGATTAAAATAATTATTGTATCTAATGGGAAACATAATAAAATTATACAAACACATTATACATAAACTTACGCCTTTTTGCCATGGGGGTGGCAGAAACAACAGAACACCACCTGCTATGACTCCGTTTACGTTCAAACATCTATTCATAGAAATATCAAAAATAACGGTAGTGACTACTACGCACCTCTATGAAGAACATCACCAATAAGGTCTGTGTAAGTCTTTCTAGAGTCTAGGGCATACCTATAAACCTATCTTTTATTAGTCGCATTCATTCATCCACATGATCAAAACCATCTAAGCATATATGAAAACAATATTTATAGCCACGAAACATATATTTATAGCAAAAAAACAATACTCACTTATCAAATTACTAATTATGTTAGCCCATTAATGTTAACAGCAGGAAGTACTTCGTTTCTGTTATCATCCCTTATTGATAACATCTGTTTTTTTGTTGTTTTCAGACCATCACCGCTGACAAATTCGACGGCGTTGCCAAGAGGATCTACAAGGCTGCATAAGTTAATGTTTAATTAGTTTATATTTTAATTTATTTTTGTAATAAATACTACTAATATTTCAAACTGTTTTTAACTCATTATTTATTTATTTTATAATTTATGTACACACAGAAAATACATACAGAAAACATATCATGACAGAGGAGTACAAAGGTACTGCTTATTTCTTTAGAAATTTCTACCAGCAGACCCGCGAAAAGGAGAAATGAAGAAGAAATAATTATGTATTATTATAATTATGTACACACAAGCCAGTCAATCAACGTACAATGTACATATTATACCCTCATCAGTCACGTCACGTCACGTCAAACATAGTATGGTTTCGTAGAAGTCGTAGGACATTGGTCCCAAGTCAGTCACGTCACGACCAGCACGTCTCAGACATTCACATGACAATCAGTCAATGATCGGTGACTAGACGATGACGTGATGAAGTGAATCATCCTCATCATCCTTTTTTAATGCTCCCACTGCTGGAACAAATGCCTACTCTTTGTGAGAGGGAATGGGCCGCCACCACGCGGGCCCAGTGCGGGTTGGTGGTGTGTGGATGTGTCTTCCTAATCAATGAGTATTAAACTTGATATTTAGCCATTTTGTTAATAAAGGTAGTTGCTCTTACTTACTTGTATACACAATGAGGTAGGTGTAAAACAGAAGATTCAATCAATCATGGGATATAATAAATCTATTAAAAACAATTTGTGGAAATAAAAATAAGGTTACTAAGATGGCATGAATGAAAAGCAGTTGAAGTACGAGAAATGTATTGATTTAGTGGAGTAGCCATATGTTTTTTTTGGATTCCATTTTATCCTGCTGAAATTGGTATGGTAAATAAAATTATTAGCAATTGATCTTATCATTTAACTACGTTTAATTCATGATGCGTCGACAACTTCGGTCAAGAAACCGGGCCCTTAATTTATTTTCCTAAACTAAAAAAAAGCCTGATTAGTGTTACTCATAACCTATTTCTGATTTAAGAATTTGAAGTTGAGACTACTTTGGTCTGAAAAATATTATATGTGTTGCTTTGTTAAGTCGCTTCGTTCATTTGCAGCTATGATATCCTACGAACCTACCCTGAGAGTTGTAATGCCATTTTGGTTTGGCGCTGGACTTTAGTAAATAATTCCTTCAGGTCTAATTGCAGTCATGGCGGAGACTAGCCTTCAGATGGACAATTTGATAAGACCTGCCGAGAGATCAGTGCAGGACCAACGGTTTAACGTCTTGCCGAAGAATAGTGGTATCCAACCGCCAAATTCGAAAATCTGAGCTGCCACTCTACTTTTCTACGTGTGAGGACGTGGCCAGTTCTGATGTCAGAGTTAATTAAGCCTCCTCTGGAAATCCCACAGACCTCTGACTTGGCTATTTCAGACTTACATTGACCATATGAGTGGTCGATGTAAGTCTTCACCGTTGACCACATCATCGATGACCATCAGGCGAGATAGTAGTCAAACGCGAGCCTATCGTTAAATAAAAAAAAAACTTATCCAAAAGCAAACATTAAGCTGGCAGGGGCTCTTGACTCTAACAAAAATTGGCCATTTAAAGCTTAATTTTACGCAAACGGATCCCTGAATCGAAAAATGGTTTTCACAGAACATTTTTTTCTCTTCGGTGGGGTCCACACCAGAAGAGAAAACAAAACATCCCCACTTTTAGTGTACAGGGGGTACCATCCTTGCCAAATTGTAGCTTTCTAGTATTTATTAAGAGTCTCTGATCTAAGCTGCGGACGGACGGACGGACACACGGACATGGCGAAACTATAAGGGTTCCTTGTTGACTACGGAACCCTCAAAAATTTATTTGCCACTGTCACGCTAAGAAGAAGAAGACCATTCCACAGCTATACGATCGCGGCGTTTTGTGTTAGATTCACAGAGCAAACCACACTTGTGCGACCGACACCGACGACGTGCAGGGCCTTCAGTCTCGACATAGTTTGCGATCGTTACGTTAAGTTACGATCGTTATCTCTTACCGACAAAATACGTTTGCCGTAACGACGCTAACGATAAACGCAAGTCTCGACAGCCGAGTTAGCGTGCAAAATCTGTCACTATATTGACTTAGCGTTGTCGGTACGCTAGCGATGTTCGTATTCATAGTACGGTGATATTTTTGAAAAACTTATGGCAGTTGAAAAAAATCCTTGTATTATAGGGAAAATTGGTTGACAAGATATTCAAAAAATAATATTTTTCTTTGAAAATTGTACAGAAGATAGGTGAACCTTATCATGTTAACACATTTTGGCATAGAAACATGTAAGTAGCTTATACCGTTTTTAAGAATTCGCTTAACAAAGAAGAAAATAGTTCGCTTCCTTGCAACACAGACGTTGAACTTGGGAAAAAAACTGTCAAGCAAGTGTCAATGTCAAGATTGTCAAGTTTGTTTGTACACAAAATAAGATAGAATTGGAATTGAAAAACTGGAAAAGAACCGTATTTCTATGGTGGAGGACAGTGAAACAGGCGCAGGCCCTAGCCCGAGTGCCAGCAGCGTGAGCGTCAGGTAATTACAACCTACAGCAATTTTCGATTACTATTTTAGGTACTAAATTACGAAGTAGTTTGTGTTTACATAGTGAATACCTTAAATGTTTCAGGCGTACTTCGGGGCAGGTTGATGCGCTTTTGGCGACTTTAGAAGCCCGTCCAATCTCCACACGGGCAAATTTTGAAACAGGCTGGAAGGAGGTTGTCGAGGAGCTCAACAAACTTCCAAACGGATCCATCAAGTCGCCCGAGCGGTGCATGACGTTAAATCGCAAGTTGGTTTTTAAATGTAAGTACAAGCCACGTCAGTTTTATTTATATTTAGTAGAATACATTAGGTATCCTAATTATAGGTTTGGAGAGACTTAAAAAGCTGCGCCTGCACGAAGGCAGCAAAATTATAAAAACAAATCATTCAAACTGGCAACCGAGGCGTCATCACTGCTCCTTTGACTGAGGTAGAGAGATGCATAACATCCTTAAATTAGTGTAGAGTTCACATTTGGCTTTGACTGCCCGAACGCTATGCCATTTTCTTTTATTATTAGAATCACTAGCACGCTAGAGCATTAAGAGACATTTTTAGTACATCTAACTATTTTACAGATGCTGGCAGCTGCAACTTAAGTGCAGATGCAGTGCAGTGCAAGATGCATGCTGAGGAGCCAAGATACAAGCCGAGGCGAGGGTGCTATTTGCATAGGCTGCAAATAAAATAGCTGATGCTTTTACTACTTTTGTAAATAAAAATAATAAATGATTTTATATGTTTTTTATTTAAATCACATAGGGTCAATAAAATAAAATTATGTAAAACTAGTATTATTGAGTCTTCTTATGCACACTGCAACAACTCACCCAGTGCACCATACAAGTCCTGTATAACAAACACAAGATTTTAGGAGTATTCATACAATGATACACAACGGCATAAGTCAGACTTGATGCTATAAACCATTATATATCACTTTTGGGTCAAATAAATGGAGATGCTAATTAAATAGGTAAGATCTAGGGAAAATTATATGTTATGCAAATATAGGTATACCTAATTAATAAATATAATATAATAAAACATTAAATGAATCCCTTAGAATAAATCATTTGATTAGGTACCTGTTACTTCTAGGCCATCTTCATGAGAGTGGGTGTGGTGGCTTCTGGTTCACGTAATTTATATTTTATATATGTGTATTTATGCGTTGGTGAGACAGACACCTAAAAAAAGACTTCAGCACACCAAAGCATCTTTCAACGACGTTCCTGGCTGAACAATGAGTATTTGTTTATTGATACTCCGGTGTCCCTGATTTTTTACAGGAATCATCAACCATGGTTTCAGAGGATATCCATCATCACCTAAAAGATAAAACATAGAATGTACTTCCAGCATAATGAACATTTATTATTAGTTACCAAGCAGCCATGTACGGTGGTCCCCATTGATAATTTTTTATGAATGCAGTCTATGGCTGGTGGGTGGTGTGCAGTCTATGGCTGTGGAGCTTTCTGAACTTCTCTTTAACTGCACACCATTCTTCTTGGATCATGGGAAATTTAACGTATCATCTTAAAAGGTTTTTATTGATAGCCAAAGTTACAGCATGTATTACTCGGCTTACTGACTTTTGGCTTATGCTGCAGCCCCACTGCAAGCCAATAGGTAGTTAGTAGCACCCACTTGACTAATAAGAAGAAAATTATAAGTACATCTTGGATATTAGAAAACATAAATAGAAGTATTATTTAGGCACGGTAGGTACCCAACGCAAAGACACTCACTTGAGACTCCACAGAAAGTCCGTTAAGACCCTCGTCTTTGAATAGATGGGCGAAGTTCACCAACGAGCTCATGAAACATGTCCTTGTTTATTCGGTAAAGATAGAGAAATTGGCCATCCTCTAAATCCAAAGGATTTTCACCTTCACGCCGGTTTCGTGCATTTTTCCGCCGCATTATCATATCGCGTCTGTGTTCGAGCTCGACCAAAGCCCACGCTAAATACTATACAGCCATTTTACTCTAATTATTATTTATTTATTGTTTTTGTAACCTCTAAAACCAATGATAACGATCGTTACGACACTTATCGGGCTGTCAAAAATGCTCGCTAAAAAATTCGATATCATACCGATAAATCGTTAACTTAGCGACAATATACGTTAAGTTTGCGATGACAAACGTCAAAAAGCTTTGACTATCGAGACTACAAAAAATCGATTTCTACCGATCGTTAGGACTTAGCGACCGATCGTTACGAGATAACGATCGCTATCTATGTCGAGACTGCAGGCCCAGGTCGGTCGCCAAGCAGTCAAAATTTAAATGTTCTATGGTTAGATTGTTGCCATGCGGTCATCCATAGCAAGTCCATTTGTACTTACATCCATTTGAACTGAATTCCTATCGGGTAGTAACCGTTCCTTTCCATATCTCTTACAGGTGTTGGTGTTTACGTGAACTCAGATTAGATTATCTTCAAGTGGGCTGGTATTTTTCAGGGTGCCGAACGTCTTAAAGAAAAACGGTATCCGTCTAAGACCACTCGCCAATCCGTCTCTCTGCCTGTCTGTTTGACAGTTTTCTCTTAATTTACTTTGAAACTTGTTGACAACTTAACCCACCGATCTAGTAGTATGAGTGCGAAAATTGTCCTTGCTAAAAAGAGAGAGAGCGCGCACGAACCGACCCTAGCACGGTGGTCTATAGAACTTTAGTTGGACCAAAGAATCTAATGTTCAGAAAAAGATAACATTTTACATAATTATTTTATTTTATAAATAATTTCTGAACATCGCTTATGTTAAAAAATCGGACAACTTTAATATCTACATAATAATTTATGAATATGTATTCAGAACCCATTGTGGGTGAAATCGTTTCGCGCTTGACCGGTTTTACTTTATTTTTCTCTTATAATGTGGTTAGGTAACTATGTCAGTTAAAATAACAGTGAGCAAGGTGTGGGCAGATTATAATCTTGGTTTATTTTATCAAACGGTAGTAAAGTAGGTCAATATAAAGATAACTAATTTTGTAGGACACTGTAGGTGGGCAGATATCGTAGATTACACATCATACCAAGATCCCCCCTTGACTCAGAATGGCTTGCTAAGTATGGAGAATGTAATGCCATGAACAGTCGTTACGGGTGGAAAGGCCGAAAATCAGACAACTAGTCGTCCAGTCTTACCAAGGGGTATCGTGTTACTCGGTGTTATCCCGGTATAGTTGTCGGCACGTAACTTGGAAAGAGTCGTGCCGACAACTATAACTGGGTTGTAGAGGACGAAGAGGTAGGTAGTCAGTCCATATAAGATAGATACTGGTATTCAGCTGCTTCCGATTACACTGGCAATTAGGGTCTGTTCAGGCCCTTAATTTTCTTACATGTATGAAAAACTTAAGTTACATTCTTAGATTTTTTTTTATTTGATATGGGTTTGCTCTTGACTCTAGTCTAGGTTATAGGTGACAGAGACAAAGTCGACGACTTTGTCGTAATTTAGTTTTAATTATTTTCTCTTAACCTAATTTACTGGCTTTGTGCCAGGTTAATGGCTATATGCTCGCTTCCTATCACATGGGGCTTAAATACATAACTGGTGAAATGTGAATACGCACTTCTGAGTAACCCTTTGTGAAATACAAATGATGATGTTATGTTATCTCATTGTATTTACCTTTTTTGTGTGAAAATACACTTGCCTGTAACTTGCAAGAAAGAGTGCAAGTAGCTTGCATGCCATTGCGACATCCACCAATCAGAAGTTATTATGTTACCTACATTAATATATCTGAGCATTGTCAATCTGCCTAGCCTTTTTTCCAACTATGTTGGGGTCGGCTTCCAGTCTAACCGGATTCAGCTGAGTAACAGTGTTTTACATGGAGCGACTGCCTATCTGACCTCCACAACCCAGTAACTGGGTAACACGATACTCCTTGGCTAGACTGGTGTCAGATGTCAAGTTTCTGACTACTCGTAACGACTGTCAAAGATCTTCAAATCTTTTAAGGTGTTAGTATCTGAGCATTGTGAAAGTCTAATTTAAACTCTAGCATACATACATAAACTCACAACTGTTTTCCTTGAAATTAGGCAGAAACTACAGGACGCCACCTGATACGATTCTTACATAAAGGATTTGATTCATCTAGGTCTACTAAAAAAAAGGTTGTCTAAAGGTTGTCTGGTAGATATCGCTGTCAGCGATAAGGCCGCCTTTGTACCCGTAGAAATAAGTATAATTGTAAAAGAGATGTGTAACTTTAGTTTTTGGTGTACAATAAAGTATATTCTATTCTATTCTATTCTATTCTACTAATATGTTCATAAATAAATCTATTCTTACACGCACGCTGGTTATGAGTACTGCTGAGGTGTAGTCAAGGTGATTGATGGAAACATATCATTCCGGAGATAGGTTTAGTATTGTCTCAGGCATACACATAAAATTACTTAGTAACAGAATATAATAGAAGCTTAGCATGCTAAACGTGATGTCTTATTGCACCGGCGACACCCATATTAGGGATCGGTAAGGCATGTCCTTACACTGCGCACCTGATCTTTCTGAAGAGCATCCCCAATAAAATCCGTGTATGTTCTTCTTCCGATATAGAAAAGGCTAGGCTCATTGATTGGTTTATGGTGCAAGAAGACTTAACATTAAGAGATAAATGAAAATTTTAGAAAGAGGGCTATGCTCAATGTTTTTGATTGCATCAAAAATGAAGATATCCGCAGGAGGACCAGAGTAACCGAAATTGCCTGAAGAATTACCAAACTTAAGGCCGTACCCTGACTAAAACATCGCCGTGAAAATTCCTAGTACCCTACCGGCACACTGGTGGCGCATGAGTTACGCCCAGATTTTCGAATAAGTTCTTTATTAACATCAAATTTTGGTCTTTTGAAAAAAAAACTTACAACATGTTCGTTATTTAATAGTCTATCCATTAGTGTTAGTACAATACATTAATTAATGAACACTTTACGAGGAGATGCATGCTAACAATCATTATTTCTCATCTTTATGGTTTTGTTGAAAGGAGATCAGTGAACCATATACAACATTTAAAAAAACCTACCATTTTGGAATCAATAAAATGTAGAAATTTAATGTATTTTTATTAGTTGATATATATATATATAGTATAGCTCCTTAAATACTGCTCGAAAAACGGCTAGCGTGGCGTTTTGCTCGGCGTAGCGTCTTAAGTGACAGTGGACATTGCTCGCAAAACGGACGGTCGATGGGCCGAAAAGTTCTAGAATGGCGACCGTGTACCGGAAGACGTTGCGTTGCAAGGCCTCCCACTAGGTGGTCAGATGACATGGTCAAGGTTGTGGGGATCCGCTGGATGCGAGACGTACGGGAATGGTCGAAGTGGCCACACATGGGGTAAGCTAATGTTTACCAGTGACGTCTTTCGGCTAAAATGATGATGTAATGACAATGATTAAAAATATCGCAAACTCATAATGACTTCGCTCATTCGCTGTTATCGACGATACAGTCAGCATGATTAACTTAATCAATTTTTTAATAAAATCGTTGACATGTTTGAAGGAACGAGTAATCATTTTGATAAGATAAACCTACGTAGAAAGAAATGAAATCATCGTTTAAAAATAAGGGCTTCAGTTTTTATACGTAAACTACACGATTGTATTCCCGAAGAGCAAGGCAGTAGAGTTGTTTGTGACAGGGGGCGTTCAAGAGACTGGCCCAGATAGAAGGTTGCCTAAAATAATTAAATTAGCTTTATTACAAGCCATTTCAATAAATACACTCTAGTCCCAGTTCAAGATTCTAGAAAGAACATATCTTTCGGCTTCGTTAAGGGACTTTTTACTCCAGACAATCATAAAAAAAGGAAAGATAAAATAAATAATAAAAACATATTTTTTAATTAAGTTCAGTTTTAATTTTTTTATTTACAATATTTACAGGACACACAACTTTCATATAATAACTATTTCAAAGGTGGCCAGTACAAGCATACTTCGTTATGCGCGGAACTTGGAACCCATCTCAGATACTCGTCGAGAAGAACTGAAAGAAACACAAAAAATACTTAAAACTGTTTTGGGAATACTTTTATTGTGCTTACTTTTAAGGATTGGCATTCGTTGCCGGAGTCTGTGTTTTCTGACCTTAAACCAGGGTAGGCAAGCGTGCTTTATCGTCAACCAAATCAAAGCGGACTATAAACAACTAATAAGAAAAAAAAAAAGAATATTTCACCTATCACCGTACTTACGGTTCAACGGTATAGCCCTGTGACAGACAAACAGCTGAGAAGTGCCCCCGCTGTCACATGAATGCTAATTGCGCAGGAAATCGTGGCAGCAAGCCGCCATTACGTTTGATTTTACCTATAGTCAATGTTTAGTTTCGGCACAGATAATATATCTGCACTTATCTTTATAAATGTTTTGTTCTGTAATTATTTAAGTGGTGTACAATAAAGTATATAATAAATAAATAAATAAATATAATACTAACTACAGATGCCTCATCCCAAAACAAAGAAACCGTGCAGACGTAACTAGCGTTTTTCGTCTGATTAAACTGATTATTTTTTGCCTATCAATCGCATTCGGTTACGTTCCACGGCGATAGATAGATGGTGTTAGCAGCAACTTGCAAGTAAAAAGGTTTACTCGGTTCGTGAAATTTTTTTCTTTAAATACAGTGTAGATTTGTTTTATAGTATTTTTTTGCACGTTTTATAGTTTCTTTGCACCAAAATGTGTTACAATGCAAATTTAATCAATCGAGTGGAATGCCTCAGAAAAACCGCGCCATCTATTGCCATAAATTTTAAATGATCCATTCAAATAATTTTTGAAATGTGAATTAAGAGTCCATAATTTTGTGCTTAGAAGAGTTGATTATAAGAACATAGATAAGAAGAACATACAATTTTTATGTTTAATTGCAGAAAATATTGATTTTACACTCATTGAATGTGTTACTACAGATCGATGCATATCGCGCCATCTAGTGAGATTTACTTGAACCAAATTTTCTTTCTTAGCACTGAGACCCCGCAGTTTCGGTTAGTCAGTAGTATGGACGAAAACAAAACACAAGCACGCCCCCTGGTGGCGAATCAAGAAAAAGTTTGGCGCGCTTTCTCTAGCCGCTTGCTTGGTGGGGACAGTAGAATACAAAATAATAATAACTCGCAACATAACTGTAACAACAAAAACAGGAACTGTAACACGGGGACAAAATTATGGTATTGATCAAACAAATTGTCTGCTTGAGCCATGTCGATTGGTGTCTTAAATCATCAAAGCGATAACATCGGCTGGTCCTGCCGGGAAGTGTTCTGTAACAAATGAGTCAATATGTTGCCTACATTAAACATTGTCAATTACTAAAGACGACACGTTTAAAGAACCACCTTACCAGAACAGGACAATCCGGACGTCGAAGCTATCTCGTGCAGCTTCGGATGTCTCGGTATAATGACAAACAGGTCTGTCATTTGTCTCGTCATCGTCAAGTCTGTCAATTGTCTAATCCTCGCAATATCTACTGACAGCACCGACAGACGGAATATGACAGATCATATTTCTTCTGTCAGAACTGTTAGTAGAGTAGATTCTGCGGTCATAGAAGTATGTTTTCAGGCTTGTGGTAAGACATAAAACCTATTTCAATGCACAGGGAAACGTTGCACTGCTCACATTTCCAAATCATCCTGGTCCTCTTAGTGAACAACCGACAAAAGGCGTCTTTGGATACAGTACGTATTGGAAAATGATTGTGCTCTAGTACCATTCTGGCCTGCACCCTGTGAGTGGTACGTCGTGCCGTCGTCGCCACCAGCTGTCCAGTCCTGCTTGATCTAATGTTCAAAAGTCGGGTTTCAATCGTAAAGTCGAGTCATCTGTGTGTCTTAAGTAACACTTCCGCCAATACAATACGGCACTGACGATGTAATATTATATATTTTGGTGAACACTGGTATATAATACAAATCAGTTAAAAGCAGCTACATGGTACAATTGGCGAAAGAGTTTTTTGTACCTAATCTTGTTCCTGACCCTTTCCATAGGCTGAGCTGACAGGAATTGATCTTTCCTGTCAACTCCTCCCATGCTCTTGTTGTAGTCAAGAACAATATTTGGTTTAAACGTTCAGTCTGTTGTACTGGTCCTGGGTCACAATTTGAAGATTATGGTATGTCGAGATTATCTATACTTCTATACTATCTATACTAATAATTATTATTTTATTATTATTTATCTTTTATTTTATTATAATATATAATAATATTATCTCCACCGCAGTATCTCTACGTTGACGTCGTGGTGGGGCTTGCGCGCTTCAATGATTCCTAGGTTTGTGTCGGTAGATTCTGCTTTGCCGCAACATACCTAGGGTGAGGGGCCAGACTAAGAGAGATACAATCCGCAGGGCAGCTTTGTGGCTAGCTGGTGGGCAGTGGCGACCCCACGGACCTGATCTCCAGGGAGAAGTCTTGTTCCTCATCTCTGGCTTGCCTTTATTGGCCGGTTGGAGTGAAAACTGACGAGGACCAGAGCTCTCACCTCTCTCTTGCCTTAACTGGCTGGCTTGAGTGGAGATTCGCAAGAGCAAACGTGCTCGGAGGAAGGAAGTTAACCCAGTAAGGTGCTGGTAGGGATCTTGACATTATTTCCGGGATTATCCTGATAGCCGTGGTTATACCTCTCCACTCCTCAAGCACTTCCAGATATGTTGCCCCCTTGGCACTACGTCACAAAAGTGCTAGCGACCCTTTATGGGAGCCCATGAATTGAGTGTGCAAGTCACCCCCTGCCATTTTATAGCCGTTTAGTTCAACAGTGGTCGGGCAAGGGCTGGTAGTCCTCCTATAGTTTTGAGCAATCGATCCACTAAACCTACAAAATCTATAGCCCAATACATTTTCTCCATAATTTGCAATAGTCCTGCACCAACCGGGGATTGTCCTTGGGTGCAGTTGCGTAGTGCACACAGGAATAATCGTCGGTTGGTGTCACATTTCCTGATACATGTCTAACGGGGCCCCTACGAGTTGGCTTCGACTCCTCGTATGCCTTTCAAAGGACCAGGACCCTAAGGTGCCGAGATACACAGAAAAATAATATTATAAAGAGGAAATATTTGTATTTTTGTATGTAACGTATAAACTTAAAAAACTACTGGACCAATTTCAAAAATTCTTTCACCGTTGGGAAGCTAAACTATCCCCGGGTGACATAGACTACTTTTTATCCTTGTACTCCCACGGGAACGGGAACTACGCGAGTGAAACCGCGAGGCGTTCTCTAGTACTAAATATGTTAGCATCTCGCCATACCAGAATCACCAAATCGGAATTGTACGTAGCCATTGCTTCTCCTTGTCTAAGTTCTGACTTTGTCAAGGTGAACTTAACTGACTCTGGAACGAAGTCCCGGTTTAGTCAAGGAGTCCCGTTACATTTAGTCCTTTGACGTTTTAGACTACGCCATAATAATGGACTATTGTAAAAAAATATTATTATGGTGTGTCCACAGTGAAGCAGCGGCTCAACTAAGTCGTAAAGAAAGAAAGAAAGAAAATACATTTATTTGTCACAAGCCTGGAAAGAAGGTGATTCGTGCCCTAAAGGTGGTATTAGGACAAACACTGACTTTGTGTTTTAATAGTTATATTTTTACAATAAAGATGACAACGGTCGACAGTCAAAATACTGGGTTGAAGGCGGAATGTGAAGCGCGCACTCAGGACGGTAGTGAGTAATGCAGTGCTTGATCAGCTGGACTGGCCGGTGCGCGCTCGCAGGTCGAGCCCCCTCCGCACCCGCCGCTCCGCCGCGGTCGCCCGGCGTGTAGGGATGGCAACGAGCGCTAGTGATGTTTTAACATGCTCCCGGCGTTGAAGACTTGTCTTCAAGATTATGCTGGAAGAGGACAGATGGTGTTAAAAGCGAGTCTGACTGTCCCTTTCTTCGTCTTAACGTCTGCAACTCTGCTTATTCCGTCTCTCCCAGGTATGAGACGTACGATACGTCCAAGTGGCCACATCAGTGGTGGTGCTTGCTTCTCCTTGAGTACCACCATGGTTCCCTCTTCAAGTATCCCATCGGAATCCGTCCACTTGGTTCTCTGTTGGAGGTAGAATATGTACTCGTTAGTGAATCTGTTCCAGAACTGTTGCTTCAGGTGTTCTATGCGCTGGTAACGTTTTAGGCTGGAGACGTTCTGGTTGATGACGTGTGGATGCGGCAGGGATGTGAGAGATCTTCCAATAAGGAAGTGGGCAGGAGTTAACGGGTAAAGGTCTGATGGATCAGTGGAAAGCGGAGTAAGAGGACAAGAGTTTAGTATAGCCTCAACCTGAATCAGACATGTAGACATCTCTTCGTAAGTGAGATGCGCCAAGCCTAATATACGCCTAAGGTGATTTTTGATGGACTTTACAGCTGATTCCCATAGGCCCCCGAAATGTGGAGTGTATGCTGAGATGAAATTAAAGTTTATACTGTTTGAGTATATCAGCTATTTCATTACAGGTGCCATCAAAGGTTGTACCGTTGTCGGAGTAAATAGTTCTTGGCTTACCACGACGAGTAATAAACCTGTTCAGTGCTGCAATAAAGGCATGTTTTGTAAGATCTGAGACAAGCTCCAGATGAACCGCCCTTGTGGCTAGACATACAAAAACACAAATATATGATTTTACTAATCTACATCCTCTACCTTTTCGATCGGCTAGGAGAATGGGTCCGGCGTAGTCTGTACCAGTCTCTAGGATAGGAAATTCCAACTGAACTCGTTCCTTAGGTAAATTACCCATGATGGGTTGAACTGTTTTTCCGTTGAACCGTTGGCATTTAAAGAAAGAAAGAAAAATATTTATTTGTGACCCGCACAGGAGACACGAGAAATATGCATAAATTTAAACAATAATAAAAAATTAAAATAAAAACCCCGTGCGAGACCAAAAAGGCGCACTTATGGGCAGTTGATTTGGCAAGGTTTCTACCACCCAAAGGCCAATACTCGTGTCGAATCGTGGCTAAGAGGAGTTGTGGGCCAGCATGGAATAAGCGTAAACGAAAAGAATTGAAAATAAGTTTAGCGAAATTATGTTTGCTGCATATAATAATTGCGTGCCTGACATTATAGTCGTAGCAAGAATTATCCAATCTGCCTCCGACTCGTATAATACCAGAATCGATGAAAGGCGACAACTTCTTCAGACGATTCTTATTTGGCAATGGTTTACCTGATGAAAGTAGCTCGTACTCTTCAGGAAACATTTCCCTCTTAACTGTTTTAATTATGAAATTAGCGCTGTAAGTTAATTCTGAATCAGTAAGGGTAGGGCTGTGATTATTTACTCTCTTAGACCGATTAATGAATCTAAATACGTATGCTAATAAACGTTGTAAATTTACATAGTTAGAAGAATTATTGATTAAGTCGTGAAATGAGTTATTTTCAGTATCAGTATTAGGAATAGTGTTAGTGATATGTAATGCTTGATTATCAGTGTTTAGAGAATGTGATTTCAATAGTTCTGGTAGTATTGTGTCAACATGAAGGCCAAAGAGCTGGGTCTGTTAATAGGAATGAAGGCCCCGACCACCACATGGAAGAATGACCTATTAAGTCAGCACTCAGACCACGGGAAACAAGGTCTGCAGGGTTGTCCTTGGACGGCACATATCGCCAGGTGTAATCACCAAAGCCTTCCCGTATCTCCGAAACTCTATGCCTGACGAACGGCTTAAGGGTGCTAGGTGAAGCAGACAGCCAACCCAGGACAATCATTGAATCACACCAGAATATGCATTTGTCGGGTTTAAGTGTTAACGACTCTTGTACCTTTGCACATAACCTTGTCCCTAATAAGGCCCCACAAAGCTCTAGCCTTGGGATTGTAGTCGACTTGATGGGTGCTACCTTACTTTTAGACGCGAGTAGATGTGTATGAACGGTGCCACCACTAGCTACGGAACGAATGTATATACAAGCTCCGTATGCCTTTTCGGACGCATCTGTGAAAATATGTACCTCAACGGACGTAGGCCTATCACATACCACCCAACGTGGTATGCTAAGGTGATTAAGCTGTGGTAAAGTTTTTGTGAACTTCACCCATAACCTTTTAATGTCCACATTAACCTCATCGTCCCATGCGCACTCGTCTATCCATAATTTTTGCAAGATAATCTTAACTTCGATAATACGATAAGTGTTGGGTATCTGTCGAGTCTACGCTCCAACGACAGAAAGCGACGTTTAACCATCTCAAAAGAGTTACCTAACGCTTCAGAGGATTCCTTTAATGGAATGGTGACGACAAAACGTCCTTCAGCATTACGCCTAGTAGTGGTTTTGTAATTCTGTTCACATGCTCGCTCTTCAGATGTGAAATTGTACTTGGGTGAAATTGAATCAAGTTCCCAGAATCTTGAGAGGTCCATGGGCGCTTGTACGCTTGTGGTGCGCCTATCATGGGTGAACATACACACCGATGAGTGAGTTGAATTAGGTTGAGGTATGGCGCCTGATATGAGCCATCCGAGCTTGGTCTCGAAAAGCGTTGGCATATGTCTACTTAACCGTATACGATTGCGACCAATCACACCCCAAAATATATCGGCTCCAACAAGTATGTCGATAGTGGAGGGGACATTAAAGGATGGATCGGCCAGACTTATTCCTGCTGGTAGCTGCAAGTCAGCTAAGTCTAAGTATGTATGTGGTATGTGAGTGGTAATGTTGGGCAAGACAAAACAATCAATGTCAATGTTATATGACCCATCACACGACTGTATATGTACAGCACATGTTTGTGTAATGGTGGACACCTGACTGTTAATGCCCGCAACCTGTGAGCTTACACTACGAATAGGTAAATGTAGCTTACCACAAAGGTCCTTGGTTATGAAATGTGCCGTGCTTCCATTGTCAAGCAAGACTCTGGTGCTGTGTGGCGTCCCGGAATTGTCCGTGACTCTTACCAAAGCTGTGGAAAGTAATACATGACGAGATGAAAAATCATAATTAGTACCTGCCAAAGTTATATGCTCCTTACTGGAGTTAGGATCATCATCGTGAGAATGCAACATTGTATTGTGCCTTTTCTTGCAATATTTGCAGTGTCCATGTGGACAAGTAGCCCCAAAATGACCTGGGCGCAAACAATTCAAACAAAGTTTAAATTCCTTCGCTTTAGAGAAGCGTGCTGCGACTGCTAGCGCCTTGAACTGTTCACAACTAAATATGTAATGCTTCTGTTTACAAAGGGGACAAGTAACATCTGATTTACCCTTACTTGTTAATATAGAGAAGCTTTTAGGCTTACTGTGTGATGATTCCGGCTTTGTCCTTAAACTCTTAGCCTTAGTTTTTAAAAGATTGCAACGGCTAGAAACAAATTTAATAAATTCATCCAAAGATGGATACTCAGCCAGAGTGTACCTATGTTCTTCCCACTGTCTACTGGTAACAGAGTCTAACTTAGATGCCATTAAATGTATCACCATGTCACCCCAATGTTGTACGGATCTGCCTAGGGTTGCCAATCACCTAAGATTTTTCCTGGTCACGTCGACAATCTCGCGCAGGCCCGCACTACTCTCTTTTTGAAGTGGTTCCACGCTAAACAAAGCCTGAATGTGATTGTTCACTAACAACTGCTTGTTGTCGTACCTTTCACATAGCAACTGCCACGCATTATCGTAGTTGTCCCCTCTAAAATCTAAACTTTTAATAACTAATGCTGCGCTGCCATTAAGTGACGATCGTAAGTAGTGAAACTTATTTACGTTGTCTATATTTTTGTCATCGTGGATCAAAGAAACGTAAATATCTTTAAATTCTAACCAATCCCTATAGCCGCCGTTAAAGTGCGGTAGATTAATTTTAGGAAGTCTAACATTATTATGTCTAGTAACCACAGAAAGTTGCTCACCGGAGCCTATCTTTGACGCCAGCTGCGCACGATGCCGTGACAGCAGCGCGCGGGCAGTCGCGAGTTGCCTATAGTAGATATTGCTCTCGTTCGGTAAATTGCTCGTCGGGCCTAGCAGACAGGTACTCCAGTTGACCCTGTAACTGATCATAGGTGGCATATAAGGTTACCATTTTCTCAATTCTGAAATCAAAATCAAAATCAATTTTTTTATTTCACATAGGCCTACATGGGCACTTATAAAACGTCGACAAAATGAGCACGGTTTGGGTTGGTCGTTTCCTATGGAGAAGAACCGGCAAGAAACTCCATGGTTACTCTTTTAAAAATGGTTTGGTTTTACAATATTTCCATGTTACAGCATTAGTACTTAGATATGGGGGGACAACGTAGGCCCGAATTATGACAATAAGTCGTAAGAAACTAAAAAAAAAAGAAAAAGATTATATAAAAAAGTTAACAAATGTTAACTAGCATCTAGAAGGCCTACAATGTTCACACATTCACAAAACGATCGGTAAAAGAATCTATACAAAGGTAAAAAATAATAAAAATAAGTATAACAAGACTAAATTTAGCATGCACAAATTTTGTTATCAGTGCTGTAACTATTCTTAGCAAAGGGCTTTAAAGATGATTGAAAACCATTGTAAAAAGTCTAATTAAAAGAAGGAAAGAAAAAATGAGATTGAGAATAGTTAGAGACATCCACATATTTGTGCCGTTTACAAGTTACCAGGGAAGCTGCATGCGCAGAAGGAGCTAAGGCCAAATGTTTTTATCTTCAACGTAATATGCTTTTTTAACAAGGATACGTTTGATGTAGTTTTTGAACCTTCCATCGGTCAGTTCTATAACTGACTTTGGCAACTATCGACCATCGTAAAAAAAGCGTATACTGTTTATAAGAAAAGACTTGCTAGTTTTCGTTAATCTGAATTTGGGTATTACAATTTCGTGCTTACTGCGTGTATTTAAATTATGGAAGTCTCTTCTAGTTTTGAAAAGCCCCCGATTTTTACGGACATACAAAATACATTCCAAAATATAAAGTGAAGGTAGAGTCAGTATATCGATCTCTTTAAATTTTTCTCTGAGGGACTCGCGAGGACCCATTTTATAGATTGCGCGGATTGCCCTCTTTTGTAGGATGAAAATTGAGTCAACATCTGCTGCTGATCCCCACAGCAGAATGCCATAAGACATAATACTGTGGAAATAAGCATAGTATACTAACCTAGCTGTAGCTACATCGGTTAGCTGCCTTATTTTCCTTACTGCATATGCAGCCGAACTTAACCTACCCGAAAGAGTTCTAATGTGCGCGCCCCACTGCAATTTTGAATCGATAATAATCCCTAAGAATACAGTTTCCGTTATAACTTCAAGATTTTTGCCGTCAAGATTTAAGTTTAGGTCATGTTGTGGTACATTTGGTAAAGAGAACTTTAGACATTTTGTTTTTGTCGCATTCAGTAAAAGATTGTTAGCTGCGAACCATTTTGAGAGAACAATTAGACTTTCGTTGACATTTATGACATCCGTATCTTGCCTATCTATTTTAAAAATTTGCGAAGTATCATCAGCAAATAGAATTATATCCGATAATTTGTCCATCATAAAAGGGAGATCATTAATGTAAACAAGAAAAAGGAAAGGGCCGAGAATTGAACCTTGGGGCACGCCCATCTTGACTAGAGACCCGGAGGACGTCGCCCCATTAACATTTACTTTTTGCTGTCTGTTTGATAAATAGGAAAGCACGAGATCAGCAGATTTTCCACGAATTCCGTAGTGGTGTAATTTACAGATCAGTGTGTTTGTGGTCGACGCAGTCGAAAGCTTTTGAGAGATCACAGAAAATGCTAATGGCATCCTGGGACCTCTCCCAAGCCTCCAAGATGTGGCTGATGAGTTTTACTCCCGCGTCCGTTGTCGACCTACCTTTCGTAAAACCAAACTGTTGACTATGCAGTATCCCATTTGAATTGAAGTGAGACAACATCTGTTCCAGCATGATTTTTTCAAAGATTTTACTCAATGCTGGAAGCACGGATATAGGTCTATAATTAGAAGGATCACTCTTACAGCCTGATTTGAAAATTGGTACTACTTTACTGTGTTTCATTAAGTCAGGAAAAGTGCCGCTGTCCAAACATTGATTGAATATGCCTGTTAGGACAGGAGCAATTGAGTCAATAATATCTCCAAGAACCCTAACGGATATCCCCCACAAGTCCTCAGTATTTTTTTTATTGAGACTTTTGAACGCGTTTTTAATTGAATCAATACATATTGGTTTAAATTTAAAGATTGGTATGTCTTTAGTAAAGTTTTCTTTAAGAAGAGCTTCAGCTTATTTAGAAGAGGAAGGAAGAGACTTCGTAACCTCTAACGGAATGTTGGTAAAGAAATTTTCTAATGTCTCAGCGACTTCTTGCCTATCAGAAATGGTTTGATTAGTTTCAAAGACAACTCATTCTGATCGCGTTGTTGTATCTTTCCAGTTTCTTTATTAATTAATTGCCACACAGTTTTTATTTTATTATTAGAAACACCAATTTTGTTAATTATTATTTGAGATTTTGCTTGAGCGCAGACTCTTTTGAATATTTTGGAATAGTTTCTAACATAAGTGTGAAAAACTTGATCGGAAGTCAAAGATTTTTTCGTAATATAAATTATATAAGATGTCTCGGCTTTTTCTTATGCCCACAGTGGCCCATTCACTAAATTTCGATTTGGAATTGTTGACTTTTACTGTTTTTACAGGACACGTTTTATTGAATTCTTGGCAAACTGTTGAAAACAACGTGCCGTAATTTATATTGGGGTCGTTTGAATCAAAACTGGCGTTACAAAGGTTGCTTAAAACATTATTATTAAAACAGATTAATTTATTTTTAGTAAGTGGTCTTAATCGAATTGATTTAGCTAGGTTAATTTTTTTATCTGACTCAAAAGATACTAGTTGATGTCCAACTCTACAAGTTTTTCCTCACTAAGCTGTTCGCAAGATTTACTGGTAGCTAGGAAATTTGTGAATTGAGTTAGCTGTGATTTAATTGAGGCGCGTTTCCTTGTCAGTTCTTTAACCGTCACCTCTTCAGCCATGGCTAAACAGGAGGATAGCTTTTAGCGCTAGTGAAGAAGAAATAAAAAAGTAAGAATAAACCTTAACAAGGAAAAAATGCTAATAGCACTAAAACCAAACTTAACTATGCGCCTGCTATCAAGCTAAAGGCAAACAGCTGACCGATGTTACGTTGCTATTCAAATCCGTTAGGCGTTAGGAAAAAAAATTGAATTATAAAAGAAAAACGGGTATCTTAAAAAAAATAAAAAAAATGTTTCAAATGTTTTTAAATTAGATTATTAAGCACTTATTACTAATGATTCTATATGAATGGGTTCTAGTTTAATGGGGAATTCTACTCGTGTTGGGTTGAAATTTGAACTTGAACAAAAATGAGATTGTCAATAAGGAGTATTAATTTAGTTATTAGTATAATGAACAAAGGCTAGTTAATGTAATTAACGTTATGCGATTCTACTCACTGAGATGACTACCAATGAATGATTCTCTAGTCTAATGCACTATCTAATTCTCTAGTGGAATGATAATGTTAGTGAAATGTGTACAAATGTTAGTGTGAATATGGAAAGATCTCACAAAATCCATTGACTGCGCGTCCGCTGAACGTTTTCTTGCGTCTTCTTGGAACGGATGGCAATGTTCTTGGGCTCCGCTCGGGCTGCGACGTTGCGATGACACTGCTGTGCTGCTAACGAAGAACTATGCTCCCTCGCACAATACGCTTCTTCACAAAGGCGCTGAAGATGATGACCGGAGACTGGAACCAGGCACGCACGAAGGGCGGGATGTCGTCTTGATCTCGAAGTCCAGTTTCTAACGGCCGTTTTCAAATTTGAAAAACCCGCTTGTCACTTTTGGCTGCTGGTTTGTTCCTCGTCGAAAGTTCGAAGGATCATGGAAAGAAGCCATGGTTAGGGTAGATTTGTGACCAGCCGCGACGCGTCGCCGCTGCGCCGCCACACACCAATGCCGTGTGGGTCACGCAGATGTATCCAGCGCAGACGGCGCGCTCCGGCCGCTAGAAGCTCGGGCTGCAACACCGCGCCGCGTCGCCGCCGCGCTGCCACACACCAATGCCGTGTGGGTCACGCAGATGCGTGCGCAGCGCAGACGACGCGCTCCGGCCACTTAATGTCAAGCGCGCACTCAGGACGGCGGTGAATGACGCAGTGCTTGATCAGCTGGACTGGCCGGTGCGCGCTCGCAGGTCGAGCCCCCTCCGCACCCGCCGCTCCGCCGCGGTCGCCCGGAGTGTAGGGATGGCAACGAGCGCTAGTGATGTTTAAACAAGCCACTAGAGCACACAATATAAAAAAAGATAAATACAAAGAAAACTTAAAACTATACAACAATAAAAACAGAAATATATAAATATGACATTGTGTGTCCCATGGCTGCGCCAAATAGGACCAGTTCAGCAAAATGTCGTGCAACTAGTGCCCGACGCTGGTTTTCAACTGGATCTGAGACTGTGAAATGACGGAAGTAAAGCAGTTCTATAGTGACATACATTTTTATGTAAAACAAGCGACAGCGACAGCTAAATTCAAAATTTAACGTTTGGTATCTCGATGATGGAACCCTGGGAGGCGATGTAGACACAGTTTTAGATGACCTGCAATTTTTAAAACACCAACTACATTCTATAGGACTAGATCTAAATTTTTCGAAATGTGAGTTATTTTTATCTGATAGTACCGACAGACAAGAGACACTTTCAAAATTCTGAAATCAAAATTATTGAAAAAAGCTCTCTTCGTCTCCTTGGCTCCCCAGTCTTCGATGATTCCTTACCTAATTTTATTGAGGAAAAAATTCAAAATTTCAACAACATATCGGAAAGATTGCTCCAAATTAACATGCATTCGGCTTTCACCATAATTCGCTTTTGTTGTTTTGGCCCCAAATTAACATACTTCCTTCGTGCTTCCCATCTATGGAAGCACCCTCCTGTATTAGAAAAAATGGACCAAATTATCCGTCATACACTAACTTTAATATTAAATGTGGCCATGGACGACCGAGCTTGGGCACAAGCTACTCTTCCCATCCGTATGGGAGGCCTCGGCGTCCGCAAAATTTCTAGTATTAGTTTACCGGCATTTATAGCCTCGGTCCACGGTACTGAGAAATTAATCAGGAATATCCTAGCACCCATACTGATTAATTTTGATGTGCCGTGCTTCACCGAGGCTGTTGATGCTTGGAGACTCGCTTGCCCGAATTGTAATCTCCCCGACTACCCATCATCCCAGAGACAGTGGGATGAGCTGATCTACAGAGCAGTTCAGGAGCACCAAATTGCAACTTCTGCCACTCCTGCCGAGCGCGCTCGCCTGCTAGCTGTGGGTGAGTGGGAGTCGGGCCTCTGGCTTCACGCACTACCGTCGTCGAACATACGCACCTTGTTTGACGACACTAATTTCCGCCTCGCTGCTTCCCTACGTCTTGGCGCTCCCTGTTGTACTCCTCATCGTTGTCACTGTAGCGAAGTTGTCAACAGCCTCGGTCACCACGGTCTTTCATGCAGCCGAAGTGCGGGTCGCATAGCGCGTCACGGAAACATAAACGACATCATCCGACGTGCTCTCGTCACCGTTGGCGTTCCGGCCGTATTGGAACCCCATGGCCTGGCACGCGACGATGGCAAAAGACCAGACGGGATTTCCTTGTTTCCATGGAAGTTGGGTAGGCCTTTAGTGTGGGACGCTACTTGTGTCGATACTCTTGCGCCATCCCATCTTCCTAGCTCGTCGTGCTTTGCTGGCGCTGCCGCTGCGGCTGCAGAGAACCTCAAGCGGCGGAAATATAATAAGCTCATCGGTAATTATATTTACGAGCCGTTTGGGGTTGAAACTCTTGGTCCGTGGGGTCCGAGTGCTCACACTTTGTTTAAAGATCTTTCTAAACGCTTAGTTGACACTTCGCGTGACCCAAGGGCTGGCTTTTACCTTGGTCAGAGAATAAGCATTGCCATACAACGTGGCAATGCTGCCAGCCTTTTGGGCACATTACCAGTGGACAACGATGTGGAGGAGTTTTTCAACGCCATTTTTTAGTTTAGTATATTTTTAGGTTTAGTTAGTGAGTAGTTTTTGGTTTAAGTGTATATTTTTGCAGTCTTAGTTAAGTATTTTTTACATTGTATATACTTGTTTCTATGTAAATATATTTTATCAATATTGATGGAAACTCCTTAGTGATTAACTTCTTGGATCTGTCCTGTAAAACAAGTACTTACTTATATAAAAGATAAAAAAATGTGTAAATTACAATATAAATATAACAGTTAAACCACATATGAATAAAAAAGGTGAGTGTGACAGGAAATGAGGTGATGGTAGGTAGGCTAATGCGTCATACTATTGAGGCATTCAGTGCGGCCATATCCAGTTTACGTTGCGCTTCCACCAGATACTGCCGTAAACGTCTTCTAAATGTGTCTATTGTGTTGGTTGTTCTGATCGGATCGTCGATCATCGAACTTTGGAAGCCGCATAACGAAAGCTGCCTCTGAACGCTGCTGTATTGTGCGATTGAGTCGAGAGCTGCTGCGAGCATTGCCTTCTCCCACAATCTCGTCTACTCGTTATGCAACCAAGTTTATTATATAAATAGTCCGGTTTTTTATATTTAACCACACCAAACAAAAGGCATGCCAAGTGTAGTTTGCGCCTGGACTTAATTTTTTTAGAATAAAATGTTGATTTAGAAAGGGTGTTACATAATTTCTGCGAGGAATGTTGTAAATGATAGTGGTGACCGTCCCACCAACGCTACCGGCGTTGGTGGGACGGTCACCACTATCGCCAGTCGTTGTGTCAGTTGGTTCATCATTGTCAGGTCCGTCATTTGTCTCGTCAACGTTTGGCCTGTCAGACTCTTAGTCTGGTCGTCTGGCAGTGCTCTCAGTTGTCTTCGGTTGAGATTTTCCAGTGTCCACCAAAAAGCCACTGGATGACTTTTTTTTTTCGTGTGGAAATCCTCATGGATGTCCTTCGCCATGACGCAGGCGGAGGGGTCTGTCAGTCTCTAACTGACTAAAACCACACGGTGTTTCTCTTCGTCACTTCTTGCTGCGGTGCAGGGACACGGACGCATTCTACACAATCATTACAGCAGTGACGGTTTGCGCCAGCAAACCCCATCCATGCAAAGGAAGGAGTGAGCTGCTCCTCACCCTTTTCTTCATTGAGAGAAGCGCCATGCTACTTGAGCAAAGATTCATCAATGGCATTTTTTTATGAGGGCACAAGACAAGACCTCGCCCTCGTGCTTGAGGTCGTGGGTTTGAATCCAGGCAAGTACCAATGTACCTTTTCAAATTCATATGTACTTTCTAAGTTTATCTTGGACATCACAGGCAACGGTGAAGAAAAACATCGTGAGGAAACCTGGACATATATAGTTAATGTAACTCTGAAATAGCCAAGTCAGAGGCTTGTGGGTTTCTCAGAGGTGGTTTCATTAACTCTGACACCAGAAGTGGCCACAAAAACTCACACGAAGAAAAATATTATATATATTAACCGATTTGTGACAACCTAGCCGAATTTTTAACAGCTACTGGCGACATTCCGGCTGCGGCTTCGGATTCATCAACTATAATAAATAAATTTGTATTACAAACTCACTCTTACAAAGTCTTATTATGCCAACAAAACAATAATTTACAATATTGAATCTTCACATTTTTTGCTACATTAAATTGACCTGTAACAAACAAGACAAGATGTTTAATGTAGCCTGCCCATAGTAAATTACTAAGGATGACACAGTAAAAAGACTATCTTACCAGGAGAAGAGGTTAGCCAGGACGTCGAAGGTATAGTTTCGACTAGTCCTGCCGGTACGTGTTCATTAACAAGGTGTTTAATGTAGGCTATTAAACATTAGTAAATTACTGAGAACGATACAATTAAAAACCATCTTACCAGGAGAACAGCAACTGACTAGACGGTATATATAGAAAAACAATTAAACAGGCGCCATAATTGGTCCCTTGTTCCTTTAAGCCCTGATTAACTGCCTAAGAGCTGGATTTTCCCTGACTCTCTCAAGATAGCTAAAGTTGCCCAGTCTTAAAAAAAAAAAGCCGATCCGGGTAGTTATCGTCCTATCTACTCGTAAGTTCTAACAGTCGTATCAAAAATCTTTGAAAAGTAATCTACCGACGGTGCAAGACATACCTAAGCTCAAACAACTTACTCTATCATAAACAGACTGGCTTCCGCTGCAAGTCAAATTCTCTATCTGCTGCTATAAATCTAATAACGAACTTAAAATGTAAAAATTGACCAAAAACATATATCCCTCGGTATCATCATTTCAGCCGAAAGACGTCCACTGCTGGACATAGGCCTCCCCCAGGCGTCACCACATTGACCGATCCCGTGCTTCTCGCATCCAGCGCCTTCCCGCAACCTTAGCTAGGTCATCAGTCCACCTAGTGGGAGGCCTTCCAACGTATCGTCTTCCGGTTCGCGGTCGCCATTCCAGAACTTTTCGGCCCATCGGCTATCCGTTCTGCGAGCAATTTACCCTGCCCACTGCCAATTAAGTTTGGCAATTCTTCGGGCTATGTCGGTAACTTTGGTACTCCTGGGGATACCATCATTTCTGACGTGATCAAGCAAGGGAATGCCGAGCATAGCCCTCTCCATTGCCCTTTGGGTGAGTTGGAGCTTTCTGATAAGGCCCATTGTGAGCGACCACGTCTTGGTCCCATAGGTTATCACTGGCAACACACACTGGTCATAGACTTTTGTCTTGAGACACTGCGTTAAATTGGACGAGAAGATACCACGCAACTTCTCGAACGCCGCCCAGCCGAGTCGGATTCGACGGTGGACCTCTTTCTCGAAGTTGGACCTACCCAACTAGACTGTTTGTCCCAGGTAGACATAATCGTGTAGAGTCTCCGATATTGATAGGAGAGGGTGTTACATGGGCATTCACCATGACCTTGGTGTTGTGCATGTTCATTTTAAGACCCACTCTTTCGGAAGCTCTACTGAGGTCATCGAGCATTTTACTGAGGCTCTCCATGTTCTCAGCCATGACCACTATGTCGTCGGCAAACCGAAGGTGGGTGATGTACTCGCCATTAACGTTGAAGCCCTCCATTCCAAAACCATGAAGACATCCTCCAGCGCAGCAGTGAACAGTTTCGGAGAAATGACATCTCCCTGTCTCACGCCGCGCTGGAGAAGGATTGGTTTCGAGGTCTGATCCTGAAGACGGACTGACATGGTGGCGTTTTTGTACAAACACTTCAACACCTCAATGTACCGGTAGTCGATCTAGCTGGCACCGTTGGAGAGACTGCAGTACAGCCCAAGTCTCGATCGAATCGAAGGCTTTCTCGTAGTCTACAAACGCTAAACAGAGAGGCAGGTCAAAGTCAAATATATTTATTCAACTAGGACAAAAACGGCACTTTTGAACGTCGTACACAAATTATAATTAAAATTTACCAGTAATAAAAGTTGATTCTACCGTGGTCTTCTGTATAACCTGCCGCAGCGTATGTATGTGATCTACGTTGCAAAAGCCTTTTCGGAATCCGGCTTGTTCGGGAGGCTGGAAATCGTCAAACCTGCGCGCGAGACGATTCGTGATGACTCTTGAAAACAACTTGTAGACATAGCTAAGAAGTGAGATGGTCCTATAGTTCTTCAGCCGGGCATTGTCACCCTTCTTGAAGAAGAATACCACTACACCCCTGCACTATGCATGTGGCGTTTTGCCCTCGAGTATGACGGAATCAAACAGCTTCCCTCATCCCACGGTATATATATATAGATTAAAAGAAACGGTTCGACACGATATGCCACAAATTACTTCTTTAAAAACTACGCGATATCATTAAGGGATACAAAATTATTATATATAAAAAATATCTCTTCAATAGATATCAAACAGTGAAAATTGGTAACACCAAAAGTACTCCTGAACTTATTATTTTCGGCGTTACACAAGGTGCCATCCTTGGACCTTTGCACTTCTTAATTTATATTATTAATTTATAAATAATAGTTAAAAAAAACTAAAAAACACGCTTTAATTAATTTTAGTTAATGTAACGGATATGACGTCAGCATACGTGTAACAGACCATTGCCCGCCGAGCCTGTGGCTCAGCCGATTAATAATGCACCTGAGTGGTTTAGGCTTCAGTTAAGAGTCAGGTTGCCTTGATTCCAGTGTACCTCCCCAACCCACCGCTGAATAATTACTTATACCTGTTTAACAGTACATTAATCTCTTGTTGACAGACATGTTGACTTCATTCCAATTTACATTGTTACAGTTGCTAAAAACTGGAATTTTATTTTGAATTCTGTTAACCACTGACGGCCCAGTATTCACATCGTGAGACAATCTGTAGCGCTACCCTAGACTAGACTACGTAAACTACAATCGGTTTGAACATTCCTAGGCTAGGGGTTTAATTTTTGAGCCTACCTAAAAATTTAGTCAAATTGATTATTTACATAAATAGATGGTGTATTGACACTCAATACGCCAACGGATTTCTGTGTTCGTGTTATCTTGTCAATGGCTAATTAGTAGACACAATAGAAATTACCATTGTCTTTCGCCGCTACGGTGATAACGAATGTGAGTTTTAGCGGGAAAGATGGCGCATGGACTTAATGGTCAAAGCGCCAAAGGGCCTCTGTTTTGGAGATTCGTCGAGTAAGATTCATGTATCTACATGTACATTTCAAGTAAATAAAAGTATTTATCGTATAACAGCTAAAATTAGGATACTGATTCTGATTCAATTAGTATAATATTCATGTTACGCATATAAATTTAAAATCTATAAGTAACGTTTAATGTAATTTAAAAACTCTACTTTGTTATTAATATTTGAGTTTTTTTTGTATTTTCTTCTTATTTATACCTGCATCGGGTACCATATGCTGTTATTGAATCCTTTGGGTTAGGTTAGAACAGTGACCATCGAGCGTGCCGCGGAAGCGGCCGCCGAGCGCCAGATCGCCTCTATTATTTGTGCTATCTTGGCAGGTGGTAATCAGTTACTAGTTATATCTACTCAGGTTAATAACTATGAAATAAATTACATAAATAAGAATATAATGTGTATGAATGAAATTTTGCTTTTGGTTTTTACCTAGGCGTTTTTATCATCTTACTAATATTATAAATGTGAAAATTTGGTTGGATGTATGTTTGTTACTCAATCACGCCAGAACGGCTGAACGGATCTGGATGAAATTTGACACAAATATTGATTATAGTCCGGAATAGCACATAGGCTATTCCCTTATATATTATAGGCTTGATCCCCGTATAATGATTTGGGATGATGGAACACTTTTTACGCGGGCGAAGCCGCTGGCAGAAACTAGTATTAGACTAAATACGTGTTATGTCTTTTGAGTGGTATGTCTAACGCTAATAATGCATTATTATGTTGTGCTACAAAAGTTAGTGACATAAACGAATTGGTGCAAAACCGACTCCCCATAATATTTTCTGCCCTACACCTAGACTGTCATTTTAGCCCACGTAGGCGGGGCGGGGCGGCCCGCGACCTTAGAAGCAGGGCGAGCGCTAACCATCTGCAACGATAAGCTTGCGTGGAACCGCCAGAGCCCCGCAGCGCCTGAGCCATGTCAGGAACGATGCCTGCTGCATGTTGCATGCTTGCTTGTATGCATGGTGTAGGCTTGTTTGCATGCTGCATGCGCATGCGCCAGTATCCCAGTAGTGGGAACATTAATAAGCTGAAGATGATGATGAATGAACCGGAGAGTGCTCTGTAGAAAAGATGCCTATATAATGGAAGTAATTTTCATAAGTACGGACTCCAAGCTAGACTCAATACTGCCAGCACTTATGAACAATCCCTCAAAGAAATTAACTTGTTACTAAGACTGTGAACTGAAATGACAAAATTGAAGGCAATTCAGAAGCTAGACTAGATGAACTGTACACTTCAGAATCACAAGATGCATATAAACTTAAAATCTATTTTATTCTCAAGACTTACTTTAAGTCATTAATAAATATATTATTTAATAGAGAAGGAAAGTTACGTGATTTGAACATGGAATCTCTCTATGGCAGTAAAAATTACATAGAATATTATTGTAAAAATATAAAACTAAGATTGACTTAGACAAAAATGTGCTGAGTTCTTTAGAGAACAAATGTGAATATATGTGTCAGTGCTGTGATGATAAAATATAAGGGTTTTCTTGCAAACAAAGACATTTGAACATGTTTTGCATGGAAAGCTTTACTCGGAATAATGACTGATGATTATATGTTATGTAGGAGTTGTGGATCAACTGCTCAAGCTGACTTAGCTACTGGGCAAAATATTTAAATTGTAATAGAACTTAAATTATAATTTAGAACTTTTAATAAATTTTTATCCCTGACCATAACATACTTAAGTACTCCATGCTTTGTTTTATTAGGGTTCCGTACCCAAAGGGTAAACACGGGACCCTATTACTGAGACTCCGCGGTCTGTCTGTCTGTCACCAGACTGTATGTCATGAACCGTGATAGCTAGACTGTTGAAATTTTCACAGATGATGTATGTCTGTTGCCGCTATAACAGCAAATACAAAAAACAGGATAAAATTAATATTTAAGGGGGGCTCCCATACAAAAAACGTGTTTTTTTTCCGTTTTTTGCGATAATGGTACGGAACCCTTCGTGCGCGTGTCCGAATCGCACTTGGCCGGTTTTTTTTTATTTTTAATAAAATTCTTGTGTAAGTGGCCTCACTGGCTGGGATGAACTAATACAGCAATAGGCAAACATGGGGACTGGGGTAGAATAATACACTTTTGTAGGTAAAGCAGTGTTAATACTTTTAATGTTAGAACAGTAAACACGTAAGTAACATATACAGCTTATAATAATTACTGAAGTTTTAGTAAAACCCACGAAAATTGAACAAAGTCGTAAGCGGCGGCGGCAGCGCACCGAAGATTTTACTTTTTATGCAGATTTCAGATTTGAAACTACCTTCAAACGCTCGAAACGTTACACTCACACAAACATGCGCATCGACGAGACCCCTAAGCGATTGGCGCGGTGTTGTCAGTAGTGCGTGCCGCTTAAGGGTCTCGTCTATTCGCACGTTCTGGTACTGGTAGTGGTACTGGTAGTTTACTTACTGTGACTTAACTGAGCAGTGAGAACCCAAAATGTCAATGTCTTTCTGACGTTTGACTCTCGCTATTGGCTCACGTGGTCACGAAGCAAACGCGGGGAACCGCGCGAGTAGGCGGCATGGGGATGGTTGACATTTCGGCTGCTCAGCAATTAACTTCACCGTGATGTAGTAGTAGATAAGATATTTTTAACCTGTCACCAATATTAAAATTAGGTATCTTATATACTGTCGTACTTATCTACGTAGGTCTTATAGAATTTAGATGGATTATTGGTGATCGAAGAGAAAAATGTTACACATACAAAGAGTAAATAATCAGAAATGTCATAAAAGGGAAAATCATCTGTGTTGATGTATAAACTAAATTACACGGGCTTTTTCCATCTTGCACTTTACAAAAAAAGGCCTGCCTCACGGGCAGAAAGGACCCTTATCAATATTGGTGAAAATGGCGACTTAAACATTAAATACTTCTTATAACTGCGAAAAATTAAGCCCTAGGCAGTACAAGGGCCATTTCTTTTAGTTTTCGTCTGTGGACTTTTGTGGAAGCGGTCATTGGCATGGAATCGATGAAGATAACTCCGCCTCGGAGTCGCTTCGCGTCTTGTAAGGATTCTGGAATAATACATTGTGTGAGTAAGAAAGGGCCGCGTGCATTTTCAAACAACTTTGTACATGTTGTTTACGAGAAGACACAATTTTTATAATAGAAAGTATACTTAGAACAAAAAAAAAACTGGTTTTTTTATTATTTTGGGACTGTTTTGAGTCTCAACAGTACCTATCTACCCTACGCCTGTAGAGAACGGAGGATTTTCTCGTGGCTGAAATGCAGATATTACACGGACAAAAAGAATCAAAATATCCCTAGACATTTTCACTCCAGAGGAACAGATTTATAGTGGATAAACTTATTTATTGGCCATTCACGTCCCACTTTTTCAACCACTGTAACTCCTGAAAACCATAATCAGCAGTGGTGATCACCGGAAAAACATCGAGACAATGAAGCTGAACGAGTCAAGGAGAAACTACCTATTCAAATGTCTAGGCCTCTGTCTAGGTCTAGCCTATAAAATTAATTAAAAAAAAACAGCGGAGGAGGAACAGAAACGTAATTTTTGTTCCCTTCTTATCATGTTAAACTTATAACATAGAAGTAACTAAGTAAGCAAAGTAACTTATAGTCGTACCTTTAACCAGATTCTTGATCTCATCCGCACTGAAGCGTACCCCTGGTTGTGGGACGAATAACGCAACAGGCAGATCACCAATCTCGGTGTGAGGAATACTTGTCACGGCAACGTCTAACACGCCAGGATGCATGCGGATAACTCCTTGTATTTCTATGGGTGACATCTGTGCAGGAAAAGAGGGAATATAAGTTATTAGTTCTCGTAGAAACAAAAAATATGTCATGTTTTATCCACCAACCCACACTGTACCCACGTGGTGGATCTAGGCCCGAGGGATCTTGGCCCATTCCTCTCATAAAAAGGAGGCTGATTTTGCTTTGCTGTTATATGCTTCACATGATTGATACATGAATTGGTGAAACCAACCAAGTGCAACCTTCTAATAATTTTTGTTCCTTTCCTTATTCTTTTCTTGGGAACATAGCGCAAATCAAATTTGCAAACCTAGGTACATTAATTAGATACACTAAAATTGATATAACTACGTCCGGAAAACCTCACATTCAGTTGAAAACCAGCGATAGGCACCTAATTGTCCGGCATTTTTGTTAAACTAGACCTGTTTGGGGCAGCCGAAAAAAGAAATAAAAAAGTAAATTTAAAAATCAAGAACCCAACGGCTTAAGAAGCGAAAAAAAAGTAGTAAACAAGAAGACAATCATGCTATGCAGTCGGAGGATACATATACGCGAGCCGCTGAGCTGAGTTCGCTCACTTTGCTAGCTCATTTCAGCACCCGTCATCTCCTTCAAATCTAACCTACTCGTATCTATGTGGGGGTGCCCTAAGCTCCCGAGCTCGCTTTGCTCGCTCTTGGACTAATTTATTGACCATAATTACCGAAGTGCCCAACCATTACGTACCAATATTCATAATCACTAGACAATATGATAAACATAGAAGTTTATATCAGTATTCATACATTGCCCGATTTGATTTGTTTAGATGCATGATGCCCGGGCATTATATATTATTACTTGGTCAATGATATATACATAGATTGATAAACACATGACCCTCCTTCACAGTCTGGTAAAAAGATAGTGTGCATCAAGACCTTTGCACCTGACGCGCTTCCGTATTGGGTGAAAACTAGAGCAGAATCCAAGCTAATCCGCTAGCATCATGTACCCATAGATTCCAGATACTGTGTCAGTTGTGTAAAATGTGCTGGATGGGATGGAAGTTTTTGTTCTATTGTCGATCTATGAGTGGAGAAGGAATAAAAACCAATTAACCTATTACGATGACTGGCGAGCAATTAAATACTATGCGTACTCTCTCTTTCGAACTGTCTGACTACTAGAGGCTCTAAACAAGTGTCATTTTGCTGAACTGGACCTTTTTGTCGCAGCCGCGGGGCACACTGTGTATGTAATTGTTGTAAAATTAAGTTTTATTTGTACCTACATTGTGTGTATCTGTGTGTGCCAAATAAACTAGTTTTCTTTCTTTCTTTCATTCACCGTCAGGATGGCGATAGTCGATGGTGGTAAAATGCCAAAATGTAAGGGCTCGATTACGTGACATTTCGACATTGAGGTAATAATGTACTACGCATTTCGATAGCGTTCGATATTCTCATAATTTTTTGTAATTGTTCGATCGCTATCGCCCCAATTTCTTAGATAGAATGTCACTTGTCTAGAGAATTATATATAGTTACAGTTACAAAGCCGATTGTTATTACTCTGAAATAATGACACGTCAGCTGCGACGATACCTAAATCATTATTTTTAAATTAAAAGGTGAATATAGAATGAGTGTGTTGCGCAATTAGGCATAAAAAGTCGAATTGTTTTTACCGTCATATACATGCATTTCAGCTGTAACTTGATCCGATCCAAGTAGAAAAAGTTCCAATTCTCATCTCTATAGAAAACGTCGCCAGTTTTCAACCAGCCATCTTTTGTGAAGATTTCTTTTGTGGTTTCAATATCGTTGTAATACCCCTGAAAATGAGGTATAAAGAAGTTAGATACGTAGGATTTTATTCTATAGGTACTCTATTCGCTGGGCGAAAAAATAAAAGGTAAACAAACTGGGGAAAAAGAAAAAACAATGGCAAACAGCGACATTAAACACAATTCTGAAAAGCCTGGGGTTCCAATCTTTTATCGATAATATTATGATCTTCAAGAAGTGCTCACTATTTTCTTTGTTGAAGAAAAAGCGCTCCATGAGGATTGTGATTCATTTCGTGGATAAAGAGACAAGACCTATGTATAAAATCATGTCGAAAAGTCAAGAAGCAGAATATTTTTGAGAACCATTGGTTTGTTGAATTATAAATAGATTTTTGGCCTAGTGAATAGGCTATTTCTCAGCTCAGCAGATCCATGTAAATTTCGCTCCTGAAAGATTTCACCTTCTTTTTTCCTTTCGTAGATTCTATATAGATAGTTTACTTTAACTTTGATCAGATTTAAGCCACATCGACAGCATGAGATAATTAAATTAATATGCATACAATTAAGTAAACAATTTTACCTTAAATGGACATGACCCTTTGATCCACAATTCACCTGGAACGTTCGGCTCGTAAATGTCACGATGTGTTTCGGTGTTTATAATCTATAATCAGCATAAAATTCATGAATAAGTTGTTTATTTAGGTACTACAGAAAGTAAAAAAAATAATAATAAAAATATTGGGGAAAATAGGTACTAATTCCATGCGGGTGGCATCTAGATATCGGTATGATGAAGTAAAAGAAAAGTCCTTTCCCATAATTACAAAAATCAGAGTTTAAACTGGTGGTCCTTCTTACCCGATATTGGAAGCGTCCTATTGTTTTGCCACAGGAGCCTGATATAGCGGGAAATAGGTACTAATTCCACTCGGGTGGTAGCTAGTCATCGATACGATGAAGTAAAAGAAGAGTCCTTTCCCATAATTACAAATATAAGAGTTTAAACTGGTGGTCCTTCTTACCCGATATTGGAAGCATCCTATGGTTTTGCCACAAGAGCCTGATATAGCGGGAAATAGGTACTAATTCCACTCGGGTGGTAGCTAGTCATCGATACGATGAAGTAAAAGAAGAGTCCTTTCCCATAATTACAAATATCAGAGTTTAAACTGGTGGTCCTTCTTACCCGATATTGAAAGCATCCTATTGGTTTGCCACAGGAGCCTGGCGCAGGATTGTCTCCGTAGAATGGGATACCAGCCAGCTCACTCATACCGAATATATTCCGTACTTCTGTATTTGGCGAAACAGCCTGAAAAAAGAAACTATTTTTAATTCAACTAACTTATATAAGTTTTTTGAATTGTCAAACAAAATATGAATCTAATTGCAAATTCGCAAGCGTCAGTGTCTCTATGGAGAAGAACGTGCAAGAAACTCCACGGGCACTCTTTTCCATCAGTTTTAATTGTAATTATTTGGTTACATAATTCTTGTTGGACAAATACGTATGTGAGAATTATGTAAAAAGACGTGCACGTAAAAGCGTCTAGAGTAAAACAAACAATTCAAAAATAAAATTTATACGTAACTAAAAGCAGGCCGAAGCAGTTAAATTATGACCAATCCCAACTAATGGCGCGCGTTCACGAATATGACGCAAGGATTGGCACCACTCAGCTCAACCATAATGAAGGGAACCGTATGATCCAATACATGTGCCACTATCAGAGAGACATTAGAGTGAGCATGACACACTCTCAAATGCCAAGCCAAAAAGAAGTCAACGAACGACACATAGTTACAGTAATTGGTAGATTTACAGTTGGTAGGTATATAGTACTCACAAAGGTTGTCTGTAAGAGATTGCCCTGTGCGATAAGACCGCCCATTGTCCACTTGCTTTTATGATTTTTTGTCCTGTATATATATTTGTGTGGTGTACAATAAATAATATAATAAATAAATAATATGTGCTGAAAACAAATGTTTTCTCAGTTTTCAAACAAATAAATTATAAAATCTTAACGTACTGCTGTCCCACTGCCAAGGGATCTATTATAGTGTTCTATTCTGTAGCAGAGTAGGCACGATCATTGATTATCACGCTTCTTGTGTGTTGGGGATTGAATTTAAAATTGACAACAAAGGTGACGACGGAAAGAACATATTTTTCTATCTTAAACATAGTCCTTATCCCAACTTGGAGTCGGTGCCATATAATTGTCTTCTTCTGACTTACCCTCCAACACTGTAAGTGGAACATCTTGTTAAATCAGATTATCCTTTTGAACGCATTTTGATTTATGTTGCTGTTATGTTACAGAGAGAAAAGAATATTAAACAAGCAAATGATATAACAAGATTACTTGACCGACGCCAAAATCTATGGGCTGAAGAAAATTTCGATATATTAATAACAGAGGCTATTAAAGCAAACCACTTCCTCCGTAACTCTTACAAAAGAAATAAATATAATGATAATAATGTCTATGACACAAACAAATTCACGCGTCTCATACATTTATTTTCTATTTTGGATATCGCTGCACATGCTGAGATAGGAGCCTTTTTGGTCTCGCACGGGTTTCTTTTTATTATTGTTTTATTTTATGCATATTTCTCGTGTCTCCTGTGCGGGTCACAAATACATTTTTTTTCTTTCTTACAGCGAGGCCCTAAATTAGCTATTGACAAAAAAAGCAAAATCCTTAAACCTAGAGACGAAATTGACGTAACGGGAAAATCATGGATATATTGCATGAAAAGCACCCCCTCTGATTCAATCCTGATTCAAGTCTATTTACACTACCCGACGGCCTCCCCAAATTGACTGCATTACTAGAATACATCTCTTTTAGTCATCACCCAGGATTGCCCACGTTCAGTAGGTACGCAATATCGCACATTTAAAAAAATAGTGAAGGAGAATTTCCTTTCACTGCAATTATTCTTCGCCTTTCTCTGTTATTATATTATTGATATATATTAGTTTATTATTTTGTATTGTATGTATGTATTTTATGATATTATGTATATGTCATATTATTTCAGAAGTTTTGTACACTGACTGCCCTATGTCTATATTCGCTCGTCCAGTCCGTAAAAATGTTGTCTGTAAGAGATTGCCCCGTGCGATAAGACTGCTCTTTGTACACTTACCTTTATAAATGTTTGTCCTGTATTTTTTATGTGGTGTACAATAATAGTACATTGTGATACAAGGGTGGAAAGTAGGTTATTGCAAACGAGCTGTCATTAACAAGCCGGAGCCGAAGGTGAGGGTTTTTAATGACACGAGTTTGCAATAACCTACACACCCGTGTATCACACGACGTTTTTCAATACAGTTGTGGGAAATAGTAAAAAAGAATTACATTTGTTTTTCTATAAAATAAAATTACCGTAAGTCGCCATGTATCTTTCTCGAGATTTCGGGGGCAAAATTTAATCTTGCGAAGTTTTCGCCTCAGATAAAATATCGGGTGGAGTTAATTCCATTTCATCACTTGTACTTGAACTCATATTAACAAAATAAAACAATTTATGACACGAAAAATTAAAATTATCAGAAAATGGCGCGTTTTTGCAACTGGATATATTTTTTTACAACGAATACTCAGCCTGTTCGATTTTTGACAAATGTTGATATGAAGATAATTAAATTAATACTGGTAATTAAATATATTAAACAACCATTTAAAAGGCTTTTGAGAATTCAATGCTACGACTCATTCGTTTTACCTCGTATAAAATCCATCCCATTTTATTCTATGTATGAAAACAAATAGTTTTCATACATAGAATAAAATGGGATAGATTTTACTACTAAACTTTTTTCAATTGACTTATATATTTTATTGTAAGGCAAAAGTAATGATCGAGCTCGTTAAAAAAAGTCACGACCGCGTAACAGAAATATGCATATGCAAAAAATTTAATTTTCGAATCATAAATAGCTGTAAACAATATATCACGGGTAGACTCAGACTCAGTCCACAGAGTACTTTTTGACTTAGTCTACCCGGGACCACGGTTGTTGCAACACGGCCGAAACGTCGGCTGAAATAGGCAAATAAACTATCGAAATCATCGCGTTAAATTCCTGTGATATATTGTTTTCAATTATGAAACGCGAAAGTTTTAAAGTTAATACATAATTTTAGCCTCTGGAAGTGCGCCATGTTTAACAACTGTATTGAAATTAATAAATATCGCACTTGTAACCGAGAGATCATCGGGTCAGCCAAATTCAATTCCCTGGCCGGCCAAAGTGTTACTGAGGTTTTACATTGGGAAGTTTTCTGTTACAGCTCAGAGTTTGGCACCCCTTTGTTCGTAATGCACGTTAAGCCATTGCCCTTCGCAAGATTTTTCTTCGGTCGTGTCGAAGTATCACCCCATCGAACTATGAGAATAAGTGAACAGAGAGTACACACTTGTGTTTGCGCACACAGTCCCGGAATTTGGTCTGGATGCCTATTATTATTAGTCGTCGTCTCAGTAGTGACTAGTGACCACCTTTCTGTGCATATCAACACCAACACATTTTGTCATGGATTTACTTGAATAATAAAGTTCAGGTTCACAAGAAGGTACAAACCTTGACTTCGTCAATCAAGTTCTGTGCCAGAGGGAGGCCAGCCAGCATGAGTAGCTTGAAGCACGTGAAGTCACAATCCTCTCGAGAATCAGGCTTCAGAAGTGACGCCATCATTGTAGGGCTAAACGTTGAGTAGTTTGGCTGGAAGGAAAAAAATCAAAGTTAATTAATACAACATCGCCCAAAGCTCTTAGCACGGAATTTCTCTGAAGTCTAAAATCCGGAAAGAAATTATCCAAAATAAAACATGGCCAGGCGAGAGGTAACTGCATACCAGCCAGATATTCTGACCATAAAAAAATTCCCAATTCCAGTCTATTTGAAAGCGCAAAATTAAGTGTGGTGACAGCTTCTATAAAACTAGTTTATATCCATACTAAGATTATAAATGCGAAAGTAACTCTATCTGTCTGTTAAATTTTGAACCGATTTAGATGAAATTTGTGATGGAGATATTTTGAGAACACTCGGAAGGACATAGGATAGTTTTTATGCTTACCACCTTTTCCAGTATGTATATATATATATATATATACAGGAAAAAGGGGTGGAAGTTTGTAGGTATAGTGAACAAATAATTGCTCAAGTAAGGCACTTGTCCCACCACCGATGCGCCGGCGACGAAGAAATTAGCTATCCAGTATTTTTCTCGCTGAAGAAACGAACAATAGTCTCGTGTTTATATAAAAAATAAGTTCAAAAACTAAAACCCGATTACTGAAAAGTCACGCTCTAACAAGTATGAAACAAGAAAACATTCTCATCTGAAATATTTATAGTGGCGTTCAGAGGAGTAGTCCTACCGTAACCAATCAATACATTCTGCAAAGTAGCATATGACCATGGTTATCCTCTGAACACCACTATGAATATTTCAGATGAGAATATTTTCTTGTTTCATAGTTATTAATTACGCTTAGCGCGATTTTTCGATTTTTTTGAACATATTTTTATTTCAAGTGTTTTTGAGTTTTTGCACAGCCTGAGGAAACAAATGAAAACATACTACGAATGCTTACATACTTACATATCGAGGAACAAATACTTTGCGACGCCGTCGTCGGGTAAAAAAATGTATTCATGACTTTGACGGGATATGTCTCGCAAACGGTACGCTTGACGAAAATATGATGTACCAATCCTTAATTCCATTATAAAATCCCTGTTCAATGATATCACACATGAATGGGTGGAGCGAAACAAAATGTTTGTTCTTGACTTCATGCCCCATAGAGGGCGCCATATTAAATTTAATGTAACGTCACATAGCCTATAATCACCGGACAAACAAGACACTTCCAATGACCATTTGTCAAATTATGATAAGTAATTTAGAAGTTATAAGGGAACTAACGAACAAACATACATACACACATACTGGTCAAAAACATAACCCACCCTTTTATGTCGCCGTCGTGTGCATAATCGCCCGTCGCACAAAATACTCGCTCATAGCCGAGCGTTAAAACTATCGGAACTAAACACTCGCTTTCGCTGCTCGCTAACTAGTATCTAGGTTCTAGCTCTACTCGCAGCTCGCTGATCGTCGGCGGTGGAACAAGTGCCTAAGATGGCCGTCACACCTACAATATTATTGCGCGATATAAAAAAATTGGCTATCAAAAGTACTACTACTAAGTACCTTATATGTGTTAATAAGATAATAAGCATGCTCTTGTGTCATCGTTGCTGAGGTTTGAAGCCGCGTGTACCGCATTATCGGCGATCTGATGAAACTGCACATGGCCGTAGTCCATTGTAGTGATGAACTAATCAGGACAGGTTGAAGATGGACAATTCTTGTGTTGGATCCTAAAGTGACAAAAACGGAAGACGTAAATCAATACAAAGAAGCAAATGCAAGCGAAACCTCTCAGATTTGACGGATATCGAAGTAACTACATATCTAAACCAGTGGCTGTTGACTCCGCAGTCAGCTGTTGTAACTTGGAATCTATGAGTACAGAAGTTTCATCTGTGGGGTTTCACTAAGTACGTACTTGATTTAATCATAATCTTGTGAACGATGAGGAAGGTTTGTGTGGAACGGCTAAAATGTGGCTAGGATTACCTACTGAGATTTTGGTTGAGCTATTTCACCGACAATTAAATAAAGCAAGATTTGAAGACAACGAAAAAAAGAGAAAAGAAGCAGAAAAGAATTAACAAAATCAAGACCACGAAGCATACCACATATAAAAACAAAATCCATTACATACCTATAATCATAAGCCATATGGATGGCGAAGTACTAATGGGAATGAGCTACAGCTTTCGGCAGGCCTGTAGTGCCACTCCTTGTTACCATGAACGCTATTGAGTATTCAGGATCGAAGTCTGAACACCTGCAATTACATTTTGTATTTATAGTATTTATTGATTATATTATTATACTTATGTGATAATGATATCATTATGGATTCTGGGTGCAAAAATATGGTTATAGTGTTATCAATAGAAAATATTTTAGCAAAGGAGGTGATAAGTTGCCAAAAGCTTCTGCGATTGTAAGCAAGTTACAAGATGAGAAGCCTTAGACAAAGTGGCATATAATCAGCGGCAACCTCTGTCAAAAGTTCAAAAGGTATGGAGTTGACATACTTATGCTTCCAAAATGTCATCTTACAGTACAACTATTTTATTAATGTCTCTCGGCAATCATCGCATTGCCGAATACAAACGAATGCTAATTTCCATGTCCATCAATTATTAGATTTATCGTGTATAATCATTTTAATTCAGAACTGAGTACTTTGTTGTTGTTTTGTTTTGATTTCCGTGTGAAATTTATAGAGATGTAAAAATTGCAGCTTTAGCAGCTTTCCTACATTTTTTTAAATAAATTATATTATGTTAAAAGTGTATCTAACAACTCTATATACTTCCAAGTTGGCAAGCAGTTGTGGCGCAGTGGTAACTGCCGCGACTTACGAATTGTAGGCCGTGGTTTCGAACCCAGGCAGGCGCTATACTTTGTGTAAATTATTCAATCACCACTGCTCTCAAAACGGTGAAGGTAAACATCGTGAGGAAACCGGCATGTACTAGAACCAATAATTCGAAGACATGTGACATCCACCAACCCGCACTGGGCCCGCGTGGTGTATTACAGCCCTCTCACTGAGAGGAGTGTGTCCCAGCAGTGGGAACATTAATAAGCTGATGATGATACTACCACGTTGATTGAGAGCATCCGGTCTGCACCAATTGCAAAGGGTGACAGAAGGATAGAAATCCGACGACTGACGAAACACGAAGATTGCCGAAGTACATTAAGAAAATGTTTGTACTGTATGTCCCTTACATTTTAACATTTTTACATTATAGCTATTGCCTATAAAATGTAATTTAGTCCAAAGTAAAACGGGCAGAACGTTTTTCAAACTTCAAAATAAATAGGATTTACTTACTTGAAATCTTCTGTTGGAGCGTCACCTCCATACTTTTTCATGAAATCCGTAAGGTTGCAGAAGTTATCTGCCTTATCGAACGTGATTATGTGAGCGTTCGTGTTCAAGTTGGACAACTTCAACTGTATTTTGGAAGTTACGTCGCTTTGGCAAAATATTATATTGGGTTTTGTGATAGCGAATATTTCTTGCAGTTCGTCTGCAAATTGAAAGTAAAACTATAAAAATGAACAATATAAAAAAATAGGAATGTTTTTTGTCATGTATGTTAGAAATAACCGAGTGAATAACAACTTGTCTAAAAGGCATCCTTATTTTCCACAAACAAGTACGCCTATCATTCACAAGATTGAGTCGTTTATTGTAATACCACAAAATAAATAATTCTCTTTTGGGTTACCCCTACAGCAAAAATACCAAAAAAAACGTACGTAATGGCCAACTCCTGTCAATCGCCGTCACGATAATTCCAAGATAAAGTGCTGCATAAAGCGGTATGGTAACATCAAGATGGTTGGGTGCCATTAGAATGATCACGTCTCCTTGTTTCAGTCCTAGGTTCCGCAGACTCTGGGCACATCGCACCGATCTCTCTAAAACCGAGCTACATGTTTCTGACTCGCCTGTTGCTCCATCAATCTATGATTAAAATAATACTTGATCCTCTTAGAATATTTCCAAATCCTAGAAAGTTAGTTCTGCTTCAGCTTTTCTAATATTTTTACTGCTTTCTGTTTGTGGTTAAATAAGATAGAAGCTTTTAGTGCGATATCCGATTTAAGAAATATTCTTATACCTTCATATGTTATTTAATGATGATAGAATTAAATGGTAGATAATATATACATTGATACATCATAAATAGCTAAGTCGCGTTGGTACCGATTATATTAAATAATAAAATTTGTTATTAAATGTAGGCAACCATGGATTAAATCAACTTGGTCATTTGCGATGTATCAATGTATATAATTATTATTTTCTACCAAATAATCCTTATCATTATTAAATAACATATAGGTAGTATATATTTCTTGTACCGGATATCGCACTAAAAACTTCTTTTCTATCTTTTTTAAGTACGTATGTACGTACGTATTTACGTAGGTATATATTTCTTATACTGGATCTCAGACCATTTTGAGGCTTCTATTCTAAGGTTTCTGTGCCTTTTTAGTGAATTGTTTAACCATAGGTTCTCTTGCTTAAAAACTTATCAAGAGGCTGCAAGAGCGCAAACGAAGCAAGATCGAACATTTTAGCTCCATGCCTCGGATAAGATAGACTTTTTTTTGAACACTCAAAAATTGTATAATCAACCTTGAAAACTGGGGTCTATGCAATGATTAACAATTTTGTACTGTTTCCCGTGGGGTCCCCCTAACTCTCTGGGCCACCGCACTACTTTGTAACTTAGTAGTTACGGCACTGGACAGAAATAAAAGTGTGTCCACGTTATCATCAAAGATAATTGATAACTGGTCACGAAATCTACGAAAGAGTTTTACAAGTTGAATAGAAAGTATATCTTAGATTGTTACGTTTCGGTTGCTTTACCTGTAAAGCAAAATTTGGGGTATCCTTGAGACTTTGCAGTATGATCTTGCCGAGGTGGTGTCGGTCCGTAGGTATGCCCGACTTGGCCACCACACGGGATGTCAGTTCTTGCATGTACCAGTGTACAGAGTCGTTGTTGACCATTCTTCGTAGAGTCATTTTGATGGGTTTGCTTCCAAGGTGAATTGAAATGATATTTGTAACCTTTAAAAAAAACGAATAACAGTTAGGCTTGACTCGATCTTTGAGAATTACTCTAAAGAATATAAAGTATAATCCGAAATGATATTTGACTGCTCCAGGAAGTTTTGATTTTGTTTGTAAAGCAATGAATCATAGACGTTGGAAACCACATTTATTGAAGTTAGAAAGTTTCACTTTTCATGCGGCTATTTTGTTCCTTTGGGATGATAAAACACTTTTAAAGCTTGTGTTAGTATATTGATTAATCATAATATCTAAAGGCAATATTTATGCAACAATTGAAGTAAAAATATATGTTGAATTGAGAACCTCCTTCTTTTTTTTCGTCGGTTAAAACACTACAAGGTATAATAATAACGCAAAAGTAAATACGTATAAAATATTTTTAGGATATCTAACGACAAAATAAAAATGTGTTGTCAATATCTCTATGTGAACGGCCCTTACTTTTTTTAGAGCCCTTCTCGGGTCGGCCTCCTCCAAAGAGTGTCAAAAGTGCCGAGCGGCGTGTCTATGTGTGTATGTGTTTTTACTATCTAATTTAACAATCTAATTTTAATATAATAATCAATTTAAACCAGGGTTACCGAAACAGGCCGAAGAATTGCCAAACTCAAGTGGCAATGGGCAGGGCACATTGCTCGCAGAACGGATGGTCGATGGGGCAGAAAAGTTTTGGAGTGGCGACCGCGTACTGGAAGACGTTGCGTTTGAAGGCCAGATGGACGGATGACCTGGTGAAGGTTGCGGGGATCGGCTGGATGCGGGACGCATGTGTCTGGTCAATGTGGCGACGCCTGGGGGAGGCCTATATCCAGCAGTGAACGTATTTCGGCTGATATGATGAATACGTTTTTGACTTAATAAATTTTTATTTTATAATCTGTTTTTAATTAAATTTAATTATTTGATTTTGATAGTCGAATTTAAATTTAATTGTCAATTGGAAATCAATTTGATCTAATGATTCATATGTAAAGTTCAATTTTAATTTAATATTTCTTAATGGAATGTTCAGTTTTGATTTTATAATTTTTGATTTCTTAATGAATTTTTAATGTTTAATTTAGTACTATCCAATTGATTGTAGTCAAGGCTCATGAAATACCCCTTTACGAGCAAATGTGTTATAAAAGTACTTTGTTTTGTTTACTCCATTCTGCAAGTCTGACGACGTCATTCTGTATCATTTTGGAGTCAAAATTTGTATGGATTGGCTTTATTAAGTTTAAACTAGCTACTATCTGCGGCTTCGCCAGCCTGAAAGTCGGCAGTTTTCCCAAGATAACATATTCTCTGGATAAAAAAATATATAGTAAGCCTATGTGGCTCGTGGCGTCAACAGTGGACCCTATCAGAATATCAGTGAAGCGTTATTTTCTTTTTTAATATTGTTGCACATGCTGAGATAGGAGCCTTTTTGGTCTCGCACTTATTATTTTTTATTATTGTTTGTGTTTTGCTTATCTCATGTTTCCTATGCGGGTCACAAATGAATGCTTTTGCTTTCCTTTTCTTTTATGTGCTATTTCAGACTATAACTATCTCTGTACCAAATTTCATAGATATCCGATCATTCAGCCGTTCGGATCTGTATGAAATTCCATCCATCCTATCATCAGAATGGCTGGTCATAAAATTATTCATATTTCTCTGAATGTACGATATGTAGAAATTATTGAAGAAATATGGCAAATATAAGCAATTCTGGAATATACTTTCAGAACCGATTGCCATGGGCAACCAGTCATTCTTCGTTCACTGACATAAATTTCACGAGGTTACGCAATTCCGTCAAATGGTAAGATTATGTTGGGCATTAATTGAATATTGTTTTTAGTTTTTATTTAATTCTTATTTTGCAAAACATTCAGACGCATTGTAAAGTTGTTAATAAATAAATTAAATGCAATGTCCCTCCATCTGTATGAAAACCAAGTATGCCACTTTATTAAATGCCTAATGTATATATCGCCTCCACTAGAACACGATTGTTAAGGCACTTAGACAAAGCCAACGTAAAACACAGTAGGTTGGTATTAGTAGCTCTAGACTTGTTGTTGTTTTGAATACCGTTCCAAATTTAGTATCTATAAATATATATATATATATATTCTATAATATATTTATAATCTAGTATTAAGATTGTTCTATGACCACTAGATGCTTCTTCTATTACGATAGATTCTTTCCAGGTGTCTGGTAATATACCGTCGCGTAAGGATCCATTGAATATCATTTGTAGGGGTAATACTAAATAAAGCCTTGGTACAGCGTTTAATAAACATAGAAAGAATACCGTCATAACCCTAGCCCTTAGTAGTTTCGAGTGTACCCCATTGTTGCGAAGTTCATTACCGCGATGTACGTTATTGCGATGTACGCTGTCGCGAAAGTTCTTTACTGTGACAATTGCAGTTTCGATAACACGCTATTGCGATATTGGTCATCTAGGAGGGTTGCTGATACTGGTGATAGTGGCAATATTATATTGTTGGATATGACTAACAAATGAGCAAAAAATTTAAGAAAATTTAATTTTAATTGAACCAAAAGATAATAATAATGAAAATAACAAAATTCATGTACCTATCTAAATAAACTTGTAAATGGAACAAAAGAAAAATCAACAACAGCAAAACTGATCAAGGAATAAAACAACACAGATTACGACGTTGAAAGAGTAAAAGCTGTATTTATTTTGTAACACTAAAATTGTTTGTCCGAATATCATTATCCATAACACGCTTGCTATAAACTTCAGTAACCAAAATGTTCAAAATCCCGAAATTTTGTTTTACATAATTATCTTTAGTTCTAAAAGTATTTTGCCGTAATATCGAGTACTATAATTGAATCTCCTATTTTTATAAATCATATTATTATAATCATAGACAGAATAAAATGCACTGGGTCACTTGGTTCAAAGTTCGAACCAACGGCGTACAATCGTACAATAGACGACGACGTAAATAAGTTGGGAGTCCATAATTATTTAAAATTTAAAATATTTTTCACGATAGCATAATACAATAGGGTGCAACTAGACTGAGGTGCGCGGTGCGGTCAGTCCACTACCAACAGAGGGTAATAATAGCCTAAAATTATTATTATTATAAATAATCTATGATCGATCCATAAACTGCAAAATCGATGCCAGTTTGACCGCAATCTATTTGCACCCTAAAATTTTATGATCTGGCTCCAAAGAGAGTTGAGATGGAGATTGCACTTACTATTTAATATTTTTTGGAATCAGTGAGCAATTGGAGGATCCTTTTCAAAACAACCTTAAGATAAACTTACTTGCAACACGTATTTTTTTTATAAAATTCAAATAGCAATGGGAAAGCAGGTGACAACAATATCCCACAATCTCGATATTGTAAATGACTCAAATCATCTAATTAAATTCAAATGAGATGATAATATTTTCGGTAAATTGGTTAGGTAGTTAAAAAATCATTACGTATGATAAAGGCTAATAAACCAGCGCTTTTGTTCCTTTCGGTGACGCAGATTGGATGTCGACATCATCAAGTGAGATAGTGGTCGAGCGCAAGCCGAACAAAGAAAAAATATTATTTGGTGAAATGGAACTGATGAAGACACCCGCTATGACTCGCTTGCTAGCGCACGCTTATTATCATACTCGCAACGTTTAATTGCTAAACCTAGAAAAAAGTGCATCACTGTAGCTAAAAGTTATACCAGTGCCAAGCCTCTATAAATCAGTGCCACTGAATCCAGTCACAGATTACTAAATAGTTTGATCCATTTACATAAAGGATTCAGTGGCACTGTTTTATAGTAATAATTATTGTTGTTACGAATTACCTGAGCAGAGGAGTTGCCTGCGAAGCGAAGCCAATATAAGGCGTGGTCGTGCAAAATGCTACAGGCAGGTATAGGTATAGCATGCGGTGAGATTAAAACACAAAATGTTCTGGTAATTATTCTTTTATTTCTTGATCATCATGCAGTCCAGGAATAGCGAGTATACATACTTATTCGGTAGCAAACTTATTATTAAACATCAGGCGCACTTAGAATATGAAATTAGGAGGTAAAGATTTAAAACGTGTGTTCTCACCAAGATGACTTTTTGACAAAGAGGAAGTTGAAAATATTGTCTATGTATAGAGGAGAACTATGCTCTATAGTCTATACTAATATGTAATTAAAGTAAAGCGTAGTACACAATCATGTTTTAAAGTCAACAATTATATACATCAGTTTTAAAATCAGTGCAAAACAAACTTTGAACAGCTGTCCGGTACGGGTGAGTCACGGTCGCCGCACCACATGACTTCATTGCTATTGCACTCACTCCACAGCTACACGGGCTGCTCGCACACCTACCACGGACGCGCTTACTTGCTTTCCAAAACTTTTTAACAAAATATACCCACATAAAATAAATATACCGTGCAAAGTTTGTAAGCAAAATATAACAACCGACTAAATGATTAAAAGTTTTAACTGTTGCACTCACTATCACAAAACATGTGTTATTGCAACTTTAGTCGTCATTAGCAAATTGATACTCTAGCTACGTTCCTCCTGTCGGGCTAAGACACCTCATAAAGATAACAACGACGTTCCTGTTCGTCCAGCGGCTGCGACCGCCGAGCTCGGCGTGGACGTCGCAAACCAACCGTGAATACCCAATCACGCGGCCACAATCGTGTGGCTTTTGGATCACCCGCTAGAGATATTCCTGAGGACTCTGTGTATTTTGCTGATCTTGTAGTAACCTATTCAATCTTGACTTAAAGACCCCAAGGGTATCTATTTTCATACCGCATACTTCTAACTAATACTGTTTTAATGACCCTAAAACCACTTAATTCTTTAACAATGTCATAACGATCTACCTCTGGAAATTGTAAAATGTTTGTTCAACATCTATTTACAGCTAAACTAGCTATTGCCTGCGACTTCTTCTGCGAAGCATTAGTGAATACCCAATCACGCGGCCACAATCGTGTGGCTATTGGATCACCCGCTAGAGATATTCCTAAGGACTCTTGTGTCTTTTGCTGATCTTGTCTCAGAAATCCAGCTGATGCGATCAAACATGGATGTGGTCAACACATCCCTGAAATCATTGCTCAATATCTTAAGCAAAGTTATTCGCAAGTAGTTATTTAGAACTCTCTTTGCAATCTAAATGATCAATTAAACCATCAAGTGCAGTCATGAGAACATGCTGTAGCATAAATAAATAAATAAAGTTTATTATCAAAAAAGCCAAATACAATTTTTTCCATCTCAACCAAACATAAAAACGACAGTATATGATGTACAACACTATGCATTATTTGAGACAGAGCGAACGTCGGTGTCTGTGCTAGTATAAACTGTGTTACAGACAGGCCTTCCTCTTACAGTTCATTTACAATTTGCTGCACCTTGTAGGAGTTTTGGTAAGCATAAACTTAGTTTAATATAAGTACATTAACACTTATTAAAATTTATGTAAGCAACGAATGAGTGTATGTGTGTGTTTGGTTGTGTTTTTGGAATATTACACGGTATAAAATAATATATAATAAAACAGCACTTTAAATCTGTTTTTACATGCGTTCGTAAGATTTTTTTACAAAGAGTTGTTCAGTCTCATGGTACGTTAACTTTTGGAAAAAACTACTAACTACAGTTTTACATTTAAATCTAGGTAAGGGATTTACGTTGCAGGTTTCGTTTGTAATGTTATAAAGGTGACTGCTAAGCCACGAGTAGCTTCACCTCGCCAGAGCAGTTTTGGTGGTGACAGGTGGGTATACAGGATCTTTACGTCTTTTATTTTGCTCCAGGAACCTTGGGTCATAGGTAAATGATGAGTGTACACGTAAAGTAAAGTAAAGTAAAGTAAAGTAAAGTAAAGTAAAGTAAACGTTTATTTGCATAGATTGTAGGTACAGTAAATAAGATGTGACAGTTAAAACATGGGTGATCCTTGTACAATCTACCATAAATTAGGCATGCAAAAATTATTTATTGAGATGCAATGATATTATGAGGTGCATTCACATAATAATATATTAATTTAAATGTCTTAGTACAATATAATAGCAATAGAATTAATAAATTGGAACAATGCCATAATTAGGTAAGAATGTCAACTATAAATTGGAACAATGTCATAATTAGGTAAGAATGTCAATTATATAAATCAAGTTATTGAGTACAAAATAATATGTCAGTGTCATTTAGAAATTCATTTACAGAATAGTAGCACTTTACAATTAATAATTCTGTCAGTTTCTTTTTAAAGCTTCCTATTGTGTCATTTTTAATTATGTTAGGTATTTTATTATATATTATGGGGCCCATCTAATAATACTTTTTTTCTGTAAAGCAGTATTACAACTCTCAACATGAAGTAGATATTTGTACTGACTTCTTAAAGGTCTCTTTCTATCTTTTGACACTGCAGTGAAAAGGTTAATGTTACATTTAACGAAAATAGCGACTTCTAAAATGTACATAGCCGGCAAAGTTAATAGTTTTAGGGACTTAAACACAGGAACGCAACTATCCGTCACTTTCATATTTAGCATTGCCCTTAAGCATCGCTTTTGGGCCTTGAACACCTGTTCTCGTAGAGTACAGTTTCCCCAAAAGATTATCCCGTATCTTAAAGTGGACGCGACTATACCATGGTATGCAACCACAGTTGTGGTGATGTGGACCTTTTTCGCCAGATTGTATAAGACATACGCGGATATGCTCAATTTTTTACAAACCTCGTCTGCTTGAGGTTTCCATGTCAACTGACTGTCTATCACTATACCTAAAAATTTTGCAACTTGTACCTGGTCTATAATGCAGTTATTACATTCTATTGTTATATTGGGTACTGATGTGCGTTGATAAAAATGCATGACGTTACTTTTATGAAGGTTAATTACTAAGTTATTTTCGTCAAGCCAATTTACAATGTCATTAAAGGTATTATTTATGTCCTGTTCATACTGATTGAAGTCTATACATTTGACAAGTGCGGTGCTGTCATCAGCGAATAAGACCATTGGGTGTTCAATGTGGAGTGGTAAGTCATTGATGTATAGCAAGAACAAAAGTGAGCTAAGAACTCCGCCCTGTGGCACACCATGTCTGATAACTCTTGATTGGGATATGTATTTCTTCTCACGCCTAGTGGTTGTGCAGATTTTAGATATTTCCGTATATTGTTTACGGTCACTTAAATATGATTTCATAAGACTGAGTATGTTCCCTCTTATTCCATACAAGTTAAGCTTATCAATCAGGGTTGCATGATGGACGCAATCGAAAGCCTTTGTATGTCTGTAAGGATTGCGCAAATTGGTACTTTTTTATCAACCTGTCCCATTATTATACTAAGTAAGTCGTAAATAGCAATATTTATACCTTTGTCACATAAAATATCACATAAAATATTATATTTACTTAAAAAGTTATTAATTGACTCATACATTATCTTTTCGATGACTTTCGAAAATATAGGAATTAGGGCAATGGGTCTGTAATTTACTAAACTTTCTTTATCGTGTTTTTTGTAGAGTGGTTTTACGATAACTGTTTTAAGACCATTTGGGAATACTCCAGAGCTAATGCAAAGATTTATAATATGACATAAATGTGAGGCGATATTATTCGACACGAATTTTACTACTTTTGTAGCTATGCCATCATATCCAAAGCTATTTGTATTTTTTAATGATTGTATCATTCTTATTACGTCTTGAGGTATCACTGGAGCCATAAACATTGAATGTATGTTGCTAATTAAACCAGTAGTTACATATTTTGATGAGTTATTAGATTGAACCTGATCAATGAAGAAATTGATAAATGCATTAGCAATACCTTCTGGGTTACTAATTACGGTGTCTTGGATTTTGATTTTGCTAATTGGCTCGACACTGCGTGTATTTGTGTTTATAATACTCCACGAGGCTTTTGATTTATTACTAGAGGTGTTTATAAAATGATTATTTTGTGCTCTTTGAGTTAATTTTATTATTTTCCTGAATTTTAGAGAGTAATATTTGAACTTTTTTTTGTTTTCCTCTGAAGTGTCACGTCTGTATTGCCATAACAGACGTCTCTGTCTTTTACTGCACACTCTTATACCACGTGATACCCATTTAATAGTTCGATTTGGTTTGATAGTGACCAACCTGTATGGAAAACACAGATCATATAGCATACGGAAGTGTTCCAGAAAATAATCATATGCTTCGTTTGCATTTTCTGTGAGGTATAATATCCGAGAAAGAAAGAGAGTGGAGATAGTTTTTAAACCTAGCTAAATTTTCGAATGAAAGGTCACGTTTCTTAATGCGCCAAGAATTAATTCTACAGGTTCTATTTACCTTTACTTCCAGTACCTGTGCAGTGTGATCGGATAATGCTAGATCTATTATTTCACATTTACATTTAAGTTGACAACTACAAGCAAAATTATCGATGCAACTGTTACTGGATAGTCTAGTTGGTTCTCGAAGTTCCAAATTAAGATTGTGCCCCAATAGAAAGTACTCGAAGTCTTTAGTAACGTTATTTCTTTTCAATATATCTATGTTGAAGTCCCCACATACAATAACCTTCCTATTAGATTTATTACATATTAGTTTTAAGACAATGTCCAAGTTTTCATAAAACACAGTTAAGTTATTTAGTTTTGGTGGTCTATAGATACAGACAATAATTAATCTTTGTTTGATTAGTTCTATGCCGCAACATTCGAATATATTTGATTTTATTGACGTGAGATATCAGTTAATTCTTTATATTCTAAATTTCCTTTGACAAGGATGCAAGCTCCTCCACGCTTCTTTGATTGTCTTGCATAACACGCAGCCAGTTTATAGTTCGGAATTTTCAATACTTTTTCATGGCCAAGCATAATGAAAGCAAAATGTAAAGTGATGTTAAGTGCACAGAGCTGTCGGACAGTGAGTAGCATTTGTGAAGCATGACTTTCAAGACAACTCTTTGTGCCCTCTCAAGGCGAAGTAAATATGTTTTATGAGTACCACCCCAGGCATATATGCAATAGGTAAGAAGTGACTGAGCCAAGGCAAAATAAATGGTTTTTAACAGTCGGTCGGCAACTACTCTTCTTAGTTTTTTCATAGGAAACATTAGCTTATGAACACGTGCAACTGTCACATTGATATGCTTATGCCAACTCAATGTGTTATCGATGTGCACCCCCAAGTATTTAAAACAAGAGCTTCTTTGTATAGTAGGACAGCTGCAAGGGGTCAGTGTAGGGTGACAACTATGGGCTTTAACGTCTGGCATACTAGGCTGTGTAGCAGAGTTCGCTGAGAAAGGGACATAGTGGGTTTTAGAGACGTTTAGCGTGAGTAAATTCAGTGAAAGCCAATCCATCACTATGCCAAGAGCATTTTCGGTTGCGTGGTGAGCAGATTCCCATGTTTCTCCACTTATGATTAGCGCAGTGTCGTCTGCATAACGGGTATCTTGCAGTTTGGGATTGGCAGCTGGCACAATCTGTTTACAAATAGAAGAAAAAGGGTGGGACCCAGCACGCTGCCATGTGGTACGCCAAAGGTTAGATTCTCATCGCCACTGATGTAGTTGTCTACCTTAACTCGTTGGATACGGTTTGTTAGATAGTCTCGAAAGAGATTTAGAGCGATGTCTCTTATTCCCAAGCTTTCTAAACCATGTAGAAGGATCGGAGTAGAGACCGTGTCGAAAGACTTGGCTAAATCAAGAAATATACCTATAGTTTTAGTCCTAGAATCTAGATTCTGAACAATTTGGCTTGTCAGTTCAAGAACAGCATCCTCTGTTGATACGCCTCTCCTAAAACCGTATTGGTTTGGCGCAATTATGTTGTTGCATTCAAGATAGCTAAGCAATCTTTTATTCAGGACCTTCTCCATATTTTGGACAGTGTGGTGAGTACAGATATAGGCCTATAGTTCTCGACACGGTCACCATCCCCACCCTTAAACACTGGAGTGACTAATGCCTTCTTAAAACTGTCGGGGAAAATCCCTTTTAAGATGCATAAATTACAAACATGCGTTATTGATGGAACAAGTACATATCTGGCCGTCTTAATAACTGAGGCTGGTATTCCATCATGACCTACTGCAAAATTATGTTTTAATTCCATTATTATATTTTCCATTTCCGAGAAATTCGTTTCTAATAATACGAATGAGTTACCTTGAGAATTTACTAAGCTGTCAAACTCAAAGTTTGCGCGAATTACACGCTGATCCTGTGCAACCTGCCTAGCAAGATCCACTCCAACGTTTGCAAAGTACTTATTTATAGCATTGACAGAAGAGTTTGGATCGCTGCACATATTAAGGAGTTCTCCTGAGTTACTTATGGGTGAAGTGTTCTTGTAGGTGATAGTTTTTATGACATCCCAAGTTGCTTTGGGGTTACCATTGGCCTTTAGAAGTTCTTTTTGGTCAAAATTGCGTTTAATAGTCTTCAGTAAATTGTTACAGTAGTTTCGGTATCTAGAATATATTAGATTAGCAGTAAGGTCTTTAGGATTTTGCATTGCTTTTTTATGGAGTTGGTCCCGATTACGCACGCACCTCAGGAGGCCAGTGGTCATCCATGGCTTAATAGTCTGCTTCCTGTTAGGGACTTTTTTTTAGCGTACTGTGTTGGTTTATTGCGTCTGATATAATGGAGATGAGTTGTTCCGCACTCTGATTGGGATCTGTACTAGTTAAAACAACTGAGAAATCGGCTTTTTCTAAGCAGCTTATAATACCTTGTAAGTTTAAATGCCTTTTCATACATCTAGGTTTTGTAGCACTAAGAGGGTTTCGTTCAATGCAAAACAGGATAGGTGCCTGATCAGTAAAGTATGAGTCCAGAACCAAAGTTGTAAAGGGTCTGTCTGTTTTTAAAAAGACATGATCCAGGCAGTTTTCAATGCGAGTGGGGAGAACGTGGGCAGGTAGGAGCCCATGGAAAGCCATTGTATTTAAATATTCTTCAGAGTTTGGGTCATTATTATCTGGTCTAATATTTATATTTAAATCGCCAATCACTACAATAGTTGTTATTGACGCCAGGGATTCTAAAATATCATTTAAAGAGCTAAGAAAATTCTCTATATTTCTGACTGAGGGTGAACGGTATATTGCAACACTAGCTCAGCCTAGTTTAGACGTTAGGGTTCATCGTGATCTTATAACGTAATGTACCTACTTGTGTAATATTATGATAAGTGTGAAATGTATTGCTCTTTTTTCAATAAATAAATATATAAATAAAAATAAATATATTTTCAAAATAAATGATAAATTAAAGGGTATTAGTTTGAGCTAAATTTTGTGAGATAAATATAATAATTTATTAAACGAATATGATGAACAGCTGAAGATTTAGTCGCGTTAAACAATACTTAAAAAAAAAACATTTCACATTTTTTATATCACAAAATATTTTTTAAATTGAACACCTATTATTTTATATAAAACTTGATAGAAAAGCTATTAATCCATGTAACGATTATTTACGAGTATGTAAAAATAATTGAGACATTATTCACCAAGTGTTGATAATTTATACGTTTTGTATCATCAATTTTATTTCGATACTCTGTACTACGATTGAATGTGTCATACAAGAAAACTTGAAAAATTACAAAATTAATTATTAATATTAATAAAAAAAGCTGTATTTAGACCTAGCCTCAAAATAAGACAGTTAGCGTCCTGGAAAACCGGTTCAACTAACTTATGAGTCATACCAGAACTCACATAAACTACCACCCCATCATTTTGGTTGTTAAATGAGGATCTTGCTGAGGTAAAGCCAGCTAATACAGGAATATCTGTCACTTTACTTAACCAGCACTCGGAAAGGATTACTATATCACAATTAACATCCATGGAATGTACTAAGACATTGAGGCCATCAAAGTTGCGATTTAAGCTTCGGATGTTCAGCAGAGCTCTACAGAGCAAGAAAAGTATTGTCAGTGAGAAGACTTTTTGTGCTTCAGGGTATTCTTAGGAAACATAGATGCCCAATAAAAAAATTACACAAACGCCGTGCTGATATTGTTTTTCCACCAATTCAGCACCATACTACCTTTATCAGACATCAATTTGTCTACCTCAGTGGAAATTTATATAATAAATTAAATAGATTGCTCAAAATACACACACTTACTCGTAACCATCACCAGTGCAGAAATAAACTAAAGGTTTGGTTACTATACAAATTGACACACAAACACTCATATACGCACAAACTATGATACGCATACGTACACTATTATAATTGCAGCCATCTATAAATTATAATTTCTAAACATACTTAATGTGAATACTTATTGGAGGAACTGACTCCCAAGTCACAGACAATAAGTCTAGTTTGGGAGCCAGGGTACGAGTACATAGTAACAAGTTTACTATGTACTCGTATAATGTAATGTATGTTATGAATAAAGTTATTATTAAAGTTATTAAAGATGTTAACATGCAGTATGTTCAAAGTAGGTTAGGTAGTGTCTACGTGCTGCGAGCATTGGTCCGGCAAACTCACACACGACCGTGAGACATTAAATGATTCAACAGAATTAATAAATTCATTTAGGTTTCCGAATTTATGATTTTAAATATAAATGACCAGTTTATGTTTGTGCTGCAGAGTATCATGTATGTAAGTAATGTAGTGTAGAATTTGGAATTTAGTGTGTTTATTCTATTAATAACGAGGGATTTGTGATAATGTTTGGTGTGAATGTTTTGAGTGTGTAACTGCAATTGTGTTGCATTGTGATTAATAATAACAAATTTAGTTTCATACGAAAAACTAAATAAACTACGGTTGTTTATAGGTGAACTATATAATCAGACACAGTGAAATACTGAGAAAGACAGCTTCTGCAATACCAGATTTTGAACATATATAAAAAATAATTGTTAAATATTGGCTAACCAGATTAGATTCACCAAACAGGTCACCAGCAAACCAACAGGACCAGTTACTCCAATACCAAAATAAAAATAAAAATAGTGCTTAAAGAATAAACGGTGAGATATGACATTGAGGTAGTTTGTACAGGATAGTAATTTTTTAGCTAAGAGTTTTAAATTTGTTGCGGATTCGATTCAAATTTGAGGCTCACCTTCGGCTTTACGCAGGAATATGGAACCACGTGAAGTCCAGCAGTATGTGTAACCATTCTCTCTTGCAAACTGCCGAGCTGCATAGAATAGTTTTTGCGCGTTAGGTGTTAGGGCTTTGGATATGAACACAGGTTTGACAGGTCCGAGTATAATGAGATGTCCAGTATTTAATTTTTCTTCGTTTTCTTTCTTCTTGTTGAAGTTCTTGACCCCCTGCATTATTCTGTCCTTTTTAGGACACTATTCAGCTCAACTATGATGGTTTTGCTGCCTTCTTTGTGGGTTTGGATTCTGTATATGTCTTTTATGTCACAGTCCTGAACATCCACCTGCACAGCTTTTCGACAGGGTTTTCACTATCAAACTGGCGTCCTCGTAGCATAAATTCTACAAGACTCATTTGTTTAGCTTCCTCTTTTGATTAGTCAAACTGATTGGTTACATTTCAGATTTTTTTATATTTCCTTTGACAAGAAAAGTGAGGACATTTTTTGTTCTGACGGAATGATATTCATATAAAGTTTATGGCAAAGAAATCATAAACCAAATTATTGATATTTTTAATGGTTCCCTATCCATTTGCATAAAAACTTTGGACATAATATATCATGGGATACTTTTGTTTATCCTAATTATAATTACGTATAACATTATTTACGCATAACAGCTTACGCATATTTTTTTTAGCGTAATTACTCTAATCATAATAATGTTTAAACATAACATTCGAAAGCCTAAATTTGTTTACGCATAGTGATATTAAAACATTTTTTTTATCATAACAAATACGCATAATAATTAACTTCAAAAATGTTAGACACTAATACACATTTTTATACAATATAAATCATCTGCCTAGCCTTTTCCCAACTATATTGGGGTCGGCTTCCAGTCTAACCGGATTCAGCTGAGTACCAGTGTTTTCATGGAGCGACTGCCTATCTGACCTCCACAACCCAGTAACTGGGTAACAGCGGTACCCCTTGGCTAGACTGGTGTCAGATCTCAAGCTTCTGACTACTCGTAACGACTGTCAAAGATCTTCAAATGACAGCCGGGACCAACGGCTTAACGTGCTTTCCGAGGCACGGAGGAAACTCGGTATGTTGAAATGGTCACCCATCCACGGTCCGACCTCGTCAAGCGTTGCTTAACCTTGAAGATCGACCCCTGCGGCTGTTATTATTTAGCCACGAGCTCCTTATACAATATACATAAATAATTCTTATTCTATGATTATAATAATATGGTTTTTAATTATTCTTTTCTGGCTCCTCGCTGAGCTCGTCGCGCTCGCGCTCGCTTCGCTCGCATTTTGAATTGTCTCTAGGGTTGGCACTATTCGTTTAATTTTACTATTCGAATAAAATGAATACTTCTAGAGCGAAATATTCGAATATTCAGATATTCGAAGTTTTTTTTTAACTTTGATTGAAAATAATAAAATATCTATTCATTTAACACAAACAAGAACAGGTATACTGGGGGGCATGGTTAGATTTCAGTACAATTCTTTTCAAATAAAATCAAGCATTTTAATTAGTTTGATTGATTATTCATTAAACAAAAAATCACAATGTTTATAGTTTTACAGAATAAGCTTAGATAAGTAATCGTTGGGTTGTTCCGACCATTGTCTGGTGAAGTCTTTATCCGTCCACTCTCCACCCGATCCCAGCCCGGCGCTCGGCGGGTTTGGCGGTACAAGTCAGCAGGTTAGGATGGGATGCGTTCTTTCTTCGCATCAAATCATCAAGTGAAGCAAGTAGGCTGCCAAGGATAACCTTGGTAGCCTACTTGCTTCACTTCGGCTGATGACGATTCATCGTGCGCGGATGCCGTTACAGATGTGTTGCGTCAGGGAATGGAGTACTACATTCCATTCTCTGACGTAGCAATGTCGAGCGTTGACCGGCCATGGTTTGGCGCCGAGTGCAATCGCGCCGACTCGCTTAAACATGAGGCGTACCTGGCATGGTTCGACGCTCGGAAGCGCAAAGCAAGGGATGTGAGTCAGCGGAAGAGAGCCTTCAATAGGCTTCAAATCCTGCAAGAAGGTGATACGAAGGGCTCGGTTTGACCACAAAAGCCGTATTGGGACCAAACTTGCCTCATACCCAGCTGGTAGTAAAGCGTTTTGGTCCCTGTCTAAGTCGGTTAAATCGAATTTCTGCCGTCCCTCACTAACACCATTCTGCTGAAACCCGACAGATCACTGGCCCACTCCGCTGAGGAGAAAACAAACTTGTTTGCCTCTTTCTTTGTGGAATCTTCGCGTCTGGATTCTGGTGACGCGCGGCCCCTTCCTTCTCCTGATGAATGCGAAACGAGTATGTTGGATATTCGCATCCATCAAAAGGACGTTCGTAGGGTGCTGCGCAACCTGGACTTGAACAAAGTTAGTGCCCGACGGGATTCCAGCATTTGTTCTTAGAACCTGTGCGCCTGAACTGTCTCTGATCCTGACAAGCCTGTTTCGCCTTTCGTGTGAGACTGGAAAAGTGCCGAATGCTTGAAATAATGCTAACGATCTGCCTGTGCCGAGAGAAGGGCAGTCAGGCTCACCCGACCAACTACAGACCCATTTCGATAACGTCCATTCTCTGCAAGAGTTTGGAACGGGTACTTAACTCTAAGCTCCTGGCATACCTAGAAGTTGATCACATTCTCAGCGACCGCCAATACTGTCAAAATCGATCACCTGTGGATTTTCTAGTGTATGCCATTCACATCTGGAGTGAGGCCATCGAGAGGCACGGGCAAGCGCTTGCCGTCTCCTTGGACATCTCGATGGCTTTTGACAGGGTCTGGCATGAAAGCCTTATTGGTAAGCTTCCTTCATTCGGTCTGCCCGGTGGATTGCAGATTTCCTGAGGGACCGGTCCATCCGAGTGGTTATTGATGGCCGCTCGTCTGACCAACTGAATATTAATGCCAGGGTTCCTCGGGGTCGGCACTCTCAGCAACATTGTTCTTGCTTCACATAAACAATATGCTAAAACCGGCACCTTTGGGTATGTGATGGGTAGGCAATGAAATGAGATGAAAATGGTCAGGTTCAATGCTGCTAAGACCTAGGCGTGTGTTTTTTGCGATAAAAGGAGCCAGTTCCACCCAGCTCCTTCTTTCCGAGGTGTGACCGTGCCGATAACGGACCGACTTGAGCATCTTGGCGTTACGCTGACATCGACCCTAAATTTTGATCCTATTTGAGGCAAAAGCTCAGCTGGCTGCCAAAAAGTTGGGGATCCTTGCGAAGGTGAGATGGTAATTCACCCTAGAACAGTTGCCCGATTTATATCAAGCGCAAGTTAGATTATGCATGGAGTACTGCACTCATCTCTGGTACGGTTCTGCCAAATACCAGCTCTTGCACTTGAGTCGATCGAAAAACGAGCCAAGAGGCTTATCGGCAATGAGATATTGGTCGAGTCTAGGCTCCAGAGCCTTGAACATCGGTGCCGAGTTGCCAGCTTGTCGGTTTTATATCGATTACAATTCGGGGAGTGTGCATTGGAATTGCATGAACTAATTCCTCCTAGCCCGTTCCATCATCGGACTACAAGACGTACGGCGATCCCATCCATACGCACCAAACGTTTTGGGAATTCCCTGCCGGAGTCTGTATTTCCTATAGCTACAAGCCTACAACCTGGGAGTCTTTTAAGTCAAGAGTGAATAGGTTTCTTCTAGGCAAGCGTGCTTCATCGTCGACCACATCATCACTTATCAACAGTTAAGATAGTGGTCAAGCGCAAACCTATAAATAGAAAAAAAATAGAAGTACTTTTACTTATTACTTTATTAAATATTCGAATATTCAGAGAATTTAAATGAATTATTCGAGTATTCAGAGAAATTAAATGAATTATTAGAAATTTGAAATTGGACCGGATATTTGAATAATTGAATATTCGAATTGCAAACCCTAATTGTCTCTCGTTTTCTGTCAAAAATGTCGTCGCTCGCGCTATACTGCGCTCGCTTCTTTCTGTCAGCTAGGTTCTTGATTCACTGGGAGCCAGGTTTTTTTTTATAAGGTAAAAATAATGAATATACTTCAAACTTGCATATTTACAAGCGATTGCTAAAAATATACACCTAAAATAAAATAATAAAAAAACGCCTACCTTGTCAAAGAGTGATTATTGTCAAATGCAGCATAATTTGTAATGCATGACAGTTTCATAATATTAAATCATTTGCATGAAAATTCAAAAAAAAATACGTAAAAATAAATCAAATTTGTTGCCGTTATTCCTATTAATACCGTTAATACCGTTATGCTAATAGTCATTAGGGCAAGTAACGTTATGCGAATTAAAATTATGCCAAAACAAATTAGTCTTCATTATAGTTATGCCAACAAAAGCAGTATGCAAATAAAAAAATGGCAAAACAAATTATGCCAAAACAGTTATGCTAAAGTATATTAGGAAAAAAAACATTATCCGAAAAAAGGGATCCCATGTTTAATAGCAGTTTTTAAAAGCGTCGAAATTATTTGAAATGGCGTGCGGGATGGCCAGGCTGGCTCTTACTCATAACACCTTTTGTTTTCTGGGCAAAGCGCAAACTCCTGTTTAAAAAAAAGCTGGTGACAACTAAAGTCTTATATTATGGAAAACTGATATCAGGTCATAGAAGCCGACTCCGGGCCCACCGTTCGGGCAGAGAGTCCATGTGAGCCTGCAGTCTTCTTGATTTCGTATTTGCATCGTTCGGGCTAAGGGCGTGAGCCTTTCTGTAACTTCCGGGTATGAAGGTTTCAAACGTCGCTACGGTCTAGGTTCTGCTTCAAGATTTGCTGGTCTGTTTCTACGCGTAATCCAGCATCAAAGCGATGCTACTGACAGCAGATCGTTTCGTCAGACGCGAAGCTCCGCCGAGTGGCTGACGTGTCATCTTTTATTTACTTTTGTGTTTGTGTTAGAATTATTAACCTAGCTATTACGTAGTAGATTTACCTTTTCAACTACTACTAATTAAACTATTTAATTAATTAAACTTAGCTTTATGTCTTCAGGGATTAATTTCCATCTGAATGTTTAACCGGAATTTAAACGGAACATCTAACAAAGGACAACAAAGGAAGCGCGGACCCGCGCACACAGCGCGTTTCACAATTATTGTTGGACTTACAACGGGCGCAAGAATGAAGGACTACCAGCTATGACTATCAACAGCATTAAAGAGCCCGATTTTTTTCTCGGTGGTCATACTGTACCTAATATCATACCGCATACTTCTAGCTAATAATGTTTTAATGATCCTAAAACCACTAAATTCTTTAACAATGTCATAACGACCTAAATCTGGAAATTGTACGAGTAAAATGTATGTTCAACATCTATTTATAACTAAATTAACAGCTTACACGTGATACTTAATTTTGTGTAATAAAGAAATACTTACTGATTATATAAAATGTAATCTAATGTATAAACTCAGATACAGAGTTGAATAAAGTCAAGAAGCAGTGTGTAAAATGGAACGCTGTAAAAAGGATTATAATTGAGAATTTAGATACGTTCAAAACATGGTAATACTGGTATTACCCTTGACGTAGAATAAGCTTAAAGAAATATTTCTTATAACATTGTGAAAAGCGTAATTAATATACAAATCAATAAGCTTTATTTCATTTTTATACATAGTCAAGGCAAAAATTGACACTGTTCTTTGTGTTTTTCTTATATTAAATATTCTTGTATATACAAATATTCAGTATATTGATATTTCGATAGAATAAATATGCGAAGCGTTGAACGCTCGATCAAACAAACATTCGATATTTTGAACACTCGATGTTTTGAGTGTACAATATATTGAATGTTCGATTAAGAACCATTCGATATTAAGAAGGTTCGAGTATTAATTATTACGTTTAATTTATAGTGGTCGATCAAATTGAAATTCGATTATTTGGCATTCGATTTGGCATAGACACACATCGTTATTTTTGTTTCTTAATACTAATCCCGCCAACATAATTGGTGAATACTATATGTTTCAATCTCATTCATTCTATTCTCTCGTTTATGCGTCTCGTACTTTAATTCCGCATACTATATCAATCTTGCGTTTATCTCCATACATTCTATGGTTGGGACTCGCACTTTATTTAACTATATTATCGGCATTCTTTATTTATTTTATTTTATTCGGAAAACTTACAGCTAATTTAACAATTGTTCATTACTATAATAAGATTAAGGCCAATTAAAAGTTTTCACTTATAGTAAATTAAAACAAATAAGAACCTTACAGGCAATAGGTAATACAAACAAAACCACTATATGTAACTACAAACACTCCACTAACGGCAATAATGCATAAAATTAAACTTAGTAGAACATTAGAACAGTCCACTACAATATAAATCGGTACTTAAATAAAATAGATATAACTACAAACACTCCACTAACGGCAATAATGTATAAAATTAAACTAAGTAGAACATTAGAACAGTCCACTACAATATCAATCGGTACTCAAATAAAAATGATACGACTTGGGATTCAAATGCTTTTAAAGAAGTTATTACATAGGATTCTTTTTAATTTATTAATCCCAGTATTAAATAGATCGATGTCAACTTCCCGGCAGGCTGCATCAAAGGCACGACTCACTCTAACCAGGTACGCGTTCTGCCCATAGGAGGTTCTCACCACCGGTGTATCCAGTAGGTGCGGTCTACGTAAATATGCACCAGGTACACGCAGTCCAATCCTATTCACCATCTCTGGTATATCCGCCGATCCGTTCATTATTTTAAATAGAAACGTCAAATCTGCAATTTTCCTGCGCTCATAGAGAGGAAGAATATGAAACCTTCTGCATCGAGTGACATAATTTGGTAAATATACTTTTGATCGGAATTGAATGTACCTTAAAAATTTTCGTTGAATGCTTTCTAATCGATTGATATAAACGTGATATTTGGGGTTCCACACTTGAGAGCCATCATACTCCAAGTGACTGCGGACAAAAGAACAGTACAGTATTTTAATAGTCTTGATGCTTCTGAACTGTGACGAGATTCTGAGGATAAAACCAAGTGCCTTAGAGGCCTTTTTGACTATATTGTCTACGTGCGTGTCGAAGATAAGTTTTGAGTCAAAGGTTACTCCTAGGTCCCTAATAAGGTTTACTCTGCTTATTGGTGTATTCGAGATTTCATACTCAAAGTGGATCGGTTTCGGTTTGCGAGTGAACGAACACACATAGCATTTTGATACATTTAAATCCAATTTATTGGTTTCGCAGTAATTTTTGAAATTATTTAGGTCCTCTTGTAGTAAAAGGGCATCTTCATACGTAGAGACTTGTTTCATAATCTTCATATCATCTGCATAAAGCAATATTTTGGAGTGCACGAAACAGGACGTGACATCATTGATAAATATATTAAATAAAAGGGGCCCCAATAATGACCCTTGTGGCACCCCGGAAGGAATGCTCATTGCTCTGGAGGAATAACCATTAAGGACAATAGTCTGACACCTTTCTCAATGTACGATGTAAACCAGCGATACAGATTACCCCTTATACCCATCGAGATGAGTTTCTGGGTTAGAATATCGTGATCAATTCGGTCGAAACACTTGCTATAGTCGGTGTATATGACATCGACTTGAGACCTTTTTGACATGGACTCCGCTAGAAAGTCACTACATAAAATTAAGTTAGATGTTGTTGACCGACCCCTCAAGAAACCATGCTGCTGTTCGCTAAAACTCTGCTTTAGAGCCGTATAAACCTGTCTATAGACGATCTTCTCCAAGACCTTGGCGAACACGCACAACTTTGAGATCGGTCTGTAGTTCTCAATATTAGTTTTAGAGCCTTTTTTATGTATTGGTGTTATATACGCCGACTTCCAGACTACAGGTACTACACCGGTGTTAAGTGATCGTCTGAACAGAATCGAGAGAGGGACGCAGAGGCTTTTAGCACAGTTCGTTACGAATACCGGCGAGATTTTGTCGGGTCCAGCGGATTTATTAGGATCGAGTTGTTTTAGCAACTTATACACTTCGCCGTCACATATTTCAACAGAACCGATATCTGATGAGCAGCGCTCAACAGGGTGACCGTCACTGAGCCTGTTTCGCGCAGACATACCATCAGTACTGGCATTCTGTAAAAAGTTAGAATGAAAGTATTTGCTAAACATATTACAAATTTCATCACCGTCACTCGAGGAAACTTGTCCGTATTGTAAGACTGAGGGGTATGAATTTGATTGTTTTTGTGATTTGACATAGCTCCAAAAAGCTCGAGGATTTTCACGTATATCCAATTCAATTTTATTGATGTAGTCATCAAACATATTTTTCTCGAGATCTTTAGCCCGCTGTCGCAATACGACAAACGATTGATAATCTGAGAGGTTACCATATTTTTTAAAATTCGCGTGATATTTGGCTTTTTCTTTTAAGACTTTAATCAACGGGCTTTTATACCAGGCAGGGTATTTGGCACGGGGAATAACTTTTTTTGTTGGTATAAAGGCGTCATGTAATCTGATAAGAATGCCGTAAAAATGCGACACTGCGTCCTCCATCGACCCTCCACCTAATTCATGCTGCCAGTCCACTTGGTCTAGATATTGTCTAATTGAGTCGTAGTCCGCCAGCTGATATAGAAACTTAACGTAAGGGCGAATAGGAAGACTATGTAGCTGAACAAAGTCCGCAGTAACGCACAGAGCTTTGTGATGCGGGTCTTCGGGCACCAGCGGATCACCGCAGCAACTAACACTGACTTCGTTATTAGATAACACTAGATCCAGGATCCTATCGTTGACATTTGAGTGACAATTGTACTGTGATAAGTTACAGATATTAAAGTTGTCTATTAGGTTAGACTGGACAGTTCCTTGCAGGTTAGTGGGGCACAAGGATGTGCCATCATCGGTAGGAAGCCACATAATGTTTGGCTGATTGAAGTCCCCGAGAATAACATACTTGTCAATAGCATTCTTGAGAACTATATCTACAAGGTTATCCGAGAAACTAGCCAACTGAGCTACCAATGAATTTCCCTGACCCTGACAACAGATGTAAGCAACACATATGTGCATTTTATATGCTACTCTAGGCTTCTTTTGTTGCAATGTTAGCGTGAGCCACAAGTCCTCAGCAGACGAGCACCACTCATTACGCACGTCCGCCACTAGCTCACGGTTAACAGCGATGATAACACCCCCCCCCATAGACTGACCAGTTCTGGAATAATCCCGGTCCCGCCTCCAAACGAGATATCTGTCATCAAACAGTTCCGAATCAGAGATTCCGTCTGTTAGCCACGTTTCAGTTAAACAGACAACATCAAAACTATTAAGGCATACATTTCTGTACAATTTACTTGATTTAGTACGTAGTCCCCGTACATTCTGGTAATATATATTAATAGGCATCATTGTAAATAAGCAATATGTTCAAAGTCAAATGGGTACGTAAAACATAAGGTACATTCAAATCCTGGAAATAAATAGTCACTTCAAAATAAAAAATCATGGGCAAAACTTGACAAATTAGTACCTTAGTTAAATAGCAATTTGGTACAAAATGCACTGTGCAAAATAAAGCAGAAAGGTAAAAGCAATAATTATAGGAATTTGAATAATTTTGAGCTTTGTGTAATAAGAAATAACGTCCAAAATCACTACAACAGTGATGTACGGACCGGCCGACACCGAGCGATAAGAAAACAAAAGATTGGCGAGAATGGAATGTATAGAAAAAACACGCACCTGTGGTTCTCAATCGTGAAGAAACTAAAAGAGTTATTTGAAACAAACCGCAAGAAAGTCGAGACGATACCTTTAACATAAAAACTTTTTTAGGTCTTGCTCTGTTTTGATGCGATGTTTTGGAGACGTGACGTTTTTTCGCACTAGAATTTGGCATCCCCTAACCCATACATGTTCGAAACCGAGTTCCCTGGCGCGGGCTTTGGTTTTATTCAGCAGGAGTTTATTTCCCAGTGTTAGGTGGTCGTTAATGTAAACCCTGTTATTACCCTGTAAGCCCAAATCTCCAGCACTCAATTTTTTATATTTCTTCGAGGCAGCTATAAAATCATTCTTCAGGTAACTGTTGTGCACGGAGCAAATTATGTTCTTGATTTGCTTGTCATTTCGTGTCGGCACTCTTGCTACGTAGTTTATCTGTTCCTTAGGGATTTTAAAATCAATTGCGCTGCCGATTTTAGCCATAATTGCGAACAGGTCTTCATCATTGGAAGTAGGCACTCCTTTGATCTCGATATTGTTCATGCGAGACCTTTGCTCACCTTCCGCCTGCTGGTTCTCAAGTTTAATTATTCTTTCATGCAGATTGGTTATCTCTTCCTTAGTTATCCTCATCATCTCGATTTCTTCCTCTAGAGTAGTCACTTTGCTTGTTAAAGCTTTTATTTCATGACTAAAAGATTCAAATGACGATCTCACTGCCGAGAATTCTTGCTTCATGGTTCGTAGATCGGCGAGCTCACTCTGGATTGCCTTCACACTCTCTATCAACGTGGGCAGCGCCTCTAGTTTAGTTGATAGGTATTTAAGCTCCGACATGATAGTCTCCGAGTTCGCTGCAGGACCCTTCTGGGTACCAGTCTGAGGACTAGAGGCCTGAGTAGCCGAGACAATCTTGCAGTTCTGACATTTCCACGTCAATTTACGGTCTCCAAGCTTACGCCATCCCCCCTCAGTTATCCCAGCACAGGGAAAGTCAAACTTAGCCTCACAGGCAGTGCAGGTGACACCATCTCGCGATTCCGTTTTACAACTCTTACACTTGAACATTTCGAGTTACTGGTAGAAAGTTTGAGAAACACCGACCACGTCCAGTGGCAGTTTAGAAAGGTAAACAGTGGCAATCTGCAGCGCGTTTATCCGGATGATCGGCTCGTCAAAGTTTACGCACTTATTAACACAGTGTTCTTCGAATTTTATGCGGTTAGACACGATGATCTTCCAAGTTCAATGTGATTATGATGTTATTTAATACAAGATTTAGGGATGAAAACATAAAAGTGCAGTTTATCACACACAAAACTCTTACACAATCTATGTTGGTACGATCTTAATATACTACTTGTAATATAATTCTGTGCTGGATTATATTCTTCAATTTGATATTATTATAATATTAATGAAACATAGTGCCACTTCAGCTTCGGTTTCTTGTATAAACTGTGGTGGGTACATTTCAGCAGTACATTAAAAAACTTTCCCTCGTTTTCTTTGACATGAACCCATACTCGTCCTCATTAATCAGTTTCATATCTAGCTCACATTCTAGTTGGTAGCGCTCCCTGGTAAATATTTTAGTAATTATGTGCAGGACAGAGTCTGCCAAGCCTGGATCGCAGACGCACGCTGGACCCTCCTTAAACTTGAAACGATTCAATTATTCAAAGAACCCACCGTGCCCCGTCAGAACTGGCCGCACCTGTTGTACAATACGGAATGCCACTATGGCGTCCAGAAGAAACATTCTCGTCACAGAGGCTGTCTCTCCCGACACATATCTCCGATTCTATTTATCTAGCAATCCCAAACGGATCTGGCGCCTGATTAATGAAATCGGACACCGGTCATATAGTCCGGCTTCCTCCGCTGCCTCCTTTGCCAACTCGTCCGCACTCTCATCCCCCAGCAGGCCTGCGTAGGCCTTGATCCAGAACAATGACACAGCTTTGCTCTGATCCAGAGCTTGAGCCAAGTTGGCGCGCGTGCGAACCGCCAGGGGATGGAAAGATCCAAGGTTTGCAAGCGTCTGCAATGCTGACATTGAGTCGCTGTACAAACCATAGCTCGTTTTCTTGCGCTTGAAGATTACGTCCGTGCTTTGCAAATGGCCAAGAGTTCCGCCTGGTAGATTAATAATAATAATAATAAAGTTTATTGTTCTTCTCTCACATAGAATTTTACAGACAATATAAAAAAAACAAACAAAACATTAGCGAAAACTCTTGTGATCTATGTGAGAGACTGGTTTCTGTACTAGGAGACCTGTATGACAGATTACCAGCCTCTCCAGACTCCGGACAATAGATGACAGTTGTATACAACATCAGTAAGAAGTAATAGTTAAGAGGGATTAAGCTAGGTGAGTGAGGTTGTTGCTGTTATGGTGGTACAAAGTGGGTGAGAGGAACTAAATTGAGTGAGTGTGTAATTGAGTATGAGTGCGTGAGTATGTGTGCGCGAGTGTAAGTGCGAGTGTGTGGGAGCGTGTATTCGTCTGAGTGAGTGTGTGTGGGACAGAGTGAGTGTGTGTGTGAGTGCGAGTGTGTGGGAGCGTGTATGTGTCTGAGTGAGTGTGTGTGGGACAGAGTGAGTGTGTGTGTGAGTGCGTGTGTGTGGGGTGAAAGAGGTGACAGCATACGCAGTTGGTTAGGATGGTACAATAAGCAGACTTTCAGTGTCATCGTAATTGAGCGACTTAAGCCAGGCAGTAATAACCCTCTTACAATTGGCTCTTGTAAGAGGGTAAACTGTTAGCTTCTTATTTATTTTATTATAAAGATGTCCACCAAGAAATTCAAAGAATTTGCGTGAGAAGGCAGTGTTACGATTAGTGAGTGTTGGGCAAACCCTGTGTTTGACTCTCTTGTTTGCATTAAGTAGTGGATCATAGCCAATTAAAGAATGTTGTTTTAGAGCTGAGCACAGAATAAAAAGTTGTCTTACTGTCAGCACATCAGAGAGCAAGTACAAATCTTTGGTAGGAAAGAAGAAAGGTAACGACAGGCTTACTTTTAGTACCGCTCTTTGAGCTCTTTTCAGTTTTATTAAGTTGGTTTTACAAGTGCCACCCCATAAAGTAATACAATAAGTGAGAATGGATTGGCACAGGGCCATGTAAACCATTTTAATTACATTTTTATCTGCAATACGACTTAAATTTTTAAAAATGAAAATTAGTTTTCGAGTTCTGGAAGATAGTAGGTCCAGGTGGAGTTTGAAGCTGAGAGAACTATCAATCATGACTCCCAGGTACTTTATACTAGATGCTATTTCTAATCGACTGCAGGAACAAGAGTGGTAAGATGAACAGTAATGGGCTTTGATGTTAAAATTTTCGTGAACTGAGGATGAGATGTTTTTAATAGAGAATGGTACAACTTTGGTTTTGCTGACATTGAGAGTTAGGCCATTGTTAATGAGCCAAGAAGTTACAGTATTGAACCCAGATTGAGCGAGGCTGTAAACCTCCTCCCAACTGTCACCATGGAAGATCAACGCAGTGTCATCCGCAAATGTGACAATTTTGCCATTTTTTAGTAGCAGATCACACAGGTCATTGATGAAGGTGAGGAAAAGCGTGGGCCCAACCACACTACCCTGAGGAACGCCGTAGCAAATAGGTAAGTCATCACTAGTGAATTCTCCAATTCTAACTCTCTGTTGCCTGTCAGCAAGGTAATCCCCAAGTAGTTTGAGCTGTGTATCACGAATCCCCATACTTTGTAGCTTAGTAAGTAGGAGTGGAACAGAGACTGTGTCAAAAGCTTTAGCTAAATCCAAGAATATCGCTATCACTTTCTTTTTGTGGTCTAGTTTATCAACAACATGATCGATTAACCCGTGAACCGCATCATTGGTCGAGATTCCAGCTCTAAAACCAAACTGAGATTTTGACAACAAGGATTTCGTCTCAAGATAGTTAATTAGACGCTTGTTAATAAGTTTTTCAGCTAGTTTAGACAGAGTAGAAAGTATAGAGATGGGTCGGTAGTTGTTGACACAGTCTCTGGCACCACTCTTGTAGATTGGGATTACTTCAGCAAATTTAAATTCCTTGGGAAAAACACCACTGTGGAACATTAAGTTGAAGATGTACGTTAAGGGCGGGACTAGGATAGTGTGGTATCTTTTAAGAAAAGCTCCTGAGATATTGTCTCGTCCAACTGAATTAGCTTTTTTTAGATTTAGGATACACTGACGAACCTCATCTTCATCAGTGGGAAGTAAAACGAAAGAGGAAGGACAAGACTTAGCGTGAGGCGTGTAGATAGATGGATTTCCGTCGTGAATGTTTTCAGCAAGGTTTTTGCCAATAGACACGAAAAAATTGTTTATTGCATTGACAGAGGTGGAAGGGTTTGGGGTGGATATAAGATCCATTGCTGGGTTTGATTTTTTGTTGGAGTGTGTTATTTGTTTTACAGCGTCCCAAAGTTTTTTATTGTTAGTTTTAGCTGCTTTATCTAATAGGTTTTTTTCATAGTCCGTTTTTAGTTTTTTTAGTAGCCAGTTGCAAAAGTTTCTATACCTTTTATAGGTGATCTTGCTGATTTCATCACTGGGATTTTTTTTTGATTTTATGTGGAGTTTATCTCGATTTTTCATACATCTCAACAGACCACTTGTTATCCAGGGCTTTATAATCCTGTTGCGATTAGAAATAGAGACGGTTCGTGTGTTAGCTAGGATTATAGTGTTTAGGTCATTGACTAACAATGTAGTAGCCACATTTACATCAGTTATTTCGTAGATGGAGTTGAGGCATATATTTTGCATATCGTTGTCAAGGCCTATGTAGTTAACTTTCCTAATGGAAGATGTTATCTTTGGATGGTGGTGGTTCTCAAGCACAAGTATCACACTGTCATGGTCGGTAATAGACGTCTCCGCGACATAGCAAAAGGCAGGGAGACTACTTTTTAGCATGACGTGATCTAAACAGGTTTTACTATGTGTTGGTAACTGGTGGGCAGGTAAGAGACCCATGGAAGCTAGTAGATTTAGGTAGGATGATGAGTTAGCATCGTTGGTGTTGAGAGTTATGTCCACGTTAATATCTCCAATGAGTATGATATTAGGGAAATTTAAGCTACTTAAAAGGTTACTGAGAGATTCAAGAAATGGGTTAATGTTTTTATTACCAGGAGGTCTGTATATTGCAACGACGAGGGTATTGCTGTCTAGCTGTATTGTAATACAATTGGCATCAAGAATGGTTGGTTCCGATATTATTGGACTTAAATTATCTTTGAAGTACACGATGACTCCTTCATTTTGGGTGATGTTATTTTCAGTTTTAGCAAAGTCAAAGCCTTCTATTGCAGGAATGTTGTGGGAGTGGCGTAGCCAACACTCCGTGAGTATGATAAGATCCCACTCAGTATTTGATCTTTTAAGAAGGGTTAACAGGCTAGGATAGTTACGATTAACACTACGGATGTTCTGATGTATTATTTTTAGGCTAGAGTGTGGCCTTTTAATTAGATTAGGACACTCTTCTATTTCGCAAGTGGATGAATCAGCTATAACAAAATCATCAAGATCACAGTTAATTTGGTTTATGTTATCGAATTTTGATAATTTAAGTAAGTAGGTGAATTCGAGCATGTCAATAGACTGTAATTATGTGAAAAATAAGCGTGATTTAAAAGTGCGTTAGCGTGCGAGATATGAAAAGATGTGACGATTACTAGCTCATAAGTAGATTGAAAATTATTCATGCAAATGCAATATAATGATGAATTTGTATATAATGTATTGTAGTTATATGTAACAGATGGATAACAAGTAATAATTGTAAATAATGGTGTCGTAGCACTGTGGAAAAATTGAGAGGTGTGTATTATATGGATATGTTGTTGCGTTGCGTATGTATAGTTCACCCTATGTATGTGTGAAATGAGTGTAGGAAAGTTAAAAATGTTAGATGGTTGTGTTATTATTATTAATGTGTTGAGTGTTTCATTGTGGAATATTGTGTAATAGCTTATAGTGTAAAACTTAAAAATATAAAAGGATATAACATAAAAAGTACAAAGTAAACATAGTAATTTGACGTAGAGTAGTCACTTAATTGCAATCTTTTCCAGATCTAGTTCGCAGTCCACACGCAGCGCTGGTGAATCATGGGTTTTTTTGATAAAAATCTTTCCATAAGAAGTCCATGTACTATGGAATTTGTGTTCCATAACAAACAGTCTGGCCAGGTATGCTAGTCGTCTCCCCAAGCTTGTCAGTGACTCATCGACAAAGACCGGCCTAGTAGGGCCAGGTAGCTGCAGGTGGGATGTATTTAACTTGCTGTCTTTGTGCATTTTATTGAAGTTCCTGCACTGTTTTAGGAATCCATCTTTACATGAAGAAGTTGTGAATTTGACCACAATATGATTACCAGATTCCTTTTTAGTTTTTAGGCGATAGACATCTTGAACATCAAGGTTAGATAATGGCTGAACAATGACCTCGCTCACCTTCTGGACTAGGTTACGAAGAATAATCTTATTTTCCGAGTCTTGTCTAGGAATGTTCCTAATTTCGATGGTGGATGCGCGTGAGTTACGCTCAAGCTGTTCTATTTTGCTCTCTAGTGCCTCGATTTTAAGTTCGTAACCTTTATTTTTTTGTTCAAGGTTAACCATTTTCTGTAATACTTCGTCATACTTGGAGGAAAGAAAATCCATGCTTTTCTGGATCTCAGTGTTCTGATCTTTGATTAATTGAATAGATTCCATGAGTTTCTCGAATTTGGAGTTCTGCTGGGCTTCAAATGAAGAAAAAATGTCCTTCAATTCGTCAGTGGATACAGTATATTCAGTCGTCCCGTGTACGTGATGTTTACGCTTCATTCTACGAGTGATGAAGTCACTTTGACCAGTAGGAGGTGACACGTATAACTGAGAATCAGATCCATAACTCAAGACAGGAGTTTTTACCAGTGAAGGAACATTAGTTGTCTTCGGCGGAGTGCGGCGAGACGACATAGTATAAATAAAGTAATTCCAACAAATACCTGGAGCGCTGACGTAGAAGCAAAGGTGTCACTATTAGAGAGTACTTGCGTAGTAGATTGTGCAGTACGTGGCGAGGCACACCTCGATATTAAGAACGTTCGGGTAATTAGACGTTTAATTTATAGTGGTCGATCAATTGATATTCGATTATTTGGCATTCGATTTGGTTTATACCCATGTAGTAGGATATGCAACATAATATGCTCAATTTTATTATTTGAGTATTCCGTTTTTCAAATTTAAATATATTTGAGTATTTTTCGTTAAAGCTAACCAAAGTTCTTATGTATACGTATGTCAGGAACCAAGGAAAACATCGTGAGGAAACCTGGACTTATATAGTTAATATAAGTCTGAAATAGATTAATTAACTCTGAAATCTAATGAAGTGGCCACACTTTACACGAAAAGAAGATGGTCCAAGGGCGATATGAATCAAGTAAAGTCAAATCAGGCAATACAATGAATACTGATTTAAACTTCATTATTTATCACATTGTCTGGTCATTATGAATATTGCTACGTTGCTGTTAGGCAATTCGACAATTACGGTACATTAGTATGGTTTTTAATAGTAATCGTACTTACCAACATTAAAATAATTTAATAAAACACATATTTTTATTACCCTGCCCAATAAGTGATGTGCATTAAATTAAATGCCGGAGGTGTCCCTCCTTGTGCTTTTACTCAGACCCGTTATTGGGACTGGATAAATAGCAATTCATGACTACTTTTGTTTGCTTGGGTCTTACCTGTTAAAATAAATGTATGTGTTAATGAATAGGTAAATAAATAAAAGCCAAAAATAAGTTAGCTGTACAGGGTAAGCACGTACAAATTTGACACCATTGTGTCAGTACTTTACTGCTACGCGTGGTCTTTACTTTATTATACAAATATCATTTAAATCGCGTGCACTCATATTCATTCAATTAATTTCATCATCAATCAATAAAACTGATTATTACGTATTCTTGCGTCTCACTCAAAACTATAATCATTAATAGGCGTAAAGACCCTACAATAGCAATAAAACATATTTAATAAGCGAATAAAGTATGAAGAGGAAACTGGCAGGCATTAAATAAAATGTATTTGCGTGTTCAATTTGAATAGATGTATTCGTCAAGCAAGGCCACATTTTCATCCACAAAGGCTCGATTTGGCTAGACTATGAGAAGCTCGTGGCTAAGTACAAGTGTAAAAGGTTAAGCAAATCTAGCCGAGGTGGACTGGTCATCTTCTATTACATACTAAGAATCCTCCTTCATGTTATACCGTTGCACCCTACTGTCAATTGTAGATTTTTGACTGTGGTTGCGTTCATTCTTCGACTTACGGTTCTCCTACATACAAGTCGATACCCCCATAATATATATTGGTAATGTACTTTTAATTTTATTATTCCTAACCTCTGCAATCTAGTAGTGGGTCATTGAAGACGGTAATTTTCAATTGATCAGTGAACTGGAGCAGATATCTGAGACTTGGAGATGTTGCTAAAGGTCGTTGTTTGAAGATCCGCAGTCGGAAGCTTTTAAACCTACATAACCTGAGAGCGATATTCTAATGCTTAGAAAGAGTTACTAACCCACGTGTATCCTCATATCAAATACACAGTTATACAAAACACAGTTTATACGACTACAAAACAGTTTATGGAACATGGGTTATAGAAACACAGCACTTACCCTAATCCCAGGTTCCCAGCTCAAAATTATCGCAGAATTAATGTGACAAATTGTCAAGCACGCGTTATCTGATGTGATTGGCTGTTGAAAATTCATTCAACCAATCACAGCAGATAATGCGTGCTTGACAATTTGTCACATTAATTCTCCGATAATTTTAAGCTGGGCAACTGGGGGTAAGACTTGTTTATTATCTCGCACTCAAAACTAGACTGCCCTTGATGGTGTGAGACTAGCTATTTTTAAACGTAAAAATAGGGCAATCTAAATAAAACTTTTGAAAGGCGGGGAATGACAGTAGCCACTGTCATTGGCACGGTTGTTTCGGTGAGCACCTGAATAGGATTGGGCGAGAATCCACGGCAAATTGCCACTACTGCGAAGGCGAGAGTCAAGGACTCTGCACCCTAAAAATCCCACACTCCCGGGTTTTTCACCAAAAGCCCAGGGGCCTTTTGAAGGTTTGCACCCGTTAACAAAAAGTAAAAATAATGCGCTTGTCAGTTGCGAGGTGCGTAAGCAATGAACCATTGCCTTATCAAGCACGAATCTGAATACCAAATGCCAATGATAAAGATACATGCTCACGATTTCGAGGGCAGGTATTCAAGTAATACGAAGCGCGTGAGCAGTGTCACCTATTTTCAATCACCCGCAGCTGTTTTGGGCGTTTTGATCCGTATAGCACCGGTAACGATGTTTTGTCTGATGTCTTAATTAAATATATCTTATTGCTATAAAACGTGCGTTCCTTTATCCCATATCCCATCGTTATTTAAATTAGAATAGAATTAAAATTATCATTTAGAAATTTGAATAAATTTTTGTCCCTGACCGTAACATACTCCATTCTTACTTTGTTTTATTTTAATTCTTGTTGCCACCTATTGTTTTACAATTTTTTTTTTAACCTTTCCCCTCACTAGCAATTTATTCCTGTATTGTGGGTGCGTTTACAAACATTTAAAATCACATACACAAGACACCCAATTCCAGCACAACTATCTGTAGGTCATAAAAATATTTGTTCCGTGCGGGAATCGAACCGCGTATTAACATAGGGGGATTGGGGTTGAATAAAACATTGTGTAGGTAAAGCAATGTTTATATCTTTAAACTTAAAACAATATACGAAGTAAGTAACATAAACAGCTCTAAATAATTAAGTACTTACCTAACAAATTAATAAAAAACATACTGAAGTTTTACTAAAAGCCATGAAATTATCTTTCTTTTTTTAATTCAAATTTTTGACGTCTGATGCAGTTGATGGCAGTTATTTTAGATTGATTTCAGATTTAGAATTTCCAGGTTTAACTTCATTTTGAATCACTGTAGTTAGATAAGATATTTAACCCGTCACCAATATTAAAATTAGGTATCTTATATGCCGTCGTAACTATCTACGTAGGTCTTGAAAGAAAAATCTTACAGTAAAATCTTCGATCACTAATTTTGTTTTAGTGGTCGAAGAGTAAAATTAATGAAATTTCTTTGTAATTATAATCACAAATGTCATAAAAGGGAAAATCATCTGTGATGAAAACTAAACGACGAGACGCGGGCTTTTTTTCTGTCTCGTCGTCTTGCACTTTTCCTACAAAGGCCTGCCTCACCGGAAGAAAGGATTCTTAACATTATAGGTGTAAACGGCGACTTAAACACTACATACTTCTTGTAACTACGTAAAAATCACGCCCTAGGCAATACTCGGGCCATCTCTTTTAGTTTTCGTCTGTGGACTTTAGTGGAAGCGGTCATTGGCATGGAATCGATGAAGATAACTCCGCCTCGGAGTCGCTTCGCGTCTTGTAAGGAATCTGGAATAATAAATTGTGTGAGTAAGAAAGGGCCGCTACCAACGGGTGTGTAATGTATGGTATAATAACAGATAGTATAATATCACTTAAAATAACGTTCACATGATATAATTTTCATCTATACTCTATACTTATTACTTATAATATTATGAAGAGGAAAGATTTGTATTTTTGTATGTAACGAATAAACTTAAAAACTACTGTACCGATTTCAAAAATAATTTCACCGTTTACTTTTTATCCCTGTATTCCCACGGGAACGGGAACTACGCGGGTGAAACCGCGAGGCGTCTGCTAGTATGCTATGAAATCAAATAACCTAATTTCATGTGATCTAATGTTTTATTTCATATAACCTTCATTTGCTCTAATAATATCTAGTATAACGTTCATTTCATAAAATTTTCAATTTGTATAATGCTCTTTTTATATAACGTTTATTTGACCTAATTTCCATATTAACAAATTTTGTAAGGTAACGCACCGTTTTTGAGAAAGACAAATGCTTGTAACCTAACCCAAACCACTAAATAAGTTTCTTCTGCATGGTCGCCGGCGCTGCGGGAAGTGCAACCCCTTCGCCCTTGCGTAACAAAGGATGGGCACCCATGCTCATCTCCACAGCTTCGCCTTGCTGGTCGCCTACGGCCAAGGGCGGATCCAGGATTATTTTCTGGGAGGGGCACAAGTGGCTGACGGGCAAAAAAATCAACAATTACGGACAGAAATAATCTTGAAGTATCATACTTCATGTTTATTTTTATTTATTTTTCTTTATTAATAATAGGCTCGCGCTTGACCACCATCTCACCTGATGGTAAGCGATGATGTGGTCGACGGTGAAGCACACTTGCCTAGAAGTAACCTATTAATTATTGACTTATAGATCCCTAGACTGTAGCTATCGGGAAACACAGACTCCGGCAGGGAATTCCACTCCTTAGCTGTACGCATAATAAAATTATTCTCAAAACGTTTAGTGCGTATGGGTGGGATGTCCACCATGTACCGATGGAACATCGCCGTACGTCTGGTAGTCAGATGATGAAACGGGCTGGGCGGAATTAGATCATGCAATTCCATCGCACACTCCCCGAAATGTAAACGATAAAAACCGACAAGCTGGCAACTCGGTGACGATGTTCTAGGCTCTGGAGCTTGGACTTAACCAGTGCCTCATCGTCGATGAGCCTCTTGGCCGGCTTTTCGATCGATTCTAGTGCATAAATCTGGTATTTGGCAGATCCGTCCCAGAGATGAGAACAGTACTCCATGCATGATCGAACTTGCGCTTGATTCAAGCTGAGCAGCTGTTCTGGCGTGAAGTACCTTCTCACCTTTGCAAGTATCCCCAGCTTTTGGGCAGCCAGCTGAGCCTTTGCCTCAATGTTTGGACAAAATTGAGAGTCAATGTCAATGTAACGCCAAGAAGCTCAAGATGGTCAGTTATTGGCACAGTCACATCTCGGAAAGTTGGAGCCGGGTGAAATTGGCTCTTTTTAGCGGAAAAAAAGACAAGCCTGGGTTTTATTAGCATTAAACCTGACCAGATGGGAGCACTAGCATTAGACAAGTATCTCTCAGCAACAGTGCTGTCGTCACAGGCATACCCAGACGACCATAACATAAGCTTGTCTAACGATCTGTCGTTGATGTGAAGCAAGAATAAAGTTGCTGATAGTGCCGACCCCGAGGGACCCCGGCATTAATATCCAATTGGTCCGACGAGCAGCCTTCGATAACCACTCAAATGGGCCGATCTCTCAGGAAGTCTGCAATCCACTCACACCGGCCACCGGGCAGACCGAATGAAGGAAGCTTACCAATAAGGCTTTCGTGCTAGACCCAATCAAAATTCTTCGAGATGTCGAGGGAGACGGCAAGCGCTTACCCGTGTCTCTTGATGGCCCCACTCCAGATGTGAATATGTACGCTAGAAGATCCCCAGTAGACCAATTTCGGCGTAAGTCGTTTTGACGGTCACTAAGGATTTCGTTTGCTTCTAGGTATGCCAGGAGCTTAATATTGAAATTCTACAATTTCAAGTATGTATAGGAAGTTTTATGAAAGACAAGAGTTTCACTCATGTTCTTTCTGTTTATCATCATCATCATATCATTCCGAAAGACGTCCACTGCTGAACATAAGCCTCCCCCCAGCGTCGCCACATTGATCAGTCCCGTGCATCCCGCATCTAGCGGATCCCCGCAACCTTCACCAGGTAATTGGTCCACATGATGGGAAGCCTTCCAAAGCAACGACTTCCGGTTCGCGGTTGCTACTCCAAAACTTTGTACAATGTGCCCTGCCCACTGCCACTTAAGTTTGGCAATTCTTCGGGCTATGTCGGTAACCCTGGTTCTCTTGCGGATCTCTACATTTCTGATTCAATCACGCAAGGACACTCCGAACCTGACCCTCTCCATTGCCTTTCGGGTGACTGTAAGCTTTCTGATGAGGCCCATTGTGAGCGACCACGTCTCGGAGCCTTAGGTTCGACTTGAGACACAGTGGTAAATTGGACGAGAAGATACCGCGCAGCTTCCCGAATGCTGCCCGGCCGAGTAGGATTCGACGGTTGACTTCTTTCTCGAGGGTGGACCTGCCTAGTTGGACTGTTTGTCCCAGGTAGACAAGGTCGTCCACAGCTTCGGCTATGGAGCCACCAACCTTGATAGGAGTGGGTGCGACATTGGCATTCAACATCACCTTGGTTTGTCCATGTTCATTTTTGGCCTCATTCTTTCGGAAGCTCTACTGAGGACATCGAGCGTTGTAGGACCCCAGGGTAATCCATAATCTCCATGACAGCTTTATCATCGGCGAACCGAAGGTGAGTGATGTGCTCGCCGTTGACGTTGGATGCCTCTCCAGTCCAGAACCTTAAAGACATCCTCCAGTGCAGCGGTGAATAGTTTATTTCCGTTACCTATATTTTAACAACTCTGATAATTTGATTTCCTTCTAAGTGTGTACTGTGATGCAATCTCCACAGTACACAAAATACCGTCTGGGGGGGGCACGTGCCCCCCCCCCCCCTAAATCTGCCCTTGCCTACGGCACCCAACCTCAGCCGCTACGGCTAGCACGGGAGCCTAAGCTATACTTTGCTACAGCGGGCGGGGATTACTCTCCTTTCGCAACTCCGGTTTTTATATACACTCTAGGGGTAACAAACAAAAGACTACGTGAAGTCGGGGTGCCCTCATTCGGTTTTGGAACAAATTCAACCTATTACACTAATATCCATTTACACAAAGTTTTTGTCCACCTTTTGAACTTTTGAATGTTCTGCAATTTATAGTAGTTATTTTAATTACCAAAACAAATATTGAGATCACAATGGTCAAGACATACAATACATATTTTAAAAAAAAATCACAAGAAAAATAAAAAATATCCGTCCACCCGCATAAAAGCAAACTAATAACAAGCAATATTTATGTAAAACAATAAATCACGGGCATTTAACGCGATAAATAAACTATCGAAATCATCGCGTTTAATGCCCGTGATATATTGTTTTTCAATTATGAAACGCGAAAGTTTTAAAGTTAATATTTATGTAGTGCTTGTTTCTGCTAGCACGAAAATGGCGGGCGTTTGACATCTAATCAGTTTTTCAAAAATATACAAAACAAAGTAGATGTTTCTAAATTATATTAATCGTTACTTATAGATTTTGAATATAGTAACTGAATATTATAAAATTAATATTATTTCAAATGTGCATTATATAAAATGTTCATTATACCATATAAAATTAGGTAAAATTAAATTATATCAATAATTAATTATGTCATTTGATCGTTATATTTAAAAAAGTATATTAAATGAAATTAGAACATATGATCTATAGAACTTTTGTTAATATTATCTCGCATAAGAGAAAAGCACAACTTTCATATTAGAAAATCTATTAAGAACAAAAATAATGTCAGAATATGGAAACGTTTATTATTCACGTGGGCTGTTTTGAGTCCTAACAGTACAGTTGGAAAAAGCTGTTACCTGAACCACCCCGTTAGCTGATCCACTAAAAGTTAGACGATTTTAAACCTTCTGCCATTAGTAGTAGATAAGTGTTATTCGATACGCATGAGCTTATCGAACTAGAATGACTTCTTCAAGGTAGGCAAATATCATATAATACAGTTATGCCAATTTCATCTTTAACACGTAAAGTTAGGGTAGGTAAGCGATTGAATACTGTTTTGTCACCATGATGGACTTGTTAATTTAAACAATATTTGTTAAGTCGATCTGTATAATTATTGTATTTGTTCATCGAGTATTGCTAGTCTGATAAACTTATTTATTTATTTAACGATAGGCTTGCTTTTGACCACTATCTCCGCCTGATAGTAAGCGATGACATGATCGACGGTGAAGACTGTATATTATGTAGACACATACAAAATAAATAATCCTTAGTTTTACAAGCAGAGGGTTCTATTTCATTAGTTTTAGGTAACAGCTATTACCGACTGTACCTACCGACTCACCGCCTGGAGTGACCAGAGAGTTATGTCAAATATCTCGTGGTTGGAAATGCAGGACAAACTTGGACTTGGCTTTTATCACTGCAGAGGAACAGATACAGTGTATACGCTTATTTTTGGGTAATTCTCAGCCCACTATTTCCAACCACTGCAACTCTTGAAAACTAGATTCAACAGTGATAACAACAGAAAGCATCGAGGCGAGTCTGAACGAGTAACGGAGAAACTATAAACTTTCTAGGACCCCGCAAATAAATTAATCAGAAAAGAACAGCGGAGGAGTAACAAAACATTATTTTCACTACCAAGAATATATAAGGAAATAAGTAAGCAAAATACATTTTTGTCGTACCTTTAACCAGGTTCTTGATCTCATCCGCACTTGGACGTAACCCTGGTTGTGGGACGACAAACGCAACAGGCAGATCACCAATCTCGATGTCAGGAATACTTGCCACGGCAACGTCTAATACGCCAGGATGCTTGCGGATAACGCCTTCTATTTCTAAAGGTGATATCTGTGCAGGAATAGAGAGAGTTTGACTTATTATTAATATATAATATAGAAGATAAATAATATAGAAGTTTAAATCAGTATTCATTACATTGCCGGATTTGACTTGACTAGATTTATAATGCCCGGGCATTATACATAGTGCCCTGATTAATCACTTGGTGCATGACATATTATACATCGTGTAACCTGAGCAACAGACACAAAAAAAACACGATCCATTGTTTCCTTATTAAAACTATGATAGTTAGATTAATCACTGTGGGCCACAATTGATATAACATAAAAAATAAATTATGTGTATAAAATATGGTTTGCTTCTTAGACTTAATAATTTTCTGCAAGTTGTTGCTGCAATTGACTTGGGAGAATAGTTCACGTCGTTAATGTGGAATTAATTAATTTAAAGCTAATTTTCAAAGAAGATTTTTAGTTTTATTTGTGACCTCATTCGACGTGGGAGCTTATGACCACCATCACTGGACAATTTAGGAACAACTTTGTCTCTTACATTTCTAATTGACTGCGTAAAGTGTTCGATGGCAAGGTCAATTTCTGGAGGTGTGTTGAAAATGCCTTGGCTTAAAGCTATGGACTGATTCAAGTGAGATCTATAGCTTTTCCAGTCCGCTTTGGTTTATACGTAGTTAAATATGGATGCGCTTTTGTCTATTGACTTTACAACTTGCGGTGAAATAGACAAGCAGATGGTTAGAAGAAAGGCCGGTGATTTCCTGTGGCTCTGAAAGATGGTGGACAGAGTTAGCTAGGATAATATTGGGCGTAGGCGGCATGTGCGTACTATGATAGTGGACAGACAGACGGACAGAGAGTGGGACAAGAAGGTGCAAGAATGTCATATTCATTGTCTATCATGTGGTCAAAATGTACCTCGCCATGGTTGTTGGAGCGAGAGCAGTGCCAGTAGGGGTGTTTGGCGTTAAGATTATTAGTGTTTTTGAGTGAATATTGATAAGTGTGTCTAAATCTTTAGGCAATAATGCTAGGTTAGACGATTGTTAAGCTGAGATAAAGGCAATTTTCTGGTTTGATAGGGCAATTTGTATTCCAACACATTCTAGGTTTTGAGTTATAGGCATATTTAGAGGGGTATGATCTATGTCCGACTTGACTAAAAGGCAACTCCCTGACCGTATCCGTCAGGTTTCTTATCGCACCGATAACAGTTGAAGCCGGGGGTGTGTAATTTGATGTGGGGAGATATTCTAGTCTCTGATAAAACTAGGATATCAATAGAGAGCTCGCTTACCAGGTCCAATAGTTCCGATATTTTTGAGCATTTTCGGCGTTCCAGTAGAGAATCCGTACATTTTGTGTTTTACACATATTGACCAAGATGTGTTAGAACAAGAATAACTTTATGCATCATACTAGTACATCCTAGAAATTGGTTTTTGATAGTTTTTATCGTCATGAATATGGATAGCATGTCAGCTGTCGCTGGATCTTAAGCCTTTTCTATAACGGTGCCTTTTTGTGTGTTGGCAGCAGCAACGATGTTCCAGGGTCGCTCGTCGACAACGTTTGTTTTCGGGGCCAGCTTTACAGTCAGTGAATAGTTACAGCACTGATAAGAACATTTGTGCCATATGTTAAATTTAGTCTTGTTATACTTATTTTTTTTACCTTTATATAGATTCTTTTACCGATTGTTTTGTGAATGTGTGAACATTGTAGGCCTTCTAGATGCTAGTTAACATTTGTTAACTTTTTTATATAATATATAATCTTTTTATTTTATGTTTTTGTTTCTTACGACTTAGTGTCTTATGTCGGGCCTACGTTGTCCCCCCATATCTAAGTACTAATGCTGTAACATGGAAATATTGTAAAACCAAACCATTTTTAAAAGAGTAACCATGGAGTTTATTGCCGGTTCTTCTCCATAGGAAACGACAAACCCGAACCGTGCACCTTTTGCCGACGTTTTATAAGTGCCCATGTAGGACTATGTGAAATAAAAAAAAATGATTTTGATTTTGGGTCCTGGCGGCTTTCAGTTGTTCTTGACGTTCCCCCAGAATCTTCAAATAATTTTCGCGCTCTTTGCATTGACGATAGTTTGTAGGGTGATTCCCATCACAATTACAGCATTGGGCTGGCTGGTCCCGGGTCTTTTTGGGGCATTCTTCAGTCTGGCATCAGTACATTTCACACAGCGGGGTGCTAAGTTGCAGTTGGTAGATGAGTCCCCTAACCCCTGGCATCTGTAACACTGCGTTCCATATCGATTGTTACTTCGGTATTTTCGTATTTGTACTGCTGTGTTACAAAGGAGCCTGATCTGTCGGAATTAGGCAAAATCACCACCAGGTGCTAACAGAAAGGGAGGGCAGTAAAAAGATTTTTCAGCAGGTACTTTTATTTTACAAATAATCACATTTTCGAACCCAAGCAAGGCAATTTCTGCTGGAAGTACATACTAGACGTAGTTAAGAAGACCGAAGACCGTCTTTTCGCGAGTAGGTGTGAAAGGCGATGCCCTTGGAACGTAGACCGTCTTTGATGCCTTGATGACTTTCAGACGTGTGGCAGATGACAGCTATCCGATTGTTACGTCTGTTCTGCAGATGGAAGGTTTTCGAGTATGACAACATAGTAGTTCTGATAAACTCATGCGTGTAGCTGGGTTCTATCTCCAACACGATGGGAGGTATACGATAAACTTTTTAGTGACAAAATCACGAAGTCTGGTTCTGATGTCAGCAGCTGATGTTTGGTTGCCAGGCAGACTACTAAAACTGTACGTGGTCGGGATTTTTTATTAATTTATTTATGATGGGTTTGCTCTTGACTCTAGTCTAGGTCAGAGGTGACAGAGACAAAGACGACGATGGAGTGAGCTTACCCAGAAGATGCCTGTTTACTCTAACTTTGAAGAGATTCGGGTTGTATGCGTTCGGAAACACAGACGCAGGCAGTGAGTTCCACTCTTTTGCCGTGCGCATTATATAGGATATTTGGAAGCGCTTGGTGCGAATTGGTGGAATGGCAACTATGTGAGGATGGTAACTTGCAGTGCGTCTAGATGTCCGATGGTAGAAGGGGGCCGGTGGGATGAGGTCGTGGAGTACTTGAGCACACTCGCCAAAATACAGTCTGTAGAAGACCGACAAGCAGGCAACCTTACGGCGATGAGCCAAGCTGTGAAGCTTGGCATCTATCAGTTTGACGTCGCCAATTAGTCTCTTAGCTCTGCGTTCCACCGAGTCAAGCGCGGCAAGCTGATATTTAGCTGAGCCATCCCAGAGGTGACTGCAATACTCCATGCAGGATCGGACTTGCGCCTTATAAAGAGTTAATAGCTGTCCAGGCATAAAGTATCGCTTCACTCTGTTTAGGACGCCAAGTTTCTTTGCCGCAATTTGGGCTATGTACTCGATGGAGGCGCCGAAGTTGAGACTGGATGTCAACTCCATGCCAAGGAGCTCGAGCCGATCAGTCACAGGAACAGATGCACCCCGAAAAGTAGGCGTTTGGGTGAAATGACCATCCCCGGCGAAAGCCATATTGACGGTCACTGAGGAGATCATTGTCTTCAAGGTAGGTCAGCAACTTACTGTTCAGTACCCTTTCCATAACCTTACATAGTATGGAGGTAATGGCTATCGGACGGTAGTGGGCAGGGTCTGCACGGTCGCCCTTTTTGGGTACTGGTTGTACATTTGCAAGCTTCCAGCATTTCGGTACCGTTCTTTTTTCAAGAGAGAGGCGAAACAAGCGTGTCAACACAGGAGACAGTTCAGGCGCACACTGCCTCAATACTCTCGCTGGAATGCCGTCAGGCCCGCTGGCCTTGTTCACGTCTAGGCTACACAGTACTCTCCGAACCTCCTTAGTGTGAATTGCGATCTCCGGCATCGAAGAGTCACAATGAGGTATAATAGGTGGTTGCTTAGAGCCAGCATCCAGACGTGAATTGCTTGCAAAGAGAGATGCAAATAAATTAGCTTTCTCACTTGCAGAGTGAGCCAGCGACCCGTAAGGCTTCAGCAATGGAGGTAAAGTGGGACGACAGAAATTAGTTTCAACCGCTATTGACAGGGACCAAAACTGTTTACTACCCGGAGGGTGCGATGCCAGCTTGGCCCCGATACGTCCAATATGGTCAAAACGTGCCCGACGCAGAACCCGCTTGCAGAGCTTGGCGGCAGAATTAAAGGTCCCTTTTCTTCGCGCGAACCCTACGCGCTCTAACTTTGCGGTCGCGGGCCTTGACCCAGGATTGGTTGGCAGATTCTTTTCGGGCCTCAGCGTGGGCGCAATCAGCATTACACCAAGGCCGGGATTTGTGACCGAGCGGGATATCGGAGAATGGAATAAAATACTCCATTCCCAGCCGAATCTTATCCGCAACCACGTCAGCACAGCACGAGGGGTCACCCGAGGAGAAGCACACATGCCACCAAGGATAGGACGCAAAAAAGTGTCGCATCTCATCCCAATCTGCTGACTCGTATCGCCATACTCGCCTCGTGCCTCTAGGACTCTCATCTGGAGGAGAGCAGGTCGAAACGGATTTCCCCAGACAGTGGTCAGACGTTCCCAGCGGGGCTGAGACCGATACTGAATGACTGTCCGGATCAGTTGTCAGCAGGAGGTCCAACAATTGGGTTTATGGCCGTCTACATCTGGTACCCGCGTTGCCACATTCACCAGCTGGGTAAGATCTAGCGTTAAAGCAAACTTGCGCGCCTCCAACCCGGCATGGTCGGTTTTCTGGTACGGGAACAGCCACTCCTTATGATGGGCGTTGAAGTCCCCCAGAAAAACAAGCTTCGCTGTTGGGTATCGTTGCTGGGCTACATCAGTCGACTCTACAAGGTTATTAAAGAGCGCTGTTGACTCCTGGTCACCGCTATGTGATCGGTATACGCCTGTGTCCACAAGTAGCCATATGGCAGAAAAACCCGATTTCTCAAAGCAACGGAGACGACGACAACAAATGTCATCGCGGACGTACACACAGACCCCAGCTTGCTTCTTGAACTTGTGCTCAAGAGAGTAACCCGGGTAGTTGAGGTATGCCACGTCCGACGGGGTTGTTATTTTCGTCTCCATTGGGAAAAACAGGTGCGGCTTCTCGGTCTCCAGGTGGTGATGGACCGGATCAAGGTTGGAGAGCAACCCCCTGATGTTAATGAGGTACACTTTAAGTGGGAGGAAGTGCAGCCGTTGTTTAACCTTATTTCTCTTCTTAGCTTTGGTCATAAATTTTGTTAGAGTTGCTGGAGAAAAAGTTAAACTATCGAGGCGCTGCTCAGTTAGCCAAGTGGACCACTAAAACTAACTTCACCTATGGGGAACTCATTTGGAGACTGCGGGGACGCCCGAACCCCCCGGATATAGCCACCGGGTCCTCCCATCCAGTCGCCAGCTGGCACGGTGGAGCATACCGGGATTTTTCGCGAGTTGGCGGGGCAGCCTTTCGCACGTGGCTGGCGTGCTACTTGGGCTTCCTACTGACTGCGGTTGGCCAACGGCTGGCACCGTGCTTCGGATCCCGCTACCCTCCAGAATGAGCTACCCGGCAAGTTATTCTTAGATACGAAGACCGGTTCGAAACAGCGCAACTGACAACCTCCTTCTCCCCCAAAGGCACTGGCACTCCCACACACCGATGGAATACAGCAAGCTGCTTGGCGCCGGACTCCGGTGGGATGGTGGTCGCGAGCCAGGCGGCCCCTTTCGGAGCCTACCACCGCTTAAGTGGGATCATTCAGCCGTACCACAGGCAAGCCCGTGGTGCCGTTGCCCGGGGTGGACCGCTAGGAGGTAGATCCCATACCACCCCAAAATTGGGATTGGGTCCGATAGGGTTTGTTCGGCTTGGCGTGCAGTTATTTTTGGTATCTTTCATTCACTGGTCTTAATGGGGCCTTCTAGAGGGGCTAGAGGCGGTTGGGGTGAGAGGTGTTGCTTTAGACATTTTTAAAAGTTACCTCAGTGATCGCTCACATTGTGTCATTATTGATGGCCATATTAGTAAGGAGGAGAGTCTTAATTTCTGAGTTCCACAAAGCAGTGTCCTTGGACCAACTCTCTTTCTTGCCTATATAAATGACCTTTGCAGACTATCTCTCCCTAAATGCAAAATAAGCTGATGATACGGCTCTGCTCATCGAAGGTAAGGACTGGTTGGAGGCTGGTGCAAATGCTGAGACGGCCCTCAGATGGGTCATGAACTGGTTAATTAGTAATCTTTTAACCCTAAATGTTGAGAAAACTAAGTTTGTTGCATTTTGTTCGAGGATAGCTTCGTTGCCCCCAGCATCTTTTTCAATTTGGGCTCACATTTGTAATCCTGGCCAGGAACAAGGCAAATTGCGGCTACGGTTGGTAGAGTCAGAAAGATATTGTATGTTTTTAGATATTTGAGGAGTTTAGCAAACCGAGAAACTCTAAAATCGGTTTACTTTGCTCTCGTGCAGTCTGGGTTACTGTATCCTGGATTGGGGTGGAGTGGCAAAAACTACAAAGCTACGCCTAGAAAGAGCTCAAAGATCCGTTTTAAAGGTAATGCTATCCAAACCTATCCGCTATCCAAATTTTGAACTATACAGACTCTGCAATATGCTCACAGTCCGACAAATTTTTGTAAGGCAAGTTATTCTTAAGAAGCATGTGCAACTGTTTTTTGATGTCAAACTTGCCAAAAATAAACGTAGATCTAATAGAGTTTGCAAATCATTGCCGCGGAGAAATATACTGGCAAGCCGCCATTTTCTACATCTAAGCTCAATGCTCTATAATAAAATAAATAAGGCAATAAATATTTACCCTCTTCCGCTACGTGAATGCAAAACCCAGATCTTTACGTACCTACAAAGTCGCACATATGAGGAGACTGAAAATCTTCTGACTAGTATTTTAATTAATTGATTTTAATTTTTATTCTCATTTATATATCATTTTTTATTTTGACTTGTATTAATTAATTTAATTTTAACTCGTATTTATTTTGGAACGTTGCGTCTTCCTTCTGGAGATGGGCGTTAATGGCTGCGACGCAGTTCCACTAATGCAGCTATTTCCGTACATTATTAAATAATGTATATGTGTTTTATTGTTCCAATAAAGATTATATTATTATAACAAGCTACTTTTCCGAATGGACGGTAGAATCAATTATTTCTGCTTTTAAATTTAAATTTTTGCGTCAAAAGTGCCACTTAATAGCCTAATTGAATAAATTAATTTTGATTTTGTTTCTTTTAACATCTATGGCGAACACATTATAAGAAGAGTCTTAGATGAGAGGGAGGGTGGCATCGCGGTAGGTGGCAATAAGATCAGCCATCTCCGATATGCATATAACACCACATTGTTTGCGTCTTCAGAGCACGAACTTGTTGAGCTCATTGCGAGGATAGAGCGTGAAAGCGTGATGATAGGACTGTAGATCAACAGGGCAAAGTCCAAAGTTATGATCATCGACCGAGCAGGACTAACCGTACGCACGGAAGAGCTTGCAGATCTGGATTTCATGCGTTATTATGTGTACCAGGGCTCTTTGATCAGCGATCAAGGAGGATGCAAATTCAAATATATGTATTGGTCAACACAGTACATATTCATAAATGCCCAGATATCAAGTGAATGCGCAGTCCACTGTCATCATCTGCCTAGCCATTTTCCCAATTATATTGGGGTCGGCTTCCAGTCTTACCGGATTCAGCTGAGTACCAGTGTTTTACATGGAGCGACTGCCTATCTGACCTCCGCAAGCCAGTAACTGGGTAACACGGTACCCCTTGGCAAGACTGGTGTCAGATCTCAAGCTTCTGACTACCCGTAACGACTGTCAAAGATCTTCAAATGACAGCCGGGACCAACGGCTTAACGTGCTTTCCGAGGCACGGAGGAAACTCGTTATGTTGAAATGGTCACCCATCCACGGACCGACCTTGTCAATCGTTGCTTTACCTTGACGATCGACCCGTGCGGCTGTTATTATTTAGCGCAGTCCACTGTGTTGCACCAATTTAAACATGCAAAATTATCATTACAATTACACAATGTCATAAATTCTAATTAATACCCTATGCAATGTTATATATTCAAAATTATTACCCCTATACAATCTCATAAAGTCAAATTAATAACTTATAAAATCTCATAAATTAATACTCTATGCAATGTCATAAATTCAAATTAATACTTTATTCGATTTCATAATTTCAAAATAGTACCCTATTAAATGTCATAAATTTAAGTTTATATGTTATACAATGTCATAAATGCGATAGAGAAATTCGGAAGCGTACACAGATATATACAGATAGAAAGCTGCCATGAGCAAGCTGTCGAGAATATGAGATAAGACGGAAACATCTCTAACAGCACCAAGTAGAGAGTCGTGCGAACTCTGGTATTCTCGATATTTCTGTACGGCTCCGAATCCTGGGCATATGGACTGTGGATCAAAAAAGGATTGAGGGTTTCCAGATGTGTGAATTATGTGCATACCATGGACCGCAAAGCGCACTAAAAAGTCCATTCTCGACCTAAAGAACTTCAAATCCAGACTCTCTTCGATATGTTACCAGCGAGACTGAGTTATTTTGACCATATCGCTGGGAGACAAACAGACAACCTTGAAAAACTGGTTGTGGTGGGAAAGATGTAGACCGCGCAGATGTTCACCTGCCCGATGGTCAGATCAGATAAGAGTGATTTTTAGGCCTACGGTGACCACTACCCTGAGTACAGCCGAAGATAGAGTGGCGTGAAGGCAGCTTGTCAGTGACTCCATCAAAGCGTTTCAAGACGGGCATGAACTTTGGAAATAAAAAAATCGAATACGATGAGATTTTTTTAATCCGCAACATTTTCTTCAGGAATTTTGAACGATGGATCGGGCAATGTAATGAATACTGATTTAAACTTATATATTTATGACATGTCTGGTCATTATGAATATTGCTACGTAATGGTTGGGCAATTCGATAATTATGGTCAATGAATTAGACCAAGAGCGAGCGAAGCTAGCTCGGGAGCTTAGGGCACCCCGTCAAGGATAGGATAGGTTCGAAAGGAGCTAAGTAATGGAGCAAAGCGAGCAAACTCAGCTCCCGTCTTCCCATCTCCTTCATGTGAGGTTACTGTCGCTGTGGTTGGTGGTGCGGGAGGTGGTGACACTGAGGTTGCTGACGCTTTGTTCGTAGTGGCTTCTCTGTCTGCGGCGCGCCGCCGCAATTGCGTCAATTTGCACACACACATTGACATTCTGATTTTACAGGGATTCTAGGGTAATATTAGGTAAACTTCAGTCGTGGCTGTCACGAGTGCTTTGTACGGGCGTTTATAACGTCATTATCGTACTGTAACGGTAGGTTACATTGGCTGGGTTACCTTTATTGATAGTTTTTTTTTCTTGTTTTTTTATACGGTGCCCTACACTTAGAATTTCTTCCTGTATCCTGGGTACGTTTAGAAACATAAACTCACACACACAACACTCTGGGCCGGAACAACTATGTACAGACAGAATATAATTTTAATTTATTCTTTAAATTCATTTTAAAGTTATAAATGTCATTAATTTTTCAAGATACCAAGTTAATAATTAAATATCTGAGCATACGTGCAATCGGAAGATACGTCATAACGTGAGCTGGATGACTTAAACCATAATGTATCCTCCGACCGCAAAGAATGATTTTCTTCTTGTTTAAGTACATCTTTTTAGTTCGCTTCTTAAGCAGTCGGGTTTTTATTGATTTTATTAACTTTTTTTTCACATTTCTATTTTTGTCAAGCTTGGTGATTTTCACGTTTTTTATGGGATCATTATTACACTATTGTTACATCTTGTTAAAATCCAATCTTCGTCGTACCGTTCTCCAATGGCGTCGTCATCTGTCTACTCTCAAAGGCATGTAACCTTGATATTATGTAAGCTTAGACGATTCGATATATGTAATTATGTTAGTAAATGTATACTACCTAATCCATTTTTTTCATTCAGAATATAGTAGCAACCCTAGTGAGTCCGGCAAGTTATGCTGTAAATTTTCGAGGACGACGGGAGTGGTCCTTCTGTATACTTTTAATTATGGGATGTTATGGTACCCTTTGCTTCTTTTCGAATAGAAGGGATGAAAAGGTATATTTCGAGTCGCAAAGCCAATTGTTATTACCCTGAAATAATGACATTTCAGCTATAATTTGATCCGATCCAACCTCACTACCGCGACGGTACTGAAAATCATTATTTTCCAAATAAAAGGCAAATATAGAATGAGTGTGTTGTACAAATAGGCATAAAAAATCGAATTGTTTTTACCGTCATATACATGCACTTCAGCTGTAACTTGATCCGATCCACGTAGAAAAAGTTCCAGTTCTCATCCCTGTAGAAAATGTCTCCAGTTTTCAACCAGCCATCTTTTGTGAAGGTTTCTTTCGTGGTTTCAATATCGTTGTAATACCCCTGAAAATGAGATATAAAGAAGTTAGCTTCGTATAATTTTGTGGTAGGCTATTCCTCAGCTGGCTCCATGTCCTGAAAGATTTCTCCTTAATTTTAAGGTACCGTTCCTCAAAAGGCAAAAAATAAACTCTTATAGCATCACCTCGTTTTCTGACTGTCCGTGTGTCAACTTTTTCTCTGGAACGCCTGAAGATATCAAGTTGAAATTAATGGTCTGCAATTCGATCGAGCTGAAAACTTCTAAATCTAAGCAATCAAAAGATATGTACATATATGTCACAAGGGAATCAAAACCTATGGGATACCCTTTAACCAAGAATCAAAAATGAAATTTGCACGAAGTAATGTCCAATTAAATAGAAAAAAAATTAAAACTGTAAAATGTATATATTGATATTTATTATATACTTTATTGTACACCAAGGAATTGGCTTATTGGCGGCCAGACGAGAGTGCCCGATGGACACTCCCGAAAGGCTCGGGCGTCCCCGCTGTCTCCAGACTAGTCCCCCAATAATGGCGTTCTGTCGGTGCGTGTCTGGTGATTGCCAGCGTGGAACCTAATCTCACTTCCTTCTCCTCACCTTCCTTTCACTCACATATAATGCCAAGGAACAAAAAGAAAATCATCCCATTCGGAGACCGCCTTCAAGGAAATGTTCAAGCGTTCAACCATGGCCTCCCGTAGAGACCGAATCTGAGGCCGAGTAGCCCGGGCGCTAGACACGTATCTCTCAGCAACAGTGCTGTCGTCTGTGTACCCAAAGGTGCCGGGTTTTAGCAGATCATTAATGTGCAGCAAGAATAATGTTGCCGAGAGAACTGACTCCTGAGGGACTCCAGCGTTGATATCTATCTGACTGGACGAGCAGCCGTCGATAACCACTAGGATGGATCGATCCCTTAGTAAGTTCGCAATCCAATCACACAGACCAAAGCTTACCAATGAGGCTTTCGTGACAGACCCTTTCGAAAGCCTTCGAGATATCGAGGGAGACGGCTAGCGCTTTCCCCGCCATTCACATCTGGAGTGAGGCCATCGAGAGAGATGGCCTCACTCCAGATGTGAATGGCGGTCACTGAGGATGTCGTTCGCTTCTAGGTATGCCAGGAGCTTACCGTTGAGCACACGTTCCACATACTCTTACAGAAGATGGACATTACAGATATGGGTCTGTAGTTTTCCGGTTTAGCTTAACTGCCCTTCTTTAGCACGGGCTGTATGTTGGCTTGCTTCCAAGCTTTCGGCACTTTTCCAGTCTCTATCGAAACGCGATATAGGCATGTCAAGATCGGAGACAATTTAGGCGCACAGGTTTTAAGTACAATTGCTGGTATCCCGTCGGGCCACTCGCTTTGTTCACATCAAGGCTACGCAGAACCCTACAGACGTTCTTTTGATGGATGCGAATGTCCGACATACTCGTCACACATCCATCAGGAGAAGGAGGAGGCTGCGCGTCATCAGAATTCAGATGCGAAGATTCCGCAAAAAGGGAGGCAAACAAGTTTTCCTTCTTCTCAGCGGAGTGAGCCAGTGACCCGTCAGGTTTCAGCAGCGGTGGTAGTGAGGGGCGACAGAAATTTGATTCGACAGACTTAGCCAGGGACCAAAACGCTTTGCCACCCGCTGCGTATGAAGCAAGTTTGTTCCCGATTCTGCTAATGTGGTCAAACCGAGCTCTTCGCATCACCTTTTTGCAGGACTTGGCAGCCGTGTTGAAGACTCTCTTTTTCTGACTCACGTCATTCGCCTTGCGCATTTTTTAACCGTGTTGGCGTGGTTACACTCGGCTCCAAACCATGGTCGGAAGACGTTAGACTTTGCTACGTCAAAGAATGGAATATAGTACTCCATCCCCCGACGCAACACATCAGACACAATATCAGCGCATGACGATGGATCGTCCGAAGAGAAGCAAGTGGGCTGCCAGGGATAGCATGCGAAAAAAGATCCCATCCCATCCCAATCTGCTGACATGTACCGCCATACCCGCCGGGTGCCTCTTGGGCTGGAAACAGGCGGGGAGTAAACGGACACACACTTCACCAGACAATAGTCGGAACTACCCAAAGGTGAAAATATCGACACTGAGTATCGGTCTGTATCTGTTGTCAGAGAAGGTTCAAGCAATTGGCTGTGTGCGAATCAAAATCTGGCACCCTCGTTGCCTTCTTGACCAGCTGGGTGAGATTTAGCGCTAGCGCAAGTTTGCGCGTCTCTCGTCCAGCATTATCAGTACACTGGTATGGGAAGAACCACTCCTGGTGGTGTGCATTATAGTCCCCCAGTAGCACTAATTGGGCGGAAGGGTACCGCTGTTGTGCCGCATCAGCCACCTCTCTGAGGTACTCTGTGAGCCTGGTTGTCTCCTGATCTCCGCTGTGCTAGCGGTAGACATAGGCATAGATAATCTTATCCAGCCCTGTGTCAACCAGAGCTCGCAGCACTGAAAACCTGGAGTCTTCAAGGTGGAAGGCTACTACTACAAGGAGACGCCGATAGCAAGTGTCATCTCAAACGACTTTTATAGATAAGATGAGAGATAGTGGTTACTTCTGTTGTGTGTTTTAAGCTATATCCGGCCTTATCCAGCCTGACTGTGTTGCAGTAGGTGAGATAGGGGATTCAGAGCTAGACAATACTATAAAGGGCTCAGGGAATCTCCCTGATAAATGCCCTTTCTTATAGCAATTTGTCGTGTTATTACAACGTTGTCGCGACAATTCAATTGTAGCGTAGTTTTCCATCGGGGCATAGTATTTTACTCGGGCTGGTATTTTTGGGTTAATTTTATATATTTGTATCAGCCAGCCAGGAATATGGAATGCTATCAAAAGCTTTTTGTAATCTATGTAGGTGCAGTGTATTTTTTTTTGTAGCAGCGTTTTTATGTATTATTGTTTCTATAACTAGTTGTTTCTTACACCCCATGTGACCTCTTCTGCACCCCTTTTGCTTTTCTGCTATTATGTTGTGTCGTTCTATGTATTTATAATTTTTTGTAGTGATGGCTGACGTTAGGATCTTATTTATTGTGGGTAGGCATGTAATTGGTTTGTATTGGGAAGGCTGTGGTGAGTATTCGGCTTTTGGTAGCATGTAGGTTATTCTTGTAGCAATAAATTCGGGTTCATTTTGTTTTCCTAAAGTAAATCTATTTTTATGCACCTGCCATGTTATCTCTTCACCGCCCTTGGTTGACTGGTAGAGAATGCCTCAGGCATTAAGTCCGCCTATGTACTTTTATGTTGCATGAAGTTTTAATAAATAAATAAATATATATTAAAATATACAACACGAACAAATACAATCGCAAATACAATTCTTTCTTTATGTATTTTTTTATTTTAAAATTTTATGTAATGATTCTAATTTTTAAAACCAGTAATTATGTGGAAAAACGGAAAGTAGTCTAAGTTCAGCACTTTTCGTCTGAATCTCCAAAAAACAGTCTTCCAATCGGAAATGTACGGCCTTCTTCAGTGCTGTCAGGATGACAAGAGAATCCAGGGCAGCCTCCGTAGGCATCTCGAGAGACTGAAGATCATCACTTGACCTGCTGAGGTTTCCGTCTATCACTTACCACCTGGCACTCCAAATAAAGAGAAGCGTCCGCGAGATCAGTAAGGAGGGCAGGGAAGTAAGGTTCTTTTGGCTCAGGGCCCATGTAGGAACCGTAGGGAATGAGATTCTCTATTGTTACAGGCCTTGTTCATTCTCACTTTGTAAATTACGAAGAGCGGAGCCTAGTAGCACATGTTTTTGGTATACTTAAAAGGAGACCCCCGCGTAAAAAATATTGTATATGTTAATGTAACAATGAAAACATGTTATTAATTTTTTTTGTTGTCTCTGTATTTTAGTGCTTTATGTGTCCAGGCTATCTTTCTTCATTCTGGGTTGCCTGGAAGAGATCTCACTACACAATAAGGCCGCCGGGGGGGGTGTGACCATAAGGGACAGATGTATAAAAGTCATATACATCAGTCCCTTACACACACTCAAAATAACCTTACTCTAAGAGCTTATTTCGATACGTATTAAAGTATTTTTTTTTATCTTGGTGTACAATAAATAAATATGTGCCCAAACTGGTCCCATTTAAATTTGGTGAAGATTTGATTAAGAACTTCAACGTACTCGTATATACAATAGAACATAAATGACGACAAATCTCTCGGGATTGATGCAATCGCATGTCTGTTTATTGTTTACACCATCTCATAACATAATATCATATCAGTACGCTCTAAAGGGGTTCGCAGATGTGTACAAAACACACAAAGTGAAAAATAACTTCTAGTTATTTTACACTTTTTAGTGTTTTTATTTGGAAGTCGGTTGCATTTTTTTAAGTTTTTATATAATTTGACTTTATTGTTTAAACCATCTCATAACATAACATCATGTCAGTAAGCTCTAAGGAGGTGTACAAAACATACAAAGTGAAATATAACTTTTCACTTTGTAATGTTTTTGGAAGTCGGTTGTATATTTTGTAAAAATGTTTTGTAGTGTTAATATTTGGAAGACGGTCGTATTTTTTAAAAGTTTTTATATAATTTGACTTTATGTAACAAATAGTGAGATAATTAAATGAATTAAGTTAACAATGCTACCTTAAATGGGCATGGTCCTTTGATCCACAATTCGCCTGGCAAGTTCGGCTTGTAAATGTCTTGATGTGTTTCGGTGTTTATAATCTAAAATCATATTAAATTCATGAATTATTATTTGTAACAGGGCACAAAAAATTCTAAGGAAAACACAGATAATTAAAAATCAGGATATTAGAGCAATGACCACCATTGCCGGTGGTACGACACGTAACGTTCGTCAGCCGTGGGTTCGACCCAGGTAAGCGATTGACTTTGTGACAATTATTTTCCCAGCACTGCTCTCAAAATGGTGAAGGAAAACTTGATGACGAAACTGGCATGTCCTAGAACCTAAAATTAGAAGACAAGTGACATCCACCAACCCGCACCGGGCTCCCGTGGTGGATTAAGCCTCATTCTCTATCTCACTGAGAGGAGGCCTTTGTCCGAGCAGTGGGAACATTTAAAAGGCTGATGATGATGATGATGAAAGATATTAGAGGAAATCAGTGCTACTAATTCCACGCGGGTGCCAGCTAGTCATCAATAAGATGAAGAAAAAAAGAGTCCTTGTCCATAATTACAAATATCAGAGTTTAAACTGGTGGTCCTTCTTACCCGATATTGAAAGCATCCTATTGGCTTGCCACAGGAGCCTGACGCAGGATTGACTCCGTAGAATGCGATACCAGCCAGCTCACTCATGCCGAAGATATTCAGAACATCCGCATTCGGCAAAGCAGTCTAAAAGCAAATGTTATTTCAGTTTTAAAACTAAAATAAAAACTAATTGTTGATCCACTGGTACAGTTCTATTCTGTTACTGTGACGTATAACTGGACGGATTTCCTTTAAAACATTTTTCTATTTTAAACATAGCCCTTATCCAAACTTGTAGTCGGCGCTACATTAATCTTCTTCCATTCTATTTATTATATCCTTATATTAGCCATCATCGAGGACACCACGTTTAGTACTCACACTTTCAACCGCGAGATCAACGGAGCAGTCAGTTTCGACTCGCTAGTTGGGCAAAGGGTTATTGAATGTTGCCATTAGGAAGCTCTTTGTTGCTGCTTAGAGTTTGGATGTTTGCGGTGTGACACCTCTGTGTTCATAAAGCGGGTAAAGATCAAGCGAATACCAACAGCTTAGCTGTTGGTATTCGCTTGATCTTTTTTCGGCCATGTCGAATCATCGACCATCTAACTATGAGAATGAGGGAACAGGGAGTGCATACCTGTGTTTGCGCACACTCTTCTTGAGGAATTATTATTATTAGTCGTAATTTCAGTAGTGATCACCTTTCTGTCCATATCAAATTTTACACAGCAAAGCCATCGTTTTTTTTGTAATGGATTTCCTTGAATGACAAAGTTCGAGTTCACGAAAAATTACAAACCTTTACTTCTTCAATCAAGTTCTGTGCTACAGAAAAGCCACCCAGCATAATTAACTCAAAGCATGTGAAGTCACAATTAACTCGGCAATCCGGCTTCAGAAGTAACGCCATAATTGTAGGGCTAAACATTGAGTATGTTGGCTGTAAGGAAACAATGCAAGTTTAATACAACGTTACTTAACGAGCTAAACTTAAGTATAACATCTTGAAAGAAAGTATCAAAAGTAGAACTGGGGCAGACGAGTTGAAACCACGTACCAGCCAGATAGGCTGACGACCTTAAAAGGATTCCTCTTTTAGTCTATATAAAATCGCAGAACCTAGTGTGGTGACATTTGGGAATGATCCCTGTGTCCAGGTCGAGCTTTTATAAAACTGTAGCTTACCTTATATGTGTTAATAAGATAATAAGCATGCTCTTTTGTGATCGTTGCTGAGGTTTGAAGCCGTGTGTACCGCAGTATCGGCGATCTGATGAAACTGCACATGGCCGTACACCATTGTAGTGCTGACAAAATCAGGGCGAGGCGCGTTGGAGTTGGAAATTTCTTGGATTGGCTCCTGGGTTAAAAAATATGTAAGTCAATACAGAGAGTCAAATGCAAGCGAAATCTCTCAGATGTGCTGATATAAATATTGAAGTAACTACAAAACCACTGGGTGTTGTCCACGCATTAGCTGTAGTAAATTGAAATAGATGGACATTCCCGGGGGGACTCGGGCGTCCCCGCAGTCTCCAGACCAGTCCCCCAATGAAAGCGTTTTTTTCAGTGCGTATCCGTAGGTTATCAGCGCGGAATCTCATCTCACTTGCTTCTTCTCTCCTCCTATCACTCGTAACAATGCAAAGGAGAAAAAAATATAAAGCTGAACAGCGGCAGCACGCCCTCCCAAACAAAGTGCAGCCAGTCCAACCTCAATGCAGTCCATCACCACCTGGAGACTGATAAGCCAGCTCTCTTCTTCCTTTCGGAGACGCAGATAAGATGTCCGTCAGACGTGTCGTACCTTACATACCCGGGGATTACCCTGGAGCACAATTTCAAACCACGTGCGAGTGTATGCATGTACGCCCGCGACGACCTCTTCTATTGGCGTCTCCGTAACTTTGAAGACTCCAGGTTTTCAGGCCTGTGGGCTCTGGTGGACACGGATCTAGACAGTATTATCTATGCCTGTGTCTACCGTTCGCACAGCGGAGATCAGGAGACAACCAGGCTCACGGAGTACCTCAGTGAAGCGGCTGATGCGGCCCTTCCGCCCAATTAGTGTTACTGTGGGACTTTAATGCCCACCACCTGGAGTGGCTCTTCCCTTACCAGAGCACTGATCATGCTGGGTGAGAGACGAGAAAGCTTGCGCTTGCGTTAAATCTCACCCAGCTGGTCCAGGGGGCAACGAGGGTGCCGGATTATGATTCGCACACAGCCAACTGCTTGGACCTTCTGCTGATGAACAGATCCAGACTGCTACTCGGTGACGGCATCTTCACCTCTAGGTAGCACCTACCATTGTCTGGTGAAGTCTGTATCGGTCTACTCCCCGCCCGATCCTAGCCCAAAAGGCACCCGGCGGGTTTGGCGATACAAGTCAGCAGATTGGGATGGCATGCGTTCTCTCTTCGCATGTTTTTCTTGGCAGCCCTTCTCTTCGGCTGATCCTTCGTCATGCGCGGACGCTGTGACGGATGTTTTGCGTCGGGGAATGAAGTACTACATTCCGCTCTCTGACGTACCAATGTCCAGCGCCGACCGGCCTTTGTTTGGTGCCGAATGTAATCGCGCAGAAGCGCTTAAACACAAGGCATAGGCGAGAGACGTCGGGCAAAAGAAGAGAGCATTCAACTGGGCTGCCAAGTCCTGCAAGAAGGTTATGCGAAAGGCTCGATTTGACCACATTAGCCGAATAGAGAACAAACTTGCTTCATACCCGGCAGGTATAATTAAAGCGTTTTGGGTCCTGGCTAAATCGGTTGAATCGAACTACTGCCGCCCCTCACTACCACCACTGATGAGGAGAAGGCAAACTTGTTTGCCTCTCTTTTTCCGGATATTCACGTCTAAATTCTGGAGATGCGCGGCCTCCTGCCTATGCCTGATGGATGTGAAACGATCATGTCAGAAATTCGTATATACCAAAAGGACGTCCATAGGGTGATGCGTAACCTTGACGTGAACAAGGCCAGTGTCCCTGATGGGAAACCAGCAATTCTACTCAGAACTTGTGCGCCTGAAGTTTCTCCGATCTTCACACGCCTATATCACTTTTCGTTAGACGCTGGAAAAGTACCGAATGCTTGGAAGCAAGTCAACGTTCAGCCTATGCCCAAGAAGGGCTGTCGGCTACAGACCCATCTCAGTAACGTCCATCCTCGGTAAGAGTATGGAACGGGTGCTTAACTGTAAGCTCCTGGCATACCTAGAACGCTAACGACATCCACAGTGCCCGCCAATATGGCTTCCGCCAACATCAATCAACTGGGGATCTTATAGCGTATGCCATTTACATCTGGAGTGAGGCCATCGAGAGGCACGGAGAAGCGCTAGCCGTCTCCCTCGACATCTCGAAGGCTTTTGACAGGGTCTGGCACAAAAGCCTCATTGGTAAGCTTCCTTCATTCGTTCTGCCCAGGGGTTTGTGTGTTTGGATTGCGATTTTCCTGAGAGATCGGTCTATCTGAGTGGACTGTTGATAGATGGCTACTCGTCTAGCCAACTGTATATTAATGCAGGGGGTCCCTCAGGGGTTAGTGCTATCAGCAACATTGTTCCTGCTCCATAAAAACGATCTGCTAAAACTCGGCACCTTCGGGTATGCAGACGACAGCACTGTTGCGGAGATGTACGTATCTGACGCACGGGTACTGGGCCTCAGATCCGGTCTGACTGGGAGGCCATGGTTGAGCGCTTGAACCTATTCCTGATCCTTGTCTCCGAATGAGGCGATGCCAATCCGATTAGTTTCAATGCTGCTAAGACCCAGGCATGTCTTTTGTCCGCAAAAAGGAGCCAATTCCACCCGGCTCCTTCTTTCCGGGGTGTGACCGTTCCGAAAACGGACCATCATGAGCTTCTTGGCATTACCTTGACATCGACCCTCAATGTTGGTCCATATATTGAGGGAAAGGCTCAGCTGGCCGCCAAAATGTTGGGGATCTTTGCGAAGGTGAGACGGTACTTCACGCCAGAACAGCTGCTTAACTTGTATCAAGCACAAGTTCGATTATGCATGGACTACTGCTTTCATCTCTGGGACGGATCTGTCAAATACCAGCTTGATGCACTTGAGTAGATAGAAAAACGGGCCAAGAGGCTCATTGGCAATGAGAAACTGGTCGAGTCAAGGCTTCAGAGCCTTGAACATCGTCGCCGAGTTGTCCGCCTATCGGTTTTTATCGGTTACATTTCGGGAACTGTGCGTTGGAACTACACAATTCGATTCCGCCTAGCCCGTTTCATCATCGGACGGTGGACATCCCACCCATACGCAAAAAGCCTTTTGGGAATACTTTTATTGTGCTAAGGTGTGAATTCCCTGTCGGAGTCTGTATTTCCTGATAGCTACAACCTGGTAGACTCTAAGTCAAGAGTGAATAGGTTACTTCTAGGCAAGCGTGCCCCATCGGCGACCACATCATCGCTTACCATCAGTTGGGATAGTGGTCAAACGCGAACCTTTCAATAATAAAAAAAAAGTGGATGAGTACATAATTCAAAATGTTCATCGGTGAAGTTTCGCTGAGTACTTGATTCAATTTTGACCCTGTAAATTAAAGGAGAACAAAGGAACGATAAGGATGGATTGTGTGGGACAGCTAAAAAGAGGTTGAAGACGACTACCTTCTGAATTTTTGCCTGAAAGAGACGTTGCGCCGATTTCAAATAAAAATTGGGCTAACAGAGGGGATACAGACAATGAAAGAAAGAACGATATAAAGACAAAGAAAGAAAGTAAAAGAAGAGAAGCATAACAGAAGAAATGAAATAAAGGGCACAAAGTTTACCACATATAATAAACAAAACCCAGTACATACCAAACGTATGGCATATGCATGGCGAAGAACTTATGGGAATGAGCTACAGCTTTCGGCAGGCCTGTAGTGCCACTCGTTGTTACCATGAGCGCTATTGAGTCTTCAGGATCGAAGTCTGAACATCTGGAATAATGTTTTTATTTTATTTATTGAATATATTATTGTATAATAATATTATTATGAAATCATCATAGATTCTGAGCGCAAATATAAATATGTCGGGTTTGGTCAAAAGTACGGACGTTAAAACAAATCGCAAGCACGCCACCTGTCAGCAAATCAAGAACAACTACGCTTTGGCGCGCTTTCTCTAACCACTTGCGTGGTGGGGACATTAGAATATGGCAGTTGAGTACTGACAGCCTTAGAGCTAAGACGTCGTAGAATCAGTGTCGATCCGTAATATTAGTAGGCAAGATTGTAACTGTGACTATTTAAAATAAACCCAGTGTATCGAATAACTTGTGTGATTTCCTTTGCACGATTATACCCACCGACCTGCCCACACACGATGTCTTAACCTAAGGGAATACATAATGACTTCCTGATGGTTTTCATCTATCGGCCAGCCTTGATTTGACATCAGAATTGGGATTTGGTCTAATGAGATCACACGTAAAAGCAAACCTAGTGAAAATGGCGGTTACATTCTTGCAAAAAAAAAATGCGGTGTCAGTTTGGATGGAGACAGTTGTCGTTTGTTTCTGCAACTACCCTCAGTCTTGAATAATAAAATAAACAGTCCGACGCGAAGCAACAAGGAGGCTAGTAGCAACCAAGGGGCTGAACAGGTCAAGGAGGAGCGTGTGGATGTGTGGAAAGATCCATACATACGGATCTTTATGGCAAACTGGTGAGTCGTTTTCAATTTGTTATGACTATGGCCAAGAGTGTTAATTATTCAGAGTTCTGGTTTTGTGTACGGTATGGCGGTCAGTGGGTCGTCGGAGTGGCCCATGTCAGTTCATAATCTCATGTTAGTTATCTCTGATCAAGTTTGTTTTGCTGAAGAGTTATTATTCTACTATCACTGGTAATAGCCCTTAGCCAGCTATTATTGTTCGGACTTTAGAGCGATGTAGTAGCATTGCCGTACCAAACACATAATTCAGGCAATAACCCTTGACTGGCATTGGCTGACTATTATGGTTTGGAAGTTGGAACGATATGGTGACAGTGACGTACCTACCTTACACTTCAGTCTGTAGATTATGATAATTCCAAATTGAATATTTTGATTATTGTAGTGTAATAGTTTTATGTAGTGAGAGTTAACTAAGTTTGAGAAGAAGCATAGTATTGTTATATTGTGGTCGGAGGGCCAAACTATCTAAAAGGTGGTAAACTCTAACAGGCTTCGTTTATTGTGACTTAAAATGCTATAGCATTAATTGGATTCTCTAAAGCCCATTTACCTACCTGGACACTTGGGACACTGTAATGTGTGGTTCATGTTTTGGACAGGAACTCTGCACTCACATTCAGTGTCGATAATAACCTATTTTGCCATGCCGGTTTAGGTTACTACTAGGAGCTCGTGGCTAAATAATAGCAGCCGCACTGGTCGATCGTCAAGGTTGAGCAACGCTTGACGGGGTTGGTCCGTGGATGGGTGGCCATTTCAACATATCGGGTTTCCTCCGTGCCTCTGAAAGCACGTTGAGTTGTTGGTCCCGGCTGTCATTGAAAGACCTTTGACAGTCGTTGCGGGTAGTCGGAGGCCTGAGATCTGACACCAGTTTTGCCAAGGAGTGCCGTGTTACCCAGTTGCTGGGTTGTGGAGGTTGGATGGGCGGTCGCTCCATGTAGCACGCTGGTACTCAGCTGGGTCCGGTGGGACTGGAGGCCGACCCCAATGTAGTTAGGAGAAGGCTGGGCAGATTGATTGGTTTAGGTTACTACACCGATGCACCGGTTAATTTCCATCAAAGCTGTGTATGGTTAAGATAACAGTGTGAACATGTTTTTCATGTTTCAGATACCATATTTTGTCGCAGTGAAGCGTCTGCTGCAGGCTGGCGGTTCTGATGCTGTATGCGAGGACTGACGTATCAACACCTGAGAGGTTAAGAGAAACGGCAGGCTAGCGGTTCGCAAGTGGCAGCCAAACGTTACGAGCGCGCGCAAGTTTGGAATGGAATACTCGGTGAGTCGCTTCCATTTTATTTCGATAATGAGGTGGACTGGTATCTAGTGAAGAGATGCTAGTTCGAGTTTTAAGAGAGTTCATGTTTGATCACTAAATTGGTAGTAATTGGTTATACCTAGCACCATCACTAGGTAATTAAGACACACTTAGTAAAAAACCGTTGTGCTTAACGTTGTCGTTTCCGGTGTGCTTAACGAACAGACGTACTTGATTTCGATTTCGAAAAATGTCCCGTATTGAAGTGTCATTATACTCTGTTATACTGCTGCAAGAATAAGGAAGATATATACCACAACTATTCATCCAAAACCTGTGAGTTCCATGAAACAACTTTTACTTGAAAATGTTCTAACCCTACTCGAATTCCAAGGTTTTTCCGTTTGTTTATAAACCGCTTGACAACTTTGACAAGAATGACAAGTATTTGAATGAGAGTGAACGATACTAACCACCTTCTTTAGTAACCATCGACAAAGAGAACCTAGTAGCAGACTTATTTGTCAGCTACAGCGTTGCCAGTTAAAAACAAGTGTTGCCCTCAGAGCAATGAATATTTTTTCTAAAGCATAGAGGGAGCATACAAAATAGGGACAAATTACGATATATCTAAGCTCTCCTCTCTTATGACGCAGATTGTACACATAAAAGAGACAAACGTAAAAGGATTTATCTATGCTTAAAGCTAAATGGACATTCCGAAATTGTCAAACGGTCATACTTGGTCTCTTATTATACGATCAATTAAAAAGAGCACAATAGTTGCTTAGTACACGGTTAACCGTACAAACTATTTGGTTTAGTCGTATATTACGTCGTGAAAGTAAGTACGTATGCTGGGTCATTGTTTTATTAAAAACTAATAATTTTTTTGCATAAATTTGTATAAAAACGGTGCGAAGAACAGATCAATGAGCTGTTAACATGGCTTGTTTTGTGTTATCGTGTAAATCGCTTTCGTCACGGAAAGAAAACAATGAATTTGTAAGCTTTCATTGGTAAGAGTTTTTTTTAAAGTTTTCATTTATAATCACGCGAAATATTTGAATGTGATCACTTATTATATACATATTAGATTGATAATGATACCTTCAAACTATCTTTATTAGAAATTATGTTGTAATAACGAATTAATTTTCAAAAAAATAATTTGTTAAGCTAGTGATGTGATACTTTTTATCGATACGATAATTGTATGCCCATACATTGGAGATGGTATCGTTTTTTTTCAGTATGCCTCCAAATGAGAAAGAGAATTGGTTTAAAGCGATTCCAGAAATTATTGGACGAAGCATAGCCGAATATGTTCTAAACATTTTACGGACGACTGCTTTATAAGTAGCGATAAATGGAGAAGGCTTAATTATTAAACCTGGCGCCATACCATCTCTATTATTGGTAAGTAAAGCCATCTTCACGTGCGCTCTCTTAGTGGTGAATTCGCGTTAATTTTCGCCTACCTCAAAACGTTCACATTCCTGTGCCCCAAAGCTTTGTGAAAAATAATTATTTTCTTGCAGACTTGAAGGGTGGACAAAAAATTTTTTATAGGGACTGTTGTGGACGTGTTAACCTTTACCAATTGTTTTACTTACACCAAGTTAGTTTTCTTTGTTGTTTTCAGACATTTTGTTTGTTAGAATATTGTAATGTATTGCATATTAGTGATTTTTTTTACTTATGTCTACGGATAGACGCTTAATGAGTTTGAATCCTGATAGTATTGTTTACTAAGCTTTCTTTATTTCAGGATACTGATGATGATGAGAATCTACACCCAAATCTAGGACGGGAGCCATTTCAAATTATACAAATTGATCACAATTATCCTACAATAGATCATGCTGAAAGCCAAGTAGGTACCTTTACAAGCAGTCCATTTAACACTGTGTCAAGTTCAAACTGTAGCTGAAAATCAGACAATATGTTTTAAAACATATTATTTTCATTGTACTATTGCAGAAAAAAAACAAAAATATATACTTATTATTATTTTTTCAGGGTTCTTCACATGCTATGGAAATAGATAAAATGAAATGCTAATTTCGAGCTCGTCATTTTGTTCAGCACTAACAAACAAAATAAGAAAGCTAGAACAGGATTTAGAAAAATCAAATAAAATCTGCAGGAAACGCCTTTTGAAAATCAATGCGCTTAGAAGACAAAAAAAACGTTTGAAATATAAAAAAAATACTTTGCAGGATAGACTCCAAGAAATGACACAATAAAGAATAAAACAATAGAACACGGTTTGGAGAATATCTTCACAGAAGATCACAGAGCACTGTTGATTAAAACGATAACGCAGAACTATTTAAATATTAGAATTTACTACATAACAAAGAAAACTGGGGATAATCAAGAAAAACTTAGGTCACATTCGACTAAAACTGTAATATTTAAAGGACAGTAGACTAGAAGAAAGCAGTTTAAATTATTCGATTTTCAAATTATTTTATTGTATATTCACAAATCATCATCTGCCTAGCCTTTTTCCCAACTATATTGGGGTCGGCTTCCAGTCTAACCGGATATATTCACAAATACTAAATAAAAATACGTTTTGATCCGATTATATTTATTTCATTTCATAAATTTAAGATAAAAAACCATCACAAAGAATAATCCGACTTCCAAAGCAAAACACTAAAAAGCTAAAATAAATTTCGTTTCGGCAATCGGTGTCTGTACCTCCTTTATTTTTGTCGTTTTGCGAAACCGACTTCCGAAGCGAAATGTATTTTCTTTTTAGTGTTATGCTTTTTAAGTCGGTTAATTTTTTGTCAATAATCCGATTACGAGCTTCGGAGAAATGCGTGAACAAACATACATACATACAAACAGGAATGAAATTTGGCTCTCGTGTTCAGAAGCCCACATAACGTAAATTATATGAATATTTGCAAATCTAACAATATTATACGTATCGAATTGATAACCTTTTTTTATAAGTCGGTAAAAAGAAAAGTAAGATGATTTCATGCTTCGGAAGGAACGATAAGCTGCGAACTAATGCTCGTTACTTACGTTGGAGATTGGAAAACGGTAAAAAAAATCTGTCATCAGTGTTTGGTTGATAGACTTTGCAGCTCACACGACTAGAAGAAGAATAGGATTATCATGTAAAAGCCTGTAGGACCAGAGCGAGATTTTTTAAACAAACAATGTATTCTTTGTTTTTATAATCCATGGAGTTTATGACATGACAATACATTCATTCCAATAAGTAAATTATATTATTAAGCTCAAGTGGCTGCCAATCCGCCTTCGCCGGAATACCCATATTTTATCTTTACTCTACAGTATTCTGTTTGTACCTACAACCCCCTCTTATCTCAAAGAACGCTTTAAGTTCCTTCATGACACACATTCTAGACACTTGAGATCATCGGAGAATTTGAAACTTTTGATGCCTGCTCATTCCACTAAGTTTTACGACAAATCGTTTACGGTCCAGGCTGTGCGATTGTGGAATGAGTTGCCGTTGCCTATTAGACAAGCCCAGTCACTGGCTTCTTTTAAGAACCTAGTTAAAAACCATTTCCTTTCTCCCTAACGCTTTTATATTTTTTGTCCCTCCTTTCTCTGAATTTGTTAACATGTAATATTGTGTATGTATGTATTTAAGTATATATGTATGTAAGTATTTGTGTATTTAAGTTTATGGATAGTATTTATTGTAACAATATAGTTTTGTATATATTTATGTTTTAATGTACAGTACACCACAGACTACCCCCTTTCTCATTATAAGTTCTTTCAGTCCACCCAAAGGTTGTCTGGTAGATATCGCTGTCAGCGATAAGACCGCCTTTGTACCCGTATAATTAAGTTTTTCTTATAAAATGGATGTATAACTTTTATGGTGTACAATAAAGTATATTCTATTCTATTCTATTATATGTCAAAAATAAATTTATATCGATACCTCTGCAAAATACGGCACATCACTACCGAGACAAAAAATGTACTACCCTTATAACTATATACCTGTCCTTGTTATTCACACTGAATGTGTCATAAGTAAAAAGAGTATAACCACACTGAAATTTCACGCTCCCTCTATGCTTTAGTCATTGCTCTGAGGTGTTGCCCAATAAAAACTAGTGTTACCTTATAAAAGGCAGGAAAAAAACGACTAAATCGTTTAACGCAAAATGGAAGACCAAATGGAAATCTTATTCAAAAAACTTCAAGTCGAGATGGAAAGGCAAACCGCCACTATAACAAACTCGGTACCAAAAACTATCCTCGAAATAATTGATGAGAGATTGGAACCTTTGAAGAAAGAAAATCTTATCTTAAAGAAAGGAGTAGTTCAACTTCAAACCAAAATTACGAACTTGGAGACAGATAAGAAAAGAAACAACTTGATAATATTTGGAGTAGAAAAAACTAGCGAATCATTTCCCATTGAAATAGCGAGATCTCTCTTTAAGGAAAAAATGATGATCAATATCGAAAAACACGAAGTCATTAAAGCGCAAAGACTGGAAATTAAAAAAGATAAAATAAGACCAATTTTAGTCAGTTTTGCTACTAACTGGCGGCAATTTGAGGTTTTGAAAAACAAAAAGTTATTACCTAAAGGAATCAGCATAAGCGAAGATTTTGGCAAAGAAACATTGGAAAGAAAGGAATTGATACCTAGAATGCAAGAAGAATGGAAAAGGGGAACCATCGCTTTTCTGAGAGAAGATAAACTTATTGTAAAAGAAACAAGCGAACAAAACCGAGACAAAATGAAATGAGAGACCTCCAACTCACCGATTCAAAACACAGCTGCAGAAACAAGATGCAATATCCCCAAAAAACAAAACTACAGAAATGCGTTTGAAGAAATGTACAGAGCAAGATCACAATCAAATTCTGAATAAAAAAAAAACTAGGAATTGGCGCACTTCGGTATCAGGACAAAATACAAAAACGAAAAAAGATCCCCACGGACTCACCACTTGATAGTCGTGAGTGAGGGGGGTGATCCCCCCTGGAAATAAAATATCTCTATCAATCGCAAAAAACGCTTCGGATTCTAAAATAGGCCAGAAAATTTACATTTCTACACTCAATACCCTTTCACTAAGAACAACAGAAAAAATCCAAGAACTACAAATAGCATTGGAACACGTTAAATGGGATATATAATAGGAAGCAGCATAGAGGAGTATAATGACTTTATCTTCTTTTACAATGGCGAAACTAAAGGACAGTTTGGAATAGGATTCCTAATAAAGAAACATCTGAAGAAATATATTGAAAAAATTACAGGTATATCAAATATACGCTCCAACAGAGATGGCAAAGAAGCAAGACAAAGACATATTCTACAATAAACTAGCAAAAACCTTACAAAAACACACAAAAACGTAACAGTCATGGGAGACTTTAACGGAAAAATAGGTACACATAAACTTAACGAAGATAGAGTCATTGGCAAGTACGGTGTGGGAAAGAGAAATAACAATGGCCAGAGAATGATAGACCTAGCACTAGAAAACAATCTCCGATATATGAACAGTTTCTTTAAAAATAATCCGAAACACAAATGGACTTGGTCTTCACCTGACTTCAAATACAAAAACGAAATAGACTACATAGCTACAAACTATCCGAAACCATTCCATGACGTGAACGTAATCAACAGCTTAAACTTTAATACTAACCATAGAATGGTGAGAACTATACTACACTATAAAAATCCCCCTAAAACCATAAAACAATTCAAAGGAATATCGTGAAGCCTACAAGTAAACATTAGCAAGCGATCTCCAGGGAAAAGTCAAGCTACAAGCGTAATACAGCACCTATACGATGCATTCCTCATCAACGCCTTCTCAAAAGGAAAACAAAAACTAAAGGAGAAAATTAATTTAACAAACAAAATGGAAAGAAATATTAAAAGGGCACAATGCATAAATGACCACATAGTAAAAACAGGAGGTATCAAGAAAGCCCTATAAGAACTAGGCAAGAAAAAGACTGGATCCCTTGAATAAAGAACAAGTTAAGAAGAACCGAAACCAGGACAACCAAAATCCTAGAATATCCATCATGACCGCAGCAAGATTATTATAAAAACTTGTACTCAAATCAAGACAAACAAGAAGACATTTTTATCGATAACAACAACGAAGATATCCCTCCCATTTTAAAATCCCTAATTGAATTTGCCAGCCATTCACAAAAAGACGGTAAAGCGCCAGGCTCAGATTACGTTACTAACAAAGCTCTCAAAGCAATCTCAAAAGAAAACCTACGAGAGATGAGTAACCTCTTCAACAAAATTTTAACCACCGAAAATATGCCTGCCCAATGGATCAAGTCTGTAATAGTTCTTATACACAAAAAAGGTGACAAGAACGAAATTGGAAACTACAGACCCATACGTTTAATGTCTAACCTTTACAAAGTTTTTTCAAAAATCATTCTTCATAGGCTATCTCTGAAACTCGATGAACAGCAACCAGTAGATCAAGCAGGCTTCAGAGCAGGTTTCTCAACAGCTGCCCACATGCATACATTAAAACAACTCATATATTGTAATTATTTTGTTTATCAGTAATAAAGGCTATTTTTTTTAGTAAAAAACCAGTGGTTAAAGATTTTCTCATTGGCGGTAATAGTTTCAATATTTTGTTCAGTACGAACTTTAGGATGAGATATCCCAAAAGAAGGAGATGAGATATCCAAAATGATTGAATAACTAGTCGTTTTCAGTGGCAAAGCGAGTTAGTAATGTCGTTGGGCTATCGGAATTGTATCTAGTTAGTAACGGTACAGGCCATTTACGTGTATTCAGAACAGATCTTGTTGCGTAACGATTTACAACCACCGTCTTCAGATCTGAATTCACTTGCTTACTTTCAAAGTAATATTTTGATAGCAGTAGATCTCGCGATCATTTGCCTTACATGAAAACTGAGTTAGTGAGCGATAGTAAAGGGTTACTGTTGATAATTTGATTTTATCGATATTGATCTAAGTTAATTCGTGAAGCTCCTTCACACGAAGTATTAAAAGCAAATATTATCAGGCTTAATTGTTCCCCTCGTATGTTCCAAGATCTTTAAGTAAAAAGCGCGAATCTTGTGAGAAGGATACCCGATCACGAAGTTCCTTGAGAATTAGACATCATAGTTAGTGAAATAAAGTTGTGAACCTTATTAAATAACGTTTGCTAAATACAGTGAACATAGTGTAAGTGACCAGTGCCGCGAAATAAAACAACTATCACAATAATAACATTAACTATCTGTTATAATTACCGTCAAGCGCATAGTGCTTTTGAAGCGTCTCGGCAAAACGCGTAAGCGCCTGTGATTACCCGGCGCATACGACCTTTTTCTCGCTAATGCGTGGCGTGTCAACGCAAACTGTGAATAAAATTGGCCGCTCTTTGTTCAAGGAATCTCTGCATTAGTGATAGGAGTACAGTTTGATATTCAGAGACAGGACCAATGGGGACGTTGATCGAATGTTGAGATTGTCGGATTGCCTGAGAGAAACAGGGGAAAACCTGCTTAATATCATTTCTAAAATGGGTGAATACGGCAACTGACCTATTAATACGCAAACTGACATAGATTTTGTTACTCGAGTGGCCCACAAAAGCAAGGATTATAAAAAGCCTAAACCTGTTGTCGTTCGCTTTCTCGCAAGACACAAACAGGATAACTTCCTAGCAGGACTGAGGGCAGTTAAGGTTTTGAATGCAAGTGACATCGGTTTTCCTAACAGCAAGTCTCGCATATTCTGTAATGAGCATTTGTCCATCTCCAATAAGATATTATTAAACAAAACGAAGAAACTTGCAAGTGAGAAAAATTATAAATTTGTCTGGGTAAAAAACCAATCAATAATGGTGCGGAAAACAGAACCCAGTCAAGCTTTACATATTTCATCTGAGTGTGATTTAAACAAGATTGTGTGAGAATTATTTTACATTTTTCGCTCCTTTGTCATTGACACAACTTGTCAATACATGAGTTCAGATAGTAAAGATTTATTAAAACAATCCATAAACTTTTTTAAAGATGCGATGAGCGCGATGTTTTGTCTAATTTCTGAAGCCTAGGTGTATGATCAGTTCCAGAGTTAAATCGCCAACTCAAGTGCTTAGTAAATTTATTTTGCAATTTTTGAATTTGTTCAATATAAACTGCATACTGGGGATTCCAAACCGCTGAAGCATATTCAAGAACTGACCTAACAAGTGTCTTATAAAGAAGGATCAATGTTGACTTATGTTTGAAATCCCTACCAACTCTTAGTACGAATCCCAACATGCGAAATGCCTTGTTGGTCATAGTGGTAACTTGAAAATCAAAGACAAGTTTACTGTCAAGTTTGAACCCAAGGTCCCGCACCTCAGTCACTCTATTAATATGATCATTATTGATTTTATGACATTACACGTTGACATTACTCGCACATACCCTCGACATCGAGGGTATGTGCGAGTAGAGCAATTTTGATTGTATAATATATTATATGGTTATCAACAAAATACATGCTGCAAAGAATATTGGGGATAAGTTGCTAAAAGCTTTTTTGATTGTAAGCACGTTACGGGATAAGAAATCTTAAACTAAGTGGCATTTCATCCACGAAAATATCTATCTAAAATCAAAAAAAAATACAACCGACTTCCAAATAAAAAACACTACAAAGTGGAAATAACTTCGTTTTTTGACACAGCCAACAACAATTTCGGAAAAATTGAAGTTATTTTTTACTTTGTTGTTTTTTATTTGGAATTCGGTTGTTTTTTTGTTGTAAAAACGTTTTTATTTCTCACTTTTTAGTGGTACATAATGGACAAGCTCTATAGTAAGGTACCTATAATGCTTACAGTAATGCCAGAATAGATAACCCAAATAACATGTGTTCTGTCCCGTGTTTATATTTACTAGCAACACCGTGTCCGTGGGCTGTCAACGATTTTGACAGCTGACACTAACAGTGTAGTTAGAAAATTTAAATTGAACACGCGAGAAAATCGGTGTCTTGTGTTCTAATAACCTAATCGAGCGATATTTCGGTGATTGTATTTGTTAATCGCGCCCGCCGTTCGCAATCGGCGTTGTGGGGCGCCCCTAAAGTGGGTTTAGAGTATATTTTCACGCGCATCGAAGTGCTTTTGCGGGAGGTGTGCTGCCTGGTGGACGCCGGCCGGATTCTTCGGTCCAGACAGCCGTCAGTCTATCCCTTATTGTCCTTTATTATATATATTCTCCTATCCCTAACCTCACGGCACGAGATTGATCGACGCCCAGGAGTCTACCGCAGGAATCTAAGGTAAGTACGAATAGTATTACCGGCCAACCCTTGTGCCACCTTAAGCCCGTAGTAGGAACCAATAGGGAGCAAATCCCTAGCTTTCCACTGCCGCGAACCGCGGTTTCGTGGGATACGGTTCTGATTGGCACGCTGCTAATGGGCCCCAGTGATGAGCTCCTGGCTTGGGATCCGCAGTACTGTATTTAACAACATGTAACTTGAACATAATCTGTGGAATGAGAGTGTACTGGGTGAACAGTACACATCTGTGTACCCGTTTAGAGCATACCAGCCTGATGGTATGTTATGAAATGGTGTAAACAATAAACGGACACGCGATTGTAGCAATCCCGAGAGATTTGCCGTCATTTATTGAAGAGATCTGTTGTATATCTCCGAAGTTCTTCATTAGATCTTTACCAAATTTAAATGTGACCATTTCGCAATAAACTTCATTCGAAAAATCCTTTTTGGGTAGTCGGTTAAAAATATATGGAGTTATGGAGAATATGCTTCCGAAATGTCACGTAGCCTTACATTCCTTAAATTTTAGCATTTTCACATACTCGCTATTGCCTATTAAATATCATTTAGCTAATATTTGGTTGAAATAAGAATAAAACGAACAGAAATTTAATTTTCAATATAAATAGTATTTACTTACTTGAAATCCACTGTTGGAGCGTCACCTCCAAACTTTTTCATGAAATCCGTAAAGTTGCAGAAGTTATCTGCCTTATCGAATGTGATTATGTGAGCGTTCGTGTTCAAGTTGGACAAAGTCAACTGTATTTTGGAAGTTACGTCGCTTTGGCAAAATATTATATTGGGTTTTGTGATAGCGAATATTTCTTGCAGTTCGTCTGCAAATTGAAAGTAAAACTATAAAAATGAACAATATAAAAAAATAGGAATGATTTTTGTCATGAATGTTAGAAATAACCGAGTGAATAACAACTTGTCTACAAGGCATCCTTATTTTCCACATACAAGTACGCCTATCAATCACAAGATTTAGTCATTTATTGTAATACCACAAAATAAATAATTCTCTTTTTGGTTACCCCTACAGCAAAAATACCAAAAAAACGTACGTAGTGGCCAACTCCTGTCAATCGCCGTCACGATAATTCCAAGATAAAGTGCTGAATAAAGCGGTATGGTAACATCGAGATGGTTGGGTGCCATTAGAATGATCACATCTCCTTGTTTCAGTCCTAGGTTCCGCAGACTCTGGGCACAGCGCACCGATCTCTCTAAAACCGAGCCACATGTTTCTGACTCGCCTGTTGCTCCATCAATCTGCGAACATGTTTTGAAAAGCAGTTAATCATCTACGAGTTCCAAACCCTGAACAGTTAATTCTGCTACCTGTAGTGTTTACGCATAAGCATGCATATGCGGGTAGGCACCCGAGGGTAGTCGGAGGCAGTCGGAGTGTGAGATTCAGCGCGTTGAGACGTGTGTCAAGGTGTTCCCGTTTACTATTCTAAGTAAATTGAACACATATTGTGCATCAGTCACCAGTGGCGACGAGGATAAAAGGAAGAAAATTAATGATGAAAATAAAATTGTGAGTTGATGATACTTAATATGCGAGTGTGGACAAGTGAAACGCTTAGCTGCTATTTACACACTGATTTATATTCAACTTTCAATTGAGCCGACGGCGCGTGCGGCAGTGAGGGCTGCAGTTGAATATCTGTATTCAACTGCAGCCCTCACTCGCATGAACCTACTGACTACTTTGGGTTATATTATCGCAATTTTCATAAAGATTTCTAGTTTTTTGAAAATAATTTATAACCTATGTTACTCGGGCATAATGTAGCTTTCCATAATGGAAAGATTTTTATTAAATCGATCCAGGAGTTTCAGCGCCTATTCGGTACAAACAAACAAAAAAATCTTTCCACTTTATAATATTGGTAGAGATTAAATCCATAAGCATTTTAAATAATACCTTCTATCGCGGCTGGCTTCACCACCCCGATTTGTTAGCGGAGCTGGGGCTGTGCGTGCCGCTTGGCTGCGGGGGCGCGCGTCGCCCCACGCCAACGCTACTGGAGGTATCCTATAGGACTAACCTGAACAAGTTTGCCCCCTTGTCCCGCGCCATAAGGTTTTTAAATATTATATCGAGGGAGTTAAATATATTTCACTGTAGCCTGATGAAGTTCACAAGAGTAGCACTGAAATGCATTGAAAATGTTGAAAAATTATTTTAATTGAATTTTTATTTAGATTATAATGGTATTTGAATTGTATTTTATTGTTGTTTAATAATATGATAAATGGATTTTAATTGAATTTTGATTTGGATTATAATGGCTTTTAATTGTGTTTTTATTGCGTTTAATTGTATTAATAATTGTATGATTCATTGTATTTTAATTGATAATTGTAATATTTTTTTGTATTTTTAATTGTATTTCTATAAGTCCTAATATCTTTGTGGTAGTAACATCGCATTGGCGATATAGCTGTTAAGGTGTTACTTACATAATTTTTTAATAAATAAATAAATGTAATATCTATTCCTTAACTGTTAACTGTAATGTATAATTTGTTGCGGGACTATTGTATCGACATAAAATTAGCGACCTTTCTTTTTGTTCGGTTTTTCTTCTCAAGTACCTATCCAGTTAGAAAATATAGAAATACCGTCCTAAACTTCCTAAACGACCGCCTAACGCCGCCGCTGAACGGCAAAGTTTACAGTGGTTATTTTAACCAATATGCAAAACCAAACGCTCGGGTATGCACCAGAGTGTAGTCGGGGCAATTGTAGTGTGCCATTTAGCGCGTTGAGACTTGTGTCCCGTTTACTAATCTAACATGTGTTCAAGTTATCCTTTGAACACTTCACCGGTCACTACACTACCGCCTTTCTACATTTTTTATTACTACTATTTGTTTGTGGTGAAACAAGATAGAATAAGAAGTTATTGACCCTTCTAGGTTTTGTTATAAGGATTCTGTGCCTTTCTTTATGAGTTGTTTAACCATGGGATCGCAACTAATTAGGCTGCAAGAACGCTAACGAAGCGATATCTTTGTTGTACCCTCCCTCGGATAAGTTAGACTTTCTTTTGAGTACTTAAAAGTATTATGATCAACACTCCTCGGAAACTGTGGTTGGGCTCGATGCAATGAATAAAAATTTTGTAACCGTTTCCCGATACCACCAACGCTGTCTGGAGTCCTACTAACTCTCTGGGCCCCTGCACTACTTTGTACCTTAGTAGTTACGCCATTGACAGAAACAGAACTATGTTCACGTAAGTATCAACGATTATTGATCATCGCGAGATCTGCGAAAACGTTTTTGCTAGATAAATAGAGTTTCTCTTGGATTGTTATGTTTCGATTGCTTTACCTGCAAAACGAAATCTGGGGCATCCTTGAGACTTTGCAGTATGATCTTGCCGAGGTGGTGTCGGTCTGTAGGTATGCCCGACTTGGCGACCACGCGGGAGGTCAGTTCCTGCATATACCAGTGTACAGAGTCGTTGTTCACCATTCCATGTAGCGTCATTTTGATAAGCTTGCTTCAAAGGTGAATTGAAATGATTTCAGTAACCTGAAAACAAAAAACGAACGACAGTTAGATTTGACTCGATCATGATCCAAAATGATATTCGAAGGCATCTGGATGTTTGATTTTGTTATTTTATTTAATGCGATAAATCTTGTAAACTGCAACTGGCGTTGGAAACCAACCAAACCCCAAAAAATCAAATGTCGATTCTTTTCATGCCGCTATAATGTTCCCCTAGTAGTTACTTAAAAGTAGCGGGCAGAAGCTCATGTTAGTATATATAATCAGGTCTGAAGGGAATATTTATGCAACAATTGAAGTAAAAACACTACAAGTTCAAAATAACACAGTCCCTGGCAAGGAGTCATTCGCTTCACTCACTTTTACTATAGAACTAACCCTGATACCGCGACAATAAAAATCTGCGGGTCAGTAACTCAGTACATTTTGGCGAGCTACACTAACATACATATTGTACTCGTATTGGACAGCGGATTTTTTTTTCGTATCGCAGGTTAGTCCCATAATGAAAATTATTTATAATGATAAGTAGTCGTCATAATCATTGAACAACGACGGTGTTGTTTTTTTTTTTTTTTTTGCTTGCTGTAATTGAACTTTTTTTAAGAATTATTTGAAACAACCGAGATACTGACTGGGAATACTGACGCATTTGATTTCTAAACACAGTAAAATGACGTAACAATAATTTTGCCGTTGTGCTGCGCTGGCCTTTACCCCCGCGCCCGGTGCATGTTTAGTACCGCCGATGTTTTATGTGAGGTCATGCATGGCACATTTTTTTTATGAAACTTTTCCCCACACTAGGAATATCTGCCTGTATCGTGGGTGCGTTTACAAACATATAAATTCACATACACAACACCCAGAGCCGGAACAACTATCTGTAGGTCATACAAATATTTGTTCCGTGCGGGAATCGAACCCGCGACACGAAGCGCAGCAGTCAATCGCTCAACCACTGCGCCAACCGTGCACCCTAATTATAACGCTAGCTTATTTTTTATATAACTAATATGCTATTTAAAAATTTCAGAATAGTATTTATTCATTAAACTAAAATTAATCATGTCATCGAAAAGGTCCCTGCGGATATAAGCCTTATTAAACACAGCGAATAAAAATGTAAATGTTTAAAACATTTACGATTTTCAAAAAAATGCGCCGTGTATCAGTTTTTCCATACGGCAGGTAAGATATTATTGCCTTTTCTAATATTTTATTTCGAATTTATAAAATAAAATTATTGTTTTATTATTCATTGTTATGTATATTGTTTATACTTTAAATGCTTTGAAATTTTATTTTACAGTTGAAAAACAGCGTTTATCGCCATTATCAACAGAAGCAACTGCAATACTATCGTCTGAAGCAATGCAAGGCGTGTGGGTGATGTATTTTCAAGGTAACAGTTACGGATCTCGAAGATATATCACCTGCAACAACTGTCAAATGCAATACACGGTACACGACATTATTAACGAAGATGTTTATAAGCCTAAAGACCCAATGAAACACGTTAATATCAGTGATTGTTAACAATCATTACAATCTCAACAAAATCAAGACTCTCCGATGCCATTTATTTATATATTAGTTTCAGTAATTTGCTTAATCAACCTACACCCTCTACAGTCACTCAGAATAATATTGAAGAGCCTGAGCAGAATGCCGATACACCAGTCGCATCCCCAGTTGATACACATGCAAAATGTGATGATCCTTTTTGCTGCTAACATGACCCTGATGAGTATACCTGTCCATCAGTAGATACTATGGGTACAGACTCTAATTACCCGTCTCCAGATCCTGCTACAATGCTGAAGAATAGGTGAAAACTCACCTCGAAACCACGGCAATTGAGGGGATATAAAGAGCGAAAATACAAGGCAGAACTTATGGTTTAAAGAGAGGGTACTATTGATGCAAAAACAATGGATGCGCCATGTCAATGTAGATTTAAATGTGCTACAAATGCATTTTTTTTGTGAAGTATGTGTAAAAGAACAGCAAAGGATGAATGTTGCTAATTACACATCAAAAACAGAAAACTAGGACATTCCGGAGGTAATTAAAACACAAACAAGAAAATAATATGAAAATAATTGACAAATAAAGCACTGACAATCATCATGTTTCTGCCCTTATCCCATGTTACTTGGGGTCGACGCAACACGTTTTCTTCTTACATACCGTACTATCCCCCTTTTAGTAACATGCGTTTCATCACTCGACATCAAATAATTGGAACCGTTTGTCCTGGTATGTATCAGGACCAGGTTTCCTTTTAACTTTTCGGTCACTGGTGCCCCTTTTAAACTTTTCCTAATATACTAATTTCTCACTTTATCCATTCTCGTCACGCCGCGCCGCACGTCCATCTCAACATTCTAATTCCTGCTACATGCAAACTCTTTTCATCCATCTTTTTCACAGCTTAACATTCTGATACACACATTATGACATGTCTAATCACGGATTTGTAGATTTTCCCCTTTAACTTGAGGGGCAGGACTATGTCCGTTATAATAAAATCTAGCCATTTTAGGAATTTATACATACATAAACTCACGCCTTTTTCCCATGGGGGTAGGCAGAAACTACAGAACGCCACCTGCTACGATACTTAAATACATCTTTTGCTTCACTCACATTCATGCATCTAATCTAGATAAATTCCTAAAAGGCCAGGTGCGCAGTACTCATAACCGGCGTGTGTGTATGACTACACACGCCGGTTATTAGTACTGCGCACCTGGCCTTTTAGGAATTTATCTCATATCATATATCATTTGTTATATTATAAATGTTCAGAAACAAAACAAAATTTCCAAATTAAAGCTAATCGGATCTGCGGTTTAGAAAATATATCGCCTAAGCCCTAAAACTCCATTAGAAAATTTTGATGTGGCGTACTGTAAAGTTACTGATTTGCAGAACCGTCTTTGTATTGTGTATTGTTCTACCACTATGACGAAACTACCTCTTTACAGGAATTACGTGGTATCAGTTACACCCTGTATACGAGTATATCCGTGTTTTAATAAATGTTAATTTATATTGTGCCTAATGGAAATCAAACTAGTATTTTTATTCAAAGTAGGTAGGCTATTTTCATAGTCTCAGAAATAGACTTTCAATAAATAACTTGGGACTTACATAACACTGTCAAGGTCGCTACCTGGTGCTACCGGTTCGCGGTTGTAGCCCAAAACTACAACCGGTCTACTATTTTACATAAAGATGCTGCCTAAGACTTTAAATGTCCTTTTTTGTATCATATTAAAAACTAGTTTGCCGCCCGCGGCTTCGCTTACACGATTTTGGCTGTTTGGTTTTTTCCAGTTCTGGCGGGATTTATTGCAAATTATTATTGAGACATAGCTACCCGCTCGCGAATTTGTTATTTTATCGAATTATTAAAATTACGTGGAAATTGATATAAAATATTAGATAAGCGGTTTCTAGTGGCTTCGCTCGCGTGGGTGTCGGAAATTATACCACGGGAAAATACTCCCGGGATAAAAACTAACATAAGTGCTATGCCAGACTATATAGTCTATCTCTGTGCCAAATTTCATCCAGATCCGTTTAGCCATTCTATAAACATATATCCATCCAAACTTAAACTTTCATCTATACTCATATAATATTATAAAGCTGAAGAGTTTGTTTGTTTATTTGAAAACGCTTATCTCAGGCACTACTGGTTGGAATTGAAAAAAATATTTTTGTGTCGGATAGTCTATTTATTATGGAAGGCTATATAACATCACGCTACGACCAATAGTAGCGGACCATAAATGAAAAATGTTTCAAAAACGGGAAAAAAAATTATTCCTTTTTGAGCTTCCGTTGCGTGTGCTGCGTAAGCGGTTAACGTTACGCAACATCTTATGCATTTAGGCTAGGTAGGGTAGGGTAGGTAGGGGTTGACGGGAGCGAAGGACAGCTAGTTTATAATATTAGTAAGAAGTAAGATTAGTAAGTTGTCTGTTCCTTTTGTGTTTTTTATTTATTTATTTATCGATAGGCTCGCATATGACCACTATCTCGCCTGATGGTAAGTGAAGATGTGGTCGACGGTGAAGCACGCTTGCCTAGAAGTAACCTATTCACTCTTGACTTAAAGACCCCAAAGATTTAAAAATTAAAAAAAGGATTAGATTTAAAGGATATATGCATGAATATTGCATCCTCAAGTAACAAAATATACTCCAAAGACCTTTTGTATTCATTGTTAAACTAGATTTCGCGTGGCGTTTTAGTTTGATTTTAGACAAGGTAATAATGATTATTCCAATGTAATCATGACTTACTAAGGAACAAATAAACATGCATTTCATTAATAGACCGGCATTACGGTTTAGAAAGTACTCTTCAAACAAAATCGATTATCTCCAAATTATGAAATCTGGGTCACGATTTGCATCTATGGGTATTAATATTGCTGCGAATGGTAACCTATTTTATTAGCTATGAAACTTAATTTAAAGCGTCACAGCTGACTAAAAACAATTTGGGCAAAACAATTTTTTTAACTAAATCCTAGTCTCTCTTGTAATCCCTATCAATCACTCAAAGGTTTACTGGAAGAAAACCCATTTTTGAGGTAAAATTGACTTTGTACATAAACTTTATTTTGTCTTTATATGTTGTATAATAAAGAATTTAAGATAATAATAAATTCATTTATTTGCAAACAAGTGTCACAAGCTTTTACGTAACTCTGCCTTCTGAACTAGGTAGTTAACCTGTATCTTAGGAGACAGTTTTCATCTACATTACGTAATAAAGTTTTGTTTAGATGCTAGGTACAATGCTACTTAAACATTAAAAAAAAAGAAATGCTAATCTGCGAAATATATCTTACAATTTTTTTTTATAAAAAACCAAATTATGATGTGGTGTGTTGTGCTTGTGTATGATGGTGTGTTTTTAAATGTAAGTATTCGTAAGAATTACAAATACGACGTCTGTGTATTTGGTGGTGGTGGACAAAAATGAAATAATTTACAGTGAATAAAATACACTGGGAAAAAGGTTCAAAGATCTAACCTCTTTAAATCTCTTACTGAATGCAAAAAAAAAGTCTTAAGTTCTCTTTACCAAATGTACCACAACGTGACCTAAACTTAAATCTTGACGGCAAAAATCTTGAAGTTATAACGGAAACTGTATTCTTAGGGATTACTATCGATTCAAAATTGCAGTGGGGCGCGCACATTAGAACTCTTTCGGGAAGGTTAAGTTCAGCTGCATATGCAGTAAGGAAAATAAGGCACTTAACCTATGTAGCCACAGCTAGGTTAGTATACTATGTTTATTTCCACAGTATTATGTCTTATGGCATTCTTATGTGGGGATCAGCAGCAGATGTTGACTCAGTTTTCATATTATAAAAGAGGGCAATCCGCGCGATCTATAAAATGGGTACTCGTGAGACCCTCAGAGCTAAATTTAAAGAGATCGATATACTAACTCTATCTTCACTTTATATTTTGGAATGTATTTTGTATGTCCGCAAAAATCGAGGGCTTTTCAAAACTAGAAGCGACTTACATAATTTAAATACACGCAGTAAGCACGAACTTATAATACCCAAATTCAGATTAACTAAAACTAGCAAGTCTTTTCTTATAAACAGTATACGCTTTTATAACAAGTTGCCAAAGTCAGTTATAGAACTGACCGATGGAAAGTTCAAAAATCACATCAAACGTGTCCTTATCAAAAAAGCATATTATAAAATCAAGGACTACGTTGAAAATAAAAATTTTGGCTTTAGCTCTAGCTCCTGCGCATGCGGCTGCCCTGGTAACTCATAAACGGCACAAATATGTGGATGTCTCTAACTATCCTCAATCCCATTTTTTTTGTTTTTTTCCTAGTTCGCAATCACCTTTATAGCCCTTTGCAAAGAATAGTTACAGCACTGATAACAACATTTCTGCCACATGTTAAATTTAGTCTTGTTAGTTATATATATAAATATTTTTTTTTTTAACTTTATATAGATTCTTTAACCGATTATTTTGTGAATGTGTGAACATTGTAGGCCTTCTAGATGTTAGTTAACATTTGTTAACTTTGTTATATATTATATAAACTTTTTTTTTTTTTGTTTATTACGACTTATTGTCGGGCCTACGTTGTCCCCCCATAGTACTAATGCTGTAACTTGGAAATATTGTAAAACCAAACCATTTTTAAAAGAGTAACCATGGAGTTTCTAGCCGGTTCTTCTCCATAGGAAACGACCAACCCGAAACGTGCACCTTTTGCCGACGTTTTATAAGTGCCCATGTCTATGTAAAATAAAAATAAATTGATTTTGATTTTGATTTAACCCACGGCGTACAGTACACGACGACGGCGAAGATGTGAATAAGTAAATTTAAAATATTTTTTGCGATGTCATAATACAATAAGGTGCAACTAGACTGAGGTGCAGTCAGTACACTATTACCAGTGGGTGCAATCACCCTAAAGCATATCTATGATCGATCCATCAACGTTATGCAGTTGATAGAGACCACGTTGTTTCTGAACAATCGATGTCAGACTTGACCGTTATCTCGCACCGTAAAATTTCATGAACCGGCTCGAAGGACTATTAGATAGAGATTGTACTTACAATTTAATATTATTGGATTCAGTGAGCAATTTAAGTATCCTTTTCAAAACGTCCTTGAGATAATTTCACTTTCAGCTCATATATATTTTTATATGTCAATTGGCAACGGGAAGGTATATGACAACAGTATCCCGCAAACTCAGGTGAGATAGTGGCCAAACGCGAGCGAGTAGTACCTAAGTCGTCAATAACGATTTTTTTATTATTCATAATAGTAAAAAAGCTAGATATTCTAAATGGCACTAATAACCTAATTAAATTCAACTATACAGGCTGATTCTGATGAGATTTCCTTGGTTTATTTTTTGGTGATAATATAGGTAGGTACACTTCTCATCAAAAAATCGACACAACTCTGAAGTTTGGATTTTTATAAGTTTTATGTTTTTATTTACATTAAACCAAAAAAATGCCAGTTAATTGCAGATATTATATGGTATCGTTTAATGATTATTAATGTTTCAAATTAAAACGAAATTTCTTTAGCTATCGTGTTTTGTTCAATAGGTATGTTTTTACTCTTTAAGAAGAATTGTTATAATGTTAGAAATAAGTTTATTCAGTATCTCGATTTTCCTCCCGGGGCTCCAATGACTGCTTCCATGCGTTGTGGGATATTATCCCACTCTTCTTGTAGAGCTGTTATAAGCTGGCCAAGCGTCTCCGGAGCAGGGTCTCTCACTCTGACTCGTCTCTTCAACTTATCCCATGAGTAATATGGGTTTCATATCCGGACTCATATGGGACATATCTTTAGTTTATAAGTGTTTATGTTTTGGCTTGCTGTGCGCTTTGGTGCAATCTGTTAGTATAGCAATCAATTGTTATGAAATAAATAAATAAAGATGCAATCGTGCAGCCACTACACGCCGACTATGCCCAGAATCCAGCAAAGCTACTAACTACTTGGGCGGCTTCCTTGGGCGGCTTCCTTGGGCGAGTGTATAATGGTTCCATATTTGTTAGGACAAAATCTCTTTAGTAGAATGCCATAGAGCTAAATTAACAATCGATATTAAATGCAGAAATGCCGAGGGAATACACATCGAAAACAATCTCTATATTCATTAATTGGATGAAAATTCGAATATTTTAAATTCAAATTTGGAATAGTGATACACCATTGTGTAGACTAAACTGCTGCCTAAACCTACAAAAGGTGCCTGATCTTTTGGGGCAAACAACCGGAGAATATGGGATTTTACCTCACTAAAATCACCCTAGTGATCACCATCAGTATTTCTTTTCAAAAGCTGGTGGCGAAAAACAATATATACAAGCCATACTATCAACGAAAACGTCGCGATAGCGGTTAGGAAGAAATTACAAAAATGTATGGGATTGTCAAGCGCTAAAATGTCACGTGACCAATCCCTTACATTTTGGTATTTCGACCATCGTCATCGTTAACATCGTATGACACTTGTTTAGAGCCTCTAGTACCAAAGACACCGAGTTCTGAAGATATACTTTACATTGTAGTGTTTTTTATTAATTAAAGATTCTTAAAAGTTTCACATCTAACGGGCGTCCCGTGACGGAAAACTTTTTGTCGTGCAATTGGAGAGGCCTATGTCCAGCAATAAGTATAATTAAGTGTATTTATTTAATACTTTAAGCACATAAACGTACAGAGGCAGACTTTATGCCTTAGGCATTTTCTACCTGGCAACCTTTAGATTATGGAGATACAAATAGTGTTAGGTGCAATTACGATAGTAAAATGGATGTGAATACAAAGCATAAATAAATATAATTTAATTATACAATAAATAATAAAACAATAAAGTAAATACAGGTACTACTTAACAATTAGTTGAAATAGACAATAGGGAAAAATATAGCGCTGTGCCGATACTACTGCCAACTTCTTACGAATGTGTTCGCGAACTATGACTTTGAAGGTTAATCGCTTGGTTGCCATCCTGATTTCCTGGGGAAGAATATTCCACAGATAAATAGATCAGTCTATTTCTCTAGAAATAGACTGAAAGAGGAAATAACAGTGAAGTCAGTGTGTTGAGTGGGACATTGAAGAAGCCGGCTATTTGATGATCGTAGATTTTTATTATGGTTGTTGCAGATGTATAGAAAGTGAGGGGCCAGATAGTGCCTGCCTTGAGAACGGACGACTTTCAAGTCGTGAATGCTCTCACTGAGCAGACCGGCATCCGTCGTTTCGTCCTCATGACGGGGTATCTGCTGGGGTCATCAAGGCCACGGGCTACTCTCGATACTCGTTCAAACTGCAGGAAGAAAACAAGGGAGAGGTACCCACTGCAGAAGCAGGAGCGGAGCCCTCTGAAGATGGACCACCACAACATCAGGAGGCCATCGATAAAATCTCTGCTCACGATGCAGCGCAGGAGACAGAGATCCAGACCAGGGCGTCAGAGGCAGACCTCGAGGATGACATCCTCGAGGACTTCGATACCCTGGTGATTTAGACGCCAACTGCACTCGAGAAGAGCCAGGCAATGGAGGAGGAACCTCAAAACTAAGGCCCTCCTATATCAACACAAACCCATGATGGAGGGACTACGGTGATATGCATCATTGCAGAGCCAAAGTAATAATAAGAGTTATACTTACGACGTTGCCTTGATACAAGAACCTTACTTGTATAAAGGGACCATAAAAGGCTTAGGTGTGAAATGGGGCATGGTGCTCTATGACTGTCTAACTAATGACGCGAGGACTTGCATCTATATCAGAGGCGGTATAGAGAGAATGCCATTACGTACTTTCTGTTACAAGGATCTCACAACAACTATGATCCAAGTGGGGACGGAACAGAGAAAATGAGAATTATCCCTTCTTTGGCCTATCTCCCCTATGAACAAAATAGTTAGAAGTAACACCACTAATTAGAAGACTGGTTGACTACGGCATCCAAGAAAACCTCGCCCTTTTATTTTGCTGCGATGTGAATGCAGTTCAGATGTCAACCAACGAGGGGAGGATTTGTTGGACTTTGTGATAAGCTCTTCTTTACAAATCCTTAATGCAGACAATAAACCTACTTTTAGGACCTCGGTGAGAACTGAAGTTAATGACCTGACACTGGCTTCTAACAGAGTCAGCACTCATATTGAAAATTGGCATGTATCCGACGAAATCTCTCTGCCTGACCTGGTTTAGGAAGGCGGCAGTATCCGGAACTAGACGAAGGAGAAACCCAAGGCATACAAATTGGGACTCGTACAGGAGGGACCTCAAAGTAAATCTAGGGAGCCGTAAAGGTAAGCTTAATTCCATATAGAATTTGAAGCGGACAGAATCAAGGCGGGTACCATCATCGGTGCATGGGAAGATAATTGCCCAGAGAAAAAGGATTTTTGTAAAAAGGAATCTTGGTGGACTCCTGAACTAGCTAAAATACGTCAGAAAACACAACAAGCCTTTAATGATGCAAAAGCAAATATATTTCTGTGTATTCTAGCTACTGACGAGGTATAACGAGATGGTTGGCAAGGCCAAAAGAACTACTTGGCGGAAGCATTGCACCTTCATCGATGCTCTGCTAAATGGAATGAGGTTGTGCAAAGCAATGTCCATGACAATGACAACCCCACTATCATCTGTAAAGGATCTGAATGGGTATCTAACGGAAACTGGACAGGACACTCTCGGCGTGAAGTTTAGGGTTCGGCTCACTTCCCAGAATGTAAACTGCGCGACAGCGATGAAGATGAACCAGTCACAAGGACGAGCTCACAAGGCACACTTCCAAAAATAACTGGCTCACGGCAAAGAAGGTGGTAGATGAAAATAAACTTAAGCTTGCCATAGCAGGCTTCCAGCCTCTCAAATCCCCTGGTCCGGATGGCATCTACCCAATACTATTGCAAGAAGAGGCCTCTGTTTTGATACCCCAATTGAATAAGCTCTACAGAGCCTGCATAGCCTTTAAGTACGTACCCAAGGCATGGATAGAGGTCAAAGTCACCTTTATACCGAATGCTGGTAGACCGACTTACGAAGAAGCTATATACAGCTATATTACAGGCTCATCAGTCTATCATCCTTTCTCTTTAGAGCTCTGGCGAATTTGATAGACAGGTACCTAAAAGAGGGACCACTCAAAGAATTCCCTCTACATAAATTACAGTGCGCCTACAGCCCTGGCAAACCTGCGGAAGCATTGCACTATGTTGCTAGTCGAGCCGAACCTGCGCTAGAGGGACAAGAGATTTGTGCCGCGCTTTACTTGACGTAAAGGGACCCATCGACAAGACAACATTTGAGTCCATACGCATTGTTGCAAAGGAACATGGCATCAATGATACCAAGTGCAACTGGATTGACTATATGCTGAGAAGCAGAATACGCCTTGCGGACAACGTCTTGTTGTTTTTGCGCTAAGTATGTCTTCTATCAGTTCCGATCTGACTATTCTGCTTCTGTATACTACTTCTGTGTTGTACGTGGTAGTAGACTCGCTACTTACCAAACTCAATACCAGACCATTCCACACAGTAGGCTATGCAGATGACTAAGCTATAATGGTTAGTGGTAAATTTCCGAACATAGTCTCTGGATTATTAAAACAGGCATTGAGGATGACATAGGAATGGTATAAAAAGTACCACCTCTCTAACAATCCAAGTAAAGCAGTCATTATCCATTCACGAGGAAGACACAACTAGGAAACCTTGGAGAGCCCTCCCTCAATGAAATAAAGCTGCCCTGGTCCACCGAAGTTAAAAATCTGGGTGAAACGCTTGATAAAGAACTCAGGTCGAAAAATGGTGGTAAATATTACGACAAAGGCCCTGCGGGTGTTCGGCATATGTCGTTCCACAACGTTAAAACTTGGGGGCTAAAGCCCAAAGTGATACGATGGCTGTACTTGACAATGATAATACCTATTATCACATACGTTCGCATAGTGTGGTGGCCAAGAACAAAACTTGCCTGATGCAAAGCGCCACTCACCAGGCTACAAATAACAGTGTGTCTCGAGATACAAGTGCTTTCAGGACAACACTTATAGCAGCGATTGAGAGATACCTCAATATACCTCCTCCGTATATGATGGTTGAACTCGAGGCAAGGAAGACATTGCATCGTCTTGCTGTTGCTGGACTATGGCATGCCTCTAAGCCAAAGACTAACCATACAAAATTCGATGGAAATGAAGACCTGGATCGGGTAACAAGCATGATATCCATTAAAATGCAAACTATGTTTGTGTTCTAATATATACACACATCAGCACGGTCTAGGGATATTTCATACTCAATTAAATAACTCGAAAAGTACTGGCCGCATTGGAATCTTTTATACACCGATTTTTTTGTAATTTATCTCAGACCAATTCCAAATTCAAATTTTCGAAAATTCTTTTGTTTCAGTGGCATAAAAATGTCTTGATGTGTAGGAGAGGGAATTTTCATTTGTGCGAAATTTAGAAAACAATACGAATTACGTTTAGTTACAGTTTTTTTTCATTTTTAAACGAAAGATAAAGTTATAATTGAGGTATTGTAGCCATGCAACGCCAACATTTGACGAGGGCGGAGATGTTACGAGCTGTGGGAATGCTGGAAGCTGGGTCTGTTCAGCGTAATGTTGCTGAGGCCATAGGGACCCACCAAAATGTAATTTCAAGATTGTGGACACGCTATCGTGCCACAGGTGAAGTAGCGGAGAGGCACCGGGGGCCAAGTCGCATCACTACCCCCAGACAAGACCGATTTTTGCAAATTACTGCGCGAGCTCAACCAAATGCAACGGCGACTCAATTGGTCCAAAGGCTGCGAGTGGAACACCAAGTGCTTGTGAGTGACCAAACTGTAAGAAGGCGACTGCATGAAAGCAATCTACGCTCTCGTAGACCACTCCGGGTCCCACCTTTACGGAGAGGCAATCGTGGACGACGATTAGAATGGGTTCGGAACCACGTGGACTGGGGCCGTGAGCAATGGTCCAATGTGCTGTTCACGGATGAGTCCAGGTTCGGCTTCCATCCAGATTCACGAAGGACGCGTGTTTGGCGAGTTCCTGGACGATGGAGCCGTCTTCAGAACCCTCAGGAAGTTCACCCATACCAAGGAGGAACAATTATGGTTTGGGCAGGAATTCGTCTTGGAGGACGGACGGATCTCGTTTGGGTGCGGGGCAATATGACGGCAGAACGATACGTCCAACAGGTGCTGGGGCCCGTAATCTTGCCCCACAGAACACAAATGGGGCAAGATTTCCTGCTCATGCACGACAATGCTCGGGCACACACGGCGAGAACGGTAGCAGCTTGGTTACATACACACAATGTTAGGGCCTTAGACTGGCCTGCTCAATCGCCAGATCTAAATCCCATTGAGCATGCGTGGGATATGCTGCAAAGAAGAGCTCTGAAGGAAGTTCCTGAAAATCTGGCTACAGAATATCAACTTTTTGCGCACCTCAGAAGGATATGGAACAATATTCCGCAGCAAGACATTGACAACCTTGTTCTGAGCATGCCGAATCGTTGCCGATGTGTTATGAACATCATGGGCGCTTTCTCAGACTACTAACTTCAAGTTTATAAACACAAATTAAATGATTTTTCTATTTTTTTCAGTTGTTACTCATAAATTAAAAGTTAATTCATATACGGTTTCCGTCTATGCTTCATTTTTTTCCATAAAATCCTGAAATTTTAATCGAAGTACCTTAACCATTTAAAAAAAATGGTAGAATATTAAATAACGTATCTTTTAAGTATTTACATGTCATATAAATAATTAACACATTGATGGTAATTCGCTCTTTTAAAAATATCCCTAGACCGTGTTGATGTGTTTATATAATCCCAACAATAAAGGACAGGACGAAGGGACTAGATCCACCCGAAAAAGATAGTCTGGTGTGGTACACTGATGGATCCAAAATGGAATCAGGTACAGGACCGGGAATATACGCAAAAGGTTGCAAATGTAGCAAAAACTTAGGAAAGGTGGCAACTGCATTCCAAGCAGAAACATATGCCATAATTACCTGTGCTCAAGAGAATATAGATAGAGAAACCTGAGATAAATCCATAAATATTCTTAGTGGCAGTCAGGTTGCAATCAAAACCATGGCATCCCATAAAGTTGACTCCAAACTTGTTCTGGATGCTATCCAAACCCTAAACAAACTTGAAAAGAATAAGACTGATGTGGGTCCCTGGGCACATAGGAATCCAAGGTAACGAAGTGGCAGATGATGAACTGGCTAGAGAGGGCTCAGCAAATGATTTTGTGTGTCCAGAACCATGTGTAGGGATTTCGACGTGTCTCGTACAGGGAGTTTGCAGATCATAGACAAAAAACACATTGGCTGTATAATACCGGTCTGGAATACTCCAAGAAATTCCTGGGTTCTACGTTCAAAGCACGGGAATGCATTTGGAATATGAACAGGGGGCAAATCCGCTACCTGCTTGGGGCCTTTACTGGGCACTTTGGAACCAACGACATGCTCATGAAGATGGGTCTAACCGCGACACCCATGTGCAGGTTGTGTGGGGAACATGTGGGACGCATGGAGCACCTTCTGTGCACATGCGATGCACTGGCTGTTAATCGAATGTCTCTAGGGGTTGGATATCCAAAACCAGAAGACTATATAAGCTCATTTCTCCTAGTCTCATTGTAAAACTCATGAAGACTTTTCAACGAGATTGGAGAGGAGTAGTTTATCTAGGGGACCACAATAGATTCCAATGGGTCGAAGTATCCGAGTTAATTCTCGGCCCCTCCACAGGATAAGATAAAAAGATAACAGGGGCCAGATAACTAGAGGAATTCGGCGAGTCAAGAAATGTGTACAATGTAGTTAGTGCCCTTTGCTCTCTGCGCTGGTGGATGGGAAACCACTTCAGAAGCGACCGATGCGCAGAGACATGATCATATTTAGGTGAATTGAAAACAAATCGAATACAGTAATTTAGAAGACGGTCAAGTTTGTTTAAAAGATCTGCATTCAGATCATAGTAGCACACGTCACCATAATCGATGATAGGAAATATTAGCGTCTGCACAAGCATTGTCTTTGTGTTCGATGTTAAAAAGTTTTTCAGACGACACAGAGCCTGGAGCGTACCAGTAACCTTCTGACTGACACTAACAACTTGAATTTGCCAGCTCGGGGTTATATCAATATGTAAACCTATATCCTTCACGTCAGTGCTAAACGAGACGATCGTACTGTCGAATAAAATAGGTGGGAAAGTTGCACCATCCACTTTGGCGATGCTTCGAGGAATCCTAATGATGATTGCCTGACACTTTTTGGGGTTTACAGTAACGCCAAATCTATCGGACCATGTTTTAATTGCTAAGAAGTCTTTATTTAATTTGTCGATTGCGTCAGTTATTTCATTGACTTCAGTGTGCATATCATCTGCAAACAGATAATATGCACACTTAAGTTCGGAAGTAATGAGATTAATAAAGATAGATAACAAAAGAGGTGAAAGAATGCCGTCTTGAGAAACGCCATTTTCCAAGTCACACCAACGAGATGTTAGTAGTATTAAGACAAAAAATTAATAGGAATAACGGAAACAAAGAACAATGGTAGACTTTCATACATAAAATTTGTTGAAAAGAAATGATAGCGTCTATACGTAAAAAAATCTTAAAATGCGTTGCGTCAGTCCCTGAGTAACTTAGTCAAAGAATTTTGTCCTGAGAGGGCCTAGAAAAAAAGATATTTAGATTTGAGCTTCTTTAGGTTATGTCTTATGTCACTTGGAGCTTTATAAGGTTTTTTTATTACATACAGACAGTCAACCTTTAGTGGGTACCTACTGAAAATATTTATACGTACTTACTTCGTTGGGTCAAAAGTACGCTTGTATGGTTTCTCTAACACTCAATTGCCTTAAAGGTTGATGATTGTGGGAAAAGCGAAAGAAGTTAGACAGGATCGTAGGTACCAAGAGGAAGAATGATTTCTTTGCCTACATCTACGGGGAAAAGGTGTGACTTGCCGGGGAGTGATATGAAGTTTCGAATGACGTTATTGCTACGCACGCTATATCGAAATCCACTGTTGCGAATAGCATCCGATCAAACTTTAGAGAAGAGCTATGACATATTTCAAGCGAACACAATTTTACTCTCTCTGTAGAATGACCCAAATCATTTATACTTAGTGGTATAGACAAACAGCTCCGTGTCAGTTTTATCATCGTTGCGTAGGTAGTTCTTGGTAATCGCTTGGTCGCGAGTTCGATTTCCAGACTAATTCAGATTGGAATATGCTATTCGCAACAGTGGATTTCGGTACCAAGACTTTCATACTAGCGTACCAGTCAGTATTTAGAAACCGCGTGTTCGCGACAACGTCATTCGATATAGCGGTTTTCGACTCAATGTGTTTTCGAACTGGCATACCACACGTAATATTTTTCGAAATAGCGTGCGTCGCTGAGACGTTATTGTCTTTCGAAACTTCATATCACTCCCGACTTGCCGATATACATACATACATAAACTCTCGCCGTTTTCCCATGGGGTAGGCAGAAACTACAGAACGCCACCTGCTACGATCCTTACATACTTCTTTTGCTTCATTCACATTCATACATCTAGTCATACTCACTCGCCGGTTATGAGTACTGCACACCTGGCCTTTTTGAAGAACATCACCTATTAGGTCTATGTATGTCTTTCTAGGGCGTCCCCTCCCAGCGTTTCCATTTCGTAATTCGCCTTTTATTAGTCCTCTCAACATGGCCAAACCATCTTAACATACTTTTTTAAATTTTAGTCACTACATCTTCTTTTAAACCACAACGTTGTCTTATTACCTCATTTCTCAACCTATCATTTAAAGTTACACCACACATACAGCATACAGAATTTATCATAGGTACTTGTAATTAATAAAAAATGAAACAATTCTACATTTTTATATTTTTATTCCCCATCATCATCTTCTCTTATAATTAAAGAATCTAAAAACTCTACTGGCACTGTGATAATAACTTGATGTCTTGCCTATCCTAAATACCACACCAGAGTCATCATAACATATATATGGATATACCCAGCTACAGAGTAAACTAGTGACTCTTGGACCGAGTGTCAGGGCAGGATAGAGGCGCAACGTGTTAAGCGAATGTTGCAGTTAACACATAGGATTCGCGTTAATCTGCTACGATCTCTCATAGTGGTTCAAATAAAACGCTCTTCAATAAGCCAAACGGTGGGGCAAAATCGGAGTCCAAAGGGGCGATAGCACAGTCACGCAGGGCAAGATCAGAATCCTTTAGGTACGCACAAGTCAAGTAACACAAAATGAAACGAACATCAGTCCGTAAGCAAGCCAATTCAAATAGAAATAAGAAAAATAGCAAAAAACAAAACGAACACAACCAATACGAAAAGCACGGGAGCATGTGAACAGACCGCTTTTTTCGTGACAGTGACATTTCATTTTAGTTAGAGTTGACATTTCATTATGTTTGAGGTATTGGATAATTGCATGAAGTATTTCTTATGAAACCTTTTTTCAACCATAACACTTTTATTTTTGATTATTACTGATAGTACAGTTATTAGTTATAATAAATTCCTATGAAAAACATATTGAACCTTTATGTGGTTTTACAAATATATACGAAAATAGTAAATGGCAACACTTGAAAGTGTAAAATGGTTCTTAAAAATACTTTAATCATTTGATATTCCCATAAATGCATGTATTTTACTGTGGTTTTATGGAAATAAGATTTTATTTGAAAAATCATTAAACTCTTTCTATATTATAAGATTTTCTAGACGCTTAAATTTGTATCAACTATTATTCTGCCATTGTTCTTTGAGTTATTTTTACGTATTTTATTTTTTTTGTGACAGAAACGAATCGCTGCAAAACCGACTTCACGTAGTTTTGTCTGCCCTACCCCTAGAGTGTTATATAAAATCGCGTAGACGCGTAGGGGCGAGGCGGCCCGTCAGCCGAAGCTGCGGTAGTGAGCGTTAAACACATCTGCGACGAGCAGCTCGCGTGGGATCGCCAGAGCCCCGCAGCGCTGGAGTCGTGACAGAAACCATGCCTGATTGCCTGCTGCCTGTTGCATGCTGCATGCTTGCTTGCATGCTGCATGCAGCTGCATGCATGGTGTATGTTTGTTCAGATTTTTGCATGCTGCATGCTTGCTTGCTCCATGCATGGTGTATGCTTATTAACATGTTTGCATGCTGCATGTATGGTGTATGCTTGTTTGCATGCTTCTTACAGGAAAAAAGCCCACAGACATTTTAGGAGTTTATTATTATGCGTATTTGTTATGCATTAAAAAAATATGTTTTAATATCATTAAGCGTAAACAAATTTGCGCTTTAGAATGTTATGGTTAAACATTATTATGATTATAGTAATTATGGTTCAAAATATTATGCGTACCTAAGCTGTTATGCAAAAATAATGTTATGCGTAAATATAATTAGGGTAAACAAAAGTATGCCATGTTATATTATGACAAAAAAAATTATGCAAATGCAATGGCCGAGTGGGGTATTTTTCTAACCCGGACCTTGAACCCCAAGCTAGCAAGCGCCCATTAACGTGGTAAAATACATTGCTGATTCTATTTTTCTTCTTGGTTGTAGTTATTGTATGTTGTGGTTTGTTTTTTTCTGTAAAACGTAGTTGTTTTCTGTTGGTTTTTAATGCTACTAAGGTGTACAGTAACTATGTTGTAGGTAAATATACATTCCTAGTAAATGTTGGTCTTATTATGCCATATTTTATTGTTAAAACTTCATTTGTTATTACTTTGAAGCGTTTCTAGACATAAGGAAAATATTGCTTCGGGGCGCCTATTCTGGCGCTTTTGTAAAATTGAATAATATTATATTATTTTGTTTAAAAAATTGTTTTTGCTTCAAAGTTATTGTTTTTGCTACAGACTAGTACACACTAGTAGCACCTTTTTGGTTTTTTCTAATTTAAATTTTATTTTCATTTTTACTAATTTCATTAAAAAAAAAACCAGACGTTCTTTAATTATATTGTAACAGCACGGAGAACGTTATTGTTTTTTTTAACTTTTTGATTTTCTTAGCGTTGCACCACTTATCCATCTGATCTATTGTATAATAAATTTTCATCATGTTACCAGTTAGGTTTCTGTCTTTGCAAAAATCTGAGCTAGATTATGAAGTTCGAATTAGGGGTGTTACTGCTGCGTCTACTGTTGAAGAGCTACGAAAACAGATAGTCAAATTAGCACCAGATTTTCCATCCGATCACATATTAGAGTCCCCACTTGATGTAAGACAGGATCTTAAGGGTTGTTTGGAGGTCCTCACTAAAATACAAGGTAATCTTGATACACCTGATCCTAGTGTACCTACTATTATGCGGATTCAGAATATGCTGAACCATTTGCACAACCGTATTGTGAGGATAACAATTGGTGATGAATGCAAAAAGGAATATGACGATACAGTCAAAGGTTACAAGTTGCTTTCTCAAAGATTTTCTGCTCTTCAAGCTAAAAGACCAGTAACTGGTGCATCTTACAACACGTCTACCAGTTCTTGTAATGAATCTGTACCTTCAGCGGCGGATGTACAAAACGCGATTTCGGTGACATATGTGATCGGAGCTCATCGGATTTAAGTAAATTAAAATGTAACGGTACAACTTGTGTGCGCTCTTTTATACAACGTGTTGATGAATTTATCGAAGCTCGAAATATAACGTCAAATAAAATAATTAGTTTCGCTACCGAGATTTTTCAAGGCGATGCTCTTCATTGGTTCCGTGCAGTGAAAGACAGAGTTTCTTCTTGGTCAGACTTAGTTGTCCTATTGAAGGAGAATTTTGATCAATATGACTAAGACTATCGCCTTATCTCCGAAATTCGCTCTCGTACTCAGGGAGAACGCGAAAACATTACCGTTTATCTCTCGATTATGAATGGAATGTTCTCGCGTTTATCCAAGTCTGTTTCCGAAGCGGATCAGCTAGAAATCCTTCTCCACAATATTAGGCCATGCTATGCCAGCACGTTAGCCTCTGCGGCTCAAATCTCGACGATAGATACCTTGCGTTCTCTATGTCGTAATTACGAGACCATTCAGGCTCGCCTGTCTCAATTCCAAGAACCTCCTAAGGTTACTTCAGACACTCTGGCTCCTGAATTTGCTTATTCTAAAGATTTACGTACGACAAGTAACAGAACTACTAATAATTATAATAATTACAACAATAATAACTATAATAAAGGATACAACTCGAGGAAGCATAATAATAACCAACCTAATAATGGTAACAATAAAAATCAAAACTATATACATGCCGTGGAAGTAAATAAAAATCAGCCTTATTGTCCTAGATGCCGTAGTAACTCACATCACATCCGTCAGTGTCAAGCTAAACGTGATATTGTTTGTTTCAAGTGCGGTAAGAAAGATGTGAAAACACCTGATTGTCCTGACTGCAATAAGACTAAAAATTCAAAAAACTAAATGAGCAGAATTGTAGAAATATTTATTCTGACAAGCAAGATTGGAAGAATTGGCTTGATTTTGTGAAAACATTTTCTTCTACGTACAAAATATCTACAATTCTGCAAACAAAACCCATAAATGATCCTAGACCATATGTCAACATAAAAATTAACGACATAAACGCTTGTGGCTTGCTAGATTCTGGAGCTGCAGTAACAATTTTGGGCAATAATTCCCATTTAAATTTACGGAATTGCACTTTGCACCAGGATCACCACATTGAAATGATAGCAGCTGGCGGCCAATTATTGAAAGACATTGGTTATTTAAATTTGCCAATTACATTTGAAGGCCAGTTTCATATTATAAAGGCTTATGTTGTTCCAGAAGTAGACACCTCGATTATTTTAGGTGTAGACTTTTGGCGAGTATTTCAGATTTGCCCAAAATATTTAGGCAGTATTCAATTGTCCAATACCTCTTTGGCAGAGATTAAAACAAACAATAGTGAAACTTTCATATATTCTTATGAAAATTTATTAGAATCACAAAAAGCAATAGCAGATAACATAATAACACAGTTCAAGTCAATATCAACTGAAAACAAGGGTTTAGGTAGAACAAATATGATTATTCACCGAATTGATACTGGCGACGCCCAACCGATAAGACAGAGATATTACAGAATGTCCCCCGAGAAACAGCGCATTCTAATGGAACAAGTAGATGAAATGTTGTCTCTTGATGTAGTTGAGCCTTGCGAAAGTGCCTGGTCCTCCCCTGTCCTTATTGTAAATAAAAAGAACGGTCAACCTAGGTTCTGCCTTGATAGTAGAAAGCTCAATGCAGTCACGAAGCGCGACGCTTATAGTTTGCCATATGTTGCTGAGATTCTAGACAGCCTTCGCGACTCTAAGTACCTATCGAGCGTAGACCTCTCAAAGGCTTTCTGGCAAATTCCTATTGCAAAAGAGGATCGCGACAAGACCGCATTTTACGTACCCGGTAGAGGAACTCTGCGTTTTAAGACCACCGCTTTTGGACTGACTAACGCGCCTGCTACACAACAGCGTTTAGTAGATCTGCTCTTCAATGATAGGGAATTTAAAACCTTTGCTTACTTAGATGACATTATTATCATCAGTTCCACATTTGAAGAACACGTTTCTCGTCTCTTACGTGTTTTGGATAAATTAAGTCAGGCAAATCTTACAGTAAATTTCGACAAGTGCAAATTCTTTCGAAGTGAACTTAAATATCTGGGATACATCGTTGATGCACGTGGTTTGCGGACGGACCCTGAAAAGGTGGAAGCTATCATTAACTTCCCTACCCCTACTAGTAGAAAGGAACTAAAACGCTTTCTCGGTACAGCTACCTGGTATCGACGTTTCGTCCCTAATTTCAGTACAGTCGCTGGACCATTAAATAAGTTAACAGCTAATGGTAAAAAAGCTCCACCTTTCCTGTGGTCTCCAGAAGCTGACTCGGCCTTCAATGCTTTAAAAAAATGTCTCGTTACCGCACCAGTACTTTCATGTCCAGTTTACGACATGCCCTTTGAAGTACACACTGACGCTAGCAATTATGGAGTTGGTGCCATGTTAACACAGACCCTAAATGGAAGAGAACACCCCATCGCCTACATGAGCAGATCTTTAACCAGTGCCGAGAAAAACTACAGCATCACCGAAAGGGAGACTCTCGCTGTGTTGACTGCACTCGAGCACTGGCGTTGCTATCTCGAAAACGGGCAGACATTTAAGGTGTATACCGACCATTCCGCGTTAAAATGGTTCCTTTCGCTCGATAATCCGACAGGCCGACTGGCTCGTTGGGGTGTGCGTTTGTCATCATTTAATTTTGAAATCAAACACCGCCGCGGAGTTGACAATGTCATTCCAGACGCACTTTCTCGTGCTTTTCCTAATGCCGCAATCTGTCTTGCCAACGCTGTTGTAAATACAGACGATACATGGTATAAAATGATACATAATGGTTGTCTTAATGATCCTAGCCATTTCCCAAATTTTATGATTAAAAATAATTCTTTGTTTCGTATTTCTAAAAATAAATCGCCGCTTACAGCTGAATTCACGTGGAAAGAGGTGGTCCCTAATGAATTTCAAGAGCAAGTGATTGCTGAGAATCACTCAGAGCCAACAGCTGGACATCTTGGCATTTTTAAAACTTATAGGCGTTTATCACTTAACTACTATTGGCCTGGAATGCACCAATCCGTCACCAAGTTTGTTGGTTCCTGTTCTGTTTGTTTAACCTACAAAGCACAAAATCACACTACATTGGGTGAAATGGGTCGTCCTAAGCAATGTTCGAGGCCTTTCCAGATGATCTCAATTGATTTTGTTGGCCCCCTTCCGGTTACTCGCAAGCAGAACAGCTATATGCTCGTGATCACTTGCTGTTTCTCAAAATTTTGCCATATCTTTCCTCTACGTCGCGCAACTTCGGACGCGGTGATTAAAATACTAGAGGATTCGATATTTCTAGTTCATGGTATTCCGCAAACCATTTTTTTGGACAACGGTAGTCAGTTCATCAGTTCTGCGACTGATGCCTTATTTAAAAAATATAAAATCCCTAACGTGTACTTCACACCTAAATATACACCGCAAATAAACACCGTTGAGCGATACAATAAGACAATCGTAACTAGTTTGGCAACATTTGTTGAAAACGACCATAGAACTTGGGACACTTTTATTCCCAAAGTACAGTTCGCAATCAACAACTCAGTCAATGAAGCCACCGGTTATACACCTTCTTTCCTTGTGTACGGTAGAGAGCTCGTCCTGTGTGGATCGCATTACACGGATAGCGATCTAGGCGATGAGGTATTATTCTTGCCGCGCGATTTGTATGCCGAAAACCTAGGTTGTCTTTCATCAGTATTTAATGATGTGCAGGCTTCATTGTGGCAAGCACATGTAAAGAATACTGCACATCTACGTAGGAAACCCGCAGAATTTAATGTTGGTGATTTTGTTTTTAAACGTACCTTCATTCTAAGCGACAAGGACAAATACTTTAGTAAAAAAATAGCACCGAAATTTTTAAAATGCCGAGTTATCGAAAAGCGATCACCTCTCGTATATGTTTTAGAAGATATGTCCGGTAAAAATATAGGCGTCTGGCATATCAAGGATTTAAAGTTAGTAAATAATATGAACAAGTAAAAATAAATCAAATATGTACGGGGAAACATAAAATATTATCTATTCTTCTTCAAATTGTAATTATCATTTTAGTCACCTGTGCAATTATCACAGATGATCTTTTTTTCATGAAAGGTCACGTCAACAACACTCTTATTATACTTTGTGCCTCGTCCTCGAGATTAGTACCTGTAATTAATGATTATTATTTACATGTAGTACCGGCTACGGGAGGCTACTCAAATCACTATGTTTTAGAGACAATATTTTTTTTTTCTTGCCCTGGCAGCTCTGTGTCGACTGTCAACTTGTCATTCGCGGTTTTAGTGCGGCGCTATTCAACACTTAGCTAAACTTTTAAATACAAAGAACAGTTTTTAAAAAGTTGGAAAATGCCAAAAAGGAAACATCATTGTCAACCGAGGAATACGAGAGAATCAGGTGAAAAATGAAAAAAACCTGGAAACTATTTAAAACAAAAATCGTCTCAAGAGTCGACGCCATATTTAGACCCACAAGGTACCTAACTCTGTAAAAATATATTTTGATTTAATTGTACATATATCTACAACTATTTTACCAATCCTATGGCTTAAACTTGCATCTCTAACAAATAATGCACTTCGGGCAAGCCATCGGGCCGTCCCACTGCATATTCACGAGATTATCAATCAAAAGAAATGTATTTCTATTGTCTAACGACTGTATTCGAGCTGAAAATCGGACTGTCTCACAACATTAAATAATTCTTAAACAAATAATGCATTTCGGGCAAGCCATCGGGCTGTCTCACACGCATACTTACGAGATCATCATAATTTAATTATTTTACCCGAGCAGAATATCCGACTGTCTCACAACATTCAATAATTCTCAAACAAATTATGCATTTCGGGCAAGCCATCGGGCTGTCTCACCGCATACTTAAGAGATCATCATAATTTAATTATTTTACCCGAGCAGAGTATCCGAAAGTCTCACAACATTCAATAATTCTCAAACAAATAATGCATTTCGGGCAAGCCATCGGGCTGTTTCACTGCATACTTACGAGATCATGAAATATAATATAATTCTTTTACCTAACGAATGCACTCGGGCAGATCATTGGACTGTCTAAACAACATTCAATAATTCACTGGTTTCGTTCAATTCTTTGGAATTGCTACACCCACCAGATTTTATAACTCGGTTATCAACCGGCAGTAAAACAATGGTTTGTAATCATTCCAGGCAAAGTCCTGGACGACGATGCCACAAATGAAATGAAAACAATTAAAGTCGAATATGACCAATAAAATACCAAAATAACCACGAACACTAGTGATCTCCCTCACAATTCCAGGCCGGAAACACACAGACGCTCTCAAAATTCATTGGGTTGACCCAACATTGAACACAGAGTATGGTGATGGGGCCGAACTCCACAAGGAAGTGGCCAGCTGTCTGGAACATCTTGCAACATGAGGCTTGTTTCCATAGAGACCACAGGCTGGTATTTCCCCTACAGCTCCTTGCGCAGGGAAAATAAACGCTGACATTGAACGTGACAAAACTTGGGGCTCTTATGCTATACAACAAAATGCCCAAATTATTGATAAACAAGGCCATAGAAGCAAAACAAAGACTACTCAGCACCATCTCCATCCTAGGAGCAACATTATCCAAAGTATTGGATACAAAATAAAATTATACAGATCTATTAAGTTGAATAATGGATACCACTCGTACCTTATGTGAAGTTCAACATTGTGAGTTGTGACTCAATTACTAGATGCAAATTTAGCTGCGGCTCAATAAAAAAGGACCTTAAGGGCAAGTTCAAAACACAAAGATGGAAAAATATCAGTTCGGGTAAACACTTGCTGAAACTCTTCGAGCTGGAAAAGTGGCTTCTAAATCAGGTGCTGCAACAGCACCCAAAGCCAAGAAAGAACCCAACACATTCTAAGCAAAATACTCGAAAGCTCCACTAGCGCCACAAGGGCGACAGGAGAACAGGGAGCCTGTCTATAGCCTGAGTCAGCCATACAATATCCTTTAGGTGGTCATTACATCTCACCTCGACGCCGCTAAATTCAGTAAGGTACCCTGGTTGCTTATAAATTCTTATAAATAGTGGTAATTTATCACTGATGATAAGACCATGTTATCATGGATTGAGGGTTTCATGGGTGTCCACAACACTTTAAGATAGCCCAGCTGCAAAAACACTATAAGATGCAATATCTAAGTGCCAGCCTTGGAAAAGGAAAATTTGTCTCAAGTTTTTCTTAAGACAAAAACCCAATGGCAATAAAGCCTTAATAAGTGCATTGATGTAAGTCGTTTCAAACTTGAAGACTTGTGCACAGAATTAAAAATGTTATCAAATGATAGTTCCATGGCCATACATAAAATACATTAAAGATTCTCTTATAAAATATCACAAAAATTCTAGCAAATATCTAGAATACCCTCTTGGAAAATTGTATAAGTTCGATCTACTGCCATTTGGGTAAAACACTGCACCTTACATTTTCACTAAAGTCATGAAATCTGCCAACAAATTACCTAAGATCCTGTGGCCATTAATTGTTGACTGAAAATATTGAAAACACTAAGAAGTTAATCACAAGTTAGTAAATAACAAACTTACACCCATTAATAATGGTATATTTTTGGGATATATATTATTGATAAAAGACTTATAACTGTCATGTAACATTACCTACAGATAAGAAAAACTTATCTATTATGAAATCTGACAATTTATATGTTTTGTAGGACTAGGTACTGCTCTCAGCGTGCCCTACTATTGAATATGGATGGCTTTATATATACCAAACAACTAGAATGTGTAAAATCCTAAACCTCCAAGGTGAAGTAAATTATGAAAAATACATAGATATCCCTACAATAATTCCCTGAATGGTGGCCATATGCCATTCATTCGGGGGGGAGGGGGGACTGCCTGTGGGGATGAGATTGCTAGGGGCCAGTGGTCAGACAAGGAATGTGAATATCAAATGAATTTTAATTGGATTTATTAGCATCATTCTTTGTCTTTTTAAATATTTGGTAAACTTTTCAATAATTGTGAAATACTCTTATGTATAAACAATCCAACAGCAATATAGGCTGCATTAATCGAATGGGTAGAATTCATTACCCTCATCTCTTCAACTTAGCCAGCGGCATTGGTGTGAAAACCATTATATTTCATTTTCGCTCCTTACATTAGGTTGACTGAAAATCAAGTAGTTGATACTGTATTGCAGAAGTCACATCCCGATGTAGAATGGGAACTAAAAGAAAATGCATATCATTAATAATTGAAAGATAAATTTGGAATTCTGAAATTTACCTATCTGTAAGTCACATTAACAAAAAATATGACAAATACATAACAATTGACCCATTTACAGTATACTGGTAACCAATTTTCTTTTCTGCGTTTCCACCATTCTCAATCATATTAAAATATCTACGAAAAATCATAATGGATAAGGCTAAGGGCATTATTGTGGTCACCATGGCCAACTCTGCCCGATTGGGCACTTCTCATAATATAGAGATGATCATACTTAAACCTAATGAAAATAATAAAGTATCTCACACCAAGGGAAAAATCCATACCAACCTTACTCTGGCTGTCGGAGTCTAGTGTGTAGGTAGTGAAGTCTATTATGACGAAGCATACTACCATCATCAATAGAAATTATGATAGCATCTCTATCAGAAAACTTTTCCAAACAATTGACTCATGTTTAATAAACTGGTATAATTTAAAAAAAAAACTAAAAATATAATAATAACATCTTGAACAGCAATGGTATTATAATTTCTTAACAGAAGTTTCTAATTCTAATAAAAAATATATCAAATGCATAACTGTCACAAATTGGCATTATCACTGATAATACCTTGAACATTAATGTACTCTGAAAATATTTTAAGGGCATGTTCAGACTACCTTTTACCTGGCCAAAAATACAATGCCACCTGGGAAACATCCCAGATTCTGGAAGTATTAGGAATTTGGTACCCAAATGAGATGTTGTCTCTAGAACAACTGTCAAAAATAATATCAAAGTATAGAAATAGAATGAATGCATATAACCAACAAAATTTCAGATCTCAAAAAATCTCTTATATATGAACTAAATCAATCAATACTTCAGACAAAGAACAGTAATATATCCAGCTGATACCCTTGTAGCCCACATTAATTAACATATAAGAATTATTTTAGGCACCAAGAAACCATACCACATTAATGTCCAAACAGACTATCAGTCGTTGGATTAAGTGTACTTTAAAGACTAGCAGTATTGATGTAGGTACCCATATATTTAGCTCACAGAACATGCCACGCTGCTACTTCTAAAGACAGGTGTGACAATTTATGAGATACTAAAAACAGCAGGCTGGAGTTACAACTCAAGTACATCTGGAAATTTTATAAAATACTTATAGTGTAAGGGATCAAAATGATTTAGCAAGATAAATCTTTAGCTGTGATTAAAGATATCTTATTTAACTAACATGTACTAACTAATACAACAACCAGCAACTTTAACTTATAAGGAAGGAGTATCAGTATAAAATGTAATGTTAAGGAAACTAACAATAGTAATAAAAAAGCAAAACTGTATTTTGTTAAAACAGATATATGTATAATATTAACTAAATGGTTAATTAAGAACTTTAGTTTTCCAATGACACCTATGATTGTTATTCTATAAACAAACCTTAATATTGATATTAAGTTGGCAACAAATATTCTGTTAAAAAGATAATTAAGAATATATATAAACATTTTGGTTAAGAACCTATGTTACTTAAAAGCAACTGTGATTGTTAGTCTATAAAAAACTTTAATACTTATTGACAATAAATAATAGGCAAATAATATTTTGTTAATAAAGATAATTAAGATAAGAATAATAATTAAGAAAATGACTGAATGGTTGATGCTGAATATGAACCTTTGATATCTAATGACAACTTAGATTATTAATCTATAAACATTATAACAATGAGAATAAGAAAGTAAATAAAAATTTTGCAAAAACAAATAATTAAGAACATATCTGAATGAACTGATTAAGAACCTATGTGTGAAACCTATGGACAACCATGATGGTTGGTCTATAAAAATATAATTAAGAATTTTAAAGAAAGAAAGCTTTTACTTCACAAATTCATCATAGTGTATGTGATAATTCCAGAACTTAACTCTCAAAGTCTACATGTAAATAATAATCATTAATTACAGGTACTAATCTCGAGGACGAGGCACAAAGTATAATTTATGATTAAACGAACTTACCCTAAGTGAAGTTCTATCATAATTATACGAAGTGCCTCGTCCGAAGAGATTAGTAACACCCTCCCAACCCTAAGGTATAACCCAGAAGCGTTCTGGAAATATCTATAAAACATCATAACTCTAAACTAAATGACAAGTTGACAGCCGACACAGAGCTGCCAGGGCAAGAAAAAAAAAAATATTGTCTCTAAAACATAGTGATTTGAGTAGCCTCCCGTAGCCGGTACTACATGTAAATAATAATCATTAATTACAGGTACTAATCTCTTCGGACGAGGCACTTCGTATAATTATGATAGAACTTCACTTAGGGTAAGTTCGTTTAATCATAAATTATGTTGTTGCCGTTTATTTATTATCAAGATGACGGTATGTTAGGTTGAGAGAAAGAGGAAGTACGAATGAGTAGTGTTAATTGCAATTTGAGGTAAGCGGTCGGGTTTTCTTAAAGAATAAAACCCTTTCCGTGACGAGGGGGGTAATGTAACGTTATACGTACATTGTTTGATATAATTCCATAGTTTTACCATTTTACAAAAAAAAAAAAAATACATTCAATCCTAATCCTATTTAATATCTGTAAAAAAATATAATAATATAACTCTTTGAAACATAAATTCATCAATACGATGCGCCATACTATTGGCGTTCGATGAGTACCTACTCGCAATTCTTTTGTCTGCGCTCGGCTGATCCCGCCACATAGATAACGGTCGCAGGCGCACCGCGTCCGCACCCGCCTTTCCCCACCTGAGCGACAGACATACGCCACCCGGCTGCAGAAACGAACGCTCATATCTACTTGACGGTCTCTGCTACGCAGCTAAAAGTTATTCCCTTTTTCGCGCGTAACCGTCACACATAGTTGTTCGCCTCGCAATACATTGTGAATGTATTCATAAGTGATTTTCCAACCCCAGCTTGGGTAAGTGGTGCACATTATTATATTGTATCATGATATCATCGTCACTTACTGACTTTTAGAGCTTGTTTGTTTACATTCATAAAACATGTAATTTAGTTTCATTTTCATAGTAGCTACATTTAAACATCTTCGCACATCATTGTCATCTAGCTTTGATCTATTTAGCTAACTGTGAAATGGCTTAATATATTTTCCAATTCATCTTTCATTTCTACCCACATTATTTTAAAATAATTTAAATTATTATTTCATTACATTGTAATCTCCGTGTCTGATTGTGAACATCCACGGCATCACTACTACGGGCCTAGTGCTCCCATCACGCCGTAGTCGTGGATGCTCACAGGAGTTTCTGGAACGCCCCGTAACACCCTTATTTGTAGACGCGTTCCAGGGTTCAAGGTCCGGGTTAGAAAAATACCCCACTCGGCGGCGCTTCCAGTTGGACTCACCAGCCACCAGCCTACGCCCTACTCCAGACTACTCGCCGAGCGCCTGCTTCCACCTGCGGCTTGACTCAGGACAGTACTGGACCACTGAGGGATAAATAGAACACAGCACCTAATTGTAGAACGGCCCGAACACCACCACTGTTGCCCCTCCGGCTTGACTTGGCTTTGGGAAATAAATATATTTGTAAATGGGTTCCGCCTTCTTCTTATTTCACGCCTTATCCCTAGGGACGTTGGAAGAGGGTAGGAGCATAAACCGTTTCAATAGGAAATGTTGCGTAAGATCCTTGTATGTTTGAAAGAGTGAAGCAAGTACATATGTGTGCTTGTGTGTGTCGCCCTAATATCCATAAGAAATTGTCATTTAACCAGTCGCAAATAAATCAGCATATAGCAAACACGTCTTTTAGTTACTTTGAATTCCCTCAAGCAAAAGTGAACCTTAAACCTATAACATTTTGGTCGACATCGAGCCGGATATCTGATCGACTTACGACATTTCATGCACTGAGCGCAATACAAAAGGACAATAGAACAATAGAAGGATTTTACATAAAAAATATGAGTACATTTTAAACATCATTAGTCAATTGTGAATGTAAACAAACCAAGTTATTATAACTACGAAGATACGAAGAAACATTTTGTTTTATAACTAATTGAAGGGTTATTACAACGATATGGCAAATACAGTGGAACAATCTATGTCATTAGTGCACAACAATATAACATTGAGTAAGGTGCAAAAGTTGCACTATTTAAAAACCAGTCTTACGGGAGAAGCCCTGTCGCTGGTGAAGCACGTGCAAGTTACAGGGGTTAACTATGACGGCGCGTTTAGTATGCTGAAGGCGCGTTTCGGTAATAAACGCATTATTGTCAACTCCATATTGAAAAGATTGTTTACACAAAATAAGATACCTGTGCAAACGGCGAATAACATCAAATCGATATTGGATACGACTACTGAATGTCTGAACGCACTGACAAACCTGAATCTGTCAACCAGCTCATGGGATACGCACACACACTCTCTCATTGTATTTATAGTTGTTCAAAAATTTGACCCAGAGACGCATCTTGTATGGGAAGAAGCTGCTTACGATGAAAATGACAACGACTTAACTAAATGGGATGCACTGAAAAAAATCCTACAAAGTTTCGCACGCTCGAGCTTATCACGCCTTCGACCAGAGACAGGCCTACACCTAAGGGAAAAGAATATGCTGTTCACGTGTCCACATTGAATACCACCTCGTCAAAACCAAGATGCTGCGCTTTGTGCGAAAAGGACCACACATTATGCCATTGTGAGGAATTCATAAAACTTAATCCAGCCGAGAGGTGCCAGTATCTGAAACAACACAATTTATACTATAATTGTCTGGCCCAGGACACTCCGCTTATAGATGTCGCCTGAAGATGTCCTGCCGAAAATGTCACAAACGTCAACACACGCTCACGCATCCATCCACGCCAATGACGTCACCAGATCAACCAGACAACAAGACAAGGTTGAAACTTATCAAGATTCTGCAAAATCAGGCGAAACTAACGTTACACTTTCATCGCATGTCGTTGCTAATTTGTCCACTGCATTACTGGCCACTGCCCTTGTACCAGTAAGAAAATATGAATCAGGGCAAGTAACAGTGCTCCGTGCTTTGATTGACCACGGCTCTCAAGCAACGTGCATAAGTGAGAGAGCGGCCCAGATGTTACGATTGAAGAGGGCACCTGTCAATGGCACCATCACTGGAGTCGGCTCAACCAAAACAAACGTTAAACATGCTGCAGAAATCGAACTACTATCCAGATACGACGCTTGTTTCAACCTTAAGGTCAAAACGTACATCATGACGCTGTAACGCTTCTTGCTGGTTTACCTACCTACTAGGTAGCTAGAGGGTAGTAAAGGAAAAACCAACTGAAGGTTAACAAATTTTATTCGACCTCAGGGTCGGGGTTGTCACTCGCGGTCCGAAGTACGTTGCGTAGCCACAAGATAGTGTACCTCTGGCCTTAGCGTTAGAGGCTTCCGGCGATGTGCAAGTGCAGTACAGTTTCCACTCGAGGGTAGGTCCCGGGAAGCTGTGGTGCAGAGTAGATGGTAGGTCGACACGTAGCTCGGCGACACGGAGTAGGCAGCTAACAATGCGTTGGAGTAGGCCAACACACGTGCTAGGTAGTGGTGTGAAGCCGATCTGAAGCCGGGGTAGGAAGGAACCCCAACACTTTGGGGTAAACTTCGCGTACTTATAAGAAGGAAGAGTGCCAATTGCGAGTCTTTTTTTCGCAAAAAAGAGTCAATTTCACCCGGCTCCAACTTTTCGAGATGTGACCGTGTCAATAGCTGACCATCTTGAGCTTCTTGGCGTTACGTTGACATCAACTCTCAATTTTGGCCCATACATTGAGGCAAAGGCTCAGCTGGCTGCCAAAAAGCTGGGGATCCTTGCAAAGGTGAGAAGGTATTTCACGCCAGAACAGCTGCTCAGCTTGTATCAAGCGCAAGTTGGATCATGCATGGAGTACTGTTCTCATCTCTGGGACGGATCTGCCAAATACCAGCTTGATGCACTAGAGTCGATCGAAAAGCGGGCCAAGAGGCTCATCAGCGATGAGGCACTGGTTAGGTCAAAGCTCCAGAGCCTTGAACATCGTCGCCGAGTTGCCAGCTTGTCGGTTTTTTATCGGTTACATTTCGGGGAGTGTGCGATGAAATTGCATGATTTAATTCCACCCAGCCCGTTCCATCATCGGAATACCAGACGTACGGCGATGTGTCATCGGTACATGGTGGACATCCCACCCATATGCACTAAATGTTTTGAGAATACTTTTATTATGCGTACAGCTAAGGAGTGGAATTCCCTGCCGGAGTCTGTATTTCCCGATAGCTACAATAAACACTAACTATTATAAATTTGATCAGCTCAACACACCACCAATCAACTTAGAAATTGCCTTATGTGTGAATAATTAACAGAATGCAGCTAGTTACAAATAACAGAATTTTACAATAGAATCAATTGCGTTAGAACATTCACCCAAGTCAACTTGTTTTCAAAACTAAACTATGATTCACGACCAACCAATTCAGCACCAATGATAACCATTTAAATGCGAAAAGTTAGGCAACGTAATTCGGACACGAATGAACCTTAAGTGGGCGCCAGTGTAACGCTTCTTGCTGGTTTACCTACCTACTAGGTAGCTAGAGGGTAGTAAAGGAAATACCAACTGAAGGTTAACAAATTTTATTAGATCTCAGGGTCGGGGTTGTCACTTGCTGTCCGAAGTACGTTGCGTAGCCACAAGATAGTGTACCACTGGCCTTAGCGTTAGAGGCTCCCGGCGATGTGCATGTGCAGTATAGTTTCCACTCGGGGGTAGGTCCCGGGAAGCTGTGGTGCAGAGTAGATGGCAGGTCGACACGTAGCTCGGCGACACGGAGTAGGCAGCTAACAGTGCGTTAGAGTAGGCCAACACACGTGCTAGGTAGTGGTGTGAAGCCGATCTGAAGCCGGGGTAGGAACCCCAACACTTTGGGGTAAACTTCGCGTACTTATAAGAAGGAAGAGTGCCAATTACTGTTGGCTTAGTTCTATTTTAAAATAATTATTTTGCATGGATAAAAATGTGAGTAGAATGACAGTGCAACTTGTCTGCGCGCTCACCGTCGATGCAATCCCAATCCTATCCTCGTTCAAGAACTTTAGTTCCGGGCGGCTCGCACCAACTTCACCTCGCTGCGTTCGGAAACTTAGTTTGCGTTGATAGATAACTAACTGTAGGAATTTTATTATAATTAGGATTAGATATATTTTATAAGTATTTAATAGTAAATTTAAGGTTGATTTTATTTGTAATTTGATTATTTTGTGTTATTAGTTTAAATTAGAAGAAGTTAAATTAAGTAAGGGAAGATTGTAACGAAACCGTTACAACGCGACTCACTACCGCATTACCGTCACAAACCATCTCCACCAACACCTGGCCGCATCTGCAAGGACTCGCTCTGGCGGATCCACGCTTCAATAAATCAGGACGATTTATTACTGGGTGTTGACGTTTGTGCCCACATCATGAAGGGTGATGTAATCAAGGGTCCCCCAGGAACACCATGCGCGCAAAATACCACCCTGGGTTGGATTCTATTTGGGAACGTGGAACACAAACTACCTGGAGATGAAATTATAGTCATGCACCTCAATCTTGATCTAAATGATATGCTGAAACGAATGTGGGAAAAAGACCCTTATGACAAACGACAACCCACAGCTAAGGAACGAAAGTGCGAGGAAATCTATGAGACCACAACCACAAGAAATAAGGACGGACGGTATATCGTAACCTTACCAAATAAATCTAATATGCTATTATCAACCCAAGGAGATACGAGAACAATAGCTTTAAAGAGATTATATCAATTAAAACAAAGATTCAAGAATAACCCAAAGCTTAAAAGCAACTATGCTACAGTCCTGAAAGATTACTAAGTAAATTACATGGAAGAAGTACCGAAACAAGAAATTACCAATCCCTCTGTATACCTACCACACCACGCGGTAATAAAGGAAGATAAGGGAACAACCAAATTAAGAACTGTTTTAAAGCATCTCAAAGGGGAACCAACAATGTATTCCTCAACGATGAACTGCTGGTGGGACCACAGTTACAAGACGACATGAGAAGTCTAATCATGCGATGGCGGATGAAGAAAGTCTGCTTCGTGGCTGATATGCAAAAAATGTACCTACAAATCATCGTCAAACAGAAAGACCAAGATCTACAACGAATTCTGTGGAGAAATGATGATCAAGAACCTGTCAAAGATACCGTCTTACCGGAGTCACGTTCGGAACTGCTTCTGCTCCTTACTTGGCAGTAAGGACTTTGCATCAAGTAGCCCAAGATGAAGGACGAAACTATCCTGAAGCGGCAGCAATAATAAGACGCGATTACTTCATGGATGATATGATGTCGGGTAAAGACAATGTAACAGACGCATTAAAGATGGCCAAAGAAATAGACGCCATACTCCAGAAGGGCGGGTTCAAACTGAAAAAGTGGTGTTCTAACGATGCTGACTTTCTCAAGGAATTTGAAGAATCTGACAGAAGCTCTCACGCAAAACTAGACATAACATTAGACGGAATTACGAGAGCCTTGGGATGACACTGGAACATGGACAATGAACGATTCCAATACAGCCCAAACTTACCAGCTACGTCAAGGCTCACTACAAAGAGAACAATTGTGGCCGACCTACAGATTGATCCACTAGGCTGGCTAGCACCTTCTATTTTGCCGCCAAAACTTCTCATTCAACGATTATGGTTGCAACGAGTAACTTTGGACGAAGAAGTAGATAAAAGCATTGCCGCAGAATGGAATGACTTACGAGAATCAGTTAATCTATACTTACCTGATATCGAGATAGATAGATGGCTTCATACTACTGAAATTAACATGAGTAACACGAGTATCCACGGCTTTTGTGACGCATCATCGAAAGCTTACGCTGCAGTAGCCTATCTAAGAGTACGAACACCCATGGGGGAGGTAAAGACCTCCATCATCGCCGCTATAACCAGGGTAGCCCCTACTAAACCCCAATCCTTACCTCGTCTAGAACTCAGTGGAGCTGTACTGCTTGCTGGACTCTGACTGAGCAGACGCTGGACTGAAGCAGATAAAGGAAGCAATGAATATACCAACCTGTCAGATATTCTCATGGACCGATTCCACAATTGTACTTTCTTGGCTATTCTGTGACCCAGCAAGATGGAACACGTACGTTAGAAATAGAGTAGTTGAAATACTGGACAACATTGGCAATCATAATTAGTATCATGTCAAATCACCAGAAAATCCAGCTGACACTGCCTCGCGAGGAAAATCCTTGCTAGACCTTAAGGACGATGTGCTGTGGTGGAAAGGTCCAGTGTGGCTGACAGAAGGAGAAATCCAATACAGCAGACCAAACGCGATGATGACAGACCTGGAAAGAAAAGAAACAATACAAGTTAGCCTAACAATTGACAATGAGAAAGGTATAACTACAAAATTTGAAAATTGTGATACATTAAAAAAACTGCTTAAAGTAATAGTGTACTGCAAAAGATTTTTAAAGGGAAGAAAACAAAGACTTACCTGTGAACACGGAGGAATTAGATGATGCGTTGAAAACTTGCTTGAGATTGATACAAAGGGACAGCTTCGAAGAAGAAATTCAGCACCCGAAATCAAACTTACAAATTAAAAGAAAAAGTAAACTAAACAATTTAAAACCGTACCTTGACGATAATGGCCTCCTCAAGGTGGGCGGAAGACTGCGTCACTCTGATCTAAATGAAGATAGAAAACAGCCGATTATTCTTGATCGTGACAACAACTTTACCACTCTCCTCGTCGCCGATGCGCACCGGCAAACGCTGCATGGCGGAGTTCAAGTAATGCTCTCTTTCCTACGAACTACGAGTAGATACTGGATCCTGAAAGCAAGGACATTAGTTAAATCGAAGATCAGTAAATGTCTTATTTGTGCTAAATTAAACGCTACGGCCAAGCCACAGCAAATGGGAGACTACCTCGAGTTCGAGTAACACCAGCAAAACCTTTCTGGAACACAGGCGTTGACTTCGCAGGCCCGTATCCGGTCTTGATATCTAGAGGCCGAGGAGTAAAGACGCACAAGGCATATATAATGAAATATTTATTTGCGTAAAACATGGTATACAATGGTGTTAAATACAAGTTTATATGGCACAAACATGTTTAGCTAGGATTATACAAAGCATGCAAAATTTCAAATCAGGCAAACAGGTAAGGAGAAATCAACAATTAACTAATTATAACATCAATTTTTTTATCTATAAATTCTTTTATGCTATAAAAACTATGTTCAAGCAACCATTTATAAAATTTAGTTTTAAACAATTCTGTATTGAATGCTTTAAGATGCCTCGGTATTTTATTATAAATGCGCACACACATTGCTAGGCAATTATTATTGTACTTAGATAGCCTAGGCAAATCATTCAACACTAATCTATAGGGATCTCGTCTGCTCCGAGGATTCACATCATTTGCAGATAAAAATAATTGTTTATGTTTCATTACAAACATACATACTTCATAAATGTAAAGTGACGGTAAAGGTAACAAACCAAGTTTCCTAAACATTGGCCGACATGAGTCGTCAGGTTTAAGTCCACAAATTGATCTCATGCACTTTTTTTGAGCGATGAATATAGCTGTCTTTGTGTGCATGTCGACAAAGGCGATTCACCTAGAATTGGTGGGAGATCTCACGTCAGATGCTTTCATCGCAGCCTTCCAAAGATTTGTATATAGCAAGACGAGGAAGGTGCGCTCAGATATGGAGCGACCAAGGTCGCAACTTCGTCGGGGCAAACAGACAACTGGTAGCAGATTGGACTGAAGCTAAATTACAATTCGAGGGTCCAATCGCCGAGAAGCTAGCAATCGAAGGAACAAACTGGCATTTTATCCCAGCCTAAAGCCCACATATGGGTGGACTCTGGGAAGCTGGGGTGAAGGCGATGAAATATCTCCTAAAACGGATCATATCTACCATATGACCTACGAAGAAATGAGCACCTTGTCATGTCAAGTTGAGGCTTGCCTCAACTCACCGCCTCTTTCCATATTAGATGATACAGATAACGACCAACTGCAACCACTAACCCCGGTCATTTCTTTATCGGTGAGACACCCATCACAGTGCCAACACCAGATCTCTGAGATATCACAATGAGCCATTTATCAAGATGGCAGCACCAGCAAAAGTTATTGACTCACTTCTGGCACAGATAGCAGCACGAATATCTATCAAGAATGCAGCAAGGTTCCAAATGGCACCACAAAATCAAGGACTTTGACCTAGGACACATTGTCCTAATCAAATCTGATAATTGCCCTCCGGGTAAATGGATGATGGGACGCATTGTTGACAAGCATCCTGGCACTGACGGTGTGACGCGTGTGTATTCTATGAAAAGTGGTAATAGTGTAGTGCAAAGGTCATTTAATAAGTTGTATTATTTACCCATAGATTGACACTTGATTTTGTATGCATACTAATAATGTAATTTTACTAATAATTTTAGCTGCCTATCTTTGTATAAGTTCAAGTTAACTTTATTAGACATTGTGAAAGGGCTAAGGGCTAAGCCCTTTGGTGGGCGGTATGTTCAGTAAGATCCTTGTATGTGTGAAAGAGTGAAGCAAGTACGTATGTATGCATGTGTGTATCGCCCTAATATCCATAAGAAATTGACATTTAACCAGTCGCAAATAAATCAGCATATAGCAAACACTTCTTTTAGTTACTTTGATTTCCCTCAAGCAAAAGTGAACCTTAAACCTATAACAGGGAATCTATCCGATCATGTAGTGGACATACTCGAGGGGAGGACGCCACAGGCATGGTGCAGGGGTGTGGTAGTACTCTTCTTCAAGAAAGGTGACAATGCCTTACTGAAGAACTATAGGCCCATCTCGCTTCTTAGCCATGTCTACAAGCTGTTTTCAAGAGTCATCACGAATCGTCTCGCTCGCAGGTTTGACGATTTCCAGCCTCCCGAACAAGCCGGATTCCGTAAAAGCTTCAGCATCGTAGACCACATACATACGCTGCGGCAGGTTATACAGAAGACCGAAGAGTACAACCTGCCTCTCTGTTTAGCGAGACTTGGGCTGAACTGCAGTCTCTCCAACGGTGTCAAATTGACTACCGGTACATCGAGGTGTTGAAGTGTTTATACAAAAACGCCACCATGTCAGTTCGACCTCGGATCAGACCTCGGAACCCGTACATTTGCAGCGAGGTGTGAGACAGGGTGACGTCATATCTCCGAAGCTGTTTACCGCTGCACTGGAGGACGTCTTCAAGGTTCTGGACTGGAGCGGGCAAGGCATCAACGTCAATGGCGAGTACATCACTCACCTTTGGTTTGCCGATAATATAGTGGTTATGGCTGAGACCATGGAGGACCTCAGTACAATGCTCGATGACCTCAGTAGAGCTTTCGAAAGAGTGGGTCTAAGGATGAACATGGACAAAACCAAAATGATGCTGAATGCCCATGTTACACCCAATCCTATCAAGGTTGGAGACTCTACACTCGAAGTTGTGGGCGACTATGTCTACCTGGGACAAACTATTCATTTGGGTAGGGCCAACTTTGAGAAAGAGGTCAATCGTCGAATCCGACTCGGATTTGACGATTGACGGCTGAAACGCTGCCCGCGTTTGGGAAGTTACGCGGTATCTTCTCGTCCAACTTACCACAGTTTCTCAAGACGAAAGTCTATGACCAGTGTGTGTTGCCAGTGATGACATATGGCTCTGAGACGTGGTCGCTTACAATGGGCCTCATCAGAAAGCTTATAGTCACTCAAAGGGCAATGGAGAGCGCTATGCTCGGAGTTTCCTTGCGTGATCGAATCAAAAATGTAGAGATCCGCAAGAGAACCAGGGTTACCGACATAGCCCGAAGAATTGCCAAACTTAAGTGGCAATGGGCAGGGCACATTGCTCGCAGAACGGATGGCCGATGGGGCAGAAAGGTTCTGGAGTGGCGACCGCGAACCGGAAGACGTTGCGTTGGAAGGCCTCCCACCAGGTGGTCCGATGACCTGGTGAAGGTTTCGGGGATCCGCTGGTTGCGAGACGCACTGGACCGGTCAAAGTGGCGACGCTTGGGGGAGGCCTATGTCCAGCAGTGGACGTCTTTCGGCTGATATGATCATGATGATGTAGTGGACAGTGCAGCAAAGTGAAGATCTAGAGAAAACTATAATAGTTGAAATGTTACTGCTGGATAGCAAAGAATAAATCATAATAATTACCTAGAATTTTCTGAATTCTGTGACACAAGTCTCCTCTCTGTGGGAGAGAGTGGGCTGATCCACAATGCTATCTAGATGTGCTTATGCTATACCACTTAGTCCCTCTCTGCTCATCGTTCAACAAAATCGTATAATAAATGGCTGAAAACTTGGTCGTATTGCCTGTTTGTGGATTATTTACTTAGTAAATACTTATTTTTATCAGTATAGTTATAGGATTTAAATAACGCCTTTTTGAAAGCTTATAGCAAAACGTAGAAAAGACAGAAAACTAACTTATTTGGGCAAGCTAAACAAAATTATTTTTACATTATAATATTCTGCCTTTTTAGTCTAGGATCTCGATGGTGGCAAGTATTTTTAACAGCTAATGTGATCCTGGGTTCGAAGAAATTAGGTTTTTGCAACAGGAATGTCTCAGTCCGGAGTCATAATTTGTGCCTTATTGATGGCAATAAGCTTTCCCAATAACATATCATCATCATTAGCCTTTTAATGTTTTTAATGCTGGGCGACAGGCCTCCTCTCCATGGGAGAGGGAATGGGCCTTATTCCACCACGTGGGCCCAGTGCCGATTGGTAGATGTCACATGTCTTCGAATTTTGGTTCTAGGACATGCCGGTTTCCTCACTTTATTTACCTTCACCGTTTTTAGAGCAGTGGTGTTGGGTATTTTAGGTGACTCTTCAAGGAAACTCCAAAAATGCTGATATTTAGTCAAACATGTATTGTCTCGATGACGAACAAAAATGGAAGGGGCTTAATGACAAGCAAGTACAAAAATCCTTGAATATAATTACAACTAATTAACACGCAACGTTGATTAGCACATGCTAAACGAGCAGGCGTAGGCTTGAACATGCCCCCGGACGTTGGAAGCAGCAGAGGCGCTTTCAACCAGACGCAGAATCAACGGGCAGTGGGCAAATCCTGTTAAAGGCTCTTCTGACGACTCCAGCGCATGTTTTGACGTCGGCTACACGAACAATTCCATCTGACCCTGGATGGATGGCGACGACTCTTCCCAATCTCCTTTATGATGACTAAAGAACCCATCTTTAGCGTGTCTTTGCAGGTAGGTATGCCACTTGGTCCTTTGCTGCAGCTCGGACACATACTCCTTACTCCAACGAGCCCAAAAGTGCTGTCGTAGCTGCTCAATCCGTTTGAACCGAGACAATGAAGCAGTGAAGTGGTTCTGTAGATCTCGCTGCGGAAGTGAAGTTAGCGGCCGGCCAACAAGAAATGACCTGGAGTCAGTGGGGTGCAGTCAGCTGGATTGGATGACAACGGCGTCAGTGGACGTGAATTGAGTATATCCTCAATCTGGACTAATGTGGTGTTAAGCTCTTCAAAAGTTAGTTTACAATTTCCCAACACTCGCCTGAGATGATATTTTGTTGACTTAACACCCGCTTCCCAGAGTCCGCCAAAATGAGGAGTATACGCTGGTATAAAATGGAATTTAATTTCGTCATTAGCCAGTTGCTCGCCCAAGGAATTGCAATTAGACTTAAGGAACTTCGAAAGTTCGTTGTAGGCACCAACGAAAGAGGTACCGTTGTCGGAGTAGATGTCACTGGATTTTCCCCGTCGCTAGATGAATCTAGATAAAGCTAGTAAATACTTATTGCTGGTTTAGTCACTCACCAGCTCTAAATGAATAGCTTTAGTGGTGAAGCACACAAAGATGGCTATGTACACTTTTACTAGCCTGCATCCCCGACCTTGCCTACTAGCAGCCATGATGGGACCCGCATAGTCCACACCAGTGCTTTCAAAGGGGTAACCGCCTGGAAGGAGACGCTGCTGTGGCAAATTACCCATCAAAGGAGTAACTGTTCTACCCGACATGCGACAACAACGCACGAAATTACGATAACAGCTCTTAGCTGGGCTTCGTCCGCCTATAGGCCAGTATGAATCTCTAATCGAAGCCAGCAATAACTGAGGGCCAGCATGCATCAGCTTTACATGTTCAAATTCGAATAACAACTTCGTAAATTTGTGAGTGGACTGTAAAAGAATAGGGTGCTTTTTATCAAAAGCAAAAGTTGATTTTGCTAAGCGTCCTCCGATACGCATGATTTTATTATTATCTAAGAATACGTTAAAATTTATAAGGGCGCTTTTATAAGGCAACTACTGATTATTAATGAGTAATTCATACCCAGGAAAAGACTTAATTTGGCTTCTAATTATAATAATATTTAATGCATCCTGCAACTCGGCTTGTGATAGAAATTTACCAATAGAAGGAATTTTCCTACACAATTTTATAAACCTTAAAACTGTTGCTACACTACGGATCAGCCTTAAATAGCTGGAAAAATGAATAAAATCGTAATTGTATGATATTTACTATTATTGTTAACACTGGCGCTCAGTAAAACATGAGGTCGAGTTTCAGGCAGCTTTTCTGGCTCTAACGATTTATGTTGAGACGGCCAATGAGACTGGTCTTGCTTCAAAAAACTGGGACCACTCCACCACAAGTCCAAAGATTGCAGAACACTAATATCCATGCCACGAGATATTAGGTCTGCAGGGTTTTTGGTGGTTGGGATGTGTCGCCAAGTACAGTGTCCTGCCTTATCTAAAACTTCAGCAATGCGATTTCGCACAAATAGCTGAAGCTTTGAAAGTAACATCTGCAAACATCCCAACACGACGGTGCAGTCAGTCCAACAATGAACATGACTAAACTTTAGTCGCAGTGAACTACTCGTAACAACCTTCTCGCACAAACGAGCTCCGACTACGGCGTCATACAATTACAGTCTTGGAATGGTGGTCGGCTTAATCGGTGCCACTCGACTTTTAGCGGCTAACAGATGAACCAAGTACTCACCCTGAACATTGGCACTACGTACATAGACGCACGCACCATACGCACGGTCAGATGCGTCTGTGAATACATGTAGTTCCAGTGTAGTAAATGCATTGCATATAACGAGTCGTGTAACACGATAATTATTAATAAGCGGCAATGCTTTAATAATGACATTCCAACTAGCATTAAGTGCCGGCGTTAATGGCTCATCCCACGCTAGCTTGTCTAACCACATTCGTTGTAAAAACATTTTCATTGTGACTACGCAAGGAGATAAAAGTCCTAGGGTGTCAAAAATACGTGCTATGACAGAAAGTATATCACGCTTTGTAACAGAATCCGTAGAAGGTAACGTTAGACTTGAAAATCCAAATTCGTCGGAACTCGAAAACCAGTCAAGGCATAATAACTTATTGGGCTCATTAGATCCCATATCTAAATCTAATGACGACTGAAAAGCTCCTGAGACTAATTCAGGAACATTGGACCTCCACTTTCTAAGCGGCATGCCAGCAGATGCTAGTGCATTGGTGACCTCTGTGCGGATAAACATAACTTCATTTAAATCATCAGATCCAGTCAACAGGTCATCGATGTAAAAATCATGCTTGATGACATCAGCAACCCTATTTCTGCTACCTGAGGATGACTCACCCACAGAAACCGAAGTGGTCTTAGCGTCATTGGTTTGATAGTCCATCCCTATTTGCTTGAGGCAGCGTGTAGCAAGAAATGGTGCACTAGCCGTACCATATGTGACGGTATTCAATTTATAAATCTTGACAGGGTCGCATGCATTATCACGCCACAGAACCTGTTGCAGGTACCTATCAGATGGGTGGACGTATATACATCTATACATTTTCGCAACATCAGCTGACAAGACGAACTTGTGTTGTCAAAACCGTAGAAGTATAAATATAAGATCGTCCTGCATTGTAGGATCCACCATCTGCAAGTCATTGAGGGATACTCCTGAAGAAGTAGCACAGCTAGCTTGCATTAAAAACTACACGGAGCTTGGTAGTTGTGCTACTTTCACGCAGTACTCCGTGGTGTGGTATGAAATATCCACTGGAACTGTCATTATCCTTTTTTTCGGTCATATGTCCTAAAGTCTCATATTCAGACATGAAGTCACGATATAACTTACTGAACTCGTGCATGGACTTCAGTCTGTGTTCCAGGGAATATAGACATTTAGAAGCCCTTTGGAAAGATTCTCCTAAAATAGAAGGATTTTGCTTAACAGGAATACGAACACAAAAATTACCGTTCTCTAAACGTGTCTTATTCTTGACGAAATGCTCCTAACACAACTTCTCCTCGGGTATATAATGAGAGGATTGTGAATTAATCTCTTCCAGATTCCAGTTTTTTTCTAAATTGGTGCGAATTTTATTGAAATCACCGTTACTAGGGGAATCTGTTTGAGTAAAGTTGCATGAAATATTATTGCTCATTAATTTACCATTATTGTAGGTAACCGGGCCAGAAACAATCCAGCCTAACAACGTTTCACACAACAATGGCTTACCAACTCCTAGTCTTATTCTCTGTGAACCAACCAAGTCCCAGAATAGATCCGCTCCTATTAAGACATCTACTTCTGAAGGGTTGTAAAAAGTGGGGTCAGCTAAAGAGATATTATTTGGTATATTTAGGTCAGAAATTTCGTCTTCACGACAGGGCACAACAGTCGTTAATGATGGCAAAACAAAACAATAAAACTTTGTAACAAAACTATTGTCTAATGACGTCATTTTCACATGACATGTTTTGCCTACACGAGAACTTACGTTATTAATGCCATAGACCGAACCATTTATGTGACTAATATTTAAGTTAAGCCGTGTTCATAAACGTTCCGTCATAAAACACGATGTGCTCCCACTATCAAGCATGGCTCGCACTATGTGCTCGCGATCATTGTGATCACATAATTTGATAAGAGCGGTGGACAATAACACAGCGCGTTGTTTACGCTCACTACGGTCCGCAGACAAAGTTAAATTATTTGCACTCACATTAGTGACTTAGTGCTAGCCACGGCGTCAGTGGGTGATGACGTTGATACTGAATGGGACGAGCTACCGTGTGATTTGTTGTCATTATTGCAAGAATTAGCCGTACCTTTATTTTCCGACGCATGAATCAAAGTGTGGTGTCGGCGCTTACATATCTTGCATCCCGGCTTTTTACATCGGTTAGCAAAGTGACCTGCACGATAGTAGTTTATGAAACTGTTGCATAATGAGGGGTATTAAAACATGAGTGTGTGTTTAAAAACCGAGCCGTAGGCGAGGTTTTTAATAGTTTTCACACGAATGTTTTAATACCTAGTTATGTGCAGTTTCATACACTACTTTATCTACACTCATAAATTGGGATTGAACCTAGAAAATACCTCTTTTTGCATTTTCCATGCCATAAAATCGTGATAGCATTTGTCATATACTTTTCTCGACTTTGCTGGTAATAAATTAAGAGTAATTTCCTTCGCCGCATCTAAAATATCGGGTGGAGTCAAATTTTCTTCACATTCACTGATATCAAACATTTTTAAACAATAATTTAAATAACTCATGAAATTCAGTACAACAAAACTTGCAAAACGTATGAATAGCGCCAAAACCCAGAACATCACCGCATTAACCGCGCATGCGCTAAGACTTACCACGCACTGCGATCTTTATTCGCGCGATTTTTTCCGCCCATTCTGCGACCTATGGAATTGTATGAAGTTGTTCGCATTGCGGTAAAGAAATCGTGCGGAAATAATACCGCAAGAAATCCGTGTTTTCCCACAGAATCCACCGCACTACGGCGCGAATTTTATTCGCCCGAATATTTTGAGCTCTATGAACAGGTATAAGGAAACAAAATTCGCGCGAAGAAAAATCGCAGTGCGTGCTAAGTCTAAAGCGGGCATTGTCATAGACAATTTAAAATTGGAATCAAATCTTTTTTTAATAGGTACTATAAAATGGCATTACAAAAAAAAATATGGAAACTCCTTAGTGATTAACTTCTTGGACTTGTCCTGTATCGTAATAGAAAAAAAAAATGTTTTATAGCATTATTTTGTTAGAGAAATAGTGTTATAATAAGATTCTATTTTTAAATTTCGGTATTGTGTTTATAAAGTATGCCAATATAAACTCGTTTTGAATTTTATAATTCGAATATTACGATATGAGAGTAGATAAAAACAGTTATAGCACACTTTATAGGAGTCGGGCGTCTATGCTAAGTGAAAGGATTTGTGAACAACTACTTAAAACATGATCAGCTTCACAGTGCGGGCACAACTTACTTATTTCAGTGCTGGAATTATTAGAATCTTGTGAAACAACCATAGATTTCATCTTATTTGTATTTGAACTAAGCTTAGCGGGGGTGGGATTACTACTATTTCGTGTTGTTTCCAATGTTTCTAACAAGTCAGCGCGAAATCGAAAGAATTGCATGAGTGCAGAGAATGTTATTATATTTCGTCGCTTCATTCTTCAGATATTTTTAACCATGTAGTCCCCTTCCCTTGCGTTAGCAACTACGCACGTCTTTTTAGAGATTTTTATTTATATTTTTTGTAGGTACTCTTACCCACTGTACCCTACCTCGTTGTGTCGGCCAGTTGTAACAGTCATTCCTTTTTCGTGCGCAGCAACGAACGGACGTCTTCAACACTCAAAAATAGTAGTTAAAAGTGATTTTAAGTACCGACTTAGTTACCAAGTATGCCGCCGAAGCGAAACGCAGAAGAGAAGATCGAGCATTACAAAAACAAAATACGGAAGTTAGAAAAGAAGGCTCATCGTCGTCGAATAACATATTTTTCGTCATCAGATTCGGAACCAAATCCAAGTAAGTAAATTTTTTTCATCGTTGGTGTTATAAAAGTGACTTAAAAACTAAAATAAAAACATGCCTGGAGGTTGCCCGAGATGGTAACACGATGGCTATATAAATACCTACCTGTTACTTTACTATGTAACCCAATAATACCGGGAGGTTGTCCGCGATGGCAACACGAAGGTTTAATCATACCGGGAGGTTATCCGAGATGATAACACCATGGTTAAAAATAGAACAAACACGGTTTCTACAAACTAGAATCACGTGTAATACTGTTCTTTTGTAACTACCTACTTACGAATTCATCGCCAGAAAAAATTATGACTACCCTCATAACCTATAAAAAATGTTACCAGGTCCAAGAGAAACCGGGGACCCTGAGACCATGGACGCTGTGGTGGACTCCGAGCCAGTCACGTCACCACCCGAACCGCCGCCGAGCGATGTGATTACTGCCCCAGAAGTGCCGACCGATCCACCATGCGTTGAAATCGAAACAACGAATCAAACTGACCCTGATTTGGATCCAAATATTTTGGCGGCGTTCGGCGAAATCACAGACGAGACCCCGGAGTTTGGCGAGAAAATTCATGAAAATCTCGCCAAAATATGGTTACCTTTGTTAAAAAAGGGTATGACAAAAGAAAGTAGGCAGCTACTTTTGAGAAATTACCTCATACCTGAAAACTGTCCTTTACTTCAGGCACCAACGCTTAACCTCGAGGTTTCTGCAGCCATACCGGAATCTGGTAGATTTCGGGACAAAAAAATTACCGCTAGCCAACAACAACTGGGAGTGGGCATTACCGCTGTCAATAGAGGTTTACACTTGCTCGTAAATAATGAAAGCAGAGTAGAGGCAATTAAATTTATAAGTGACGGATGCCGAATCTTATCCGACTTGCATCACCAAAATACGGAAGCTAGAGTCAAATTTATACTTCCCGGTTTGGACAAGTCATTTTTTACAATTTCTCGAACGTTCCGAACGTGACCAAACGCTGTTTGGTAACGACCTTTCAGAAAAAATTAAAGCCTCAAAGGCAATTGTAAAACAAGGGGAACAAATCAAGAAAGCTTTGCCCACGTTAAAGCCTTCTAGTTCCAGCTCAAGAGCACAACCAGCAGCTAACAGGTCCACCTACCAGGGAAACTGGTCGGGACCTTCTCGCTTCCAGTCGAACAGGGGAGGGAGGCGAGGGGGTCAGAAACGCACCAACTACCGAGCTCCCCCTACATCCAGCCAGTCAAAGACCAACTACAAGCAACGTGCCCCACCACGACGTCATTGACTCAGGTACATGCAGGCAGAATTAAGCTTTACTATGATTGCTGGGCAAAAATTACCGACAATATGACAGTTCTTAGATGGATTAGCCAAGGTGTAGATATCCCTTTATCAGATAGGGTACTACAACCCCATAATACAACCAAAACATTTTGGTCTAAACAAGAAAAATGTGATATGGTGATAGCCATTAACAAGCTTATAGATCTAGGGGCGGTTAACGTTTGTGAACCTGTAAAAGACCAGTTTATATCTCGCATATTTCTATCACCTAAGCCAAACGGTGAAAAAAGATTCATCTTAAATCTAAAAACATTTAATCAGTTCGTCAAAAAAACTCACTTTAAAATGGAAGATCATAGGACGGCATCTAAACTTATTCCAAAAAATGGTTTCCTAGCAACGATAGATCTCAAAGAGGCTTACCTTCTAGTTCCAATTAAAAAATCATTTCGAAAATACCTACGTTTTCAATTTGAAAATGATAAATCCGAAACAATAACATATGAATTTAACGCAATGCCCTACGGTCTATCTATTGCTCCTAGAGTGTTTACAAAAATTATGAAAGAGGTCGTGACCTACCTTAGATACAAAGGACATAAATCAGTCATATATTTAGATGACATTTTATGTATGGGAAAGACCTATACTGAGTGCCTCAACAACATTAACGAAACCTTACGAGTGTTAACCTGTCTTGGTTTTATGATAAATTATGAAAAGAGCTCACTAATACCCCAACAAGAGTGCAAATTTTTAGGTTTCATGTATAATACGACAAACCTTTCGGTGTCCTTACCTATTGACCAACGTCATAATGTCGCGCAGCTTGTTAAAAAGTTCATTGGTTTACCTCCTTGTACCTTAAGAGAATTCGCTCAGTTAATCGGCGTCCTCACAGCAGCATGTGAGGAAACACATGCAAAAACTCTAGAGCGTCAAAAATACATTTTATTGAACAGATGTCATAATAATTATAATTCAAAAATAAACCTAGAACGTTACATACTAAATGATTTAAATTGGTGGTCACAAAATATATTTACATGTACAAACTTTGTTGACAACCCCCATTTCAAATTGGAAATATTTTCTGATGCTTCGAAAACAGGATGGGGAGCATTTTGTGATGGTAATCGCGCTCATGGATCATGGAAGGAAACCGAAAGAGAATGTCATATAAATTACTTAGAGTTATTAGCCAGTTTCTTAGCACTAAAAATCTTCGCGAAGGAACGATCAAATTGTTCCATATTGTTAAGAGTTGACAATAACACAGCGCTGAGTTATATTAATAGAATGGGAGGAGTACAATATCCCCACTTAAACGATATTGCTTATCAAATTTGGCAATGGTGCGAGAAGCGGAATATATGGATATTTGCATCCTATATTAATACCAAACAAAATATCGAAGCTGATATTGAATCAAGAAAAAATAATCCCGATATAGAATGGAGCTTATCAGATCAAGCATTTAAAACTATCATTCGTAAACTAGGTCAACCTGTAATTGATTTATTCGCTACTCGCATTAATGCAAAATGCCATTTGTACGCATCGTGGTTTCCTGACCCAGACGCGTCTTTTGTCGACGCATTTACAATTAATTGGAAACATAATTTTTTCTACGCCTTTCCTCCATTCTCATTAATACTTAAAAGTGTTTATAAGGTAATAAACGATGAGGCATGTGGTATACTAGTATTCCCATGGTGGCCATCACAGCCATGGTTCCCTATTGTTACAGAATTAATCTCCTCAGAAATAATATTTTTTGAACCCAGTAAAAACTTGCTTCTATCCTCTTCCAGGGATCACCACCACCCGCTGCACAGTCATCTTACACTGGCTGCAGCGATACTCTCCGGGAAGCATTCCTCCGACGTAAAATTCCCGTAGAAGCAATTGATCTCATGTTAGCATCGCTTTCTGATAATACCAAAAAACAATATAGCGTTTCATACAAACACTGGTGGCAGTTCTGCAAAATTAACAAAATTGATACTTTTGAGAGCACAGTAGCTAAGGTCATCTCTTTTCTAACAACAGAGTTCAATAAAGGTGCCTCGTATGGATCCTTGAATTCCCACAGATCCGCACTCTCGTTACTATTAGGTAACAATATTGGTTCTGATGAATGCATCAAACGTTTATTAAAAGGAGCCTATAAACTCAAACCCAGCAGGCCAAAATATACACACACGTGGGACCCACAATTAGTGCTTAATCTCGTTTCTAAATGGTACCCGAACCGAGATTTAGATTTAAGTCAATTAACAAAAAAATGAGTTATATTACTGGCCTTATGTACGGCACAGCGAGTCCAAACGCTTTCCCTAATAAAACTAGAGAATATAAATATCTCTACAAATGGAGTAAAAGTAGTGATAACAGACGTTATCAAGACTTCGGCTCCAGGAAGAGAACAACCCGTACTTTTTCTTCCCTATTTTGTAGAGAATAAAAATATTTGTCCTGCTACCGTACTCACAGATTACTTATTCATAACAAAAAACCTAAGAGCTAAAAATATAAATAACTTAATATTAACAATTAAAAACCTAACAAGGCGGCCACAGCTCAAACTATAAGTCGATGGATAAAGTGCTATCAGAAAGCGGTGTCGATACATCAATATTCAGTGCACATAGTACACGACACGCCTCAACTTCTTCTGCAAGCTCGGCAGGCGTGTGCATTGATACAATTCGAAAAACCGCAGGTTGGACCAGTCGTTCACAAACGTTTGCCAAGTTTTATAAACTTAATATAATTAAAGAATCCGAGTTTGCAGAATCAGTATGCCTACATTTGTCACAATAATAAAATTGAGATAGACTATCGTCGTACATTTTTTTGGTCCTTCGAGCCGGATCTGATATCACGCGTAGTAACAGTCCGTCGGGTATATATATCAAGGTGCGCGGGTGGTTCGGATTCAGAACCCCAGACTTGATAATATTCGTTGTTAATTTCGCGACAGTTCCGTAAAGTTCAATTATAAGTCCATTCAGTGAACGCGTAGTGAATCGTTCATAGAAGACATCAGTGAGACTCTGAGTGCCTTCATCCGAGTGCCAGCATCTGCAGATCGCTGTTGGTATTACATCTCATCGGTGACCAAGTAAGATTGTTCCTTTTGTTTAATCGTCATGGCAGTGTCAAGCGCTCGTCAGTCGGAAATATTAGAAGGACTTAATAGGATAAAGGTCAATTTCGGTAAGGATCCATTATCGAGAAAAACTCCGGATTATATCCAAAAAAGAATTGAGTCGTTGGATAACCTCTGGGGAGAATTCGAACAAAATCACCTGAAGCTCTCCGAGTTTCCAGACAAGGAACCACAATACTTCTCCTCAGACATATTTCATCAGGGTAAGATTCTCTACCAGTCTACCCGTAACCTGCTTACTGCGTTTGGCTCTGATGAGAAAGGAAGCCAAGCAAACACGGAAGCCAATGAACTGTTGGCTCAACAAAGAACCAACTTTAGGGCCTTCAACAGGTTGGTGAAGAGCATCAGCGTGAACGAAATATCGGAAAAATGGGAACTTGAAGACGAGCTTAGGGCTATACAAACCAAGTGGAACACTATTGACTCGTTGCATCTGCGTATCGATCATTTACTTCAAGGCGGTGACGTATTGTACGAAGATGAATTTAGCATGTTGGAGCGTAATTACAAAGACATCAAACGTTCACTTAATAAGAAAATATCGTCCATGGTACATGTACAGCAAGCTACGCCGAAGCTCGAAATTCCTACTTTTACGGGGAAATACACGCAGTGGCCAACGTTTTGTGACCTGTTTACAGAAGCTATTCACGAAAACAGCACCATTACCAAGGCTCAGAAGATGCAACACTTGAAAGGGAAGCTCAAAGGAGAAGCTGAACGCCTTATCCAGCATCTTCATATTTCGGCAGAAAATTACGATACAGCTTGGGAAATCCTAACTCACAGATATAATAATGCTCAAGTTCTCTTTACTTATCAAATAGAGATATTTTTAAATCAGCCTTCTATTTCCAAGCAAACCGCTTATGAACTGAAGCGGCTATATGACACCACCACGGAGTGTATCCACGCTATACACAACCTTGGTGTGGACACAAACACATGGGATCCGTTGTTAGTGCATCTTCTCAGTAAGAAACTGGACCAGGAGACGTACTGTGATTATAAGGGGGCGCGTACAACACCACGAGAACTACCATCCTTGTCAGAATTTATGACGTTCCTCGAAAACAAATTTATTGCTTTGGAACCCTTACACCGTAGAGAGAGAGAAACAGCGAAGCCTGCTGTTAAACGGGAGTCAAGTTTGCAGAATACCAAACCTGTTAACCAGGGGAACCACTATAAGAAACAATATCAAGCGGCCGCTACTCAAGGACCTAACTGTCCGATTTGTAATACGCGTCACTTCATATTTACCTGTAGGAAATTCATGAAAATGACTCCAGAGGATCGTTTGACCTGGGTGACAAAGAGTCAATATTGTAAAAATTGCCTCAACTATCATCCAGACAATGATTGCACTAGTTCCAAACGTTGTAAAAGGTGTAACGCTAGCCACAACACCCTACTACACGACGTTTGTGTACCACAACACCAAACCACCGCAACCTTGAGCTCAACCGAGCAGCCTTCCTCGGCACAACATAACGTTAACCACGTCGCTGCTGACAATGAAGAAATCCTGCTAACTACGTTGCTGCTCACAGTTTTATCAAATAATGGTACATACGTTACGTTAAGGGCGCTTCTTGATCAGGGGTCTCAAATTTCACTGATTTCGGAAAATGCGACACAAATGTTAGGTTTACAACGGCGGCAATATCATGCCTCCATTTCAGGGGTAGGGCCGGTCTCTAAACAGAGCAAAGGCATTGTAACCCTAGATTGTAAGTCTATCTACGGAGATTACACCTTGCAAACTCAGGCGTTAGTTGTGTCCAAGGTTATAAACAGTCTACCTAACTCATCATTTAGCAAACAGGCCTGGTCACACTTGAAACATCTTCAGTTAGCAGACCCGGAGTATAATGTATCTAGACCTATTGATCTTCTTCTGGATGCCAGTGTATATTCAGAAATCATATTAAGCGGCCTTATAAAGGGTCCAGCTCAGTCTCCGATAGCTCAACAAACCAAAATGGGTTGGATCTTATCAGGAAATGTCAAAAAATTCAATTGTCATGTCGCCATCAATAACCTTGAAGAGATAGCCAAGTTTTGGGAGTTGGAGGATATCCATGACTCATCATCATCAAACGTAACTATTGGTGATCAATTTTGTGAAGACTTCTACAAAAACACCACGACACGTTTAGAGAATGGAAAATATGTAGTTGGACTACCTATGATGCCAGGCTTCGAACAGCAACTCGGATCATCAAAGTTCAAGGCTATAGCGCAATTTAAACAATTAGAGTCTAAGCTTTCCAAAAATAAATCATTTTCAAGCCAATATAAACAATTTATAAACGAATACCAGGAATTAGGTCATATGCGACAAGTCGAAACAACCGCTGATCAGGCGTATTATCTACCGCATCATGGTGTATGGAAACTTGATTCGACAACTACGAAGCTGAGAGTGGTTTTCAATGCGTCATCCAAGACTACATCGGGTAACAGTCTAAACGATTTGATGTACAGTGGACCAAACTTGCAACAAGACTTGTTAGCACTGATAATAAATTGGAGGCAGTACCAATATGTAATCACTGCGGACATCGAAAAGATGTTCCGCCAGATATTAGTCAGGGAGCAAGATCAGACTCTGCAAGCAATAGTGTGGAGAGATCCAATGGATGATCAATTGAATCAGTATAACTTAACCACTGTAACGTACGGGACCAAGGCGGCGCCCTTCTTGGCTATGCGGACGCTGAAGCAACTTGCGACTGATGACGCTGAAAAATATCCCTTAGCAGCAGTAGCTGTGCAAAACTCCTTCTATATGGATGATCTGCTGAGTGGACACAACTCAGCTGATCAAGCCATGGAGCTACAACAGCAACTGATCAAAATGCTCCAGGGTGCTGGTATGAATTTGCGGAAATGGTCCAGCAACAAACCAGAACTCTTGCAGCATTTGACAACTGAACAATTGAACAGTCCTTACGAATTCAAGGGCCTCGAATCCAGAAAGACTCTTGGATTAAAATGGAATCCATCATCTGATTCATTCTCGTTTCAAAGCAATATAATTCCTGATGATAAAGTCGCGTTTACAAAGCGTCAATTATTGTCAGAAATATCTAAGATTTTCGACCCACTTGGCTGGTTATCACCGCTTACAATCAGAGCGAAGCTACTGTTTCAACAAACGTGGTCCATGGAAACCAGCTGGGATCAAGAACTACCCGAGGTCATACAAGATAATTGGCCTAAACTAAAGGAAGACTTTAACTGCATCGATAAACTCCGCATACCAAGATTTTTAGGTAACACAGAAATAAACAGTCAATTACACGCATTTTGCGATGCTTCAGACAAAGCTTACGCTTGCGTTATTTACCTCATCACCAAGAACCATAAGGGCGAGTACACATCGACTATTGTTGCTGCAAAAACAAAGTTGGCACCAGTTGCAAAGAAAACATCTCTGCCCAGACTTGAACTCTGCGGTGCTCTACTTCTATCCCAACTAGTGAAGAAGGTCATTGATTCCTTACCAAAAGCACGTATGACTATTCATGCGTGGACGGATTCAATGATAGTCTTGGGATGGCTACATGGAGATATATCCAGATGGAAATCATTTGTAGCTAACAGAGTGAAGCAGATAACCGACATAATACCGGCAGAACGCTGGTGTCATGTCAGCTCGCAGGAAAACGCAGCTGATTGTGCCACACGAGGAATAACATTTCTTCAGTTATTAAACCATTCCTTGTGGTGGGAAGGGCCGAAATGGCTAAAAGGTTACGAAGGAAAAGATGAAACTCATCTCATGTACCAGTCCCCCATCATAGAAATAAAAGCAGCTTGTGTGAACACAGAATTAGAACAAAATAATGTAACATTCATCAGTGACCTACTGCAAAACTGTAGTTCATTGACTCGAATTGTGCGCATTATTTGCTGGGTTTCACGTTTCGCCAAGCGCATTCGCGACAAACATATTTCAACATACCATAGTTACCTATCGTCATCAGAAATAAATAACGCATATAATTTAATTATTACAGAAGTGCAATCACTGGAATTTCATCAGGAATTGCAACATATTAAATGTAAACAACACGTGAGTTCGAAAAGCAAGATTTGCAGTTTAAACCCTTTTCTAGATGAAAACGGCCTATTAAGAGTTGGTGGACGGTTAAATCACGCCAGTATAAGCACATCAGCGAAGCACCCTATCATCCTGCCCAGCCACAGTCGACTTACTGATCTTGTTATTAGCCAGGCTCACATAACAACTTTACATGGTGGCCCCCGACTAACCCTTTCATACATAAGGGACAGGTACTGGATTATCAGCGGAATCAGGACGGTAAAACGGCAATTAAGACTTTGTGTTAAGTGTCGTCGATTTAACAACGAAGTACAACAACAAATTATGGCGGATTTACCACGAGCCAGAGTTACGCCGTCAAGGCCATTTACGCATACTGGTGTCGACTTCACGGGCCACGTAGAACTGAAAGCCAATAAAGGGCGCGGGATCAAAACGACGAAGGGATATGTAGCAGTCTTTGTCTGCCTGTCAACGAAGGCCGTCCACCTGGAACTGGTATCTGATCTGAGTACGGCCGCTTTTCTAGCTGCGTTTCGCCGGTTCTGCTCCCGGCGTGGATCACCAGGTCACATGTACAGTGACAACGGTACAAACTTCGTGGGAGCTAATCGACTCATGAAAAAGGAGTATAAGGAGATCATCCAGAACATCAACCCTTCGAACGACTTCTTTAACAAAATCGGTGAGATGAACATCCACTGGCACTTCAATGCCCCTGCCTGGCCTAATGCAGGTGGGCTTTGGGAAGCCGCAGTGAAGAGCCTGAAATACCATTTGAAAAGGGTCATAGGTGATCAACGTCTTACGTATGAAGAGTTTTCAACGTTACTTTGTCAAATAGAGGCGTGTCTGAATTCCAGGCCACTATGTCAACTTACTGAAAACTCTGACGACGATTGCTTAACTCCAGGACATTTCCTCACTGGGACACCAATTGTGTCAAGACCTCAAACTGAACCGGAGTCTACATCGTTAACCACGCGGTGGCAACTCGTTCAAGCTTTGACCAAAAATATCTGGCAACGGTGGTCATCGGAATATCTTCAACAACTTCAAACGAGAACTAAATGGCAAAAACCACGAAGTAATCTTGAGGTCGATGACCTCGTCCTCATCCGGGAAGAGAACGTACCACCGGGTAAGTGGGCAATGGGTCGAGTAAAGCAGCTGCATCCAGGAAAGGATGGGTATGTGAGAGTTGTTACCGTCAAGACGAGTAACAATACCATACAGCGTCCAGTCAACAAGCTTGTATACTTACCCGTAAATGAGCAGAGACCCTCATCCGAATCCGCGGCACAGTGCGTGGATGAGTCCTCTCCACGATTACCAGCTGAACCTGATGCTAAAAGGCGTTCCCCGCGACTACGAAAACAGAAACCTTTACAAGTCTTTTTCATGTCCGCTTTACTAATGCTTTTGTTTGTATCACCCAGTGATCAGACTCAGCAACTCAAATTGACGCCATATAATGTTACGCAAATTTCGAGCAACCAAGGTCTTTACTTCGACAAGATGTCCAACCTCCAAGTTATCAAGGACGAATGGAAACTCATTGTGTTTTACAACATGTCCACGTTCTATCACGGAGTAACGAACGTAAAGAGCTACATAACGCACTTGAAATTCACCGCCGATTGCATGGGCTCGCAATACGATAGCGTCATCCTACAACTAGAACAGGAAGTAAAAGAACTTGAGCATTATCAAACACTCCTCGAAAAACCTAACGCAAGAAGGCAAAAACGTGGCTTGATAAATGGAGTGGGGTATCTGGCAAATACTATGTTTGGAGTATTGGATGACAGCTTTGCTCAACAATACAAACAGGATATAGAAAAGATAACCACCCATGAGAATCATCTCCAAAAATTACTCAGGAATCAAACACTGGTCTTGGAATCAGAATACAACATTCTACGACGCAGCGAGGAGACAATGAACAACCAGTTCCATTTCATCAAGGAACATCTTCGAAACGCCACTGCTGAAATCAATCGGGTGCGTCTAGACAATAGGAACGGTTTATATGTAACATCTACCGCCTTAGCCGCGAGTGTCATTCTGGCAAATCTAATGCGCATACAGCACACACTTATTGACACCGTGACAGACATCAGCCACGGTCGTATTGACCCTTACCTCCTGTCACCAGAACAACTGGCTCAACAGATCAATATCATCTCCGGGCAATTGCAGGGAAACTTAATGACCCCAATTGAGTCAACAAACCTATCTGACATGTACAAAATCATGAAGGCGTCAGCAACGTTATATGAAGGCTACCTTATCATAGAGATAAAGATTCCATTGGTGAGCAACGACATCTTCGAGTTAGACAGGATCGTACCTATCCCTCAGAAAAGGGGAACGAATCGCATCATTCGCACAGTCCCAAGCTCGCCATTTATTGCCTACAACATCCAAAAGGACCTCGCTCTCTTCTTATCAGATAGTGACCTGCAGGCTTGCATACATGTTCTAAGGAGCAAAAAATTATTGTGTACCTATGACAAACCTGTCTATAATCTAAAAATAAAACAATCGCTGTGTGATATTCAAGATGCAAGTGATATCAGAAACGTTTGTAAACAAGAAGTATCCACGTGCCACAATTATTGGGTCAAATTACATAATGTGAACTCCTGGTTTTATACCTGTTGTGAGTCATGTGAACTTCGTATTTCCTGTATTGCTGATACAACAACTACAGTCATTCAAGGCAGTGGTATCATTAACGTAGGTCAGGGATGCACATTGAAATCGGACGCTTATAGTATCCATGCGCACAACAACTTTCTACGTCACTTGAATATACAATCGAACATCGAAGTCCCAGAGGTGTCCATTCTAAACTCACTCATTAACACGACCTTGCCCATCGATTATGATTCTGCGGTAAACCACACCCACAGGTGGAATCAGCTGGAAGAGCAAATAAGAAACATTAAGGAACAATCTTCTACAGAGTTAACCGTTCACGACATTCATCACTATTCCGTCGCTTATATTGTCCTGGCCTTAGTTGTCATCTTAGGCGGGACCTGCATTTACCTCGTTACAAGAGGGAAGTGTCAGAACGCACTTGAAAAGCAGCAGCACGAGATGGTGGAAGTACGTGGGCAGCCGGACGAGCGCGCCCCTGGGGCGGAGGCGCGAGCCGAGCACGCAGGGCCGAACTCAACGGAGAGCGTGAGGGTAACTGTGCCAGTGCCAGTGTTCAGTGAGTTTAGTGATATAAGTAAATCTACCGAAAGTGTCGATAAGGGGACCTCACCCATGGTCCGTCAGTGAAAGTGAACTTGAGAAACCAGACAATTTAATGTTACAGACTTTACGACTTAGATTAGTTACATAGATATAAACCTAATGAAATCACCTTGTATCATCTTTCAACTGAAATATGTACCATTAATGTAAGTCATCAGTTTTCATGTGTTTAACTTGACCACTTATCATCTAGGATTAAACACGTCTCCTGTCTTCTCCTTTAGAGTTGGCAGTATGTACGGTGAACCCGCACATTAGTACAATTAAGTAGGTTTAGCCGCGTTTGCACACGCGCGACCATTTTATATAGTTGTTACTAAGTAAAATAAATTAGTGATTTTTCTACACTCAACACGGGCGGTTTTATTATCATCCCCGGTTTCTATCTTTTTACCATAAGTGTGCAGACTATCGTCGTACACACATCATAATAATTATTATTAGAAGAACATTCCTTATTTTTCACAATGTAATTAAAAATAAATAAATAATCATTTCAAAAATCCTTGCGATTTATTTAAATGAACATACATGCAAATCTCATTATCTCTTAACATCTACATGGTTAAAAATATCTGAAGAATGAAGCGACGAAATATAATATATGATCAAACGAACTTCCAAGTGAAGTTCGATCATTATTATATGAGTCGCTTCATTCGAAGATATAATTTCCCAACCCGCCCTACAGAACCCTGAAGAGATTTGCAAAAATCACAACTTAATAATCATCTCTAAAAAATGACTGTTACAACTGGCCGACACAACGAGGTAGGGTACAGTGGGTAAGAGTACCTACAAAAAATATAAATAAAAATCTCTAAAAAGACGTGCGTAGTTGCTAACGCAAGGGAAGGGGACTACATGGTTAAAAATATCTTCGAATGAAGCGATTCATATAATAATGATCGAACTTCACTTGGAAGTTCGTTTGATCATATATTATGCTATCTTTGTATATGCGACCTTTGTGCTCCTCCCACTCACGATAAGTTAATTGATCCAGCTTTCGAGTTACTATGAATATTAATAAAGTGTCCCAATACTTGATGGGCTCATCTAACGATTCCAACGCACGGAGATTTTTATTAAGTTGGTCAATCAATCCTTTCAACGCAACAGAGGACTCCTTTGAAATAGCATTCAAGTTAAATAAGGTTGACACATGATTTTGAACTAACATCCTTTTGTTATCGAAACGATCACAAATAAGCTTCCAAGCTGTATCGTAATTGCTTGCGGAAAACTCAATCGCATGGATTACAATAGCAGCAGATCCTTCCAGGGACGCTCGTAAATAATGGAATTTGTTAATTTGATCGATGTCATCATTACAGTGAATGAGGCTATTATAAGTGTCACGGATCTCCAACCAATTGCTAAAACTCCCATTAAATTTAGGTAACTGTATTGTGGGCAACTTAATAGGCTTACGTTGACTGATACGGGTACATTTTTCACTAATGCTTGACTCATTTCTGTTTTTATATTTACATAACAGCTCCTGTGCTCTAGATAGTGCTTTATAATATTGGAAATCAAATTCAGTACGCTCAGAGAATTGAGCTTTAACGAGATGTTAAAGCTCAATTCTCTGAGCTACCAGACATTCTAATCATAACTGTAACCTCATCGTAATGCTCATACAAAGACCCGATTCTTCCAATTCGTAACTGCAACTTCTTGACCTCACAACTGGTTAACTCCTTGTCACTGGATGCATCAAGGTAATTGATGAATGCAGTTAAGCTTCCCTTGATACTTCCTCGTTTTTTGACTAGTTCTCTTACTTCGGACATACTGGGAATTGAATGTAGTCAACCTGGAATTAGTATAATAACAACTTAGGTATCTTTTTATACAATAATTAAATAACTTAATTAAAGTTACCTACATTTAGCTACTATGGTATAACAATTTAATCAACAATGTTGATACTGTAAATATGTGTGAATTCTACCTGTTGTAAATATGATTTGAATACAAATGAGATTTTTTAAACTTCTATTTAAACTACAATTCCTCAAAACTTGTACACTAAATTACCTAAAGTCGAACTTTAGAGAAACACATTATAATAATAATCAATTAAATTGACTAATACGGTTTAATTAACTGAATAACTTGACTTTAAGACTTGCAATATCCATCTGACACCAACCTACCTATTAATAATTATTTAAATGAATAGTTGACTAAAATACTGCTATACAATTATAAATGTAGCAAACATCTACTGAACTTAATAAGAAAGAACATATAATCGTATTTGCAAAATAAGTATTATCAAATATGATACGTACTAGAAAACTATTCACAATCCAAATAGGTTAAATGTTAATTTGAACAATATAAGTATTTAAAACACTAACCTTTAAAATGCCTAAGTACTATCTGAACGAGTAAAATATTCTTAACACCGTAAATTTGCTTGAAGTCCTTTGTTCACAGTCACGTTGCCGGCTTTTAACCTCCTCTGCAAAACTCCACGGTAATTATTATCCAAATCCACAAATTTTAGCAAATCTTCATGTGATTACCAATCCAGCTCGGTATGGACCAAAATGTTGGGGAATTTTAGGTGACTCTTCAAGGAAACTCCAAAAATGCAGATATTTAGTCAAACATGTATTGTCTCGATGACGAACAAAAATGGAAGGGGCTTAATGACAAGCAAGTACATAAATCCTTACATCTAATTACAACTAATTAACACGTAACGTTGATTTGCTCATTCTAAACGAGTAGGTGTAGGTGTATGTTTTAAAGTCAACAATTATACAGGGTGTTTGGAAGGGAGCTGTACATACGCCTAGGGTAGAAACTAGGGATAGTCTGCTACCTACCCCCGCCCATTATATTGACCTTGGCCTCAAGTTTTTTTTTTAATTTATTATTATTTTTTATTTGACTTTTTTATGATTTTTTGACTAAAACTACCTGTAGCTCAAAATCTATCCATGGGACCGGTCGGCTAATGGTCTTGTTTTAATCGTTAGAGTCTTAGGGTCCTGCAAAAAATTATTTTACACCAGAAAATTGTGGAGAAGAAAAGTTATGGGGCCTGAAGTACCGTAGTAAGGTAAAGAAATAATTTTAAGGGCAACTTTCTATGGGGTTTAAAAAAAAACTAACAGGGTTGGAGTTCTTCTGATTTTTTTAAAACATCCTTAGTCCATGCCCTTTCTAACGATATGCTAAAAGTGTAATTATCACTTTTAGTTTTAAAGTTATTAATTAATTTCCGCAACTAGGGCACTTTTACCACCACGAGTCGACATTTGTAAGACAAATGTAATTTCCAGAATTTAAACCAGTTTGGCCTACAGTTGGCAAATTTGTTGTCTCACTCTTACACGAGAGCAACATGTAAGAGACAAAACATGTCATGTCATGTCTCTTTCGCTCTTGGGTCGACGGGGCCGGGCAGGTAACTCGTTGGGGTCTTTGTTAGTCAGTCGAGATTTACCCATCTTAGCTAACTTACGTACTTGCCGTTACGACGCTCCACTGTTTTCGTTAATTTTGTTGAGTTTGTTATTACTTCGTTTTTGTTAAGTTTTGTTATTTGTTACCTTGTTGTTGGCAAAATGGCTGGATTTACCAGTGAAGAGTACACCGACATGCTGGTGGTGTATGGAATGGCTGATTGCAATGGGCGCGAGGCACGGAGGATTTATCAAGAACGGTATCCTAACTGGCGAGTGCCTAACCACCAAACGTTTGGCTCAACTTATCGGCGTCTGCGAGAAACCGGAAATTTAAATTTCCGGGAACCAGCCGTGAACAGATTTCAACCAAATTTGGCTGCGGAAGAACGCATATTGGCTGAATTTGAGGAAGATCCGACCAGAAGCGTAAGAACCGTAGCCCGGACGCTTGGTTTAAGCGTGTGGAAAGTCTGGTCGGTTCTTCGCGAAAATGGACGTCATCCTTTCCACTACACCCCTGTTCAAGGTAATTTTTTACATAAAGTTTTTGTTTTTAGCTCTTATGTAATGAACTAGCATGTGAATTTCATAGGCAATTTTTAAATTAACATGAGCATGTGTGTGAGAGAGAGAGAAATGGAAAGACAGAGATAGCAATCAATGTTACATAGCTACTAATTCATAAGGAAACCGCTAACGTTGATATTTTTATTGTTTTAGGCTTAGAGGATAACGACTATGCAAGAAGGGTGGAGTTTTGCCGCCACTTGCTCCATACGGACGTGGAAGATATTAATTTTTTACGGAGTATTCTCTGGACTGACGAGTCCAAGTTTGACAAGGAAGGAATTGTAAATTACCACAATCTCCATCACTGGGCACCCAGAGATCAAAACCCGAGAGTCAAGAGGCACAGAGGTTTTCAACGAAGGTTCTCCGTGAACGTATGGGCAGGCGTCATCGGTAATCGGTTGATAGGGCCGCACTTTTTGCCAGACAACCTAAACGGGCAAAACTACTTAGATTTCCTCGAAAACGATTTGCCTGATTTAGCGGAAGAAGTGTTTGACGAAGATCGGCCCATAGTCTTCCAGCACGACGGCTGTCCTGCTCATTGGAGCCTAGCAGTGAGGGAGCTTCTGGACAACTGCTTTCCTAATTCTTGGATTGGTCGGGGTGGGCCAATTCCCTGGCCCCCAAGGTCGCCTGACCTTACCCCACTCGACTTCTACGTCTGGGGAAGGGCGAAAGAGTTGGTGTACGCAGAAGAAGTACCAACAAGGGAGGTTCTAATTAACAGGATCCACGCCGCATTCGATACAATGCGCGAGGAACTGCTGCTTAGAACGGTGACCGTGGAGATGAGGAAGAGGTGCCGAGCATGTTTACAGGTCAATGGTCATCAATTTGAACAAAATTTGTAATTAATTAAAATTAGTAATTAATTAAAATTTGTAATTTAATGACATTAGTCATTACCAAATTTTTTGTTTCATTTGCCATCCTTTTACGATCGAACACATTTAATTTTCATTAGTTGAAATTTTTGCTTGAAGTGCCCTAGTTGCGGAAATTAATTAATAACTTTAAAACTAAAAGTGATAATTACACTTTTAGCATATCGTTAGAAAGGGCATGGACTGAGGATGTTTTGAAAAAATCAGAAGAACTCCAACCCTGTTAGTTTTTTTTTAAACCCCATAGAAAGTTGCCCTTAAAATTATTTCTTTACCTTACTACGGTACTTCAGGCCCCATAACTTTTCTTCTCCACAATTTTCTGGTGTAAAATAATTTTTTGCAGGACCCTAAGACTCTAACAATTAAAACAAGACCATTAGCCGACCGGTCCCATGGATAGATTTTGAGCTACAGGTAGTTTTAGTCAAAAAATCATAAAAAAGTCAAATAAAAAATAATAATAAATTAAAAAAAAACCTTGAGGCCAAGGTCAATATAATGGGCGGGGGTAGGTAGCAGACTATCCCTAGTTTCTACCCTAGGCGTATGTACAGCTCCCTTCCAAACACCCTGTATACATCAGTTTTAAAATCAGTGCAAAACAAACTTTGAACAGCTGTCCGGTACGGGTGAGTCACGATCACCGCACCACATCACTTCATTGCTATTGCACTCACTCCACAGCTACACGGGCTGCTCGCACACCTACCACGGACGCGCTTGCTTGCTAACCAAAACTTTAGTTGTGTTCTTTTGTTCAAAATCTACCCACATAAAATAAATATACTGTGCAAAGTTTGTAAGCAGAATATAACAGCCGGCAAACAGATTAAAAGTTCTAACTGTTTCACTCACTATCACAAAACATGTGTTAATGCAACATTAGTCGTCATTAGCCGCATACTTCTAAGTAATAATGTTTTAATGAAATGAAATGAAATCTGCAGGCAAACATAGGGAAAACTAAAATAATCCACTTTAATCATCGTATGAAAGCAATTATGCCTCAGATTAACTATAAGGGTGAACCTGTATCTGACATACAAACAACAAAATTTCTTGGTCTTTATGTAGATGACAAATTAAATTGGAAATCCCAGATTGAAACACTATGCAAAAGAATTAATAAATCAGTATATGCGCTACATGAGTTAAAACAGATTGCAGGTATCAACACCTTGTTAACTGCATATCATGGCTTGGTTGCTCCAGTCCTGAGGTATGGTGTAATTTTTTGGGGAAATTCGACTGATATTAAGCTAATTTTTAAAGCACAGAAGCGGTGCATAAGGGCTATGTTTGGACTTAAAATAGTTGAGACCTGTAAACCGTATTTCCAGGAGTACAAAATTCTACCTCTCCCAAGCCTATATATTTATGAGATTTCGATGTTTGTTAAGGTCAATCATAACTTATTTGCATTGGCCTCAGAAGTCAATAATAGGCAACAACGTGACGCACTTCGCCTCTGTGTGCGCAAAACCCGTACCACATTAATGCACAAAAGTGTGTTTCGGATGGCTCCCGAAATCTTCAATAAACTACCTAAAGAAATAAGGGCAATGAATACTGCCTTATTTAAAAAAAATCTGAAGTGCCTTTTAGTTGATAAATGTTACTATAATTTTAATGACTTCTTAAATGATAAATTTTCCAAACTCAAGACCTCACAGTGACATCAAATAATAGATCAATTATGCATGTATCTTCAAATAATGTATATGTTATTGTATTGTAATAATACTAGGAATGACATTGAAATATTATTATTATTGAATGAATTACATTTATTATTAAATAATCTATATTAATATAATTTAAAGAGGACATTACATTAATTTAATATACGGAGGCCGCTTCAGTTGATGATAAGGTGGCTATCTTCAATGATGTTGTGGCCAACCTTTACAACATTTACGCTCCCGTCAAAAAAGTGAAACTGAAACGTGCTCCTGCGCCTTGGATGACTAGAGGAATACAGATGACCATGCGACGCAGGGACCGCGCGTTCCGAAAATATAAAAGGGATCGTACTGACGAGAACTGGGCGCTTTTTAAAACCTCGAGGAATAAATGTAACCAGATGATACGTAACGCTAAACGCCGCGACATTCTGGAAAATATTTCTTCTTCTTCTTCTGCCGATATTTGGAAGTTCCTTGGAACACTTGGTATCGGCAAACCGCGACATTTAGACCTTCCAAATTCCATTGACTTAGACGACCTCAATCGCCATTTCTCCACTGTGCCTACCATGGATCGTCTAGCCAAGCAACAAACTCTGTCTCTAATTGCTGGTCTAACGCGTCCTTGCATTAATCCTTTTCGTTTCGTTCCAGTTGAACAGGGAGAGATCAAAAAAATTATCCTCGCCATCAAATCCAAAGCGGTGGGATGTGATAATATCACTCGTGGAATGATAATAACTATTCTGGATCACCTTCTACCTCCTATCACCCATATTGTTAATTTTTCCTTGTTTTCCGGATTATTCCCCTCACTGTGGCGTAAAGCCTATGTTCGTCCACTACCCAAAGTTTCCAATCCCACTATTCCAACCCACTTTCGACCAATTTCTATTCTTCCCTTCCTATCGAAAGTGCTCGAGGCCTGTGTACACAAACAATTTTCAAACTTTGTGCAGTGCAATTCTCTTATTAGCCCTCTACAATCTGGGTTCAGGCCCGGGCATAGCACAGTGTCTGCCCTCCTTAAAGTGACTGGCGATATAAGGGCAGGATTGGAAGACACCAAAGTCACTGTCCTAGTGTTGGTCGATTTCTCGAACGCTTTCAATACCGTCAGTCACGACATCCTGTTAGCCATTTTGTTCTATTTGATGGTTTCTCCCGAGGCACTGGAATGGTTCACCTCCTACCTTCAGGAACGTCAGCAGTCGGTTCACGTTGGGGATTCTTCCTCTCGCTGGTGTGATTTGGAAACTGGCGTTCCTCAAGGCGGCATTCTCTCTCCTCTTCTGTTTTCTATTTTTATTAACCTCATTACTTCCGAACTTCAGTGTGCGTATCATCTGTATGCAGATGACCTGCAGTTGTACTGGCAAGGGAGTGTTGAAGAAATTCCTGACGTTATTACCAAACTAAACAAAGACTTGACGGCAATTAAAACCTGGTCAGATAGATTTGGTGTTGCAGTAAACCCCAATAAGTGTCAGGCGATCATCATTGGGAGTTCCCGAAGTATCGCTAAAGTGAATAGTGCAACTTTGCCACCTATTTTGTTCGACAGTATGATTGTTCCATTCAGCAATGATGTAAAGGACCTAGGCTTGCACATTGATAATACCTTTAACTGGCGTACTCAAGTCGCTAGTGTGAGTCAGAGGGTCACTGGAACGCTGCGGGCTTTGTATCGCTTGAAAAATCTATTACCAGCAAACACGAAGGCAATGCTTGTTCAGACCCTTATTTTTCCTATCATCGATTATGGTGACGTGTGCTACTATGACCTGAATGCAGATCTTCTCAACAAATTTGACCGTCTTCTAAATTACTGCATTCGATTCGTTTTCAATTTGCGTAAATATGATCATGTGTCTGCGCATCGATCGCTTCTAAAGTGGTTGCCCATACGCCAACGCCGAGAGCAAAGGGCACTAACTACCTTGTTCTCATTTCTCACCTCTTCCAAATCCCCTAGTTATCTGGCCCCTAACTTTCAATATATTTGCAATATATTTGACTTCATTCACTCTTCTTTCTTTGTTCAGTCTATTTCTCTGTGGAATGCGCTCCCCCAGGAAATCAGGATAGCAACCAACCGATTAACGGCGGCCGTTCGCGAGCATATTCGTAAGAAGATGGCAGTAGTATCGTCACAGCGCTAATGATTTTCCATAATTATCAATAACTACTAATTGTTTATGTATATTTGTGTATTTAGTTTATTCTTTGAGTATTTATTGTATTTTTAGTTTAGGTATATGTATTTAAATAAACGCGATTTGCTTGACTTTATATTGCACCTACCACTATTTGTCTCTGCATCACCCAAAGGTCGACTGGTAGAAAATGCCCAAGGCATTAAGTCCGCCTCTGTACGTTTGTGTGCATAAAGTATTAAATAAATAAATATCTTAAAATATATGTCAATCTTGATTTTAATAAACCATGATTGTAAAAATTTTTGCATGCCTTACGGTCGAATCACTTGAAACATGTACATTTAATTACACCATTGTAACAGTGTTTTCTGCAAAAATAAATAATTTGATTTGATTTGAATGACCCTAAAACCACTAAATTCTTTAACAATGTCATAACGATCTACCTCTGGAAATTGTAAAATGTTTGTTCAACATCGATTTACAGCTAAACTAGTTGTTGTCTGCGACTTCGTCTGCGAAGCATTAGTGAATACGCAATCACGCGGCCACAATTGTGTGGCTCTTGGATCACCCGCTAGATATATTCCTAAGGACTTTGTGTCTTTTGCTGATCTTGTCTCAGAAATCGCAGTATGGTTGTTACAAATGCACAGAGAACGCTGCTGCCCATTCTCTGGTTTTTCCCTTAGTCGCCTCTTACGACACCAACGGGCAAACATGGGATGGTGAAATTCTTTACGCCCGACACCATACGGTTAGTGATGTAGATACCAAAAACTATAAACACTTTTTTATTATCTATAAATTATGTAGAGCAGTTAGGTAGCATCAACATATTGAAATACTAAAATTATCGTTTTTACAATCAATTTGTCCCGTGTTCTGTTTGGTCATGGTCACCTCATTAGAAAGAGACACACTACCAAAGGGAGCCCTCTCGCTCGGACCGGTTTTTGCGCCATAGTCCACAGTCTAGTAGTAAGAAGTATAAGGTCTTTGCCGACGAGTGGCTGACGTGTCATCTTTTATTTACTTTTGTTTGTGTTAGAATTAACCTAGCTATTACGAAGTAGATTTACCTTTTCAACTACTACTAATTAAACTATTTAATTAATTAAACTTAGCTTTATGTCTTCAGGGATTCATTTCCATCTTAATGTTTGCCCGGAATTTAAACGGAGCATGTAACAAAGGACAACAAAGGAAGCGCGGACCCGCACACACAGCGCGTTTCACAATTATTGCTGGACTAACAACGGGTGCATTCTCGTTTGCAAGACTGAAGGACTACCAGCTATGACTATCAACAGCAATAAAGAGCCCGATTTTTTTCGCGTTAGTCAAATATCTAATATCATACCGCATACTTCTAGCTAATAATGTTTTAATGATCTTAAAACCACTAAATTCTTTAATAATGTCATAACGACCTACATCTGGAAATTGTACGAGTAAAATGTATGTTCAACATCTATGTATAACTAAATTAACAGCTTACGCGTAATACTTAATTTTGTGTAATAAAGAAATATTTACTGATTATATAAAACGTAATCTAATGTATAAACTCTGATACAGAGTTGAATAATGTCAAGTAGCAATGTGTAAAATGGAACGCCGTAAATAAGGATTATAATTGAGAATTTAGATGCATTCAAAACATTGTAATACTGGTAATATTAGTACCATTATAGGCCTTGTTGTCTACGGTCGCGTTTACTTGAACCCGCTGTCGATTTCTTATCAGCCAGCAAGTGTTCCTCAAAGTTACTGTCTCTAAAATATATATTAGTTCGTAACAAAAACAAATAATGGATACATTAAAGAATTGTGGTATCTGTGATGATCAGCTAACTGATGGAGTGCGTTGCTCAGCTTGCGGAAATGAGTTGCATTTCCAATGTGCAGGAATCACTGAGGCTGGCCTCCGTAAGCTGGGAAACAGGAAGCTTACATGGCGGTGCATGAAATGCAAGCAAACACCCAGCTTACCAATGTCGCCGAGGTTGAAACCGGAATCTGCAGTCCTAATTGTAATTCGTGAATTGGCTGCAAAGTTGGCTCCATTGGAAGGTCTGAAGGACGAAATCCAGGCACTTAGGAGTGAGTTCGCTGACATAAAAACCTCTCTGAACCAGCAATTCAATGAAGTTGCCAAGGAGTTTAATGTAAGGATAAATGACATGGAGCAGCGTGTTACTCAGGTGGAAAAATTTCAAGGGCAGGTGGATCAGCTACAGGTGCGTCTGGATAGGCTGGAGGAAGATTCGGACAGTAAGGATCAATGGTCGCGTATGAACAATGTGGAGGTGAAAGGTTTGTCTCCATCAAGTAATGAAAACCTGTTCCAGATAATCTCTAGTGTTGGTGCAAAAATTAATTATCCCATCGCCAAAAGTCAGATCAACTTTATTACTAGAGTGCCTACGCGCGAAAAAGATCACATAAAGCCAGTCATTGTTTCGTTCTGCAATCGATACGTCAAAGACGATTTTGTTGCTGCAGCCAGATATGTATTCAAGACATTGCCACTGACAACTGGCCAAATCGGATTAGCAGGCAAGCAGCGAATATATATAAATGACCATCTAAAGACTAAAAACAAATTACTGTTATCTAAAGCTAAAAAGTTGGCATCCAAAACGGATTTTCAATATGTATGAGTCAAACACGCAAAAATACATGCGAGAAAAATGGACACAACCCCAGTATTCATAGTGAAATCAGAAAAGGATCTCTCAAAAATTATATAATAATATCTATTAAGTTTGTTTGTTTTTGTTAATTGTGCTCATACAAAGTTTGAGAACCGCAAGACATTGTGTGCTACTTGTGTTTTCCCAATTGTTCTGTGTCATTGCACGATGCTAAAGAGTGAGTTCCTTAAAAAAAATCACTTATACGAAATTGTTGTGTCAGCGTAATCACGATCTAATTGCGTTGAAATTATGGTCTGTTTCGAATACTGTGTGGTGTATGTTATTACCATGTTGTGCTGCGAGCAATCCTTATCTTTCCACCGTTCGTCACCTTTTGTTTCTATTGTAAGCGTGTTTGGTTTGTGCTTTTCAAAGTTAGTTGTTTTTGGACACTGTGCCTGTGCTCTTTTGTGCTTGGTACATTATCATAAGTTGTTGCCTTCTACGTACTTAATAATACTTTGTCGAGAAATTACATATTTCTTACACTTTTTGGTGCGTAACTTAATTTTGCTTGACCTTTTTAAATGTTTAGTTTATCCTGCTATATTTTTTATTAGTGATGGCTACTCTTAATGTATATTATCAGAATGTGCGTGGTCTGCGTACGAAAACAAACGATATATTTCATAAAATATCACTTAGTGTTTATGATGTCATTGTGTTCACGGAGACATGGTTAGTGGATGATATCTTTAGTAATGAGATGTTTGATGATCGCTATTTGGTATGGAGGCATGATCGCGATTACTCCCGAACCTCTCAAAAGCGGGGCGGTGGCGTTTTGATAGCGGTAAGAAGTGAGCTCACTTTTGTAGAACGGCATGATTGGCGCAGTTCTGCTGAAGACATTTGGGTCTCACTTATCTTAAAAAGATCTAGGGCTGCGGTAAATTATAATTTGCATATTTGTGCCTTATATCTTTGCAAAGAAAACCTTGGCAATTCGTATTATAATCAATTACACAACTTTAGTATAAATGTTAATCACCTGATTTTGACCCACCCATTAGATAAATTCATTTATTATGGGTGATTTTAACTTTGGTAATAATGTAGACTGGATAAATTCTGACAGCAATGAACTAATCCCGCAAAATGTATCATGTAATTACTTGCGCGAATTTTTTGACGGGGTTCTCACTTCTAATCTATCCCAATATAACGGTGAGAGAAACAACAATGGTAGATTATTGGACTTAGTTTTTTCAAATGACTCGGTCAATGTTACTGATTGTCGGGATCCTCTGGCATTACCTGTGGACCTACACCATAAACCACTCATGATTACTACTGACTTTGTTGAGATTCACAAACTGACTGATAAATTGAATAAGAAGTATGTATTCTCTAGGGGTGACTACACGGCCATTAAATCAATCTGAACTCGACCAAATCAATTGGAATGAGTTTTTACTTGCTGAATCCTTAGATGGTGCTGTTGAACTCTTTTATGATAGACTGTATGAGCTCAGAGACAAGTACATTCCAATTAATTCAGCTAGACAGTCATCGTATCCACCTTGGTATAATTCAGCATTGGTCAAAGTACTGAGAGAGAAATATAAATATCATCGCAAGTTCAAAACGTACAGTAATGTGTCCGACTTTCACTCTTTTTCTCTTTTACGGAATAGGGCAGTTAACTTAGAGAAAATTTGTTTTAATTCATATATGGATAAAATTGAATCGTCGATCATTGAGAACCCTAAATCTTTTGGGCATATGTGAAAAGCAAGAGAGGGTCGGGTACTTTTCCAAAAGTAATGTATTATGGTGATAGGAGCGCGAGTACAGGTGAAGAAATCAGCAACTTATTCGCAACTTATTTCCACTTAACTTTTCAAGAACCTGATCCTGTGCCCGCTACCTCCGATGGCATTAGTGTTGTTTCAAATCATTTCATTCTCAAGTTCTAAAGTTATTAAAGACCTTGGACCTCTCCAAATCTGGCGGTCCCGATCTTATACCTCCAGTATTTATTGTAAATTGTGCCGAAGGCCTTGTTGTACCACTGTGTATTTTATTCAGGCGGTCGCTCTCAGAAGGCATAGTTCCGAAAATTTGGAAATCTGCATTCGTTACCCCAGTCTTCAAGAAGGGTAATAAGTCGGCTATCTCTAATTACCGACCAATATCCAAGATATGTTTGTTCTCAAAAATCCTCGAACGCATTGTATTTACTGACGTTTACGCTGCTATGTAATCCAACTTTGGTGATGAACAACATGGCTTTCTTAGAAAGCGTTCCACTACATCTAACTTCAAGATTAAGTTGAAATGAATGATATCCCCATCAATTTATCAACCCATGAATTTATATCTGAAGGTATGGAACAGCGTGCACAGGTTGACGTAATCTATACTGATTACAGTAAGTGCTTTGATCGTATTGACCATAGGCTGCTCTTAAGAGAAGCTATTAAAAGCCGGCATACACGGAGTCTTGTATCGTTGGTTCTCCTCCTATATTGATAATAGATCTCAGGCTGTGGTACTGCAGGGGTACACATCTGGATGGAGTTCTGTCCCTTCTGGAGTGCCTCAGGGTTCGATTTTGGGATCCCTCTTATTTACTCTCTTTATTGCTGACGTGAAACACTGTTTTGAGACTTGTTATATTTTACTTTATGCTGACGATATGAAAATTCATAAAATTATCCGAAACATATCAGATGCACACCTGTTACAAAACGATTTAAATAGATTTGAAGAATACTGTAGATGTAACAGGCTAGAATTGAATGTTACAAAGTGTTTTCACATGACTTTTACACGTCAGAAGTCTTTGATTGATTTTACATACAAGCTTTACAATATAGGGATAGGCAAAGTCAACAGTATTAGGGATCTTGGGATTACACAAGATAGTAAGCTTCTCTTTGATCAGCATATTGATAGTATAGTAAGTAAGGCGTCGAGAGCACTTGGTTTTATAATGAGAACCTCAGCATGTTTCAGATCACTAAAACCGATCAAAGTCCTATATTGTTCGTTCGTACGCAGCCACCTTGAGTATGCATCACAAGTCCGGAAGCCTCAATACGAGATCTACAAGTCTCGTATTGAGGGCATCCAGAAAAAAAATCTTAAGTATCTTGATTGGAGGGCAAAGCAAGAATCTGTAGATTATATCCACCGATGCAGAAGGTACCATTTTCTTCCACTTGACCGTAGACGTTATATTAATGACGTAAGCTACTTGTTTAATATCGCTAATGGTTCGGTCGACTGTCCTGAACTTGTTTCTAAATTAACGATGCGCACTAATCAGATGGGGCTTCGACAGCGACCACTGCTGCATGTACCTTATGCAAATACTAATTATAGGCGTAATGCATACTTTCCGAGAGCCAGTCGCAGTTTCAACGAGATTTCTTGTGAACCTGGCATTGATCTGTTCTGCACCAATACGGGCACAGTTAGAAAACTTTTAGCAAAACCTTTTTTTGTAAAAGAAGCACCGGTACGCACTTGAATCGTCTATTGTCTAAATTGTTAAATAAAAATAAAATGAGCTGACTTTGATCAAGTACTCGTAGCTTAGATTATAGGCAAGTAATAATTTATCTTTTTATTTATCTATGGAAGCTTGTTATTAGCAATTTAGTTATATATTATTGTTATTGTAATGTCTGTTAGTCTGTAAGCTTTCCTAAAATGTAAAAAATAAAAAAATAAATTAAATAATACCCTTGACGTAGAATAAGCATAAAGAAATATTTCTTAGAACATTGTGAAAAGCGTAATTAATATACAAATCAATAAGCTTTATTTAATTTTTATACATGGTCAAGGCAAAAATGGGCATTGTTCTTTGTGTTTTTCTTATTTTTCTATATTCTTGTATATCAAAATATTCAGTATATTGATATTTCGATGGAATAAATATGCGAAGCGTTGAACGCTCGATCAAACAAACATTCGATATTTTGAACATTCGATGCTGAAGCTCCGCTGCCTCCTTCGCCAAGTCGTCGCACTCTCATCCCCCAACAGGCCCGCGTAGGCCTTGATCCAGAGCAATGACACAGCTTTGCTCTGATCCAGAGCTTGAGCCAAGTTGGCGCGCGTGCGAACCGCCAGGGGATGGAAAGATCCAAGGTTTGCAGGCGTCTGCAATGCTGACATTGAGTCGCTGTACAAACCATAGCTCGTTTTCTTGCGCTTGAAGATTACGTCCGTGCTTTGAAAATGGCCATGAGTTCCGCCTGGTAGATTGTGCAGTACGCGGCGAGGCACACCTCGATATAAAGAACGTTCGAGTATATAGACATTCGATTTATAGTCGACGATCAATTGATATTCGATTATTTGGCATTCGATTTGGTTTATACCCATGAGTAGGATATGCAACATTATTATGTGGGATATGCTCAATTTTATTATTAGAGAAATCCGTTTTTCAAATTTAAATATATTTGAGTATTTTTCGTTAAAGCTTACCAAAGTTCCTATGTATACCTACGTATGTCAGGGACCACGGAAAACATCGTGAGGAAACCTGGACTTATATAGTTAATATAAGTCTAAAATAGCAAAGTCAGAGGCCTGTGGGAATCCCAGATGCGGCTTAATTAACTCTGACATCAGACGAAGTGGCCACACTTTACACGAAAAGAAGATGGACCAAGAGCAGTATGAATCAAGTCAAGTCAAATCAGGCAATGTAATGAATACTGATTTAAACTTACCTTAAATTATTTTAATGTACTTCCCAAAATCAAAATTAAAAACATATTTTTATTACCCTTCCCAATAAGTGATGTGCTTTAAATTAAATGCCGGAGGGTGACACTTAATGTGATGTCCACTGTGTAACTTGTGCTTTTATTCAGACCCGTTATTGGGACTGGACAAATAGCAATTAATGAGTACTTTTGTTTGCTTGGGTCTTACCTGTTAAAACAAATGTATGTGCTAATGGTTGATTTTGAGGTACCGTGTTTGTCCGATGCGTTGAATGCTTGGAAAATGGCTTGTTCCAATACGGATCTGCCCGACAACCTGTCCTCCCAGAGACGATGGGATCTGCCGCTCTGCAGTATTATACAGAATAACCCTTTAAATACATCGTCTAGTACTGCTGAGTGTAGTGTAGTAGTAGTGTAGTACGTGCGCGTCTGCTGGTTGTGGGGGAATGGGAGTCGGGTTTGTGGCTTCAGGCACTCCTGTCATCCACCATAGGCACTATGATGGATGACTCTTCGTTTCGGCTCGCAACTTGTCTTCGCTTAGGCACACCTTGTGTTGCTCCGCATCGGTGCCATTGTGGTGAAGCTGTCGGCAGCCTTGGGCACCATGGCCTGTCTTGTTTCAAGAGCGCAGGACGCATAGCACGGCACGCCAGTATCATGACATTATTCATCGAGCCCTTATCACCGCCAGCGTACCAGCTGTATTAGAACCTAACGGCTTGGTACGTGACGATGGTAAGAGACCAGATGGCATGGCTTTGGTGTCGTGGAAGATGGGTAGGCCTCTGGTGTGGGACGCAACCTGAGTCGACACCCTTGCGCCATCTCATGTTCCTAGTTCGGCGGACTCTGCTAGTGCTGCTGCTGCGGCTGCTGAGGCCCTCAAGCGGCGCAAATACTGTAACCTAATTTGTAATTACAGTTTTGAGTCGTTTGGGGTCGAAACGCTTGGGTCATGGGGCCCGAGTGCACGTCTCCTTTTTAAGGAGATCTCTCGCCACTGATCGACACTGTGCATGACCAGAGGGCTGGCTCTTTCTTTGCGCAAAGAATTAGCATTGCCATTCAACGTGGCAATGCTAATTCTTTGTTTGTTTTACAAATAAATTTCTTAAATGTGTTACGTATGCCTAGGAATCTGCTGACATTGCGGAAAATATACATACATAGACCTTGATGACAGTGCAGTTACCGCCAAGTCAACGCACGTAGCTAGATTTTCGCTGACACAGAAACGTACGGAGCATAAGCGTAGGAAGTTGCTGACTGTGCAATTACCTTGGAACCAATCCAGCTATGACGTCAAGGAATCAATCGATGCTGAATTAATATTTAAGAGCATCTCTCGTAAGAAGGAGGCATTCCATATTCCTACATCGTGTAGGATGGATTCTCGTAGGCTAGTTAGTTTTAGTTAGTCTATTTAATTATTGTAACCATTCCATGATCCAACTTCGACTTGGAATGGACACTTCTAGGATAATTAATTGTAATTAACTTTAATAATTAAAAGTTTATAATCATTTTGGGTTTCTTTCCAATCCCCCGGCTGTGGTAAACGTAATTAATGTGTTAATGAATAGGTAAATAAATAAATGCCAATAAAAAAAACTTTTTGCAAAAAAATACTACCGACTTCCAAATACAAAACTACGAAGTGAAAAATAACTTAATTTTTTGAAGTCGGTGTCTTTCGTAGGTACCATTTTTTTGCGTTATGGACTCATTGCACGAGGTCAATGTAAATTACTTAAGGCGAGGTGCATAATCTGCTTTTCTTTCAACTATTACCTATAGGAATAGTAGATAAAAGAAACTCATATCAAACAGTTAAAATAGAAGTTTAATTATTGAAATTAAAATAATTTCTATAACACTGTCGGCTTCATTTAGAATGTTTGCCGGAGTGAAAGTGTCGCTAGATGATTCCATTTTAATTCGAAGCCGAAGCACTCAAAATCAGATAGTATCACACTTTATCGTTTCCAAAAATATTGTCAAGCAAAATTAACAAAGTTCCCGCCAAATCACTTTTATAAATTTCTTTCATTTTTAAATCAGAGTTAGCAGCAATCATTTTTAAATTTGGAAAAAGTAGGATAGAAACGAATAATACGTACGTAAAAAAAGTATTGATATCGGCTGGCTTAATAGAGCTAATCCATTGAGATTGGCACCTTTTGGTGCGATTAAAAAATAAACTGTGCAATAATGAAATTTCATACATTTTTAATGCTCTAGAGCATTAAAGACTCGCTTTGTACTGAGTTTTTAGTGTGATTGTGATGAAATTAAAGCATAGTTGGAAGAAAAATGTATTTACGTGTTCAATTTGAATAGATGTATTCGTCAAGCAAGGCCACATTTTCATCCACAAAGGCTCGATTTGGCTAGACTATGAGAAGCTCGTGGCTAAGTACAAGTGTAAAAGGTTACGCAAATCTGGCCGAGGTGGACTGGTCATCTTCTATTACATACTAAGAATCCTCCTTCACGTTATACCGTTGCACCCTACTGTCAGTTGTAGATTTTTGACTGTGGTTGCGTTCATTCTTCGACTTACGGTTCTCCTACATACAAGTCGACACCCCCATAATATAAATTGGTAATGTATTTTTAATTTTATTATTCCTAACCTCTACAATCTAGTAGTGGGTCATTGAAGACTGTAATTTTCAATTGATCAGTGAACTGGAGCAGATATCTGAGACTTGGAGATGTTACTAAAGGTCGTTGTTTGAAGATCCGCAGTCGGAAGCTTTTAAACCTACAGAACCTGAGAACGATATTATAATGCTTAGAAAGAGTTACTCACCCACGTGTATCCTCATATCAAATACACAGTTATACAAAACACAGTTTATACGAGTACAAAACAGTTAATGGAACATGGGTTATAGAAACACAGCACTTACCCTAACCCCAGGTTCCCAGCTCAAAATTATCGGAGAATTAATGTGACAAATTGTCAAGCACGCGTTATCTGATGTGATTGGCTGTTGAAAATTCATTCAACCAATCACAGCAGATAATGCGTGCTTGACAATTTGTCACATTAATTCTCCGATAATTTTAAGCTGGGAAACTGGGGGTAAGACTTGTTTATTATCTCGCACTCAAAACTAGACTGCCCTTGATGGTATGAGACTAGCTATTTTTAAACGTAAAAATAGGGCAATCTAAATAAAACCTTTGAAAGGCGGGGAATGACAATAGCCGCTGTCATTGGCACGGTTGTTTCGGTGAGCACCTGAATAGGATTGGGCGAGAAACCACGGCAAATTGCCACTACTGCAAAGGCGAGAGTCAAGGACTCTGCACCGTAAAAATCCCACACTCCCGGGTTTTTTCCCCCAAAAGCCCAGGGGCCTTTTGAAGGTTTGCACCCGTTAACAAAAAGTAAAAATAATGCGCTTGTCAGTTGCGAGGTGCGTAAGCAATGAACCATTGCCTTATCAAGCACGAATATGAATACCAAATGCCAATGATAAAGATACATGCTCACGATTTCGAGGGCAGGTATTCAAGTAATACGAAGCGCGTGAGCAGTGTCACCTATTTTCAATCACCCGCAACTGTTTTGGGCGTTTTGATCCGTATAGCACCGGTAACGATGTTTTGTCTGATGTCTTAATTAAATATATCTTATTGCTATAAAACGTGCGTTCCTTTATCCCATCGTTATTTAAATTAGAATAGAATTAAAATTATCATTTAGAAATTTGAATAAATTTTTGTCCCTGATCGTAACATACTCCATTCTTACTTTGTTTTATTTTAATTCTTGTTGCCACCTATTGTTTTACAATTTTTTTTTTAACCTTTCCCCTCACTAGCAATTTATTCCTGTATTGTGGGTGCGTTTAAAAACATTTAAAATCACATATACAAGACACCCAAATCGGCATCTGTAGGTCATACAAATATTTGTTCCGTGCGGGAATCGAATCCGCGACACGCAACTCAGCAGCCGATCGCTCAACCAGTACGCCAACCATGTCGCCAAATTCGCGTATTAACATAGGGGGACTGGGGTTGAATAAAACATTGTGTAGTTAAAGCAATGTTTATATCTTTAAACTTAAAACAATATACGAAGTAAGTAACATAAACAGCTCTAAATAATTAAGTACTTACCTAACAAATTAATAAAAAAACATACTGAAGTTTTACTAAAAGCCACAAAATTATCTTTCTTTTTTTAATTCAAATTTTTGACGTCTGATGCAGTTGATGGCAGTTATTAAAGATCGATTTCAGATTTGGAATTTCCAGGTTTAACCTTATTTTTAATCACTGTAGGTAGATAAGATATTTAACCCGTCACCAATGTTAAAATTAGGTATCTTATATGCCGTCGTAACTATCTACGTAGGTCTTGAAAGAAAAATCTTACAATAACATCACTCATTTTGTTTTAGTGGTCGAAGAGTAAAATTAATGAAATTTCTTTGTAATTATAATCACAAATGTCATAAAAGGGAAAATCGTCTGTGATGAAAACTAAACTAAAAGACGCGGGCTTTTTATCTGTCTCGTCTTGCACTTTACCTACAAAGGCCTGCCTCACCGGAAGAAAGGATTCTTAACAATATAGGTGTAAACGGCGACTTAAACACTAAATACTTCTCATAACTGCATATAAATCAAGCCCTAGGCAATATGCGGGCCATTTCTTTTAGTTTTCTTCTGTGGACTTTTGCGGAAGCGGTCATTGGCAAGGAATCGATGAAGATAACACCGCCTCGGAGTCGCTTCCCGTCTTGTAAGGAATCTGGAATAATAAATTGTGTGAGTAAGTAAGGGCCGCGTGCATTTTCCAACAACCTTATACACATATTTCATAATAGAAAGTCTATTTGGAACAAAAATAATGTCCTAGGAAACGTTTATTATTCACGTGGGCTGTTTTGAGTCCTAACAGTACAGTCGGTAATAGCTGTTATATATCATGGTTAGACAAAAACAACCTTAAAATAAATTTAGATAAAACAACCATTATGCATTTTAGGCAACGAGTCCAGGCGGTAAATGACATAAAAGCTATGTACAATGACACATTACTTAATAAAGTTGACAACACAAAATTTTTGGGCATTATGATAGACGCAAAGTTGGACTGGAAAGTACACATCGAATACTTGAGTAAAAGGCTGAGCTCTTCTGCGTATGCCTTATATAAACTTGCCCCAGAACTTAACACAGAATCATTGGTAACTGCATATCATGGGCTAGTTGCATCATTGCTACGCTATGGTATCATATTTTGGGGAAACTCGACTGACAAAGAAATAGCGTTTAAGGCTCAAAAAAGATGTATTCGAGCTATGTTCAATTTGAGTACCACAGACAGCTGTAAGCCATATTTTATAAAACACAAATTATTGACCCTACCGTCACTTTACATTTTCGAATTGGTAACATTTGTAAAACTAAATCCGGAACTATTCCCACGACTAGCTGACACCCTCCCCCGTAATAGACGTGACAATACCCAACTTTGCTTGCACACGTCAAAAACAGCATTAATGTCAAAGAGTGTCTTTTGTATGGCGCCGAAAATGTACAATAAAATACCGCAATCATTTAAAGAATTGCCAGCAAACTCATTTAAAAAAAAAGATGCGGGATTTATTAACAGACAAATCTTATTACCACATATGTGACTTCTTGAATGATAATATAATAATGTGACATTGTTTTCTTTTATCATATCCTTTTTGTTTTTTTTTTCTGGTGAGTTATTTTATTATTTAATTGAGATGACATACAAACTAATTTGCATTGTGTTTTTGTTTAGTTTGTACCTGACAGCATTTTCTTATATTTCATTGATTTTTATGACATTTTATGATTTTATTGTACTATGTTGACATCATTTGATTTTATTAATCTTGATTGTTCAAGACATTGTATTGTATGCTTTGACATTATTTTATGATTTGTTTGTACTTTTTTGACATTTTTATTCTTTTGTTTTTTTAACAATTCTGGGTTTGATGATATTTTATAATTTTACTGTACTATTCCGACTTTATTTTATTTTATTAATCTTGATCTTTCAAGACATTTTATAATTTTATTGTATTTACCTTGGACTTTTTTATGATTTGATTGTACTTTTTGACATTTTATAATTTTGGGATTTTTTATCAACTTTTTTGACATACTTTTTTTATTTTTTATTAATCTGGATTTTGTAAAACATTTTATGCTTTTATTGCATTTTTTTGACATTATTTTATTTTACTAACTACAATTTTTTATGACATTATGATTTTATTATACCTCTATGACATTTTATTTTTAAATTATTTTTATTCAACTTGATTTTTATGATACTTTTATGATTGAACTTACTATCAATTTATTATTTTTTGTTTAAAAATTCTATTTAAATGTCCTATAGACCGATTTAATTAATATTAACAGTTTTGTAAAATTTATATTTGTACGCCTGGATAGGCAAAACATGTATGTGCCACAAATAATAAGTTTAACCATCTTGCATGCATAAGTTATGTAAACACATGTTATAGCAAATAAATTATCTTTATCTTTAAGTATTGTTGACTGCGGGAGGTGATACTGTCTTAATAGTGATGTGGACTGTTAAATACAGGTCTTCGGGTCCCAAGCCAGGAGCTAAACACCGGGGCCCATAGCGGCGTTGTGACTCCTGGACCCTTTCTGGACCTGTACCCACGAAACTGCCGTAACGCAGCAGTGGAAAGCTAGGGATTTGCTCCCTATTGCGAGAGATACTGGTACCTATCTCACAGGTGGCACAAGGGTTGGCCGGTAATAGTGTCGTCACTTACCTTAGACTCCTGGGCGTCGATCAATCTCGTGCCGTGAGGTTAGGAATAGGGGAATATATATATAATAAAGGACAACAGGGGATAGACTGACGGCTGTCTGGACCGAAGAATCCGGCCGGCGTCCACCAGGCAGCACGTTTCCCGCAAAAGCACTTCGATGCACGTGAAATATATACGAAACCCACTTTAGGGGCGCCCCACAACGCCGATTGCGAATGGCGGGCGCGATTAACAAATACAATGGGTGAAACACATCTCGATTCGATATGTTTCGACAAAGACCCGACTTCCGCGTGTTCACATTACAAGCTTTTTGTTTCGACTGTTAAGTGTCAGCTGTCAAAATCGTTGACAGCCCACTGACACGGTGTTGCAAGTAAATACCAATGATCGGGACGGAACATGGACCACCATCTCTTTCTATAACTTTTCCGTTATATTTCCAAACTGACTGGTGACTATTAAATCGGCCACCAACCTCTATATGTTCACCAGGTCCCATGGAAGATATCCAGCCCCAGTAACCCAGAGTTATTCAACCGCTGGTTCTAAACGTCAGTAAAAAATCGACTGTATTTCTCTAATACAATGAAATGAAACAGGTGTCACTTCACGTTTAAATATATAAAAAATATGTTTGCTTACGACACGGCATAAGGAATAGGTAGGTATAAAAACAAATATTAAATTGGAAATAAAAACTTACTGCTATATTATTATTAAATCTCCTAGCAATCTATCTGATGCCAACAGTATTCTCATGCAAATAGATTATTTTGCAATTGAGAAGCGATAGTATAATTGTAAAATAGAAATTAAAAAAATGGAACAAGTCGTTGTTTTTCGTAATTTAGTTAGGCAAGGAAAAAATGTTCGCGCTTATTAACTGCAATTGTGCGGAGACTGTCTTTAGCATTACTTACACGGTTCATTTTAATTTTCCTGCCCTAAATCTTAGTAACATTAGAATACCAGTTTTATAATGAATACGCATATTTGTCGTTCAACTACCCACTTATTAAAAGGTAGGCAAAAATATTACGAATTTAAAGTTTGATATTTAAAGAATGTGTCCGTCTATAATTCTTTACAATAAGGCAAGAAAAACATATTGAACAGATTCTAAATTGAAAGCAAAACAATATATTTCCCGACGCAGGATTTGAAATCGCATCTTGTTCGTCTCAGCCTTATACACGATCTCAACATTTCTGATTCGATCACGCCGGATCAAGGAAACGCCGAGCATAGCCCTCTCCATTGCCCTTTGAGTGACTAAGATTTATGATGAGGCCCGTTTTAAGCCACCACGTCTCAGAGCCATATATCATCACTGGCAATTCACACCGATCATAGACTTTTGTCTTAAGACACTGTGGTAAATTGGACGAGAAGATACCGCGCAAATGGCCGAACGCTGCCCAACTGAGTCGGATTCGACGGTTGACCGCTTTCTCGAAGTTGGCCCTACCCAACTAGATCGTTTGTCCCAGGTAGACAGTCTGCCTCTCTGTTTAGCGTCCCAAACGCTAAACAGAGAGGCAGTTTATACTCTTAGGTCTTCTGTATATCCTGCTGCTGCGTGTATGTGGTCTATGGTGCTGAAGCCTTTACGGAATCCGGTTTGTTCGGGAGGCTGGAAATCGTCAAATCTGCGCACGAGACGATTCGTGATGACTCTTGAAAAGAGCTTGTAGATATGGCTAAGAAGTGAGATGGGCCTATAGTACTTCAGTAGGGCATTGTCACCCTTCTTGAAGAAGTGTATCACCACACCCCTGCACCATGCCTGCGGCGTTTTCCCCTCAAGTATGACGGAATCAAACAGCTTTTGAGGGATCTTAAGTACTGGTTTTCCACCCGCCTTCAGGAGTTCGGCCGTAATTCCGTCATCACCCGGTGCCTGCTGTTCTTAAACTATTTTAGAGCCATCCTAATCTCGTACAGGCTGATCCGGAATGTTTTCGGTAAAGTTTCGGGTCAATCTAGCTTTTAATTTTCTAGATCCACGACGGGTTTACTTGTTGACGTGCACAACTGCCCATAGAATCTCTCGATCTCCCTCAGAAGCTCCAGTTTGGCGGATACGATCCTGCCATCATCGGTTTTCAGTTTCATGAGCTGGCTCTGCCCAATAGACAAATCTCTTGCAAAGACCTTGAAGCCCTTATTCCGCTCAATGGCATCTTTAATACTTTCGGTATTAAAGCGGCGGAGGTCGCTTTTCAAGGATTTTGAGATCCGTCTATTTAGCTGCCGGTATTTCAACGCATCGTCTGAAGACTGCAGGATCATCTCACGCCTCTCCTTCGGCTACCCCAATAAACACCGACGACTGGACCTGGCAACTTATAACACGCGAACACTCCGGACCGACGAGAAGATAGCCGAACTCGAGGAAGAATTAAACAGGTTACGATGGAGTATTATTGGGTTATCTGAATTCCGAAGAGAGGGGGACGACACGATAATCCCCAAATCCGATAACCTGCTCTATTTCCGAGAGGGTGACCGGCAGTCCCAGGGTGGTGTCGGTTTTACAGTCCACAAGTCCCTTGTGAACAACGCGGTGAAGATCGAGAGAGTGTCGATCAGGGTGGCGTACCTTATACTCAGAATATCCTCAAGATAGTCGCTGAAGGGCATACAGGTCTACGCCCCAACCTCGGCAAATCCGTTCGACGATGTAGAGACAATGTATGAGGATATATCTAAAGCCATGGGGGGACTTCAACGCGAAACTGGGCAAACGAGACGCGTATGAGCTGCAAGTGGGGCAATTTGGAGTTGGATGTTGGAACCACCGGGGTCACCTACTAGTCAGTTTTAAGTAGAAGGAAGGCCTCTATATGATGAACTCCTTCTTCAGAAAGCGTGAGCACAGGTAGTGGACATGGCAAAGCCCCGATGTTGCAATTAAAAACGAGATCGACTTCATCATGTCAACCAAGAAGCAAATGTTCAATGATATCTCTGTGATCAGTTCGGTGAAAACCAGGAGCGATCACCGTATGGTAAGAGGCACATTGAACATTAATATCAAGCTTGAAAGGTGTCGACTGATGAAGTCCAATCTCCGTCCAGCACAGATCCAGTTCCAAAGCCCCGAGACCTTTCAGCTCGAACTCCAGAATCGTTTCGAGTGCCTATGCAGCTCCGTGGATGAATTCAGCGATGGGTTCGTGGAAGCTCTCCATACGGTCGGGTCTAATTTTATCAAGACCTGCCGAACAGATAGAAACAAAAAGCTCTCTGATCCTACTCTGAAGCTGTACTTGAATATAATTATAATAAGCTATTAGTAGCAAATACACTAATTATTGATAAACCTTTAGTCCTAAGCATAAAAATCAAAATCACATAACAAATAGTTATAAATATCCTAACGCTAACGTTTTAAAGATCAAATTTGCGTATATTTATTATTATTGTATTTGTTCATAGAGTAGCGCTTGTCTGATAAACTTATTTAATATATCGATAGGCTTGCGTTTGACCACTATCTCGCCTGATAGTAAGCGATGATATGTTCGACGGTGAAGACTATAGATTATGTCAACTCATACAAAATAAATAATCCTTAATGTTACAAGCAGCGGGTTTAAATTCGTTCGTTTTTAGGTTGGATCAGGTAACAGCTATTACCCACTGTAACTACCTACCCACCGCCTGGAGTGACCGAGAGTCATGACGGATATCTCGTGGTTGGAAATGCAAGAAAACTTGGACTTTTTCACTACAGAGGAACAGATACAGTGGATAAGCTTATTTTTGGGACAATCTCGCCCCACTATTTCCAACCACTGCAACTCCCGAAAACTAGAATCAGCAGATGGTGACCACAGAAAGCATCGAAGCAAGGCTGAACGAGGAACAGAGAAACTTTTAAAATTTCTAGTACCTCGCAAAGATATTAAACAGAAAAGAACAGCGGAGGAGTAACAAAACGATATTTTTGCTACCATCCTTATCATGTTAAGCTTAGAATATAGAATAAGGAACTAAGTAAGCAAAGTACATTTTTGTCGTACCTTTAACCAGGTTCTTGATTTCATCCGCACTGGGGCGTACCCCTGGTTGTGGGACAACAAACGCAACAGGCAGATCACCAATCTCGATGTCAGGGATACTTGTCACGGCAACGTCTAACACTCCAGGATGCTTGCGGATAACGCCTTCTATTTCTAAGGGTGATATCTGTGCAGGAATAGAGAGAGTTTGACTTATTATTAATATATATTATCTATCTGCCTAGTCTTTTCACAACTATGTTGGGTTCGGCTTCCAGTCTAACCGGATTCAGCTAAGTACCAGTGTACATGGAGCGACTTGTATAATTAATATATAATATAGAAGATAAATAATATAGAAGTTTAAATCAGTATTCATTACATTGCCCGATTTGAGTTGACTAGATTCTTAATGCCCGGGAATTATACATAGGGCCCTGATTAATCACTTGGTCCTTGACATATTTATTTTACATCTTGTAAAGTGAGCATCTGTCATGAAAAACGCGAGGCCCGTTGTATCCTTATTAAAACTATGATGCTTTGATTAATTTCTGTGGGACACAATTGATATAACATTAAAAAAAATATGTGTATTGAACAATTGCAAGACATGGTGACTGTGATGAATGCAGCGTTTAAGTTGAAGGTGATGGGTATTGTAGCTGGTGGTAGGTATGTTCAAAACGATGACGCACTTTTGACTTGAAAGCTAATTTTATTTTCCAAAATATTTCGTGGCACATTCGTCGGGTGTTAGGCCTAGACTGCTCATGTAGCGAAACTACCCTTTTTATTACATTCAAAATCTTAATCTACTCTTAATTATAAATAATTGCCCTAAAGTTTGAAAATTTCAATGATTTAAATATGAAAAATAATTTGACAGAAAATATATATGAGCACGTCGCTAACACTCCCACCCCTAGTGCTGACTCAGCACTCATCTCCCAATGAAATAGGAGCGACGCGTGCCGCAGAACGCCGCCAAGTATCTGTCTTGGTCTTCACGTCAATCTGACAGCGCCCTTCAGCTACACGTTCCGGGGAGAGTCAGGATCGACCACTAGCACTAGGTCCTAGGTGTAGAAGTTTCTGTTCCTTGATCCATTTTTTCTAGGTAGCAAGCAGCTGGGGCAGAACTTCTTTGAGCCATCGCTGCCAGAACATATCGGCCAACTCTGGGCATGTCGCCATTGTTTCTTCAGAAACAGATCTGAATCATCGAACGTTCCAATGACCGGTAAGTTAGCAGTTGTACCTAGGAGAAAATGGTTAGGTGTCAAACTTTCACGGGTGTCTGGTTCGACAGACACAGGAGATAAGGGACGGCTGTTGACTATATTTTCAACCTAAGCCATCAGTGTGCTTGAAACTTCTTCTTTTGGAGCACGCTCGTTTAAAATTAACTTGAGTGACGTTTTCACACTTCGTATGATGCATTCCCACGCCCCACCCCAGTGTGGGCTCAGCGGCAGGATAAAGTGAAATACCATACTATTGTTCGCCGCTTCAGCTTTCAACAACTCGTTGTCCAGCTCCTGCATTGACTTTTGCAGTTCCTTGTCAGGACCACGTAGATTAGTTCCGCTGACGGAGTAAAGATGGCGTGGCCAACCACGTCTGGCCGCCATACGTCGCAGAGCCATGATAAGCGAGTCCGTGGTGAGAGAAGATACGAGTTCTACATGCACAACACGGACTGTTAGGCATGTGAACAAAGCACCATAACTTTTTCTCTGCGACGACCCACCGTAACTTCCATGGGACAAAATAGGTCGAGTCCGCAAAAGTAAACGGGGCGCTGATGATACGCCATGCGAGCCTGAGGTGAGTCGCCCATCCTTGGTACTCGAGGTGTAGCATTGCGTATTTTAAAAAGCATGCATTTTGAAACCACACACTTAACTGTGGTTTATTCCCATCGGCCACCCTCGATTGGCCACCCCGGTGGCTGATGGGAATTATTTAGTGAAATTTGCCACCTTCATTTATTCCCATCTGCCGCCGGGGTGGCGGATGGTACTAACTAGTGGCGTTGCCCGGTTTATTCCCATCTGCCACCTTCATTAGTTTAGTTGGGTGGTCGATTCCTTGACCATGACCGTAAAACGGTGTGAATAGAAAAAATATCAAAAAAAGTTTTGAAGGTTCATATTTGACTATTTTTCATTGAAGGATTTTGGTAGAATTTTAAACTATTACATTCATTTAACCATCAACATTTTTTCTTTGCGTTGGCAACAATTTCATGTAATTTTTTTCTGCGTTCTTTTAAAAACCTCTTCTTGCTCTATCCTTCTCATACTACTGATTTTGTTCACCCTTCCTTCCATATTAACTACTACTACTACTAGTCCATTTTTCCTTCTATATTAGTCCATTCTTCTCTGGAACGTGCTTCCTTTCGTGATCAGGATGGTTACAAGTCGGTTTGCATCCAAGCGGAAATAACGGATTTATTTTCACAACTAAGGTGCTTGTCCCATCGCCGACGATCAGCCAGCAGCGAGTAGAGTTAGAACCTACATACGAGTTGGCAAGAAGCGAGTGTGTAGTTCCGTTAGTTTTACCGCTCGGCTATGAGCTAGTGTTTTTGTGCGACGGGCGATTACTCGCACCACTCGCTCGAGTGGTCAGTCCTGCACGCGCTTTCTTCTTTTCTGTTACTTCATAAATGTATTTTCTGTTTTTTAACTATATAGGCTCGCGTTTGACCAACATCTCGCCTGATAGTAAGCGATTATGTGGTCTACAATGAAGCACGCTTGCTATAACCCATTTACTCTCGACCTAACTTAACCCAAAGGTTCAAGGTATCTGGGAATAAGACTCCGGCAGGAAATTCCACTCGTTAGCAGTGCGCACAATGAAAGTATTAAAATCGCTTTGTGCGTATGAGTGAGATGTCCACCATGTACCGATGGTGCATAGCCGTGCGTCTTGTTAGTATATTACCTTATTAGTATATTAAAAATCCGTGCTGAAAGCGCTAGCAAGGGCGGGTATAACCTGGTTATAAACAATCCTCTCAAATTTTTGCTATAGTGCACAGCTTGGATATAGGCCCATGATTGGTAATCTCTTTTTTAGACTCCTTCTTATGTACGGACGAAATAAAAACAGATTTCTATAATTTGGGGACAACACTTTGAGTCAGACTTCCAAAAAATAAAATTAAAATAGTTAGAGCAATGCAAGGCGCACATTTAATGATATTATTATGTTATCAGGGACAGCACCTTTAGTTGGATCCAAGTAACAAAGTAAACCGGTCACAGCATCAAAATTCACTTTTATGTGACAAATGTCATGAAAATCGACCACCACCCCGGTGGCAGATGGGAATAAAAGATGGTGGCAGATTTCACTAAATAAGTCCCATCGACCACCGGGGTGGCAAACGCCACTAGTTAGTGCCATCCGCTACCCCGGTGGCAGAGGGGAATAAAGGAAGGTGGCAAATTTCACTAAATTATTCCCATCGGCCACCGGGGTGGCCACTCGAGGGTGGCCGATGGGAATAAACCACGGATCCGGAATCCACCTTGCTGGTGGATATAAGAAATATTTCTTACTATCTCGATGGCACTCTCTTCATCGGGCAATCTATCTATATAATCATCTATATAGTGAGACTTACGTATAGCATGTACAGCTAGGGGCAAAGATGACTCATAGCGCTCAGCATTCTTATTTTTTATGAAATGGCTAACAAAAGGAGAACAGTTTGCACCGAATAAGAGAGATGTCATAATGTAGGTTTTTACCTTTTCTGTGGCGCTGTGTTTCCACAGAAACCTGAATGCGTGCTGGTCGTCCGGCTGAATTTTGACTCTGAGGAAAAAATCTTGAATGCAATAGAAATTTCCCTAAAGCGCAGCATTATACCAAGCAGTGATGTCGGCAAGTCCGGACCTGTATTTAGGTAGTCATTGAGGCATAAACCATTTACCATCGCAGCCGAGTCGAACACCAGCCGTAATTTCTTTATGTTGGGATTGTCGATCCCAAAATGAGGTAAGTATCACGTCTTTGTAGTAGCACCAGTATCTGTCAGTTCCCTAGCAAAATTATTTTTTAACAAATGTTTAATCCTATCCCCTGTACCTTTCCGAGAAACCTTTGTCCTTTTCCATTTTCCTCTCTATAGTTTTCAGCCTTTTCAGCGCTGTCGGATAGAAATCCGGCATTCGGCAGTCTTCGTCCTTCCACGGCAAGTCCACCAGCGACCATCGTCAAGTACGGCGTTCTTCTCCAGCTTGGCTACAGCAAGTAAGTCATTTTTATTCTGACGTGGCTTACCGAATACACCCAACGAGTCCAAGGCGAAGGATCGCCCCACCTCATCATGGAGATCCTGCAGATGCTGGTCTGGCTAGCGCTCTGTGAGCGGCGAGGGAGCTGACGGTGCTGACTCATGCGCTGCGGCCGACACTAGCAGAGTCGCGTAGGCGGGGCCGGCGGCGGCGCATGCTGGATCTCGCTACGCCGCTCGGGTGGCGTGGGGTAGTGAAGCAGTGGGTGATGCGACTGGCCACAGCCATCCTTATCGCAGACTGGGGCTGGGCAGGTGTCTCGATCGTAACGAGAAAGTAGGCATTTGAAACATAGGCCGCTGCGTTTTACGAATTGCTATCGAACTTTGCGAAGGGCCTTCTTGAATTTATGGCAGGCTTTTATCTTGCTATGCTTACTCGTCTTACAGAATAGGCATTTATTATGATCATTTTCATCTGCGTGCATTAGTACAGTTTGTATGTGAGGTTGAGTATACTCATTGTTTTTATGTTTGCGTTGATCGCTGCTCGTAGGCACAAGGTAGGTATAAGACGTAGTAGAAACTTTCACAGCTTTTTCCTTCAAAAAATCTGACAATAATACCAAACGTGACTTCTTGCCTTCTGTTATCGGTATAAAACTATAATCTGTCCATCAGGACAATAGAACTGTAGGCAGTTTCGCCAAAACAACCGACACAACACTCATACTTTGTAGGTATTCTTCTTGGCCGATGGCACGCACAGCTTCCGTGAAGTTCTGTATTTTAACCGAGAAAGACATAATTTCTTTGTGGTAATTTTGAGACATAGGTTGCAACTTTTTGATGTCTTGCTCTAGTTTTGATAGGATGTACTCAGGATTACCGAATCTCAACTTTAATGTTGACATTATAGTTTCAGGATATGATGCACTCACTAGCAAAACTGAAACGGCCAAACCAACCCAGCTTTTATTGGCATTTTTGCCGACGATTGACCTATAAGACAAGGCAATAATACTGCTTGAAGATCGAATGTAGCCACAATGATGTTGCTACACCTTGTTTTTTTAACACGCTTTTATTAGCTTGGTATGTATGTATCTATGTAATGGTATCTTTGAACGAGATTTTCCCATCAAAACGTCGGATAAATTTGAAACTTTGTACGAACTTTTTTTCTTTTACGTATCAAGGACCGATGATAATGCAATAGTTTAAATAGTTACCAGGATTCTTTAGAATAAATTATACCGTACGCAAAATACGCGCTTGGTCGTAGAGTTGCGGAAACAGCCCGTCAAAACTAAACTAAACCAAACTAAAATAAATTATAGTTAAAAAAAAATGAAAAAGGAACAAAAATGGCTGACTGGTAGAGAATGCCTTGCTGCATTAAGTCCGCCTATGTATCTCCATTGTACATGAAGTTTAAATAAATAAATAAATAAAAATGTCAAAATGCCTCAAGGACACAATTTGCAAAAAAAAATTGTATCTTTAAAATATAAGATTTCTTGCTTAAGACCGGCTACTCCCTAGGCATGTCTGCGCTTTCTGTGTTTCGGTATTATTAGAGAAGTAAGTATTGGACCAGTTTTCAGCGTGCCTCAAATACCTCTTCAAAAATGTCTACTATCTTGCACAAAACGCAGCAGTCACATGTTTTTCTCGATCGTTCGATTGCTCCTTATTAGAAGTTAGTCTGATTCGATTCACGATTGTCTAAATTCTGTACCTATCCTAAAAAAACTACACTATAGTGTCAAAATGTCGTGTGTTTTATACGGGAACCAGTATCCCAAAAAACCAAACCCCTAGTTACCGCTGCCGCGTATCGCGGGTATAGACCTTGTAGGATCCAAGAGCAATGCAGCGAGCATTGCTCATGGGCGCCAGTGTTGCCTCTTGGCTTGTGATCCGCAGGCCTGTATTCAAAATGTTGGTTGCAGAGCGTGTTTACATAGTGTTTATTTATATATAAAAAACACTATGTGCGAACAACTTTCTTTTATATTTTTTAAAAAACGGAAGGGATTAAATTTTCGTCCTATTTTATTTTTGATTCGTTTGTCCTGAAAACTTGTTTTGCATCTTAAATAAATAACTAAAATAAGCCTTTATTCAGACACAGATTTTTTACATAATTTATTGAACTTATTCTAACGCCTCTGGCGTTTTTTTCTCTTAAAAGCTCTGGAGAAACTGGTAGACAGGTACCTAAGAGAGGGACCACTTAAAATCTTCCCTCTACATAAACTACAGTGCGCCTACAGCCCTGGCAAATCTACGGAAACGGCATTGCATTATGTTGCGAGTAGAGCCGAGGCTGCGCTAGAGGGACAAGAGATCTGTGTCGGGGCTTTCCTAGACATAGAGGGAGCCTTCGACAAGACAACATTTGAGTCCATACGCATCGCTGCAAAGGAACATGGCATCAATGATACCACGTGCAACTGGATTGACTATATGCTGAGAAGCAGAATAGTCAGATCGGAACTGATGGGAGACAGACTTAGTGCAAAAACAACAAGAGGTTGTCCGCAGGGTGGAGTGCTGTCACCATTATTATGGTGCTTGGTAGTAGACTCGCTACTTACCAAGCTCAATACTGGACCATTCTACACAGTAGGCTATGCAGATGACATAGCCATAATGGTTAATGGTAAATTCCCGAACATAGTCTCTGGATTATTACAACAGGCATTGAGGATGACAGAGGAATGGTGTACAAAGAACCACCTCTCTATCAACCCAAGCAAAGCAGTCATTGTTCCATTCACGAGGAAGAGACAACTAGGAAACCTAGGAGAGCTCTCCCTCAATGGAATAAAGCTGCCCTGGTCTACCGAAGTTAAATATCTGGGTGTAACGCTTGATAAAGAACACAGGTGGAAAACTCATGTGGAAAATATTACGACGAAAGCCCTACGAGTGTTCGGCATGTGTCGTTCCACCTACGGTAAAACTTGGGGGTTAAAGCCCAAAGTAATACGATGGCTGTACCGGACAATGATAATACCTATTATCACATACGGCAGCATAGTGTGGTGACCCAGAACAAAGCTTGCCTCGTGCAAAGCGCCACTCACCAGATTACAAAGAACAGTGTGTCTAGGCATCACGGGCGCTTTCAGGACAACACCTACGGCAGCGATTGAGAGATACCTCAATATCCCTCCTCTGCATATGATGGTTGAATTAGAGGCAAGGAAGACATTACATCGACTTGCTGTGGCTGGACTATGGGATGCCTCTAAGCCAAGGACCAACCATACAAAGTTTGACGGGAATGAAGGCCTGGATCGGGTAACAAGCATGTTATCCGATAAAATGCAAACTATGTTTGTGTTTGAAAGGTCTTTCAAGGTCCAAATCCCTACAATAGAGGACTGGACGAAGGGAATCGATCCACCAGAACAAGACAGTCTGGTGTGGTACACTGATGGATCCAAAATGGAATCAGGTACAGGGGCGGGAATATACGCAAAAGGTTACAAATGTAGCAAAAGCCTAGGGAAAATGGCAACTGTATTCCAAGCGGAAACTTATGCCATAATAACCTGTGCTCAAGAGAATATAGATAGAGGAACCAGAGGTAAATCCATATATATTCTTAGTGACAGTCAGGCTGCAATCAAAGCCATGGCATCCTACAAAGTGGACTCCGGGCTTATTCTGGATGCTGTCCAAACCCTAAACAGGCTTGGGAAGCACAACAGGGTAAGACTGATGTGGGTCCCTGGGCACAAAGGAATCCATGGCAACGAAATGGCAGATGAACTGGCAAGAGAGGGCTCAGCAAATGACTTCTTGGGTCCAGAACCATGTGTAGGCATCTCGACGTGCCTCGTAAAAGCCGCATTTAGGGAGTTTGCAGATCACAGACAGCGAACTCATTGGCTATCTAGCACCGGTCTACAACACTCCAAGAAATTCCTAGGCTCTACGTTCAAAGCCCGGGAATGCATTTGGAATATGAGCAGGGGGCAAATCCGCTACCTGCTTGGGGCCTTTACTGGGCACTTTGGAACCAACGACATGCTCATGAAGATGGGTATAACCGCGACACCCATCTGCAGGTTGTGTGGGGAACATACGGAGCGCATGGAGCACCTTCTTTGCACATGCGATGCACTGGCTGGTAAGCGAATGAGTCTCCTAGGGGCTGGATATCCAAGACCAGAAGACTATAGGCTCATATCTCCCAGTCTCGTTGTAAAATTCATGAAAAGAGTTTTCAACGAGATTGGGGAGGAGTAAGGTATCTAGGGGACCACAATAGATCCCAATGGGTCGAAGTGTCCGAGTTGTTTCTCAGCCCCTCCACAAGATAAGATAAGATAAGATAACGCCTCTGGCGAGGTGGTGACACCGACAACCCGGTCTGTTTGCCAACTTTGGCCACCTCCATTTCTTTCCACTCGGTTCTGCTTGGCGCTTTCCTAGTCCATGTTTGCCCTGCTATGGTCTTTATTTCGTCTCCCACCTTCGAATCTGTCTACCTCTTTTTATTTTATGTGTCTTAAAATTGTGCCAAATAAGAGTATTTATACAAGCTTTTTTTTAACTTGCCTTGTTGTTCGGCAACTGAATTTTAAAACAATTTTCTCCATCCAATTGAGCTGAAATTTTGCTTACACGTTTGGTTTGGATGACAAATGTACGTTAAGCTAGGCTAGATTGAAAAAAAAAATAAACAAATGTTCTAATTTATTTCTTCCTTTCAAATAAGTAATGTTAAGGTATATTTAGAGTCGTAAAGCCAATTGATATTACCCTGAAATAATGATTATAATCAGCTGTTACTTGATCCGATCCAATCTCAGTGCCGCGACGGTACTGTAAATCATAATTTTCAAAATAAAAGGCGAATAAAGAATGAGTGTGTTGCACAAATAGGCATAAAAACTAGAATTGTTTTTACCCTCGTATACATGTACTTCAGCTGTAACTTGATCCGATCCAAGTAAAAAAAGTTCCAGTTCTCATCCCTGTAGAATACATCTCCAGTTTTCAACCAGCCATCTTTTGTGAAGGTTTCATTCGTGGTTTCAATATCGTTGTAATACCCCTGAAAATGAGATATAAAGAAGTTAACTTCGTAGAATTTTGAGGTAGGCTATTTCTCAGCTGGTCCCATGTCCTAAACGATTTCGCCTTCATTTTAAGTTACCGTTCCTCAAAAGGAAAAAAGGAACCCTTATAGGATCACCTCGTTGTCTGACTGTCCGTGTGTCAAGACTTCTTTCTCTGGAACGCCTGCACGTATCAAGTTGAAATTAATATCATTTAGGTGTTTTAGTCTGCAATCCAATGGAGCTGTTAAAATATCAAATTACTAAATCTAAGAAATCAAAAGATACGGCCATTTATGTCACAAAGGAATCAAAACCTATGGGATACCACCCGTTAACCAAGAATCAAAAATGAAATTTGGCACAAAGCAATGTCCAAGTAAATAAAAAATAAAAAAAAGTAAATTTTATATATTATTATTTGTTATATACTTTATTGTACACCGCAAAATACGGTTACGGTTTTACTCACATAAAAAAAAAAAACAAAAATCCGATATTCTGTCTGTCAAGACCTTTGTCTCAGGAACGCGAGGAGGTTTCAAGTTGAAATTAATATCATCAAGTCTGCAATCCATTGGAGCTGATAAACCATCAAACATCTAAATTGACATGATCAAAAGATATGGCCGTTTAAACCACATATTTGACGCTAGCAAGCAATGTCTTATACCACAAATAAAAGAAAAAATCGAAAACGTACATTTGTGGCTACATCAAGAATACAACTACTATCAACTTATTTGTTGACCGCAACACATGGGGCGATATATGGTGACAACAGTTATCCAACAGTAAAACTAATTATGTCCTTTAATCAGTTTATCTTTTCGTTACAGCAACGTTCGGTACTTTGTTTGATTATGAACTTCAGTAATGTTATCTAATTCAAAGAAGGATAGATGCTGACTTCAAACGCATAAATGCGAGATACAGATACAGTACCTGAGACAAATACTACTCTCAGCTACTGTATGAGACTTACTCTTATGAAAAACCAGCACCTATAGCCGCTACTGAGGATCTTCCAGGAATTCAGTCCAAAGGTGGTTGAGATGGCAGTCAGAAAAATATCTAAAAATAAATTCACTTCCGAAACAAGGAAAAAAAACCAGCGTCTGTCAGAGAGGAATTTTATTTTATTTTATTTATTCGGGAAAACAAACAATTACACATTAAGAATTACAAAAAATATAGGATACGGAAATGATACAAATGTGAAATCAACCACGTTCTCCACAGATAACAATGAGACAATTTGGTAAATTTTAATATTAACGTTGAAGACAATAAATAAAAAAGAGGAATATTAATAGTAAAGTATCAACATAACAAAACATAAGGCCATCAATAGTGCCGCATAAGTGGAACAACATTGTAACGTTAATTTTTCAATATGTTAAGTAACATGAGTCTAAACTTTCCACGCGGTAAAGCAAACAGATCCAAACTGCAGAAATTCTTATTAAAATTGCTCGTAAGGCGACGAAGAGGAGCACGCAAGCCGGCATTAGTACGACTGGAAGTAGTGGCGAATACAGGTCGTGCGCGCACCTCGCGTCCCTGGCATGTTCTGGGAACTACATAACACAACTTGTTACCAATTTCTGAACAATCATACGAGTTATTGCATACATCATACAAAAATGTAGTTTCAAGAAAAGTACGCCTTGAACTCAAAGAAAGCAGATTATATTTCTTAAGTAACTCACTATAAGAGAGATAACAACTTTTTAAGCATCGATAATGCATAGACTTTAAAAATTTACGCTGTATGCTTTCTATACACTCAATATATTTGTTGTAGAAGGGGTTCCACACAGGTACCGCATATTCCAATTGAGACCTAACTAGTGATCGATAGAGATATAAATATGTACTAGGGTGCTTAAACTCCGTGGATGATCTCATCACAAGGCCGTACATGCGATAAGCATTACTGACAATTTTATTAACATGTGCGTCTAAGTGCAGTTTATCGTCAAGTAATATTCCGAGGTCCCGGATCAAACTCTCCCTTGCCAGAGGTTCACCGTATATTGCATAGGGATATTTAAATATATTTTTATTTTTAGTGAAGCTAATACAACAACATTTAGAAATACTGAGTTGGAGTTTGTTTTTAGTGCAATAATCGGCAAGACGATTGAGGTCTTGTTGTAGCAGTTGACAGTCAAGAATAGTTTTGATAGGTCTAAAGACTTTAAGGTCATCTGCGTAAAGTAAGAATTTAGAATTAAGAAAGCACATGTAAATATCATTGATAAATATAATAAATAACAAAGGACCCAGAATCGAGCCTTGAGGCACCCCTGATGAAACAGTTATGGACTTGGAATGGAAACCATTAACCACCACCTTTTGCGTTCTATTTGTAACATAGGAAGTAAACCAACGGAACAAATCGCCACGAATACCGTTAAATGCTATTTTGCCCAAAAGTAATTTATGGTCGACATTGTCAAAGGCTTTACGGAAATCAGTATAAATAGAGTCCACCTGTACACGTGTGTCTAAATTATTGAATAAATAATCGGTATACTCAATCAAATTAGTAGTTGTAGATCTTTTCTTGACGAACCCATGCTGTTGCTTAATAATCTGATCATGAATAATCGGATAAAGCTGATCGTGGACAAGCCCCTCGAAAAGCTTTGACAAGATCGGCAGAATGGAAATGGGACGGTAGTTCTCAATTTCGTGTCTTGAACCAGATTTATGGACAGGGGTGATATTGGATCGTTTCCAAACTTCTGGAAAAGTCCCTTGGCTCAAACACTTATTATAAATAATAAATAGAGGAAGACTTAAAGTATTAGCGGTATTTTTAAGGAATAGTGGCGGGATGCCATCAGGTCCTGGACCTTTAGAACAATCCACGGATTTCAAAGCACTGTGTACTTGTTCAATACTGATCACAAGATTGCTAACGAGACGGCTATTCCCAGCATCGTTAAAGTTCTGCTGCTGCACATTGTTGAGAGTGGAAGGCTCATAGACAGAATGGAAGAAGTTTAAAAAGAGATTACAGATTTCATCTGGATTGTTGGACGACTGTCCCTGGTAATGCATAGTTGAAGGAATGGAAGCTATGGATTTACGGTTAGACATAAAACTCCAGAAATATTTGGTGTTAATTTTTATGCTATCCTCAACAGACTTTATGTATTGGTTATAACAAGTTTTAGATTCAGCATGAAATCTCGACCTATATAGTGAAAATTGTTCGTAATTTGATAGATTTTGATACGACTTCCATTTACACCATGCCTTAGTTTTATTTTAAATATTTGTATCAATGAAGGTGAAAACCAGACCGGGTACTTAGAAGACTTGACCAATGTTAAGGGAACATGAGTTTTAATAACTCTGAAAATAACTTCATAAAATGTATTAACTGCATCTTCAGCGGACTGCTCCTGCAATAATTCGTCCCAGCTAACTTTGTCCAAATCACCATTAATTTCTTCGTAATTCGCCTTATAGTAATTGTACCTCTGTGTAGATTTACGTGTCATGGCTCGGTTACCCAAACTGAAAGAAGCCAATATACATAAGGGTGGGTGATAAGGGTCTGAGCTTAATAGTGTGTCAGTGGGTGCCATAACAGAACACTCATTATTGCTGATCACCAAATCCAAAATCTTGCCGGTCGAATTTTTTATATTATTATACTGATAGGCATTAAAAATGGACCTGAAGATTCTTATGTGTCTACACATTGGAGAGTTGCTGCTATTTAAATCTTGTATGGTAAAACATGAATCTCCAGTAACTAACCAATCAATGTCGGGGCGATTGTAATCACCAATCACGAATCAAACGTAGTATGCTAAAGATAAGGGATATGGATAAAATACGATACACTAATATAAGGAAAATAACTAAGGCAACAAACGCTCTGAGTTACGCGAAAAAATTTAAATAAAAGTGGGCAGGACATGCTGCGCGGCTAACTGATCTTAGATGGACCAAAAAAAATATTCTGGAACGGTCCATTAGACAAAAGAACAAGAGGGAGAACTATTACAAGATGGGAAGACGATATTAAAACAATCGTTGGTCCAAACTGAAGACAAGGCATCACTGGTGGAGGCCTTTACCCATTCTTGGGTTCCGGTAGATTTAATAAATAATTAGTTTAGACAGCTAAATAAGGAAAAAAAACAGTTTTCATATAAATATTATATTATTACATACAAATAGTCCAGATACCTACATATGAACTTATATTAAATATTATATAATTAACGTAGAGTAAACCAAAACCAATACATGCATAGATTGTCAGAAATTTAAATTTTCCGGCAATAGAAGGCTTTTTTATTAAGCTATATCCGGCCTGACTGCGTTGCAGTAAGTGAGATAGGGGATTCAGAGTAAAACAAAACCATAAAGAGCTCAGGGAATCAGTCAGTTGTCAGTTGTCGCGACAATTTAATTGTAGTGTAGTTTTCCATCGGAGCATAATGTTTTGCAAGAAGCTTATAATTTGTGGTTTGTTCTATATATTTGCAATATTTGTACCAGCCAGGAATGTGGAATGCTGTCAAAACCTTTTTTGTAATCTATGTAGGTGCAGTGTAAATGTTTTTTATCACCCCTTTTGCTCTTCGGCTATTATTTTGCGTTGTTCAATGTGTTTATTGATTTTTGTAGTGACGTTAGGATCTTGTATATTGTGGGTAAGGCATGTAATTGATCTGTATTGGGAAGGCTGTGGTGAGTATTCGGCATTTGGTAGCATATAGGGTATTCCTGTAGCAATAAATTCGGCTACATTTTGTGTTCCTAAAGTAAATATAAAAATATACAACACGAAAAAATACAATTATTTCTTTATGTATTTTTTTTGCTAAAATTTTATGTAATGATTCTAATTTTTTAAACCAGTAATTATATATTTGATCAATACCGGGGGATTTCCAGTTGTGGAGCCTGGCTGTTATACTAGTAATTTTAGACTCAGTATACTCAACGAATTCAAATTCTTCTAATGAACTCCATCTAGTTTCTTTTCCTGTTATTCAATAAGATTTGTCGATATGTTGTACTGGCTCTGTTTTACTGTTGGTAATTCTACGGTGTTTCCGGATAATGTGTAACTTTGTTGTTTAGTCTGTAAATTTCTATAGAAGTTCTTTTTGTTCATAGCAAATAAAGAATTATCATTTTTACATTCCTGCGCTTTCTTGTATCTTCTTAACCTGTGAACTATTATTGCTAGTTTTTGTTTTAGAATATTGATAAAATCCAAAAAGTCTTTCTTCGTTTTTAACCGACTTCTTTTTGTGTATGTTCATCGATTACCGATTTTGAAAATTATTTTTTTGTTTGAAAAAGTATGTTACGAAATTGGTCCCATTTTAATTTGGTGAAGATCTGATGAAGAACTTCGGAGATATACAACAGAACTCTTCAATAAATAACGGCAAATCTCTCGGGATTGCTGCAAACGCATGTCTGTTTGTTGTTTATAACATTTCATAACATAACATCACGCCAGTTCGCTCTTATTATTATTATTTTTATATACTTTATTGTACACCAAGATAAGAATTAATCAAAAAGACATCTTATAACAAAAACAAACATACAACAGGCGGCCTTAACGCGAACCGCGATCTCTTCCAAGCAACCAAGAATGAAAAGAGACAGCCTGGACACAAGCAATAAGCTCTTAAGGGGTAAGCAGATCACTCATTTCACCGGTTATGTTCAAGTTTCATGAAATCTATTCTGACGAAATAGTTCCCTTACCAACTTGCCTATTAGGTACGTACAACTAAAAAGTGAAAAATAAAAAAACAAATGCCTACTTGGTGTTTTTAATTCTTTCGAAGTAAGTACTTCTTGCTTATCTCTGCCTGCCGTATTATGTGGAGAAAGTCCGATTGCCAGGAGCTCGTGGCGCTGTTGTTGAGCTGTTTGTTTATGTGGTGCCCAAACAACAGCTTAGACTACGAAGTCACCGGCTTTTGGTCGTACCTTCGGCACGTACGGTGTCTCGAGCTGACTCGCCTCTAGTTCGGGCGCTCACAATGCTAAGTGCCCTTCTGACATCAGCACCGGAATGTGACCTGTTTGCTGGAAGATATCCATCTTCATTAAACATTCACGACACACATCTATCCAGATGTGTGTCGTGAATGTTTAAGTTTTTGTGAGAAGAAGGATGCAAGTTAGATTAGTGAATAATTGTATATGTATTCTTTGCATTTTTTATTTTTTTACTTCTGTAAGTTTTTTCTGTTATTAATTCATTTTTGTATTTTGTCTTCTGTGTTTTTTGTTATATCGTGTTATTTTTAAATTAGTTTTTGTTGTATATTGATATATTTAATTTTGCTTAATTCTTATATGTTTCAATTGTGTTTTTTTCTTCTTTATCTTTGTATAACGCCTTAGGTGTGACCTGTAAAGTTATACGTGTATACTTAAATAAATAAATCTAAAAACTCTTCCGGTTTCCTATTGTCACTTTCATATCTAGTGTCGCATTTCACATGTCACAGTCACAGTCACATGTCACAGTCACATTTCTAAATAATGCTTTTACTCTTTTTACTACCTTGTTTGATATATTGTTGTTAATATATTGGGTTAGTCTACCACAGTCTGCTCTAAGTTTCTCTATATCTTTTATAAGACTCTGCTGCCAAGCTGGTTTGTTATAATATCTTGGTCTAGCATTGCCTGTATATTCTGTGATTTTATAATTAAGTTCTTCTGAAATAACGAATGCTGTGCAGTATATCAATGTATGTACGTCTATTAATTGTTTTTATTCGCTAATATATTGGTTGAGAATATTTTGATTAAATAAATTAACAGGCTGATTTAGTTTTGGTGTGTACCTAAGCTACGGCAGCTTCAGCCAAGCTATGTTTCAGCCAAACTACAAAGTGTAAAATAACTTTATTTTTTGAAGTCGGTGTATTTCGTAGGTACCATTTTTTTGCGTTATGGACACCGACTTCAAAAAATAAAGTTATTTTTACTTTGTGGTTTTGTATTTGAAAGTCGATAGTATTTTTAGTTATGTAGATGTATGCGTGGTTTGTGAATATGCTTATGACAGATAGTATTTGTATGATTGTATTTATTCATTTTGTATATTTTCATAATCTTTTTTATTTTTAAGGATAATCGTTTATTACAGAGATTTTATCCTAAACAACAATCTATCGATTAGTAGAATACAATAGCGAGTGTCTATTTTTTAAATTTTTAGTTAGTTCAATCCCCGGTTTAGGAAAGCTCGTAGAGAAATCTGTAAAGCAGTTTTGTTTCTTTTTATAAATAAAGGAATGTTTTCTTTAAGTAAAATAATCTATCTAAAGGATTTAAAGTGGTTTCCCTTCTGGGCCCATTGACTTTTTCCAACCTGTATATAAACAGCCTTTGCAACATGAGAATTGAGAATAGTCGGGTATTCTCCTACGCCGATTATACAGCCATTGTTTTTATTGGAGATACATGGGAATCTGTGTATTAGTCTGCTGAAAATGACCTTGCCAGGGTGTGGTTGAACTCCCATCTATTAACACTAAACACCTCCAAAACCAAATATTTTGCTTTAACGAAATATAAAAATACCCAACCGGGCCCTAATCATTATCTTAGGATCCACAGCTGTCATGATCCCTCAAGCATTAATAAAAATTGTTCTTGTAATGAAGTGAAAAATTCACTCAAATTAGGTACATAGGTCTATCAACGCTTGTCATGACACAAACACATAGAAATAGTCATGTCCCGAATAAAGAAACTCATAATATGGATAATCAAGACATTACGACATGTTACCTCTAAGGCCCTCTTAAAGCAGATCTACGTCTCTTTGGCCCAATCAGTTTTGATGTACTGTCACGTACTGTATACCAGTATGGGGAGGAGCAATTAAAATAAAATTTGTTTAGCTGAAGCGTGCATAACGGTCTCTTCTAAAATGAATGAATCTAAAACCATACAGATTCCTTACTGAAAACCTAAATACACTTGGTGATCTCCTGATGGTTATGAAGTTATATATTCTACCTGTTATTTTGAAACTGCATAAAACACTACCGTATGACCCTGGGTCCCAAAAAAAGAGGAGGGATTATTTAATAGCACACATAGTCTCAGCTAAATCAACTTAGGCAGAGAGACAATATACTAGACTTTCTATAAAGATATACTAGAAAATAAAAAAAATAAAGAACATTTACCCGATGACTGTCAGAAAGTGTAAAAAAATCCTAATCAGTTGTCTAAAAGCAAGATATAGAAATACTCTTGCAAATACTTCCATAAGGTTGGACATACGTATGATACACACAACACACGCACACACAGCACACACACACAAACCTACACCACATATTTATGTATTATTTTATTTTATTTTTTGTTTCTCTATTGTAACAAGCCTTGTTCATTCTCACTTTGTAAGTTATGAAGAGCGGGGCCTAGTAGCACAGGTATTTGGTATACTTAGAAGGAGACCCCCGCGTAAGTATTATTGTGTATGTTAATGTGACAATGAAAAAAAGTTATTATATTTTTTATATTGTTTTCTTACCTGCATAATATGTATAAATGTATGTATGTATCTATTTAAGTATTTTATATTAAGTGTAAATTCAAAAGACATGTGACTTCTACCAATCCGCACTGGGCCCGCGTGGTGGATTATAGCCCACTCCCTCTACAAGAGGAGGTCAGTGTCCCAGCAGTGGGAACTTTAAAAAAATAAGGCTGATGATGTGATGTGATGTGATGTGATATTTAGTGCTTACTGTTTTCGTAACTTATTATTTGATTTGAAATTACACCAAGTGCAACCCCATGACTTGTCTAAGCTATCTCTCTTGACTTTTTGTTGTATGTAAGGTGCTTCCCGTACATGAGAAGGTCAAGTATTTGATGGTTCTGGAGCAGTGCAAAACGCTTACAATACTAGGAGCGTTAGAGAACGTAAATTCGTTAGAGCACCAGTTAAAAATTACAATGGCAAAAGAACCAATAATTATTTGACCCCTACAATTTTTTATAATATCGACTGGCTGAGAAAAGATAACTGTGGAATTAGTGAGCGAACACTAAAAATTAAATTAAAAACTGAACTGCTTAATGACGTTACCGAGATGGGCGGCAGTAGTTGATAATATCGAGTTGTTAATTGTTGTCGCGTGTTGCGGCAATGTCGTTGAGCATCTTGTTGCATTGTATTTTGATACAGCATGCGCGGCGCGAGCCGTCGCCAGTGTGTGTGCCGACGGCGGCACGACGGCTTAAATACTAATGATAACATTAATAGAGTCTAATAATAGTTGTATTTACCTACTTAGATGTTTATAATTGATACCAAATGTTCTTAAAACGAGCGCTAATCCTGCCGACAAACTGTCACGCAGTTTGGCAGGTTTATGATGTATGTACAAATGTTTGGTCCAAAATAAAAGATTTATTATTATTTATTTCTTCATTCTGGGTTGCCTGTAAGAGATCGTACTACACAATAAGGCCGCCAGTTGTATGTTTGTTTTTATTGTAAGGTTTCCATATGTATTGCTTTGTCTTTTAACTTGGTATACAATAAAGTATATATAAATAAATAAACATGTTTGCAAATTAGTCCCATTTAAATTTGGTGAAGATATGATGAAGAATTTTGGAGATATACAATAGAACTTAAATTACGGTAAAACTCTCGGAATTGCAGCAAACGCATGTCTGTTTACTCATAACGTTTTTTTTATTTTTTTTTTCTTTTTCGCTTTAAACTGCCATCAGTCGGTAGCGACTATAATCAGTTCGGTTGTATTTCAACAGGACTTTGGGTTTTGGAGGCCATCGCCTCAACCAACCATTAAATAAGCGAGATTTGCTTCCGTTTAAGTCGCCTAACGGCTTGGGAGGTGTCAAGTAATTTAATAGCCAAGGGATTTGGGTGTATCGCTAAGCGCTCGGCGTAACTTCTTGTGTGTTCTTTGATTTCCTCCTTTATGGTGGGCATGTTGAGGTATTCATGTATCTCGTCACTGCGAGTAAACCAGGGTGCGTTTACAATTGTCCGCAAAATTGCATTTTGTGCTCTTTGCAGACATGTTATGTTGCTATCGCTGGCAACCCCCCAAAGTTGGATGCCGTATGTCCATATGGGTTTTATTACTGCATTGTACAAAAGTAATTTATTTTCCAAGGAAAGAATCGAGTTCCGTTTCATCAGCCAGTACAAGTTTTTGAATCTCAGGTTAACTTCGTTGCGTTTGCACTTTATGTGAGTCTGCCAAGTAAGGCGGCGATCCAGGTGGAACCCTAGGTACTTAATGCACTCACAATGTGGCAAGATGTCAGTGCCTAGTTGGACTGGAGGGCAAATACCTCTTCTCAGGCTGAACGTAATGTGATGTGATTTTTGGGCGCTGGCTTTAATCCGCCATTTTACTAGCCAGCAATACATGCTGTTCAGTACATGCTGCAGCTGCTCACCTGCTGTTTCAGCTGAGTCATGACAGGATAGATAGGCGATGTCATCCGCATAAGTAGCAACAGTCACATTATCTGGTGTGGGTAAGTCGAAGGTAAATATATTGTAGAGAATAGGGCCAATCACAGAGCCCTGCGGTACTCCAGCCTCGATATTGTAAAAGCATGATCTAGCTTCGCCATGTCTAACCTGGAATATTCTCTTGGATAGGTATGAGGCCAAAATGTTGAAGAGAGAATGGGGCAACTTTTGTTTTATTTTGCAAAGTAAGCCCTTATGCCAGACGCGGTCAAAAGCCTGTTGCACGTCCAAGAAGGCCGCTGAACAGTACTGTTTACGTTCAAAGCACTGTCGTATTACTTCATGAACTCGATGAACTTGTTCAATCGTGGAGTGCGATTTTCTGAATCCAAATTGATGCGACGGTATGATGTTACATTCATCCATTAGTGATTTCAAGCGAACCAGAAATATTCTTTCCCAGAGTTTCGACAGCACGGGAGTTAGGCTGATGGGACGGTAAGACGCAATATCTTGTGGAGGTTTTCCGGGCTTTTGTACCATTATGATCTGCGACACCTTCCAAGGTGCTGGGAAGCTACCCGTTTTAAAGATCGCATTGAACAAGCAGGTTAGAAACGTAATAGATTTTTTTGGCAGTTCCTTGAGCAACTTCGGGGTGATCAAGTCGTAACCTGGGGCCTTCTTAGAATGCAAGGACTTAATCATATGTGCTACTTCTCTGGGTGATGTTGGTCTTAGGGGTAGAGACATTTGTAGATCTTGGTTTAATATTGTGTCCTGTTCACGGTCATCGCATCCAGCGCTGTCGTTAGGTTGAAATACTTGAGACAGATGAAAAGCAAAAGCTTCGGCTTTTTCACTGTCTGTTTTCGCCCAAGAAGAGTCAAATTTTATGGGTGGGCAGTGTTTCTGTGACTTATCTACGCTTCTAGAAGCTTTCCACAGAGAGTAGTCGTTCCGTCCAGTTGGTGACATCTGCTCTAATGTACTTTTCAGTCGTAGATTTGAGGACTCCTTGAGTATTCGTTTCAGTTCTCTTGCTGCGCGGTTAAATCTTGTCTTGTCGGCTGGGAGATGTGTCTGTTGCCAATTTCTCCTAAGGCGTCGCTTTTCCTCCAGCTTCATTCTGATGTCCATTGCCGTAACAGCAGATTTATGTGAGTCAGGTAGGCTGGGTGTATTTAGCCAGGCTGCCGTTTGGATCAAGTTGGTAATGTACAAACAGGCCTCATCCACGTCACTACAAGACTTTAACGGAGTACGTAGGTTGATTTTCTCTTCTAGGTAAGTACGAAAGCCATCCCAGTCAGTTTTATGATTGTATAGTTTCTCTGGTTTCTCTCTATCGATCGCTCTAGCGCATAGGTTGAGGATGACTGGGGTGTGGTCGGATGAACCGTCGAGGCTAGACTCTATGCTAGTGTACAAGTGACTAACGCCTTTTGCGATGTAGAAGTCAAGAAGATCAGGTAATCTTTTGGGGTCTGAAGGCCAGTAGGTGGGATGGCCTGACGACCATGTCTGTAACTTCATTCTTTCGACGCAGCCCTTGAGCACCCGACCTCTAGTTACTGTGCAGCGTGAACCCCAGTACACATGTTTCGCATTCCAGTCGCCGCCTGTGATAAAGCGTTGCCCAAGTGTCTGGAAGTAATGAAGATACATTTCTTCGGAAATTCGGTGTTTCGGTGGGCAGTAGACGGCAGATAGGACTATAGGACCAGCACGGTCTTCCAGTCTTATCGAGGTGGCTTGGAGGAAATCAGTGGAGTAAGCTTCTAGGAGTGAGTGCTTCAGATTGGTCTTTATGACCACAGCTGATCCCGCATGGGCACTGCCGTCAGAATGAGGAGTACTATACACATGGTAGCCTTTGATATAGAACGAGCTTCGCATGGTGGCATGAGTTTCGGATATGAGTGCAACGTCTAGTTTGTTACTTGTGAGTATGGTTTCAAGTTCCTGGATGTTCGGGGAGAGTCCATTGATGTTCCATATGGCCAGTCGCAGCCCATTCATTTTGGTACTAATTTGGCGATTATTGTGGTCAATAGTCCCATAAGGGTACCTATCTGTTGAAGGAGAATATCGATTTTTTCACTTTGCTTTATTAGGAGTAGTTCCACTGTGGAGTGTTGTTGGTTGTTTATTCTGTGCATGTTTGCCGTGCTTTCTGTTTCAGGTGGACCACGATTTCGTCCCGTCACCGCATCAGAGTATGATCCTTGATTTGGGATGCGTCCAGTTGAGGGTTCGGGATCATCGGTTCGGGTTGTTCTTATGACCTGAGAATTCGTTTTAGATGGTCGTTGACTATTATCAACTTCGATGGTAGCTGTCTGTGGATTTGACCGCGTTTTTGTTTTCCTTGCCAGGATTTCTTTATATACCTGGCAGCCTTTGAAGTTAGCAGGATGGTCTAGTTGACATAGTGCGCATTTCGCTGGTGTGTTTCGATCCTTTTTAGGGCAGTTAGCAGTGTTATGTCCCTCGGCACACTTCAAGCAGCGAAAAGGCCGCATGCAATTATTCTTCGAGTGGCCATATTGTTGGCAGCGTTTGCACTGGACTATCGTTGTTGATTTTCGTGGATCTTCGATTTTGACGCGTTGATGGTATATGTATTCGATAGATTTGATTGCTTTATTGTTTATGCCTGGTTCAACATTGACAAAGAATGTGGAGCTTGGGACTTTGTCTGGACCATAGTGGGCGTTTATAATTTCCCCTCTTATTTTGTTTCCAGTGCTCTCGATAGCTTCTGTAACAGCCTCATGGGGTGTGGTGTGGTGAAGGTTTTTAATAACCACACGATGACATTTTGTGTCTTTTCTCGAGAAGGTGTGTCCGATTAATCCTTTAGATCTTACGAGGTCGATTATTTTTTGATAGCTTGCAGGGGAGTCAGCCATTATACGGAGTAGGTTCTTATTGACAATTTTATATTTGAATTCCTGTGCTTGAACTACGGAGTGCAGGAGTTTTGTCAGTTCGTTTACGTTTTCTATTCTATACAAGATGATGGGTGGGGGCTTGCTTGGAGCTTTCGGCTTTGTGGGAGGGTCTGCCGCTGGATCGGTTGGAAGCCCAGAAAAACTGTTGGAGCAATTGATGCCTTCGGGTGAGGGAGGTTCATTGCAAATTTTACGTTTTTTTGTAGTGGGAACTCTTTGCCAGGTGGGTGGTTGCTTTTGAGTTGACGGTGGAGTATCTTTCAATGAGTTTGATTGTTCATTGAGCAATAGCGTGTTGCTATCTTCACCGGTCGGCAGTGCAGATAGAGACGAAGATCTTGTTCTGCCTTCAAGGAAGTTTCTTAAGAAGGCTTGTTGGTTGTTAACCTTTCGGTTTGTTTCTTGTTGTGTGTTGAGGTTGTTAGGAAGATGAGATTGTTGTGAATTTTCCATTTTATTCCCAAAATAGATTAGGCTTCTAGGATTAATATGGCAACACTCCTTAACCAAATGTCAAATGACATTTTGGCATGACTTCTCAAGTTTTCTAGTAAATAAAATAAAATAAAAATATTGAGGGTGGGTTGACAAAACTTTGGAAAGTTGGCTGTCACTTTTGTGTTTGAATCACTGTTTTTTGCTCGAACCACTTATTATTTTTGGCTACAAACAATAGTTCACAGGTTTTACAGTAAACAGTTCACTTTAACAAATGTTCTATGCTTAAACTCGCGGTCTAACACAATAAAGTCTCCTTAATTCCAACAGCGTGCCTACGCGTGTTGACAGTTGACACTCAAAGTCCTCATAACGTAACATTAATATCACATCAGTACGCTCTAAAGGGGTACGCAGATGTGTACAGTTCACCCTGATACTCTTATTGCACCGGTAATGTTCAAGTTGCATGTTATTCGGTTAATCTATTCTGGCTTCACTTGGGCGTTATATTGGTACTCTACTATAGAACTTGTCCATTATGTACCACAACTAAAAAGTGAAAATAAATACTTTTTACAAAAAAATAAAACTGACTTCCAAAATCACTACAAAGTGTAAAATAAGTTCAAGCCATTTTTCACTTTGTAGTGTTTTTGAAAGTCGGTTGTTTTTTTTATTTATTTTTTTATAATTTGACTTTATGGAACAAACAGTGAGATAATTAAATGAATTAAGTGAACAATGTTACCTTAAATGGGCATGGTCCTTTGATCCACAATTCGCCTGGAACGTTCGGCTCGTAAATTGCTTGATGTGTTTCGGTGTTTATAATCTAAAATCATAAAAAATACATAAATTATTATTAGTAACAGGACATAAAAAATGTAAAAACAGAAAAATAAAGATATTAGAGCAATGGTGACCCAGTGGTAACGGCCCTGACTTATGTGTCGTAGGTTCGAACCCAGGTAGGCGCTTTACTTTGTGCAAATTATTTCATCACCACTGCTCTCAAAATGGTTAAGGAAAACATCGTGAGAAAACTGGCATATCATAGAACCAAAAATTCGAGGAAATAGGTGCTAATTCCAGGGTTGTAGCTAGTTATCGATACGATGAAAAAAAGAGGAGTCCTCGCCCATAATTACAAATATCAGGGTTTAAACTGGTGGTCCTTCTTACCCGATATTGAAAGCATCCTATTGGCTTGCCACAGGAGCCTGACACAGGATTGTCTCCGTAGAATGCGAGACCAGCCAGCTCACTCATGCCGAAGATATTCAGAACATCCGCATTCGGCAAAGCAGTCTAAAAGCAAATGTTATTTCAGTTTTAAAACACAAATAAAAACTAATTGTCGATCCACTGGTTCATCTCTATTCTGTAACTGTGACGTATAAGTGGACGGATTTCCTTAAAATTATTTTTCTATTTTAAACATAGCCCTTATCCAAACTTGTAGTCGGCGCTACATTTATCTTCTTCCATTCTATTTATTATATCCTTATATTAGCCATCATCCAGGACACCACGTTTAGTACTCACACTTTCAATCCGCGAGATCAACGGAGCAGTCAGTTTCGACTCGCTAGTTGGGCAAAGGGTTATTGAATGTTGCCATTAAGAAGCTCTTTGTTGCTGCTTAGAGTTTGGATGTTTGCGGTGTGACACCTCTGTGTTCATAAAGCGGGTTAAGCTGTTGGTATTGGCCACACCGTATCTTTTGTCGGCCATGTCCAATCATCGACCATCTAACTATGAGAATGAGGGAACAGAGAGTGCATACCTGTGTTTGCGCACACTCTTCCGGCATTCATTCTTAAGGACTATTATTATTATTAGTCGTAATTTCAGTAGTGATCACCTTTCTGACCATATCAATTTTACACAGCAAAACCATCGTTTCTTTTGTAATGGATTTCCTTTACCTTTACTTCTTCAATCAAGCTCTGTGATACAGCATAGCCACCCAGCATAATTAGCTCAAAGCACGTCAAGTCACAATTATCTCGGCAATCAGGTTTCAGAAGTGACGCCATCATTACAGGGGTAAAGATTGAGTAGGTTGGCTATAAGGAAACAATTCAAGATTATTACAACGTCACTTAACGTGCTAAGCTAAAGTATTAGATCTGGAAAGAATGTATCAAATGTAGAACTGGGGCAGACGAGTAGAAACCACGTAACAGCCAGATGGGCTGAAGAACTTAAAAAGATTCCTCTTTTAGTATATAAAAGCGCAGAATTCAGGGTGGTGACATTTGGGAGTGATCCCCGTGTCCAGGAGTAGACAGCTTTCATAAAAATGCAGCTTACCTTATAAGCGTTAATAAGATAATAAGCATGCTCTTGTGTCATCGTTGCTGAGGTTTGAAGCCGTGTATACCGCAGTATCGGCGATCTGATGAAACTGCACACGGCCGTACACCATTGTAGTGCTGACAAAATCAGAACGAGGCGCGTTGGAGTTGGAAATTTATTGAATTGGCTCCTGGGGTAAAAGAGATGTAAGTAAATGCAAAGAGTCAATTGCAAGCGAAATCTCTCAGAAGTGCTGATATTAATATTAAAGTAACTAAAAAACCAGCGGCTGTTGACCCCGCATTAGCTGTAGTAACTTGAAATGGATGAGTACAGATTTCAAAATTTTCGTTAGTAAAGTTTTGCTAAGTACTTGATTAAATTGACCCGGTTCTTGGTCAGACCATCGTGTTGGCGACCGGCCTCGTGCTCTTTTTCCTTCGGTATTGCCAACATTGACCAGCTTTTCAAGGCTGCTATCTCCTCTTCGCATTATGTGGCCAAAGTTAGTCAATATAAGCTGTAAGCAAACTGTAGCCAATGGAGTCTTGATATTGAGTTGTGAAAGGACAGACTCATTTGTGCGTCTGGCTGTCCATGGGATTCGGAGCATCAACCTCCAGTACCACATTTCGAATGCGTCTATCCTCTGTCTTTCTCTTGCTCGGATTGTCCACGTTTCAACTCCATAGAGGAAAATCGGTCAAACCAGTGCTATGACCCAAAGGGCTTTGGTTTTTTAACTTACACTGTGATTTTTCGGGATGTTTTGGAGACACGTCATAGCATCTTTAGCCATGGCTATTCGTCGCTTTATTGCCGGGACGCAGTACACATAAGCACTGTAGAGAAAGGAACTAAAAGGTTGGATTGTGTAGAACAGCTATAAAGAGGTTGAAGAATACTACCTACTGAAATTTTGCCTAAAGGAGCCGTTGCGCCGATTTCAAATAAAAATTGGGCTAACAGAGATACAGACAACGAAAGAAAGAACGATATAAAGACAAAGAAAGAAAGTAAGAGAAGAGAAGCAGAACAGAAGAAACGTAATAAATGGCAGAAGTTTATCACATATAATAAACAAAACCCAGTACATACCAAACGTATGGCATATGCATGGCGAAGAACTTATGGGAATGAGCTACAGCTTTCGGCACGCCTGTAGTGCCACTCGTTGTTATCATGAGCGCTATTGAGTCTTCAGGATCGAAGTCTGAACATCTGGAATTATATTGTTTTTATAGTATTTATTGAATATATTATCGTATAATAATATGATTATGAAATCATTATAGATTCTGAGTGCAAATATAAATATATTATTTGGTTATCAATAAAATAAATTTAGCAAAGAATATTGGTGATAAGTTGCTAAAAACTGGAGGAAACCATCGGGGCGCACAAGAGGGGAACCATACCGTATTATTGAGTTTGAGTCATCGTGGTGAAAGGATTAGTCAGCTAGACCCTGCGCTACCGGGTGCTAGCTGTCCAGGGTGCGCCAGGCGTTTGGAATCGTAATACGATATATTTAACGCCGCTCGGGGAGGCTCCTTTCATGCACCCCTCTGGAAACGTACTGCAGTGGCCAATCTGGAAATCCCTAAACCGATTGCGGACCCAGTTTGGCCGCTGTAAAAACAACCTGGCCAAATGGAATATCATAGACCCATCCAAAACACAGTGCCAGTGTAGGGCCCTTTCGCAAGATATGGCACACCTCCTTGTCTGCTCTTCATGCCCGACCACCTGCACCTTACGGGATTTGAACGTAGTAAATGATAGAGCTGTCCGACTAGCTACATACTGGTCGGACAAAATCTGAATGGCTGGTATAGTTTGAGTTAATCGACACGAAAGAAGAAGACCGTATTATTTAAAAAAATCTACATGTAACTTTAATAGACAATCTGATACACTGGTGCCTTCACAAGCGGACAAGTGTCTTCGTCCCTAATCAGGAATTCAATTTTAGAAATTTCACCAGAACATTGCCGGCGCTATAAACAAAACTAAGGCATTAACATTTGCATTCCACGAGCTTTCGAAAAATGGTACAAGAATAGATGTGGTGTGTTTGACTGAAACTTTCATGAAAAAAGGTACAGAAATGCTTTTGTAAATTTCAGGATACAAATTAGTTGCATCATATTCAAGTGACAATAAACGAGGAGGGGTATGTATAATGATAGATAATAGTTTAAAATTAAATCTTTGGCTAATATTAATGACTTGACATGTAAATTTAATTTTGAATGTTGTGGCGTAGTATTAAATAAAATTATAATTATTTTTTTATATAGAACTCCTAATAGCAACCCACAAATATTTCTTGAAAAACTAGAACTGTTACTACTAAGACTTACTAGGAAACAGAAAAAATATTCGTTGTGGTGACTGGAATTTGGACATCATAAAGAAAAACAAGAGTAGTGAAGAATCGAAGTGTATTTTGAAGAATTTCAAAACACCTACGAGGCAATTGTCATGTCTTGATCAGTTGGCAAGCAACATCAAACAAGTTAAAGCGGAAGTGCATTACCTTGCGTTGTCTGACCATGAAACGGGACAAACGCTATCGTTGAAAACTATTAAATCGTCCGAAACATGCAGTTGGTATGAAAATGTCAGAGATTATAGTAGAGAAAACTTGGAGAAGTTCTATAGTTCTGTGTCTTACTTTTTCAGAGGTATACGAAAAAAATTACTTGTAAGAAACTTTCAACGAAATTCATGATTCATAATTCATAATCATTTATTTGCTAATATGGGTAATTACATAAAGTTGTTAAAAATACAGCACAGTCCAACCATATAACAGCTTAAGGCATGCAAATCACAAGCTTGATAACACACATTTACTTGCAAAGATAATTAATAATTTACAACACATCTATTTTGTTCTGTTAATTTCACCGCGTGACAAATAACAATGAAAACATGAAAAATTAAGCTCTCAATAATGTCCCTAAAAGAATTACATTTAAATTGTCATGTATTAAATGGAAATGTCAAGATAATAATATATAATAATTAAATTCGTGCATTATTTGGTAATTTCACGACGGCAAATAATAATGAAACACAACAATCATGAAGCAAATAGTAATGTCACTAGATTAATTAAAATTTAAATGTCATGTACCTATTATATGAGAATGTCAAGATATATTTGTAAATAAATGTCAAAATAAAATCAAAGTAATAATATTATTAATAAAATTAGTGCACTAGTCACATCAACAATATGCCCTTACATCCTCTCTTAAGTAATCCTGAATACTATAATAACATTTGACATAGCAATGCTCTATTTAAATTATTTTTCGATCTGTACTTCCCAATAAATGCAATAAAGAGGTCAACTAAAAAAGGGAACCATAGATGGATAACGAAGGGCATAAGAAAACAGTATCTCAATCTTAACCAACAACACAATAAAATAAACAGTAAAAAGTCTAATAATCAATATAAATCATACAGTTACATACTCAAAAAATGCAATTATAAATCTAGACAACTACAAAGTAAGAAATATATTGACACTAATAAGAATAAATGTAAAGCCACATGGGCAGTCATTAATAAAAACATTGGGGACATTAGTACAATAACAAAAATTTACAAAATAATCTACAATAATCGAAAAATATGGAGACCCTAAGGATATAAGTGACAAATTTAATTACTTTTATATACGATTGACAAATAGCAAGAATTTTAAAAATAATAAAGAGGAGATAAACAAAACTATCGATACTAATAACGAGCATACAATATTCCTTAAACCTACTGATGCCATCGAAGTATTTCAAGTAATTAAAAATCTTAATATCGTAATAACACAAATGATATAATGATGACATAAAAACCAACGCAATTAAGTTGTGCGCACCATACATATGTCAACCGCTGTGTTATTTAATTAACTTATCGTTTGAGAAAGGGAACTTTCCAAAAATATTAAAAAAGTCAATAGATCAGCCACGTCTGAAAAAATCCGACATGAACAATTATAGACCAGTGACACTGATACCAATTATGTCCAAAATCTTCGAGAAAATCATGTTGAAAAGGCTTCAAGATTTTACAACAAGCCATCGTCTACTTAAAGACGAGCAATATGGATTCAGACAGAATAGTACTACCTCATTGGCGTGTTTTAATTTGATCAAAATTATCACCCAGGCTATAAATGATGGAGTACCAATTACTGCAATTTTCCTAGACATGAGTAAGGCGTTTGATTTTGTGGACCACAATTTGCTTTTATATAAATTAGAAAAATATGGAATAAGAGGCAAAGCTGAAAATGACTGGTTGAGAAACTACCTAAATGACAGAAAACAATGTGTGGAAATCTCTAAAATCAATAATAGCAACAAAAAGATGTTACATACAAGCGACTACCGACAAAATAATTTCGGGGTGCCACAGGGCACAGTATTGTCAGCTTTCTTATTCCTAATATATATTAATGATCTCCCAAATAATTCCTGCCATAACACAATATTGATTGCTGATGACACGACCCTCATTGTGAAATGTGATAACCCAGATTCATATGAACTAGAAATAAACAACGCAATAAACAACATAATACACTGGTTACATTCTAAAAACTTACAAATCAATATGGAGAAAACTAAAATGATCCAATTTCATACGCATAAAAGAAAGCCATTGACTTTAAATGTTAAATATACTATACTAATATACTATATATATTGTATACTATCATCGAAGATATTCAAAGTCCCAAATTTCTGGGTATAATGTTGGATCAAAATTGTGATTGGAAAGCACACGTCGAATACTTTTGTGGTAAACTCGGCAGATTTGTCTACGCAATAAAAAGATTAAGAGTCACGGTATCAACAGAAGCGGCCCTTTGTGCATATCATGGTAACGTGTCGTCCGTACTCGCCTATTGTATCTTATTGTAAGGTAATTCAGTGGATGTTATAAAAGTGTTTAGAGTACAAAAAAAATGTGTGCGTGGAATATGTGGGGCCTGGTATATGGATAGCTGTAAGCCCTTGTTTAAAAAGTACAATATTATACCATTACCGTGTATCTACTTGTTCAACAACATCCGAAATATTTTATAAGACACAAAGATGTAACCAAGCGCAATGTAGCTCCTAGAAATAAAAATAAATTTAAACATGAGCTCTGTTTACCGCAATGCAAGCTCGGTTTGCATAAAAGGAACTCGTACATAAATGCTGTAAAGGTATATAACAAATTACCGATCATAATGTACGGAATTAACACTTCGAGATTAAAATAGTTATGATGTTATCAATTTACAATATTTTTTGTAATTGTTTATGACATTATCGGTTGGGCAGCGTTCGGGAAGTTGCGCGGTATCTTCACGTCCAACTTACCACAGTGTCTCAAGACGAAAGTCTATGACTAGTGTGTGTTGCCAGTTATGACCTATGGGTCTGAGACGTGGTCGCTCACAATGGGCCTTATAAGAAAGCTTACAGTCACCCAAAGGGCTATGCTCGGAGTTTCCTTGCGTGATCGAATCAGAAATGTAGAGATCTGCAAGAGAACCAGGGTTACCGACATAGCCCGAAGAATTGCCAAACTTAAGTGGCAGTGGGCAGGACACATTGCTCGCAGAACGGATGGCCGATGGGGCAGAAAGGTTCTGGAGTGGCGACCGCGAACCGGAAGACGTTGCGTTGGAAGGCCTCCCACCAGGTGGACCGATGACCTGGTGAAGGTTGCGGGGATCCGCTGGATGCGGGACGCACGGGACCGATCAATGTGGCGACGCTTGGGGGAGGCCTATGTCCAGCAGTGACGATCTTTCGGCTGATATGATGATGATGATATGATGATGATATTATTAATTAAATTTGCAATATTTTTTATAATAGTTTATGACATTATCAACTAAATTTACAATATTTTCTATAATAATTATGACTATATCAATTATATTTACAATAATTTATAATAGTATTCTTGACCTGACATTGTTTGATCCGAGATCGGTATAATAATGTAACTCTGACATCAATTAATTAATTTGTGCCATAAAATCCAAATGCATTTTGTTGTTACTGTTTATTTTTTATAATAGTTATGAAATTCTTATTCTGACATTACTTGAACTGACATAGGTTTAATAATGTAATTCTGACATGCATGAGGTATTTTTGTTATTACTGTATATTTTCTTAATTTATTAAAGATAAGTTTAGATGATAATACAAGCTAAAATTAAATATTTGCACACCATATTTAATGGTATATGTAAAGGGATCGTCATAGATTTAAGATCATACTTTGTAAATCTAAATTCTTGAATTTGAATCTTTTGAGATTGTAAGCACGTTACGGCATAAGAAATCTTAGACAAATTGGTGTTTTATCCGCGAAAATATCTATCGAAAAGCTTAAAAAATACAACAGTCTTCCAAATAAAAAAAACACTACAAAGTGAAAAATAACTTCAATTTCGTTTTTTGACACAGCCTGCTGAAATTGAAGTTATATTTCACTTTGTAGTTTTTTTATTTGGAAGTCAATTGTATTTTTTTGTAAAAAAGTTTTTATTTCTTAATTTTTAGTGGTACATAATAGACAAGTTCTATAGTAAGGTACCTATAATTCCCACAGTAATGCCAGAATAGATTACCGGAATAACATATAACTTGAACATAACCGGTGATGAGTACAGACATCTGCGTACCCGTTTAGAACATACCGGCCTGATGGTATGTTATGAAATGGTGTAAACAATAAACAGACACGCGATTGCAGCAATCCCGAGAGATTTGCCGTCTTTTATTGATGAGTTCTGTTGTATATCTCCGAAGTTCATAATAAGATCTTTACCAAATTTAAATGGGACCATTTCTGAAAACATCAAAATAAACTTGTTTCGAAAAATCCTTTTTGGGAAGATGGTTCAAATATATGGAGTTGACATACGCTTCCGAAATGTCGCGCAGACTTACATTTCCTTAAATATTTACATTTTGACATAATCGCTATTGCCTATTAAATGTCATTTAGCCTAAGATTTGGCTGAAATAAGAATAAAAGGTATAGAAATTTAATTTTCAATATAAATAGAATTTACTTACTTGAAATCCACTGTTGGAGCGTCATCTCCATACTTTTTCATGAAATCCGTAAAGTTGCAGAAGTTATCTGCCTTATCGAACGTGAATAAGTAAGCGTTCGAGTTCAAGTTGGACAACGTCAACTGTATTTTGGAAGTTATTTCGCTTTGGCAAAATATAATATTGGGTTTTGTGATAGCGAATATTTCTTGCAGTTCATCTGCAAATTGAAAGTAAAACTATAAAAATGAACAATATAAAAAAATAGGAATGTTTTTTGTCATGAATGTTGGAAATAACCGAGTGAATAACAACTTGTCTAAAAGGTATCCTTATTTTCCACAAACAAGTACGCCTATCAATCACAAGATTTAGTCATTTATTGTAATACCACAAAATAAATAATTCTCTTTTGGGTTACCCCTACAGCAAAAATACCAAAAAAACGTACGTAGTGGCCAACTCCCGTCAATCGCCGTCACGATAATTCCAAGATAAAGTGCTGCATAAAGTGGTATGGTAACATCGAGATGGTTGGGTGCCATTAGAATGATCACATCTCCTTGTTTCAGTCCTAGGTTCCGCAGACTCTGGGCACAGCGCACCGATCTCTCTAAAACCGAGCCACATGTTTCTGACTCGCCTGTTGCTCCATCAATCTGCGAACATGTTTTGAAAAGCAGTTAATCATCTACGAGTTCCAAACCCTGAACAGTTAATTCTGCTACCTGTAGTGTTTACGCATAAGCATGCATTTGCGGGTAGGCACCCGAGGGTAGTCGGAGGCAGTCGGAGTGTGAGATTCAGCGGGTTGAGACGTGTGTCAAGGTGTTCCCGTTTACTATTCTAAGTAAATTGAACACATATTGTGCATCAGTCACCAGTGGCAACGAGGATAAAAGGAAGAAAATTTATGATGAAAATAAAATTGTGAGGTGTTAAGTATGCGGGTGTGGACAAGTGAAACGCTTAGCTGCTATTTACACACTGGTTTATTTTCATATGACACTTGGAGATGCCGACACACAGGAGACGCGCATCTTGCACACATTTACAACATTCCTCCCTCTAGGCACCGAATATAAATTATAAACCTGACTAAGTACCTACTACTAAACATTATATACTTATGTACTATAAAATTGTTCGTTATACAACTTAACTTATTGTAACAATTGACGGGGCGATTTCTTGTCGATCTCTTTGGTGTGGTTGAGTCACCGTATTGTGCGGTCTGGGTATCGACTTTTGTTCCCGCCTTATGACTAATATCCTCGGAATATCTCTGCGTTCTTTCATTATCGACGTCGCTCGCATCTGACTGTTGTTCATCATTATGGTCCTGTTGTGGATCCCTCTCAGACCCGTCCTCTCTCGTTGGCGAAGAAGTACTTTGTTCATACGATTCTGCTCTCATCCCTCTGGCCGAGCTGCACGGCAAGGGATATGGTGAGTGATGTTCCAGTTGGAGTTTAGGCGTTTCTGAAGCTGCTGGCATCGGGGATGGCGACCGCGACGACGACGGCGAGTGAGGCGGTGACGGTGAAATAGGACCAGATGACCGAGGTAAGTTCATGTTTGAGCTTTGTATATTATCCCCTATTTTGTTTGTTTCTTTTAATAGCATCAGTTGGTTTATGTGTCTCTTATGAATTTCTAAACCGTTACTATCTTTGTCTAAATACAAAACTTTGCCTATTTTCTTATTACATATATCTTTTTCTTTGACATTACTTTATGATTTGATTGTACTTTTTTGACATTTTAATCTTTTGTTTTTTTATCAACCCAATCAATTTTTATGACATTTTATATTATTAATCTTGATTTTGCAAGATATTTTATGATTTTATTGTATTTTTGACATTATTTTATTTTACTATTTAATCACAATTCTCTATTACATTTTATGATTTGATTATACCTCTCTGACATTTTTTATACTTTTTTAAATTTAATTTGATTTTTTATGATATTTTTATGACTTGATAAAGATGACGATATATTGTTATTTTTTTTTGGTTTTTCTGACATTCACTTACCATCAATTTATTGTTTTTTGTTTAAAATGTATAATTAAAATGATACTTTATAACGATTTAATTAATATAAACAATTTTGTAAACTTTGTGTATATTTGTATGCCTCCAGCTGCCCACCAACGTTGCGTGGACAGTTGGGGCGGGCGGCTAATTTCAACACACGAGGAAATTATACGGTTCCAAACACAGATCATCATCCATGATGGTCTGTGAAGGGAACCGGGCTAGAGGCGGGACGGCTAGTCCGTCGCTACTCCTACCTACTCCCCCCTCTGCTGACAGAGGGTAGGTCGAGTGGACGTGGAGTAGAGAGGGAACCCAATCCCATGGTCTCGTGTGGCGAGGAGATGAATGGCCGGAGGGTTTGTATCCGGTCCCTAGCGCAGGGAAAGGGACCTTACCCTTAAAAATGAACCAAAATGGAACAACGACTTGCAAATAATACTCAGGCGGGTACCCTTGCGCAATGCAAGGGCCATGCCCCTTTAGACTACTGAGATTTCTATAGTGGCCACCTTCACCAACATTACGTTATATAAGGCGGCACACTATACCAGGCAACCCCTTACGAGGTGTCTGGGACCATGCAATGCAAGGGCCATGCCCCTTTTTGACTACTGAGATTTCCTATAGTGGCCACCTTTACCAACATTACGTTATATAAGGCGGCACACTATACCAGGCAACCCCTTACGATGTGTCTGGGACCATCTTCGGTAGGTCACGCCTCCATGAGTACTCGCCCCTGGTACTCAAGAGAAAATGTGAGTCGCTTCGTGATTACTCACTACCATTTGTCCAGAATGGTACCGGAGCTGTAAAGCCGCTCACCACACGCACCCCAGCACGCCAGCACTAGCGCAAGCACCGGCACCAGCGCAGTTGGTGCTAGCGGATTCAATCCCCGTTAAGGACGCCAGAGAAGCTGGCTCCCATTTCTCCAGAATGGTCCCGGAGCTGTAAGCACGCTCACCTCTCGAATACAAATCAATGCATCTACCCAATGCCTACAGCTGGGTTGCCGGAAAACTAATCCAACGGGTAGTCCTCTACTTTCTATCCAGGAAAGTGCCGGAGATGCAGCTCGCTCACAGGAGCTCACTTGCTTGAGGGTTACTCACGAACCTCGCGTCTGACCACCAGGTGGCCCTTTGCCTTAGGCCGGTAACTTCAGACACTTGTTGCGCGCGAGGAATGACGCTCGACCCACACGTAGCCGAGCAGACAACATGCCACTCCTCTGCAACCACCACATAGACCACCGCGAGTCCAACCTCAATGTCAGGTTCCACCTTTGCGCTTGCAATGGTGGAGGGCCTACCTGACCCCGCGTAACCTGATCCAAACAGCCGGACCCGTAGTTCCAGCTGCGAGCCCCATCTGTTCGGGTCGTACAGATAGGGATGCAAGGGCCATACCCCTATTAGTCTACTGAGATTTCCTATAGTGGCCTCCTTCACCAACATTACGTTATATAAGGCGGCACACTATACCAGGCAACCCCTTATGAGGTGTCTGGGACCATTTTCGGTAGGTCACGCCTCCGAGAGCACTCGCCCCTGGTACTCAAGAGAAAATGTGAGTCGCATCGTGATTACTCACTACCATTTGTCCAGAATGGTACCGGAGCAATAAAGCCGCTCACAAGGATGCAAGGGCCAGTCCCGCCCCTCTAGGGATCCCCTAAAGGGCAGCCCCATCGTATCTAAGGGGGGCACTATTCATTCATTCATTCATTTATTCATCAAACAATTTACATTGTGTTCGAATTCTACAAAATAATTACATTTCAAATCATAACAGAAGCAATAATCAAATACAAAGCAATCAGAAACATTCACAAATAAAAAAATACTATGTATAAATCAAAAACCGTTTACATGTCAAACCATAAAAACCACAAAAATAACAATGTTTAGTCCAATTATCTTATAAAAACTAAGAATTAAATGTGAATTAAATTACTGTTCACATGTCCAACCATAAAAATCTCAAGACCTAAATTTAATCGAACTAGAATTAAATGCATTTGGTATTTTATGAAATTAAATGTCAACTGAAATACCATAATATCCATAATTATCCATACAAGAGTCAAATTCAAGTCAATTAAAATTAAACACACATTAAATAATTAAAATTTCAATACCATGTCAAATATGTCACACACAATTCATCTGGAATCATTCAACGTCAAATCTGATACTGAATATAAACATTTTTGTAATAGGAAGGCTTTCAATTTTGTCTTAAATAAATTTGTGTTATAGACTAAAGTTTTTAAATCAATAGGTAACTTATTATATAACTCTACTGCTTGGTAACGTGAACAATGCGTTACTATGTTTAATTTAGGCACCATTATATTTTTAATGACTTTCCTTCGTGTGCCCTTTCTCAGCTCTCTTTCTTTTTGTGATTCATATTGATGTATATATTTTGCGAACTTGCCTAACAGAATTAGTATATACAAACTGGGAACTGTAAGAATGCCTAATTTTTTAAAGTATTCTTTCAGAATCACGCTGTGAAATTTTTACAATGGTTCTAATGGCACGCTTCTGAAGGATGAATGCTCTATGGCAGTTGTAGTTATAGCTATTTCCCCAAAACATGATGCTGTACCTTATTCTAGATTCAACCAAAGCATGATAACATGTTTTAAGTTGCTTCAAATCTATTTCATCCCTGAGGCTTCTAAGTGCATAACATGCAGAGGATATAGAGGAATCAATAGCAGCAAGCTCCTGTTTCCAGTTCAGATTTGAATCAATGTTAATACCTAAAAATTTTACATTATTTACCAATTCTATCTTGTCTCCTTTCAATGTCACCACTAGTCTCGCGGGCCGGCAGACCACCGCCGACCTGTGCCAAGAAAGCCACGAGCGAGAAAATGAGCTCCAGGAGAACCTGGAGAAACTGCGCGTAGGGGACGCACCGCTTGCCGTCGCCGATGGCAACAAGAGTCGAGGAGTCTGAAGTCCCCATGTGGATGTTCCTCTTGCCGTCGCCGACGGCAACAAGAGCCGAGGAGGCTCCGGTCCTGGGGAATACTTGTCCGACCAGGACTTGCGCGGCTCCACCTCCAATTCTTGGAGGAAGCGTCCGCGCAGCAAGGACTCGGGGTCGCTGGGTCTCTCCTAGAGTGAGGAGAACCTGTCGGCCCCGAAAGTGTCAACAGGTCGGAGAGGAAGGGGGAGGAAGGGGAGGAGGGGGGGGAGCAACTCTCGTTCAACCACCTCAACAGATAAGAAAAATAGCAGTTAGGGTCCTGCGAATGGAATAAACATTTAAATGAAAAAACTAAACACGGAACAACAGAAACAAAATACCCTCTCCCAAGCCGACTGGTCCTCGTGGGAGAAAACGACCACAACCCTCCAGCGAAGGGAAAAACAACTAACAATTACTTAACAACAACATATAATGTGAGGTATATAGCATCAAAGGAAAGATTTTTGGAATTAATATACTCAGTGTAAAATATAGAATTTGATATAATTGGATTATCGGAAGTCAGAAGAATGGGCTACGACATTGAAGAATACGAAAATTATATATTCTGCTACAAAGGCGAGACACTTGGACTGCATGGAGTTGGCTTTTTGATTAAGAAAAAACACAAAAACAATATCATGGAGTTTATGGCGTTATCCGAACGAGTAGCCATGCTCCAAATGAAATATAATAACAGTGTGCTTTCTATAATACAGGTCTATGCCCCAACAGACAGCGCCAAAGAAGAGGAAATTCAAAGTTTCTACGACACTTTAGAAAAAGCCCACAACCTTGCTGGTAAATATATCCTTGTTATCGGAGACTTTAATGCAAAGGTAAGACAACCGACGAAGTTTGAAAACCTTGTAATGGGAATACACGGTTATGGAACTAGAAATGAAAGAGGAGAGAGACTTATACACTATGCTTATGAATACAAAATGGCAATTATGAACACCTATTTCAAAAAGAGAAATAAGCGTAAATTGACCTGGATCTCTCCTGATCAAAGCACGAAAAACCAAATCGATATTTTAACAAACTACCCGAAACATGTAGAAAATATCGAGGTATTAAATACAATCCAATTTTCTTCGGATCATCGAATGGTCAGAGCCTACTATCGTTTGCAGGGAATAAAGAAAAGCAGACCTTCTTACAGACCATCTTCCAATACCTTAAAACGGAACAAGACACAAAATTATATAATGTTAATCTAAACAACAACATACGAGAATTGGACACAGAACACACTAACGAAAACATCTAAACATACTACAACAAACTGGAATCAATTATCAAAACTAGTTTAGAAACAAAAGAAAACAAAGATAAACAAGACAGAGTAAACAATTTTTTTCCACAACTACAAGAGACCTCATAGCCAGACGAACAGAACTAATAAAAACTAAACAAAAAACAATAGCAATGAAAAAAGAACTAACTAAACTGTTCAAACAAACAAACAAAGCTATTAAAAAAGACAACAAAACCTAGAGATATAATATAATAGAAGACAATATCAAACGTTATAGAAGCACAAAGAGATCTTTTAAAGAACTAAGCACACTTAAAAAATGGATTCTTAGTGCAATTACAAAAATAGAGACACAAATACTAGGCAAGACATCATCGATTCGGCCACGGAATTCTACACAAGGCTATATGGTTATAACACTGAACCTTACAACAACGAGGAAGAGTACCATGAAATAGAAGACTACGAAGAAAAAGAAGACCTAGAACAAATCGATGCAGTCGAAGTTTTCGTCAACATCAAAAGACTGAAATCCGACAAAAGCCCTCGACCTGACGGTAAACCGAATGAAGCCCTAAAGATTGGAGCACATGCACTAGCTCGCCCACTAAGCCACCTCTTTAACATGGCTCTAAACTCATGTCAAGTACCCGAACAATGGAAAAGATCAGACATAATATTGCTTTACAAAAAGGGGGACCCTAAAGACATAGGGAACTACTTAATCAGTCTCATTTCTAGTATATACAAGCTGTTCACATCGATCCTGCAAAATAGAGTAAGCCCAAAATTTGCTTATCTTCAACCAGTCGAACAAGCAGGCTTCCGATCCGGTTTCTCCACAATGGATCACATCCATGTAATGGAACAAATTGTGCAGAAAATACAAAGCGTTTAATCGACCTTTGTACCTTGCCTTTATAGACTATGCAAAGGCGTTCGACAGTATAACACATGACTCGATCTGGGCAGCCCTCGGCGAATGTGTTGTCCATAAAAACTATATAGAAACCTTAAAAGACATCATAAAGGTAGTGAAACACACATGCGTGGTAACGGCCACTTCACCACTGCGGCAGGGAACACCATGTACTTCTCAGGCTGCGAGGATTGAAGTGGGAATGGGGTCGGAATCATATTGCCACCACACATGAACAAATATGTCCTCGGTTATAACCCGGTGTCTGATAGAATCTTGACAATGAAACTGAACACCAAACCGTGTGTGCTGAATATTGTACAAATATACGCACCGACGCACTATGGGACCAAACAGTATTTTCCATCTCAAAAATGGTTTTGTCGAAAGTCGTAAATCCATAGATTGTTTTATGGTTTTATACTCTCAAAAGATGGAACTTACGAATAAATTACAAAATATAAAAAAATATAAAGTTTTACGTTTATAAAATGAACCTCAAACATTGGGCATAAATATTTTCATGCCAATTAAATTACCGTTAAGGGAGTTCAACACATAATTATTCGGAAGTTTTCCAAGGAAACATATTAGTGTTATACATCATTAGATAGCTTAGAATATACACTTTGCAACCACGTTCAGTTTTTGTAAAAAAAATATTTTTATTTAATTTTTTAATATTTTTTTAGTGAAGTAAAGAAAATTTAGTTTTTGTTAATTTCAATTGGAGTTTTCGTTGTTGCCGAAAGCAGCCGGTGTCAAGTTAATTACTCTATTAGAGACCTTATCTACTCAGTAATATGAGGATTTAAAAAAAACTCACGCGTTTTTTGCGCCAGAGGTGATTTTGAAGCAATAATGTCAATCGGGGAAAAATCCTCGAAAATTACGGTTCTTCTTTTTTATTATGAAATATTATATTTAGTTATTATCCTTTGATGTCTATATTGTTTTTTCTATTTCTATGATAAAAACATACATTTGCAAATTAAAAAAACTGCTATTATATTTGAAAGAATCTTCCCATGGCAATTTTGTTTGGGGTGGTCACCTTAACCACAAGTATGATAAACTATATTGCTGCGGAAGTTCTATTTATCTGTTGTGGTAAATAATTACAATCAGTACTGATTACACTATTTCGATGAGAACTGTTATAATCAATTGTCCCATGGTTTTTGCACAAGGCACTAAAATATTAGTCCTTTAAATACCCGTGTATGTTCAGCATACGATTCATCAAAGTGTTCAGATACTTCTTTTCAATAACAATTAACGCATAAAAAACATTATTATCTAACAATGAGTGAATTCGTTTGTGTTCGACGCGATCTTTGTGATTAAATAATAAAAGGGAAAAGTACTTCAGACCTCAAAAAATATTTATTGGAAAATTTTCAACTATCGGAAACTGACGTTAATACTGTAATAGAGAGTATTCAAAAAAATCTAACATTGAGTTGCAACCAGAAATGGACCAAAGCTCAAAGAAAGCCGGACCGGTTCGAGAGCCTATACTCAAATTGGTTAAATGGTGAGTTTAAAGTATCATTGAATTCTTGCAGTACCTCAACCACTGTAAATTCTGGTTTGAATACTTCTGGTGAACGTGGAAGACCAACAAAACAATATGACGAGTGCTCGGAAAACACAAAGAAACGAAAAAATATGGAGCTGGTCCAGGAGTATGGAATGGAACATGTCCGTAACGCTTATGTGCAAGGTTTAAGATCCATGGGGGAAAATGACGAAGCGTCGATTGTGACTATTATCAGAAATAAGGAAAAAGAAGAGAAAAAAGTTATTCTACAAAATATACTCAATCCAGATAACGCACTTTCCTTTACAAAAGAGGAAGCATTGAGTATATGCATTGAAACTGATTTAACCAAAGCACAATATGCGTACCTAAGAAAAAGGCTCGTTGATAAGAATTTAAGTTCTGTATTGCCTTCGTATCAAACACTAAGTGAAGCAAAAAAGGCTTGCTATCCGCCTGCATCCAGCATTACGGTGACAAATATAAGCGCAAAAATCAACCTGCAAGATCTCTTAGACCATACAGTCTGCCGTATTGTATTATAAGGATAAAGTCAGGATCGACTTACAATCGTCTCAAGCTTTTCACTAAATGGGGATGTGATGGATCCTCCGGGCAAAGTGAGTATAAACAAACTCTACCGGAAGAAAACGAACAAATATCGGACGCTAATTTGTTTATAGTGTCCCTTGTACCACTGCGACTAGTAGACGAAGAAACTTCTACGGTCATATGGAAAAACCCTACTTGCTCATCTGTTAGATATTGCAGACCAATTTCATTAGAATTTGCAAAAGAAACTCCCGAAAAAACTACAGCGGTTGTCAGTGAAATTGAAGCCAAAATTAATCAATTGATTCCAACTCTTGTGTCAATAGAAGACAAAGTCATCGAAGTTAAACATCAACTGTTTATGACAATGATTGATGGGAAAGTTGCTCAAGTGTTGACAAACACATCATCCAGTGCTACCTGCACTGTTTGTGGAGCAACTCCCAGACAAATGAATGATCTTTTAAAAGTTACAACGAGAGTTGAAAATGAAAATGCGTTTAAATACGGATTGTCGACGCTACACGCATGGATAAGATTTATGGAAATGATCCTCCATATTTCTTACAATTTAGGTTTTGAGAAGTGGTCTGCAACAACTCCAGAAAATAAGCAACTTAAAGAAGACAAGAAAAAATTTGTCCAAAAACGTTTCCGAGAAGTGCTTGGCTTGCATATTGATAAACCACGTCAAGGTTCCGGTAATAGCAATGACGGTAATACGGCAAGGAGATTTTTCCAAAATTACCAATGTTCTGCAGAGATAACCGGAATTGATGAAGAATTAATCAAGAGACTATATGTAATTCTTCAAACTATGTCATCGGGATTTCCTATAAACGCAGAAAAATTTGGTCAGTATACATTGGTAACCGCGCAATTATATGTAAGCAAATATAACTGGTACTACATGCCATCTTCGGTCCATAAAGTACTTATACATGGTGCTAAAATAATAGAGCATTATGCAGTTTTGCCTATAGGACAATTATCCGAAGATGCCCAGGAAGCTCGAAATAAAGATTATAAGAAATATAGGTTACATCACGCTAGGAAGTGTTCCAGATCAGCAACAAACGAAGACGTTCTGCATATTTTGTTATATACATCTGATCCTTATATATCTAGCTTAAATAAACCAAGTTTTCTAATATCCAAAGAATTATTTGACGAAGCTAAAGAATTGTTGGAAATAGAAAGTGATGAGTAGGATAAGTTTAAGTAATAATTTTTTTTTGTCATGTAACTGTTTGTTTAATAATAATAATTTAGTTTTAAACTTATTTTAAGCATAAGTGTAACTTTTATTGCTATTTTAATATAACTGTATGATTTTTTGAAAGAAATTTCGTATAACTTTATCTTTGTCATTTTTTTTCGGAAAAAAAATTTTTTTTAGAATGATGATGTTTGATTTCTTTTATTGCCTAGATATTCACAAATACGTGAAAAAAAAATCAAGGAGATAAATCACAAAACAACAGAGTTATCGATTTTTGAGATGGAAAATACCGGTTGGTCCCATAGTGCGACGGCACAAGCTCAACATGTGGTAATTGAAGACTTTTATGGTAGACTGGAGGAAACGTTGAACTCAATTCCTAGTCGAGAAATTAAAATGATCCTTGGTGACTGGAATGCCAAGGTCGGTAGTGCACTTGCTGATGATCATATCAGAAGCACAGTTGGAAAATTTGGACTTGGCACTAGGAATGAACGAGGTGAAAAACTTATCGAGTTCTGTATAGACAGAAATCTCAGTATTATGAACACGTGCTTCCAACATCATCCAAGACGTTTGTACACTTGGAGATCTCCAGGCGACAGGCACAGAAATCAAATCGACTACATCATTCTAGATACCCGCTGGAGATCCTCAGTTTCAAATGTGAAGACCTTTCCCGGCGCGGATTGCTGCTCTGATCACAATCTACTCGTAGCCAAATTCTCACTGCGCTTAAAGGCGCCTAGACGTCAACCACCAAAGCCCAGAAGCTTGGATCCTTCTCAACAACCAATCTTCCGAGAAACGTTAGAGGCGAAACTTAGGGATTGTCCCACGCATGAACACGCTAACACTGACATACAATGGGAACACTTGAAGGGCCATAGCATCGATGCGCTGTACCAGGTCTCTAAGAAGAAGAAGCAAGAGCAGAAGAAAACATGCTGGATCTCTGATTATTCGTGGGGGCTCATACAGCGCAGAAAGGACTTAAAAACTAGGGGTTTGAAGGATCGTGCAATAATGGCTGAATACTCCGAGCTTAGCAGAGCTATCCAAGACAGTTGTCGCCACGACAGAAACAACTTCATTGAAGAAAGCGACATTGAGAGACATTCGAACAAGCTACAAACTGCAGACCTGTTTAAGAAAGTTAGATTCCTTTCCAAACAGTTCAAAGCTAAATCTTGGGTCATAGAACATGCCGATGGCACTGTACTACACGAGCTCGACCGCAATGCCGAAAGATGGCATGCCTACTGTGAGCAGTTGTACACAGATCCACAGTCAACGCCAGGGGCTATCCCGGACTGGAGGGATCTAGAACTGGAACCCATGATTCTTCACTCCGAAATATCTGCTGCTCTACATTCTCTCAAGATAAAGAAGGCGCCAGGAAGCGACCAAATAACAGCCGAGGTGCTTAAAGCTATGGGTAACATGGGTGGAATGACACTATTTAAGATTTGCTCACACTTCTGGCAAAACGGTGACTGGCCGCAGGACTGGTCGGAGTCCGTAATTCTTCCGCTGCACAAGAAAGGGTCAACCAAGGCCTGCGGAAATTATCGAACCTTGTCCCTCATCTCACATGCCAGCAAAGTCTTGCTCCATATTCTTAACAGTCGCATCCGCTACTACCGGGATTGGCAAATTCCACAGCAGCAGGCAGGTTTCGTAAAGGGCAAGGGCACTCGAGAGCAGATTCTCAATGTCAGGCAGCTCATTGAGAAGGCATACGAGTTTGATACGCCAGTGATAATGTGTTTCGTCGACTATAGCAAGGCTTTCGACTTTGTCAACTGGGGTTGCTTATGGAGAGTCCTACAAGAACTTGGAGTACCAAAACATCTCATCGCCCTACTTCGCACCCTGTATGGCTCAAGCCAGGGATTCGCAAGAGTCGATAGAACAACCTCAAAACCCTTAAAATTTTTCAAAGAGTACGCCAGGGATGCATTTTGTCGCCCATTCTATTCAACGCCTATGGAGAGCATATTGTTACGAGCTGGGGTTCAGGGATAAATTATTTAAACAGCAGACTTCAATTAATCACTGTTTATTACAAAAACACTTCTTAAACAATTATATTACTTCGCACTATTTTCCGCTTTGGTCGCTCTGTATCGCTTCTCAATCGAAACTGACCCACGACGAATCCGACCGCTCTTTATATAGCACGGAAGAAGTTTCTGGAACGTTCCATACTGTTCTAGATAATTCGAGAAACTTCCAGAACATTCGACTTTCGAACTCATTGTTCCCGAAGCGACTAGAAACATCCAGAATGTTCGGTTCGAACCTTCTGGAAAATTCCATTCGACACGAGCTTTCGAGAACATCAGTTACGCTATTCAATACTAGATGGCGCCACTAGTTACTACCTAGTTCTTCCTCTCGTTACTAGATGGCGTTGGCCTATCTTGTAACATTGCCTCCCTCTTAGACATGCTCGTCCCGAGCATTGTTAGACCCATGATAACGGGCCAACCGATCCACATGAACGACCTTTGATGCACCTCGGGGTCCCTTTTGAATTCGGTAGGTGACGTCATTGATCTTGGTAACTACGCGATAAGGTCCATCCCATTTTGCTTGTAATTTAGGCGATTTTCCTTTGCTCCGTGCCGGGTTATGTAACCATACAAGAGATCCTTCATCGAAGCCCTTATTGTTCGCTTTCCGATCGTAGCGGGTCTTCATCCTCTCAGACATCTGTTGACCAGTCTGTCTCATATGCTCATATACATCATCCATCCTGTTTCGTAACTCATTCGCATAATCTGTTACATTGCGTGGAGACTCAGGCGGGATACCGGTGATTAAATCTGCAGGTAATCGTAGTTCTCTGCCGAAATTAGCAAAAGCTGGCGTTACCGTTGTAGTTTCATGAACAGCACTGCGATATGCCATGAGATATGGTTGAATGTGTTTGTCCCAATCCTTCTGTCTGTTTTCCACAACCTTTGCAAGATATCTCTCTAGTGACTGGTTGAATCGTTCAACCATCCCGTCTGATTGCGGATGATAAGCAGTAGTTCTGGTTTTGTGAGCACCCATCACACGACACGTCTCCTTGAACACTTCTGACTCGAAGTTCCGGCTTTGGTCACTGTGGATTTCCAAGGGTACCCCGAACCGACAAAACACTTCGTGAACTAACTTATCAGCTACCGTAGAGGCTTCTTGATTAGGGATTGCAAACACTTCCGGCCATTTTGTGAAGTAGTCCATGACAACCAAAAAGTACTTGTTCCCGCTTTGGCTTTCTGGAAATGGTCCAGCAACATCTAATGCTATACGTTCCCACGGTGCACCAACATTGTAAACCTTTAGTGCCCCTCTGCTACGAGTTTGTGGTCCTTTCACAGCCGCACAACTTGTGCATTTGCGGCACCATTCCTCAACGTCCTCTCGACAATGAATCCAGTAAAATCGTTCTCGGATCTTGATTAAAGTCCTCTTAACTCCCATGTGACCCCCTGAACATCCATTGTGGTAGAGCTGTAGGATCTCCGGCACCTTAACTTTAGGTACGACCATTTGTAGATGACACTGGTCACCGCGAGCGTTCTCCCATTTCCTGCACAGAACTCCATCCTGGATAACCAAGCTTTCCCACTGTGCCCAATAACTCTTGGTGATGGAACTGGTTGCTGCGACATCACTCCAGTGAGGCCTAGGAGCACCTGATTTCTTCCATTCAAGGATCGGTTTTAGGTCTCTGTCTTCTTGTTGACCACTCTGCAAGGTTTCCTTCCACTCTTCGCTAAGATCCGTCCCCAAGACCCGCACTACCGCTACCTGCTTAGCTTCTTGTCTCGCACAATGTTTACATTGGTCTGGACACGGTCTTCGCGAGAGAGCATCAGCATTACCGTGCGACGTTCCGCTACGATGTTGAATTACGAAATCAAACTCTTGCAGTAGCTCAATCCATCTTGCTACCTGTCCTTCTGGGTTCTTAAATTGCAGGAGCCATTTCAAAGCAGCGTGGTCCGTTCGCAGGAGAAATTTCCGCCCCAACAAATATTTATTGAAATGCTGCAATGTTTTTACTACAGCTAGAAGCTCCCTTCGAATGACACAATAGTTCCTCTCAGGTTTAGATAAGGCTTTACTGAAGTACGCAATTACAACCTCATGATCTCCTTTTCGTTGAGACAATACCCCGCCGATTCCAGTGTTGCTGGCATCTGTGTCAACTATGAATTCATTTTCGTTGTCAGGATAGCCTAGGATGGGTGCATTGCACAGATGTTCCTTTAGCTTCTGAAATGCGACGTCACAGCTCTCATTCCAGCAGAACTGTATCTTGTCTTCAGTTAGCTTATGAAGAGGTCGGGCAATGTCAGCAAAGCTCTTCACAAACCGCCGATAGTAGGAGCACAAACCGAGAAATGCCCTGACTTGCGTTTTGTTCTCCGGAACTGGCCAATCCTTGACGGCAACGAGCTTATCCGGGTCCGTTTGAATACCTTCTTCGAAAACCACGTGTCCTAAAAAGTTCACTTGCCGCCTGAACAACGCGCACTTCTTTGGACTTAGCTTTAGATTGGCTCCTCGTATCTTTGACAGCACACGTTCTAAATTGCGGAGGTGATCTTCAAACGTCCGTCCCACGATTATAATGTCATCCAAGTAGACTAGGCAGGCGTCACCAATCAGCCCAGTAAGTACCCGTTCCATCAATCTCTCAAAGGTGGCAGGCGCATTACACAGTCCAAATGGCATAACGTTGAATTGCCACAATCCTTTGCCTGTAGAGAACGCTGTCTTTTCCTTATCTCGAGGGTCTAACTCGACCTGCCAGTAGCCACTCTTTAAGTCTAAGGTGGAAAACCACTTCATTCCCGATAGGGTATCCAACGTGTCATCGATTCTTGGCAACGGATAACTGTCCTTCTTCGTGATGTCGTTTAGTCGGCGATAGTCTACACAAAAGCGCATGCTGCCGTCCTTCTTTTTTACCAATACTACCGGTGAACACCATGGACTGGATGAAGGTTCAATCACGCCGTCTTTCACCATACCCTTGATCATGTCGTCCACTTCCCGTTCCCGTGCCACTGGAACACGTCTTGGTCGCTGGCGGATTGGTACCTCATTTCCTGTATTTATTCTGTGTTGAACTAACGCAGTCTTCCCTATGTCGGCATCATTTGTCGAGAAAATGTCGGCGAACTTGTTTAAAATCTTCTTAGCCTTGTTCTTTTCATCTTCCGACAAGTTATTCTGGCTGTTCTTCAAAAGCAATGACACATCGAATCTTGCACTAACTTTGGCGTTGGTTGTGTGTTCGTGGCATCTACGCATCCAAACCACTCCGTCACAAGTGCCTAATAATGTGCCTTTCTTGAGCACCAGGTCCTGGTCACTTGTGTTAAGTGCGCGTACCGATGAAACACTAGTACCTCTTACCAATGTGCGTGCAATTTTCCATGAAGCATCGTTATCTAAACCTTCTATAAGTACACATCGGTTTTCCTGACCAGAATTTCTTGGTAGACAAACTGGTATGATTGTTTCAGACCTTGGACGAAGCATAACCTTTTCTAAGCAGTACACTTTTCCCGATGCTGCACCTTCCATGAAGACTTCCTCTGAGCCACACTTTAATACGCCTTGATAAACGTCGATCTCACAGTGATGTTTTCGCATGAAGTCCAAACCCAGAATGCAGTCGTCCACTATGTCGGCCACGATAACATTGTGGCGGTAAACTTTGTTTCCTAACTTCATGTCCACCTCCTTCTCACCTCGGACGGTAATTTGCTGACCGGTGGCTGTTCTCAGATGTACACCTTCATGGTCCCCGAAGAAGTCCCCAAGAAACCGTCTTGCTAGTTGGAAACTGACAACAGTCCGAGAAACCCCAGTATCCAATGTCAGCTTGCATGGTGTTCTGTTAATTTCGCCCTCGATGATCAGGCTGTTCCCGTCACAGGATTGTGAGATCGAGATCCTTGGGGCTCTTCCATCACCAGCCAGCACCCGCCCCTTAGTCCTGGCATCTACTCGTTTCCCTGCTGCTGTTGCCCAGCAGGGACCTCAGGGGATCCTTCCACTGGCGGCTGCTTACTACCGTAGGGTGGCCTTCGCTTCGGGCAGCTCAATCGGATGTGGCCTCTCTCTCCGCAGCCATAGCATCGGGGTGAAGTCGCAACCTCCCTGATTCGGTGAGTTCGTTCGTCCCGCCGTACTGCCTCCACCTCCAAAGCGTGGGCTAGAGCGTCCTTGAGATCCTTGAAATGACCTAGCCTTACTGCAGCCCTAACCTCCAGGTCGCGGATCCCATCCGTGAACGCCTGTACGAGGTTCCCGTAGATCAGCACAGGTGACGACTGGTAAGCCTTCCGAACCAGCTTTTCCACCTCCAGAGCCCACTGCTGAAGAGTTTCACCAACCCGTTGCGACCGGTCTTTCAGTTGGGCCCGAAACACATGTTCTAGGTGCGCGTCGCCGTATCTAGCTTCTAATGCTTCCAGAAGCTTCTCGAAAGTGACGTCTTTTCCCAGCGCCTCTACCACAGTCAAGGCCTGGTCGCGAAGGCCCAAGGTTAGAGCAGTCAAGGCCTGTTCTTTAGTCCATCCATTCGATTTCATCACGGCCTCAAACTGAATTTTGTAGGCGGACCATGACGAAGAGCCATCAAATGGTGGTACTTTGAAACCACGAGGCGAGGGTGCCACTACTGCAGCTGCCCCGATCCCATCCCCAGACTTGAGGCCACGTATAGACTTCTTCATTTCAACGATGCGGGTCTCATGTTGCTGGATCTGGTCCTTTACCTCTTTCATCTCCTTACCAATGGCTCCGCGGAGGTCCTTAATCACCATGAGCTGCTCCTCCTGACGGCGAGCTTGCTCTTCCTTGTCACGCTGTAGCTGCTCCTCTAAGCGGCGCGCCTGCTCCTCCTGACGGCGAGCCTGCTCCTCTTGACGGCGAGCCTGCTCCTCCTTGTCACGCTGCAGCTGCTCCTCTAAGCGGTGCGCCTGCTCCTCCTGACGGCGAGCCTGCTCCTCCTTGTCGCGCTGCATCTGCTCCTCCATGCGGCGAGCTTGCTCCTCCTGACGACGAGCCTGCTCCTCTTGACGGCGAGCCTGCTCCTCCTTGTCGCGCTGCATCTGCTCCTCCATGCGGCGAGCTTGCTCCTCCTGACGGCGAGCCTGCTCTTGCATGAATGCCATAAGGGCGGCTAGGTCAGGCGACGCCGACGATTGAACTGGTTCCGCTGCAGCAGCGGAGTCTCGATGTCCACTTGATGACGGTGAGGGAGCGTCTCCAAAGCGCCTCTGGTCTACGTCTTGCTGGCGCTGACTCCTGGTGCGCATCCCTTCCGTTTCTTCCTTCGGTAGAACCGGCATAATTTATCCCGCACTTCTGACACCAATTTGTTACGAGCTGGGGTTCAGGGATAAATTATTTAAACAGCAGACTGCAATTAATCACTGTTTATTACAAAAACACTTCTTAAACAATTCTATTACTTCGCACTATTTTCCGCTTTGGTCGCTCTGTATCGCTTCTCAATCGAAACTGACCCACGACGAATCCGACCGCTCTTTATATAGCACGGAAGAAGTTTCTGGAACGTTCCATACTGTTCTAGATAATTCGAGAAACTTCCAGAACATTCGACTTTCGAACTCATTGTTCCCGAAGCGACTAGAAACATCCAGAATGTTCGGTTCGAACCTTCTGGAAAATTCCATTCGACACGAGCTTTCGAGAACATCAGTTACGCTATTCAATACTAGATGGCGCCACTAGTTACTACCTAGTTCTTCCTCTCGTTACTAGATGGCGTTGGCCTATCTTGTAACAATATTATGAGACGCACCTGCGAAAATTGGGAGGGAGGCGTCACAATTGGTGGTGTGAAATTGGTTGTGGGACTTGGACACTGAAAGCTGCAGACCGCAAACGCATCGACGCCTTCGAGATGTGGTGCTGGAAAAAGATGCTTAACTGGCAGGAAAAAGGTATCAAAGTAGCTGGACATCACTTAAGTCACCTGAGATTTGCGGATGACATCGTTCTTTTCGCTGAGACTAGCCCCAAGTTGGAAGGAATGATAAATGCACTAAGTGTCGAAAGTGAAAAAGTGGGCCTAAAAATGAATAAGGACCAAACAAAACTCATGACGAACAGCATAGCTGCCCCAATCAACCTAAAAGGCAAGGCTTTGGAATAAGTAAGTAGTTATGTGTACTTGGGAAAACAGATATCCTTCAAAAACAAAAATACCGAAGAAGAGGTTGATCGAAGAGTACAGCTAAGTTGGAGGAAATTCTGGGCCCTCAAGGAAATCTTAAAAGGCGATTTCTCCCTCCAACAAAAAAAGGTAGTGCTGGATACATGCATCTTTCCGTCCCTCACTTACAGATATCAGACATGGACGTATAGTTTCAAAATACAAAACAAACTGGTTGTATGTCAGAAAGCTATGGAAAGAAGTATATTATAACTGCGAAAAATACAGAAAGTCAGAAGCGAATTTATACGGAAGAAGACAAGACCTACTGATGCTCTGCATTATGCGCTTAAGCTCAAGTGGAAATCGGCTGGACACCTAGCCCGTTACAATGACAGAAGAAGGACTATAGAGGCAACTCGGTGGACAGGACCCAGCGTCAAGAGACGACAAGGGAGGCCTAAAAACGCTGGACTGATGACATCATAAGAACTGCTGGAAAACAATGGATAAAACATGCCACCGATAGAGATAAATGGAACAAGCTGGAGGAGGCCTATACCCGAGAAGGGGTTCCGATCAATGAAAATAAAGACAGTAACGATAGTGATTAAGTGAAATATAAACAAATGAAAATGAATGTTTAATGAAATTAATATTTTATTTAAATTTTATGACTATGTAATTTAACTGAAGTCCAATTAAATTTTTAGAATGTCTAATAAATTGAATATTCTAGTTTAGTTTTTATGAATATATAATTTTATTGATATTTTATTTTAATGTTAACGAATATATAATTTGATTAATATTTTATTTTAATGTTAACGAATGTATAATTTAATTGATATTTTATTTTAATGTTTATGATTGTATAATTTAATTGATTGTTTATTTAATTATTTTATTGTTCATGAAAATTAATTAATTTAATTAATATTCTATTATAATGTTTAATGAATGTTTATTTTAATCATTTTATAGTTTTTATAATGCATGTATTTGGATGTTTATTTTATTAATGATTGGAAATAAATGGGTTTATTATTATAAGAACAAATCGAACCGCTGTAATCTATTTGCTGACATTTCTGGTATACCTTTGTGGGGGCCAAAAAATGCCAAGAGGGGTTTGTAATCTGTTCAAAGAATAAACGGTACCGATCTACCATACAAATATTGATGAAACCGTCACACACCGTAAATAATGGCGGTTGCTTCCTTATGTATCTGAGCATATCGCTTTTGCCAAACTTAAGTGGTAGTGGGCGGGGCACAATGCTCGCATAACGGAATGCCGATGGGGCGAAATCTTCTGGAATGGCGACCGCGAACCGGAAGACGATACGTTGGAAGGCCTCCCACTAGGTGGACCGATGACCTGGTTAAGGTTGCGGGAAGGCGCTGGATGCGAGACGCACGGGATTGGTCAATGTGGCGACGCCTGGGGGAGGCCTATGTCCAGCAGTGGACGTCTTTCAGCTGAAATGATGATGATGATGATAATATCGCTTTTCAGCTGAGTTTAAAGTAAGTAGTAACCTACTTGGCGAAGCGTCCTACATAAATATTATCGTTGCATTCGGGTCAAAATGTTCGTGAACCTGTTCCGATTTCATGAGCTCTTTTATAGTCATGCATATTTTTTTAACCCATATTTTGAGATATATCCCAGATAACTGCTTTCGTCTTTAAAAAGCAAAATTTTTCCTTTTAACCCTGCTTCTTCTAAGCGTTTTTAAAATAAATTTAGCTTTTTTAAATGTTCCTACCTATTCATTCCCGTTATTTAAATATCATCTGTTCCGGATAACAAACCCTCGACAGCGCGCTGGAAAATAGAAGGCGCGCAGGCTAATCCAAACAATAACTGTGTAAACCTATACAGCCCCCGGTTTGTATTTATACAGGTTATGTTTTTGGACTCCTCGTCCAATACAAATTGGTTATAATTATATTTATAATATTGATCTTTAAATTAACACTCATTGGTTCCATGTCGATACAATAAATGAAAAACTTGCTGATTATAAATCCATTGCTCTCGACTTTTTCTGTGACATGTAGAATGAATGGATGAAATAAAATATAAATAAAAAAAAGTAAATCTATTCTGTACATAACTGTTACTTGCTAATCGTTGAATATTTGATTTAAATTACAACTGCTATTAATTTGAATTATTGTTGAATGCTGAATTCCTTAATTCTATATATCTATCATTGAATCCATAAGCATTTAAAATAATACCTATTATCACTATTCCTTAACTGCCAACTGTAATGTATAATTTGTTGCTGGACTATTGTATCGAAATAACATTAGCGAACTTTTGTTTTTGTTCGGTTTTCCATCTCGATTACTTAGTCCGTTAGAAAATAGAGAAATACCGGCCTAAACCCCCTAAACGACCACCTAACGCCGCCGCTGAACGGCCAAAGTTTACTGTGGTTATTTTAACCAATATGCAAAACCAAAAGCTCGGGTATGCACCCGTGTGTAGTCGGGGCGATTGAAGTGTGCCATTTAGCGCGTTGAGACTTGTGTCAAGGTGTTCCCGTTTACTAATCTAACATGTGTTCAATTATCCTGTGAACACTTTACCGGTCACTACACTACCGCCTTTCTACATGTTTTATTACTACTGTTTGTTTGTGGTGAAACAAGATAGAATAAGAAGTTATTGACCCTTCTAGGTTTTGTTATAAGGATTCTGTTCCTTTCTTTATGAGTTGTTTAACCATGGGATTGCAACTAATTAGGCTGCATGAACGCTAACGAAGCGATATCTAAAATTGTTGTACCCTCCCTCGGATAAGTTAGACTTTCTTTTGAGTACTTAAAAGTATTATGATCAACACTCCTCGGAAACTGGGGTTGGGCTCGATGCAATGAATAACAATTTTGTAATCGTTTCCCGATACCACCAAGCCTGTCTGGAGTCCTACTAACTCTCTGGGCCCCTGCACTACTTTGTACCTTAATAGTTACGCCATTGACAGAAACAGAACTATGGTCACGGAAGCATCAACGATTATTGATCATCATGAGATCTGCGAAAACGTTTTTGCTAGTTAAATAGAGAGTTTATCTTGGATTGTTATGTTTCGATTGCTTTACCTGCAAAACGAAATCTGGGGCATCCTTGAGACTTTGCAGTATAATCTTGCCGAGGTGGTGTCGGTCTGTAGGTATGCCCGACTTGGCCACCACGCGGGAGGTCAGTTCCTGCATATACCAGTGTACAGAGTCGTTGTTCACCATTCCATGTAGCGTCATTTTGATAAGCTTGCTTCAAAGGTGAATTGAAATGATTTCAGTAACCTGAAAACAAAAAACGAACGACAGTTAGATTTGACTCGATCATAATCCAAAATGATATTCGAAGGCATCTGGAAGTTTGATTTTGTTGTTTTATTTAATGCGATAAATCTTGTAAACTGCTACTGGCGTTGGAAACCAACCAAACCCCAAAAAATCAAATGTCGATTCTTTTCATGCCGCTATAATGTTCCCCTAGTAGTTACTTAAAAGTAGCGGGCAGAAGCTCATGTTAGTATATATAATCAGGTCTGAAGGGAATATTTATGCAACATTTGAAGTAAAACACTACAAGGTCAAAATAACACAGTCCCTGGCAAAGAGTCTTTCGCTTCACTCACTTTTACTATAGAACTAACCCTGATACCGCGACAATAAAAATCTGCGGGTCAGTTACTCAGTACATTTTGGCGAGCTACACTAACATACATATTGTACTCGTATTGGACAGCGGATTTTTTTTTCGTATCGCAGGTTAGTCCCATAGTGAAAATTATTTATAATGATATGTAGTCGTCATAATCATTGAACAACGACGGTTTTGTTTATTTATTTTTTTTTTGTTTGCTGTAATTGAACTTTTTTTAAGAATTATTTGAAACAACCGAGATACTGACTGGGAATACTGACGCATTTGATTTCTAAACACAGTAAAATGACGTAACAATAATTTTGCCGTTGTGCTGCGCTGGCCCTTGCCCCCGCGCCCAGTGCATGTGTAGTACCGCCCATGTTTTATGTGAGGTCATGCATGGCACATTTTTTTTTTATGAAACTTTTCCCCACACTAGGAATATCTGCCTGTATCTTGGGTGCGTTTACAAACATATAAACTCACATACACAACACCCAGAGCCGGAACAACTATCTGTAGGTCATACAAATATTTGTTCCGTGCGGGAATCGAACCCGCGACACGAAGCGCAGCAATCAATCGCTCAACCACTGCGCCAACCGTGCACCCTAATTATAACGCTAGCTTATTTTTTATTTATAACAACTAATATGCTATTTAAAAATTTCAGAATAGTATTTATTCATTAAACTAAAATTAATTATGTCATCGAAAAGGTCCCTGCGGATATAAGCCTTATTAAACACAGCGAATAAAAATGTAAATGATTAAAACATTTATGATTTTCAAAAAAATGCGCCGTGTATCAGTTTTTCCATACGGCAGGTAAGATATTATTGCCTTTTCTAATATTTTATTTCGAATTTATAAAATAAAATTATTGTTTTATTATTCAATGTTATGTATATTGTCTATACTTTAAATGCTTTGAAATTTTATTTTACAGTTGAAAAACAGCGTTTATCGCCATTATCAACAGAAGCAACTGCAATACTATCGTCTGAAGAAATGCAAGGCGTGTGGGTGATGTATTTTCAAGGTAACAGTTACGGATCTCGAAGATATATCACCTGCAACAACTGTCAAATGCAATACACGGTACACGACATTATTAACGAAGATGTTTATAAGCCTAAAGACCCAATGAAACACGTTAATATCAGTGATTGCCAACAATCATTACAATCTCAACAAAATCAAGACTCTCCAATGCCATTTATTTATATATTATTTTCAGTAATTTGCTTAATCAACCTACACCCTCTACAGTCACTCAGAATAATATTGAAGAGCCTGAGCAGAAAGCCGATACACCAGTCGCATCACCAGTTGATACACATGCAAAATGTGATGATCCTTTTTGCTGCTAACATGACCCTGATGAGTATACCTGTCCATCAGTAGATACTATGGGTACAGACTCTAATAACCTGTCTCCAGAACCTGCTACAATGCTGAAGAATAGGTGAAAAAACTCACCTCGAAACCACGGCAATTGAGGGGATATCAAGAGCGAAAATACAAGGCAGAACTTATGGTTTAAAGAGAGGGTACTATTGATGCAAAAACAATGGATGCGCCATGTCAATGTAGATTTAAATGTGCTACATATGCAGTTTTTTTGAGAATTATGTGTAAAAGAACAGCAAAGGATGAATGTTGCTAATTACACATCAAAAACAGAAAACTAGGACATTCCGGAGGTAATTAAAACACAAACAAGAAAATAATATAATAATAATTGACAAATAAAGCACTGACAATCATCATCTTTCTGCCATTATCCCATGTTACTTGGGGTCGGCGCAACACGTTTTCTTCTTACATACCGTCCTATCCCCCTTTTAGTAACATGCGTTTCATCACTCGGAATCAAATGAATGGAACCGTTTGTCCTAGTATGGACCAGGACCAGGTTACCTTTACCTGGCGCCACTTTCAAACTTTTCCTAATATACTCATTTCTCACTTTATCCATTCTTGTCACGCCGCACGTCCATCTCAACATTCTCATTCCTGCCACATCCAATCTCTTTTCATCCATCTTTTTCACAGCTTAACATTCTGATACATACATTATGACAGGTCCCTTTAACTTGAGGGGCAGGACTATGTCCGTTATAATAAAATCTAGCCATTTTAGGAATTTATCTTGTAGGTCATATTATAAAGGTTCAGTAACAAAACAAAATTTCCAAATTTAAAGCTAATCGGATCAGCGGTTTAGAAAATATGCCCTAAAACTCCATTAGAAAACTTTGATGTGGCGTACTGTAAGTTGTGAGACTGTAAGTTACTGATTTGCAGAACCGTCTTTGTTCTACGACTATCACGAAATTACCTCTTTACAGGAATTACGTTGTATCAGTTACAACTTGTATATAACCGTATTTTAATAAATTTTAATTTATGTTGTGTCTAATGGAAATCAAACTAGTAATTTTATTCAAAGTAGTGGCTATTTTCATAGTCTCAGAAACAGACTTTTAATAGATAACTTTGTCAAGGTCGCTTCCTGGTGTTACCGGTTCGTGGTTGTAGCCCAAAACTACAACTAATATTAAAAACTAGTTTGACGCCCGCGGCTTCGCTTGCGTGGACTACACGATTTTGGCTGTTTGGTTTTTTCCAGTTCTGGGATACTGCAAATTATTATTCAAACATAGCTTAAATGTAAACGTAGCTTAAATGCGACTTTGTTATATTATCGAATTATTGAAATTACGTGTAAATTGATATAAAATATTAGATAAGCGGTTTCTAGCGGCTTCGCCCGCGTGGGTGTCGGAAATTATATCACGGGAAAATACTCCCGGAATCAAAAGTAGCTTATGTGCTATGCCAGACTTATATCCATCCAAATGATTGAGTAACAAACATATATCCATCCAAATTTAACTTTCATCTATACTCTATACTAATATTATAAAGCTGAAGAGTTTGTTTGAACGCGCTAATCTCAGGCACTACATGGTTGGAATTGAAAAATCTTTATTTAATACAGTTGTAAAACATGGCGTACTTTCAGAGGCTATAATTATGATTCGAAAATTAAATCTTTCATATAGGCATCTTTCTGTTACGCGGTCGTGACTTTTGTTTAAGATCTCGATCATTAGTTTTGCAGATGAGTTTTAAATTTATTTATAAGTCAATTTAAAAAGTTCAGTAGCAAGGAGTTTTCATACACAGAATAAAATGGGATAGATTTTATACGAGCAAAAATGAATGATTCCTTACGTTTTAGGATTGAATTCTCAAAAGTCTATATTATTTTTACATCAACATTTTGTCAAAAATCGAATAGGCTGTATACTGTATAGGCTGTTTTCGTTGAAAAAACAAAAATTACCAGTTGAAAAACGCGCCATTTTCAGTTTTTTTTTTCTGAATAATCTAAACTAATGCTTTGATTTGTTATTAATATTGCCCACAACTGTATTGAAATACGTCGTGTGAAACGTGGGTGTGTAGGTTATTGCAAACTCGTGTCATTAAAAACTCTCGCCTTCGGCTACTTTCCACCCTTGTATCACAATGTACTGTGGTGTTGGATAGTCTATTTATTGTGGAAGGTTATATTACATCACGCTACGACCAATAGGAGCGGAGCATAAACGAAAAATGTTGCAACAACGGGAAAAAAATATCTTTTTTGAGTTTCCGTTGCGTGCGCTGCTTAAGCGGTTAACGTTACGCAACATTTTATGCATTTAGGGTAGGTAGGTAGCCAGTTGACGGGAACGAAGCCGCGTGGGACCGCTAGTTTATAATATTAGTAAGAAGTAAGATTAGTAAGTTTTCTGATCCTTTTGTGTTTTTTTATTTATCGATAGGCTCGCGTTTGACCACTATCTCGCCTGATGGTAAGTGGTGATGTGGTCGACGGTGAAGCACGCTTGCATAGAAGTAACCTATTCACTCTTGACTTAAAGACCCCAAGGATTTAAAATTTAAAAAGAGAATTAGATTTAAAGGATATAGTGCATGAATATGGCATCCAGAAGTAACGAAATACACTCCAAAGACCTTTTGTATTTATTGTTAAACTAGATTTTGCGTGGCGTTTTAGTTTTATATTAGACAAGGTAATAATGATTATTCCAATGTAATGAAGACATCATCATCTGCCTAGCCTTTTTCCCAATTATTGTTGGGGTCGGCTTCCAGTCTTACCGGATCCAGCTAAGTACCAGTGTTTTACATGGGGCGACTGCCTATCTGACCTCCACAACCCAGTAACTGGGTAACACGATACCTCTTGGCAAGACTGGTGTCAGATCTTAGGCTTTTGACTACCCGTAACGACTTTCAAAGATCTTCAAATGACAGCCGGGACCAACGGCTTATCGTGCTTTCCTAGGCACGGAGGAAACTCGGTCACCCATCCACGGACCGACCTCGTCAAGCGTTGCTTACCCTTGAAGATCGACCAATGCGGCTGTTATTATTTAGCCACGAGCTCTTCTATGTAATGAAGACATCATAAGGAACAAATAAACATACTTTTCATTAATAGACAGGCATTACGGTCTAGAAACTACTCTTCAAACAAAATCGATTATCTCCAAATTATGAAATCTGGGTCACGATTTGCATCTATGGGTATTAATATTGCTGCGAATGGTAATACCTATTTTATTAGCTATGAAACTTAATTTAAAGCATCACAGCTGACTAAAAACATTTTGGGAAATACTAATTGTTTTAACAAAATCCTAGTCTCTATTGTAATCCCTATCAATCACTCAAAGGTTTACTGGTATTAAACCCATTTTTGAGGTAATCTTGACTTTGTACATAAACTTTCTTTGTCTTTATATGTTGTATAATAAAGAATTTAAAATAATAATACATTCATTTATTTGCAAACAAGTGTCACAAGCTGTTACGTAAAAGCTCTGCCTTCTGAACTAGGTAGTTAACCTGTATCTTATGAGACAGTTTTCATCTACATTACATAATAAAGTTTTGTTAACATGCTAGGTACAATGCTACTTAAACATTAAAAAAAAGAAAGCTAATCTGTGAAACATATCTCACAAAAAAAATATATAAAAAACCAAATTATGATGTGGTGTGTTGTGCATGATGGTGTGTTTTTAAATGTAAGTATTGGTAAGAATTACAAATACGACGTCTGTGTATTTGGTGGTGGTGGACAAAAATGAAATCATTCACAGTGAATAAAATACAATGGGACAAAGGTTCAAAGTCCTAACCCACGGCGTACACGACGACGGCGAAGATGTGAATAAGTAAATTTTAAATATTTTTTGCGATGTCATAATACAATAAGGTGCAACTAGACTGAGGTGCAGTCAGTCCACTATCACCAGTGGGTGCAATCACCCTAAAGCATATCTATGATCGATCCATCAACGTTATGCACTTGATAGGGTCCACGTTGTATCTGAACAATCGATGTCAGAATTGACCGTAATCTATTTGCAGCCTAAAATTTCATGAACCGGCTCGAAGGACTGTTAGATAGAGATTGTACTTACAATTTAATATTATTGGATTCAGTGAGCAATTTTAGGATCCTTTTCAAAACGTGCTTGAGATAATTTCACTTTCAGCTCATATATATGTTTGTATGTCAATTGGCAACGGGAAGGTATATGACAACATTATCCCGCAAACTCAGGTGAGATAGTGGCCAAACGCGAGCGAGTCGTACCTAAATCGTCAACAACGATTTTTTTTTAATTGTTAATAATAAAAAAGGAAGATATTGTAAATAGCACTAATCATCTAATTAAATTCAAATATACAGGCTGATTCTGATGAGATTTCCTTGGTTTATTTTTTGGTGATAATATAGGTACACTTTTCATCAAAAAAATCAAAACAAACTCTGCAGTTGGGTATTGTATGAGTTTTATTTAATTTATTTACATTAAACAAAAAAAATATACCAGTTAATTGCGGAGATTATATGGTATTGTTTAACGAATATTAATGTTTCAAATTAAAACGAAATTTCATTAGCTATCGTGTTTTGTTCAACAGATATGTTTTTAATCTTTAAGAAGAATTTTTACATATTAGAAATAAAGTTGTAAAACAACAAAATAGAAATAAGTTTATTCAGTATCTCGCTTTTCCTCCCGGGGCTCTAATGACTGCTTCCATGCGGTTCCTCACGGAATGGATGAGAGTTACAATCTTGTGTTGTGGGATATTATCCCACTCTTCTTGTAGAGCTGTTATAAGCTGGCCAAGCGTTTCCGGAGCAGGGTCTCTCGCTCTGACTCGTGTGAATGAGGTTGTACAAAGCAATGTCCATAAATAAGACAACCCCACTATCATCTGTAAAGGATAAGAATGGGTATCTCACGGAAACTGGACAGGACACTCTAGGCGTGAAGTTTAGGGTTCGGCTCACTTCCCGGAATGTAAACTGCGAAACAGCGATGAAGAGGAACCAGTCACAAGGTCGAGCTCACGAGGCACACGTCCAAAAATAACTGGCTCACGGCAAAGAAGGTGGTAAATGAAAATAAACTTAAGCTTGCCATAGCGGGCTTCCAGCCTCAAATCCCCTGGTCCGTATGGCATCTACCCAATACTATTGCAAGAAGAGGCCTCTGTTTTGATATCCCAATTGAGTAAGCTCTACAGAGCCCGCATAGCCTTTGGGTAAGCACCCAAGGCTTAGATAGAGGTCAAAGTCACCTTTATACCGAAGGCTGGTAGACCGACTTACGAAGAAGCTAAAGCTTACAGGCTCATCTGTCTCTTCTCCTTTCTCTTTAAAGCTCTGGAGAAACTGTTAGACAGGTACCTAAGAAAGGGACCACTCAAAGGATTCCCTCTACATAAACTACAGTGCGCCTACAGCCCTGGCAAACCTGCGGAAACCGCATCGCACTATATTGCGAGTCGAGCCGAACCTGCGCTAGAGGGACAAGAGATTTGTGCCGGGCTTCCCTTGTCATAAAGGGAGCCATCGACAAGACAAAATTTGAGTCCATACGCATTGTTGCAAAGGAACATGGCACCAATGATACCAAGTGCAACTGGATTGACTATATGCTGAGAAGCAGAATACGCCTTGCGGACTACGTCTTGTTGTTTTTACGCTAAGTCTGTCTTCCATCTGTTCCGATCTGACTATTCTGCTTCTGTTTACTTCTTCTGTGTGTCTATAGTGCTGTCACCATTATTGTGGTGCTTGGTAGTAGGCTCGTTACTTACCAAACTCAATACCAGACCATTCTACACAGTAGGCTATGCAGATGACTAAGCTATAATGGTTATGGTAAATTCCCGAACATAGTCTCTGGATTATTACAACAGGCATTGAGGATAACATAGGAATGGTGTACAACGAACCACTTCTTTAACAATCCAAGTAAAGCAGTCATTATCCCATTCACGAGGAAGACACAACTAGGAAACCTTGGAGAGCCCTCCCTCAATGGAATAAAGCTGCCCTGGTCCACCGAAGTTAAATATCTGGGTGTAACGCTTGATAAAGAACTCAGGTCGAAAAATCATGTGGTAAATATTACGACAAAGGCCCTGCGGGTGTTCGCCATGTGTTGTTCCACAACGGTAAAACTTGGGGGCTAAAGCCCAAAGTGATACGATGGCTGTACCTGAAAATGATAATACCTATTATCACATACGGCCTCATAGTGTGGTGGCCAAGAACAAAACTTGCCTCATGCAAAGCGCCACTCACCAGGCTACAGAAAACAGTGTGTCTCGAGATACAGGTGCTTTCAGGACAACACCTATGGCAGCGATTGGGAGATACCTCAATATCCCTCCTCTGTATATGATGGTTGAACTCGAGGCAAGGAAGACATTACATCGTCTTGCTGTTGCTGGACTATGGCATGCCTCTAAGCCAAAGACTAACCATACAAAATTCGATGGAAAGGAAGACCTGGATCGGGTAATAAGCATGATATCCGATAAAATTCAAACTATGTTTGTGTTTGAAAGGTCTTTCAAGGTCCAAATGCCAACAATAAAGGACAGGACGAAGGGACTCGATCCACCCGAAAAAGCTAGTCTGGTGTGGTACACTGATGGATCGAAAATGGAATCAGGTACAGGAGCGGGCATATACGCAAAAGGTTGCAAATGTAGCAAAAACTTAGAAAAGGTGGTAACTGTATTCCAAGCAGAAACATATGCCATAATAACCTGTGCTCAAGAGAATATAGTTAGAGAAACCTGAGATAAATCCATATATATTCTTAGTGGCAGTCAGGTTGCAATCAAAACCATGGCATCCCATAAAGTGGACTCTAAACTTGTTCTGTATGCTATCCAAACCCTAAACAGGTTTGAAAAGCATAAGAGAATAAGACTGATGTGGGTCCCTGGGCACATAGGAATCCAAGGTATCGAAGTGGCAGATGAACTGGCAAGAGAGGGCTCAGCAAATGATTTTGTGTGTCCAGAACCATGTGTACGGATTTCGACGTGTCTCGTTCAGGGAGTTTGCAGATCATAGACAAAAACACATTGGCTGTATAATACCGGTCTGGAATACTCCAAGAAATTCCTGGGCTCTACGTTCATAGCACGGGAATGCATTTGGAATATGAGCAGGGGGCAAATCCGCTACCTGCTTGGGGCCTTTACTGGGCACTTTGGAACCAACGACATGCTCATGAAGATGGGTCTAACCGCGACACCCATGTGCAGGTTGTGTGGGGAACATGCGGAACGCATGGAGTACCTTCTGTGCACATGCGATGCACTGGCTGTTAGGCGCATGTCTCCTAGGGGTTGGATATCCAAAACCAGAAGACTATATAGGCTCATTTCCCCTAGTCTCATTGTAAAACTCATCAAGACTTTTCGATGAGATTGGGGAGGAGTAGGTTATCTAGAGGACCACAATAGATCCCAATGGGTCGAAATATCTGAGTTAATTCTCGGCCCCTCCACAGGATAAGATAAAAAGATAAGAGGGGCCAGATAACTAAGGGAATTCGGCGAGTCAAGAAATGTGTACAATATAGTTAGTGCCCTTTGCTCTCTGCACTGGCGGATGGGAAATCACTTCAGAAGCGACCGATGCTCAGAGACATGATCATATTTAGATGAATTGAAAACAAATCGAATATAGTAATTTAGAAGACGTTCAAGTTTGTTTAAAAGATCTGCATTCAGATCATAGTAGCATACGTCACCATAATCGATGATAAGAAATATTAGCGTCTGCACAAGCATTGTCTTTGTATTCGATGTTAAAAAGTTTTTCAGACGATACAGAGCCTGGAGCGTACCAGTAACCTTCTGACTGAAACTATATAGCCACTTGAGTTTGCCAGCTCGGGGTTATATCAATATGTAAATCTATATCCTTCACGTCAGTGCTAAACGAGACGATCGTACTGTCGAATAAAATAGGTGGGAGAGTTGCACCATCCACTTTGGCGATGCTTCGAGGACTCCTAATGATGATTGCCTGACACTTATCGGGGTTTACAGTAACGCCAAATCTATCGGACCAAGTTTTAATCGCTAAGAAGTCTTTATTTATTTGTCGATTGCGCCAGTTATTTCATCGACTTCAGTGTGCATATCATCTGCATAGGTATGCACACTGAAGTTCGGAAGTAATGAGATTAATAAAGATAGAAAACAAAAGAGGTGAATCAATGCCACCTTGAGGAACGCCAGTTCTCAGCCTAGTCACACCAACGAGATGAAGAATCACCAAAGTGAACAGACTGCTGACGTTCCCAAAGATTGGAGGAGAACCATTTTAGTGCTTCGGGAGAGACCATCACATAGGATAAAATGGCTAACAGGATGTCGTGACTGACGGTATTGAAGGCGTTCGACAAATCGAAAACACTAATACAGTGACTTTGGTGTCTTCCAGTCCTGCCCTTAATATATCAACCGTCACTTTTAGTAGGGCGGAGACAGTACTGTGCTCGGGTCTGAACCCAGATTGTAAAGGGCTGATCAGTGAATTACACTGCGTAAAGTTAGAAAGCTTTCTTTGGACACCGGCCTCAAGCACTTTGGACAGGAAGGGGAGGGTAAAGATTGGGCAGAAATGGCCTGGAAGAGTGGGATTGGTAACTTTGGGTAGCGGATGAACATAGGCTTTACGCCACAAGGAGCGGTATACACCAGTGTACAGGGAATAATTGACAATATGTGTGATGGGAGATAGGAGGTGATCCTGAATAATTGTGATCATACCACGGGTGATATTATCACATCCTACCGCTTTGGATTTGATCGATAGAATGATCTTTGTGGTCTATCCCGGTTCAACTGGAACAGGACTGGAGATTAGTGACAATTTTTGTTGTTTTGTTAGACGATCCATGGCAGGCACAGTGAAGAAATGTCGGTTGAGCTCGTCTAAGTCAATAGAATTTGGCAGGTCTAAATGTCGCGGTTTGCCGATACCAAGAGTTTCCAGGAATTGCCAAATATCGGCAGAAGATGAAGAATAAATATTTTCCAGAATGTGGAGGCATGTAGCATTGCGTATCATCTGGTTACATCTATTTCTTGCATCCTTATATCATGTCCGCGTGTTGCGTCCAGTTCTCGCGCACGCAGGAGGACATTTCAGCCTCTCTTTTTTAAACAGAGCGTGGATGTCATAAAGGTTGACCACAACATTATTGAAGATTGCAACTTTATCGTCAACTGAAGTGGCCAGCAACATAATCTCCAAATTGACTACCGACGCATCCTTTTTAAGTTTTTCAACGTCCATCCTCACAAAACACCGCCTGTACAGAACCTTGGGTTTAGGTTTAGGAGGTTTAAGGATGTAAGAAATAAAAATCATGTCATGATGAATAAAGCCAGAATGGTCACGTTGACCATGGGAGGAGACAAGAGAAGGATTCGAGGTGAGGATGTGATCGAGGCAGGTGTCATCGCCGGAAGTGTTGTGATGGAGCGGCAACACGTGCAGTCTAGCTGACTCGATATTATGGAGGAGCTAACGGGATCGAGGTGAATTTGGTGCGTATACTCTGAACCCAAAGTATCAAGCCGCCCCTAAGACGACCCACTGACCAAGAACTGATTTGAATTCAGTGAAATAAGCGACAGATGGGGGACAGTAGACTCGCCATTGAAATTTTTTCTTATAAAGTTATCAAGGGTACCGAGATAACAAAAGCTTGGGTCGCTTGAAGAGGCAGCAGAATTATCAACAGAGAAATACGAATCATTTTCCGAAATAAAAATAAGAAGTTAATAATAATTATAAACATACATCATCATCATCACATCATCACCCTTTTTTTTAAAGTTCCCACTGCTGGGACACAGGCCTCCTCTCATAGAGGGAGTGGGCTATAATCCACCACGCGGGCCCAGTGCGGATTGGTAGATGTCACATGTCTTTGAATTTTTGGTTCTAGGACATGCCGGTTTCCTCACGATGTTTTCCTTCACCGTTTTGAGAGCAGTGGTGATGAAATAAATTACACAAAGTAAAGCGCCTGCTCGGGTTCGAACCCACGACCTACAACTCGTAAGTCGGGACCGTAACCACTGGGCCACCACTGCTCTCAACAACATACGTATATATATAATAGATTCAAAGTATACTTTTGCTTAAAATAGAAACAGGCACAAATTTTGCAATCCACCCGCTAGCTAACGCCAAAACCAAAACAATAAGTACAAAAAATATGCTTCACCTCACTTACACACAAACACAATTTTTAATCATATAACTGTTGTCCCCAAAAGAAAGAAAAGATAAAATATACAATGTAAAAAACAAAACATAAACAGTGGTTCACCCAACTTAAGTGAACAGTGATTCAAAATTTTAAAATGATTTTAATTCATTCGGCAGTAAGAATCGTTCGTTTTCATTCGAAAAAACGTTTCTTAACAAAGATTTAATGTCAACATAATTTTTACGTTAATTTGATAAGAAGATACACCAAACTTAACAGTGTTAGTTGAGGGTACTTGGTACCAGTATCATCATCATCATCATTATTTCAGCCGAAAGACGTCCACTGCTGGACATAGGCCTCCCCCAGGCGTCGCCACATTGACCGATCCCGTGCGTCTCGCAACCAACGCCTTCCCGCAACCTTAACTAGGTCATCAGTCCACCTAGTGGGAGGCCTTCCAACGTATCGTCTTCCGGTTCGCGGTCGCCATTCCAGAACTTTTCGGCCCCATCGGCCATCCGTTCTGCGAGCAATGTGCCCTGCCCACTGCCACTTAAGTTTGGCAATTCTTCGGGCTATGTCGGTAACTTTGGTTCTCCTGCGGATATCATCATTTCTGACGTGATCACGCAAGGAAATTCCGAGCATAGCCCTTTCCATTGCCCTTTGGGTGACTTTGAGCTTTCTGATAAGGCCCATTGTGAGCGACCACGTCTCGGTCCCATAGGTGATCACTGGCAACACACACTGGTCATAGACTTTTGTCTTGAGACACTGCGGTAAATTGGACGAGAAGATACCACGCAACTTCCCGAACGCCGCCCAGCCGAGTCGGATTCGACGGTTGACCTCTTTCTCGAAATTGGACCTACCCAACTGGACCGTTTGTCCCAGGTAGACATAATCGTCTACAACTTCGAGAGTCGAGTCTCCGACCTTGATAGGAGTGGGTGTTACATGGGCATTCACCACAATCTTGGTTTTGTCCATGTTCATTTTAAGACCCACTCTTTCGGAAGCTCTACTGAGGTCATAGAGCATTTTACTGAGGCTCTCCATGGTCTCAGCCATGACCACTATGTCGTCGGCAAACCGAAGGTGAGTAATGTACTCGCCATTAACGTTGCTGCCAAGTCCCCCTCCAGTCCAGAACCTTGAAGACATCCTCCAGCGCAGCAGTGAACAGTTTCGGAGAAATGACGTCTCCCTGTCTCACGCCGCGCCGGAGAAGGATTGGTTTCGAGGTCTGATCCTGAAGACGGACTGACATGGTGGCGTTTTTGTACAAACACTTTAACACCTCAATGTACCGGTTGTCGATCTGGCACCGTTGGAGAGACTGCAGTACAGCCCAAGTCTCTATCGAATCCAAGGCTTTCTCGTAGTCCACAAACGCTAAACAGAGAGGCAGGTTATACTCTTTGGTCTTCTGTATTACCTGCCGCAGTGTATGTATGTGGTGTACGGTGCTAAAGCCTTTTCGAAATCCGGCTTGTTCAGGGGGCTGGAAATCGTCAAACCTGCGCGGGAGACGATTCGTGATGACTCTTGAAAACAACTTGTAGACATGGCTAAGAAGTGAGATGGGCCTATAGTTCTTCAACCGGGCATTGTCGCCCTTCTTGAAGAAGAGTACTACTACACCCCTGCACCATGCCTGTGGCGTTTTGCCCTCGAGTATAACGGAATCAAACAGTTTCTGAAGGGCCCTAAGGACCGGTTTTCCACCCGCCTTCAGGAGTTCGGCCGTAATTCCGTCATCACCCGGTGCCTTGTTGTTTTTGAGCTGTTTCAGAGCCATCCTAATCTCGTACAGGCTGACCTCCGGGATATCTTCGGTATAGTGCCGGGTCAATCTAGCTCTTGGGTCGTTTGCTAGACTCGCAACGGGCTTGCTGACCGATGTGTACAGCTGCCCATAGAATGTCTCGATCTCCCTGAGAAGCTCCGGTTTGGCGGATACGATCCTGCCATCGTCGGTCTTCAGTTTCGTGAGTTGGCTCTGCCCAATAGCCAGATCCCTTGAAAACACCTTGGAGCCTTTATTTCGCTCGATCGCGTCTTTAATACGCTCGGTATTGAAGTGGCGGAGGTCTCTTTTCAAGGATTTAGAGATCTGTCTATTGAGCTGCCGGTATTTGCACGCCTCATCTGAAGACTGCAGGATCATCTCACGCCTCTCCTTCATAAACTTGAGGGTATGATCAGAGAGCTTTTTGTTTCTATCTGTACGACGGGTCTTGAAAAACTTAGACCCGACCGTATGGACAGCTTCCACGAACCCGTTGCTGTATTCATCCACGGAGCTCCCTAGGCACTCGAAACGATTCTGGAGTTCGAGCTGAAAGCTCTCGGGGTTTTGGACCTGGATCTGTGCTGGCCGGAGCGTGGACTTCATCAGTCGAGACCTTTCAAGCTTAATATTAATGTTCAATGTGCCAGTATAATAAATAGTAATCTTTGCTCGCTACCCTCAACACTGCCTTGCAGACTTTAATCTCAACATAATAATTTCTTATGTCAATTTGACAAAACAGATCAGCAAAACACAACTTATTTATCACAAAATGGTTTTCCGCCGATGCCTGGTTTCCAAGCTATCCATTGTTTGGCACACTTGCTGATCTGGCTTCGGAGCAGTCCAAGCATTGAGAAAATGAACATACTAAAATGATCTGCAACCTTTGCCGCTGTATTTGCTTTAGCTTACCCGGCACCCTTGATCTGTGCTTCAAGTTCGCCCATCTTCTTCATAAAGCTATCCTCGAAGACGGCAGCAAGGAGATGATTAGAAACAGACAAAAGTCGGTATCTAAGCGTTTGCTAATGAACTTGAACTTCACGACTCCAAACGTAAAATTAGTCACTGAATGAATGGATAATTTACTAACAAAAATACGATCCAGGAATAATAATTCTAAGTAGCTTACCAAATCGGGTACAATAAAAAAAAAACAGAATACGAATAATTTTGAAAGCAAGTTAATAAATAATGCAATGACAATATTATATAAAAAAATGTAAATGTGAAATGAATGATGTAAACATAGTGCTCCCGTATTAAAATTCTTTAAAATTGCTTAATTATACTATATAGTACACAATTCTATCTTAAAAGTGACTAAAACAGTGCAATAAAAGTGTGAAAATATTATCTTTACTATATTATATTATCTTTAGTATTCACTGTTAACTAATTAAATGTATCCGTTAAATGTGGACACAATATTGTTACAAAACTAGTTTCGTTAGTGATAATAAACAATTAGTGGCAACAAACTCTGCTACATAAAGAGTTCAGAACTGTGTGAAATTCTTAAATATAAAAAACAATACGAAAAAACTTATAATTGTGAAAGTGACAAGTGAAAAATATTCAAATCGTTTTATTACCAACCGGCTTTGCAACGATCTTTTTGTTTCGGACAACCCTAATGACCAAAAATGTCAACACTACAAGTAACTATCACTTTGGCTAATTGTGTACGACGTATGGCTTGATTTCGAATTCTGCATCCGAATTTGTCTTTTTGGGAATGTTTGTTAACTTTAAAAAATTTAGGATTATGTCAATATAATAATATAAAATTCTGTTGACGTAAACGTACTATTAACTGTGTGAACACAAAGTTTGCTTGAACATAGTTAAGTACCCAACATTACAAATATTATAGAATAGGTTGGCAGCTACTAATAAACATGAGTATGTTTTTTTTTTGAAAATATAACCTTTCGAAGGAACCGCACTTGCACAGTGTCAGAAACATTAACAGAGGCTGAATAAGGCAATTCTACAACAGATCGCAGCACCAACAGCTTACCTAACATATCAGTCGATGACAACGACGAAATACGAAAACTGAAGCAACAAATAGAGGAATTAAAGTCAGAATGATGTACAGCACACGAAGAAATAAACAAATTGTCTATAGAGAACACGGAACTCAAAAAAACTATTATCGATATAACAAATAAATATGAAATTGTTAACAAAGCGACTAAAAAGCTTATAAGCAAACTGAGTACACCTAAGAAAAGCAAAAAAATTACGACACCGCGCCGTACTTCTGACGACCAGCAGAAACAAAAATTATTGAATAGCAGGCAAAGGAAATTTGAGGTCTTGGATTCACCGATAAAATTATGCCTTGCTCAGGCTGCTAGTAATGCTGCCCGAGTGACATCACCATGCTTAGCCTACAGCAAGCAGACTACTACTTCTATTTTAGCTAAACCTAAAATATGTTTATTGTCCAGTGAAACATCAAATAAATTGTACACCGTTGCTGAAGAAACCAACCTACGAAAATAAGACATTTAGGACTGAAGCAAGAATTAGAGACAGGAGCATAATTAATAAGCAGAAATCAAACTACCCTAATCAAAGCATTAATAGTGTAGGTAGCTCTATTTCACACCTACGGGATTCGCCACGGGAGTTACCACCACACGTGTTGTATTTAAATAAAAGGTTTTGATCACTGTAGTATTATTATTTTATTCCCGTAATTATCCCAAGTTGAACACAAACACGCGGACCGGCCAATGCGCAGTAACTGGCGATCGCCCATTCACACTTCTCTTTCATACAACAAAACGCTGACGCATAACATTCGTACTTACATTGTCCCTACATTACTCCCCCCAGATTTTACAAACATTTTTAGGTTTAAAAATCTTAACTCTAACATGTCCTTCTGAAATAATTGTACCATTTGGTCACATTATCATTTAATAAATCACAATATTATTACTAAGTTGCACAGTTCACTGCCTTATCATGAGTCATGGAATTCTATTACACTGTTCCATGAATAACTGTCGGGAATCGGGTTACGCATAACTTGCTTGATGTGGCTGCGTGCGTTGTGCTGCCTGCATGTTCCAAGTATTAAAATTTGTCGTCATCATTTTATTTATCCAATTTTTGATGCGATTACGACAGTAGATGACGGCCCCAAAAAATATTATAATTACCATGAAAACACCCATAAGTGTTATTGTCATGTTTTGTTTATACACTTGGGCTTCCACTGCGCCGTTTTGGGCAATTATCACTTCTTCCTTGCTGAATGTTTTTCCCATTTTGATGGTGATTATTTCAAAATGTGTACTTGTCACTACTGGGCTTGTGTTCTTATTAACTTTAATTTACTTGTACAACTACATGTAACCTATTGAACAGTGCATTTTGCATTACTTGCATTCTTATTTCTGTAAATTTTACTTTTACTTATTTGTACAAATTGACAAAATATGTTGGTCATTCTATTGCAATACCTATGTACTTAATTTCTATTGAACGCATTGTCAGCGTGTTCCGGTAATACATTGTGGTACCTATACTTGCTATCTATAATGCTGACTGAGGTTTCCACTCACTTATACTACATTGTTTGCGTACCCCTGTTTTTCAAGGGGCCGACTTGAAATTGTTTCTTTACAACAAAAAAACATAAAATATGTTAAAGGTAGTTGCCATAAGGATCTACTCTGCTATGAAAAACAATCGCCCCTTGGGGTCCACAGTGTTCCTTATGACAACGCCATTAATAGATTACATACATACACAAAACAAAATATAAACAAAACAACACCCTAACAACAAAATCATTGAATAAATTTGTCGGTCTCACAGACCATCGTGCGAATGTAGGAAGGTTGATATTGTAACAATCAAAATACTTCCTTGTTGTAATGATGTTTCTCAAGGTGTACTAACTGGCATACTTATTTTTAACAATTAAATCGTACTGGTAATTTGATGGTACGACCGCTTCTAGTTTTTTTCTTGTCATTGCATTTTACATTTTGATCTTCACTAATGATGCTTTTATTACTAACCGTGGTTGTTATTGGGGACTTCTTATTATCGTTTGGCTCGCATGCACTAGTGTCTGTAACCTCGGACTGGTTGTTTAAGATAAACGCTGGTTTTAACCTGTCAATGGATATATTAACAGTTCTATTTGGCAACTGTATCTTAAAAACCTTCCCTTTTCTCTCAATGACACGGTAGGGTCCATCATACGGTGGTGTTAAAGGTCGGCGAACTGCATCGTTTCTAATGAATATATGATTGCACTTGTCTAGTTCGCTATGCACAAATAATTTTCTTGAGTCCCGTATTTGTTGACAAACTGGTTTTATATTTTTTATATTATTTTTTTAAATTGTCTATATACGCATAATCCCCTGTCACTCGATTATCAGTGGTGTCATAGAAATCGCCTGGTAATCTGATTGTTTGTCCGTAAATATATTCTGCGGGACTCACGCCATTATCGCTTCTGCCCACACTACGTAACCCTAATAAAACTGTAGGCAGTTCGTCGTACCAACTTGTGTTCTCCGTGAGGCGTGCTGTTAATGCCTGTTTCATACTCCTATGCCAACGCTCTACTATACCATTACTTTGTGGTCGATATGGACTACTTCGACTTCTTTTGACACCTAAAGTTTTCAAGAGTTCGTTAAATAAATTGCTTTCAAATTGACGACCCTGATCGCTAGTTAATCTCTCGGGAGCTCCAAAACGTGTTATCCAATTATCATAAAATACTTTTGCAACCGTTTCTGCAGTAATATCGCTGACAGGGATGGCTTCTGGCCATCGTGTAAATCTATCTATCATTGTTATTAAGTATCTGTACCCTTCCTTTGTTATTGGTAACGGTCCTACAATGTCTATATGAACGTGTGAAAAGCGCGTTGCTTCTGTGAATGGTTGTAGTTCTGATACGGTGTGTCTCCCTATTTTTGCCTTTTGACATTGAATACAGGTTTTTGCCCATTGCCCTACATCACGATTTAACCCGGGCCAGAAATAACGTTGTGCTATTAATTTGCGAGTTGCTCTAACACCCGGATGGCTATTCTCATGTACTGATTTGAAAATTTCCTTTCTATAACTTTCTGGTATATATGGTCTACATACACTAGTTGAGTTCTCACAGTATATAGCCTGTTCGCTGTTTGGAATGAATATTTTTTTTAGAATAATATTGTCATTCCTTACACTTAACAATTGCGTCAGCTCTGTATCGCATTCCTGTGCTATCGCTAGTTCCGAGTATTCAATTGACTTGGGGCATTGTATCGTTTCAATTCTAGACATTGTGTCAGCGATTTTGTTGGCGTCGCCTTTTACGTACCTTATATCCGTTGTGAATTCACTTATGAATAATAACTGCCTTGTACGTCTTGCCGTTTCGGAATTACTCTCTACTTTATGCATAGCGTATGTTAACGGTTTGTGGTCAGTATAAATGATCAATTCCCTGCCTTCAAAAAGATATCGGAAATGTTTTATAGCCATGAAAATTGCCGTTAATTCTCTATCATAGGTGGAATACTTCTTTTGCGCGGGAGTAAATTTTTTTGAAAAATATCCTAATGGCAACCACGAATTTTTCACCCATTGTTGTAACACACCGCCTGCACATGTGTCTGATGCATCCGTCATTAACGCTAGGGGCACATCCGGTACCGGATGTGATAACATAACTGCGTTCTTTAAATTACTTTTGCATTGTTCGAATGCCTGGCTCGTTTCGTCTGTCCATATGATTTTTGTTTTGTCATTCTTTTTTGCACCATTTAATAATTCATTTAATTTTATTTGGCACGTTGTTGCATTTGGAATATTTGCCCTGTAAAAATTGATCATTCCTAGAAATTTCCTAAGCTGTTCTATTGATGTCGGTCTAGGGTATTCTGCTATGGCTTTTATTTTATGTTCTAACGGTTGAATTCCTTCCGTTGAAACCTTATAACCTAAAAACTCTATTTCTGATTTTCCGAAATCACATTTGGACAAGTTAATCGTGATACCATACTTCCTGAATCGTTGAAATACCTGTTCTAGATGTATTTTATGTTGTTCCATATTATCACTTGCTATGATTACGTCATCTATAAAATTAAAGAGGAAATCTAGATTTTTTAGTACGTCATTGTTCATGTATCTTTGAAATGTTTGACTTGCATTTCTTAACCCGAAATTCATACGGGTGAATTCAAATAATCCAAATGGCGTGATCACTGCAGTTTTATCTACGTCTTCTGGTGCAATTTTTACGAAATGGTACGCTCTGTTAATATCTATTTTGCTAAATACTTTCTTACCTGCTAGTATATATGTGAAATCGTGAAGTCGGGGCACGGGGTAACGGTCTGGTTTGGTTATCGCATTCAGACGCCGGTAATCTCCTACCGGCCTAATGTTTCCATCCTTCTTTTTTACAATATGTAACGGACTGGCCCACTCGCTTTTTGACGGTCTACATATCCCCATTTCTTGCATTAAACTAAATTCTTTTTTTACCTTATGATATCTATCCGGTGGCAGGGCCCTCGCTCGTGCGTGAACCGGCTTGCCCGTTGTTTCGATGTGGTGATACACGTCGTTTGTTGACTCCCGATCTAGATTCGCGAAAGATACTGGCTTGGTGATGTCTGGAAATTGTGATAATAACTCAAGAAATGGATGGTTACTATCCACTGTGTTTACAGAAGGTTCATTACTAGATACAATTCTGCCAAACGTTAATAAGTTAGTCACCTTATCTATTAGCTTACGTTCATTTAAATCTACCAACAAATTATGATGCTCTAGGAAATCTGCACCTAATATTGCTTGATTGACGTCCGCGATAATAAAAGTCCAACGATACGGTCGGCGGAGTCCCAAATTTAAATTGCAGGTTTTAGTTCCGTAAGTTTTAATTTCACTGTTATTTGCCGCAAATAGTTTATAGCTCTCACACTCACCATATAACTTTTGTTTACGTGACACTGGTATGACAGATACGTTGGCACCCGTATCTACTAAAAACTTTTGTCCATTTTCTCTGTCGAATACACTAAGACGATGGTTTTTTCTTGGTACAATATCACCCATCGCTATTGATTGTACCACATTTAGTTTTCCGACGGCGTTTTCCAGGCACACGGCTTCTCGCAATTCCTCGCATTCCTGCGGTATCTGAAATGCCATTTGCATAGCCAATCGGGATCGTTTGGTGTCCTTGACCTGGATCTTGGCCTGAAGCCGCTCTGACCACGTCCTTGTCGAGTTGCACTGCGTCGTTGCTGATTCACCTCCTCTCGAAGAGATGCCACCTCTAGATTGAGCTTCGATATCTCCGTGAGTATCTCGTTCACCGGAACCTGACTGCTGCTGCTTCCTGCACTGGCTGTTGTTGAGATTTCCGCTATGTCCCCACTGCGTATGTTTTCCATGACCTTATCTGCTATGTTTGCGAGATGGTCTAAGGTTTGGTCGTGGCTGACTGTTAGGACTGCTCGGGCAGAAGTTGGAAGACGAGAGATCCACAAATTGCGCAATGTATCTTCTGATGTTTTTGCATTGCGACCTAAATCACGCATGCGTCGTAATAACTGTGTAGGCTTTTGCGTTCCTAATTCCATCTCGCTTACTAGTTTCTGGAACTGTCTTTCTGCACTCTCTTCGAAAGCGTGTAACAGTCGCTCTTTTAATATTTTGTACTTGTCTGTTGGGGGAGGCGATAGAATAATGTCACTAACCTGTTGTAGTGCTTCCCGATCTAGCCTTGCAACCACAAAATCGTATTTTGCTTGATCACCAAGCTTCTGCGGTGCCAGCACGCTCTCCACTTGCGCGAACCACATCCTCGGCATGTCAACCCATAACATCGATACACGTGATGATACCGAGATGTTTGCTACTTCCGCTGCGGTTCCTCCTGCCTCCGGCATCTTGATTGGAGTTTGCTGCATCTTGTTCCGCTTTAGGTTGCCGTGACGAACCCTCGATTACTCACTCGTTTATATTTTTGAAATGTTCGGGGTCACCACTGTAGGTAGCTCTATTTCACACCTACGGGATTCGCCACGGGAGTTACCACCACACGTGTTGTATTTAAATAAAAGGTTTTGATCACTGTAGTATTATTATTTTATTCCCGTAATTATCCCAAGTTGAACACAAACACGCGGACCGGCCAATGCGCAGTAACTGGCGACCGCCCATTCACACTTCTCTTTCATACAACAAAACGCTGACGCATAACATTCGTACTTACATTGTCCCTACAATAGCATAAAAATTGACAGCAAAATTATAAATAACCCTGAACAAATAGCAGAAACATTAAATAATTATTTTATAGACCAAATTGAATCAAAAAGTGGCATCAATCTTAATAATAAACCATTAATAAACTCACATCCTAATTCAATATTTATGACACCCACAGTCACCTTTAACATATTTAAAATTATTGATTACCTGAAAAATACTAAAAGCTCTAGATATGACGACATAACCACCGAGGTAATAAAAACCACATCTCCTATCATTGCACCAATACTCAGCCACATTATCAATAGTAGCATTGAAACAGACATATTCCCAGAAAAATTTAAAATCTCAGTAATTAAACTATTACATAAAAAGACGATAAGCAAGATCCTAGCAACTACAGACCAATCGCGCTCATTCCGGTATTCTCTAAATTTTTTGAAAATGTAATAGTAGCTTAAAAGTAGCTTATATTCATTTCTAGAAGCTAACAAAGTCTTAGTTAGCGAACAATATGGTTTCAGAAGATATAAAAACATTGACTCTACCATTTACAAACTTGTTGAACATGTTCTAACTAACATTGATAATAGAACGCCTGTAGTTGCATTATTTATGGACATGACAAAGGCATTTGACTATGTTAACCATAAAACACTGATAAACAAGCTGGAAAAATATGGAATTAGAGGCAATGTCCTTGAACTTATCAAATCATATCTGACCGATAGAGAACAAATTACATACATAAATAAAATCTGCCACTATACAAGAACTGAAAAGACTTTTGTCTCTACACATAGAAAATGCATATTTGGTGTGCCACAGGGCAGTGTTCTTGCTCCATTGTTATTCATTTTATATATTAATGACATGCCTAAATATATTAATAATCCATTGATTTTATTCGCTGACGACAGCACAATACTAATCAAAAGTAAAGATGATGAGACTTTCGAAAAATAAATAAACGACAACTTAAACGGTATAATAACTTGGCTAACTGAAAACAACTTAGAAATAAATCTTGAAAAAACAAATTACATTTCATTTGAACAACAAACAAACAATAAAAACCGGATATTCGTTACGGTGACAAAACAATAAATGAAGAAAACACACAAAAATTTTAGGTATTTGGATAGATAAAAATATGAGCTGGAAAACACATGTTGAAAATACATGCAAAAAGCTTAGCCAGTATTCCTATGCTCTCCATGACCTAAGAAAAGAATCTCTCCATAATCTACGAAAGTTGCTAACATTTTCATTACCATCAGTCGGTAATGAAAATGTAAGCAACTTTCGTAGTGTTTTGAATTGGAACCTATGAAGGATTTCAATATTAAAATTTGCTGCAGTTCGCCACAGTTGGGGAATGTAGGCTTGCCAATATAGGTTCATATAAGCCGTCCAAGAGCTTTACGTTTGGTGAAGATGTGGTGTCTCCATGTCAAAACGTCTATCTAAATTAATTTCAATATATCGTGCAATCTCGTCTCTCGTGCCTTAAGCGCCTCTATGACATTTGAAGTCATAGTGCATATTTTTACGTGTTGTGAAAGGTCACTTCGATTCGACTTTTTACGTAAGCTTTTATTTTCCTTTTTTTTAAGTTTTTGAAGATCTTTTTCAAGTTATTTTTATAATGTTACGTAATTATGCAGATCGTCTCTCTCGGGCAGTCGTCGCTTTTTATTAATGCTGTATCGCCAGCAAAGGTAAAGGTATGAAGGTGCAGGTGTCTATCAGGACATTTTTAACGGCTAGTCTTATTCTAGTCGGCAGCTAACAGCCGAAATAGGATGGGGCCCAGGACATTGCCCTGGAGTATTTAGAAATAAGTGACATCCTCTCCTTGGTTAACAAGGAAAAATCCCTTGCAGGAATAGGTCGATATTTGTAGGGAAAAACATTATATTTTGGTCAGTAGAATCGGGGGATATACAAGGTCAAATATATCCAGAAAGACTGCAGACCTGAGGCCCTAGTAAATTGACATTCTATCATCGAAAGCGTGGCGATAGCGATTGTCAAAAAGGCAAATATGTATGGGATTGACAAGGCGATATCGAAAAATCACGTGATCAATCCCTTATACAGGGTGTTTGGAAGGGAGCTGTACATACGCCTAGAGTAGAAACTAGGGATAGTCTGCTACCTACCCCCGCCCATTATATTGACCTTGGCCTCAAGGTTTTTTTTTAATTTATTATTATTTTTTATTTGACTTTTTTATGATTTTTTGACTAAAACTACCTGTAGCTCAAAATCTATCCATGGGACCGGTCGGCTAATGGTCTTGTTTTAATCGTTAGAGTCTTAGGGTCCTGCAAAAAATTATTTTACACCAGAAAATTGTGGAGAAGAAAAGTTATGGGGCCTGAAGTACCGTAGTAAGGTAAAGAAATAATTTTAAGGGCAACTTTCTATGGGGTTTAAAAAAAAACTAACAGGGTTGGAGTTCTTCTGATTTTTTTAAAACATCCTCAGTCCATGCCCTTTCTAACGATATGCTAAAAGTGTAATTATCACTTTTAGTTTTAAAGTTATTAATTAATTTCCGCAACTAGGGCACTTCAAGCAAAAATTTCAACTAATGAAAATTAAATGTGTTCGATCGTAAAAGGATGGCAAATGAAACAAAAAATTTGGTAATGACTAATGTCATTAAATTACAAATTTTAATTAATTACTAATTTTAATTAATTACAAATTTTGTTCAAATTGATGACCATTGACCTGTAAACATGCTCGGCACCTCTTCCTCATCTCCACGGTCACCGTTCTAAGCAGCAGTTCCTCGCGCATTGTATCGAATGCGGCGTGGATCCTGTTAATTAGAACCTCCCTTGTTGGTACTTCTTCTGCGTACACCAACTCTTTCGCCCTTCCCCAGACGTAGAAGTCGAGTGGGGTAAGGTCAGGCGACCTTGGGGGCCAGGGAATTGGCCCACCCCGACCAATCCAAGAATTAGGAAAGCAGTTGTCCAGAAGCTCCCTCACTGCTAGGCTCCAATGAGCAGGACAGCCGTCGTGCTGGAAGACTATGGGCCGATCTTCGTCAAACACTTCTTCCGCTAAATCAGGCAAATCGTTTTCGAGGAAATCTAAGTAGTTTTGCCCGTTTAGGTTGTCTGGCAAAAAGTGCGGCCCTATCAACCGATTACCGATGACGCCTGCCCATACGTTCACGGAGAACCTTCGTTGAAAACCTCTGTGCCTCTTGACTCTCGGGTTTTGATCTCTGGGTGCCCAGTGATGGAGATTGTGGTAATTTACAATTCCTTCCTTGTCAAACTTGGACTCGTCAGTCCAGAGAATACTCCGTAAAAAATTAATATCTTCCACGTCCGTATGGAGCAAGTGGCGGCAAAACTCCACCCTTCTTGCATAGTCGTTATCCTCTAAGCCTAAAACAATAAAAATATCAACGTTAGCGGTTTCCTTATGAATTAGTAGTTATGTAACATTGATTGCTATCTCTGTCTTTCCATTTCTCTCTCTCTCACACACATGCTCATGTTAATTTAAAAATTGCCTATGAAATTCACATGCTAGTTCATTACATAAGAGCTAAAAACAAAAACTTTATGTAAAAAATTACCTTGAACAGGGGTGTAGTGGAAAGGATGACGTCCATTTTCGCGAAGAACCGACCAGACTTTCCACACGCTTAAACCAAGCGTCCGGGCTACGGTTCTTACGCTTCTGGTCGGATCTTCCTCAAATTCAGCCAATATGCGTTCTTCCGCAGCCAAATTTGGTTGAAATCTGTTCACGGCTGGTTCCCGGAAATTTAAATTTCCGGTTTCTCGCAGACGCCGATAAGTTGAGCCAAACGTTTGGTGGTTAGGCACTCGCCGGTTAGGATACCGTTCTTGATAAATCCTCCGTGCCTCGCGCCCATTGCAATCAGCCATTCCATACACCACCAGCATGTCGGTGTACTCTTCACTGGTAAATCCAGCCATTTTGCCAACAACAAGGTAACAAATAACAAAACTTAACAAAAACGAAGTAATAACAAACTCAACAAAATTAACGAAAACAGTGGAGCGTCGTAACGGCAAGTACGTAAGTTAGCTAAGATGGGTAAATCTCGACTGACTAACAAAGACCCCAACGAGTTACCTGCCCGGCCCCGTCGACCCAAGAGCGAAAGAGACATGACATGACATGTTTTGTCTCTTACATGTTGCTCTCGTGTAAGAGTGAGACAACAAATTTGCCAACTGTAGGCCAAACTGGTTTAAATTCTGGAAATTACATTTGTCTTACAAATGTCGACTCGTGGTGGTAAAAGTGCCCTAGTTGCGGAAATTAATTAATAACTTTAAAACTAAAAGTGATAAATACACTTTTAGCATATCGTTAGAAAGGGCATGGACTGAGGATGTTTTAAAAAAATCAGAAGAACTCCAACCCTGTTAGTTTTTTTTAAACCCCATAGAAAGTTGCCCTTAAAATTATTTCTTTACCTTACTATGGTACTTCAGGCCCCATAACTTTTCTTCTCCACAATTTTCTGGTGTAAAATAATTTTTTGCAGGACCCTAAGACTCTAACGATTAAAACAAGACCATTAGCCGACCGGTCCCATGGATAGATTTTGAGCTACAGGTAGTTTTAGTCAAAAAATCACAAAAAAGTCAAATAAAAAATAAAAATAAATTAAAAAAAAACCTTGAGGCCAAGGTCAATATAATGGGCGGGGGTAGGTAGCAGACTATCCCTAGTTTCTACCCTAGGCGTATGTACAGCTCCCTTCCAAACACCCTGTATATTGACATTTCGACTATCGCCTTCGCTGACGCTGAATGCAACTTGTCTAAAGCCTCAGAACTTCTTTTTTTCAAATGATGTGTTAACTTTTTTATGAACTTGTTCTATAGTACAGTGGCCTGCCCTGAATTCGAATTGATATTAGGAATAAGGTTTCTTTCCACCAGAAGAACCTTGAGACGTGTAAATAGCATCTCCAGCAATTTGTTGTGTTGTCCCGTAGTTTGAGAGGGCTGGTTCAAATCGTCTCCAATAAATAAACTCTACCCGTTATAGGTACGGCATCACTTGCCGTACATTAAAAATATTTGATCAACACTATTCAGCTAAATAACGTTTATGATTTTATAATGATTGATACTAATAAGTTGTGACTGCAATTCGAGTATTTGAATATAAGTATTATTCAAGTATTCGCCTCATTTTTCCTATTCGAATAGTAACATCAGGTATTTGAAGTATTTGATTTTTTTATTAGATATCCGAACGTAAGTACTTTTAAAGGAATGCGCGTACGCCTATCCAATCGGTTTTTCTTTTTGCATAATGTTCTTTTTCCTAATATACTTTGGCATAACTGTTTTGGCATAATTTGTTTGGCCATAATAATTCATTGCCGTATTTTTTTTGCCTACAGTTTATGTTGGCATAATTATCTTGAAGGCCAATTTGTTTAGACATAATTATAATTTGCGTAATTTTACTAGCCCTAATGTCTATTAGCATAATAGTATTAAGGCATAAAAAATAATAGGAATAACGGAAACAAAGAACAATGGTAGACTTTCATACTTACAATTTGTTGAAAAGAAATGGTAGCGTCTATACGTAAAAAGATCTTAAAACGCGTTGCGTCAGTCCCTGAGTAACTTAGTCAAAGAATTTTGTCCTGAGAGGGCCTAGGAAAAAATATATTTAGATTTGAACTTTTTTAGGTTATGTCTTATGTCACTTGGAGAAAGTATTGTGTGCTGTGGTTGTTTGTTAGTTATGTAAATTCTGTAGTGTGTATGCAGTGTACCTATGTGTATGTAACCAACCTTATATAATCATGTGTATCCTAAAATAAAGGAGAGTATTATTTGAGCAGTCGTGCCTATCATTTCGCTCCACAAATACCTTCGACCTTACATGGCGACCCTGCCAGCGGGCATCGCCGCGCGATCGCCTTACCGACACCGCCGTGCCATATAAGGGTTGTACAGTGTAAACAATTGGACTAAGTAGAGTCAAGCTAAGATGAATTATAATAATTATTCACTAGCGTTAATAACGTTCGCGGTTGTGACAAGTGGTATTTGGTTCGTTGCTTACGAAAAATACGGGTTCATTAAAAATGGGAACTACGCAAACTAAAGATGAAACCGTGATAGTGCAAAACGCAGCCGGAGGAACTAATAACGCGCATCTGGAAGAGGTGAAATTACATATTACCACCATCACCATACTGACGACTATAGTGGTGCTGGTTCTGGGACTCGGCGTGCTGTATTTTCTGCTGCAAATGTATCGGCGATGTCATGTACGCTGGATACATCAGGAGATGTACAGGAGTGCAATATCTAGAAGGTCAGGAGCGAGGCAATCTGGACCATCACTGGAGAAAGGACGGTCGAAGGGCGACATAGTGTGAAAACAAAGATAGCGGATACCATCGCACATCGGTTTACACATCATGGGTTTAAGTGAAAGTGAAAAAAAAGTGCTGAGTGTGTGAAAGTTCGAGGAAAAACAACGGGCATCGTAAAATGGACTCAGAACTTTATTAGATAAGTACATAATCGTAATAATAATAAACGTAGTAAATGATATGTTACATTGTACTTGTAACTATAATAAACGAAGTGATTAATTAAACAACTAATGATGGTAGGAAATGGCAGATGACTTAGAACAATTATATAAAAATTTGAAATGTATAAAAACATATTTAATTAAAATTGGCCCTAAACGAAGGCAAGGAAATGTATTAGAGAAAAAGTTGTGTGATTCAAAGGAAATTTATGACAAATATACTGATATAATAGAGAAGATATCAGACGATGTAAAGAAAGGTAAAGTAGGACAAAACGAACAGATATTAATAAATACATTTTGTATTGATTTTGAGTCATTGTATAAACAAATTTTAGATTTATCCTCTACGTCAAGTACGAGTAGTAGCGAGGATACAAAAATGGAGTCATTTGATTTGAAAGTAGCTCTTAGTTTATTACCTATAATACCAACTGACAATGAATGTTCGCTTAAACAATTTATTGATAATGTAGAATACTATAGCTCGTTATTGGCTAGTGATGAGTGTAAGAAGAAACTAGTACAGTTTGTTGTGAAGAGTAGGTTGTCTCAGAACGCTAAATTGCAGTTACAGTTAGATTATTCTAATGTTGATGATTTGGTAAAGGAAATGCGTAGAGTATTACTGCCTAAAAAATCACCGTTTGCGATACAAAATAATATAAATCAATTAAAGCAAACAGAACTGTCAATTCAGGACTACGGAACCAAACTTTCGGAACTTTTCGTGGATTTGACGGTATCGCAAGCCGACGGTAACTTAGAGACATACAAAATAATTAAACCCTTGAATGAAAAGCAAGTTATCAAAAGGTTTGCCGATGGGTTGCGAAACCGCCGTCTTTCAACTATCATTGCAGCTAGGAACTACGAGTCGTTGAAGGACGCAATACAAGGTGCGAAGGATGAAGAAACATCCATAGCGGGACCGAGTTCGAGTTCTGGCGAGATCCTAGGTATGTATTCTCCTAGAGGAAGACAACAGAATTTCCGTAGTGGTTATCAAAATAATAATTACAACAGGACATATTATAACAGGGGTCGTAACAATGATTCCAGTGCTCGTCGAGGCTACCCTCGGGGGGGCCAGCAGGCGCATCAGCAGAGCCGCGGTGCACCACAGCGAGGCCGAGGATCACCATGGCGTGGTAGAGGTAGGAGCTATTATAGGAATCGCTGTAACCAAGGGATAAGCCAAACCCCTAAAGATACAAATAAACACGCGGTTAATGTTCTAACGGGACAGGAAAATGAAGAGTATGCAAATGAGTTTTTTCGTGAATAATAGAGTTATTCTCGCAACTGATACTAACTATTATATTAACTTAAGTTCTAATAGCAAAACTTATTCATGGTTAGTCGATACCGGTGCTACAATTTCGGCTATAAAATATAAATATGTTCTAGAACAAAACATTCCAGTCCAAAAAGAGGACATAGTCATACATGGAATTGGTGGCAAAGTCCATGCAATGGGATATGTTTGTTTAACGTTGTCATCGGGTGATCATCACCTTATTTGTAATAAGTTTTATGTTTTCGATACTCTACCATGTAGGGCTAATGGCATCATCGGACAAGATTTTATTAATAAACATAAGTCCATATTAGATTTCAGTAATAATACCTTAACATTGTTGACACAAAGTTCAATTAAAATAGTTTTACCTTTACTGAGTTATAAAAACACAATGGAAGTTTACCCAAGATGTGAATCCATACATTATTTTAAGACCGAATTCACAGAAGAGTGTGTAGTACATTCTAAGGAAATTAGTGACGGAATATTATTGGCCAGTTGCATAGCAACACCAGTTAATGGTCTAATACCGATTAAGATATTAAATACAACGGATAAGTTGTGTACCTTAACGGACATTAATCCATGTATAGAAAAATTAAACAACTACAATGTTTGCCAATTTGACAAATCAGAACGTGATGCAAGTAGAGTAAAACAATTGTTTTCGGTACTAAACCTCAAACATCTTAATAAGGAAGAGCAAATATCCATAGAAAAATTATGCGCGAAGTACTCGGATATATTTTATTTGCCAGGAGATAGATTAACTACAACAAGTATTTATAAACATACCATTAGTTTAAAACCAAATGTAACTTCTGAATTTACAAAGCCATATCGTTTACCACATTCACAGAAGGGAGAAATTAAGCAACAAATTGATAAAATGTTAAGAGAAAGGATCATAGAACCTTGTCGTAGCGAATGGTCTAGTCCAGTATTACTAGTTCCTAAAAAGACTGACGGTACAGGTCAGAAAAAGTGGCGACTAGTTATTGATTACCGAAAATTAAATAATTGTATTGAAGACGACAGGTTTCCACTTCCAAATATTTCCGAAATACTTGATTCGCTATCGGGTTCGGTATATTTTTCACATTTAGATATGTATCAAGGTTACTATAATATTGCACTAGAACAGGAAAGCAGAAAGTACACAGCATTCTGTTCAGGACAATACCAAATGACTCGTATGCCAATGGGTTTAAAAACGAGTCCAGGATCATTTTCCAGAATGATGACCATGGCTATGTCTGGCTTAACGTATGAAAAATGCCTTATTTATTTAGACGATTTAGTGGTCTTTGGTAGAAACTTAGATAGTCATAACAAGAATCTACAAGACGTTTTCGAACGACTGCGGAAAGTAAATTTAAAATTAAACCCGCAGAAATGTAATTTTTTAAAGAAGGAATTACTATACTTAGGCCATGTGGTATCAGGTAACGGTGTATTACCTGACCCGGATAAAATAAATGTAGTAAAAAAATATCCGTGTCCAACAAATATAGACGAGACGAGGAGGTTTGTTGCGTTTGTTAATTTCTATAGAAAATTCATTCCAAACTTTGCTGAGTTAGCTTATCCACTTAACAAATTATGTCGTAAAAATGCTTCTTTTATATGGGATGAAAAGTGTCAGTCGGCATTTGATAGTTTAAAAGGAAAAATCATATCCCCACCGATTTTACAATATCCGGATTTCACAGAACAAAATGAGTTTAATCTCCAGACAGACGCTTCTAATTATGCAATCGGAGCAATTTTGTCTAACAAAAATGGAAGACCAGTATCATTTGCAAGTAGATCACTAAACAAAGCGGAAATAAATTATCCAACAATCGATAAGGAATTGCTAGCTATAGTGTGGGCGATTAAACATTTTCGTCCCTATTTGTACGGAAAACATTTTAAAATATACACAGACCACAGACCTTTAATTTCATTATTTAACATGAAAGACCCATCAAGCAGGTTATTTAAATTTAGGTTATTACTAGAAGAATATGATTTTACGATAGAACATGTCAGGGGTACGGAAAATGCGGCAGCAGACGCATTGTCGAGAATTTCCATAACATGTAATGACTTAAAACAAATGCACGAGTCGTGTGTTTCAGTTATGACAAGAGCTCAGAAAAGAAACCAGATTGACAATAATTCTAAGATAGGAACGAGTGGCACAACTACAGTTCGGTCTGATCAACCAAACGTTGTAAGCACTCCTAGTACTAGTACTTTAAACGAGTCAGTGGAATTACGTTTTATTGATGCATGCAAGTTAGAAACAATTAGAAAAAGTGGTGAAACATGTAAAGAAAGTAATACATTTATGTACATTCCTAAGGAAAAAACTATCTATATTAAACATGTATCTTCTCCATCGCAAATATCGCGAGCCGAATTTGTGAGAGAGTTACAAGATTTTTGTAGAAGCGTAAATATTACGGAAATCTATTTAATAAAAAGTAATAAAAATAACATTTTTATAAAAAAGTTATTAAATGAAATAGATATAATGAAAAAGTGGACCGGACCACACTTACATATAGTAAAAGATGTACAACGAATAGAGAATACAGAAGATAAACGAGTAATTTTGAACGATTTTCATCTCTTACCTACCAGTGGCCACGCGGGTACGAGACGAATGTTCAACAATATAAAAAAATATTACTATTGGACGGGATTAGAAGATGATATAAAAGAGTTTATAAAGAGGTGCGACAAATGTCAGAAACAAAAGTATTCACCGCACAATACCAAACAACCTATGGAAATAACAACAACAGCACATAGTGCCTTTGAAAAAATATATATTGACTTAGTAGGTCCTCTGGAAAGAGATAATTATAATTATAGTTATATCCTCACGTTGCAGTGTGAACTCACCAAATACATTGAGGCATATCCCTTAGTTACACGCAGAACGGAAGAAGTAGCGAAAGCGTTAGTTGATAATTTTATATTAAGGTATGGAGTACCGAAGGAGATAGCGACGGATCGGGGTACCGAGTTCCTGTCATCAACATTCAAGGAGGTATGTAATCTATTAAATATTAAACAACTAAACTCAACAGCATATCACCACCAAAGTATAGGTGCTTTGGAAAACACGCACAAGCATTTGAATTCATTTCTCCGTATTCAAACCGACAACCATCCAGAGACATGGAGTACATGGCTCCCATTTTGGTCATTTTGCTACAATACTTCAGTACATTCAGCAACAAAATATACCCCTTACGAGTTAGTTTTCGGAAAAAAGTGCTCGTTACCAAGCAATTTGACCAATAGGATTGTTGATCCACTATATAACATTGATTATTATCCATTAGAATTAAAATTTAGATTACAAAAGTCACAGAAAGATGCACGAGACAACTTACTCAAAAGTAAATTAAAACAAAAAGAACTATATGACAGAAATATAAATCCAGTTACTTACCGTCCTGATGATTTAGTTTTAGTTAAAAATAATATGTGTAATAAATTAGATAGTGTTTATACGGGACCATATAGAGTTATATCAGAAGAGTCACCAAATGTTAAAATAATAAAGAATGGTAATGTAGACACCATTCACAAAAACAGAACAAAATTGTATTATCCTAATCAGTAATTATCATGTTCTTGTGTAAATGTAAATGTATTATAAAAATAAAACAAAATGATAATTTTATTTTATTTTACCTCGCCATGGGAGGTGTAGTGTGTATGCAGTGTACCTATGTGTATGTAACCAACCTTATATAATCATGTGTATCCTAAAATAAAGGAGAGTATTATTTGAGCAGTCGTGCCTATCATTTCGCTCCACAAATACCTTCGACCTTACATTCTGAACTTAATGTACCCAAATAATTGAGCTTTATAAGGTTTTTTTATTACATACAGTCAGTCAACCTTTAGTGGGTACCTTCTGCAAATATTTATACGTACTTACATCGCTGGGTCAAAAGTACGCTTGTATGGTTTCTCTAACACTCAATGGTTGCCCTAAAGGCTGATGATTGTGGAAAAAGTGAAAGAAGTTTGACAGGATCGTAGGTACCAAGAGGAAAGATGATTTCTTTGCCTACATCTACGGGGAAAAGGTGTGACTTACCGATATAATAGGTTGGGGATATTTTTTTTTCGCATTTTTTTAGAAAATTCAAAACATTTTTTAATATAGTTTATTTACATTTAACTAAAGTATGTAGGTACCATTTTGTTCGATAACTTTTTGCCATCTTGTAAGTAGGGACATGATCCCATTGCTATAGAAATTTTGGGGCTTCTGATCAAATTACCGCGACAAGTGGTTTTGGCAGTCCTCTCGTGATGTTAATCTGACACTGTCTAAAGAATTCTGAAGAGACCGAAACAGGTGGAAATCTGAAGGTGCAAGGTCAGGACTATACGGCGGATGCATTAACACCTCCCAGCCAAATTCTCTTAATTTTTGCTGAGTGGCTAAAGATGTGTGAGGTGTAGCGTTATCATGATGAAAAACCACACCCCTTCAGCTGTTGATTAATTCCGGCCGCTTTGTCTCAACTTCTTGCTTTAATCTCATCAGTTGTTCGCAGTAGAGTTCAGAATCGATGGTCTTGCCTGGTGGTAACAGCTCATAATGAATAATGCCCTTCCAATCCCACGACACACACAGCATCACCTTGTTGCGAGTTAACCCGGGTTTCGCCACAGCCTGTGAATCCTGAGCCTTTTTCGCACGTTCTTGTCGTACGTGATCCATTTTTCATCACCAGTTATCAGCTTCTTCAAAAATTTTTCGGTTTCATTACGTCGTAATAAAGAATCACAAATGATTACACGGTTCATTAGGTTTCTTTCAGTTGCTTTTTTGTGTACCCAGTTTTTTTCAAATGCGCCAAAACTTGTTTGTGGTCAATTCCCAGTTCTTCAGCTACGTCGTAACTACTGATATGCCGATCTTGCGCCACTTTTTCAAAAAATGCATCCATTTTATCCGTAATAGGGCGACCAGAGCGACGTGCATCTTTGACATCAAAATTTCCGGATTGAAAACGCTTAAACCAAATTTGTGCTACTCTCACAGACACTGAACTGGGTCCATAAATTTCGTAATTTTTTGCGGCTTGCGTTGCATTTTTACCTTTTTAGTAGTAAAATTTTAAAATGTATCGAATTTCTTCATTAGATTCACTCATCTTGACGGTACGAAAAACAAAGAAAATCACACATTTTCCTAATTTGAATTTGGAATTATGTTTTTTAAAATTAAACTTTCAATGATACCAAAACCAGCCAGATACAAATAATATAGCCAAAGAGATTTTATTACAAGTTCATACATACTATAATGTGAAAAGACTTTTTTTCCAACCTAATACATACATACATAATCTCACGCCTTTTTCCCATGGGCAGAAACTACAGAACGCCACTTGCTACGATCCTTACATACTTCTTTTGCTTCATTCACATTCATACATCTAGTCATACACACATACCGGTTATGAGTACTGCGCACCTGGCCTTTTTGAAGAACATCACCTATAAGGTCTATGTATGTCTTTCTAGGGCGTCCCCTCCTGGCGTTTCCATTCACGTCTGCCTTGTAAATACATTTCGTTAGTCGCCTTTCATTCATCCTCTCAACATGGCCAATCCATCTTAACATACTCTTTTCAATTTTAGTCTCTACATCTTCTTTTAAACCACAACGTTGTCTTATTACCTCATCCCTCAACCTATCATTTAAAGTTACACCACACATCCAGCACACAGCATTTATCATAGGTACTTGTAATTAATAAAAAAAAAAACACGTCTACATTTTTACATTTTTGTTCCTCCTCATCATCTTTTATTATAATTACAGAATATAAAAAATTTGCTGGCACTGTGATAATAACTTGATGTCTTGCCCATCCGAAATACTACACCAGAGTCATCATAACAGATATATGGATATACCCAGCTACAGAGTAAACTAGTGACTCTTGGACCGAGTGTCAGGGCAGGATAGAGGCGCAACGTGTTAAGCAAATGTTGCAGTTAACATATAGGATTCGCGTTAATCTGCTCGGATCTCTCATAGTGGTTCAAATAAAACGTACTTCAATAAGCCAACCGGTGTGGCAAAATCGGAGTCCAAAGGGGCGATAGCACAGTCACGCAGGGCAAGATCAGAATCCTTTAGACAACACGAACGAATTAAATTAACACAAAACGAAACGAATATCAGTCCGTAAGCAAGCCAATTCAAATAGAAATAAGAAAAATATCAAAAAACGACATTTTTTCGTGACAGTGACATTTCATTTTAGTTGAGTTGACATTTCACTATGTTTGAAGTATTTCTTATGAAATCTTTTTTCAACCATAACACTTTTATTTTTGATTATTGCTGATAGTACAGTGTAATAATAAGTTCCTATGAAAAACATATTGGTGGTCTTACAAATATATACGAAAATAGTAAATGGCAACACTTGAAAGTGTAAAATTGGTCTTAAAATTACTTTAATTATTTGATATTCCCGTAAATGCATGTATTTTTCAATAGTTTTATGGAAATAAGATTTTATTTGAAAATCATATAAAAATCATTAAACTCTTTCTATTTTATAAGATTTTCTAGACGCTTAAATATGTATCAACTATTATTCTGCCATTGTTGTTTGAGTTATTTTCACGTATTTTATTTTTTTGTGACAGAAACGAATCGCTGCAAAATCGACTCCACGTAGTTTTGTCTGCCCTACCCCTAGAGTGTTATTTAAAATCGCGTAGACGCGTAGGGGCGAGGCGGCCCGTCAGCTGAAGCTGCGGTAGTGAGCGTTAAACACATCAGAGCAGCTCGCGTGGGATCGCCGGAGCCCCGCAGCGCTGGAACCGTGACAGAAATCATGCCTGCTGCTCAATGATATTCAAATAAACAGATATGTTATGAGCGCGCGCATTTTGAGGACTCGAATAGGTCACAATTGTGACCTTTTAATCTTCAGTTTATGTCACGCATGGCGAAGAGCGATAGGCTTTGTTGAAACAAAAACAAAATAAAATAAATGCCATCGTGTGTATTTGTAATTTATTTATTTATTGATTAAAATAAATATTTTTTAATGTTAGATAAATGAAAAGTGTGTATGTGTGCTGCCGCTATGTGGGGCACACTTTTTTTCAATTGTTTTGTGAGTGTATAACGTATCTGTTTATTTGAAAATCATTGCTGCTGCTTGTTTGCATGCTGCATGCTTGCTTGCATGCTTGCTCCATGCATGGTGTATGCTTATTTACATGTTTGCATGCTGCATGCTTGCTGCATGCTACTTACAGAAAAAAAAACCATTTTAGGAGTTAATTATTATGCGTATATGTTATGCATAAAAAAATATGTTTTAATATCATTAAGCTTAAACAAATTTACGCTTTAGAATGTTACATTATTATGATTACAGTAATTATGGTACAAAATATTATGCATAAGCAGTTATGCAAAAATAATGTTATGCGTAAATATAATTATGGTAAACAAAAGTATGCCATGTTATATTATGTCAAAAATTGTTATGCAAATGGATAGGGTATCTATCCGATCATGTAGTGGACAGTGCAGCAAAGTGAAGATCTAGAGAAATTTTAATAGTTGAAATGTTACTGATGGATAGCAAAGAATAAATCATAATAATTAGGTACCTAGAATTTTCTGAATTCTGTGACACAAGTCTCCTCTCTGTGGGAGAGAGTGGGCTGATACACAATGCTATCTAGGTGGTATACCACTTAGTCCCTCTCTCCTCACCGTTCAACAAAATCGTATAATAAATGGCTGAAAACTTGGTCGTATTGCCTGTTTGTGATTTATTTACTTAGTAAATACTTTTTTTATCAGTATAGTTATAGGATTTAAAAACGCCTTTTTGAAAGCTTATAGCAAAAACGTAGAAAAGACAGAAAACTAACTTATTTGGGCAAGGTAAACAAAATTATTTTTACATTATAAATGGCAAGTATTTTTGCAGCTAATGTGATCCTGGGTTTGATTGCAGGGCCTGGAAATTAGGTTTTTGCAACAGGAATGTCTCAGTAGGAGCCCGGAGTCATAATTTCTGCCTTATTGATGGCAATAAGCTTTCCCACTAAGATATTATCATCATCATCATTAGCCTTTTAATGTTTTTAATGCTGGGCGACAGGCCTCCTCTCCATGGGAGAGGGAATGGGCCTTATTCCACCACGTGGGCCCATTGCCGATTGGTAGATGTCACATGTCTTCGAATTTTGGTTCTAGGACATGCCGGTTTCCTCACTTTATTTTCCTTCACCGTTTTTAGAGCAGTGGTGATAAAATAATTTACAAAAAGTAAAGCGCCTGCATAGTTTCGAATCCACTTACGACACGTAAGTCGGGGCCGTTACCAATGGGTCAACACTGCTCAATAACAAATAAGGGTAAACATAACTGGCGTAATATGGGCGTTCTGAGGAAAGAGCAATTTAATTCCAAACCCTTCTAGAAATATACCTGTAATATTATAAAAACCGGCCAAGTGCGAGTCAGACTCGCGCACGAAGGGTTCCGTACAATTATAGCAAAAAACGGCATAAAAATCACGTTTTTTGTATGGGAGCCCCCTTAAATATTTATTTTATTCTGTTTTTAGTATTTGTTGTTATAGCGGCAACAGAAATACATCATCTGTGAAAATTTTAACTCTCTAGCTATCACGGTTCTTAAGATACAGCCTGGTGACAGACAGACAGACAGACAGACAGGCAGACAGACAGACAGACGGACCGCGGAGTCTTAGTAATAGGGTCCCGTTTTTACCCTTTGGGTACGGAACCCTAAAAAGTAAAGTCCTGACTGAATCATCAACGCCCCCCTTGGACCTAGAAAGCTGAAATTTTGCAGAGGTTTATTTTATAATGTAGACAAGGAATAAGGAAGGTTTTTCGAAATTCATCTCCAAAGGGAGTTAAATAGGGAATGAAAGTTTGTATGGAACTCTTATTTTTAATTGGTTATTAATGAAATATGGCATTTAGCACCTAAACATAAAAAAAAAAATTGAGGATTTTTTTAATCGCATCTTTTTATACCGGGTTTGTAAGAAAAATAAATTGTTTATCATCAAAATTACTTGAAACATAGTATCTCTGCTCTTCAATACAATTAAAGAAACGCGTGTTAAAGGCTTTTTTGAATTTCATCTCTAAAAGGGTTAGGAGTGTTATAGTATGTAAGATAACACTCCTTAACCCTGACATCGGTATAATAATGTAACTCTGACATCAATTAATTAATTTGTTCCATAAAAATTCTAATGCATGAGGTATTTTTGTTATTACTGTCTATTTTCTTAATTTATTAAAGATACGTTTAGATGATAGTACAAGCTAAAATTAAATATTTGCACACCATATTTAATGGTAGAATGTAAAGGGACCGTCATAGATTTAAGATCATACTTTGTAAACCTACATTCTGGCAACTAAATTAATTTGAATTTGAAGAATAATAAATTGTATTTCATCAAAATTACTTGAAATTTTAGTATATCTGCTCTTCAAAACAATTAAAAGAAATATGTTTAAGGATTTTCTGAATTTTATCCCTTGGGTGTTAAAGCTTGTAAGAAAAATAAATTGTTTATCATCAAAATTAATTAAAACTTAGTAGTGTCATAGAAGTGCATAATTAAATTCTAACTTCTTGACGACTACTTTTTTAACGTAAACTAATTGGACTACCCATATCTAGACTGTACGGAATGGCACAAAACTCATCTCTCACTAACTTTTATTCAACAATTCTTCTTCGACATTTGTGAAGTAAACATATACAAAATATAGCTGGTAACTTCCAAGCGCGTGTAACTTACCTATACCTCAAGCTATTCTAAATCACGACCACGGGGAAGACAACTTTTCATCGAAATCATCATGAGCAAGCTCTGTGAATATGTGAATGAGCAAAACTATCATCTCTGTGGCACAGCTACTTACTTTATTATGACATGTGGCATGTGTTACCAGGCAAACAGAACTAAGCATGGTGCTTGCTCAGATAGAATCTGTCGCGACCACTCGACTCTGTGTAGGACGTTGTCCAGCGTCCCTTCGGAACCGCTCGCTCGCTTTGACTCCGGCGCATTTCTTAAACCTCAAATGACCGCCTTTGCAATATTTAACGCTGGAGAGATTGATGAGAATCTGAATACCCTTTCGAGATATGACTTATTGGATAAACTTTTCCAATCCTTCTGGAACCGATGGAGGACGGGCTTTTTCCACACTTTACAGTCGCGTCGAAAGTGGAATACACCAGTCGATTGAATCGTTGTCGGTACCATCGTGATACTCTTAACTGAAAATTCACCCTCCCCCCACCATGGGCCACTAGGTATCATACAGGAATTTTTCCCTGATTCAACAGGGGTAACACGTATCGCTCGGGTGAAAACGGCAAATGGATAATACTTGCGTCCAGCCGTACGGCTATGTCCATTGCCTAATCAGTAGCTCGCTTATTTATAAAATTAGATTATTTAGGGGTATTGGGGAATGGATTTTCTTTTGATTAGTTTGATCTCTTACTATAGATTGGGCTTATTTCTGGATCTATTTAATCGTTAAACATTTGAAGGCATCCCTGCAAGCCCAGGGGAATGTTTGCGCCTAACGTCGGTCGTGTTTGCGACGTGCTGGGTACGGAGAGGAACGCGAAATGTTTGGCTGGAATCGTGACCTACCCTCATTATCCTTTCCGGCATAATGCCTTGGTATCGGGTGCGAACGAGACTGCCACACCCCACCTACGTATTTGACTTTGACAGACGTCATGACAGCCTGACAGACGTCATGATAGCCTGACAGACGTCTGCCTAACGACTACCTATATTTTGGCCTGTGGATTTTGCGCAGGCCCCTTCTTCTTCAATTCGTGTCGTCGTCCTTCCATGTTGGTGCTAGGTTGAATCTTCGTCGGCCAGTCGAAAGCACAGCGCGCGGGCCCAACTCAAGTCGAATAAGTTCGTGCAATTCGCGAAGCCAGTGAATTCACAAAGAACCTCTTTTTTCCTTCACACCATCGACAGTGGCAGCAGGCAGGCTACTCTCGGACGTCCGAACCCAGGTATTTGTGCTTTACCTAACCCTATTGTAAGCGAGTCACCTTCACTTGATCCAAATAGGCTTATCATCTTCCCATCTCTTGAAACCAGCCATTCGCGTATCTGCGTTGCGTCTTAACCGGCGCAACCAGTCATATGTGGCGATTTTAACATTAAACACTAATAGTATCTGTTTATTGGGTTCTTTTTGAATAATTTTATCTGGAAAATGTTTTTATGGAGCTAACCAGAGTGACAGCTTCTTCTGCGACTTGTATATATAACGTTTTTTGTAATTGTGATTACTAAGATTTAAATTTGTTAATAAGTTAGCATCTGATCGCAGTGGACAAACAATAACGTTTAGCACCCACATACCTTTACAACAATTTTAAATAAAATTTTAGACCAATTACATGTATAATTTAAATAAATAGAATAAATATATTATATATATATATATTATTATTACCACTATCTTACCATCAGCTGAGATAGTTGTCTAACGCGAGCCTATAAATAATATAAGGTCCTTAGCTATGGAATTGGCGTGTTGTCGTACTGGCCACTTTGATCTCAAATATCTCCTCTTTGGTTTGGAATTCCAATTTTAAATTTATACAGCTATTTACTCATGCTTTTGTGTTTGGAAAGCTGTAATTTATTTGTTTTTTCCTCTTTTGGTTTTTCTTTGCGCCAGTCAGTTTACAAAATGGAAAACTTGAAATATCGCGTTATTGACGAGTACGAGTTCCATCGTGACACCAGTGCTGCAGAAACGGCTGGAAGGATTAATGATGTGTACGGCAAAGGTGTCGCAAAAGAAAACACAGTGCGTTTTTGGTTCCAACATTTTTGTTCTGGAAATTTCTAATCAAAGTTGATAATGAAGAATTGAAGGCTATTGTGGAAACGGATCCATCGCAAACCACGTCCGAGTTAGCTGCAGGCTGCGATGTTAGTGATAAAACTGTTTTAATCCACTTGAAGCAAATTGACAAACGCGCGTCGATTGCTGCGTTACATTACTCAACCGTCACAATAATGAAGGGATTTTAAATCGAATCATTACCTGTGATGAAAAGTGGATCCTGTACAATAGTGCAAACGCTCATCGCAATGGCTGAACCCTGGCGGACCAGCCAAATCCTGCCCCAAGCGAAAATTTACTCAAAAAAAATTACTTGTGAGCGATTGGTGGTTTAGTGTCGGTGTCGTTCATTACAGCTTTCTTAAATTACGGCCAGACGATTACGGCGGATGTCTTTTGTCAGCAACTGCAAACCATGATGGAAAATCTAGCTGCTAAACAGCCGAGGCTGGTCAATCGCTCTAGGCCACTGCTGCTTCAGGACAACGCTAGACCACACACTGCACAACGGACGGCTACCAAATTAGAGGAGCTTCAATTGGAATGTCTAAGATACCCACCGTACTCCCCGGACCTTGCTCCAACAGATTACCATTTTTTTTCGAAATTTGGATAACTTCTTGCAAGGGAAAAAAATCAACTCCGATGGTGCAGTCCATAGCGCCTTCAAAGATTTTATTGATTCCCGTCCGAATGATTTTTTTAGTAAAGGGATCAATGAACTACCTATGAGATGGCAAAAGTGCATAGATAGCAATGGTACATACTCTGATTAAATAAATATATTATAATAAAACTGCACCAGGCACAACCGAAATTCTGAGGGCTGCATTATCCGGACTTACTCTGGCCGGTAAGATTGCCTGATTTAACTATTCCAGGCTTCTTTCAGTGGGTTTTTTTAAGTCACGAGTCTATGTCAACAATCCCCAGACTCTTGAAGCTCTCAAAGATAATATACGCCAGAAGTTCTGGCAAAAGTGATGGAAAATGCCTTACATCGGGCCCGAATGTTTATCAATTCTGGCGACGGCGCAGTCGTAGCATTTTCTCGACTAAATAGGAAAATAAATTATGACACCAAATAAAAATAATCCAAAAGCAGAACTAAAGTCCAAAGTCATTCATAAAAAAAAATACAGCCAAAGAACATCGGATGGTAACTTTTGAGCCAACCTGTATTCATTTTCTATCGTGTCGGTAGTAGGATTCAGAAATTGAAAGCAAAGTGGTATTTCACTATTTGTCCTTTCTCATAGAAATCGATCCCACGAGACCTCCAGAATGAAAGTCCAACGCTCTAGCTATTAGAACACGACGGCAGTTCAGTTTATGCTCATTTTATATCAATTTACATATAATTTTTATAATTCCATAAAATAATAAAGTTGAGCAAATTTTACAGTCTACGCGAACATAGACGCGGGCGGAAAGCTATGTTTGTATAATAATTTGCAATATCCCGCCAGAACTGCAAAAATCGAAACAGCAAAAATTGTGTAGTCACGCAGGCTAAGTTTGTAAGGTTCTAGAGGGTAATCTGTGGATCTACTGAATCGACTTAGATGAAATTTGGCATGGAGATAGTTTGAGACCCTGAGAAGGACATAGAATAGTTTGAATTCCCTTGGGATAATAAAAAACTTTTTATGCAGGTGAAGCCGCGGGCAGAAGCTAGTCTGTGATATAAGGTTATGTTATCCATACTTCCACACTACTTTGGAGGTGGAACAGAGAGTAAAGTCCCACAAACCTCTATAGAATAGAGAGGATCCTCCGACCAGACGGGTGCTGTGTCTGGTCTGGGCAACTGCCCAACGGATTTTGTCGGACTGTTCAAATCACGCCGAAAACTTAAACACAAAATCCCTGAGGTCATCAGTTAACTTGCGACTTAAAATGCCAATGCATTCCACAACTTTCATGGATTAATCTTTTACAGTCCAGGCTGCTCGTCTGTGGAATGCATTGCCTGACCCAATTAAACGTGCTCAGTCGTTGCCTGTGTTTAAAAGACTCGTCAAGGAACATTACTTATCGCTGTAATCGTACTCTTAGTTTTTTGACAGACTTTGTCTATGATTGTCATACGTCATTTATTTTCACGTCTTATATATTAAATATGTATGTATTTATTATATGGCATATATATCTATTTGTGTTTTTATTAGGTATTATTGTATCATTATATTCATTGTTGGTATTGTTACACCCCTGACAACCCCATGTCATGTCCAGGCAATCACTGTCCATTCCAGGTTGCCTGGAAGAGATTGCGGAATGCGATAAGGCCGCCCGTTGTATATTTTTAGTTTTAAGTTTCTTTTGATACTGTATTTTCTGGTGTACAATAAAGAATATATAAATAAATAAATAAAACTTTGCTTGCGCGATGCAAGACTTGTGTGACGTAATGTCAGTGGCGCCGTTGGTGCCGCTACACTACTATAATTATAATATAATTTATTAGAAATGCGAAAGTAACCATGCACCTGCCATGTTGTCTCTTCACCACTCTTGGTTGACTGGTAGAGAATGCCTAAGGCATTACGTCCGCCATTGTACTTTTATGCATGAAGTTTAAATAAATAATTCTGACTGTCTGTCTGTTACCTTTTCAAGCTTAGACCGCTGAACCGCTTTAGATGCGGATATAGTTTGAGACCCTGGGAAGGCAAAGGACATAGGATAGTTTTATCCCGTAGACCATACTAAAACATTATGAACATTAGCTCAATACAGTATTGGAGTAACGTACCTATTGTATTAATGGCCTCAAACAAAGCGAACCGAGGCCAATCGTCCTACATGAAAGAGTTTTTCACCAACGTTCGACGGACCGAAACTGAAGGCAGTCCTACTGTGGGATCAATCGATAGATGCTAGAAAATCCTAAGGCTCTAGACAAGTGTCATTAGACGTCAACGATGGCGATGACACAAATACAAAAAAAAACCTAGTGTGGGGTAACGTATTCCTACCCGACTGCCGAAGGAGGGTAATGTGTTTATCAGTCTATGTATGTGTGTATGTTTGTTCCTATGTGGCGTTCTAGAGACCAAACGCGTTAGCTGATTTTGATGATTCTTACGTCAATCGATTCGTCTTAACTCTGCGAGTGTCACTGGCTACATTAAAATGGGAAAATTAAAAAATTGCCGATTTTGGGCGCCATATTGTGGAGCACCAAATTTTATTTTTCTCTAAACCCTTGTGGGGGTATCAAAATAAATGGTTTTAAGAGGTGATTTCAAAAATATACAACACTTCTATGTTTAAATGTAAAAAAAAAATAACTAAAAGGTTATAAACAAAAAAAAGTAAAATCAAAATATCCGACAGCTTAAAAAGCGGACTAAAAAGAGGTAAAGCACACTGATTTTGGTCAGCCGGCTGGCGAATATGTATCCTCCGACCCACAGCATGATTTTCTTCTTGTTTACCTCTTTTTAGATCGCTTTTTAAGCCGTCGGGTTTTTAGATTTTTTGAATTAACTTTTTTTTTCATGCCTGTTGCATACGTAGAACAAGCACATCCTTGCGCATTCACAGAGTATTACATCAATAACTGGAGCGTTCGCTGTGCCCCTCCCTCCGTCAGTTCAGTATCACAATTCACAGTTATTCAGTACGCTGTTAGGTGCTGAAAGGACCGCACGCGCGCTCGCTATGATAAATTAAATGCCGAAACAAATAAACTCGATAGTTAATAACTGTAAAATGTTGGTTTTGTGCTGTTTGACGTTTCTGTTCGGGGACATCCATGGATTTGCGTTGCCTTTCGAAGGATTGTACAAATTGGACATAATACATTATAATGATTTTCATGCTAGGTAAGTGCGATTTTGTTGTATTTGTTGGTTTCAGGATTTTCAGTATCGATTAAATTTATAAATGTGTGCCTGAAAAAAATATTAAATTTGGTAACATAATATTATCGGCATAATGGCCTTCAACCTAGTCGAATTTCCCAAATCAAACCTTCCTGAAAATTTACGCGTACCCAAGATTTCCCTACAAACTGAAATACAGCAATGCTGCAAGCAAAATAATGTTTGAGGTAGCTTTACCTCTTTTGATTATTATGCGAAATAGGTAAAGACCTTTATATTATGGAACGAGTTGGACTCGCGCACGAAGGGTTCCGTACCATAATCGTAAAAAACGGCAAAAATATCACGTTTGCTGTATGGGAGCCCCACTTAAATATTTATTTTATTCTGTTTTTAGTATTTGCTGATATAGCGGCAACAAAAATACATAATCTGTGAAAATTTCAATTGTCTAGCTATCACGGTTCATAAGATACAGCCTGGTGACAGATAGACTGACAGACAGTCGGCACGCGGGGTCCCGTTTTTGCCCTTTGGGTAAAAAGGGTAAAGACCTACTTTTCAATTCCGAATTTAAAATTAAATATTCAAATAGTTTTATTTCAATTGAACCATATAAGCTTTTAAATTGTCAACAAAAATAAGAATGAAGCTAGTTGCCAAGCGTCAGATAGGTACTTATGTGAGTACGATGTAATAAAAGTAATAAAACGTATGTAAAAGCATCTAGAGTAAAATAAACAACCCTAAACAGACACAAAAACATTTTGATAGACGCATATTAACAGTTTAGTCAAACAATATGTACATAATTCATCATCATCATCATCATTTCAGCCGAAAGACGTCCACTGCTGGACATAGGCCTCCCCCAGGCGTCGCCACATTGACCGATCCCGTGCGTCTCGCATCCAGCGCCTTCCTGCAACCTTAACCACAACATCGGTCTACCTAGTGGGAGGCCTTCCAACGTATCGTCTCCCGGCTCGCGGTCGCCATTCCAGAACTTTTCGGCCCCATCGGCCATCCGTGTAACACAGATTTTAGCACAGATACTAAACTCAAAACTATTTATTAAAAAAAAAAACGAGTTGATTAACACATATTAGTAGATCCTAAATTCAATATCTCTGCAGAAAATTTTAATCAAGAATCTGCTATTGAGTACTTAAATATTTTTTTTTTATCGATATGCCCGATAGACATACCTAGCATACACAGTAAATAAGCATTGAAATAGGTACCTCCTTAGATGCCCTTTTAGTTAAATACAATATTACAGACACAGGGTACGATACGATTCACTTGCCCACTGTCCTAGGCATCGCCAGTGTGACTGCTGAGCGGGAGGAAGATCTTGGTTTCATTAACGGGTCTGTAAATAATTCAATGCCTAGCCTTTGCCCAACTATATTGGGGTCGGCTTCCAGTCTAACCGGATTCAGCTAAGTTCCAGTGTTTTACATGGAGCGACTGCCTATCTGACCTCCACAACCCAGTAACTGGGTAACACGGTACCCCTTGGCAAGACTGGTGACTGGTGGTGGTGGTATTAATAAAACTGTGATCGAGTTTTAGTTTTGTGAATTTACCTCACTCAAGGTGGCGACCAGCTCCGTGACTATTGTATTTACTAATTACACGTTAATTACTATTTAATTGGCCATCGACCGTTTAAAAACTATTCAATACCTACCACACATTTTATGTAAAAAGGTTCAGTACGTCTGGGGCGTCTGGGCTTTTGCTCTATTGAGTACCACATATGTCAAGCTGGAGAATCATATGCCAATCTTGAGAGTTGTGATTGGTTGGCAGTTGATTGGTAGGTGTTGCCAATTTTGAGTTTGAGTCGAGTATGAGCATCTGGAGTACGGGCCTTATGTACTCTATACACAGATATCATCATCATGAGACTTTTAATGTGCCCACTGCTGGGACACGGGTCTCCTCTCTGTGAGGGGAATACACAGACATAAATATAACTTAATGACGCAAATGTATGTTGTACTGTCGACAATGTTAACTCATGACCCACCATCTGCAAATTTTTCTACAGACATTGTAATATAATTAGAAAACAATTAAAAAATAAGCTTCCGATATCAAAATAGTTCGTATTATAAAAAAAAATAAAAAACAAAAAAAAAATAGTAGTAAAAGAGTAAAGTTAATAGTGTAGTTTATAGTTCGTAAAATAGAATATTGTTCTATACTTCTTTAAATTCAATACAAATAAAAAATAAAAAAAAACATACAATTTCAAATTCAAAACATAATTGCCAATTTATAATAAAATTGTAGTTAATGCAACAGTCATATAATAGGGGTAATTAAAACACGAGCGAAGGTTTATCACATAAGGCTTAGCCGAGTGTGATAATAATATTACGCGAGTGTTTTAATACCTAATTATATGCCGTTGCATACACTATTTTATCTTCACTCATACAGTAGAAATAAAACAAAAGTGGAAATGGAAAAAAATGTGGTATGGCGGGCAATTTAGATTCACATTGCGCATGACTGAGCAGAGTAGCGCGCGCATCCATAGACAATGACACAATTTTTATACTTTAGCGCAAATAAATTAAAAAGTAAAAGTGTGCTATAAAAATTGAAATAGTACATTGTGTATTAAGGGCGGTGAGTAAGGAATTACGATCGAGGCTCTAGTAGAAGCCCGAAGTCGAAGACTGAGGGCTTTCTGAGTCGCGGTTCGTAATTCCCGTACTGCCCGTGATGCATACAATGTTTTTAATCACATTTGCGAGTAATAAATATGAATTATAGCTTAAATACACAAGTCAGCACAGCTGTTATTAAGAAATACGAGAACTTTTTTTTAAGCGGTTGGCGAATTTTTGCCCACAGATTATACAGTGTTTCGTTCAGAAACTTTAAGGGCAAATGCATACAGCCATGAAGGAGTGTAAAAAGAATTAAATTATTTCGACGTTTTCATACTATAACTATTAAAATCGATTATTAAGAACATTAGTTGAGTATTTAAGTAACATGTAGCGAGAAGAGTAATTGTTTTTGAAAAAAATAGTTCTAGGTACTACTCAGTTTTAATTTCCACGCATTATTCGAGAAAAGCACTATACAAGCCTTGGCCACAACTAGGCATTGATGGACTTACGTATGTGTGCCTCGGCTTCGCCTCGGCCCACATTTACACGTTCGTCCATCAATGCCTCTTTTGCTGGCCGCTGCAGTAATGTACTATTCATCACACTTGCACGTAAAAAGTATCTAAACATACAGGTTAACTTGGCCGTAATGCCCCATATAAAACCCTAGGGCTTTCTTTTTGTCATGAAACCCTAGGGCGGTAAGTAATATTTTTTTAAATTTATGGCACAGCACACAGGTCATGCAAGTTCAAGCAAGGAGTTTACACGCTATTGAAAAATTGTCTTAAAATGTTATCTAAACAGGAATTTCTTTGCAATCTCGCTACATGTTACTTAAATACTCAACTAATGTTCTTAATAATCGATTTTAATAGTTATAGTATGAAAACGTCGAAATTATTTAATTCTTTTTACACTCCTTCATGGCTGTATACATTTGCCCTTAAAGTTTTGAACGAAACACTGTATAATCTGTGGGGTGGGCAAAAATTCGCCAACCGCTTAAAAAAAAGTTCTCGTATTTCGTAATAACATCTGTGCTGACTTGTGTATTAAATTCATAATTATTACTCGCAAATGTGATGGAAAACATTGTGTGTATCACGGGCGGTACGGGAATTACGAACCTCCACTCAGTACAATTACATTCAATTAAATATATTGCAACGAGCTATCGCTAAGCTCAAAATTGCATGTCCACATTTGACACAGTTCTACAAATTATATAAAACGGCTTAAGTGCACCATGAGTGGTATAACAAAAAAACGTGTATGTTTTGAAGGTGTCAAACAAGTTATCGGCGAAAAGGATTATGAATCAATTTGCTTGAATTACCTACTTCGCGTGTCAAACAAGGGAGTAAAAAGTGAGAGCAACGTTCTCATTGTAAGCCGTTTCATTTAGCGTTATCGGCATCGGCCATCAACCGAAATCCATAAAATAATAAATGAAAATGCCTAATTATGCCGTATTGAGCTGTAAAAACTACAAAAATAGTGTTTTATTTATTTATTTAGCTTTCATCGGTTAGTCAATTTATTCTTAAACTAGCTGTGCCGTTAACTGCCTATCCTACCCTACTTACTTACCTACTTGTACCTACCCTACTTACCTACCTACCCTGTATCTGTACATACTCTAGGGAAAAGAATAACGAATTCATACAAAAAAGTAAGGCCAGATTTGCTGTGCGCGATCTAGTAGCACTCCAGAACACCACACTGAAAAGAAAACATTAAAAAAAAGTTTTTCAAAAAATACTACCGACTTTTCAAATAAAACCACTTCAAAGTGAAAAATTACTTTCTTTTTGGATTTCGGTGTCTTTGGTTGTTACCAATATTGTTCTTTATGAGCGATTTTACTTTATAGTGTTTTTTTTTTAATTTTGGAGGTCGGTAGTATTTATTTGAATTATTATTTTTTAATTTTTCACTTTTTAGTTGTACCTAATAGGCAAGTTCTTTAGCAAGGTACCTATAATGCCAAATATCCCATATGATACCCAAATATCATGAAACTTGAACATAACCGGTGAAATGAGGGTGTACAAAAGTGAACTGTACACATCTGCTACTCCTTTAGAGCGTACTGGCAATGTTATGTTATAAAAATTTCAAAATTTCAAATCTCCAACACATTTATCTTGCGAAAACACCCCGATTCAAACAGTAAAACGCCCGTAACTTTTGAACGTCTGAACCGATTTTAAACATAGCTAAGAACACTCTCGACAAAATCTCCTTTCAAACAAAAAAATCAAAATCAAAATCGGTTCATCCGTTTAGGCGCTATGATGCCACAGACAGACACACAGATACACAGATATACAGATACACAGATACACAGCAACACACGTCAAACTTATAACACCCATCTTTTTCCGGCGGGGGTTAAAAATGGTATAAACAATAAACAGACATGCGATTGCAGCAATCCCGAGAGATTTCCCGTCATTTATTGAAGAGTTCTATTGTATAATTATCTCCAAAGTTCTTCATCAGATCTTCACCAAATTGAACCAATTTGGGACCATGCTCTTTCAAATAAAAAAAGAATTTTCAAAATCGGTCCACAATTGACTGAGAAATCGGGGGAAAAAAAAAACAAACCTAATGTCGAACCTCCTCCTTTTCGGAAAGTCAGTAAAAAAATACCTATCCTTAGCTAGGACTCCGGACTCGCAATCTTAAATGTAGTATGGCTATCACGATTATCATTAGGCTATTCAGACGGGCAATAGCAGCAGCGATGTTACGGACCACATTGCACTCACGTCAACGCCATTATTGACATTAGTAGCATGATTAGAGACCTAAATCTCATAAACCGTATTTATTTAGTCTCGTGCATTAGGTCCAGACTTCCGAATCATAATGTTTAGCCACACTTGAAATAGCTCTTGAAGGTACAACGTTGATTCGACCCCTCCTGGTTCGCAGCGTCACCGCACGGGGGCGCGGCGGGCGTGTTTGAGGGACCCTAACTACCTACCAATTTTTAGGGTTCCGTACCCAAAGGGTAAAAACGGGACCTTATTACTAAGACTCCACGGTCCGTCTGTCTGTCTGTCACCAGGCTGTATCTCATGAACCGTGATAGCTAGACAGTTGAAATTTTCACAGAGAATTTTTATTTCTGTTGCCGCTATAACAACAAATACCAAAAACAGTATAAAATTAATATTTAAGTGGGGCTCCCATACAACAAACGCGATATTTTTGCCGTTTTTTTTGCGCTAATGGTACGGAACCCTTCGTGCGCGAGACCGACTCGCACTTGGTCGGTTTTTTTTTATATTCTTTCTTCCGCGGTAAATCTTAACACCGTCATTCAAAAAATGTCGTGAAATGCACAACACCTCCTATCGAATATGGAGCTCAACAGTCCGAGTATCTGAATTGCGTATATTGCGATATTTTATTTCTTGAACACTTTAAATTCATTTTAATTTTGATAGAGTAAACCGATTGCGATGAAACAAAAACTAAGTAATACTTCAAGTTACACACAATATTTATGTATAAAAGTTATTTACATTGGTTTCGTATATTTTACGTGATGCGTGCAAACAGACAAACAGACAAAAATTCCAGAAATGCTGGAAATGGGTTCTGCTGGTTCTCCTTTAACACCCTGGCTATTTTTTTTGGAAATATTTTCGATGTACAAAAACGACTTTTCTACAGATTTATTATATGTATGGATTAGTGATTGTGTGTAAAAAGTAGCGTGCTTGGTATTCATACCGATTGCCTTGCGTTATCTAGTTAGATTTCTGTCTTAACTGTATACCTCATGCCTACCCCTTTCAGAAAAAAATAACAAATGAGGCGTTATTTATGTCATGGACCACGTGATTAATCAGTGCACTATGAATAATGCCCAGGCATTATGAATGAAGTCAAGTCCAAACAGGCAATTTAATGAATACTGAAATAAACTTCTGTATTTATCACATTGTCTGGTCATTATTAATTTTGCAATGTAACGATTGGGCAATTCGATAATTATGGTCAATAAACCAGTCCAAGAGAGCGAAGCGAGCTTGGGAGCTTAGGGCACCATGGATAGGTAAGGTTCGAAGGGGATGACGGGAGCTGAAATGAGAGAACTCGGCTCTCCTTCAGGTTAGGTTACTTTTGACTCTGCAGACAGAAATAGGAGCCATGCACACCAGGGTTCCGTCGCCTTTGTTGCTTAAATAGTAATCATACACACACACAAACACACACACATCACAAACACATCTTTTTATTACTCGGCCTATTAAGTGATTGGCATTATTCAGAAAGCCTGGTAAATTTAATTATTTCAATAGCTTTTAGGGTTCCGTACCCAAAGGGTAAAAACGGGACCCTATTACTAAGACACCGCGGTCCGTCTGTCTGTCACCAGGCTGTATCACATGATATTAGGTTATTTGCTGTATAGCAAGAATATTTGAATATTGAATTTTAAATTTCGAATTGAAAAATAGGTCTTTACTTTTTTTAGGGTTCGTACCCAAAGGGTAAAAACAGGACCCTATTACTAAGACTCCGCGGTCCATCTGTCTGTCACAAGGCTGTATCTCATGAACCGTGATAGCTAGACAGTTGAAATTTTCGCAGATGATATATTTATGTTGCCGCTATAACAACAAATACTTAAAAACCGAATAAAATAAATATTTAAGTGGGGCTCCCATGCAACAAACTTGCTTTTTTGCCGTTTTTGCGATAATGGTACGGAACCATTCGTGCGCGAGTCCGACTCGCACTTGGCCGATTTCAGTATATTGCCTTCTCATATTGGGCATGTTTCAAATTGTCTGTGCATTACGACTAATGCCTTATTAATCACTTGGTCCATAACATAATATAATTAATTAATTAATTATAATATAATTATGTTATTGTCTTTATCATTAAATGGTACGATATTACGCAGTCGTTTAGATAATTTGATCTCATCTTCACCTTGATAACAGCGGTTTATCAAATAATATCTTATCTAGACACACGTGAAACTCGTGTGGTCTACATAACTGTGAGTTTCGAATGATTTTATTAATATTTGTGTATAAATTTATTTATTATATACTTTATTGTACACCACTTAAATAATTACAGGACAAAACATTTATAAAGATAAGTGTACAATGGGCGCTCTTATCGCACAGGGCAATCTCTTACAGACAACCTTTAAACAATGGAAATGGAAGAACTCTGAACTCCGATTAGCGTAAATCAATCCATACCTACTAATATTATCACTACATATTATAAAAAAGTCCCCCGCCGCGTTTGTACGCGATAAACTCAAGAACTACTGAACAGATTTTTATGCAGTTTTCACCAATAGAAAGAGGAGAGAAACGAGGTAGGTTTTTGTGCATAATTTGTCACGTTCAAAGCCGGGGCGGGTCGCTAGTAACAAATAAATCGGGCAGATTGCTACCAAAAATAGAAATTCCTGTTTATCTTGCAGTGGTAATAAAGTATTTTAGTTACCTATAGTTTACGTACAAGAACTATTTATACCATTTTATAAATTAAATGATGCTATTGCACATTTTAAATAAATTATTTTTATTCCGGAAGGCCTCCCTCTAGGTGGGGCGACGATCTGGTCAAGGCTGCAGGAGTCCGGTGGATGCGAAACGCACAGGAGGCAGGACCGATCAGTGTGGAGATGCTTGGGAGAGGCCTATGTCCAGCAGTGGAGGTCTTTTGGCTGAAATGAAGATGATGATTCTTATAATTGTGAAAGTCTGGATGTTTGTTAATCAGTCACGCCTCAATTGTTGACGGCTTTTAATGAAACTCGGCACACGTTCAGACTATATCCTATATTTATGATTCGGGTATAAGAATTTATAGCCCGGTAGTACTTACGTTCCTTTGGGATTATGTCCGACTTTCACGCGGGCGCGTCCGCCGGTAAAAGCTAGCAAAAAATATATCTGATACCAGCCGAGAGTCACCTGTTATTTCAAAAGACATTTGCGTGCGCAAATCTTTGTGCATGCTACATGCTCAAAAAACATTAGACTGGCTCCAGAATAAAAGATAGATATAAACAGAGAATTTATCCGCAAGCCTGAAACATTCAGATTATGAGGAAATGTGGTTGCTGACATCTGAATCTGGAACTGAATTTCTTTAGTAAAAAGTAATAATTCGAGGATTTGCTGCCGCCTATTTCCACCTCCAATATTGGACCAATTTATAAGATACTAGCTGACCCTCGGTGCTTTCCTCCCGTCAACTGACTACCTACATACCTACCCTGCTACCATGGCTACCCTGGCTACCCTGTCCCTACCCTGTCTACCCTGCCTACCCTGGCTACCCTGCCTACCCTGTCTATTATAGCTACCCTGGCTACCCTGCCTACCTTGCCTTCCCTGGCTACTCTGGCTACTTTGGTTACCCTGGTTAACCTGCCTACCATGCCTACCCTGCCCCTACCCTGCCTACCCTACCTACTTTGCCTACCCTGGCTACCATGGCTACCCTGGCTACCATGGCTACCCTGCCCCTACCCTGCCTACCCTGCCTACCCTGCCTACCCTGCCTTCCCTGGTTACTTTGGTTACCCTTTGCTCCCCTGGCTACTCTGGCTACCCTGCCTACCCTGGCTACCATAGCAACCCTGGCTACCCTGCCTACGATGCCTACACTGCCCCTACCCTGCCTACCCTGCCCCTACCCTGCCTACCCTACCTACCCTGGCTACCATGGCTATCCTGCCCCTACCCTGCCTACCCTGCCTTCCCTGGCTACTTTGGTTACCCTTGCTACCCTAGCTACTTTGGTTACCCTGGCTACCCTGCCTCCCCTGCCTACCCTACCTACCTATCTACTAATTTTTATCTATCATCAATAGTTTTCTCAGCGCACGCAAAATAATGTATTTTACAGGCAACATTTTGCTACCTTGGGTTACATTATTGCAATTTTCATAAGGATCTCTAATTTTGTTGAAAATATATTATAGCCTATGACACTAAGGAATAATGTAGCTTTCCACTGGTGAAAGAATTTTCAAAATCGGTTAAGTAGATCCAGAGATTACCTCTTACAACCTCACAAACTCACAAACTTTAACTCTTTATAATACGAGTAGTATATTACTCGTAGTACAGATTCCATAAACTGAAAAAAAAAGATATAAACTGTGCCTCTGTTGTCCTTTTTGATGATACAATAACCCTCAAAAGATGCTCAAAATTGAGTTATCATCTGTTAATAGCTCAATTTTGGCCTAGTGTACAAATTTGACAACTATAAATAAAAAAAGCAACTACTTTTTTTCACTCCCCCTTTATCTGTATGAGAGAAACCATAAAAAAAATTACAAATTGTATGGCTTTGGGTAACCAAGATACTGTGTAAATTTGAAGATTGCAGCTCAAACCGTTTGGCTGTAAAGCTTGTGTGACAGACGACGGACAGACAGATAGTTTGAACACTTCGGGTACGGAACCCTGAAAATTAACAAATATTACAAGTTGAGTATGAATATTGTTGATTTCTTGTCTAATATTTTTCCTTCAATTCAGATATGGTTGATGGATTACTGACGTACACCCCGACTCTTCAGATAACCCTAGAGGACAAAAGCCGGAGGTGTGAGGTCTGGGCTACTCAACTTTCTGAGGCGCTTAATGAATGTTAGAGATCGCTTTGAATAGTTCTGGTACTATGGCCGCGAAAAATGACATTTGAATAATGTTATTTTCAAAAAGTAATTTTTCCATGTATTCATTTTCTAATTTTTTATTTAACGTGTATATCCATCATACTAATATTATAAATTCGTATTTATAAAGTAACTCTGTCTGTCTGTCTGTATGTTACCTTTTAACACCTAAACCACTGAACGGATTTCAATGACATTTGGCAAGGATTTAGATGGCGTCCTCGCGGGCTAGTAAGGCCTTCTGTGACAGCCTTGAGTCCCACATGTTTAATCACAGTTTGGAATCAAAAACCGTAATAAAATGCGTTACTCAAACCTATCACAGAGGCCGTGCTCGCCCGCCTGGGGAACGAAATACGCTACTTTTTACATAATGAAAAAAATATTGGTAGGGATACCTTGGGTAGGTACCCTACCTACGCTAACGGATAGGGGTGGTAGCGTAGGTGGGTAAGTAGGTAGAGTAAGTTAGGTAGGGTAGGATAGGTAGGTTTTGAATTATTGTGAAGCAAAAGATGAAGCTAGTTGCACATGCACTAACATAGATAGATCTCTATGGATAAGAACGTGCAAGAAAGTCCACGGACACTCTTTTCAATCAGTAAATATCTACACTAAAACATTAAAATTGCAATAAATATTATTCCTTACATTTATGCACGTGTTTCGTCTTTATTAAAGTCAGAGCAGCGGAATATTTAAATATTATTAAAAAAAACAAATTTGCATCCAATGACGTTTTGTTTATGCATTAGGTAACGCCTTTCCATTCCTTTATTTATGAAGCACATGAGTAAATTAACAACAGAGACCAAACGCCAAACTCGATGCACAATATTATATTGTGATACTTTTAACCCCTAGGGTTAATAACGCCATATTGTACGAATTGAGATGAAAGTTATTTAATTATATAATAATATGTAATTGGGTTTGAATTAAATTTTAAATGATCCGGCAATGATCTGTTCACAATTTAACGAGCGATATTTTCTTAAGATTATTTACTAACTTAGTGTTTGCTATGTAGTCTGGTGGTTTTTTGTACCGAATAGGCTTCGAAACTACTAGATTGATTTTAACCATTTACCTACCACTTATTATTAGCAACAAAAAAAGACGTCAAGGAAATATATTAGCTACGATAGTTAAGTCACAATAGCAGCTTTTGTATTGTAAAATTTACTTAGATCTCCGGTAGAAACGAAAGTTGGTTACATTCGTATCGTAGTATTAATTCTTATTCAAATAAAAAGTTTCATCATCAAGCCTATTTATGTAGCAGTAAAAGGTATTAGAAAAAAAAAAGTTACTAAGTAGGGTAGGGTAGGTGGGTAGGATAGGTAGGGTAGGTAGGTAGGATAGGTAGGTAGGCTAGGTAGGTAGGGTAGATAGGAATATAGGAAAGAGTATGTAGCTAGGTAGCCAGTGGACGGTCGCGAAGCCGCGGGGGACAGCTAGTTACATAATACATTTTGACGACACGGTTGGCGTAGTGGTTGAGCGATCGGATGCTGCGTTGCGTGTCGCAGGTTTGATGCCCGCACGGAACAAATATTTGTACGGCCTACAGATAGTTGTTCCGTTATTCCGTTTCGCAACCAAATAATCGCAAAATTAATGTGATCAATCTCGGTCTACAAACTGGGTATTAGTCTCTGTAAACTTTTTACTCATGTGCCACAATTACAAGATTGTTGTCGTTGCATACGACCTTGATACCTTTGACTGATATAAATGTCAAGATGCTGTGACGAAATCAATCTGTGTGCTTGTGCCGAGTTTTTAATGTATTCACCCCTGATAACGTAAACGATACGAACGAACGAAACTCGCACTAAGGCTAAGGCCTCAGATTTAAGTGCAACAGTGTCAGTAGCCACGAGGTATTTTTGTTTAACTGGGCCTTTTTGGCGCAGCCTTTAGACACTTTCCTGCAAATTTCTTACATCGGACTTTATACGTTTTATTTTTATTTGTTTGTTATCTAATGTACATGTCTCTGGTGCTTATATTGTGTGTGTTTTAGTATGTGCTAAATAAATGCATTTTCTTTCTTTCTTTCTATTTATGGCTATGTTGTGGCCAGATCAAAAAATTGTTCATGATGTGACGGACCATCATGAAATGGTTGTATTTCATGGTAATAGCCAAGATAAAACTGACCATATCGTTTAATCGTCAACTTTTCGTGATGATATATGTCAATTCACGTTTTCATTAATGAAGGGTTTCCAAGATATAAAAGGTTTTAGCACTCATTTTTTGAGTGACTTTCGTAAAATTCAAGTAGTCTTGTGTAGTAACGACATTTCACTTCACTTTTATCTTAATCTAGCACTATTATTGTTTTTATCAGAATAATTGTCCGCCACCATGATGCATCAAAAAAATAAATATATATCAGCGACTCTAACAGTGGATAATGTAACTATTTAACGATTATAATCACTAATCACAATGAAGTAACCGTGCGTTTAGCTGTTTATATCGTCAAACGCTGATTATTCATTGATCTGGCCAGACCATAGCATGATGTGGGGAGCGGATATTTTCCATTTAATGAAATACAGACACATCAGGAAATGGTTGGTCACATCATGAAGTGACCAATTCTATGATCTGGCCAAGACAGCTAAACAATAACAGCCGTATAGATCAATCTTCCAGGTTAAGCTAACTTGTCGAGTTCGGTCTTTGGATAGGTGACCATGCGCATACCGAAAACCCTCCAAATTTCGTAAAGTATGTTAAGCCGCTGTCAATTGTAGATGCTTGACAGTCGTTACGGCTAGTCAGACACCAAAAAATCTGACGTCAGCCTTTCCAGGGGCCCAGTGCGTTACCCAATAACTAGGTTGTAGCGGTCAGATAAGTAGTCACTCCATAAAAAATAAAATATACTGTATGAGGTTACGTACTACACGTCCGTGTCCGTGGTATAAGTTCCGAGTTCAAAATGTTCTGAATTATGACAGACTTACACCTACTGTCAGCGGCTTCGCCCGCGTGACAAGTGTTTTCTTACCCCAGGGGAACATTATACCGGGATCAAAAGTTCATCCAGATCCGTTCAGCCGTTCTTGCGTGATTGAGTAACAAACATACATCAACACACACAAACATCCAAACTTTCACATTTTTTACTCATCATAACATTAGTAAGATTATGACGGATAGAGTTCGGATGTAGTGCGTCTTTCCCTACAAGAAATACTACGGCTACATCGGAAGCGTAATTTCACGGACACGCCGACACGGATTGCATTTAGTGCGTACCTAACCGTCCTTACGCAGCATCTGGTTAACCGGGAAGCCGTACTCAATATAGTCGGGAAAAGACTGGCACACGTCAATAGAAGTTAGATATGGATCAGTATAATCACCGCGTTACATACGGTTTGGTGATTTTGAGGAAGCAGTTTACATAGGACAATTAAAATTCCTTTTTCGCAATTGCCGTGAAAAAAACATTTTTAACACACATCACAATACAATTAATTATTTTGAACAGGAAAACTGTATCATACGATTGTTTAGGTCACATTCCGATTTCGATTAGAATCCGATAAAAGCAGTGACATTTGTATTAACTAGCAGGAAATACTAAAGTCAAAATAAATAAAATTTATTACGCTTAAGTCAAATTCGGGACGTTTTTATTTATTTATAAAATATAAGTCTTGAAATAGACGAATGAAGAAAATATGGTCGGAGTGTCAATACTTAGCTAAAAACAGAATTGGCATCAAAATATTTTTATCAGACTTCTAATACTACCTAATCGTGATGATGGCCCTGCCTCTGTGGTAAGGAGACACCGCCTTTCATTACGATGCGAGTTCAAAGCCGGGCAGGTACCAATGTTACTTTTTCATAAAGGAGAAGAGGTCTTTGCCCTTCAATGGGTCAGTTACAGGCTAATCTTATTATTTCCATTTATAATTATCTTCTAGTGCTAAAACTGATCATTGACTGTTCTTTCGTATGCTGAACTAACTGTTCCAATTAAAAATGTTAAACACTTGGTTTTAATGTTGACGAAGATACAACAATGTTTCGGTCGATAAAGTAAGTACACAATATATGGTTCGTTTTAACAAATGGTAGTAGATATTCTATACACAAATTAATATATGGTTGAAAACCACAAGTTTGAAGTATGTGGATTTAATAACTCATACAATCGTAGAATATGTGCTTAACAAGAGACAATGTCAGTGACCAATAAGTCACGCTCTTGAACCAGCACGAGTTAGATCAGTGTAAATATATATTGATCTAACTGGTGTATGGACGGACACAATAATGATTATGACGTGTTTAAGGAAAACCAAATACAATAACTATGTATGTACAAACTAATGGTCAAATAATTTAGCTTCGAAAAAAAATTACGGGGATTTTTCAGACCGCATCCATTTGAGTTCAGCCTCAAAAGGAAGGATCATGTTTATAGGTATAATTCCTTAGAATCACTTCTGTTAGTGTAATATTCAATACGGAATAAAACTCAAAATACTAAATAGTTATGAACGTAATAAGTACGGATGTGTGGAGAGGACGGCCAAAAGAACGATTCATGGATTGTGAGAGGAACGTTATGACAGAAAAGAGTCAGTGGCAGCGTGATAGTGGTTGCAATTCCAACGCTCCCCGGTTAGTGGGCACCGCGAACGCACTCTCGCGGCTGTTGCCCAAACTGGGGGGGACCCGATACCTCCGACCGGGGCCTCTATGTGAGGATCAAATACGGATCTGTGGAAAGGACGGCCAAAGGAACGATATATGGAATGTGTTATGTGAGAGCAATTTTATGCTAGAAAAGAGTCAGTGACAGCGTGACAGTGCCAGGATGACATGGAAAACAAAACTTTACATTGTGTGAACTGAATAGTAATCTCACATTATTATATGAGCGGATTCTTTAATATTATAAAGCAATAATTTGTTTCCTGCTACTCCTGTGTATTTTTTGCAAAGGCTTCCCTTCTTTTCATCCATTTTTGTCTATCTTGAATAATCCTTTAAGTAAAGCCTCGATGACACTGGGCTAGTTTTCAAACTGCTAGTCGGCGAGTTCGCGAGTAGCTTGTAAACTTGCTCCGTGTCATTGAGCTTTTTACAATCTGCACGGAGCAAGTTTACAAGCTACTCGCGAACTCGCCGACTAGCAGCTTGAAAACTAGCCCAGTGTCATCGAGGCTTACAGTCCAACTCGTTTGTTTCTTGTTTGAGATCTAATGCACAGATTAGAGTTAATTATTACGTAACAGGCATTTCACTCTCCGAGGTAAACAATTTTGAGCTCAATATCCGTGACGGTTGGGTTGATGCTTGACGGCTCGATACTTACGAGGCTGACTCTCTCGAACTTAGACCCCCGCGCCCACCAACCACGAACGGTGCCGGGACCGCGCGAAAGTATAGGCATTAATCGCTGTAAGTACGGTTGAGTGAAGGAGGCCTACCTAGTGTATGACTACTACGTATAGCCCAGAGTTCTCTTGTGGCATGACGAAGTTATGGGCTGCCCAGTTCCATTTCAATTTGGAAGCAGTGTTGCCTACGTCTGCGATTTGAGTTTTGGAACTTTTAGCCGATGTAAACTATTTTATTAATGTATTTAATAGTATAATCTCTTTTTCCAGGTTCGAAGAGACCTCAGTAGATACGCCAACCTGCCGGTATAACAATAACTCCTGCATCGGCGGGTTCCCTCGACTTTACCAAGAGATCCACACTCTCCTAGAGCAGAAGCCTGACTCCATTGTCCTGAACGCAGGAGACAGCTTCCAGGGAACCTACTGGTACACTCTGCTGAAGTGGAATGTCACCCAGGAGTTTATGAATTTGATACCGCATGATGCTCATGTAAGTAGATGTTTTTTCAAATTCAAAAGTATTTATTCGTGAGATACAGGTAAATTAAACAGTATGTACAATCATATTATGATTGTACATACTGGTGTTACTTACAAACATCGTTTTACATTGTGTGCTGCTTTGATGGGCATACAAATATTGATATTGTTGTTATTTTTTATGTTGCTCTGAATCTAGATGATTTATGTGGGAATACCTCGAAATAATCTTATTACATTTCTGAAAAACTTCAGTTGCGTAAAGGTATAGACAAAGTGTAAGTTTTTTACCACGTGATATTCTGGTCTTCTTCTTTTCTTGTGAGGATGTGGCCACCTCTGGTGTCAGTGGCAGTTGAGTGTGTCATGCTCTCTCAAATGTCTCTTTGATGGTGGCGCGTGTATTTTATCATTCGGTTCCCTTCATGATGGTTGAGCTGGGTGGTGCCGATTCATGCGTCATGTGCGTGAACGGGCATCGTCAGTAGGGACTGGTCATAACTTAACTGCTTCGGATGTTAATGTTTTTCTAGTACCTATTATATAACTGCACAGTACATGTGTGAGTACTTTTAATACTTTACACCTGTACGTAGTATAGTGTGTAGTGATTTTTGCATTGTCCTCACATATATCGATACCAGAAGTATCAATTAATGTAAGGGACAAAACACGGTTTTTCAGGAGAGCCAAAAAACGTTTTTTTTATTTTTTTATTTGTTGATAACTTTTTATTGTTGGCTCCAATTTTAATTGTGTCTGGAGCAAAGTTTCTTAGAATTTCCTCTTCTTGCATGTTATTAACGAAAGATTTAGCAATGGCCAGTGGTTTCAAATATAGCATGTCCCTTACATTAAAAAAAGGTGTTTAGTTGTACCATACGGTACTAATATTTTATGTGTAAACCGTTGAGCATAGTGTAAGCAGCAAGAGAAATAGAAAATAATACTTAAATCTATTGTAAAGGACTTTTACAGTGTTGCAATTTGATGTAACCAAAGATTATCTACTAAAATGTATGGTATTTAAACACTATGGAACTAAGTTCTTTGCATGAGTAATGTTGGTGACAGTAAAAAGTTATAAAGAGATTTAAAAATAGCTCTCATGAAAACCGTGGTTTGTCCCTTACATTAATTGATACTTCTGGTATCGATATGAGAATGAAATTAATGTAAGGACTCAGTATTTCAGCAACGATCTTTTAAAGAAAATAAAATAAAGCAAATACAAATTTGATTTCTACTTGTATAAATGCTCCTTACTGTAATAGGCATATTACAGTAAGGAGCATTTAGTAAAGATAGTTTTGTGAGATAATAATGTAAGTGAATAATTCTTAAAAAACTCTAATAATGAATTAAAGTAAGGGACATGTTAATTAAGTTGACTGATTTGAGGTTTAAGGTAAGGGTCGATGTCATCGTACCTCGTCCCTTACTTTATTTTTCTGAGGAGAAAAATATGTTAGTGGCCGTAAAATTTTTTTTTTGTCATAAATCGTTTTACGCAGTCCAAAAATGTTTAATGTAAGGGATTTTTTTATAACGATAGAATTTTTTTAATAATACTTATCGATAGAGCGCGAAATTCTGAATCCAATGATATATATAACCCTTACGTTAATTGATACTTCTGGTATCGATATGAGTTTATTAATGTATGTACTCATGTACCTAAATATTGTAAAAAAAAAAATTAAGTGTAAGTATGGAGTTGTGCGTTCTTCTCCATAACAAGCTACTTTCCGAATGCACGGTAGAATATATTTTTATTCCTTGTAAATTTTAATTGTAACTTTCAAAAGTGCCGCTTGGTGGCCTAGTTGAAATAAAATATCTTTGTCTTTAGTGTTAATTAAGCCACTGTGCAGCTATGATGTCCATAAACTTAGACAGTACATATAAATTTGAAAAAGTCACATTGGTACTTGGCCGGATTTGAACCCACGATCTCAAGCACGAGAGGCGAGATCTTAGCCACTGGACCACCACGACATCTCGACACTTATAATTAACTTTTCAACAATCCTTATCATATCACTGATGATAGATTGACACTTTTCTAAGGCGACAAGAGGATTTAGACAATTGTTTTTTTCAAAACTCTTTCGAAATGTCACGTGATCAATCCCTTACATTTTGGCATTCCGATCATTGTCATCGCTGACATCGAATGACACTTATCTCTAGATAAGTGTCTTAGGCTCTAGCCTAAGGTTAACTATTCACTGAATTGGAACGACGAGAACCAAACAAAGGACGAACGCGTGACGTTTCATCTGTTGATGTGTTGATTTGACACCTTCGTTTCAGTTGACTGGCCAAGCGTAAAAATGGTCTGGGAGCCAAGCGACTACCATCTAAGTAGATAGGTAATTGAGTTTTAGAGACCTTTTGATGGCGTGACGTAATCTGTGATCCGTGATGAATTTTGATTTTGATTTTATGAGCGTACTTGCAAATTCGCTTTGTAAAAATTGCTTATCGGTGTGATATAAATCGAATCGCGTAGTGCCATCGGAAAAGTTGCTGAGAAGTGGCTCAGTCTATAATCGGAATATGTAAAAATCCTTCATTAGATCATCACTAAATTTATATGGGACCTCGGGCAAGTACAACTGTACAAGGGTAGGTACTTGCCCGAGGTCCAACAAAAATATATTTCAAAATCAGTCTACAACTAACGGAGAAATCGGTGACCATAATAAAAAACGGGAACTACTATATAGGTTTCGACCTCAAACCCATAGGGTACTTCCGGTTGACCTAGAATTGTCAATTTTGGTTAAAAGCATGGTCTTACAGCACAAGTAAAGGGAAAAAGCCAAAAAAAAAAAAAAAAATTTTTGGTACTTACAAGTTTTCGCGAAAATCTAAATTTGCCCATATCTTTTTACCGTGTTGACTCAGACGAAAGACCTCAGAATCTGGTATAAATTTCAACTTGCTAGGTCCACCCATTCCTGAGAAAATCGGTGGTGACACACGGACAGACGGACATACAGACAAGAGAGTGATCTTATAAGGGTTCTTTTTTACATTTTGAGGTACGGAACTCTAAAAATACAGTCTAACAGTCTTTTTGTAAAGTCAGTTAAAAACACTAATGGCTCTATTTGCCTCAGCTTCGGAACTTGACATAATGACAAACTAATGAGCACTCGCTCATATTTCGATCACAAGAGTGTTGTTAATTGGTTTGACGTCAATTTCGTTTAAATATCAATTAAGGTCTGCCTCGCACACGAGTTCCAAAATTAAACTGAGGCGTTTTGCGCGTGTGTGATGCATAGGTATTTGTCCGATTTGTATTGTTATTCATTTTGTATTTTTATGATCGTCATACATTGGCGCACATAAATTATCATTATCTTTAATAAGCATTGAGGTAATAATGTACTGTACGTAGTACATATTATCTAATGTTATTAAGACTAGTTGACAGTCCCCTCATTTACCACGTCTCCTCTCTATGACTATATTTTTTTTGTAGAAATAACCTTTATCGACGTATGAACACGCGTCAAAAGCAGTTGTCTATCCAATAATAAAGACGAGGTCCTATGTCCCAGCTTACTCATTCTCTTTCATGCAGTAGAATTTATTTTCCTTAAAATTATGCATAGAATCCATTAGTCTTCTAACTTGAAAACAATTATATGAAATATTAGTAATATAATATGGAAGTCCATACCAATTACAAATTTTATAAATGCGAAAGAATTCGGTATGTCAGTTACCTTATCAATGTTAAGGGAACTGACATACAGACAGAATTACTCTTAGTTTATACATGATAAGTTATCATGTATTAACTAAGCTGATATTATCAATGATAAGGTAATTGACATACAGACAGAATTACAGACAGATTTAGATGAAACTCGAAACACGGGTTACCATGTCCTGCAGCCTTATTGCGTCATGAATTCGGCAAGGCATAGGGCATAGAGTATGAAAAGTCGACCAATCAGGAAGAGGGAAATCCACATCGCGTCTTTCATGTCGCATTGTACTTTGCCCTTTGCCTTACCGAATTCATTACGCAATAAGGCTACTGGGTTAGAACATAGGATTCTTTTTATCCAGGGAGAAATGTTTCCTAGGTACAATTTTCAAGCGGGTGAAGCCGCAGGAAGAAGGCAGTCAAACACAATTATTAAAAAGGTTAAAGGTTCAGTCACTTCGCCGTAAGCCCGGTCAGACACGTCAGAAAATATCGTTTAGTAGAAGTCATAGGAGATTAGCCTCAGACGCCATTCAGTTACGTCACTGCCGACGCGTCTCAATTGTGACCCTAACGTGGACAGTAGACAAAACTGATCGCAGACTTACCGATGAAGTAACGGATGTGTTTGTTGAACTTTTGAATAACTCGTGGGTTTATAAATCGCGAACCAAGTTGGAAATGTTAGCCTGAAAGTATGCGGACCAGGGGTGTAAAGTCACGCAAACCTCTGTTGAAAAAGGAGGATCCTCTGACCAGACGCGTGGGGGTCTACTCCCTATCACCGTCAACGAAGTTACGGGCTCGTCTTAAAGTACTCCGAGACTTCGGAGTAAAAAAAAAACAAGAGCTAAGTTCAATTTGTCGGACGGGTAAAAATACAGTATTTGTCAGACCGTTGTTTGTGTTCAAATCACAGCTGCCAGCATCTGCTTGCGCGATGCAAGGTTTTCTATGACATCAAGTAATTAGTTCATATGTGGCAGCATAGATACCACTACAAATGAACCAAGTTATAATGTTAGCCAACCACAGTTCAACCAATGCTCGATAATGTTAAACGAGATTCTCATAGAACCATTTTCTATTCCTCAGGCGATCGGCAACCACGAATTCGATGACGGCCCGGAAGGCCTGGCGCCGTACCTTGCAGCCTTGAAGGCACCTGTGCTAGCAGCTAATATGGACACCAGTGAGGAACCCGTCCTGCAAGGATTGTACAAGCCCCATCATATCTTGAAGAGGAAGGGGAGGAAGATCGGTCTTATTGGGCTGATTACACCTGATACTGCGGTGAGCAATATTATATTTTTAATATTTACTATAAATTCACGTGTCTGACTTTCAAATCGCCAAAATGTATGGAAACACGTGGCATTTTTAACCGACTTCAAAACGGAGGAGGTTATGGTAGCACATGTCAATTCCATATATATTTGATTTTTAAACAATGGTTCTCACAGATATAATGTCACTTGGTCTAGAAGCTAAAATGGAAACCAAGGTAATAAAAATACAGAAAATGGAATTGAAAATAGAACAATATCCTCCCAAGACTTGAACAATAATATTGTCAAATATTATTTTAATATTCCAGTTAACCTACGAAATAACGAAACACAGTTCCATACTTACCGTAGTTACACAGCTGTGCTCGAGAATCTATCTCATATTGTCAATAATTCCAGGTTAACAAACATACAATCTTTCCTTAGAATTTATCATAATACCAGCTACCTATATCGATTGTTTTATTTATTTGGGATCTCAAACAAAGACAAAAAAATATTGATTTTGATAAAGTTGTTTTTTTTTATCAAAATCATTAAGATTCATACGTGATTCACATTTACAATATTATCGTTTACGTTTATGAAAGAAATAAACATAAATATTTAGTCATTTTGTTATCATCTTCAAGTATAAGCATGTTATTGTCTGACAGCTACTTAGTTATAGAGATATCATAACTATCTTTATCTTTCACGTTTTATCTGCCTCAAGTCACGACTGATGACGAAGTCTTTCTCGTGTCGGTAGTTATTTCAACAAGTTACAAGAATATTTCAGACACTTGGCAAATGAGTGCTCGACCGAAAGTCTATGAATGTCACGACGCTTTTTTATATTTGTTCGCTATTTGAAATTTTAGGGGTTCCGATGTTCAGAAAAATCTTTATAGACTGATGGATGATATTCTCTTTCGTTTAACAATATCAGTTTAATTTTATTATTCACTAATCAATATAGCAGAAATATTTTTTTTGTATCTAGATGCCACTTGACACTTCTCGTTTTTCTTTAAATTCATGAAGATGAAAGGTTTTCGGTGAAAAGTGTTTTCGCATATAAGCTTACGGTGCTATTTCATCTAATCCCACTACGTAATGACTGCATATCGCTTAGATAGCCTTCGCAGCCGTGACTGTCGTCGTAGTGACTGGCTAGCTTTTTACAGGATCGCTATCTTTTGTCGCAGATTTCGATAGAGGTGACACAGGAAACATTAAATACTGTTCGTAATAGAGAAATCTCTAGAGCGTCTACAAACTATGTAGACGTTCTGCAAAATGATTGCTGATCATCATCATCAACTACAGCCTGACTTCGCCCATTTACTGCTGTGCATTGACTTCTCTTTTCTTGTGCAAACTTTACGATTTTTCCTCTGAGGCTCTAGACGAAGAAGTCGTGTTATTCTGTCGGTGAAACGATGGTCGAAATGTCAAGATTTTTGGGATTCACTTCGTGGTGTTTCAATATCGCGTGTCAATCTCACATATTCAATATCGCTGACAGAATGTCATATTTGTTAAAAGGTTCTATAGTAAAGTGTCAGGGTTTTGTCGAATTATCATCGAGATTAAAAAATAACTAAGTCGCGGAAGTGCGTGATGTCCCCTTTATGACATACACATGCCATGCGTAGCGTGATTCCATTACATTTTGCGTGGTCACCTTAAAACTCACATTTGAAAACTTTCAAGAGTCCAAGAGATACCTACATATACAGAAATAAGCTTACTAAGCAACAATGCCCGTTCAGTAGCATATAACGACACTGCAATATAAATCAAATAAATATAAACTCATCATTCGTACTTTAAAACTTACGTCGCAAAATAATGTAGACTTATTGTAATTCCCTTAGACTGCCTTTCGCACCAACGACCCTATCCTCCGCGAACTGAACATTTTCAGTCAGAGTCGCAGAACTTTGAAGTTCTTTAGTCACATCGCTAGATTTAAAGCTCGCTAGTAAAAATTTATTTAAAGCAGCTTTTTGGAATACCTACTTCAGTGCGATAGCCGTCTCATCGAATTTTGTTTCATCGAATCCGTGTATCAAGACCTTTTTCTCTAGAGCGCCTGGTGGTATAATACTCAGAACGGATCTTTGTGTCTCTGAATTGGCTGCAAGAGCCTGCGCAGTAGCTATTTTTGTGTCAATATTGAGAGCAGTGGTGGCCCAGTGGTTACGGTCCCGACTTACGAGTTGTAGGTCGTGGGTTCGAACCCGAGCAGGCGCATTACTTTGTGTAATTTATTTCATCACCACTGTTCTCAAAACGGTGAAGGCAAACATCGTGAGGAAACCTGCATGTCCTAGAACCAATAATTCAAAGACATGTGACATCTACCAATCCACACTGGGCCCGCGTGGTGGATTTATAGCCCACTCCCTCTATGAGAGGAGGCCTGTGTCCCAGCAGTGGGAACTTTAAAAGGCTGATGATGATTGAAAGTGAAGATAGCATTGTATAACTGTCTCTTTCACTCGCTTACGTTTGTCTCATCAACTTATCTCGCTTACTCTATGCAGTTAAACTGTTTCTTGCGCAATTGTTGACAGAGCGAACTTCAGAGACACAAAGATCCGCTATGAATTTAATGTTGAAATTAATATCATGTACTCAGGGCTGCAATTTCTTGGAGCTATGAAAAATTCAAACTTCTAGATCAACGCAATCAAAAGAAACGGCCGTTTATGACGCATATTTGACACTCGCATGGACCTCCCATTTGACCTAGAATCATGAAATTTGGCATGAAGCAATGTGTTTTATCACAAGTAAAGGAAAAATCCGAAAACCGTAAATTTGTACCTAAATAAAAAAAATGTTACTAACTTATCTGACCCCATATTCAAAAACCATTTACATAACAACTTTTTTGGGTGCAAAAAAGGCCAAAAAATTTATTAATTATTACTTTTATTATTTACAGCAACTGTCGTCCCCTGGCAAGGTGAAGTTCACTGACCCCAAAGAGGCAGCGAAGCGCGAGGCTAAGGCGTTATATGAACAAGGTGTGGACATCATCATCCTGCTGTCGCATTGTGGACTTCCAGTCGACAAGTAAGTAAATCTTCACACCGGCTTCTGAAATTATGTAGGTAACATTGTTTTTCACTTTGTTTTGATTTTTAACCCCCGACGGTAAAAGAGGGATGTTATATGTTTGACGAGTGTACCTGTGTAATTGTGTGTGTGTCTGTTGCATCATAGCTCCTAAACGGATAAACCGATTTTAATTTCGTTTTTTTTTAATATTTTCTTGATCGAGAGTGTTCTCAATTATGTTTGATGAAAATCGGTTCAGCTGTTCAAATGTTAAAGGCGTTTTACTGTTTGTAACGGGGTATTTTCACAAGATATTGCGTCATAATTACGTATTCAATAGATTGTCGATCGAAGCGTGTATACTATCTAGGTACTAGATAAATTATGTTACTTCTCTATCTCTTTAGAGTTAACTCATCCCTTTCTAACTATTGTAATTATTTCTATGGTGCTACCATGCCCTAACCCATACGCACAAAAAATGTTGGGAAAGCTTTCATTGTGCGTAGTGTGCGTACAGCTATGAAGTGGAATTCCCGGCGTCTGTGTTGTGGAGAGTTAATAGTTTACTTTTAGGCAAGCGTGCTACAACGTCGACCATATTATCATCGCTTACTATCTGCTGAGATAGTGTTCTAACGCGAGCCTATCAAAAATAAAAATACTCTTATAGCCATCCAGAACTATACTCAAAAATTTCCTCAACGATATCCTCGTTCTTCCGCATCAAATACTTCCTGATACTACAATAATAAAACACTCTTAACTCCACATGATAAGAAAATAGCATCCCATTCTACTATACAAACAGTTTTATCAGGCGTTGTATCTGAGAATCCATTGTCCTGTCACAGACAATAACGAGACACGACGATAAAATTGCTCAATTAGACCATAAGTACCGGACTTTGATGCTGAGGTATGAACGGAATAATGGTGCATTGTATTTTTGTTTAGTCGGATGATCAACGTTTGATGACGTAATAGTCTGGATCATTTATTGAGTGCTTCTAACACAAGATTTGAGTGGAGCATGTTTATGCACGAGAGCAGCAAGCGAAGCGAGAGCCAGTAAGAATAGCCAGCGTTGTGAACTCACTGTTGTTGGCATGAATGAGTATTGGGCGTACTCGCACGATGAAAAAGTTCCTCAAAGCGAGCAAGCAAAGTGAGCCCCGTCCATAGAGGTAGCCAGTATATTTGGCCTACGAGCTATTGAAACGCGATTACAAATGGTCGGAAAGAGCGAAGTAAGCTGGCTTTTGGGCGTAGAAGTTAGTAGTTTAGGCTAGTTTGTTTTTTTTTGAACGGACTCTAGGAATTCCTTCCTGTATCTTGGGTGCACAAACATTTAAACTCACAAACACAAGACACCCAGATCCAGAAACAACTATCTGTAGGCCATACAAATTTTTGTTTAGTGCGAGAATCTAACCCGCGCAGCAGCCGAACGCTTAACGACTACGCCAACCGTGTCGTCAGAGTTGCATTCATAAACATAAATCTAACTAGATGACGCGATTGTATGTACTTCGCGTGCCTAAAAACGGGATAAAGTTATGACCAATGATCGTAATCTGAACTTTTCATTTAGCATTATCGTCACCGGAAATCCACCGAAATCTAGAAAAATGCCTTTTTATGCCATATTGAGCTGCAAAGAATGTATAGAAAAAGTTGGCTGGGGCATTGGAAATGTTTTCTTTAATTGGTAAGTAAATTTGTTTTTAAATTATTTGTAAAAACGTAGGAAGCTTGGTTTTCATACAGATAGAGGGGCTTGCGTTATCTAGTGAGATTTATGTCTGTGGTTGCATTATTTCTTTTCGTAATTCAAGCTTTCTTCAGTTGTAAACATATATTTCTAATCTGATTTGCGGCCGACATGAGGTATCTGAAATTATTTTACTACGAGTATTTCAAACTCTTAATGCTTCTTAACCCTGTATTGGTATAAACATGTTTGTTGTTTCTTGTTAGGTTCAGTACTACATCAGAATTACCGTTTTGGCTCAACACATTTTCGCGTTATACTAATATTGAATATACATTTCGAGCGTGTAAATAGAGGATCGTGTGAGGTGACGTCATTGGCAAATTTTTAAAGCTGATCAAATATGGCTTTCAAGTAAACAAGCAACAATTTTGAGACATTTTATTTAAACTTGGATGCATTTAGGCATGACTTGGTTCTTAGTCTACCTAACCACCTTGGTTTCGTTTTCTCTAAAAACCACGTAAGTAATAAGGAAAAGATAAGAATAAGAAGAATAAAAAACATTTATTCGACACAACACAATTACACAACACACCAGCAACAATAACAAAGAAAAACATAACACGTAATGTAATTAGTAAACTTTGCTAACAATCGTTGCAAGGTTCTAGCTAAAGCAAACTGTCTGTTGGTATTTAGGTCGTCACGGATGATAGACTGTAATATAGCGCATAAATAGCTACTTACCGATTTCATTGTGTTGTTTTTTAGGGTTCCGTACCCAAAGGGTAAAAACGGGACCCTATTACTAAGACTCCGCGCTCCGTCTGTCTGTCTGTCCGTCTATCACCAGGCTCTATCCCATGAACCGTGATAAAATGTTGAAAGTTAAATCAGTTGTAATTGCCACAGATGATGTATTTCTGTTGCCGCTATAACAACAAATACTAAAAACGCAATAAAATAAATATTTAAGTGGGGCTCCCATACAACAAACGTGTTTTTTTTTGCCATTTTGTGCAATAATGGTACGGAACTCTTCGTGCGCGAGTCCGACTCGCACTTGGCTGGTTTAGAAATTATCCTGTTCAAGGTACATTTCAAACTATTTTAAGGCGTTAAACATTTAAATGGCGGTAAACGTTGATTTGTTCTGATTTTGCTTCGAGTTTTTGCACAACTTTCTGAAAAAAGGAATAGTTTCTTATTCACCTCATGGTTCATTCTGTTTCGCCTACGATTTAATTTGTTACTACAAAGTAACATTCTTTTACTTTGTACAACAGGCCGAGTGTATTTCCGCCCAACTTTCTGAAAAAAGAATAAGTTTCTTATTCACCTAAAGTTACATCCTGTTTCACCTACATTATCATTTGTTTCTACAAAGTAAAAGTATGGTACAACCGGCTGAGTGTACAAGTATACCACAGGGTTACAGATCATGACTTTAGATCTCTGACTGGCAAGAAAGAAAAGAACAAATTAAGAATATTTACTTGTCTTATGTAGTAAGGAGAGGGCGGACCGCGCGTTTTTCTGACGCCACAATGTGGTCATACACACAGGTCATGGTAGACCAAAAGCCATACCACGCGGTCGGTTACCTTCAGTAGCTGTTGTGTGCGTGTGTTACGATAAGGTGTAACACAAGGACCGCCGAGACTACGGTGTGAGATGAGGAACTGACACCGTCTAACATTACACTAGAAGCCGACGCAGCATATTTCGTGTGACCGGGGAGCAGCATCCGTACCGAGGACAGGCATGTCAGGCATTCTCGGTACGCTTGTACGACCGTCTATGTATATCACCTAAAATTAGAATTAGATTATTGTAATTTTAATATATACATTAAAACTAAGTTTAATGAATAGAATAACTTGGATTTATTTGCAACCTCCGGCTTCAGCCTTCTTAATTCGAAATGCCGCGTATAAACAATTTGGCATAAGCATTCGGACAGCCGTATCTTTAGTATTTAAATCTTTTAGTCTAAGATATTCTGGTATGTTTTGTTCTTTATTAAACTTACTTTTCATGAATGATATTTGATAGTAGAAGGGCTGAAGGGTTGCATGGAAATAAATTGAAAAATCATTCATAAAAATCAGGTTTTATCAAAACCAAAGTTCCTACAGCTTATTGCAGTCGGATCTCATGCTATATAGGTATAATATTATTCAGAATTTCTTAATACCTTTCAAAACATTTGTTCACCAGGGAGATAGCCCGTGAAGCAGCGGAGCATATTGACATCATAGTGGGAGGACACACGCACTCCTTGCTCTGGAACGGCGAAGCTCCTAGCGGGGAGCCCGTAGAAGGAACCTATCCAGTCTTCGTTGAAAACTCCGCTGATAAGAAACATCAGGTAAATAACAATATAATAATATATAATTGTTTTGTTTTTTATATTTATACTAGCTGTCCCGCGGCTTCGCTCCCGTCAACTGGCTACAAACCTACCTACCTACCCATCTACCCTACCAACTCTACATACTTGATTGTTGCGTAACTGAAACCGTTTACGCAGTGCACGCAACGGAAGCTATCAAAAAGGAATAATTTTTACCGTTTTTACAACATTTTTCATTTATGCTCAGCTCCTATTGGTCGTAGCATGATGTAATATAGCCGAAAACCTTCCTCGATAAATGGACTATCCAACATAAAAAGATTTTTTCAATTCCAACCAGCAGTTCCTGAGATTAGCGCGTTTAATCAAACAAACTCTTCAGCTTTATAATATTATATATAATATATAGTATATTGCAATGATATTCAAATAAACAGAGACGTTATACACTCACAAAACAATTGAAAAAAGTGTGCCGCACATAGCGGCAGGACACATACACACTTTTCATTCATCTAACATTAAAAAATAATTATTTGAATCAATAAATAAATAAATTACAAATACACACGATGGCATTTATTTTATTTTGTTTTTGTTTCAACAAAGCCTATCGCTCTTCGCCATGCGTGACATAAACTAAAGGTCACAATTGTGACCTATTCGAGTCTTCAAAATGCGCGCGCTCATAACATATCTGTTAATTTGAACATCATTGGTATATTGTGATACACAGGTGGAAAGTACTACTACACACCCGTGTATCACACGACGTTTTCAATGTCAATACAGTTGTGGGAAATAGTAAAAACAAATCAAAGAATTAAATTTGTAAAAATACAGAAAATGGCGCCTTTTGCAACTGGGCATATTTTTTTTACAACGAAAACAGCCTAAACAGCCTATTCGATTTTTGAAAAATGTTGTGTGAAATGACAAAATAATTAAATTAAAACTCGTAATTAAATATATTAAACAACCATTTAAAAGACTTTTGAGAATTCAATGCTAAAACGTACGGAATCTAATTTTTCGTCGTATAAAATCTATCCTATTTTATTCTATATATGAAAACTCCTTGCTACTAAACTTTTTTAAATTGACTTATAAATTTAAAACACAACTGCAAAACTAATGATCGAGCTCGTAAACAAAAGTCACGACCGCGTAATAGAAAGATGCCTATGCAAAAGATTTAACTTTCGAATCATAATTATAGCCTCTGAAAGTACGCCATGTTTAACAACTGTATTGAAAAATTATTTTTTGATTTTATTTATTTACATAATTTAAGAACTACTAACACTATCGTTAAGGGTTTAGTTTTCAAAATCTATTACCACTGTTCTTGTAATGTAATGTTTGTATGTCGTTTTGTGGCAATTAAATACTTTTCATCACACTTGCACGTAAAAAGTATCTAAACAAGGTTAACTTGGCCGTAAAGCCCCATATAAAACCTTCGGGCTTTCTTTTTGTCATGAAACCCTAGGGCGGTAAGTAATATTTTTCTAATTTATGGCACAGCATACAGGTCATGCAAGTTCAAGCAAAGAGTTTACACGCAATTGAAAAATTGTCTTAAAATGTTATCTAAACAGGAATGTTATCTTTGCAATCTCGCTACATGTTACTTAAATACTCAACTAATGTTCTTAATAATCGATTTTAATAGTTATAGTATGAAAACGTCGAAATTATTTAATACTTTTTACACTCCGTCATGGCTGTATACCTACGTAAGTATTTGCCCTTAAAGTTTCTGAAAGAAACACTGTATAATCTATGGTTCGCCAACCCCTTAAAAAAAAATTCACGTTTTTCGTAATAACAGCTGTGCTGACTGACTTGTGTATTAAAGCTATAATTCATAATTATTACTCGCAAATGTGATGAAAAACGTTGTATGTATCACGGGCGGTACGGGAATTACGAACCTCGACTCAGAAAGCCCTCAGTCTTCGACTTAGGGCTTCTACTAGAGCCTCGATCGTAATTCCTTACCTACCGCCCTTAATACACAATGTACTATTTCAACCCACTTGCTCATAAAGTGAGTCTAATTTCACCGCAATTGGTTTGTTGAACCAATTTTTTTTTTGTTAAAAATTGAAAGATCATACATAAATTTATATACAAAACTATTTTTAGTTTTTTTTTATTCGCTGTAATTACAAAGAAATATCAAATTGAATAGTTTTTCTTGAATCCAGTACCGAAAACACATCGACAGTTCCCGAACAAACCCGAGCCCGAGTGACGTCAAGATGTTAATTTTTACTCATTGTAGCACATAGCTGATACAGTGTTTTGACTTTTAACCGATTCAATCTTGTTACTATCGTCAATATATTGATGAAAATCAAATATATTGATCAAAAATATTGATCCTTAAATGTTATGTGCTTGTTTCATACCATTATGAACAAATACTATAAAAAAATCCCCATTATATGTGAATCGCGCAAGAGCTCACTATAGCAATCTATACTTACTAAAGTTTTGAGAAATGTTCTATGTCTTACTAGAATCCAACTAGAACATGTTAATTATTATGTTATCTTGTTCTAATTTAGTATTAGATTCGTATTATTATCTTACTTTGATCATTACAGACTGAGTTAAGTAAATTTTTATGGGAACTGTCGTGCAAAATTGACATTGTTGTTTAATTAGTAACTTGAAAACATGATTTTTTGTTTATGGAGACATATTCATTATTTTATTTTCAAATGATAGATATAGGCGTAAAACTAATATTTCTGTTTGAATTGTGAAAATCGGTCAACGTGTTTAAGAGATATTTATTGAAGAATTAGTGTAAAAACATCTACCAAGTTAATATTTTCACGTTTTTGTTCTACATAGTGTTTGTAAATATATAATATAGATATTAGTGTTTAATATTATTAAGAGATATGTGAATAATGGAAATTACAGAACATTTTAAGGATTTTGTGCAAAAAAAATAATATAAATAAAGGCTGCACAGATTTCGGGTTTTTTGATATCCAAAGTCGAATTTTCGTGCAAATCGTGTTTGTTCACTTTTTGTTTTACACCAATATCACCTACCCATATGTGAAAACGATTTCGTTATGACAATTTTGTTTCTAAATGTACCTAACTACCTGGTAAACAACAATAACAAACACCGGTCCACTAACACGTAATATTCATTACCACTACTTTATTTATGCTCAAAACTGCCAAATCGTCCATCACGTGGGTATATTAACGAAATCAGCCTTTAAGAATCCTTTATCAAACATGACTAAATAAAATTTGCTGTTAAATAATATTTTTGCACAAATTTTCGGATATTTTAGTCAATTCACGTGTAGTTGACACTGTAGTACAAAATTCCTTGAACGTTATGACGTCACCAACATGGCGACCAATTATGGCCCTTTCGTATAGACAGGTGGTTCTTTTGAAAATTTTATCGATTTTCAATTGCTTATAAAAAAATGAAAAAATAATTTATGATATGTAAAGTTACAAAATAAATTTTTAAAATCGTATTTTTTTTTTAATTCAACAACCCAATTAGGCACATAATGACACCTGTAATCAAACTGTGGCTTTTTCATTCACGAGTGAGTTATACGAGTAGAGTTTTTTTTTAAATTTATTGGTTGAGTTGCTTTGTTCTTAAAAAGTTTCGATACAAGAAATATCGTGCTCAATAGTACAAATAAATTAATGTACCTATTGTTTGCTCATTTCATGCAACTTTGTATTTAAATAGATAATTTCAACTTGTACGTGTTTATTTATAATTAAATAAAACTTTCACTCAAATATAACTTTTGTTTTTCTCTGTAAAACTTGAAATTCCCCATTCAGTACGTGGCTAAAACGCTATCAGCAAAAAGCAAAAAAAAAGAAAGTTCTTTCTTTCAGTCTATGGCCGATCGCCATTGTTAGATGCGCGCACTTAGGAAAATTGATTAATTTTGCCCAACATTTTCAAAATTTTCCAAAAAATTCAAAACTCGTTTTCACTGTTGGAAATATTTTTTTTGTATTATTTTCTTCACAAGTGTGTTGAAAAAAGTCGTATGATACAAGAATGTATTGATGATTACCGCACTCGACTCTCTTAAGACCCTCACCTAACGGCTCGGGTCTCAATGGCGCCTCAGCGGTAATCACCAACATTACACACTTGTACCATAATGTACTATTTTCTTTCTATCTTTCTTTAAATACACCAGCCTGTATCTGTCCCATTGCAAGGCAAAGGCCTCCACTCATATAGACAAGGCTTGATCGCTAATCACCAATTTTGCTCAAAGTGGGTTGTCCACCCGGCTATCGAAATTAAACCATTATTCTGCCGCCTGCTGACTTTTGTTGCCCTTCAATGCCACTCGTCGCATCGCTGCGATAGCGATAGTATCATCGTGTAATGACACATTTGTAGAGTTAGTATAGAATGAAGTGGCAGGATGATAATATCGCCGCGATAATCTTGCAGGTGGATGTGGCGTCAAAGTGGTCTTTGACAAAACTAAAAGCCCAGTTTCTATGATAAAATTTAAATTAGATACGTTTAGGATACTATGAGCATGAAGTAATAAAAATAATAGTTAAAAACAAAAAAACACGCTTTGAAAAGCCAAACTAAAAATCAGATAATGATTTTCAATAAATTGAAAATGAAAATGTATTTATTTAAAAAGCACCCCACGCTTTAATACATATTTTTTTTGTTAATCACACTTTTCTTAATTAAAAATTTATTGAAAATTATTTTCTACTTTTTAGTTTGGTTTTCTATTAAAGTCTATTAAAGTATTATTTAGTTTTTTTTAAGTATTATTTATTTTTAACTTTTTAGTTTAATCGCTAATCCTGAAGATCATGGTAAGGATAATGGGCCAAACTATTTAAATTATTTCATTGTCATAGGTCCTTGAAAATTGTGCAAAGTTTGAGACTAATCCGACGTTTTGAAGGGTGTGAAAATCACGTTCAAAGATTCCGTTACATAGATTCATGATACATACATACCAAGCTAATAAAAACTTGTTAATAAATACTAAACAGCACAGATAATATTATAATACTATAGTATGAACAGTCTACCACAAAGTGGACCGATGACTTAGTGAAATCCGCAAGAATTCACTCTATGTGCGACCTATATGACAGGTAGTTGTGGCGACGTTAGGGGGATGTCTAAATCCAGCAGTGTCTTTTAAACTGAAACGATGATGATGATGAATGTTATCCTTCTCTTCCAGGTACTAATCGTACAAGCCTCAGCGTTCACCAAGTACATGGGCAACCTGACGGTCTACTTCGACTTCCGCGGAGACTACGTCAGTTGGGAAGGCAACCCTCTGTTCCTCGACCGATCTATACCTGAAGGTAAGATTTTTCGTTTCATCATCACCATTTCATATATATATATCGTAGGATCATCTTCATTTCAGCCGAAAGACGTCTACTGTTGAATATTGGCACATTGACCTGTCCCGTGCGTCTCGTATCCATCCGATATTCCGATATATTCCGATATCTCATTCGTTTCACCTAGTGGGAGGCCTTCCAACGCAGCGTTTACTGATTCGCGGTACACTAGAAATTTTCGACCCCACTGACCATCCGTTCTGTGAGTAAGTTCTTTTGTTTTACAAAAACAAAAATATATCTGTGTCCCAATTAGAATCTTTAACTTCATTTGGGCTGAGAAAGTGGGTTTCAAACAAATAAAAGTTACTTAATTGAATACAATGTGTTTATATAAACAATAAAAGCAACCAAGACAACTAATTAGGTACGTACTTACAATATGAATACTATTCGTTGATTCACGAAACTGATTAATATTATATATAGAATATTACTAACCAGTTTCTTGACGTTCTGAGGCGATGAAGTAACTAGGCCTAATCGTAGCCAAATCAATATCATCACTAGAGGATTTGGATGAAACTTGGACACATGGCTAGACCATGCCTTGGACTAGGATATAGGACAACATCATAATTATCCCGTTAACTCCTTTGGGTTAAAACACTTTTCACGATTTTACGAGTTTGCATAAGCAAAAGCCTAATTAAACGTAGGGAAGCGTAAATATGACGTAGTATTTCTTAATTATACATTATAATAATCTTACTTCTAACTATAATCACACTTAACACTATATATAATACTAGCTGACCCCCGCGGCTTCGCTACCGTCTACTGGCTACCTACCTACCCTATCCTGCACTACATACCCTGTCCAACATACCCTAATTACCCTATCCTATCTACCTATCTACATACCTACCTACCCTATCTACCTACCTACCAATTTGTTAAACTATTTATTTGAATAAGAATTAATCCTGCAATACGAATGTAACCAACTTTAGTTGTTACCGGCGATCTAAATACATTTTAGAACACAAAAGCTGCTACTGTGATAGTTATATTTTCTTAGAGACTTTTTTGTAGATAATATTGAGTACCTACTTTACTCATGTAGTACATCATTTTTATGTTCTACATAGTATTATATATTTTATATCATCAATAGTTTTCTCAGCGCACGCTAAATATTTTTTTATTTGTTATCCCAAGGGAACCCTTGGGATAAGAAAACACTGTTCACGCAAGCGAAGCCGCAGGCAGAAGCTATTTGTAAATATAATTAGCAAGCAACACTATCAATGATAAGTTGAAGGTTATATATTATTAGCTCAACGTTTAAATAGCAGTTTGTCTGACTATTAATATAAATTGACATCGTCGATAACCTTTAGAGTGACGAACTTGTCATTAAAAATGGCACAAAAGTGCTCTTGCCTGTCGGTCAATCAAATTTTTTTTTTTTTTTGTTTTGTTTACTGGACCGATTTTGACGGGACTTTCACTGGCAGATAGCTGATGTTAGAATGAGTTACTTAGGCTTCTTTTATTTTTAGAAAAGTGAATAAGGGTTCCGCGTAAAAAAAATATAAACATTATTTTTTCAGACCTCACAATAAAGGCAAAGCTAGCACCCTACGCTAAGCGAGTCCACGAGGCGGAGAACGTTCCCGTGGGCTCTACGGAGAACACCATGCGGATTGATGACTGTGTGTTCGGAGAGTGCACCATTGGAGACATGCTGGTGGACGCTCAGCTCGAGTTCGTGAGTAAATACTTTGTTGCCTAGCAGGTTACCGTGCTTTATATTAGTTATTAAAACGTTCCCGTGGACTCTACGGAGAACACCATGCGCATTGATGACTATGTGTTCGGGAAGTGCACCATCGGATACATGCTGGTGGACGCTCAGCTTGAGTTCGTGGGTAAACCATAGTCATAGTACGATCACGGTATGTCATAGCAAGGTGCTAGTACGGAGATGCACGATGTCAGTACGGTCATATATGACCATGGAGCGGTCATAGTACAGCCCCAGAACGGTCACAATGCAATCATATTACGGTCATACAACAACGTGCCCTTTGATGAATGCATATTCGCAGAGGGCACCATCAAGGACATGCTGGTGAACGTTTAAGCCTAATTAAGGCTAATATACTGCTATATTATATTCAAAGCGATTTTACGAGGCGGAGATCATTCTAATAGGCTGTACGGAGAACACCATGCCGATGGATGACAGTGTTTTTGTGGAGTGCACCATTGGAATGCCCATTGGAATATGCCCATTATATCCACTTCTCTTTTCACTCTTCTTTTTTCTTTTTATTTTTTGATTTCTCTACCCCACTGATCTGCTTTACAAATCCTGCAACGTGATGACTGTTCGCCAGCTTTTCATTATGCACTCAGTTTTAAAACAACACACCATGCTTTCCTATAACGCCAAATCCATAAATAATAAGAGACGAAATGACATTGTCTGCGTTTCTAATGCATCCTCAAAATATGTCTTTGTAAATAGATTCTTTACATTCTTAGGCCCATTTCTGTACAATAGATTAAATAGAAAATTAAGTATGTATAAATTAAACTATTTTAGCTGTAAAAAGACTATTCTTGAACATCTACTTAGCATATCTTACGGAGAGACAGAAGATCTCCTGACTGTAACAAAATAATAGTTTTGCTGTGTTTTTAATTTAAGTATTCATTTACCATACCCTTTGTTAATTTATTATTTTTATAAGTTTTAAGCACTTTATATCCTGAAACACAGGTTCAACCTAGTTCAGGCAAATAAGAAACTGTCTTCTTTTATATTTTAAGATATTTTACTGTAAAATATGCCTTATGTTATAAATAAACGATATTATTATTATTATTATTATTATCCTGCTGGTGGACGCTCAGCTCGAATCCTTGAGTAAATCCTATGTCTTGGTTCGGTCATGGTACTTTAACACTACGGCATAGTAAGGTCGTAGTTCGGTCACGACACGATACAGTCCTAGTATGGTCACAGTACGTAGATGGTACGGTGGTAATACGGTCATAGGACGGTGATATAGAAAGGTCACAATGCGGTCATAGTACAGCTATAGTAAGTTAATGGTTATGGGCCAAGTACTTTTTTAATACGGTCATAGTATGGTCATGGTACATTCATAGTATGGTTAAATTATTGTATTTTTATATAACTTCTTCCTTTTTATGCATGCCGTTTTTATTTAATTTTAAAATATAGTACTTTTTGATTTAAATAAAATATGAATTGTTAGCGCCTGTCTTATTAGTTTTGTAAGATTCATAAATATTCTGCGGAAAACGTCGTTGGTCACACTGTTTAGTATTTTTTTTTATTTATACTGTAATGTGTAACCATTTGTTTTTCCTAATAAAAATAATAAAATAAAATTACATTCATAGTACGGTCATTGCAGTTAGATACTTTGTACACTCCAGAATGCAAGAGTGAGCGACTCGAGCTCGAAGCATGTAAAACACATTATATTAGAGCTTTTACCAATGTAGGGCAGGTACCGGTTCTGGCTATTAGGAGGCTAAAAAAAATGAAGTGGTTCCATTTGAAACCGCAAGAGTATCGTATTGCGATGCTTTGTTTTTAATAAGCAAAATAATGTCGACGATCAATCGGCCACACTGGCCCATCGTCAAGTCCGAGCTTGATTAAATAGCTAAAAAAATTACATAACAATACTTTCACAGTTTTGTTTTTAACCAATTCACAAAGTAAATATTATAATCATGACTGTTTTTTTTTCTTCAGGCCAAGACGCAAATATCTTCATCTCCTCACCATATCTTATCATTCATCCAACGCGGTAATATCAAGTCTTCGATTATGCAAGGAAGTGAGTATTTGTTTTGTTTTTCCCATCAGCAAAATGCCTAGCGCATATTATTTACCAGTACAAGCTTTAATCTGCAGTGACATCAATATCGCCATAAACGTACCAGAAAACTAACCTGATTTAACTTAAATCCTATATCGGGTAAACAAAGCAAGAAATCCGCGCGACTGGCGACAGCAACTATCGTACAGTTACCTAACGGACACAACACCCGTCTGATCGAAGGATCCTCCCTTTTCAATGTAGGATTAGAGTCTTCAACATGAGGAATTGAGTGGAAATTCCTCCTTGTTTATCTCTAGAAGATTTATTTATCTGTAAGACATTTATTTATCAAAATCAAAACATTTTATTTCAACTTAACCATTAAGGTACTTTTGAAAAGTAAAAAAAAAGAACTAATTGCACATTCGCAAGCGTCAGTAGGTCTCTATAGAGAAGGAAATGCAAGAAACTTGACGGACACTCTTGTCAATCAATAAGTTATAATTATAAGAATTTATTTACATCATTCACAATATGTCCATTAAGGCATTAAGTCCGACCTTGTGCAGTATTTTTAATGCTGCAAAGTTTTCATAAGTAAATGAAAACTTTATGCAGCATTAAAAATAATGCAAAAGGTCGGACTTAATGCCTGTGACATTTTCTACCAGTCGACCTCGAGTCGATGGGTACATCCTAAGGTTGAAAATGCAGATAATTTGAACTGTGAATAATTACATACATAACAGTAGATCTATTCAATGTGTGCTGGTGTGTGTGTGGGTGACACTAAAATAAGTAACATCATGTACCAGTTCCTTCTGACTAAAAGTTATCGTATAAGTTGTAGTGCTTTCAATTGTTTCATCTCTTTCCAGCAATAACCGAAGGCTCAATATTTGAGCTGCTACCGTTCAACGACCGCGTGGAGCTATACGAGTTAGAAGGAAACTATGTACGTCAGGCGCTGGAGAGGAGTGTCAGCGATGCTTGGGCCTACAGCCCTTTCAAAGGACCCTGGTTACTGCAGGTTGCTGGTAAGAGTTTTCCTTGATTTTTCTGCTTAAACCCACCTGCAATAGGGATGCTTCCTGGGTAAAACAATGATAATTCTATTTAGTCCGTCAGATTATATTGGACCGGTTTTTTTTTGCTTTATCAAATCACTAGTGGACGCCTAGCGGTTTCACCCGCGTATTGCCCGTTTCCGTGGAATATAGGGATAAAAATAACTAGGTCACTCGGGCGTAGTGTAGCTTCCCAAAGGTGAAAAAAAAATTGAAATCGGTCCAGTTTTTTTAAGTTTATTAGTTACATACAAACATACAAATCTTTTCTCTTTATAATATAATTATTATATTATTAGTATTATTTTAGAGTACAGATTAAAAATTGACAAAGATAAAGCAAATCAATGTTCAGAAGTGGGGCTTGTGACATCACTTGTTATTATAAAGTGTTCCAACGCGTGACGCCACACGATATTTCAACGCACTGTATGTCGTCACTTTATGTTTACGTGTCAAAAGTTAATTGATCTCAGGTCATTCAGATCAGGTTATTAATCTAACTGGCGGACAAAAAAAATATTTTTGAACGCTTGGTCAACGCTTGGCAGAACGGTTGGTCGTTGGGGCTGAAAAGTTCTGAAGTGGTGACCGCGAACCGGCACACGCAGCGTTGGAAGTTCTCCTACTGTGTGGTCCGGTGGCCAAGTTAAGGCTTCAAGAGTTCTCTGGATGCGAGACGAACGGGACCGGTCAATATGGCAACACTTACGGGAGCCCTGTTTCAAGCAAGGTTTGGTTCGAGGTGGCCCAGGAAAAAAATACCCGGATAGATTTGTGGGAAGCACAGGCGTATCGCATAGGCGTGCGACCGCTCACAATAACGGCCGAATTTGACTTCGTTATAGGGCAGACTATTTCAGGACCAACTTAGTGGCGTTATTTGAACATATGCTCATGTTATCTTATAATATTTGGCCTATGCGAAGCCAGGGTGGTTCGCCAGCTACAATATGAGTCTGTGCAGTTTTATTAAAAACTTCTCCTCTTTCCAGGGCTCCAAGTGACTTACAACGTAACCCTCCCCGAAGGACAGCGCGTGACCTCCTTATTGGTTGGAGACAGCGCTGTTCCAATGGATGACAGCGAAGTGTACCTGGTGACGGCACCCACCTATCTCTCTGATGGGGGTGATGGCTTCTCTGTAAGTATTGTCATGACCAATAAGAGTTTCTCCCTGGCAATCCGGAATTTTAAAGTTAGCGGTGTGACACCCCTGTTACTAGGAAGCTACTGTTACCGGTCTTGTCGAATTGCCGAACCATCGGGCAATGAGAATGAGAGAATTTCACTGATGGTTAGTCTCCACTGCGATTGTTCGTCAAGCGCTCTAGATAAAATGCCATTTTATCGATGATAACGATTATCAAAAGATCAAATGTTTTATTAGAACGGAATTGGCCACGTGAAATTTGGGTAGCGCATATCAATCCCCCACCTTTGGATTTATTCATTTGATGCACGTGCTATTCGATAATGATGGAATCATTAACGGATATCACGTGCAAAATTCTGTTGGAATGAGTATTACCTTCCTACTGGCAAAAGCTAGTACAATAATACATTGATGTTTTATTGCAGATGTTCAAGAACAAGAAGAACTCTAGGGACATTGGCCGCGACCAAAAGATTCTCGAGGCCTACATCAAAAGGCATTCTCCTTTGAAAATCAAAACTAACGGCAGGATCGTTATCCACAGTTGACTGACTTAATTTAAAATTTTAATAAGTATATTTCCTGCGTAAAAAAATATCTATTTAGTCCGTCAGTTACTCGTAGATTATCCATAAATATTAGCAAAGATAAAAAGCACCAAGGTTAAGAAGTGATGACGTGTGACGTCTTTTCTAGGTGTACCAAAGTGTGACTTCAAGCGAATATCAACGCGTTGTCATAATTTTTTTACTTACTTGACAAAAGAAAAATATACATATCTAATATTTTTTTGTAATATAACTGACAGACAAAGTAGAATTTTTCAGGAATCCACTCTATGTAAAACACAGAGGAGTGAAGTTATGTAATGCCAATATAGGCACACAACCGATCTCTAAACTTTGGTAAAGGCTCAAGAGGCTCATTTTTAAGGCCCACGTACACATCAGTCACGAGACCGCCAAGTCGCTGTTCAGTCACGTCAAAACATATATTATAGTAAACTAGCTTGGCCCGCGTCAAAAGTGTTATTTTATCCCAGGGGAACATTATAACGGGATGAAAAGAAACCTATGTGCTATTCAAGACTAGAATCTATTTCTGTGCCAAATTCATCCAGATCCGTTCAGCCCTTCTGGCATTATTGAGTAACAAACATACATCTATACACATACCCTTTAAATTTTCACATTTATAATAGTAAGAAGAAATATTATAGACACCAGGACGTCAGTCGCAACACAAACGGAGCATCTTATGTATTATTTCGGCTGTTATGATATATTATCACCATCATAACAACCGAAAGACGTCTACTGGCTGAACAGACCTCCTTCTTTTTCTTTCTTTCTTTTCCTGTGCGTCACGCATCCAGCAGATGTCCGCAATCCTCACCAGGTCTACCTAGTGAGAGGCCTTCCATCGCAACGACTTCCGGTTCGTAGTCTTTTACATACAATCTTAACGTTCACGTAACTGATGTATGTGTAAGAAAGATCTTGTGTGATTTGTTTTTTAAAAGCTGATGTGTACCGTTAGATTTTTCAAAATTAATAATTGTTTTCTCCTTTGTGGTAAATTATGAATCCTGAGGCTTTACTCAAGATGATGATGGACGAAATACCAAAATGTAAGGGACTGATAACGTGACATTTCGACAGCAATTGGCATTCTCATACATTTTGGACTTTTGCAACCGCTATGGCGAGGGTTTTGTTGACAGAATGTCACTAGTCTAGAGTCTCTGAACACAGTGAGCGTAAGAGCGTTTGTCCAACGCCCCGGATTATGGGACGTCAACAAGAACGAATTATTTATGCCCTAGATCACGGTGACGTGACGGCGGTCGTTTATCCACCGCAACAATCTCGGTGGTATACAAAGCACTATATCTTAAAAACAAAATTCAGCGCGGTGCGACATCACGACGCCGGTGCGGTGGATAAGTTTAAACGTATTTTGTATTGCCGGTACATCGGCCCGTCTCAATCCCTTGCTGAGTTCTAGTGGTCACGCCGATTTACTCGAATTGACGGCGGCCGGGATGACGGCGCTCGGGCGAGAATCTTGCGGTGCATCGTCGGACCAACATCAAGTTCTCGTTGACGTCCGGGTGACGGTGGCGGTGAACAAACGCACTTACAAGGTCGATACGTTCGTCATTCAGTCCTGACTCACTGTGTGTAGAAGTATTTTTAGGCACCTAATTTTAAACCTTAGCTATATTAAGCCAAAGTATGATTTTAAATATTGTGATATTTTCATCTTTATGGTACTAAATCACCAAGTCGCTGTCAGACAGCGCCTTCAACTCTTCTTCTATTTCATCGTTATATTTATTTGTTTTATTTACGAGTATAACTGTCATTTCAAAATAAGGCAAATTTCAATAGTATGCAACTTTAAATGTATTTAAAATGCAAGATGCTGTGTGGATCAAGTCACGTAAAAAGAACGCTGAGCGACAGTGGAGGGGATGTGTCTGTGCACGGGTACAGTCGCTTTCTAAAGAACTAGGCTATTGTTTTATGATAAGAGGGTAATTGTTTTATTATAGAATCAAAATAGGTACTTTACTAGCAACTTAGTAATTTGGAAGAGGCTGGAATTAAAAATAAATAATGTTTACTTGAGCATACTTTTTATTTTGTTCTCATCATTAGAAATATATTAATATCTTATTATTATAAATTATCAACTGCTCCTTTTTCAGCTTCTTTCTTCATAAAACAATAAATAATGTTTAATTCCTTCATTTTTAAAAACCATCGTCATGCAATGAAAGTTGTGTGTACGACTGTATTTTGGGAGCAAACGAAGCGTGATGTCAGCGCGGGCAGCATGGGTCATCTGACGAACCAATAGCGTGCGCGCACAGAATTACTGGCGGAGAATTATCCCGTCGCGTCCCTTTCATTCCACCAATTAGATCGTAAATCGCTCGGTGACAACGTTCGTGCGTTCGTGTGTCAGTCCAAGGCCAACTTTCTTTTTACGTGACCTGTATGTGTTTTGGCTTTGAGGCAAAATCCGCAATTATAAAATAAATAACGTAATGATATTCAAATTTCTTTAGCCCGAGCTCCCTCGTTGGCCTAATAGTTGCATGCGCTACTATTGAGCTTAAGATCCTAGGTTCGAAACCCGGGTCGGGCGCACTATTATTGGAAGGTTAGTTTAAGTTTTTCCATCTGGAATTTCTTAGTCGCAGCCTAGAGTCTTGAATTGAGCCCGGTTGATGGCTCCCGCTATTACATGAGACTTGAACACAATCGCCGAAATGTGGATGTAGGTACTATAGGTGCACCCTTGCCACCCTCTTTGAGAAAAACAGGCGTGATGTACATAACATAGTGGTACTAACTAATACTGAGCTGTAAATTGGACTATATGTGAGAAAAAATGGTTTATAACCCATCCATTTTTTTTTTGTCTTCGATAAAGTATTTTAGTTATTAAGAACAAAGTTTTTAACAGAAACTAATGTCAAACTAGTGTGACTATCTAGTGTCAAAAACTTTTATTTATCAAAATGTATTCCTTCTGTTTTCTTCTTTTTCAATAATATTTCTCTTTTTATTTAATGGTGCCATTTTTTTAGTCAATGCAAGGCTTTTGTTACATAAAGGGAATTCGTTTATGATTTTTGATTGAAATTATTTCTAATTCTGTAATAAAAATTGTAAAAAAATAAATTAATTTGAAAAGAGACTGTTTTTCTTTCTTTGAATTTGGTTTTGGAACCCCAACACTAGTTAACTATTTGAAACGCCGAAGCTAACGCAGTAAAAATAAATGTTATGTAACCAGTTAATTGATAAATGCCATTACCGTACAATGACCGTATTATGACCGTTCTAAGACCTTACTATGACCGTGCGTTTGCCTTGCTATGACCATACTATGAACGTACTATGGCCAAAATATAAATGCATTGTATCTATATATTATGACCATAATTATTATGACTATAATTTTCTCACGAACTTGAGCTGAGCGCCCACCAGCATGTCTTCGATGGTGCACTCTTCGAGCACACAGTCATCAAAAAAGTGCATGGTTTTCTCGGTAGAACTTACGGGAACGTTCTAATAATCTATAGCACGATAATCTGCTTTACAACACAGTATTTACTCACGAACTCAAGCCTTAAATGCGGTCATCAAACCACCAGGATCAACGTGTTATTATGATCTACAAATGATAGCCAGAACCAGAGGCTTAGCAAAAACAACACGGACAGGAATTTAAAATTCTAAATGAAGGTTTAGATAGGCAACTACCGCTATAATACTAGAATCTCTCGCAATGATTTACTTTGGTAAGAATTTATATCGCTGGATTCATTCGCTTACTTTATTCAATTCCTTAGCCAAAGATAAGGTTTATCTTATATCCCAATATTTGCTGAAATTATACGATAAACCTGTTAAATTTTTATTACCGACTTAAAAAAAAGGAGGAGATATTCAATTCGCCGAAATCTTTTATTTTTATTTATGTTCCCCGATTACTCAAAGACGCCTGGACCGATTTGAAATTTCTTCTTTTGTTTGAAAGGTTATACTTTCCAGTTGGTCCCATAGTCATCAGATCAGGATCTGATGATGGGATCTTGGAGAAATCGAGGAAACTCCTCACATATTATAGAGATTTTGGTATTTTCATCAAAAATGCAATAATTTGCACTCAGAAAGTATCATTTGGTGAAGTGGAACTGGTGAAGAAGACCACAGATGGCCAATAGAACTCCTTAATGCTAAGTATGTTATGGGTATAAGATATCTCTAATAGTTAAACGACTATGATGAAGCAAATACTTATAAATAAATTACACCGATGAAAATGGTACCTTCGAACTGATCTGATGATGAAGCCGGCACGTAGGCACTGGAACTCTGAAATAAAACAATGTATCCTAGTCGTGTTTCAGCTTATTGCAATCGTCATGATTGCATCATATATTATGATTTTTATGGCAATTGGAGGTACCTATCAAAACTAAAAAGAGATAAATAAAAAACTTTTTAACAAAAAAACAAACTGACTTCCAAAAAAAACACTGCCAAGCGAAAATTAACTTTCTTTTCCAAAGTCGGTGCCGAAACATGGAAAACAATAGGTGCCAAAGATTCCGACTTCGGAAAAGAAAGTTAATTTTCGCTTAGCAGTGTTTTTTTGGAAGTCGGTTTGTTTTTTTGTTATAAAGTTTTTATCTGTATTAATTTTATCCATTTTATAATTGGATCCAGTGTATAATTTAAAAAATAACATAAGTTGAATAAAATAATATATACTTACATACATATGTAGGGAAGACTATGTAATTGGCAGGAAAGGCCATAATTGTATGGGTCCTTTCCGGGCGACTCGAGGAGACAACAAATGAGCGACTTTCAGTTTTCTAATTAATCACTCTAACTAATAAGGTAATGAAAAACTTTTTAACAAAAAATCAAACCGACTTCCAGAACAAAAAACTACAAAGCAAAAAATAACTTTCTTTTCCGAAGTCGGTGTCTTTTGTACCCATGTTTTTCAGTTTTTCGCCAATTAACATAATCATTTATGGCCAAAGTACATCTCATGACGATTCCAATAAGCCGAAGCACGACTAGGATACATTGTTTTATTTCAGAGTTCCAGTGCCTACCTTCCGGCTTCATCATCAGAACAGTTCAATGGTACCATTTTGATCAGTACCATTCATTTATAAGTATTTGCTTCATCATAGTCGGTTAACTATTCGAGATATTTTATACCCGTGACATACTTAGCATTTAGAAGTTCCAGTGGCCATCTGTGGTCTTCTTCATCAGTTCCACTTCACCAAATTATACTTTTTGAGTGCATGTGATTGCATTGTTGATAAAAATACCAAAATCACTATATGTATGCCTATAATATTTGAGGAGATCCCTCGATTGCTCTAGGATCCCATCATCAGATCCTGACCTGATGAATATGGGACCAACTAGGAAGTATACCCTTCAAAACAAAAGAAGATTTTTTGAAATCGGTCTAGGCGTCTTTGAGTAATCGGGGAATATATATAAAAAAAAAAAAAAAAAAAGATTCCGACGAATTGAGAACCTCCTCCTTTTTTTGAAGTCAGTTAAAAATCGACATTCTGCCAAGCACGTAGTTTGATCTACACGAATAATCGGTAACTCTCATTGTATTTCTCCATAAGTTTTATCACAAATTAACAACTCAATCAAAACCACCATCTTCTTCCTCGATCTCCTGTCTGATTGTCCCCTGTTTGCGACAAAAACTAGTACTTAGGGTTATGTCAAGTTGACATCTATCAGAGTCCTTCGAAACGAAATCATTAGAAGTGCCGACACATATTATTATATCAATACTAATAATATGTAATTGCGCAAGGAAATGATCTTTAATATTCCTCGTGAAGATCTCCAGAGAATAGCTGTCGCGTAGGGAGGGTGGGAGGGAGTTCCAGAGTAGCACTGCAGTGGCAGAGCAAGAGCCAACATAGCGGCTAGAAGTGTGTCGCGGAGGGCGAAGGAGAAGAGAAGTAGCAGTGCGTCAGGATTTACCCCTCGGGACGAGGTACTCAAAACGTTTAAGAAAGTATTGAGGTGAATTAGGATTGTGCTGGATAGTATAGAGAAGGCATAGGATATGGGGGTATCTCGGCGACGCCGAATTGGCAGCCACTTACTTGGCAGACAATCTGTTCCGAAATGCCGACGCTTGGTCTTATTAGCGGAGGCAAAAAATGAAGCGAATGCACAAGTTCTGCAGTCGCTGGAGTTTATTAATTTTACTACCTCTGTTGCATCTAAAAAACAGACATCCGCATAGTCTATGAGCAGTAGAAGAAGGGATTGCGCAAGAGTAGGTATCCTTAGTGTGAAATGGGAAGAATTTTTGGATACGTTTAAGGGACTGAAAAGTGTATATTTGAGGAAGTTTCAAAAGTGGCGTCAGTGACAGAAAAGTTAAAAGGAAACTGTTTATCCTGGTATCGTCATGTGATGAGGAGGAATGAATCGCATGTTACTAAAAGAGTTAAGATTATAAATGTGCATGGATGGAGAGGGAGGGGAAGGCCAAAGAAAAGATGGATGGACTATCTGAAGAGTGACGTGAAAGAAAAGGGGGTCAGTGAAAGCGTGACGGGGGACAGGACAGTATGGATGAAGAGACGCATTGCGCCGACCCCATTATTATATACTTTATTGTACACCACAAAAATACAAACATACAGAACAAACATTTTTAAAAACAAAGTGTACAATGGGCGGTCTTATCGCACAGGGCAATCTCTTACAGACAACCTTTGGATGGGCTGAAACGATAGGAGAAGAATTTAGGGCTGTCAGTGTACAATTGATCATAAATAATATTAGTTACTTATACATAATAACATAAAATACATAAATACCTACTATACTAAATATCTAATATACTAATAAATATCAAATATATGACAGAGAAAGGAAAAGACTAAAAATTATAGTGAAAGGTAATGCTCCTTTACCAAATTCTTAAACGTTAACATGGGATAAGGGCAAGAAGATGGTGATGATGACTCACATCAGCATAATTATATAAACCTCTTAAGAGAGGTTAATGTCCATATGAACGCCTAGATTTTTTGCACTTCTGGAGTAAGTTATGGGTATTGCGGGCGAGATATCCAATAGATTGAGCATGTATCTACCGCCAACAAATAGCGCTTGCGATTTGGTTGGGTTCAATAAGAGCCCGTAGGATTTAGCCAATTTGTTAATATTTTCGAGGTCATCGTTGATGGCAGCCACAGCCTCAACGAATTCACCTAATTTGAGAAGAGATACAACTGTTACTTTCAATATTATTTTGTACAGAAAATCCAAGCTTTCTTTTTAGTAGCTTGATAATAATAATACCTATGGAAAAAACTGAAATACGAAGTACAAAATAACAATAGTACATTATGGTACAAGTGTGTAATGTTGGTGATTACCGCTGAGGCGCCATTGAGACCTGAGCCGTTAGGTGAGGGTCTTAAGAGAGCTGAGGACGGTAATAATCAATACACACGTGTATCATTCGATGTCTTTCAACACACTTGTGAAGAAAATAATACAAAAAAATCATTTCCAACAGTGAAAACGATTTGTTTTTTTTTCAAAATTAATCAGTTTTCCTATGCGCGTGCATCTAACAATGGCGATCGGCCATAGACTAAGAATAATGAGTTTTCTTTTTTTGGCTTTTTGCGGATAGCGTTTTAGCCACGTACAAAATGGGAATTTCAAGTTTTCTTTATTACAGACAAAAAGAAAATTTATATTTGAGTGAAAGTTTTTTTTAATAAACACAAGTTAAAATTATCTATTTAAATATGAAGTTTCGTGAAATGAAACATGAACATTTGTACTATTGAGCACGATCTTTTTTGTATCGAAACTTTTTTAAGAACAAAGCAACTCAACCAATAAATTAAAAAAAAAAAACTCTATAACTCACTTGTGAATAATAGCAATGAAAAAGTCACAGTTTGATAACAGGTGTAATTATGTGCCTAATTGCGGTGAAATTAGAGGAACTTTAAGAGCAAGTGTGTTGAAAAGTATATAAAGAATGTTTATCTAGTAGGTAAAACACTATACATGTGACCATAACTTAAAGTTCTAAAACAACAATAACAAAGAGCTACATAGTCAAAAATAACACTAATTCTAAAATTGTTTCGAACGTACCCTTGTGGGTACGAACTGGGACTTCTCTCGTACTATTCCCGAATAGTCCTGCACGCTACTGCTGACTGGTTATCTCCCAGACCGGCAGCTGTATTGCGTAATTGAATATTGCAACGCAAAGAGTTTGACCGCTATCCAATCGACCAATCACATGCGAGATGAATGACGCAATGTGGATTTCCGTCTGTGTGATTGGTCGATTAGATAACGGTCTAACTCTTTGCGTTGCCGTGATCACTTACGCAATACGGCTACAGGATATAAAAAACACTTCTTGACAAGTTAAGTTCGTGTATTTTTCAACTTTCTAACATGACGGTTGAGTACAGATTGTTCTGATAATCTTCTTGTAATTTTGTGAATCTACAGTCTAAGATCCGGCTCGAAGTACCAATTGTATATTATATTTTCTTCTGCAATTATTACACAAACAAAATAATGATTAGCCAAAAGTTTGTGCCAACTAAAATCCGTATTCCATAAATTACTGAATCAGCGTCCACCCAGTATTTAGCCAGTAGGTACACGCATAAAGGGTCAACACGGAACTAACATCGCCTTTATTATCCGAAAAAGGCAAAAAAATAACGCCACGTGCCATGAAAACCGGCGACCATTACCGTAAAAAAGAATCTTTTTCCCCTTCTAAAAGGCCTGTTTCTGTTTTTTCATCCAACCGAGGGTACGGCCGCATATTTATGTAAAAATACAAAAACTCCATCAGGTAAATGGGGGGTGTCGCAACTCTAATGAGAGTGAAGACGCATACATATTTGACACCTTTGCTTGTTGTGTTTTCTGAGAAAACTGGGGAGGCATGTGAAATAGACTTCGGTGAGACGGAATTTTAGGTCGAAATGATAAATGAATTTATTTTTGTATGTTGATTTGTACAAACGCGTTTCCTATCGGACTACCCTTAGAAGAAAGCCTGGAAAAAACTCAGAGGTCTCTTTTAAAGTCCAGACATAATCTTGGTTAGATCATGTGAAGACCATGTAGGTTATTGTCTGAAATGGTCTTTTGAGGAAAGAACCAGCCAGATTGAGTGGACCTGTCCAGTCAATGCACGCATTTGTTAATAACCGTGCAGATCAACTTAGAATTTAAGGAGCTTAAAGATTCGACAAACAATACCAAAGAAAGGACATTCGGGTCGGCCGCATAAATTACTCAAACTGCCAGACCATGATTAAAAACTAAATGAGAAAAAAAAATGTTAGGCCAAAAAAAAAATTTAAAAAAATCAACTGAACCATAAAGGTACTTTTGAATTGACGTCAAAAAAAAAACAAAACTGAAGCTACGGGGCTATGGAAAATAGTGTCCGTTTAGTTTATTACAAGTATTTGGATATATCATTCTTGTTGGAAAGTTACATATGTTTGAAAAAGATCTAGAAAGTTGTGGTCGTAATCAAAAGGCTATTCTGTGAAATCTTTGTTGATTAATTAGAAAATTACGACTACGGACATCTTCACCTTAAAAGTATCTTAACAGAAAACTTATTATTCTTGCCTGTGCTTGCTTGCTTATTAAGTACCAGAGGGCTAGCCTCTTTTTTGGCTAAAGAATCAGCATTGTCATTCAATTTGGCAATGCGGCCAGTGTGCTGGACATTTTGCTCATTGACAGCGATGCTGACGAATATAATAATTATGCCCTTTGAGTTCTTACCCCTTTTTATCGCGCTTGTACATAATACTTTTATTATGTAGCAAGTATATTCTATGTATATTATTTGTTCTAGTTATTAAGTCCGCTGTTGTACAATTGTGCATGAAGTTTTAATTCGAACCCAAGCTGGCGCTTTACTTTGTTTAAATTATTTCATCACCACTGCTCTCAAAACGGTGAAGGAAAACATGTCTTAGAACCAAAAATTCAAAGACATGTGACATCCACAAACCCGCACTAGGCCCGCGTGGTGGTTTACGGCCTGTTTCCCAGCAGTGGGAACATTGATAGGCTGATGATGATCTATTTATCTAGTTCAAGGCCAAGGAAATTGTATTTAACTCTTTTCCCCGGCTTATGGCAAACTCTATTCACTCACAACTTTTTAAGAGACCAGACTAGCAGCCTCATTTCGTTATGAATTCAGCAAGGCAAAGTGCAAATAGTATGAACAATCGACCAATCGCTTAGACGGCAATCCACATCGATTCTTTCATCTCCCTATGTGATTACCGACATTACGCAATAATGCTGTAAGGGTTATAAGCATTTATAATAAGCACTTATAGTAAGGTTATTTCCATTGTACTTAAGGGATCGATGTATATGATTTATATCCATCTGTCCCTTTTCTACAGTCGCAACATGATAGTTTTGACACATCATGGTACGGGAACAAATCTTTTAAGAAGCTACATACCATAATAAAAAGGATCTAATTAAGTAGAATGATAAACTTCGTTCCATGACGAAGCGTCTGCCAGTGTATTTTCGCAGGAATTTTCATTTTAGAGCAAAGTCCGAAGTGCGAGACTCGTAAAATCCAGAGTTCCTTCTAAAATTTAATTATATGTTGCAATAAAGAACAGTTCTATCCTTGGATCATAGAAAGGTAGATAAGTGTGTTGTAATCGCAAAATTTAATCATCGGACTATGAGACGTACGTATTGTGATGCGCTATCGGTACATTGTGGATCCCCACACGCAGGAAGCGTTTGGGGAATAATTTATACTGTGCGGACAGCTATGGAGTGCAATTTCCTGCCGGATACGGTGTTTCCTGGTAGTCACAACCTGGGGTCTTTAACTCAAGAGCAGTTTTACGACAATCATTGGAATCGGAAATATCTATACATAGTGACATTCTATCAAAGCTGACGACTGTCAATCAATCTGCCTAGCTTTTTCCCAACTATATTGGGGTCGGCGCTTCCAGTCTACCCAGATTCATCTGAGTACCAGTGTTTTACATGGACCGACTGCCTAACTGACCTCCGCAACCCAGTAACTGTGTAACACGATACCCCTTGGCCAGACTGGTGTCAGATCTCAAGCTTCTGACTACCCGTAACGACTGTCAAAGATCTTCAAATGACAGCCAACGGCTTAACGTGCTTGGAGGCACGGGGGCACGGAGGAAACTCGGTATGTTGAAGGTCACCCATCCACGGACCAACCTCGTCAAGCGTTACTTAATCTTGAAGATCGACCCGTGCGGCTGTTATTATTTAGCCACGAGCTTTTATTTACGTCAAACCTGACGAGTGTTGAAAATCTATACCAATCTATACCAATATTATAAAGAGGAAAGATTTTTTTGTTTGTTTATTTGTTTGTTTGTTTGTACCGAATAGGCTCCAAAACTACAGGACCGATTTCAAAAATTCTTTCACTATTACTATTGACATCTTTCTCTGTCACCCTAGGATTTGCTGTAAGGGAAGTCAACATTGAATTAAAGACGCCGTTGTAGATGTACTTCATTATCACAATACATTAAATGTTATTTTTTGTGTAGAATAAAGAATTAAGAATTAATGCATAGCATATTTGTCCAGAGACGTGTATAGCGAATGGTCCAGAATAGGTTAAAAAAGTTTACAAAGTCAAATATATCATATATAATATTCAACTAGGCCAAAAAGCGGCACTTTTGAACGTCAAACATAAATTCCAATTACAATTTACAAGTAATAAAAGTTGATTCTACCGTACATTCGGCAAAGTAGCTTGTTATGGAGAAGGATGCATAAGAAACTCCATACTTACTCTTTTTTTTTTAAATTGGTGTCTTACAATATTGACATAAGTATATATATTAATAAATGTATATATGTGAGGACCATGCACACAGAAAAGCACTACACACTTTACTACGTACAGGTATAAAGTATTAAAAGCATTAACAGTTTAATTTTTTTTTTTTTTTTTTACGTTGTCTTATAACTAGTCAAATAACCCGCCCCTAACTGTTCCCGGCGCAAAGGTGCCCATAACGCTTGCTGCATTGCCACGTTGGATGGCAATGGCTAACCTTTGCACCAAGAACGAGCTGGAGCGGGAGTCACCCGTTTTGTCCCTTAGCCTATGCCCTATCTCACTAATGAGCTTCTTGGCCTCACTGCCCCAACAGCCCATGGTCTCAACGGCAATGGGCACAAAATAGTAACGGCAGACGACAGTTTAATTCATTAATTTTATAAATAGGAACATGGTTCTCACATACTTACAAATATTGCAAACATAGGTAAAATACCTAATTCAACAACAACGGAACGGTGTGTGAACAAATTTCTTAAAAAAAAAATGAATATAGTAATTTGATTTTGTCTACACTAAAGATTGCCCTATGGAGCAGGACCAGCATGTTTCCAAGCATTCTTATCTTGAATATAATCATCTAATTTGTAATATGCTTGTTTACAAAGTGTGCTTTTAACTAAAGTTTTAAATTTACTTTCATTTAGTTTTAATATATCACAAGGTATTTTGTTATAGAATTTAATACAGTACCCCATGAAAGATGAGTGTACTTTAGCTAGTCTATAAGATGGTTGGTCTAACTTACCACATCCTCCATCTTTATAAGCTCCAAGCTTTTTACTGTCTACTTATTATTTTTTATTCGCGCTGTGTGGATGGGGCTGGCGACAATTCCTCTTAATGCTCTCGCTATGAATTTTGTATGAAGTATGAGGATTGCATTCATGTTTTTAAAAGGAGCCTTTTAGATGTGGCTGTGTTCTATGTGTGTATGTTCTAGATTTCAACTATAGCGGGCATTGTAGACAGTAGGGTTGGTTCAGAATATTATTATATATTTCATATCAGTAAACTAGATTCTAGAAAATTTACTTTTGTGTGAGGTAAAGACATCAAGTATTCGTCGTTTTACTATTTAAAAAGAAATAGCAATAATTTTCCTACGTCATTTAGCGGATGAAACGCACGCAAAAAGCGCCAAGATTGCGCTAAATATTGGCGCTTTTTGTAGCGTTTCATACTTAAGATTTTCAAATAAGCCCACCATTGTAATTTGTGAAGGATGTATATATCTATAAGTAACACGCTACGATACAGTTAATCATACATTTTCCAGTAGGTATCTGCAAGTTGAAAATAATTGAGGTTTAAAATACTCGATCAATAAAAATATACTTAACAGGTTCACTGTACAATTAGTAAAACAAAAGAATGAATGAGACATGATTGATTGGACGGGGACACTGTTAAAATAAATATATAGAAATACAATAAAACCATGCAAAATCCTCGTAACGCTATGGTTTTTAACCCTAAGCATCTCTTGTTCCTAAAAGCACTATATCCTTTGTGACGGGCGCTTCCACAAACCATGAAAACGACTCGCCGGCCTGCTAGAGCATTATTAAAACCTTCAATACAAACCGAGCGTGTCAGTATTGTAACGTGTCTGTAGTGAATGTCATTGTTTATTATAGAAATTGACGGCCCGTGACCGTCCGTGTCCGTGTGGTTTCTGACTATATAATTATTCTATGAGTACTTACTCGTATTCGTTTCAAGTTCGTGATTATTTTGTGTTGGAGTTTAACAAAACCAAATCTACAATGCTCTACGTCTGACTCTGTCTAACCATAAATTATATGGTTCGGCTCCATATCCTTGGCAGGTAGTTGAGACCTATCTGGTCACATCACACAATCGCGTCAGCCTTGCTATGAAACCCTTATAAAACAGTATTTCATTGGTGTCCACCTCTACCCATAAGCCCTAATATTTTGGAATCCATAAACGTTCATTAAAAACCACAAATAAGTATGTAAAAAATACGAATCGAAAGCGAGTAAGTGCATAAATGCCCTATATTCACGGAACCGAAACTTGCACGTTCTACTACAAAAATATTATTTTTAGAGCTTTAGTGCTTTAATAAAAGAAAATATCGATAATTACGACAGTTCACAGGAACGATGACAGAGAGAGAGTCTTGCGTTATCAATATGGAAAAATGTACAATAGTGCATTTGCTACAACATTTTGCGCAGGCGTCTATAATTTCCATCAACAATGGCGTCTCTAGTCGTACAGAACTCTATGGGCACTCGGCACTGCACTTATTTGTGAGTTAGAAATGCTTTGTAAATGCATTGTGTATAATTTAAGTTACATGGACAGTGCATAAGAGAAAGAGTTTATTATTTAAAATATATCTTTAAGTAACTGTTTCCAGCGACTTCGTCTGCGTAGCATTAGACTATCGAATATACTTCGAATAGCCTATTATTCTATCGCGCCATAATATTGTAGGTGTGTGGGCCGTCTTAATTGAGAAATTATTAGTTTACGATACAAAATTCGGGTATAAAAGGGGGGCCCCTTTCCACCCTCTTAAGAAGATTAAAACTACACATTCTACGTCCTTTCCAAGGTCTCAAATTATCTCCATACCAAATTTTATATGAATCGGTTCAGCGGTTTAAGCGTGAAAAGGTAACAGACAGTCAGTACGACAAACAGACAGAGTTACTTTCGCATTTATAATATTAGTATGAAGCCAATTAGTATGGATAAAAGTGACTTAGGCGGTCAGGCATAAGACTAAAAATAAATTGATTTATAGTTTTTATAATAATTAAATTTGGAAACTTGGCATATGTATATACCGTGGTACAAAGAGCGTTCATAATAAGGAAATCGGGTCATCATTACCATCTAATTAGGTCACAAAAATATTGTACGTCTCGTGGTCTCGATATGTTATCGTCTTCCGCAAGTCAAAAATATAAAGATTTCTTTATGTTACGCACTCACGTTTGTTTCGGCCATCATATCAAAGGCCTTTGATAAGAGCAAGGTCGTTTTCTCGTTTTTTCCATCACACGTGATCAGCAAACTGGATGTGCAGGCAATGACTTATAGGCACTTGTTCCACCGCCGACTATCAGCTAGTAGCGAGTAAAGCTAGAAACTAAAAACGGCTTTTTATCCGGTTTTTTATTTCTTCATATAGCGTAAGATTTACTCCGTATATTTATTTCTTCATTTGTTTACTATCGTTTTATCAGATTAGATTATATTCAAGATAAGAATGATTGGAAACATGCTGGTCCTGCTCCATAGGGCAATCTTTAGTGTAGACAAAATCAAATTTGTTAATTTATATTCATAGTTATTATAATCATAATTTTTTTAAGAAATTGACTCACACACTGTTCCGTTGTTGTTGATTTAGGTATTTTACCTATGTTTGCAATATTTGTAAGTATGTGAGAAACATGTTCCTATTTATAAAATTAATGAATTTACCTGTTAATGATTTTAATACTTTATACCTGTACGTTGTATAGTGTGTAGTGCTTTTCTAGGTGCATGGTCCACACATATATGAATTTATTAATGTATATACTTATGTAAATATTGTAACCCACATTTTTTTTCACATTCACGGGCAGTGTTCGAGAAGTTGCGCGGTATCTTCACGTCCAACTTACCACAGTGTCTCAAGACGTAATTCTATGACCAGTGTATGTTGCCAGTTATGACCTATGGCTCTGAGACGTGGTCGCTCACAATGGGCCTCATCAGAAAGCTTACAGTCACCCAAAGGGCAATGGAGAGGGCTATGCTCGGAGTTTCCTTGCGTGATCGAATCAGAAATGTAGAGATCCGCCAGAGAACCAGGGTTACCGACATAGCCCGAATTGCCAAACATAAGTGGCAGTGGGCAGGGCACATTGCTCGCAGAACGGATGGCCGATGGGGCAGAAAGGTTCTGGAGTGGTGACCGCGAACCGGAAGACGTTGCGTTGGAAAGCCTCCCACCAGGTGGACCGATGACCTGGTGTAGGTTGCGGGGATCTGCTGGATGCGGGACGCACGGGACCGGTCAATGTGGCGACGCTTGGGGGAGGCCTAAGTCCAGCGGTGGACGTCTTTCGGCTGATATGATGAACATTAAAAAAAAAAGGGTAAGTATGGAGTTTCTTGTGCATTCTTCTCCATAACAAGGTACTTTTCCGAATGCACGGTATTATCAACTTTTATTACTTGTAAATTTTAATTATAATTTGTGTACGACGTTTAAAAGTGCCGTTTTTTGACCTAGTTGAATAAATATATTTGTCTTTGACTTTATCAATATTAACTACCTCAAAAAAATTGATTCTTATGAAACTTTGTATACAATTCTATTGACAATACAACAATATGATACTTGAACTTTATAATACATGAAACTTAAAATACCAATTCATTCCACTACCTTCCTAGACAAATCTTTTACTACCCAGGCCACTTGTCTATGGAATGCATTGTCTGTGTGTGACTATAAAACGCGCGCAATTACGGTTTTTAAGCGACTTGTAAAGGAGCACTACTTGTCACTGTGATCATAATCTTGTATCAGCTGAATTGTTTTTTTGTCTGTATATTTAGATGAATATATGTATCTACTAGCTTCTGCCAGAGGCTTCACCCGCGTGATAGTCGGAAATTACCCCACGGGAAAATACTATGGGGGTAAAAAGCCAAAGTGCTATTCCAGACTCGCCAAATCGCTGTGCCAAATTTTATCCGCATTCATTAAGCCAATCTGACGTGATTGAGTAACAAACATACATCCCTCCAATTTTCGGCTTTATAATATAAATAAAACCGGCAAAATGCGAGTAGAACTCGTGCGCCGAGGGTTCCGTAACTATACCCATTATACAGACAAAGATACATACCCCTATTTGTCTACTGAGTTTTCCTATAGTGGCCTCCTTCACCAACCTTACGTTATGGAAAGCGGCACACTATACCAGGCAACCCCAGACAAAGATACAGATAAAGATGGACACAATTGCCTTTAAGCATTCAAAGCATGTTTTTCACGGTTTCTGGAAGAGCGCTAATAAATTGAGCATTCGGCCGGGCCTGCCTGTTAGTAAGAATGGTGTGAGTGATGCGAAGGATATTGCGAACCTTTTTAGAAATCAGTTTGTTTTAAAGTCACCGCTAGGGAGCTCTTGTGAGATGCTGGATGCCTAGGCCCGTTGTGGCAAGGTGGGCACACGTTTCCCCTCCTCTGCCCTCTTCAATTTGTATATGAATGCCCTGATTGAGGCGCTTAGCAGTCAACATAAAAAGTTAAAGGACAATGCTGACATTGAAAACGGAACGGAACGGTGGGCTCTTTCCGTGCGTACAAATATGATAGCTCGCAGGTTTGCACGTTGTACTGCAGAAGTAAAGGTGACGCTCTTCAGAGCATTCTGTACCACCTTCTACACTTGCAGCCTGTGGGAGAAGTATTCGTGGGCGTCGTATGGATCCCTTCGTGTCCAGTATAATAACGCGTTCAGAAAACTGATGGGGTTGCCTTGGCGTTGTAGTGCGTCAGGGATGTTTGCGGCGGCGCGTGTGGATTGTTTTTACGCGATAATGCGCAAGCGCGCCACATCAATGGTGGCCCGAGTTATGGACAGCCCTAACAGGGTTCTGAAAATTATTGTTGATAGAGTGGACTGTCCTTATATAGTTCACTGCTGTCAGTTACATCCGTCACCGTATCGTGTTGTTTACTAATACTTAGTTTTAATGCATATTGTTACTAGCCCTATATAAGTCTTAGCTCGAAATAAAGATTTTGAATTTGAATTATACCGCCATAATAAAATTGGTATAGTTTTAAAGATATGGGCAAATCTAGATTCTCACGAAAACTTGAAAGTACCATAATGCATCTTAAATTTCTATATTTTTTTTTTTAATTTTTCCTTTGTTTGCGTTGTAAGACCTTACTTTTTGCCAAATTTCATGATTCTAGGTCAACGGGAACTACCATATAGGTTGTCGACCCAAAACCTATATAGGGTACTGCCGGTTGACCTAGAAATGTCAATTTTGGTTAAAAGCAAGGTCTTACAGCACAAGTAAAGGGAAAATTCCGAAAAATAAAAAAGTTGTACTTACAAGTTTTCGCGAAAATCTAAATTTGCTTATATATTTTTATTGCATTGACTCAGGACCTTGATTTTTATACACCTAATAGGGACTATAGACCTCAGTATCTGGTATAAATTTCAACTTGCTAGGTCTATCCGTTTCTGAGAAAATCGGTGGTGACACACGGACAGACAGACAGACGGACAAGAAAGTGATCTTATAAGGGTTCCTTTTTTTACCTTTTGAGGTACGGAACCTTAAAAAGTAGGAAGTAATATATTTTTAGTATTTAGTACCTACTTAATCTGTAAACTAAATGTTTTTTGAAAAATTTGCACCAAATGCAACCCCATATTGTGTCCAGGCTGTCGCATTCCATTCTAGGTTGCCTGGAAGAGATCGCGGAACGCGATAAGGGCGCCTGTTGTATGTTTGTTTTTGGTTTAAAGATGGCTTTTTGTATTGTTTTTATCTTGGTGTACAATAAAGTATATATACATAAATAAATTATACTTTCAACTTGGTAACGAGGACCCGTTAATGGAGCCAAGCTAACATATTTACTTTGACTACAAATTGAATTCGTGGTACGTGAAGCCATTATATTTTAGGATTTTATTAAGTTCTAAACGTATTGTTCAACACCAAGGTCTAAGAACAAGGCTGATTTCTCTTCCAATTGATAACCAGAGGCTCTATACGTGACATTCGATGTCAGCGATGGCAATGGTCAAACGATAAAATTTAAGGGATTGGTCAAGTGATATTTCGATAGCGCTTGGCAAACGTATACAATTTACCAATCGCTATCGCGTAATTTTCGTAGATAGAAAGTCACTTGTCTAGAGCAGCAGGCACGAGCCGTATGTGGACATCCTTTTAAACGTGCTTCGCCTATGGTTTGTGAAATACCATAATTGATAAGTAGCATTAGCCTGGTTGTGTTGAAAGGCCTTCCACTAGGTGGACCGATGACTTGGTAAAGGTTGCGGGGATCCGCTGGATGCGAGACGCATGGGGCCGGTCAATGTGGCGACACTTGAAGGTGGCCTATGTTCAGCAATGCCATCATTCAGTTAGATTAGCTTGTCAATATTCAGTCTGCCCAGCCGTTTGCCAACTGTGTTGGAATCGGCTGCCAGTATAACAGGATACAGCTGAGTACAAGAGTTTTGGATGTATGTATAATATTTTGGATGGACCGATATTACAACCAAATCTTCAACTGTCCGCTGCCTCAAAATACGAAATATTTTTGTCGTGTATAGAGAGTTTTTCGCATTATTAGCTAGTACGGGTGAAAATAGAGACAACTCTTCGCAGACGTGAAGGCCTATATGGGTATACAGTATCTAGCGAGATCACCCAGCAAGTCTTAAACGACAATGCTAAAGAAAAAGTTAAGCCGAGTTACAGGCGTTTAACTCCGCGAGCTGATAGACCACCGAGGGTTACTGGCCAGCAATACATAGGCTTTGCTGGTGACTCACGAATACGCCAGCTCCAGTGTGTCCGCTGAAAAACAGCGGCGCGACGGGGCTGCTTAAGTGCCTGGATCTTTGCTCGGATCTTTGACCTGGATCACAGTTATAATCATTTCAGCTTTAAAAAAAATCCTTCATTATTATTGTATTAATGGAAATGTCAGTAATTATTAAATGTGAAGAGATGACTTTAAAAATAAGCATCACCTTTGTAAGGCTTTTGTTGCTAATGTTTATGTGTGCGATAATGATTAAATACAGAATCTACAAATCTTACTTCTTAATAATGTTATAAATGCGGCAGTTTGGATAGATGTATGTTTGTTACTCAATCACGCCAGAACGGGGGAACAGATCTGGATGGAATTTGGCACAGAGATAGATAGTCTGGAATAACACATAATGCTACTTTTCATCCCGGTATCATGTTTCCTTGGGATAAGATAACACTTTTCACGCGGGCGAAGCCACTGGAAGAAGCTAGTTGTTACATAAAGACGGAAATACATAGAACCATTTAAATAAATTAGGTAAATCTAATAACTGGGGCAAATATCTAAGTCCTTTTCATGAAACACTAATCCACTTAGTCGCCATGGCAACGGTAAAAACCCTCGATTATTTTAAATAAAAAGCTTTATCTGTCTATTTGATTTATTCAAATGGAAGTAATTACTCAGAATATCGAGGTTGACGTCACCCATTTCGTTATAATGTATTTCAAATGAAATGAAATGATGTTATCCATTAAAGTTACATTTATTATGTTGCAGAAATCTTTATTTAAATTATATGTAGGTAAAATTGTTTGTACCATTTGAGATAAAATTAAAAAATAAACAACTCTAATAGTACTGATCTAATTATTAAAATTATTATATTGATAGCCAAAAGCTAATGGATCCTTTTTATCTCCAAAAATGTACAGTTCCTGTGGACTAAGCATATGTTGCATAAATGTTAAATACTTGTAACTTGCAGTGAAGGGACCGAAGGGCACAAGGTTAGACAGACAATCATTATTATTTATATTTGAGAGTATCCGATAGACCTTGGACTACCAAGCACTTACAGTAATTGATGTTACATTATTAAATAGTATTAAACAAATGTACCTACATGTTAAACGGTCTCAAGGCAAAGTGACATTATATTATCGGCGATAGCGAGTGTCGAAATGCCAAAATGGTGCACATGGTGATTCGGTAGTGCATATCAATTCACACATGCTCCATAGAAAATTTTAATTCAGATTCTACAAATCAGTGTTTTAATTAATCATTGGTTAAAAGTTTTTGTAAATAATTTAAAAATAAAGAACCTGACTGCTTAAGAAGCGAACTTAAAATATGTTAACAAGATAAATCATGCTGTGCAGTCGGAGGATCAGGGGGTCAGCCAGCTCGCGAATATTGTATGCTCCGACTGCACACAATGGTTTTTTCTTGTTTTATTTAGAAGTTTTGAGCCTTCCTTTTTTTTTCCGAATAAGGTCTATCCACACATATCGACGTGGATGGACCGTGCCCCGTCAGGGGCTCAAAAAAATATCGTAGTATGTATTTTATATGAACTCGTTCAGACACGTCCGTGCACGGGCCAGTGACAATCTTCTTTGATTGGGCCCTGCCCTGTCACGTCCCGGGCACGGTGCTGATAATTGTGGATAGAAATTTACTTTAAATCATATAAGTGGTATACATATAAACACCACTCGAAGGGATTGGAAAAAAATTAGGACCCGCATTATATGGCGCCCAAAATTTGGTAGCAATACATAGTATAAAACAAAGTCGCTTCGCGCTGTATTTAGTCCCTATGTATCTTTAAAACTACGCAACGGATTTTGATGCAGTTTTTGTGATTCAAGAGGAAATTTTATATGCATTTTTTTTTAACTTTATAATACGTGCATAACATAGAAACTAGTAAAGAATATTACGTACAATACATACATAAAAGATACGCGCGACCTTTCCTTATAGTCAGGTAATCAGGCCCTAATTGTTTAAATAATCACACCTCAGATAAAGTATAATTATAATATCACAGTTATAAGAAGGCAAAGCAATCAAGGCAAGACCAATTTTATTTGTCTTTTCCTGTAAGAGGTCTTGTTTCCAAGACGTAGTCAAAAACTTCCTTGTAAGGAACAAGGAAGTTTAATAATTTTACAGTGATTATTTGTGGTTTGACCTGGGATGATATTCAAGGCCGAATAATTATTGAACTTAAGAGGAAATGCGGTCGCAGACATCCGACTGACTATCCTAAGTAAAAAGTCGTATCGACTTTTTGGCTCTCGCCTATTTCCTCCAACCCACGCTTTTTTACAATAAAATATATATTTTTCGAATCACTATTATTAATCTTAATATAAATTGATTGAAAATTTTATATTTTACTTTTTATTTTATTTTTCTTACCAGCGTGACTTGGGCCGTACTCTTTGAGTAGATGTTTTTGAGTATCTAATGTATTTAACTTCAACTCCTTGAATTTACTTTATCGTACACCAAATAAGTAACACAACTCTTTCACAAAATACTAATATTGATTAGCATAATGGGCCAATCCACGGTCTTAAATCCATGTCTAATAAAAACAGGTGGGCTTTGTACATATTCTAAACAAAATTAGCCACACTTTTTGTTATTTCCAAAACAGTTAAGTACTACACATATATTTACTAGTCAACACAATAGATTTTTTGCTCATGTTTTATTACGGTCCAGATGGTTTAAAATTACCAATGCTTAGATACTTTTCAGAACCAAGGCCGACTTTTTAGGCAGACAATTTTATTAGAGACCGTACGATCTAAAGCTAGAATTAGAAATTTTGTTACTTTTATGCAATGGAACGAGTTGGAATGCTTATCAAGATCCTGCCCTGATTTTAAATAGACTATGGACATGGTGTAGCCCTTATTTGATTGAATCTTTTTTTGCTTTAGTATTTATAAGCTTGCTTTTGACCAATATATCGATAATCGTTTAGGGGTCGTGGTCCAACTATAATTTCCAACTAGTTGGACTACGGGTCTTCGGTAGGGTCAGTAGTCCAACTATAATAATGGTTGCACATTTGCCCCTACCGAAGACCCGTGGTCCAACTGACTTATTTTATTAATTCATATTAATATATAAATAACTAAAATTGAAGTGGCACTGACGGCGCCGACTTAAAAGTTGTAGGTCGTGGGTTGGAACCCAGTAGTAGTAGTTACATTGTGTCAATTATTTCATCACCAGTGCTCTTAAAACGGTGAAGGAAAACCTCGTGAGGAAACCGGCATGTCCTAGAACCACAAAATTCGAAGACATTGTGACATCCACAAACCCGCATTGGGCCTGGTAGATTACGGCCCATTCTCTCTTACGGAGAGAAGGCCTGTGTTCCAGCAGGGGGAATTAATATAAATCATTAAAATAAATCAGTTGGACCACGGGTCTTCGGTAGGGGCAGTTGTCCAACCATTATTATAGTTGGACTACTGCCCCTACCGAAGACCCGTAGTCCCTAGTTGGACATTATAGTTGGATCACGACCCCTAAACGTCGATAATGTGGTCGACGGCGAAGTACGCTTGCCTAGAAGTAGTAACATATACGCATAATTTTGGAGTTATTTTGTCACATTGCCAGAAAGAATAGACATAACCTGGAACAGCTGATTGAAGAGAAACGAGGTCGCAGTCCAATCAGATGGTCCAAGTCCGCACATCTTTGAACACTAAACTGCACTAAGCTCTCTACGACGCAAAAGACAGGCATAGATGGCGCAAATTAGTGAAAGAAAAGTTGTATCACGACTCTCAGTAATGAGGATCACGACGTAATGAGAAGGGAGGAGGATTAAATCTCACACTCCCCGAAATGTAACCTATGAAAAACCGTAATTCCGATGTATAGTATCGAGATTATAAATATAATGTTGTAAGACTTATTACAAACTTACGGTGTTTGCGATAATCCGATGAAAGACATATTCTAAATTCTAATTACGCGGGTACTCTCATGTGCATACATAATTTTAAAAGTGAAATCTCTGCACTGACTCTGAAGCCTTCTAAATAATAAATTTATACACCTTCCTTCGTTTTCGTGCTTATTTTTTTATTGTTAGGTTAGTTATTGAAAGTTTGTTTTTAAAATTCTTCTGTTTAATACGGCTTCTGCATCAGTCTGTTGTACTGTAAGTATTTCTAGTTTATTATATTCTACTAGCTTCTGCCAGAGGCTTCGCCCGCATGACAGTCTGAAATTATCCCAAGGAAAATGTACTCCCGGGATTAAATTGTTGACCTATACACCAAAATTCGTTCAGTGATTTAGGCGTAACAAACAAACGGACACACAGAGCAATTGCCGCATTTATATATATTATTAGTAAGGATTGTAACATTCATCTTTGTGTCCTTCATTTGAATGGTAAAGCCGAATAGTTTTAAATAAATAATGAATAAAACCTACATTTTGGAAGTTCTTTCGTTAAGAGAATGAATGATTTGAAATCATACAGTGTCTGTGACGCTCTGACAAGAAAATATCGAAATGTTAAAATGAAAGGTGGACTATAATTTATATATTTGGTATTGCAATAGTGCGGTGAGTGTATTACATAATAAGTAATTACCTGTATAAATAAGGTAGGGTTGCCTACATGTTTTAAGCCAAATTTTGCAGGTATCTTTAAAAAAAGCTGTTTGTCTGTTTGTTACGTTATCACCCCTGGACCGCTGAACAGATGTTGATGAAATTTTGATATTTGATAGATTGGACTATGCCATAGTAAAAATCTTTTCAGCAATTGTGTTGTTTCAGTCACACACAGTAGACTCTGTAGAGCAGCCTTGCCCAAAGTGGGCGATAACGCCCCCTTGTGGGCGCTGCAGGCCTAAAGGTGGGCGGTAAGAGACCCAGAACAAAAATGAGGGCGTTGTTGCTGGCTTGGGGGGGTGATTTGTAATTTCATTTAGCTAGGAGGCCAGTTAAGAGATTGCTCAAAGTCGGTTCGATATTTCACTCTGCGTAGTTCATATATCTGTCCTGTTTTATTGAAAATATAAAATAAAAATCATGTAAGTCGGTCGCTCCTTCGAAATGAAAGTAGACACAAACAAACAAATAAAAAGGCAACAGACATACTTTCGCATTTTAATAGTTATTAGTACTCCTAGATAGGTAATTTTCGTAGATAGTAGACTGCGGGCAATCATGTTTTAACAAGTTTTTGTTAAATAACCCAAAAATTAACTCTTGCGAGTTATAGTAAAAGACTCGTTTAGAATTAATGTTTAATCTCCGCTAATATAGCTCACAATAATTGATTAATTTAATTTGAAGTTATATTGGTTTTTAAGTAAGTTAAAAAAATGGGGGCGCTAAAAAATAATTTATTCTCAAAGTGCGCAGTAGACAAAATAAGTTTGGGAACCCCTGCTGTAGAGTATATAGGGGCAAAATATAGTACAACACTACACTATACTTATAATATATTAGCACGGTTGCCAACCCTACACTGAATGCAAAGTGTGTAAAAGTATAACTTTCTCTTGGTGGACGTCAAGATGTGCGCCGGCGCATAGGTCGTGAGAGCTCGTGCCACATAATAGACACACTCCGTTTCAACTGTATAACTATGTATGTATGTCATTTTCAATTATACCGTAACACAAAATTGGCGAGTTTACAACGCCAAATATTATTAACTAGCTTTATTTTCGCGGCTTTGCTACCGTGTGGGTTAATTATAGATAGCCAATGGCAAGGTGGCTTTCTTACAATGAAATAATTTTTGAAATCGGATCGGTATTACCAAAGATTTTCTTTTACAAGTATATTATCAAACATCAATTTTCATCTTTTTCATTTTCATTAACCCCGAATTAGTAGAGCCAGCCAATTATGTATGACATATTTATCTTGTCTATCAAATTTAGCAACTTACTCTGTGTTAAGTTGTTGGCGCTTGTGGGCCTAAATGTAATAATTATTAAAAGGAAATAACCGTACGCAAAATACGCGCTTAGACGTGGAGTTGCGGACACCAGCCCGTCTTTCTCTAATCCAAAAGGAAATAAATATTATAATTTTTATTTAAATTTATTTGTGACTGTTTTTAAAATTCCTAATTTAATTAATTCTAATAATTATCATTTTTAAATCTTTTTTTTATAATTATATGACGATCAAATAGCAGATTTTGATTTGAAACAAAATAATATTATGTTAGATATGTATATGTGTAATAATGTAGATATATATTCTCTAAATCCCTACTTTATGTAGGTATTTATTGTACACGTGCCAAATTTTATATTTAGTGTTTGGCATTGCTCTCGTAGTCACTTTCGCGTCATAACAAGACGTTTAGCATGAACACTATTTTTAGGTTGCTTCCTTGTTTCACTGATGTAAGATTTATACAAATAAATTATAATTAAAAGGTAAACAAGGTTATATTTAAGGTATTTCAGATACTAAACAATTCTGTGCGTATTTGCCTAAACAAAATAATTTTATTAAAAGGTATAACGTAAATAAAACTGCGAAAATACTGCCTTAGTTTTGTTTTTTGATGCCTGGAAAAATATTGATTTCTAAAAACTTCCTGCAATCACTATATTTGCAGGTTTTAAAAACAGACAATCAACGATTACAAATTATCAATGGCTCTCTGAGAACGGTTAAATTACAAAGTTTGCCAACGAAATTACAAAACTGTATTGTTCTCGATTTTCAACCTTATGTCTGTAGGCATAAAACAGAAAAATGGCGATATTTAATAGTCAGATGGTTTACAGATAATATCGAGTAGTGGCTATAGAAGTTTGGTCGTGCAGTAGTATTTAAACTTCGAATGGCGAATGTCGTGGCAAAAATTCAAATTAAAAACTAGACGCTTCTCGACTTTCTTTTTTCAAATTTATTTTTTTACTTTTAAGTAGACAGTTTATTTATAGATTTTAGTTCATTTTCGGTTTTTAAATGTTTTCGTTGTGTTATAGTTTGTTATGTGTTTGTTTACTAGCAGTAAGTGCAAATGTTTTGCGCGGGAATGACTTGTATCAGTTGGATATTGTGCATTACAATGATTTCCATGACAGGTGAGATTAATTTCTTATTTTATTTTTATAACTTTTCGTTTATACACGTTATACGTTACTCTGTATCTTATAAATTATTTAAAAAAAATTGCCAATCTTGTTTATAAAAATTAATGACACGGCATAAAACAGGATACACGAAAGGGCCAAATCCAAATTAACGATGACGTTCTAAAAATAAAATGTATCTATTGTAATTCTATTTCGAAATAACCAGTTTTTCATTCGTTATTCCATTCATTCACGACACGGTCTGTCAACGGCCATAGTCACATGCATTCTGGGGATGCCCGATTGTGTTCGGCATTGACCGGTGGCTTATTCATGAGTTCTACTCGGGCGAAGGTCATGCGCCGAATGCCATAACCAGGCCAATTTGTTTTGTTCATTGACATACTAATAATAATCCTACTACTATTTTAAACGTGAAATTTTGTGAGGATGGATGGATTTTGTTACTCTTTCACGCAAAAACTACTGAACGGATTTTGATGAAACTTTACAGAAATATAGCTTAAACGTCAGAAAAACACACCACGAAAAAAATATGATGGAATTGTAAAAGTAAAAATCAACTTACAGAAATAAAATCATTTAGATCCCGGAACAAAGTACCTAATAACCTTCTCCAAGGTCGAATTTAACTCCAAGTCCCCGCACTTTAATTCATAATATTGTAGTGCCACGTCTGTTCGCGATCAACTCAAAACTACTGAACGCATTTTCATGCGGTTTTCACCAATGGAAAAAGGAGAAACGAGGATGGTTTTTGTATATAATTTGTCACGGACGAAGCCGGGGCGGGTCGCTAGTAGGCTATAATTTATAAAGATATTGAGAAGTACTAATACGAGTACCACGCGGGTGGCGCCGCGTGCGGCAGCTAGTATGTTATAAATGCGAAAGTTACGGTATTAGTTATGTTTTCACGTCTAAGCCGCTAAACCAATTTTTATGAATGTCGGTGGACTTTGAATTAAATTGGACTTTGGAGAAGGTTATTTAGGTACTTTGTTACGGGAATACGTCCTTTGGTATAATTTTCCGACATTCACGCGGGCAATGTCGGAGGCGGCATGCTAGTATTATAAATGCAAACGTAAACCTGTCTGTTTTTGTTTTGTTATATTTTCATTACTAAGATGTTTCGTAGATGTAGGCTAAGACCTGAAAAAGGACATAGATTATAATGATAAACGCTTTTTCAACACACTTGCTCATAAAGTGGCTCTAATTTCACCGCAATTAGGCACATAATAACACCTGTTATCAAACTGTGACTTTTTCATTGCTATTATTCACAAGTGAGTTATACAGTTTTATTTTTAATTTATTGGTTGAGTAACTTTGTTCTTAAAAAAGATTCGATACAAAAAAGATCGTGCTCAATATATGCTAGTTTATATTATCTGTGATAGTACAAAAAAATAATTGCACCTATTGCTTGCTCATTTCATGCAACTTCGTATTTAAATAGATAATTTCAACTTGTACCTGTTTTTGTTTCTCTGTAATAAAGAAAACATGAACTTCCCCATTTTGTACGTGGCTAAAACGCTATCCGCGAATAGCCAAAAAAAAATAAACCTCATTATTTTAGTCTATGGCCGATCGCCATTGTTAGATGCGCGCGCATAGAAAAACTGCCGTTGCGAAAAAAATTCACAACTCGTTTTCACTGTTGAAAATGTTTTTTTTGGTATTATTTTCTTCACAAGTGTGTTGAAAAACGTCGTATGATAAACGTGTGTATTGATGATTACCGTCCTCGGCTCTCTTAAGACCCTCACCTAACGGCTCGGGTCTCAATGGCGCCTCAGCGGTAATCACCAACATTACACACTTGTATCATAATGTACTATTATTTCTGTAAGTTGATATGTACAAACTCTATTATAAGTAGATCATATTGTTTTAAACTAGATGAGGTCGGCGTTGCTTATCTGATTACTCTGAGATGAAAGGCCTAAACAAACTCAGAAGTCACGGTCTCTTTTAAAGTCCAGACATAATCATGTGAAGACCATGTAGATTGGTCGTCTGAAATGGTCTTTTGAGGAAAGAACCAGCTAGTTCCGTTCAGCCAGTTAACCTACATTATTTTGTTCACTATTCATAGGATTAAACACAGTTAGATTCATCTTTCTTATAATTATTACAATCGTTTAATTATTTCATTTGTTAATATGGATAATTCAACATTAATAATTTTAACATTATACTCAGAAAAGAATATCATCATCATAGCATCATAGTAACTTTATGTTGAAACAAGAACTGTGTGTATTTCTTGCTTATAACGTATAGTTAACACATAAAAGATAAATAAAAAGACATAGTAATTACAATTAATGACAAGAAATTTAATTTATTATTATTAATAATTTTTGTTGTGTTATTTAAAAAAAAATACCGTTTCAGAAAAACTTGCACTAAGTACTTAAATATTTAAATCCTACTAATAATACTAATAATAAGTTTGTATGTTTGTGAATCAAACACGCAAAACCGGCTAAACGTATCGGGATGGAATTTTGCATAGATATAGTTTTTAACCTGGATTAACACATAGTATACTTCTTATCCAAGTAATACGTTCGTTTGGGATAATTTCTACAGAAACGCGGGCGGTGCTGCGGGCGAGAGCTGTTTCATTTAAATGAAATAGATATAACTAGCGGACGCCTCACGGTTTCACCCGCGTAGTTCCCGTTCACATAGCTTCCCAACGGTGGAAGAATTTTTGATAACAGCTGTTGATCTTGAATCTTACTATATTATTTTTCTCATATTATAAATGCAAAAGTTTGTATGGATATGTGTATGTTTGTTACTCAATCAATATCGGATAAGACAACAATTTTCACGCGGGGGAAACCGGTGGTTGAAGCTGTTAAGTAAATAAAAATCGGCAAAGAGCGGAATCACCAACCGACAGTTCCGTAGGAATCCTATCTGTTGGGAACTTCGATGCCATAGACAGATACACAGACACCGCCAATATTTTTGGCCGGGCTTAGGCTTGCCGATGCGCATGACATGGAGCGCTTCTGTTTTAGTGTAAGATTTACTACTGCGCAACCATTGTGTTTTTACCGAGTAGTGTACGCGCATCGAACTTATAACACCCCTCTTTTTGCGTCGTGGTTTAAAAAGAAAGAATTATAATTTTGTAGTTGTTTTTTGCTTTCTGAGAAATTTCAGAATAATTAGACCGATACTAGACTAAATGAGAAAAAATATACTCCTACTTCTGGACTTCAACATAGACTCCGATTAAATTCTGCCATTCCTTGAGTTCGTTACTATCTTCATTCTTCACCTTGAGTTACAAGGTTTCTTTGTAATTAATTTTATGCATTGAAAACCAATTATCCGATATTTTCCGTTTCTTTTTCGTAACTTTTCGATTAGGCCCATATGTGTTGTGTTGTTGACCTTGGTACAGTTGATTTCTAATTACTTGTAACTGTAAATCAAACAAAATGAAGTTTAATTGTTGTTTCAGTAATGGTTTAAGTACATACTTAACTAATTAATTATACTTAACTAAACTAAACTTGCTTAACCTAACTAAGTACATACAAAAACAAGCTACTTAAGTGAGTACAAGTTTTGAAATTCCATTCAACTTTGTTATCGAATTGTGGAAATTAAGGTTTATTTGTAAAGAAAAATAATATAGAAAGAAAAAGTCGTGTGGCACTCGGGGACTGCCGCGGTAAAGCTATTGCATAGCATTTATTCTAGATCCAGTCCTGGAAAATGCGTCAAAAAAATTAAAAACTTTAAAAACTCGAAAACGTAGCGAGCCAAACCCGCATTTATTTACGATTAATAAAACTCTAAAAAACAAAACAAAAATACCCTTATTCACATTGAAATAAGGTCGCTTTTCTTTGACAAGCAAAAGTGACCCTTATTCTTATGATTATTCTATTAGCATAAGGTCCAAATTGATCACCATTGTCACAGAAACAGCTCAGAGAGAACGATAAAAGGCAAAAAAATTACGACCAACAAAAATTTTAAAACCCTCATATCTCAGAAACAGTTGGAGTTAGCGCATTTCTGACAAAAAATTTGCCCCCCTGCCCGTTGCTACTTCATCCAGGAGAACAAGATAGGATTTCCCCCCCCCCCCCCCCCTTAACCGTTTACCTCCAACCGCAAAAAAATTTTTCATTCTAAAAATACCAACACGGAAATCGAAAACACGTGCAACAAACCCCCCCCCCCCCTCCGCCCCCCTGCCCCTCACCACTCAGATTCCACAGAATTCAAAAACCTTATTAAAAGTCAAAGTATCACCGCCGTGCCCGTCGGAGTGGGGAGCGTGAGGTTTTTTCGTTACGGAATTTCTGGATTCGGTCGCCGTGCTCAAGGCCCGCGATAGAAGCTATGCAATAGCTTAAAAGCGTTTTTTGTAACAGAAACTGACATGCCAATGCCAATACAAAAATTGGGGAGTGTGCGATGGATTTTTTTTTTATTGGGACCATCCCACCGCACTATTTCCAAACCACTGCAACTTCTGAAAGCCAGAATCAACAGTGGCGACCACCAGAAAAGCGCCGAGGCAATGAAGCTCGACGAAGTCCCGAAGAATGAATTTAACTGTCTTGGATCCCGCAACGAAATTAATCAGAAAAGAATAATGGAGGAGTAGCAAAAAATACAAATTTCCACTTCCATATCAAGCAGGAGACAGAACAAACAAGACCAATAGGCACAAAGGGTCGTTAACAACCGGGATTAGCCCAGTTGCCTAACACCACGGATAGCATTAGCATAAATATTAATAGGTCCTAACATTGTAAGCTGTTATATTTGATATCATGACTTAGCTGTGAAAATGAGATACTAGGATACTATTATACATCCTGTATAGAACTATCCCTGCCCGGCCCTGAGCTTCTACACAAAGTTTCATTCCAATTGGCATGGCGATAAGAATAATGGCGAAAAGAATAATGGAGGAGTAGCAAAAAATACAAATTTCCACTTCCATATCAAGCAGGAGACAGAACAAACAAGACCAATAGGCACAAAGGGTCGTTAACAACCGGGATTAGCCCAGTTGCCTAACACCACGGATAGCATTAGCATAAATATTAATAGGTCCTAACATTGTAAGCTGTTATATTTGATATCATGACTTAGCTGTGAAAATGAGATACTAGGATACTATTATACATCCTGTATAGAACTATCCCTGCCCGGCCCTGAGCTTCTACACAAAGTTTCATTCCAATTGGCATGGCGATGATAGAAACGCCAAAATGTAAGAGATTGTTCACGTGAGAATTCGATAGCGCTTGGCAATCAGCACTTTGATATTATACCAATCGCTGTTGCGACGCTATCGCTGATAGAATGTCACTTATTGAATCTCTTTCTACAATCGTTAACGCCTTCTATTTGTATGGTCTGTCCACGTGACTTAAGACAAAGACGACTAACGACAAAGACCCTGAGGGAACAAAACGCGCACTCGTTCAACACCCGTGCGACCCAAAATTTAGTAGTTTTTTGTACTTTTCTTATGATTTTTTGATTCTATGACTTATAAAAAAGCCTTGGATGAAAATTTAGATAATTAAATTGTCTTTGAGATGGTATTGATTTCATTAAAATACGCCCGGCGGTTTTGGTTCGATTGTCGTGTTTTTGTCCGTTTTAGACATAAATTTACTAATTAAAAACACTATGTTATACGAATAAAACTCAAAATTTTCTTAAATCAAATTATAAAGAAAATGGTCATTAGACCAACATATTATATTTTTTCAAAAAAATTACGACTAGCCGTTTAGATGTGATTTTCATTTTAAAATCAGCTCTCAAGAGAATCGGTTCCTTAACGTTCCGATGTGTCATTCCCATACATTGATTTGTTTTTTACTAGCGTTATCGATTGTAGATTGTTAACTTGGCTACAGGTGCTGGTCTGCTCAATGCTCGGGCTATTGTTAAACCAGTCTAACAACGTATGCTTGATAAAGACAAACATTCCACCAGTAGATATTGTGTGTCTCATAATTGTTTAGGAATCCAATCCTGTTATGAATTTTTACCGTTGCTTTGGTTTCCGTTTACTTAAAATCCTATTGACGGATGTTGGTAAAGATTCCACGTTTACATGTTCGTTTTTTTATAACACAAAACTAGTATTGCATGTACTGGCTAGCAGTCCACCCTGGCTTTGCCCGGGATGAACAACTATATCAACGATCTACTAGTGACATTACAGGTGATATTGAGTTATATTAGGTACTACTCTAGACCTATTGGAGTCTATAATTCAATATCGCCCAAAATACCGCTTTGCAAATTTTGCCTTTCAAGCGGCGATATATATGCAATATAATTCTGTCGTCCTTACAACAAGTACAATAACTCGGGTTTTGGGCCTCACAAAGTTATATTCATGTCTATAATCAACAAAATGACACACACACATTTTCTTCACATTTTCTTCTTAGAGTCTTTTCATGTGTCTATGATAAATTTGGTTTTTAACCGACTTCCGAAAAAGGTTCTCAATTCGATTGGTATTTATTTTAATGCATGCAATTTTCGAAATTCGAAAATTGCATGCATTAAAATAAATACCAATTCAATTTCGATTTCGAAAATTGTTTTAAGCTATTGCATAGCTTCTATCGCAGGCCTTGAGCGCGGGGACCGAATCCAGAAATTCCGTAACGGAAAAACCTCACGCTCCAATGGTGATCAATGTGGACCTAATTCTAATGAGAATAAGGGTCACTTTTGCTTGTCAAAGAAAAGCGACCTTATTTCAATGTGAATAAGGGTATTTTTGTTTTGTTTTTAATAAGGTTTTTGAATTCTGTGGAATCTGAGGTGTGGCTTGAAGGCCGTGCATCGTCTAACGTCGTTTCAGTTCGGCAGTCTTCGACACCAGTCTGGCGAAACTCCTATACAAAATAACGATATATAAAACGGACGTCCTTTTTAATGGCGGCTATAATCCGATATAATTACGAAGAACAATGAGAGCACTGGGATTATATAGGCCTTGACTCTTCAACAAATAGACGGATTACATCGACCGCCATTTTGACTGTCAGTCACTAGATTCCCTCTGGTCAGGCGTTTGACAGTTAGTTTGTTATGGTTTTCTAAAGTTATTCTAAAGTTATATTTTTGCGTTTATATTGATTATAAGTGTATTAATAATCATATTGTTGGAAGAAATTTGTTGTCATGAATGCCGCGCAGAGAAAGTATATATGATATTATATCTATATAAATGTACATCGCGCGAAATTCGATAATCACTTCTCAATATTGTTATTTTTTTATAAATGAATAATTTTGTTTTGGTGTGTCATTACACTATTTATACCTAATTATTTATACAAATGCTATGCAATAGCTTTACCGCGGCAGTCCCCGAGTGCCACACGTCTTTTTTTTTTGAAAGGGTATACTTCCCATTTGGTTCCATAGTCATCAGATCAGAATCTGATGATGTGATCTTGGCGAAATCGAGGGAACTCCTCAAATATTATAGGCATACATATAGCGATTTTGGCATTTTAATCAACAATGGAATCATTTGCTCTTAGAAAGTATAATTTGGTGAAGTGGAACTGGTGAAGAAGACCACAGATGGCCAACGGTACTCCTTAATGCTAAGTATGTCACGGGTCTACGATATCTCGAATAGTTAAACGACTATGATGAAACAAATACTTATAAATAAATAGTACTGATGATACTTATAAATAATGGTACCATTTTTTGGGGGGCCGAGTCACCCACGTCCGTAGGAAAGTACCCCATGCGATACCCTACACGTGGTCCCCGGGTGGTGCCAATCAGGTGACAATAACTGGTGGTAGGCTTCGGCTGAAGGCTTGCGACCACCCACCGGGCAAAGACGTACCGCCAAGCGGCCTAGCTGTGTTCCGGTGCGATGCCCGGTGTAGCCACTTCAGGAGATGGGTCGAGATGGCGGTTCTATTGCAGACAGACCAGCCTGGCACGTGCTGTTATGGGCGTATCGGGTGACTGGTCGCGGAGGGTAGCGGGATCCGAGGCACGGTGCACCGCTGGCCGACCGCAGGTAGTTGGGGGCCCAAGTAGTGTGCCAGCCCCACACGAAAGGCTGCCCCGCCAACTGACGAAAAATCCCGGAATGCACCATCGTGCTGGTTGGCGACCAGAAGGGAGGGCCCGATGGTCATTCCCGGGGGGGCTCGGGCGTCCCCGCAGTCTCCAGACTAGTCCCCCAATGATGGCGTCCATTCAGTGCGTGTCTGAAGGTAAGCAGCGTGAAGCCACATCTCACTTCCCTCTTCTAACCTTTCTTCACTCACTCGCAAATGATGAAAAAGAGAAAAATGTTTAAAGTTGAACAGCGGCTGCACCCCCTCCCACTCAAAGTGCACCTCACTAACATCAGAGGTCTGCACTCAAATCACATAGCAGTCCATCATCACCTGGAGACTGATAAGCCGGCTCTCTTTTTTCTTTCGGAGACGCAGATCAGATGTCCGTCAGATGTATCGTACCTAACATACCCAGGGTATACCCTGGAGCACAATTTTAAGCAACGCGCGGGTGTATGCATGTATGCCCGAGACGACATCTGTTATCGGCGTCTCCGAAATCTTGAGGACTCTAGGTTCTCTGTGCTGTGGGCTTTGGTGGACATGGGCCTTGATAAAATTGTTTACGCCTGTGTCTACCGCTCGCACAGCGGGGATCAGGAGACAACCAGGCTCACTGAGTACCTTAGTGAGGCGGCTGATACGGCACAGCAGCGGTACCCTTCTGCCCAATTGGTGTTACTGGGGGACTTTAATGCCCACAACCAGGAGTGGCTTTTCCCGTACCAGCGCACTGATCATGCTGGGCGGGAGACGAGAAAGCTTGCGCTTGCGTTAAATCTCGCCCAGCTGGTCCAGGGGGCAACGAGGGTGCCGGATGTTGATTCGCACATAGCCAATTGCTTGGACCTTCTGCTGACTACAGATCCAGACCGCTACTCGGTGTCGGTATCTTCACCTTTGGGTAGTTCCGACCATTGTCTGGTGAAGTCCGTATCCGTCCACTCCCCACCCGATCCCAGCCCAAGAGGCGCTCGGCGGGTTTGGCGGTACAAGTCAGCAGATTGGGATGGGATGCGTTCTTTTTTCGCATCGTATCCTTGGCAGCCTACTTGCTTCTCTATGGTTGATCCTTCGTCGTGCGCGGACGCCGTGTCGGATGTGTTGCGTCAGGGAATGGAGTACTTCATTCCGTTCTCTGACGTTGCAATGTCTAGCGCTGACCGGCCATGGTTTGGCGCCGAGTGCAAGCGCGCCAACACGCTCAAACATGAGGCGTACCTGGCATGGGTCGACGCTCGAAAGCGCAAAGCAAGCGACGTGGGTCAGCGCAAGAGAGCCTACAATAGGGCTGCCAAGTCCTGCAAGAAGGTGATGCTAAGATCTCGATTTGACCACATAAGCCGTATTGGGACCAAACTTGCTTCCTACCCAGCGGGTAGTAAAGCGTTTTGGTCCCTGGCTAAGTCGGTTGAATCGAACTTCTGCCGTCCCTCACTACCACCACTGCTGAAGCCCGACGGGTCACTGGCCCACTCCGCTGAGGAGAAAGCAAACTTGTTTGCCTCTCTTTTTGCGGAATCTTCGCGTCTGGATTCTGGTGACGCGCGGCCCACTCCTTCTCCTGATTGTTGCGAGACGAGTATGTCGGACATTCGCATACATCAAAAGGACGTTCGTAGGGTGCTGCGCAATCTTGACGTGAACAAAGCTAGTGGCCGCGACGGAATTCCAGCAATTGTTCTCAGAACCTGTGCGCCTGAATTGTCTCCGATCCTGACACGCCTGTTTCGCCTTTCATATGAGACGGGAAAAGTGCCGAATGCCTGGAAGCAAGCTAACGTTCAGCCTGTGCCCAAAAAGGGCAGTCGGGCTGACCCGGCCAATTACAGACCCATTTCAATAACGTCCATCCTCTGCAAGAGTATGGAACGAGTGCTTAATTCCAAGCTCCTGGCATACCTAGAAGCTAACGACATCCTCAGTGACCGCCAATATGGCTTCCGCCAAAATCGGTCATCTGGGGATCTTCTAGCGTATGCCATTCACATCTGGAGTGAGGCCATAGAGAGACACGGGGAAGCGCTTGCCGTCTCCCTCGACATCTCGAAGGCTTTTGACAGGGTCTGGCATGAAAGCCTAATTGGTAAGCTTCCTTCATTCGGTTTGCCCAGTGGTCTGTGCGATTGGATTGCAGACTTCCTGAGGGGCCGGTCCATTCGAGTGGTTATTGATGGCCGCTCGTCTGAATTACTGGATATTAATGCCGGGGTCCCACAGGGGTCAGTACTCTCAGCAACGTTGTTCTTGCTGCACATAAATGATCTGCTAAAACCCGGCACCTTTGGGTATGCAGACGACAGCACTGTAGCTGAGAGATACGTGTCCAACGCGCGCGCTACTGGACCTCAGATCCGGTCTCTCCGGGAGGCCATGGTTGGGCGCTTGAATCTGTCCTTGGAGGCAGTCTCCGAATGGGGCGATGCCAATCTGGTCAAGTTCAATGCTGCTAAGACCCAGGCGTGTCTTTTTTCCGCTAAAAGGAGCCAATTCCACCCGGCTCCTTCTTTCAGAGGTGTGACCGTGCCGATAACTGACCATCTTGAGATTCTTGGCATTACGTTGACATCGACGCTCAATTTTGGTCCATTCATTGAGGCAAAAGCTCAGCTGGCTTCCAAAAAATTGGGGATACTCGCGAAGGTGAGACGGTACTTCACGCCAGAACAGCTGCTCAACTTATATCAAGCGCAAGTTCGATCATGCATGGAATACTGCTCTCATCTCTGGGACGGATCTGCCAAGTACCAGCTGGATGCACTTGATGCGATCGAAAGACGGGCTAAGAGGCTCATCGACAATGAAGTATTGGCCGAATCTAGGCTCCAGAACCTCGAACATCGGCGCCGAGTTGCCAGTCTGTCGGTTTTTTATCGGTTACATTTCGGGGAGTGTGCGTTGGAATTGCATGAACTAATTCCTCCTAGCCCGTTCCATCATCGGACTACAAGACGTACGGCGTTGCGTCATCGGTACATGGTGGACATCCCACCCATACGCACCAAACGTTTTGGGAATTCCTTTATTATGCGTACAGCAAAGGAGTGGAATTCCCTGCCGGAGTCTGTATTTCCTGATACCTACAACCTGGGAGTCTTTAAGTCAAGAGTGAATAGGTTTCTTCTAGGCAAGCGTGCTTCATCGTCGGCCACATCATCGCTTACCATCAGGTGAGATAGTGGTCAAACGCAAGCCTATCAATAATAAAAAAAAAAAAAAAAAAAAAAAAAAAACCATCGAACTGATCTGATGATGAAGCCGTAGGCACTGGAAATCCGAAATAAAACAACGTATCCTAGTTGTGTTTGGGCTTATTGGAATTGTCATGAGATGTACTTTGGCTATATATTTGGATTTTTACGGCAATTGGAGGTACCTATCAAAACTAAAAAGAGATAAATAAATAAACTTTATAACAAAAAAAAACAAACCCACTCCCAAAAAAAAACCACAAAGTGTAAAAGTCGGTTTGTTTTTTTTGTTAAATTAAGTATAACTGCAACATCTGGTCCATGATTTGTGATTTACTTAAAAAAAGAACACAAGTTAATTTATGAAATGGTTTGTTGAAGTACTTAGTAATATTGTTAACAATAACCGCAATAAGTATTGCGTTTTGCATAATATTTATTTACAACATTTCAATAATTTATCTTTTTACACTTCATTACAAGCGCAATAAGTTTGAGTTATTGCAAATATGTTATGACATAACATTAACAATTTTTGTAACAATTATCAGATTTTTTTGTCAATACTAGCATGTCTTACTAATAAATACCGTAATAAGTAAGATGATTATTGCACTTATGGTTATAACACTATATAACATACATTAATTATTGCTGGTAAAAAGTGCTATATGTTGATTTACCAACACTTACTGCAATAAATTAACTACTTATTGCGAATATGATATCCATGTAATAAATGGTCTTAATATAAGTAAATTATTGTGTTTTTAGAAGCATTAATATAATATATTTAAAACATTAGCTACAAGTAATAATTTATTTAATTTTATTCATAATACAGAGAAAGTTTTATGTTGATAGCATGTCTAATTATGCAGATATACACAAAACCAAAATTAAATCTTTTACCGCGTTTGTATAGACGGCAGAATTATATTATACTCGTAAACAGATCAACACGGTCTAGGGATATTTAAAAAAAAGCGAATTACTATCAATGTGTTAATTATTTATATGTCATGTATATATTTAAAAGATACGTTATTTAATATTCTACCATTTTTTAATAATGGTTAAGGTACTTCGATTAAAATTTCAGGATTTTATGGAAAAAAATGAAGCATAGACGGAAACCGTATATGAATTAACTTTTAATTTATGAGTAAAAACTGAAAAAAATAGAAAAATCATTTAATTTGTGTTTATAAACTTGAAGTTAGTAGTCTGAGAAAGCGCCCATGATGTTCATATCACATCGGCAACGATTCGGCATGCTCAGAACAAGGTTGTCAATGTCTTGCTGCGGAATATTGTCCCATGTCCTTCTGAGGTGCGCAAAAAGTTGATCTTCTGTAGACTTTCTGTAGATTTTCTAGCGGCACGAAATTAGGTTTTTTTTTTTAATTCCATCCCATCATGTGTTTTATTGAACAGGGATTTTAAAATGAAGTTAGGGTTTGGTACATCATATATTTTTGTCAAGCATACCGTTTGCGAGACATATCCCGTCAAAGTAATGAAATCATTTTGTTTACCCGACTGCGGCGTCGAAAATTGTTTGTTGATCGGTATGTAAGTATGTATGATGTAATTAGAGATAGCAGCACTAATTCATCATCATCATATCAGCCGAAAGACGTCCACTGCTGGACATAGGCCTCCCCCAAGCGTCGCCACTTTGACAGGTCCCGTGCATCTAGAAACCAGCGGATCCCCGCAACCTTTACCAGGTCATCGGTCCACCTGGTGGGAGGCCTTCCAACGCGACGTCTTCCGGTTCGCGGTCACCACTCCAGCACTAATTACTAGGAGATAAAATAAATACACTTGTTGAAGCTGAACATAGAATTGTAGAAAAAATTAAATGTCAAGAGGGCACCAGATACAGATAAATAGAGAGTAGTGTTGATCACAACAAATAGTTATGTGCGGAATACAAACTAAAATTATGGTAGTTTGGAGATAGGTGGAACTGCAGGGTATAAAGTCCCACAAACATCCATAGGAAAGGGGGATCCTTCGACCAGACGGATGTTGTGTCTTGTTGATGTCGGACTTTTGTATACGTTCAAATCGCGCTGAAAACTTTGCTTGCGCGATACAGGATTTGTGTGACGTCATGTCATTAGTTCGTAAGTGGTGGCGTTGGTGCCGCTACATTACTCCCCTCCGGAGACCGGAGGTCGATAGTAGATTGAGTCGTCCGTACATCTCGTGATGCGAGCCAGGCCAGTGGAAGATTGGTTCCAGTGAGTCGGGACCGGAAGTCGCAGAGTTCGCGATGAGTCGGAACTGTATGAGGTTGTGCCCCAGTAAGTCGGGGTGATGATATCCCAGTGAGTCGGGATAGTGCTGCTGGCTCCAGTGGGTCGGAGTGGTGATGACCAGGAATGCGCGTCCGGTGCATGCTGGTGGTCAGGATATCTCCGTAATGCCGTGGGTACTGGCTGGCTGTATGACTCGCTGCTCGAAAGCTTGAGGAAGTGCTGATGATGTCATGATGAAGTAGTTCTGCACGAAGGCTACGCTGATTTTCATGTTCGAGGGTAGGGGTTTCCAGTTTGGGGGTAGGTGGAACAGGGAGTAAAGAAGTCCCACAAACTTACATTGAAAAGAGAGGATCCTCCGACCAGACGGATTTTGTGTCTGGTCCGGGCAACTGCCCCACGGTTATTTTCGGACTGTTATATATGTTCAAATTGCGTCAAAAACTTTGCTTATACGATGCAGGATTTGTGACGTCATGTCATTAGTTCGTAAGTGGCGGCGTTAGTGCCGCTACAGTAGGAAGGCGCTAAATTTAAATATTTAATACTCCTGCCAAATATAAGCCTTCTAAAAGTATACATTTTATATTGAGTTCATAATACTGAATGACGAATATGCATACATATTGTACAATGAAAGAAAAATAAAGAACGATTATAAAGATTACACATTGTTTACTTTTGCAATAGATAATCTACAAATTGTATTTCTTAAGCATTTAAATTACTCTTTAGGTAAGGCCTTAGTTAATGCATCAGCAAGTTGTTTATCACTAGTTACATAATTCAAGTCTATTATTTTAGCATAATATTTTTCTTTAATAAAATAATATTTAGTGTCTATGTGTTTGCACTTCTAATGACAATTTACATTTTTGATAACAATTATTGTACTTTGATTGTCAATATTGAGGCACACTGATAGTTGTTTATAGCTATCAAGCTCACTTAGTAGCTGATTGATCCACTTAGCCTCCTTAGTGGCGGCAAAAGCTGCCATGTATGCTGCTTCTGTTGTTGATAAGGCAACAGTATGTAGTCGTTGACTAGCCCATGTTAGTGAAATTCCATAATGAATAAATACATAGCCAGTGGTAGAGCGTCTTGTAGTAATATCATTAGCATAGTCAGCATTGGAGTTACCAATTAATTCTACTGATTTAGGTTCTGATAGGTAACTGACATCTTTTGTATCTTTTAAGTATTTAAAAAACATCTTGATCACCTTTCTTAAGCTTCGAGTGAAGATCAACAGGAACACAAATGTTGGGATTGCGAGATAAGCCTTTAGGAGGATACATGTATATTGCGTCCTGCAGTTCACCATACCGAAATGCTGTTTTTATATGAAGCCGTAGAATTTTGAATCCATTGCTCGAAGTAATAATCGTATAGATATGTTAACATTCTATATTTGAAAGCTTTCCATACCTTTTGGTGCAAAATTCTAGTAAACAATTTTATCATTTCAATATGAGATATTCGTGATAGCAATAAAATCATTATATTTATAGTATTTTTTTCCTTGTTGTTGCTAAACAAGCGTGACGATATAAATTGACCAAAAAAACACTATCATCATCATTAAAACCGATAGACCTTGAAACCGATAGTTCGTGATGGGACAAACTGTAGGGTAATTGTGTAACACACAATCATAGGTAATGCCTTTCATTTTGACATTCATCCATATTCATTGTGGTATTTACGAGTACGTTGTCAAATTTACCAACCATACGGGTATTACGGGTGCGGCAACAAATCAGAATTCGTCATTGAAAGTGTGTTTCAGAATGACACAGTGTCAAAACTATCATGGTTCCACTGTGAGAGAAAGACGGAGCTATACAAGACAAATAATTTGACGATAGATAATTTTGACGCGTCATGGTTAGGCTCCACAACGGTTATCATTCACGCAGAAGATTATAAATATGTGTAGATCGCTAATCTACTTACTTTTAAAGCGACAAGGATGGATGAGGATGAGAAGGAGGATTGATGGACGGTTTTTAGTCCTTCACGCAACAACAACTAAATGAATATTGATGAAAATTTACAGTAATATAGCTTATTTGTCAGATTATCTCATACTGGCTAGATATAAACCAATAAATAATATTTTTTAACTTACTGGAAAAACACAAACAACATTTATAAGAATGTTATACGCTATCTATAACATTTTAAAAACTGCCCGGGCTCTGATTACAGCTTCGACCCGATATGACATACTGAAGATGAGGTTTCGGAAGCGATGTTGCGGAATATATTTTTAAAATCTTTTTTTTAAGTTAAAAACGTTAAAAAAAATTATGAACTGTATTTTCAAGGAAGTTGATGAAATTTTCTATGAAACTTTTATATTTTAAAACTCTGATTTCTATAGTTTCCGCGAAAATGCAATTTTAAAAGTGTGGAACTGACTTTTGAAAGCCAGTTTAGATATACCTACCCCCGATATCAGATTTTAGCATTTAAAGATGAGTATTTTTCAAACTGAACATTGGCCTGAAAATCTGTCAAAATTTGGCAGTAAAGTAGACGAAGTAGCTTTGACACGCTCTTATGCAAATACACAATTCAGAAATCGGCTCATAGCCATATGAAAAATAATTAACTAGGATAATGAATTAGCAAATTTACGCCTACGCGGCGACTTAAATAATATATCGAGACAATAAATTACAAAGGCACTGCTTACTTCTTAAGAAATTTCTACAAAAAAGACCCGACAAAAGAAGAAATTTAAAAAAAATTAGACAAGTGTGTGACAACAGGAAGAGAAGAAAACTAGATGATATATAATTATTATTTTTTATTGTCCCCAGATTCGAAGAAACCTCTGTAGTCTACCCAATATGCACGTCCAACGACACATCATGCCTGGGTGGCTTCGCGCGCCTTTACCAGGAGATCCACGCTCTACTCCAGGAGAAGCCAGGGGCTTTGTTGCTAAATGCAGGTGACACGTACCAGGGAACGTACTGGTATACCCTGCTGAAGTGGAATGTGACGCAGAGGTTTATAAATATGCTGCCAAATGATGCTCATGTAAGTGGTGAAAGATTTTGGGGTTATCATATTAGTAATTTTATTTTTCTGCGTAGTTAAGATTAGTGTAACGATCAAATAATAATTAAAAATGTACTATAAATTATATTGGTACCATGGCATTTTTAAAGTAATACTGTATATATTTTGACTGTATTTGAATTTTCGCTATGAGTGCCGAGTTTTACGCGCTTTGTTCGGTACCAAATGCAACATTTTGACAACTGCTTTTAAGGGCGCGGTCCATCGAGAGCTACTATATGTTTTTTTTTTGCTTTCAAATTAATGACCTATTGTACCTATAGTCGCTTCTGTCTAACCTTTTTGTTCTTATTGCTATGTAGCTCTTCTTGAACTACCACCAGTTAGCTCTCAATGGGACCTTGCACTTAGTATCAACTTTCAAGCAGCTAAGGTCCCTGCTTACAATTATTCGTTTTTAATTAAATTACCAACTTTTCTTCTCTTATTTTAGGCTTTAGGCAACCACGAGTTCGACGACGGGATACCAGGTCTGGTTCCGTACATAAAAGCTCTTAAAGCACCAGTAGTTGCCGCCAACTTAATCAGCAACAAAGATTCTCCAATGAACGGAATCTACCAGTCGCATGTGGTTGTGGAGAAGAACGGAAGGAAGATTGGAATCATAGGACTTATTACTAAGGGCACAGAGGTGAGAATGCAACCACTACTTTTACGTTTATTTGGTGCTAGTCTGTAAAAATATTACCGTGAAAACAAGTTCAAGGGATCCTTAAGAGTCAAGAGTACTTTACGTCGATCACATCATCGCTTTCGCTTGACTCGCGCTTGACCACTATTTCACCTGATGGTGAGCGATGATGTGGTTGACGGTGGAGCACGCTTGCCTAAAAGTAACCAATTCACTCTTGACCTAAAGACCCCTAGGTTGTAGATATCGGGGAACACAGACTTCGGCAGGGAATTCCACTACTTATCGCAGACAAAAAACACAGTACAGCTTTTATCGAATTCTGTGTTAAAACGGCACAAAGAACGATAGAAAGGAATAAAAATTAACAGCATTGCTCAAAACTCTATATGGATATATATATAGTAGGTAGCAAACAGTACGATAGAATACCTATAGATAAAATAGAAGTAAGATATCGTATAACATACTGTGCAAGTAGCTAATATAGTCTGTAAATATAAGTAAATTGAGAAACTCATTATGTAAATGGATATAGATTAAATAGAGTAAAGAACTATGTAAAGTGCAAAAGTTCTTAGAACAAATGAGTCCCCAAAGTCTCGGACTATGTCCGAGGGAGATCTGTGTAAGGCAGGAGGGGTTTTAGTCAGTTGGAGCCTGACACTATCCAGGCTGGCTCGTATTGTGAGGCAGCTTGGGTGTAAGTCCGACCGGATTTCCCCGCCTGCCAAATCAAAAAAAAAAAAAAAAAAACGTTTAGGGCGTATGGGTGGGATATCCACCATGTACCGATAGCGCATCGCCGTACTGTTACCTGAAATAATAAGGTTTATTTTCATTTAGGTTTGTATCAGCCTTCATTACCTTTGGATCTGCGATTTGATATAATTTCTCACTCTGTACACAGTGCAAGTCAATCATAGGTTGATATTTAAAAAGTGTCAATATTTGGTATTAACTTGCATTTTTTTTCATAGAACGTTGTCTGAGACACGAAGTGAATTGCGTAAACATGAATCCATTCATTGTTGATAAGTAGAAAGGATGTTGCATGACGCAAGAAATTTACGATCACCTTATATCGACTAGCATGGTAGGTAAATGCTAATTGTAGGCGCAGTTCGATTCTGCGCCTAAGTCAATCAAATGATATAATGATGAAAGTTTATTCGACACTAGCTTGGATTATTCGTACGTGACATTCCCATGGTCCGCGGAACGGGGTACGTAAGGCAGCGGGTTTGGTTATAAGTGCGCCTGTGGATCACCTGACGGGAGTCGTCCCGTTATTGCGTCGTCACGTCATTGGGTAGTACGAAAGCTATATCAAAATAGACATAAACATGACAATTAGTACCTACCACCCAAAAACCCATAGGTAAAAAGCATTATTAAAAAGAAACACAGATGTAACCAAAACCAAACGACATCTAAACGACGAAACCAAATCTAGCAAGAGGAGTTCCCTTAACAGTACCTTTTGTCGGTGAGCACTTTGAAAGCCACTATCACACCAGATTCAGAAGCAGTCATTTTGACGCCTATAACGCTGCGGGGACACTGGCCATTTCTATGTGCTCTCTTTGAAAGGTCTATCGCTCTGGATTAGGAAGTTAGCCACCACGCAGATCCAGTGCGCCTGTCTGGGTTCGAACCCACGATCTACAACTTGTAAGTCAGTCACTGCGCGACTGGAGCTGCTTGAAGCCCTATGTGCATAAGCTGACTGCTGTCTCTAAAGAAATGTATGATGATTGTCTTCAAATAACCAGGCAATCATCATCTTCAGATAAAGATCTCTTGAGAAAAGTAAGACCTGAATTTCAAACTGTAATTAGAATTTTTTGTTTCAGCTCTTATCAAATGCAGAAGGTGTCACATTCTTAGAACCAGTTCCGGTGGTACAGAAAGAGGCAAAGCTCCTGACTGATCAAGGAGTAGATATAATTATAGTGCTATCACACTGCGGACTGGAGGTTGATAAGTAAGTATTTATAGTTCCATTGTTACCCGACTACGGCAAAGCCAAGTAAGGATTATTATTTTAACTGTCTATGTTTGTATTGTGTATTGACGCACACAGGCCGATTTGCCCATATTCGCGGACAAAACTCAAATCATGAAGTTAGCCATAACAGTCACACGACTTTATTTTTCGAATCTTAAGGATTTCTTTAATCCAATTTCAGTTTAATACAAGTTTAGTATATTTTTAACGAATGTTTTCATTGTTACTTTTTAAAACAAATTTTAAAATCGAGGTTTTAAAAAAAAAGTATTGTTATGTTTTAAAAGTGTTTGGAGTATCTTTAATCGTGGATTGTGAACCTAGAGGAATGTATCTATGTATTTAAAATTGTTTTTCTTTCATTTTTTTATTTTTCTAATTTTAACGTAAAAATAGATGTCATTAAGCCAAAAAGTTACAAATTCATTAGAATCAGACTACTTTATAAATAACACAATAAAGTGACATGTCTTAGCTTGTTAGTCTGTGTTAGTTGCAATTGCTACTATGTGCTATTTCCATTTTTATTAGCTAATTGAATATTAATCATAATAATATTTTATATTATAATTTTCCTTTATATTTAGGTTCATCTTTTTTGATATTTCGAGAAATCATTACAAGATAGATCCTAAAATAAATTAATAACCAAAAAATAGAAGTGTTTGAAAAATATAACAAACTATTAAAAAGTTAAAAATAGCTTTAATATGCTACTCATGTTGTATCATCAATTTCTACGACTTTTCGAACGTTTTAAACAATAAAAAGATTTGTTCAATTCTTTAAGATAATCCGCCTGTGTGTGACGTACAGAATATGTTCCACCGTAAGCCGTAATGCCTAACTACTTTGTCGATTTAAATTAATGCAAAGTTAATCGTATCGTTTAAATTATACGGGTATCATTTACATTTCATACGAGATTGACACTTGAGGTTGCCAGATTACCTGAGTTCTGAGTGTTCTGACCATCCATTACGAACTGGGCTTTGCCCAGTTGTAAAGTACCCTTTGTGCCTTTGTTTGTTCTTTCTCCTGCTTGTTATGGGGGAAGTCAAATTTTTCTTTTTTTCCTACTCCTCCGTTATCCTTTTCTGATTAATTCCGTTGCGAGGTCCAAGACAGTTTCAATTCATTCTTTAAGCCTTCGTCGAGCTTCATTGCCTCGGCCCTTTCTGATTGTCGCCACTGTTGATTCTGGCTTTCAGGAGTTGCAGTGGTTTAGGAATAGTGCGGTGGGATTGTATCCGTAGCGACCGTGATAGATGTACAAATAACGGCCGGGACCGAAAAAGCTTAACATGCTTTCCGAGGCCCGGAGAAATCTCGGTATGTTAAGATGGTCACCCATCCACGCACCGGTTTCGGCAAGCGTTGCTTAACATTGAAGAAAAGAAAAAAAATGTCAATATTAAAATATTCCTAGACAGAAAAACAATTTTCCTTGGTGCAGCGTGCATGAAATCTATTTCTAAAATTTTTCTGAGTTTCTTTAAAACAGCAATGAGCTCACTATCTGTTGTGGTAAACCCTAGACCCTTTAATGTGAAGTCAATACCTAAATTCCAATTATTTATGGCTTTGTGGCATGTTAAGTTTAACCACCACTTTAATTCAAAACCCCACATTCGTCATTTGAAATAGAAGCAATTAATTTTCAAATGTAATTAAGTGAAATATTTGGAAACCAAACTAATTTGCTGCGTGTCACTTAAAAACGAATTAAGTTCAACAAAACTGGTGAACCGTTCATTAAGTTTATTAATATCTGTAATTCTCATTAGTTCTAAATGACAAAATTATATTATGTGGTTAAGTTCATCAAATGATTCGGTAATTATTTAAATTTCGAGTTGTAGTATTTGTTTTGATAAAATGGACATCCAGTTCAAAAATCGAATTCGACTGTGGAAAAAACACGATTAATATTCGGCAAGATCGATAGATAGCGCTAGTATTCATTTCCATATAATACTAGAGGACGCCTCGCGATTTCACCCGCGTAGTTCTCGTTTCCGTGGGAATACAGGGATAAAAAGTAGCCTATGTCACCCGGGGATAGAGTAGCTTCCCAACGGTGAAAGAATTTTTGAAATCGGTCCAGTAGTTTTGGAGCCTATTCGGTACAAACAAACAAAAAAATCTTTCCTCTTTATAATATTGGTATAGATTGGCACTTCTTAAGTTGCAATGCTTTTACAATAATTGCGATATACTGGCAACATCTTGAATCAATCAGACGATCAACTCAGACAATAGCTGCTGGGCTGTAGGAATTGATGTTTCTGATTAAAATTGGCACATAAGTACATAAGAGTGAGTCTGCATTAGGACATAAGAAACTTCTTAACCCGACATGCATGCGGCATATCCAGTGGCAAAAGCCAGTAAGCTATAAATTGTGTTCTAAGTCACAAGTCACAGTCCCTCCGTACTCTCCATCCTACTGCACTCTACAAAGACGCCAAATTCCAACCTCGATCACTATAAAGTATCCCTCGGAAGATATTAAAATTCTCCATAGTACGGACGTCATCTGAACCCATTATTCCCACTACCCACCCGATTCACTTCTAGAAGATAATATTTTATCAGAATTATATTGGAACACCCATCTTATGCAGTACTTCATCTCATGACAACTTTATTAGAAAATATAGTCGCCTCGCTACCTATGCATTTAAATCGTCTATAAGTCGATAAAGTTACTCTGTCAGGGTATAATCCTGATGTATAGCTTATTTCAAAACTTGAATAGAGCTTGGATGTGTTATTATTACAGGAGCTCATGGCTTAATATTAACGGTTGTATATTATTACGGCATGGTTCGATCTTGGAGGTTCAGCAAAGCTTGTCAAACACAAAATCATGGCTTCTGAAATCGATATTATGTACTCGACTCCTTCGTGTCTCGGAAAACACTTCGTTGGTCCGGCGGAAACTCAAAAACGTATAGGATTGATAAGCGTTACCGAAGCGTGTGGTTAACCCCAAGCATTCTGGCATTTCACCAATCACTATCGCCGATGGTAGGTACGTCATAGCCATAAATAATAATGTATCAACATATATGTAGGAACATTTGTGTAATAAATAATGCAATATGCAATTACTATAAGTGGTTGGCAATCCAACTTTTATCAGACACCCATTTTGTTGACTATGTTGATATCGTTCAAAAGACATTAGAATTTTGTAAACCAAACTGCAGTTTATTTAACAAAATTCTAATGTCTAACGCCCGAAGAGAATAGCAATCATTGATAGCAATCAATCATTGCTATTCTCTTTGGGCTTATTGGACACAACCCAGAGATTACAGTAGAATTGTTTTACGGATACGAGTATTCTTTAAGCAAGGAAGCAAAGACAATGCAGGTGAAATAACCAAGTTTTTACGATAAAGTTAATGTGACATATGGTCGTTTGGGTGCAAGAGTATTGTTGTGAATTGTACAATTAAGTTGGAGAAAAATAAAAATATCAAGATTGTTTTTTTCAAAAGTATTTCGTACTGCTAACTCGAGAATAAAAAATAATTACTTTGAAGATCTTTGACAGTTGTTACGAGTAGTCAGAAACTTGAGATCTGACACCTGTCTAGCTAAGGGGTACCGTGTTAGTCAGTTACTGGGTTGTGGAGGGTAGATAGGCAGTCGCTCCATGTAAAACACTGGTACTTAGCTGCGGTTAGACTGGAAGCCGAACACAACATAGTTGGGAAAAGGCTAGGCAGATTGATTGGTACTCAAAAATCTGCGTACTTTTCTGACATAAAATTATATTTTTGAGAAAATATTTACCTACTTAACCAAAATATATTTAAAATTTGTAATACCCCAAGGCACATTAACCCATTTTTTAGACACGCTTCGATCGAGAATTCATCGAAACAAGTAATCATAATAAGAATAATTACTCTGATTCAATGAGTAAATGAGCACATAGCTAAAATTTTCATCAAACATTTTAGCTATGTAGAACACTTTCGACAAAGTCATATTTTACCAAAAAAAAAAAAGTCGGTAACTCCATTTAGGAGCTATGATGTCACAGAAAGATACACAAATACACAGATACACACTTCAAACTTATAACACACCTCTCTTTCCGTAAAAAGATCCGGGGGTTAAAAATCCCTCATAAATGGTTTTATAAGAACGCCTAGTGCCACAACACAAACTCAAATAACTGGATAACAATCAGGTGTTTTCTAGGATTCGGGCTTCTAACACTCTAAAACGACTGTCAATGACTAATTATAGCCGGCAACAAACGGTCGACGTACTTTCGAAAACACGGACGGGTCTCAGTATGATATGGTTTGTCACCCTTGCACGGGCCAACCTTAACAAGCTTTGTTTAATCTTGAAGATCCACTAGAGAGACTGATACTGTTTCCTTATTCGAGCAGCTCTTCTCTTATAAAAGCCTTGTGCCTAATATTTTCTTTTTTTTTCAGGCAAATGGCAAAACAAGTAGGAGAGAATATTGACATAATAGTCGGAGGCCATACCCACAGCCTGCTTTGGAATGGAGAATCCCCGAGCAAGGAACGTGTAGATGGACCCTACCCTATACTAGTTGAGAGTAAATCAAACCCTGAACATAAGGTAAGTCAAAATTATCTTTCTAACATTAACAATAACAAAGAGCGAGTTATGTTTAAGCCTCATGTGCTTTCTCAGTTGGTACTTAGACAATCATCTCTCGCCATTTTTAACCCCCGATGAAAAGGAAGACATAGACACACAGACACCCGAAGATGGATGTTATTAGTTTGACGTGTGTACCTGTGTGTTTGTGTATCTGTCTGTGGCATCATAGCTTCTAAATGGATGAACCGATTTTGATTTATTTTTTTTGTCTGAAAGGTGATGATGATGTTTGATGAAATTTGGTTCAGCCGTTCAAAAGTTATGGGCGTTTTATTGTTTGAATTGGATTGTTTTCGCAAGATATCGTGTTCAATAGATTCTCGTCTAGTCTACTAAATAAATTATGTGGTATCAAATAATTATGTAGTATTAAAAATGTGTCGGGGTTTTTCTCTTTTGATATCCGCTATCTTGATTTTTAAATTCATCAACATACAACGTGGCTAACTAATTACAGCCGCTCGGGTCGATCTTCAAGGTCAAGGAACGCTTGCCGAGATCGGTCCGTGGATGGGTGACCATATTTACATAGCGAGTTTTCACTATGCCTCGGCAAGCACGTTAAGCCGTTGGTGCCGGCTGTCATTAGAATATCTTTGGCAGTGATTATGGATAATGAGAACACTGAAATTTTACATCATTCTGGCCAAGGGGTTGATAGGTAGTCGCTCCGGTTAGACTGGAAGCCAGCCCCATTATAGTTGAAAGAGGCTAGGCAGATTGATATACCTACGAAAATAAAAAATAATTTATCTGCAGGCACAGCAGTGCCCCCAACAAGTCGAGCAAGCGAAAGCAGGCCTTTTCACGAAGCCAGTCAGGACATTTTCGACCCCCCTGTAACTTCGTTATGGATAAAGCTAGAATTAAGGGACATGGACAGAAAATACATTCTATTTACAAATACATAATAAATATTATTGAATTAAAAAAAATGAAAAATGAATTACTACACAGTTTTTTACCTCTCTGAACTTGACGTTTTTATTTCAAAATAAAAAAGTAGTGCAAGACGAATTAAAGTACCATGTGTCACCTTCCGCCATAATATACCATAGAGAAACATAAACAATATATTATTATTATTGGACCACGCACGTAAGTTATTAGACTTGAATTGTACGACAAGTTCTCTTATTAAGAACATTTTATTCACACGAAACTGTCTTGTTATTGTGTATTGATATTGTTTGCATGTTTTTTTTTATATTTTGATGCATTAACTAGTTAATTTTTTTTCTCACAAAATAAAATACTTATAACGGAACGCGACGTGTTTGACAGACGATGTGTCAGACTTGATATTTTTGTCCACAGAGAACTATAGTCAGAATTTTAATTCGATTCCAGATTTGACATTAGCTACTGTAATTTTGTGAAATAATGATACCACATATAATAGTGTAGTGATGAACACAAAAATCGATAAACAATCAGTGTGTGTGCCATCAGTGTGCCAATTAAAGACTAAATTATTGATTTTTATTTAAATAAATACATAATTATTCATAATAATTATTTATTAATTAGTAATCGGTGCTCTATTTTATAAAAAGTTAATATTTTTGTTTTTATATTAAAAACAAAACTTATACTACAAGAGCCTTGATAGTTTTCAGTATTGGCAACCCGTGCGCGCTCGTGCAGCTATCGCCATTTTGTTTACCGTGTCATTCGGCTTCATTCTCCCAGTGTGACTGCACGAATATCTTATTTCATTGCGAATCGATATTTTGTTGGGTTAATGTTAAATGTTAAATATCACAGACACATTTATAATAAATGTTACAGAAAGTGACAGCGATAGCGATAGCGATGACGGCGACAATATATAAAATAAATTATTACCATAATACATCTATCTGTTTTATTTGTCATGTTCCTTCATGATCACATTTTTTTATTTATTTCACACACAATTATAAAAGAAAAGTCTCAGATCGTTAATTAATCGTCAAAACTAAATTATCGGTTCAGAAATATTTAATTTCCTGATATACTTAGTTTACGAGAGTAAAATTATAAACGAGAAGAATCGATCCGGAAATATTCCATTTCCATATCGAATAATTTTGCAACGTCACTATTTAGTACTTGTCATAACGTTGCAACACTGAAATTGTCAAATCTGGAATCGAATTAAAATTCCGAGTATAGTTATATCTATGTCTTCAAAAGCTATTCTTTGCTAATAATGCCACATTTTTTGAAGCCCAACCGCAACCAGACTCAGTTTTATAACATGCTAATCATTATACAGTTCAGCAGTCCATTACTTTGTTTAAATAACTAGTATTGAGATTGCCCTGTGCGATAAGAAAATCCATTGTACACTTGCTTTTATGATTTTTTGTCCTGTATATATATTTTTGTTGTGTACAATAAAGAATAAAATATATAAATAATGCTAAAACCATATCAGATATCTGTATTCTCACAACTGTGTGCTAATTTAAAGCGCCTGGCGTTTTTTTAATAGCGATATCATTATCTGTACACTTATTGCAACGATCTGAATAATAGGTTTAATGAAACTGTTTTCGTCTAGTCTGTTGTTGTGACGAGTTCCTGGAGTTTTTTATTTATAGCAATTGTATGTGCTCATATTCACGAATATAAAACAGCAAGAACCATTGTTGTAAATTAAATTCGATAACTATGCCGACGCCCATACAAAATCTGTCCATGTCCTTAACCGACTTAGTTTTACATTCGATGAACACAATAATGTCGACCTCTTATGTAAAAGTAAAACCAAGTTGGTTAATGTGCTACTGAATAAATTAACCGGCTTAGTTTTACATTCGATATCACTACTTTTTGCGGTAGAAGAACTGCGCCGCGTGACTTGGGTTTTTAGTCGACTGCAAGGAAAGGGTATGTTCTTCGGGCGTATCTTGTATGTTTGTAATATTCTTTATTAATTCATATCTTGCAAACCGCTGGACGGATTTACATATTTAAGACATCGTTAGGTACGTCTTGACTACCCAGTGTTATATACAGAACGTTAAAAAAAACACGACAGATTTTGGGCGCCATATTGTGGGGGTCTCATTTTTTTCTTTCGTGCCCATCAAGTGCGGTATCAAAATGAAGGGTTTTGAGAGGTGATTACAAAAATGTTTGTATATAATGTGTATAAATAATGTCCACTGATGAATTCGTAAAAAATACAACTAAAAAGTGGTAAATAAATAATCATCATCAGCCTATTAATATTCCCATTGCTGGGACACAGGCCTCCTCTCTGTGAGAGTGAATGGGCCGTAATCCACCACGCGGGCCCAGTGCGGGTTGGTGAATGTCACATATCTTCGGATTTTTGGTTCTAGGACATGCCGGTTTCCTCGCTATGTTTTCCTTCACCGTTTTGAGAGCAGTGGTGATGAAATAATTTACACAAAGTAAAGCGCCTGCCTGGGCTAGAAGCCACGACCTACAACTTGTAAGGCGCGGCTGATACCACCACCGCTCTCTAAATAAAATTTATAAAATCAAAAAAGATATAAACAAGAAGACAATCATGCTGTGCAGTGCGGATTAGTGGATACATATGGTTTTGGTCAGTTAGTCCGTAAATAATTATGTACCCTCCGACTGCACAGCATGATTTTCTTCATAATTACATATTTTTAATTCGCTTCTTAAGCAGTCGGGTTTTTTGATTTTATAAACTATTTTTATATGTTTTTTGATGGGATAAGTCTTTCCGTAACAGAGAGATACTGTCGAGAAATAACTAGGTTATTAATTGAAAAACTTAATCAGTAAATCCTAGAAATTAAACTCGAGAAAATATGCTGATACTAGCAATCTACATCGTAATAAACGGCAAGTCCTAGTTCCAAAAATTCGAAGGCATGTATAACATCAACCAACCCGTACCATGGTCGCGTGATGGTTTTCGAACCAATCTCTCTCACAGGGAGGAGGCCTATGACCCAGGAGTGGACAAGTTACAGGCTTATTAATTATTGTCAATCCCCACAACAGTAGAGATAATAATTACAAACATGGAAAAAAAATCGCCATAAATAACGACTACAGACATAAATGCTATTACCTACTAAACCGCTTGCAGCAAGTACCCTTCAAAAGGACTTGGTATATCCTTGATCTGTATGGAAATTTGTAAACTGTACCTACCGTGACCGGTTAACCTTTGCATTTTATGGTGGCTAGCTTGTTACAGACATTCGTGTCAAGAAAGTCAAGTTTAGTGCATTTATAAATTAATAACTGACTTGTTTTGCCGCAGTTTTTATGCTTAAATAGCCTCTGCCCTCGGCGTCGTCCGGTGAATAGTGTTTTTTTATACCAGGGGACTATCGTGATGACAAGTAATCTAATCCGGGTTTATAATCTACAAGCTGTCCCGGCGAACTTCGTACCACCTCAAACAAATTTATGGGAAAATGGTGTAACAAACCCGACTTTGTTATTACAACAACGCCATCTACTGGCATTACCGGAACCAGTATACAACGCAATGTTTATTTTGGTCCGTGTTTTGTTTATGTCATGTATCCGAGATGGCGCTGTGTTCGCATAACGTGTGGGAAAATGAGTTTTCTTCATAATTTTGATTTTCGTTAATATTTCCGATTTTTAATAGTTGTTCTGTTATTCGGGCGGAGAAAAATCAAACAAATAATCATGAAAATCGATCCAGCTGTTTTAGAACGAGTTATAAATAGTGTAACTTACACGACTTTCTTTTATATATATATAATAAAGATGAGTGCCAAGTTTCATCAGATAAGATCAGCGGTTTCAAGGTAAAAACTTAACGGCTTCCAGTCTAATGTCAGATGCAGCTGAATATCAGTAGGTATTTTACATGGAGCGACTGCCTATCTGACCTCGACAACCCAGTAACACGATACTGCTTGGCATGACTGATTACTGCTTATCTTTTCTGACTACCATAAACATCTACAAACAAGACAAGACAGCTGGGACCAATGGTTTTATGTGCTTTTCGTGCCACAAAGAAGTCATAGTATGTAACGGACATCCATCCGCGGATCAACCTCGGCAAGCGTTGCTTAACCTTGAAGAACTACTAGTAGAGCTGTTTTTACTGATCCACGAGCTCCTTCAGTGTTAGCTCGACGATAATATTTTTAATTAATTCGACACGTGTCACGCTTGACACCAATTTGTTATTGTAATGTTAATCATCCATTTTAAAATATAATTTTTATCCGATAATGATGGGGACAAAACTAATGTAAGTACGTTTATAACTTGTCACGCGTTATAATTTTTGTTAGTCACTATTTTATTAAGGCGCTACCCCGAGCAAAACGCCGCGCTAGCCGTTTTTCGTGCAGTTTTTAGGAGCTATCTACTCGTTATTTAAAAATAAATATCAACTAATAAAAATACATTAAATTTGTACATATTATTGATTCCAAAATAGTAGACTTTTTTTGTATGAAGTATGTGTAAGTATGTCACTAATCTCATTCCAACAAAACCATAAAAATTAGAAATAATGATTGATAGCATGCATCTCCTCGTAAAATGTTCATTAATTAATGTTTGTTCTAACACTAATGGATAGACAAATAAATAACGAACATATTATAAGTGTTTTTTTTCCAAAAGACCGAAATTCGATTTTATAAAGATTTTGTTCTAAAATCTGAGCGTAATTCATGCACCGTCAGTGTGCCGCTAGGGCACTAGGAATGTTCATGCTCCACCAGTGTGCAGCTAGGGCACTAGGAATGTTCATGGCGGTTTACGCCCATTTAGTGCCGTAAAACGGTTACTTTCTTAAGCTTGCTCCTGTTTAGTAACGGCTGGGTTAAAAGTTTTGAAATTTTAAAAATATATTTAATATTGACATTATTTGTGAATCATGGTTTTTTCGTATGACTAAATCTATGGCTTTTTTCGCTTGTTTTGCATCCTCAGCCAAAACAACTTTGATGTTTATACAAATAATTTAAACAGAAAAAAATATGGTTAGAATTTCTTTTTCTCATTTCATTATCCCATGTTGGGGTCGGCGCAACACGTTTTCTTCTTCCATACCGTCCTGTCCCCCGTCACGCTAGCACTGACTCCCTTTTCTTTCATGTTACTTCTCACACAGTCCATCCATCTTTTCTTTGGCCTTCCCCTCCCTCTCCATCCATCCACATTCTTTTCTTACATAGGATAATTATGTTAATCAAAATATATTTTGCGGTCTTAACGGTCCAAAAGAGTCTCCACGCACGATGGTGGAAGGCACCGTCGAGGCCGGCCCAGAGCCTCTTAACAAGTGTAATTCAATGTCAGCGCAGGCTATGGTCGAAATGTCAAAAATATATGGTATTGGTCACGTTAATATCGTGTTACAAAAACAAAATAACAAAATAAAATACATGCTTATAATGAATAATAACTTCAGTATTTTTACAGACAGTCTTTGAAAGACAGTCTTTGAACTATACTGTCTAGATAGATAAAATTTTATTGAAGGTTGTCTACCTATTAAGTAGCAAGGGCGCCGCAATTTGTTATAGTATTGTATTTTATTAAATTTCTTATTATAGTAACATTTCAAATTACTATACGAACGTGAGATTATGCTTTTTATATTTTTATTAAAACAGCATCACTTATTTCAAGCAAAACATTGCAATGCAATTGCAAACAATCCACTGAGGTGGCGAGCATCTTTGCCGTATTGCCGCTAAGGGATCTGGAGTCAAACGACCTCGCGCACATATGAGAGATGCGCGAGAGGGCGAAGAGCCGGGGCGAAACACCGTTGCCGCGACAAATCACGGCTCGGTGGACAGAGCTCCGGCAGGATGTCATGGTGACATGGAGACAGAGATTGTCGCAACCCAGCGCTGGGCAAGCCACAATTGAGGCGATAAAGACCCTCTTTGAGGAGTGGCTTGAGAGGCACCATGGTGTCCTCAGTTTCCGCCTGACGCAGGTCCTCACCGGACACGGCTGTTTCGGGAGGTTCCTGTTCAGGATAAGGTGGGAGGAAACGCCCGGGTGTCACCATTGTGTGGACCGCTCGGAGGACACGGTGGAGCATACGGTGGTGGTCTGCCCCGATTGGGTGGAGCAACGCCGTGTTCTCGTGGAAGCGATCGGCGGTGGCGACTTCTCGCGTCCGGCCCTGGTTCACGCCATGATATGGAGAGAGAGGGCATGGGAAGCCGTCACTTCCTTCTGCGAAGCAGTAATGCTCGCAAAGGAGGAGGCGGAACGCGTGTGGGAGACGCAACGGAGACGCCCTCACGCCCCTAGCCACCGCAGGAGAGGTCCCGGGCGTCAGGAGTCACAAGACAATAGCCGGCCACCGCAGGCGCGGGTTTGCGGACGGTGAGTGGCGGGTAGCAGGCCCGAGTCGACGGCGCGTTGTGTTCCACGCGCGCCTCAAAGAGATGTCAGCAAAACAGACGAGTAAATTTGAAATAGAGTTACCGCGACCCTGGCTCAAGCAACTGAAGGAACACGGGTAGGTTTTAGTCAGTAAAAGTGTGACACGCCCCCGAATGACTTCTACCGCTTCACCCAGAGCGGGAGAAGTAATTGGATAACTACACAAGAAAAAAGTGGCGCTAATGTAGTGTAAGATCTTCAAAATGTCAAAAGCGTCAGCTTGTGTTATGTTATTCAAAACTAGTTTTAAAACAGAAAAATTGTATTTATTTCCTCAGAAAGGTTCATTCCCAAAGGTGTAAGGCACGAATCTTCTTCCCCTCTGAGAAACTTACGGAGTCAGCAGAAAATATCCAATTAGTTAGAGGTCAATAAAGAATTAAACTGGATAACCCGGTCCTGCAAGACAAATATAGTAGGTTCACTTTGATCAATAGTAAATATCGATGAATATAAATCCCTTCAGCAATAGTTTGATTACATTTTTGCATAGAGAAATTCATCATCTTCCTTCCTTCTTCTTAATTTATCTTCTTTTGTGTTTGGATATGGATATTTATAGAAGTCAAGGAACACCAAATAAACTATGGATAGACGATGGACCTGTTGTATCATGGTTTTGATTGGGCGTTTGTTGCATCCCCTTTTTTATATGATATACGAGGAGGTGGTGACGGGTGGTAGTATTATGGGACTGTTTCTATGTAGATTTTTTACCTCTGGCCTAGTTTAAATAAATAACTTTTTTTATTTGTGATGGGTTTGCTCTTGACTCTAGTCTAGGTCAAAGGTGACAGGGACAAAGTTGACGATGGAGTGAGCTTACTAGATGAATAAATAATACTTTGATTTTATTTTTTCAACTCCATATGGTTTGTCATTTCGACAGTTGCTCTTGCGGCTCTTGCCGATAGAACGTTACATTGTCTGGAGCTTCAGTTATTCCATCGTTCGTTGAACAGCACCATATTTGCACTTAATACAAATTCACCATTGTATTCTATGCTTTATATAATTGCATAAATCAATGCTAAGCAACCTTCTGATTTTTTTTTCATGGCTACAGTCCGTTCAATCATGAAAACCACTTTTCCGGTCACACACCTCGATTCTATAACTAGTTTTGACAAAAAAGTGGTGTTTCACAGTTTTTATTGGTCTGCAGTAAACTGGTTGAGTAAATCGGCGAATTATTTTAATTGCAGTGTTTAAAATAAATGTGGTTTTATTTTTAAATGCCCTGTCGCTCGTGGTTAAGTATTAACAGTTACATGGGTTGATATTCAAGGTTAAGCAATGGTGGCCCTGAATGACCATTGATTACCCACCCACATTTTTTTAAATTTTCTCGTCGTTGTGGTTATCTTTTTGATGGTAAGTACAGTTGCAGTTGCAGTACAGTATTCCCTGCCGGGGTCTGTATTTCCTGATAGCTACAACCTGGGAGTCTTTAAGTCAAGAGTGAATAGGTTACTTCTAGGCAAGCGTGCTTCACCGTCGACCACATCATCGCTTACCATCAGGTGAGATAGTGGTCAAGCGCGAGCCTATCAATAATAGAAATAAAATAAAGTTGGGAAATAGTGGTTCCATATTATTTTTCATCCATTAGTTCGTTAAGAACTGATTATTCTGAATACTAAAAATGTTCAATTTGAAACCGAAATTTGCAACACCCTTAGGGTGTTACCAGACCAATCGATCTATCGTCGATCGACGGCATCGGTCGACTTCGGCGAAGTTGATCGACTGGTCTGGTAGCTTTAATTGATTGACGGATACCGTTCGACTAACCAATCTATCGATTGCCGGTCGATGGCATCGGTCGACGTTGATCGACCACTCAGATTAACTCCGACTAAAACCATCAGCTCGATCGACTAATCCATTCGACCATCGATCGATCGTCGATCGACAATCGATCGATTGGTCTGGTAGAAACTATCGATCGACAGTGACGAATACATTATACCATCGAGCGATGCCGTCGGTCGACGACCGATCGATTGGTCTGGTAACACCCTAACAAAATATATTTTAAGGTGACTTTAGAAACATAGTAAGTAACTAGCTACTGCTCGCGGCTTGAGCCTCGTTGTATGTTAATAAAAATAAATAATTTCCCAGGCTATATTATATTTTAAATTTCAACAAACATACAAATAATAATTATGATGGTTTTTATTAATATTCGGGTAGCAAGAGAAATCTGCGATAAAGCATTTTTTTTTTTTTTACTATAGTGTCACGTTTCATCACTTTCTCGCCTGATCGTCGACGGTGAAGCACGCTTACCGACAAGTAACATATTCACTCTTGACTTAAAGACCCCAAGGTTGTTGCTACCAGGATACAAAGACACCGGCAGGGAATTCCACTCCTTAGCTTTGCGCACAATAAAAGTATTCGTTCGCGTTTTGTATATTATGGGTGGGATGTTCACCATGTGCCGGTGACGCATTGCCGTACGTCTTGTTGTCCGATGATAGAAAGAGCTAGGCGGAATCAAATTGTGCAGTTGCCCGTGTCTTCTCTGTATGAGAAGAGGCCTTTGCTGTTTAAGTGATAAGTTAATAATATTACCCTACTAATTTGAACTATAGATAATCAAGTTTGAATATTGAAGTGGTATCTAATAATTTAAAACCCTAAACATTAATGAGCAACGAACCCATTAATAACAATATAATACAATCTTATTAGGTCAAGTTAATTAAAACGTATTAATATTTAATTAAAACTGATAATTACGCCATAATCACGCTGACAGGTCTATTATATTATAAGCGATATTAATTTGCGATCAGTTAACTGATATTAAGGATTTTAATTGTTATATTGTACAGCGAATTGTGATCGCAGGTTATGAGTTCGCGGTGTTACAGTTCGATTCAATATTAATAGCGGTTTGGAATACGAGGCAAATCGTAACAACAAGTAGCACGGTTCACAGATGTCATTAACTTCGAATCAAATTGTAACGAACGATAGGATTTAAAAGTAACTTACGAAAAGTTACTTTGAGTTACTCGGACGTGATGTTATGTCAATGTGGATGATCAAAACCTCAACCATTGAAATCTAGGATTAATCGGCAGGACATGATACGGGGCTTTTTTGCAACAATTAAGTATCTGAAGCCTAGGCCCATAGGTTTTGTGAAAATAAAATTTTTGGAGGCCTGTGTTCCAGCAGTAGCACAGCATGATTTTCTTCTTGTTTACGTCTTTTTAGTTCGCTTTTTAAGCATTTGGGATTTTTGATTTTGAATAACTTTTTTTATTTAAAACTTACATATAAGTGTTGTATATGTTTAAAATCACGATGGGATTGGAAGAAAAAATAATTTTTGTCCCCCACAATATGGCGCCCAAAATCCTCTATTTTTCTATTTTCCCATTTTAATGTAGCCAGTGACACTCGCCGGGTTAAGACGAATCGATTGACGTAAGAATCATCAAAATCGGCCAATGCGTTTGGTCTCTAGAATGCCATATAGGAACAAACATACATACATACATAGACTGATAAACACATTACCCTCCTTCGGCAGTCGGGTAAAAAGGCTGATAATGATGATATAGAAAAAAGAAAAGGCAATGTGGCTACGTTTTTCTGGCATTGCATGTTTTTTGGTGGTTGTGCCATTTCATCAGTTTGACCAACGTATCGGCTTAAAGAATTTATTTTTTGTTTGTTGCAGGTCTTAGTGGTAACGGCATCGGCCTACAGCAAGTACCTCGGGAACATGACCGCCTACTTCGACAAGCACGGAGAGTTGCAGTCCTTCGAAGGGGCACCCGTCTTCCTAAACAGGTCCATTCCTGAAGGTACGTACATTGTGGCTTGGGCCAGGTATTCATCAGAGTCTACCTATGTTCTAAGCGAACATAGGTAGACTCTGATGAATACCTATAACATGACAGCGGTGTTCCTATAACATGACAGCTTACTTCGACAAGCACGGAGAGTTGCAGTCCTTCGAAGGTGCACCCTTCTTTCTAACAATTATATTCCTGAAGCCTGTACTTTGTGGCTTAGGTCACGTTTTTGTTACTGAAAAAGCCCAAACTACAATAAAACTTAGAATTTCCAATCTCGAGCTTTTACCAGCAATCACGCAGTCAATCTTAGGATTTTCTTCAGACACCGGTAAATGTTGAAAGATTTGAATGGCTATGACACACTTTGACACAAAATGTTGAGAACTAAGGCCTGAATGACCCAAGCAGTATTATAGTAGTCACAGCGGATATTTGTGTCTCTGAAGTAGCCTCTGCCAAACATTGCGCAAGAAACAGTTTGTCATCGAGTATACAGCATAGAGTAAGCGGGATAGGACGATGCGACAAACGTTAGCGAGTGAAAGAGACAGATAAACAATGCTATCTTCACCTTCAACATTCACACAAAAATCAGCGCAGGGTCTTGCAGCCAATTCAGAGACGCAAAGATCCGTTGTGAATATTATACATGAGTGTTATGATTAAAAAAATACGTATATAATTTTAAAATATTTTCTTTTTATTCGAAAATGTTTTAAAATCATGTTGGTATTATACAGTTTCTTTTTGTCTAGTCCAGACTTTCTTTTCCCTCCCGTCTCAAACTAGCCCTCAGATACGCGTCCAAATCATCTCGCCACCTCTTTCTGGGCCAACATCATTAGGTATTCAGCTGCATCCCGTTAAACTGGCAATCGTCCCCAAAAAAGTTGCTTTGGCTAGGCCGATGATGATTTTAAATCTTTGTCCCCAGACCCAAATATAAAGGCTCTTCTTGAGCCATATGCAGAGAAACTCCACAAACTGGTCAATGAAGTAGTGGGGTATGCAGAAGGAGATCTTGAGATGGATCCTTGCGCGTCACAGGAATGTGCGCTGGGTAACTTTGTCGCCGAAGCATATTTAGGTGTTGTAAGTATTATTTAGATCACTGACTTAATCAAAGAGTTGCCTTTACAGAATGTACCATAGGTTTGAAAAAACCGGTTTGTTGAAAGGTGGGTATATACTAGCGGTGGGATGATGAACGAAACGGCAGGCGTGCCAGTGATAGCACGCGACGAAATAATTTGGACACGCTTAATCTTAATATTATAAATGCGAAAGTTTGGAAGGATATGAGTATGTTTGTTACTCAATCACGTTACAAAAACAGCTGAACGGATCTGGATGAAATTTGGCACAGAGCTAGATTATAGTCGGGAATATGGTTCCTCGGGAAAAGTTACGACTTTCACGTGGGCGAAGCCGCTGGCAGAAGCTAGTTAACAATTAATGATTCTAAAGGTCTAATTGCGTTCCGCATAAAGTAACAAATTATGAGCCTGTTGTCTATAAGATATTTAGCATCTAATTTGCAGTAGCAAAAATTACATAATCATTAAATATCATTTTATTTTAGTAATAAATCACTTGGTCACGCCGTGGCCACAACGTTATTGATTTTAATTAAAAAACACAATCACCAATAAAAGTTATACATCCGAGCATTCACTTGTGACAAAACATCCAGCTGCTCTAATGTATCACTTTATCAGGAATTGAACAATGAGCACCAGCACGATACTCGATGCTTGATACGACTTTATTTTGCAAACAAATAAGCAAATTTGTGTCATATTTCATCAAGAAAAGATACGAGCCTGAAGATTCGATATTTCAATGCAGATTAAATGCACAAGTAAAATTACAAAATTTAAAAAAAACCCCGACACATTTTTATTTCATGCTACATAATTTATCTAGTACCGTACATAATAGATATACTTCGATCGGCAATCTATTGAACACGCAATTATGACACGATATCTTGCGACAACACCCCGGTTCAAACAGTAAAACGCACATAACTTTTGAACGGCTCAATTGATTTTATTCAAACATAGCTAATAACACTCTCGACAAAATCGCCTTTCAAACAAAAAAAACTAAATGTTTAGGCACTATGATGCCACAGACAGACACACAGATACACAACAACACACGTCAAACTTATAAAAACCCTCTTTTTCCGGCGAGGGTTAAACATAGAAAGAAAAGTTGCAGACAAAATCGCTGAAAGCATACTTTGAACACCTAGTCAATCAGTGGCAGGTACGTATCAATATATGAAAATGCTCGAAAATATGCTCTAGTATGTATTCACCTGAAGCAAAAAATATCTAAAACCCTAAAAATAACATTGAGCACTTTCGTGTTTAATTTACAGTCGCAAGAGTTACATCCAACAAATCTTCCTTCAATCTCTTTCATTCAAAGAGGAATGATGCGCAGTTCTGTGCTAAAAGGAGGTGTGTGAGTATTACTTTACTTTAAATAATGGGATCTGAACACTCAAGAATTTATGGCCAGTACAACTTATGCTTTTTGGGTTAGCATGGGCCAGTTAATGTGTGTAGAAGTCATAGATTTATGTCGCAGCCTTCTGGTTAAATTAGTCAGCTAATTGGAAGCCTAGACCGTTCATTAAACGCCAATCCAATTAAATGGCTGAACGATAAATAGCCAAGTCATTGAGCGTAACGTATAACCAGATGGCTGAATGATAATAGTCATAATAGTCAGTAATAATTGTCATTTAATTAAGTTGGATATTGATGAATTTGTAATGTTGGGTTAGGGTGATTAGATAGTTTGTACTCAAATATTTCGCCAAATCTTTCAGAATTAAGTAAGTATTATTTGGCATTTCCATGTTTTAATACTATTTTGTCAATATCACTGAAAATTGCACACAAGGACGAAAAATAACATTTACGGTTTGCGCTGTTGACGCCATTTTTTTTTGGTGACTACTAGTATCGCAGTGTAAAAAACTGAACCAAATTTGAATCATATGGCTAAATCTTGGTCAGTCATCTTCATAGGGCTGACTTTCAATACGCCAAGTTGTTAAACGTTAAATGATTCTAGTTCAATTAACTTCCAATAAGCTGGCTAATTTAACCAGATGGCTGCGACATACACTCCCTCTATGTAAAAAACAGCACCCTAATTGTGTATTTGTTTTGATAGCTCTAAGTATGCGCGGTCATTCACAACTCAACATTATTCATTGCCTGTTTTACGCTGTCGAGTAGACGCATTTTAAGCATAACGAAGCAATGAATGCAAGCAAAGCTCCTCTTTGCCAAAGACCTGGATTAGAGATAAAATGAAGAGTCCGGGGCAGTGGTCCAACCGCTCTGTCCAACTAGTTGGACCATGGGTCTTAACTAGGGGCAGTTATCCAACTTTAAAAATAGTTGGTTCACAGCACCTTTTGGGAGTTCCGTGGTCCAATTCATTTAAAAAATAACTTTCCAACTCTAAAAACCTCAACTGCATCTTTATGTGTGTATGGCACCTACTAGTTTACGGTTATATTGAACCTCTTTGCAGTAAATAGGTAGGTACCGGCTGCTTGTTGTCAATTATAGTACAATGCATTAGTCATAATTTTGGCATAGGTCTAATACCATTTCAGAAAGCTCACATGCAAAACTAAGTCGGCGCATTAAAAAATGTTACTATGTTACGTCTATTAAATGTTTTAGAAAATTTTACAACTTTATCAAGCGAAATCACACACAAAAGACGTAAGGTCCAAATTGAGAATGATGATTATATACGAGAAATTCAGCTACAACTGATTTCTGGTGATATTACTGTAGGTCATGCTTTAGATAAATTTCGTTGAATGTTGTAAAACATTGTAAAAAAATAAAGTTTATAAAAATTTGTCACCCGACTTTAATTTTGTTATTTTACTGCAAAGAGGTTTAATATAACCGTAAACAAGTAGGTACCATACACACATAAATATGAAGTTGAGGTTTTTAGAGTTGGAAAGTTATTTTTTAAATGAATTGGACCACGGAACTCCCAAACGGTGCTGTGGACCAACTATTTTTAAAGTTGGACAACTGCCCCTAGTAAAGACCCATGGTCCAACTAGTTGTACAGAGCGGTTGGACCACTGCCCCGGACTCAAAATGAAAAGGTTTTTTTTCAAGCTACATTTATTTACATTATGTTTACAGATATCACAAAGGGCTCTATAATAAATATGTCGCCGTTTACGAATAAGTTGGTGACTTTCGTGATCTCTGGAAAGTATATAATAGAAGCTCTGGAACGCTCAGTTATGCATCCTTGGCGGATCAAACCTAACTATGCTGGTCCTTACACACCACATTTTTCAGGTAAGTCTAAACAAATCTATACTCCATATAATACTTACTCATATGTGTATGTTCCCTTAGTATAATTTTCGACTTTCATGCGGGTGAAGCCGCTGGCAGAAGCTAGTATTATAAAATTGAATTTTGAGGAGTAGTAACTGAAAAATAATCCGATTTAGATTTAATTTTTTCCAAAAACCATGGGATTTTATCCCAAAAACTGCACAGATTCTATAAGATAGGTCACGGGCAAAAATATGTTTGTCCTCTCAACCTTTAACTACAAGAGACTCATATCAACAATAAACTATACGAAACTGACATAAAATTACTAATATTTCAGGTCTTAAAGCAACAATAGACACGAGGGTACCAAAGGTCGTGGAGATACTGTTGAAAGACGGTGATGAGTACAAAGAGTTCCACCTGGATAGAGACTACCAGGTCACGACCTTGGACTTCCTGACGAGAGGAGGAAATGGATTTGCGGTAAGCAAAGGAACTAGATAAGTTTATTAAGCCACACCTTTTTGATCCGTAGGTAAAAAAACGCGCGTTATACCGAAATTTTAAACCATTGGTTAGCATTTTTAACCAAATTTGCGAGTTAACTACGGACAAAAATCTGGGCCTTAGTAGGGAACCGAGGATAAAAGGTAGGTAGAGGTCAATGTTTTTGTAGAACGAAAATATGAGCCATACTCATAATGATATACAGGGAGGAATAAAATAGTGGTACAAACGAAACAGGGTGATAGTTGGGATTGTAAAGAGTAAAAAATAAGATATTTGAAAAAAAAAAATACTTCTTTTTTGATACTTTTTGACATATTGCAAACAGCCCCAAATATCGCCCTGTTTCGTTTGATCCAGAATCCTTCCTCTGTATATATATTAATTGACCGCTGAAATTAAGCTAGGGCCAGACAAAACACTTCCTGTAGTTTTAAATCGTAAGCACGGCTTTTAATTTGCTGTCTTGGATTTTACTTTATCAGCGCCAAGCATGAGTTTTAGGGATTTCCTGCTGGAAATTAAAAGTGTCTCAGAAAAATCTGAATTTACACTATACATATTATAGATCATGGACGCCTACCTTTCTGGTATAACAATCTTCATTGCATAAGTCTTCTTGTTTAAGAAGTTCTAATATGTATTTTCTTTTCCAGATGTTCAAACAGCACGGTCGTAACATAACAGTGTTAGGGATAGACAATGAAGTCATCGAAAGATACGTCAGAAAAGTGTCTCCAATCAAGCCTCATCTAGATAATAGATTAACTTTAATTAGCTGATAAGTACAAAATTAAAGTACCGGCCCATAGACAATATTAGTTTATGCATCAAGGGAATAAAGCAGTTAGTTCGAGAGCCTACCGCTAAACTCTGCAGGTACACTTAATTTTCATGAATGATACTTGTTAGTAGAATAGAATACTGTAGAGTTGGTTGTCTGGCAACAAGTAGCTGAAATTAGCCTACATTAGCAATTTCTTCTATATCGTGGGTGTGTTTGCAACATCAGCCTGATCTCAGTTAGTCGCATATATGGGCCAGGTGTAAAATTTACACTGTAAACAGGTAATTAGTTGAAAGATTTCGACTAACTGAGAGCTGGCAATCTTCTTTTTACCCGACTGCCAAAGGAGGGTAATGTTTCATATTTATTTTCTACATCAATTTCTTTCAAATGTTTTGAAACTCACTTGAAAACTATGTACTTATGGGTTGATTTTTAGTTGGCCTATGCTGTCCCACTGCTGGGCGTAAGCCTAACTAAGGGGTTCATTACCAAACAATAATTAATTAATTAAGGTAAATGCGGTTAGAGATTGCCAGGCAATCCTGCAGCAATCTCTTCTACTATCAAGTCAGTGGTCCATTCATTAAAATTATGAATTATCAAAAAAAATGTATTTTCAGATTTAAACGGATTTTAGGCTAAGTAATATCTTACAAAAGCTAGCGCCATATTGAATCCCGAGTCTTCATTAGACACGGGATTCCAGAGTTAGTTTAGAATATAACTCACAAGCGAAGGAAGGTTGTTATACTAGAATCCTGAATGCAGCGACGCATTCAAGATAGCTCAATGAAACATTTATTCCCGAAGAGTATATTGTACATTTCACACCTACTAAGATATAAATGAATACAAACCACATGCCACCGATGCTAGTCGCAGAGGATCTAGACAAAGTCAATCTATTAGCAATGGCGATGGTCGTAATGCCAAAATGTAAGGGATTGATCACGTGACATTAGGATGGCGCTTGGCAATCCCAAACAATTTGACATTTTATCAATCGGTATCGTGATATATTCGTTGACAGAATGGACGTCTTGCCTAGAGCCTATAAGATGGTGTGAATACTAAGCTGACCTGCCTATTGTGGCTTGATTTCAATTATCTCACAGTAGGTGTGAAAAGCAATTTTGACTCTGATATTCTTTCAAAGTATTGTTTAAGTTTTTATTTAATAAATATAGTAAATAAAGGACCTATGTTATATTGTTAAGATAGTATTTTTTGTGTATGTTTAACTAGAGATTTTCGCCATCAACTGTAAAGTTTGGCGAGTCCTAAAAACCTTGTTATCATAATTAAGAAATAATTCGTTCTCAATTCAATAGGCACCCGTGACATATGACACTGCTTTATCCCCTCGGTGACAAATAATTCGTTGCATTCCTTGAAATAGGTTGTTCTAGAGCTAATTTGTAACGATTTTGTCCTCGATAACTTAAGGTTCAAAGAGGGTTTGCGTTTGCGAGTTACCAAACTTTTAAGTTACTTGGAAATGTTCTGCCTCACGACCATAAACTGTGAAATCTATTCATTCTGTGAAATAAACTGATAATTATCTACTTTTCTCATAGTTCATGAACGAATTAGAAAATTATAAATAAAATAATTGCAAAATGCATAACTTTTTGTAGTATCTGGCTTATCACAATACTTTTGTATTCTATTTTTGTAATGTAATTTATGAACCTTAAATATAGTTCGACACTTGCTCATTTCAAAATATACCATCTTCAACTTAACAAGTTTTCTTTTTTTAACACCAAGAACCTTTATTAACATCAAATTCACAGCAATTTGCAAACCAAAGCATGATGGAAACTGTGGCTGTCGTCTATAGCGGTGAAGATTGGCCCGCGGATATGTCTACCTACGTGCTTTGTCTTTATGCTGCGTAATACTCAGTACCTACCGAAGAACCATGGTAGATACTCCTTTCTGCAAATCAAAAAGTCGTGTTGCGAAGGGCTCGGTTCGATCACATTGGCCGAATAGAGACCAAACTTGCTTCTTACCCTTGCTTCTTCTTGGAGTTAGTAAAGTGTTTTGGCTCCTGGCTAATTCGGTGGAGTCGAGCTTCTGCCGCCCCTCACTAACACCACTGCTGAAACCCAACAGATACCTGGCCACTCCGCTAAGGAGAAGGCAGGCCTCTCTTTTTGCGAAATCTTCGCATCGGCATTCGTGACGCGCGGCCCCCTGTTTCTCCTGGCGGATGTGAGACGAGTCTATCAGATATTCGCATCTATCAGAAGGATGTCCGTAGGGTGCTGTGCAACTTCAACATGACAAGGCAAGTGGGTCTGACGGGAAACCAGGAATTGTCCTAAATACCTTTGCGCCTGAACTGTCTCCGATCTTGACACATTTATTTCGCCTTTCTTATGACACTGGAAAAGTGCCTAATGCTTGGACACAAGCTAACGTGCAAGCTGTGCCCAAGAAGGGCAGCCGAGCTGACCCGGCCAATTGCAGAGCCATCAACGTGTATTAAATATTAAGCTCCTTGGCATACCTAGAACCTAAAGATAACGACCTAAGTGACCGCCAATACGGCTTCCGTCGAAACCAGTCTGCTGGAGATCTTCTAGCGTATGCCATTCACATTTGAAGTGAGGCCATCGAGAGGTAAAGTGCAGCGTTTGCCGTCTCCCTCAACATCTCGAAGGCTTTCAATAGGGTCCGGCACGAAACCCTTATTGGTAAGCTTCCTTCATTCGGTCTACCCGGTAGTCTGTGTGACTGGATAGTAGCTCCTGAGGGACCGGTTCATTCGAGTGGTTATCCATGACTGCTCGTCGGCCCAATTGTATATTAATGCCGGGGTCCCTCAGGGATCGGTACTCTCAGTAACATCGTTCTTTTTGCGCATAAATGATCTGCTCGGCACCTTTGGGTATGCAGACGATAGCACTGTTGCTGAAAATGGCGGGTTAACCTCGACTACAACTAAAAGGACTGGGCCGCACCAGCAAAACGCATTATTGTGTAGAAAAGGCAGCGGGAGGTCTTTGTCTAGCACTGGGACAAAATAGACGAGAGAAAGTAGGAAATAATTTATAAAAGGAGGATAACTCAACAAGTTTTGCAGAAGACTCGCAAGGTTAGACAGATAAGGCATAATTACAAAATAATTAAAATCCTTTATTGCTGCATACTTTTAAGCTATTTACAATATACACACTATAATTAATTTTTAAAGATTATAAACTATTTTTATAATTTAGTTCCGTATGGTGCCGGACGTAAAGAATTTCACCATCACACTTCGGACCGACGAGAAGGTCACCGAACTCGAGGAAGAATTGAGCAGGTTGCGATGGAGTATTATAGGGTTATCTGAGGTCCGAAGAGAGGGGGAGAACTCGATAATCCTCAAATCCGGTAACCTGCTCTATTTCCGAGAGGGTGACCGGCAGTCCCAGGGTGGTGTCGGGTTTATCGTCCACAAGTCCCTTGTGAACAACGTGGTGAAGATCGAGAGTGTGTCGACCAGGGTGGCGTACCTTATACTCAGAATATCCTCAAGATATTCGCTGAAGGTCATACAGGTCTACGCCCCAACCTCGGCACACCCCGACGATGAGTCCCCCATTCAACGCGAAACTGGGCAAACGACACGAGGATGAGCTGCAAGTGGGGTAATTTGGAGTTGGACAACGGAACCACCGGGGTCACCTACTGGCCAGTTTTATGGAGAAGGAGGGCCTCTATATGATGAACTCCTTCTTCAAAAAGCGTGAACACAGGAAGTGGACCTGGCAGAGCCCCGATGGTGCAACAAAAAATGAGATCAACTTCATCATGTCAACCAAGAAGCAAATGTTCAATGATGTCTCTGTGATCAATTCGGTAAAAACCGGGAGCGATCACCGCATGGTAAGAGGCACATTGAACATTAATATTAAGCTTGAAAGGTCTCGACTGATGAAGTCCACGCTCCGGCCAGCGCAGATCCAGGTCCAAAACCCCGAGAGCTTTTAGCTCAAACTTCAGAATCGTTTCGAATGCCTAGGGAGCTCCGTGGATGAATACAGCAACGGGTTCGTGGAAGCTGTCCATACGGTCGGGTCTAAGTTTTTCAAGACCCGTCGTACAGATAGAAACAAAAAGCTCTCTGATCATACCCTCAAGCTTATGAAGGAGAGGCGTGAGATGATCCTGCAGTCTTCAGATGAGGCGTACAAATACCGGCAGCTCAATAGACAGATCTCTAAATCCTTGAAAAGAGACCTCCGCCGATTCAATACCGAGCGTATTAAAGACGCGATCGAGCGAAATAAAGGCTCCAAGGTGTTTGCAAGGGATCTGGCTATTGGGCAGAGCCAACTCACGAAACTGAAGACCGACGATGGCAGGATCGTATCCGCCAAACCGGAGCTTCTCAGGGAGATCGAGACATTCTATGGGCAGCTGTACACATCGATCAGCAAGCCCGTTGCGAGTCTAGCAAACGACCCAAGAGCTAGATTGACCCGGCACTATACCGAAGATATCCCGGACGTCAGCCTGTACGAGATTAGGATGGCTCTGAAACAGCTCAAAAACAACAAGGCGCCGGGTGATGACGGAATTACGGCCGAACTCCTGAAGGCGGGTGGCAAACCGGTCCTTAGGGCCCTTCAGAAGCTTTTTGATTCCGTCATACTCGAGGGCAAAACGCCACAGGCATGGTGCAGGGGTGTGGTGGTACTCTTCTTCAAAAAGGGCGACAATGCCCGGCTGAAGAACTATAGGCCCATCTCACTTCTTAGCCATGTCTACAAGTTGTTTTCAAGAGTCATCACGAATCGTCTCGCGCGCAGGTTTGACGATTTCCAGCCCCCCGAACACGCCGGATTCCGAAAAGGCTTTAGCACCGTAGACCACATACATACGCTGCGGCAGGTTATACAGAAGACCGAAGAGTATAACCTGCCTCTATGTTTAGCGTTTGTGGACTACGAGAAAGCCTTCGATTCGATCGAGACTTGGGCTGTACTGCAGTCTCTCCAACGGTGCCAGATCGACTATCGGTACATTGAGGTGCTGAAGTGTTTGTATAAAAACGCCACCATGTCAGTCCGTCTTCAGGATCAGACCTCGAAACCAATCCTTCTCCGGCGCGGCGTGAGACAGGGAGACGTCATTTCTCCGAAACTGTTCACTGCTGCGCTGGAGGATGTCTTCAAGGTTCTGGACTGGAGGGGGCTGGGCATCAACGTTAATGGCGAGTACATTACTCACCTTCGGTTTGCCGACGACATAGTGGTCATGTCTGAGACCATGGAGAGCCTCAGTAAAACGCTCGATGACCTCAGTAGAGCTTCCGAAACAGTGGGTCTTAAAATGAACATGGACAAAACCAAGATCATGTTAATGCCCATGTAACACCCACTCCTATCAAGGTCGGAGACTCTACACTCGAAGTTGTAGACCATTATGTCTACCTGGGACAAACGGTCCAGTTGGGTAGGTCCAATTTCGAGAAAGAGATCAACCGTCGAATCCGACTCGGCTGGGCGGCGTTCGGGAAGTTGCGTGGTATCTTCTCATCCAATTTACCGCAGTGTCTCAAGACAAAAGTCTATGACCAGTGTGTGTTGCCAGTGATCACCTATGGAACCGAGACGTGGTCGCTCACAATGGGCCTTATCAGAAAGCTCAAGGTCACCCAAAGGGCAATGGAGAGGGCTATGCTCGGAATTTCCTTGCGTGATCACGTCAGAAATGATGATATCCGCAGGAGAACCAAAGTTACCGACATAGCCCGAAGAATTGCCAAACTTAAGTGGCAGTGGGCAGGGCACATTGCTCGCAGAACGGATGACCGATGGGGCAGAAAAGTTCTGGAATGGCGACCGCGAACCGGAAGACGATAAGCTGGAAGGTCTCCCACTAGGTGGACTGATGACCTGGTTAAGGTTGCGGGCAGGCGCTGGATGCGAGACGCACGGGATCGGTCAATGTGGCGACGCCTGCGGGAGGCCTATGTCCAGCAGTGGACGTCTTTCGGCTGAAATGATGATGAATGATGATAAACTATTTATACTATATTTGAACTATTTATTTATTTACCTCGGCCCCTGGTTATTTCCCCTCGCACCGAAACAAACGCCTCCTCCAAGGCTCTTCACTTGTCTCTGTCCCTCGCTACCCATAACCATTCTGGACCTGCTACTTTCCTGAGGTCGTCTTCGCATCGCTTTCCCTGTCTTCCCCTACTTCTTTTACTTCCTCTCGGGTACCATTCCATAATTATTTTGGTCCACTTTTGTTTGTTTTCTCTCAGCAATGTCCTGCCAACGCCACTTCAATCTTCTCCATACTATTTGGGCTTTTTTTAATTTTGTGTCTCTTTTTATCTTATTTAACTGTATTTTGTCTCTGTACGCCCAATACACTTCTTGGCAACATAATAGTTGCTTATTTTGGAAGTAGGTTTAGTAAACTAGCGAAATAAAATTTGTTAAATTATAAATTAAAGCAGGTTTCCAAAAGAAACAAACGAAAATCACCTATTAAGTTTATCCCTTTTAAAACAAGTATGCCAATTGCCTCGACAGCAGTAACAAAGTTCCAACCGTCTTTACCGATTGACTTACTATCTTAACTTTGAAGGTACATAAATATTAGCAAGTCTCCTCCATAGCCCAAAGATCAGTTAAACTGCTGACCAGTAAATCTCCAGCTCAGACGTTGTTATCACTTAAGGAGTTTATTTAAAGGTCTGTGCAAGTCTGCGTGAAACTCCAGCGAGCGTTCGGCCATTGAGATCAAACTGTAATGTTCGCATGTTTGAATTTTGTCCGGCTTTGTAGCTGCAGTTAGACAATTTTTTTTTTTTCGAATAACAGTGAATAGAAATGGATCTTTTTTTGTTGGCAACTTCCCGCAAGTCAATCGCTATGGCAACAAATAAAATCCTTCAATTAATGGAATAAGATTTTTTGTTTACAGTTGTGTTTAGTGTTTGTTACAACCAATTTGCAGAAATATTAACCATTATTTTAATTTTTTTTTTAGGTTTGGTTTCTCAACGCTACATTTTCGCAGAATTAATGTGACAAATTGCCAAGCACGCGTTATCTGCTGTGATTGGTTGAATTAATTTTCAACAGCTAATCACAGCAGACAACCAGCGATTACGTTAACAGCCCGATAATCGAGTGTTGAGAAATCGGGGGTTATACTATCAATCTATTGATTTCTCAAAAAAGAAATAAAGAACAAACAAGATTTTAGTAGCAACACAAGAAACGGTTACCAACGTAATTTTCAAAAAAAAATGTTATCACTTATATTCGCTACTAAATAATCCAAAAATGCTCGCTACTTCAATAGAAGCAGACCTTTAAATTAAAATTCGCTGAACACAATTCCAATCGGATTCCATTGATTATCTAATTTATGATTCATTGAGTTGAAAACTTAAATCATTCTAAATAATCTCGTCTCGGGAGTTTAATTGCGATTCTTTTTCGGCTTCAGCAGTTTTGTAATGAACGAAAGTAAATGAGATGTTTACAGTAGTAAGTTTTGGGTAAATATACTTATTAACTTATTAAAAAAGATGATCAACAACTGGATTAGCTTTAAAATTGCAACAGTGTACCTGAATTTACCCATTTTGTATGCTTTTTATTAACTTGTAATGTATTTATGTATATTCGAGTCAAATCTTGCAAATAGATTTTAAAGCAGTTATCCTCAATCGATTAAGATGAAATTTTGCAAACACGTTTTGTTTGGACGACAATGCACAGTAAGCAAAAAAGCTGTTTTAAAATAAAAATATAAGTTCCCTAGAGGTCCTGCCTAGTTTGGGGACCGTCCGTACAAATTGATTGTTTTAATAGGTGTTCGAAGCAATCTTTGCAATCGACCACGTTTTGCTGACCTAGCGATACTATGCGGTCGCACCAAAGGCGCCGCGAGCTCAGTGCATTACGGACAGCAAGCGGGTGCTGTCATTTTCATCATTTCCTCATTTTAGCGATAGCTTAGCGTAAAAGTAATCTTGTTAGCTCTCAATAATAAACCCTTAAAAGTGATTTGAGTGTTTAACTTAGTAGCGTAGCGAAACCCACCAGGTACCACTTAGGTCGCGCCCCTACATTTTGGTCCTTCGAGCCTATAGCAAGGACTTCGCGGTTGGACTTTAGTTTTTCGGGACTGACGGATCGTGAAGTGAACTTGAACTGAACTAGTGACACCTTGTATTGCAGTGTTTCTTAGCTTAGCAGTGACTGTGGTGGTAACCTTAGCAGCGAGACTTTAGGAGTGACTTTAGCGGCAGTGCACAACATATTCTCTCAGCGGTATCAGCACCAGCGGTGCCCCGAGTACCGTTCCAGCAGCAGTGAGTTCACTGCTCACACTAGCGAAACTAGTTTAGCAGCGGCAAAGGATTCTTCCAAGTAAGATCGTTAAATTTTCTTACACAAGCAGCGAGATGGAGAGTCTTTATTTTCTTCAATCCGAGATTGCGGAGGGCATTAGAAAACTCCTCGTCAATTTTAAAAAGGATAGCGTAGAGCGTAAGACGTTAGATTACTGTAAGCGTAAACTCGAGTTGCTTGAGAAGTACTGGAAGGACTTTCAAGTGAATCATGAAAAGATTCTTACTTTTGAACAGACGAATCATAAATATTTTACTAAGTCTGAATTTGAGAGTACGAATCAGCTTTATTTAACAGCTAAAGGGCTTATTAGTCAATATAGAGAAGAGTTGATGCAACAAGATCAGAAATCACCGTATCTTCCTCAACCAGCGCACCGAGAGGCACCCGGCACTTTAGCAAGCCAGCCGGGCGCACCAGCAACAGCAGCAGCAACTCCGACCTTCGAATCAAGAGGGTCCAACAGCAAGCTTGACGATATGCTTCATAAGCAGTCGGTCAATTTTAAAGCGTTTCTTAGAGCAGTAGACAATATTGATGTTGAAACTATTGTTGACAAGTGGGAGTTCGAAGACGCCCTTCGAAACCTGCACAGTCGGTGGACTACCATTGATAACCTTCATTGGGAAATCATTGGGGAATCCGGGGAAGATGTAGCAGGAGATTATGAGTATAGCTTCACCAAGCATGAGCGAACTTTTAACAGCTTGAGAAAAGCTATTAACTCCAAGATGTGGTCATCATCTTATCGCGAGAAATCCACTCCTCAAATGGATATTCCTGTATTTACAGGCCATTACCAGCAATGGATGCCTTTTAAGGATCTTTTTAGCGAAGCAATACACAAGAACAACGCATTGTCAAACGCTCAGAAAATGCAATACTTGAAAGGCAAGTTAAAAGGCGAAACCGAGCGTTTGATTCAGCACCTTCCAATCAGCGCCGATAACTATGACGTTTGTTGGGAGCTTCTAAATCATCGATTTGATAACAAGAGGATTATCTTTACAGCGCACGCCAATATGTTCTTAAATATTCCCAACATACAGCAGCAATCGTTTTCAGTCTTTAAAAAAATGCATGACACCACGTTAGAGAGCCTTCACGCCATCAAAAACCTAGGTGTGGATATTAGCACTTGGGGCCCTCTAATTGCGCATATTATGTCGCAAAAGCTGGATAGTGAATCTTATTCCGAGTATATAGACTCGTTACAGAACCCTAGAGAGCTACCAGTCCTACAAGACTACTTAGACTTTTTAGAAAATAAATTCACTAGTCTAGAAACATCTCGTCGACGACAAGACACCATGCAAAAATCGCAGCAATCTCAGCAGAAAGCGGGTTCTTCAAAGCCATTTCTAAACAACCGAAAATTTAACACCAATCATCAATCGAATAATAATAATTCGAAGACCTCAAAAGCAATGCACGTGCAGGAAATCAAATGCCCTCATTGTTTTGCTGAGCATAAATTATACAATTGCGAAAAGTTTCATAAAATGCCGCAGGAAATGAAACTTAAAACCCTCAAACAACTGAAATGTTGTATTAATTGCATTTTTAATCACAATGGAAACAAATGCCACTCCAAGAAACGATGCCTCACGTGTTCTGGCAGGCATCACACCATATTGCATGATTGTTTTGCTGATGGTAAGCAAAAAAATACGAATGATGAAAATCTTGAGCAAGAAGAGCGTTCAAAGCAAAGCAGCGGCAATGGTGCTCACGCATCCCAACAAAACCTCACCGAGATTCTTTTAGCTACAGCGTTAGTGAGGGTGATAGCAGCAGATAGCACACAGCTTGTCCTAAGGGCTCTCGTTGATCAGGGCTCACAGGTATCGTTGATTACAGAGAAGGCAGCTCAGCAGTTAGGTTTAAAACGACAGCAATTTAATGGAGCAGTTTCCGGAATAGCAGAAAAGGAATCTAACTGTACAGGCAAGCTAAGCATTATATGCCAGTCTATGCATACTAGCTTTAAGTTCCATATGGATGTTTTGATTATGAAAAGTCTAATCAAAAATTTACCAAATCGATCATTTGAAAAGCCTTCGTGGTCGCATTTGGAACATATAAATTTAGCGGATCCAGAGTATCATACAAGTCGTCCAGTGGACTTGTTACTCGGGGCAGACGCCTATGCTCTCATCATGCTAGATGGTTTGATAAGAGGTGGTGATTCGTCTTCGCCCTTAGCACAGCAAACACAGTTAGGATGGTTACTGTGTGGAACAATAAAGCCACAGTTCCATTGTAACGTCATCGTAAATAATACAGCGGATATTCATCACTTTTGGCAAATTGAAGATATAAACGAGCAAAATGAAATGTCAGCGGAAGATCAGCAATGCGTCGAGTATTACCTATCAACGACAAAACGTCTGGAAAGCGGTCGTTATGAAGTTAGGTTGCCGATGAAGCAGCAAGCGAGCGAAAAGCTAGGATCGTCAAAGGAAATGGCACTAGCGCAATTAAAGAATCTAGAGAAAAAGCTTAGCAGGCAAGAATCTTTAGCTCAGCAATATAAGCAATTCTTAAGCGAATATGAAGAGTTGGGGCATATGAAATTAGCGACTCTTAGCAGCGACAGAATAGAGTGTTTTTTACCTCACCACGGGGTTCAGCGAGCGGAATCCTCCACTACGAAGATACGTGTCGTATTTAATGCGTCCGCAAATACCTCTTCGGGACTAAGTCTCAATGATGTCATGCATCGTGGACCTAACCTGCAGCAAGATCTACAGGCTCTGTTACTTAAGTGGAGACAATATCGATACGTATTCACTAGCGATATCGAAAAAATGTATCGGCAGATAATAGTTAGCGAAGCAGATCAAAGGCTCCAACAAATCTTTTGGAGAGCACAAACTAAACAGCCAATTAGAGCATACCAGTTAACGACGGTTACATATGGCACGAAATCAGCTCCTTTTTTGGCGATGATGACCCTTCGAAAATTAGCAGCGGATGAGAAGAATAACTTTCCTACAGCAGCAAGAATAATACTAGAAGATTTCTATATGGATGATTTGGTATCCGGGGCTCATACTATCGACGAAGGGAGAAGCAGCATATCAGAACTCAATTCGTGTCTTAGCAGCGGCGGATTTTTGCTGAGAAAGTGGTCAGCAAACGAAAAAAAGCTATTGGAAGAGATAAATTTATCGCAGCACAATTTACAAGCACCATCATTCATTTTCAAAACTGAAAACACGGCTAAAACTTTGGGCTTGAGATGGGACGCCGAAACAGATGAATTCACATTCCAATATACTTCATCAGCGAATACTACAAAGCTTACAAAAAGATTGCTTCTGTCGGAAATATCCAGGTTATTTGATCCTTTAGGTTGGCTAGCGCCGCTGACTACAAAATTCAAATTGTTGTTTCAAAAAGTCTGGCTAGATGAAATTCAATGGAGCGATGAAGTTTCAGCCGAGATCAACAATGAGTGGGTAAAATTAACTGAAGATATGGGATTTATTAGCAAATTTAAAATCCCACGATGGTTGCAAAGCAAACGAGATGACACTATCCAACTCCACGGATTTTGTGATGCATCACTTAAAGCGTATGCGTGTGTCATATATGCCAGAATAGCATCAAAAACTGAAGCATCGGTGGTACTAGTTGCAGCTAAAACAAGATTAGTACCTAACAGGAAGACAGTATCGCTTCCTAGATTGGAGCTATGTGCAGCGGAACTTTTATCCAGACTATTTACAAAAGTAGCAACTAGCATGACAGCCATAGATTACGAAATCTATGCCTGGAGCGACTCTAAGGTCACCCTTAGCTGGATACAGGGCTATCCAGAACGTTGGAAGCCTTTTGTAGCGAATAGAGTGAAGAAAATTGTTAGCGTAACATCGCCAGATGTTTGGCATTACGTATCGACTAAAGAAAATCCAGCCGATTCAGCGAGCAGAGGACTATCCATTACACAACTAATGGAGCATACTTTATGGTGGCGAGGCCCAGCTTGGTTATCGACACCTCACTTTAAGCCAAAGCAAGAGCAAGCAGAGTATACGACGGCAGAAGAGGTCCGGAAGCAAGTTACGACCGTCCAAAATAGCAATCCTGGCAAAAGCGTAATTGAAGATTTATTAGATCGTCACAGCTCATTCGCAAAATTAAATCGCATAGTAGCATGGCTATTACGTGCACTTGCCCGGACAAGTAAACAAAGACCGTCATATCTCACATTACAAGAGCTAAGACAAGCAAAATTAATTATAATTAAATGCATACAGCGCAGTGAATTTGGCTCGGATATCGAGAGTTTGATGAAAAATAAACTTAATTCCGATAGCAAATTATTAAATCTGCAACCATTTATAGATAAAAGCGGCATATTAAGAGTCGGAGGACGTCTTAAAAATGCCAACATTAACTCTGATATGAAACATCCAATAATAATCCCTTATAGCGGCAGATTAACGGAGCTTCTTATCCAGCAAGCACATGATCACTCCTTCCATGGCGGAGCTCGACTTACCTTGTCTTTATTGAGACAGCAGTATTGGATAATCCAAGGAAACAGAGCAACCAAAAAGCAGCTTCGTAAATGCATGACCTGTAAAAAACAAGAACCCAGAAAGCTACATCAAATAATGGGAGACCTGCCTGATTGTCGATCTAACCCAGCGCCTCCATTCTATCATACAGGAGTAGATTATACGGGGTCTATCCGAGTAAAAGCAAACAAAGGGAGAGGCATAAAAACGACTAAAGGATATATCGCCTTGTTTATTTGCATGGTTACAAAAGCGGTCCATATAGAACTGGTCTCCGACCTAAGCAGTACGTCATTCATAGCCGCATTGCGTCGTATGGCGGCTCGACGAGGGACTCCAAAACATATATATTCGGACAACGGTACTAACTTTGTAGGTGCCAACAAGATCCTTCAGGAGGAACAGCAGCAGTTCGAGCGAATCTTTAACGACACCTTTCACCGAGAGATAGCGGATATGAAGATAGAATGGCATTGGAACTGCCCTTCATGGCCGAGTGCTGGAGGGATCTGGGAGCGATCAATTCGGAGTCTAAAGCAACATATGAAAAGAGTAAAAGGGGACCAAGCGTTAACATTCGAAGAATACAGCACTATCTTGTCTCAAATCGAAGCAAGCCTTAACTCAAGGCCATTGTGCCCAATATCTGAGGATATAGACGACATCGATTTCCTCACGCCAGCGCATTTTCTAACCACTCGTGCCGGTCTCACTGTAATAGAAACGGCACAAGATGCGAGGACAAGATGGTATTTAGTCAATAAAACGTTCCAAGATATTTGGAAGCGGTGGAAAGCGGAGTATCTTAGCCAGTTATCGATACGCAGCAAGTGGTTAAAAGCACAAAAGAATATAGAGATAGGTGATATGGTAACCATACATGACGACAACCTAACCCCTGGAAAATGGCCCGTTGGTCGGGTTGTTGAGGTACATCCAGGAAAAGATGGAGCTGTCCGAGTGGTGACTTTAAAAACAAAAAATGGTTTTATAAAGCGGCCGATTATCAAGCTTTCTATCCTACCTATAGCAGAAAAGGAAGAAAGTAAACAAAAGCCAGAAAAAAGCGAAGCAAAAAAGCAGCATCAGCATGGAAATGAGGCCAAAGCGGAAGGGAAAGCGAGCAAACAATTTAGCGGTTATCCTACAATCTATAGCATAGTATTATCATTGCTATTTTTTATGAGCCATATAGGATCCACTGAAGCAAGTTACAAAGTAACTTCATTTGATAGCAATCAAACGTTGTATTTTGACCCTTTGGGACAAATGCATCTTATTCGTGATCAATGGAAAATCATAACTTACTATAATTTAACTCCTTACTGGCAAGGAGACAAAGCGGTCAAACAATTTTCTCAATATCTCGAGCAAACATGCGGGAAAATTCAAGAGCAGAGTCATTGTAAAATTATCGTCCTACAAATACAACACGAGTACGATGAACTACCATATTATAACCAGCTGTTGCTCAATCAGCACTTTGGAGCGCGTCCGCGAACTCGACGCGGGCTTATCAATGCTGTCGGCTCCATAGCTAATTCATTGTTCAGAGTACTGGATCAAGAATTCGCAGAAAAATACAAGCGTGACATTGACCTAATACATAAGAATGCATTCCACCTTAGTCAGCTGTACAGGAATCAGACATCGGTCATAGAAGCGGAGTATAATACCTTAAAGAGAACAGAAGAGACTATTGAAAAGCAGCATAAGATAATTAATAAGCATTTGAATTATTTAGACAGCATCACCAATACATTGCAGAAAGAGATCGACGTAATGTCTATTCAGCAAGATTTCTCTTTAGCAGCGTTAGCGACCATAAATATGATTCAGAATTTAAGGCGGATTCAGGATACTTTTCTTGATACTATGACTGAGATCTATCATGGTCAGATCAACGTGCATCTCTTGACTCCACAACAGCTCCGTGGGGAGTTACAGATAGTATCTAGTCAAATTTCTAAAGAGCTTGCATTACCCGTAGATAACATTCAATTCAACTTGTATGAGATCTACAAATTGTTAAAAGTTAAAGCGAGGATGACTAAGGAATATCTCATATTTGAAATTACATTACCGTTAATTAGCAGAGATACGTTCCAGCTATACAATTTGATACCAGTGCCGGTTCAAATTAACAAAAGTATGATCAGCATCAAGCCAGCATCCGAATACGTCGCGATCAACTTGAGAAGAGATTCATACTTAACAGCCAGCGTCAACGATATTCAAGGTTGCGAATATCAAGCGGAAACTTACCTTTGTCGTCTGCGAGGACCTGTCCAGCGTTTAGGTCCAGATGAACAATTATGCGAGAAAGAGGAGCTATCTACTTGCCGATTCATGAAATCTAGGTGTGAAAACAAATGGGTACCATTGCATGACTTGTCTACCTATTTGTATTTCTGTTGTGACTCATACTCTTTGAGAGTGATATGTGACGACGACCTACAAGCGAGCGAAGTCAGCAAGGCTGGACTTATTCAACTAACTAAGCAATGCATTGTGAAGGGTCATGATGTAACACTTTATTCTCATCAGCAATTAGAGAATACGCTTAATCTTAAGCCAAATCTACTCGAGTCTAAATTAATTCCTATAAATCGTTTAATTAGTAATCTAACGCCACCTATCCAAAATTTCCAAGACTACGAGGTCAACGAAGATTCCACACCGATAAACGAATCTTTAAAGCATCTCGGTGAACAAATAAAAGCGATAAAGGAATCAGCCCAACAGACAGAGGTTTTATCGACACATGACATACATCAGTATGCGTTGTCATATGGCCTTTTAGTAGCAGCTGTCGCAGCCGTCCTTTGGTTCCTGAGGAGGAGGTGTCAGCGGGCCGGTGGTCCGACCACCCAAGAACGGAACGCGAGCGTACCAGCGAGTGTGAGTGTGTGCATAACTCAATCAGAGCCAGATCAAAGCTCTAGTGCAAGTGCGCGAAACCAAACCATGCCCGAGCAAGGTCCATGTGTCAGTGATAGTGCGCGCGTAGCTTATTTTTCTAAACGGTGCTCTAGTTTGCGTACGAAGAGGCGAGACACATCGACGTCTCCCCTAGCTAAAAGGCAATCTGTATTCTCGATTAGTGACTCAACCGTTTGAGCATATATGTCTAGCTATAAGATTATGTTATGATTGTTCCTTCACCTTGTCAATCATCACTCATCTAACAATGTCTTAACTCCCTAGCGTTTAAGCTCACACTCACGTAACTCTTTATTTTTGTATAAGCTTATCTCATCAACTCATCTCTTCCCCTCGGGAGCATGTTCGAAGCAATCATTGCAATCGACCACGTTTTGCTGACCTAGCGATACTATGCGGTCGCACCAAAGGCGCCGCGAGCTCAGTGCATTACGGACAGCAAGCGGGTGCTGTCATTTTCATCATTTCCTCATTTTAGCGATAGCTTAGCGTAAAAGTAATCTTGTTAGCTCTCAATAATAAACCCTTAAAAGTGATTTGAGTGTTTAACTTAGTAGCGTAGCGAAACCCACCAGGTACCACTTAGGTCGCGCCCCTACAATAAGTACAGACCAGATAATGTTGTAATAGCTCTAAGATTCACTTTGTAACAGTGAACAAATAAACTTATTCTTATCCTTAATTGGAAAAAAATATTTATTTAATGAACATTATGCGAAGAGTAGACCATTGTATTTTTATAACCGTTTTCAGTAACACTAGGTTACACCCAGCTATGTCTATACTTTTGGGTACAGCAAAAACAGAGTATGCTTATACCCTGTTTTTGCTGTACCCAAAAGTTCAAAAATATTTAGGCATCGCATTTTTGACAGCCGACAGAGGTAGAGTCTGTGCGGAAAGAGAACCGTCATAAGATTTGAGGACACATATTAATATTATATTAATTAATATTAATATTCTTTATTGTACACAAAATATACATTTAAAAATACAAAAGGAAAACTTATGTACACGTACACAGCTGTGTTTAATTAGCGTATTTGTTATGTTAAGGGCCTACATACGCTTTAGTGCCGTAAAACGGTAACTTTCTAAAGCATACTCCTCAGTAACAGCTAGGTTAAAAGGTTTGAAAAAAATATATATTTATTATTGATTCATGTACATAATTTTGAACACAAGGTTTTTTCGTGTAACTAATAGTTTTGCTTTAAAAAAATTATTAACAACACGATATTTTTTCGAAACTTTTGGAAACTCCTCCAAAACGACTTGGATGTTTAAAAATATTTTTATACAGAAAAATTGATAGCTGGAATTTCTTCATACCTAACATAGCATATGTAAATCAAATAATAGTTTGCAAACAAAACTGTTCAAAAGGAGGTTCAATTTTGATATTTTGCCATCGAGCGGGCGCACGGCCAGTACTGCGTTACATTGGGGCGTATATATCGCCTTAACAACACTGTTACGTCATTACAGTGCGACTTTAACTTCTTAATATTTTGAAGCTATGTTAAAAATATTTAAATGTTTTCAGTGTGTTTTTTGTAATATTATTATTGTTTTATAAAATTCATGATGTTAGTTCCATTTTACGCCACAACGCACGGTTCTCTTTTCACACATACTCTACTAACAACTTAACGTGGGTGCTTTCTGAGGCTCATAGTAGTCCCGGCAAGTATTGCTTAATCTTTAAGACCGACCCGAGTGGATAAAGTAACTTAGTCATACGGCCCTACCTATCTCCTTATCTTTCTTACAATTTATTTTCCACATCTTTAATGAAAGCACAGAATGCACAGATAAAAATCGAAAAGAGAACGCAGTACCTACCAGAAATACAGATAAAAATCGAATTAAAATAAAATGTTTCCAAGACAGTGACCGAACGTTTCCATCAATCGAGTCCAACAGGGAGCCGTATAAATATCTGGCGCCAATAAAAAATGGCGGTGCCATTCAAAGCCGAACGCTCTGTTAGTTAACCGTTTATTCCTTTTACGTTTTTTTGAAGGTGAACCACCGCTTTGCTCTATGTTCGGTTTCAGCTGGAACAAACGGCCTGCAATGATTCCAGGTTCGTGGTCCTTTGAAGGAAACTGCCTGTTGTTAAAAAAGTGACGTTTTAAGTAACTAAACCAAAAGGAGTATGATAGAATCGCAAAAAGTGGCGTTCTTATTTTCTGCCTACTCCAATGGAAAAAAGATGAGAGGTTAGAATGTTTGTATATATAAATACCACATAATACATCAGCACAGCATGCTGTTTAGTATTATATGCGTTACACAATAATTTAAGACCTTTTTTTCGGTTTGCGAGTATTTTCAGCGATCTGGGATTCTTTAAAAGGTCCAATTCAAACCGCTATGTCCTTCCACTACGTAAACCGATGACCTGGTGAAGGATGTGGGGATCCACTGGGTGCAAGAGGCACAGAACCGGTCGATGTGGCTTAGCTGTGGCCGTCTTTCAGAAAGAAGAATGTATTCTATGATATATCTGAAATATTTTATTGTATGGTTAACTTAATGCATTAGGTACTCCTCGACAACGCGTAGATTATATCAATGGTCGTTGGATTGATAAATGATAATGATAAATGAAATAAAATAAATGTTTCATACATTTTTAATTGAAGGATGTCGACTTGATAATTAGATGAATCTTATTAATATTATTCAACCAAAAACATTTAGGCCACTAGAGCAACCAAGATTCTTAACTTTTCTTCGTCTAGGCGACTGTAATGGTTGGATTAATAGTAACACGTTGATGACTTTTGATAAATTTCGTGTTTTATCCATGTCGTGCGCTGGTCGTAGTATAAGTCATGTCTTTTTTTAAACCCTAGGCAATGAATAGGATCAGTTGTACCGATTAGTCCTGTCACAATAGATGAGTCCACTCTGGGTATACTTGTTGAAAACTGAACCCGCGGTGGCCAACTTCATTCCACCGCGGGCTTCATCGGATGCGACGGTTCCCACGGCCTGCTAGCTTGGCCTGGTGTAATCTGGCTTGTGATAAATCAGACCCTGGGACCATGCCATAAGAGTTCCACTCTCCATCTATCTGCTGTTCATAAGCAGACTCTGATTAGCAATTACATTTAATAGTGGTACGATGGAAATGAGCCCAAACACGCTGGGTTACTAGTAAGCGTGGATTAAAAGTAACTTTTCTATACTTTTCGTTTTCGGATAAATGGGTTAGTCATCAAAGTAAAACAAAACCATTTATGTTATACTATAGACAAAACAAAAACTAGGATAGAATTCAATCCTGGCAGGCCCTGGTCTACAATTCAGAAGTCGAGTGATAATTAAAAAATAACCTACATTTCTTAACTAGATTCATCCACTTTATCCTAAAATCCCAGATTTATATCTGGTATCACTACCCTACCCTCATTGCTATTCCTTTCCTTTAAATCTGTTGGAAATCTAATTCTCTTTTAGTTTTAACAATTAATTTTAATATATGGTAATGAGTTCTTGGTGTTTCTGAGGTAATCACGACCGGGTGTCGTACTGTCCACCTGGCTACGATTTTCAAATCCAGTCAGGTAAGAATTTGTTTGGAGCAAAGATGGGCTTTTGCTGGATGAGGTACGCTGTACTTCAATAGTCTTGACAGGGATAAAAAGATATCATCAATTAGGCCGTAAGACGTCTACTACTGGACATCTAACGATATTAGGACTTCTTATTTTTTTGCCTCCTGTTATGAATGGAGCCCTATAATGTTGTCACACACAATGACTAAGTTTGTTTGATTTAATGGAATGGGTTTCAGAAAGTTGGTAAGAAGCCGTCTCTCCTAATAATATGGAACCGGACGACAGGCCATCATAAAGAATAGCCTTTTTTACTAACTATAAAAGTTCATAATGTGGATAAAAACACGCCAAATGCAAGTCGGACTCGCATGCAAAGGTTCTGTATCATTAAGAGACCTTGCGAATGTTCATGATTCCAGTTCAACAGAAGTGCCCGAGTTTTGCGAGTGACGAAATATACATATAATTTATTTCGCTTTTACAGTTTTGTACTACATCTAGTATTTGAATAAAACATATGCAGCTTTGTAAGCCCTTGTTGCGCGAATCCGAATCGCACTAGACCGTTTTTTTATTTTATTGTTATGATTTAATGTTATCACTACGTACATGCAAAGTTTAAAGCTTTTAAGGATTACCGTTTTTTAGATAGAGTGAATACAAAAATAATACCAAAAAGGCGATTTTTGTAGATATCAAATTATTGCGTATAAAGTTAAGAGGGCTCTCCCCGTCTCGCTCCAGTAACCAGTCAGCAAATAATAATTAGCAAGCTGTACTGAACAATATGCATGTTTATGCATTGTGGTGGCGAAAAGTGAACTTCTGGCACCTCATCCAGAGAATTACCATCTACGTTTTCGAATTTTTTATCACGAAACTTGGAACGCGGCAATGGGCAAGTTCGTTCAGGAGATTCAATTGAACACGCCAGATTTGCGAAACGGTCCGCAAACTTGTTGTAACGACCGACTCTCTGAATATGCTAAGTGGGCCCTTGTTTCTTGTATATTTTGTTTATACTTCATTAGGTTGCTACTTTATTGTTTAAGTGGAGCTTAGTAAACGATTGCTATGACCGAACGAACACAGAACGTTTTTTTTTGAACTTGTGGTTGGAAATTAAGCTTTTCTTTTTAGTTAAAATGTATAAAACACCGGCCGAGTGCGTTTCGGACTTCGCACATTTAGGGTTCCGTATCACAAAACAAAAATAAGTTGGTTGTATAATAGTAGAAACCGGCCAGGTGCTAGTCTGACTCGCGCACAGAGGGTTCCGTTTAAACAGTTACATTTACCAAAACTAAATAGGTAACATTACTAACGTTGATAAACAATGAAAGCACCAAACATGACTGTAATGAATGGACACATCAATATACAATTTTTTTACTTTTCCACGTACATTTTATAATATAATTTTACTAGCTGACATAGTCACAATCATTAGAATTCATATTTCTTTCGGGATATTTACCATGTATTTTTTGTTTTTGGTTAGAGATCGATATTTCGGCACCCGTTACAAGCGCCATGATCACGAGAACTAAAGTCTTTGCGGGTGGGTGTTATTTAGGAGCAGACATATCTGTCTACCCTCTTCCTCACTCGTTTTAAACGCACGATGCCGCTACCACCAGAACTCGTCTCACTAGTTACTCGACACTGTTCAGCACTCGTCTCACTATTTACTCAATATTGTTCACGACAGACGATGTATCCACTTTTGACACATGTTCAGTAAGTAGTTTTACGACCTTTACATAGTTGAACCGCTGGCCAGGCTCTCTACAATTGAAACCCGTCGTGCATATTGAAATTTTTGCACTGGGTTATTTCAATTGCTTCTCTAACCATTCTAGGTATGTAATGGCGTTCAGTTGATATAACCTGTGAGTCATGAAACTCGATCCAGTGGTTTGGCCCTGATTTGAGAAGATGTTCTGCTATATCACAACCAAAATAAAAATATACATGGTAAATATCCCGGAATAAATATTAATTCTACATTTTATATGTTGAGTATTACTCGTACACTTGTAACGCCTAGTTAGCTGTGATAGATAGATATAGAGATAGTTTTCCTTTTATTTTCTTTATATACTACTGCCGTGAATTTTTCACATATCCAAAAGCAACCATTTAGATGGCAGGGAGGTCCCCCTGACTCTAAACAAAATATAGTAATTTAAAGCTTATTTTTTCGCAAACGGATCCCTGAATCGAAAGATGGTTTTCACAGGCCCGTAATATTTTTGAATGGCTTACGATACCCCACACCATGGGATAGTCGAGAGAAAAAACATCCCCACTTTACGATTTTCACGTACGCTATAAAAATATTCTTGTTTTTATAGACGGACGGAAGGACAGACATGGCGAAACTATAAGGGTTCCTTCTTGACTACAGAACCCTAAAACTGATGTAAATATTAAATATTTTGGTATTTGTTCAAATCAAATTAAAGTCAAATTTGAAGTTCATGGGCAGTTAAAATTTTGTAAAAAAGCAGACTTTAGTGGCTTCTCATTCCTTTGTTTTCCCATATATATATATATATATATATATATAGCTCCCCACTGGATGGGACAAGCAATTCAAACACAACACAAACAACATACATCACAACACATTTTCCTTTCTTTTCTTTCAATTTAATTTTTTCGCGGCTCTCTTTACCATTATGTTTAAGAGTCCCACCTTTAAACATAAAACAATATTTTTTGTCAATTTGTATGGCTTTGGGTCAACAAGATGAATACTGTAGCTCCAATCGTTTGGCAGTAAAACCTGTGTGACAGACGATGGGCAGACAGACAGACAGACAAACGGACTCGTGAGTGACAGCAATAGGTATCCGTTTGGTCCCTTCGGGTACCCTAAAAACAGTTTACGGGTTTTCACCCAAACATTTTTTTATTATTAATTACAAGAGGCTCAGGGGAGGTGCATTATTTATCTCCCCAGGGATGTGCCCTCTCAGGCGTTCCAGGGGGGTGTTTTGAGAGATCACGGGGCCCTTCTACGTGCTGATGGTGATACCGAGGTGGTTTTAGTGAGGTAAAAATGCCACACACCCTGGTCGGCTTCCGAATGAGTGGGTCTTAAAATGAACATGGACAAAACCAAGGTGATGCTGAATGCCCATGTTACACCCGCTGCTATTAAGGTCGGAGACTCTACACTTAAAGTTGTGGGCGACTATGTCTACCTGGGACAAACGATCCAGTTGGGTAGGGCCAACTTCGAGAAAGAAGTCAACCGTCGAATCCGACTCGGCTGGACAGCGTTCGGGAAGTTGCGCGGTATCTTCTTATTCAACTTACCACAGTGTCTCAAGACGAAAGTCTATGACCAGTGTGTGTTGCCAGTGATCACCTATGGGACCGAGACGTGGTCGCTCACAATGGCCCTTATCAGAAATCTCCAATTCACCCAAAGGGCAATGGAGAGGGCTATGCTCGGAGTTTGCTTGCGTGATCACGTCAGAAATGATGATATCCGCAGGAGAACCAAAGTTACCGACATAGCCCGAATAATTGCCAAACTTAAGTGGCAGTGGGCAGGGCACATTGCTCGCAAAACGGATGGCCGATAGGGCCGAAAAGTTCTGGAATGGCGACTGCGAACCGGAAGACGCTACGTTGGAAGGCCTCCCACTAGGTGGACCGATGACCTGGTTAAGGTGACGCACGGGATCGGTCAATGTGACGACGCCTGGGGTAGGCCTATGTCCAGCAGTGGACGTCTTTCGGCTGAAATGATGATGACCCTGGTCGTTTCCCCAAAATTCCAGGCGCCTTTTGAAGGTTGCCCCCCGTAAACAAAAAATAAAAAAGGTAGACACACATATACCTACATAATATAAATCCAGAATTTGTTTTAAGGGGTAGACAGAAACACTATAGAACTTCAACTGCTACGGAAGAGTTGTTTTGACGTAAAAGATGAAAAACTGCGACCCGGTGAACAGACTGTCGTTTTGAAACCATTTTGGTACATATTTATTGTTTGTTTCTGAATTTTCAATTTCTTATTTCAAGTTTATTAACTAAGGGTATTCGTTTCCTACAGTTTCAGAGAAACTTTGGTACACTCAAGCTTTAGGGACAATTATAAAAAAATGGGCAAATGTACAATAAACTAAGAACTCTACACATTCAAAGACAAACAACGCAAGAGGAGTATATAAGGATCATAGAAGTTGACGTTCAGTAGTTTCTGCTTACCTCTATGGAAAGAACACGTGTGTATGTACTCTCAAATATTCCAAAATCTTTCATACAAACACTACCACTTCAAAAATTGCGGTTCGGAAGTCAAATAAACCAGCAATTTTACAGCTCAGTACTTCGTACGTGATTCCTAGAGGTTTTGTACGTGTTCCATAGGATACCGTCGTGTCTACCCTCGTTACATACTTACGTGACGTCATTTTGATGCTTCCTGCCTCAGTACCACTTCCTCCCATGTAGAAGGAGCATATAGTGGCGGAAATTTGTGTCTAAAATATTCAAGACCGAGAAAATAAGAAAATTCTTTTATTTTATCGTTATTTTTAGCCATCCTCATGCAAACAGGCTCTTACTTTAACAATTTTGTTTTGTCATCATTTATTTTTATATTAAACACAAGTATTAGTAATATGTTATTTTTTTGTAATAACTAGCTTTTGCTCGTGGCTCTTTCATCTTAATCGGTTCAGTAGATCCGGATATTACCCCCTACAACCACACAAACTCACAAACTTTACCTCTTTATAATATTATTAGTATAGATCAATATTGTCGTTGCTAAAATTTAGTAGTGTCTCTCCGTCTATTTCTCGTGCATTTTTACGATTGAACTAAGTATTTGTTGGAAAATTTATCAGGTTGATATTAGTTTCTAATGATAACCTCCTCAACCCAATAACTGGGTAACACTATGCACCAGTCTTACTAAGGGGTAGGCCCTTAGCAAGACTGAAGTCTGATTGTGGCTACTGACTACCGTAAAAACTATTAAGATCTAATAAATAACAACAGGGCATAACACTCATCTTGAAAAGATCCTTACCGTTTCATACACGCAAAGCCACAAAAAATCCCTTACACAATCACTCACAAAATCATTTTCTGTTTACCGTTGTTGTCTCATAGGTCTCAATGGCAGATGTCAATATTTCCTGAACAGACCGAAGCATCCCTAAAACGTTGCTATTTGACTAATAAACAGGAAGCTGCGGGCTGACTGATATGGTTTGTAGTCCACAGACCGCGAAGCGTCGCTATAGTTTATAATTTTATATGATGTGGATAACGCTGTGAGTTGCGCATTTTATATCATGTTCTTATAATATTAGTCATAAGTTTTAAATGTGTAACTGTTGGTTCTATATTCCCTTGTAAATATTAAAATTTATTCCCAAATAAATAAATGACGTAGTATAAGGTAAAGGTAAAATTTTAAGAAAGAAAAGAGTTTCTTCTTTCAGACATGATGCAAGCCTAAATAAATACGTCATTGATCTTCTGTTTGGCGTAGCACGGCTTAAGCTTCGGACTCTTTATCTGATCGCACAACTCTGCGGTATGATATGCCAAATACAATCATAATACTCTTCACCTCTAACGCATTTACAGCGGTAGAACCACTAGACGTTCTTCATAAGATAATATGTCCGACGCCGTATACCGCAGCGTTCTGCGTTCCGATCAAAAGTTCCGTCGAAGCATCGCTGCAAGGTGCATATGAATAATATCACTGAATTGTATTGTTTCTACATTTTTGAGGAGTAAATAAAGTTCAATATTGAATCGCAAAAAATTGGCGCAGCTTCGCGTAGCGTCGCATCTCGGTGTGAGCTGACCGCTATACTATTTGATCGCATCACGAGGTAATACCCACGGGTGCAAAGACTCGCTTCCCGCTGTCAAATAAGATCACAGTTACATGAGGGATCACTGTGAGTGTGCAGCTACTTATAATTGATGTTTGACTTCACAAAGGCTTTTGAAACAAACAGTTTTATACAGGGTTTTTGAGTCGGTTTAAGGTTTTACCACGGGGTATCGTGTTATCCAGTTACTGGGTTGTGGAGGTTAGATAGCCAGTGAAGTTAGATTTTCTGGTTGGGTGGTTTTTATTTAGTCTTATTACTTTTTTGTACAGGCACCTGTACAAAAAAATAATGAGACTATTATATAGTTCCTATTAAGTAGTTAAGTATTAAGAAGTAAGAGTTAAGAGATGTCGACTCCAACCCCAACAAAATTATATACCTGGCGAAACGTAGGTGCACCTCATCCTTATCCTACGGTAAATACTCGTATAAGCGTGATGTTATTTAATTATGTTTTATTCACCCACAGAATCTAAGTAGATAACGCAAGTCCTTGCATCTGTATGAAAATCAAGGGAGCCACTTTTTCACACACGATTTAAAAAACAAATTTACTTACCAATGAAAGAAAACATTTCCAATGCCTCGACCAACTTTTTGTATACAGTCTTTATAGCTCATTAAGGCATAAAAAGATTTCTTTACATTTCGGTGGATTTCCGGTGCCGATAATGCTAAATTTAAAGCTCAAATTACGATCATAATTTTACTCCATTGTTTGACATGCGAAGTACATAAAATTGCGTCATCTAGTTAGATATATATCTGTGTGTTGTAATACTTAACTGAAAGATTTAAGTCAGGAAGCGCCTGAAACGGGACTAAAAATACACACCCGGAAGACCCAAGAGATAAGATCTGGTGTGAAGAATACTTCACCGTTGCTGATTGGCACGGAGGCAGTGGAACGCGTCAACAAGTTCACTTACCTCGGGAGCGTCGTGTCAGAAACTGGAGGTAGTGACCAGGACATCGCTTCAAGGATAGCCAAAGCACGAGCTACCTTCGAGCAGCTGAGACCCGTTTGGCAATCGCGGAAACTGACCCTAAGGATCACACTCAAAATCTTCGGGTGAAATGTCAAATCCATGCCGCTTTACGGCTGCGAAACGTGGAAGGTCACAAAAGACATCACACGTCAGATCCAAGTAGTCGTCAACCACTGCCTTCGTCGCATACTCGGCATTTACTGGCCCAAGACCATCACCAACATAGAACTATTGGAGCAATGCCACGCGAGCCCGATCGATCGCCAGGTCAAGCGTCGCAAGTGGAGTTGGATTGGCCACACGCTGCGAAGGGATTCTGATCGTTTACCGAAGCAAGCGCTGGATTGGAATCCCCAAGGCAAAAGAAAGCGTGACCGTCCCCGTCAAACCTGGCGTCGCGCCGTGGTAGCGACGAGCATCGGTATGACGTGGAGCCAGGTGAAGCGTGAAGCTCAGGACCGATCGCGATGGAGGACTACTGTGGACGCGCTTTGCCCCAACCAGGGGACATAAGACAATAAGTAAGTCATGTGATACTTAATGCCTTTGTGAGCTCAAGTATATTCTTATACTAACAATACATATAATTAAATTTGTCTGTATTGAATATCAAAAGAACAATGTTTTATTTCATGCATTTGAAAGTATTTACGGTACCAAAGAAAAATACGCAATTTTTCTGATTTTTGTCTGTCTGTCTGTCTATTTGTTACGGGTAATCTCCGAAGAGGAGTAAGGGGGAGAACGGTTCTACCATCTTGCCGGCCCCAATAGTCAACCTCACCTGCACACGTCAGCGGTTCATACGAATAGCTGACGGCGGCCGTCCCTATTAGTCGTGGTGCTCCCTGCTGGATAACGAACGAGGCACTGGCGACCGAGCAATGGCGGTATACCCATACACCAGGCCTGGCAACCGGCTGGAATAGGCCTCAGCAGCCTTGGGGTCCTTATAACCCCATTATTAAATACAGGTCTGCGTATCCTAAGCCAGGAGCACACGCCGGGGCCCATTAGCAGCGTGTCACTCCTGGATCCAATCAGAACCATACCCACGAAACTGCCGTAACGCAGCAGTGGATAGCTAGGGAGTTCGTTCCTTATCGGGAGATATACTGGTTCTTACTACGGGTGTAAGGTGGCACAGTTTGTTCACTCTTACCTGAGATTCCGTGGTGATCTTCTGTTCCTCGTTTAATCCCGTGCCGTACGTTGTGTAGGGAGAGGAAAGCATATATATAATAAGGGACAATGATGGGAGGGAACCACAAATGTGTTTTGAGCTGAGCCGGCTTCCAGGCAGACACACACGTTCCCGTCAAAAGCACTTCACTACGCGAAATATACACAATATATATTATGAATCTGATGAAATTATGTGTGATATGTATTATGAACCTTAAAACGAACGCTTAAAACTACGATCAACATTAGATACTAGTGATCTAATGTTGATTGTAGTTTTAAGCGTTCTTTAGTTAATCAATATCGTTTATGAACAGAAACAATGTTTGGTATAAATCTATTGACAAAAATCATATTAAGATACAAGTGATGCAAGCTTACGAATTAGCAAACAATTATATAAATGAAATCATGGACTAATATACAGGGTTACTGGAAATTTATTTTCAAAAAGCAACTGTGTATAGTATTTTAACACAACATAAAAAAAGTAGCTAATCAAAAGCTACCATCAAACTTAAAAATAATTCAGGGTCAAATAATAAAGACAGAGATGAATGTAAATAATACTATACGCACTAAACGTTTTGGGAATACTTTTATTATGCGTACAGCTAAGGAGTGGAATTCCCTGCCGGAGTCTGTGTTTCCCGATAGCTACAATCTAGGGGTCTTTAAGTCAAGAGTGAATAGGTTACTTCTAGGCAAGCGTGCTCCACCATCGACCACATCATCGCTTACTATCAGGTGAGATAGTGGTCAAGCGCGAGCCTATATTAAATAAAAAATAAAAAAACCCACATAAGAGTGTACGCTTACTTTCCAATACACGATGTAACAAAATATACTCTTATACACATTACGCCCATTCCAGAGAGGAAAGCAGATGGATCATTCGAGTGTTTAACCATTCAGCAGACATTCATGGGTTTTGATTATAACAACGAGCGTTACTTTGAACTAAGTAATACAGAGTTTGTCTGCTATCCTGTGGCTGTCAAAAACATGCAATTAAATAAAAATTGCATAGTTGAACAACTATTTAAAACTGAAAACCACACCCAAACTCAATGCACGTCGACGACCTACAAATTATCAACCTATGTTTTATGGAAGCAATTATACATGCAAAACACTTGGCTTTTCATTACAACAAAATCGGTTACCGTATCGATTGTGTGTGACGGTCAAAGAAAAGAAGTGACGATTCAAGATGTCGGAGTTCTACATATCTCCGAAAATTGCATCATTAAAACATGTAGTAACATACTTGCTGCAAAAAGAACAACAACAATGACAGTGCTAGCTTCTTATTCCAAAACAACGAACTTTTCCCTTAATACGCAGATTGTACCGACAAACTTAAAAGAAATATCCAAAGAAGAATTAGTGTTGGACAGGTCAAAAGGAGTTTTCGACCATTTAGTCACATCCGAAAGAAACCTACAAACTGAACTAGAAAACACGATTTGGAAACAATTAGAGGCACATACATACATAGCTAGCATCAGTATTTCACTTATATTTATAACTTTAGCTGTTATTATAATTTACTTCGGTCCACAGGCATTGAACCGACTTCGAGCCTACATTGCAGCAAGAAGAAGCACTGCACCACATGTACGGCAACCAACGATCGTCAGCAGCACGGCACACAGGCAACGACCGAAACAGCCGTACGGCATACCACGCAGCGCGCCCGCTCAGTCACAACAACCTGAACAAGGCCGGGCCAGACCATACGAGATCATCGAGCTGTACCAACTAGGGTCCTGTTCCTGAGAGTCGCCAGAATGTTCAATGTTACCTTTGGACATTGACTCAGCATTCGGCCCGGCTGACGCGCGGCCCAGGTAAAATACTGTTTGGTTGCAACTTACACGCATAGAGCACAAATAAATTTGTACGTTAGTGTGTATTAAGATAAAATAGTATATAAGCTGTAAAATATTGTAAATAAATCAGATTTGAATTTTATATTCTTGTCTCATTACCCCTCACTCGTCGTGGTGGCCCTGTGGCTAAGACCTCGCCTGTCATGCTTGAGGTCGTAGGTTCGAATCTGGGCAAGTACCAATGTGACTTTTTCAAATTCATATGTACTTTCTAAGTTTATCTTGGACATCAAAGGCAACGGTGAAGGTAAACATCGTGAGGAAACCTGGACTTATATAGTTAATAATGTAAGTCTGAAATAGCCAAGTCAGAGGCCTGTGGGATTTCCCAGAGGCGGCTTAATTAACTCTGACACCAGAGGTGGCCACACCTCACACGAAAAAGAAGAAAGACCCCTCACTGTGGCCAAGACACCTTTAGCCATCTCTGATCAGTCCTGTGAGTCTGCTGGACTGGCAGTGAGTTTACCCTTCCCGAACCTGGAATTCCTGCCCACTGTCCGTCTGTATCCTTAGGTCGCAAGGTGCAGACATCCTGAACTTATCTATATATTTATTTGTCACACACTAGGTATATGGTAGGTTAGGGCTGTAGGGCTTATAGGTCTTAGGGTCGTAGGGACTGTTAGGCTGTGAGGTCTTAGTAGGTCTTTTAACGTTCCATATAGTTTCATGTACCGTCACATCCTTAACATTACTGCGGCCTTACGTGACGTATGTTAGGGTGGGCGTACAGGGGCCATACTTTCTTTTCTGTGCGATCAAAGATTCAAAAACGCCTTATCAGTTGGGTACCGCTGTAAACATATTATTTACTAGAGGACGCCTCGCGGTTTCACCCGTGTAGTTCCCGTTCCCGTGGGAATACAGGAATAAAAAGTAGCCTATGTCACCCGGGGATAGAGTAGCTTCCCAACGGTGAAAGAATTTTTGAAATCGGTCCAGTAGTTTTGGAGCCTATTCGGTACAAACAAACAAAAAAATCTTTCCTATTGTTATTATTATTATTTATATCGGTACGGATGCACCTGGCATGTTTTCTCTTCACCACCCTTGTTTGACTGGTAGAGAATGCCTAAGACATCAAGACCGCCATTGTACTTTTGTGCATGAAGTTTATATAAATAAATAATCGGTTAAGTTAATTAATTCTGTAATATACCCTATTTTCAATACAACTTATAATAGGCATGTAGGTAATGTACTAAGTAATTAGGCTTTTCATCACTCTGATGTTTTCAAAAGGCTTTTTGTCAGCATAATTTTGGCACACTAGGGATGGGCACATTTTATTGCTATGCCAAATATTCTGCTGATTTACTAATTACTATTCAGTCATTTGGAAATTAATTAGTTTCGAACTCCATTGGAGCTTTTAATTCATTTATGTAACCTATTTTACCGCTCATATTATATCGCTAATTGGGTCAAAGTCAAAGAATCTTTGTTGTGAGACAGTGGTTACAGAGTTGTTATTGAGTTATTTTTGTGTGCATTTGCACTGCTCCATCATGTTAGGCATACAATAGTTTGAACAAAAATAAAAAATAAAAAGTTTATTTATTTAGAATACATGCACAAAAGGTACAAAGGCGGACTTAATGCCTTAGGCATTCTCTACCAGTCAACCAAGGGCGGTGAAGAGATAACATGGCATGTGCATTGTTTAAACAATTTACAAAAAGATGTTATTAACATACTAAGATAGGTAAAATAAACGTTCCTATATATTGAATATAATATCTATCTATATATATAAAAATGTTATGTTGGTTTGAGTACGCTTCAAAAACTCAAAAAGTTCTGCACCGATCGAGCTGAAATTTTAGCATAATATATAATCCGCATCAAGGATTGTTTTTAGGCAGGCAGGGCAGGTAGGTAGGTAGCCAATTGACGGGAGCGAAGCCCCGGGGGTCAGCTAGTTTACCTATATAAATATTTATGAAGTTACATAAATGAAGAAGGTGAGATGACTCTTCTTAGTTGTGTCGAAAATAAATCCGCAATTTCCGTTTGAATGCAAACCGACTTGTTTGTTGATTTGTTATCTTAGACCTAAGTTTATGTGATATGTTTTAAATAGACATTTCAATTAAAATAGAGACTTATTTTGTATCAAAACATAAAAACAGTTTGGCACTAACTCATGACGACTCTGTCGGACAAAAATTCATGTACAGTATATTTACCAATTCCGTTTACCGGTCTGTTTACCAAGAACTAAGTCATTATTTTTTTTCTTGGAAAGTTTAATATTTTCAATTTCTTTTATTTGCTTAGGAAGCTTATTATAAATTCATGAAAACATTCCGAAGAAACTTTTAGATAATAGGGCTGTTTTTGAGGGCATAATATTTGCTATTTGGTCGGCATGTCGACGGGAATGCAGGTTAGCAAACTTTTCCCAATTGGTTTTTACGAACGTAGCGACCTCATAGATGTAAAGGGCAGGATAGGTTAAAATCTTAAGCTGTTTAAAATATGGCATACAGCTATCTGGAGCGCGTATGCCACAAACAGCTCTAAGACATTTCTTTTGCGCCCTAAAAGCGAGTTCCCTATCTGTATTGCTACAGTCCGCCAATAAATCAGTCCATATCTAAGCGTAGACATTACATAGGCATAATAGACTGCTGATTAGTTTACAATCCTAGATAGTCTGTATAAAGCGTAAACAAATTTATTAAGTTTTTTACACACCGTATCAATTTGCGTTTTCCATGACATATTTTTGTCAATCAATAGTCCTAAGAATTTGATGGTATCTTCTTCCTCTATTTTTTTAAATTTCATAATTTACATTTAATGTCAAAGGGTTTTACTTTGGGCATAACTGACTATTTTTGTTTTTCTAAATTAATTATATGATATTTACATGTATACCAATTTATAATGTCATTTAAAGTACCGTTTATGTCATTTTCAAATATGTTATTGCCCGTCGGAGAAAATACAGCAGTGCCACAAAGTACGAAAGCGGCGGCGCGCCGCAGACAGAGAGGCCACTATGAACAAAGCGTAATTTTGCACACACACTTTGACATTGCGATTTTACAGAGAATAATGGGCAATATTGGACCGAGCTCAGTCGCGGCTGTCAAGAGTGCTTTGTGCGCGCGTTTACCACGTCATTCATGCAACCTTGTTACAGTACTTTTACTGTAACAATGTTGCATTGGCTGGGTTACCTTTATTAATAGTTACAGACCGAATATACTTTAAATTAATTCTTTAAATTCGTTCTTTCATTCATTTTTAATTTATAAAGGTCATTAAATTTTTCAAGACGACAAGTTTTCCTAACTTGTCATCTAGGAAAATAATACATTATTTTAAGTCCATAGACGAAATTGGATAGGTTATGAAACTTGTCAATATACTCAATACTCAATTCGTTTATTGCATTCCACAATGTGAACTTAGGTGGTAGGTACATAAAGATACATACAATAGTTTTGGAGCATTGTGGGCCCTGTCGGGCATAACAACATAAAAATTAGGAGGAGGGCTATTATAAATATTTGTTCACAACTTCAATTAATATAATGAAGGTAGGTAGGCTTATAATTAAATGCATCACATAATTTTTGCGACTTAAATATTGAATCTATGCATCAATAACTATTTAATTTATACATGTTTTATTATTATTTGTATTATAGATTATTATTGCGTTTTTCGGTATTATTATTTATTTAATAAATTTATCATTGAAATATTCATGTACATTATAATAACATTTACGGATTAGAAATTGTTTTAATTTATTTATAAAGATATTAAATTTTTGTTCATTTTTAATGTCATCTGGTAATTTATTATATATTTTAACTGACATTACTAAAGTGCTTGTGGAATGTATTTTTAGTTTAGAACCTGGCTGGTTTAGTCTATTTTTGTGTCGTAGTGAGTAGTGAGTCTGTATGTTTTCTCGTGTAGTGAAGAGCTTTTCATTATTTTTAACAAATTTACACATTTCCAAGATATAAATACAAGGTAGGGTTAGAAGTTTATATTCTTGAAAATGGGGTTTGCAGCTGTCTGTGTTATCTATATTGGCTAGTATTCTAATCAGTCGTTTTTGTAGTATGAAAAGTGTTGATGCGTCTGTGCTATTTCCCCATAATATTACGCCGTAGCTTAACCATGCGTATGCATAGGCATAGTACGTAACCAGAGCAGTGGAGAGATTAGTCGTTTTTTTTATTTCACGGAGGGCATAGGCAAATTTTGACAACTTTGTCCTGATTTTTTTAATATGCGATTTCCAATTTAAATGTGTATCTATGGATAAGCCAAGTAAGTTGAATTCTTTTACTGTTTCTATTTTTTTGTCATTGTAAGTAAATGTTATGTCTAAAGGAGTTTTTTGATGTGGATAGAAGGATATGATTTTAGTTTTATTGAAATTTAGTTCAAGATTATGTTCTGTCATCCAAGTTGTAATTTTGTTGAGTATACCTGTAAGTATTTCGGTTAAGTTGGTATTGTCGTGACAGGAGGTTAGTACTGAGATGTCGTCGGCAAACAGAACACATGACTCATTTATGATTGTAGGGAGGTCATTTATATAGATTATAAATAGGAGACATCCAATAACACTCCCTTGGGGGATTGAGGCGTTAATTTGCTTGCTATCCGACCGAACGTATTGGATTTGTTTTGTATGTTCGTTGTAATATTCTACTTCGACTTGGTGTTCTCTGTTTTCTAAATATGATTTGAACCATTCGTAAGCCTTTCCGCGGATCCCTATTCCTTGTAACTTATTAAGTAGGATGTCAAATTGCACTTTGTCGTAAGCTTTAGTCATGTCTAACAGTATACCTACGGCATATTTTTTCTTATCAATTATATTAATGGCTTCCTGGATAAAATTATATACTGCTAAAACTGTAGAGTGGTTTTTGCGGAAACCATTCTGGGATTCATTAAAAATTTTATATTTTTCGCAAAATGAATAGACGCGATTACACATTGCTTTCTCGAATACTTTCGAGGCTGTAGGTAAAAGAGCAATAGGGCGGTAATTAGAGGGGTCGGTTTTTGAGTCTTTTTTGTGAATTGGCTTTATAATGGCTTTTTTTAGGTAGTTTGGAAATCTTCCTTCCTCAAAAGACTGATTGACTAGCAAGTAGAAGGGTAGGGTCAACTCATCTGCACACTGTTTGACTAGGGTTGGCGGTATTTCGTCTATTCCATAGCTGTTTTTGTTTTTAAGGCTTTTCAATATTAAATTTATTTCACTGGGACCTGCTGTACTTAGGAACATGGTATTTTCTGTGCGGTGGACCACAGAGATGTTTCGTGGTTCTTTGCCGAGGGTTTGCACATATCCTTCTCCGATAGACGCAAAGAAGTTATTAAATATATTTGCTGTTTGCTTTGGGTCCGAGATAGCATTGTCATTTAAATGTAGCGTTATGTTTTTTTTTACCTTTTTTACGTTTTTATTCGTTCGTTCGTTTATAATTTTCCACATAGTCTTTACTTTGTTATTAGATTTCATTAAGTTATTTATATACTGTAGTTTTTTAGCTTTTTTTACTATTTGTTTTAAAGTTTTTTCATATATTTTGTAGTGTTGTTTAAGTAAAAGGTTATTTGTTTTAATGGAGAGTATTTTTTCAAGCCTTTTATTTTTACAAGAAATTTTTATGCCTTTCGTTAGCCAATGTTTTTTATAGTTTGTTTTTAGCTTTAATTTTGTTTTTGGTATAGATTGATTAAGTATGTCAGTAAGTGTATCGTTAAATGATTTATAGTTTTCATCAATGTCCCTACTGGGCTTTATTATATCGTTCCATTTTATTTCTTTTAGTTTAGATTTGAAACTTTCTATGTTTTTGCTATTGAACAGCCTCTTTTCAACACACCAGACTATCTGTCTCGTTAGCCGGGGTACAGCCAGTTTTATTATTGTACTACTATGGTCAGAGAACCCCAACTCTTCCACTGTGGTGTGTGATTTTATATTGCAGTTTGTAAAAAATTGATCTAGACACGTAGAGGTGGTTTGGGTCACTCGCGTTGGTTCTTTTATATGCTGTACAAAATTATATTCTAACATGAGATCTAAAAATTGGTTTGTTTTTAAGCTACTATCTAATACATCTATATTAAAATCCCCTCCTATAACAATATTCAGTCTGAAGTCTTTCTTATTTAAATAATCTAATATTTGTTTTAATTGTTTATAAAATATAGCTTCCTCTCTCCTATTCCAGTAAATAATTATTAATAGTAAGTTCTCCATTGGTAACTCTATTGCACACACTTCTATCACATATTCAATTGACATGTCTGTTATATCACTTCTCTCCAAGTATTCTATGTGTTCTTGTAGGAAAATACAGACGCCGCCACCAGTGCGAGTTTTCCGACAGAATGAGGCCGCAACCTTGTAGCCACTAAAATTTATTAAATCCAGTCTTTCCTTTGATAGCCAGGTTTCCGATACACATATAGCATGATATTTTGGTGTTTGTTGAATGAAGGCTTCCATTAAGTGCTGTTTATTGGAGAGGCTTTGGATATTCTGAAATAATATTCTAAATTGTAGGTCTTGGTTTTCGAGGTGTTCTGTTTCTGTCCCCTGTGTCGGTGTAGCGGCGAAAAAAATTGTTGTTGTTTTGAGAAGATGATAAGTCTGCTTGTGTATTCCATTTATTTGTGTTCATTTGGTTGTCAGTTATATTATTTATTTTATTCGTTATTTTTCCATCAATAAATAGTTGATTATCGCGGATTACTGCGTGAAGTCCTTGCCTTCTTGCTTTCAACATTTCTTCGCGCAGCAATTTCCTTTCCCTTCGTGCTTCATCATCTAAGAATTCCGATAAAAACAGTCTAGTTCCTCGAAATACGTTGCTATTTTCTTTGAGATACGTAACCATCCTTTTGCTCAATATTTCTATCACTAATGGGCGGTTCTTCGAGCTTCGTTTGCCAATCCTATAGGTTTCTTCAATGTAGCCCATCAGGTCAACATTCATAAATTCGCGAAATAAGTCGATCAATCTGATGTGTAAGTTATTTACAGGCTCCTTATAGTATTCATCTAATCCGTACAAAACTATTTTCTTTGAGTAGCTTTCGGTGCACTTAGTTTGGCAAGTATTACTTCGCGTCTTCAAGCTCTCTATTTCAGTTTTTAAATTTTCGTTTTCGATTTTTAAGTTCTCAATTTCCGTGTTTACATGTTGGATGTCCATTTTCCTCTCTTCGTTTTGCCTTTGTAAGCAATTTGTTTCGCGTTCAAAATCTTCTCTTAACTTTTGGATGGCCTTATTTAACTCTAGTTGGATAGTATTCTGTAGTTCGGTGATGATTGATCTATTATTTTCTTTTAAACGAAGCATTATCATTTCACCTATGTTCTGCAGTGTTAGTTCTGTTTGTGTAATAGATTGGGGTGTTTTACCTTCATCTTGCGCGCATATTGTATCACCCAATAGACTTAAGTCCAGGGAACTGGTAGTATCATTCATAGGTTTTATTGTTCTTCTAATTGTGATATTGTTTATTTCCGGTGGTGTGGTTGTCGGGCGTGAGTCATGTTCTTGTGGGCGTATGGGTGTGTTTATATTTCCTCGCTTTGGTATTTTGCAGTAACAAGCTAGGCATTTCCAGGTTTCAATGCTCTCTGTTTCCATCATTGTTTTAAAGCGCTCATGGTTAATATTGGCACATTCCAAGTCATATACACCGTTACATAATGAACAGGATAAGTAGTCGTTGTTGGGTACGTTTTGTTTACAACCAGCACATATAAGAGCCATTTTGCAAACAGCGCCCTCTGGCGGATATGCTATGAACTATTTTGGATCGAAACTTTTTGCGACTTGCTACTCGCCCACAGATGGCGCTTTACTCGATTCTGTTTGTTCCCTTTTTTGAACTTTAAACTTTCCTTTTATTAGTATGTTACAAATATACAATTTAAAGGGATTCTGCGTACCTTTTTATGGTGGTAGGTGCTTGTCCCAAAGTTTTCTTCAGCACCTGATCCTCAAATAATGTGTTCTTCAAACATCTCACTATTTTTTCCACAGGTTTGAAATTTGGTCGTTATTTAAGAGAAGTATAGTTTTCTTGAGTATTTATGAACTTTAGCTTTATACTGCACTTCTAATCACTGAAGGTCTTTATGCACTTGGATTCTATTGACTTTTTATCACAAGTTATGCACTTAAACTATTTTTAACGTTTTTTATATACGGAGCTGATGTTTACGTGCGCACAGTAGCGCCCTCTCTCATAAAAAAATATTGGGCTATGGGTTTGCTAGGTTTAGTGGATCGATTGCCTAAAACTATAGGAGGACTAATGGCCCTTGCCTGACCACTGTTTGAACTGTTTCACTGCTTTGAATTACACGGTTATAAAATGGCAGGGGGTGACTGGCACACTCTATTAATGCTCCCCCCATAAAGGGTCGCTTGCACTTAAGTGACGAAGTGCCAAGGGGACAACATATCCGGAGGTGCTTGAGGAGTGGAGAGGTGTACCACGACTATCAGGACAATCCCGGAAGTACGGTCAAGATCCTTACCAGCATCTTACTAAGTTCACTTCCTTCTTCCGAGCACGTTTGCTCTTGTGAATCACCACTCAAGCCAGCCCTTTAAAGCAAGAGAGACATGGGAGCTCCGTTTCCCGTCATTGTTCACTCCAACCGGCCAATAAAGGCAAGCCGGAGATGAGGGACAAGACTTCTCATTGGAGATCAGATCCGTGGGGTCGCCACTGCCCACCAGCTCGCCACAAAGCTGCCCTGCGGATGTATAATAATAATGTAATAATAATAATGTAATTATTATTATGTATATAATAAAGAAAGAAAGATAGAAAGAAAAATATTTATTTGTGACCCGCACAGGAGACACTTATATTTGAGCAAAACACAAACAATAATATAAAATAAAAATAAATCACCCCGTGCGGGACCAAAAAGGCTCCTATCTCAGCATGCTCAACGATATTTAAAATTAATATAATATGGTTTAAGTCATCCTGCTGACAAAAATGTTTCCTCCGACTGCACAGCATAATTTTCTTCTTGTTTAATTACATCTTTTAAGTTGTCATAAGGAGTCGCGTTTTTTAAATTTTATTAACTTTTATTTCACATTTTAATTTTTTTAGTGGGATCATTATTACACTATTGTTACGTCTTGTTACCATCTAATCTTCGTCATCTGTGATGCTCTATGTAGCCTTTATGCTATGTAAGTATGATATAATGTATGTTTAGACTGTTCGATGTATTTATGTTTGTAAATTATTCAACCTACTCTTTTTTAAATTCGGAATCAATACAGTAGCAACCCTAGTGAATCTTTCAAATGTTGCTGTCAATTTTCGAAACGGCGGGAGTGGCCCTTCTGTATACTTTCTTGGCAGTGCTATCATCAGCAAAAAGGACTAACGGCATTTTTACGGCTCGTGGTAAATCATTGATATAAATAAGAACAAGTTTTTTGCGATAACGGTACGTAACTCTATCTGCGCGAGTCCGACTCGCAGTTGGTCGGTTTATATATTTTTAAACGTTTATTTTATTTTTTGAAATAAAAATATTTATAAATGTAAAAGTATGTATAGATAATAAATGAATTCAATAATAATTACATTATTATTATACATCCGCAGGGCATCTTTGTGGCGAGCTGGTGGGCAGTGGCGACCCCACGGACCTGATCTCCAATGAGAAGTCTTGTCCCTCATCTCCGGCTTGCCTTTATTGGCCGCTCGGAGTGAACACTGACGGGAAACGGAGCTCCCCCGTCTCTCTTGTTTTAAAGGGCTGGCTTGAGTGGTGATTCACAAGAGCAAACGTGCTCGGAAGAAGGAAGTGAACTTAGTAAGATGCTGGTAAGGATCTTGACCGTACTTCCGGGATTGTCCTGATAGCCGTGGTACACCTCTCCACTCCTTAAGCACCTCCGGATATGTTGTCCCCTTGGCACTTCGTCATTTAAGTGCAAGCGACCCTTTATGGGGGGCCATTAATAGAGTGTGCCAGTCACCCCCGGCCATTTTATAACCGTGTAATTCAAAGCAGTGAAACAGTTCAAACAGTGGTCAGGCAAGGGCCATTAGTCCTCCTATAGTTTTAGGCAATCGATCCACTAAACCTAGCAAACCCATAGCCCAATATTTTTTTTCTCCATATTTTGCAATAGTCCTGCACCAACCGAGGATTGTCCTTGGCTGCACTTGCGTAGTGCATACAGGAATAATCGTCGGTTGGTGTCACATTTCCTGTTTCATGCCTAACAAGGCCTCTGCGAGTTGGCTTTGCCCCCTCGCACTCCTTTCAAAGGACTGGGGCCCCAGGGTCCCGAGATTGTCAATATATTAATACCACCATCACTTACAGAATATCACTTGTCTAAAAACTCCGATGTAAAGTTGGTTACTGCGAAGAGACTTATCCAAAGATTAGTAGTTTCTAGTACCAATCAAACTAAAATGCAGCAACGATGATTGGTACAGAAATATGACCTAGTTATGATGCAATTCCTTCCTCAAACGTTCCAACCTAATTACAAAAACGATCCATCATTTTCAAAGAAAATATGATCTCACAAACATACCTGTATTTCAACTTTCATGTGCCGTCCAGTTTTTCTTTCTCTTCTAGAAGGACAAAGGACTTGAAAACTGCGTAGGCAGTTAATATAATTCTATTATAACCTATGGAAAATTGGAACCTTCTAAAGGTGGCCTTGGCCGTCAAAGCTTTTGCGTGGGAGCCTTGAGAGGCGATGAAATGATTACATTATTAGGCTTTCAGATACTATGCAAATTCTACATAATTCTTGAATATTCTATTAGGCTCAAAGCAAATTGACACAAAGTTGAAGCGAAAGATTGAAAAGTGATATAGAATATTGACCCCTGTCTCGATAACGTAGTGAACACTACATTTCTATGCAAATTGAAAGACGATCGCGTTCAAAAATTTTATGGTTGAATCTCACATTCAACCATAACATTTTTAGCTCTCGACAAATAATATGTCATTCTTTCAGCAATGGCGATGGTTGAAATGCTACAATGTAAGGGATTGATAACGTAACATTTGAATAGCGCTTGGCAATCCCATACATTTTGACATTTCTCCAATCGGTATAGCGACGCTGACAGGGCGCTTGTATTTAGGATGCAAAAACGATGCATAAGATCAATGTGTGGTCTTAAGACCACATATAGCTGTCTTCCTTACTTTAAATCTTTGAAAATATTAACATTCTCGTCTTTATATATATTGGAAACGGCTTTATTTGTGAAAAATAATACACATCTATTTAAAAAAATTGTCGGCAGTCAGAAGCAATCCAATACGAACTCAATATGTGAATCAATTGTGTCAAGTTAAATGTAAAACCGCACTAATGCAAAAAAGTTTTTTTGGCAATGCCCCGCGCATTTATAACAAAGTCCCTAATTTTATTAAAACTATGAGTGTATTCAAATTTAAAAGGGCACTATTGGAAATATTAATTGAAAAAAGTTATTACACAATTGACGACTTCCTTAATGATGAATCACTGATTGCTTGACATGCTAGTTATACCATTTGACATTTTTATTTTATTTTTATTGTAACCTTGATGACATTAATGTAATAGTGTGACATTTTACAACAACTCAAACGATTGACATTAATTTGTATTATTTAATTCTCATTGATATTTAAAATTATAGTTCAATATTTTAATTTGTATAAATTAAATAATATGTTTTGCATGCCCATGTGACGGTAGAGCATGGAGGACTATACTATATAATAAAACATCTATGTACTAAATACCCATGTTTGCAAACCAATAAATGATTTTGTTTTTTTTTTTTTGATTTTGACGCTTTCGTTGACCGAATGTCACTTGTCTAGAGGCTTCGATGCTCTCGATTGCTGACAGCACAAAAGAGCGTTGACGCTGCGACGACGCAACGCAACAGCCTTAGTATGTAAAATGACGCAGCGACAACGCACTGCGTCGACGCAACGCGCCGTGTGGACCGGCTCTAAGGGATTGCTAAGTAAAGCGCTGTCGAAATATCACGTGTCACAACTTTTGGCGCAGATTATTTGATATTCAACTGCATCAGGTTACTACGTGGGCTGGAAGCCGACCTTTACTTCGTTGGAAAGAGTCTAAGCAGAGAGAGAGATTGATACAGTGTTTAGAGTCCTGTACCCAAAGGGCCCAAACGGAGCCCTATTGATATCACTATCGTATCCGTCTGTCTGTCCGTCGTCATGTCAAACAATTTGTTCCGAAGAATTGATCTTTGGTATGGAACCTAAATGTGCGATGTGAGACACGCACTTGGCCGGTTTAAGAAAAAAATAAACTAGTACGAAACTTGTGTAGTCTATGAAACAAAAGGAGTGAGTAAGGATCGTAGCAGGTGGCATTCTGTAGTTTCTGCTTACACCCATGGGAAAAAGGCGTGCGTTTATGTAAGTCTATGTGAAAATTAAACCATGTCTTATTCAGTTTCCTCACAGCATCATCATGTGTTTGTTCAAGTCGAGAATAAATTATCGTTTTCCCGAATCGAATGCCGCTTCACAAATATTTGGATCGACCAAACATTTGCTACATCTTTATAAGCGGTAAAGATATCATTAACGGAGCCCCTTGTGGTTAGGGGAGTGATGGAAAAATAAAGTGGATTCACTGCAAAGTAACGGAGAAAGTCAAATTCACTTATTCCTTCGTCAGTAATAGAAACTGTGAAAGTAATTAACTTAATTGAGGTCGTCGATTCGTCTTCAAGACCCTTGTGAATATGTTACTTCTAGGTAAGCAAGCTTCATCGTCAACCACATCATTGCTTACTATCTGGCAGTGGAGAGGGTCACTACATCAGCTTGATTTGAGGCAGAGAGGACAGGATGGATGTGAGTCTTAACTAAAGTTGTCTGATGTCCAGCACGTATCGGAAAACGAGTTATGGAACTTGAATCGAGTTGTCAGGACACCTGACAAGGCTCTTTGATGTAGGTGAAGTAAGGCAGTGACTGAATGACGTCCAAGAACTGGTAGAAGAAATGTTGGTCGTCCGGCAGCGAGATGGGCAGACGACATTGTTGCCACCGTGGATTTCTACCTGGATAAGGGTGGAGCAGGAGCGTGGGGATTGGAAAAACCTGTCTACTGAAAAATTATTCTCTAAAAAGTATGAAACAAGAAAATATTGTCATCTGAAATTGTTATGTATAAACTATTCGATATGAAACATTTAATTAATATTTTATTGTATTTCATACATGTTCAGAGAATTACCGTGGCCGTATGCCACCTACTGTATCAAAACAATACTTTCTACAAAGTAGCACCCCAGGATGGGGAGAAGCGATTTTTTTTTCTTCTTGACCTCGTGCATCGCGGTCGCATTTCAGAATGAAGAATTTAAAGTTGATTTAGAAATCTACTTTGACCTGTAAACCTGTCAAACTTTGGCATTAAAGAAGGTTTGGCACATTCTTATCTACAAATTCTCGATGCGGAAATCGGGTTGTTCTGAAATAATGAACGACAAAGGCTTACAAACTAGTAGGAGACCAGAATCATGATAATTTTAGTACTCTATAATAGGTGTAGAAAGTTAAATACAGTAGACTCTAAACAACCTAAGTACTCCTTATCAAAAATCTCCATTACCTATTAACCTTTTAACCTGCAATTAATATTTTCTCAGCACTAAAACAAGGACCCAAGATTCAAGGTGGATTCCAAACTGTCCGTTAATATGTAACGAGACATTTCCTTTCAGTACGCGTATAAAGGTGAACTTAGAGCAGGGTAAACTTTAAACTAATCCAACCTATGTTTAAAATGACAACTTTAACTTTAGTTTAAAACCCTGATACGTAGACTTAGGTTACGTTATGGGAAACTACCTTTTTCCCGCGGCTTAGTTCTCGTAGTTTATTCCAAAGGAAACTGGTTTTGGCATAAAAGTAAGCATGGCACTCAGCAATTACTATCATACATCATTAAACATGCCCTGGCAGTTAAAAGTGTTTCATGCTCTCTCAAGTGTCTCTCTAATGGTACATGTATTGGATCATTCGTTTCCCTTCATGATGGTTGAGCTGAGTGGTGCTAATCCATGCGTCTTGTTCGTGAACGGGCGCCATCAGTTGGGATGGGTCATAATTTGGTTGCATCAGCCTGTTTTGGATTAATTATTGTATTTTGTGTCGGTTTTACGTGCATGTCTTTTTACATCGTTCTCACATAAAAAAAATTAAATAATAAAACCATATTATTTCGGTCAATTTAGACATCCGGGGGTACTAAATTCCCACCCAGCTGAAAATTGGTAGAATTGTTCAATACATCATCATAAATGAAATCTAAACCGTCCTTCCAGTAACTTCACTCCTATTTTTTGGTCTAATTTGACCGGACCAATATGTAATTTACCAACAAGAATGATGTAATCAAATCTCTGTAACTAAAACTTATTGATGGAAAAGTATGTTCACGGTATTTCTTGTACATTATTTTCCATAGAGACCTAGTGACGCTTGCGAATGTGCAACTAGCTTCATTTTTGTTTTTTTTTTTATGACAGCTCAATAATACCTATTTTAATAGTTAACTTGAAATAACTATTTTGATTTTATTTGATTTGATTTAAATATGCTTAAACATTTAAAGTACCTAGAACGTTGGTAAAGGTAATTTCTTGTTGAGCAAATTTAACTTGTCCGAACCTATATTTAAACCACAACTCACTCTTACAGTTATATCGAAAGTATATACCATGGCGTAATTTGCCAAATTGATAAACATTTTCCCTGCATGATTAAAAAAAAATAAGCTGCTAACGGGTTCAACTATTTATATCTATGAAGACAAAGAACATTTTTTTATTTTGTATATGCAGAGAAAATCTGAGATATTTGTTCCGGTGTTTACCTGAACCCGAAAAGAAATATTTGTTTCGTATCGCATGATTGACCTAGAAACCCGTAGCCAATGGTCTCCATGACATTTAATGTAAGGAAAACCAATCATGCACGTTCATTCCAGAGTTTTTTTGAACCGGCAAAAACTCTTTTTCCCAATGTTTTCAGACATTATTCATATTATTGAAGAACCATGGCCATTTGCATGGCAGAAAGTCCTTTTAGCCCTGTGAGTGTGTGTGTATATGGACCTTAATATATGAATACGGAGTCAAAAAACACCCTTATTTATAATTAAAGCTCTGCTCTGTTTAGCAACTGCTAAGAACGTTCTAAATTCAAATTCTGTATATAACATTTTAATTTTGAATACGCTAATCGATTGCTAATGTCTTCAAATATTTTTTTGATAAGGGCCGTAATATGTACATACGTAACTTAAATATTTAACTGTTTCTATCTTACCTTAGTACGTACATAATTATATAAAATATACACCTATATAACGATGTCTTAATTATAAAAATCGTTAAGTGGTTTAAAAGATACGAGGCAATAAACAATATTACATACATACAAATATACATACATACAAGATACGCGCGAAAAACATAACAATTTCCTTGTAGCCGGGTACACTTAGGCTCGTCCCTTATTAAATGGAAATTTAATATAACTGGGTATACAAGAGGTGTGCTTTTGTAATATTATTAATTTAATATTAATAAAATCATCAAGGTACTTTATGTAAAATGCACCTAAGTTGTATATAATCCCCAATATTAACGCGGTACTTACTGACCGTGCACCCGCTTGATGCCGGAATATTTGACCTTCTTTTTGGACAGGTTTGTCCACAAAATATTTTTTGTATTTACATATCCTATGTTGGTTAAGAAGAAATTCTAACCATCAATTTTTCTGTGTACATTTATTTTAAACATCCAAGTCGTTTTGAAGGTTTTTGCCAAAAGAAGGGAAAAATATCGTTTTTTAATTATTTATTTGAAGCAAAAGTATTAGCCATACGAAAAGAACACGTTCCACAAATAATGTACTTGAATCAAACCTTTTAACCTAGTCGTTACTAAGGAGAATGCATTAGAAAGTAAGTTTTGTGACACTAAAGCGGAGTTAGGGCCTTAAGGTGGTGAAGTACATTGTTGTTATCCGAAAACGTGCCCACAAGACTGCTGCAGTGCCACGTTTTTAAAGTAAAATTTTCTTAGAGCTCACAACCTTAAGGTTGCACTAGTCAAAAATTCTTCCATACAAACGTAGTCTAGAGATTACTCCACTGTTTGAAGATATACGTTTAAAATAAAAAATGACATCAATTTGTCTCATCATTATCTAGCCCTGTATGGAAACAGAAAAGTAAAAAAATACAATATTTGAAAGTTATGAGCGACGAAAGTTCCATATTTCAACACTAATTTTAACGCATGTTTGGGCGGAAATAAATACCATAAGAAGAAGGAAAATTGCAAAACGGCCTCCATACAGGGATAGATTAGTAATTCAACAATGCAAATAATTTTGTTTTTAAAATATACATTTAGTAGTTTTTTCATGATATCTAGACTCCCAAAGTTCTGTTCATAAAATTTCGCGCGCTCTTTTTCGTCCTTAATCATCATCCATTTCGCTACAAATATGCAAAAGTGCTAATTCGTAAGAGAACTAGCTTCTTACTGCTCATCACAGCATCAATCTCTTTCGCACGTGTTGTCGGATGAGACAGCATGCATTTTAACCCCGCGCACAAAATAGTTCGTGCCGTTGACTAGGAGCACCTTAATAAACTGTTATCCAAAAACACCTTGTTGCAAAATTCCACTAAAGATTTTTAAAGAATATTCGGAGTGCGAAGATGAGTAAAATTCAACAAGTTGATACGTTGTTGCTCAAAATTGCATTCAAGATGCTGACGAGCGTAAAGATGTAATATTGAGCAAGTCTGGAATAATGTTACAGAAAGGCTAAATTTTTAAAGATCCAAGTGATATTTACACGATTGCCCCAAAAAAGGAGTGTATTGTTTTTTATGGAATAGACATGAAACTTAGATGAAATGAGCTTGAAGGTAATTCTCATTCTGCTATGCTAAGGATTGACAACTCATTTCACTTTAGCTTCACAGTGAGATTATTAATTCATCGATCTACAATATTCATAAAAGGCGATTGCTGGAAACAAAGTGTTAGAACAGCGTTTGATGTTTTTATGTTGGCCACAGGTCGCTATGTAGGAAACGAAAGATTTTGCTCTATTGTGTGTCAACCTGTCCCATTTCTTCTTAATATTTTTTGGTTAAATTTTTTTAAATCTATTTTATGGTTGCCGAGATTACCCAAAGACCTTATACTTAATACGTATAAGATCTTTGAGAAAGAAGATTGTTTCAGACATTTTAAACGTCACGTAGAACTCCAAAAACGAAAAGAACGATTTAGAGTCGCATCAAAATGTTTTCAACACATAGAATGCTCACACTTTGTATTGAAAAATTATTTATTCTCATTAACTAACTAATGTTCACTTGGAAACATGATTTTCAGACGATTTGCTATGGGTTTTATTTCGCCTCATTTTTAAAGTTCTCAAATAATCTCCTGGCGTACCAAGGTGACACTATTTTTTATTATTTTTATAAATGCTTATGCATACTGCACTACCACGGGGAGATAGTGCAATTATGTGGGACTCCAGCCTACTAAAACTCCGCGGTGTCCTCCTGTGCCACTTAAGGCGGGAACACGGGCACGCGTTAGGACTCACCGCGAAACCGCCGCGGCTGTCCATCCCCGGACCCTCCTCTGGGGCGTACCCCCATCACTGGCGCACCAGAACACACTGTAGGCCGTTACCAGCCCAGGGACCATACAAGCACTTGGGCACGAGACGACCCCGTGTATGGCACTCTTGGTCCCCATTGTGACGGGTCAAAGCCAATGGCCCCACCACTTACCATTTTTCGGCCGCTGGGGATAGGGAGAGCAGCGCACCGCAATACCACTCACTCTCTCGTGTATGGCACTCCTCTCCCGTCGCGGCCTCTCTTTTTTAATCAACAGTGTTGCACTTACCACAGCCTAACATAAGCTAAGTATGTTTATCATTAACCCTTCGTCCTACAACTCTTTTGAGTGTACATAATTATTCATGCATTGCGTCTAACGGTTGTTAAACACTCATCAACCCTCGTTGGGGTCTCAAAGGCCCCGGACAGTTGCGGTTTCACATCTTTGTGCCCTGTTTTTGCAGCGCACAGAGGGTTATATGGGGTACTTAAAAAATATATAGGAATTTCGGGTTGGAAAGTGACCGGTTTAATTTGGAACTAGTTTATTTGTAGGTACTATCTATATTCAATCTGTCTAGCCTTTTTCCAAGTATTTTGGATCAGCCTTTTCATAATCGCACTGCTGTGACACATGCCTCGTCTCTGTAAGAGAGAATGAGTCGTAATCCACCACGCGGGCCAATTGTGGGTAGGTGGATGTCCCTTGCCTTAACTTTTTTTGGTTCGTTTCCTCACGATGTTATCCTTAAAAAAAACTGACTGACTATCTGACCTAATACTGCTCAGCTGCATTTGTATAGCTGGGAAAAGGCTAGGAGGATTAATTGATTGTCCCACTGCAGAACAAAGGCATTCCTTCTTTCCATTTATCTATCTTGCTATTTTGAGCAATAGGAGTAACCCAGAACATTTATGGATATTTTTTTTGGAAATCAACAAATGACTTCTCCCATTCTGGGTGAAGCGGGAAGGCGTGTCAAACTTTTACTGACTATAACCCACCCATGTTCCTTCAGTTGCTTGAGCCAGGGTAACTCTTTTTCTAATGTATCGCGAGTAATCCAGCCTGTGAGTCCAACTTGTCTCGTTAGATTTATGACAGTTAAAGTGTTACACACCGTTAAATATTGGTCGTGTGAATCCCGTGGAGGGTCGATCCGGTACATAAAACAGTATCGGTTTGGAAAGATAAAATAAAAATAAAACACAATAACATAAACAGACTTCCAAAGCAAAAACACTAAAAAGTCCAAAAATTACTTTCAATTCGGAAGTCTGTGTCTTTGTTACCTCTTGTTTTATCATTTTGCAATACCGGTGTAAAATCTTGAGCTTAAATTTCAAGTGTCTAAAGATTTAGGACTTGATGAGGAATATCTGTACTTCTATACTAATATTTATTTATTTATTTAATACTTTATGCACACAAACGTACAGAGGCGGACTTAATGCCTTGGGTATTTTCTGCTAATATTATAAAGAGGAAAGATTTGTATTTTTGATGTATGTTTGTATGTAACGAATAAACTTAAAAACTACTGGACCGATTTCACCGTTGGGAAGCTACACTATCCCCGGGTGACATAGGCTACTTTTTATCCCTGTATTCCCACGGGAACGGGAACTACGCGGGTGAAACCGTGAGGCGTCCGCTAGTAATTTATAAATAGATGAAGTTATGGTACGTAATAGATTACGCCAACCGTCTCGTCAAATTTTGTAGTTTTTTTTAAACAGCCTGTTGTAGCTTTTTAACAATTTAAGCGGCAATAGTCCAGTAAATCTTTTCAAAAAAACTCCACATATCAACGGATTAATGATGCGAATAACTTCGTCCAAATTCGAATAACTTTTCATCGTTTAGATTCAACAAGCAAACCAATTTTTATTTTGTTTAATCCATAAAGAGGTTTATCGGATAAAATAAATACTTATTCTGGTGATTGAACGATTTTTTTACAACAAATCACCCCATCTGGCCAAAGGGTATCCTTGGGCTTGATATAAAGTAACAGTTTATCGGCGATAGCGTTTGTTGAAATGCCAAAATGTCTGGAATTGATCACGTATCATTTCGAATTCCCATGTTAATGTAACAGTTGATCGAAAGTCATTTTGTCTAAGAGCTCTTGACCCTTTCCAAAAACAGTATCATTGAGAAGCTTTTTCAAAGTTATGCATCACATCCTTTGCTACCCATCATGCATTACCACACGCATCTTTCTGGATTTAAACAACACTAGTTATTGAGTTGTCCTCTGGCTCTAGACAGTGTGATTCTATCATCCAAAACGTGGCGATAGCGATTGGAATAATTACAAAAATGTATGGGAATGTCAACGCTATCGAAATGTAACGTGATCAATTCCTTACATGACATTTCAACCATCGCCATCGCTGACGCCGAATGACCCTTGTGTAGAGCTTCAGAGCTTTTATCATCATCATAATCATCATTTCAGCCGAAAGACGTCCACTGCTAGACATAGGCCTCCCCCAAGCGTCGCCACACTGATCGGTCCTGTGCGTTTCACATCTACCGGGCTCCCGCAGCCTTTACCAGGTCGTCGCTCCATCTAGAAGGAGGCCTTCCAAAGCTACGTTTTCCGGTACGCGGTCGCCACTCTGGAACTTTTCAGCTCCCACGGTCATCCGTTCTGCGAGCAATGTACAATGCCCTTTGCCACTTAAGTTTGGCAATTCTTCGGGCTATGCATGTAACCTTGGTTCTCTTGCGGATGTATTCATTTCTAAAGTAAAAAAAAAGTCGAGCGTTTCCTTGCGTGAATGAAGTCTGACATAAATGAGTAGAAATTAATTAAGGGACGCTAGTTTCTTAACAAATTTATTTTTTTTGCTGTGAAATAGTTCTATTTTCGATCTACTTCGATTTTCGATTAACTTTCGATCACTCAAGATACGACACTTTTTTTATCTAACGTTAACGTTAGATAAAAATAGTGTCGTATCTTAGTAACCCCCAAACCTACAAAATAAAAACTCAGAGATTAAGTTGATAAAGTATAGTCAATAGTAAATTAATATTTACTAACTCCGATGAAAACCGCATTATTAATAGCAAGCACTTAACTGAACAGAACAATAAAGTACTAGCTTATTTATTGCCTAGGCTTTTCTCGCGTGTATTTATATATTTTATTTATGCTCAGGGCTCGTCATTTATGCCGCTAAGGGTTGCAGCGTCATGTCTATAACCGTGCTCAAGAATTTGACTATCAAATGCAAAAATAATTTTTCAAAACAGATTAATCATTCCAGAGACCAGCACGACAAAAATAAACTTCAACTTAATTATATTTTAATAGCCACTAAAAGATGCGGCAGAATCCTAGCAACATAATTCTAATTGTTTGGCCTTTGGCAAGAGTGATATTTTAACAGGAAAATAAGGCCATGACACAGAATAAATAATAGTACGCCAAGTCTCTCATTACTCTAACGAAGCCTTATATAGCCTTTTCTAGGAATCCTTCAAAAAGATTCGTCAGAAATCTTGTATGTTCTCAACGCGGTGCTTTTAATCTTTCATACACGTGTAACCTAACACAATGCCATTTTTAATATTTCATTTCATCCTTTCACGCATGCGTGAGCTTGAGACCCACGCATGCGTACTACGCCACTCAAAATGGCCGTCTCTCTCAGATTTCAGAACACCAACTAAAATGTTTTGCTAATAAAAGTTGAATTGCGTTCTAGAATGCGAATTTAAATTTGAAAAAAGAATTGAATGATCGTTCGTTGATGAAGCGATGACGGTATCATATGTGTCCAGTGTTAGGTGGATTTGATTGTGGAATTCTGTGTTGACAGTTTAGTGAAAATTATTAAAGATGTGCGACCACGGAAAATCATTGAAATGCTCACTACTATGCTTATTTTAATGTAAAACTATTGAAGTACAGTATCTAAGTACAATCGGTATAGAATATTGATGTTGCAAAGAACGAATCAAATGAAAAATGTAATCTCGAATTGGTTTGTGGGACCTGATCCACCACGATATGAAATTATAAGGTAAGTCTTCACTATTATAATAATTTATAAAAGCTATAAGTAGAAGATACTATTTTGATTCAAGATTTATTATTTTTTTGTCTTATTTATATCAAATTTTAATCTGTCGATTTTAAAACGTATTTTTGAAGTGTTGTTGACTATCCTCTCTGTTTTGAAAATAATTTCATCATTCTTCTCGCAGAAATAAAAAGGATTCCAAGTATTTACCTATCATCATATATTTGTCTACAATAAACCGTTTCTTTTCGCCTTGACAACAAGGCTTGTTGACACGATTCCGAGCCTTTTACGAATATTAATGATCAAGCCCTAACTTACGAAGATACGATTGGTTCGACGTCATAGTATGTAAAGATATGCTGACGTATTTATAGTAAAAACTTCTGTTTGGCTTCTGCCAGTAAATAGGCCACCTTTTGTGATGTGAAAGATGACAATGGGATTATGTCAATCAGATGAACAGTCTGTTCTGTGTATTTATTTGTGTCTTCAATAAGATGACTTTTTTTACAGTGGCAGTCTTATAGAATTGTGTATATGGAATTAAGAACGTGTCAAAACTTACTTGATTGCCAAAGTTCGACAGGTTTTAGGCTAAAGTACAGTTGACTACTTCAAATTCTCAAGTAATTAATCGGGTGTAGGTAATTAGAAGATGGTCTTGATAGGCACATTGTTCATTTAAGTTTTCTAAGGAAAAAATTGCTGATAGAGGCTTTACAGTTCACAAATCTTATGAACAACTATTTTGTTGTGTACAGACCGATTAAACACAAAAAGTAATTATTTTCTGGATTGTTTATGTGAGCAATTTCTACGATTACCCGTCTGAAGAAAGCGATGGCATTCATAATGATAACAACACAAATTTACATTATACTATGTTGTATACGTACCAAACTCAAGATGCAACAGCGATGATTTACTTTATGAAAGAACTCAATAACACGACTTGGGCATCACAGCCATGGCGAATAGATGATAGTTTGTAGTATTCTTCTAGCACTTTCTCGGAGGAACGGTGCCTTTTCTGATATAAAAATAGCTTAGGCACTCAACCGTAATCGGATCAGATAGTTTAATTTTACATAAGAATAAACTAATATAAAAAAGTAACAACAACAACAAACATAAACAACATACATTATTTTAATTTAATTATGCCTGAATGTTGAGATGTTTGATAATCAATCACAACTCAAGAGCGGAATGGATTTTGATGAAACTTTTATTTTTTCTCTTCTCTTCGATTGCAATCTATTTATTTTAAGACATTCAGCAATATTTGTGTTCTTTAGATATGCGAGGTACATATCCAATGACATGAGCTCATAATTTATGCAGCAGAACAAATCTTGCGGTACTCTTTTTTAAGTCTCCGGAAGCTTGGAAACATTGTAACTGCAATATGTCTTTGTATGTTTTGACTTTTTCTTTTATTTCTTCATTAACAGTTTTAATACCAAGGTTATGGTGACGTCTCTCATTTGTGACATACCATGGTGCGTCTTTTATTATTCTCAACATTTTTGACTGAAATCTTTGCAGGATTTCTATATTTGAATTGGCCGCCGTGCCCCATAATTGTATCCCATATGACCATATTGGTTTTATTATGCGTTTGTATAGCAGGAGTTTATTTTCCATTGAGAGTTGGCTTTTTTATTGATCAGCCAATACATTTGGCGTACTTGTTGTCCCATTGCCTAGACGTTTCGTAAATATGTATTTTCTCCAAGTTAATTGTCGGTCTAAGTACATTCCAAGATACTTGGCTACATCAGGTTGTGGGATCTGGACTTCTTTTAGTGTTACTGGTGGGCAATTCTGACGCCGGGTAGTAAATGTAACCTGTGCAGATTTCTTTTCATTGGCTTTTATACACCAATCCTTCAGCCATGCTGTGATTATTGATTTTATTTAAGCTGACTTGCAGCTTATAAGAGGCTTGAGTTGGCGTATCGTCAGAGGCCATACTACCTGTATCATCGGCAAATGTTCTCATTACAACATCAACGGATATTGGTAAATTCGCGGTGTTCAAGAGATATAGTGTTGGTCCCATAACACTACCCTGCGGCAACCACCCAGTTGGTTTTAATTTAAGCTCTTTTGTTGCATATCCTTCACTGCCAAAAATTGGTAGCTCTGGTTATGGTATGGTAGCAAAAATTGGTATGACTGTTTCAGTCTTTGAGGAAACAGTATGCGGATTCAGTTTGAAAACGTCTTGTAGATGTTTCATAAACTCATGAGCTTTCTCAGTATCATTTTTAGCCCAGATGTTATCTGCCTTAATCAGGGGCGATTGTTGAACTGTTGGGCGTTTACAATTTTTCTTGCCTTCCATAACGAATAATCTATCGCGGGTTTCGCATCCAGCTGTTGCAGGATCATTGCTAGGTCTTGGTTTCGATCGTCACGTAGTAGTTGTTTTAGTTGTGCAGCCAGTTTATTACAAATTGCCTTATCTCCTGGATATATTGTTGTCTGTCAAAGCTTCCAACCTTTACGCTTTTCAGTAAACATTGAGGTCCATTTCGAGGAAAACAAGGTGTAGGAGGCATGGCTTCCCACGCAGCCTGCTGGGCAACAAGGTTTGAAATGTTTCACTACGTTTATGATGTCTTCGTCTGTTTGTAGTGGTATTTTACCTCCAAAGAGTTTATCATTAATTCTTGAAAATATTCCTAATTTGTGATGAAACTTGGCACACTAGTATTATAATTAATTGGATTAGAAGATTTTTATGTTCACGTGGGACAATTTTAAACCTTCGCACAGGTATGCCGCTAGCATAAACTAGTTGTTAAAAGATCAGTGTATCTAGGCTTGTTTATGTTACATACATAAACTCACGCATGATCCCTAGGCGGTATCCAGAACTTCGTTTATATACTCACAGATAAATAAAGAAAACATGATCTTTGCTCTCGTATGGTGATAATGGTAGAACAATATACACTAATAAAATGATCTAGTGATTCATGAACAAGGTCGTAAACGAGCTCATAAAATATTTGGTTATAAAATAATTTTATGAGAGCTTTTTATGATTAAATCTGAAACACCTTTATGTATTAAACTAGCTATTTTCCTGCGGCTTTGCTCCCGTTTCCTACCCCATAGACACTGGTAGTTTTTCTGGATGAAACTCAGATGATACTCCGAGATAGTGTACCCTTATGTCAATGTTTGTAATCGGATCAGTAATACCAGAAATTACCTTGTACAAACATTAACCAACAAAAAATATTACCTCCTTACAAGATTTTAGATAGGTATTTTTCTTTTGATATAAGGTGAAAAGAGTAGGTATACTATGTCGCAGGAAGTTGACGAAAACGGCGATTTAATCTAACCCCTAAGCAAGATGATCAATTCACGGAAGATCTCAAAATATCAACTCTGTAATTCTGTATAACTGTATAGTACCCGGATAGTATAGAACTGGATAGTAACCGCAAAAGTAATAATATTCCATGGTTAAAAGTTAAAAAGCCATCACTGAGGATGTCTGTCAATTGTACATATTTTAGAGGTTTTGTTGTTAAGTGGAGGTGTTTTGGTAGCCCCCAACTTAAAAACTATTTTTTTTTTTACAATTTTTTGGCTTTTTGGGTCCAAAAGATGCTTTGAAAACTGTTTCTCCAACCATTTGGATGTAAAACCTGTGTGACAGACGACAGACGGACACGTGAGTGACAGCAGTAGGTCTCCGTTTAGACCCTTCGGGTACAGAACCCTAAAAAATTAAGACTTAAAAAGTATCGGTGTACATACATTAATAAATACTGTATACAGACAAAGAACCTCTTACTTTCAAGAAGTCAGTTGAAAAATATCCACACCATACTCCAAAAGCAGTGTCACTTTCAAGTATATAATACAATCAAATTACACACACACGTGTTCCCTCGCGAGGAGCAGTAATTAACGATAAAGCATTCGCATCATAATGTTATGAATAAATTAATTAATATACATGCAAATGATCAAGATGAATCCCTGAGTGACAACTGAGCAACAGAGTGGTAACAAAAGCATATTGTACAGGCGTTCAACCACGCCTGTTCAAAATGCTTTTGTTTGTTTGTGGACGTGGTTTCAAATCCGAGCTATTTGCTCTTGTCCCAATGTGACTTTTTTAATTCATATGAATAAAAAACCGACCAAGTGCGTGTCAGACTACGCACATTCAGGGTTCCGTACCAAATGTAGGATGAATTGGAATTTTTTAAAGGTGATTTAAATAAAACTTCGGAACTAACTTCTTAACTGTAAAGGTAACAATTTTACTTCTTTATTATATTAGTTAAAGCTATTTTTGCTTTTGGGACAATCCCACCGCACTATTCCTAAACCACTGCAACTCCTGAAAGCCAGAATCAACAGTGGCGACCACCAGAAAAGCGCCGAGGCAATGAAGCTCGATGAAGTCCCGGATAATGAATTTAACTGTCTTGGATCCCGCAACGAAATTAATCAGAAAAGAATAAAGGAGGAGTAGGAAAAAAAAAACAAACACCACTTTAGTTAAAGCTAGTAACAGGCTTACATAATGTGGTCATGCACGACGGTTGTGAGTAGGTACTACAGAACGTATGTGTCCTACTGGGGCGTCCTCTCCCACCAGACCAGAGATACCATAAAAATTAATAAAAGCAGACCTATGATAGAAAAGAAAGAACTCAAAAAAAAAATGTAACTCGTCGCCATTTCGCATAGAGCGATCCTCAAGGTGTCTACTTTCCGCCCGTTCCTATTTCCCACTAACCTCCTATATAAATCTTGTGAAGTACTAACAGTTCGACAATTATTCATAATAAGCATCGTATTAAAACAACACGCAGCCCTCCCCTATGGCAATGAATATACTAAAAAAAGACGAAGAGATGTAGTTTGCCTTCAAAAAAGTACGAAACATGCATTCACAGACAAATTTTACCTGTTCCTCGGAACACTACTCTACAATAGACTAAACGTAACAGCAAACATTTATTCCCTAAATTATTGTAACTATCAGAAAATTCTCAAAGAAACTACAATGTATGTCCTATGAAGACACAGAGAAGTTATTACTTATACTAAAATAGGAATTGTGCGTATTTTATGTATTTTTATATTTTAATATCTAAGATGTTAGAAAATAAGAATTTTATTATATTATTTACACCCTTAAAAAATTACCTAAGACTACCTTATATTTGATTTTAAGTGATTATTTAGAAAAAAATATGTACTCTTTTCGCCTGAAACACAGGATTACCTAGTTCAGGCACATAACACATGTGAACTTGACATAGATTTAAGCAAAAATTGTAATTATTGTTTTTCCTAATGATTTTAAATAAACTTTATTATTATTATTATTATTTCGCCTCGAGCCTTTTCTGTATGAGAAGAGGGTTTAACTCTGCAATATGTAACAACAATCGATTTCTTATAATTTTCTCCAATTTATTATACATACACGGAAAAACTCCTTAACGAGAGTCCTTTGTCCAACAACAAATTATCGCAAATGTCAAGGTAAATACTTGGAAAAGAAAATTCTTAGATTAAAATGCGCCATTTTCCTTTACCAGAAAAAGCTATTTCGCTCATCAATTTATATCATCAACATTAATATAATAAATAGGGAAAGTTTGTCCGTTCGTAACGTTTAAGCGTCGAAAGTTTTAGTTCGATACAAAACTCGGGCTTTACCTGTATTTTATTTGAATGATGAACACGAAACTTTAACAACGGCTCGTTTATTGTACTTTTTGATGTTAATGGCTGTACCTATGCAGGTTTTTGGATCTGGGAAGAGCAAAATTGTAGTTGGAGTCTTTAATCAGTGTATGTCTGTCTAATTAATTTGTAATGGTAAAGCTCACTATGTCAGAGCTCGTGGCTAAGTTTTAACAGCTGGACGGATCGATTTTGAAGGTTAAGAAATGCTTGCCGAGGTCGGCCCGTGGATGGTTTACCATAAATTACATACTGAGTCTCCTCCGTGACTCGGAAAGCACGTTAAGTCGTTAATTGTAGATCTTTGACAGTCGTTAAGAGGTAGTCAGAAGATAGATAATTTGTCACCAATAGGGGTCTCATGATACCCAGTTACTGGTAAATAAATGATAAATCAACATTTGATAATGCTGATAGAATTTTATTTTGTTTAGAGTCCCGTATAGAGTTCCTGTAACGAACAGCCAACGGGTAAGTGTGTTTATTTTGTATCAAGTTAACAAGTCGTTGACTGCCTTTGACTTTTCGTGTTAACTTCAAGTTAAATTAAATACAGTTGCAAAACTCTCATAAATTATTGTCATGACCTTTCTCAGTCAAATAATAACTAATTTATACATTCATGAGTTTTGCAAGAGGGCGTGGATGGCCCAATCTGAAAATATTACGAATAGCGAAAAACACTAAGGAGTTTCGGGGCCGATTTTGATGAAAACTAAAACTACATCAATGCATTAAACATTCCAGGAATCGGACCCATTAATTTTGGAAAAAAACACACTCTGTATTGTTACACAATCCGGTAGTGTAGGTAATAGGTTTCAAATTCTGGGAAATAATGACATACACCTAACTTAAGGAACCACCTTATTATTAACAAAATATTTTTTTATTTTCTTACGTTAAGTAGTACCCTGATTTGGCCATCTAAGTCCACATGGAAAATTCACCTCGTACTATACGAAGTACTAGTATTTCTACGTATTCTTCAAATCGGATCTAAGAAATCCCTTTACTTATCGGTACGACTTTGCTTTTACATTGCTTTGAGCTTTATCAGTCCTAGTAACAGCGGATTTCGGCTTTAAAAGTTATCCCACTATTCTAAATCTGTTTGTTGTTTACAGTGTTTTGAGTCTTAACAAACATAGTATTTTTAAGGGGATCATTTTTAAAGGGTGTTTTGCAGAATCGATGTATAAAATTACTATGCTTTTGTCCTAAAAGACCATCTTCTAAGGGTGAGTTTCTGCATTGAGTGTTTTTTAAATCCGCTGTACTCATGGCGGCTAAAAGTTTTGTTGAATGACAAAACTCACTTGGCTAATTCAGGAAGGTTGATCAACATACGCTTATGCTATCCAAAAAAGATACCTAGCATTAATTGTGTCCTTGAATCCATATTCATGGCACCATACGACATAATAACCTTTTGAAAATGACAATTCCATATTAATCACCATCGTACCCTTTCAGCGTCAAAGATAACCGATCACCATCAACGGTTACGACCACACACTCTCCCTTATTCCCTTTAGCCGCCATTTTAAATTTCCACATCAGTAATTCTATAAAAAGTAACGACCTTCCCAGACTATCTGAACGAGTTCGCGCGTCTCAAACCGGTGAGAGATTATCAATTTGACTTTCATAACAGCCCAAAGTAATGTCCTTAAGCTGAGTAAATGGACCGAAATTGATAATAAAATTAATTTACTTGCTCCCTAAAACGAGTTTTGGAGGAACAGGACGAAATTTATTCGTCTTTATTTTAACGTTGTCGTCGATACAATGGCTTTTGTTGCGTGCTTGTATTGTTTTTGGGGTGTCTGGTGCTACCTTTATAGATTGTGTGCTCTTATAATATAAATCGCTTGTTTTACTTTCATGAACAATGGGTTTGAATTTGTTTTGAAATTACAATATCATTGTATTAACTTTAAAACTTTCGCTTTTCATAATCAAAATCATCGCGTTAAATGCCCGTGATATATTGTTTTACAATATCATCATGCCTAAATTGGGCGAGGTGGAAATTATGCTATAAAAACCAAAAAAAACAATCAACCAACCAATTCTGCTAAAGACCTCTGCAAAAAATTGCCAGCTCTCTTTGTCTCTGGTCTTCTCCAGCCAACTGGTTAAATACAACTTCAGATTGTCACGCCAGCCTTTACAAGACCTGCATCGATGACGATGCCTAACTTCACCTACGTCCTTTTCTGCTAGCAACTACCTACTTTAAAAAATCCATATTTCCATATCACCTATCTGCTCGGAGATTTCTGACACTACATTCCTTTACGTGTGTGTTCAACCTTTGGTAGTTGAGTCCTCTGGGGATCAAAGTTGTTACCACAAACACGTGACTACTGTCCGCCTCACGTGGTCGTCTGATGGAACTTGAAAGGTTATCCTTGGTCAAATCTAATATTATTCGTGCCGAATCTACACGATTACCGTCCTCGCATTATATCGTCCAATTCGCATTTATTCGATCTATGATGCCTAAAAGTTATGGAGTGGCGACCGCGTACCGGAACATGCAGATTTGAAAGGCCTCCCTCTTTATGGACCGATAAATCCGTGGATGTAAGACGTACAGGACCGATCGATGTGGTGACTCTTGAAGGAGGTTTATGTCCAGCAGTGGCCGTCTTTCAGCTGATGAAAATGATGGTTCTTTCATCCATCAGTCTATGTAGAATGCAAGGCTAGGCAAAAATGAGTATTCCTACTGTCCAAACCTCCCCACGAATCCATGTTATATTGTGGATTTGCATAACCCCTACGGCCCTCCGGCTTGTTCAACATATGGAAGTGTCAAGCTACAAAAACGTATTGCTTTAAAAAAATGTCGACACGCCCATTTAAAATGTTTTCAATTGTTACGAAATCCGGTCGTGACGGGCGGTTTAAGATCGTTTTTCGGCCTAAGTTCGCACGGTAACAGATTATGCCCGGATGGCCTTGTTAAAACTTCGCGTTATCTCCTTAATATTTATTTTTCCTATATGAATACTGTTTCTTATGTACGACTTTGGTAATTAAGTGTAAAGTGAAGTACTATTTCGTATCGTAAACACGTTTTTTTTCGAATCCAGCCAGAACTTTTCCTGCCAGCATGCTGTATGGTTCCTTTCAGCTGACATCCTTTAAAACTCCTCAGGATGAATAGTAATTATTTTCAACTACTTGCGTATTATAAATAAGTATCCTAATTTTAAAACTTTCCATAACAACCTTATTCAGATTATTACGTTCGTAATAGTAATTCGATCCGCCCCTTCTCAAATGATGCACTTACCAACGAACCGCGTTTAATTTATATTTTTACATATTCAGTAACTAAACTTCAGAAACACTTAACTCTCTATAGTACCTATACTCTAACTCTATAAAGTCTGAAACTATATAATAAAACGCCAACTCAATACGCCGTACAATTATAGTATGCAGTACTACGAATCTATCTCGTTTTACAGTCCATTCAGAACAAAATTAACCAATAACACTTCATTAGGGCCATAAACTCTATCCTGATAGGTTCAGCATTTACTACATTATAGTCTGTGTGTGTAGTTTAAATTGCAGTTTATATTGTTTTAGAATGAATGCACCGATTTAGATTCTATTAGATGAGTTATTTTCGTATATATACGAGATATATAAGTTTGACGTATGTACTTGTGTATTTATGTAGCTGTCTATGGTATCATAGCTCCTAAACGAATGAACCGATTTTGATTACGTATTTCTTTTTTGTTTGAATGGTGACTTTATCGAGAGTGTTCTTAGCTATGTTTGATGAAAATCGGGGTGAGCCGTTCTAAAGTTATGGGCATTTTACTATTTGAATCGGGGTGTTTTCGCAAGATATCGTGTTCTATATAACTACGTGTTCAATAGATTTTCGATCAAAGCGTGACTATTACTATCAAATACCTTTAAACGAGCAATTCATCTATATTATGTATATTTATATAATCTGAATTTCGGAAACGGCTCCAACGATTTTCATGAAATTTTGTATGCAGGTTTAATTTTAAGAAAACGTCGTTTTCTCTATTTTCAATGGAGCAGAGCTCGGTCTTCAGGTACTTAAAATTATGTAGCGTGAAATAATAATGAGACGGAAGCTTTTTAGATTTGACTTGTTAATGTTAACTTGGGTGGAACGCTTTTTATTTAGATACATTAAATCTGCTATTTACTAATCAATCTACCTACCTTATTCGAGCAATGTTGTGGCTGGCTTCCAGTCTAAACAGATGCATCTGAATACCAGTATTTTTATATAAAGTGACTGCTTGTCTGACCTCCACAACTCAGTTACTGTAGAGCAGTGGTGGCCCAGTGGTAACGGCCCCGACTTAAGAATCGTAGCTCATCAGTTCGAAACCAGGCAGTCGCATTCATCATCATCATCATCATATCAGCCGAAAGACGTCCACTGCTGGACATAGGCCTCCCTCAAGCGTCGCCACTTTGACCGGTCCCGTGCGTCTCGCAACCAGCGGATCCCCGCAACCTTCACCAGATCATCGGTCCACCTGGTGGGAGGCCTTCCAACGCCTCCAGAACCTTTCTGCCCCATCGGCCATCCGTTCTGCGAGCAATGTGCCCTGCCCACTGCCACTTAAGTTTGGCAATTCTTCAGTCGCAGTCGGCAGTCGCATTACTTTGTGTAAATTATTTCATCACCACTGTTCTAAAAACGGTGAAGGAAAACATCGTGAAGAAACCGGCCTGACCTAGAAGCAAAACTTCGAAGGCATGTGACATCCACCAACACGCACTGAGTGTGCTTGGTGGATTATTGTCCATTCCGTCTCCCTCAGGGAGGAGACCTGTGTCCCAGCAGTGGGAATATTAAAATGCTGATGATGATGATGATAACGATTACCATTAGCAAGTCAAGTGTCAGGTTTTCAGGCTTCTAATGATTCTTCTAACCAATCCCAGAACGACTGTCAAAAATCTACAAATTATAGGTAGGATCAACAACGCAACGGTATAATGTACTTTTCGAGGCAGGGAGAATCAACATTAGAATCGTTCCCAAAAATTGTAGCATTCTTTTTAATTTATACAACGTAAAGTTTATACACATACAGTTATGTCGTGGTGTTCTAAGACCTCGTCTCGTGTTTGAGGACGTGTGTTCAAATCCGGGCAAGTGCCTACCAATGTGATTTTATAAAATTCATAATTATATATGTATGTAATTATACTTTCTAAGTTTATCTTCGACATCACAGGCAACGGTGAAGGAAATTATCGTGAGGAAACCTGAACTTATATAGTTATTGTAAGTCTGAAATAATCGAGTCAGAGGCCTATGGGGTTCTCGGAGGTGGTTTTATTAACGCTGACACCAGAGGTAGCCACATCCTCACACGTAAAGAAGAGTTTCAGTTTTGATTTCGTTACAATTTTACTACTTATATGTTTAGATATAGGTTTAATGATAGAGATAGCGCAAAGAAATAAAATTGAATCTGGTTAACGATGGCATCATAAAATGGGTATTCAAATTGGAGTTATTGACCGAGGTTTAAGTGCTCATAAACTGGTTTGTTAATCTCAGTTTATATATTGTTAGCTTAATTTTTGTAGTGATAAGAGGAAACTTCAGTTGGTTCATGTTTACTTTTGTGATGTTACATGTTCATTATCAACAACAATTCAAAAAACAAACTTTGCTGAGAATCAGTACGCTTTTTCTTCAAAATATACAAAAGGACTGTCCATTAAAACCCGTCTATCTTCCTATTGGTGGCGGGTTTGTGGTGCAAACAACTAGCAATCACTCTTATAGCGTTATGCTAGTCTGATATGCAGATATGCAGTCGTTCTATGTACAGTACTGGTATTCAATTACATCAGAGGCCCTAGGGCCTAGGCAAGTAAGATTCTATCAACGAAACTGTCACGACAGCTGCAGAAAAACGACATAAATGTATGGGCATACAAAAATCAATCAAAATGTCAACTGATTAACCCATTACATTTTGGCATTTCGACCGATGCTAACTATGGCGATGCTAATAGAATGTAATTTGTTTTTTTTTAAACCCTCTGGTTAACCCGGAAGCAGACACCAAAATATTTAGCACTAACTTCTGCCAGCGGCTTCACCCACGTGCAAATCGAAAAAAAAGTAGCCTATGTCCTTCCCAGGGTCTCAAACTATCTCCATACCAAATTTCATCTAAATCGTTCAGCGGTTTAAGCGTAAAAAGGTAACAAATAAACTCACATTCGCAATTACAAAATTAGTTACTATAATTATTATTAATAAATTCTAAAGTCAAGTTAAAAATAGAACAGATACTTAATTATAACCATTCTCAATCACAAATAGTCAAAGACACCCACTTTCTTATCTCACTATTCAATACTAAGGGGCTTCAGAAAGTCATTTCCTTTGATTGTGACACGGAAGGTTAATCATGATTAGAATTTTGACAATAGGCATGTCAAAGGGGTTGAATTAATTGTTGTCGTTGTCAGTGAGTCTTGTTAGTGCTCGTTCACACAGAGGTCCGTTTTAAATGTCCACTTCAATACGTTTTATTCGGCGCTGACGTATGTAGTTGTATGAGCGAGTTCACACACACGACAGTATTTCGAATCCAGTAAAAAATACCGATCCGACAAAATATACAGCGGTCCGTTTTACAGGTCCACTTCATCGTATACGTTTTTATTCGGCAATGGCGTAGGTAGTTCTATGAGCGAGTTCACACACACGACAGTATTAAAATACTGATCCGTTTTATCGAATGTCCATCCTTGTAGAAAGTTGGTTGGTGTGAACATTACCGCCAGTAGTGACGGATACGTTAAAAATGATCTTGAAAATACGGATATTCTGTTTGAACGTACCCCTAGGGTTAGTTCCGTGGAACGGAACACTAAGAGGAGCAAGGAGAAAATAATGGTTGTAATGGTCACCTCCCATCAATAAGTGCTAAGGTATTATTACAGTGTCAGGGCAGCCATCATTATATAATTTTATTGTATTCGTCACCCCAACTACTCATCAGATAAATTAGCTGAAGCTTATCCAAAATTGGGGAAGTTACTTAATAGCTACCTACAATAATTATCTTACTTATTATCTTAATAATATTATAAATGTGAAAGATTGGATGTGTGGATGTATGTGTGTAACTCAATCACGCCAGAACAGCTGAATGGATCTGGATGAAATTCAGCGATAAATTATAGTCAGGAATAGCACATACGATATTTTTATCCCGGGAATATGTTCCCTCGGGATAATTTTCGACATTCACGCGGGCGAAGACGCTGACAGAACCTAGTATCAAATAAGCCTGTAACTACATAAAACTAAACCTATCGTACAGTTAGATATTAAACAAAATAAGGTTACTCTGTTGAACACGAAACTCTGTTTATATATAAATAAAATAGTAAATTATAAAGCAACCATTCCACGATACCAAATTTCAGTACACATTTGCACAAAAAAAATATACAAAAATAATACGAAACTCGAAACGAACCCAACAGCTTAATACAAGAGGCTCCACTTCCACGAGTCCAATTTCAGAACACTACACAGTTTCGAGTGTCCGTGGCTACTGTTCAATTAAATTGAACCCTGTCCAGCATTCCGACGCCGCTTGTCCAACATGAGACTTCGTGCATCGCCACGCGAATATTCCGCAAGGTAGTGCGGAATTTCTGCATTTAAACGTTCCGTGTTTCCCCGGAGACATCGTCTGTGGTCCCCTTTACACTGATATGGTGGTAATTGAAATTGTGGACATGGTTTGGATTATATTTTTTGTTGGAACGTGAAAGATTTTTCTATATAAAAAGCTTTCTCACTGCAGCAAAACAACAAAGTGTTTTATTTGTTCTGACACTATTGAAATGAACATGTTTTATTAATTCATGAACATCTGCAAATAAAAATTGTGTATTTAGCTTATTTTACTTCAATAATGTTAGAGTTATCTTATTAAAAAATAAACCAAAGACAGAGATACTCCCATAACTACACGCTGATCGGAACAACCCTTGAGTCCTTGAGTTAAATTGACATGTAAGGAAGAATTAAAAACTATTTTAATATAACCTGAAACTTATTTATTTATGGATAAAAACGAGGATGCGAAGGTATTAAAAACCAAAATATCAAACCTTTTTTAGAAAATTAAACCCCATATAAATTAAGACGACGTAAATTACGACGATGACGTAGTAATTTTGACAAAGTAAAATTTTATCAGCGATGATGTTTGCCGAAAAGTCCAAAATTAATGGGAATGGCATGGTGCTACCGAAATAGAACGTGGTCAATAATCTATAATCGCCTATAATGTATAGAATTTAATTATGCCTAGGCACCCCAAGCCTAACAAAATAAACGTAAATACTAGTCTAAATAAAAAACTAGATGCGTCGAGAAGTGGTGTGTCAAGAAACACAATAGGCTTTGTAGCTTGAATACATAATGTTCTCGTTGCGCAGCCTTGCTGTAGCAGCCTAGAATACAGCATATGTACCTAAGTAGCATAATGGTACACCCTGTGTAGTGTTACAGTGATACAACATTTTGTACTGTAAGATGGTTTATTAGTGCTTGGAAAAGATACAATTTTAGAAAGATAGGTTTTGAAAGTGCTTTTTCGTGTTGACTCTAGAAAGTTTCCTTGAATAATATGTTTGCAAAAGATCTGGCAAATAAAATGTCTATAGGTAATTCAATTTTCCACCAAGTTGGCTGTACCCAGATAGGCAAAACTGTAGCTGAAGTACTCGTATACGCATATGTCGCGGCGCAGATACCCCTGAGTAGCTGATTTTAAAATGAGAATCACGTCTACACGGCTAGTCGTATTTTTTTGGAAAAATTATATGTTACATAAGACCATTTTCTTAATAATTTTATCTAAGAAAATTTTGAATTTTATTCGTATAACATAGTGTAATTAATTCGTAATGTTATGTATAACTTGGACAAAAACACGACAATCGCACGAAAACAGCCGGGCTATTGAAATTGTCACCATCTCAAAGACAATTTAACAATCTACATTTTGAACAAGGTTTTTTTTTAAACCGTAGAAAAATAAGGAAAGTACAAAAATGTACAAAATTTTGGGTAGCGCGGGTATGAAACGATTGCGCGTTTTGTTCCCTCAAGGTCGTTGACGACTGTCGTCGTCTTAAGTCCCTTTTTATAGGGGACGAGCCTATTGTCATTGCCAGAGCCCAAATTCAGACTCCACGCTGCTATTGTGAAATTCCAGAAGCAAAATCCGAAAAAACACTTTCTGCTCCTAGGTATTGATCTGACGACTGTGACGACTCGACCAATAACAATTTGATGTGAAATAATGTTATATCGTTTGTCATTACCTCTTTAGGACGACGACTGCCGGGTCACTGCAACACAAATGCAAAATGTATAATTACAAGCGCACGCAAAGCGCACGTACACATGGATCCGCGCGCACAGTTGAGCTGAACTATCTATACTAGTATTTTTAAAGGAATGACTGCCTATCTAACCTCCACAAACCAGTTACTGGGTAACACGATCCTGAACTGATCCTTTTACTACAAATTAAGATTGCTTAAAAGACAAAGCTCATCAAAAAAAAACAATGCTGTTGCTCTCTTCATTCTAAAAAGTATAAAACTGCTTTTGTTATGAAAGTCAAAGTTCCAACATTTTTATCCGTTGTTGCCAATGATACTTTATAACTTCATTTAGATATGCCAATAATAGTTGCTAACATCCATCTATTTTCGGCACCATGTTTAGCGGCACAACCGCATCAAACTCGTTATGAAACCGCCCAAAGTTTCGCTAAACTTCACTTCTCGTCGGAACACCGTTTTTACTTGAGTTCCGGATTTGAGCTCGGAACTAATCGGCAAGTTGCGCCAAACTTCGGATACTGCTCCGTTTAATACGTGTGAGGAAAAACTTGTTCAGTGTTTTATGTTGTAGTTTGGAAGATGGGAAATTAATTTATATAGGTATGCTACAGATAAATTTAGTGGCAAAATTCCTATAAATCGTGAATAGTACCTACAAAGTAGTAAGATCAGGTACTGTCAGGGATCAAAAGTTCGATAGTCCACATCTGATTGAATTTATAGTACAGAATCAGATACAAAGATTAGCCTAGACAAAATCAAACACAAATCCTTGATTGTACATCGCATAAAGACTATCCATTACGGCAAATATTGCACTAATTTATAGTGAGAATACAACAAGTATTTTGTACTGTTAGCAGTAAGTCAAAAACTCCTTTTCAATAATTTGGATGTGTACGTATATAAAGTCGATATTTTGCTACAGAAACATTGGATCTTAGAGTAAGATAAGGCAGGTTTCCTCGGGACTTTCACCTCGAAAAAAGAGAAACCAAACATTCGATTTTTACCCACAAGGTAGAATGGAGACTTCACTTTCTTTGGAGCTTTGGTTCCGACGACGATAAGTTCTTTGTAGGTACAGCAATTGGACAGGAACAATACTTAGGTCAATATAAACCTTAATGTACAAGAATAATGACAGAATTGACTTGCTTTTAATAACTAGTTGTGTGTAAAAAAATGTACTTCGCGGTACCAATTTGGTTGATCTTCTTTCTAAATTCTGTATACTAGCCACAAAACCCTTTTGTTCTCCCTGAAAATCCACATTCACAAACTACACAAACACCTACCCACAAATCCAAACCATTGAATATAACGCTGAACATAATGCGATCCTACTAAAATTTTATTATCAATTTCAGAATTTATGCCCGCAGATCCCAGAGAATCCTCTCGCACACAGCGTAATGAAATAAGTCATTTAAATTGATATAGATAGAGTATATATTCAAATGCTGAACGTTAGGTAAAATGCGGCATTATTGAATTAAACCACTGATTTATGCAAAATCTTTATCGGTGTCACCTGGAATTGGATTTGGGTGAGGTTACATTACGTTCTCTGAGGCGATTGGATGGAATTTTTCTGGTTGATTCTTTGGTTCTGGATTAAATTGGTTTTCGGTGGATATGATTTAATATTGAACGGTTCTTATTGAATGTTGATTGTGATAGCACTGAGATTATATATTTTTCATTATATTGTCTTTTATCGAGGAGTTTTGGTGTATTCGGATCTAAAGGTGTTGTTGTCGAAGTTATCTATCTACGTCCGTCTGTCTCAGGCCTGGTTTTTTAATTGACTATTTGGAGTTAAGTACATGTCAAATCGTACTTTATTGCCTATTGCCAGGTTTAAAGACTAAAGCAGCCTTTGCCAAAAAGGCATCTTCAAATTCTTTAATCAGAAGTCAGCGTTTAGTAGCTTAGTTTAATGGGAAAACCATTGGTAGCATGTCGACATCATTTTGATACCTAATGAGTGATTTCCCTTTTCCCTGTTTATACGCGCTTGTACATTTATCAATCATCATTCTCATCAATTTAGCTAATATATGTCCTCTGCTGCACATAGGCCTCCCCCAAGCGTCGTCACACTCATCATTCCTTTGCGTTTCGCATCCACCGGACTCCCGCAGCCTTGAACAGGTCGTCGCTCCACCTAGGCTCAGAGGCCTTTCAACACTGCGGCTCAGATACGCGGTCACCACTCTAGAACTTTTCGGCCCCAATGGCCATCCGTTCTGCGACCTGTGTGCCCTGTCCACTGCCACTTAAGTTTGGCAATTTTTCAGGCTATGTCAGTGACCTTGGTTCTGGATGTCTTCATTTCTGATTCGATCACGCAAGAAATTTTTCAATGCCTTGAAATTATTTCATATATTTCACTCTTAAAATTGAAAAAAAACTTTATTTTTTAATATAAAAAGAAAAATCATACTAAGCATACAAAATAGGTTTTGTAATCTATTTCTTTTTACAATACATAGGTACCTTTATTAGTTTCTTTCAGTCTAAAAATTTACTGAGGTAAAATAAACTTGAATAAGCAAATTCACGATTGCGACTAAACGATTTTCTGAAAATCGTTTTTTTTCAATAAATAAAATGTGAGGGTCACAGACAAGGGCATAAAACATTTCATTTTCAATTCACGCAAATATTTTACATTTATTGTTTTCATACTGTAGTATCTTAGTTTCATGGACCCTTTTATCCGAAAAATTAATCGCGGATTGTTTTACCCCTAGGCCGTTACACTGGACACCACCGCGGTAGGCGGTGCAGCGGATCTCATGTCGCATTGGCCTCTAATAAATCCGTTGATGCCTAACACACGTACACCGCCCATCCGCGGTGGTGCGCGGTGCCGTGTGTTAATCGCCTTACACATACTGCATGTTTGGCGTTAGTTGTATTCAGTAAACTAAAAAAAAAAGTTAATTAAAAAAATCAATAACCCCGACTGCTTAAAAACCGAACTAAAAAGACGTAAACAAGCAGAAAATCATGCTGTGCAGTCGGAGGATACATTTGGTTCTGGTGAGCTAGCTCGCGAACATTACTCTTCTTGTTTACGTCTTTTAGTCCGGTTTTTAAGCAGTCGGGGTTTTTGATTACTTTAATAAACTTTTTTTATTTTTAACTTTTTAGTTATTTTTTTTAGAATCAGGTACATTTAAACGTATAAGTGTTTTATATTTTTGAATAACCTCTTAAAACCCTTTATTTTGATGCCCCACACGATGGGTATGAAAAAAATTTGGTGCACCGCAACATGGCACCCAAAATCCGCCATTTTTTTATTATCAAATTTTAATGTAGCAAGTGACACTCGCATTGTTAAGACGAATCGATTGACGTAAGAATCATCAAAATCGGCACACGACGGGGCCGGAGTTTGGTCTATAGAACGCCACATAGGAACAAACATACATACATACATAGACTGATAAACACATTACCCTCCTTCGGCAGTCGGGTACTAATTAGATTTTACCAATAGAGACGTCATACTAATAAAGAAATAAAAATATGTCGATATTTTATTTTAGCTACCTACCACCTATGAGACTTATGGAACTTGGAACTTTATTTATATCACTGATTTGGTTTAAACATCACAGAGATATAAATAGGACACCGTTGTCAGAAAAAGATAAACATACTGTTCAAGCGTACGTTCGTATCGCGGCCAGACGCAGGACGGACTGAAATCACTCAAGCTGGACAGCTTGTGTTTGTATTGCCACGCAGACGTCGGTAAAACGTATCTACCTCAGTATATATATCATATCATTGTTGCCAAGAGGGCGATCTTTCCCCTGCACTTGGACGATATAGGCTAACAGTAACGAATTACCCGACTTATGTAGGATACGGAATGTAACAGTATCGAAAGGGATGAATGTATCGGGAGTGAAAGAGAGAGAGGAGGTACGAAAGATGGCAAGATAACGACAGACTCTAAGACGCTAAGACGTGCTAGGAAATATTTTATTAAAAATAAAGTGAGTTCATCGAATTAAGAAGTTGTTTCACTCTGAGCCCACATCATCATCTGCCTAGCCTTTTTCCCAACTATATTGGGGTCGGCTTCCAGTCTTACCGGATTCAGCTGAGTACCAGTGTTTTATATAGAGCGACTGCCTATCTGACCTCCACAACCCAGTAATTGGGTAACAACGGTACCCCTTGGCTAGACTGGTGTCAGATCTCAAGCTTCTATAACGACTGTCAAAGAACTTCAAATGACAGCCGGGACCAACGGTTTAACGTGCTTTCCGAGGCACGGAGGAAACTCGGTATGTTGAAATGGTCACCCATCCACGGACCGACCTCGTCAAGGTTTGCTTAACCTTGTAGATCGACCCGTGCGGCTGTTATTATTTAGCCACGAGCTCCTCTTTCACTCTGAGCCCACAATCCCACAAATTTTGGGGGCGTCGGCGTCGTCTTAGTTTAGTTTAGTTTCGACGGGCTGTTTCCGCAACTCACTTCAATAATGAGTTACAAAAAGTTATGTTCTTGTCACCTTTTACCTCTCTATTCCAAGACATGTCTTTTAACTCGATTCGTGATAATTATAGCTAGCTATTTATTGGCTATAATCAAGGGTTATTGCTGTTGCCCTGGCGACTGATTCAAGTGGTCGTCCTTTGAACTTACTTGGAATATTGACCCTTGTTTTTGATAAATAGTGACCCACATAGTTTTGTCTCTGACGAAGTAAACAAACTCTTCCCACTAGGATTTCCGGTATTGATACTAAATAGGTACACAAATCTCTTACGCAAACGTTCCCGTTTGGAACAAATAATAGGTCAAACAAACATTTGTTTTCATGTGAACACTCGATTTATACTGGCCACCCAATCAAATCGTTGTGATAACGAATCGAATTGATTTCTAGGCATTCACTCATTGCCATGATTTTTATTTTTACCACTTACATGATTCCTAAATTATCTTTCTGATGGCTCGACGCGATTTCATGATATTAAACTGATAAGAGATTTTTACTTAGCAAAATTACAAGTAAGTCCACTTGGATGTATGAACTTTTCTTAGAAAATATGTGCGTCGCACCGTCACTAAGGTCCCTAACTGAATTATATAGCTCAGAATTTCCTAGAACTCCAGCAACGTATTGGAGTGCGCTTTTTGTGCGTGTGTTTCCTAGATGAGTAGCTTTTTCCCAATCCTATTTCATACATTGCTTAAGCATCAGACGAGATCTGGGTCATTTGACTAATCAGGAAAAAGAAGAAAACCTTAATTAATTTTCAGTAAATTGAATTCAGAGCCACGATTTCCCTGACCTAGTTCTAAGGTTCTATTTTAAAAAAGACTAGCTTCTGCCAGCGGCGTTGCCCGCATGAATGTCGAAAATTATCCCAAAGGAATATATTCCCTGAATAAAAAGTATCCTATACTATTCCAGACTATAATCTATTTTTGTGCCAAATTTCATCCAGCCGTTTGAGCGTGAAGAAGTAACAACCATACAAACACACACACACTCATAAACTTTCGCCTTTATAATATTAATATATATATTAGTGTGATATTGGTGTGATTGAGAGGAGAGACTCTAAACAACATTCTATCACAGAAAGCAGCGTTAAAGCGATTGGTAAAATTACTGAAATGGATGGGATTGCTTAGCGTTTTCGTGATTAATCGCTAAAATTTTAGCATTTCGACTGCCTTCACTGACATCGAATGGCACTTGTCAGCTAGTACACACTTGTAGCCTCAGGGTAACAATTAAACCTTGGGCTCTAGACAAAACCATAATCCATTTCCGATCGTAATCAAAATGTTTAGGAATATTCGAATTTTTGACAATCACCATCGTCGATAGAGTATTCATTATATTTTAGGTAATTAGGAACCTACCTACTTACCTTAGCCACCTCTAAAGGTCCATTTCCATAACAAGAACCTCCACTCAGTTTCCCAAGCCATAGTCACGTCTAAGCCAATCATTACGACGCCTGCATCTTATTCCCAACAAGGGCTCTCGATACGCCAGGAGCTAATGGTGTCAGGAGCGAATGGCCTCGTTGTCAACCTCTATACGACTATTGTCCTCTGCCTCCACATGGCCTCCACGCTGCATCGCTCTTATGTTGGCATTATTGTATTGATTGATTTTAGGAATATTTCGAATTGTATGCGCTTTGATTGCGAATATAGTACATTACTGCAGCGGCCAGCAAAAGAGGCATTGATGGACGAACGTGTAAATGTGGGCCGAGGCGAAGCCGAGGCACACATACGTAAGTCCATCAATGCCTAGTTGTGGCCAAGGCTTGTATAGTGCTTTTCTCAAATAATGCGCGGAAATTAAAACTAAGTAGTACCTAGAACTCATATTGTCAAATACAATTACTTTTCAAAATCAATGAAGAACAACAATATGCCCGCGTTAGGCTTAGCATGCACTGCATTTTTTATTCGCGCGACTTTTTTCCGAGCTTTCTGCGGCCTATGGAATTGTATGAAGCCGCACGCGTTGCGGTAAAAACATCACGCGGGAATAATACTACAAAAATGCGCGCAAATAAAAATCGCAGTGCGTGCTAATCCTTGAAGTGTTCATTTGTTTTTTTTTCAATAAACAGCTTTCTATTTGCAAGCCAGTTCGAAATTTAAATAAAACCTTTGATGAGTTACCTCCTTGGTTGCCATGATTCGGAGTCAAAGATCGTTTCATTTTTAAATTACACGACAGATATGAGTTTACTATGTAATTTATTTGGCCGCTACACACGACAGATATGGATTTTCATACAACTTTTGCCGGCCGCTGCTCGCATGTATTTGGCCTGTACTGCAATTTCGATTTATCTCGAAGAAGGTTGTCAAAATAATGCTCAAATTTCCAAGCATGTTTGAGAAAAGATTTTATGATACCTACAGACGCTTGCGAATGTGCAACTAGAAAATTCAAAAGTGCCTTTAAGGTTTAGTTGAAATACATTATTTTTATTTTGAAGAAATATAAAAAAAAAAATTGTATGATTTTGTCCTGTTTTTAAACGCTCTATATAATGAATTAATGAATATTATGAATTTATATAATGAATATACATATACATTTTGACAAGGAATATTCTGAATAGTTATTTTGGAGAGAGACGCTTGTTAATGTGTTGTTATTTCGCAAAATTCTTCATTTATTAAATTGAAGAATTTATTAAATTCCTCAGCATAAATTCTGGGTCAATTTATCAAATCTGGGTCAAAATATTTCTAGTCAGTTGTTTACCGAATTTCTTATCATATAGTTTTTAAAACTAGCCTGATCGTTTTAGTCATTAATTTCCGCGAAATTAAAACAAAAAATATCCTTCCCATTTCTATCTAAGTTTCCAGAATAAACTTAAAAAAAGAAACAGAGAACAGCGACAAAACTGTGCACTTAGAAGCGTCTGCAGCAAAAATAAGCTTAGCCGTTGCATTTTTAAAGGTCCAGTAGTCTCATCCTGTTGGTGATAGTACTTCGCAGAGATAGTTTGGACTTCTGCGACGACTAATAGCTCTCGATAGAGGGAGCTAGCGTAGAATGTGGAGAATTGTCGCAAGGTATTGGTAGATAGGTGGTGCTGTTAGCATGTCATAGAGAAGGTAAAGTTCGAAGGACCACAAATTTAATGCTACAAGTAAACAGAATTCTATGTCGTCTTACCAAATAAATGTTATATTGTATGGGTGTAACAACGTTTCTTTGGAATCTTCTTCTTAGTTAGTGCATTCTTGACGTAGCGGTCGTGGTCTTTTGAGGTAGCTAGACATAATGACCCGATTAGATACAGGGTACTTTTCTTCTCTGACATCAGCTTTCCATATGAATTCGTCTATAGAGTGCTTCAACGCAGCTTAATTTAATGGGCTCAACTTTACGCTGCCAATTTTCTCTTTTATTTTGTTTTTGAAGTTATTAATAAAGACCAAAAATACAGATATTTTAAGTCCTTTAATAAAAGCAATTCTAATTCTTCGGCTTCATTTGATTTCTCTTTCTTTGCCTCCCTTATATTTCCATGTATAAACATTTTTGATTCTTTACTTAGGTAGCTTTCTAATTATATTCGAACTTTTGAAAGTTGTTCTTTCGCAACATTCCTACCTTCTGTCATGATATTTTGTTGTGTGCTTTAGTCTCCGTGGAGTTAATGTTTTCAAGGGTGCCTCAGTGCTTGGCTGCGGGTGGATGTTATTGTGATCTAGGAATGCAGCACCTTATTACTGGTACATGCGATGTTGTTTGGAAGCTTGGAGTACGTACGAAGTGATGATATTGTTAGTAATATTGGATGGAATTTAAACGGGACTTGTGTACGTGGACTTAATTTTTGGTTAGTCTCTGTTAAAGTTTTAGATTGTGGATTATGTTTGGGTGTCGTTGGTAGCTGTTGTATTTTAGGGAATGATAAATGTTATTAAGACCTCATTTGTGGGCGTCCAAGCGAAAGGGGTCCAGTAGTGTTGTATTGAGTTAAGACTAGATTCGTTATCTAGAATAGTCAATTGATAATAAGGATTAAAAAAATATTCAAAAATTAGCACATTTTTTTTAATAGATATTTGAAGTTGAAAATTTGCTTGTGTATGAGGGTAATTAAATAAGAATAGTGAAACTTAAGTGGCCGCGGGCAGGGCCCATTGCTCGCAGAACAGACGGCCGATGGGGCCGAAAAGTTTTGGAATGGCGACCGCGAACCGGAAGACGATGCGTTGGAAAGCCTCCCACTAGGTGGACCGATAACCTCGTTATGGTTGCGGGAATCCGATGGAAGCGAGACACACGGGATCGGTCAATATGGCAACGCCTGGGGGAGCCTTATGTCCAGCAGTGGACGTATTTCAGCTGAAATGATGATGATGAGGGCAATTGAAGAAAACATAGAATGTAAAAATTTACTATCATTCAAGTCGGTAATAAATTTAAATTTTTTGTTGGCTTTTTAAGCTTTCATTTTGATGGAAAATCTTAGTAGTGCCCCTGCAGTTTTATACAGGCTTTGGGGATATTTTGGATTCACCCAGTAGGTTGCTAGACTATTATTAGTCTACCACTTTTATATTTTTCTAAACCATCTCCTCAATAAATTTAAACAGAAAATATAGTACCTAGTTAATAATATTGATACTAACATAAATATGTCACTTTATTTTTCTATCAACATTCTTTGAGGAGCAATATGGACTATTTGAATTTTCCAGAAAAAGGTTATTTTCTAAGTGAGGCTCATCACGTTTATTTGCAAAGAATCCCTTAAGGTTTCAGGCAAAGGGTCTCGGTGTTTCAGGATTCTGAAAGATTATATTTTTTTGTGAATATATGGCGCGGTAAAGCTTCTTACTTTATGTGTCATGGAAGCACCAATACTCTTACCCTTTCAAGATAAATAAGATATGGTTTTCACTTCTGTATCATCCTCTTTACCTTATCCGAAATTTATGTTGGTGCAGCATACCATCTTCTTTCATACATCTTTATTCAACGTCGCCTCAATGGTCACTGCCTTTCGACTTTAGACATATCAGCGCAAATCATCCATGGAATGTATCTCTTTTTTGAGATATGGAGGATTTTAGGAACGAGGAGCCTTACAAGCAAGAGGCAGCGGGCTCGCTGCCACTAAAATCATCACATTTATGCTTTAAACTTTCCTCAAGACATATTGTGAGCAATTTGAACGAAATTCTATACTCGATCTTTATTATATTTTAATTTTGTGTTATAATATTATGGACAATCTCTAAAGCCTCTTTTGTTTCTAACCGACTTTCCAAAAAGGAGGAGGTTCTTTGTTCGACTTTATGTTTTTCTTTTTTTGTTTATTACCGATTACTCCGTCAATTGTGGACCGATTTTGAAAAATCTTTTTTTTTTAAAAGAGTATTTTCCGAAATGTATGAATAATTTGGTGAAGATCTGATGAAGTACTTCGGACAATAGAACTCTTCAATAAATGACGGCAGATCTCTCGGGATAGCTGTAATCACATGTCTGTTTATTGTTCATACCAATTCATAACATAACAATACGCCAGTACGCTCTAAAGGGGTACGCAGATGTGTAAAATAAATAATAAATGATTACCAAATTAAATTAGAAGACAGCAAGAAAATTTATGAGATTGACACTCACCGCTCACAGTTAGAAATGCAGGTACTTGAGAACAGACTTAGTTCTCTTTACAATAAATATACAAATTCAAAATTACAAATTAAAGAACACATTTTGGCCGCAAATGAGTTAGTGAGGTGTCAGTGTAACTGCCAGACTAACCAACCCGAACTACACTGACTTCTGCTACATGTATTGATAATGTTTTTTGTTGCTGCAACTACCTGGACAATGCTATTATAAATTATCTGCCTTCGGATCATAGTGGGCTACTTATGACATTTGATTCCAATATGCTAATAAAACAAGTGCAGATTCAATCCAGACCAATAACATCCGGTAAATTAAATAAATTTAACAGCACTTTAATCGCTAAGTTAAGCGATCAGGACCTCACAATGAATGATGGTAATATTTTGTATGATGAAGTTTTTTCAGTGGTTCAAAAAGAGTTCAATAACACTTTTAAGAAGATAACTAAAACTGTATGCCCTAAGTTTTTATTCAGTGACTGGGCGACTACAGGACTTAGAAAAAGTAGGGAAAGACTTTACGAGCTATATGGCCTTAAGCCTTGTATTAACACTGAAACGTTTAATAAGTATGTTGCTACTTACTCGAGATTTTTTTTAAATACATGTAAGGCAGCTAAGGCCTTGTACATTAGAAATAAGGTTAAAATAGCAGAAAATAAAATCAAGACGGTTTGGAAAATTATAAATAATGAAACGAACAGGAATAAAAGAAATAATACTGATTACACGCTTGAGACCACACACGGACTTATTATAGATAACAAAAAAGTTGCGCAAGAATTTGTAAATTTCTTTACCAACATCCCAATTAAAACTACTAAAACCTTAAATTCTTCGCCCGCGCTTGCTTTTGGATTATTAAACGCGAACGTTTCAGCCTGACCGAATGTATTTAACTTTTCACATATAAACCCCATAACAGTAATAAAAGCTTTTAAGCAAATCAAGATCAAACCGACTGAAGATCTGTTGGAAATGTCCACCAAAGCTTGTACCTCCATTATTCAGACTATAGCGCCGTACTTAGCTGTAATTTTCAATTTGTGTGTGGATCAAGGAGTCTTTCCGGATCTAATGAAATATAGTAAGGTTATACCACTTTGTCTGTCTGTCTTATTATTTTTACTTTATATCAACGACCTGCCTCGCCAAATTCGTCATCCTATGACATTATTTGCGGATGACAGCACAGCCATAATTGCAAGCGTAGACAAAACTGAATACGAAAATGACATAAACAGCACACTTCAAGCAATTATTGATTGGCTCAATAAAAATAACCTTGTCATAAATCTACATAAAACCAAAGTGATGCATTATTTTCAGCGGCTACAGCCAGATGACATAATTACTAAATATAAAGACCAAATCGTAGATACAAGCTCAGTGGCTAAATTCCTAGGAGTACATATCGACAGTCAACTGACGTGGAAACCCCATGCTGAATACGTTTGCCAAAAACTAAGTAAATCTGCCTATCTACTTTACATTCTTTCCAAAATAGTAAATTTAAAAACACTAGTTACAGCATACCATGGCTTAGTTGCGTCATTGTTAAGATACGGAATCATATTTTGGGGTAATTGTAGTGAAAGGGAAAGAATTTTTAGTGCCCAAAAACGTTGCCTTAGATCGATGACCGGTCTGAAGTCTACAGATAGCTGTGTACCAGTATTTAAATCACTTAAAATTCTCACATTACCATCCTTATATATTCTTGAAATTGCCCTATTCGTTAAAACTAATAAACAGTTATTTAGCACATTGATTGATATAAGAAAACGCACTGGACCCATAAGGTATATATATAAAAATCAACTTTATACAGGTGGTCACAAAACAGCCCTATTAAGAAAAAATATTTTATCCATGGGTTCTCTTATTTATAATAAGCTACCCAATACTCTACTAGAATCACCCACCAATGTATTTAAAAAACAGTTAACAAAAATGTTATTGGACAATTGGAGATCATTGTATTGATTTTATTTGACATTTGATTTATATTTGAGCACATATTTAATTTTATATTAAATTGACATACATAGGTACTTGTAGAGATTATATCTGAAGTCTGCTTATTATTTTGACATTATTTATATTATTCATCTCAATCTTGTAACTTACATTTATTGTGGTAAAATTTCATTGCTATGTTTGATTATTATTATATTAATGTCTTCAAATAATGTTTCGCTAATACTAACCTAAACAATTTTTAATTTCCTGTTTCAAGTCGTTTATAATTTTGATGTTTGGACTGGCTATTGCTTTGAAATAATGATAATTTAATTTTATAAAAATATTGGTGTTTCTGTAATTAAATTAAAAAGAATAAAAATTTGCATGCCGTAAGGCAAAATGTATAGGGACTATCTATAAAAAGAACATCTTATCTGTACGCCTACATTTAGCAAATAAACGATTTCATTTCATTTCATTTCACTTTTTAAATCCGGGGACAGTAAAGACACAAATAATTATAGACCAGTATCCGTGTTGCCGGTTTTCAGAAAGATATTTGAGAGGATAATGCTTAATCAAATGCTCATTAATTTTAATACGAATAACATCTTGCATGATAAACAGTATGGTTTCACCAAAGGACGTTGTACAACTGACGCTGGTGTCACCCTATTAAAAAACATATTTAATGCGTGGGAAGAGTCGCAGGATGCCGGATGCAGGATGCATATCTTCTGCGACCTGTCGAAGGCGTTTGATTGCGTTAATCATGAAACATTAATTCTGAAACTTGAGCATTACGGGCTAGGTCAATAAGCGTTAAGTTTGGTTGAATCTTATTTAAGTGATAGACGGCGATTAGTTCAAATAAACGGTGTGAATTCATCGGGGTTAAACGTGAAAATGGGGGTACCCCAGGGCTCAATTTTAGGTCCTTTCTTATTTTTAATATACATAAACGATTTACCCCGTTTATTGAAAAACAAACTAAACATGGTGCTATTTGCTGATGACACATCATTAATATTTAAAATAAATAGACGTACTTGTCAGGTTGACGACGTAAATAACGCGCTACGGCAGGTACAGGATTGGTTCACTGCCAATAATTTAGTTTTAAATGGTAAAAAAACAAAGTGCGTAAAATTTTCCTTGCCGAATGTAAAAAGTACTCATTGTGACATTATATTAAACAAGGAGAAGATAGAATTCGTCGATAAAACGGTTTTCCTGGGGATCACGCTAGACTCAACGTTACAATGGGGTCCTCATTTAATATCACTTGCAGGGCGGCTAAGTTCGGCAGCTTATGCTGTTAGAAAGATTCGTCAATTTAGTGATGTAGATACCGCGATGGTCTATTTTAGTTACTTTCATAGTATAATGTCTTACGGTATTTTACTATGGGGAAGGGCTGCAGACATTGAGTCAATTTTTATTCTGCAAAAACGAGCCATCAGAGCGATATACAATCTTCGCCGGCGCGATTCTCTAAGGGAACTGTTTATGGGCATTAACATCATGACGGTTCCTTGTCAATATATTTATGAAAACATCATGTACGTGAGAAAGAATTTACATCTTTTTAGTAAAAACGGAGATAGACATAATTACATTACTAGAAATAGGGACCAATTGTACCTTTTATAAAATTGTTAACGGAACGAAGGAGCCTGGATCTCACGACACAGGGAATCCTAGTGTGAGATCTAGGAATTCAATCCGCTTGAATGTAATCATATCAAATAAATTTATTCTAATTCTTATTCTTAATTAGTTCAACCAGGTTTCAGACTGGCTAAAGTAGCCTCTTCTTTCATGGGGTACTGTACAAAATGTTACAATAAAATTACTCCCCACATTCTAGAACTGAATGAGACGAAATTTAAAACTTGTATAAAACGCACACTATGCAGTCAGGCATATTATAGGTTGGGGGATTACATCACTGATAAAAATGCTTGGCTCAATGCTAGTCTTGCTCCACAACTACTAGGGCGCAAAAACAAGTGATATTAATGTATGTACTTATGTACTTATGTATTGTAAAAAAAACTTTTTTTTTTAAAAGAGTATGTATGGAGTTTCTTGTGCGTTCTTCTCCATAACAAGCTACTTTCCTAATGCACAGTAGAATCAATTTTTATTCCTTGTAAATTTTAATGTATCTAACGTTCAAAAGTGTCGCTTTGTGGCCTAGTTGAAATAAAATATCTTTGTCTTGTCTTGTACAGTTCACATTGGTACACTCTCATTTCACCGGTTATGTTTACGTTTCTTGGTATTCAGGTAATATATTTTGGCACAATAGGTGCCTTAATAATGGCAAGTTGCCTATTATGTACTACTAAAAAGTGAAAAATAAAAAAACTTTTTTACAAAATTATACTACCGACTCCCAAATGAAAATACTACAAACTGAAAAACAACTTTCTTTTTAGAAGTCGGTGTCCATAACGAAACAAATTTATTAACATTTCACATAATTATTAATGCTACCACATTTTCATAAAAAATGCATCTCGCTACCATTGCCTTCCGCCGGAAAGAGAAAACCCAAGAAATACAGGAAAGAGCTTTATTGAGTTAACCAATGAATCATAAAAACACCGCGTACCGATTTTAAAATATTCATTCCAATAACCATAAAGGCTATTAAGATGCGACCACACGACTGCGCGAGAGTATCATTTGGCCTCGAGCTTTTCGTTCACACGCATTTTATTTTCACATAGTAGTTTCAGAGAATGGTGAGAATAAGAAAATTAAGATAAAATATCTAAAGGATAGGCCACTTCAAAATACTGGAGCGTCATGGCTCATTTACATAGGTCGTTTTGACCGATTCGGTTGCAGCCCGTATTCGGTCACCAACTAGTGTAAACGGGTTTTTGGTTAGCCGTATTTGACCGGAGACCGTTTTCAGTGACCGAACACGGCTGACTTGTTGAAACACGCCACTCATTGTTCAATCGAAGAGTGCGGACGGCGCACGCATCATGTATTGTATTTGTTTTTTTTTTAGTCCGTTTTTTTCCTTATCGTAACATAATATATCTGTCCATGATGATGCTTTCAACACGAGTGTATAGTTTGTCTGAATGCGGTCGCCGAATCCGGTAAACCTTAGACTTCTGGTTTGAAGTTGGGAACTTGTGACATTTAATCGTGATATCTGTCAAAATTTGGTATAAAAGTAAAGTTTGTCATTTTTAACCCTAAATTCTTAATTAACATATCTGGGGTTAGTACTTTATGAGAATTCGGGAGTATCATTAGTTCGCAAACAAATCGACTCAAAACGTTTAAGTGTCAGTGACAGCCCGAATGAACATAGAATGCTCGCTAACGAAAGCTCTCGACAATACAGACAGACCTTTACAGAAAATATCTTTTAAATGTAATGTAGTGGAATCAAAGAGATTCCGAGGACATTGATATAAGTCGTTTAATAGTTGAACTTGGTAAATTTGTTGCCTGTTAATAAATACCAAGGTGATTAAGAGGTTTTATTTATGAACGGGTTTCACTAAGTAATGGGCTAATTTGTAGGGAAATGTAGGATTGCGTTGTGAACTATTAATGGAACGTTGGGATGGTTAGTGAAAGTTACAGCATTTTTCATTTTATTACTAGCGTGTATGTTGTGTTTTTGTGAGTTTGGAAAAACTAGAGAGTGAATAAATAATATCTTATCTAGCTGCAATGCAATGGACTTATGGAACAACCGTGTGGGTTAAATATACTATACCTTATGTTCTAAGGGATCTTTCTCATTGGTAGTTTTTTATTAATAATATTAATCCAGGGTATTAGTATTCTGTTGCCTTGGCTACTGGTTTGATTCGACTAGAGGAAAGTTTCTTCAAAAGGACTCAATATATTATTTATATCATTCATTGCCTATGTATTTAAATCATTCATTTTATTGTTCAATAATATTGCAAATCAAATCTCCTTTTTTTCAGTTCTATATTTCTATGTGAAAGGTAAATTATTAATTAAAACTGTACGTGTATTGTTTCCTTTAATCCTTGTTTAGAGAGAGTGTTTTAATTAAATCATCTCTTCTTAAAACGCGTCAATTTCCACTTTTGTCAGGTAACCACCGCCATCTCCAGTGTTACAGTTTTTCTATATCACGACGGATGGTCTTATTCGTGTGTGTAGATGCACATGCACATTATTTCTGTGTGCCTGAGTTCAGAAGCGCTCAGTATCGCCTGAGCACACAGAAAGAATGTGCATCTATACACACGACAAAGACCAACCCGCCGTCGCGTCGTGAGACAACTATACCACCGATCACTGTCGACTGTAACATCATCTTATTCTCAAAGGCCTAAAGGTCAAGGCCAGAGTAAAGTAGTAGCTAAATTCGGTTAAACTGGATGCTCACCCCAATTCAATTGGGAAATAGCTAGACAGATTGATGAATCATTATTGTACATGACAACCCAGTCTTCTAAATAAACATATCTAGTCCTTCCTACTCCACATTATCGTATTCCTACTCGACATCTAAATATAACAATTTGCACAGTGCACACAAAGTTCGCATAATTTGCACGATAATCACATGGTACTATAATTGTGTCACTAATGCAGATATATTCGACGATATCACGCAGAATTGTGCAGAAATGGAACTATTTGTAATGTAGTTGTAGTTTCAGAATTATGTACTAGGAGTAAGAATTGTTAGCGTATTGTTATGTCTGAATGCAGTACTGATTAATTATGATCCATGATAGATGCGTGATTAAGGATTGGAATTACGCCACTCCACTGTTCACCGCGCTCCAGGAGCGCAACATCGAAAACGTTGGATTTGTCCCACCCCCCTTTCTAAGTAGTGTTTTATCCGGCAATTTATTAATAAAAAACTCTATGAGTACCAAAAAGAATTACAGTCATGACGTCAGCCTTTGTCAATTTTATTTCTCTCCGCCTATACAGTCTCGGAATCTTATTTAGAACACTGATCTGTACACTTAAGTCATAAAATAAACCTAAGCCTGGTCTGAAATGAAAAAAAGACAACAAAAACAAAGCCAGTACAGTGTCAGCCCAAAGCCAGACATAGTCTAAGCAAAACATTAACTAGAAGGGAATAGATAAACCAGTATAACAATGAATGTGTTATTGATATAGCGACACTGTGCTCGCATATTTTTATAAGCTTTATATTACCTTGTTTTAGTGTGTGTCCAGCAACAAGTAATACATTTTTCAAGCATTTCCTATCATCCGATTAACCTGAAACTTGGCGTACTAATGTAATATTGAAATAATATGGTTCTCTATGGATCTGGTCTCACGAAGGAACTAGAAGATGGCCACAGCAACAGATCCTCAAACAAGCAAAATAGCACCATACTGTTTGGGCTCATTGGATGTGTAAATATTACATTACAGTTCAAAAAACTTGTTTTAAAAAAGAAATATTTACATAATAAAACATTCAGACCTGGTTCCCAAATATTTTTGTACCATATGCTAATATATTTTACTTTATATACGCCGTTTTTACTTTATCTTTTCTCTTCCGTTTATTACACCCGCCTTTTTCTGGTAAAGCAGTTTTATTCTGCCGAATTTGGGTTTATATAGACCTCGGAGCCGAAAGCTCATTCGAAACTAATAAAAATCCAGGAAAAGTAAATAAACGTAGTTTCCTTTGTTTCAGATGGATTTCTGTTTCTTCGTATCCATAAGGGTAACGAGAAGATTTTTTAAAGTGAAGTTAATCGTAATTTTCTTTGAGGAACACGATCATTCACACTCATGAAGACTAACATGGACAAGAGTTTAAAGAAAAAGAACCATGCGAACGGGAAGTATAATAAGAAGAATGGGAAATCGGAGAACTACAGGATCGATGAAGACGTCATCACAACGTGTTGTCTCTGTGTCAAGACTAAAAAGAGCAAAAAGAAGAGTTTCATCGCAGGATGTGTGACAAATCTGGGAATTTTTACACTCCTCCTAGCTTACACTCTAGTCGGTGCTTTTATATTCTTGGCTATAGAAGGTGGCGCAGCAAAAATACACCAAAAAACTCTTGCTACCACGTCTTACCAAGCATCTGATAATCTAAAGACAGTACCTCTAGCAAAACTAAACGGAAGTATAACTCAAGCGAGTGCAGAATTGCGGTCACAGACTGTAGAAAGTATTTGGGAGATCACGGTGTCTTTGAACATTTTGTATAAAGAGAATTGGACGAGGTTGGCAGCTCAGGAGATCGCCAGGTTTCAGGAGAAGTTGGTGGCGAGGGTAGCGGCTGATGTGTCTGCGCAGTATGGAGGGGCCAGGGCGTTGGAGTCAGCACCTGCCTTGGTGGTAGATGACTACGAGTGGAACTTCGCGAAGGCGTTTCTTTATTCACTGACTGTCCTCACTACTATAGGTAAGATTATATTTATTTTGATCTGGTAACTTAATGTACAAAATAAACTTCTTGGCTATTAGCAAAAAATTCTGCCACACAATTATGATTCGCATTTGTTATCATTTAGCCTCTTGACCTCTGAGAGTGTTACTTTTCAGAGAAGTTGGGTAGGAAAAAACGAAATCAACTCGTTCACTGAACATACGACATTTATAATTTAGCAATCCACACAAAAAAATAATGCGGCAATAACTATTAATAGCTAAGAGGTTCTGCCAAAGGATGTCAAGCAGCAGTATATCATGAACCACGTTGGATGAATTACCTACTCTTATTATAGGACCAGAATACGAGCATTGTTTTTTTATTTCAAGAGACCCTGTATCATCAATAGCTTCTCTGAAAACTAACGACTGTCTAGATTTTTCTCATTTTGTTTTTTGTTCTCAGGGTACGGCAGTGTGGCGCCTAGGACTGCTTTAGGAAAAGCAGTTACAATAGGATATGCCGTAATAGGCATACCTTTAACACTCCTCTATCTATCCGTAGTTGGAGCTCTTCTATCGCGACTAGCCAGAAGCGTGTTCAGCAGAGCCCTATGCTGCTGTATATGCACAAAATGCGGGTACTGCTGCCTCGACGAACGGACTATGACTAGTAAAGAAAGAAAGGAAAAAGTCAGGAGACAGGATGACTATAGACATCAGACTTTACATCTTCAAGAACCATACTACGTCAGGTCTCCATCAGGGACAATAATATCAGCATCCCAGGCGCACAGTGTTAGCACAAATTCTATTAAGGATAAGACTCAAGGGTTAAGTTTCTTAAGAGACTGTGATTCCATGAGTTGCACTGATACAGACTCTAAAGTATCCCTTCGAGGATTCTCCATTCTAGCTCCTATTTCATTATGTTTAGCGGCGATTTTTACTTACATTTTCTTTGGAGCTTTAGTACTGTACCAGTTGGAAGGCTGGAGTCCTATAGATGGGGTTTATTTCTGCTTCATGAGTCTAAGTACGATTGGTTTCGGACATTTGGCTCCAGGAGCAACACAGAAGAACGGAGCCTCATCAGGTACCGTCTGGTTCTGCTCAATATACATCATGACCGGCCTTGCCCTCACTGCCATGTGTTTCAACGTTCTCCACGACGAGATTGTTCATCGACTGAGACACCACGATAAGGTTCTCAAAGCAAACAACCAGAAGGTTCTAACTTCAGAGTTTCTTCATAGATCTTGACGAGACGAAAGCGGGAACCTGACTGATGAAACAGTGATGCATTCTGATGGGGAATCATTGCCAGAGGTTTTGCACCATGTCTCGAATGCCAGGTATGAAGGAGGTGCGATAAGACGGACTGTGTATACCTTGAAAGAGGTTAAAGAACCGGAAAGGGTGACTCCTATGTAGGTGGTACACTTACTTTTGTTCCCAATAACGTAGTACAGTATGATTTTGAAGACACTGTAGAATTGAAGGATTTGATATTGGAACAGTCTCAACCAATACTTAAATAAAGAACTGACTGACCTTATGTGTTAATTATTTTAATTAGTTGAGTAATAAAATTATGAAATAGTAATTATATAGGACAGTATACTTATGTTTAAAAATAAGATAGGTTACGAGAAGTAACGGAAGTGAAAAACTAGACTTTAAGATTTATTAATTACTGAAAACAAAACGTTTTTTGTACGTAGATATTATACATTAGAGCGTTTGAATGATTTATTATATTGTTGTAATAAATAGATTTATGGAAATATGCCAAATTATATTGTACAACGTATAATACTGATAGATTGTATATCTAATGCGTATCATATAAACCTAAATTATATGAGGCAGTTGTTAAACGACTGTTCAGCTGTTCCTGAAAACTGCCTCGATTTGAGTAAAGTGTATGTAGATATAATTTGACGACCTTTGACGAGGCACAAAAGAGGCGATGTATGTTCGAGCGAGCATTTCAAACTCATACCGAGGCAGTTGCGAAAAAGGTAACGGCTCTATAAGTTAATTTGAATTTAATAACAAAATGGCACTTTATTAATTCTATATTTTTTTATGATTTGTACATGAGAGTTTGCGTGAATATAAATCCCTTGTCATGAGTAAAAATAGAGTGATAATGAATAAAGTATGAGATAACTATTTGTCAATATTTATTTTAATTGTGAAATTGTATAAAATGTAAAAATAACATCTTGAAAATAGAAAATAAAAGACTTTAAAATTATATTGTAATTTTTTTAAGCATTGCATCCTTTTTTCTTGTTAAGGGTATCCCCCTCTCAGGGATGAAGTATTAGTGAGGTTTCATTCACTTTAGAGAGAAAGTCATTTGTGGAGGATGGAAACAGAAACTGACGATTTTTATTGGGATACTGCAACTCCCAAAAGCCAGTATTAACAGTGTTTACTGGCAGAAAAGGAACGAGGCTATGAAGCTCGACAGGTCCCGGCATAACTATTAATTTATCTTATCGACCTTCCGGCTCAACGCAATTTGATTTATATCACACCAATAAGGAATTTTTACATGGAGGCAATGCGATGCAAGTCGACCGATTTGCATTTCTCTTAGAAAATACGTGCGCGATAACGCCAATATAAATTGCGTCGCGCCATCCTGAAAAATCCTTGGACCCCAAAACGACATTATGCCGAAAATAATAGACGAGTAAGAAAAATCGTAAAAAACATCTATTGGATGTTTACACGATATTAAATAGAGCATGAAAACATAATCAACAAAATATCACACACGATTTGCACAAGAAAGCGAAACAATATACAATCATTAGAACAGAACGAAATTGATAGCTTAAATTAGTTAGGTCCCGTTATTACATGCCGGGGTATTTTCGACCCCGGGATAAAATGACGGGCATAAGCGCCCATTGTCCGGATCCCCAGTATTTTGATTTATCTTTTGGGGGTGAGCGCAGTTTATAATTAAGGGCAGTTAATGTATGAGTATTGGGTATTGCTGCGTTTAAACTGGAATTGAGGGTAGATGAGGTCTTTGTAATGCCAGCTTTGAGAAACCGTGTATTTTAAAAACCTCGTTTGTCTAGTGATCGCAAGCATTAAACTGATGATCATGAGGCCCTGGGTTCGATTTTGGGCTGTGTATATGCCATTCAGAGATAACTGTTCCAAATACTTATCTATTATTCCAAAGATTTTGTAACTGTGTTAGTATTATTTACGTACCTAGTAAGAATTCCTCCCACAAGGTAGGACTTATGGACTGGTGAAGGTTACGGGAATCCTCTGGATGCAAGAAGTACAGGACTGATCGTGGCGATGCTTGAGGAAAACCTATGTCGTATGTCCTGCTGCGGACATCATAAAGGTATTTAAAATGATGTAAACTTCTGCCTGATTTGGACTGAGACTTGTGGAGATACATACCTCACAGATTCATGTAGGGCTGTTCAAGAGTAAGTATTTTGCTAAAGTATCACACTAATATTATAAAGGCGAAAGTTTGTGAGTATGTGTATGTGTTTGTTACTTCTTCACGCTCAAATAGCTGGACGGATCTGGATAAAATTTGGCACAGAGATAGATTACCGTCAGGAATAGCACATAGAATACTTTTTATCGCGGGAGTATGTTTTCTTGCTATAATTTTCGACATACACACGGGTGAAGTCGCTTGCAGAAGCTAGTAGATAATATATTAAGATTACTTGTGTCAGGAAAACGGGTCTCTATCCAACGGATTGATGATCAGTTCTGAAGGATAAATATTTGCATGCTTTTGACGTTCTAAGTACTACTTAGAAAACGCAAGCGTGTGGGCTCTTGAGTTCAATTCCCAGGTCGATTTGGTTTTCCACGAGGAATTCCTCTGTTGCAGCTTGGAGTTTGGAGGTGTGGGTCTCGGCAAGCTGATCTATCTCCAGAAGTGTCAGATTGTTATCCCATTGAACAATGAAATTGAGGGTAAATGGTACAGTGCACTGTACTTTTTTTGCGGACATTGACCGTCATGGCAGGAATTTGATCAGGAAAACTATACAATTACCTAAAATGACTAACAACTTTTAGCACACTCCTCTCAAATACTCTCAGTATTATTCACATCTTCACAAACAAACAGCAAAGTGTAATTTTCTCTTTGACACTCCCCAACAAAATAGACAATTTAAGACAGAGAGAACACACAAAGTTGTGAAAGCCCGGCTTCCAAGCCACGTATCTAATTATTGCACCTGAAAGTGGGTGGCGAAGCAAAAGTTGAGCCAAACCAGATGCTTTGTTTATACCTCGGAGTACGTTTGTTGAGATGTCTTAGCGGGAACATGAAACAGACTGGTGATTTAGTAAGGCTATGAATTTATACTTTGTGCGGGAGTTTTCATGAAAAACGCTAGCGACAAAGGAACGAGCTTTTTATCTGCTGCCGTTATTTATTGATGAAGCCCGATCATCTTAAATTAAATGCAGTTATGAAGTAGGTAATCAAATTAAATAACGGCTTTGTTAAACTTAAATAAATTATTATAAAAATCAGAAAGTATTAATACTTAATCTTTTTTGTAAATTTACTCTCTTATATATGCATGAAATTAAAGGGCTTTTAAAATTAAATTATTCATTAAATAATTTTAAGATAAAACCACTGTTGAAAGAAGAAGAAATATTAGTGTTATCTTTTAGGTCTACTTAATTTGTAAAACATTAACCCTCAGTTTCCCACCTTAAAATTATCGCAGAATTAATGTGACAAAATGTCAAGCACACGTTATCATCTGTGATTGGCTGTCGAAAATTCATTCAACCAATCACAGCAGATAACGCGTGCTTGACAATTGAAACTGAGGGTTAGATACGGATTGGCTCTTTGCCTTGGCAAGAGAAATTAGGCAGTCACTTCATGACCTACAAACTATTAGACAACATATTTGGAAAATGCTCATTAGATGATAGATAGTTGGTTGTTTTAACTGTAGGTTTTGGAAAGGAATGGTTGTACCCTAATGGTGGTGATAGAACTTAAACATTGAAATGGCGATTACTGGATTATAATTAAACATAATGAAAAAACAAACAGTCGATAGTTTATCACTAGATTGAAGGCGCAAGGTGAAGTGCGCGCTCAGGACGGCGGTAAATGACGCAGTGCTCCAGCTGGGTCCGGCCGGTTAGCGCTCGCAGCTCGTGCGCCCCATCCACGACCATTAACATGATCCGTAACGTAGGGATGTTAGCAAGCGCTATTTATGTTTTAACAGTTTGTTTTCAGTCCGGTAACAGAACCACAACCTTACTTGATCATCACCGGGCTGTTATTTTTCATGGACGGTCAGCAGCAGAAGTAATCCGTTCATAGGCTCTAGACAAAATTAAATGTAAGGGAAAGACCAAGTGACATTTCGGCAGCGCAAGTCACAACCATGATGAGCTTTTTGACAAACGTTATCGATTATACAAATAGAATGTCATTAGCCTCTAATCGAATTTTGACTTCAAAACATCAATTCGAACTTAATTATTCTCAGATCAACACAAAATCCTTAAACGTTCGCCATTTTTCGGCTTATAAAAACGCAATTATTGCACATCCATCAAAGCTTAACTCCAAAATAATATCCGCGATATTTTTACCCGAAATACGTTAAGAGCACAACAATTAATGGCGGTATACGTATAGAGGAACGAGAGGAATTAACGAGAACGGACGTCCATCATTACCGGATTCACCTTGGAGTAGAGAAGCAAGGGAGATGTGGGCATAAATGGTTCTTCTTGGAAGAAAAATTAGTAAAATAATTACTTTCAAATTCAACAGTATTAAGACAAAGTGACAATCTATCGAAGATTATTATGATAGCCCAAAAAACAAATATACTGCTCTTTCGAAAATCTAAATCTATGACGTTAAAACAAAAAGAGAAAATATTCTACTTTAAGTATCTACATTGATCCGTAGACATATGTGGTAACTACAAATAGAAATGAGACTTGTCATTACTTATCGTTAATTTAATTAGACCTTATGTATGAAAATATGCAAAATACGATCAATAGTTCGTTTCTAAATGTCCTTCCTGGTAAGACCAATCTTGATATTGATCTCGCCTGATAGTAAGGTCTACGAAGGAACAAGAGAGCCCAGACAATTCCTGTTCAGCCTGTTCTTGATGCTAACGGGTCATGGATTGTAGGTTATGCAGATGCTGGTAGGGAGTTTCACAACCACTCTTTCAGTCATTACTTGGATATCATAGCATTTTGAAGATTTTCTAAAGGTTTGAGCTGCATTCACACGTCTCCAACGTTTCTGTTATCCAAAGCAAAGTCCATTGAAAATGTGCGGCGAAAATATTCCAGAACAGCGTGTACAAATTGAAAATACAGAAGCGTTATTGTTGGCACGTCACGTTGCAATTTCAAAAATCAGCCGTAGTGTGGCATTGTAGATGCTAACTGTAATTGACCCCTACTTAGGATCCCTTGATGCAACTAGGGGACGAGTTTCTGCCGATGTTTTAGTGTTTAAAGTGTGTTTGTGAAGGAATCGACAAAATAGTTTGAGGGCACGAAGTTTTCTCTTGAATGACTATGATGAACAGGTGAATGTCCTTAGTTATTTAAACTAGATGTACAAGGTGGGTAAAACCGGTAAGAAAATAAGACGGTGAGGACATAATATTCAGACCATCAGTTTAAAAATCTATATGTCATCTTACGATTACGATACAAGCTTAATGGGGACCAGCAACTACACAATAAAACACAATTTCGAAAAATTGCTGGCGATTGTAAAGGAACGCTTACGAATACATTTTTAACCCCCGACGGAAAAAGAGGGGTGTTATAAGTTTGACGTGTGTTGCTGTGTATGTGTGTATCTGTGTGTCTGTCTGTGGCTCCTAAACGGATGAACCGATTATGATTTAGTTTTTTTTTGTTTGAAAGGTGATTTTGTCGAGAGTGTTGATTGTATCTTGCATACTCATATACAAGGTCTAATGAAATTAACAGGTTTTTTTTGTATTTGAATTTTTAATTGTCAGGTTGACGACGTAAATAACGCGCTACGGCAGGTTCAGGATTGGTTCACTGCAAATAATTTAGTTTTAAATGGTAAAAAAACCAAGTGCGCAAAATTTTCCTTGCCGAATGTAAAAAGTACTGATTGTGACATTATCTTAAACAAGGAGAAGCTAGAATTCGTCGATAAAACGGTTTTCCTGGGGATCACGCTAGACTCAACGTTACAATGGGGTCCTCATTTAATATCACTTGCAGGGCGGCTAAGTTCGGCAGCTTAAGCTGTTAGAAAGATTCGTCAATTTAGTGATGTAGATACCGCGAGGCTGGTCTATTTTAGTTACTTTCATAGTATAATGTCTTACGGTATTTTACTATGGGGAAGGGCTGCAGACATTGAGTCAATTTTTATTCTGCAAAAACGAGCCATCAGATCGATATACAATCTTCGCCGGCGCGATTCTCTAAGGGAACTGTTTAAGGGCATTAACATCATGACGGTTCCTTGTCAATATATTTATGAAAATATCATGTACGTGAGAAAAAATTTACATCTTTTTAGTAAAGACGGAGATAGACATAATTACATTACTAGAAATAGGGACCAATTAGTTCAACCAGGTTTCAGACTGGCTAAAGTAGCCTCTTCTTTCATGGGGTACTGTACAAAATGTTACAATAAAATTCCTCCCCACATTCTAGAACTGAATGAGACGAAATTTAAAACTTGTATAAAACGCACACTATGCAGGCAGGCATATTATAAGTTGGGGGATTACATCACTGATAAAAATGCTTGGCTCAATGCTAGTCTTGCTCCACAACCACTAGGGCGCAAAAACAAGTGATATGCAGAACATTATTGTTTTGTAGAATTGTTGGACCTGCTGAAGACTGTATGAATATATTTGTATTATATAGACTCAATTTCTTTTAGTATAGTATAACTGCGCAGCACGTGTGTGAGTACTATGTACCCAACTGTAAATCTACCATTTGCTGTACCTTGGTGTCGTTCGTTGACTTGTGTTTGCCCTGGCAGTTGAGTGTGTCATGCTCTCTCAAATGTCTCTCTGATGGTGGCGTGTGTGTTGGATCATTCGGTTCCCTTCATGATGGTTGAGCTGGGTGGTGCCGATTCATGCGTCATGTTCGTGAACGGGCGCCGTCAGTTGGGATTGGTCTTAACTTAACTGCTTCGGATGCTAGTGTTTTCTAGTGCTTATTATGTAACCGCACAGTACATGTGTGAGTACTTTTAATACTTTGTACCTGAACGTAGTATAGTATGTAGTGATTCTGGGTGCATTGTCCTCACACATATAAATTTATTAATATATGTACTTCTGTACCTAAATATTGTAAAAGAAACTTTTTTTTTTTAAAAGATTAAGTATGGAGTTTCTTGTGCGTTCTTCTCCATAAAAAGCTACTTTCCGAATGCACGGTAGAATCAATTTTATTCCTTGTAAATTTTAATGTAACTAACGTTCAAAAGTGCCGCTTTGTGGCCTAGTTGAAATAAAATATCTTTGTCTTTGTCTTTAACGAGCGAAACTTCGCGAACCTGATGGGTAACGATATCTAATGACAATTTGATATGAATTCAATTGATCAATGTAGATACTTAAAGGAGAATAGTTTTCAATAGATTGCCGATCGAAGCGTATCTACTATGTACTAGATAAATTATGTAGCATGCAATAAAAATGTGTCGGGGGTATCTTAAATTTTGATGTTTTTTTTTATTCTTTATTGTACACAAAAACATTGTTTTTTTTTTGTTATAGAATAAAGTTGCACGTGCAGTTCTTACGTCAGTTGTCCGGTATCAAACGCGCGACTTCCGATCCTTACAGCTACCAATACAAACATTGTGAAGTGTCTTGAGTGAAATAAAATTTCATAGTTACTTTCGACGTTTTATTTCTCTTTGTACACAATCCCAGGAATAGGCACACAAATTACGTTTACCACAGCCGGGAGAGTGGAAAGAAACCCGAAATGATTCTAAACTTTTAATTATTAAAGTTAATTATAGTTAATTATAATAGAAGTGTCTATTCCAAGTCGAGGTTGGATCATGGAATGGTTACAACTACTAACTACAACTAGTTAACCTACGAATGTCCATTCCAAGCCGATGTTAGGACATGGAATGGTTACAATAATTAAATAGACTAACTAAAACTAACTAGCCTACGAGAATCCATCCTACACGATGTAGGAATATGGAATGCCTCTTTCTTACGAGAGATGCTCTTAAATATTAGTTCGGCATTGATCGATTCCTTGACGTCATGGCTGGATCGGTTCCAAGGTAATTGCACAGTCAGCAACTTCCTATGTTTATGCTCCGTACGTTTCTGTGTCAGCGAAAGTCTAGCTACGTGCGTTGACTTCGCGGTAACTGCACTGTCATCAAGGTCTATGTATGTATATTGTCCGCAATGTCAGCAGATTCCTAGGCATACGTAACACCTCCACCCTTAGAACGGCAACTATTTTAGCACATTGAGTAAAAAAGTTGCCGGAGTCTTCTCGGGATCCGAGTTTTTTTTTCCAGGATTACGGTAGGAGACTGCTGGTTCTTGTGGTATGACAGGTGTTCTTTTGCGCGTTGCCCATTTGCACTAGTCCCTTAAGATCCACGGAGTACAAATTGATGTGAGTAGTTGACGTAGCTCGTTGTCCAGAATCGAAGGGTATCTTCATGATTTTGCGAGGTTGGCCTTTGATTTCATCGTCGGCATCTGCTATGGTGAACTCTTCAGATTTCAGTCGACATCCATCGGGAGTTGTAACGAAATAACTTCCTTGGAGCGGTGTGTAGTCTTGTTGGTGACAGATAATTTGTACTTTCGTTTGCTGAGGGAATTACAGGACGTGGTGTTGGTCATCGAGTTTCTTCATAGTTTTCTTCATCAGGATAACTGTAGTGGGATGGCAGGAGTCCCGCAGAACTTGATTGGTGATCGACTTCTGGATGCAATCAGATTTGGTGCGGATCTGGTGGGTAACTTCCTTCTCGCACCAGTTTGACTTCGGGCATTCAGCCTCCATGTAAGTGAATGTCAACTCGTTGGTTGCTAGGACTGGGAAGGATAGGATAAGGGCCTATGCGTGTTTTTAGGTACTACGGATAATCTTTACCAACCCACGCTGGGCTCGTGTGATGAATTACGGTCCATTGCCTATCACAGAGGGAACATTAAAAGAAGCTGATGATGATAATCTTTATAGGTCGTAACTATTCTTGGGAGCAGAAATAAAATGAAAATTTAAAAACGAAGGATTTGGACCTACGGGAGCTGTCAATTAGATACCGGCTCCTTGAAATTATGGTGCTGGTCTGAAAAGTTGTTAATCAGGGTGGTTCGACTGCCCAACCAACTCTCTGGTACCCCATTAGAGTTACTGGTACACAAAGTGGTTCCAGAAATCTTATTAAGAATTCTGTTTAATGGTCACAAGTTAGAAAATTCGCTTTCGCGTGCAACACTTGGATGATGAATCAAGGATTTTAATAAACCGCGCAAACACGTTAGAGTTACTATGAAAAGCAAGGCCAAGGCGAAGTGCCTTAGAAATGGTATTTGGCTGTGCTGATCCATATCTAAACTAACCAAGTTGCCTAACTCTAGCTTATCTAAAAATATATTTCTACTAATATCTACAGTTCGTCGGTGGGCCTGACGTGATGCAGGTCCCCGCGCACTCGAGTTCCTGGGATGGTAAACCCTGAAGGTTAGGATTTAGGAGGGAGCAACACGAGAATAATTCAAATGTACTTACAGCTATTTCATTTCCGGTTCCTCTCTGCGAATCGATTTCCAGATTCTTCTCTCGGTCTGCAGCAGGTCCGTATGTTCAGGATATCCGGAACGGTGCTTGATAGCCACCCGGGTGACACGAGACGTGATTATCGATGTGTGATGTGTCCCGACGTCTCCCGCGGATATCCTACCGACTGCGCCAATTACGTTTACCACAGCCGGGAGAGTGGAAAGAAACCCGAAATGATTCTAAACTTTTAATTATTAAAGTTAATTATAGTTAATTATAATAGAAGTGTCTATTCCAAGTCGAGGTTGGATCATGGAATGGTTACAACTACTAACTACAACTAGTTAACCTACGAATGTCCATTCCAAGCCGATGTTAGGACATGGAATGGTTACAATAATTAAATAGACTAACTAAAACTAACTAGCCTACGAGAATCCATCCTACACGATGTAGGAATATGGAATGCCTCTTTCTTACGAGAGATGCTCTTAAATATTAGTTCGGCATTGATCGATTCCTTGACGTCATGGCTGGATCGGTTCCAAGGTAATTGCACAGTCAGCAACTTCCTATGTTTATGCTCCGTACGTTTCTGTGTCAGCGAAAGTCTAGCTACGTGCGTTGACTTCGCGGTAACTGCACTGTCATCAAGGTCTATGTATGTATATTGTCCGCAATGTCAGCAGATTCCTAGGCATACAAAAACATACTAAATGCACCTGAAAAGCCAAAACGCCCAGACAAAATGCACAAGAAAACTTCACAATCGTATCAACACACAGCACACGTTTTCAAACCTCCACCAAAAGTGTGTTCGAGCACAAGTAGTACGTGAAATGTGGATTTATTGTAAACTCGCTGGCGATTTTCACGGCGGAATAGCCTCAAATTGCTCCGCCACCGATGTAATAGCTTTCTGAGCTCTTGTTATTGCCCGTTTTGGATATTGTGCCCCTTGTTATTAAAACATACGCTTGTTTTATGCTGATCTCGGGAAGCAGCTGGTCCAGTTTGAATTTTAAGAGGGAAATAAAAATGCTGTTGTATAATTTGGTTGGAAATATTTCTTGCTCTATCTGAAAACCGCACTATTTTAAAATAATTTTTTGAAAAAATAAAAAATGCACCAAAATATTAAAACCAGTCTTACCCCATTGGTGCTGTGCTACCCAGTAACTGTTTTGATGAGGCAGTGGCCTATTAGACGATGTAAAATATTGGCATCTAGCTGCATCTTGTTACACTGGTAGGGTAGTCGACCCCAATACAGACGTTCACGACAACAAAGCAGAAAAACGATTTAAAATGAAAACGCCTCCTAGAGCTTAATCGTTCGTAACCTCACAAACAATCTGAATATGAATGAATAAATATGAAGAAGAAGTATGAGTGTGTAAATATTCTAAAATAGCTTTTGTTTTAAAGAGTGATTATGGAGTTTCTTATCCTTTCTTCTCCATAGCTCTTTCAATATTATGCTATACGTACATCTTCTACACTTGCTATTCTATGTAAAAGAGAGTCTTAACAATTTTACTTTATTTTTATTGCTAATTTTAATTATACTTGAATTCAGGTTGTACGTCTTGAAATTATTTAACTGTCACTATCTGGCAAGAGATGCTTATATACTTGCTCAGAATTATTTAATATTACTGTTTCGATTGTACACCTACGATTATGGCTGATAAATTAATGATATACTATCAAAATTGTAGGGGGCTTCGCACTAAACTGCATGTTCTATTTACGAATATTTTGACCAACTGCTACGATGTCATAATACTTACGGAGACTTGGTTAATCCCTGAAATATTCGAGTCTGAGTTTATTGATCATCGGTATTCCGTATATAGATATGATTGGGATCGCAAGGCTACTCAAAAGAAGGATGGTGGCGGCACCCTTATAGCGATGCTGAAGGGACAGGGATCTGTCACAACTGAGTCCACTATCTTATTAAACCAATACATTGAGCGCGTCGTTCTGCGTATCCCGAGCGCAACAAGAGGAAAGTACGATATCATATGTTCAGCATACATTCCACCAAAAGTACCCGAAAGTGTTTATGTTGCTTATTTGGAGCTTTTACAAGCAGTTGTTGAGAGTGAAAGTGTTCAAAATTTCTACTTGTTTGGTGATTACAATCGCCCTGACATTGATTGTTTAGTTACTGGAGATTTTATTTTCTACCATACAAGATTTAAATAGCAGAAACTCTCCAATTTGTAGACACATAAGAATCTTCATGTCCATTTTTTATGCCTACCAGTATTATAATATAAAAATTCGACCGGCAAGATTTTGGATTTGATGATCACCAATAATGAGTGTTCTGTTATGGTACCCACTGACACACAATTAAGCTCAGACCCTTATCACCCACCCTTATGTATATTGGCTTCTTTCAATTTGGATAACCGAGCCATGACACGTAAATCTACACAGAGGTACAATTACTATAAGGCGAATTACAAAGAAATTAATGGTGATTTGGACAAAGTTAGCTGGGGCGAATTATTGTAGGAGCAGTCTGCTGCAGATGCAGTTAATACATTTTATGAAGTTATTTTCAGAGTTATTAAAACTCATGTTCCCTTAACATTGGTCAAGTCCTCTAAGTACCCGGTCTGGTTTTCACCATCATTAATACAAATATTTAAAAATAAAACTAAGGCGTGGTGCAAATGGAAGTCGTATCAAAATCTATCAGATTACGAACAATTTTCACTATATAGGTCGAGATTTCATGCTGAATCTAAAACTTGTTATAACCAATACATAAAGTCTGTTGAGAATAGCATAAAAATTAACACCAAATATTTCTGGAGTTTTATATCTAACCGTAAGTCCATAGCTTCCATTCCTTCAACTATGCATTACCAGGGTCAGTCGTCCAACAATCCAGATGAAATCTGTAATCTATTTTAAACTTCTTCCATTCTGTCTATGAGCCTTCCACTCTCAACATTGTGCAGCAGCAGACCTTCGACGATGCTGAGAATAGTCGTCTCGTTAGCAATCTTGTGATCAGTATTGAACAAGTACACAGTGCTTTGAAATCCGTGGATTGTTCTAAAGGTCCAGGACCTGATGTCATCATCATCATCATCATCATTTCAGCCGAAAGACGTCCACTGCTGCACATAGGCCTCCCCCAGGCGTCGCCACATTGACCGATCCCGTGCGTCTCGCATCCAGCGCCTTCCCGCAACCTTAACCAGGTCATCAGTCCACCTAGTGGGAGGCCTTCCAACGTATCGTCTTTCGGTTCGCGGTCGCCATTCCAGAACCTTTCGGCCCCATCGGCCATCCGTTCTGCGAGCAATGTGCCCTGCCCACTGCCACTTAAGTTTGGCAATTCTTCGGGCTATGTCGGTAACTTTGGTTCTCCTGCGGATGTCATCATTTCTGACGAGATCACGCAAGGAAATTCCGAGCATAGCCCTCTCCATTGCCCTTTGGGTGACTTTGAGCTTTCTGATAAGGCCCATTGTGAGCGACCACGTCTCGGTCCCATAGGTGATCACTGGCAACACACACTGGTCATAGACTTTTGTCTTGAGACACTGCGGTAAATTGGACGAGAAGATACCACGCAACTTCCCGGTTTGTCGCCACTTTTCGGGATTATTCGTATTATACGAATAATCCCGAAAAGTGGCGACAAACCCCCGGACGACCCGAAGTCGTACCGGCCCATAACATTACTTCCATCTTTGGGAAAACTCCTGGAGCGCCTTATCGTTCCACGGTTGCTACCGGACGGACCAAAATTTCATAATAATCAATTCGGTTTCACTATTGGAAAATCTACCGTAGACGCGGCCCTTACTGTTAGGAAAATAGTTAATACATCTGAACATAAGTATGTAATTGGGATTTTTCTAGATATTTCTGGGGCTTTTGATAACGCATGGTGGCCAATGCTATTACTTAAAATGAAAAATCGAGGCTGCTATAGAAATATATACAATTTAGTTTACTCTTACTTTTTAAATGGTTCCGCGAAACTCAAACACGGCCATCATTCCATGTCGAAGTCTCTCACCATGGGATGTCCTCAGGGTTCGGTTATTGGTCCACCTTTATGGAATTTAGGCTTTGATGATTTCCTCGCGATTCCGCTTCCAAGCGGCTGTTCATTAACCGGTTACGCGGACGACGGTCTTCTGCTCATTCAATCAAGTACTCGAGCTGGACTCGAGAACTTGGCTGACACTTGCCTACGATTAATATCTCAGTGGGGCGATCGTAACCGCCTGACCTTTGCTCCGCATAAAACTTATCAGCTCATTTTGAAAGGTAATCTTAAATCGTGACCTACTATTAAATTTAATAACGTTCCGGTAAAAAGGAAGCAGTCCGTGTGCTATCTTGGTCTTGTGTTAGAAAGGAATTTTGCATTTATAGATCATATTAAAATCGTCGGTGAAAAAGCAAAAAAGAACTTCTATGCCTTAACGAGAATATCTAAATCTACGTGGGGTCTGTCTTTTTTGACTTTAAAGACTATTTATGGGGCTACTTACTTGGGTTGTATCTGCTATGGGGCGCCTGTTTGGGCTGATAGGGCCACAATAGGGGCGGTACGACGTAAATTACTTCAGAGTCAGCGTTTGGCTTTGATATTCTTATGCAAAGCATACAGGACGGTTAGTACTGAGGCCTTACCGGTACTTGCTGGCGTACTTCCGGTCGACCTTGAAGTGCAGCGACGTGCTGCAATGTACTATTCCGCAAAAAAGACCATGGACGCGGACTTTTTAACGCGGAGTGACCGTGCCAAAATCTCTAGATTATTTAAACCACATATTGACGTCTGGGAGGAACTTTTATCCGAATGGCAATGTAGGTGGGATAATTCCATCAAGGGCCGACACCTCCACCAATTCTTTCCATCCGTTCGCGTGCGGCTGGCCAGGACGTGGCTGGAGGTGGATCACTGTGTTGCCCAATTTCTCACAGGCCATGGTAACTTTAAAAGTAAATTATTTTCCTTCAAGCTTGTTGCCTCGCCATTATGTCAGTGTTCTACATCTGACTGTGAATATGTACAATCTGCACATCATATCTTATGGGAGTGTATTCTTTGGCAGAATGAACGCAATACTATGTTGAATAATGTACAGGCTGTATCAGGAGCTGTCTACTATACGGACCTTGTGGAAACTAGAACAAATTTCCGTGCGTTCAAGCGCTTTTGCCATACCTATTATTGGAATCAAATATAACAGCTCACAATGTTAGGACCCATTAATATTAATGCTAATTTTTATCCGTGGTGCTAGGCAACTGGGCTTATCCCAGTTGTAAACGACCCTTTGTGCCTATTGGTCTTGTTTGTTCTGTCTCCTGCTTGATATGGAGGGAAGTGGAAATTTGTATTTTTCTTACTCCTCCATTTTCTTTTCTGATTAATTTCGTTGCGGGATCCAAGACAGTTAAATTCATTCTCCGGGACTTCGTCGAGCTTCATTGCCTCGGCGCTTTTCTGGTGGTCGCCACTGTTGATTCTGGCTTTCAGGAGTTGCAGTGGTTTGGGAATAGTGCGGTGGGATTGTCCCAAAAAAAAAAAAAAAAACTTCCCGAACGCCGCCCAGCTGAGTCGGATTCGACGGTTGACCTCTTTCTCGAAATTGGACCTACCCAACTGGACCGTTTGTCCCAGGTAGACATAATCGTCTACAACTTCGAGAGTAGAGTCTCCGACCTTGATAGGAGTGGGTGTTACATGGGCATTCACCATGATCTTGGTTTTGTCCATGTTCATTTTAAGACCCACTCTTTCGGAAGCTCTACTGAGGTCATCGAGCATTTTACTGAGGCTCTCCATGGTCTCAGCCATGACCACTATGTCGTCGGCAAACCGAAGGTGAGTAATGTACTCGCCATTAACGTTGATGCCCAGCCCCCTCCAGTCCAGAACCTTGAAGACATCCTCCAGCGCAGCAGTGAACAGTTTCGGAGAAATGACGTCTCCCTGTCTCACGCCGCACTGGAGAAGGATTGGTTTCGAGGTCTGATTCTGAAGACGGACTGACATGGTGGCGTTTTTGTACAAACACTTCAACACCTCAATGTACCGGTAGTCGATCTGGCACCGTTGGAGAGACTGCAGTACAGCCCAAGTCTCTATCGAATCGAAGGCTTTCTCGTAGTCCACACACGCTAAACAGAGAGGCAGGTTATACTCTTCGGTCTTCTGTATAACCTGCCGCAGCGTATGTATGTGGTCTACGGTGCTAAAGCCTTTTCGGAATCTGGCTTGTTCGGGGGGCTGGAAATCGTCAAACCTGCGCGCGAGACGATTCGTGATGACTATTGAAAACAACTTGTAGACATGGCTAAGAAGTGAGATGGGCCTATAGTTCTTCAACCGGGCATTGTCGCCCTTCTTGAAGAAGAGTACCACCACACCCCTGCACCATGCCTGTGGCGTTTTGCCCTCGAGTATGACGGAATCAAACAGCTTCTGAAGGGCCCTAAGGACTGGTTTTCCACCCGCCTTCAGGAGTTCGGCCGTAATTCCGTCATCACCCGGCGCCTTGTTGTTTTTGAGCTGTTTCAGAGCCATCCTAATCTCGTACAGGCTGACGTCCGGGTTATCTTCGGTATAGTGTCGGGTCAATCTAGCTCTTGGGTCGTTTGCTAGAATCGCAACGGGCTTGCTGATCGAAGTGTACAACTGCCCATAGAATGTCTCGATCTCCCTGAGAAGCTCCGGTTTGGCGGATACGATCCTGCCATCGTCGGTCTTCAGTTTCGTGAGTTGGCTCTGCCCAATAGCCAGATCCCTTGAGAACACCTTGGAGCCTTTATTTCGCTCGATAGCGTCTTTAATACGCTCGGTATTGAAGCGGCGGAGGTCTTTTTTCAAGGATTTAGAGATCTGTCTATTGAGCTGCCGGTATTTGCACGCCTCATCTGAAGATTGCAGGATCATCTCACGCCTCTCCTTCATAAGCTTGAGGGTGTGATCAGAGAGCTTTTTGTTTCTATCTGTACGACGGGTCTTGAAAAACTTAGATCCGACCGTATGGACAGCTTCCACGAACCCGTTGCTATATTCATCCACGGAGCTCCCTAGGCACTCGAAGCGATTCTGGAGTTCGAGCTGAAAGCTCTCGGGGTTTTGGACTTGGATCTGTGCTGGCCGGAGCGTGGACTTCATCAGTCGAGACCTTTCAAGCTTAATATTAATGTTCAATGTGCCTCTTACCATGCGGTGATCGCTCCCGGTTTTTACCGAATTGATCACAGAGACATCATTGAACATTTGCTACTTGGTTGACATGATGAAGTCGATCTCATTTTTTGTTGCACCATCGGGGCTCTGCCAGGTCCACCTCCTGTGTTCACGCTTTTTGAAGAAGGAGTTCATCATATATATAGAGGCCCTCCTTCTCCATAAAACTGGCCAGTAGGTGACCCCGGTGGTTCCGTTGTCCAACTCCAAATTGCCCCACTTGCAGCTCATCCTCGTCTCGTTTGCCCAGTTTCGCGTTGAAGTCCCCCATGACAACGGTGAAGTGAGTTTTGAAACCATGCATGGCTCTGGAGATATCCTCATACATGGTCTCTACCTCATCGTCGGGGTGTGCCGAGGTTGAGGCGTAGACCTGTATGACCTTCAGCGAATATCTTGAGGATATTCTGAGTATAAGGTACGCCACCCTGGTCGACACACTCTCGATCTTCACCACGTTGTTCACAAGGGACTTGTGGACGATAAACCCCGACACCACCCTGGGACTGCCGGTCACCTTCTCGGAAATAGACAGGTTACCGGATTTGAGGATTATCGAGTCCTCCCCCTCTCTTCGGACTTCAGATAACCCTATAATACTCCATCGCAACCTGCTCAGTTCCTCCTCGAGTTCGGTGACCTTCTCGTCGGTCCGAAGTGTGCGCGTGTTGTACGTTGCCAGGTCCAGTCGTCGGTGATTGTTTGGGTAGCCGGATCTCGTCCGGAGATTCTTAGCACCCCTTGCCATGCCGTAGCCTCGACCGCTACCGTAGTCGAGGGTAGGCAAGCTGCCGGGTACCAGGGGCCATTTTTTATTTGTGCTATTCATTGGTGGGGTTTTGCCGTAATCGCCACGCTTGGCAGGCGGGTTGGCGATCGCAGTATGGTTGTTATAGAAGCACAGAGAACGCTGCTGCCCATTCTCTGGTTTGTCCCTTAGTCGCCACCATACGGACCTGATGTCATCCCGCCACTATTCCTTAAAAATACCGCTAATACTTTAAGTCTTTCTCTATTTATTATTTATAATAAGTGTTTGAGCCAAGGGACTTTTCCAGAAGTTTGGAAACGAGCCAATATCACCCCTATCCATAAATCCAGATTTATAGACAGGGGTGATATTGGCTCGTTTCCAAACTCAGTTTCGAGTCTTAGACCAGTCCAAGACTCGAAATTGAGAACTACCGTCCTATTTTCATTCTGCCGATCTTGTCAATGCTTTTCGAGGGGCTTGTCCACGATCAGCTTCATCCGATTATTGATGATCAGATTATTAAGCAAAAGCATGGGTTCGTCAAGAAAAGATCTACAACTACTAATTTGGTTGACTATACTGATTCTTTATTCAATAATTTAGACACACGTGTACAGGTGGACTCTATTTATACTGATTTTCGTAAAGCCTTTGACAAGGTCGATCATAAATTACTTTTGGGCAAAATAGCATTTATCGGTATTCGTGGCGATTTGTTCCGTTGGTTTACTTCCTATGTTACAAATAAAACGCAAAAAGTGGTGGTTAATGGTTTACATTCCAAATCCATAACTGTTTCATCGGGAGTGCCTCAAGGCTCGATTCTGGGTCCTTTGTTATTTATTATATTTATCAATGATATTGACATGTGCTTTCTTAATTCTGAATTACTCAGATGATCTTAAAGTCTTTAGACCTATCAAAACTATTCTTGACTGTCAACTGCTACAACAAGACCTCAATCGTCTTGCAGATTATTGCACTAAAAACAAACTCCAACTCAGCATTTTTAAATGTTGTTGTATTAGCTTCACTAAAAGTAAAAATATATTTAAATATCCCTATGCAATACACGGTGAACCTCTGGCAAGGGAGAGTTTGATCCGGGTCCTCGGAATATTACTTGACGATAAACTGCACTTAGACGCACATGTTAATAAAATTGTCAATAATGCTTATCGCATGTACGGCCTTATGATGAGATCATCCACGGAGTTTAAGCACCCTAGTACATATTTATATATCTATCGATCACTAGTTAGGTCTCAATTGGAATATGCGGTACCTGTGTGGAACCCCTTCTACTATAAATATATTGAGTGTATAGAAAGCATACGACGTAAATTTTTTAAGTCTATGCATTATCGATGCTTAAAAAGTGTTATCTCTCTTATAGTGAGTTACTTAAGAAATATAATCTGCTTTCTTTGAGTTCAAGGTGTACTTTTCTTGAAACTACATTTTTGTATGATGTATGCAATAACTCGTATGATTGTTCAGAAATTGGTAACAAGTTGTGTTGGGAATTATATTCCCAAAACTTGCCAGGGACGCGAAGTGCGCGCACGACCTGTATTCGCCACTACTTCCATTCGTACTAATGCCGGCTTGCGTGCTCCTTTTCGTCGCCTTACGAGCAATTTTAATAAGAATTTCTGCAGTTTGGATCTGTTTGCTTTACCGCGTGGAAAGTTTAGACTCGTGTTAATGTTAATGTTACTTAACATATTGAAAAACTAACGTTACAATGTTGTTCCACTTATGCGGCACTATTGATGGCTTTATGTTTTGTTATGTTGATACTTTACTATTAATATTCCTCTTTTTTATTTATTGTTTGCAAAGTTAATCTTAAAATTTACCAAATTGTCTCATTGTTATCTGTGGAGAACGTGGTTGATTTCACATTTGTATCATTTCTGTATCGTATATTTTTTGTAATTCTTAATGTGTAATTGTTTGTCTTCCCGAATAAATAAAATAAAAATAAAATAGCAAGCTACTTTTCCGAATGAACAGTAGAATCAATTATTATTAACAGGACATAAAAAAATTGACGTTCCAAACTACCGCTTAATGGCCTAATTGAATTAAAGAATTTGACTTTGTCTTTGAAAATCATAAACATTTCAAGAAACTTGATAGTGATATTTTTTTAAAGATTACTTGAAATACGTACAATAGAGTCGAGTTGGGTAAAATAAGTATTAATTAAAGAAAGACAATCCTATCTTTTGCTCCCCGCTATTGTCTATCGTCTTTTGTTTTAAAAAATAGTTTAGAAAAGTTAATTTTGTAGTATCTTGCTATTTTAAGTGCTCTTGTTATTTGACGAGATGTTACAAATTAAAAACAATATTTTCGAACGTCAGAGTTTAAGAGTATCATTGCACGGATTCTCATTGCAGAACTCAGGGGAACTGCAGTACGAAATGAAATATCAAATACTTCTTTTTAGGCTTACCACGGAAAATGCAAAATTTTACAAAACAGAAATGACTACGTGGGTCGAACTGAGTTTTGATCACAACTTGCCGGAATCGTGGTCTCGATAACTTTCCATTCATGCATTCATGACTATACCACAATGAAAATGACCTTCAGAGGTCTCTTGAACACAACAAACAATATACCTAATTATATTTAAAATGTTTTGCTTATTAATTATGTCCAGCCTTCCTGACAGGTCAAAATCAAAACCAATTTCAGAATGGAGTATCTTGTAAAAACCGCCAATTAAAAATACACCTAACTAATTAGAAAATAGGGCTGGTTTCCAGTTAGCAAAGGTAGTAAATTCAGGGGTTTTTACTAAAAATGATTTAGGGGGAAAAGTTTTCCAAGTGTAAACTTTAAATATTGTTTTGGAGGTAAACGCATGAGTGGAGTTAATGGGATTTGTGAAACTGACCTGTTCCGACCTGGTCAGTTGTTTGTAACGCCTTTGTTGAGTTTATATTGTTTATTGTGAACAATGAGATTTTAGCAATAGAGACGTCTTACTCATTATAAATAAATTAAAACATGGCGATATTTTACTTTAGCTACTTAGATAGGACCTACGGAACTTGGAACTTTATTTCTATCTCAGTAGGTTCAAAGATCACAGAGATATCAATAGGATCCCGTTGTCAGAAAGAGATAAACATACTGTTCAAACATGCGTTCTTGTTGCGGCCAGACCCAGGACGGACTGAGTTCACTCAAGCTGGTCAGCTTGTGTTTGTATTGCCACGCAGACGCAGACCGGTAAAACGTATCTACCTCAGTAAATATAAAACATCATTGATTGTGTGTGGTGATTATTAACTTTACCATAACTTATATTATAAAACTTAAACTTTTTTTGAATTTTTTGTTAAGCTGTCTGCCTCGTTGGCCTATATTAAGTGGTCACAAGTTCCTGGTGCCCTGGATCGGAGAAAGTATAATTAGGTTTTTTATCTGGAATTTTTGAGTAGCAGTCCTGAGTCCTGGAGTCCAGAACATGGCAAAAGGCTCGACCACTATTACGTGGGACTTAAAAACATAACTGACGAAATGTGGGTGTAATACATGTGCGCTTCTATCTAAACCCCTTAGGGGAAACAGGCGTGATGTTATGTTTGTATTATAATGTTTTAAGGTTGTTTAGTTTATTTGGTATTTTTTATTTAACCTTCGGCATAGAAGGTGGGGTTATTTTAACCCCAACACTTTTAAAATGTGTTGATAGCAAATAAGTTGATTGTCTCAGTAGCTGGAGTTTAAACATTGCTGAGTCGAATCACAGCGTCGTACTAAGCGTCCCAGAGATGTGTGTACGCGCCTGTTAAGGCGCTACCCCGAGCAAAACGCCGTGCTAGCCATTTTTCGTGCAGTTTTTAGGAGCTATCGGCTCGTTATTTAAAATGAAATATCAACTAATAAAAATAAATTAAATTTCTACATATTATTGATTCCAAAATTGTAGTTTTTTTTTTTTTAATGAACTATATGTTTCACTAATCTCCTTCCAACAAAACCATAAAAATGAGAAATAATGATTGTAAGCATGCATCTACTCGTAAAGTGTTCATTAATATTTTTTTGTACTAACACTAATGGATAGACAATTTCATAACGAACATTTAGTAAGTTTTATATTTTTCAAAAGACCAATATTCGATTTTATAAAGATTTTATTCTAAAATCTGGGCTTATTTACTACTGTAATTCATGCGCCACCAGTGCCGCTAGGCCAATAGGAATGCTCATATCTCATGCTGATTTTTTGGTCAGGGTACGGCCTTGAGGGATTCTGGGTTGTTTTAACCCCACGTTGTGTGGGACGTCGCCGTCGGTCGTCGTAAGGAAGTATGTGAAATGTTGCATGAAAAAGTTCCAGGACCACCACAAAAGTAATCAAGAAGGTCTTAGATGTTCCTTCTGTCCAAAAAACAAAGCTATGAAGTATTTTAACGGTGGTTTCAAATTTAATGCCGCGATATGTAAGGGACATGTAAATTTGATGTAGCAAAATTGTACTAAATATACACTAGATTTACATAACGAATAAAAGCGTTCAAATAAGCGCTGGTTAAGAGGCTAAAACAGACATTTAGAAACATTATAATATTTTGAATAATTGTATCCATTACACCACTGTGGTGTAATATGTAGTTTCCTGCACATCCTTCTCCAATGCAATCTACTGTGCTACTGAAAAATCATTGCATTTTCCAATTTCCCAGACAAAATTTTGCTGTAATGAGCATATTTTTGTTCTTACTCACAGTTCATGGTGGGTACATAAACATCGTGTTTTTCCTCTCTGAACACAAAACAACGGGAAAATGGGGTATAATAAAAACTGAAAAGATGCAATCATAGGCCGAGCATGTTTATTGGTAGATAAGCTGCCTTTTCCGTGATGTCCGTCCATTGGGGGTGAGCAGTGTGTGTAGTACATTAATATATTTACCAAGCATGTTGAGATACATAAATCTCGTATAGGTGCGCGGTCTTAAATGTATAGAGGGGAAGCAATCACTTTCTCGACTATTTATAGCTGAATACCAGTATTTTACATGCCTATCTGAGCTCCATATCCCAGTAACTGGGTAACAAAATACCCCATGGCAATAGTGGTTGTTAGACTTCGAGGTTTATAACTACCCGAAGCGACTGCCAAAGATGTACGAAAGGGGGAACAGTTGGACGTGCTTTTCAAGGCACGAAAGGATATCGATACCTTTTTTTAATTGGGACAATCCCACCGCACTGCTCCTAAACCACTGCAACTCCTGAAAGCCAGAATCAACAGTGGCGCCCACCAGAAAAGCGCCGAGGCAATGATGCTCGACGAAGTCCCGGTGAATGAATTTAACTGTCTTGGATCCCGCAACGAAATTAATCAGAAAATAATAAAGGAGGAGTAGGAAAACAAACCACTTCTCTCCATGTCAAGCAGGAGACAGAACAAAAAATACCAATAGGCACAAAGGATCGGGATCTCGATACCTATGTTGTGTATGTACCCATTCACAGATTAACTTTACTTAGATTTGACTAGCGTTACTTAGCTTTGAAGCTCCACCCTTACTATTATAAGTTTGTAGCCACGAAAAAGCTCGTGAATAAGTGAGAACAAGAAGAGAAAAATAAACCAACGGTTTTTAACCGTTGAACATCAATGCATCACCACTGCATTTAAATTACCTTCAAACATGATTAAACACACCATTATCCGACTCACGTAATTCAGGTTTATGCCGCCATAACACTAAACTACTAGGCCTAATAACTATCGAAGCACTATACTCGATCTAAAATTAATTAATTCGCCTGGATTTGAAAGGATTATCAGCCGATGTGTTAGGCTTAAGTTTATCTAAATTATATTTTGTGACTAATTTTTGGGTCTAGTTTAGCTGCCTATTATTGAGTGTGAATTAATTAAAATGGTGGTGATAAGGTTTTGTGTTTAATACTATTATAGTTCATCAGTTAGTGGCTCTTTGCTCGATTTATAACAACCTAAATAAGTTTTCACTGATAAGAGCACTTACGAATGTGGCAGGTTTTTTACCCGACTGCAGACTGTATTGTTTTCGTCGAGCATATGTATGTCCATTTCTATAGCACGCTCTACAGCCGATACGGATTGGCGGATTATGACATATGTGGTGTCGTTGTATTTATCTCAATTGTTCGAGCTTCATAGGCTTTATAATTTTTAAATATGGCGCCACCACAAAACACCTCTCCCTCATCAAAAAACATGAGGTTTAACAATATGGGTATCAAATGAAAGCTACTAAATAAACTTTTCCAAATATATATTATCATAACACTTATAAGTAACTATTTTCGCACGAACGAACGAACGAACGTTTTACTCTTTTCAGTTAATTAATTTTAGCAGTCGGATTTATTTTAATAACAATTTGTTTTATTATTTAAATCAAATATATATAGAAATGCATAGGCAGTACAGAATTAATAAGTCTCTCTTTATATATTCTTCCTCATTCGAATATGAAATACATAAAATATATAAAGAAATATTTTTCAAGTCCTTTAGAAGGAACTGCACTATTTCAAATTTACTTGAAGGAACTGCATTCGACTCGGTCGTCATGACAACCAAAAATAAGCCTAGACCCCTTGTATACCGGAACGCAGATTTACGTGAGACACAATGATTTTTTTTTAATTATTTCAGTTAATTACGGTATACAAGGGTTTAATGTTAAATTCTAACAAGTTGTTTTCTAATTGATTGTTCGAAGTGGGTTCGAGTTGTAAGATCAAAAATCAATCTTCCTAGCCTTTTCTCAACTACATTGGGGTCAGCTTCCAGTCTTAATGGATTCAGCTGAATACCGTGTTTTACATGGAGCGACTGCCTATCTGACCGCCACAACCCAGTAACTGGGTAACACGATATCCCTTGGCAAGACTGGTGCTTGCTATAACGACTGTCAAAGATCTTCAAATGACAGCCGGGCCAACGGCTTAGCGTGCTTTCCGAGGCACGGAGGACACACGGTACGTTGAAATGGTCGTCCATCCACGGATCCTCCTCCTCAAGCGTTGCTTAATTTTGATGATCGACCAGTGCGGCTGTCATTATTTAGCCACGAGCTCCTCTGGTTCAGGTTGTAGGCATAAAATATAGAGATTAGTGTTTTCGAATGAATCTTTCGCCATTCGACTACGGAGAAACCCTTTGATTATCATCAATAAATCCTACTACTATTATGTTTGTTACTCTTTCACGCAAAAACTACAGAACGGATTTTAATGAATATTTACAGAAATATAGCTTATACAACAGAATAACACATAAGTGATAATTTATGAAGATATTGCGAAATACCAATAAAGCCCTGCGAATCGAGCCGCGGGCGGCAGGTAGTAAAAAAAAATATAACCGTACATTTTAGTGTTTTAAGTGCAATAGAATATAGGGGCAGGAGCTGTAATAGTCTTACGTATAGGTACCTACTTCAAACTCTTTGCTGTGGCAAAACAAATGAACGTCATCTTAATCTGACTCATTCCAGACTCAACCCCACAACGCGACAGGAAAACGAGAAATCAGCAATTTACCTAAACGGTAACACTAATGTTGCCATTCCTAAAAAAAAAAAACAAAGCTAGAGGGGAGATTACAATCCCGCAATCTTGCTCAAAGCAGAGACAATGTTCCAGCTATAAAACGCGGTTTGAAAGAAAAACTGTTAAGAGAATCAGCAAATCCAAACGATAAACAGAAAAGAAACGTCTTAAAGATATTTATCGGTAAAATATTCGTCCCGCAAACCACTAGCTTGGGTGGCAAGCTCATAAAATCCGTAAAGTCGGGGATACACGAAGTTGTGTTTGTCTAGAATAGTGAAGTGTGCTGCTAGCGAAGCGAGGTTAGCGATACAAAGTGGTAAATATTGTAGTACTAAGCTTATGTTATGAGCCAGGCTTAATTGGAATGTGTTTATTTTTTATTTTGTATATATTTTTAGTGTTAATCACACGCCTTATTGTTTTTGCTGAGGTGCTGTATCTACTGGCAAAAAATCTATTATAAAAAGCATATAATTTGAATAAAAACATATTACAGTGAGACAATTATGTTCGATTAAGATTGTATGCACTTTTGTTTTGTAGAACATATTTTCTTTATTTTGCTTTATTTCAATTAACGATTTTTTTTACTCGTTTATGATCAGTTTTGCTTTCCTTTGATCTGATGAAGCTGACGCATAAAATTTTTGCAAAACTCCTTGAGTAGTTTTTTATTTGGGAAGGTGTGTTATTTTGGAATCATTCATCCTGTATTTCTACTTTTTTTTTCTTTTTCCTACCCTATCCAACAAAATTCTAAATTTCACTCAAAATATTGAAACGAAATCTCCACGGAACCTTCTACAAAAATCTTTCTAGATTTTCCTAACCGTGTTGACTTTCCTTTCATGTATCCCAAGCTCAAGAACGAATGCTATTGTTTCCCGTAGCGTTCTGCCACCGTGTACCGAAACTTTACATAATCAGATGGCATCGACAAACGCTTTTGAATAGCATTGGAAGGGTTGGCTATGACTGGAGTTTTGAATTTTTTTGCCGTTTGCGTAGTATTTGTTTTGTTAAGATAGATTCTTGGAGAATGAAGGTATGGGCTAATTGTTTTGGTAAATGTTGTGGTGGCCAAATACCAACACTACTGGTGAGCATTAGGTCCTGGGTTCGAATCCCGAGTGAGGCAAAGTGTTATTGGGTTTTCCCATCTGGAATTTCTCACCTGGATTTGTGGGTGGGAAAAATGGATGTATGATAGATGCCACTCTGCCCAAACTTAGCGTCGTACCTATCTTGTTTCTCGTTTGCCCAGGCGTAATGATATGTAATAAAGTATTGAATTTCCCGTAGCGTTCTGCCACCGTGTACCAAAACTTTGCATAATCAGCATCGGCAAACATTTTTGAAAAGCACTGGCAGAGTTGGCTATGACTAGAAGTTTAGTTTTTGTGTCGTTTCCGTAGGAATTGTTTTGTTAAGATAGATTATTGGGAGTGAAGGTATGGCTTATTGCATTGGTATTCTGAAAACAAAGAACAGTCGGTTAGCGCAATAACGAGACAATATTAGAGAAACACATCTGCTAGTGTATAAAGAAAAGGATAATAAACTCATATTATAAAATGTATTAAAACCCTTAAAACAACCTTTCGTATGAAAAAATATTTCGATTAAAAATGAAAGTTATATTTTACCACGAAATGGACTAACATAATAGCAAAAAAAAACAATTGAAATAGACGTAAAGTGGCGTAAATAAATTTTCAAGTACAACTGATACTTAAATAAAAATTATTATTACAGAGTTGCTACAAAAACCGACCTTAAAATATATCTAATTTCATTAGCCACCTAAAATCAAGTTAAAATCCAATTCGAAACCGAAGACCAGCTTAAAATTCATGAAGCCATAAATTGGGCAGCTATGTGAATCTCAATCTACCTGCTTAGTGCTTAAGTTAGAGCTTAGAACTTATGAACGGAATACGATATGCAAAGCTTATGAGTGCTACCAAGTTACTGTCCAAGTTGCTCCTAAGTTAAGTTAGGATCAAGTGATGTATGTCAATGGTGTTCGGTTTACGCAATTTTTTTGGTAAATTGGTTGGTGATATCGAGGTGTCGTACCGAAACTATTTTTTCAGTAGTTGTCATCATCACCCAGTGCTCTTGTGCTGCAGATGAAGTGATATTCTATTGGAGAAAGATTGATGAAATGCCAAAATTTAAGATTGACAATTCGGTAGTGCATGACGATCCCATTAAATTCTCAAGAACTTTTTGACAGTCGTTTTCGAATTCTAGGCCGTCGCAACACATAGTGTGATGGTGTTACATCTTCAGTTTGCCGATCTACGGTCTACACACAAGAACACGTCTATCCTAAGAGTTCGCCGGCTTATATAACCGGCTCATTGCCATTACAGATTGTTTATTCTGTGAGCTATCTTGACAACTTTAATTCTCTGTCGTATCATCTTATTCCGAATTCGATCCCTCAGAGAAATACTAAACATGATTTTAATAATTATTTAGATCTCTCCATTTATTAAATTAATCATCCTTTTATATCCCAAATCATTTAGAACGGCAGGTTTTATAATTTAAATGAAAAATTGTTGTGAATACTCAATGTACGGTCCGGTGGCCAACATTAATGAATTCATATAATTTCAACCCTTTTTGTTTGTTTCATCCGAATCCCAATAATGAATAGGATCCTGTAATGTGTATTGGATATTTAGGAACGTTTTAATTGATTGGAATTTTAGGAAATTAATTTGATTGATTTGGGCATAATTCAGTGGATGGGTGAATATTATAATTGCAGGAGCACGCTTGCTAGTTTTACCTAAAACAAGAACTAAGGCACAAAAATGCTTAATTTTAAAGGAGCACAAATCTATAATAAATTACCGTCATGTATAAGAAATCTACACTCTTTCAATGCATTCAAAACTCAACCTAGCCAGCACATAATTGCGGATCGATCACTTCTGGATTAATGAATGCATTGGATGGGTTTACTATACTCATCATCATCATTTCAGCTGAAAGACGTCCACTGCTGGACATAGGCCTCCCCCAAGCGTCGCCACATTAACTTATCCCGTGTGTCTCGTATCCAGCGCAGCGACGGGTAACTATTAACTTTTAATACTGATGACGAACTTTTTGTAATCTATATAATTATGTATGTTTTTAGGGTTCTGCACCCAAAGGGTAAAAACTGGATCCTTTACTCCACAGTCCGTCTGTTTGTCTGTCACCAGACTGTATAAGACAATACTGTTATTTTTAGACGTTTTTTGCGATAATGATATGGAAGCCTTCGTGCGCGAGTCCGATTCGCATTTGGCCGGTTTTATTTTTGTAATGTTCTCAAGTAAGTGACATATGGGCGTTTTGGCGGGAACGTGATGGCGTCTATGTTGCTTCTCTGTTTTATTTTCCCAAAATTGTGTTTAAATTATTATTAATAGTGTAAAAATGGTGGTGTTTTGTTCTAATACGAGTAATATTAGTGAACGTGCACGAGTGTGGGAAAGTGAAACACAGCGATATTACAGGTTACCGCAGATAGGTGCGACGCAATAATACAACAACGCGTTTTCATAAAAAAAACATTTCACGGGTTAGAATATGTTGTATGAAAAATTATAATATTAAAACAGTATTTTACATGAAATGACTGCCTATCTGGACTCCAAAAACCCAGTGGGTAACACGTTACCCCTTGTCAAGAAAAACCGATGTCAAATTTTCTGGCTTCTGACAACCCGTAACTAATATCAAACACCTACAGCTTAACGTGCCTTCTGCGGCACGGAGTAGTATCGGTACGTAATGGATGGTCACCCATCCAAGAACCAACCTCAGCAAGTGTTGCTTAACCTCAAAGATTGATTCTTGTGGCTGTTTTATTATTTCAGAGACAGTTCTATTTATTCACGAGGTCCTTTATTATCATTACTACATACTTTCCTTTATTCTCTTGAGTCCCAACATCAATTAAGTGACTTCAGACCCTGAATCTTACACAACTGCCATCAATTTCTGGCTTCAATTGATGTCAATGGTTGCAAATGACCATCTTGTTTTATTCAACCTTTTCTTCTGTCCCTTTCCAACAACCCAGTTCCAGTAGGAGTGAGGAAGACGGCGAAATGTCTCACCCCCATGTAAGGACTATACTGTACGTCTACGGTTCCCTCCAATTATCGCGAATTTACGACCATGGCGAATTGTTCTGAGGTGAATGTTTTGGGTTTAGAGTTACTAGAAGAGACAGTTTCTGGGCTTCATTATAATTTTCGGAATATTGGAGGTTGGGGAACAAGAAACCTTTCAAAATCTTTGAGTACATAGATTTTCAAATCTTGTGTTCATTAAACCTCTTCAAAAAGGTTTAATTATTTACCTAGTATACGTAGAAGAAAATAAGTTGTTTTTTTAATAATTTGCATCCATAAAAAGTGCATAGGTATGCACCCAGAACTGGAGAAGATTTCGAATAAAAAAGTGATTTATAACGGCCGTAAGCCGTCCACTGCTGAACATAGGATTTCCACCAAGCGTCCGCACATAGACCGATCCTGCTCGTTACGTATCATCAGTCAACCTTGTCATTAGTCATCAAGTCTTCTAGCGGCCTTCAAAACATCATCCACTAAACCTTGTCATCAGTCATCAGATCTTCCAGTCATAACGCTTTCCAACGCTGCGTGTTCCGGTACTCGGTCATCACTTCAAAACCTTTCGCCCTCATGAAGTATCCATTCTGGGAACAATGTGCTCTTTCCACTGCCACATCTTTTGGAAATTCTTCGGACTATTTCGCTAACTTTGGTTATCCTGCTCCTTCTAGTGCCATCTAAATCTACGTTAAATGCCACCACCAGGTACAAATTAAGGTCGTCGCGGTGTACGGCTTTATTTATTTACTTTAATTTAAGGATACGATACCATTATGAGCCCACTTGGGTTTTAAAAGGTCTGCCCGAGGTTTATGGGACTTATACTTGACCATAATTGGCGTGGTGTTTGCTAATAAATTGCCGATAAGTGGCAAAGATATAGACCGTATGGCTTATAGAGTTAATTAATCCCTTTAGTTTTGTTCTAGATCTTTATTATGATTATTACACCCTCAATTCAAAAATATGTAAGTTCCTGATTAAACGTGACCGTTCACTGTTTAATGGATATTCATTTATAATATCTTACTTAAATTAGGAATACCATCATCAGCAGTGGTGGTCCAGTGGTAACGGCCGCGACTTACAAGTTGTAGGTCGTGGGTTCGAATCCAGGCAGGCGCTTTACTTTATGTAAATTATTTCATCACCACTGCTCTCAAAATGGTGAAGGAAAACATCGTGAGTAAAATTTCAAAATTTAAAAAACCCCCCTACACATTTATCTTGTGAAAACATCCCGATTCAAACAGTAAAACGCCCATAACTTTTGAACGGCTGAACCGATTTTATTCAAACATAGCTAAGAACACTCTCGACACAATCACCTTTCAAACCAAAAAAATAATAATCATAATCGGTTCATCCATTGAGGCGCTATGATGCCACAGACAGACACACAGATACACAACACCCCTCTTTTTCCGTCGGGGGTTAAAAACCGGCAATTCCTAGAACCAAAAAAATCGAAGACTTTGACATCCACTAATCTGTACCGGGCCCACGAGGTGGATTACGACCCATTTCCTCTCGCAGAGGAGGACGAGGAAGCCTCTGTCCCAGCAGTGGGAAAATTAAAAGGCTGATGAAGATGATGATCATCATCGTTTCAGCCGAAAGACGTCCACTGCCGGACATACGCCTCCCCTTAGTGTCACCTCCTCGACCGGTCCTACCGTACAGTGCATGCAGGACTCCTCGTTGGTTAATGCCTCATTATATTTGAAATGCCTTACAGGGCAGGAAGTAAAGGACCAAAAGGTAGATCACAAGCTTGCTGGATCGACGAGATAGAAAAATAGCTGGCAGTGACTGGTTGGAAGCGGCGAACACCAGATAAAAAATGGAGGCAATTGGAGGCAGCCTAAACCCGTAAGACAGAAACATTTTTGTTTTTAAAATTATTATTTTTGTACTTTTTTTTTTGTTACTGTCTAGGAAATAATAAAGGCTTATAATAATGATAATTCTTCTCAGCCTCTGCGAGTTGGCTTCGTGCACTTTCCATGGATGTTTCAGACTACACATACACTCTAGTGTATGAAAATAGTAATTGTGCAATTAGTGGGTTGGTATTATCAATATGAAAGTCTATATCTATGTATGTTTTTTTTATTAATCACTTCCAAAGGCTGAACTAGTTTTGATCTAGTTTAGCACTCGTAGTCCAAAAATATCCTACGACATTCAACGAGCGTAACTTTCAATCGATGAAAGAATCGTAATCGAATCAGATTTTTCAGAGACAAGCAGACAATTTCACCTCCTTTTATTCGACTAAACATTTTCTTTAGGTTACCGTGTGTGTTGTTATAAGGATGCAATAAATGTTAAAGCAGGCCAAGCACCACAATATTGCATATAAGCTACATATAGTGTGGTCTTATTGCGGTGCTCTTAAAATCTGCATCAGTTTTGCATGAATTTCTATTTCCATACTGCTCTCATGCCGGAGGTTATGTACTTCGGTTGAACAGGGTTGGTAAAAAAAGATTTCTGCTCGCTACTTCATTTTCTAGTTGTAGCTTGTGATTTTGCGCTGGTGTAGAATAAAGTTGAGTTGCGTTAGAAGCACTTCCAATTTTATTAAAGTGCTCTATAGATTTTTAGACATAATTATGTTGGTTTTATTGTTAATTTTATTTTGTGTGGTTAAATAGTTTTACTGTGCTTTTGTGTCGTGTGTTTTCGTTAATTGTTTTACCATACAAATGGATTTAATACACCTTTACTACACATTTCTTTAGTCATAAATAATTCGAATCAAGAGGAAATTCTGTTTTTATTAGTAATTCTATTTCTGTTCTATACTGACTTTGTGGACTATGAGCCTTCAATCATACTTTTTTGAAGTACTCTTAGGATCATATTTCAAGTACAATTATTATTGAAGAATTTTCACTCGACAACGGAAGATACCCTCGATTAAAGTCAATCAATTTGCAGTTTCGAGATTTCAGAGTCAAAATTATGCTCATACTTATCAAAACAAAACAAAACAAAAATAGGGTTTCAGTTTTGTTTTGTGCTAAACAAAATATCTATCAAGAAATATGATAAAATGGAGGAAAATATTATTGTAATAATTCTAAGCATAGCTCAGTAAAAGTGACCCGTATACTCCCGGCATTTTCTATACGCAAATATTGCCGACAGGCATCCCTGCACTCCGAGATATTGAAACTCACGTATCTACTTAGATGACGTACGAGTATGGGAGGTTTTTATTCTTATATTGTTTGTTTCTAAGACCCTGTGCACGACTTCGGAGATCGGGTGATGCGACTTGCGACGCAATTTGCTTCAGGCAATACGACTTGGCAGTGGCGACGGCGACTTGTAGAAACTCGCCTGCCGCACCCGCTTTGATTGGAATCGTGGTGGAAGTGGACTGGAGTCGAAACCATACAGCTTAGAGCCTCGCTGGGTTACACGATGAGTAGCGTAGCACGAAAAGTGACAAATTAGTCATGCAGCGTGGCAGCAAGCGGCCAATGTTATACTAAAATCAATAGAGATTTACCTGCTAGGGCTATTTTACCTATTTTCACCGCTCTTCCCCTTTATGGAAGCAGCCACATCTCTTGAATAAAATTTAAGAAATTATTCGATTCACTCTGTCATCCATCTTAAATGTGGCCTTGGATGATTGAACAGCCCAGCATCCGCAAAATTTCTAGTATGAGCTTACTGGTGTTCCTATTTTCGGTTCACAGCATTGAAACGTTAAGCATTAAAATGGTATCCATATAACTGGTAAACTGTGAAGTGCCGTGCTCGACCGTTGCAGTGTGCGCCTGGAAATTGGCTTGCCTGAATACGGCGTTGCCCAAGAACTCATCTTCTCAGAGACAGTGGGATAAGCCGGTCTGCAAGTTGGTATGGAATAAACTCATAAATACTGACACCAATACTGCTTTACCTACTGGCTGCGGGTGAATGGAGTCGAGACTCTAGCTACAGGCTTTACCGTCACCAAACATAGGTACAATATCGAATGACACTACCTTCCGGATCGATACATGTATGCGCCTGGGTACTCCCAGCGGAGTTCCACATCGTTGTCATTGTAATGAAGCAGTCAATCGTCTCGGATACCATGGCCTATGCAGTAGGAGCGCTGATCGGATAGAACGGCACGGCAGCATTAATGAAATCATACGTCGGGCTATTGTCACCGTCGTCGTGATGCCAGCTGTTTAGAACCCAATGGCTTGTGTGTGTGGGAAGAGACCAGACGGACGACCATAATGCCTTGGAAGTTGGATTGGCCCTGTGGTGTGGGATGCAACATGTGTTGATACCCTTGCGCTATCCCATATTTCTAGTATGGCGGGCTGTGCTGGGGCAGCTACAGCTTCAGTCGCAAATATAAAAACCTCATTGGAAGTTATATGTTTGATCCGTTTGGTGTTCGGGTTTGTAACATTAGGTCCATGGGGTCCGAGTGCTCATCTAGTTTTTCGAGACATTAGCAAAAAGCTCATCGACTCTTCACGTGATCAGATGGCTGACGTTTTCTTCAGCCAGAAAATCAGCATTAGCATTCAACGTGGCAATGCTGCCATCGTTTTGGGCACGTATCCCATTGACATTTACGTGGACGAATTTTTTTGACGCGCAATGAGCCCTTTTCCCTGTCCCCTTTGTATACAGTTTGTTTTGTTATTAGTATTATGTTTTAGAATATTCAATTGTATTTATTACTAGCTTCTACCAGTGGCTTCGCCCGCGTAAAAAGTGTTTTCATATCCCAAAAGAACATTATACCGGGATGAAAAGGAGCCTATATGCTATTCCAGATTATAATCTATCTCTGTGCCAAATTACATCCAAATCCGTGCAGCCGGTCTGGCGTGATTGAAAAACATACTTCCACCCTTCCACACACACATCCATCCAAACTTTCACATTTATAATATTAGTAAGATAAAGTAAAATAAATATTTCTAAAACACTTCCTAGTCGGCAAAGTAAGCGACAAATTTGAGAGCGGATTCGAATAGTCGGCGCCCTAGTCTACTAGTCAGCCAATTCCATAGCCGGCCTATCTATGAAAACCATTCGTTGGTTCGCTAGGACTAAATGTGTCACCTAGCAAGCACCGTAGAACTAAGCACAGCTGTGTGGCTTCGACCTAAGAGACGCAACTACAAGATTCTACACTACTGTAGAATCTTGTAGTTGCTACTACCTACCGATGCTCTTAAGTGCTTGTGGACAAATTTCATTACATTTGGACTTGAAGAATTTTATTAACTTATAGTACTTACAACGCGAGATGTATGTAAATGCCTCGAATATTTTGGTTTACAGATGGAAATATTATGAATATATTATTAATTGGTTTAGCGATTAATGAAATTTTAAGAGATATAAATCTAAATAACTTAAAAGATTTTGTAAAAGAAATATTTTTACTAATGATGTTTAAACAGAAGTAAAGCCTAAAGGCAGCTACTGATGATAGACTAAAGTTTCTTGGATTTCTGAACAAAACTGCAATTGACTCGTATTTAAGTGTAAGTAGGTAATTAATTCGTTTCGTGTGATTTATAAGTATAGTTCGGATCCATTATTATGATGTTTGGTAAAATATAACTACGAATATAAATCGAATACGGGTGAATGCACAAATGACTTTATGATGTCTGCTTTTTAGGTACTTTATAGTGCTTTATTGAAACAGAAACACTTAAAAACGGCGAAGGATTTGTTTGAGAACTTCCAGGTTTAAAAAAAATATTTTTAGCGTTGTTAGTAATAGAGTTGACAAAACTCCTTACTGATTCAGATAAAATTCGATGACAGTAGACGCTCTAAATGCCAAAATTTAAGGGATTGACCACGTGGCACATTGTTTGATTGTAAAGTATCTGTATTAGAATGTCTATAGAAACAAGTAATTTTTTTTTTCATTCTACATAATTTATCTAATAGTAGACACATTTCTATCGATAATCTATTGAACACGTAATTATGATACGAAATCTTGCAAAAAAACACATAACTTTAGAAAGGCTGAACCGATTTCCATCAGACATAGCTAAGAATACTCTCGATAAAGTCACCTTTCAAACAAAAATAACTTAATCAAAATTGGTTAATCCGTTTAGGAGCTATGATGCCAAAGACAAATACACAAACACCAGGTACACACGTCAAACTTATAACGCTCTTCTTTTTCCGTCGGGGGTTAAAAATCACTTACGGAGGGTCAACTTTCAGATTGGTTGATCGTACTTATCTATCTTAATTCAGAATTACCACAAGCTCTACAAAACAGCTTCATAATACAATTTCAACAACTTTAAAGCCGCCATCATTTATCATTTATGCCAAACGCATGATGGCGTGATATGAAAACGATTTGCACTACAGCAACTGACAAAATTGCTCTGATCTGATTTACTGTTTAAGCATAGATCAAGTATGTGTTACTGGAATTCAGATGGGCAAAGCTTGCGGTATAAAATGTGTTAAAGAGATATAACGCAAAACAACTACTATGAACAACTATAAACAATTATGAACAACTATTAAATATGGGACCAACATTGAAAACCCTCTTTTCAGGTTTTGCGTTATTAATTAACTATATTAATTTTTTGGGTTTCTTTTGCACATGCTGAGATAGGAGCCTTTTTGGCATCGCACTAAGTTTTTTTTTTTTATTATTGTTTAATTTTATGCATATTTCTCGTGTCTCCTGTGCTGGTTACAAATAAATATTTTTTCTTTCTTTCCTTTCTTTTCTTTCTTTTCTTACTTTTCTTTATTTCTTTCTTTTCTTTCTTTTCTTTCTTTTCTTTCTTTTCTTCCTTTTCTTTCTTTTCTTCCTTTTCTTTCTTTTCTTTCTTTTCTTTCTTTTCTTTCTTTTCTTTCTTTTCTTTCTTTTCTTTCTTTTCTTTCTTTTCTTTCTTTTCTTTCTTTTCTTTCTTTTCTTTCTTTTCTTTCTTTTCTTTCTTTTCTTTCTTTTCTTTCTTTTCTTTCTTTTCTTTCTTTCTTTTCTTTCTTTTCTTTCTTTTCTTTCTTTTCTTTCTTTTCTTTCTTTTCTTTCTTTTCTTTCTTTCTTTTCTTTCTTTTCTTTCTTTTCTTTCTTTTCTTTCTTTTCTTTCTTTTCTTTCTTTTCTTTCTTTTCTTTCTTTCTTTTTTATAATTCTATTTAGTCCGTCAGAGAAATTATCAAATAATATTGAAGCCGTTTTTTTTGCTTTATCAAATAAATAAAAATATAAAAAGACATTTCTTTGTAATTTTTTATTTCATCGGCTTCAAAGATCAGGAGTGGAGACTAGTGACGTCACTTTGTCAGTATAAAGTCTTGCATCACACGATATTTCAACACACTGTAACGTCGTATTTTTTTGTTTACGTGGCAAAAGAAAAATTCCTGTCCAATATTTTTAGGAAATCTAACTGACGGACTAAATATATATTTTTTGTCAACATCTCTATTGCTGTTTAAGATCAAAAATTGTGTACTTGTAAACCAGGCAATGATACTGAGGAATGGCGAAAGATTTGAGTATAAAAATGAACGGCTTTATGAGTAGGCACGTTGGGGAAGATCAAAGAAACAACGGATGGACGTAAACCATGATAATTATCTAGAAAGGGTGAGTATACTGAGAGTTGATGACTAATAGAAAAGTATGGAAAAAAAGACATGCTGCGCTGACCCCAAAATATATTGGGATATGAGAAAGAGGGTAATGATGATGACGATCACCTCTTAAAATAATTTTCTTTTTTTAAATTTAATATCACATAAACGCCCAATGTGCATTTAAATGAACACGAGATGTAAACGTAAAACTGGCTTTAATTATGTTCTTTTCTTACCAAGAGTACCCAAAAAAACATTAGATTGAATCTTGATTGAGTTTTCCTACAAAAATCTAGTTGAATGTGCTTGGGCTGCAATCATGTTAAGTGATATTGTTAAATATTGTACATTGGGCTTTTAGCTCATCTTGTGAAATTTAACATTGGCCTTACGAGGTTCAACACCATAAGAACCATGTAGATCTGAGGTGGTCTAAGCAATTGACATTTACGCCCCAGATTTACTACTTGCAATTTGAGCGCAAGGTTGGCGGGTTCGTTTCCAGCACGGAAAAAATATTTGTATGATTTACAGATAGTTGTTCCGGCTCTGGGTGTTGTGTATGTGAGTTAATAATATTTGTAAACGCATCCACGATACAGGAAGAAATTCCTAGTGTGGAGTAAGAATAAACAAATAATAATAGTCGTACATTCAAAATAAAAAGGTTCAAATTAACGATTCAAGTCCATCTACTTTGTATTCAGCTACTAAAATTTAACCCTACCCAACCACGTCGCACACCGAATCTTCTAGTAATTTGGTGGCAAAGCCGCTAAAATGTAGCTACGTGTCCGAGCACACTATATCACTAATTGATACTAAAACTTAGATGGCACGATGGTAACGACATTTTAGCACCGTTAATGCACTTGCTGAGCAAATAGCTTGGACCTGTTTAGTAATTAATGGGGCGCTCGAGCCAAAATTAAGGGGGGAGGGTATAAACAGGGGATTGCTCTTTGGACTTTGCTGTGGAAATGACTACATACTTCTTTGCGAAGGTGCCGATTAGTGCAGTTAGTGTTAAATAAATTGTTTCGAATCTAGCAATTGGGAACATTTATGTTTTGGTTGCTAAGTGTTTGATTTTTCTAATGGAAAATCAATGTGGTAAATGGTTTCCTATGCCGCCAATAAAACGGAAAATTTTATCTTTAAATAAATTATTAATTGAAAATCTTTTTCGTATACTTCTCAGCAAACCTTTCATTTGATACCTATTTCGTGGGTCACATTGAACGTCAGAAAAAAATATGATGACATTTATAACGATTATATCTAATAGAAGAAACTGTAAATAGTGGTAAAGTCTAACATCATAAGTAATTTTTTCTACTCGAATTAATCGCATTAACAGCTCGCTTTCTTTCGCTTTCATCGATAATTTTTCAATTGTGTTGTCGACCGATTCGATTGGAGTGGAGGTTCCTACAAAATTACTTAGGCCTGGCTTCCATTTCTCGAGTACTATTTGCAGGCTTCTGAAGTAAAAGTGATCAAGTGCTAAACCGTGCCCGCAAAAGCCGCGTTGCCGCTTGCAAGCAACTCGCATGCAATTTAATTATATTACGGGGCAAGATCGAGCGATTGATCATATTGTACCTTGGTAGCCAGCACTGTACTGAAACTTAGAATATATGTTGTGTTTCTTCGCCCATAGGAAAAAATCTAAACCCTCGAATCAAAATGTCCTATCTCCAGTATCATGACAACTCTATGCCCGATCACAGTTCATTGGCAATTTGGGCATATAAATCAAATTTAGCCGAACTGACCACCGTGATGCGGCGTAATGCATCCGATGGAATTATCGTTGATAATGCTGTATCATTGGCTGCTGTTTAAACTGAATTTAGAAGGGAATAACGATGGTAATGTCGGGGTAGTAATATCATGATTGTGCTTATGTGGTCTTAGTTGAAAAAGACACACAAAACGCTTCAGCTTCAGTCTTTCTGTCTATTACATACCGAGAATCTTCCGTGCCTCCAAAAGCACTGTTAAACCGATTCCGGCTGTCACTGTCGGCTGACAGGAGTTTAGAGTTGTCAGAAGCCGGAAAGTATGACAATAGCCATGAGGTATTGTGTTATCTAGTAACCGGGTTGTTGAGGTCTGGTGTGCAGTCACTCCTTGTCAAACACTGGTATTTAGGTGAATTTAAGGTGAATTCGGTAAAAAATCTTTATTAGAAAGGAAACTTATAACCAAATATAATCTAAAACCAAATAATCTTAAAAATCCGATTACGATTCACTAACATTGAACCTCAACAGAACCTTCTTAACCTCTAAAAGCTATAAAAGTTTCAATTAATCAACCAATGCACACAATCCGTCTACATAAAGTAACACAAATAGTGCCCGTAGCAAAAAGTAGATACCATAATTTGCGAAACAAAATGCAGTGCGCGAGGAATGATTTATAGTTGGAAGCAACTTTATATTGTTTGTAACAATAAAAATTATACAGTAGCTATTTGATGGCTGGCGTTTTAAAATATAGACTGGTTTTTCTGTGGTTTATTATGAGAGAATGTGTTTTAACCCGAGTCTTTTGAAGCACAACAGGCTGCTTCTTCTACTCATGTTAGTAACATTCTGTTCTTGAGCTGGTCTTGCGTACTACGGGGTCTCAAGTTATTTTGCATTTCGATAATTTATTATATGTAAGATCAATTCCATAGTAAAGCCTTCAATTGAACACAAATTCAAACACCGGGCTGCTGAAAAATTGCACATAAAAAGTATTATTTATAAAAATCCCATTCCGGGCATCAAACTTAAGACCCCATTCTCATCCGTAGCATTTGATTAGACCAACTATAGAACCAAGGCAAAGACATGCATTAATTATGTAATATATCAGTAGTGCACGACAATCCTATTTTTTTTTTTAATTTCGGAAATCTTTATTTATTTATTTATTAACACACACTTTTTGTCACAAATATCAGTGCAGTGGTTGTACTAGGAAGTATCACAAGAGCCAGATTATAGCTAATAGAATATTACCTTGTCTCAACGTACATGCAATCTTCAACAACACCTTTAAAAATCGCATCGCATCTTCAGTAAAGCCTCAAAAACCCATCTCGCACCACGACCGACGATTCCTCAAACACATTCCATCCATATGTAAGTGGACGTAGCAAGCGATTACTCTTCCCATCTGAGACCACCTTGCCAAGCTAGCAAGCCATTCGTTGCAAGTCGTGCCTGACATTTGTCACTGACTGCTGGCTATGTTGGTGATATTTATCTTTATATTCAACAAATCTGTGTATGTTTTCATTGTTGTGGGTGCTTACAAAATGATAATTTGAAAATGTTCAAGACGGAAAAGTTAATTCTTAGCGTGCCGATGGTTGATGTGGAACAAGCCACCCATACTATTTCTACCCACTGCAATTTATGGAAGCAAGAATAAACGGTGGCGATACAAGAAAAGTATCATGATAATGAAGCTCGACAGAGAAACGATTTATTTATATATACTTTATTGTACACCAGAATATACAAGAAAAAAAAACTTACAATGGGCGGCTTATTACATACCACGATCTCTTCCAGGCAACTTGGAATGGACAGTGATTCAAATTTATTAAGATTTCGCAACGAAATTAATCTGAAAACAACATCATCATCCCACCAAACCAAGCAGAAAGAAAAAAATATCAAAACTGTAATAGAGATCTTTTATCAAATGCAAGTAAACCCAGACTGTTGAATAAAATATAATACCTCATTTAATTTCTGTGTAATTTTTGTGCCAATAACTCAACATAATGTAGGGAACAGCTGATTTCTGAAAATCTTTCGATAGTGATAAAAAAATCAGGCAATAAATAAAATAAAGAAGGTGCCCTCTTTTTCTCAACACTGAGAAAACACCACTAAATAACTCAGGATACCGCAACAAACTTTAATAAACATAGGTCGGACAGCGGGTGTCGTCGACGTCAATTGATTTATATCTGACGAGCCAACTCTCTGATCTTTGTGCCGCGTTCGACAGCATTGACAGATGCTCTACAAGTACAGATTAGGGCTGCCTCAAAAAATATTTGCTTCGAAGATTATTTTCTGCACTACTAATGTCTACTGAGATTCCAGACAAAGTGTCATTCTATCAGCGATGGCGATGGTCGAAATGCCAAAATGTAATGGATTGATCACGTGACATTTTGATAACGCTTGGCCTACCTTCTTCTTCTGCCTCTTCTTATCCCATGTTACTTGGGTTCGGCGCAACACGTTTTCTTCATCCATACCGACCTGTCCCCGTCACGCTATCACTGACTCTCTTTTCTTTCATGTCACTCCTCACAAAGTCAATCCATCAATTCTTTGGCCTTCCCATCCCCCTCGAGCCATCAACCTTTATATTCATAACTCTTTTAGGAACATGCATTTCGTGCATCCTCATCATAGGACCATACCAGGACAAACAGTTTTCTTTCAGTTTTTCTGTCACTGGCGCCACTTTAAAACTTCCTCTAATATACTCATTTCTCACCTTGTCCAGTCTCCTTACTCCGCACATCCATCTCATCATTCTCATATCTGCTAAATGCAATCTCTTTCCATCCATATATTTAACGGCCCAAAATTCTGATCCACAAAGTACAACAGGTCAAATTGAGGGGCATCCGTGAGTCGCAAGTTGTTCCACTGACCTGTCACCATCATTTTCATCTATTCGTAACGCTTGGCCTACCATTAACATTTTTTTTGCCTGTTTTTATTTCGACGCTTTCGCTGATATAATAAAGAAAAAGCTTGTGAATGGTTACTGTGAAAAGTGATATAAAAGAAAAGGGAGTCAGTTATAATAGTACAGTTAATAGGACGGAATGGATGAAGAAAATATTGCACTGACTCCAACTAACATGGGAAAAGAGCAGGAAGATCATGATGATGATTACTTATCTACTGAGTATAGTTTATTATCTCGATGGTAACGATCAAGTGCGAATGCCAAGTGTGTGGTCCTACGATTCCCAGGTCAGGCAAGGTGTTATTGCGTTTTACATTAAGAATTTCTTAGAAGCAGCCCGGAGTTTGGTAGTTGTCTGTAGGTTAGTGTTAGCCATGCTGGCAGTTGATAGTGTGTCATGCTCTCTCTGATGGTGGCACATGACGTATTGGATCATTCGGTTCCCTTCATGATGGTTAAACTGAATGGTGCCGATCCATGGGTCATGTTCGTGAACGGGCGCCATCAGTTGTGATTGGTCATAACTAAGCTGTCTCGGCTTGTTTTTAATTACCTATTGGCTGTATTTTTTAATTGTTTTATTTTTACTCTAGATGCTTTTACGTGCACGTCTTTTACATCGTTCTCACATAAATGTATTTTCCCAACAAGAATGATGTAACGCAAAACATTTTTTTTAAAGAATTATTGTGGAGTCCGTTCTTCTCCATAACAAGCTACTTTTCCGAATGGACGGTAGAATCAATCATTATTACTTTTAAAATTAAATTTTTGACGTCCAAAAGTGCCGCTTTACGGCCTAATTGAATAAAGCAATTTTGATTGATTTTGATTTTTGTCTCGGTAAGCACGTTCCTTTGGTCCTGTGCCTGATCTTGCTGCGGTCGTGTAGGATCGCCGTCCCAAAGGGCTAAAGGAGTGAAGGAAAAGGGTGTCATGGTCATGTTATTCGATCTGGAGGACTATAAATACTATCTTTACTTTATAGAACTAACCTAAAATGTATGATCCTCCAACCAATATCTACTGGTTACTCAAAAGTACCGCAGGCCAGCCCTACTCGTAGGTGCGTGTAAACGAAGCACGCACTGTTGGCCGTTGCTTATCGGTCGCGCGCCAACTTCATGTTTTATGGACCAGCCCCGTTGGCACTATATGTATCGTAGTTTTTTTGGCTATGGGGATGATCATGTGGAAGTCTTATGATGGTCGAAGCTTGTCAAGGAGCTGTTCAGTTGCAGTCTTTTTAAAATACTACAGTGATGATCTACTGGGTTGAGGAACTTCTGGCCAAAGGACTTTCAGAATAAAACAAATATAATAGGGCTTTTAAATAGAATTAAAGCACCACAATGGCATATGAGCAGTTTGAAAGCTACATCAGCATCGTACAGGTAGACATGATAGATTTATTTGTATAACTTAATATTAAAAAAAAATATTGAAAAAAAAATCCCCACCATTTTTTGTCTCTGCTTCACCTAAAGGTTGACTAGTAGAAAATAGGCATTTTGTAGAGGCATTTTGTCAATATACTTAATTTTTCTACCTCGGTACATAATATGTGCATAAAACGATAAATACATTTATTAAGACATACAAAACTTTAAAATTCTGCAGAAACAAAAACGTTTCCAAGTTATAGCACTCTCTTCAATACATCAAGGATTAAAATAATCAATTTATCTTCTCTAAATCGAAGTGAATTTAAGAGTAAGTATTCAAGATATAAAATGGAAGGTTTTTCTAACTGGAAGCGCTATAAAATTCCCCTTACCGTATCGGGAACACCCGCTGACGTGATATAGGAGGCCCCACATTTCCACTTTCAAGAAAGGAATTTAAAACCGATTCCTAACGTTTTCTTTGTTAAGAGTTCAGTTTTTATTTGTCGAAGAGAATATGTAAGGAATTAAAAGAGGATTAAGAGATCATATTGAGCGTTAAAGAAGATCAAATAAATGATAGAAAGATTGTGTGAAAGAAGTTATGACTAGAAAACCTACCATCACCCACCCACGGTGATGGTATATATAGCTGTTTGGAAAAATAAGACAATTATGCTGTGGCGACCGCAAATAAATTGAGACAATGGTAGGAGGACGATGATTTCTAGTATTTTTGGCTTTTTAACTCTGCTCGCGAAGGCTGAAGCTATGGAAACAAGAGATTATTCAGTAATATAATCGGTAGTAGGACTGAGCATAACTTAGAATAAAAAATCCACCGGTGCTAGAAGCGTATCGGAAAACTATTAAGCCACTATGACTTCAATGAAAAAAATATTAAAATGTCAAATATATGTATTCAACTAGGACAATAACCGGCACTTTTAAACGTCAAACAAAAAATTAAATTTACAAGTAATAAAAGTTGATTCTACCGTACATTCGGAAAAGTATCTTGTTATGGAGAAGAATGCACAAGAAACTCCATACTTACTCTTTTTAAAAATATATATATATTTACATAAGTATATACATTTATAAATTCATATATGTGAGCACTATTGCACCCAGAATATCACTACACACTATACTACGTACAGTTATAAAGTATTAGAAGCATTAACAGGTAAATTCATTAATTTGATAAATAGGAACATGGTTATGAATATTTAAATGAATGATAAATGATTTTATTTCTGTAAGTTGGTTTGTACAAACACTTTTACATGTTGATCATATTTTTTTAAACTAGATGAGGTCGGCGTTTCCTATCTGACTACTCTGAGAAGAAAGGCCGAAACAAACTCAGAGGTCACAGTCTCTTTTAAAGTCCAGACAAAATCTTGGTTAGATCATGTGAAGACCATGTAGACTGATGTCTGAAATGGTATTTTGAGGAAAGAAGCAGCCAGATTGAGTGGACCTGTCCAGTCAGTGCACGCATTTGTCAATAACCGAGCAGCTCAACTCAGAATTTAAGGAGCTCAACGATTCGACGAACAATACCAAAGAAAGGACATTCGGCGGGCTTATTACGTAAGGAACAGCAAGTAGCAATAATTGTACAATTATTGCGCGATTAATTTAGTGACCTGGCTACTGAGGCTTTTGAAGCCAAGTCTTTTTTTTTAACAGTCACTTTTAACAGAAGTTATTTTAACTGTCTGATGATTTATAAAATGTATCATTTGATGAATTAACCAGCTTATGAAAGAGCAACACTTCGTGGAGGCAATTTTTTTACAATAGTCAATTTGATTACTATTTAACTCCAATATTCCGGTAAATTAATATTCGCAGATGTAAAGTATTTGTGTAAAGTAAATATGGCAGTGAAAATTGGATATTTTCTTTATATTTACATAATATAATAATTAATTTGAAAAACTGGATGACTAAAATTTCCATGTGTAAAATTGATTAAAATTTCTTCGAATTGTCGATTGTTATAAGAAATCGAATCGATAATGCATTAGGACATCACTTAATAGACTACACTATCTCGTATTTGAGCTATGAAACGTAAAATTGATTTTCTAATTTAATTTAGACATTGGCAGAATAGTCGACATCAGTGATTGCCATATAAAAAAAGAATATAATAGAAGATACTCATTGCGGACTTATCACAATCTTATGTGTTTGTAAGTATTTAGTAGGTAAACATATAAGCTTCGCTGAGGTAGCCAACACTACAGTATATAAAAATCCTCCACTTTACCGTGATCACTTCTGTTTCAATGATTCAACAAATAGTCCAGTTGCGTAGATATTAGAGACACGAAACAACACCAAATTTGTCATTACAATATTCTCTAAGAATTTGTTATTTCAATATTTACTTTTATATTATTATTCTTATTTGCGGATAATTAAAGTAGCCACAAAATAACACACGAAAAAAGCCGCCAAATACTCAAAAACTTCTGTACCTACTCAGCCATCAGCGAGCGATTGGCAATCGACCAACAACAAGGGAAAAAGTTATCGCAATTTGACAGCCTCATTTGCTCGCCGATCGCTGTCGCTCTGCTGTCAAAAAGCATACGTAATACGAAATGATCGCGATCACCTTGCGATAAATGCACATTTCAGTTAGCAGATTTTTATTGTTAGCAGTGCTGTTGTATAATTATTATGGTGTGGCTATAGCTCATATATAATGCGGATTCGGGATTGAAGAGCAATTAATTCGCAAAAATAAGCCTTCCAATTTTTTGACGTAAAGCGATAATCGCGCGATGATTGTACAATCTCTGCGCAAATATTGCTAATTGCTGTTTCATACGTAATAAGCCTGCCGGTAGGCCGCATAAACTACTCAAACTGCCAGACCATGATTAAAAACTAAGATACATTTAAATTAAAACAAAACAAAAAATGATCCACATAGTCTTCACATTCACAATAATTAAAATAAAATAATATCATACTTTAAAAAGTAAATATTCTTGTCATTGTAAGAAAACAAAAAAAATATTGTAATAACAAAATTCACGGTGCAAAATATAATAAAAAACCAAATTAATTGGAGCAGCTCAATCCCAAGCCTTTTTGTCCTCAAGGTAATCTTTAATTGTATAAAACGCTTTATCTACTCTCATATCGTAATATTCGAATTATAAAATTCAAAACGAGTTTATATTGGCATACTTTATAAACACAATACCGAAATTTAAAAATAGAATCTTATTATAACACTATTTCTCTAACAAAATAATGCTATAAAACAATTTTTTTTCTATTACGATACAGGACAAATCCAAGAAGTTAATCACTAAGGAGTTTCCATCAATTTTTTTTTTGTAATGCCATTTTATAGTTCCTATTATAAAAAGATTTGATTCCAATTTTAAATTGTCTATGACAATGCCCGCTTTAGACATAGCACGCACTGTGATTTTTATTCGCGCGAATTTTGTTTCCTTCTACCTGTTCATAGAGCTCAAAATATTCGAACGAATAAAATTCGCGCCGTGGTGCGGTGGATTCTGTGGCAAAACACGGATTTCTTGCGGAATTATTGCCGCACGATTTCGTTACCGATGCGAACAACTTCATACAATTACATAGGTCGCAGAATGGGCGGAAAAAAATCGCGCGAATAAAGATCGCAGTGCGTGATAAGCCTTAGCGCATGCGCGGTTAATGCGGTGATGTGCTGGGTTTTGGCGCCAGTCATACGTTTTGCAAGTTTTGCTGTACTGAATTTCATGAGTTTTTTAAATTATTGTGTGTGAAATGTCTGATATCAGTGAATTTGAAGAGAATTTGACTCCGCCCGATATTTTAGATGCGGCGAAGGAAATTACTCTTAATTTATTACCAGCAAAGTCGAGAAAAGTATATGACAAATGCTATCACGATTTTATGGCATGGAAAATGCAAAAAGAGGTATTTAGTAGGTTCAATCCCAATTTATGAGTGTAGATAAAGTAGTGTATGAAACTGCACATAACTAGGTATTAAAACATTCGTGTGAAAGCTATTAAAAACCTCGCCTACGGCTCGGTTTTTAAACACACACTCATGTTTTAATACCCCTCATTATGCAACAGTTTCATAAACTACTATTCTGGCACAACTTACGTTTAATGAAAGATTTGAATTTATTATTCAGCATCAATTAACAAAATTGGTAATTTACTAATGAGTTTAACTTTAAAATCTGCCAAGCGACTTGTAGTTTTGGGGTTAACAGTGATATCCTTTTCCACTTTGTTGTTTTGGTTTAGTATAGTAATCCTTTGCCCGCAATGATCAGAATCTAGTAAATTTATAATTTCTTTGTGGACTGGTATAACATTAGTATAAATATTATCTAAGCATGTAGCACCAGTAGGGGTTATTCTTGTGGGATCCAAAAAATAGGTTTACAAGATTGTAGGACTGAAACAGACTTATTAGTTTACTACAAGAACCTGAGTTTTCTAATAAATTAACATTAAAATCACCACAAGTGATAATGGATTTATTCGAGTTACAAATCTTGTGTAACACTTCATCCATTACCTTTTCAAAGCAGTCATACAATTCTGAAGGGGGTCTGTATACGCTTAATACAATAAACTGCTCCAATTCTATAGAAGCTATTTCAACTGTCCGCTCAACAGATAGGCTCACAATATCTTTACGGTCTTTAAATTTAAGCTGGTTACTTACTAAAATCAATGAGCCACCACGTATAGCATTAACTCTGCTGAATGAACTACCAACCTGGTGATTATTAAAATTGAACAATAACTGGTGGCTTTTAAGCCAATGTTCTGTTATACAAAGAATATCAATACTGTTAAAATTCATAAATAATTTAACTTCTAAATCTTTGTTCATAAATCCTTGAATATTTTGATGCACCAGGTTAATACTATTTACCGAATTTAAACATTTATTTGATTTTATTTTGCAATTTTTATCCTGTATGCTTTTGCAAAAGTTAAATAGCAATAATTTAAATTTAACAAATTCCAATCTTCTAATTAATATATTGAACTTAATGCTATTTTAATGTTATTGAATATCTAAATGACAATTTTTTAATTTAATAAACTAGAATCTACTAAATAAATAAATACTTAATCAAATAAAAGACGTCTTCCTCTATCCTACTTTTGCAGTGCCCGACAGGATCCACAATGGTCTAAATATGTAACCTACCATCTAAGTTCACATGTGGAAGCAATAAATGTATTTAGTATTGAGTACTTACAAATATTGCAAACATACGTAAAATACCTAATTCAACAACAACGGAACAGTGTGTGAGTCAATTTCTTAAAAAATATGAATACAATAACTATGATTTTGTCTACACTAAAGATTTGCCCTATGGAGCAGGACCAGCATGTTTCCAAAATACATTTTTTACTTAATACACCCCATTCATTAACTAACTCCATAACAAACAAAACATCTTTCAAAGAACAACAATACAAAGTAACAGCAATTCTTTTAAAAGAATATTGCGGAAATATCGCGCAAAGTTTCAGCGGTATAAATATTTATAGACCGCCCCGATTCATAACGACTATTGTTTATTGGCTAGATAAGGGCGGAAGGTGATATAGCGGGAATGGACTGTGATAGCACTGAAAACAATATTTGGGACTTACGCACTTTTTCTTACTAGCAACAAAATAGCTATAGTTAGCTATTTGCAAATTAGTTTTGTGTATTTTTATGTTTTTTTTTTTAAGTAACTAAAGTCTGGTAAAAATTTAAAAACGTTTTCGGTTTTATGCGGAAAAGTTTTGTAACAATTTATGCAAACTATAAGAAACTAGCTTTTGCCCGCGACTTCGTTCGCGTGGAATAGTGACTTCCGGCAGATTTTTGGTTTTACCCACATAGTTCCCGATCTCGCGGGATCTCTTCAAAAATGAAACGTGGAAGATATTCTAGGGAACTAACGGGCTTGAGTCTGTTCTTGAGACTCTTGACTTCTTGCAACTCTTTTAGCTCGAGCTCCGCTGGAACTACGTGCAAAATTGGACTTGCGTTTTCTCGTCATTGAAAAAAGTAGTTAAAAAAAGAACTTAAACTAAAGAAATATTACAATCTTCCCGAACTTAAATTGAAAACTAACTGAAAACAAAAGAATTAAAAAAAAATACGTATTACGAACTTGATAAAAATTTAAAAGAAATTATATTACAACCTATTCTCTTAATAACCAAGCATAAAACTAAATAATTTAAAAGTAACGATCTAAATAATTTAAAAATTAAAACGAATTTAGACATACAATTTTAGTATCTACTAATAATCGAGATCAAACTAAACTTACATTATACAACAACCATACAACCCAACAAATAAACCTTTTAATCGACAAACAAATACAAACGGGACCAAATTTGAAAACAACCACCAGACAACCCAACAAATAAACCTTTTAATCTACTAATACAACGGAGCCAATTTTAAATTTACGAAACGATCAATCCACAATTCCACGATAGTACCGAAGCGCTCGGCCGATACCCAACCAAATGCGTGTAACGAAACCATAGCGCGATCTATTTCGATCCCAACGCCATCTATTGAGCATAGTGACAACTCGGATTATTTATCTATACTCCGTTCGGGCATTTTCTTTATACTAAAAGTTTTATTATATTGATATTATTTTTTCATACCTTTTTACTATTTATTTACTTTTTTCCGATGAATTAAAACAATAACATGAACCGAACTCGTGTAACGATCGACACCATTGCGCGATCACCAACTCGACATATAGTACTAATAGAATTATCTATACTCCGTTAGAGCATTTTCTTTGTACTAAAAGTTGTATTATATTATATTTTCATACCTTTTTACTATTTATTTACATTTTTCCGATGAATTTTCAGTACTGAATTGATACCGACTCTTGACCAATAGATGGCGCTGTATGTCCGGAATAAATTTTATTTTATTTTTTGTAATAAAAACTATCCTATGTCCATTCTCAAGTTCCAAACTATGTCTGTACCAAATTTCACACAAATCGGTTCAGTAGTTTAGGCGTGAAGCAAAGACAGACAGACAGACAGAAAGACAGACAGACAGACAGACAGAGTTACTTTCGCATTTATAATATTATAGTTTGGATTAAATTGTAGTATAATAATACAAAACATATTTTTGTTGTCACTAAAAAAAAGTTCAAGAGTCCCAATTATTATTTTCAATGCGTAGTACCTGCGTATTGAATGTCGAAATATATTGCCTGAATAATATAGTAGAGATCGAAAATTGTAGTCGTCAGTGATATTGTTGTGTGCCAGGTTTTATGCAGCATAACTAAGGTATACAATTTTGACGTTTTGTTGTGTTAAGGCATGCATTTTACTCTGTGCAATTTTCTACACCACAGAAAAATCAACCTGCCTAAGGTAGAATGATTGATTTTTCTGTGGTGAAGCCACTGCTTATTCCCAACATATATAAAATATTTAAAATATTTTTATCAGCAACGATTTGTGATAAATTCAATTAGAAAGAAAAGTCAGATTTGGCATCCATAGCCATAGAAGACGGAGTTTTTGCATGTGGGATATATAGGCATATTTATATAAAATTGTTATTATTATCTTGTTTTCTTTTCAATCAATTTTGATTCTGTTTTCACTGCAAGTATTCTATTATTGTATATTTATTGATAAATTAAAACTCACACATTAAACAAACATAAACTCTACGCCTCATACTCCTTCTTCTGGCACCCTAGGCAGAAACTACAGAACGCCACCTGCTACTGCTATCCTTATATACTTTCTTTGCTTCACTCATATTCATACACGCACGCCGATAAGGTTTGTCTTTCTAGGGCTACCCTCCCGGCGTCTCCATTCACGTCAGCCTTGTATAAAAATACCTCTTGAGTATCCCTTCCTTCACCCTCTCAACGTGGCCAAACCTTCTTGGCATACTCTTTTCATTTTTTGTCACTACATCTTCTTTTAAACCACAACGTTTTCTTATTACATCATTTCTCAATCAAATCATTTAAAATTACACTACGATACTTCGCAATGAGCTCATTTCTACTGCATTGATTCTACTTTCATGTATTTTTCTGCGATACCCAGCCTTCACTTCCATACATAAGTGTAGGCACCAGCACGCTATTTATAATAGCGATTCGAGCCTCTTTAGACATCGATTGGTTGGTTTGTAACTAGTCACATGCAGAGCATTATTGCCTGCATTCACTCTCCTTTCACATCCTCTTCAAACTTTAAATTCCTTGTTAACATATTACCCCAAATATACAAACTTGTTCACTTGCTCCATATTCTTATCATTTATTTTCCCTTTACACTGCGATTCATCGTCTTCTCTTTCTAACACCATTACCTTAGTCTTGTTCACATTTATACTCATCCCTTTTAACTTAAAAGCTTCATTCCACACAGTCACCATGTCTTGCAACTGTTCTGCTGATGATGCAAGTAGAATTTGATCATCTGCTTTGATAAAGCATTTGACAGGCAACTCATTCATCCTCAATCAAACGCTACACAACCCTGTGTAACAACCTTTGAAATGGAAAACAAGTCCGTGTACGCTCCATTAATCCTAACACACTGGAATCCATAGAGATTTCAGTGCCCGTACGCAAGCGCCAGTCCACACCGTACCCGGGTAGCGTCGACCACAGTTCATCCCTCAACACACTGTCATAGGTTTTCTCCAAGTCAACGAAAGCACAGTAAACTTTTTATGCTTTTCCAGATATTTTTCTGCTTTGCTCTTCAAGGAGAAGATTTGATCCATACATCCCATTCCCCCTGTAAATCTTGCTTGCACGTCCCATAATTATTCATCCGTCACTTTTACCACTATATTTATTAAAACTTTTGCATATAATTTGCCAACAACACTCAAAAGACTAATGCCGTGGTAGTTTTTACACTCCTGCTGTGAGCCTTTTCCCTTATATAGTGGTACGATTACAGCCTTGCACCAGTCATCCGGCACGCGGCCATATCTCCAACACATATTAAAGATCCGGCACAACAAATATGTTGTAGGCATATTCCCTATTGTTTATTGGCTATTTAATATAGCTAGTTTAATTTCGGAAGGTGATGTAGCGGAAATGGAATGTGATAGTACGTCGTGAATGTTTGAATTTGTTGCCTGAATAATACATTATAATATAGTAGAGATCGAGAATTGGAGTCTACATACCCCTATTAGTCTACTGAGATTTTCTATAGTGGCCACCTTCACCAACATGACGTTATATAAGGCGGCACACTATACCAGGGAACCCCTTACGAGGTGTCTGGGACCATCATCATCATCAATTGGAGTCTACAGTGATATTATTTTATTTTTTATTTTAGACATGCCCGCTACACCTTTCCCGACCACTGAAATTCCTCAAAGCCAGAATCAAAAGTGGCGACTACCAGAAGCAATGGCGGGTCCCGGAGTAAGTTAACAGTTTCGGGTTCTGAAACGACATTAACCAGATAAACACAGCAGAGGAGTAAAACATAATTTTGACTTCCTTACTTATCTAGCAGAAGACAGCACAGAGCTAGACCAAGAGGCTCATGCAAAAGGACAGTTGCTATGTACCGCAGTTACTATACCTACTAAGCTGCTACCAAAATAACAAACAGGAATTCCAATTCACACTGTAGGTACTGATCTCTAAAATACTGAAAATTGCAATCACCATTACTGAACGCCAAAAAACACCAATGGACGATGTCCGTACTCTAAGTCAAGTGAATATATGGGCTGAAACCTTAGGATCCGACCGGAGTGATGAGCTAGCGCGGGTTCTAACGCGAGCGTGAAATATTACGGCTGGTCTATATAAAAAGTAAATAGTAGGGTAGTGCTTAAATTTCTTAATTTCGTGGATCTCTACCAGTTTCTAAATGTACAACAGTCTTTAATTAAATATAAAATAATTTTAGTAGTAAAATTAAATCAACAAAATTACTAACTCATATTTAGATTATAAACTACTAGCTGACCCTCGGGGCTTCGCTCCCGTCAACTGCCTACCTACCCTGGCTACCTTGCCTATCCTGCCTACCATGCCTACCCTGCCTGCCCTGCCCCTACCCTGCCTTCCCTGGCTACCCTGCCAACCCTGCCTGCCCTGCCTACCCTGCCTACCCGGCCTACCCTGCCTACCCTACCTACCCTGCCTTTCCTGCCTACCCTGCCTTTCCTGCCTATCCTGCCTACCCTGCCTTTCCTGCCTACCCTGCCTATCCTGCCTACCCTGCCTACCCTGCCTACCCTGCCTACCCTGCCTACCCTGCCTACCCTGCCTACCCTGCCTACCCTGCCTACCCTGCCTACCCTGCCTACCCTGCCTACCCTGCCTACCCTGCCTACCCTGCCTACCCTGCCTTTCCTGCCTACCCTGCCTATCTTGTCTACCCTGCCTACTCTGCTTACCCTGCCTACCCAGCCTACCCTGCCTTTCCTGCCGACCCTGCCTTTCCTGCCTACCCTGCCTATCTTGCCTATCCTGCCTACCCTGCCTACTCTGCTTACCCTGCCTACCCTGCCTACCCTGCCTACCCGGCCTACCCTGCCTACCCTACCTACCCTGCCTTTCCTGCCTACCCTGCCGTTCCTGCCTTTCCTGCCTACCCTGCCTACTCTGCTTACCATGCCTACCCTGCCTACCCTGCCTACCCTGCCTACCCTGCCTACCCTGCCTACCCTGCCTACTCTGCTTACCCTGCCTACTCTGCTTACCCTGCCTACTCTGCCTAACCTGCCTATCCTACCTACCCTACCTACTAATTTGTATCTATCATCAATAGTTTTCTCAGCGCACGCCAAATAATGTATTTTACAGACAACATTTTGCTACCTTGGGTTACATTATTGCAATTTTCATAAGGATCTCTATTTTTTTTGAAAATATTTTATAGCCTATGACACTCAGGAATAATGTAGCTTTCTACCGGTGCAAGAATTTTCAAAATCGGTTCAGTAGATCCAGAGATTACCCCTTACAACGTCACAAACTCACAAACTCACAAACTTTACCTCTTTATAATATTAGTATAGATATCAGTTAGTCGATTAAACCAATCATAATTAACATTCAATATATTATATATATTATTTTAATTTGAACATAAAATGCTAAGTAAAACTAAACTAGTAAACCCGCAAAATATGATTTCTCGAGTTCGGTTTTATTTGCCCGTCTCGACTATAGACAAATTTCTCGAGACCCCTAAACCCCTAAACCATACTGAAATGACTATGGCGGATGCAGATGTTCAATGGGGAATAAAGTAAAATTTTATTTATTAGTCTCCTTTGAGCACCAAGTATTGGTGCTCAAATGGGAATACCTTTGGTGCTCGAAGCATAGGTGCCCTTAAAATAGGTGCTCAAATGGGAATACTTCGCCTAGCGTGATGAGCCGGAGCAGCCTCAGCGAGTGATCGTCTATTGTTTTACCCTGAGAGAACACGTCTTAGCTTGCTAACTGCCCAATACAAAAACTTGCGATACACTGTGGCTACCCTAGGCTGAACCTGGCCAAGGTACATACTATCAACGAAACCGTGTAACAGCGATTGAAAAAGTTAAAAATGTATAGAATTGCTAAGCGCTATCGAAATGACATAAACAATTTCTACTATTTTATAATAAATTACATTTCATAAAGCCTCTAATCGTGCCCGCACTAGCCCCAATTCACCACTCTGAACAAACCCTAAAATGGTGGCCCTGTCACAAATAACTATCCACAAGTTATGATCGAAAATATTCGGCATCTAGCTTGAGGCTAGTTTACTACTATACCTTTTTCATAAGGTATTGTCTGTTCAATTATTACGATTTAGTAGCCATAAGGGAGGTTGTGTCAAGTTTCTGGCCAGTCTGGGGATATAGATATAGGTGTAGGACGATTTTTTTTTTTAGTTTTCATTTTTTAGGGTAAAACTAAGTGTCTTAATAACTATAATGTTTGGTTACCCAACTTAGTGCTGATGTATACTGTCACATTAATTTGCTGTTTGTGACGAATCCAGAAAGAGAGAATAAAGTCACCAATTCTTACTATACGTTTTATATTGCTTTAAAATTTAAATTGCATACTATCTATATCTATACTAATAAAAAGTGCGTACTATCAAATTATAAAAAAGCTGGCTGAATGAGTCACATTTAGGCAGCGACTAATCGGCTAAAAACTTTTTTTTTAAATTTAATTAGCTAACTTCATAGTCGGCCCGTCTCTTTAAATTAGATATTAAAATACTAACTTCAAATGTGGTATCAACATTCTTCATTATCATTTGAAAACATAATATATTAACTGATTTTAATCGGTGGATGAAGAATCTGATAGAAAAAAACTGAAAAGAAAGTTTTCAAAGATTTGAATTTACTCTATTGTATTTTGCTGTTGAGATTATGATGATAAAAAGTTTGCTAATCAGGCGCTTGGTCAACGATCAAGCTTTTGTTTTGTAAATCTAAGAGAAATTACCTCAAGAACTACAAGTTATGAACAAAATAAAATAATTCAAGTAGCTAGACCACCACCTACCATACTATCTACTAAGTTGTCTGGTGGTTCAATTATAAGAATTTAGTAGCCTCCCGGGCTTCGCTGACGGCCTGCTAGCAAGTCATAAATTTTGCATCCCCCGCTAAAAGAGATAGGTGGGAAATCTATTAAGTTTTCCTATTTCATTGTTATAATGAGGTGGGAATTTTTATGTGGTTTTTATGAAACTATTGTAACATCTTTTGTGATAAAAACTTGTTGGAAAACGAATATTTGGTGATTCTTCGTCTAAATTGTATTTTACGATAAAATTGTACATGGGTTGTCAATAGGATATAGATTTAAGTAATTTAATTTGTAGTGTAGTTAAGAAGATTTAATTAATTTCATTTGTAGTGAATTTGTTGTTTTGTACGTATGGATAAAAAGGGGTGTTATTAGTTTGACGGGTTTACCTGTATGTTTGTGTATTTTTGTATTTGTGTACCTGTCTGTGGCATCATAACCCCTAAACGGATGAATTAATATTGATTTAAAAAAAATATTTGAAAGATGACATTATTGGAAGTGTTCTTAGCTATGTTTGATGAAAGTTGGTTCAGCCGTTCAAAAGTTAGGGGCGTTTTAATGTTTGAATCGGGGTATTTTCGAAAGATATGTTGTTATAATTACGTGTTTGATAGATTCTTGACAGAAACGTTTCTACTTCTCGATAAATTATGTAGTTTAAAAAGTATGAATTTTTTTTTTTTTTTTTTACCTGTATTGGATTTTTCTATATAACATTTTAGTATCAGCCGGCGGAGTCTGAATTTGTACCCGATTATTAAATATATTTCCTTTTTTTGTGGTACAATACGTGATTGCTCACGTCCTGTCGAATGTTTGCTACGCAGGTTACAAATATTAAGGTGTCTCTAAAAATATTTTAAGATATTGCATGCAAATTATCACATAAAGAAACTAGTAAAGCATGTAATAAAAAGCGGTAACATAAATGTTAATAATTATTAAACGATATTTTTAACTTTATTCGACAATCTACAATGTTTGTAAAAAAATATCACTCGTGTAGAAATAAATTGCAAAAATGCTAATAGGTATATTACTTTTAAAAGTTGCAACATTATTTTCTATCTCTGGCAACCCTTTACTGTGTTCTGTCACTGTCACCCTTAATTCGGTCAGTGACTACGGTGCCGAAAAAAAAATGATCAGCGGCTTTCTACATCATTGTCAAAGTTGATACATCACCTCTGTACTCAACTAAATAAGGTAATTATGTGATTTATGAATGTGATTTCCTTATAGCCTTATTAAGTAGTTGCTCAGTTATTGAAGTCAAGTGAATTAAAAAACCTTTAATTGTGTGCAGGTTATGTATTTTTATGATAAAATCACTTCTGTAGAACTCACTTCTGGCGATATAGTTTTCTACAGAACTGATGTTTATATAAATAATTTTGAATTATTTCTCATAATGTTATGATAGATCTCTGCTTTGATTGTTTAGAAGATAATTACATAATAAGTCTTTATAAAACAATAAAAAGCTGATTATGTGAAATTAAAAAAGTTTTATTTTTATCACTCGGTAGAATTACCCACATCTGTATCTGCGTCAATACCCAAGCGTCATCACTTCGACCAGTCTAGTGCGTGCAATTCCTATACTCGGAATTTTAATTCGATTCCAGATTTGACAATTTCAGTGTTGCAACGTTATGACAAGTACTAAATAGTGACGTTGCAAAATTATTCGATATGGAAATGGAATATTTCCAGGTCAATTCTTCTCGTTTATAATTTTATTCTCGTAAACTAAGTATATCAGGAAATTAAATATTTCTGAACCGATAATTTAGTTTTGACGATTAATTAACGATCTGAGCGTTTTCTTTTATAATTGTGTGTGAAATAAATAAAAAAATGTGATCATGAAGGAACATGACAAATAAAACAGATAGATATATTATGGTAATAATTTATTTTATATATTGTCGCCGTCATCGCTATCGCTATCGCTGTCACTTTCTGTAACATTTATTATAAATGTGTCTGTGATATTGTCAATTAACATATCTAGCCTACTCATGTTTTCCTCTTCTTTGACAACATGGGATACGCATTTAGACCATTCGGTAGCCGTAATTTTTTCACACACTGATTGTTTATCGATTTTTGTGTTCATCACTACACTATTATACGTGGTATCATTATTTCACAAAATGACAATAGCTAATGTCAAATCTGGAATCGAATTAAAATTCCGAGTATAAATGTCAATGGTGACATAATAATAAGCGACAGTCAATGAAGCTTGACTAGTACCGGAGAAATGATTTAACTGTCATAGATCCCGCTACGAACCTAAACAGAAAAGAACAGCGAAGGTATAAGAAAAATATCATTTCTTAAGCCAAAAATATATTTTAGATATGAATTCCAGCTCAATATTGCGTATTCTCTCTCCAAACTATGCTCAAACCGATCACCACTTTTGTTACCGAAAAAGCTTCAATAACTCAATTTATAGTTGCCATTACTGCATCAGTCCGAAGCGGCGAATATCTGCTATAATATGAAAAAGAAATAAGTTAGTTCCACCGACTTTGACTAATGACCGCACATTCGGGCGGTCCGACGCATATTGTGCTGATGTGATGTGGAAAGCTGTGGAGTCAACCTTGAAATATTTTTATTTTTTTTTGTTCTATATGGTACCGTAACGTTATATTTTAATTACAATTTAGCCTTTTTTGTAGGTTATTATGTAATTCGTTGTGAAATAAAATTGCTACGTTAACTTCTTCCAAAGAATGAGTCTACAACTTTTTTTAGTTTCTTAAATTGTTATGAAAGTTCTTTTTTTCATGCACTTATCACGACATATTTTCTGACAACAATTTATGAAAGTCTTTGCATTTAGGAGCAGGGATAAGGGTCCTGAATATAATAATTACTATCTTGCACATGACGAGAGCTTTTGAGGCTTCTACCAAATGCACCAGTCCCCCATCATCACCACCATGGTGTCATGAAATATGCCTCTGGATTTTCTCTGAGGACAAACTTACAATCAAGTCTTCAGTGTACAGGCAGCCTTTACTAGTCAACCAAGGGTGGTGAAGCGACAACATGGCAACAGGGCATTGGGAGCCAAAAACGATTAAAAGATCATCAAGCAAGTCAATTTCAAACTTTAGATGACATATTGTATCATTGATCTTTTTATCACAATTAGCATTTTTTTAACTTTGACCCATTTTTATAAGTGTATTATTGATTATTTTAAATGGAATATACATGATTATTGATTTGAATGTATTACATTTTATATTAGTTTTTATATTTTCTTTATCGATCAGAATGTTTTTACGGTAATTGTTTATTTGATAAAAAATTCTACACAATGTATATTGTGCCGTAATAAACGACTTATGACTTAATTAAGTTTATGTTTTTTTTTTAATATATGCTGATTCGACTCTATACCATCCTCGGTTCTGTCGGAACATGTATAAGCAAAACTTCGAGCCACGCGTACTATTTTCATTTTGATCAGTAATTCCATTTCTCAATCTAAATGTGTGTCATAAAAAGCTTTTCTGTACGATTGTAATAAGTGTAATGTTACTGATATAACGATTTTGTTCGATCTCAAGTGGAAATTATTTATTCGTCTCATTTGTTCAATATTGGACTTTATGGTTTTAAAATAACTAAAATCATAGCGTTGACGATAATAGCAAATGTAGACATTAGATACCTTTTTAGGACTTCTAATCTCAAGTGAGTTGTTCATTAGATTTGATAACTTGTAGAATAATTTCTGAATACAATGGATGTTAAGATGACAAGATTGTTGATTTTTAAGAAATAAATAATTATTTTCTTTGAAGTTTTGTTTTGTCTGTTAAAGTATTGAAAGAAAGAAATAACGAAAACATTGATTGTCAACTTTAACAGAACATGAACAAACACAATCCTGAATAATAAAATATCTACAACAAACAATGTTTGTTTTTAGGGTTCCGTACCCACAGGGTAAAAACGGGACCCTATTATTAAGACTCGGCGGTCCGTCTGTCTGTCTGTCCGTTTGTCTCCAGGCTTTTTCTCATAAACCGTGATAGCTAGGCAGTTGGAATTTTCACAGATGATTTATTTCTGTTGCCGCTATAACAACAAATACTAAAAACAGAATAAAATAAATATTTAAGTGGGGCTCCCATAAAACAAACGTGACTTTTTTGCCGTGTTTGGCGGTAATGGTACGGAACCCTTTTGTGCGAGTCCGACTCGCACTCGGCCGGTTTTGGTCTGGAAAGGTAGCTTTCTATATAGACATATGTAGGAGGTATTATAGGTAGACAATATCGATATATTAAAAAAAAATATTTAGATATACATGATTTTAAAGAAATAGAATACATACTGGGCACTTTTTTAAACTGCTAAATATGTTGTTAAATATATACCCTCTGCCTTAGAACTACGATCACTACATATAAAGGTATACCAAGCCAGTTAAACCACGCGTGTGTTCAAACCATTTGTCTTACGAACTAGCAATGGACCTTGACGAGAAGCAATGCATCAATGTATCTATATACGTGGGTTAGACGTCGGTAGATCAGTTCCTACGACGCACGGTCGACTGGCGAGGGATATCCTGCTGCAAGAGCTTTTAGTACCAGTGGTCTTGCAAGGAAGGAGTTTAATGTTCATCGTTTTGAAAATGTATTGGGAGTTTGGGTTTTAGTATTTTTTATATTCATTTCCTGAAGCACACTGTCGTAGACGGCTTAAATCAAAAAGTCAAATCTCATGCTACTGATTTTATATGTTGTTGAAACTTGACTGTTTATATTTACCCTTGCCTGCCTCGTTGTTAGTTGGTTAAGTTGTCTCAAATCCTATTACTGGGTTATCGTGGTCCTGGTTTAAAATCAGATCAGGAAAAATGTTATTAATAAATTAATGTATTTCGGATATTAAATCCATACACAGTCAATACAAAACACAAATTAAAACAATGAGTAATGGCAATCACAAAATAAAAATAGTTATTGTAATGTAGTTATTCTGTTGAAAAATAAAGATGTTTTTTATAAAGTTGAAAGGATGAATACAAGTCGACTAACAAGAGATATTTGCATGTAAACATTGAAAGGAGTAAGGGTCGTTTTATAGTTTCTGCCTATCCCCATGTAAAAAAGGCGTGTGTTTATTTTTATGTATATACAGTACAACTATTTTCTTAATGTCTCTCGGCAATCATCGCATTACCGAATATAAACAAATGCTAATTTCCATGTCCATCAATTATTAGATTTATCGTGCATTATTATAAATATTGTATTAAAATAATTTGAATTCAGAACTATGTACTTTATTGTTGTTTTGATTTCTGTGTGATCTATGTATAGCTGTTAACATATTTGCCTATCTACCTTTAGCAGCTTTCCTCCCATTTTTTTAATAAATTTCATTAAGTTAAACAAGTATTAACAACTAATACTTTCAAGTTGATTGAAAGCGTCCGGTCTGCACCAAATGCAAAGGGCAACTGATAGAAATCCGAAGATTGTAGAAACAAGAAGTTTGCCGAGGTACATTAAAAAAATTGTAGTACTGTATGTACAGAGATAATTATCATTGAAACATACCCCGCTTTATTCCATATCCCGGACTACATACAAAGACCAAAGAACAAGTTATGACTGTAGTATTAATTAAGTTTCTGTTGTTATGATAATAGTGTGCATTTATTAAGATTCAGGTATTAAAGTATTACAGTAGGATGGTAATACCAGCTTTTGTTATGAGACATTTCCATAATTGCGCGCCATGTTGCGTTGTAAAAATGGTTTGTGATGCAAATGCAATGTACTGTATGTATGTATACATACTTGAAATTTTATGTAAATGAAAGTTATGGGGCTCAAGGCAAAGTGACATTATATTGGCAACAGTGATTGTAGAAATTATATTTGATATTGACTTTATCACACTTCAGGGAAGTGCATATCAATCTACAGTTCAGCTTGAAACGATTTGGATTTGTATGAAAAATTAGAATTAAATTAAATTAGCTAGGACGGGTTAAAGTATTGAAATGACCGCTAATTAAATCGAGATGTAGATATACAAAACATATTGCGCCAATCCCAAATAAATACAAATTAAATTTATTGTAATTTATTTTATCCTATTTATTGATAAATCGATATAAGTGCAGGATAATGATGATTACAACACTTACAAAGATAATAAAAACTTTTTTTACAAAAAATACAACCGAATTCTAAATAAAAATACTACAAAGTGAAAAATAACTCGAACTTCGGCAGTCGGTGCCAAAAAACAAAGAAACAAAATCAGGAACACCACCACTTGTATTTTTTTTGTTTTCATTATTTACTTTTTAGTTGTGATATTTATTTAGCAAGTTCAATAGGAAGGTACCTATAATGTCCAAAGTAATGCCTGAATATATACCCGAATAACGTGAAAAGAGAGGGGGGTTCACCAGGGTGAACTGTACATAATATCTGCGTACCCCTTTAGAACGATGTTATGCTATGAAATGGCGTAAATAATAAACAGATATGCGATTGCAACAATCCCGAGAGATTTGCCGTGGTTTATTGAAGAGTTCTGTTGTTTATCTCCGAAGTTCTTCAAATCTTGATCGAATTTAAATGGGAACAAACGGGACACAGAAGCACCTGCTTTCAAATAATCATCAAAATCGGTTTACTTAGTAAAGAATTCTGAGGTATCAAACATTAAAAGATATACAGTATTTTTGAGAATATCCTCCTTTTAAAAGTCGGTTACAAATCTTAAAGTTCGTTACTAATACGTAGTTTCGTCAATATCAATATTAAAATCTTTTTTTTTCAAAACCATCATTCTTTTAAACTCTAAGAATCAATCTGTGAAAAATAAAACTTATAAAAAAAACATGACAATATCCAATACTGACACAAATGATTCCTGAAACTTACCGGAGGAATCCACTCTTTTAGATTGTTTGTACTGAAAATTTAATAAGGCACGATGAAAATATTCACTGTTACTTTGGAGCTGCACACTGATATTTTCGTAACAGTTCTTCGAGTATTTAAAGCAGGTAACTGTTATTTGAAAAACTGGTCTACTTTTTGCAGCAGGTCTTAAAATACTGCTCGAGTTTGCTTGAGGAATGCACCTCCACCATATATGGTTTAATATTGATGTGCCCTGGTTCGTAGGGAGAAATAAATCATAGAATTATCTTAAAAGTCAAGGTCAAGCGAAAAACCGCTTGACTGACAGCTTACAGATAAGAATGCTAATGTTTAAGTTCATTGTAGAATCTCGCTGTAGTGATGTTGAACTTACAGATTTTTGACATTTGGGAAAATAACAGTTATCCACCCCTATTGCTACGATATTTTATTCAGTCTATAACCCACGATAACATTGCAAGCAAGCTGCAGGTTTTACTTTGATTTTTATTGCCTTAGATACTGCAGTAATGTCTATCTAATATTTAGTTAGGATACTTGTCAGATAGGATGGTAGAAATCGGCATTTGCTACGATTATTTTCTAGCGCAATTCTTAAGTTGAAAAATTGCAGGTTGAATTTAATAATAGGAAGGTTATATTAAATATTTTGGCTTACTATTTGCCATGTTGGTTTTTAAGCATAAGGTCAAGGTCGGAGCAGTGGTGCTCAATGGGTACGTCCTCGACTTAACGGTTATATGTTGTTGGTTCGAAATGAGGCAGGCACTTTGTTGTGTTTATTCTTTTTGAATACTTATGCTGAGCTGCTCACAAAAAGGTAAAGAAAACGTTGTGGGAAAATCAGCATGGGCAAGGATACTCGAAGACATGTGAACACTACCACGGTCTGAGTCCATATTGAGGATAACGGCCCTCTCTCTTCGACAGAGAGGAGAATGGTGTCCGTGGAGCGGGAACGTTAAAGACCTAGGACCATATTCCGAGCCAGTTTGAAGGACTTACTCTTGACTCAGTCGCCATCTTCATCTTCCTGCTCTTTACCTATGCTCCTTGGGGTCGGCGCAACACGTTTTCTTCTTCCGTACCCTCCTGTCCTTATGTTCGCCGATAACTCCGTCAATTGTGGACCGATTTTGTAAATTCTTTTTTGTTTGAAATTGTACGTTCCAAAATTGGTCCCTTTTTAATTTGGTGAAGATCTGATGATGAACTTCGGAGATATACAACAGAACTCTTCAATAAATAACGGCAAATATCTCGAGATTACTGCAATCGCATGTATGTTTATTGTTTATACTATTTCATAACATAAGATCACGCCAGCACGCTCTAAAGGGGTACGCAGATGTGTACAGTTCACCTTGTTACACTCTCATTTCACCGGTTATGTTCAGTTTCATGGTATTCGGGTAGTCTATTCTGGCATTATAAGTAAGTGAAAGATAAAAACTTTTTTTTTAAATACTATCGACTTCCAAATAAGAAAACTGCAAAGTGAAAAATAACTTTATTTTTGGCAGTCGGTGTCCATAATGAAAAAAATGGTACCTACCAAAGACACCGACTTCCAAAAATTAAGTTAGTTTTCACTTTGTAGTTTTCTTGTTTGGAAGTCGGTAGTATTTCTTTATAAAAAAGTTCTTTTTATCTTTCATGTCACTCCTCACAAGTCCATCCATCTTTTCTTTGTACTACCCCTCCCTCACCATCAATTCACATTTATATTCATAACTCCTTTAGTAACATGCGTTTCATCCCTCCTCATCACATGACCATACCAGGACAATCGGTTTCCTTTCAACTTTTCTGTCACTGGCGCCACTTTCAAACTGCCTCTAATACACTCATTCACCATGATAAAGGAAAATAACCCTGGATAAATTGACATAAAAAACAAGCTACAACTGTTAGTTTAATCATTACAGGTGGAGTCAAGTTGGAATTAAGGACCTTACTAATGGCGTGGCGCAAGAATTGCGTCGATATCGATTTGATGTAGCGTATTTTGTAAGAGTCGGTGGAATTGTATATTATTGTGTCATTTTGTGGCAACGTACTTACAATTTATATCGCCTATCATATTAGTATATCCGCTTTATCTTCGGCCTCCGCAAGTACCACCATGTGTCGGAATTTTGGACCAGATTGAAGTATCTGCCGATTCGGCGTCGACGAGATACCCATATCCTATCCCATCTCTATACTAAATATGCCTAGCCTTTTCCCAATTATGTTGGGTTTGGCTTCCAGTCTAACTGGATTCAGCTGAGTACCAGTGTTTTACATGGAGCGACTTCCTATCTGACCTGCACAACCCAATAACTGGGTAACACGGTACATTGGCTAGACTTAAGCTTCTGACTACTCATAACGACTGTCAAAGATCTTCAAATGACAGCTGGGACCAACGGTTTAACGTGCTTTTCGAGGCACGGAGGAAACTCGGTATGTTGAAATGGTCACCCATCCACGGACCGACCTCGTCAAGCGTTGCTTAACCGTGCAGATCGACCCGTGCGGCTGTTATTATTTAGCCACGAGCTCCTCCCATCTATCCCATCTCTATATCATCCTGCACAATCTTACTTCTCCCCAATACCTTCGCGAACGGTTTGAGTACCTCGTCCCGAGGGGCAAATCGCTTTTCCTTCGTACTCCGCGTTATACTTCCAGCCTTTATGATGCTCTTTCTCTGTAACTGCAGTGCACCTCTGCAATTCTCTCCCACATTCCCTACACGATAGCCCTTCTCTCGATGTCTTCAAAAGGAAAAGTAAAGAGCATTTCCTTTTAACGCAATTGTTAAAATATAGGTCTTCTGGTCCCAAGCCAGGAGCTATACACCGGGAACCATAGCGGTATTGGGACTCCTAGACCCTGTCTGAACCTGTACCCCACGAAACCGCGGTTCGCGGCAGTGGAAAGCAAGGGATTTGCTCCTTATTGGGAGATATACTGGTTCCTACTACGGGTATAAGGTGGCACAAGGGTTGGCCGGTAATATTATAGGCACTTATCTTAGATTCAATTCTACCGTCGACACATTAATAACGCACACGCCGTGCGTTATTAATGTGTCGATCGGACACCAACAATTTCACCAACGCTCCTCCTTGAGGGAGCAACAAAGGATGGCGAGCACCATAAGGCAAATTCGAATTCCGCAGTCGTCCTCCGACTCGGAGAAAACCAGATTGGTCTAGGAATGGATTAAGACGACCGATTGAGCCTTTCAAAGCTGAGCATTTCTTCAGTTCTTCAATAGTCTGGTCAAAGTGCTCGGCTTGTACAGCACGAACCAACAACATCAGGGCCTCTTGGCGTTCATGAGGCGACAAAACTGGGGATAACAGTTTGTTATTAGGGTTCCGTCCGTTACGTATGAAACGCCGAACCCAAGCGGTAACTCCCAACAATTTCGACGAAGAACTGTATCTGTCCAAAAGATAATCCAAATTATATGCAGGTTGCGTTTCAACAATTCCAATACGCAAAACTGGCAAAACCCCTGGAGAGGAGAACCTATTCTGGGGCCAGGACGACTTGCAATGCGTCAACCAGTCTGGTCCCCACCAAAGAGAATGGTCAACAAGGGCAAGATCCTCGCAACCACGTGACGCGTAGTCTGCGGGGTTCAATTCTCCTGTCTTTTCTTTAGTCTCAGAGTTCTGACTCTGTGAGACTCTATTCGCCACAAAAACCTCCAAAGTATGAGCTGAGGTGCGAAGACAAGAAAAGACTATGCCATTATCACTCCTTGGTCCTCAATCCGCGGGGCGGAGCCCTTCAACACGGGACCCGTAAGTCCAAAATCAAAAATCGTCGATACAACTACTAACCTATTCGTCTGCAGAACCCACTTGGTCCCGAACAAAATCAAACCCAAAACATCCGCACCCATATACGGGTCCGGGCACCAACCACTTCGGGTCGGCAGGAGTTAGGTCCGACGTCAATTTCACCACTGCAGGGCTAATGGTTACCTGCGGGTGTCTGCCCAAAATATCATTCAAAACAACGGCCTTGGCCAAGATTCTTGGCCCACAATGAACAGGCGAAACACAAATTTCAATTTCTCCCCGTTGACCAACCGCTTCAATACCACCCATATGGTAGACGGCCTTGACAAACCGAATCCAAAAGAGCACGAACTAACAAAGATTTACTCTTCGGGCCACAGATCATTACAGGGACAGTTGGCAGAAGGACTGTCTCTGGCTGGGCGGCTGTATTGGAGGAGAGGGAGGCGACTACCTAATGTTGATAACCCCTCTGGGGTTGGTAGTCGTCCTGAAAAGCGGACGCTTTCTCCAAATGAGTACGGGGTGGAGGGGTGCCCCCACCTTTACGAGGTATACCCCGTCGAGGATCCACCTGGGGTTGGTGGGGATGTGCTCCCCCGCCTATGGGGGAGCGTCCGGCATCAACAGGGCCACCAACACCATTTTGGTCCGGACACAACACGCGGTGGTGCCTACCTTGACAGTGCGGGCAAGGTTCCGACCTCTGGTAATCCTGCTGCAAATGCTGTCCCAGACAAGTGTAGCACCACTTGCGGCTGTTGGCGATTCCACGTCGGTCCCTTGTGTTCCGTTCTAGGAACTTCGGACAGGACGTGACCATATGCAATAAAAGCAACGCATACTGCGATCCTGAGTCGCTACAAATTTATGAGGCTGGCGTCGTGGATCACCAAACCCACAAGTGGAGGGGCGCGCACCAACACGACGCTGGTCCGGAGAGGGCCGTTCTGGGGCCCGCAAGGGACCTTCAACACCAGAATTGTCCAAAAGGCGACATTCCTCATCCAAAGACTTCAACAAATTATCAAAAGGGGGGAGGTGTGTGGCATCATCCCCACCATATTTTCCATGTGCAAAACCCCTCAACCTAACGGTTGCCTCAACAATGTCATCCGAGAAACCGTAAAACTGCATGAAGTCTGCCTCAACCGCAGCGGCCAACTCTGTGTCCTCGGTGGACAATAGCGCCAAACACTCCGCAAAGCATTCATCCACCCTGGCTTGTTGGGCTGGGAGCTCACTAAAACGGGCCAACAAAGCCTCTGATCTATCAGATCTTCTTATCAAAGAGGCCACTCAGGTCAATCATCTCAATTCCGCTCTTATCTTACAATCAATCAGCAGTCATACTGTCAAAATGTTAGCAACGGTGATTAAATATTATTAATACACAAAATGTTCAATAACTTTAATTAACAATATATGTGTGTAACCAAAACAACAGTTTGACAGTAATTCTCTTACCAAATTAAATATCAAATCATAAAGTCTGTAAGAGAAACAACAAATTAATTCAACAAATAGTACTGAACCCTGTTACATTTACTTAATTATTTTCCAGTACAAATTTACTATGGAACCCCAAATATCAATTTATAAATTATCAAAAACAAAGCGGGTATAGAACCCCAAATATCAATTTATAAATTATCAAAAGCAAAGTGGGTACCTCAAGAAAATAAATTATCAACACACAAGAGGGTATTCAAAAAAACAAAAATTATCAACAGAAAAGTGGGTAGGTTGATTTTACAATAAGAATTCAATATTCAATTTACTTTAATAGTTAAAAACAATGACTTTAACTTGAATCAATTAGAATATTACTGTCAATATCAAACTAACTAACCAATTTTCTTATATAATTGGTAACAATATACTTTACAACAATAACTTCTGTAGCGGGCACTGAGTACGTTTATAATGTCAACAAACTTACCAACCCAAGATAGAAGGTTCAAAGTCCAACAATAACTATGACTCAATTAAATACAATTAGGGAAGACTATTTAGTCTGCACCAAACCTATATTGTATACAACAAATAAACAAATTATATTTTCAATACAAAACTGTAACCTTCTATCCCGAAGTGACAATATTAAGATGTGAGTTGTACACTTTATTTTAACAAATTGGAATGTAACTGAGGGGGTTTTTTGCCCCTAACAAGACACAGCTAACTCTGAGTGACTCAAATTGTACCACTTTCCAACCCAGTATTCTCAACAATAAAAAGCAAACCGAAAAACAATACAGCGTTCACTGTGAACGAGTGTCCTAGCGTTTACTATGCTCCTGGAATGCAAACCACGCTCTTGCTACCAAATGTTAAATACAGGTCTTCTGGTCCCAAGCCAGGAGCTATACACCGGGGCCATAGCGGCGTTGGGACTCCTGGACCCTGTCTGAACCTGTACCCCACGAAACCGGGGTTTGCGGCAGTGGAAAGCTAGGGATTTGCTCCTTATTGGGCGATATACTGGTTCCTACTACGGGTATAAGGTGGCACAAGGGCTGGCCGGTAATATTATAGGCACTTAACTTAGATTCCTGCGGTAGACTCCTGGTGGTCGATCAATCGTGCCGTGAGATTAGGGATAGGAGCATATATATATAATGAAGGACAATGATGGGATTGGGACCACCAACGCGTTCTGGGCCGGGTTCCGGCTTCCGCCAGACACACACGCGTTTCTCTCAAAAGCACCTCGATGTACTTGAAATATATTTAACACCACCCTCGCGGGCGCCCCACTAACCGATTGCGAACGGAGGGCGCTATTAGCTATTACAAATGGGCGAAACACATCTCGATTCGATATGTTTCGACAAGACCCGACTTCCGCGTGTTCACGTTACAAATTTTCTCTTTCGACTGTCAAGTGTCAGCTGTCAAATCGTTGACCGGCCACCGACACGGTGTTGCAAGTAACAATCGGGACGAAACAGCAATGTTAGTCTATATATATATATATTTGTATTTATGTAAGTACGTAATTTATACTACTTGGTACTTTACTATGTAATAATAAAGTTCAATACAATGTGTTGTATTGAATTTTGTTTTTGTTGTACAATAAAGAATTCAGAATAAAACGAATTGCATCGAGCCTACATGACTTGGATTATGACCCATAGCACAGATAATATAATACTAGCATATAGTACGCTGCTCACTTCTGGATAACAAAAGCAACCATTTCGAATAATACAAATAAAAGTCCCATTGAAACCCTGTTAATTCGCTAAACAAAAGGATATAGTATGATAAGTGACGGAAACAAAGTTGTGACCATTGGCCCTTCAACGCAAACACGGTCTACAAACACGACACTTAGAAAATGAAACTCAAATAACTGTACCCTCATTTACACAGGGACACACTGATGGGTAAAGTGGCAGACTTTTTTCTGATCGCTTTTTTTTGGTTTTTGCATATGAAAAAAAATATTTTTCTCTTATATGGTGGGTGGGTCACGTCATCCTTATGCACAACAACCAATGGGTAAAAAGGGGTAAAGTCTTCACAAAAAGGGTCCTTGAAGACGGACGGTGCCGCCGCGGCGCGGCGGGCCCAGATAGAGGTGGTGAGGCGACCTAGATGCCTAAAAGTCTGGTTTCAATTAGAAAGAGTTCAATAATCAAATGGTTTGGTTTCACATGCTTTTATTTTATTTTTGTATTCTTATCTTTGAAAATTAAGCTAGGCAATCTGACAGATGTCAAGGGGTGTTACCCAGTTACTGGGTTGTGGAAGTCAGATAGTTAGTAGCTCCATGCAAAATATCGACTGGTATTGTATACGTATTCAGATGTATTTGGCAAGCTTGGGAAGCTGGCAGATTGCTTGTTTCGCCATCCTCTAAAGCCGTGTTTCCATATCCACTCCTACGATATTTGCTCCGTGTATCCCCATGGAGCAAATTAACAATTGAAACTAGAAATTAATTACAACTAGTGGGCTTATAACTGCCCAACCCTTTTGAACGGACCATCGGACCTCAGACCCCTGGACCTTATTTGTTTTATCCGCTGAGTCCAATACTACAAAGTTTCAATGTTTAGTAAAAGGTGAAATGTCGAATTGATTTAGTAGCTTTCGGAGTGTAGTTATTTAATTCAGGAGTGAATAATTTTGTTTTGGAGTTAAAATAGTAGGTTTGCCTTTGAATATTTTTGTATTGGTAACCGATCTTTTATTGAATGTTTTAGGGTAACCTTTTAGTTTCAGGATGAAAATAAATATTACGCAAAAACGTAGATCTCGTGAAGAGCTAATGCTTATGTTGTTTGCGCATTTTATCATTTAATAGTACTTTACTGTGTTTCTTGTGAATATAAAGAAGTTAACGGAGCCACTCCTTTAACTCCTAATCCTAGTGACGCCTTGTGCGGGGCCTTCCAACTCTGCGTCGTCCAGTAGGCTGTCTCTACTCCAAACTCTTTCGGCCCAATCGAACAACTGTTCTAAGAACAAAACCATTTATTTTAAATTTGGTAGCTCAAAACTTATCATATAGAGACTACTACTTATCTACATGTCTGTGTTTGGGTGCTCCTAGTGAAGTTCCACAACTTTGTTAATGTGGTGAAGCAGTCGACCGCCTCGGTCATCCTACAGTAGGAGCGCTGGCCGGATAGCACGGCACGCCAGCATTAATGACATCATACGTCGGGCTCTTGTCACCGCCGGGTTGCCAGCTGTTTTAGAACCCAATGGCTTGGCACACGACGATGAGAAGAGACCAGACGGGATGACCATAATGCCTTGGAAGGTGGGTAGGCCTTTGGTGTGGGATGCAACATGTGTCGACAACCTTGCGCCATCCCATCTTCTTAGCACGGCGGGCTGTGCTGGGGCGGCTGCTGCCGGTGCAGAAAACCTCAAACGGCGCAAATATAACAACCTTGTTGGAAGTTTTATGTTTGAGCCGTTTGGGGTTGAAACATTAGGTCGATGGGGTCCGAGTGTGCATCGAGTTTTTCGAGAAATTAGCACAAGGCTCGTCGACTCTTCACGTAAACAGAGGGCTGGCCGCATTCAACGTGGCAATGCTGCCAGCGTTTTAGGCAAGTGTCCCATTGACATCGATGTGGACGAATTTTTTGATGCACAATGAGCTCTTTTCCGTCTCCCTTTGGTATTTGTATATAGGTTTGTTGTTTTTGTTTTTTATCAAATTCAATTGTATATATGTTAATAATTACACAATGACTAATCATATAGAGATGTCCTAATGGGTTACCGATTTGATTTCTTACTACAATCGACTTTATGTGTAAAGAAATTTAAATAAATTTAACACTTTTTGTATTTTATTTTTATTATATATTTTGTATTGTTTTATAAACAAACCCAATATACCCAAGCGTTTAAATGACTTTGTCTCATGTATTAAAACGAACTGTTACATCTTGTCTAACCTTTTTCTTTAAATATGTATATTCTCTTACCAATATAATTATTTACATATTATTATTTTTATTGATTACATTTCTTATTGATAATTAGATTATTATGTTTTATGGTAGTAAAATGATAATAATATGTAATTTACACTGCTGTATTTGACTGTGTTTATGCCAAATGTAAACTAGATAGACGGAATTTAGATAGATTATAAAGTATGTAGACTACATCAGATTGGCAATGTTTTATACTGTATCGGTCCTCCTCCGGATCTTTGTATTTCTGATACACGGAAAGAAATTACGAGCGTAGCCATTCCTTTGGGTGATATTTTTTCTTCTGACGAGATCTATTATACGCGACCACGTTGAATCACCGCACCCAATAATTGTTAACATTTTTATTATTCAAGCAAACAAACAAACCGAAACTTACCAATCTATAAAACAAATCGAGTATCTACCCTTTCTAAAATTCAGCTTAATCCTCAAAACAAATATCGTTTTCCAGTGCCACTATCGCATTCAATATCAAACGAATATACGCTATAAAACAGGCAATGTATATCACGATCCAGCTACGTTGTATGCAAATACAATTCGTTCAGCTTATTTGTATTCTAACTGTTTTGCGCGATTCAAATTGTAGTACATTGAAAAATAAATGGTGAATGGTGAGTGAATGTGAGGATTGACTTGGGTTCTGTAGACTTAAGGCTGTGATGCGACCTAAAGTGTGTTTAATTTCGGTTTGCGAATAAAGGAAAGAGATGCTCGATGGCATAACGCGTGATATTTAATGCAAATTATGAATAATTAAATTAATTTACATAAAAATGAGTTGAGTTATTAAAAAAGGCAACGTTCATCTTAAAAATCATGGCAATTTTTGTTTGCATTTTATATTTATTTAAGGCCGTGGCTTTCATTAAAGAATGGGTAATTGCTATATTTATTTTTATCGGAGCGTTAACAGGCTTTTCCTTATCTAATATAGTCGAGGACGTCTTCCCAGAGATTGAAAATTAAGTGCACAGTTGAGTCGTTTATTCCTCCGTCAGTGTGTAAATCATAAATTGACAAAGGACAAGTCAGGACACATAATACTTTTTAAAGCTCTGAGAGGCACTGAGCTGACTTCTGCATTAAAAAAAATTATAATTGAGCGTCGTCAAAATGATTTTTTCTTTCTTTATTTTTATGAAGACACTATTTGCTTCCATTTCGAAACAAAGCGGCTTGATTATATTATAACGCAGCATAGGTACTTATTGTCTAACTAATAGACCTTTGAAATATTACTGCCCAACTAACAACACTCACGACAACCGTAAGAGGGTTTTTGTTCTAACACAGTTTGTCAAGGAACCCTACAGTACGTCCAGAATTAAATACAGCAAGGCAAAGCGCTGACCAAATCAATACGATCGCAAATGGCCAGTTTTTTTTATATTTTATTGCTAAAACTGTTAATTCTTGCTTGGTTTGCTAAAGGATATTATGTTAGCTTAGTTTTTAATCTATACTTGTTTGGTTTTCCACAGAGTACGGTGATGGCTCGGCGGCACTGTCGTCAACACCGATAATGTCATCAAATTTATTCATCATCCTCAAATTTATTTCTTTAGGGGAACTGCCTCCATTTATTGGATAATTCCATAAATTAATTATATTTTTTTTTTTTTAATTAACTATAATATAAAAAGGGTGGGCTAAAAATTGTGGATAAAACGAAACAGATATTTGGGGCTATTTGCAGTAGATCATAGGGTAAAAATAAATGTTTATATTTTATTTTCTCCTTATATCTCCAACTGTTTTAGCCACCCTGGCTATATTCATTTTTATTTTTGCATCATCATCAAACAATCTGCCTCTTTTCCAACTTATTGGAGCCGGCTTCCAATCTAACGGGCTTCAGCAAGGTAGCCATATTTTATAGTATCTTCTACCAGCGGCTTCACCCGCAAGAACAGTGTTTTCTTATCCCAAGGGAACTTTATACCGGGATGAAAATGGGCTATGAATATTCCAGACTTTAAACTATGTCTGTGCCAAATTTCATTCAGATCCGTGCATCCGTTCTGGCGTGATTGAATAACAAACATCTATCCATCCAAATTTTTACATTTATTATTTTAATAAGATTATCTCTCCATTGCTGGGTAACACGATATCTTTTGGCAAGACTAGTGACAGATTTCAGACCCCTTTTGACTACCCGTAACGACTGTCATAGATCTTCAAATGACAGCCGGGACCAACAGGAAGAGAAGAGGTTCGACATGTGTTGATTTGTCACTCATCCACGGACCGACCTCAGCATGCGTTGCTTAACGTTGAAGATCGACCCGTGCGGATATTATTATTTAGCTTCGAGCTGCACAGCGCTTCGGCTTCGGCGAAACACTTTCGGCTAAAATGACAATGATGGCGCACATTTTAGCCGAAAGTGTTTTTGGTATGAAGGACTTGACAGGATAAATCAGACATCAACATTATATGATGTCTTAATTAGGACATCATATGTTACTTTTATACAAACAAAAAAAGCAAACATTGCTTTCCCTAAATTAACGAGTGCTTTAAAAACTGCTTTCAAAAATGCTTTTACGGCAAATTGTAATGTGAATACTAAAGCATCTGCTTATTAAATAGACAATGAGCATAGAATGTCTTTATATTATTTTCCAACGAAGAAGTGCCTTTGTACTCAAAGAAACGTAAAGTAAAAATAATATTGTACAAGATAGTAACAAGAATGGCTTATAGATATAAAATGGAGTTCATATTTTAAATGAGAGATACATTATAAATTGCTATATACTCTTATTGAGGGGACTTGGGTTCAAAGATGGTATGAATGAACAAGTAGCACTATTCTTTGTTTAATGATAAAATAAGACGTAGTTAGAAATATATTTTCAGAACTAGGATTAGAACTTACATTATAGCCTAATGCTGCAAGTTCAATCCTCCTCATATTGAAATTATTTTGGGGAGCAGGAAAATCAAGAAAGTATTACCAACAAAAAAAAGTGAAGTTGATCAACCAATCATATTCTGTTTAAGCCTTAACGCCTTCAATAAAAGTAATGGCAATCACACGATGCGTCCTATGATAAGCTCTTAATACACATGTAGGCGTAACATTTTGTTTTCAAAAAAAGTGTACAGTCATACTTCACTTGCCTAATACGAGTAACACACACAGTCCGTGTTATATTCTTATTTATCAATAAATGCATTTAGCAATTCTTGGGACTTTGATTGGCACCATTATGTCCTCCAAAAATATTAAGTATATCATCTGCTTACAGCAGTCAAATTTTTTTTTTATCTTTGATAGGCTCGCGCTTGACCAGTATCTCATCTGATGGTAAGCGATGATGTGGTCGACGATGTAGCAAGCTTGCCTAGAAGCAGCCTATTCACTTTTGACTCAAAGGCTCTTGACTTACGCTTACCATCAGGTGATATAGTGGTCAAGCGCGAGCCTACAGACTATAAAAAAAAATTGCTTTCCCTAAATTAACGACACTTTTAGACATAGGGTTCTCAAATCGACTGCTTTTCATCTCGATTCTGCAACTCTCAACCAGCTGCTGATGGTTTAGTCTAACCATGGATGTCCATGTCGTTTTACTTGTAGCGGCATCGACACGAATTACAAAGATGTGAAGTCACACAAATCATACACCGCACAATCAAAGTTTTCAGCGCGATTTGGACATATTCAACAGCCCACCAACAATCATCGGGCATTTTCCCACCAGACACAACACCAGTCTGGTCAGAGAATCTTCCCTTTCAACGGAGGATGCGGGACTCTCCACCCGTTTCTTCATACCTCTAAACACTAAATCAACACAAAAAATGTAATTACTCTCAACAATAATTCAATAAAATATCTTGTCTACACTGGGATGACTGGTAAAAATAGAATATATTTCGGGCACGTGAAACTCTTCCCTTCTTCACCGTATCATCAATCTTCACTACGCTAAGGGAATTAATTAAATTTGCCACTGACTCTGTTACGAGAACGTGGCTCTAGGTATTATGGAAGAGACATGGCTGCAGATAAAGCTATTTATTTTAAACTAGTGAAAGTTGTTTGACAAAAATAATTATTATTTTGATTGAATATGACAGTATAAGTTTCCAGTATTACTTTGGACTTTAGACAATGTGATATTATAACGGCAAAAGTGATTGTTTGAATGTCAAAATGATTGGGTTTGACCACGTTACACTTCGGAAGCTTATGTCACGGCGTCCCAGCGCTAAGAAAGAAAATTTGGTTCAAATAAATATCACAAGATGGCGCGATATGCATTTTGTTATACAATTGTGTGTAAAATTAACTTTTTCTGGAAAGTAACATAAAAATTGTATGTTCTTTTTTAATGAATTCTCCTTAGTACTAAATTATGAAAAAATTAAGCTCATAATTCACATTTCAAAGATTATCTGAACGGATCATTTAAAATTGATGCCATTAGATGGCGCGGTTTTAAATGTTTGAGGCATTCCACTCGATTTTTTAATTTTTATTGTAACACATTTTGGTGCAATTAAACTAAAAACGTGCAAAAAAATACTATAATAGTACATTATGGTACAAGTGTGTAAAGTTGGTGATTACCGCTGAGGCGCCATTGAGACCCGAGCCGTTAGGTGAGGGTCTTAAGAGAGCCGAGGACGGTAATCAACAATACACACGTGTATCATACGACGTTTTTCAACACACTTGTGAAGAAAATAATACTAAAAAATCATTTCCAACAGTGAAAACGAGTTGTGATTTTTTTTTCGCAATGGCGGGCAAAATTAATTAGTTTTCCTATGCGCGCGCATTTAACAATAAAAATACATTATTTTTAGTTTATGGCGATCGGCCATAGACTAAAAATAATGTATTTTTTTATGGCTTTTTGTGGATTGCGTTTTAGCCACCTTCGATGAAGAATACGTACAAAATGGGGAATTTCAAGTTTTCTTTATTACAGACATAAATAAATAAATATTTGAGTGAAAGTTTTATTTATTAAACACGTACAAGTTGAAATTATCTATTTAAATACGAAGTTGCATGAAATGAGTTGCATTTGTACTGTTGAGCACGACCTTTTTTGTATCGAAACTTTTTTAAGAACAAAGCAACTCGATCAATAAATTAAAAAAAGAACTCTTTATCTCACTTGTGAATAATAGTAATGCAAAAGTCACAGTTTGATAACAGGTGTCATTATGTGCCTAATTGCGGTGAAATTAGAGCCACTTTATGAGCAAGTGTGTTGAAAAACAAATTTTCACTGTATTTAAAGAAAAAAAAAGTCATGTACCGAGTATAGCCCTCGCCAAACTTATTGGCCGCCCTGAAGTTGGTTTACTGGATGCGCGAGGTACGAAACGGTGCCGTTTTTGTATGAGATTTCCTACTGCGCAGCCATTGTAGCCAACTTCAGGGCGGCCAATAAGTTTGGCGAGAACTATAAACCCTTTTACTTGCAAGTCACTGCTAACACCATCTATCTATCGCCATGGAACGGAACTGAACGCGAACGATATACAAAAAATAATCGGTTTTAATCAGACGAAAAATGCTAGTTACGTCGGCACGGTTTCTTTGAATGGGATGAGGCATCTGTATGCTAGTATTATATTATCTGTGCTTAAGAGCGCGGCGAAGCATCAATTGTCCATACAAACATAATACCAAAATCATTTGTGATTTTAGCATATTTCCACCATATTATGATGATATTCGGATTAAGACAGTATTTATCTAGGTCCCTACGTCTTCTTTTTTTCTAAATACTTACCTAAAATGAAGTTTTAGCGAATTCCATTTTGTATATTTTTACAGCGTAAATGACATGTTTTCTTTTTGATATTTCTGTATTATAAAAAACAATATCTTTATTAATCTCGTAGCAGGAACATAGCTCATATTATCAAATTACAAATCATCGAACAAAAAATTTTAAAGACATTAAGTTTTCATTCATAATTTTTGGTATTACGGAACACATCAAATTAATCACACATTTCCAATAGCTAGTATTGCTGTCGCGTCAAGCAAATGTCAATGTGTGCGTGGTCGCACTGCTCACGGTTGTGTATCGTTCGTACGGCGTGGGGTTTGTTCGGGGCACTTCGGGTGTGCTTCGGGTGTGTTTCACTGTTTTTTGTTCTACTGTTCTGTGGATTGTTTGTTGTCATTATTAGATGATTACTTTACTATGCTTTATATGCGCGTTTATTTATTTTATAAATTGTACTTATTTTAATATTTCTGACACTATTGAATAATGCTTTGAACTTGGATTTAGATTTGCCTTGTGATTTGAACTTTGGTATTGAGTAATCTACTTTTTTACGAACTTTGCGTTGTTTACGGACTTTGTTATTATATACTATATGGTTCGGTTGCCGACATGGTCTCCGAACGTTGGGATGTTTCTCACAGGAAGTACCTATTTCCCAATGACATAATACAATAAGTTAAATTAATAGGTACCTTAGTATATCTATACTAATATTGTCAAGCTGAAGAGTTTGTTTGTTTGTTTGAACGCACTAATCTCAGGAACTACTGGTTGGAATTAAAAACATATTTTTGCGTTGGATAGTCCATTTATTGAGGAAGGATATTGGTTATAACTTCACGTTACAACCAGTAGGAGCGGAGCATAAATGAAAAATGTTGCAAAAACGGGCAAAATATTCCTTTTTGAGAGCTTTTGTTGCGTGCGTTGCGTACGATCATGTTTGTAGTATAGATTAGGTATGTAGATAGGGTAGGGTAGGGTAGGTAGGTAGATATGTAGATTAGGTTAGGTAGCCAGTTGACGGGAGCGAAGCCGCGGGGGACAGCGCATAAATTAGTATTTACCTACCTACCTATCCATTAACTTACGAAGCTTTGTTTTTTTTGTTTGTTTATTCATGTCATGAGACAAAGCGGGCGCAGGTAATTATCTCAAGGACACCGCTAAGACTTACCTACATTGCTCCTCTATACTTACTGTGACGTTACGGCTCACCCAGGGTAGGGTGACCATGCGATTGGACTTGCATGCACAAGCGCGGTTTTATGCCCTCCTTCCAGTTTTTGCTGGACTTTTTTGTAAAATTCCTGTTACAAAAAACTAAAAATCCAAATTCGTTCTAGTTTATTTAATTATTCTTTTTTATCTGGACTTCGGTGACCCTTAGGTACCCTGGAGAGGATCTAATAATCTTTGGTAACTGGCTGGCTAATCGACTTCATAATAAACTGCAAAAATATTTTCAGAGCCACGACGATCAAGGAAAAAACGCCTTTGGCCATCAGTTTTCAGAAAGAAACACTAGAAAGAAAGAAAATAAGCGTGTTTAGTGTGGATCTTTGACACTATGTTTTCTGATTACCATTATTGTATTTTGTTTTTCGTTCAGTCGATAATATAACCCCACACGACTTTATCAAGTTTCGATTTATATTTTTTAAACAGATGAATGATGATCTATAAAGTAAGAACATAACAAAATAATATTTTTTTATTCAAAATCCTTGTTTTTATTTTTAATATTCTTAGCTCAGAGCGCTGTTATTTATCTGTACCTACTTATATGCGTAAATAGGAATACATTATTGGAATATTTGTCTTTTACTTGTAATATATTATTTATTATAACAAAACATATTTGAAAAGTAGAAGGAATACCTACATAAATAAAAAAAAGTTAATTTAAAAATCAAAAACCCGACTGCGAACTAAAAAGATGTAAACAAGTAGAAAATCATGCTGTGCAGTCGGAGGATCAGGTGGTCAGCCAGCTCGCGAATATGTATCCTCCGACTGCAGAGCATGATTTTCTACTTGTTTACATCTTTTTAGTTCGCAGTCGGGTTTCTGATTTTTAAATTAACTTTTTTTATTTACAAGTTTTTTGTTACCTATTTTTTTTTAGAATCCCATTAAACATATAAGTGGTATATATTTTTGTAATCACCTTTAAAAATCCTTCATTTTGATACCCCACTCGATGAGTTTCGAAGAAAAAAAATATTGAGTCGCTCCCAATATGGCGCACAAAAGCCGCCATTTTTGTTTATTTTTAACGTCACTTATCTAAGAACACTTGGGCGACCAAGCCCTATCTAACGATGTATTAATTATAAAAATCCGTCTAGGGGTTTGGAAGATATGAGGTAATAAAGAATATTACATACATACAAACATACATACAAGATACGCGCGAAAAACATAACCCTTTCCTTGCAGCCGGGTAAAAAGACAAAAGTACGCGGGCGCCATTCGCGTCGGCCGGCTTTCGAGTCGATAGGATGATTAGGTAGCGATATCTATCTGCTCACACACACACACGGCTACGCACGGCGCGCCGCGTGTGCGTGCAAACAGAGATAGCAATACTCCGAATGAATTTTTCACTCGGCTCGAATTGCATTTGCGAGCTGTGTTCGCCGCGCCCTTAAGTTAATCTCATGCGTTTTTGCCTTTTCGCCAGTCGTTATCACTGCTAGAATGCTTCTTTATCTGAGTCGTCTTGCGGCTTTAATCGGATATGTCTAAAACCACCTTTCTCACAAGGTTAGGTCTCTACGACAAATTTCGTTTTGATATTCAACACAAATTCACAATTATGCCATTTGTTTTTAACTCACTGGGGAGAATCTCATGCTATAAATCTTTGCCTATTTCTCACAGGATTTTTTGTGAGTTGAGAATACTTCATCTTATTGCCCAAACCAATAAAATGAAAATATTTGTTCAATTGATTTAACCTATCACGAGCCTATCAATCTATACCAATATTATACAGAGGAAAGATTTTTTTGTTTGTTTGTACCGAATAGGCTCCAAAACTACTGGACCGATTTCAAAAATTCTTTCACCGTTGGGAAGCTACTCTATCCCCGGGTGACATAGGCTACATTATATCCCTGTATTCCCACGGGAACGGGATCTACGCGGGTGAAACCGCGAGGCGTCCTCTAGTAAAAAATAATTACGTCTTGAAAGTAGCTTCTTCTTCCTCACGCAACTTAACTATTTGTCGATATCTCACCAGTCAAGAAATTCACTCAGACTTTGGTAATGTTTTTTCTTATATGAAGACAAATCTCAGGTTAAATCTTCGCAGTGGCTTTTCCAGTAAATCTAACAGCACACACGAAGGGCTTACAAAGTATCCACCTTAGTAACGCAGTAATTAATTTAAAAATAAATTAAACTAGATTAGACGGGAGTACGACAGTCTGGCTCTAGTAAATTGTCTAACGCAATCCGAACTTAGTGGAATAACGTGCGGTGATTACATTGGGAATTCAAGACGCGTTATTTGAACAGCTGCCTGACTGGTGCAGGATTATTGAGAAGAAATTGATGTATGACATTCGAAAAACGGCCTTTTTATAATAATTTTAGGCGTAATTTATTCTTTTTAAATATTGCTGTATATAATAAGATGGGAACCTTTGTGAGGTTCTTTTTAGGGTTCTGTACCCAAAGGGTAAAAACGGGTCCCTATTACTAAGACTGCACTGTCCGTCGGTATGTCTGTCTGTCTGATGATGATGATGAAATGGGGCTCCCATACAACAAACGTGACTTTTTTGCAGTTTTTTTTGCGATAATTAAGAACTACTAACACTATTGTTAACCACTATTCTCGTTCTTGAAATGTAAGTTTGTATGTCGTTTTGTGGCAATTAAATATTTTTTCTTTCTTATAATGGTACGGAACCCTTCGTGCGCGAGTCCGACTCGCATTTGGCCTGTTTTTTTTCGATCATATCTCACCTGCGGGCAAAGTTTTTCAAAAAAAATAACTTTTATTCTTTCAATTTATTTGAAGCAAGTTTAAGCTTTTACATTTGTTTTTGCTAGATTAGGCTCGTGACTTAAATAATAAAAACCGCACGGGTATCTTCAAGCAACGCTTGTCAACGTCAGTGGATTGATGGCCAATGGCACTGAAATAGTTTGTCTGGTGTAGGATTTTTAAGGAGAAATTCAAATGTGAGATCAAATGAAAGTGATGAAGAATGCAGGGCACTTTTCTCGCAGAACGGATAAGCTATGGGGCCGAAAAGATATGGAATGGCCACCGCTATCCGGAAGATGATGCGTTGGAAGGCTTCCTACTAGGTGGACCGTTGACCTGGTTAAAGTTGCGGAAATGCGCTGGATGCGTGACGCACGGGATCGGTCAATGTGGCGACGGCCTATGTCCAGCAGTTGATGTCTTTCAGCTGAAATGATGATCAGGATGATGATGATGATGATGATAAATGATTATGAAAACTTACTAAACGGATATTTTAAAGATAAAAACAATATAAAATCTGTTTCCTATTAAACAAGTCTATCGTAGATACTCCTATCTACGATAGACTTGTGACATTTTTTTACAACCTTCCTAGCCCCAATAGTTGACCACCTATCTTCTGGCTTTTCGATGTGACTGTACATATACAAACAAACGCAACACATCCTTCCACCTTCCACACCGATACATTCATCAACATTTTTGCCGTACGTGAGGGGAGTGACAGATAAGGTTGCTAACATTCTTCGGAAATACGCCGTAAAGACTGTCTTCACTCCTTTCAGAAAAGTGTCACAGATGCTGCGCTCGCCGAAGGACAACTTTCCGCTGGAAAAGCCCGGTGTTTATAAAGTAGATTGTAGTTGTGGCAAGTCATACATCGGTCAGACGAAGCGTACGGTTGCTTGTCGAATTTCAGAGCATATCAGGGCAGTAAAGAACAATGACACACAAAAATCAGCCATAGCTCAACATCTCTTGGAATCAGGATTAAACCACTGGATTGAGTTACATAACCCTCAGGTCATTTCGACAGAACGCCACTATATCCCTAGACTGGTGAGGGAAGCTATCGAAATTACCAAATATAAAAATTTCAACCGGGAGGATGGGTTTCAACTGTCGAGAGCTTGGAATCCAGTGGTCCAGCTGTGTAAACCCCGAAAAAGTGCCGTAAAAAGTTCGCGAGCGGACACAGTGAGTTTCGTTTGTCGAGAACAGAATCGAGTTGTGAGTGACAATGGTAGCGGTACCGAGTGCAAAAAACGAACAAGAAAGAGGGTAGACCGTTTTGTCTCCTCATAAACACCCACCCGCAATGACTTCAGTTTATCCGTGATCATGGTGCTTGTAACAGCACCGAAATATCGGAAACTCGCTACAAACAGTAAACATGGTAAATATCCCGCTTATAATGTTAATATTAGCATTCATCAACAGTTTAACTATAACACTCATTAGTCACAAATATATATACGTGTTAGGTAATATACGTGCAATCTGCTTTTAGTCACAAATATATGTATGTAGGTGATGTACTTACAGATTAGCAATCTGCTGTAATTATATTCAAGGAGGAAGTGCGACGTGCTTTGTATGGTTATCCTTTAATACGAGAAAGGTTGTTTCTATCAAAATTAAAATGTAAACTAATATTATATGGATAGAAATAGTTTATCTGTTTATTCGCGTTCCTCATTGCTGAAGGTCGTGCCCATCCTAAAAAGCTATCAGGGATTCCCTGCCAAGCTGCTTCCAGGCCACTCTGTGTTCGGTTCTTCTCAGGGCATTGGTAGCAGCGAATCCTGTATACAAAGCTAAAGTATCGCTTATTGCTACGTGCGACTTTTAATCCCGAAAATATAACATGGTTGCTGATAAACAGGCCACAAGATTAAAGCCGCGGCAAAAAGCTACTTGATATTTAAGGTTTCGGTTATTAATATCGAAATTGTAATTTAAAATAACTATATATATAGCCGCTTTAAATTTAGCTGTATATATTTATACTTTATAGTTGCACGTTTTTTTTAAATCAAATGTTCTAGACCTAATCTGCAACGATTTGAAATTGGGTTGTTTTCGAATTATCGAAGTTTTTAACTATGGACAATATACTGATATTTTTTGATAGGTCATGATATAATAAATTCCACTGATTACATTTTATCAAGAAAATACTCATCCATAGCTTTGGCAATAAAGCAACGTAAAGTTAAATCTGTGTTTTTTTTTTAACTTCTTTTATTTGTCGAGGCAGTTTACTCAAAATAAATTTATCGTACTTGACTAACATAGGCCCCAAGTTATAGAGGTCATAATTGTTACCAATTTAATTCTTGAACATCCGATTTCACCAAATTACCAATCTTTCTTTATAAACACTAGACGCAATCATGGCAGACGAATATGGCAGGATGACAGATCCAAATCATCACGCCACCAGTTTATTTTAAAGAAACAAAATTGGTTGTCATAATTATAATTTATTTTTTAAATAATGCCTCATTATTAAGAAGTAGTCGTATTGGATGTAATACGTAGACATGTATGATATTCGCAGATTCATTGTGCGACTAACTAAAAGACGTCGGGAGCCTGGAATGAAAAAAAAACATTATATAATAACGAAGATACTCGGCAGAAAATTGCGTATAAATTGTGGTCCAACTTAACCTATTTTATAGGTTCTATTTAGTTTAATTATCACGTAGCTTCCCTATTTGGAGTGGCTCTGTGAATAATATCTTAAATTGATAGAAGGCTACACTATTGTAGTGCCACAAGAAATAAAACCATCAATTTTATTATAATCAACATTTTAAACAATTTGGCAACATTACCTCGGTAGCTTTTTATGTTTTTCATATTTTTTTTTGTTAATTAAAGTACTTAATTGTATTACTTGTGCTGTTCTATTAATTTTCTAGCGGACGCCTGGCGGTTTCACCCTCGTAACTCCATTTCCCGTGGGAATACAGGGATAAAAAGCCTATGTCATCCGGGGATAGTGTAGCTTCCCAACGGTGAAGGAAATTGCAGGAAATGCAATTGGTCCAGTAGTTTTTAAGCTTATGGACTTATTCATTACATACAAAAATCCAAAAATACAAATCTTTCCTCTTTATAATATCAATATAAATAATATAGTATAGATATAGGTAGATATAGATATAGATTTAACAATTTATGTGAAATACAAACAAAAGAATCACACAAAACAAGCAAACTTCACCGTTGCCTGTGATGTCCAAAATAAAAAGTAGAAAGTAAATATGAATTTAATAAGTCACATTGGTACTTGATCGGATTTGAACACACGACCTCAAGCAAGAGAATCTTATCCAATGGGCCACCAAGACATAAAAAAACATATACACTATAATTAAATAATTACAACTAAAGAAACTTTAGACGACTGGGTTGGTGTATTGAGCAATCGGCTGCTGCGCTGCATATCGCGGGTTCGATACCCGCATGGAACAAATATTTGTATAGCCTACAGATAGTTGTTCCAGGTCTGGGTGTTTTGTGTATGTGAGTTTAAATGTTTGTAAATGCACCCACGATACAAGAAGAAATTCCTAGTGAGGGACTAAGTATCTAAAAAAAATATATTATAAACAAATAAGTACATGAGAATGTAAAATGGTCTATGCTCTAACAAAATTGTCAGTCAATCAGCGATGGTGATGGTCGAAATGCCAAAATGTATGACTGATCACGTGACATTTCGATAGCGCTATTATAATGGAATGTCACTTTTTTTAAATTGTCTCTGGTTAAACACACACGCCGGTTATTAGTACCATGAAAGACCCTCCTAGATCATCACCTATAAGATCTGTGCATGACTCAAATCTGCCCAGTAAATAGTTTCTATTGTACCTTTAATTTATCCTCTCTTCAATTTCCGTCACCACTTATATAAAAAAATCATCAATTATAATTATTTATTTATCTCACCTTGTTAAGTATCATTGGCATTGCAGCTTTAGCACTATTTTCCAAAATTTTATATCCCATTTCCATTTGTTCTGGATCAGGCATTTCTTTCGGGATGTCGAAAATTCCTTCAACTGGAGCTATAATTTTAGGAGTAACACTCATCGCCAAAATCTTGTTTTTATTTTCTAGCGTTACAAAAACACACAGAAGTAATATTTTAAAAATTAAATTCATTTTGTATCTCGGGTGACTTTTGCGTCGTTGAACAAATGTGCCGTCTGCCGTTGCAATAAAAATTAGTGAGTGCACTCTATTTAAATTCCTAAACTATTGTCCTATGTGTTTGATAAAAGCGATACGATACGATGCTATACTGTACCACAGTTGCTTTACTATCTGAATAGATCGTGGCTTAGTAATAAAAACCAAACGGGTCGATCTTCAACGTCAACCATGCATTGGATACCGAACATCTAGCAGACTCCTACTGACTAGAGCTAGAGTTTTTCAAGCGTTGAGAATTGCCTATCACACAATTTGTACAATGGAGAAAAAGGATAAGGAGGGCCGACCCCAAGTAAATGGGATAAGGTCGCGACTGATGATGATGATGATGAGAATTAACTATCCATTTCCCCAAATTTGGAAGAATGGAAGGGATAGGCAGATTGATTTAGTAGCAATTCTATCTTTTCGAACTTGGCAGAATGAACAGGGATACAGATTTGAAAGTTTTGAATTAGAATGTTTACAGGGCAGAACAAAATACGAGTAAATATGGATGGATTACGTGAAAGATAATATTATGGCTAGAGTGGAGCGGAATAGAGAGATATTGGGATTGCGTCAAATAAAAAAGTATTGATGAAGATTACATGCTGCCCCGATCCCGATACATCATTTTCCTAACCTTGTCCCATGTCACTTGGGATCGGCGCAAAACGTTTTGTTCTTCCATACCGTCCCGTCCCCCGTCACGCTATCACGTAACTCCCTTTTCATTCATACCACTCCTGACACAGTCCATCCATCTTTTCTTTGGCCTTCCCCTCCCTCTCCTTCAATCCACATTTATGTTCATAAATCTTATCCTCCACCTTTTTTTCCCTTCTTTCTGCCCAAAAAAAATGGGTTCAGGTCAGGAAGAAGGATGACTAGTGTGTATACCTATAGCATTGTCACTTAGATAGCTTATGCTGTATCAAAATCCTTAGTAATGATAAGGTTATTATTGGTTTTATAATGAACAGTAATAATATGTTATTTTTGTTGTAAGTGTGGTGGATACGGAAGATGATATCTTCCTTTTATTATACTTTCATGTTATGTTTTTTTTATCGATGCCCTTGGTGTTAATAATCAAACGGTTTTCATTTGATTACAGGCTTTTTGTAGATATTAATCATTTTCTTTTATAACAAAATATTTATTTACATAGAATAAAATATTAATACACAATAATATATTACACAACTACGAACGCGGGGCAGAGCTCATTGGGCGTCAAAACAATTATAATTATGTTTTCATACTGTTTCAGCGTGCTGTAGTCAATATGTAATTTCTGACCGTCCGTATGTCACCTCCATTTTATCTACTCGGACACTGATGGCATAATTTACACAAAAATATTGAAGGTGTAGGTACTTTATGATCCCCTATGCAATGATTGCCGATGGAATTAACATTGTGAAAGGATCTGTTACGTCGAAGGGAGCCAATTCCCGCTAAGCTGAGGCCCTAGGCGAGTGACATTCTATCATCCAAAGCGTGGTGATAGCGATTGTCGAAAAGGCAAAATTGTATGGGATGGACAACCGATATTGAAATGTCTTATTACCCTTCCCTTCTAATTTTGACTAACGCCTTCGCTGACTTCGAATGCCACTTGTCTAGAGCCTTTGGTGTTAGTTAGTGGTCCTTTAGATGTACTTCTAAGAGAGTAGTAGTTTGCAAGTCCTGACCATCCGAATGATTACGATAACTTCATGTGGTCTTATCCAAACAATTTGAACATTTTAAAATCGTTATCTTATCTACTACTTCTATATCTATACTAATATTATAAAGAGGAAAAATTTGTATTTTTGTATGTAAAGAATAAACATAAAAACTACTGGACCGATTTCAACAATTCTTTCACCGTTGGGAAGCTACACTATCCCCGGGTGACATAGGCTACTATTCATCCCTGTATTCCTACGGAAACGGGAACTACGCGGGTGAAACTGCGAGGCATTCGCTAGTCACTAATGAAATGTATCTTTAACTGGAGTCCTAGCCGTAGTAGATAAGCAGTTTGCCAGGTTGCCTGGAAGAGATCGCGGCATGCGATAAGCGCCCATTGTATGTGTATTATAATTAAGTTTATTTTTATTAATGTATTTTATAGTGTGCAATAAAGCATTTAATAAATAAATAATAATAATTAACCAAACTGAACATAGTCTGCTTTAAAAATAAGTAAATAATTGGATCCTCCTCCTCGCATCGTATTCCTCATTACTGAGGGTCGTGATTCCCTGGTCTTCGTGGAAACAACTTCTCCTTCACCAATTTGCGCCATCTGCTTCTATCTTTGGCGTCGTGGAGAGCATCGTGTAGCGTGGTATTTAAAGATGTGCGGACTTGGTCTGACCATCTGATTGGACTTCGACCCCTCGGACGTTTCCCTTCGATCTTGCCAGTAACCATCAGCTGTTCGAGGTTGTGTCCGTCCTTCCTGGCAATGTGACCAAAAAACTCCAGAACCCTACGAAGGCTGACCGTGGACAGTCTGATATTTATGTTTAGTTCCCGGAGGATCGAATCATTGGTGCGATAGGCAGTCCAGGGGATTTGCAACATCTTCCTCCAGCACCACATATCAAAAGCGTCGATTCGGTCACGGTCGGCCTTCTTCAGAGTCCACGTCTCGGACCCGTAACTGAAGATGGAGAACACCAGGGAGCTGACCAGTTTCACCTTCGTCTTCCTTGAAATGTTACGGTCTCTCCATACTCTTTGCAGCTGGGTCATTGCATTTTTGGCCATCCCTATACGCCTCCTGATATCTTTCTCACATGACCCTGTGTTGCTGATACTTGCACCCAGGTAGACAAAATCGCTTACGGTTTCCAGTGATAGGGCACCTGTATGTTGGAGATGGTTTGCGCGATCCACTACCATTACCTTGGTTTTAGCATGATTAATTTTGAGCCCCAGTTCCATACTAATTCTTTCCATCCTTTCAAGGAGATTCACCATTTCGGTTTCATTCGCAGCTAGTAGTGTAGTATCGTCTGCATAGCGGAGGTTAGTTAGCTTGGTGCCACCTATTGTGACCCCACCGTACCAGTCTTCACATGCTCGTCTGATGATATACTCCCCGTATGTGTTAAAAAGGATGGGGGACAGAATGCAACCCTGTCTTACGCCCTTGCCGAAGTTGAAAGGCCCAGACATTGATCTGTCAACCTTTACCACACCCTGATTGGTCAAGTAAAGTGATTGAATGAGAGCCATCAGGTGTAAAGGTACTCCGAGTTCTTCCAGAATCTTCCACAATGCCGACCAAATCACGCAGTCAAAAGCTTTGCTGTAGTCTATAAAACACAGGATGACAGGGGTGTTAAATTCGTAAGACTTTTCAATTATTTGGCGAACGTTTAAAATTTGTTCGCGAGTCCCTTTGCCTTTGACAAAGCCAGCCTGCTCCTGCGGAATTTGCCAGTCTAAGAAATTACGGATTCTTCTGTTTATTATGTGTAGCAACAATTTACTGGCGTGGGATATAAGGGCTAGGGTTCTGTAGTTTTCGCATTTTGCCGTGGAACCTTTCTTGTGCAGCGGTAGAATGATTGATTTTGCCCAATCATCCGGCCACTTGCCGGTACGCCAGATGTCATTGCAAACTTTGTGTAGGGTGTCCACGCCCGATGATCCCATCGCTTTTATGATTTCCGCTGTTAACTGATCCGGCCCAGGCGCCTTCCTGTCCTTGAGCGCTGCAATACCGGCCTCAACTTTAGATGGCAGTATGGGAGGTTCTTGGTCGATTGACTCCCAAGCAGATAATAAGTCCCCGCTACTGTTGGGATTTTTATATAGCTCCTCGCAGTATTGCCTCCACCGCTCCGCTATTGCAACCAGATCTTGAAGTGATCTACCATCTTTGTCCTCAACCACCCACGTTTTCGGTTTGAACTGCTTGGGCAGTATCCTTACTTTTTTTTAAAGATCCGATGTTTGTATTTTTAACGCATGGTCTTCTATCTCTTGGCAGATATTCGCCACAAATTGGATACAAAATACGAATACAAAAATGTCAGAATACTCTAAACAAAATTGTACAAAATTGTAACTAAGCAATAATGTCGACCTACTAACACAAAAGTGCTGATTCTATAAACGTTTACAATTAAAAGTACAGATATGGATTAAGGAGACGCTATAGGCAAAAAAATACGTTCTTTTGCGACTTATAACTTCTAAAGACTCATCTATGTAAGCTGCTCCACCGGCCTGCGAAGAATCTGTGCTTCTTTGGCCAGTTGCCCGAAAAGATGTTCATAACCTCGAGTAACTGATAATTACTGGATGGGAAATTCTGAGCATAGCCCTATCTAATAACCTTTGGGTGACTAAGTCTTCTGATAAGGCCCATTGTGAGCAACCACGTTTCGGTCCCGTATGTAATCACTGGCAACACATAGTGGTCATAGACTTTCGTCTTCAGACACTACGAGCTGCGGTAAGTTGGTCATCATCAATTTACCGCAGCGTCTCTGACCAAATTCGTTCAACGCTGATCACCAAACTGCAATGCACTCCACGACATCAAGGACAGATACAGATGGAAAAACGGGTTATGCGCATTTTGTCCCACGTTTGCAGTAGGTCTCATTCGCAGTTGGTCCCATTCGCGGCTGGTCCCATTCGCAGTTAGTCCCATGCAAGTATTTTATAAGGGAAGAGGTATGTTTATGGTCCTAAAGAATTCGGTGTATAATTGTTGCGTGCGCCTATACCAAACGTAAGAGAGTAGTAAGTAAGTAAGTTTCAAACATTTTCGATCATTTACCAAAGATTCTCGTGCTCGAGGTATGCTTTTACGGCAAAACACGGCTAGTGAGCTTCTCAAAAGCCGCGTACTGACTGAGCGAGCAGTCGTGCGTGGCAGCCTCGGACGTTTGCCGCGCAAGGCGGCTTCGGTCTATATTTTTCTGCATGAGGCTACCATACGCGCAATGGCCAAGTCAGGGTGAGACTGAGCCAGCATCGAGCGCTCAGTTTAACTTGAAGCCGAACAGAGACTACGCGTGCCTAACGCGGCTTATAGCCAGTTTGTCCCTCCTGTAAGATCCTAGCAAAGAATCCATCTTTTTAGTGTTCCGTACCCAAAGGGTAAAAACGGGACCCTTTTCCTAAGACTTCGCGGTCCGTCTGTCTGTCTGTCCGTCTGTCACTAGGCTGTATCTCATGAACCGTGATAGCTAGACAGTTGAAATGTTCACAGATGATGTATTTCTGTTGCCGCTATAACAACAAATACAAAAAATAGAATAAAATTAATATTTAAGTGGGGCTCTCATACAACAAACGTGATTTTTTTAACGAAATCCTAGCTCGTGCGCGAGTCCGACTCGCACTTGGCCGGTTTTTTTTTAAGTCCGCTGTTAGAATGTTCATTTCCCGGTTTATGTTTCTCCACGCATCTTCTCTTAGTCCTCTTTTAGTATAATCAGAACACTGTGCGTCCCAAAGTAGTCTACATCCACCATACCTTACCATTCAAAGGTTAGCACCATCGCATGAATAGTCGGATACCTAAAAATCTTAACATGTTTTTGTATCTGTTAAAAATACGCCAAGAAGGAACATACTATTTTATAACGAAAAAAGGATTCTGTTTTTCCTTCTTACGTTATAAAATAGTATGTTCCTTCTTGGCGTATAGTCTGTAGATATTAATGTTGATCAAAAATATAATAAATTATTAGAGAAATTAAAGCGGGGTTCTTTATCTGTGGGAGACTTCGTGAAGAAAGTATATTTTTTTCAGTTAGTTAAGTTATTTTTACGTGTGACTTGTAGCCTTATGACATACTCATTGTATCTATCCTTATCCATATTTGATTGACAATATTCACTGATTGTAAATCTACTTACTGTTATTAGTCTAATGAAAAGTGTGTTTATTATTTTACTTATTACATTGCTAACTTATCGAATTTGGAATTTTAATTATTTTTATTTATTTTTTTTATTTCCAAAATACTTAACCTATTTAATATTGGTATCAGCCACACAACAAAAACCTCACAGGGCTTAACTGTGTGATGGCGCGCCGCTTATTTTAAATTAAATTACAAATTGCAATACTTACAATATTACATATTAATTATTAAATTACATATAAAAAATGCTTTCATAATAAACATTGATAAAAAATTAAATTACATATAAATTTGATAAATTATTGACAAATTATTGACAAATTATTGATAAATTATTGATAAATCATCAAATTACACATAAAACTACTTTCAAAACATTGATACATTTTTGTTAAAAGATGAATTAATTAATTGGGGAATTTAATTGTGTTAGGAAACGTTTTAATTTGTACTTATAACCCTTCGAACCCCTTTTGTATAAAGTTTGCAAGTCTTCTGGAAGCTTATTAAGAAAAAGAGGTACCAAATATTCTGCAACCCTCATACCGTACACATTATTGTATTTTGGTAAGCTGTATTTATGTTTAAGTTTTATATTTCTAAGAAAGTCAGATCTTGTTTTTTCGATTAGCAGCTCCGGTCTATTCATTTCAGTAAGAGTGAAAAATTCCACTTTATTGAACACATTCATAACATTACAGTATTTAAAAAGATCTTCGTCACTATTTACGAACTTCTTGTTTATATGTTTAGGCGTAATTACTTTTAATATTCTTAGTTGTAGCTTATAGATATCTGTCAAGTATGTTTGATAAGTTCTCCCATAGCTGCTGATCCCGTAGTTGATAACCGAGTCTGCTAGGGCCATGTATAACATCCTTAGCGTTTTATAAGGTAGTTTATATTTCAGTATGCTAAGTTTACCTAGGATAGACCTCAGTTTGTTGCATACGTAGTCTTTGTGAGGTCCCCAACAGAATCGGCTATCAACCACTAGACCGATATACATGTGTTTATCAACTACTTCTAATAACGGGCATTTGCAAGTCTTAGGCGAGCTATGTAAGCAAGTGTGTTCGTGTGCTATAACTGTAGGTATAGTGGAGCATTTATTGTGTGATGAATGTATGTGAACAATTTTAGTTTTAGATGCGTTTATTACCAGTCCTACGTCATGAGCCCATTTACACATTTGATCGAAGCTACTTTGTAGGGATTCCTGAGCAGCTTGGATGTTTTTATTAGCGACCAAAATACACGTGTCGTCTGCAAATTGGTATAAAGAGTCTGACTTTATAGCATTAATCATATCATTAACGTAAAGCAAGTATTCCGTTGGACCTATAATTGAACCTTGGGCCGTTCCTTGCGTTGACGGAAGCTTAGCACTGTACTCATCTTTTATTTTAACCGTGTTGTATCTGTTTGTGTGATAGTTTTTTAATAATTCTAATAGTGGCCCTTGTATCCCATTTCGTGACAACTTGTCAAACAGTGTATCGCTACGGAGCATATCGAATGCTTTGCTGAAGTCTATAAAGAGTGTCAAGACATGTTTTTTTTCATTTACTTCACCGGTAAATTCTCTCAACAATAGTGTCGTACTCTTATTTTTCTGAAATCCAAATTGTTTATTGTTGATTATTCCGTTTATTTGCAAGAAGTTATTTATCTCATTACCAATATAACGTTCCAAGATCTTATCTATACAAGACAATATAGTGATAGGACGATAATTATTAACGTCATTACGTGAGCCCTTTTTGTGTATCGGACGTATCACCCCTATCTTCAATAGGTCGGGATACATACCAGTCTGTAAGCAGCAATTGATCAAATGGGTAATAACTGGGACTAAATTAGCTGAAGCATACTTAACATCTTTAGCACGTATCCCGTCATAACCAGGGCTTTTCCTATCGTTCATTTGTTTTATGATTAATTTCACCGTATCTTCTCGTGTTTCGCTCTTATCGACCTATCAGGAATTATCTCATACGTTGATTTGTCTATAAGAGGCACATCGCAAGAGTTGCCTAAGCCAATGACGTTCGAATTAAATTCAGTCATAAAGGTGTTGGCCAATGTCAATGGATTCGTTCGAAAAGTTGTAAGTAAAATGTGTTCAATACTTTGCATAATTTTGCCGGTTAAACTATTCACAATGCTCCAAATCTTTTTGCTGTTTTTGAAATTTTGAGTAACTTCCATCATTAAATATTTATTTTTTATGTAATTTATGTACTTATTTGTTTTATTTCTATATTTATTGTATAATAATCTTTTTTGTGGGTTATTTTCATCTTTGAGCCATATATTAAACAATGAGTCACGCCTCCTGCACATCTTTTTAAGTTTTTCATTGGCCCAAGGACATGTGTTACGTTTACTGAAGCTACTTTTACTAATTGTGTATTTACATTTTTCGTATACATTTTTAAAGCTAGTATGTATGAACATAGCAATTTCATTTGGGCATTTGTATTGAAGGGGTATACTCCAGTCAATGTTATTTAGTTCACTGTGCACTCGGCGATTATCCATCCTTGTTATTAATTGACTACAAGAGTGTGAGTCATTCTTGTTTAGCACGCTCATTATCGCACAACCGGTTATGCAATGGTCGGCTGGTGAAGTGTTAACGACAGATGTATAAATGTTATATGCACTAGAATTGCGAATAAACACATGATCTATACATGACTTAGAAACTCTGTCACCGTATTTTTCTATGCGTGTATAGGAATTAACGCCATTAATAAAGCTCAGAGTGCACAGCGAATTCAAATATTGTTTTACCACGGGGTTACAAACTTTCAGATCTATATTCATATCTCCCATCAACACATAATCCTGTTTTGAAGGATATTTCGCTATTAAGGACGACAATTCCTTTATAAATCGAAGCTTGGATGTGTCGGGCGGTCTGTACACGGCACATAATCCGTATCTAAGACTATTTATACTTAACTCGCCGGTCACACATTCAAACTCCTGTGTACACAAGTTATCATATCTCTTAAAAGATGCAGACTTATGTACATACAATAGCACACCCCCTCCTCTTTTATTAGTTCTCAATTCTGAATACAAGTTATAGTCAGGGAGTTCAAACATTTGTGCCAATTCATTTTTAATATTTACTTCAGTCAATAACAGAATCTGAATTGTATGTTTACTATTTAACAATATGTACTAAATTTGTGCAAAGTTTTTCTTGATTGATCGTATGTTAACATGCAGAAAGTACAAACAATTTTCGGGAACCGGTATGTAGGAGGTAAAATCATCCCATGACTGACAACTAGTTTCAACTATATTGTGTTCTGTTGTATACATCGTAAAGTTATTATTTTTATGTATTTATAATGACAATAATAAAAGTAGTAGTACCTATTAGTACTTACCTATTGTCTATCATGAGACGACTTCACCTTTTCGATATCGGCGATCGAACGGATTGTGTTTATTTTTTTTTCATAGACACTTTTACGCACTAAAATATTTCCGTGTTTACACCATATGAAGTTAAACAATCCTTTGAGTTCCTCTTTAGTTTTCCATAAGAGGTAGGCCGTTGACGGTGTTAGACACTCCCGAAGGTAAACTTTCTCATCACCATCCATTCCCACGCTTGCAGTAGATATCGTCGTGTTTTTGGCAGTATCTATCCATTGATCTCGGTTTCCTTCTCGTAGTATCACAGTGATCGGAGTCTGGTCTTTTTTTCTCGCCACATTTGAAGGGTTTCTCATCTTTCTGAAGGCTTTTACGATATCATCCGGGTTTTGCGTTAGGGTTACGGCAATTTTCTTGGCGATTTCTTCAGGGTTGTCTTTCTTGGATGGGTTTATGCCACATATTTCAAGATGGTTGCATAATTGTGCTTGCTCCATTTGATTTATTTTGTTATCCAGAACTTCATATTTTATGTTTGTGTTTTTGGCAAGATTTTGTAAATCTGTACAACGGTTTTCCAATTCCTTCATTGATTTCTCGTATTTTTGGATCTTAGCCTCATATTCATCGATTTTTTCAGAGTAGAAATGTAGGGTACGTTGCAGCTCTTCTTTTATAACTTGCCTCACTTCCCTGCGCAGGTCCCGCAATACTTGCTGCATCATGCTGTCAGCGTGGACACCTGCAATGTGTGGAGTAGCAGACTCTGTATCCGTATTTTCGTCTCCTTCGATGTCGGGGATGATACATGACAGTCTTTAAGGCTTGCCACCTCCAGTACAAGATTTGCATTTCCAGTCCACTGAATCTGTATCGTGTAATACACTAAGTTGGTCGGATGTTATTGACGCACAGGAAGCATGAAGCCACTTATTACATTTGCTGCACTGCAATCCAGGAGACTTTTTGGTTATCAATTTTACACACTTTGCGTATTTTACCATTATTATTTAGATTGTAAGGTAGATGAAAGACAATTAGCGATCGTTGCGTATGCGACTGCTCTCAATTGTCACGCGTGAGCGACTGATCGACTGATTACTATATTTATTGTTTTTTTTTATAAATCCAACCCAGTTTGGTCCCTAAACCTACTTTTCCCTTACAAACTATTTCAACTAGGTCATTATGCGTCACTTTTGAACGTTAACAATTAAAATTTACAAGTGATAAAAAATGTATCTACCATGGTACGAACTGCGAATGGGACTAACTGTGACTGGGACCAGCCGCGAACGGGAACAACTGCGAATGGGACTAACAACGAATGGGACCTACTGCGAACGCGGGACCAAGTGCGAATAGGACAAAGTGCGAATGGGAGGAAGTGCAAATGGGACGAAGTGCGCATAACCCGGAAAAACATCATAACAGGAAAGTTGATCTCCCGTCTGTGTAATCAAAACCTTCAGTAATGACGACACGAGGACAAGGTCGTAAGGCTCTCTATATACAATGAGATTAGAAATCAGCGATAGTGATCGCTAAAAATTCAAAAATGTAAGGGACATGCGACCAAATACCTAGCAAGTACCATGTGCATAAAAAATAGTTTTTAAATAGACTGATTTCAAATGCAAAATGTGACTTAGGGGTCTCTCCAGAAAACATTCAAAGAATTAAAATGCACGACACGAAAGGTCATTCTAATACAATTTGCCTTTTAATAAGGTATTATTTCTTCTCTTTTTACCTAATTTTGGAGTTTAGGTAAGCCCCTCGTGGTTTTATTAATTTGCATAAGGATCTCATGGCATTAAAGCGCATGTATAAATGATTGTGTTATGAACAGAAACGGGCAAACTTTTACGGTCAGCGTCGCTATCAGCTTTTCTTACTTTATTGAAGCATTTTAATACATACATATTTGTACATACAGTCCATATTTGATTATAATAAGTAGCTAGCTGCCGACCCTACTATGTGTGATGGATGCGTATTTTAAGTTTCGTTGCCAATAAACACAGTAGAAGACAGACGCTTGTTTCATTTAGAAAATCTGTTGCTAAAGTATATTTAACTCTAACCTACACAACAGACTTCCAATCTGCCAGTTCCTAAAGAAACAAAGAAAACATTTATTACCAAACACTGTATTGGCTGGTTTCTGATTTGAGTAAAGCAGCAATAATCAGTTGAGTATTGTCAAATCATGGCTGGTTTCTGATTTGAGTAAAGCAGCAATAATCAGTTGAGTATTGTCAAATCAGTGTCAAATAATTTAGGAACCGTTTGAGTTTTTTACGTTTCACAATTGAGTATCTACCTAGCTCAGTTAAGTAAGTACCTAAGTACCTACATAAGTATGGACCTGTCAAAGATCCGTTCACTTTCTCTTTCACCCTTACGTTCCATTTTACAATAGAAATCCGAGACATCACAAGATTGCATAAAATTTACTAATATAAATATTATAAAGCTATAAACAGTACGTTAGTATTATATTACTTCATTCAAGATTTTAAAAAACAAGTTATTAAATGTGTTATAATCTTTAATTACTTGATTTTTCATAATTAAGCAATTTAATAGATACCTATTTGAAATGTATACAACCTTATTATGAAACTATGAAATGGATCGTAGGCACTAGTCAATTACTTCAAGATTGTCATAGCAACCGTATTTATTTTGTCAAAGATGTCTTATCGAAAGAAAATAATATCTAATATAGTTTGTTATTGCCAAAATCAAGAATTTAAGCTTATAATTACTAAAAGTGAATGTGTTCCGAGCGAGCAGTTGCTGGTTCTTGTGATACCTCATAGAACTACAGAATATTTTACTCAGAATTTCATAAGATCTCTCAAGTGGGAAGAGAACCGACACATAGAATTCGTGCATCTGCATTGGAATCTGATTGCAATTGTGATTTACCAACAAATATGGACTTTTTTGATAAAATTTGTAATTTATCAAAAAAGTATAAATAATTAATCTGGGTTTTCAATTCAAGACCAAAGGCTTTTCTAGCCATTGAAGAGCCTCCGAAGGAAAACAATATTAGCCAGGGTCGGTGCCATTAGATATGTGCCGATGAAGGAGGACTGTGTTTTAATATATGTTAACGAACAATTCATTATTTGCCTACTTATTTTGTAAAATAATAAATAAATGAGACTTATCATGCTGTTTTTATCATCTTTATTGTAGGTACTGATACCAAAATCGTATCATACAAAAGCCAAATTCTGTACACGTTTTCATCGCTGTAAACTTTTCTTATCGTAAGGATCACAAACTTGAAAAGTGTGGGTACTACACAAAAACTCAAGTATAAAACTCCGCTATAATTTCAAGTATTTATCTATAAATGTACTTTGTTTATCCTCCAAATAGTGTAAAACGACACTTATTAGTCTAATTACGAAGTGTGAGTGTTATCCCAAAAAAATAACAAAGAATCAGTGATAAATAAAAACTGTACTGTCAACTGCTAAAAGTGTAAACAAACAATAACACCAATCGGTAAATTCAGTAAAACTAAAACAAAGTGAACCTAGTGACTAAAATAAAATTAAAGAAAAAGTGAAAAGAAAATTATTGCATGAATCATTATAATGTCTTCGATTAATTAAATAAGAAAAATAATACACGAAGAAAGGGCTGCCCAATTTCAACTCAGTCATTAATACCTCAAATGGTCGAGAGGCTAACAGGTGTACCACGCAAGCGAGCGTCGCAAGTTCGCAACCAGCATCATACAAAAGTTTTTGGAATTTTCAAATTTCTATAAAACATTGTTTAAACTTGACTCGTTTCGTAACGGTTGAAAAACGTTATTACGATGGAGAATGAACAAGGTGATAACATAACATTCAGAAAACCACAGCGTTCAAGTTCTCTGTGTGACATGTCATCAAACCAATCCCTATTTGACACAACAATGTTAAGTTTACCGAATACGTCAATCAATGAATCACAAAACTCCAAAGAACTTTACGATAAAATCAATCTACTACAAGAAGAATTACTTATAGCAAACCAGGAAGTAACAAACCTAAACATAGAAAACACGAATTTAAAGCAAGAATTAGAAAAGTATAAGGTGGTAATAAATAATTATAAAAAGGTTTGCATAGCTGAAACACCTATTCGCACACCAAAATCTAAATCTGGCAAAAATAAATTGCTTGCAATGACGCCGAAATCTAGTAATACACTTCTAATGCCACAGCATGTAAACAGTGAACATCCACTGGAGGAACCGGAATGTTCAAAATCACAAGACAAAACGGTAACTCAAGGAGACCACTACCAAAAACTGAAACAAAAACAATGTGAGAAATTGAATACCGCAGCTTCAGTCAAGGAAACAGTATCTTTAAATAATAGTACCAAAACTAGAAAACTATGCGTACTCAGTAACTACACCCAACGAGGCATGCTACAAGCTATTGAAGAAAATTTTGCAAGGGACTTTAATTATTGTAGTTATCCCTCACCAAATTGTAGCATAATACAACTTTTAGCGGACATAAAATCAAAGTTAAGGCATTTTAATATGAATGATTATTGCATAATTGTATTGGGGGAGACTGACATCAGAACCAACGATAATCTTATTAACTTGGTAAAAGTAATTAATGAGTGTTTAATTCACTAATTAAACACTCATTAATTACTTTTACCAAGTTAATAAGATACACTGTTTGTGTGTGCCACACTTGGCACACACAAACATAATAATATGCGCACCTACATATATCCGGGGGGCGCTTATTTATAATTACAAGGTAGAATTGTTTAATAACTTACTCTGTATGGATATCCAAAATAATGATTATGCATATTTTTTTGACTCTAACTATGGGTTAACATTTGACATGTTTTCGAATTTGTCAGGCAAATTAAATAAAGATGGCATACGATGTATATTTAGAGACATTATGAATAGAATTAAAATTGACATGGAATCATTTCCTTATGACTCAACTAGTGAGTCAACTGACTCAATCAATGTACCAAACTCACAGTTTTTTCTTTTATAACAGTATACGCATTCTACACCAAAACATAGCAGGTCTCATTAACAAATCTGATATCCTGACGGTACATTTAGAAGAATTAGCACATAATGATAAGCCCATGGACGTAATTTGTATAACTGAACACTTTATGACGACCGACCAGGAAAGCATACTTGACATACCCAACTTCCGTTTAGCAACAAGTTATTCTAGAGACGTAAAGAGGGGAGGTTCATGTATATTAACTAGAATTGGACATGAATTTACAGTATTAAATACTAACTGTTCAATTAAAGGTGTCATAGAGTGTAGCGCAATAGAACTAAGTGAACATGGACTCATTATAGTTTGTGTATACAGAGTGCCAAACTCATGCATAAACATATTTTTCAATAATTTAGATAAGTTGTTACGCCGAATCTGTGACAATACTAATAAAAAGATTGTTCTATGTGGAGACTTTAACATAAACATACTTAAAAGAAACCGTCATACTATGGAATTTGAATATCTTCTGGAAAGTCACAATTTAAAGTTAGAAATAAGACATCCTACGAGGCTTATCAGTAATACTTGTCTCGACAACTTTGCACACAATATTCAAAGATGCAAAAGTGAAATAATTGAATTTGGTATATCCGACCACACGGCTCAATTATTACAATGTCCTGTCAAAAAAACCTGCATGCTAAAATCTTGGCGTATTAGAAGGCGTGATTATAGTACAGAAAATCTCGATAAGTTTAAAAATTGTATGAACAGCTTGTCGTTTGCTGATATTTACCAGACAAATGACCCGAACGAAGCTTATGATTGTTTTCTAGACCATTTTTTATGTTTCTATAATCTATGTTTTTATTTTAAAATAATAACGTATACATTAAATAAAAAACCTAAATGGATATCCAAAGGTATTAGAAACTGCAGTAAGATTAAAAGAAGAATGTTATGGCAGTATAGGGCTCATCCAACAAAAACTAATAAAAACGCCTTTAAGCAATACGCTGCAAGGCTAAAAAAAATAATATCTCTAACTCAAAGGTCACAAAATAATTACTACATAAGTACATCTCAAAACAAGTCCAAAGCAACCTGGTCAATCATAAACAAGTCTAAATTAAACTTTCCCAAAGAGCCGATTACTGAAATAATCAACGATAACATCAAAATAACAGATCCTAAATCTATTGCAAATAATTTCAACGAATTCTTTATTGACCAGGCTTTAGAATCAGAGCACTCTAATAATCCCCTAACAAAACCTTCAACTTGCAAAATAGACACAAACATAAATTCAATTTTTCTTACACCGACAACACCTATTGAAGTAGCTAGAGAGATTAACCAATTAAAAAGTACTAATAGCGTGGGTGACGATGGCATTTGTACTAAAGTTATAAAATATGTATCCCCGATAATTGCGACTCACTTATGCTACATAATAAACTTGTGCATTTCTAACGGAACCTACCCAAGCAAACTTAAAACCTCTATTGTCATTCCAATCCACAAAAAAGATGACAAACGTAGTATGGGAAATTATAGGCCCATAGCGTTGATCCCCATCTTTTCAAAAGTATTCGAAAAAGTCATATATAACCGACTATACAATTATTTAGAAAACCATAATATTTTAGTAGACGAACAGAAAGGTTTCCGCAAGGGTAAATCGATTAATATTGCCATTTATGACCTACTTAAAACTATTTTGACAACGATGGACAAAACAAACCCAATATGCGCTATCTTTATGGATATGAGCAAAGCCTTTGACCGAGTCGATCATAAGATATTGATACACAAACTGAGTATGTATGGCATAAGAGGTAAAGCGCTAGATCTCATATCTTCATACTTGTGTGAGAGACAACAAATTATAGAAATTACACAAATATGTCAAAAAACACGTTTTGAGATCAAACATAGATCAAAAATCAAAACAATAAAATTTGGAGTCCCACAAGGTAGTGTTTTAGGTCCTTTATTGTTTTTGTTATACATAAATGATCTTCCGAAACATATTACACAACCAATGGTTCTCTTTGCGGACGATAGTACAGTAATTATAAAATGTGACAAAGAAAATAATTACGAAAATGAAGTCAATCACACCCTGTTTACTATAATTCAATGGCTATCCAGAAATAATTTAAGAATAAATATGGACAAAACGAAAATTCTACACTTTCACCAAAGAACACAGCCCAAATACCTAAACGTCAGCTACGAAGGCAAGATAGTTCACCCTGTGACAGACACAAAGTTTCTTGGCATTCATATTGACAATAAACTCTCGTGGAAAACGCATTTAGAGCACGTCTGTAAAAGAGTTAATAAATCCTCGTTTGCTCTCTACAAACTCTCGAAGATTGTCAATAAAGAAACTGTATTAGCCGCATACTACGGACTAGTTTCACCTATCCTTAGATATGGTGTAATATCCTGGGGTAACTCGGTTGAAAGAAAAGGAATCCGCTTTTAAAGCTCAAAAGAAATGCATCAGAGCAATGTGTAATCTTGACTCTACTACAAGCTGTAAACCATATTTTAAAAACTTAAAAATTCTGACACTGCCTTCATTATATATTTACTAATTAAATCTGTTTGTGAAATCAAATCCAGACTATTACAAAACCGCTTTTAAAAGCTACTACAGACAGCTACGTGACAAAAAACGATTAGAGATAGAAATACCGTATGGTAAAACAGCCTTAATTAATAAAAGTGTTCTTTGTATGGCATCTTTGATATATAACAAATTGCCTGACGATGTCAAAAAATTACCCATTACAAAGTTCAAGTCAAAACTACACAAATACCTAATTTCAAGATGTTACTATAATGTCCAAGAGTATCTACAGGAAAAAAATATTGTAATTTAGTCTTAGATGTTTTAATCTATTTTATTAGAAGAATATCTTTTATTTAATTGTAATTTTATGTGACACCTTTTAATAATTTAATATGATCGGTATTTAATAAATCTGACATTATGAAATTCCACAACTTATTATGACCTGTATTTAATTAACTTACATTATGACTTTCTATGATAATTTAATATGACATTAATAATTAATCTGACATTTTAATTTGTAATTTAAATGATGCAATGTTTGAAATTAAATTTATTGTAACACTACTTAAATTGTGAGTCTAAACTTGTATAAATTTGCACACCATTCGGTTATAATACAGTGTATCTATTGAAAATCTTATTTGTAACACCTTACTAACCTGTATTATGCAAATAAATTATTTGATTTGATTTGATTTGATCCTACTAATATTCTATATAGGTATGAAAGTCTGTATGTTTAGATATTTGTTAATCACACCTCAATGGTTGAACGGTTTTGATAATATATCATTTGGAATACAATTACCCAATGACTAATAATAAAATGATTTAATAATAAAAAATAGATATAATAATAAATAAACGGAATAACAAAGCCTTTTATTCTGAAATCAGAGATATAAAACTGTAGTCTATACAATACATCTTTATAGTTTATAAAAAGTTTCTAATCTAAGAGCCTCTTGGCTTAGGCCTCCACTAACAGTTTCCACTGGGGTCTCTCATGAACTACTCGCCAATACCACAGCGCGCCATCGCTTACACTTTGTGCCTTCATCTTGGTGCTTTTCTCCATTTCCTTTGGTTATCGCGAATCATTTGACCGGTCCATCTTCACTTTTCACATAGTTCCTGTAGGATAACTCTCGGTTTTCGCGCAGGTAAAGCCACTGGCAACCACAAACACAAAAACTGGCACTCATCATAATAATCATTACTGCCGAAATACTGCTGGATACAGGCCTTCCCGGCACTCAGCATTCAGCGTCACCACATCAACCGGTGCTGTGCGTCTTTCATACATTGGATGCCCACGACCTCAACCTGTTTATCGGTCTGTAGAGGGAGGCTTTTCAGCCCCATCGACCACCCGTTCTTCGAGCAACTGAGATCTATCAGGCGTGAAATATTTGCATCCAATCTAATGTTTTCGATAATTCAGGTCGAACATTCTTCTGCCACGCATCGGTCTTCGTTGAGGCATCTCTAAGGAAGACAAGGATGTATCTTCATCACTCGTTTTATAAGTTTTTATATATTATTTTGTATTTATTTCTCTTGATTAAAGTTTAAGCAAGGGGTTGTCAACTATCAACTGCCAAAGGTAACCAGTGTAGCCAGATTTGACGAGTCCCAAGTCGCCGAAAATTTCGTTTTCCATTTATAAAAAAACTCAAGACGACCACTATTCATTAAAACCACGAAACATTTTACGAAACGTAAATTTCCATTGTTGCCTCGAATACCCTAGAATCTAATATCAACTTTAATGCGTTTGACACAATAATCATAATTGGTTCCGCATAAAACATTTTTAAGCATTTCTTTATTTTCCCTGTGTTGTCACGACTGAAGTATAATGAAAAAAGAGATGAACTGTAAAAAGCATTTTGATTTCCAGTTATTTTCATAATTCCTGAGGATTATATAGACATTCTTATTCCGAAATCGCCTAAAATAGTCCCATGTTTTTAGGGTTCCGTACCCAAAGGGAAAACGGGACCCTATTACTAAGAATCCACGATCCGTCTGTCTGTCCGTCTGTCACCAAGCTGTATCTCATGAACCGTTATAGCTAAACAGTTGAAATTTTCACAGATGATGTATTTCTGTTGCCGCTATAACAACAAATACTAAAAACAGAATAAAATAAATATTTAAGTGAGGCTCCCATACAACAAACGTGATTTTTTTGCCGTTTTATAAGTAATGGTACGGAACCCTTCATGCGTGAGTCCGACTCGCACTTGGTCAGTTTTTTTAGGGTAGCCTAATTGGCGATCAGTCGCCGATCGAAAAAATTGGTCGCCTCGGCCACCCTTCAGAGTCTAAGCCTAAATGGCGAAAAGACGCCCAATCTGGCCACACTGATTATGTAACGTTGACAACGGTTTGAGAATTTGAGAATGATCAAATGTGTTTTTCTCAGTTGTGAAACCCAATTGAACGTCAATGAAGGTTTTTTGTATGACATAAGGTATAGTTTGGCATGACTTGACGACGTATACTCAAACCTTGCTCAGCATCGCAGAAAACTTAAAGTGGCAGATGATCAAGGGTGACAGATGCTTAAATCGAGATAAGCACATACTTAGTTACTTCAGAAACCGGCCACCAATCTTAATATTAAATAGTGTCAAACATAGATGTGGCTATATGAATACATCCAGTGTAGTAAAAGTAGCGGGCTCAGCAAATGCTGATCAGTGTGAAGCCTCTTTCATCACTTAACACAAAAAATGTAAATACCTTAAACTAATCTTAATACTACTTATACATATAGATGCCCCAAAAAAAATACGAACTAATTACCCGTAATAACAATACATATTCTGATTAAATAAAATTAAAAACCCACCAAATGTATTTAATCATAATGCCTAGTTTGTATGAACATAGGTAGCAGAAGTACAACATTACTCTTTATATTTCTGTTTGAGAAGCAATAACCTTTTAACTCTTACCTTGAATAAGGGTTTGAACGTGGCCGCGCCATTGAAACGCGGCGAAACGCGCGGCCACAGAGATCTTTAAAACTAAGCGTTGCAGAGACCTGAAATTGGGCAGATAACAGATTGAATTTGTAAAAAAATAGAAAAAAATCCTAGGTTTATATTTTAGGAGCTGTAAGACTAAAACCCCATGGCCGCGCCATTGAAACGGTGAAAAACACGTTATCAGCGATATCTCGCTGAAAAAGCATCGCAGAGGTCTGAAGTTTTTTGTAAAACGTAGATTTAAATTTGTCAAAATATGTAAAAATACACAAAAAAAATCCTAGGATTATATATTTGGAGCTGTAAGACTAAAACCCCATGGCCGCGCCATTGAAACGGTGAAAAACACGTCATCTCCGATATCTCGCTGAAAAAGCATCGCAGAGGTTTGAAGTTTTTGTAAAACGTAGATTTAAATTGGTCAAAATATGTAAAAATAAACAAAAATACCTAGGTTTATATTTCAGGAGCTGTAAGACCAAAACCCTATGGCCGCGCCATTGAAACGGTGAAAAACACGTTATCGCCGATATCTTGCTGAAAAAGCATCGCAGAGGTCTGAAGTTTTTTGTACAACGTAGATTTAAATTTGTCAAAATATGTAAAAATACACAAAAAATACCTAGGTTTATATTTCAGGAGCTGTAAGACCAAAACCCTATGGCCGCGCCATTGAAACGGTGAAAAACACGTTATTGCCGATATCTCGCTGAAAAAGCATCGCAGAGGTCTGAAGTTTTTTGTAAAACCTAGATTGGAATTTGTCAACATATGTAAAATACACAAAAATATCCTAGATTTATATTTCAGGAGTTGTAGTACTTTATCGCGTAGAAATAAGTTGTGGCTATCTATCGAAGAAAGAAAGTATTAGCGTTGTATTTTTTGTAAACAACACCTATTAATATGTAGAATTACCGATACAAGGCAAAAAGGTAGGTATATTTTTCATGGAAAAAAACCTTCAATACGTTTTTAATGTTCCGATAGGGTGACCATGACTTATTGTTTACAGAAAACTTTCACCTGCAAGTATTACAAATTATATTTCAAGGATTCTAAATTAAATAAAAACCGGCCAAGTGCGAGTCGGACTCACGCACGAAGGTTTCTGTACCATTATCGCAAAAACCGGCAAAAAAATCACGTTTGTTGTATGGGTCCCGTTTTTACCCTTTGGGTACGGAACCCTAAAAATGTAACGATAACATACAAAAACATATATTTATTTCTTTAAAATCACATAAATCACAGATTGTTTACTTATACTATGATATAGGTACTTATCATTTCTTTCAAAATCACAAATCACACATTGTTTACTTACACTAAGATGTAGGTACTTATCATTTCTTTCAAAATCATAAATCATAGATTGTTTACTTACACTAAGATATAGGAATTTATGATTTATTTCATAACGACCGGGTTAGGATTTCGAGTTAGGTTCGGAATAAACGGTACAGAGTGATCACGAGATACAATAAATTGTTAAAATATAATTAAATTAAGCGTGTTTTCAACTGACTGTTGAAAACTCATTTCTTGATTTTTATTTATCGAGTTGTTTGATCAGTATATCAATAGTCAATACACACGAAGGCATTTTATAAGAAACAGAAATTAGTACTCAAACGTGAAACTCTAACGCGTCTTACAAACAATTGAGTTGAGGAATCTCCTCTAGTACGTAGTACATTTAACTCAATGGGACCAAATTGTTTTTTGTGCCTATTCAGAAACCGCAGCCAAATCCTGATTTATTAACTCCACGGCATTTTTAGTGTCATTCGGATAAAAGGAGTAAAAGATTTGAGTATTATCAGCGTCAGATGCACTTTACAGAATTTTATGTGTTTACAAAAATCGGCGGTATACAGAATAAAGATAACCTTCAAGTTTCTAGATTAGGGGAGAGCGTGGCTAAAAGTGCCGGGGGTAAGTTGTTCCGATGAGAAGAGGAACGCAAGTAAAAACAGGAGCGATTAATATGATGTTCGTCACGAAACGTTATGCCACTATGCCGTTGCTGGAGGCCGAGGCTTGTATAGGACTTTTTTCAAACAATGCGCGGAAATTAAGACTAAGAAGTACCTAGAACTCATTTTGTCAAATACAATTACTTTTCAAAATCAATGAAAAACAACGAACAAAAATAATGTGTCCGCGTCAATGATATTCAAATAAACAGATACGTTATACACTCAGAAAACAATTGAAAAAGGTGTTCCGCGCAGCAGCGGTAGCACACATAAACACTTTTCATTCATCTGACATTTCACTACAAGTCGAAAGGGATGGCTTTATAAAACCAACAAGAAAAAAAGAGACAGCTAGTGCTTGTCACTTGCGTGTGAATGTAAACAAACATTAATCTGACCACCAATGTTGTTATCTTTTTCTAACCTCCAAATATCAGAATATTAGGGAAAAAAATGAAATAAATTAGTAAATTGAGGCGTGTTGCGTATGTAAGCATATGGTATGAGATCCCTTCTGTTTTATGTACTTTGGTATCATAATTGGTACAATTTCCAAATACACACGACGGCATTTTTTTATTTTGTTTTTTTTTTCTACAAAGCCTATCGCTCTTCGCCATGCGTGACATAAACTAAAGACTAAAGGTCACAATTGTGACCTATTCGAGTCTTCACAATGCGCGCGCTCATAACATATCTCTTTATTTGAATATCATTGGCCCGCGTCAAAATATTAATTTGTTTTTTTTCAATAAACAGCTTTCTATTTGCAAGCCAGTTCGAAATTAATATAAAACCTTTGATAAGTTACATCCTTAGTTGCCATGTTTCGGAGTAGAAGATCGTTACGTTTTTAAATTAATGAGTTTAATAAGTAAATTATTTTACCGCTAAACCACGACAGATATGGCTTTTCATACAACTTATGCCAGCCGCTGCTCGCATGTATTTGGCCAGTACATAAATTTCGATTTATCTCGATGAAGGTTGTCAAAATAATGCTCAAATTCCCAAGCATGTTTGAGAAAAATCATCATTCTTTAAATGTGTGCGTAAGCCAGACAATATTACACTATTTTCATAGCTCAAACATTTTGTATTTTAACTCGTTTAGCTCTCCCCTAATACCAACCTATAACTGTAACCTCCACTGCAGAGCAAAGGCTACTCGTCATACACATAAGGCTTATTATAATATTCAATGATGTATCTATTTTATTTTTGTTTTAGGTATTACCCACGTCTATGTGTCATAGCAGGGTGCTAAAACCAGCTCTGGGTGTCTGACGCCAAGCATGCTCAGCACAATTTGTGATTTTGCTCTTTTTTATGTCGAATATTATTTTTTTCTATAACTTTTATTTAACCTGCAATGTATGTATGTATGTAAGCGTGTTCGGGTCTATTCTTGCAACTGAATTTTAAAGCAGTTATACTCAACCGATTAAGGCATGGCACGCACTGCGATTTTTATTCGCGCGAATTTTTTTCCGCGCATTCTGTGTCCTATGGAAATGTATGAAGCTGCACGCACTGCGAAAAAAAAATCGCGCCCAAATAGTACTAAAAAATTCGCGCGGAAAAAAATTCGCGCGAATGGAAATCGCTGTGCGTGCTATGCCTAAGATGAAATTTTGCATACACGTTTAGTTTGGATTTTTGCATGGATGATTGCATGGTTAGCTAAGTGACGTTTTTCTAAATCCAATATGGCGGACGGCCCTAGATGTTTTTTGTGCACTGCCATGATATGGAAGTATCACATGAAAGTATTTGCTGAGAATAATACGAAAAAAGGTGTTTAAAAATATTTTTTCATTAATAATTTATTATTTTCATTAATCACCACGCTTGCTCAAGGTGGTTAGACAATTAGAAACTTATATTGACTATAAGTCCAAGTACCTAATAATTCTTATTAACCACGTACCTAATAACCTAATTTTCTAATTGTCTCACATTGAATCCCACCCTGTTCTACGGTACGTGTAGACCGGAGCAACATTTTGCATATTAATATATGTAAATAATTGCAGAATTCAATCGCCACATATTGGAAAGCAAGCGGCGAGCGCTCGACAATGCACCTCAATTAGAATCAACTAGTATTGTCCAGTAGTTCCATTGTGGTTGGAAAGAAAGGGGTTTCTTTTATACGCTATGGGTATTTGATAGTTTTTATCTATGCTCGATAATCTAGATTCGTATATCAAATATTTTATTGATATGAGAATTTTGGTGATAAACCCTTAGTAGCATTTTGTTAAATAATTATTTTAGCCAAAAGACGTCCATTACTGGACATAAGCCTCCGTCAAGTGTCACCACATCGGCTGGTGTTTCTGACGTCCAGTGTCTTAGTCTACAAAGTGAAATTCTATCGGCGATAGCGATTGCCAAAATGCCAAAATGATGTAGACCATGTCAATCCATACATTTTTACTTTTCGTTACCATGTCAAATATGTCTCTTTGTCCAGAGCCTCAGGTGATCGGTCCACTTTCCGGTACGCAGTCGCCATACAAAAATCTATAAAGCAAGCCTATTTTATATCAATATCACTCGAATAGTTTAGTCAATAGTAATATTTATTTTATTTTGTTTTATCGATAGGCTCGCGTTTGACAATTATTATTAAAGGCCCATTTGCATGTAAAACTAGTGCGAGTGGGCTTTAGAGGCAAATGATTGGTATTCGAAATAATATTTTGGATAAAAAGTTTCGAAATTCAAAAAGGTCTGTCATCTTCTTCACTAAAGAACCTTTTTTTAAGTAACTTATCTTACTTTACTTACCATCAGCTACTACTCGTAGATGCCAACTGTTTCTGTACAAGTTTTTTTTTTTAAACAATTGAAAAGCCGTTCACAATAATTCTCTCGCAACCTTTCCAGGCGATTGTTGCCAGTGATCAGACAAATGGATCGCTTGCCTGATTACTTGCGGAAAACGCGGCAAGAATGGAAAATACATGCATCTGGGGCACCGGTGACTACGGTACTGAATATTTGTCGCTTCGCAGAAAGGATTGTCGCTTTTTAAAAAGCATAGTAAACTTGCAGTTTTATGGTTCAACATCAGTATGGAATTGTAGGTACAGAGTCTAATGTAATTGAAAATCCAAGTTCCTACTATATCCTAAATGTGTGGTCTGTGATTATGTTCGTTACCCTTTCACGCACTAACTGCTGCATTTTGATGAAACTTTACTTTTTTTTTTAAGTAACACCATAGGCTATAATTTATAAGGAGCTCGTGGCTAAATAATAACAGCCGCACTGGTCGATCATCAAGGTTAAGCAACGCTTGATGAGGTCGTTCCGTGGATGGGTGACCATTTCAACATACCGAGTTTCCTCCGTGCCTCGGTAAGCACGTTAAGCCGTTAGTCCCAGCTGTCATTTGAAGATATTTGACAGTCGTTACGGGTAGTCTGATGCTTGAGATCTGACACCAGTCTTGCCAAGGGGTGCTGTGTTACCCAGGTACTGGGTTGTGGAGGTCAGATAGGCAGTCGCTCCATGTAAAACACTGGTACTCAGCTGAATCCGGTAAGACTGGAAGCCGACCCCAATATAGTTGGGAAAAGGCTAGGCAGATTGATTGAATAGGCTATAATTTATAAAGATATCAGGGAAAGTACTAATTCCAAAAAGGCGGAGCCGCGGGCGGCAGCTAGTGTTTACCATATTTTGGTTGAGTGTTCTTACAGCGTCGATTTACACGGGCTTGGAGTTTGTACGTAGCATCATTTTATACTACCTATTGTCGAAGATGTGTGCTTAAAAGTTACTTATGTTTCGTTTTATTTATTTTTTTGTTAGTTCCTATCTGGGTTGTGATGACACTCGTCACACTAGCTATCTCGGCGCTATCTCTATATAGGTCTCTTTTACTAATACGTCACTTTGTACATTTAGTGAGTTTCCCTATTCGTCTCAAGCCGTATTTTGTCTCTTTCCCAACTAGTCCGACGCATATGTTCAATGTACAGTAACGTACAAAATTATGAAGTGAATAGGTCCCCGATGCAATACGAGGTCAGATCAACTGGATATTAATGCCGGGGTCTTTCAGGGATCAGTACTCTGAGCAACATTGTTCTTGCGCCACATAAACGTTCTGCTAATACCCTTTAGGTATGCAAAAACATCACTGTAGCTAAGATATACGTGTCCGACGCACGGTCTACTTGGCCTAAGATCCGGTCTCTCCGGGAGCCCATGGTTGAGCGCTTGAACCTGTCCTTGAAGGCAGTCTCCGAATTTTCATAAATATTTTATTTACATATTTTGTGCTTAATTGTACGTAAGCGTCGGACGAGTTGGGAAAGCGACGAAATACGGCTTGAGACGAGATGGAAAACTGACTACATGTACAAAGTGACGTATTAGTGAAAGAGACCTATTAAAGATAGCCACGAGATAGCTAGTTTGACAAGTTGTCATCACAACCCCTATTTCAATGTTCGATCAAAACTCCTTTTTTCAAATAAAGATTCAAAAAAATATATTTAATCGATGGACCTTATTTAAAATCACCAAAATTTCATAACAAACTTGTAGAATGCAATAAAGGAATAGCCGTTGTCCATAAGGATAATGTCATATTTTGTTCGTTCTTAATATGTTCTTATGAAAAGGTAACCTTGGCTTTGATGCCTCGTGCCGTGTCTTTTCTGAAACATTACGGCCTTCTTATTTAAGCGGTTTAGTCAGGTAACGTAATATTTTCTTTTGGGAGTGTCTTATCGCAAGTCAACATAATTATGAGGAGGTTGGTTAAACAATTCGTGGTGGGCCTGTTAAAGTTAGGTTTCTTGAATCACAAAATGTACTGGTGCAACTGATTGCTAGTAAAAACGTTAAGGCTCGCGCGTACCTTGCTTCTCTCTTGTCTTCGTCTTATATATGTAGACAATGTGTAGAAGGCATTTTTACTGTTCTGTGCAGTCAATCAATCTGGCTAGAATTTTCTCGACTACCTACGTTAGTATAGGCTTCCAATCAACCAGATGCAGCCGAATACTATAGTGACTGCCTATCGGTTACGGCCCCGACTTACGAGTTATAGGTCGTGGGTTCAAACCCGAGCAGGTGCTTTACTATGTGTAAATTATTTCATCACCACTGCTCTCAAAACGTTGATGGAAAACATCGTGAAGAAACCGGCATGTCCTAGAACAAAAAAATCAAAGACATGTGAACAATCCGCACTGGGCCCGCGTGGTGGATTGTGGCACACTACCTCTATTTATTTATTTATTAAAACTTCATGCAACATAAAAGTACATAGGCGGACTTAATGCCTTAGGCATTCTCTACCAGTCAACCAAGGGCGGTGAAGAAATAGCATGGCAGGTGCATAAAAATAGAAATACTAATATTATAAACGCAAAATTAGTGCAAAAGTATATAGTTAGAATAAATATACTTAAATATTTCCTATAATAAATACTATATATAAAATAATATATATATATATATATAAATTAATAGAAAGGTGCAAAATGAGACGACTCTGCTATTCGTTTAGAAAAAAATGCCGCAACTTCCGCTTAAATGCATACTGACTGGTGGCCGTCCTGATATCAAGAGGAAGCGCATTCCAGAGAAGAATGGATTGAATATGAAAGGAAGAATGAACTAAATCAGAAGTATGAGAAGGACAGAGCAAGAGAAGATTGTTAGATGAACGCAGATTCCTCGCGTGTGAATTACATAGGTATTGAAAGTGAGGTATGAGATAAGAAGGAGGAGTGGGAAAGTTGAGTAGAGAGAAAAGCGTAGTCAAGGCGCGCAAATTTCTTCTTTGCCGAATGGGCATCCATTTGAGTTCAGTTCTGCAGCTTGACACATGGTCATATTTCCGGAGGTTGAATATGAACCGAATGCAGTTGTTTAAGAGCCTATCCAGCTTATCCAGGAATACCGCGTTTAGGTCAAAGTAGCACACGTCACCATAGTCGATTAAAGGGAAAATTAAAGTCTGCACAAGCATAGTCTTCGTTTTTGCAGGTAGAAAGTTTCTCAGACGATACAGGCAACGCAAAGTCCCATTCACCCTTTGACTGACACTAGAAACCTGACTTTGCCAGCTTAGCGTCGAATCAAGATGTAGACCGAGATCTTTTACACTAGGGCTGATGGGGATGACAGTACCATTAAAAATTATAGGAGGAAGAGAGCTAATCCCCAATCGACCCATCATGCGCGTGCTTGCAATCACAATGGCCTGACATTTTGAGGGGTTTACAGACACCCCAAATCTATCAGACCAGTCCTTGACAGCCTCCAAGTCCCGGTTCACATCGTCTATAGCGTCTGACAAAATCTCCACCCGCGCAGCTGCATAAAGTTGAAGGTCATCGGCATAAAGATGATACGAACACCGAAGACAATGAGAGGAGGCCTGTGTCCCAGCAGTGGAAACATTAAAAAAGGCTGGTGATGATGATGACTGCCTATCTGACCACCACAACCCAGTAACTGGGTAACACGATACACCCTTGGCGAGACTGGTGTCTATTTTTTTTTGGCTTCTGATTACTCGTAATGACTATCAAAGATCTACAAATGACAGCCAAAGCCAACGGCTTAACATGTTTTCCGAATCATAAAGGAGTTTCTGTTTATAATGGATGGACACCCATCTACGGACTGACCTCAGCAAGCGTTGCTTAGTGGCAATTTATTAGGGTCACACTTTACCTGTTACATGGGATTTAAACATAACCCGTCGGGAAATACTAGCGTGATATTTTGTTATGTTAAAAGTCACATTTTTTTGTAAATAGTTTTCCAGCCAATCGTTACTACTTAGTATGGAGTACATTCCTAAATATTATAGTACTTGGTTTATTCTATTTAAACACTCACTAAAGTCAATACATTCAACGTTAATTTATTCCGGGTACAAAGAACGTTTTGCGTCAATGTTTAAAAATTCTGGACGTGACATACATTCTAATTACAATAAAATAAATTAAAGTATTCAAGAAAAATGTAATCCTTATGCTCGCCACTGACGCCGCAATCGGGGTGGCCACCTACTTGGCCCAAAATTTATGAAGAGTTTCCGATCGACTCGAAAAGAAGAAAAATGTTTATCACCAGTCCCATACGATATTCCAGTACGTTCGGAAGAGCTCGTGGCGAAATCGTAACATCCGCAGGCCGATCTATAAGGCAACGCTTGCCGAGGTCGGTCCGTGGATGGGTGACCATCTGAACATCCCGGCTATCGTTTGTGCGCTTTGACAGTCGTTACGGTAGTCAAAAGGATATCTGACAGCAGTCTTGCCAAGGGGTATCGAACCATCAATTTTTTATTTGCTTGGCGTGAATGCTCATGCATACTGCGCTATCACGGGAAGATAGCGCAGTTATGTGGGACTCCAACCCACTAAAACTCCACGGTGTTCAGCTGTACAGCTTATGGCGAGAACATGGGCACGCGTAAGCATACATCCGCGAACCCGCCGCGGCTATCCGGCAAAGTGTTCTGGTGTGCTGGTGATGGGGGTTACTCCCCAAAAGAGGGTCCAGTGACGGACAGGAGGGTCGTACCTAGTTAATGGGTTGTGGAGGTCAGAAAAGCAGTCGCTCCATGTACACCAGCTGGATCCGGTTAGAATGCAAAAGGCTGGGCAGATTTATTTGTCTGCCCAGGCAGCCAATGACAATGTGGACTAATTGGTAAGTGAAGTGGTAATTAATGGGTAATAGTAACTAGTGGGTAAGACCTCGCCTCTCGTACTCGAACTTGGGGGTCCAAATCCGGGCAAGTACAAATGTGACTTTTTCAATTTATATTTTGTAAATATGTTCTAAGTTTATCTTGGACAACGCTTACAACGGTGAAGGATGTTTTCCGTGAGGAAAACTGGACTTGCAGTTAGTTTCATTGGTGTAATTGCTGTAAGGCGATCCAATGCGAGGATAAACGAAATAAATAAAAATCCGTAGAAAATAAGGAAAGTAAAGCCAAACTAATTTTGGGTATCCTTTTATTATTCACGACAGTTTGTCACAGCAAAACAATGTCAAAAATTGGGGTGCTAGTGCATTTTCTAATTAATATTAAATTGCAATTCCGTGCACCGCTTCGCAGTTTACGTCATAACCTTTTGTAATGAAGTTTTTAAACATGCAAGATGCGGTTTGACGTGCAGTGTTAGTAATAACTGAGGCTGGTGAATAATTGGTGATCACTCAAATGAATCGTGCATTTTCTTGTACTTTTCATGACACGACCTAAGTAGGTACTTTTTTATTGTTGATAGGAGGATTGTGAGAGATCACAAGGTTGTAGCTATCGGGAAACATACTCAGGCAGGGAATTTCTCTCCTTGGGAATGAAAGTATTCCCAAAACGTTTAGTGCTTATGGGTGGGATGTCCAACATGTACCAAAGTTGCATCGCCGTTCCTACGTCTTCTCGTACAATGATGGAACGTGCATTACACTATGATTTTTTTGTACTTGGATTAGTAGGTACTTCAACTAATCTAGAAAAGATTTTTTTTGAAAAAATCATGTCAATTCAGCCGATATATTATACAAGCCACCTATCCCGGCTTTGCATGGGTGCAATATATAATAATAATAATAATAATAAAGTTTATTTAAAAATCATAAGGCAATACAATAAATAAAATTTTTGCTTAAATTTATGTCAAGTTCACATAAGCTATGTGCCTGAACTAGGTAATCCTGTGTTTCAGGCGAGAAGAGGTACATTTGTTTTTTTTTCAAATAATCATTAATAATCAAATCCTAGGTGTATGCGTTGATCATTTTATAGAATGTAAATACTCGTAAAAATCAAAAATAACAAAGTTCTTATTTTCTAACGGCTTATTTCTAAAGGGTAATAATAATAATGTGTAATTAAATTCTTATTATCTAACATCTCTGACTCTCAAATACCAGAATAGACAATTAAAACTCGCACAATATCTATTTTAATACAAGTAGTAATTTCTCTGTGTCTTCGTAAGACATACTTTGCAGAGCTTCTTTGAGAATTTTCTTACAGTTGCAATAATTTAGGGAATAAATGTTTGATGTTGCGTTTAGTCTGTTGTAGAGTAGTGGCCCGAGGTACACATAAAATTTGTCTGTGAAAGCATGTTTTGTACTTATTTTAAGGGCAACTATATCCTTCCGTCTTTTTTTTGTAAGCTCTTTGCGGTAGGGAAGGGCTGCGTAATATGGTTCAGTGGCGTAGCTAGTGATTTAGGGCTCCTGTTTCAAAAACTTTTGAGGGGCGCTTTTAACCCGTCCCACCAACTACGGTAGCTCTACGGTAGCGATATTCCTAAAAATCATTAATATTATGGCTTGGATTTTTTAAAGTCTAACCCGGACATTTATTAACACAAGAAGAAAAATCTAACATATCGGTCGAGCAGATTTTATGTGATGATCATAAATTTAGTTATCGAATTTTATTTATATAGATTATAGTTTGTATTTAAAGTAACAAACCGCTCCAGAAATCCTCCATCCATCATCCCAATAGATTAAATAGTAAATAGACAAGGACCCACATCATGATAGCTAAAGAAATACTCAAGTCAGGCAATAAATAGATGCATCTGATCTGGGGCATGCATCATCACACCCCGTTTAGTAGTCGGGACGTGACTGGAGTTTGTCGCTTTTCAAACATTCTGATCGGGGAGGACTAAGACGCTATCCAGTCGTATTTTGTGAAGTTTAGAAGCTGCTAGTGAGTCCTTTTAGTTAGATTAGATTCTTCTGTCACATAGTATTAGCTCCTACAGGTACTTACATAGCTCGGGAGTCAGGCTTTTACTTTTTAAAAGTCCGTATTAAATTGTTTTCAATGACTCTATTACTATATAATTAACTAGCGGACGCCTCGCGGTTTTACCCGCGTAGTTCCCGTTCCCGTGGGAATACAGGGATAAAAAGTAGCATATTATGTCACCCGGGAGTCAAAATCAAAATCAATTTTTTTATTTCACATAGGCCTACATGGGCACTTATAAAACGTCGACATAATGTGCACGGTTCGGGTTGGTCGTTTCCTATGGAGAAGAACCGGCAAGAAACTCCATGGTTACTCTTTTAAAAATGGTTTGGTTTTACAATATTTCCATGTTATAGCATTAGTACTTAGATATGGGGGGACAACGTAGGCCCGAATTATGACAATAAGTCGTAAGAAACTAAAAAAGAAAAGATTATATAAAAAGTTAACAAATGTTAACTAGCATCTAGAAGGCCTACAATGTTCACACATTCACAAAACAATCGGTAGAGTTAGAGACATCCACATATTTGTGCCGTTTACAAGTTACCAGTTGCAGCTTGCATGCGCAGAAGGAGCTAAGGCCAAATGTTTTTATCTTCAACGTAGTCCTTGATTTTATAATATGCTTTTTTAACAAGGATACGTTTGATGTAGTTTTTGAACCTTCCATCGGTCAGTTCTATAACTGACTTTGGCAACTTGTTATAAAAGCGTATACTGTTTATAAGAAAAGACATGCTAGTTTGCGTTAATCTGAATTTGGGTATTACAATTTCGTGCTTACTGCGTGTATTTAAATTATGGAAGTCGCTTCTAGTTTTGAAAAGCCCCCGATTTTTACGGACATACAAAATACATTCCAAAATATAAAGTGAAGGTAGAGTCAGTATATCGATCTCTTTAAATTTTTCTCTGAGGGACTCGCGAGGACCCATTTTATAGATTGCGCGGATTGCCCTGTTGTAGGATGAAAATTGAGTCAACGTCTGCTGCTGATCCCCACAGCAGAATGCCATAAGACATAATACTGTGGAAATAAGCATAGTATACTAACCTAGCTGTAGCTACATCGGTTAGCTGCCTTATTTTCCTTACTGCATATGCAGCCGAACTTAACCTACCCGAAAGAGTTCTAATGTGCGCGCCCCACTGCAATTTTGAATCGATAGTAATCCCTAAGAATACAGTTTCCGTTATAACTTCAAGATTTTTGCCGTCAAGATTTAAGTTTAGGTCATGTTGTGGTACATTTGGTAAAGAGAACTTTAGACATTTTGTTTTTTTCGCATTCAGTAAAAGATTGTTAGCTGCGAACCATTTTGAGAGAACAATTAGACTTTCGTTGACATTTATGACATCCGTATCTTGCCTATCTATTTTAAAAATTAGCGAAGTATCATCAGCAAATAGAATTATATCCGATAATTTGGCCATCATAAAAGGGAGATTATTTATGTAAACAAGAAAAAGGAAAGGGCCGAGAATTGAACCTTGGGGCACGCCCATCTTGACTAGAGACCCGGAGGACGTCGCCCCATTAACATTTACTTTTTGCTGTCTGTTTGATAAATAGGAAAGCACGAGATCAGCAGATTTTCCACGAATTCCGTAGTGGTGTAATTTACAGATCAGTGTGTTGTGGTCGACGCAGTCGAAAGCTTTTGAGAGATCACAGAAAATGCCAATGGCATCCTGGGACCTCTCCCAAGCCTCCAAGATGTGGCTGATGAGTTTTACTCCCGCGTCCGTTGTCGACCTACCTTTCGTGAAACCAAACTGTTGACTATGCAGTATCCCATTTGAATTGAAGTGAGAGAACATCTGTTCCAGCATGATTTTTCAAAGATTTTACGCAATGCTGGAAGCACGGATATAGGTCTATAATTAGAAGGATCACTCTTACAGCCTGATTTGAAAATTGGTACTACTTTACTGTGTTTCATTAAGTCAGGAAAAGTGCCGCTGTCCAAACATTGATTGAATATGCCTGTTAGGACAGGAGCAATTGAGTCAATAATATCTACAAGAACCCTAACGGATATCCCCCACAAGTCTTCAGTATTTTTTTTATTGAGACTTTTGAACGCGTTTTTAATTGAATCAATACATATTAGTTTAAATTTAAAGATTGGTATGTCTTTAGTAAAGTTTTCTTTAAGAAGAGCTTCAGCTAATTTAGAAGAGGAAGGAAGAGACTTCGTAACCTCTAACGGAATGTTGGTAAAGAAATTTTCTAATGTCTCAGCGACTTCTTGCCTATCAGAAATGGTTTGATTAGTTATTTTCAAAGACAACTCATTCTGATCGCGTTGTTGTATCTTTCCAGTTTCTTTATTAATTAATTGCCACACAGTTTTTATTTTATTATTAGAAACACCAATTTTGTAATTATTATTTGAGATTTTGCTTGAGCGCAGACTCTTTTGAATATTTTGGAATAGTTTCTAACATAAGTGTGAAAAACTTGATCGGAAGTCAAAGATTTTTCGTAATATAAATTATATAAGATATCTCGGCTTTTTCTTATGCCCACAGTGGCCCATTCACTAAATTTCGATTTGGAATTGTTGACTTTAACTGTTTTTACAGGACACGTTTTATTGAATTCTTGGCAAACTATTGAAAACAACGTGCCGTAATTTATATTGGGGTCGTTTGAATCAAAACTGGCGTTACAAAGGTTGCTTAAAACATTATTATTAAAAGAGATTAATTTATTTTTAGTAAGTGGTCTTAATCGAATTGATTTAGCTAGGTTAATTTTTTTATCTGACTCAAAAGATACTAGTTGACCAGTATGGTCTGACTTAACGCCACTAATTAAAAACGAATCTTTTACTTTACAATTAGTGAATACATTATCTATGCAAGAAGCTGAAGTTGCTGTTATTCTTGTTGGTTCATTAAATAAATATTTTAGGTTAAATGATTTAAATAATGAAATGAGCTTACATTTTTCAGGCGAGTTGACTAACAGATCTATATTTAAGTCACCACAAACAAAAACTAATTTATTATCTCTGAAAAGTTTACTTAATAATTCTTCCATTGTTATCAAAAACATTGACAAGTTTGATGCTGGTGGTCTGTAAACGCACAAGACAGTATGCCCCTCGACCTCTGCACATGCTACCTCACACAAGCGATCAACAGAGTAAGCAGTGATATCCTTCCTTTCCTTATATTTTAAATGACTATTACAAAGTATCAGGGTACCACCACCCACTGTGGATCTGTTGTACGCGCTGGCAACTGAGAAATTATTTACATTAAACAACATCCTATCTGGTTTTAACCAAGTTTCACAAAAACATAAGATATCCATGTGGTATTTATCTACTAACAATTCCACGTCTAAAATTTTGCCGGAGAAGCGATTTATATTTTGATGATATAGTAAAATATTACTATTCGACTTCTCTTTTGTCGGCTCTAATCGTTTAAAAAATCATCGTTTAAAGTATTATCAGAAAAACTGGATAATACTGTTAAATCACTAAACCTAGTCTCAGTTAAATTATCAATAACTGCGTGTATATTAAAAGCTAACAATGTAGCTAATAAATGTCGACTATTTTTGGGAAGAAACATATGGTTCCCAATCAAAACAAAATCACTAACAAAATTGTTGGTGTCAAAAAACAATAAACGGTCACTATGACGACAAGATAAAATATGCATTAGGTTATTCAAACTAGAAATGTATTCATTTTCATGAACAAGTAACTTGCCAGAATAGGGCAATGCACATAATATTGTGTTGGGAGTAGCTTCCCAACGGTGAAAGAATTTTTGAAATCGGTCCATTAGTTTTTAAGTGTATTTGTTACATACAAAAATACAAATCTTTCCTCTTTATAATATTAGTGTAGAAGTATAGATATAGATTACTATATAATTCTGACTATTTACCCAAAAAAGTTGAGGAGGTGCACTGTACCTACATGCAAATATATACCTACACCTATCATACCGAAGAATAACACTAGAAGTGGTCCGTGGAAATTGCCTCCCTTATAACACAACAGTCACGAAACACGGGCTTCATGGATAATTCATCGTCATCTCCTTTGCATGCATCTATTTGAGACATTTCTTGCATACGATTGCGACCATAACGATACTACTTATCATACTGCACGTTAGCAAAGGTAAGTATGGTCAAGAGACTAAGAATTACCTATTAGCAAAATTGCCTACTGAGATCTTGGCTAAATAATAACAGCCGTACGGGTCGATCTTCAAGGTTAACCGGGCACAACCCCAATAAGAATTTGCCTGACCCGAGAATACTAATACTATTTTCTACTTCTACTTTTGGCTACTAGACAAACAAGGCAGTTCGTTTTATTTCGTTTTTAAGGTTTTTTAAACCAAGTATTAACCGTATCATGGTGTGTGTCAAAGATCACTTTCTGTACATTTAGGCTTAGCACGCATTGCGATTTTTATTCGCAGGATTTTCAACGCACATTATCCGACGTATAGAATTGTATGAAGCTGCACGCATTGCGGTAAAAAAAATCGTGCGGCAATAATACTGCACCGCGGCGCGGTTTAAATTCGCGCGAATATTTTTAGCTCTATGAACAAATTTTCAAAAATCGCGCGGTATTTTATCCGCAGTGCGTGTTAGTTATAATTCAATACGCGGATAAAAATTCGTGCGAATAAAATCCGCGCGGCTAAAAAACGCAATGCGTGCTAAGCCTTACTCACATAGTCGGATGGGACAGTAATCTGAAAAAACTTTGTAACAAAAAAATCAATCCGACTTCCAAGTTCTAACACAAAACACTACAAAGCGAAAATTCTATTTTTTTCGGAGTCAGTGTCTTTGGCACCTATTGTTTTCCGTTTTTCGACACTGACTTCGGAAAAGAAAGTTAGTTTTTGCTTTATTGTGTTTTTTGTTTTGGAAGTCTGTTTGATTTTTTTGTTAAAAAGTTTTCATTTATCTCTTTTTAGTTTTGGTAGATTCCTCCAATTACCATTAAAATCATTTATAGCCAAAGTGCATCTCATCACGATTCCAATAAGCCCAAACACGACTAGGATACATTGTTTTATTTCGGAGTTCCAGTGCGACTTCATCATCAAATCAGTTCGATGGTACCAATTTCATAAGTAGGTACCATTATTTATAAGTATTTGCTTCATCATAGTTCGTTAACTAGCATTAAGAAGTTCCAGTGGCCATCTGTGGTCTTCTTCATCAGTTCTACTTCACCAAATGATACTTTCTGAGTGCAAGTGTTCTTGATGAAAATACCAAAATTGCTGTGTGTATGCCTATCATATTTGAGGAGTTCCCTCGATTTCACCAGGATCCCATTATCAGATCCTGACCTGATGACCACGGGACCACCTGGGAAGTATACCCTTTCAAGCAAAATAAGGATTTGCCAAATCGGTCTAGGCGTCTTTGAGTACAACAAACAAACATAAACAGATACAGTCCTCATTCGAAGATTTTGAGATCTTCGACAAAGATACGAAGATAAAGCTTCAGAAAGAAAAAGGCAGTTCAAATAATTAACATGTTTACTGCGAAAAGAAAGTACCTACTTAGATGTCCACAACCGTGAAAAGTCGTATCACAAATAGTCTGAAAATATGATGATTAACTATTAAAACTAATATACTGTTGCTATTTACAGTATAGAAAAAGTAACAAAGTATACACAACAGAATGCTTGAAACTTGCATAATCCTTCATAAAACTCAATAAGCTTCGGTTTAGTGAAAATAATACAGAAGTTTCCAAATAACCACAGATCCCATGATTCGTTTACCAATAAAACTTTAAGGTTTCTATACTAATTCACTTTATACACTGTTCTGTAATAAAAACTAATTTCCAAAAACAGCTTTTTTTCAATTTTATTTTTATTAATAGGCTCACGTTTGACAACTATTTCATCAACATCATCAGCCTATAGCAGTCCATTGCTAGACATAGCCCTCTCCCATTGCACGCCATTGTCTCGAACTTCGGCAACTCTCTTCCAACTGCTACCAGCAACAACTATTTAACTGATGGTAAGTGATGATGATAGGAACTGGACAGGATAGGACCAATTGGAGTGGCGACACTTGGGGAAGGCCTATGTCCAGGAGTGGTCGTCTTTCGGCTGATATAATAATGAAATGATGATGTTGCTGATTTTGGAGCACGTTTTGACGCGCTTGACCACTATCTCACCTGATAGTAAGCGATGATGTGGTCGATGGTGGAGCACGCTTGCCTAGAAGTAACCTATTCACTCTTGACTTAAAGACCCCTAGATTGTAGCTATCGGGAAACACAGACTCCGGCAGGGAATTCCACTACTTAGCTGTACGCATAATAAAAGTATTCCCAAAACGTTTAGTGCGTATGGGTGATAACGAACTATGATGAAGCAAATACTTATAAATAATGGTACCAATTTCATAAGTAGGTACCATTATTTATAAGTATTTGCTTCATCATAGTTCGTTAACTAGCATTAAGAAGTTCCAGTGGCCATCTGTGGTCTTCTTCATCAGTTCTACTTCACCAAATGATACTTTCTGAGTGCAAGTGTTCTTGATGAAAATACCAAAATTGCTGTGTGTATGCCTATCATATTTGAGGAGTTCCCTCGATTTCACCAGGATCCCATTATCAGATCCTGACCTGATGACCACGGGACCACCTGGGAAGTATACCCTTTCAAGCAAAATAAGGATTTGCCAAATCGGTCTAGGCGTCTTTGAGTACAACAAACATTAAAAAAAGATGCCAATGAATTGAGAATCTCTTCCTTTTTTGAAGTTGGTTAATAACCCAGAAGAGATCAAGCGCAGGACCAACGGTTTAGCGAACTTTCTAACGCAAGGAGGAGTCACATTACCAACTTACAAACCAAGCACCACATCAAACTACTTAATACAGAACTACTTTCAACTTGATGTAGCCTGTAAAATCCCACTGCTGGACCAAAACCTTCCCGATATCAGTTCAGACCCCTTTCCTTCACCGCTTTTAATCAGCCATCGTAGTTGCGCTCCGAGGTCACGCTTTCTGGGCGCTATCTTCCTCGGCACTGTGAGGCCTTCCGTGGAGTTTATTGTCCAGCGATTATCGTGGATGCGGCTTAGGGAAGCCAACCACTATCTTAGGCGTATAAAAACCCACTTATAATACCAGCCCATAACTGTCCCACTGCAAGGCAGAGTCCTCTTTTCATACAGGAGGCACGAGCATGCGGATCACTATGCTTGCTCAAGACAGGTTGGCGATTTCAAACTTTCTATAAGTTCAGGTTTCCTGATTTTCCTTCATCGTTGTCAGCGATGTCCAAGGTAAACTTAAGTGCATTTAAGTTTGAAAAGTCAACGAAAATTACACCTAAATTTCAGGAATACTATCATTGTGCGTACAGCTCAGGAATGGAATACCTTGCTGGAGACAAGTGTTCCCTGATAGCTATAACCCGGGAGTCTTTAAGTGAAGAGTGGATCTTGAATAAGTTACTTCCAGGAAAACCAGACCAGATGTACGGCGATGCGTCATCGATATACGGTGGACATCCCACCCATACGCACTAAACGTTTTGGGAATACTTTTATTATGCGTACAGCTAAGTAGTGGAATTCCCTGCCGGAGTCTGTGTTTCCCGATAGCTACAATCTAGAGGTCTTTAAGTCAAGAGTGAATAGGTTACTTCTAGGCAAGCGTGCTCCACCATCGACCACATCATCGCTTACTATCAGGTGAGATAGTGGTCAAGCGCGTCAAAACGTGCTCCAAAATCAGCAACATCATCATTTCATTATTATATCAGCCGAAAGACGACCACTCCTGGACATAGGCCTTCCCCAAGTGTCGCCACTCCAATTGGTCCTATCCTGTCCAGTTCCTATCATCATCACTTACCATCAGTTAAATAGTTGTTGCTGGTAGCAGTTGGAAGAGAGTTGCCGAAGTTCGAGACAATGGCGTGCAATGGGAGAGGGCTATGTCTAGCAATGGACTGCTATAGGCTGATGATGTTGATGAAATAGTTGTCAAACGTGAGCCTATTAATAAAAATAAAATTGAAAAAAAGCTGTTTTTGGAAATTAGTTTTTATTACAGAACAGTGTATAAAGTGAATTAGTATAGAAACCTTAAAGTTTTATTGGTAAACGAATCATGGGATCTGTGGTTATTTGGAAACTTCTGTATTATTTTCACTAAACCGAAGCTTATTGAGTTTTATGAAGGATTATGCAAGTTTCAAGCATTCTGTTGTGTATACTTTGTTACTTTTTCTATACTGTAAATAGCAACAGTATATTAGTTTTAATAGTTAATCATCATATTTTCAGACTATTTGTGATACGACTTTTCACGGTTGTGGACATCTAAGTAGGTACTTTCTTTTCGCAGTAAACATGTTAATTATTTGAACTGCCTTTTTCTTTCTGAAGCTTTATCTTCGTATCTTTGTCGAAGATCTCAAAATCTTCGAATGAGGACTGTATCTGTTTATGTTTACTGTAAGCAGCGCATTCCAGCTTCGTTATTTTCAACCGTGAAGTCATATCCTACGCTGGAAGGCTAGTGATGTACTTGCACATATAACCCATGATGATCAGCCAAATAACAAATGAAAATACGGTTGCTACTATTTGCCCAAGATCCAACTGTATGGAGCCTGCGTACGCCATGTTCTTCAACAGCTACAATTTTTCGAAAGCGCGCTACAGATGAAGTAGAAGCAGATTATGAGGATTATTGCTGATCCAACGACTGTCAGTATCTGGTTCAAGCTGACCGATAATCCACAGTCCGGTGGTTTAGCCATTTCTGTAGCTTTCTGCAGTTCCTTTCTCTCTTCCTTGATTTAAAAAAAATTTCGTCTATGCTAGGGTCCGTTAAAATACTTGCACATCCAACTCATGACTATAAGTAATGTGACAAAAGCGAACGCAATCAGGAGGAGTTGCAAGACATCAACGTTGTAGCAAGTGACATCGACTTCGGGTTTACCCATATCTTCATTTATCACTCGTTATATGGCAGACGACCAGGAACAGTAGAACTAATATCACGACGGAGCCTACGACCATAAGAAGTTGATTCAAGTTGAAAGAAAGACCGGCATTGCAAACAGCACCTTTAGCAGCCATTCTTTAATCATGGTATCTAAGTATTTTACCTTTATTTTTCGACATTTTACATATTTTTTTCGGATTTTGTAAATTTTTAATTCGTTTTTCGTTTCACCATTTTCTGAACGTCAGATAGGTTTTTGACATTGTTGAAGTTAAAAACGAAGAAAAATTTTTACATATTCTTTCCTCTTTGGTTTGGAGATCAAAAGAGTTGTTGCTAAACTAAAGTAAAAATTTTTTTTTTATAAATCTCACTGGTAGGCAAGACGATCCTGTCTGGGTCGCGGATAAATTTGAATGAGTCGAGTTAACGCGGTCTTGGCACAAGCAACTGAAGGAACATGGGTGGGTTTTAGTCAATAAGTCTGACACGCTTCACCCGGAGCGGAATAAGTCATTAGATGATTTCCGAAACCGTAAAAAAAAGAAAGACGCTGCGTTGGAAGGACCGCCACTAGGTAGGCCGATGACTTGGTTAAGGTTGCGAGGACCGGTTGATGTGGCGACACTTGGGGGAGGTCTATGTTCAGCAGTGGACGTCTTTTGGTTGAAATGAAGAGGAAGCAAGGATCAGATCGTCACATCACCCTCGCTGCGCTCAATCTCGACGGCGAGTTCAGTGAACTGTGGCCGGATGCGAACAGTTTAGAAAATTCGATACTCACCAGGATACCTTAACCGCCAAGCCGGTCAGAGCGTTTTCAGCCTCAAGGAGGACAATAGAAAGAAATAAATTGAAAGAGCCCTTAGGAAGTCCTTAGATCTCTTTCAATTTATAAGTTTGGTGTCGGACTTCTGCCATCCTGCTGCGGAATGTATTAAACGGCATAGTAAACCAGCGGCTTTTCAGTGAGATGAAAACCGAAGATTTAATATCAAAATAAAAAAGTAATAAAATAAATAAAACCGTTTTATGGTAAAACAAACATTTATTAAAATTAAATATATTGATGAAAAAATATTAAATTAAACTTTGTACATAACAACAATGCAGACATACCTACCTCAACTTTTCATAACATAATATTTGCGTCAAGCCTCCATTTTAGTAGTTTTTCTGTAAAAGAAAAATGTATTAATTAAAAAGTGTATTTTTTTTTAAGAATAATATTTAAAATATAGAAGTATGTATCGATACTAAATAAATGAAATAATAATTAATAAAAATATAATTAATTAGTTAATAAAACAAATTAATATTTAAGAAAAAATGCTTGCATATTTTTTTGTTTATTTTTTGTATGCAATCTACAATTTTGAAAACATTAAACTAAACAATAACCTAAATAAATTTATTCGTAAAAAGTATAAAACAGAAAAAAAAAAATTGTTTTTTTTTCACCTATATTCTATGTGAATACTTTCGCACAAAGTCGTTGCGGCAGGCTAATTTACCTTATTTTACATTCACTGTTCGAAGGCTTACTTCCATGCCTTTTTTTCCAAGAAGTTCTTAAAAAAAACATAAAAGTGTCTTTACAAACATAACATCATCCCTGTATTTCTTGAAGGTGTTAACAGAGGTGCAGTAGAGGGCAAGTCTATTGCACCGGGCATAAATTCAGCCTCCGGACAAATACTGAGAAAATTCAGATTGTAAACCCAGTAACACTGCCCGACCTGTAGCACCTGCTTGATCAACAAGAGAGTAAAATAGATAACTATAAATCCCACACCACTTACCTTTCTTATTTTGTACAATAGCTGCTAAGGTTTGATGAGTAAAGTACCAATAATATACAGTTACAAAGAAACCCGTTATTGTTTGCAGTGATAGGTATATGAAAGAATAATTTTATTATAATAAAAAACGGTGAAGTAACACATGGTCCGGAATCCAACGCGTCGTAGATTCAAAGCATCAAAGACAGTCACCAAGCCGCACTGTACCCGAGTAGTGGATTACGGCCCCCACTTTGTAATAGAGTTGGAGGTCCGTGTACTGAGTACTACAAAATGACTATACACACATATGCAAAGTTCTTCCAGACCAAAAGAGCATGCGCTTTCTTCCAGACCAAAAGAGCATGCGCTTCTTTAATTTCTTTTGTTTTACCATGTTTTTTTCTTTATTCATTTATTGCACAGCTTATATGTTATGAAATATACCATAAATCGGCGAAGACACTAGCTCCTATAACACAGGTTGCTACATAGAACAGGAGCCAGGGCTTCAAATAAGTATGTTACACCTGTATTTTTAGTCAATATTTTTTTACAGTTTTTGTCGAAACTCAGAGGAGACTCTTTTTTCAGTCTGCCCTGGTATGTGCACTGACAGGCTTTGCACGATTCTATAACCCCATCTTTGTGCGCACTGGGGTGGTTTTAGTGTGGTAAAAATCCCACCCTCCCTGGTCTGGTTCCCAAAAGTCCCGGCGCCTTATAAGGACCACCCCCCCCTCCCAAACTCCCAAACAAAATAACAAGTCATACAGCTTCTGTTTCATTTAAAAAATCAAAGTGCAAATAGAATTCTCGACTTAACAGAGTGACTTTAATTTCTTTGTCATTAAATGAATATGAATAAGTTTTACAATGGAATAAATCTATTGTTCTCAGTTTTGTCGAGTTACCCGAGAATAAGTTATGTACTACGTTAGCTTGATTTTCATATTTTAGAGTTCGTATTAAGATTTCATTATTAATATTTCACCACCTGAAATATTTGCAATGAATTAAAAGACTTCCTGAATAGAATTCTGCCTGTATAGAAGACACCTGTATCCTTAAAGTGAAGTTTTAGTGTGTGCATGTTACTGTCTGTGTAGTGTAGTGTATTGTGTTAGTTTTTATTTACATTATAATGACGTTTATATTTACACTGACTAAATCCCATAACCAGAGGTTAATCAAACACAAGTGACTTTTATTACCAAGTTTATTAAGATCCAAATATATACATTCCCAGTCTATTCTATCATACCAACAGTGTATCAGTCAGCGAAATAGAAATGCAGCTTACGCCTTCTAGATAGATAGTTCATAACAATTTCTCAATCACAATATCTTTTTCAGTACTGAAACCGAACATGACTAAATACGCTTACACCTAAAATTTGCTGTGATACACATACCCGGTTTTGAATTGAGAATTTGAATTCAACTTATTAGAATTCTCAAATCAAAAAAACAGGTGAAAGTTGAGCACTCAACAATCGGTGAGACACTCAACATTGAGTATAATGTGAAAGACTACTAATTCTTGACTAAGCAAGAAATCTTTGGTTATTTAGTGCAATGTATTACTACTAACATTATAGAGAAGCAAAAGTAGGATACAGCGCAAGAAGATACAAGAAGATAAATTAAAATTAAATAATTACTGTGGTGTTTTTCGATGCCAGAAGGTGCAACTAGGATCGATAGAAAAATACTTTTTATTAAACGTAAAAGCAGTTCATTCTTGCACTATAATGGAAAAGCGTAGAAATAAGAAAGCATACAGAAACCCATAAAACCAGAAAATGTGTCAAATTACTGAGTTTTGTTCTTCCTGAGAAATTTTCGGCGGCCGTTTTCCATGGAGCGAGTGACTAACCAGGTGGAAAAGGAGTAGGAAATAGCCTGAAGGTGGTGAATAACACCGACGAAGACAGCATGAGGCAGGTAGCCAGTGGTCTTGTTGACAATGCCGACGAGACCAAGGGCAGACTTGACAAAGTCTTTGGCGGAAGGAGCGAAGAGGGTACTCCTACGGATCCCTGACATGTTGGAGCAGACAAAACCAGGCAGTACTGTCTGGATAATAAGGCCTTGTTTGCTGTATTCCATCTGCAAGCCCTCAGTGAACTTGTCGACGTAAGCCTGTGAAAGAAAATGTTATTGAATGTTTATAGTTTTGTCACATTGATGGATGAAGTCCTCTAGTGGCAGACCGACCTAGATTAAAACCGAATTAGAAATAACCCATACTCATAAAAATATGATTATGGGTTATTCTATAGTTTATGTGTGTAAACAATTTTCACTATTTCTATTGTGTTCTTGACTTCCAGCTTAAGATAGATTGTCAAATCAGATTACTGTAATTTGAGAATTCAATATCATCTGACTTTCCTGTTCCAATTTTATTTAGATCGACCCAGCATATCTTCTCTCAGTCTCAATCAGCCGTCATTTCTATATGGACTCACCGTTTAACATTTACATCAGGTATATCATCTTCGATATATAAACTCAAACTTTTTTCCATAGAGGTAGGCATAAACTACAGAACATCACCCACTACGATCCTTACATGTTCATATCTGGTAATACACGCATGCCGGTTGTGAGTACTACGCACCTGACCTTTCTTAAGAACATATATCTCTTAATAAGTGTGTATATGCCTTTTTTAGGGCGTTCCTTCCTGGCATTTCCACTCACACATTCTTTTTTAAAAGCCTTTACCTTTCCTTTCTTTCTATAGTCTGCACCTGTTTGAGCTATTCTTACCTTAGTAGCAGCGTACACGGTGAGCAGTGGGCTAGGTATAATCGACGATGCAGATCCCAAGTTGATGAGAACACCCTTCTTCCTCGCTACCATGCCTGGCAGGACGAGGCGGGTCATCCGCGTCACCGACACCACATTAGCCTTGATCAGGTTTGATGTCATCTTGTCCCTGTAAAAGACAAGACGTTATAGTGGCTGAAGCTATAACATCATCTAAAGTTATTACAAGATACCGAATTATATGCATTTGCATATTTGCTTATGAAATTGCATATTTAACCCATTCTCAGCGGAAATTACGTATTATATCTAATATCTAGTGATAATGCATTTTTTCATTATATTTTTCGGTAGGCCACCCTATTGATAAGTGTAATATTAAACTTTATAACCAAAATTTCATCCATATACACTAACTATTATTTTCTCTTATTAAAATATTTTGATTGATTCTATGTATATCTGTTTTGTAGTCTTCTATACCAATATTATAAAGAGGAAAGATTTTTTTGTTTGTTTGTACCGAATAGGCTCCAAAACTACTGGACCGATTTCAAAAATTCTTTCACCGTTGGGAAGCTACTCTATCCCCGGGTGACATAGGCTACTTTTTATCCCTGTATTCCCACGGGAACGGGAACTACGCGGGTGAAACCGCGAGGCGTCCTCTATTACCTATAAAACATTTAGAACACCTACCTACCTGATTTTTTTCCTTTACAAACATTTTAAATAATTTTTCGTTTTGGTGCATTATTATCGTCTACAAAGTTGTTACATTTTTGTACCTAATGATAATTTATGATTGATTAAATAACTAATTGTATGCTGATTAGAAATAAAAAAACTAAAACCTTTTTTTGTTTTCTAAAACTTGAATGTTGCATATTTTACAAATTTGCATGCATATTTTACGCATTTTTCATGCTCTCTTGCATGCATATTTTAAGCTTTTTATGTTGCATATAATCCGGTCCTTTACTATACACATTTTGCCAGGTTAGGGTAGGTAAGATTAAAGACAAGCCTATTGCATCAACCAGACAGAAATCTGTTCTCCGGACTGCTACTATTAAATTTCAGATCGCGCTGCCAACGAAGCATGGTGAAGCCAGATTTTCTGTTATTCGATTGTTCTCTAATTTTAAAGAACCGTTTAGTTAACTGGTAAAGTCCTATGACTTTACCAGTTTCTAGCCTTTGAGTGTGGTTTTATTCGAATCTTAAGCGAACCACTTGCGAATAGGAACTAACTTCTAAGTAACGAGTCTTACATGTAACAATTTATTATGTTTTATATTTCATAAAAATGCTAACATCAGCACATCATATTTCATTTAAAAAAAAATAGAATAAAATGGTTACGAATCAGCAATTTTATTCAAAATCAAAATATTATTTTTTTATTTCACATAGGCCTACATGGGCACATATAAAACGTCGACAAAAGGTGCACGGTTCGGGTTGGTCGTTTTCTATGGAGAAGAACCGGCAAGAAACTCCATGGTTACTCTTTTAAAAATGGTTTGGTTTTACAATATTTCCATGTTACAGCATTAGTACTTAGATATGGGGGGACAACGTAGGCCCGACTTATGACAATAAGTCGTAAGAAACTAAAAAAATAAAATGAAAAGATTATACAGGGTGTCCCAGAAATCGACGTCAAGCCGTAAATGGGTGATAGACCAAGTTATAACAGTTCTCAGAAAAATACGAAAAAAAATCTATCTCATGTTTTTAAAAAATTATGTTCACTTTAAAAATTTACTAAAAAAATCAATCCCTGTAATGGTTCTTTAACTCCAATTGCTACAAATCCCATAATTTATCATTTTTTTTTATTATTATGTAATCTTGAACATCTTGATGAAGAATACCCGCTCAGGTGGATAGGGCGCGATGGGACAATCTTGTGGCCACCCCGTTCACCTGATTTAAATCCCCTAGATTTTTTTTACTGGGGAGCGGTAAAAGAGAAAGTGTACTCAAAAACAATAGAGAATTTAGCCGAGCTGCGGGAAAGAATAACGGAAGCCGTTGTCTTTGTAAATAGGGGAAGTTTTGCCCGGAAAATAACCAGATCTTTTTTAAGAAGATGTCGTGCTTGCATTGCCGTCGAAGGAAGGCAGTTTGAACATTTATTGTAATAAAAAAAAAAAAAACTGATAATTTGTTTTTTTTTTCTAAGATGAGAAAACTGGTCCTGACTTAAAGTAAAAAGGTTGAATCACTATCATAACTTTGCTCTTAAATTACGTAAAATTTCGATTTCTTATCTCGCTCACACTTCGTAAAATGACTCTCTCCGTCTCTATCGAACTAGAAACGGAGTTTAGCAAAGCTTTAGGTAAGCTAAAGTCATTTTAAGGAAGTATGGACATTTTGTGTAAAAACTGAGACTATTTACAAAAAAAAACTTGACCAATTATTGAAAACGTAAGCTAGCAAGTGTTACACCATTTTTGAATCCTTATTAAATGCGCCAATTTTTCATGTTACTTGCCAAACTAGCGTAGTACATTTTTTTTTCAGTACAGTCAGTTAAAGTTGGGCGAAATAGTAAATTTGAATAATTTGGTTTTGAAAAAGTTTAATTTTCTTCCAAGTAGGAGGAGTTGGCTTTGAATTTTAGGCAAAAATCTACACAAGCATTATTCAAGATTACATAATAATAAAAAAAATTGATAAATTATGGGATTTGTAGCAATTGGAGTTAAAGAACCATTACAGGGATTGATTTTTTTAGTAAATTTTTAAAGTGACCATAATTTTTTTAAAACATGAGATAGATTTTTTTTCGTATTTTTCTGAGAACTGTTATAACTTGGTCTATCACCCATTTACGGCTTGACGTCGATTTCTGGGACACCCTGTATATTATATAAAAAAAGTTAACAAATGTTAACTAGCATCTAGAAGCGCTACAATGTTCACACATTCACAAAAAAATCGGTAAAAGAATCTATAAAAAGGTAAAAAAAAAATATAACAAGACTAAATTTAACATGTGGCACAAATGTTGTTATCAGTGCTGTAACTGTTCTTAGCAAAGGGCTATAAAGATGATAGAAAACCATTGTAAAAAGTCTAATAAAAAGAAGGAAAGAAAAATGAGATTGAGAATAGTTAGAGACATCCACATATTTGTGCCGATTACAAGTTACCAGGGAAGCTGCATGCGCAGAAGGAGCTAAGGCCAAATGTTTTTTTTATCTTCAACGTAGTCCTTGTTTTTATAATATGCTTTTTTAATAAGGATACGTTTGATGTAGTTTTTGAACTTTCCATCGGTCAGTTCTATAACTGACTTTGGTAACTTGTTATAAAAGCGTATACTGTTTATAAGAAAAGACTTGCTAGTTTTCGTTAATCTGAATTTGGGTATTACAATTTCGTGCTTACTGCGTGTATTTAAATTATGGAAGTTGCTTCTAGTTTTGAAAAGCCCTCGATTTTTACGGACATACAAAATACATTCCAAAATATAAAGTGAAGGTAGAGTCAGTATATCGATCTCTTTAAGTTTTTCTCTGAGGGACTCGCGAGGACCCATTTTATAGATTGCGCGGATTGCCCTCTTTTGTAGGATGAAAATTGAGTCAACGTCGGCTGCTGATCCCCACAGCAGAATGCCATAAGACATAATACTGTGGAAATAAGCATAGTATACAAACCTAGCTGTAGCTACATCGGTTAGCTGCCTTATTTTCCTAACTGCAGATGCAGCCGAACTTAACCTACCCGAAAGAGTTCTAATGTGCGCGCCCCACTGCAATTTTGAATCGATAGTAATCCCTAAGAATACAGTTTCCGTTATAACTTCAAGATTTTTGCCGTCAAGATTTAAGTTTAGCTCATGTTGTGGTACATTTGGTAAAGAGAACTTCAGACATTTTGTTTTTTTCGCATTCAGTAAAAGATTGTTAGCTGCGAACCATTTTGAGAGAACAATTAGATTTTCGTTGACATGTAAGACATCTGTATCTTGCCTATCTATTTAAAAAATTAGCGAAGTATCATCAGCAAATAGAATTATATCCGATAATTTGGCCATCATAAAAGGGAGATCATTAATGCTTTTGAGAGATCACAGAAAATGCCAATGGCAACCTGGGACCCCTCCCAAGCCTCCAAGATGTGGCTGATGAGTTTTACTCCCGCGTCCGTTGTCGACCTACCTTTCGTGAAACCAAACTGTTGACTATGCAGGATCCCATTTGAATTGAAGTGAGACAACATCTGTTCTAGCATGATTTTTTTCATATTTGGTTTCATTTTTCATTTATTGGTTTCAAATAATCGCATATTGGAAAATGAAATTGCTTAGGGCTTAGACTGAGTGACGAATATATAACACTAGCTTTTTCTCGCGGCTGGCACTCCCGCGGCCCACTCCACAGGACCCGACCCCAGGATAAAAATATAGCCTGCCACTCAGAAATAATGTAGCTTTCTACCGGTGAAAGAGTTTTCAAAATCGGTTAAGTAGTTTTTGAGTTTATCTATAACAAACAATCAAATCTTTCCTCTTTATAATATTAGTCTAGAATTGCATAATTTGAAAACTATTTATTCGAATATGTATAATAGGTCATTTCTACAGATATGTAGGTAATTTATAGCATCGAAAACATCATATGAATTGTTTTAACAAATGTCAGGCGCGATAGAATACTGCTAAGGAATAAAGGATTAGCGACCTGCCTGATGGCTTGACGACATTTGATTTGTATCACACCAGATAAGCGATTTTTAATAAGTGAATTTGCAAGTAGGTTCACGTGGTCGCGATGCGATACAATTCGACCGATATGCGCTTGAAAATACTGGAACGATATCGCCTATTGACGGAATTTAACAAGCGTCGCGCCATCAGCAAGATCTCTAACTAAACTGGCCTTTTTTAACGTTTCTCTAACCGATTTCTTTAATTAAATTCGTCTAAGTGTATAAGCGCCTTTAGTCTTGCCTTTTTAAAATTCGCAAATATTGAAAAAATATTATTTTCACCTCAATGTCAAAATAATGATTATTCATTATTCTTATTTTGGCACAATAAGGTCGTTTTGTTTTAAAGGTCGATTTTAATGTGAGGGCCCTTGAGGGCAAAAATTCTTTTCGTGTTTCTTAAGAGGGCTTCTTTAGCGTTGGTAAATTGTTGGCGGCATTGTAAAAAGTCAAGTTATTTTAAATTACGATTTCAGACTAAAAATCCAAGTTGCAATTACAAAGTTTGCCTTCAACGTAAGAGGTGGCCAAAACTTTGTAGGCACCAAGTCAGTGTTGGCTTGCATATGAAAATTATGAAAATATTATTATAGGTTTCATAATATTATATGCACCTGGAGGTGAATGGAGCTGAAAATGAGAATTTTACATGGAGAATCTGATCTCCACAGTATGATGTTTTAGGGCAAGACAGATGTTTGTCAGATTTACTGGATTCCGATATCCCATAACGACAATCAAAGATCTACAAATGACAAGGGGGACCAACAGTTTAACTTGCTTTCGAAAAATTGCACAAAACAAACAAATTGCATACGCACAAAGCGTTTTGAAAATACTTTCATTGTGCGTACAGCTAAGGAGTGGAACTCCCTGCCGGCGTCCTTGTTTCCTGATAGCTACAACCTAAGGGTCTTCAAGTCAAGAGTGAATAGGTTACTTCTAGGCAAGCGTGCTCCACCTTCGACCAAATCATCACTTAACATCAGGCGAGATAGTGGTCAAACGCGAGCCTACAACGAATAATTTTTTTTTAAAAAATTGAACAGTGTGGCTATTATTGTATCGATACTAGCTCCTCTACTAGAAAACAAGACCAGGTACTCGCGCACCGAGGGTTCCGTACAAACAGCTACCTAATCACATACCACATAATTACCAACACAATTAGGTAACTAGGTCAACGGGAACTACCATGTAGGTTTTGGGTCGAAAACCTATAGGATACAAAGCAAGGTCTTACAGCACAAGTAAAAGGAAAAAATCCGATAAATAATTTTGTTACTTATCTTTTTATCGTGTTGACTCAGGACCTTGATTTTTATACACCTAATAGGAACTATAGACCTCAGTTTCTGGTATTAATTTCAACTTGCTGGGTCCACCCGTTCCTGAGAAAATCGGTGGTGACACACGGACAGACGGACAAGGGAGTGATCTTATAAGGGTTCCTTTTTACCTTTTGAGGTACGGAACCCTAAAATTCGACCCGTCTGACTGTTATTATATAGATACTAGCTCCTCTACTAGAAAACAAGACCAGGTAAGGGATAAGTAACGCTTTAATAGTATTTTCTGTATGCACCTCTACCTATGTATATATAGCCAGGTACATTATCAGCTTATCACCGCACTAAAGCATAGGTACATAACGTAGAAGCCATCTGATGCGGCGATTAAGCTCAAGCCATTAGTTGTGACGTCACGGCTCGCTACTATATTAACTCTGCAGAGAAACTATGTGGACTCTCCTGGGGTAAATGGCATGGATGGTACGGTATAAGAACTAAATTATTTCTTGTTTAATAGAAGCTAAGGTATATTTCAGTTTAATTTAGACATAGCAACACAAGAATTAAAGTCAGGATAAGGAAAAGGCTCGCTCCATACTACTACTTACTACGTACTTAAACAAAACAAGCGATTGTACGTAGGTGCACCTAAAATTTCGAGAAATTATAGGCATGATGATATATTATGACAAGACGGTTTCAAAATGCCATGAGACCTAGAAATAGACGTTACATTTTTTTTTTTACCAGTCGGAGGATACATATTCGCGAGCTGGCAGACCACCTGATCCTCCGACTGCACAGCATGATTTTCTACTTGTTCACATCTTTATAGTTCGCTTATTAAGCAGTCGGGTTTTTGATTTTCAAATTCAGTTTTTTTATTTACAACTTTTTAGTTATATATTTTTTTTCGAATCACATTTAAACATATAAGTGGTATAAATTTTTGTAAATACCTCTAAAAATCCTTCATTTTGATTCCCCACTCGATGGGTATCGAAGAAAAAAAACATAGAATCCTCCCCAATATGGCGCACAAAATCCGCCATTTTTGTTTTTTTTTTTTACGTCACTTATCTAAGAACACTTGGGTGGCCAAGCCCTTTCTAACGATGTATTAATTATAAAAATCCGACTAGCGGTTTGCAAGATAAGAGGTAATAAAGAATATTACATACATACAAACATACAAGATACGCGCAAAAAACATAACCCTTCCCTTGCAGGCAGTCAAAAAAGGAAAAATCAGGAAAGGATACCTCCTTTCCTGATTTTTTTTTTTTTAACTAAAGAAAAGCCGGTCTATTAACAAAACTCTGCATTTTCCTCCAACGTTTAGAATTCCAGCCGTTCGTACATATGAAAATATCAGATGAAAATCCCAATGCCACTGCCTGATCTGGGAATCGGGCTCATGCTCAGCAGTAACACATGCGACTACTGGACCAACGAGATGTAAGTGCAGAAAGCATGGTCTTATATCTGTTACTGTAAAAGCCCATACCACAGTAAAACCTAGGATTTACCGGTAAAATCTAAGTGTTACCAAGTCTTACTGGTGAAAGTTCGAAATTATCTAAAATATCGTAAATTACGGGCTTTTACTAGCAATCATGACTTGTAAATGTTCAAACATTGTTATGTCTATCACACACTATGAAACGAAATGATAAGAATAATTGAAGAGCTTCACTTATTCTTTCACACTAAAATACCAACAGTAAAATACCAACATGATTTTAAAACATTTTATGTTTTCTAAACCTAGTATTATTTTTAATCATGAAACAAATGTTTTCCTAAGATTTACCGTGTGATTGCTGTTGAAAGCCCAAAATTAGCCATAATACTAGATAATTTCGGACATTTACCAGTAAGCACTTGGAAAATCTTAGGATTTACATCCTAGGTTTTACCGTAGTTCAGGCTTTTACAGTAACATATCTATCAAATAGTTTTACGGATAAGGCCCTATATTTTCAAAAATCCTGCATTTTTACTTTAAAACATCACACTCAAACGAATTCAATGCAATATTAAATCTACCGCGCTGTCACAAATAATCTCACACCAATAGCGTAGATTTGCAGAATATTTCAATCCTGCACTTATATAGTACCTCACACCTGGCAACGACGCGACTGCATTCAGTCCGACAATGTTCGGGTTTTCCGCGATATTAGGCGAGCCAAGCTCCCGACTATTGAAGTCGCGTCGACTTCGACGGCTTCCACAGATATTATTTTCTCGAAAGTTACCTTTGATAGTTTTTGAAAAGATATTTGAAGACTTTTGTGTGTAGCTCCAGGGTTATACAAAGGGGTCACGATTGTTGGTTAAGTTTAAGCTATGTAAGGTCAGATTCTGTGCGATTTGCTCGAATGAATTAATTATTTTATTGTTTTCAGGGACGCAAAGACCAATCGCACAGACACTTGCATGGGGGTCAAAACATCATCTTTTTTTGCGAAATACCTTCAAAACTTATGGCAGTTCCTAAATAACACTTTCAAACTCGATACATTTATTTCAATTAAACCATTTACAGGCACTTTTAAATTATGAGAAGTACGCTTTCGATTTTGCAATTAGCTTTATCTTTTTATAATGCAGTCAGTCAAAAAGATGAAGCTAATTGCACAATCGAAAGCGTACCGTTACATTCGTTTTTAAATCAACCTTTCTAGTATTTACTTACTACGTTCGAGAACCACTTAATACCTGATATTAATTTCTCTATATCACAGTTTCCTGTACACTTTAAAGGTCAATAATTATCATGCCCTGTCTACATATAATAAAATTTCTGACATTCCTTAAGCCGTGTTCAACGCAATTCAAAATCAAAGCCCCGGTATTTGCAGCATTTAACTTGTCAAGGGGAATAAAACGGGTGCCACTGGGCGCCATGTTGGATTTAGTGACGTCAGGAATTTTATGATATGTCACTAGTGGAATTGGAAACTGTTCGGATTTTGAATGTTTAAATGGGAGTTCGAAGTGGTGAATGGTTTAAGACTTTGTATGTCCTGCCTTGGGTTCAAACTCAAGCAAACAGCTCGGTGAAATTTATTCCATCATATTGATAACAAATATAAAATATTTTGAGAAAACCAGCCTAGAACCAAATATTCGAAGACATATTACGAAGACACATTAGAATTAGAAACCCACACTAGACCCGCGTGATAGGTTACAACCGGAAATAGATCTCACAAAGAGGAGGCTTGTATCCCAGGAGTACCTATATCAACGCTGCAGCAAGGGCAGCATGCCAATGCTAAAAAAGAAATTATTATAAAAACGAAAATACCAGATTACTAAAAAAAAAAAACTGGCAAGAGAAAATAAGTACTAGGTAAAATTTATACATCCATACTAATATTACAAACAGAAAAGATTTGTATTTTTGAATTTTTGTTTGTAACGTATAAACTTAAAAACTACTGGACCAATTTCAAAAGTTCTTTCACCGTTGGGAAGCTACACTATCCCCGGGTGGCATAGGCTACTTTTTACGGGAACTACGCGGGTGAAACCGCGAGGTGTCTGCCATATTATAATATGAGGTGTTGCAGGCGGGGACAAACAATTTGTTTTATATCATACTTTTTAGTTCAAATAAGTTATGTGGTAAAAGATTATTTATTTTGCTATCAAAGTCACGTTATCTTGATTTTGTGCCTAAATAGTAACATGAAGGTGTTACGGTATATATACCCATATTATTATGATAAAGAAAAAAAATGTATCAGCCCCTTTTTGTAGAGGAGGCTGTTTTTATATTGAAAAATTATATAGCATATGTCACTCCCCTAATTGAGACGAATCCTAAAACATCTCATATGTCATAATACGTCAAGCCTTTTGGGCTGTAGAGCGTGCTATAGATATGGACATACATCATACATACGCTGATAATATCAAGTTTTTAAAGTACCCATCGTATCTGTGCCCCTGACCTGACAAGGAATGTAGAACCCAAAATATTAGACTACCTATTAATAAAAGTAACGTTTTAAAACCAGTTATTAAGAGCGCTAGACTTTCGTAAAATCTAGGACTAGGTTTCTAAATTAACATTTTACTATCACCGTCTATTTATACAATTTTGATCGGCAAATTAACTAAAGATAGAAACCATGTTTTTAGTGGCACAAATAAATAATGCTTCTAAACAAAACCCTGAATGAGTCTGAAACGAACATGCGAACAAAGTTGCAATCATTGGTGCTCTCCATTGAGGTCTTCAGTTCAATTCCCGGGTCAAGAAAGGTGAATATTGTTTTTGCATTTTCGAATTTCGCAGTTGTAGCTCGAAGTTTGTACTTCTGCCCATTAGATGGCAATAGGCTTAAAAAGGACTTAAAAACATAATTGGCGAAATGTGGCTTTACAGGTGCACCGTGCGCCTCTGCCTAACCCTTTGGGGAACTCGGGCGTGATGTTAATTATGGGACGGATCTGCCAAATACCAACGACTCAAGTGCATCATGTACTTGAGTCGATTGACAGACAGGCCAAGAGGCTGACCGGCAACGATGCAATGGTCGACTCAAAGCTCCAGAGCCTTGAACATCGAAGCCGAGTTGCCAGCCTGTCGGTTTTTATCGGTTACATTTCGGGGAGTGTGTGATGGTAGTGCATAATTTGATTCCGCCTAGCCCTTTCCATCATAGGACTATAAGACGAACGGCAATGCGCCATCGGTACATGGGGACATCCCACCCATACGCTCAAAGAGTGAGTCCTAGAGTGTGGGTGTGGGAGCAGGACAGAACACTGAACGATTTTACGTGTTTTTGCGGGTGTAATACCCGCACTTTCTATTTTGTCAATCGTGTGCCGTATATGCATCTCTTCGGTGTTTCTGATACCTGCATTCCTTTTATTCAAAACATCATAATATTTATAGTTTATTCGTAGTTTATTTTAAATATCTTACTGTATTTTTCTTTTGTTTTTGTACCTATTTTTACATGCACTACAGACCTTGGTATCCGTACCTACGTCACGTCCTAGGCGACCACTGAAAAACAGCGCCGTGTTGTAGGTCCCCCACGGCACAGCATTATGCTGAGTGGGAAGCCTTCTTGCCACAATCACGACATGCATCTGCTTTTATTTACACTCGCATTTATTTTTTTGTCTTTTATTTTACATTTCTAACATAATTTAAGAACTACTAACACTATTGTTAAGTGTTTAGTTTTCAAAATCTTTTACAACTATTCTCGTTCTTGAAATGTAATGTTTGTATGTCTAAATATTTTTTCTTTCTTTCTTTTCAAAGTGCTTACAGCTAAGGAGAAGAATTCCCTGGCTGGAGTCTATGTTTCCTGATAGCTAGAATCTAGAGGCGTCCAAGTCAAGAGTGAATAGATCACTTCTAGGCAAGCGTGCTTCACCATCGACCAAATCATCACTTAAAATCAGGGAGATAGTGGTCAAACGCGAAAGTACCATAGAAAAACAAAATGAATAATTTTTACCCAATGGCAAGCAATGATGTGGTCGACGGTGAAGCACGCTTGCCAAGAAGTAACCTACTCTATTCACTCTAGACAAAAGATGCTTTCTTAAATACTCACGCGTCAGGTATGTCAAGGAAGTATTCGGGGTAGCTGTATGACACTCCAACATTGTTGACCAGGGTTCCAATCTCCAGACCAGCAATCTCCTTCTCGATAGTTTCGTAGATCTCTTCTCCGCCGCAGAAGTCTACCTGGATGATCTTGGTTGCAACTTTGTATTCATTTTCTGCAGGAAGAATGAAGAATTAATGAAGATCTTGAATTTTGAAGACCGTGGTAAGTTGCAATTTAAAAATAACAAGCTTCCAACTATTTTGGGGTAAGCTTTCAATCAAATCTGATGCAGTAGGATACCTGTATTTTACATGGAGTAACTGGATATATTTTAAACCCCGACGGAAAAAGTGGGATGTTATAAGTTTAACATATGTGTGTGTGTATATGTGTATCTGTCTGTAGAAGTATAGCTCCTAAACGGATATTGCGATTTTGATTGCGTTTTATTTGTTTGAAAGTTGAATTTATCGATGAAACATCGGTTCAGCCATTCTAAAGTCATGGGCGTTTTACTGTTGGATGTAATTTTACACAACATATTGCGAAAACACCCTGAGTTTTCGCAATATGTTGTGTAATATTACGTAGTCAATAGATTGTAGATCGAATTATGTCGCAAAAAATATTGGGTGTTTTTAAATTTATGTTTTTTCTTGTTTTTCAGTAACTAAAACTGGTAAACCATCTCTTTAAATTAGTAACAGGAATGGTATATACTCGTAGTTACTGTCTAATGGTTAGAAGACTGTTTTGTTTTCTTCGTAAAAACCATAAAACGATGGATAAGTTATTTTTTTTGACGTAAAAGAGAAGTTACACTATCTAAGTTTTACTACTGCAGGTCTGCAGGGCAATCATTTTCTACAGCATTCGATCTTCCACCCTTTGCCATAAACGTATTTCATCTGCTAGTGCGAGACAGTCGTTTCGATAAAATTATTACGATAAAAACTTTTTACAACAAAATACAACTGACTTTCAAATAAAAACACTACAAAGTGAAAAATAACTTAAATTATGGTGGTCGTTTCGTTTTTTGACCCCGACTGCCGAAATTAAAGTTATTTTTCACTTTGTAATGTTTTTACGAGTATTTGGAAGTCGGTTGTATATTTTTGTAAAAAAAGTATATATTTTACACTTTTTGTTGTATAGTAAGGTACCTATATCACTCAAAGTTATCGATTACCCAAATAACATAAAACTAACATAACCGGTGGAATGAGAATGTACCAGGGTGTACTGTACTTATACATGTGTGCTTTAGAGCGTACAGAGGTGATATTATGTTATGGAATGGCGTAAACCATAAACAGACATGCAATTGCAGCAATCCCGAGAGATTTGCCGTTGTTTAATGAAGAGTTCTGTTGTATATCTCCGAAGAACTTCATCAGATCCTGCTTAAATATAAATTAAAAAGGGATCACACGAGAAGCACTAGGTTTCAAATAAAATAAAATACATTGGAATTGAGAACTGCCACCTTTTTGAAATCGGTTAAAAAAGGCACAAAATTATTAATAATAATTAATTAAGGGTCATGTAAATTACCAATTTCCTGGGCTGTCGCCTGCAGTTTATCCATTGAACGACTGACTAGAACAATATCACAGCCTTTGGCGGCCAACTGCAACAAAAAACAATCATTATTACGGAGTAATTGTGAGATATTTGAATAGTGGAGCAGTGGTGGCTCAGTGGTTACGGCCCCGACTGACGAGTCGCGTGTCTTGGGTTCGAACTAAAGCAGGTGCATTACTTAGTGTAATTTAATTGATCACCACTGCTCTCAAAACGGTGAAGGGAAACATCGAGAGGTAACCATGAACTAAAAAATCGGAGACATGTGAAATTTACCAACCCGCACTGGGTCCGCAAGTTTGATTATGGCCCATTCACAGAGAGGTGATCTGTGTTACCACAGTCTAAAAATCATACAGTCGTCCAACGAAGAGGTCTAGACAGGGCAATCGTGCGGGGTGTGAGGGGCGAGACGCGGGTAAGCCGATCCCGAACTGCGAACAAAACGATGTTAGTAGTTCGGGATATGTTATTCAGGGCTAACGCGTGTTTATTTTTTATTTGTTTATTTAAAATGGTGCATACGACGTGTGCTGTGAGTGATTGCAAGTCTTCATCTCACATAAATAAAGATCTGCGGTTTCATCAGCTTCCACGCACAGAAGAAAGGTAAATGAATCTGTTTTGTTATTGTAAAGTGCATAAATTATTTTATTTGTAATGTCGTGCCACGTTGATAACGCTAATAAAATGGTCGACCGGCGCACGGTAAAAAAAATGTAAAGGTTATCGCACAGGGCATCCATCTGTTTGGAAATCCTACTTATATTATAATTGTGAAAGTGTTTGCAAGTTTGTATGTTCCGTGTCAAGATGGTGGACGTAATTTTTTATAATTTGATATGGGTGTCAATTTTGAGTATAATTGGGGTGCTTGTTACGAAAAAGCCATCCTTTTTGGAATCCAAGATGTCGGACGACGTAATTTTTTTATAATTTGATATGGGTGTCCATTTTGAGTATAATTGGGGTGCTTGTTACGAAAAAGCCATCCTTTTTGAAATCCAAGATAGCGGACGTCATTTTTACTATTTTTTCACGTCATATTTACGCCCGTAAAGAGCGGGTTATAAATTGTTTTCATTATTATATCAATATGTAATATTGTTTTATCATAATACTGCTATCGATATTGATCTGCAATAAATAAATAATTTTATAAATATTGTTTATTTGTGACAACCCTGGCCGATGCGTTACTGTCTATACGATGTCGGCATTTTGCACAAGATCAAAGGCGTCGTCTTACTGTATGATTTTTATACTGTGGTGTTACTGTGTCCCAGTGGAAACAGTATGGCCTGATTATTCTATGTCAATAATAAAATCTCGATGGAATCCAAACTGCCGCAATTTCAAACATCATTTAAATTTAAATTTAATTTTTTTTTCACAATTTTAAATTTTTATTATTTTGAGATTGCTGTACTATTATTATTTTTTTTTTTCTAAAGTATTATAATGTATTGAATTTGATTTAAAATGTATTGTGATATCCTATTAGATTATTTTTATTGAATTTGTATTAATTATTTTAATTGATGTTTTTATTTTTCTTAATGTTATAATTTACTGAATAATAGTACATAGTTAAATATGGTTTATTTTGAGTGTACCTAATGATATGTTAGTTTTAAATAATTTATTTCGATAATATCAATTAATGTAATTTAATGTAATTGTATTTTTGTTTTTTTTTATCAATGTTGGAACGCCGACGTCTGCTCTCTTGGAGGTGGGCGCTAATGGCTACAACACAGTTTCACACTAATGTAGCTATTAACGATCACTAATACTCTGTAAACATGTTTAATGTTCTAATAAAATATTTGATTTGATTTGATCATAAGGGATATACAATATACTTTTGAATACTGAACTCTCGTCTCAGTGCCGACAACTGAAAATCAAACAGTGCATAGAACCCACTGATCAAATTACGAAACTTTTTGACCGCCAGGAATCTACACTGTCGCTAAATTTCTACCGCACTTTTTAACCGAAAAAATGAACGTACGTTTTCTGTCACAGGCCATTCAAGAAGGTATTTTTTAAATATATTAGGGCTTCCGTTTTTATGCTCACCAGTTCGCACCGCTGACAAATAAGGTTCTTAAATATAGCTGTTAAACGTTGTTATAACGCGCACGGAAGCAAAGTTTGAATTAAATCATTTCTAATGGCGTAGAAGTGCGATTAAATATAGAATCGAGTATTGCCATATCGAGCTAGCCTAGACGCAAAATCACACGCGATAGCCCTTGTTTCACCAATAGAGCACGGACTCGGTGGTAAGTGATGTTGCAGTCGACGATGAAGCACGCTTACTTGGAAATAACCTATTCACTCTTGATTTAAATACCCCAGGTTATAGCTATCAGGAAACACAGATTCCGGCAGGGAATTTCTATTGCTGTAGGCACAATGAAAGTATTCCAAAAAAAGTACTGAAGTAAATACTCTGGTACTCCTAACATTAAATATTTGATCCGCTAAGGTAGGGTTGTCACTCTTCTCTCGAGAATCGTCGGAATTAATTACAGAGAAGTTTGTATTAATTTGTAGGCACAATACTCATATCTTAACAATTTATTGACGATTAGGCGGTATCTGAATGGTTAGTGCTTCAATTTGCGATCTTACGACCCAATTAATTAAGTTAGAAATTGAACGTGAAGTTTCAAATTAGAGTAGAATATTGATGTAGGTGGTATTGGTGTTGATGTACGTACTAATGGTATCGATTTATTTGTCTACCTTGGTAGGCAGGCTTTGTTTAAGTTATTACTTTATCCTTCAAGATTAATAAAGCAGCCTGATACAGTAAGAAGAGACGGGTTAAGACGGGTTATTTCAACCTTAAGACGGCGGGTTGGTCTTAGTCGTGCGTATAGATACCCATACACATTGTTTCTGTGTGCGTAAGCTTGGCACTTCGGGAGCGCTCAGTCGTGGCTTAGTATCGCCTGGGCATACAGAAACAATGTACATGTACATATAATAGAATAGAATATACTTTATTGTACACCATAAAAGTTACACATCTATTTTATAAGATAAACTTAATTATACGGGTACAAAGGCGGTCTTATCGCTGACAGCGATATCTACCAGACAACCTTTGGGTGCACTGAAAGAACTTAAGATCTACACACAAGACTAAGACCAACCCGTCGTCGTGATCTAGAACAACTGCACTACACCCCAGGGCGCATGCTTCTCCTTACAACATTTGATGCTTACTTTATTTTAATTTATTATAATTATTTAGATACAATAAACGGCCAAAATCCCTTCTATTTCCTTAGTTTCTCTACGAATCGTCATCTCAGCAGTCAGTCTTTTCTAGACATAATTATCATCTTTCACACAGTCAATCTTTCTATTCATTCTTTTTACGTAATTCTTTTGGCTTTCCCTTCTCTTAATAGCCGTTCACATTAATTTTTAAAACTATTTTACGTTTACGTTTCTCAAGAAAAAATTGAAATATGCGAGTCGGGCTGTCGCGGAAGGTTTCCGAACGAATATCCATAACTAATTATTGCATTTGTTTTTAATTGTAGCCAATTCTAAACCTTGATTTTAACTCCGTTATAGTTCAAACTATGCAAAGGTCTATATAAGCCATATTTCATAATTTAGAGTTCAGTACTTACTTATGAAGATAAAGTGATGTTGGAATTTTAGTTTTTTACACATTTTCTGCAACAAAATATAAAGCCCAAACATAAATAAATAAAAATAACGTTCCAGAATTTTCAAGTTACGTTCATTCATCACATATCTCACACGGTATACCTACGTTTATGAAAAAATATTTTCTTGCAAATTCCTTAGGTTAAAACGATATATTAAAAAAAAAAAACTGCCTACTAATATGTGGGTCAATACGTTATTGAATTAAGGATGTTTGCTTATTAAATAAATCAAACCTCAACATTGATCACCAGTCTGATATAGGTTCCAATTATATTGACTTTGAACCAATATGTATTCTATTTAAATATTACGTGTGTGTGCTGTTTTAATAATAAGGGGTAAAGCAAATATTCTTGAATAAACGTAATAAATAATGTAAATAATGTAGTTGTAATAAGAACTCATTTTTGTCTACGCTTTGCTGATGAGCAGGGAATAGAACAATAGTAGATTGTTGCATCGAGCGCAAATTAACACGAGTGCATTAATTACTCACTTTAGCGAGGTGCGCAATCGACTTTTTTTCAACTACCAATCGGTAGATTGGTAGTTGAAGGTAGGTATACCTTGATAAAATATACCTACTCAAAATAAAAACTCAAGTTAACGAAAAATATTTATTCCGCGACTTTTGCGGCAAAAGATTATTAACAATTTGATTTGCAGCTGTATTTATACTTTCTGGAGTTGAATTCATATCGCTTTCGCTGTATATTTCCATTATTTTAACTTTTCTTGCTAAATATGAAGTGTCAAAGTTTTACAATGGTACATAAAAAACATTTTTACAAAAAAAATCTACCGACTTCCAACTAAAAACACTACAAAGTGAAAAATAACTTTCTTTTTCGAAGTCGGTGTCTTTAGTAGGTACCATTTTTTTTTCATTATGGACACCGACTTCAAAAAAGAAAGTTATTTTTCACTTTGTAGTGTTTTTAGTTGGAAGTCGGTAGAAATTTTTGTAAAAAGTTTTTTTATTTTACACTTTTTAGTTGTACCTATTAAGCAACTTGCCTTTATTAAGGCAAGTTGCGATTGTTACTTATAATGCTAGAATAGATTACCCGTATACCATGAACATAGCCGGCGAAATGAGAGTGTACCAAGGTGAACTGTACACATCTGCGGACCTATTATAGTGTACTGCCGTGATGTTATGTTATGAAATGGTATAAACAATAAACAGATATGCGATTGCAGCAATCCCGAGAGATTTGTCGTTTTAAAAAAAAGAATTTTCAAAATCGGTTTACAATTGACGGAGATATCGGTGAATATACAAAAAAAAAAAGAAGTCGAACATAGAACCTCCTCCTTTTTTGAAAGTCGGTTAAAAATGCGCGCCATTTGTATTTTAGTTTCCTAGAATCGATTTTTTTCAGCAGAATTTTATTTTCAGCCGGTATCTTATTGATCTAATGCATACATTTTATATTAAACTTAATGGGAGACATTAAACTTCTGTATAACTAAATAAAAAACAGTGCATTCATGAAAAACTGTGCAACAATGAGATTTCATATAACATTTCTACACTGTTTTGGTTCTTAGCAAAAAAACACGTCCTTTGTGATCGGTTTTGTAGTGATAAATGATAACATACTAACTACGTAGTTGAAAGAAAAGTTACTTATAGGCGACACGTTCTAATTGTAATTAAAAAAAACACTAAAATCAATTTACCTATCCTTTTTCTAAAAACGTTGGGGAAGAATAAATTGATTAAATTACGAGACTCAAACGGAGTTGGGCAGAAATCCTGGCAATGATATATCCTGGTGATGATAGGTGAAGTGAGGCAATGGCCGAGAGGCGTCCAAAGGCACGAACTGCCAAAAGTGTTGGTCGTCCGGCGACGATATGGGAAGACGACATTATTGCCATCGTGGATAGAACCTACGTATGCGTATGGTACAGGCTACAGGAACGTGTGAATTGACACAAAAAAAAGAGAAGCCTGTGCTCGGCATTGACATTTTTCTCTTATTTTTCCTTTCATTATCATCAGCCTTTTAATGTTCTCAATGCTGAGAAACAACCCTCCTCTCTGTGAGAGGGAATGAGCTGTAATCCACCACGCGGGCCCAATGCGGGTTGGTGGATGTCACATGTCTTCGAATTATTGTTTCTAGGACATGCCGGTTTCCTCACGATGTTTTCCCTCGCCGTTTTGAGAGCAGTGGTGGTGAAATTATTTACACAAAGTAAAGTGCCTGCCGCAGTACGATCGAACCCACGACTTGTAAGTCGCAACCGACACCAATGAGCCACCACACCGCTCCCTTTTTTTCTTTATTTGTTTTCCCAGTGCTTTTTTCCTTTATGACCTACTAATGGCATATGTAGGTGCTACGGACACTGCGGCAATATTCCGTGCTCTGTAATCCCACAAATACCTAGTCAATTTTTACCCGACTGCCGAAGGAGGGTAATGTGTTTATCAGTCTATGTATGTTTGTTCCTATGTGGCGTTCTAGAGACCAAACGCGTTGGCCGATTTTGATGATTCTTACGTCAATCGATTCGTCTTAACCCTGCGAGTGTCATAGGCTACATAAAAATTGGAAAAGAAAAAAATGGCGGCTTTTGGGCGCCATTTTGTAGGTTGGATTTTTTTTTCCCTCCAAACCCATCGTGTGGGGTATCAAAATAAAAGGCTTTAAGAGGTGATTTCAAAAATATATATATAATATATATATATATATATAACACTTATATGTTTAAATGTACCTAATTTAAAAAAAAAACTAAAAAGTTGTAAATAACAAAAGTTAATTAAAAAAATCAAAAAACCCAACTGCTTAAAAAGCGAACTAAAAAGACGTAAACAAGGAGAAAATCATGCTGTGCAGGCGGAGGATACATCTGGTTTTGGTCAGCCAGCTCGCGAATATGTATCCTCCGCCTGCACAGCATGATTTTCTCCTTGTTTACGTCTTTTTAGTTCGCTTTTTAAGCAGTCGGGTTTTTTTTTTAAACAACAACGGCTATTGTTACGTTAACCAGTTTCTGTCAAAGAAGATACCCGAAAAATTTATGAAGGCTCTGCCTAAGATACGAGAGGTATAAACAAGTAAAAGAAATATATACACCAAATAAACCTGAAAAGATTTACAACTTTACACCTAAGTTTTATTTATCATAATTAAGTTCAAAAAGTCTGGCACTTAAATGTTTATCAAAATTTATTCATAGTAATACGAAAACTTCAAGAATTGCTGTTCTGAATTTATTATTAAAAACTTGGTGAAATATATTTTTTACTGAGTTTATTTTACTAGGTAATAAAATTCCTCTGCTTACTGTGGTAAGCCTAAAGCATAATTTACTGGTAAAATTTTAAATCACCCCGTTTTTTAAAGTTGTCACAAAATATAGCACAAAGTAGAAAATGAGTTAATTTTCGCCTTAAGGGGCTGAGGTTGAACAGTTGACAATCGACATCTAAGGTTCTAAGCCACGCCCACTGTCATCGATAGTTTAGGGGCAAACTTAAATTGGAGCGAAAAGTATCTGAAAATTAAATACACAAGACCGACCACAGAGTCCCACATCATAAACGGACTCTTCCGATGGTTTTTACAAAAATATTACCGCGCAAGTTCTTATTTCAAACTGGCGGCTAGCATCTGACATCAGATCGTTCACTGTTATTTTGCCTATGAATGCAACCTTATTGCTACGAAAATAAAGATCACTAAAATAGGTAATCTGGCTAGTGTCATACGATGTCTGCTTCTATCCGACTGCCACATATAAAAACACAGTAGGTGACATTTTTTTTATAATGGTTTTATAGCATTGTATTTATATTATTTTAATGAGTTCTATTATACTGAAATCGACTGTGTAATGTTAACTTTGTAATGGAAACTTTAAATTAGAATTGAGATTTCGTGCTTTCATTAATCAATTTAATTATTATTTACAATAGGAAAGTTCCATCAAATTGTAAAACATCCTAAACTTACAAATATCTAGAACTTATTAGGTTTGGCATTGTCTTTTTTAGGCATATTTAAAATATCTAATAGAATTTAGGACACTATTAATATCATTTGTACAATTCATATGTTCATATTCCTTGTTTAGTATTCTCTTGAAATATTAAGATGTCATTTAGTTACTAGTACCTAAAACATGACTTTCCATAGCCTACTTTAAATCATAATATATTTTTGCGCTATCCTAGAATATAATAATTTCAAAGCACCTACTGGGTTTTGATATACACCAGCCCTCTGGGGTGCCGTTTTTGAGATAACATTAATTATTTTTTTAAAGAGGTTTAATTACTTTTTAGTTATGGAATTAGTAAGTAAACTAAACGACATGATTCGTTTATAATACAACAAAAATGTAAATGCAGTGATAGCGTTAGTGCCAGAGAATAAAAATAAAGGTTGTCTGTAAGAGATTGCCCTGTGCGATAAGACCGCCCATTGTACACTTGTTTTTGTGAATGTTTTCCTGTACATATTATGTGGTGTACAATAAAGTATATAATAAATAAATAAATAAATAATACAGAAATTGACAATATTCCTTGTGATTTCGTTAGTTTCAATTAAAGCCACCAGGCTACATGATCTGGCTGCATTATACTTAATATTTTTTTTGACAGATTGAATTGACGAGAAATAAATCGAATATGTTTTTGCATTTTGTGAAAAAAAGCGACATACATCCTCCTAGCAACGCCATAAAGCGATCACTGTCGAATTGCACTGGATGGAAAGAGAAGCACGATGGAATTTGTATGGATTTTATTATAAAATATAATAATATGAATTACTTAAAATAATGAATGAAACTTCAAAACATACGACAATGAAGTTTTGCGTCCTGTTATGATACGTTATTGTTGTTAATTGTACAAACGTACGCTGCTCATTATTACCGGAAAAATCTTTTGAAGATCACGGTAAGAGGTTAATTTGCCATTCAATTGTATCGAGGTTTTTGTGCGTAAACGTGTTTCGGCCACAACAAAGTTTTCGGAAATATGATCAAGATTAACATATATTTTTTCTGCTGCCACATCTTCAATAGATTTGGCTAAAAATGTTTAAAAGAAAGCCTATTTTGAGTATTCAGCCCTTTAACCGAAAATATCAGATTTCGGTATTAAGTGGGATTCCCTGTCGGAGTCTGTGTTTACTGATAGCAGTAACCCTAATCATTCGCCCACCACATTATTGCTTACCATAACGGGAGTTAGTGATCAAAAGCGAGCAACACAATAATAAAATCGTACCATATAAAAAAAAAACGTGTAAGGTAAGAAGTGGAATTCCCTGTCAGTCTGTGTTTACTGATAGCAGTCTTAGGTTACTTTTAGCCAAGCGTGGTCAAACGTTTACCAATGACCAATCAAGCAATGATGCTCATCATAAGGAGAGTTATTGATCAAAAGCGAGCAAAACAATACTAAAATCGAACTATAAAATGGCATCAAAATCTGAATTTAGAATTTGAACTGAGAACTTGATTTCAGACTGTAGTTGAGTTTGAAAACCTGACAAACTTTGTATTATGGCAATATCGATTCCGAAAACTGTTTTTATTTTTTATTTGTTATGGGTTTGCTCTTGACAACTTCTGATGAACTTTGGAAACTTCTTAGTTATACTTAAGTGGAATTGAGTTCTTCTTTCAGGCATCGTTTTTTGTAGGACCTGTCTAATTGTGGTTGTTTACCTATAGGAAATCCATAATGGCGCCTACTAAAAGGTTTCAAACAATACTGAACGAAGGGTCGATAGCACTAAGGTATAAAATTATACATCACCTGTTTGGCGTACTCCTTGCCGATGCCATCGGTGCATCCTGTCACCACTGTAACAAAAGAGAAAATATTCATCAGAAAAGTTTAGAGTAAACAAGTATAATTTGAAAAACCCCCAACACATTTTTATTACATGTTATTTATCTAGTAGTAGACACGCTTCGATCGACAATCTATTCAACACGTAATTATGACACGATATCTTGCGAAAACACCCCGATTCAAACAGCAAAACGCCCATAACTTTTCAACTGCTAAACCGATTTTCATCAAACATAGCTAAAAACACTTCGATAAGATTACCTCTCAAATAGAAAAAAAAACAAATAAAATCGGTTTATCCGTTTAGGAGCTATGATGACACAGACAGATACTTATATACACAAACACACAGGTACACACTTCAAACTTATAACACCCCTCTTTTCCGCCGAGGGTTAAAAACTATAAGAATATTCGTTAGAAAATGTACACAGGATAAAAAACTAAGAGTCAGATCATTGTATCAGATTTTTCATGACTTTGCACTAAAAATGTGACAGAAGCGCCTTTGACTAGTGTGTTGATCTTCTTGTTCTTTTCTAGCCCAAGATCCGACTGCATAAATCTGCAGGAATCAAGGTTTTTGATTAAACTTAATTGTCATGAATGATACTTTTTAGTAGAATAGATTGCTGCAGCGGTGCCCGGAAATATCTAGCCGCCATAACATTATAGCTATTTATGCAACTGTTACGTTATGGACGGTCTTTTAATACGAGTTCCATTTTTCGGTACAAGCGTAGCGCGTACCAAACCGCGTACCGCGTCAATTTTGTAATTCGAATATAACGAAACCGAAGTAGATAAATTAAATAAATTGAAATTTATGTTTAATAATTCACCCCAAAAATAAAAAATAAATCAAGTGGATCCAACGTCATTTGCAAGAAACTGGTGTAGCATATTGGAAAAAATAAGGTTGCCAGCAGTTATCTGCACATCCGCTAACTGAGACTGTTGGCCTGACTGTAATTACTCTAGTTTCACGAATGAATCGCATACTATTTTATAACCAATCGAAAGATTCGCCAACTAACACTTCACCTCTCTCTCTCTCTCATCATGTCTCTGTGCGATTGCATGGGAAGGCAAAATGCGATCAAAGTTTTTGCGGGAAAGATCATAATCATAATCTTTATTAATTCACACAATAACTTGACATATGGCACAATTTATAAATTATATTTAGAGGAATACATTTTTTTTTTACTTTTGATAGGCTCGCGCTTGACCACCATCTCACCTGATGGTAAGCGACGATGTGGTCGACGGTGTAACACGCTTGACTAGAAGACACCTATTCACTCTTGACTTAAAAACCCTGAGGTTGTAGCTATCGGGAAAGGAAACACAGACTCCGGCAGGGAATTCCACTCCTTAGCTTTACGCATAATGAAAGTATTTTCAAAAAGTTTAGTGCGTGTGGGTGGGATGTCCACCATTTACCGATGGCGCATCACCATACGTCTTGTAGTCCGATGATGAAACGGGCTAGGTAGCATTAGATCATGCAATTCCATCGCACACTCCCCGAAATGTAACCGACAAGCTGGCAACTCGGCGACTCGGCGGGATTTTACAGTTGTGATGTCAGATGTCCTATTTCTCGGTGGGGCATCTATCCCAAATGTGGAAGTAATACTCTTGAAATGTTAAAGAAAATGTTTTTTACTTTTCATAAATTTGTAGATAAAAACCAAAGTACCGTAGTTCTTAAGTTGTTTGTGTACTGAGAGATATAGAATGATTTCAAAATGTGTGGCAACTATCCGGGTTTTACCCTTCATGTTAAGGGAGTTATTTCTCTCATTTATCCATATTAAAATATTTTTTTGATTTTTAATTCTGCGCCCACAACTGCAAATCTGACAGTGAGAGAGAAAGAGATGGTGTTTGTCAATAAGTGATCCTGGAAAGTCAAATAAACGGTAAGTCACGTGTATACGCGAAAGTTGGGACGGTCGTATATTTACTATTTAAATATGTGTATAAGTTAGCGTAGGAAACTCGCGCTTAAAAATACGTATTGTTACCGGGCTAGCCCAATTTTTTGTTAAACCGGTTTGACCTTGGACAAATAATTCTTTCCAAAGCACGTAAAGTGTAAACATTTTGGCCCGAACTTTTTTATGACAACCGCGTTGAGACCAATGAATATTGTATCAAATCAGCTCAGGCAGCAAATAATATGCCTGGACTGGATAAGATGTGGCGATGCTAGAGACGTCTCTTGACGTGAATTTATGATGATACCTAGTGATTATAAAAAGAGTATTTTGATGTCACAGCGGTTGTTACCTTTAAAAAAAATTATCATGTTGACCCCTATTCACATAACGTAATGCACACATATCTACAACAACAGCTGTAGAAAAGTCAAGAATTTTTAAGATTGATCGCTACCGTAATGCCACATCGTCAACCTATAATATTTAGGGCTTACAACAATCGCCATCGCCGATAGAAGGTCCAATTTGTCTAGAGCCACAGATTAAAAAGCGCGCGCATTCGAACTTCAAATTTTCGAATGCCATCGACTTTTTAACAGACTTTAAAAAGGAGCAGGTTCTCAATTCGACTGTATTTTATCTGCTTGTTATTCGTTTTGTTATAAAAAAAATCTCATTTGGTCCCATTTTAAATTTGGTAAAGATCTGATGAAGAACCTCTGAGATATACAGAGATCAGATCAACAGAACTATTCAATAAATGACGGCAAATCTCTCGGGATTGCGATCTACAATCGCTTGTCTGTTTATTCTTTACACCAATTCATAACATAACATCACGCCGGTATGCTCAAAAGGGGTACCTACGCAGATGTGTACAGGCACACTCTCATTTCACCGTTTATGTTAAAGTTTCATAGTATACGGGTAATCTATTCTGACATAACTGCAAACAAAATATAAAATTTCGGAAGTTGGTGTCAGAAAACGAAGAAATAAAAACAAGAACAACGCTCAGGTTCCGCTAACTTTTCAATAGTCACCAACTAATATAAAATTAAACCGCCTATAAGAGGCCACATGCTCCTAATCGTGGCCCGCCAACATCGCACCGTAATCATATATTCCTGGATAGTGCTGAATCAACATGGGATGCTGCGGTATTAGCATAATTTGTAATTGATACCGCGCGCGCTGAGCCCGAGGCCGCGAGGTAGACCACATGAGCATGCATTATTTATAATGAAGAACACTTCTGTTGCGTTTTGGGGTTTAATGTAGAGAATTGTGTTCGTTTTAATCTACATAGCTGTACCTTGAGCATCGCGTACTATAGGAACGAAAGACCTGAGTACACAATCTGTTTTTTTTTAAGAAAATTAAGCGGCCTTCCTGATGTCGGGACGCAATTCAAGTTAAGATCATAGTTAAATTCAAGTCAAGATTTATTATTTAAGTTAAGATCATAGTTAAGTCAAGTTAGATTCATAGTTATTGAATTCATATTTGTTTTAAGAAATTGACTCACACACTGTTCCGTTGTTGTTGAATTAGGTATTTTACCTATGTTTGCAATATTAAGCGTATGCGTAATGCGTAAGTATGTGAGAACCATGTTCCTATTTATAAAATTAATTAATTTACCTATGAATGCTTTTAATACTTTATACCAGTACGTAGTATATTGTGTAGTGCTATTCTGGGTGCATGGTCCTCACAAATATGAATTTAATAATGTATATACTTATGTAAATATTGTAAAAAACCTATTTTTTAAAAACAGTATGTATGGCATTTCTTGTGCATTCTTCTCCATAACAAGCTACTTTTCAGAATGCACGGTAGAATCAACTTTTATTACTTGTAAATTTTAATTTGTGTTTGACGTTCAAAAGTGCCGCTTATTGGCCTATTTGAATAAATATATTTGACTTTGACATTGCAGCAACTCCGAGAGATTTGCCGTTATTTATTGAAGAGTTCTGTTGTATATCTCCGAAGTTCTTCATCAGATCTTCACCAAATTAAAATGGGACCAATATCGGAACATACTCCTTCAAACAAGAAAAAAATTCAAAATTTGTCCACAATTGACAGAGATATCAGTGACTATACTTTAAAAAAAAACAAACAAAGTCGAACATAGAACCTCCTCCTTTTTGGTAAGTCAGTTAATAAAATCAACAAGATGTTTCCTCATTATGATATATATAAATGATAACTAAAGGATATCTCATTATTATTATTTCAGCCGAAAGACGTCCACTGCTGGACATAGGCCTCCCCCAAGCGTTACCACACTGATCGGTCCTGTGCGTTTCGCATCCACTGGACTCCCGCAACCTATACCAAGTCGTCGCTACATCCAGAGGGACCCAAAAGGTATCTATAAAATAATATAATAGGGTATTATTAGTAGATTATTAACCAAGGGCTGTATGACATCAATTGCATACGAGGTTTTTGGCGCCTGAGCGAAGCGAAGGCGCTAATTAACCCGAGTATGCAATTGATGCTTACGCCCGAGATAAATACTCTGCTTTACATATCGATTGTGAGGTAAGTAAACAACAAGACAGCAGGTTTCAATGAACATTTATTAAGAAGAAAAAAATGTGTATTTAATTAAAATTAATAGTAAAATTATTACAATTTGTAAGAGATATGGTCACGTTCTTTTTAGGAATATTTATAGTTTGAATATGAGTTTGTGATGATAAGACTTGAGTTTGAGTGACTTGAGGTTCTTGCATCGTAAATGGCGGCAGTTGACTGGTACTATTTTCTTCATTAAAAATGGCTCAGATGATGTGCTTTGACGTGGTGATTTCAAGTTTATATTTTCTGTTATTTTAGAAGTAATTTTGCTTTTGTTTGCCATCGAATCTTCGATATAACCTTCGGCCACTTTGCTGGACTTCCAGCCGCCGTGCCTTTTTAACAGAGTGAGGTTGGCTCCCGAATCAGCCAATAGAGTCGCTGATGTTCTGCGAAAGCAATGCCCGGTGTATAACTCTACGTTACTCAGTTTTAAATATGTGGCTATTTGCTTTGGCATGCCTGTAAATTTGTTTTTTCCTATTACTTGTCTGTGGCATTTTCCTTTACTGTAATTAAGATAAAAACGATTTGTATCCACGTTTTCAGGCCGAAGAGCTTGATATTTTTCAACATAATTTGCAAATTCTTCATGCACAACAAATGACCGGTCAATTTTAGTTTTCGTGTTAGGCAGTTTTATGAGTAGTAATTTGTTATGTTTTTCTACATTTTCTATTGTCAAGTTTGTCAATTCCACGGTTCTGCAGGCTCCCGATATCCCAAAAATTAGAACAACCTGTAAAAAAGACATAAGTTGTATTAAAGGCACCAAATTCGCATAGTATTTTTGTGAAATATTTTGGTAACTTATTAAAAAGGGCAAGTAAATACGTAGGTACCTTTATTGCTAAATAAATTTCATCCGGAGCTTCATTTAAGAATTTTTGTACTTCTTCTGCAGTAAATACCTTCGATTTCTTGCTTTTAAAGCCGTCAGACTGCCTTTTCAAGAAAGCAGTAAGTTTAGAAAAATCTTTCAAATTCACGTCATGTTTTGTCATCATTGTAGATTTTAGCATGGAATAAAAGCACCATAAACTGGAAGGTTGTAGCCTCTTAGATAATTCATCAAAATATGATATAAAAACACTTTCAGAAAGAGATTTCACTTTTTTTTCTGACCGCCATTTCATAAATTCGTCGTATGCCTTTACATATCTTTCTTTCGAGTTCGGCGGTAATATATTTTCGACAACTGTTTTTGCCCTTTCTTTAATAAAATCGGGCGTTAGATCTATGTCTTCGTCACTAGACATGTTTAAAACTTTTGAAAAAGAACTCAAACAAGAAAATTAATTATTTTCGCGATGCTTTCGCGCCTACTAGTAGACTGCCTTTTTTTTTTTTCACGCACGCAAGCGCGTCAAATCTTGCTGGCCAGTTTGATTTTTAAATCGATTCCATCTAACATACGATGTGGAAACAAATAGTTCCATATTTAAAATAAAATCTTTATAAAATAAATTGTCTAGATTCCGATTCGAGTAATTAATGGATACCGAGAAAAAAATATTAACTTTTTAAAAATATTCTTCGTGCAGTATGAGTATGACAGTTCTTTTTTCAAATTCCAAAACCTATGCTGTAATGATAGTCATACACCCCGGCATTCAGGGGTGTAAGGGTGTACTTACAGAGCAAGAGATATGTAATAGTAGTTTATGAAACTGTTGCATAATGAGGGGTATTAAAACATGAGTGTGTGTTTAAAAACCGAGCCGTAGGCGAGGTTTTTAATAGTTTTCACACGAATGTTTTAATACCTAGTTATGTGCAGTTTCATACACTACTTTATCTACACTCATAAATTGGGATTGAACCTACTAAATACCTCTTTTTGTATTTTCCATGCCATAAAATCGTGATAGCATTTGTCACATACTTTTCTCAACTTTGCTGGTAATAAATTAAGAGCAATTTCCTTCGCCGCATCTAAAATATCGGGCGGAGTCAAATTTTCTTCACATTCACACATACATTCATATCAGACATTTTAAACAATAATTTAAATAACTCATAAAATTCAGTACAGCAAAACTTGCAAAACGTATGAATGGCGCCAAAACCCAGCACATCATCGCATTAACCGCGCATGCGCAAAGGCTTAGCACGCACTGCGATCTTTATTCCCGCGTTTTTTTTTTGCCCATGGAATTGTATGAAGTTGTTCGCATTGCGGTAAAGAAATCGTGCGGAAATAATACCGCAAGAAATCCGTGTTTTACCACAGAATCCACCGCACCACGGCGCGAATTTTTTTCGCCCGATTATTTTGAGCTCTATGAACAGGTAGAAGGAAATAAAATTCGCGCGAATAAAAATCGCAGTGCGTGCTAAGTCTAAAGCGGGCATTGTCATAGACAATTTAAAATTGGAATCAAATCTTTTTATAATAGGTACTATAAAATGGCATTACAAAAAAAATATTGATGGAAACTCCTTAGTGATTAACTTCTTGGATTTGTCCTGTATCGTAAGAGAAAAAAAATTGTTTTATAGCATTATTTTGTTAGAGAAATAGTGTTATAATAAGATTCTATTTTTAAATTTCGGTATTATGTTTATAAAGTATGCCAATATAAGCTCGATTTGAATTTTATAATTCGAATATTACGATATGAGAGTAGATAAAATATTTTACATATCTCTTGCTCTGTAAGTACCCCCACCCAAAAGAACTGTCATACTCATACTGCACGAAGAATATTTTTAAAAAGTTAATATTTTTTTTCTCGGTATCCATTAATTACTCGAATCGGAATCTAGACAATTTATTTTATAAAGATTTTATTTTAAATATGGAACTATTTGTTTCCACATCGTATGTTAGATGGAATCGATTTAAAAATCAAACTGGCCAGCAAGATTTGACGCGCTTGCGTGCGTGAAAAAAAAAAAGGCAGTCTACTAGTAGGCGCGAAAGCATCGCGAAAATAATTAATTTTCTTGTTTGAGTTCTTTTTCAAAAGTTTTAAACATGTCTAGTGACGAAGACATAGATCTAACGCCCGATTTTATTAAAGAAAGGGCAAAAACAGTTGTCGAAAATATATTACCGCCGAACTCGAAAGAAAAAGATATGTAAAGGCATACGACGAATTTATGAAATGGCGGTCAGAAAAAAAAGTGAAATCTCTTTCTGAAAGTGTTTTTATATCATATTTTGATGAATTATCTAAGAGGCTACAACCTTCCAGTTTATGGTGCTTTTATTCCATGCTAAAATCTACAATGATGACAAAACATGACGTGAATTTGAAAGATTTTTCTAAACTTACTGCTTTCTTGAAAAGGCAGTCTGACGGCTTTAAAAGCAAGAAATCGAAGGTATTTACTGCAGCAGAAGTACAGAAATTCTTAAATGAAGCTCCGGATGAAATTTATTTAGCAATAAAGGTACCTACGTATTTACTTGCCCTTTTTAATAAGTTACCAAAATATTTCACAAAAATACTATGCGAATTTGGTGCCTTTAATACAACTTATGTCTTTTTTACAGGTTGTTCTAATTTTTGGGATATCGGGAGCCTGCAGAACCGTGGAATTGACAAACTTGACAATAGAAAATGTAGAAAAACATAACAAATTACTACTCATAAAACTGCCTAACACGAAAACTAAAATTGACCGGTCATTTGTTGTGCATGAAGAATTTGCAAATTATGTTGAAAAATATCAAGCTCTTCGGCCTGAAAACGTGGATACAAATCGTTTTTATCTTAATTACAGTAAAGGAAAATGCCACAGACAAGTAATAGGAAAAAACAAATTTACAGGCATGCCAAAGCAAATAGCCACATATTTAAAACTGAGTAACGTAGAGTTATACACCGGGCATTGCTTTCGCAGAACATCAGCGACTCTATTGGCTGATTCGGGAGCCAACCTCACTCTGTTAAAAAGGCACGGCGGCTGGAAGTCCAGCAAAGTGGCCGAAGGTTATATCGAAGATTCGATGGCAAACAAAAGCAAAATTACTTCTAAAATAACAGAAAATATAAACTTGAAATCACCACGTCAAAGCACATCATCTGAGCCATTTTTTAATGAAGAAAATAGTACCAGTCAACTGCCGCCATTTACGATGCAAGAACCTCAAGTCACTCAAACTCAAGTCTTATCATCACAAACTCATATTCAAACTATAAATATTCCTAAAAAGAACGTGACCATATCTCTTACAAATTGTAATAATTTTACTACTAATTTTAATTAAATACACATTTTTTTCTTCTTAATAAATGTTCATTGAAACCTGCTGTCTTGTTGTTTACTTACCTCACAATCGATATGTAAAGCAGAGTATTTATCTCGGGCGTAAGCATCAATTGCATACTCGGGTTAATTAGCGCCTTCGCTTCGCTCAGGCGCCAAAAACCTCGTATGCAGTTGATGTCATACAGCCCTTGGTTAATAATCTACTATTAAAAACATAATATTCATACAGTCACCCTTTTGATATTCCAAAGTTGCTTTGATTTTGTCATTAACAGTCCACGTTTAACCACTATCTCATCTGATGCTAAGCAACGACGTGGTGGATTTTGGAACACACTTGCCATCTATTTACTTTGGACTTAACGACTCCCAGATTATAGATATTAGGAAAAAAAAGTTAATTAAAAAAATCAAATAACCCGACTGCTTAAAAAGAGAACTAAAAAGACGTAAACTATAATAAAATCATGCTGTTCAGTCGGAGTATACGTATTCGCGACCAAAACCAGATGTATCCTCCGACTGCACAGATTTTGATTTTTTGAATTCACTTTTTTATTTATAACTTTTTCGTTATTTTAATTTTAGATTTAGGTACACTTTAACACATAAGTGTTAAATATTTTTGAAATGACTTCTTAAAATCCTTTATTTTGTTACCCCACTCGATGGGTTTGGTAGAAAAAAAAATTGTCCCCCACAAAATGGCACCCAAAATCCGCCATTTTTCTTTTTTCAATTTTAATGTAGCCAGTGACACTCGCAGGGTTAAGACGAAAAGGTACAGACGTAAGAATTATCAAAATCGGCCAACGCGTTTAGTCTCTAGAACGCCACATAGGAGCAAACATACATACATACTTACATACATAGACTGATAAACACATTACCCTCCTTCGGCAGTCGGGTAAAAACAGACATCGACATAAAATTCCACTCCTTAGCTTACGCACAATAAAAGTATGCACCCGACGAGGTAAAACAAAAAAAAAATACGATTAAATGTTCGCCTTTCAATCCGATCTTTCATCTAAGTGTTAAAGTACACTATTATATCACACATGCTATAGCACCCACTCTATAAAATGCAGTTGCCAAACAATTTAGGGGTCATAAGCGATGACTTCAATGGCAAAAGCTCTTTAGAACTTGAACTTTTAAAGCATTAAAATAAAATAAATGAAATAAACAATAAATTTATTTCATTAATTTAACAACTTCTACAAAATAACTTACTTAGGGGTCATCTTTTAAGTATAAGAAATACCTGTGCTAGGAGGCCCCGTTCTTCAAAAACTAGCACAATAGTATGTAGGAGTGTGCTTACATGGACTTTTACAATTTGGTTACTTAATGGAAGACAAAAAAGGTAAACAAACAAAAACATGTACGTGTATGGGTGTGAGTGGTTGTGTGTGTATGTGTATGTAAAGAGTATGTCAGAGTATTCGGAGGTATGTTTGTGTATGCGTCACTTATCGTCAGATCATAACACGGCAGTTTGTAAAAGAGTTTCAATGTCGTCATAGATTTTGATTTTTAGCCAATCTGTTAGAGATTTTTTACAATCTCGATAAGTCATGGGGAAAATATTTAAAAGTTTATTTAGTTTGTTGCTGGTGGAAGCGGATTGCCTGGTATACTGTCTTTTTGCTTATGTCATTTTAACGGAGACTTCCGGCGCAACAAGATGTGACACTTGATCTTAAAATCAATTTTAATCGAGACTGCATTGATTCCTGCTTTCAAACCTGCTTTTTTAAAGCAGGTAGGTACATTAAATTGACAGATTTTTAAATAATTATTTCATCTGCATCTGCACTTATATGGGATATTTCTATTCTTACAAAAACCACAGCCAGCGTCGAATAAGTAATATTTTAGTAAGTTTTCATTTCATACTTCCCAACTTTTTTTTTGTTTTTCTTTTTTGTGTCCCACTGCTGGGCACCTTTCTATCTTGCGTGATCTCTGAATAATTTGAACCGCATACTTCATTCATTCAATTAAAACATTTTATATAAAATCTTAAAGATATTAAAGTTTACAGCCCATAACGAGACGGAGAGTACACAAAATTGCTTATATAACACACTTTCTCACTAAACTGGTTCTTATAATAATACGTAGGAAGTCTACACCGCAAATTAAACCTTAACGTTACGCGGTAAATCTTAAAATGCTATGGTTTAATTACACGGAGGTGAAAGTTATCGGCTGGTTGAAATGATTCACCATGATTGTTGAACGTGTGGCAGAATATAAAAATCTGTTTTTACCGACTTCAAAAAAACGGAGGTAATCAATTCGACACGTATGTATGTAATGCATGTATGTTGCAAAATATTCACATAATAATATGTTACTTGGTGTGGGCTTCTAAAACACGTGTGCGAAATTTCATAAGTGTATGTATGTATGTATTATGTTTGTCCAGGCATTTCTCCGAAACTTCTTATCGGATCGTGATCATTCTTCATTTATTAGATTGGGTAACTCTCAACTTACGGGAACAGTGCAAATTTAATTAAAATCGGTTCAGCAGTTTTCAAGATATATGAAACATACAAGCGAACTCCTTAGCCACAAACCGCACAAATATGTAAATTAAGTTAGTCTAATTTTGTTTTATCAATCGGTTTAAAGAATTGTATTCTCATAAGAACAATACATACGTTCACTAACAATGAGATACAAAGTAATTGTTTATATCTAAATAAATACATTTTGCCTCCGATGCGTGTTGGTGAAGTTATACAAAACAAATATATATAGGAAGTATGTAATTGCTAACATTTAATATGCGGTATGAGTACATTATTTTCATAAAAATAATTTCTCAGTTTCAGTTTAAAACTGTTAATATTATCACAATCTTTTACGTCATTTGGTAGGTCGTTAAACAGCTGTGCTCCTTCGAACAATATGGTTTTTTTACCGAAGTCTGTCCGATCTTGTCTTCGTAGTAATTGATTTTTATTTCTTAGGTTGTATGATATTGTTTTTTTTGTGTAATTTTAACTTTGATTGTACGCAGTTTGTTGTGATTTTTTTTTATTAGAATGCAGGTACCGTATGTGTACGTGTATGGTATGTATGTGTATAGTTGTTTGAGATTTAATAATTTGGTCTTTTCAAATAGTGTTTTAGTTGGAGTAAGGTAGTGGCAATCCTTTAGGTACCTACTACATGTACTTTAGACTTTGCTCACTTTTTAGTGTTAGCGTACTAAAACTAAAAAGAGAGAAATAAAACTTTTTTACATAAATAAACCGGCGTTTTTCTGAATCTAAATTAAAATAACATAACATCACGCTTGTACATATATCCTGAAGGGTTGTTCAGAAGTGCATCTATAGTACATACATATTTCGCTACTTATTTTAAAGCAAGCCTTTTACTAGGGGACGAGCCTATTGCCATCAACCTGTCACAAATTCAGACTCCAGGCTGCTATTCAGAAAATCCAGATGAAAAAAATCCTTTAAAAAAAAAATTACCTACGAAATATAGAACCAATTCTTTTGAAATTAAGTAAACTAAAAAGCGAAAAATATTCATTTTGAACAAAAAAATGAAACGACGAAATAACGAACTAAAAGCAAAAATAAAAATAAATCTTTTAGTTTTTGGAAGACCTCATGCTCAACAATAATAGCGCTTGCGACCGATAGACCAACATGATAATTATATAATAATATATTAAAATTGTTTGTTTGTAAAGGATCCGCCTAGCCTTTTCCCAATCACGGTGGGGCCGGCTTCCAGTTTAACCGGATTCAATAAGTAACAGAATTATACAAGGTGCAAACTGCCTGCAAGATGCCTGTCTGACCCCAACAATCCAACTGGCACGCCAAAACGAAAAGTGGTTTTATTTGGCTCAAAATAAGCAAGTTACACGGCTTTCTATTTTTCCCAGATTATTTTTTGGTCTTTCGAGATAATCAAAGTCAAAAGCGCAGCAGTGGGGGCCCAGTGGTTACGGTCGAGAGTTACGAGTTGTAGGTCGTGGGTTCGAACCCGAGCAGGCGCTTTACTTTATGTAATTTATTTCATCACTACTGATCTCAAAACGGTGAAGGAAACCGGCATGTCCTAGAACCAAAAATTCAAAGACATGTGACATCTACCAATCAGCACTGGGCCCGCGTGGTGGATTATAGCCCACTCCCTCTAAGAGAGGAGGCCTGTGCACCAGCAGAAGGAATTTTAAAAAAAAGGCTGATGATGTGATGATGTGAAAGTCAAAATATATGCTCCATACAGGTTAAAATGATATTATTTCATTCATACACTATACTGACAAGTGAGTCACAATCCCCCACTGCTGTACTTTGATGAGCTTTATCTTTGTATTTTTTTATTGATTCATTACAGCAAAACATCCGTGCCAAATATTATTTGATAATCTCACGGACGGAACTAAATAAAATTATCATTTTTCTACCCAGAAAACATCCCTATTGTTACCTGCAATTATACATAAGCTGTTGGTAAAACTTAATAAGTATAAATGATTTATGTAACAATACAAATTCAAACCATCACTGACTTGTTTCTAACCGGTTCTTTAATTAACCATATCGACACAAATGGATATTAATTGATACTATAGTTAAACAAAGTGCTAAAATGATTATTACGTAATTGGGTCAGACTCCTCACACATAATCATTTTATTTCTCTATAGTGACAAGTGACATGTGTCAAAGTCAATTTGACATAAACCCTTATCAGCTGATCGGAAGTTGACTAATCAGTTACCGAGGAGTTAATATTGTTAATTTGTAGACCTTACAGTTTCAGGAGTCGTATTATGAAGCTTCTGCCCGCGGCTTCGCCTCACCAAACGTAGTCATTAGACCGGTATGAAAAGTATAAGTATCCTATGTCCTTATCTTCCCGTATGGCAAGTTTCTCTGAAACCCATCCAGCAGTTAAAGCGTAACAGACGAATGCGTTTATAATATTTGTTAAGATTAATGCAATCTTGATTCCTTTTCGAAAGGGATAGTGCTAATCGTACTGTATAGCTAAGTATCTTTCTCACAATTGACCAATCAACGTTTTATAAGTCAAAATATGACATCTGTTTTCTTCAATTTGATTAAGTATTGGTGGCTCTTGGTCTACTAAATCATTACAGTACAGCTAACATAACACACGAGATTTGAAAGATCACAAGACTTGGTGAAGGAAAATCAAAGACTTAACTTCTAGATGATCTTAGAGCTGGATAAAGGCAGAGCAGGGGAAGAATACTTGGAAGGACGCAGGGGTGTGCCTTTGATCAACGGGGGTACCAAAAACTAGACAAAGTAAATCTAAAGTAAATGCTAAAGTAAGCTGATAGTCTTTCATTAGATCATCGCAGGACACAGATAAGTGCGGGACGAAAATACAACTGAAAATATTTCCACAAAATAATTCGAAATATCAACATCAATTCACTTACATTTGGGAAAAGAGAAATATGTACCTACTTATCAAACAAAACAGGTCTACTCTAAAATATTCTCAAGCAAAACAAACATACACAATTTGAAACACTGCCTAAAACCACCATATTTTAATCTACTAAAAGCCTAAGCAAATGTAAGCGTCTGAACTCTGAAATTCCTCCTAAAAATATGAACCGAGCGAAACTTGTCTCAGACTTCAGTAAAACAAGCGAATTGCGAGGAGGGTAGGTTAACATTTGCAGTAAGAAAATAATGTTAACGTCTACCGCATCTACCGCCCGTAGGAAGTGTTGAAAAGTTTTAAATACCCTCAATGAGTAAATAAACTAAGTTATAATGTATGGGCCGCGAAATGAGCGGAATTGTCGTCCTGTTCCTGTGAGTCCCATGTAAGTATGTAATTTAGGGCTGGTTGGTTGGTACAATTGTACCTGTATATTTAACACATTAAAAAATGATTCACATCCGTACACTTCAACGTAAGTTTCAGTTGAAAACCAGCGTCAGGCAACTCCTAAGTGTCGGGCATTTTGCTGAACCTATTTGGCGCAGCCGCGGGGCACACTATATAATTTAAAATTAAGTTCTCTTTTATTTTAACCTACATTGTGTGTATCTGTGTGTGCCAAATAAACTTGTTTTCTTTCTATCTTTCAGCTTTTTCTTCTTCCAGTCTCGTTTGTCAACCATAAAGCTACATTCACATTTTTAAGTAGCTGTCTGCCTGCTGTTTTTAACACCATATATTTTTTTCTAGTTATGGCAATCAATGATACGATTTGGACGGCCCTTTTGGTACGGGCACGTTCAGCGCAATTTGTCTTTGCACTTCTTTTTTGTCTTTTACTCCATGTTTGTTGCCGTTGTGTTGTGCCTGTGTCGAATAAATATATTTCTATTCTATTCAGCAAAAATATTCTGATCAGCTGATATTGCTTTGTATTTATTTTTTTCGGAGCTGTTTTTTAGCATATATCTGAAAACTTGAAAGAATGGTATTAAAAAAACACAGACGATAAGGTTGACTTCAAAAAACAGTAGACAATGTATAAGATCATTATAATTGTTTAGTCTAGTAGGTATTAGATATAGGTATGTAGGTCACAACGACTGACAATGAGTGATTGTTAAGCAATGTGACAATTGATGACTCTATATTAACAATTCAGAACAATTTATAACCTAGATTACCTAATTGGTAAAATAATGTCAAGTGGATGCAAAGCTAATGTTTTAGGCTAACTACAAAAATATATTTAATTATTACATATAAAATACATTGGTCTTTCTTCGTATTGTATGATGAATTTTGGATAGAGCGAGACAGAGGCTAAAGAACCAAGGGACAAATTTTGGTATGACATGAATGAGAAGCGAACGTATGAACCGTGACGGTTGACAGGACTGAATGAAAGAAAAACGTGTTGAGCCGACCCTAAGTAACATGGAACATGTGCAGGAAGATAATGACGATGATTTCAATGTAAGTGTGAACAAGCATCTTCTGGAATCACTCGTTCTATTGTAGATCTATCAAGCAGGATCGGGTCGATATCACACTAAGTGCGGTCTCATTATGAAATATAAAAAACATCGCTTTGGCTTTGACCACTTGATGATCGGCCATAATCGCTTCCGCTCTACCATCCGCTTACTCCATAGCCTCTTTATACCCTGACTCGCATAAAACTTCAACAGTAAAGGTAACATTTGGTAGTTTCAAGTAAGGAACAAGTTTTTACTTAACTTTAGCAAGAAGCTATACACAATGACCCAGTACTAGAAGCTCACTCAACTTCTTTTTCCACTTATTCATATCAACTATTTTTAGGGTTCCGTACCCAAAGGGTGAAAACAGGACCCTATTATTAAGACTCCACGATCCGTCTGTCTGTCTATCACCAGGCTTCTCAGAACCGTGCTAGCTAGACAGTTGAAATTTTCACAGACGATGTATTTCTGTTGCCACCATAACAACAAATACTAAAAACAGAATAAAATAGACATTTAAGTTGGGCTCCCATACAACAAACGTGATTTTTTTGCCGTTTTATGCAGTACTGGTACGGAACCCTTCGTGCGCCAATCCGACTCGCACTTGGCCAGTTTTTATGGATTTATGAAACAGTAGTTTAATAAAAGTTAAATGTTTTTAATAGTGGTTTTTAGAACAAGGATGATCGTTACGGAGCTTAGCAATATGCATTTGGCATTTGTTAAAATTAGAGAACATTAGGTACACTTGTCTCCTTCGGCCATGGCTTCTAATAAAGAAGGTTCAGAAATGCATCTCCAATGGAAATGCTCAAATTATTTTGTTTGCCAATAATATATAATAATTAATTGTTTATTGGTACTAACACATTTGTACAGTCAAACATTTACGAACAAATATTATGCAAAAATACCAAATTCAAGTATTTAAGTCAAGAGTGAATAGGTTAGTTCTAGGCAAGCGTGCTTCACCGTCGATCACATAATTACTTACCATCAGGCGAGATAGTGGTCAAACGAGAGCCTATTGATAAATAATAAAAATAAAAACAAATTAGCCAGTAACTGTAATGTCTGGCACGCAAAGAAAGATTTAACTTCCAATACTGGACAAAGTCATCATCACCATAATCGAATAGTTTCAGCCAAAAGACGTCCACCGCTGAACATGATTGTCGCCAAATTGAACGGCCGCGTGAAAAGATAAAAAAAAAATTACAGCTGTCAAAGTCACGTCATTAGCCAAGGAAAGACGAAATATTTTTTATTCATCTTGACATTTTTGACAGGCATTTTCTTTTATGTAGTAAAACAACGTTAACACAACATTGGGCTTTGTCAACAATTTAAAAAGCGAAGAAAATTGAGCAATATAAAGTCAGTCCCCAACCGAAGTAAAAACTCGGTACAGTTTAAGACCAATATAAGAATACCTTTGCGACCAAAGAACAAGCATTTGCATATTTAAATAACCGCTTAAGTAGCTGTTTAGACTCGAAAACTGTTGAAGAAAAAATTTAACAATTCTTTGAAACAAGTATATAAGACTTTCAGCGGGCTTTTTAAGTAGCAGTGTTGGATAAGAAAAAATGTGAGAAATAGCATCATATTCAGCTTATGTTAATAACGCTGGAATACAGGCATCTCTTTGAGGGTATGAATATAGGCTGTAATCCACCACGCGGGTCTAGTGCGGACTGCGGATTGAAAAATATCACAAATTCTGGTCTTGAAATTTTTGGATTAGATTGTCAGATTCCTTCAGCATTCTCAGAGCCGTGATGATGAAAAAAATACGCAACTTAAACAGCAAAACTGAAATGAGATTAGACAAACCACGTGGGCAGATGATCACTGGGCAAAATTGAAATCTGAATGGTTGCTGAACAAAAGAAAGCTACGCTGTGAAAGAGCTAAGTGAAAAAAGTAAGACGATATTGACAGAAAAGGGATTGAACTTTATCCAGCAATGGGGCAGTATGGGCTGATATAATCGCCCGAACGCTCGACCTACAACTCGTGATTCGGAGTCGTTGCCACTGGGTCAGAACTAGAGAAGTGTAAAGACTACCATGCAGCGATCCTCAGCCAAATCAAAAACGCTAGATTCAAGTAAACCAAGTATCGCGTGCGTGTTTAAAAGCAAATAATCTTCACACATAACTGTTTCCCAGTTACACTGTCACTAACAAGACAGCGCTAGTAATCTGCTATGATATAATAATGGACACAATCATGATAAACACGTTGTGTCCACGATGCTTATCAGATACTTGTAGGCAAGCCGTTACGTTGAAACTGATAACGAATCGTCTTGCGACTTTATTGTTTGTGATTTTATAAAATTTTAGTCCATACTTTGCTCATGAATATGAAAATTACGAACTTTTTTATACATCTGCTTTTTGATAGAGTACGATAAAAGAAACGATCGATGGACTGTGTAATAGATGTGAAAGAGGAGATGCTAGGATTTACCTCGTTACGTTGGGTTAATTAGTATTTTTAATTTTACTCTGTATGGGTTTCAAAACACGTGAGCCAAATTGCTGTATCCATGTATGTTTATTTATTATGTTTGTTTGTTTGTATGTATGTTTGTATGTTTTTTCGTATGTTTGTGCAACTTTTTCTTCTACCCACTGTCACGGTATCATTCACTCCCTTTTCATTCTTATCATCTCACAAATAAATCTTTCCTTAGGTCTTATGTCCATCTGATGGATCTATGTATGTGGCATTTTTTTTTGCAGTCTGTTAAACTTGGAACGAGTAAGTAATCACAAAACCTTACGAATCATTATGAATAAAACATTAAATATAACATAAACTTTAAGTGATTTTAAAATTATAATTTATGTACATAATTCTTGTTATAAAACTTGACTCGATGGTGGATCTGCATTATTCAAAAGGTTATTTTTTGTATATTCTGGTATAGTTCCAAAAGTCACTGCATATATTTCAATTAATACATTAAATTACTTCGAAGAATATTAACAACATATGAGTTCTCTTAGGATCACGCCTTGTAACCTCTAAGGATGAGGCAAAGATATAATTCGTATATCTGACACAAATTTCGCCAGTTATATTAAAATTTAACAAATGCTATAGAAATACCATAAACAGCATTGGACTTGGACTCGCTATCAATCGTGATAAGACAATAATGATGATACTGGACAGAACTAAAAACAACCAACCTACTGTCAAAAGTAAAGCCAACTGTGATATTGTCCGGACCTATATATTCTTGGGCTCCAACATTGCTAACACCGGAGGCTGCGAATACAAGATACGAAGGTGTTGTGCTGTGACGCGATCTGCCATCGAAAAGCTTACAAAAATCTGGAATGATCGCAGAATAACCAAAAATTACTAAGTAACGACTGATGCGAAGTCTCGTGTGTACAATTTTGGTACAAGTCTGAGACGTGGACATTGAGGCTGAAGGAAAAGAGAAAAATTGATGCACTGGAGATGTGGTGCTGGAGACGTCTGCTCCGGATTCTGTGGACTGCTTATCACACCAATGTTTTGATCCTAAAAGAAATTCACAACAAATAGAGATTATCGTCGACTGCTCAAATACGAATACAAAAAATCTTTGGGCATATAACTCGCATTGTCTTGAGCGTCTTGTAATCCAAGACAGAATGGAGGGCAAGAGATCCCAAGGTCGCTCTCCGACCAGATGGGCAGATCTTAATAACATCACCAAAGCTACGATGACCGACTGTTCACATATTGCGTCCAATAGAGCCGAATGGAGGCGCATGGCAAGAGCCATCATGCATCAGGACCCACCCATGAACACGACCACTCTGCCAAGAGTGCCTGACCGACTAAGAAGAAGAAGAAAAAGATAGAAATACCAGATTTTAAAGTGTTTCAAAATACTATTGGTTTATTTAATATTCCCTAAAGAAAAGAAAGAGTAGTATTAGTTTTGGCAATAGTAAATTTCCTCGAAAGTTACAATATTTTTTTCTGAATCCGCAATTTGTATCGGTCCGATAAATTACCCTGGATGAATAAGTCAACATCTTTCTACCCTTGTCTCATGTTATTTGGGGTAGGGAGGTCACGCTATCATTTATTCAAAATCTATCCATATTTTCTTCATTATTTATCAATATTATTTACTGGAATTAACAAAAAATCTAGGACTACAACAGTTATATGGTTTCGTTGATATTTGGAACACGAATAGCCCATGACCTGAATTAGGAAACAAAACATTTTTTATACCGGTATAGGACTTCCCGAGGAACAATATTTGCGGGCTAAGCCAATGGCGAAAGCTTGCCCAAGCAAAATAATAGTACATTTTTAACGTCGATAGCTATTTTTAAAAGTTAGCATGTTATTAAACGATCTTTGTCGAGGTTCATCGATTGTAGATGACCTTGTAGTTCGAAAACGGCTGCATTTTCTTTTCTTGCCTTTCCATTCCCTTTTACTGACGGATCGATAAATGAATGTAAATGATAATTGAATATTAATGGAATGCATACCCGATGTGTGAAAGACCAGTTGTTGGGAGTACCAGGTTCTACAATCATTCAATCTTCGGTCAAGTGGCTTATCCTACAGGAATCATGCGTTTTTTTAAATAAAAAGTATACTATGGAACTCGGCGAGTGAAATAAATCTTTCTATAGAATCAGAACTACGAGAAATTACTGCCTACAAACAGAGGTGTTCCAATAGTACCTATATCCAGCCAGACCCGACAAACGAACCCAGGACCGTTGAGTTTGAGACTACTAGATAAACGAGAAAGTCTTTAACTTTTAATGAGGAAATAATATAATTACCTAGCTATTATTTTCGTCTAATTTATTATTTACTGAATACTTGCAACTTATTGTTAAAAAGATTAACAAACCACTTCCTAAAACCTGTTAACTAATGAGTTAAACGTGAAAGCTAGCACTAACTTTCTTCCGTCGTAAGTATGCAATATGGCGGATTACGAAATTGGCCGAATGGTTCCGAACGTGACCCGAATGTGGAGAAGTCGGAAGAGTGTCGATAATACCTCTAAAAAAAGTTATAAAAAATGAATGGCCTTGACCAAGCAATATGTATCGTTATATTTTTTTCATAAAGATCGTAATGACTTAAGCAATTTTATTATTATGACAAGATTTAGGTAATATGTGGAGGTTATAATCGTGATAAACATGCATTCAAATTCATGTTTTTACCAGGTGGCTTCGCCACGTGAAAGTCGGCAAGTATCCCAAGGGAACGAACTCCAGGGATAAGAGCTATCCTAGAGATACATAAAATATATATAAGTCCTTCTTGAAGGTCCAATCTTCTCCAAGCTGAAATCATAATAAACAGACACACTGAGTTACTTTCGTATTTATAATATGACTATGGATTACCGTTTCCTATACCATATTTGAAACTATGAGGAATAGCGAAACATACACAAAGGAGTCACGAGGCCGATTTTGATGAAAACTAAAACTGCATCATTGGATTTTTGAAAAATCAATATTCCTAGCCAGGAATCAAACTCATTGATAAAAAAAAATACATGAATAGAATAGAATAGAATATACTTTATTGTACACCATAAAGAGAAATTACACATATATTATACATGCTGTTTTATTACACCATTCGATACTGTTTCTAATAAAAATCAAATTCTGGGAAGTAATGTCATACGGCAAATTTAAGGACCCATTTTAAGGCCCATTTTTAACAAAATACTTTTTTAATAATTACGCAAATTGATGACATGAAAAAGTCTTGGAGAATATTCTAAGCGGCATCAAAATTATTAGTATTTAGTAATGCTGAATGTAGTATAATGCTTGAGTTGTCCAAAGCCGGCTACTTGTTGAAAATAATGACAATCACTTAAGGTCTAATAGGAAGATACTTAACGTAGGATATAATATACCGATGTATTTGGCAACAAACGTATGATCTAAGAAAAACTAGGCAATATTCAATAAAAAAAAAAAAAATTAAAAATTGTACTGGTGTACCTTCTAACCTATTCTATTTTATGAATATCTTACAATAATTTTGTTATATTAACATACATACATTATCCTCTTATTTTGCATAAGTTTGCAAAATAATAGGCAAACATATTTCCTCAATAACAAGTGACTAATAAAAACCGAACTCGCATTAAAATGGTCGACCATAGCAAATAGACAGGTACTGGAAAATGTAAAAGAAGGGCTCAGAGGGTTCTCGCAGACAAGCACGATTCAACAATGAGACAGAAAGAAAGTGTTACGCGAGTAGTTCAAGTTCTTCTAACTGAATAATCCACAGGAGAACCAAATAATTGCATAACTAAAGTGGCAGTGGGCAGGGCAGATTGCTCGCAGAATAGATGGTCGATGGGGCTGAAAAGTTCTGGAGTGGCAACTTCCACTTCCCTCCATATCAAGCAGGAGACAGAACAAACAAGGCCAATAGGCAAAAAGGGTCGTTTACAAACTGGGATAAGACCAGTTGCATAGCACCACGACAAAAAATTAACATTAATAATAATGGGTCCTAAACATTGGGAGCTTTTATATTTGATTCCAATAATAGGTATGGCAAAAACACATGAACGCACGGAAATTTGGATTGGCAACTGCTAACCGGAAGACACAGCATTGGAAGACCTCCCTCTAGGTGAACCAATGACCTGGACAATCCACTAGATATGAGACGCACATTACCGATCGGTGTGGCGACAATTGGTGGAGGCTTATGTTCAGCTGTGGACGACTTTCGGCTGAAATGATGATGAACTGAGCAGATAAATATCTAGCTGGGAAATTTGTTGCGTCACTTCTTCTCAACGAAAACGCTAGGAAGTGTTGACAAGGTACTAATTCTCAGCCTAATTTAAATAAATAACTATTCATTTAATTTTTATTCTTAGATATTGTTTTACGGATATATAAACATCGCAAAATAAAGTCGCATTTTCGCGTTACGTCAGTCTACGGAAGACCTTACCTGGTTATAGTAAATAACTGGCTACAGTATTGTCTTACCTTTACGTGAATGACCTGAATGGAAGGTCTTCATTGAAAGGCAAAAAGCTGTTTTTATTGAAACTTTGAAAACTGCCTGTACTTGAAAGGCACAAAGGCTTACAATTCAAGTCTTGGCATAATTTTGTATGCAACAATCTCATTATGATTACCAATCTACTGCAAAACTAAAAGTGACCAAGTTTTCTAAAGTATCTAAGAAAAAGTCGTGGTGCCTTAAGCATTATAAACCTATAGATAACGTTCCTTCAGATAGGACACAGGTCCCTTTAAGATGGAATGGGCCGTAATCGAACACCCGGGCCACAGATATAGTACATTACTGCAGCGGCCAGCAAAAGAGGCATTGATGGACGAACGTGTAAATGCGGGCCGAGGCGAAGCCGAGGCACACATACGTAAGTCCATCAATGCCTAGTTGTGGCCAAGGCTTGTATAGTGCTTTTCTCAAATAATGCGCGGAAATTAAAACTAAGTAGTACCTAGAACTCATTTTGTCAAACACAATTTAAACATAATTACTTTTCCTTATCAATGACGAATAACGATCAACAATAATTATGCCCGCGTTAGGCTTAGCACGCACTGCTATTTTTATTCGCGCGATGGTTTTCCGCCCATTCTGCGGCCTATGGAATTGTATGCAGCCGCACGCGTTACTGTAAAAAAATCACGCTGGAATAATACTACAAAAAGCCGCGCAAATATAAGTCGCAGTGCGTGCTAAGCCTTAAAGTGTTCATTTGTTTTTTTTTCAATAAACAGCTTTCTATTTGCAAGCCAGTTCGAAATTTAAATAAAACCTTTGACAAGTTACCACCTTGGTTGCCATGATTCGGAGTAAAAGATCGTTCCATTTTTAAATAACACGACAGATATGAGTTTACTATGTAATTTATTTGGCCGCTGCAAACGACAGATATGGATTTTCATACAACTTTTGCCGGCCGCTGCTCACATTTATTCGGCCTGTACTGCAATTTCGATTTATCTCGAAGAAGGTTGTCAAAATAATGCTCAAATTTCCAAGCATGTTTGAGAAAATATAATACTAGCAACAAAGAAACCGTGCTGACGTAACTAGCGTTTTCCGTCTAATTTAACTGATTATTTTTTGTAAATCGATCGCGTTCGGTTCTGTTCCACGGCTATGGATAGATGGTGTTTGCAGCGACTTGCAAGTTAAAAGGGTTTACTCGGTTCGTGCAAATTTTTCTTTTAATACAGTGATTTGATTTATAGTATTTTTTGCACGTTTTTACAGTTTCATTGCACCAGAATGTGTTACAATACAAATTTAAACAATCGACTGGAATGCCTCAGGAATTATTATTCAACCGCGCCATCTATTGGCATCAATTTTAAATGATCCGTTCAAATAATCTTTGAAATGTGAATTAAGAGCCCAATATTCCATAATTTTGTGCTTAGGAGAGTTGATTAAACAAGAACATACAATTGTTATATTCAACGCCAGAAAATGTTAATTGTACACACAATTCATTAACAAATCGGTGCATATCGCACCATCTAATGATATTTATATGAACCAAATTTTCTTTCTTAGCGCTGGGACCCCGTGATACCCGAGCCCACTACGAATTGGTAGGTGTCATATCTTCGAATGTCATGTTCTACGATAAATGTTGCTTTCCTCACTATGGTTGTCTGGCGCTGTCAGCGATAAGACCGCCTTTGTACCCGTATAAATAAGTTTTTCTTGTAAATGTGTACAACTTTTATGGTGTACAATAGAGTACCTATATTCTATTCTATTCCTTCATCATTTTTGAGACCACCGTCGTAACTTAGCGAGGCTAGGCTTAGTCAGTAGGTACCTATAATAACTAAAGATCGCAATCTCGACTCCCGCAGTTAAAAAGAGAAATTCCATTGTGTTCTATAGTCAAACATAGTTTGCTTCTGATTCCACAGAAATTCACTATATCTGCAAGATATGCCAAAGAAGCGAAGCTGCGGCAAAAATCTAGTACCTAAAACATATTATTACTCAAGAACAGACGTAGCTTACTTAATGCTGAAACGGAGACTAAACCATCATTGACATAAATTTGTATAAGCATAATACCTACAATATGCTCACTGCTGGTACACAAGCTAAGAGTTCTGCAATCCATCACGCGGGCCATATGAATCTGGTTCTTGGACATGTCACATGCCGGTTTCCTCACGATGTTTTCAAAAATATTGTCCGCCAAACCAAATTTCGACCACGACGGCCATCTCAGTTGAGACTAGCCACCGGCGCGGGCGATGTTATAGTCCACAAATATATGTGTTTACTCTGACATTCTAGAAGCATAAACTTGACTTGTATTATTTTATTGACATTTACACGACATTTATTTTAATTTTTATTATTACTAAATTTGGCATTCTATTAAGTATTTTGATTTGTATTCTTCATTAATATTTGCATGCCATTTTCCAAGGTAAACATGACGTTCTTTAATTTTCGACCACATTTCCTCTTAAGCCGCGTTGTTCCTACGCCTGATCTCTTACCGGTCGTGTTGGATTGCCTTCCCACCAGACTATAAGAATGAGGAAACAGAGAGTGCACTCTCTGTTTCCTCATAGGAACAACGCGGCTTAAGAGGAAATGCAGTCGCAGATATCCGACTGAGTATTCTAAGTAAAATTTCATAATTCGAGGTTTGGCTCTCGCCTATTTCCTCCTTGAATATTGGACCAATTTAAAAGATATTAAACTGAAAAAGAAATATATATACTGTGCTTCTATGTTGATCTTTTTTCATTTATAGTTGTCAACTTTGTACATGTTGACAGTACAATTTTGAGCATCTTGTGAGGGTTCTAATGCTTCTAAAGGATAATGTATCATCAAAAAGGACAATGTAAAAAGCAGTGATGGCCCAGTGATAACAGTTCCGACCAGGCAGGCGTTTTACTTGGTGTAAATTATTTCATCACCACTGCTCTTAAAACGGTGAAGGCATCGTGAGGAAACCGGCATACCCAAAAACAAAACTTCGAAGACATGTGACATCCACCAACCCGCATGGTGGATTAAAGACCATTACCTCTCTCACATAGAGAATGCCTGTGTCCCAGCAGTGGGAACGTTATAAGTTTGATGATGATTTATACGTAACGTGTTTTAAATATCGGACGGAACGAGACGACAATTTTTGAAAATATCGTTTCATACAAAATGTATACGAAAGAGCATACGCCACGGGTGCACGGACGGGACGGTGGTGACTTGGCGTTTTATATGAAACACCACGTCGCCGTCCCGTTCCGTCCAAGATTAAAACAATTTTCGTATGCAGCCGCCTTTAATGTTTCTAATACGAAAATAACCCAATAACCCTTAGCCTGACTTGGGAATCGTACCCGGGACCTCAAGCTCAGCCGACGCACTTGCGACCAACGAGGCAGTAAAAATGAGCAAGTCACGTACAATACCGAAATCGTGTTGTTTTGTAACCCGATTTAATGACTAATTAAAAATGCTAATTACCTACGACAAAACAGCAAAATAATACAATTCTCTTTCGACCGAACATTGTGTCTACGTTTTCTAATCAGCAAATTTGATTATACCTGTTTTATGTATGTTTAGGTATGTATTTTTGAAAACTAATAATCATAATCAGATCGTAATAGTTATCTAGTCACACGGCATTTTTATATTTATATATCTACTGATCAAAGAAAGGTATTGTTCCTGGTGGTATGCGTAGTACTCAGACTCACAAACGGTGAACCGGGGCGCTGGCGCGAGTAGGACCGTTAGGAGTACGTAGGATATGAATGAACGTAATAAATGAAGCAAAAGTTTTAGGAGGATCGTAGCAGGTGGTGCTCTAGGGATGGGCGATTCTTTTAAAAAAAATAGATTCTTGAATCGATTCTAAATGAAACCTGAAAAATCAAGGTATACAAAAAGATATTCAAAAAAAAAAAATTTTTCTATGCCTTTTGTGTTTAGTGCTTGTTCTCTTTAGTTTCTACCTGGGTCTCCATGGTAAAAGGCGTGATTTTATGTATATAATGTATGATGAAAAATAAACAAATATGAATCAACATACATGCTTTAGGTACCTTTAAGTTTACTCAAAATACCTACATACTCGTATGCCAATATGTTCCAATACAAATGAAGAAAAAACAGAGAACATCCTTATCTGTCCATCCGTAACTGTGTTCCAGAATAAATAATAGTGTGTCTGTCTATAAACTGATATACCGGGTGCTTTGTATCGCTGTTTGTATCCCGGTTCCCTTGGTATTAGAAAACACTTTTCTTGCGGACGAAGCCAATAAAATATAACATTCATTGCATTCAGAGTAACACTAACCATATTTAAAATCCCAAAAAATAATGAATAAAAAGTGGGTCCATTTTTGGCAACCATTTCCTATTAACCGTTCCGTGCATTATAACGATCGATACAATCTGCATTTGCATTGAACTTCGCCGGACAAAGGTCACCGACCGGCCTCCGTAAATTAGGAAGTATGGTGCCACACTGCCCTAATTCTTACTATAACTAATAACATAGGTGAAATTATAGGTGTTACGGTGAAAAATACAATAAAAATACTCACAGGCCCATTTTCCTTGCTTTTTGAAATTCACTTTGTTGATCGCAGGTCCAATAGCGTAAGTATACACAGTATCGAACAGGAACTTTGCAACAGAAAATAAAACATACACTACACACGCCAATCCAGTAATCTGAAGCACTGTATACGGCATTTTTAACAAATTATTTTATATTTTTTCGATAGATATAAAAGTGAGAGGTTAGGAGAGAGCGACACTGTCACCGCTTGACACAATTCACGCATGCGTACTAGCGGGCGAAGAAAGTTGCCATGCGCATTGAATGAACAACGTCAACGGTGCCGGAAAGTGAGTGAGTGAATCTAGTAATCGGGTGGCCGAAAATAATCGAGCGCCGCGCCGATCGAGTAATATGAATAAGATGGAAGTAAAATAAAGTTTTGTCTCGCTCTGCCGGCTGATAAGTGCGACATTGTACGGGAATTTGTAGGTCATCCTGATTAATTTAATAGCTGAATAGCTGGAAGTAGTGTCAAGTTTAATAGGAATTAGACAGTATTTTATGTATTTAAATGTGAGGAAATAGTTTCTATTATCAGTTGCTCAGCAAAATCTGATTCCGTGTAATCCTTCGGGAACCCAACATAAAAATAGATTAAAATCTAAAAGCCGACTACGTACAGAAAAATAAATTATAATTTTAAGATTCAACATTTACGGGAAATAAAATGTTTGCCATGTTTAAGTGTTTGTATATTTTTAGAATGTAGGTTAGGAATCTACATATTTAAACTTTCTTTAATATATAATTAACCTACATAATGGGATTATAGCCAAGGTACGTTACCCGAAGCACTCATACAAATCATACGAAACTGCCAATTGGGTTGTAGAACGAACTTTTTTTTGTTGTAATAAATGTAAAGTTCATATTTAAGTTTTATTACAAAGCTATTAACAAGTTTGTTTTTTTTTTTGCAGTTAGTGACAGTTCCCGAACAAACCCGAGCCCGTGTTATGTCACGATGTTCATTTTTGCTCATTGTAGCACTTTTAACTAATAGTGTTTTGACTTATAACCGATTTAATCTTGTTATTATCCTCAATATATTAATAAATATCAAATATATTGATCAAAAATATCGAACCTTAAAAGTTATCGTGCTTGCTTCGTACCATAATGTTCTCAAAATTTATGATATGATAAAAACACAAGAATTTTTTTTTTATTTCGGCAAAGAAATTGTCTAAATCAGATGAGGAGTTTATGCTATAAGAAGGGACACAAGAACAGGTTATGACTTTGGAAGTCTCTTTTTTCTAGTCGGGTAAAAATGGAGTCATTTGGCCCATTAATTTTAATTATTTATTTATTTCAAAATAAAAAATGATATCAATTTGTCTTATCATTATCTAGGCCTATATGGAAACACAAAAGTAAAAAAAAAAAATTAAGAGCGTCGAAAGATCCATATTTTAACACTTATTTTAACGCATCTTTGGGCGCAAATAAATACCATAAGAAAAAAGAAAATTGCAAAACAGTCACCACACATGGATATATAAGTAGTTCAACAATGCAAATAATTATTATATGCAAATGATTATTTTGAACAGATACATTTAGTCCTTTTTCCAAGATATCCATACTCCCAAAGGTCTGTTTATAAAATTACGCGCGCTCGTTTTCGTCCTTAATCATCATCCATTTCGCTACAAATTTGCAAAAGTGTGTATTCGTAGCGTACGCGAACTAGCTTTTTACTGCTCATCACAGCATCTGTCTCTTTTGTACGTGTTGTCGGATGATATAGCATGCATTTTAACACCGCGGAAAAAATTGTCCGTGCCGTCGACTAGTGCTGGGACCAGGGACCAGTTCGTCCTTTTAAAAATTGATAGCAATTAACTGGGCCCACATGTGTTTTGCTTTAAAGCAAGATAAAAGTAGCTTAAAATGGTTTAATGATATTATACAATAGATTTTGTTCAAAATAGTCATGAACTATATACTATGAATGCTGTTTACAATGGAAAGACACTTAGTGAAACGAAATCACAACCATATGTTTTTTTTGTTTATCTGCAGCCAGTCCCAAAGCAGATTTGTTCCTTGTCGTTTTCGTGTCCAAGAAGCTCCTTAGCAGGAAAGCCCTCATCTTTCATCATCTGTCACCAAGTTTCAATAAATCATGACATTTCAGACGTTTAACGTAGATCAAATCAAATCAAATAGTTTATTGACAAATAAATTGTATACACCAGAATAATTGAAGCCCTGACATCTGAGCTAGGTAAAAACCTGTGTTACAGAAGTCAGTCAGTCAGTAGATGATAGTTGCTAACGCGGAAACTAGGTCATTCGGGTGATTTTCTAGCCGTGTTTTATATTTATTCTCTGTTAGTTAGAACTATTCCATAGTCCTAATCTGTGAGTGCTGTGCATTCCTATAACTGACCTGTTTGCACAGGACTATCAATTAAATTTCTGTATATATAATGTAATTGCGAATATGTTGTTGGCATGCCTTATTTGAATAAATAAGTTCCTCCTTAACAGTTCTTATGTTCAGAGCTTCATGTATCTCTGTGTTTGTGATGAACCATGGTGCATTTGAAATTGATTTGGGTGCCATTTTGCAGCCTTTAAATTATGTTTAGATTGAAGTTGCTAGCACTTCCCCACAGCCTGTCGTAATTGATAAGTACTGCAATAAAGGGTATGGTATCGATACTGAACTTTACTACCTTATACAGATGTTTGTCCTGATAATGTGTTATGTCGTGCTCGTGGTGGCCCAGTGGCTAAAATCTCGTCTTCAAATCCGAGCAAGTACCAACGTGACTTTTCAAATTAATATTATATACTTTCTAAGTTTTACTTGGACAGCACAGGCAACGGTGAAGGAAAACATCGTAAGGAAACCTGCCAACCTGGACTTAGATAGTTAATGTAAGTCTGAAATAGCCAAGGCAGAGGTATGTAAGGATCCCATGCAGAGGCGGTTTAATTAACTCTGACACTAGAGGTGCTCACATCGTTACACGAAAAAGAAAAGAAAAGATCCTGATAATTTTGCACGAATAGTTTAATGAAGTACGAGTATTTAGGAACGAACTGGGAGGTGGAAGAGCGTGTTTGTGAAAAGTGGAAGGAGTGGCATTGGCCCGGGCATGGGATAGAACAGGCTAGCAAACATCTTATATAACGGGTACCGTGATTCGCATACCGATACTGCTTCCAGAACAATCATCAAGACGTCGTAATTCCCCTAATTAGTTTCCGATGTCCGATGAAGCCATTTGTGTAATCAGTATAGGTTAGCAATGGTTCTCAACTTTTTTAGGCCTAGGACCTCTTTGATTTTGTTTTGGTAAGCAGGGAAAAGAAGTTAAAAGAAAAATATTAGTTTTTAATTTTATAATATAGTTTTATCTAACAATCCAGACGTATGTATACTAGCTTCTGCCAGCAGATTCGCCTGCTTGAAAAGTATTTTATCATCCCAAGGGAACATTATACCGGGATAAAAAGTAGCCTATGTGCTATTCCAGACTTAATCTATCTCAAGCCATATTTCATCCAGATCCGTTCAGCCGTTCTAGCGTGATTGAGTAACAAACTTACATCCACACACACATCTATCCAGACTTTCATATTTATGGTATTAGTAAGAAGTAAGATAATTCATTAAAATCAGAAGGAACAGCGCTGTCACAGAAAACACTACGTTTCTGAAAAAAAACTTACAATCAGTTTCGTCTTCATCATTTCAGCCAAAAGTTAGTTCACTGCTGCTCCCCCAAATGTCACCACATCAACCGTTCTTGTGCGTCTTGCTTCCAGCGGATTCCGCAGCCTTATACAGACCCCAGTTTGCATCAATTTTATTTTGAATAAGATGTTTGAAATTTAAAGCCCTTCGCGGATCAAATCGTGGTTCGGGAACACAGATTGAGAACCAATGGATTCGACAGTAATTGATTAATGCTAAATGTCTGAATCATGGCCTGGCACAGCTTGAGCGTGTGTTAAGTCAAGCGTGTTAAGCTTTGATTTGGATGGGTGGGCATTATGATATATTAGCTTCCTTATTATATTTGTGGATATATTAGTACTATTCTTAGAATCTTGTTCTTCGAGGTTCAGGTACGCTTGCAAAGGGCGGTCCAGGGGGGACAATTCATAACATACCGATACTCCAACAGTCATTTGAACACCTTCGATAGCCGCTACGGGTATTCAGAAGCTTGAAATCCGACTCTAGTCTTGCCAAATGGTAACTACCGTGTTACACAGTAACTGGATTGTGGTGGTCAGTATAAATATATACTTTGCTTTAATAATAATTTATTTGGCATAAAAGCAAATAACAGAAAACATGAAACTCTGGTGACTGTGGTAGGTATGATCCGAGAACCTGTATAACAGATCACCAGAATTCCATCCCTCAGCAAATGAAAAACTTTATCAATTTGTGATACCAATAAAATCAAAATAGGCAAGCATAAAAAATATACATAGAAACAATCAAATTAAATTATTTCAAAGTTAAGATAAATCAAAATCTATTTTGAATTATAAATTAAATAAAAATTAAATTAAACTGAAATTAAATTAAAATTAAATCAGAACAGAAAATGAAAACTAAAGTAGATTATATACAAATCAAATTAAATCAGAACAGAAAATGAAAACTAAACTAAATTATATACAAATCAAATTAAAATTAAATCCGAACAGAAAATAAAAACCAAAGTAACATTACGTAACAAAAATAGTATATATGATATGGTGTAGTGTGTAAGTGTGTGAGTGAGAGTGTTTAAGTGTGATGTTATGAAAGGTGTGCCTATATGGATTTAAATTGGCTAAGCCAAATCCAAGTATTTGACTTACTGGTATAGCCCTCGCCAAACTTAATGGCCGCCCTGAAGTTGGTTTACCGGATGCGCGAGGCACGAAACGGTGCTGTTTTTGTATGAGATTTTCTACTGCGCAGCCATTGTAGCCAACTTCAGGGCGGCCAAGAAGTTTAGCGAGGGCTATATCCTGCTGCATCATGTTAGACTGGAAGCCGACTCCAACATAGCTGGTAAAAGGATAGATTATACTAATATTAACATTATAAGCGGGATATTTACCATGTTTACTGTTTGTAGCGAGTTTCCGATATTTCGTTTATCCGTGATCATAGTGCTTGCAACAGCACCGAAATATCGGAAACTCGCTACAAACAGTAAACATGGTAAATATCCCGCTTATAATGTTAATATTAGGGATAGATTATAGTCAGTAGCCAAGAAATCTGGCATCAATCTTGCAATAAATGTCGTATTGGCCTGTTACTATACTCTGGCTGGAGGTAAACAAACAAACGTCAAACGGTTATAAGCCGTTAAATTGTTCCGGCTCTAGATGTTTGTGTATGTGAGTTTATATGTTTGTAAACGCACTCACGATACAGAAGAAATTCCACGTGTGAGGCAACGGTTTCTTTAAAAAAAAATACAACCTTACAAAGCAAAATGGTTGCTTTTGTAGCACTCTTTAATTTATTATTATAATAGTTACGAACTCGAGGCTTTTGAATCGGCTGTTGGTAATATCAATTTGTTTGTTTATTTCATAATAATATTGAAATTGTTGTAAAATACTTAAGATAACGATAACTTAAATGTTTGACATATTTGTGCATGTATGTATTTAGTTTCTGTATTCAGAAACCAAATACTCACATGCACAAATATGATTCTTTGTTTTACGGTTTGTTTAACGGTCAGGTTTAGGTAAGATTGATATTAGCTCTAATGTTAAATTGATACGTACTTGTATTCAGCTGCATTTGCAATATGTAAAAATTTAGTTGTGATTTTATCATTCCGAAAGCTGACCCAGACCGAACAGTGACCGAACACTGATTGAACAGTGCACCCATATTTCGCTAGTTATTGATCAACTGAATATAAGGAATCTGGACTGCAAATACTTTTCCCAACTTTGGGATAAGATCCAGCATTGCTTGCCTGCTAAAATGTTGGCTTATGAGACAAGCCGGGCTAGCCTACATATTTATAAAACAGCAATGATTCTGTACGCTGTATGAATGAAACTGTCTATAATATAATATATCATAGACAGTTATTTCAGATATAATCCGTGAATATGTCTGTTTATTTGTAACAATTTCACGCTATTCCAAAAATGTTGATGAATTTAGGTAAGGATGGATCGGACGTTTCTGAAGGACATAGTATACTTTTTTTGCCAAGAATTTATAATTTCCTCGCGGACGATGCCGCTGGCACAAGCTTGAGTGGCTTTATAAAAACAAGGAAGTCATTCCGTAGAACAACAAAACAAGCCACAAGCATATTACGAGTATATGAGCACTAAATAGAAATGTCAATACAATTCACTCGAACGCAGCCGAGAGTTTCTTCGTCAGTATTTCAGACTTCGCCGCAAACTACTTGTTTAGGTAAGACCTAGGTTCACAAGCAACCGTTAAGCGGAAAGTAGGTAATATAACGTAAGTAGGTAGTTAAACAGTGTTTTAATTTAATTAGCTTTAATTGTAAATCGGTCAAGAGGTCTATTGACGATATAAGGGACATTTGTGATATGGCTGATCTGGTAGCACTCCAGGAGACGTGGCACCCCATGACATACCATTATTGGGAACTATTTCTAATAATTTTGAATATACAGGCAAGTCTGCTGTAGATACTTCTGTGGGCTTGCTTAAGGGGAGACCTCATGGGGGAGTTGCCATACTCTGGAGAAAAGGTATGTTTGATAGTGTTGGGAAATGTGGTATTCTGCTAAACAGACCCACATATTTTTTTAATTCTATTTACAATTCATTACACTATACAAACCATACCTTCATATCTGTTGATATTTTATCAACTTTTGTAATTAATTTTTATGTTTTCTTTCATACTGTTTGTACCTGAAAAGCATACTTTTAATTATATCTGATTGTTTTAATATCTGAATCTTAACTTATATTGATAATTGGTAATTCTTGCAATATTTTTCTACTGTGACATTTTCATCTGACATGACATCTGTCTGTCTATTTTATTTTTCTTAAAACCATAGACCGTAACATAGGTACCATGGACAAAACCTCCTTTAAGCTAGGTTTACACTATTATAAGGGTAGCGTACAATGACCCCTTTGTGAACCGTTTTTATTCGTTCTGGTCTTTATTTCTTAATTGAAATTTGAATTTGAAATGTAGATAGAACACAGAACGAAGAAAAACGGGCGTCATTTTTGAGTTTCGGATCTGGACGGAACGCCGAAAGTCTTAGTTGACTACTTAATGATACCAAGTGTATTTTCTGATCTGAAAACTCCTGGAAAACTCTAAAACTATGAATTATCAGCTTATGTAAAACTATTATTATCTGAAGTGCTCCAATTAAATATATTTTGTGTGGATCCCGAGAGCATTATTTCATGGAAACACCCTCAACGGTCATCTCTTGGCATCAAAGGCCTCGCTGTTTGGTGTATTGAGCCATAGCCGGCCTCCACATCCCTTGGAGCCTACGTACTTACCTGTTTGCCTGTTTATCCGACCTGCTTCCATCCTGCTGCCTACTCCACTGCCTACCTGCCCGATTACCCGCTTATCTGGCTACCACCCGTCTGCTTGTCCGCTGCTCACCTGCCTACCTCGGGCATTCCACGACTTCCTGCCCGAGCTGCTGCCTGGATAGCTGCCCACGTCGTGCGAAGCCCTACCGTTTTATTATCTATATCCTTTTTATTTTCTTAGCTTTTTTTTAATAACCTTTTATTCATAATTATTTAATTTTATTAACGTGGCTTACGTTTAGCTCCCTCTGAGCTAAACGTAACGCACGGCGTCGACGGCTTTCATGCCGTCATGCGCAAAAAAACTGTCTCCCTGATCTGCAGAATGCGTGGCAGCTGCAACGGAATCCTGAAGACTGTAGCTGATAGGATCTCCTCTCCGCTATGGAGATCCCTTATTAGGCGGGTAATTTAAATGTGTTTTATATTGCATGTAATTGTATTTGAATTTGTATTTTAATTTTTATGTTTTATTTAATTGTAATGTATGGATTAAGTTATCTGTAATAAATGAATTTGAATTTGAATAACAAGGGTGTCATAATAGAAAAAAGAAAGTAAAAAAAATACTTTTACTTTCTTTTTTCTTCTCACAGGAAGAGGTCGTGACGTAAAAAGAAATCCGACCTCAGCTTAACTGGGAGGGTTGGACAAGAAGAACCGACTGTCGACGTCTTTTTAGGTCGCTTTTAAGCAGTCGGGATTTTTGTTTTTTTTAATAAACTTTTTTTATTTATAACGTTTTATATTTTTTTTTTTGAATTTGGTACATTTAAACTTATAAGTGTTATATATTTTTGAAATCACCTCTTAAAACCCTTTATTTTGATTCCCCACACGATGAGTCTATTATAATATTGGTGCCCCACAATATGGCGCCCAAAATCCGCCATTTTTTATTTTCCAATTTTAATGTAGCCAGCGACAATCGCAGGGTTAAGACGAATCGATTGACGTAAGAATCATCAAAATCGGCCAACGGGTTTGGTCTCTAGAACGCCACATAGAAACAAACATACATAGACTGATAAACACATTACCCTACTTCGGCAGTCGGGTAAAAATGACATGCCTATGATTCTGGGTGTATATTTGCCCCTTGTTTAATCTTTCTAAACTAAACTAAAATATCAGAACAACTCATACAGCAGTTAAAATATTCTCCTAGTCTTCTCCTTCTAAGTTTACTGGGTCAGTACTTTGCCAGTTTCAGGGTATTATCGGTGATTCGGTGGCAGTGCATAGGTCAGTCCACTGCAGGTTTGTTTTGGGAGACAGAGAGTAGGAAAGTAGGTAAGTGGCGCAATAGACTACGATTTCCGCATCTGCAACCTGTGATATTTACATTGTCCTGTTAAAAGCTTATTACCGGTATTTGCCATTTCCACATGTAGAAGGCATTTTGAATGGGCCCTAAATACATACCTACATCAACTCGCGCCTTTTTTCCATGGGGTAGGCAGAAACTACAGAACGTCACCTGCTACCATCCTTAAATACTTCTTTTGCTTCACTCACATTCATACATACATGTTCGCGCTTTAAAAAGCCCAACAACCATAAAACGGGAGACCCTGAGTGCCCTGCTAGGAAAATAGCGGAATACAGGCACATCAACTCTATCGACTATGAGGGCGTCTAGTACGTCATACTCAAGGTCACACGCGTTGAGCGTTTGCTGCTGAAACTGCAATGGCCTACTAATCATCAATATGTTGCTGGCTAAGCACATTAGTCATTAGCTGCAAACATTAAGTGTCACTGTTTAATTTTACAATGTTTACTTTACAATTCTGCTTACCAATTATTTCCCAATCATTATATGTGTAATCAAAGTGCACTTTTTGCGATATAGGTAAATAAGATATTAAGTAAATATGACCTAATAATTTAGTTATTTGTTTATAGTTTTAAGTAAATTAAAATTAATTTCAAAATTATACAATCTTGCCACTATTTTTAGACTTCTTATGTTAAATATTGTTTAAATTCTTTGACCTAGGATAATCATATTTTTAGAGCTCCTACAGCCTGTGATACAGGATTACCTAGTACAGGCATCTTACATTATTATACCTACATTAGATATCTAAGATTGGAACTGTGTTTTTACCTTTTCTAATTTCTGAATAAAGATTTATTATTATTATTATTATTATTATACATCTAGTCATATACACACGCCGGTTATGAGTACTGCGCACCTGGCCTTTTTGAAGAACATCACCTATAAGGTCTATGTATTCCTTCTAGGGCGTCCCCTCCCGGCGTTTCCATTCACGTCCGCCTTGTAAATACATTTCGTTAGTCGCCTTTCATTCATCCTCACAACATGGCCAAACCATCTTAACATTCTATTTTCAATTTTAATCACTACATCTTCTTTTAAACCACAATGAGTCCTAAATATATCCTTAAGTACATAGCTGCATACAAGAGTATCAGTATACGTCACTTCACAGTCTTCCAACTTTTGCTTTTTTTTTATTTATTACCTAATTATGCATTACTACCTGTGGACAGAGCTACTCCACGGCACGCGCTCGATAAAAGTAGCCTGTTTCTCCAGATCTCAGGGTATATCTATTCAATGTAGCTGCTGTAGCGTCAAAACTAAACAAACAAATAGACAGAGAACACCATACCACAAAACCGATCAAATTCTAGTCGTTTGATGATTGATAAAATGTCAGAAATATATGGGATTGCCAAGCACTATCGAAATGTCACATGATTAAACTACATTTTGGCATGTCGACAATCACCGTCACTGATAGAACGACACTTTGTCCAGTGACTCAGAGGTCCGGCCTGAAAATTTTGCACATTCTCTTCGTTACACTTCTCCGCTACTCCACCAACAATAAAGCCGAATCCTTACTCTGAATAGAAACTTAAATGCTATCGAAGTTATTAAGTTCTCAACTTGGCGCCTGACGATACTGAGCTGCTTATAGGGAAATTTTAATTAGCTTTTAAAGTTGCCTCTAGTTTGAAACAAGTCAATCAGGCGATGTGTTTATTGAGTATTGACTTCGGTTTGTCTGGGAATGTGTCATTGTGTGTGGGAATATATGGCTATAGTTTACGTCTGTGTTCGGGTTCACTTTTGATTCATTGTCAGGCTTTACGGGTGGAATTAAGGTGGTTTAACAACGGTAGGCGAGGCGTGGATGGGATGGGCGAGAATTTAAATCACGCTTACCCTTTTACACCGAAAGATGTCCATCGCTATAACGCGCCGTCTCGCGATGTCATGCGCCGGCCATCGCTACCTCGCGCCGTCTTGCAAGCAGCACTAGGAGCTGAAGAGTTATAGTATGCACCGATGTCTCGCGATGGTCGGAGTGAGCCGGAGGCTTGGGCGGCGCGTGTCAGCGCTTAACACAGAGAGAGAGACTGTGCGGCCTCGATGGCCGGTGCGAGATTTGTATAACCATTTTGCAAAGTAAATAAATACTATTTTCTTAGAGCAATAAAGTTCAATATTGTACTTACAATATTTCTATTCTAGCCTCGCACATCCTCGCGCATCTAGGTGTAAGATAGGCAGGGCGTATATAGAAATTTTGGCATACAAATTTCAATTCTCGGCCACCCCATCCACGCCTAGCCGCGCCGGTGTAAAACCTTTATCATCTTTAATTATGAAAATTAAGTGAAGTTCAGTATGGGAACCAATCAGAAATATATCCACCTATCTAGATTATTTGTCCCATTGCATACCAAAGACTTCCCTCTTCCTGTTCTTCATGTTGCTGTCTTTTACTAGTGCTAAACTTTTGGTAGGATAAAATACAACTAAATATGAGAAATATAATATAATAGCTTTCCCTCGGCTTCCCTCTCGTCAACAGGCTACCCACCTACCCTACCTATCCACCTTATTTTGTAGTTTTTAAACCTTCTCCGTATTCTGTCATGAATCCAGAGATGGCGCTGTGTTAGCAAAACTTATGTGAAAAATAAATATTTAAATAAAAGCCTTAGTTTTTTCCGATGTTTTGTGAGTTATTCTGTTATTCAGGACGGAGATTTATTTATTTATTTCATAACAATTGCTTGCTGTACTAACAGTTTGCACCAAAGCGTACAGCAAGCCAAAAACATAAACACTTATAAACTAAAGAACTTTACACAAACATTTAACATAACTTTATCCTTATACATAAATATATCGACGCCAGGTTCCTGAGCAATTAGGGCGTTCAGCAGATTGAGTGCCTGGGTTGTAGATGCATATCGCGCTGTCAGGGTACGCGAGGGAGGAGCCGCGAACAGGCATCGCGGGGCACAGGCTCGCGACACCCGCACTCGGTCTGGAGCAAACAGAGAACAGCGAGCCAACGTGGACGAGTCGTCGATGTTATTGTTCAGCACAAAGAAGTAGTGCATCAACAGCGCACACTTACGTCGCAGTTCCAGCGTGTTGATGCCCACCATTCCCGCGACAAACAGATAAAACCAATAAAAAAAATATGTAAAACGGTCCAACCGAGCCCACCCGACTTTGTTTTATATATAGAGAAAGTAGTACTAGTATAATGTTCTGTTCAGTTAGTACATATATTCATGTTTGGTCAGAATATAGGGTGCCGCATTTTTTTTGGTATATGTACTTAGGCGTTTTACCTACCCTATACTATTAATAGAGCATTATTTGTACATATACAAATTATTATAGCGATGGAAATCTTTCGGTGTAAAATGTAAGTGTGATTTCAATTCTCGCCCATCCCATCCACGCTTCGCCTTGTAAAACCACCTTAATTCTACCTCAAAAGCTTGACAATGAATCAAAAGTCAACCCGAACACAGACGTAAACTATAGCCATTTATTCCCACTCACAATATAGATATTTTTAATCACGTTCTCGAAAACGGCTCTAATGATTTCAATTAAATTTGCAATATAGTTGATTTCGGTAGCGAAAAATAGACCCAGCTAGGTCATATAAGCATATCTGGGCAAATTTATTTTTTTGAAAAAAAAATGTGTTCTCTATCTTCACCCAAGCAGAGCTCGGTCGCCCTGGTACAAAAATGAATGGCAAGGCAATAATGCAAAAAAGGCAAGAATTTTAATTGTTTTGGTCAGCATTATTATAATTGTAACACACCGTTGGTTTCTTGTGTAAAAAATATTCTAGTATCTTTTTATAGTATCGTACCAAGTATTCATTACGATCATCATTTTGAATATGTATGATGATCTTATTATTATTCATTAGGTTCAAAATAATATAAATTATGTATGAAATAGTGTCTTATGATCATAACAGTTTTTTTATTAATAAAATAATTTGCAGGTTTGCGAAGATAAAGGTTATCTTGTTCTTTTTGTTAGGTACAAAGTTGTTAGGCACTTCTATAGGCACCTCCGTATCGTTAAGTTTTTTAGAAATTCACCGACGTTTCTTCAAAGGGAATGATCTCCTATCCTAAAACGACAATTCCCATCTCTGTCCATTTACTAATGACTGCCGAAGCATTCAGTTTTGCTACGTTCATTCTCAAGGTCAGCTCACACCGACATACTACGCACCGCAAAGGAGCTTGAAGAGACCAGCAGGCTTATTGCGTAACGAATTTGGCAAAGCAAATGGCAAAGTATGAAAAAACCGAACAATCGCATAGATGGAAATCCACATCAAGTCTTTCATCTCGCATGTGATTGGTTGATTATTCATACTCTTTGCCCTTTGCCTTACCGAATTCATTACGCAATAAGGCTGCCGTAGTAATATTCTCTATAGGCATATTTAACCATTGGTTGAGTTAACTACGGACCAAAAACCTGGGACTTAGGATACAGTCTTGAGTGCAGCGCTGCGCCAGTTACGAAACTACTAGTTTCATCGCTCTATCCTTAGAGAATAGCACTAATGTAGTACTGTAACTGTAGTGACACTAGTTCGAATCGCTGCGCTCAAGGCTGTGTATCCTTAGAGAATAGCACTCGCGCCACGAGGTGGAGGCGCATTGTGAAGATGCGTGGCGTATTAGGGTTGCACGCTGCGTCCAGTTTTGTGGTGCAACGCGACGTAATGGGACGTATTCGAATTCTCTCACCGGAATGTGTAACTTGTCATGCAGTAAATAAAGTTATTTGATGTATACCTACCTTAAAAAGTGCGCGCAGCATCGCGCCGCGCACTTTTTCGAATATCGGTGTGTGCTGACCCTTACTGCTTACAAAGTCTCGGTTGGCTGTCCAACCATGAACTTAATATGTTGGACAAGCATCGTCCTTGAGGATCAAGGTCAAGATTTTATTTGTTCTTATTTGTGACCTGATTGGATGAAAAGCAAGGCTCATGAGAACAGAAAATAAGACTATTACATATGAATTTATAGAAATAAATACATCCACTTTTGTATTAAAAACAATAAATGCTTTAAAAAAAACCTGAATCCTAAAGAATTTTGTCATGTTTTCTAAACCCTTTGCTTTAGTTTTGTTTAATCCATCTTTAACAAAATTATTAATTAACTACTTAATACAAATATATCTACACAGTAACCCAGATACGATTCTTAGTAATTGAATTGAAGCTGGAATAAAAGAGTTATAACCTAGAAGCGCAGTGCGTAAAAGAGGCACCGATGCGATCTGTTCGTTACCGATTTCATGAACCGAACCTACACTTCAAACTGCTCTAGGGGTTTCTAGAACTGTTGAGCAGTAACTGTCTATAATAAGGAGGAATTTATTTGTAAACAACATTAAAAATATTTATGAAATTTATCATTACTCCAGTCATCTTTAGAGTGGCGAGTAGAAGTGTGTATAATTCTACTCGCCACTCTGAAGATGACTATTCGGATCTTTGTGTCTCTGAGGTTAGGCTCTGCAAAACATTGCGCAAGAATCAGATTGTCATCAAATACTGCATACAGTAAGCGAGATAGGACAATGCGACAAACGTAAGCGAGTGAAAGAGTCAGTTCTACAATGCTATATTCTATTTCAAAATTGACACAAAAATAGCAAACTGCGCAAAGTCTTGCAGCCAACTTCAGAGACTCAAAAATCCGCTGTGACTACTGTACCTGCATCTAAATTTTACTAGTTATGTTTCATATGCCATTATCTGGGTAAGAAGCCAGGTTGCTACTAAGAACACTTTTCAAAGTCAATAATTTTGATCAACCCGGAGATCGATACCCAGACATTACGCCCAATAGCGTTTAAGTGTGAGATCGTCATCATCATCATCATCACCATTGCAGCTGAAAGACCATCCACATGTGGACACAGGCTTCACCCAGATTTCGCCAAAACGTCTGGTCATGTTATTCTCGCATTTAGCGAATTCCCACGGTCATTACAAAAATCAAACCAAAATAGCGGAATTAATACGTGCACTAAAGAAGATTAGTCACCACTGCCGTAAGTCAGCAAAGCTTGTAAAATTATGATAAAATAACAGTGAAGGAACAACTTAGTTCCAAACTAATAATAGGTGTGTCCATTAGACATAAGCTTGCTGTGGAAAGTCCAGAGTATGAATGAGAGAAGGCTATTCCACAATGTGACTTCATCTAAAATATATTAATAAGACTTGTGGAAATGATGCTGTAACGGTTTGAGCCATAGAAATCTATTATACGTATCTATGGTTTGAGCCTATGAAACACAGACTACTTACAGATACTATATCTATGAAATAAAAACTGTCAGGTGACAATCCAACAATTATAGGTTTCTTTCGTACCTTGCCAGTTGCGAAAATGTCACAATTAAGTAATTTTTTGTCCGACTTCAAAAAAAGGAGGAGGTTCTTAATTCGTCGGCATATTTTTTTATGTATGTTCCCCGATTACTCAAAGACGCCTGGACCGATTTGGAAATTCTTCTTTGGTTTGAAAGGTTATACCTTTCAGTTGGACCCATAGTCATTAGGTCAGGGTCTGATAATGGGATCTTGGAGAAATCGAGGGATCTCCTTAAATATTATAAGCACACAGATAGCGATTTTGGTATTTTCATCAACAATGCAATCATTTGCACTCAGAAAGTATCATTTGGTGAAGTGGAACTGGTGAAGAAGACCATAGATGGCCAATGAAACTCCTTAATGCTAAGTATGTCATAGGTATAAGATATCAATACACATAATAATCATTTTGTCATTTTTTGAATGGCGGTGTTAAGATTTACCGCGGAAGAAAGAATATAAAATAATTTTGGTAGGTAGTTAGGGTCCCTAAAACACTCCCGCCGGGGACACAGCGAACCAGGGGGGGGGGGGGGGTCGAATCAACGATATACCTTCAAGGGCTATTTTAAGTGTGGCTATGAGATTTTAGGTCTCTAATCATACTACTAATGTCAATAATGACCTTGACGTGCGTGCAATGTGGTCCGTAATTTCGCTGCCGATATCGCCCGTCTGAATAGCCTAATGATAAACTTGATGGGCAACTACATTTAATGTTGCGAGTCCGAGTCCCAGCTAAGGATAGGTATTTTTAACCGACCTTCCAAAAAGGAGGAGGTTCGACATTAGGTTTTTCTTTTTTTCTCCGTCAATTGTGGACCGATTTTGAAAATTCTTATTTTATTTTAAAGAGTATGTTCCCAAATTTATTCCATTTTAATTTGGTGACGATCTGATGAAGAACTTCGGAGATAATTATACAATAGAACTCTTCAATAAATGACGGCAAACCTCTCTGGATTGCTGCAATCGCATGTCTGTTTATTGTTTACTAGCGGACGCCTCACGGTTTCACCCACGTAGTTCCCGTTCCCGTGGAAATACAGGGATTAAAACCCTATGTCACCTGGGGATAGAGTAGCTTCCCAACAACTATGCAAGAATTTTTGAAATTGGTCTAGTAGTTTTTAATTTTACTCGTTACATACAAAAATATAAACATACAAAATACAAAAATACAAATCTTTTCTGTTTATTATATTAGTATAGATACCATTTCATAACATAACATGACGCCAGTACGCTCTAAAGGACTACGCACATGTGTACAGTTCACTTTGGTACACCCTCATTTCACCGGTTATGTTCAAGTTTTATGATATTTTGGTAATCTATTTGGCATTACAGTTACCTTACTAAAGAACTTGCCTGTTAGGAACAACTAAAAAGTGAATAATAAAAGTCAAAAAAATACTACCGACTTCCAAATGAAAACATTACAAAAACGTTTCGGTGTGGTGTTCTAGATGGTGCGCAGCAAATCTGTCCTTACTTTTTTTGTATGATTTCGATATTCTTCTCCCTAGAGTAAATAGTATTATTCAGTTAGAAAGGTAAGTAAGGTAGGTAGGTTTAGGTAAGTAGGGTACGTACAGGTAGGTAGCTAAGTAGGGTTGGTACAGTTAGTTAGGTAAGTAGGGTAGGATAGGCAGTTAACGGGATCGAAGCCACGGGCACAGCTAGTCTCGAATAAATAAACGACAATGATGAAGCAAATACTTATAAATAAATAGCACTCATGAAAATGGTACCATCGAACTGATCTGATGATGAAGCCGGCAGGTAGGCACTGGAACTTCGAAATAAAACAATGTATCCTAGTCGTGTTTCGGCTTATTAGATGTACTTTGGTCATAAATTAAGAAGATTTTTTAACCGACTTCAAAAAAAGGAGGAGGTTCTCAATTCGTAGGAATCTTTTTTTTTTTTTTTTTATGTATGTTCCCCGATTACTCAAAGACGCCTGGACCGATTTCAAAAACTCTTCTTTTGTTTGTAAGGGTATACTTCCTAGTTGGTCCCATAATCATCAAATCAGGATCTGATGATGGAATCCTAGAGAACTCGAGGGAACTCCTCAAATATTATAGGCAAACATATAGTGATTTTGGTATTTTCATCAACAATGCAATCATTTGCACTCAGAAAGTATCATTTGGTGAAGTGGAACTGATGAAGAAGACCACAGATGGCCACTGAATGTCCTAAATGCCAAATATGTCACGGGCATAAGATATCTCGAATATTTAACCGACTATAATGAAGCAAATACTTATAAATAAGTGGTACTGGTGAAAATGACACCATCGAACTGATCTGATGATGAAGCCGGAAGGTAGGCACTGGAACTCTAATATAAAACAATGTATCCTAGTCGTGTTAGGGCTTATTGGAATCGCCATGAGATGTACTTTGGCTATAAATGATAATCATGTTAATTGGAGGTACCTACCAAAACTAAAAACAGAAAAATAAAAACTTTTTAAATAAAAATCAAACCGACTTCCAGAACAAAATACTACAAAGCAAAAAATAAATTTCTTTTCCGAAGTCGGTGTCGAAAAACGGGAAAGAATGGGTAGGCACAAAAGACTAGTTTTTTGTTCTGGAAGTCGGTTTTATGGCAAGTGGAGGTAGGACCTAAAACTAAAAAGATATAAATAATAAACTTTTTAACAAAAAAACAAACTCAGTCCCAAAAAAAAACACTGCAAAGCAAAAAATTACTTTCTTTTCCGAAATCGGAGTCGAAACACGGAAAACAAAAGGTACTTTGGAAAAGAACGTAATTTTTTGCTTTGCAGTGTTTTTTTTATAATACTTCTGTTCAATACAATAATGGCAATATTTTTAAATTAACATAATTATTTATTATGTTAATTTAAAAATCTTGCAAATCTTCTTCATCAAAATTTATAACACGGCAAAAAAACAGGAAACACGAAAGGCCAAATTCAAATCATTTGCATCATATAACGATGATGTTCTAAAAATAAAATTTATTAAATAAAATTAATTAAAAAAACTATATTTCGAAGTAGCACTCCGCTCGAGACTTCGTTCGCGTGATTTCGTATTATCACCGCAAAGGAACTTGAAGAGACCAGTAGTGCTATTTTCCATAGGCCCAGTTTTTGATACGTAGTTCAAATTTCGCGAAAACATGACCGTTCATTTTTTTTTGTCTAAGAAATGACCGTGAATGCTGAGACTTACTGCAGTGGCCGTAAGTCTCAGCAAAGCTTGTAAAATTATGATAAAATAACAGTGAAGGAACAACTTAGTTCCAAACTAATAATAGGTGTGTCCATTAGACATAAGCTCGCTGTGGAAAGTCTAGAGTATGAATGAGAGAAGGCTATTCCACAACGCGATTTCATCTAAAAATATATCAATAAGACTCAGATCAATTTTAAATCCACACTTCCACACACACACACTTTCACATTTATAATATAAGTAAGAAGTAAGATTAATTTCAAGACACGACCTGCAGTAACAAACAAACTTTTGTAAATGCTTCATACTTTGCCCTTTTCAAGTGTAAGTTTCAAACAGCTTCAGATTCACAGTGGAACCAGACAATTTAGCTCATAACTATTATTAGTATTAGTTAGTCATTTTCTACAGTAATTGCATTTGTTTGGTTGTTTGTTACGATAAATATACTGTGGTAAATTAAAGGTGGCTTCAAAGAGACACTGAAGAGAAATGTATGCATTGCAGCGATTACAAATAAGTTGTGATAAGAACATTGACATAAGGACAGCGTTGACCGTACGATTTTCTGTTGGGTCAATTTGATCATAATATTATTGGTACTAATATATATACCGAAGCGAATTCGCCACACGGTCGACTATCGTCGGGAGTGGTGGAAAGCACGAAATATTAAAAATAGCGTGGGTACGGCTTTACATTTACTATTAAAACGAAAAGAACGAGGGTTACTAGTCATAGTATGAGTAATTTATTTTTACTCGTACTTATCACCATCGTTCTTTCTAATATATTAAAACACAAAGCATTTTTTTCAACTATACACTATATACGGACTCTTTAATACTGTCAAAGAGTTGGTCAGCTAGTCAGGCAGTTGAAGCTATTGTATTTACACGTTTCAAACGGTAGATCTCTATGCAGACCTTATAAAAGTAAATAAAAATATGTGTACAATAAAGTATATTCTATATTCTATTCTATTGTTAATACATAAACTCACGTTTTTTACCATGAAAATAGGCATAAACTACAAAACTCCACCACCTTATACTTTTCTATTCATCGTAAATCAACAGAGAAGAAGACTTGAGTATTATTTCCAACAGGGATAGATTATCTATCTCGTTAACGACTAGTTACTCCGCACACAGAATAAACTGCTTCAAGAAAGTGAAAGATATTTCCTCGGCAAATTATTCCTTTGTAGACAACGCTATGTGAGAATCGCACACTGCAAAAAAAAAATAGAGAACCCCGACACAGAAACCGATTTTAATCAAAACATTGCTAAAAACACTCTCGACAAAGTCACCTTTCGAACAAAAACAAACTAAATCAAACTCGGCTCTTCCGTTTAGGAGCTATGATGCCACAGATACAAAGCAACACACGTCAAACTTATAACATATTCCGTCGGCGGTTAATAACACCTCTCAACCTATGACTTTTATAGAATGCTTAACTTACTTGCATTGACATAGAAGCTTATACCTAACCTACCTAAAATTTGTGAATAATATTCTAGCTTTTGCCCTGTGTTATAGAACATAGTAATGGGATAATAGTATCCCAAGGGAATCTATGTCCTAATCCAGGTCATGGTCTACCTTTATGCCAATTTTCATCAAAATCTGTTTATACGTTGAGGGCTGAAAATATAACAGACAGACAGAGTAAGGGCAATCGCTATCGCCACGTTATCATCGAAAGCGTGGCGATAGCGATCGAAAAAAAGTCAAAAATGTACGGGAATGTCATACGCTTCCGAAATGTCAAAATCAATCACTTGCATTTTGACCATCGTCATCGCTGACTTCGAATGACATTGTCTAGAGTCTCAGATTTCGCGACGCAATTTGAATAGCGTTGATAGGTTTTATCGTGTACGGTTTTTTTACGATCATGTGCATATCGGTCGAATTGCATCACATTGCGTCCATGTGTAACTACTTACAATTTCCTTTTAGTCCCGCTATGCTCAAGTCCCGCTATGCTCGACTCGAAAAATGCTAACTAAAAAGTGCCGCTATGCACGTGATTCTTCGATTCTACGTAAACAATAGAAGGTGAAGGTTGAAAGAAAAGTGTTTGAATTCAATTAAATTGAGCAAGAAGCTGAAAAATATTGAAATTAAACTAAAAAATCGAAATCTTAGCTCGAAATATTTTTAAGTTAAGTTTCTCTTTTACAGAAAGACGTTTCGTTTTTCACAATTCTATGGATGGACACTTCGTTTCTAAAATTAATATCACGACGCGACGTGTTGAGTGGCGGTGAGACTAGTGCCGTGTGTTAGTATGATGAAACGGAACGTTTATTAACTTATTTTCGCCAAAGTAACGCAATTTACATACTAGGTTTTCTTAGTTTACTTTTTAAATAAAATATTACACTATAACACTTTTCTTCATCACTGCCCACGAATGTGTATTTTTCAAGTCGAGCATAGCGGGAATAGAGCATAGTGGAACTAACCGACAATTTCGCTTATTAAAATCGCTTATCGGTGTGATATAAATCGAATCGCGTCGATACATCAGAATAAATCATCGAATGGGACACGTGATTTTTCGGTATCGCTTGTCAGCGATATCGAAAAATCACGTGATCAATGCCTGACAATTCGATTATCGCCTTCGTTGACATCGAATGCAACTTGTCTAGAGTCCCAGGAAGGTCGCTTACTTTCGAATTACAACCATTTCTTTCAGAAGTAGCGAAAACCAATAAATTCCCTAATAATCACTCCTTTACAAATCCCCTTTATACTACTTCTCAAACCCGAGCGAACAAGCGAGTCGCCAAGCTATCTTACTATGATATATTATCCGGCAGATAGCGATGTCCCCGTTCGAATCTTCCCAGTCGGACTACGGGTAATAGATTGACTTTAAAAACAATTTTCATTAGCTCCCTGACAGATATAGAATGGAATCTAGGGGATTTTACAGACATTTACTTATTGGTGAGAGTGTTAGTGGTTCGACTTTCTTCTATTATGTTGAATGGGGAATAAATTGAGAGAGTTTCCAACCTTCTAGTGACTAATAAAAGGTGTTTACACAATAGATGTAAGGCCGGTTACGCACTACATGTCCGTATAGTTTCAATTCCGAAGTAGCCGTAGTACTTCTTGTAGGGAAGCTTACGCACTACATCCGAAATCTATCCGTCATAATCTATCATAATTCAGAACATTTTGAACTCGGAACTCAAATCACGGACACGGACGTGTAGTGCGTAACCATCCTCAATGGAAACACCTGAGGGGACGCCCTAGAATGATCTGAGGAAGGACCTCTAGACAAAAGACATATTGTAAATGAAAGCTGCGCTGGAAAAAGTGTCAATAATGTACATAATGTCACGATTAAACCCTTTTGGCGTTTCGACCATCTTCGCCTGTGACTAGTAGATAATGCCAAAGACATTAAGTCCGCCTTTGTACTTTTTGTGCATGAAGTCTACATAAATAAATGACAATTGTCTACCTACTAGAGCCTCTCTCTGCACAAGCTTACATATTCAGGGTGGGCTGAAAATCATGGCTCAAACGACACAGGGTGATAGTTGAAGAAATACGCAGTAAAAAAATACTTTAGGATCTTTTTCGTTAGATCCACAATTTTTGTCTCACCCCGTGTGAAGTGATCTTCTTCAAAAACGTCAGGTTGTATTCAAGACTGGTACGTGTGTATCAGAGGCTTTAGACTAGTGACATTTTATCAACAAAAGCGTCGCGATGGCGATTGGTAAAATGTCAAACATTTTGTTATGCTGAGGTAGCCACAAGTATAAGGTCTTTGGGTAGCCATCATTAATATATTGACACTTTATCTAGAGCCCCAGATGTAAGAACGTAAACGAAGCAAAAGGAATACCTAACAATAAAAAAGTTTAAGTTATTTAGTTTAGTTACTTCAAGCAAGCAAGCGAGCCCCATCGTCTACCACATCATCGCTTACCATCAGGTGAGATAGTGGTCAAACGCAAGCCTACCAAAAATAAAAAAAAGTTTAATAAAAACTGTAACCGGACAACGATTTTTTTAGCTTATGTTACCCGGGCTATAGTAATGAATCGATTGACACCTTATTCATTAAAATCGGATGAATAGTTTAGGCGCTACGGAGAAACATACGTAAATACAAACATACATACATAGACTGCTAAAATCATAACCCTTCCTTTTCGGTTTGCCGTAGTCGGATAAAAATGTTTTTAAACCAATACAGAAAGATACTATTTGTCATTCTGAAGTTAGAACAGAATTTCGTTTTCAAAATTCTTTGGCGGTAGCGAAAATAAATTTTCTCCAAAAGCAAGTATATTTTTCCCCTTTTGCTAAAACTGTGGTATTGTTCCTATTCATTGTGCTGGTCCTGCAATCTCATTTCAAAAACTCATTCTAGCTTACATCTGAACGGAGCCGCGGGCACAGCTAGTATGTTCGTCCAGGGCGTTCCCTCTCGGCATTTCCACTTACGTCCGCGTTTCAAACCCCTCACATTGTTAGCATATTTCAAAGAGAATATTGCACTGTAAAATCCTGTAAAATCAGAACAGTTCTGGAAAATTCCAGTTAAATTAAATTCTAAAAATAACCGAGGAACTAAAAAGGAATCGAGAGAACTCCTTAAATATTGTAGGCAGGCCGATTTTGTTATTTTCATGAACATGGCAAGCATTTGTACTCAAAAAGTATTATTTAGTGAATTGGAACTTATGAAGAAGACCACAGATGGTCAATGGAATTTCTTAATGAGTATGTCATGGGTATAAAATATCTCCAATAGTTAAGAAACTGTGATGAAGCAAATACATATAAATAAATGGTACTAATGAAAATGGTACCATCGAACTGCTGATAATGTAGCTTGAAGATAGGCACTAGATCTCCGTAATAAAACAATGTATTTAGTCGTGTTTGGGCTTATTGGAATCGAAACGAGATGTACTATCGCATAAATAATGACCATGGTAATATGAGGTACTAAAACTAAAAATTAAAAATAATAAACTTTTTAACAAAAATAAACTGGACTTCTAAAGCAAAACACTACAAAGCGAAAAATAACGAATTCTTTAGTTTTTTTGCCAAAATCCCAGCATTGCCAGCCAACATCAAATGCCCAAAAAGTTTGCTAAATTTGCCAGCCTTTTGTGGGTCCTCTCAGTATTGACAGATGTTTATGAATTTTTTGATGCCTACTTTATAAGGTATGAGGACTTTCCCTTTTTTTTGGCTTGTTTGTAGGTGAATATTTTAGATACTCGTACCTTTATTATGTGATGTGATAAGATTTTACTTATTCAAATTAAATTATCATAATGTAAAATAATTTGGGGAAGGGCCCTTGCCTAGCAGTCGGACAGTATAGGATAACATAAAAAAGTAGAATAATAGACTTTCAAGTACGTTATACCGCAACCACAAGTCTTCCACCCACAAGTCTTTATTTCATTTGCTTTATTTCATTGACATGGTAAGTGATTACAAATTAACTTAATGTCTGTTTTATTTCTGTTACTTAATTAATATACACTGACATACATATAAAAATATAGAATAGAACAGTGAATTAAATAAATATATATTTTCTTTCATCGCTTTAAATGCGTCTAAAATAAGAGAATGTGAGATTTTATCAATTACAGTTTTCATAATTGGTTGCTGAATAATCCCTGGGTCAGCGTTAACTCTCGACAGTGAAACTTTTGAATAATATTGAGTTTATTACTTAGAGTGGGCAGCGACAAACTCGTAAACTTTTACTGACTTAAATTCGTTTAAAAAATCGTAAAATTGGGAAAATCCTCATTGGATGCCCTCCACACTGAGGGGGTGGAGGGGTCTGTCAGACCCGTACTGACTAAAACCATCTTGGTGTCCCGTCTCACACCTACGCCAAGGGTCGCCGGAACAAACGATACTTCCGCAAGCCCCAGCTATTGACTGCCCCAGCTAGATCTCGGGTTGGGCGGGATGTGAGGTGTTTGACTCCCCTCGCGACGTCTAAGAGGGGCGTGCGTGGAACACTACGCGCCGCCACCTCGGGTCCTGATGTTTGGAGGTGACGGACGTCCCCGAGTCCGTCTGGAAGAGGGCGTTGCTACTTACCCCAACTATCTACCAACTTTTGCAGGGTCATTATGCCGCGGTGAATCATAACACCGCTATTCAGAAAATGACGTCAAATGCACATCGCCATCTATCGAATATGGAGTTCAACTGCTGAGTTCAATTTTTGTGTATAAAAGTCATCTTCATTGGTTTCGTACATTTTACGTGATACGAGCACAACTTAACAGACAAATTTCCATAAACGGTGGAAATGGGTTCTGTTGGTTATCCTATAAGTCCTGGCCATTTTTTTGGAAATACTTTCGATGTACAAAAACTAAGATTCGGGTATCGAACTTACAACCTCATGCTGAGGTAGGATTGTATAGAGCAGGGATGGCAAACCAATGACACGCATGCCCGTGGAGGCACGCGACAATATAATTTAGGAACTGGGCTATCGTCTATAAGATATTTGGGAGATATATTGCATCTGCAGCAGCGGGAATCACGTATTCTTTTATGATTTAATCACTTAATTAATATAGAATCTTTGATGGCACGCCATTACCACAATGTATTATTTTTTTATGTCGCTATCTCCATTAAAGGTTCGCCATCTCTGGAAGGAGTGGTGGTGGCCCTGTGATAACGGCCCCGACATAACGGCCCCGACTTACATGTCGAAGGTATGACATCTACCAATGCACGCAATGCATCCGCAATGGGCTGGCGTGATGGGTTTAGGCCCTTTCCCTCTCTCAAAGAGAAAAGACCTGTGTTTCGGCAGTGGGCTACTTAAAAGGCTGATAATGATGCTGATCCCTGGTATAGGGTATAGCCGACTAACCTCAGAAATTAATAGGTAGGTAAACTAAGATGCTGTCTTGAAGTAGAATCCTCGTAGGCTATTGAAAGATTTGAAGAGCTCTTACTAACACCAACTGGGGAATGAAGACAATTTTATATCAATATTACGATCTTCAAGAACTTGTTCGGCAAATCGTCCTCAAAGTAAAGGAGTTGCCTTCGACACGTACGATCAGTCGGTTGCTTCCCGTTTCGGCACTTTCCCGATTTGCCACTATGTAACAATACCTAAACAAGAGTAATTTCTGCAGTTCTAAGTAAATTAGTTAAGTAAAGTTAGTTTAGAGTAATTTCGGCATTATGATTAAATGCCTTTGGTGGGTTTTTAATTTTATTTAATAAGTTTATGTATTGTTATTACGGGTATTTTGTTATTTTTTTTTTGTGCATTTATATGTATAAGTAGTATTAAGATTAGTTTAAGGTATTTATATTTTTGTGAGAGAGGGGGCGGGCTGTAAATCAGCGTTGACCAGCGTTGTGTCTATGCTGCACACTGATCAGCATTTGCTGAGCCGGCTCCTTTTACCACACTGAGTGTTCTCATATAGCCACATCTGTGTTTAACACTATTTAGTATTAAGATTGTACACATGCAGTGTTTGGTAATAAATGTTTTCTTTCTTTCTTTTTCTTTTTGCGAACGATCATTCGGTGAAACTTTCTTCGGGCAATCGATCCTTCGGGCATCGTTCTGCGGAATATCGATCATTCGGGCAATCGATCATGTAGACGATCGATCTTCGGGCGACGAATCAACAAAAAATTTTTTTTTTTTGCGAAAAATCATTCGGCGAGACGTGATTCAGTCAAGAACATCGGGCTATCATGACGTCCTCGATATTTTTTGGGATATTCTTTTTTATTTATTTTTTATCACCGATTTCATAACTAAAGTTTTTGTTTGGTATCTTTGGTATTTTACGGGTAAAAACATTGTCACCTTCAAGGCATCGCAAAGGTCACTTAGGCTGTATGTTTTGAGGCTCACACAACAGGAGGAGGAGGTGCTTAGTTAGTGCAAAGTGACAAATCGGGATGTATTTGTTTACTAACAAATCTTCTGTCTTCTGTAGATAGTGCAGAACGTTGTAAAAAGTGACGTAATGGAAAGCAACCGATCAGTCGTGTAACATGTCCACACGTATCGAGTGTCGTGCGACTGCTTTGACAACGATGCGCGCTTGCCACAGGTGAAGCACTGGCTTTTGAGTGGCTCGAGGTTATTTTATTTCAATCTTCGAAGGACAGGATGGATTTTGATTTATCTGCATGCGGTATGGATACCCCTACCTACCTATAGCTAACTACCAAGTTCTGCAGTGAAGTTTTGATATTTTCCATTTCATGATCACAGCTGAAAGACGTCCAAAGCTAGACATATGCCTGAATAATCGTTGCTACATCGAGCGATACTGTTTTTTATTTGTTACAACAAACCTAGTTATTATGATAACATTTCGATATCAGACAGACATTAGATAGACAGACATTTAGATAGACATTGTACTCGTGCATAAAATTTGAATTAATAAATAAATAAATATCTCACACGTCTGTAAAGTTCATTAGAATTCTTAATTAAAATCTTTTGTTGAAAATCGTTGAAAGAACCCCCATTATAAAAGAAAGCTTTGGGTTTTGATTAGGTATTCATTAAGATAAAAAGGTCCCTATGTCTCTTCTAAATAATCATAAACATATAAAGAATTTTAATAGCACAATAAAATCTGGAATGAATCCTATGTCCAAGCCTTTACTCTACCAATTCTCCTGTGAGTTACAACGCTGCTCACCGCACAAACGCGACTTGTGTCACTTTGTCATATCAGGCGCTTCCTGCGGGGGGGTTCCGGTGGTTTCTGAAATGGAGTGCCAATAATGGCCCCATTACGCCTCCTCCAGGCGAACATCAACCACTGCGCCGCAGCTCAGGATCTTTTGCTTCAGAGCATGGCGCAGTGGTCGATTAACATCGCCGTGGTCGCTGAGCCGTACTTTGTCCCGCCCAGGGAAGACTGGGTGGAGGACCTGAGCGGCTCAGTGACCCTAATTTCGTCGGCCGCCGCTGGCACCCCGTCCCTCGAGGGTGTCAAGAGGGGACAGGGTTGCGTGGCAGCACGGTTCGGGGAAATTGCCGTTGTGGGGGTATACTTCTCCCCGAACCGAACTCTCGCCGAGTTCCACAACTCCCTTGCGGAGTTGAAAATCGTCGTCGTTGGGTACCGATCCATCCCTGTGCTCGTCCTCGGGGACTTCAATGCCAAGAATGTGGCTTGGGGTTCCCGGTATACGGACACACGGGGCAGGATGGTTGAGGACTGGGCTCTGGAGACAGGCTTGGTCTCCCTCAACCGGGGTTCTGTCCCCACGTGTGTGCGGATGCAGGGCGAATCAGTGGTGGATATTTCGTTCGCCAGCCCCGCTCTGTCACCGCGTGTCATCGACTGGCGCGTCATGGAGGAGGTGGAGACCTATTCCGACCACCGGTATATCCGGTTTGACGTCTCCACCCAGATCCCATGCACGTCGGTCCGACAGACCCCGAATGGTCCGCGGTGGGCACTGAAACAGCTGGACCGGGAGCTCCTCCTGGAAGCCTCTATCGTGCAGGCCTGGGTGTCATCACCGGATAGGCCTGCTGACATCAACGACGAGGCGGAGTGGTTCCGGGAGGCCATGTCCGAGATATGTGACGTGGCAATGCCCCGGCTCCAGCCAGGACGCGCCCGGCGCCAGGTGTACTGGTGGTCGCCGGAGCTTACGGCTCTGCGCCAGGCGTGCGTTCGCCGGTACACCAGGCACCGCAGGCTCCGTAACCGACTTCCGGATACGGAAGCCATTGAGGTGGAGCTGTACGAGGGGTACAGAGTGGCGAGGACTGCCCTCCGAGAGGAGATCAAGCGGGCCAAGGGCTTGGCTCGCGAGGAGTCGCTGGGGACTCTGAACAGGGATCCGTGGGGGCGCCCCTACAAAATGGTGCGGGATAAGCTCCGCCCATGGGCGCCCCCGCTGACGCAGAGTCTCCGGCCGCAGCTCGTGGAGAGCGTGGTGAGCACTCTGTTCCCTTCGCAGGGGGAACATACTTCCCCGCCCATGGCTCCACCTCTTGCGGTGCCCGATGCGGACCACACCACCAACGACGACGACGATGCTCCGGAGGTGACCGAAGTAGAAATGAGAGTGGCGGTACGTAGGCTGAATGCCAAAAATACCGCCCCAGGACCCGATGGCTTACCTGGGAAAGCGTGGGTCCTGGCCTTGGAGGCTCTCGGGCCTCGACTAAGGGGGCTCCTTAGCGCATGCTTGGAGAGGGGCCAGTTCCCGCTTCGTTGGAAGACGGGGAAACTGGTCCTCATTAAGAAGCCAGGGCGCCCTGCGGACTCTCCCTCCGCTTATCGGCCCATCGTGCTGCTCGATGAGGTGGGCAAACTCTTGGAAAGAGTCGTTGCAGACCGTCTCGTCGGGCAGCTGGTGCGGGTGGGGCCAGATCTGGCAGAGAGCCAGTTTGGTTTCCGCAGGGGGCGCGCTACGGTGGACGCCATCATGCGCGTGCGAGCCCTCACGACGGGGGATGCAGTGGCCCGGGGTGGGGTCGTCTTGGCGGTGTCTCTTGACATCGCCAATGCCTTCAACACCTTGCCATGGAGCTGCATCAGGGAGGCACTCCGGTATCACCGGATGCCGCCCTACCTCTGTCGCGTAGTCGAGGCCTATATGACGGACAGGGCCGTCATCTACCCCGGTCACCAGGGAGAGTGGAACCGGCGAGAGATGTCGTGCGGTGTCCCACAGGGATCGGTCTTGGGGCCACATCTGTGGGACATCGGGTACGACTGGGTGCTGCGCGCCGATCTCCCTAGTGGCGTCAGCGTGGTTTGCTACGCTGACGACACGCTAGTCCTGGCGCAGGGGAGTTCGCACCAGGCGGCGGCTGAAAATGCGACACGCGGGGTTGCGACAATCGTCGAGAGGATCCAGCAATTGGGACTCGAGGTGGCCCTGCACAAGTCCGAGGCCATGTGTTTTCATGGTCCTCGGAACGCGCCACCGCCGGGATCCCAAATAACGGTAGGAGGGGTTCACATCGGCGTCGGGTCGACGATGAAGTACCTGGGACTCGTCCTCGACAGCCGGTGGAATTTCGTGGAGCATTTTCGACGTTTGGCTCCCAGACTGGAGCGGGCCGGGGCTGCACTTAAGCGGCTCCTGCCCAATCTAGGGGGTCCAAACGCCTCCTGCCGGAGGCTCTACGCGGGGGTCGTGCGGTCCATGGCCCTTTACGGGGCACCAGTATGGGCTCGTACCCTGAGGCGGCGACCAGCCCGCCGGTTGAACGCGTCCCAAAGGGTTATGGCCATCCGGCTGGTCCGGGGATACCGCACGGTCTCCGGTGAGGCGGCGAGCCTCCTTGCTGGATTGCCGCCATGGGATCTGGAGGCCAAAGTCCTCGCGCAAATATGGGAATGGCGCGAGGAGGTGAAATGCCGGGGCGAAACTCCGCTGCCGCGACAAATCACGGCTCGGCGGACAGAGCTCCGGCATGATCTCATGGCGACATGGAGAGGGCGACTGTCGCAACCCAGCGCTGGGCACGCCACAATTGTGGCGATAAGGCCCCTCTTTGAGGAGTGGCTTGAGAGGCGTCACGGCGTCCTCACCTTCCGCCTGACGCAGGTCCTCACCGGACATGGCTGCTTCGGGAGGTTCCTGTTCAAGATAAGGCGGGAGGAAACGCCCGGGTGTCACCATTGTGAGGATCGCCCGGAGGACACGGTAGAACATACGGTGGAGGCCTGCCCCACTTGGGCGGAGCAACGCCGTGTCCTCGTGGAGGCGATCGGCGGTGGCGACCTCTCGCGTCCGGCCCTGGTTCAGGCTATGGTACGGAGCGAGAGGGCATGGGAAGCTGTCACCTCCTTCTGCGAAGCAGTAATGCTCGCGAAGGAGGAGGCAGAACGCGTGAGGGAGACGCAACGGAGACGCCCTCACGCCCCTAGCCACCGCAGGAGACGCCCTGGGCGTCGGGAGTCGCAAGCCGATTCCCGGCCACCGTAGGCGCGGGTTTGCGGACGGCCAGTAATGGGTAGCTCGCCGTCCGATAAGGACCAGGCCCGAGTCGACGGCGCGTAGTGTTCCACGCGCGCCTCAAAGAGATGTCAGCAATAAATGACGGGGTCCGCTAGGGCCGATGCCTGTCTGGGTCGCGGATAAATTTGAAAGAGAGTTACCGCGGCCCTGGCTCAAGCAACTGAAGGAACACGGGTGGGTTTTAGTCAGTAAAAGTCTGACACGCCCTCCCGCTTCACCCAAAGCGGGAGAAGTCATTGGATGATTTCCCACCCAAAAAAAAAAAAAAAAAAGGCGCTTCCTGCGGAATCGTGCGGCGTCGTCTGCGAAGTCTCCACTTACGTAGAGCAGACTGTACGTGATGTCAATTGTAAAGGAATGTTTAAACGAAGCCAGTGATGGCCACCACTTGGACGGGCAGTCACTGCTTTCTCACAACTATTTTATTACTGTAAGGCTCGTTTGACCACTATCTCACCAGATAGTAACCGATGATATGGTCGACAATAATGCACGCTTGCCTAGAAGTAACCTATTCACTCTTAACTTACCGAGTCCCAGGTAAGGTGACACCTGTAATACAGGTTCTCATTACCTACTACGGGCACCAGAGTTTCATGAACATTTGTTTCGTGTAATTTATTTTTATATCAAATAAATTATTATAATGCGAAATAAATTATTATTATTACCTAAGTTTCCACTCTACTTAACTCAGTTAGAATGTGTATCATTTCGACATGATTCAGTAAGACGTGGAATGGATCTTAGTTAGTTACTGATAAACCCTCCATTAAAATCAATTAATAACAAGCTATAACTGCCAATTTTATTGGCAGAGTTTGTATTTAGATTGAGTCGTTTGGAATTATAGGTGTTAGCAGAAATTCGCCCGGAGTAAAAAAATCTTGCCTTGTCTGCGCTGGTATGATTAGAACACCCCAATTTTTCTAGATAATAGAATAGAAAAAAGAATAGAAAACATTTAATGATCTCATGCTAGCATGTCTGACTTTTTGCAAAAAGAAAACGGGAAAGTTTGTAGGCTTAGCGCCAGTGCACTGGCTTCATGTGAACCTTCCTTAAAAATAATACCATGCTACGGAATAGTGGCCTTTTGTGTCTTGACACAATAGTTCAATCGTATGTACCTATTTGATCACGGGGTCTCTTCTACGGGCTGATGGTGATCACCGGGGTGGTTTTAGTGAGGTAAAAATCCCACACTCCCTGGTATTTTCCCCAAAAGTCCAGGCGCCTTTTGTAGGGTCAAACCCGAAGAAAGAATAAATAAAAAAACTTTTTGCAAAAAAATACTACCGACTTCCAAATACAAAACTACAAAGTAAAAAATAACTTAATTTTTTGAAGTCGGTGTCTTTCGTAGGTACCATTTTTTTGCGTTATGGACACCGACTTCAAAAAATTAAGTTATTTTTTACTTTGTAGTTTTGTATTTGGAAGTCGGTAGTATTTTTTTGCAAAAAGTTTTTTTATTTTTCACTTTTTAGTTGTACGTACCTAATAGGCAAGTTAGTAAGGGAACTATTTCACCAGAATAGATTTCATGAAACTTGAACACAACCGGTAAAATGAGAGGTCTGCTTACCCCTTAAGAGCGAACTGGCGTGATATTATGTTATGAAATGTTATAAACAACAAACAGACATTCGATTGCAGCAATCCCGAGAGATTTGCCGTTATTTATTGAAGAGTTCTGTTGTATATCTCCGAAGTTCTTCATCAGATCTTCACCAAATTAAAATGGGACCATTGCGGAACATACTTTTTCAAACAAAAAAAGAATTTTCAAAATCGGTCCACAATTGACGGAGTAATCGGTGAACATACACAAAAAAAAAAAAAAAACAAACTTGAAGTCGAACATAGAACCTCCTCCTTTTTGGGAAGTCGGTTAAAAATGTACCTATTTGAATACCAAGTGCATTAGCAGCCCGCTCAGTGTTCCCGCATTTTCGAGATGGGGGAGGGCCTTAGTAGCCGTAGCTTGGTCACCCACGGTGAAGCGAAAAGGAACCCGAGGAGGGGCCGCTCATCAGGGCTTTTGCCGATTAAGCCGACGCTGGCTGCAGGTGAGACCCCTACCCCTGCGACCGAAAAGTGGTAGTTAGTGGGTCCACTGACCTGACCCGTCACAGGGGGACCAAGGGTCCATACATGGGGTCGTCTGGCGCCCATGTGCTGGTTTGTTCCCTGGGGTGGTCACGGCTTGCAAAGTGTTCTGATGCGCCGGTGATACCCCAGATGAGGGTCCGGCGATGCACAGCTGCGGTGCGTGCTAACGCGTGCCCGTGTTCTCGCCATAAGCGGCACTGGAGGAAACCGTGGCGTTTTTCAAACTGTCTAGTTATTGCCTGTCTATGTTGGGTTTGGCATGCATTATGACCTGCCAGTCCTGCAGTCCAGCCTGAAAATGCAGCTGCAAATCAAGCCATTAACTGGCTAACACGATACACCTTGCCAAGGCTGTTGTTAGATTTTCTGGTTTCTGACTGCTGCATGTAACGACGGCCAAAGATGTAAAAATGACAGCCAGGACCAAAGACTTAACGTGGTTTCTGAAACAAGGCGAAGTTTCAGTATGTAATGGGTGGTCACCCATCCACAAACTGACCTCAGTAAGCATTTTTACCTACAAGCAGCTTTAGTGCCGTAGAATGGTTATTTTCTAAAGCATACGCCAAAGTAAAGGCTAGGTTAAAAGGATTCGAAAAAAAAATGTTATTGATTCATGTAAATTAAACACATCAACACGGTCTACGGATATTTTTAAAAAAGCGAATTACTATCATTGTGTTAATTATTTATATTACATGTATATATTTAAAAGATATGTTATTTAATATTCTACCATTTTTTAATAATGATTAAGGTACTTCGATTAAAATTTCAGGATTTTATGGAAAAAAATTAAGCATAGACGGAAACCGTATATGAATTAACTTTTAATTTATGAGTAAAAACAGAAAAAAATTGAAAAATCATTTAATTTGTGTTTATAAACTTGAAGTTAGTAGTCTGAGAAAGTGCCTATGATGTTTATAACACATCGGCAACGATTCGGCATGCTCAGAACAAGGTTGTCAATGTCTTGCTGCGGAATATTGTCCCATGTCCTTCTGAGGTGCGCAAAAAGTTGATCTTCTGTAGCCAGATTTTCAGGAACTTCCTTCAGAGCTCTTCTTTGCAGCATATCCCACGCATGCTCAATGGGATTTAGATCTGGCGATTGAGCAGGCCAGTCTAAGGCCCTAACATTGTGTGTATGTAACCAAGCTGCTACCGTTCTCGCCGTGTGTGCCCAGGCATTGTCGTGCATGAGCAGGAAATCTTGCCCCATTTGTGTTCTGTTGGGCAAGATTACGGGCCCCAGCACCTGTTGGACGTATCGTTCTGCCGTCATATTGCCCCGCACCCAAACGAGATCCGTCCGTCCTCCAAGACGAATTCCTGCCCAAACCATAATTGTTCCTCCTTGTTATGGGTGAACTTCCTGAGGGTTCTGAAGACGGCTCCATCGTCCAGGAACTCGCCAAACACGCGTCCTTCGTGGATCTGGATGGAAGCCACTGACCTCTATTATACAAGTACGCTGGACTAAACATACTATATGAAATGACAGTTGATTTTTGTGCTGATTCAAAGCGCCCCGCTCGAGCGTATCAGGAACTAAAATTGACACATTTAAAATAAAAAAAAATCAAAATCAAAATCAATTTTTTTATTTCACATAGGCCTACATGGGCACTTATAAAACGTCGACAAAATGAGCACGGTTCGGGTTGGTCGTTTCCTATGGAGATGAACCGGCAAGAAACTCCATGGTTACTCTTTTAAAAATGGTTTGGTTTTACAATATTTACATGTTACAGCATTAGTACTTAGATATGGGGGGACAACGTAGGCCCGAATTATGACAATAAGTCGTAAGAAACTAAAAAAAAGAAAAAGATTATATAAAAAAGTTAACAAATGTTAACTAGCATCTAGAAGGCCTACAATGTTCACACATTCACAAAACAATCGGTAAAAGAATCTATACAAAGGTAAAAAATAATAAAAATAAGTATAACAAGACTAAATTTAACATGTTCCACAAATTTTGTTATCAGTGCTGTAACTATTCTTAGCAAAGGGCTTTAAAGATGATTGAAAACCATTTTAAAAAGTCTAATTAAAAGAAGGAAAGAAAAAATGAGATTGAGAATAGTTAGAGACATCCACATATTTGTGCCGTTTACAAGTTACCAGGGAAGCTGCATGCGCAGAAGGAGCTAAGGCCAAATGTTTTTATCTTCAACGTAGTCCTTGATTTTATAATATGCTTTTTTAACAAGGATACGTTTGATGTAGTTTTTGAACCTTCCATCGGTCAGTTCTATAACTGACTTTGGCAACTTGTTATAAAAGCGTATACTGTTTATAAGAAAAGACTTGCTAGTTTTCGTTAATCTGAATTTGGGTATTACAATTTCGTGCTTACTGCGTGTATTTAAATTATGGAAGTTGCTTCTAGTTTTGAAAAGCCCCCGATTTTTACGGACATACAAAATACAAAATACATTTTAGAGATAGGATACTACCGATATTTCTAAAAATTAGGTAATACTAATATATTTGACTGGAAATATTATAATATTGTAACTAATATATCAGTATTAGTGATATTTTTAAATTACACTAATATCAAAATAGTAGACTTGGCAAGGCGTATCACTCATCTACTGTATTGACTTCTCGTAGTATGTTGGAACTAAATTTCTCATATTGGTATTGGTGATGAATATTATATGAATGCCTAATAATCAGTTATAATATGTTCAATAGCAATGTACTAAATTCTGGAATCATCATCATGATCATCCACGGCCCGACTTCGCCCACTGCTGAGCACAGGCCTCTCTCTTGTACCAATCACTACGTTCCTGAATCTGGAATTAATTCTGGAACAATATCATGATAATTATAATTTTTTTAACAAATGTTTTGAAGTCAAACAATTCATCTGCATCTGAAACAGAGCTGAAAACTGATTTCAGCGGGGGTAGGGTCATCTCGATAACTTATTTTCATTACTTTATTAAATATATATATTTATTAATGTATCATATAATATATGTATATATGTGCATGTTAAGCAATTAAAAATATATTTTGTTGTTAAATTCGTGTTTGGGCAATAATGGCAGGTGCATTGTTTAAATCGTGGTAACCCACGATTTAAACAATGCACCTGCCATGTTATCTCTTCACCACCCTTGGTTGACTGGTAGAGAATGCCTAAGGCATTAAGTCCGCCATTGTACCTTTGTGCATGAAGTTTAAATAAATAAATATAAGTCTTCACCTTGCTGGAATGCGATGTCACTCTTATTTGCACCTTAACACTACAGAGACAAGATCTCAGCGATGAGAGCGAGAAATACGTCCGTTGTAAATGATTATCCATCTCATTTATTATTATTATTATATAAATGATGTTCCCTTCACGAATCCGATGGGCAAACAATTAGTGTACTTGAGCGAGGAGATACTTGCTCAAATGTGATAGTTTTTAGGATAAGTTGTTAGCCTAACCCCATATTTAAATCTCACTGATCTGACAGTAATGCGCTATAACTTTACTAGCACGCTATCCACTAGTTTATAGCTTGCAATCTGACTGAAAATATTTTTTAGTAACCTTTACAGCAATTATTCTATTACTTAAAAATTAATCATAATAAAAATAACTGGTTTTTTTTTTCTCTTACGTATTAAATTATTTTCACGATCGATAAAACCCATAAAAGTATTTTACCGAAAGCTGTGTCCCATCTCTAATATTAGTTCCATGCGACTCTCACGTTAATTCACGTTGCTATCAGCGCCAAAATGGCGATAATCAAATGTCTTCATTATGTCATCGATAATATGAAGTCCAGTGTACAATGTATGATAGAGGTCAGTGATGGAAGCCGAACCTGGATTCATCCGTGAACAGCACATTGGACCATTGCTCACGGCCCCAGTCCACGTGGTTCCAAACCCATTCTAATCGTCGTCCACGATTGCCTCTCCGTAAAGGTGGGACCCGGAGTGGTCTACGAGAGCGTAGATTGCTTTCATGCAGTCGTCTTCTTACAGTTTGGTCACTCACAAGCACTTGGTGTTCCACTCGCAGCCTTTAGACCAATTGAGTCGCTGTTGCATTTGGTTGAGCTCGCGCAGTAATTTACAAAAATCGGTCTTGTCTGGGGGTAGTGATGCGACTTGGCCCCCGGTGCCTCTCCGCTACTTCACCTGTGGCACGATAGCGTGTCCACAATCTTAAAATTACATTTTGGTGGGTCCCTATGGCCTCAGCAACATTACGCTGAACAGACCCAGCTTCCAGCATTCCCACAGCTCGTAACATCTCCGCCCTCGTCAAATGTTGGCGTTGCATGGCTACAATACCTCAATTTTAACTTTATCTTTCGTTTAAAAATGAAAAAAAACTGTAACTAAACGTAATTCGTATTGTTTTCTAAATTTCGCACAAATGAAAATTCCCTCTCCTACATATCAAGACATTTTTATGCCACCGAAACAAAAGAATTTTCAAAAATTTGAATTTGGAATTAGTCTAAGATAATAAGGGGAGGGTCATGCGTTTCACAAACTCGTGCTTTGTATCCAGCAACATGCCTTGCTTCGCTCGTTCATTGGCTTGCTTGCTTGGTTTGGCTTTGTAGACGCAGGCCTACCTTGCCTTACTCCTTCTGAGGTGGCAAGGTGGCGTGGTCTTGAGGGAGAGCGCTACGGTCGTGTAGATCCTCAAGGCAAGTGTGGTGATGAACCTTCTCGTGGTTGCCGCCCCGTTATTGGTCTAATTCCATATGAAATAGACGCAACAGAAATCACCAGGCGACTTATCACAGGGGTGGCGAGGTCATGCCCCTGGGTGTCCACCATCGAACAAGATCAGATGATGGATAGCAATGACCTCCTGCGTGTTTTTGCCGTGCGCGGGGACCCGTACGGGGGGATGAAGGGATCCTGGTGGTTGAGTGGAGCAGGCTGCACACAACACACCACTTTGGCCCGGATTTCCTCTCAAACGGGAGGTCGTGGGGTAGCTACCCACGATCAATCGGCTGAGGCATCCCATAAGCGGGATGTCAAGCGAGGATCGGTTTAGTGGGGGGGGGCAGCCGGCGTGGCGTGGGGTTTCGGGATGAGTTGCGGCATAGTCTCGTGCCGTATACAGTCCCGTGATCTTCCGTCGCGTGCAGGTTCGTCTACTTTTCACTAAGCTGGTCCTATACCGAAGGAGTAGCTCTGGCGTCGCTTGTTGAACGAGCGGCGTCCCCGACTGAGGGCTCCGTGGCGGGTGGAGAGCTCCAACGGTGAATTATTTGATACCATACTCATGGATAAAGAGACCAAAAAACAAAACAAAAAACAAAAAAACAAAGCTGCGTCCCGCTCGTCGGATGCGCTTACACAAAACACACCAAGGGCTGCGTCTTCAGATGCGCCTTTTACGACTAACCCAAGGGTTGCGTCTCAGGATGCGTCTAAGCAACAACCGCCTAAGACTGCGTCCTCAGATGCACCCAACACACATAAACGCTCGGCTGCGTCCAAGGATGCGATGAGGAAGGCAACCGCAAGGGATGCACCACAACAGGCTGCGTCCCAAACGATCCCAACCTCATCTGCGTCTATGGATGCGCCCCCTAACACTACCCTGACCGAAAAGCCAAGGACAGTTCTCGCTCACGGCGACTCGAAGAGCACTGCAAAAGTTGATGCGCCCAAAACACGGGTTGCGTTAGCGGCTGCGGTCTCCGAGAGGGACCCGACGAAGCTGGCCGAAGGCCATATGGCAGGCTCATCTAACGCCAATAAATGGCAAACAGCAACAAGCAAAAAGACGCCCCCCAGGGTGATGTCTGCTACGGCTGACACACCAATAGGCGAGGCTGCCACCGGCGCTAAGCGCAAACGCAGCACGAGGCCTAGAGGGCGCAAAAAACAGCAAAAAAACACCGAACCACCGGCTAGGGCGCAGAAGCGTTCGCGTCCCGAGGATTCCGTCACACCAACTGGGGTAAGCAAGAAGAGCAAACCCGCTCGCTCCCATATGGTTGATGGAACCCTGGTGAGCTACGCCGAAGCGGCCGCGTCGTTCAGGAACAACGAGCTGTGTGTCGCCGTCATGACCGAGCCCTTCTTGGACATGACGCAGGAGCAAGCGGAGGGGATCCGACAAACTATTGAGGACCAGCTCCGGGCTCTGCTGAAGGCAGTTCCTGAACCAGCCACCCCAACCCAAAATACCGCGATCCACTTTAGAGGTCGGGCCCACTACGCCGAAGGCGTCCTCAAAACATGGTGCGAGGACGACTTCACACTGGCCTGGCTCAAGGGGGTCATAAATAACACACCGTCCCCATTACCGGAGACCAGACTCACCGTTCGGCCCCAGGCCGACATACCCAAGAAGGCATTGTGCATGCTGTATGTCCCCGAGAACAGCGAGGACACATCAGACCTTCTCGGGATGTTGGCGAGGCAGAACCCCAATCTAAAAATTAACACCTGGACTCTAACACACGCAAGGGTCAGTCAGGAGCCACCGTGCACCTGTCTCTACTTTCGTGTGCCGGAGTCCATGGTTAAAACCATTAAAGACCAGCAGAGGCGAGTATACTACCTTATGGGTAGTATATACATCCGGTTCCTGAAGGAAGGTGGAACCAAGGAGGATGCCGCTGCGCCTTCAACCTCAACGGCCTCGACTGCGCCTGGAGTGGAGCTTGATCCGCCGCTGCCTGGGCGTTCCCCGTCGCCTCCCGCGACGGGGACCGCTGGGGAGGCGGTGGAGCTGGCGACTTCCATGGCAGCGCTTGAGGTCGATTCAACTGAGGGATCAACACAGGATCCACCCTCGCCCGGACTAACTTCGGACGAGGACTGCTTTCCGCCGGAGGGGAGAAGTAGGGACGAGGACAGCGATCCCTGCTCCTCTCCTTTGCGGGAGGACTAAGATCCTGCAGACCAACCTCCAGCACAGTCAAACTGCGTCGGCTACTTTACGCAGAGTGCTGGAGAACCAACAAGAGAAGACCATCGCCCTCATCCAAGAGCCGTGGATTAGAAGTGGCAAAATATGCGGTCTTGCTAACATCGGAGGTAAGTTGCTGCTAGACACCTCCGTAAGTAATCCGCGTACCTGCATATTGGTCCCAAAACATGTACCTAACCTTTTAATTAACGAATTCTGTTCAAGGGACCTGACAGCAACCAGGCTTTTCAGAACCGAACAAGAACGCCCAGACATTGTACTAGCCTCGGCATACCTGCCAGGCGACGCGGACGTGCCTCTACCAGAGCTCGCCTTGCTGGTGGAGTACTGTGAAAGGGAGAAACTAGAACTAATCATCGGCACAGATTCCAACGCGCATCACACGCTCTGGGGTAATGTCAAAACCAACAACCGAGGTGAGGAAATGCTTGACTTTATTCTTAGCAATAACCTTGTACTACTTAACAAGGGTTCCGAACCCACCTTCATAAACGCAAGATCGCAAACAATAATAGACCTAACTTTAGCAACTTTAGGTGTATCCAACTCCATTCAGGACTGGCATGTGTCCAATGAGATATCATGCTCAGACCATAGATGGATTCGTTTTACAATTAACTTCAACTTAACCACACCACAGCCAAGAAGAGTTCCTCGCAACACAGACCAATCGAAGTTCGTCAGACTTATAGGTACTGAACTGGGTAGGTTACCCTCTCTTCCGGCTGAAATAACGATAAACAATTTAGACGAACACGTAAACAAAATCACTTCCATCCTATTATCGAGCTATGAACAGTCGTGTCCCCTCACCTTACCCAGGAGAGGGATCAGGCAGTCCTGGTGGAGTCCTGAACTGGAGAGACACCGACACAAACTGAGAAGGCTATTCAATAGAGCTAAGAACACACGGTCGCCAGTAGACTGGGACCGTTACATAACAAACCGCAAAACATATAAAAAACTAATTCGCCTCCGAGGTAAAACAAGTTGGAGGCGTTTTTGTACTAACATTGAAAACAACAACCAGGCAAATAGGGTCAAAACTTGTCTTGCTCAAGAGGCAGACCTGTCTATAGGATGCCTAAGAAAACCAGATAACACTTACACAACAAACGACGCAGAAACTAGCGAACTACTCCTAACTACCCACTTCCCGGGCTGCCAGATTGCCACCCAGCAAAGCTGGGAACCGTACAGGGAAAGGGCTACGAGCAGCTTAGACTGGGAGGTGGCGTTAGAAGTTATCGACAAAGATAAATTAACATGGGCAATCAACACCTTCCTGCCTTTCAAAGCAGCGGGGATGGACGGTATCTTTCCAGCTCTGCTCAGATGGAGCGGTGCTCTGCTAGCTGATTACCTTGTTAAGGTCTTTCGGGCTTGTCTGGCTCACCGATATATCCCCTTGAAATGGCGCGAAGTAAAAATAATATTTATTCCGAAACCAGGTAGGGGCGACTACACCCAGCCCAAATCTTTTAGACCCATAAGCCTCTCCTCTTTCTTTCTAAAGACACTGGAGAGGCTGGGGGACAGGAAGATAAGAAACCAGATTTCGATTCAAAAACCTCTGCACCCGTACCAACATGCCTACTGTTCAGGCAAATCAACTGAATCAGCGCTCCACAGCGTAGTCTCACGCGTAGGCAATGCTCTCAAAAACAAAAATCCAACCCTAGGTGCCTTCATTGATATCGAAGGTGCATTCGACAAAACTAACTTCACCAGCATCGGTCAGGCACTCAACACGCACGGTGTTGCGCCGACGCTCGTAGAATGGATTAACAACATGCTAAAAAACCGTGCTATTCAATTTACTGTGAACACTACCACACGAGGAATCGTGAGCAGGGGCTGCCCACAAGGTGGGGTGCTGTCACCACTTCTGTGGAATTTAGTCGTAAATGAGCTCATTGCAGAGCTCAACGCCAGCAGTCTTTACTCGGTAGGATACGCAGATGACATAGCAATTCTAATCTCGGGGCAATTTGAGGGCATCTTATGTGATCTCATGAGAAAGGCCTTCAAAATAATCGAGAGCTGGTGCACAAAACACGAACTGTCGGTTAACCCCGTAAAGACGGAACTAATAATGTTCACTAACAAACGAAATCTTGGACCGCATAGGCTTCCAAAACTTTTCAACACAGAATTAACACTTAAAGAGGAGGTCAAGTACTTGGGGGTAATTCTTGATAGCAAATTGCTCTGGAACAAGCATCTTGACTACAAACTCAACAAATGCACAATCGCACTCTATCAGTGTAAAAAAATGTTAGGAAAAACATGGGGGCTGTCTCCAAGGATTACTCTCTGGCTATACACAGCGGTAATCAGGCCAATGTTGGCTTATGGTGCTCTGGTTTGGTGGACTAGGACAGAACTCTCGACCACCATCACCCGACTCCAACGGTTCCAGCGACAGGCCTGCTCAGCTATCACCGGCTGCATGAGAACCACCCCAACAGCAGCCATGGAGATAGCCCTACATATAACTCCCCTGGACCTGTACATACAGCAAGAAGCGGCGCTAGCTGCTATCAGGCTAATGCATCTAGGCATATGGGGTAAAAACCACACAAGCCCACACGCTAAAATCCTGGACCGGGCGATTGAGTATCAACCTCTCATCGCCGCTCCGTGTGATAGAATACAAAAACAACCTATGTTCAACAAAAACTATAACATACAAACAATAGAGGAAGAAAGGGATCAGTCAGGAGCGAATGAAGTGCGAATCTACACAGATGGCTCAAAAACTAATAGCGGCTCAGGTGCTGGCGTTCACTCCCTTGACCTCAACATTAACTTTCACATACCGTTAGGCACACATAGTTCAATTTTCCAATGTGAATGTGTCGCCTTAACACAAGCCGCAAAAACCGTAAAGCGTTTAGGTATCCAGAACTACGGAATCAGATTCCTATCTGATAGTCTGGCTGTGCTCAAAGCTTTAGAAAACAAACTAACCAACAATAAACTAATCTTTGAATGCCACCTCGCCCTGGAGAGTATATCAAAATCCAATCGAATCACCCTCCAGTGGATCAAGGGGCACAGTGGATCCCTAGGCAATGATGCCGCAGATGAACTTGCGAAAAGGGGCTCCGAGATGTTGGTGCTAGGCCCGTACCCACTTATCCCCTTGCCTTTCTCGCAATTTCGTGCGTGGATTCGTCAAAGATCAACAGAATTGCACAATAACAGATGGTCACGGGCTACAGACTGTAGACAGTCAAAAATGGCTGTACCGATAGTAAACCCGCGTCTCACCAAGAAACTCCTCAGCCTGAGTAGAAATAACCTCAAAATAATTATAGGGACACTAACGGGCCACACCCTTCTTAACAAACATTTATTCAACATAGGCGCCACGGACAGCCCACTTTGCAGGGGCTGTTTTAACGCCGAAGAATCAGCCGCCCACGTAATCCTGGAATGCGAGGCCGTGGCTTCTCAACGCGAAGAAACCCTCGGAACAGTGAGGTCGCTCCGTGAAGCCTGTGAAGCTCCCAGGAAGCTTCTGTGCTTTTGGGCGGAGTTGGGCTGGCTATGTTAGCCAGTACCCCCACGCACAACGGACCAAATGGGAGTCTAAGTGCGGAAAAGGGAGTCCCTACTACTACTACTACTACTACTAGTCTAAGATAAATAACAAACAAATCGGTGTATAAAAGATTCCAATGCGGCCAGTACTTTTCGAGTTATTTAATTGAGTATGAAATATCCCTAGACCGTGTTGATGTGTATATTTGTGAATAAGAATTTTTGTCGTGTAACTAATAATTTAAAAATAATTAACAATACGATACTTATTAGCTGGATGTTAAACATATTTTTACACATATAAATTAATGGCTAGAATTTCTTCATAACTGACATAGCATATGTAAATCAAAGAATATATTGCAAACAAAACTGTCCATAAGTAGCTTCAATATTGATATTATTGCTCTGAGCGGCCGCACGGCAATACTGCGGTAACATTGGGAAATATAATACGCCTTAAGTATCTTTCTACAACAATGAAAACATGTAAATTAAAATTAAGTGGAAATGCCTCGCTTACATGTAATATGAAACTAAATTGCCAATTTCGGTACCCTAATGAAAATAATATAACACCTTTGAAATGTAGATTCTTTTTTTTTGTGTTACGCTTCAAAGACTAGTTTGAAACGTACACCGAAATGGTTTCATCATCTTTTTTAAGCGGAAAATTGAAGGGAGCAGCTATTATGTAGATTTTGTTTATTGTAGGAGCCGTAAACGGTGAATAAGGATGGTGCGTGTAATATAAGAAAGGTAAGAGTGTTCTTGAATTGTCAAGCGAGAACCAACGAATTAGCGTGCTTTCCAAGGCACAGGGGTGTTGTATCTTCAAGTTCCAAACTCCGGGTTACCACTGAGAAATAATAATTCCTAATGGAGAAACCCGAAAACTATCTGTCTGTTCTAGGGATCGAATTCAAGACCCACGCCCTATAGTAGCACTTGCGGATCATGAGACCAATCTTCATCATAATCATCATCGCCTTTTACCGTTCCCACGACTGGGACACAGGCTTCCTCTCTGTGAGGAACGGAATGGGCCATAATTCACCACGCCGGTCCAATGTGTGTTGGTGGATTTCACATATCTTCGAATTTTTGGTTCCAGGACATGTTTCCTCGCGATGTTTTCCTTCACCGTTTTTGTTGTGGTGTTTTAGCACAACTTAATTATTTCCAGCAGTAGACTGCGACAGACTGAGTCTAAGTTGAACCTGATGAGAATGAGACACAATAAACCGATATCCCGACTTAGTATGGACATAAACGAAAACATCGGCTAAGTGCATGTCGGACATCGCACATTTAGGGTTCCGTACCAGACCGCAAAATTAAGTTGGTTGGAATAGGAAAAATGAGGGAATTTCAAATATTGGAATTTGGTAGTAAAATATATGTTATACTTATAATAAACATTATCACCAAAAGGTCAAAGGCAAATTATAAAATAATTCGGAACAATTTTTCTTTAATTCAGACTTTGGTGGCTTCTTATTTCTTTGTTTTCCAATTTCTTTTAAAACAAAAAACACAGTATTTATGTAATCAACGAGCTTTATACAACGATATTTTTTGACAATTTGTATGGCTTTGGATCAACAAGGTTATTTATAATGTGAAATTTTGAAGACTAGCTCCAACTGGTTGGCTGTAAAACCCGTGTGACAGCGGACGGATAGACAGACGGACACGTGAGTGACAGCAATAGAGCTCCGTTTAGACCCTTCAGGTGCGGAACCCTAAAAAATAATATTATGATGATATTTTGATATACCGCGTGACCTTATATAGCGTACCTAATTTAAAATGTTCTGAACAAAATTAGTTCATCTAACTTAAAATTCAGGTCACAGTTCCAAAACCTAGCTTGTCGCAAAAGCGAGTTATTCTCATCTAAAATTTACAAGAGCGACGGTAGTTCAAAATTCCATCTAGCAGCTAATATAGCCTTGTGTAAAGCCCTTACTATTTTAATTTCCTATAAATACGGAGGAGTGGTTACTGCGCTGAATTACCAGCTAGCTGTAGGTCATGGGTTCGAACCCAAGCAGACGCTTTACTTTGTGTAATTTATTTCATCTCTCTAAACAGAGGCAAGCATCGTGAGCGAACTAGCATGTTCTAAAAGTATAAATTCGAAACATGTGACATCTACCAATCCGCACTAGATCCGCATGGTGGATTAATGCCCACTCGTTCCCACTTATCGAGAAGAGTCCGTGTCCCAGTAGGAATCAATTAATTGCTTCTTTTGATAGGGCAAAAGATTCCGTACCTTAGGTAAATACAAAAATTATATTTTGCCTTACCATGTTACCATAAAGGTCATAAAAAGTAAATACGGATCCATTAACAGCTATAGTACTTATTGCTACCAGCGATAAGATTCATTGATTAAGCAATATTCTTAAAGAGCTATGTTTTCCGGTGTACAATCAAGTATATACATGGTAACCTGGGATAAACTGGGATCTTAAAGTACTTAGGATTATTTATCACTTACAGGGACTGTTTTATTACACAGTTTCCTAGCTACCAGGTTTAATAAAATAGCGTTGCCTCATTTACAGGGGTTCTTGTTCTTGTCTCTCAAGCCAAGCAGTCTTTCCATAGACATAACACCGTTTTGTTCAGGCCCAAATACTCCATAAATAACCAAGTTATAAGGCTCTAAAATACCTTTACTTTCCTTCAACACCTCTAATAACATTTCAAAACTCATAACATTTAAGAAAACACCTTCACTCCTTAATTAAAATTGAACGCGAACATTTCACCGAAGTTTGGAAGTCTTATAGCTGTCTGTATGGAGTTAGGAACGACTTGGGAAATGAATGATGGCGATGATACAAGCCAGTTATAGGAGTCATGAATATGAAGAAGAGGAATGTGAGAAGTTCTCTAATTAGCATAAAAAAAAGTTGCTGTCTGCCTCTATCTGGTTCTCTGCATATTTCCTAAGCCACGCAACGGATTTTAACAGGTTCATTGTCCACATAATAGTCACAATAGTTAAAGAATCACGTGAGTCAAATATGACTAATTGGATAAGGAAGAGGTTAATACTGTTTTCACTAATAGAAAGCGCAATAAACGAGGCAGGTTTGTGTATATAATTTGTCCTGTGGCAAGCCGGGGCGGGTCGCTAGTTAAAAATATTTTGTGGACTGCTCAAGTTTTGCCAAGGCACCCCTTGGCAAAACTTGAGCAGTCCACAAAATATTTCTTTATCTTCTTAGCCAGTTTATTGTGGAGGTTAGATAGGCTTAGACTGAAACTAGATATAAACTTAGTTGAAAAAGACTACACAATAGACATTCCAGAAAACTGAGTTAAGACCTTTTTTATTATTATTTTATTTAATTGTTATGAATAGTACTTGGGCGGCCGAGCTATGCTCGGGTGAATAAAGAAAACGACGTTTTCTAAAACCCTAGCTAGATCGATTTATCGCCCCCGAATCACCCCACAATCTAAATTTCATAAAAATCGTTGGAGTCGTTTCCGAGATTCAGATTATATATATATATACAGATACATATAAACAAGAAAGGTATTAGATAGGTAAATGTGGATGGATGGAGAGGGAGAGAAAGGCCAAAGAAATTATGGATAGACTGTGTGAAGAGTGATATGAGAGAAAAGGGAGTCAGTGATAGCGTAACAGAGGACAGGACGGTATGGAAGAAGAAAACGTGTTGCGCCGACTTCAAGTAACGTGGGATAAGGGCAGGAAGATGATGATGATGTACACACAAAGAAATAATACAGATATAAGAACACAAAGTTACTGATACTTAATAACATAAAGGTATTGCTTATTTCAATAGAAATTTCTTCCAGCAGACCTGCGACAAGAAAATTGGATGATATACGAAGACACAGTGTGTAGTAGGCAATAAGGAAACTTAAAATAGACTAACAACTATACAGGTAACTTAACTAATTATATATAAATAACACATATAACATTACTAAATATATACAAGATAAAAATACATACATATTTTTTATAAATATAACTACAAGATGGTGGAGAGGTCTTTGACTTTTTTATTGAAAAATGTACATTTTAGGAGTCACGAATTTTAGGTGGAAGTGAGTTCCACAATCGTACTGCATGAACATAGAAGGAGCGGGAATATAAATTAGTACTACGGGATGGGAAGGAATTTAATGTTATTAACATGACTCAATGTTACTTATAATTTAATTGAAAGTTTTCACCAATAACCCCGACGAAAAACTTACAGAAAACTGCATGATCAAGACTTGGCTTTTCAATATTACTTTTCGTCCCTTTATTAGACTTTTGCAATGCTATTATTAAGTAAATGTGCACTGACGTCTTTGCAATAAGTAAAACTTATTTTAGTTTCAAGTCAAGTTATTGCTGAAATATATACAGTTTTCAGCCATTAAGTCAACATTATTTTGTTAGTCAAATAGGTTTAAAGTTGACACCAAATATTTTAGGTTTGCTTACTTTACTCATTACTTATAAATGCCATTTACGCTGAAAACACAAACTTTCTAGACTAATATACTAGTTCATTAAAGTAATTTTCAAAGATGTGTATGATGGTAAAGGCATTAAGACTTGCAGTACGACTTAAAGTTTTTTTTACAGACATCACTTTTGCAAAATGCTGCTAAATAATATAAGAAAAACATTGGTGCATTCGATTAGTTCGGTTTTTTATCTCATATGTACATATATGTGTACACTACCTTCAATGTAAACTTCAATGTATACTATGTAAAAACAGCTTAACTTTTAACATCTCCTAAGTAAAATAATTAAAAACACAGTATTGCAGTGGCCCCTATCAATCTCATACATTTTGAGCTTTTAGACAATCCATATCACTAATAAAAAATACACTATTTCAGGAGCCCCTTGTGTGTAGGTGCACTCAACGTGACCCTCCATTTTTCCACGATAGAAGGTTTTCAAGAATATTCTAACTTAAAACAAATACGTTCCAGCTTGTTTTGAACCTCTCTGCACTCTTAGAGTTAACTTAGCCACCTGTTGTATTATTTATTATGTAAAATACTTACTAACGACGGAACTTTACGGCTGTCTTGTGCATTATACCGTTTTTAAGTTACCGACTTTACGTAGTAAGGAGATTGTGGCAATGCATTTAGGTTTATGTGAGTTACTATTTCAAGAATAGATTTTAATACGTGTGTACGTATTTGCCTTTTCTTGCCATACCTGCCTTTGTCTATTAAGACAATAGCATTGCTTTTGGGTATCGTGTTAAATCTTACCTAATTATTAGTTGTGGAGGTCAGATAGGCAGTCATTTATCTGCATCTGGTTAAACTAGAAGCCGACCCCAACATACTTATAATTATGTATATATTTTCATCGTCTTTTACACATGACACAGGATTTTGAGCCTTACGGTTGCTTGGTTTCTGAGAGCAAATATTACCTAAGTATTAACTCTTTTCTTTAAATAGTATACCTGAAAGTTCCACATACAATAACAAATTGCAAATCTATTTTACGAGTAGGCAGTAGTGTTACTCCATGTGTTCAATGATGCCGTGAATTCTGAGTAGGAATTCCAAAATATTTTTGAGTTTTATTACTGCAATATCTGTAGAAGCTTTCCATCACCATTTTTTTTATAATATGTAGGCTCGTGCTTGATATTTAAATGCTTTTCTTTCTAAAATTCTTCCCACAATTATTTAAAATTCAAAACCCCACACCACCTTTACGTCATTCACAATTCCCACTAGCCTTACAAAGCGAAAGCCAGCAGAAAGTCCCGAAACAGCATTAAGCATCATTTACTTCTGTGAAGGTATAGTGAGAAGGTACAACAGAGCAGAACTTGAGAAAAACGTCGGCACAAGGGCCCTACAGTCCTGCTGGGAATGAGACAACTTTAGTGATGTGTAACACCCTGGAATCGCTGGAATGTAACGCCTCGATAATCCCGGGATCTTCGTAACACACTATCAATAGCTTTCATTTTGTTAGTTTAACAAAATTAATTGAGTTGTTTTCGTTGACAAGCAGACGAATTAGTCAATATGTGAAGCAATTGTTGTGGAATTTTCTTCATAATCCTTTGAATTGTGAAAAAAATGTTTAACGCTATTGAGGTGCAGAATAATAGTTTGTCAGAATTGAAGAGGCTTCCTTTGTTCAGTCAATTTGCCTGACGAAAGGATGATTCAAAAGATGAATCAATTCATGCAATAAAATAAAGACAAAAACAACACAAATATAATCGCCAAAAAGCTAGAAGCTTTTTGAAAATGTTCAGTTACCTGCCAGTATGTATCTACGATTACACACAGCAACATTCAAAGAAACCACAATAAACAACTCTCCATAAACAAAATACAGTTAAACAGTGTGTCTTTCAATTAGAACTACAGAAACACAAAATTAAAGTTCCACATTAATCCCGGTGAAAACCGGTGTTCTCGGGCTTCTGCAACTTTTGGCCAACACTAAGTTCACGGCGCAAGGGCCGCATGACGCAAAGTGGTGCACTCTCCCCGCTTTGTGATACACGTAGAAAAAGTAGTACATTTTAATTTTTTTCCTCTCCCTTCACGTTTATTTTATCTTTTCATAGAAAATGCTATTAGATGAAGTAGATGGAGCTACTTTATTTCAAAGGAAATCGCCAGATTTAGTTAGAGGAGCACTTTGTCTGTTAATACCAGCTTTTTTCTGATAGATCTGTAATCATTTTAAATTATTATTATTAGTATCTAATATTAAAAAGGAAGTCCGAATTTTGTTAGTTCGTGTATTTGTGTAGGGTTATCTTCGGCAACATTGCACCTGTTTGCAATATATTGATACCGTTTTTAAAAGGATAATTTCAGTTGGACACAGGCTTATGTAAAGATTTCAAAGCTGGGGCGGAGTGCTGGTATGGGTTGTAATTTTGACAAATAAGTTCTCCTTTATCTAACAAATTAGTTAGTCTATAAATTACGCTTCGCTTGCCAAGGATAACTTGTAGATGAGCAGTAAGAATCTTAAAATGCCGTCAACCGTTCAAAAAATAAGACTAGTATGAAAAAAATTACAAATTAGTGATACCTGACTGGATTAGGAAGAATTTAGATGACATTTGATTGTCCATTAGAAAACATCTAGGAAAAGGTAAAACAGAAATATTACATTGATCTTAACGCTTCTCGTTAGTAATGGAATCCAGCAGAAAATGCGATTACAGATTCTTTATTTTTCTTCTTTCACTTGATCTTCCTATAATCACCTCGTAAACCTGCAGTCAAAGTGACATAATATATGCGCTACTACCGTCGTGGAAGTGGCAATGTATTGATCCAACTACAAACAAAAGATGTACCAATGAGACGAAGGTACACCCACAAACATAGATATACTTTAATGTAAACAAACCTCTACTCAACCAGCGCCTATCCCGATATCCTATCCTCAAAGACGTACTCTAGAAAATTCAATAGTCAGGCAGCGCTGAACATAAATAGAATCACAATAGCTGCAGCGTTGAGCTCTCTTGACCTACCGAGCTGATGTTACTGAAAAGTAAAACTACAGAAGTCTTGGTACGAAGGAAAACAGAAAAAGGCAGTCATGGGGGCTGCCGACAAAATTGAATACTTAAAGGTCACATTGGCTTTTCGGTGAAGGGAACCAATAAGTATTGCCCCTACCAAATATCGCTCAACGTGGCTTAAGAAGTTTTCACTCCAACAAGCTCACCTCGGAAAGAATGTCAATCTATAAGTCCTTGATATCTTTTCTATATTTTTGACAGTCATTACAGGTAGTCAGCAGGAGAATTAGCGTGGCTTAAGAGCGCCATGTCTCATGTTGAAAAATCTGAAAAGAACGCAACATTTCCGTAAAAACCAAAACCAAACTGGTACGGACTCTAGTCTTCTTGATCTTTTCGCATGGCGTTGAGACTTGGACACTAAAAGCTGCAGGCCGTAAACGCATCGATGCCTTTGAGATGTGGTGCTGGAGAAAGATGCTCCGTATGCCCTGGACAACATTTCGGACTATTGTCTCCATATTACAAGAACTCAAAATCTCCTCACGGCTGTCATCCGAGTGTCTGCGCAGAGTTCTAGAATACTTCGGCTATATTGCAAAGAAAGACGGTGGCAATCTCGAGAGGCTAATCGTAACCGGCAAAGTAGTTGAGAAAAGACCACGTGGACGCAGTCCAATACGTTGGTCTGACAAGAACCGCACCACTCTTGACTCTACAGTTTACAACGCCCTCCGCACCGACAGAGACAGGAATAGATGGAGAAAGAACGTTCGAGAGAAGGTGATGCAGAAAGAAGGTCACGACCCTCATCATTTATCATCATCATCATTTCAGCCGAAAGACTGTAAGGTATCTTTTTCTCCTTACTCACCAGCCAGCTCAGGGTAGATGTTCAGGATGAGACAATTGCAGGGATGATTTCGCATGAGGGTCGACAGAAGTAAAAGTCTTTCTTTTTTTGGTCAACTAGTTTAATAGCACACAGGCATCACTACAGCATCACAATTTAAGGGTATCACACTTACTTGTGTATGGGATATAAACTACCCTTTAAACTTAGCATCAGATGTATGATATCACAATCAGCATCGTTCCTGTGTGCAGATGGCATCCAGTATCTCACCGGCCGAAATATTATGGGTGTTCGGAGCCTGTTGTTGAATGCTGTTTAGCTGTTCCTATTTCATGTCGTTGACCATGTTTAATTCTATTTTCTATCTATGTTTAAAATTAATCCTAAGGAGCCCTGCCAATGGGGAAAATGCAGTATTAGCATCATACAAGCACATGTCTCACAAGCATGAATATATAGTTTAATTCCACTAATACTCACAGCGCTTGCTGACACATAATATTTTATATTTAGGGCTGTTTCCCTGCCGCCTCCGAGTCATTTTAGATTACTTTATTTTCTTTTCTTAATAGGATTTTATTTCTGGACCAGCTCCATATCCATTAGCAATGGAAAAGAAATGTCACTCTTGTCGGCCATAGACACTGAGCATTTTATTAACCAATAGAGACGCCATGTCTATATTTTCTTTAAGTAATTATGTTTACCAGAAATTAATAACCTAGATATGTAGTAAATTGTGTGCTTGTTGAATTATATTAATACACACAATATCTAATAGGTTGTATAAAGAATTTTAATAATTCCGCACCGACCTCAACGCCATCTAGTACCAAAGTGCCTCAACCACCTAGTGACACACCCAGATGAAAGAATACACCTGATAATAAATACGCCTGACACCAGATGTCGCTGAAAGCCGTTACGGAAATTTATTTGTTACAAGACGTCCTCTGCTGGATATAGGCCTCCCCCAGGCGTCGCCATATTGACCGATCCCGTGCCTCTCGCTTCCAGCGCCTTCCCGCAACCTTAACGAGGTCATCAGTCCACCTAGTGGGAGGCCTTCCAACGTATCGTCTTCCGGTTCGCGGTCGCCATTCCAGAACTTTTCGGCTCCGTCGGCCATCCGTTCTGTGAGCAATGTGCCCTCGACCCTCAATACTGAGGAATACGACGCAAGGAGGAGGATGGGTAGTCAGAAGCCAGAAAATCAACCACAGCTAGTTTGTCAAGAGGTTTATTGTGTGCAGCTCTGATAAACAGTCGCTCCATACAAAATACTGGTATTCAGCTGTATCCGGTTAGATTGGAAGCCGACCCTAAATTAGTTAGGATAAGGCTGGCTAGATTTGAGGCAAAGGTTGCTGGTACTTTTTGTAATTATGGTTGTACTAGCCTCTGCCAACGAATTCGCCTTCATGAAAGCCGAAAATTATCTCAAGGGAAAATACCTACCACCCGAAACAAAAGTATTTATATATTTATTTATGTATTTATTTATTATATGCTTTAATATTCATCACTTAAATAATTATAATCAAGGTTATAAACTTAACAGTTTATAACCTTGTGCAATTTTTCCCCAAAAATACAAACTTTCACAATATTTGTCTTTACTACCTTAGTTGGATACAGAATGTGCTTTTCATTTTGTAAACATGTGCAGTACTGGCTTCTTCATTTTATATTCTAAGCAGCCCAAACTTTACCCCGCAATTTTAAACTTCTGAACTTTGCCTGCCATGCAACAGGTGAGACGGTGGAAAATTTTCTTTTTAAAATTCATGAGACGAAATTGTCGATGTAGCTGCCGATAATATTACAGGGTGATCACTTACTTGCTTGTTTACGGAAGGTATTTGATAAAATAAATAGGTGCCTACAGGCTGTGAGCAAAGATCATCGTTCACCGCATAAATAGTTCTCCAGACCGAATTTCGGTCACAGCGGCCAATCTGAGCGGAGTCTCGCAATGGCGCGGGCGATACTTTAGTGCACATCTGTATGTACCTATGCGACTGTACTATAAAACAGTTGTACTCTTTATTCTGATCAGCGGTATAGAAAAACAGAAAGATGTGCAGAACGCTTGAAGATTTTTTTTTGTTTGATATTATTTAAAACGAATGGGATTAAATGGTCATATTTTCGATAAGGGGCCTGTTGCACAGCGACTTTATAGGCAGTGTTTACCTGATGAATTTGGTATAAAAAGAGAAGTCGATTTTCGGTGTTGTGCCGGCACAACATTTGTGCTAGACCTACTCCGAAGGTGCAGCCAGAATTAACCACACTCAAGACCTCTCGCTTTAAAACCTCACATTTAGCCACTGAACCAAAGAAGCAGCCTTAGTTTTAAGCAAGGCTTTGCATGAAAACTTTAGTTTAAAGTAACTTAACTGAGATATTTCGTTAAAGTTTCACACTGAAATGAGGACTCAGAATATTTGCGAATTTGCGATGCAAAATACTTCTGCACGAAAATGCGAATGTGAGGATCAAATGAGAGCTTTTTTAAGTAATAGACGAAGCGAACTTTATTGCTACTTCGTAGTTAAAGATTATTTAGATATAGATATATTATAATATAGATAGACTAGCACTCCGCCCGCGACTTCGTTCGCATGATTTTGTATTTTATTCAACTAAATTATATGCAGTTAGTGAAGGCGATCAAAAATAAGCTATTGTTAAATCAATTATAAATGGGATATCGTAGATATCTACCGTTTAAGTTAGGCTTTAGAGAACATAGAACCTCCTCCTTTTTGGAAAGTCGGTTAAAAATCTTATTCCTTGGGCAATAATAAATTGCTATCATTATTTTTTCAGAATTACTCCAGAAGATGTTTTAGGTGTGTCAACGGTTTTTTGAAGAATCTTACGGCACTAAGATGACCTCTTCCTCGATTTGGAACTACCGAACAGGGGGGTGACCACAAGCTCTTAGAGCAATTTCATTTTGATATCGATAAAGTGACAGATGTATACACATCATATACATCTGTCCCTTACTCGATATCAAAATAACCTTACTCTAAGAGCTTGTGGTCACCCCCCTGGACCGTTTGAACAGTGTTATTTGACGGAAATATCGGTGAACATACACAAAAAATAATCAAGTACCTTACTAAAGGCAAATTGCCTATTAGGTCCACCTAAAAAGTGAAAAATAAAAAATCTATTTTTCAAAAAAATACTACCGACATCCAACTAAAACACTACAAAAGGCAAAATAACTTTCTTTTTCTAAGTCAGTGTCCATAACGAAAAAAATGTGTACCTACCAAAGACACCGACTTTTGACTTTTTCACTTTGTAGTGTTTTTAGTTGGAGGTCCGTAATATCTCTTAGTAAAAAAGTTTTTATACAATTAAATGTATCTTTAAAGGTTGAATTTCCAAAACTCCTTCCTGAGTGCTCATCTACATCATTAAAAGAAGCTATGTGTAATAAAATACTTCAAAAATCTTGACCACCCTCTAAATAGTATTTTGGGGATAGTTCCGAAAAACGAATAACTAATAGCTACCCACATTATTTATTAAGGTTAGTATTTGTGTAAAATTTCAAGTTTATTAAACCAAGATCTTCAACAACCCTCTAATCATATTTTAGGAAAACCGAAAAACTTGTAATGACAACCTTTACTTTAAAATCAATAAAAAAATATAAAATATTTGCTGTTAGTATTGATGCCAAGTTTCAAATATATAAGCCCAACAAATTGCCACCTTTAACCTCTATTAGGGGTAGAATTTCCGGAAATCAATAAACTCATTACTTTTTTTATTAATCAAGAGCGTAAACTTACTATTTTAGATATTTTACCTTCCAAACCGAAGAAATTTCATATATAGTTTCAACCCCTACTTTATTCTCCTTAGGGGTAGAATTTCTAAAACCTAATAATTACATAAATTCTTTTTATCAACTCCAACTCTAACTTACAAACTATAGAAATTACATACAAACTTTCAACCCCCTTTTTAGCCCCGTCAGGGGTGGCATTTCCGGAAATAATTAAACTCATTGTTTTTTTATTAATCAGGAGCGAAAACCTACAATTTTAGATGTTTTACCTTCCTAACCGAAGAAATTTCATATAACGTTACAACCCCTATTTTATCCCCATATAGGTATAATTTCCAAAAACTAATAAATACATGGTTTCGTTTTATCTACCTGGAGTTTAAATGTAAAATTTCACGTGTCCATCTTTCAAACTGTAGAAATTACATACAAACTTTCAACCCCCTTTTTACCCCCTCACTGGTCGAATTTTCAAAAACCAATATATGAATTAATTCTTTTTATCAACCAAGAGCGAAATTCTAAAATTTCAAATGTTCATCTTACAAACTGTAGAAATTACATACAAACTTTCAACCCCCTTTTTACCCCCTTAGGGTTGGAATTTAGAAAAACCAATAAAGACATTAATTATTTTTATCAACCAAGAGCGTAATGTAAAATTTCATGTGTCCAATTTGCAAACTGTAAAAACTTCATACAAACTTTCAACCCCCTTTTTACCCCCTTAGAGGTCGAATATCCAAAAACTAATAAATACATTAATTCTTTTTATCAACCAAGAGTGTAAATCTAAAATTTCACGTGCCCAACTTACAAACTGAAGAAATTACATACAAAATTTCAACCCTCTTTTTACCCCCTTAGGGGTCGAATTCCCATAAACCAACAAATACATTAATTCTTTTACGAAACAAAAGCGTAAATCTAAAATTTCATTAGTCCAACTTACAAACTGTAAAAATTTCATACAGACTTTCTACCCCCTTTTTACCCCCTCACTGGTCGAATTTCCAAAAACCAATATATGAATTAATTCTTTTTAGCAACCAAGAGCGTAATTCTAAAATTTCAAATGTTCATCTTACAAACTGCAGAAATTACATACAAACTTTCAACCCCCTTTTTACCCCCTTTGGGGTGGAATTTCCAAAAATCCTTTCTTAGTGCTCACTTACGCGACATGAGGAACCTTTCTGCCAAATTTCATGCTTATAGGCCTAGCGGTTTAGGCTGTGCGTTGATCGATCAGTCAGTCAGTCAGTCAGTTTCTTCTTTTATATATATATATAGATTTACTTTTACACTTTTGCTAGGTACCTATGTAACACTAGCGTCTTATGCTATGCTTATATGCCGTGTACGGATAAGTCAAACATAACTTGAAACCTAACAGAAATGAGCAGTCCTAAATGCAACGTGTTTTTTTGCAACGCGTGAATGTAATCATGTAATGTTTCACTAATGTATCCTGAACCGCCTCAGAACCCAAGTAGTAAAGTGTAACTCCATCCATTGCAAAGTGGGGCTACATCGATGGAACAGCAGCAGGGTTTGGATGTGAAACAGGAAACTTGGCCGTCCCTAACAAACCTGGCGACGCACTATAACTGTAGAAGTGACGAGCATCGGAATAACGTGGAGCGATGGAGCACTTCTGTGGACACCTTCTGCACCAGCTAAAGGACGTAGGATCTTAAAAATCAAGTCAGTTAAAGAAACTATAAATAAAGAAAATCAACTGCTGAAAATCTGTAATAAATAAATGTCCATTGCACATTTGCTCACTAAATACTACGATCAACTATACGGTCTTACGCTAAAGAGAAGTCAAGAGGCATTTAGTCGCATTTGACTTGCAAAACAGTAGTGTACTGAAAAGTTGTGCATATTTTCTCTCGCAGTGTTAGATGCAAGTCGAGCGATTTAGGTCTTTGTTGGAATGGAAATGGTGAATATTGCATTGGTGTGCATTTTGGTGGAATAAGGACATCAAAATTTAGGGAGTAGGTATCAAATTGTGTTGAAAACTGATATAGTTTGTGTATGTGTTTCCTGATAGCTATAATCTGTGGCTAAACTCTAACCTTATGACACATTCTCCCTTATTAATGAAGTCGGAGTAAGGTTACAACTAGGATCATCTAAGTATTATTTATTTATTTATTATTTATTTAATACTTCATGCACACAAATGTACAGAGGCGGACTTAATGCCTTAGGCATTTTCTACCAGTCGACCTTTGGGTGATGCAGAGACAATTAGTGGTAGGTGCAACATTTAAAGTAAATCACGATACCTAATATTCAAATACAAAGCTATACATACATACTATAAATACATACAATAGTTACTCAAACATATAAACTAAATACACTAATACTTAAACAGTTAATGGTAGCAGTTATCTGGAATACATTATCGCTGTGACGATACTACTGCCATCTTCATACGAACATGCTCGCGAGCTTTTACTTTAAATGCCAATCGGTTGGCTGCCATCCTGATATCTTGAGGGAGCGCATTCCACAGAGAAATAGACTGAACGAAGAAAGAACAGTGAAAGAAGTCAGTGCGGTGAGTGGGACATTGAAGAAGACGGTTATGTGAAGAGCGAAGATTTTTGTTGTGGTTGGCGCAAATGTATTGAAAGTGAGGGGCCAGATAACTAGGGGAGTTGGAAGAGTCAAGAAATGAAAATAAGGTAGTCAGTGCCCTTAGCTCTCTGCGTTGGCGTATGGGCAACCACTTTAGAAGTGACCGATGAGCAAAGACATGAACATATTTACGCAAATTGAAAACAAATCGAATGCAGTAATTTAGAAGACGGTCAAGTTTGTTGAGGAGATCTGCATTCAGGTCATAATAGCACACGTCGCCATAATCGATGATAGGAAAAATTAGGGCCTGCACAAGCATTGTCTTCGTGTTCGAAGGTAATACATTTTTTAAACGATACAGAGCCCGCAACGTTCCAGTGACCCTCTGACTGACACTTGCACCTTGAGTACGCCAGTTAAGAGTACTGTCGATGCGCAAGCCAAGGTCCTTTACGTCAGTACTAAACGGAACAATCGTACCGTTGAACAGAACAGGTGGCAAAGTTGCATAATCCACCTTAGCGATGCTGCGAGGACTCCCAATGATGATCGCTTGGCACTTGTTGGGATTTACAGCAACGCCAAACCTATCCGACCAGGCTTTTATCGCTATTAAGTCGTCATTTAACTTCCCGATAACATCAGGAACTTCGTCGACACTCCCTTGACAGTACAATTGAAGATCATCAGCATACAGATTATACGCACACTGAAGTTCGGAAGTAATAAGATTAATAAAAATAGAAAACAGAAGAGGAGAAAGAATGCCGCCTTGAGGAACGCCAGCTATCAAATCACACCAACGAGATGAAAAATCTCCAACGTATTACTAAGTATTATCCATAATTTTTTCGAGATTTAAGCTTGACGTAAATTTAAGCCGCGTTATTAGTAAGGTGGCATAATAATAAGGCAAGAGTGAAACGGTGTCTTTTAGGCAAGCACGTGAGATAATGGTAAAAAAGAGCCTATCTACAAATAATAAAAAAAAATGTTTAACTGATAGGAGATTGTTTTTTGCTGATCTAGAGTATCCAATCCGATCATAATTCTCTCTCAGACTCAGCTCAATACAACTATCATAGAAAATTAATTTATTAGGAGTTCCAACTCTAAAAAGAACAGGAAATGGAAAAGAAATACATTTATTTTGTAGATAATAATAAAACAACAAAAAGAAACGTATGTATATAATATATATATAAATAATTAACCATTACATCTCTCATCAAATTAAAAATGAAAACAGAAACATTAAAAATGTATATATAAAATCATATTATATCGGGTAAGATTAGCAACACATCCTTAAACACCCATATTCTATGCGGGAATACCCTCACAATTGCATTATGAACACAGCCCCGGCATCGTTTAAGCCATCCCTTTGAGTGCGCAGATTTAACGAGAAAATGCCTTGCTGCTGCAATTATAGGCTCCGCTTGACTGACACCGGAGGGATAGTCGGTATTGTGGTATGCAGCAATTAATTACAAGAAAAGGGGAGGTCCCCTCCTATTTATATTGCCGCTATAACAACAAATACTAAAAATAGAATAAAATAAATATTTGAGTGAACAAACAACAAACGTGATTTTTTTGCTGTTTTTTGCTATAATGGTACGGAACCCTTCGTGCTCGAGTCCGATTCGCACTTAGCCGGTTTTTGGGTTTATCAAATCAACAAGCTGCCGCCCGCAGCTCCACCCTTGTGGCTTTGGTACTTCTCCCAATATCTTTATAAATTATAGCCTTTGTTATTCTGATGTTATGCTATTCATCTACAAACATATAGAAGGGGATGCTGGCAAGGTTTTTGAGCATAATAATAACTCAGGGCGAAAAGTTGAAAGGTGAACAGGTGCAGGTACATGCTGGCTGAGAGAACACAGAATATATAATATTTGGTCAGGGGTCCAGTTTCAGATTTCCAAAAAACACTACTAAGTGAAAAACAACTTCGATTTCGGAAGAATGTGGTCTTAGTTTCTTAGTTTTTTGACACCGACCAAGAAATTGCAATTATATTTCACTTTTTTGTGTTTTTATTCTTTTGAAGTTTAAAATCTGTATAATATTCACAACGGATCTTTGTGTCTCTGAATTGGCTGCAAGAGCCTGCGCAGTAGCTATTTTTGTGTCAATATTGAAAGTGAAGTTATCATTGTATAACTGTCTCAATCACTCGCTTACGTTTGTCGCATCATCCTATCTCGCTTACTCTATGCAGTTAAACTGTTTCTTGCGCGTTAAGTGTCAAAACCAACTTCAGACACACAAAGATCCACTGTCAGTATTATAACCCAACTACGGTTTTTTATGCCATGTTACCCGGGTAGTAATAACAAATCGAGTGGCACCTTATTAATCAAATTAGGAAGAATAGTTTAGGCGCTACGGAGGATCATGTGTAAATACGAAAATTCATAAACTACTTAAATCATAACTCTTCCTTTTGACTTCGCCGTAGTAGGGTAAAAAGGACACCTTACGCTTAGGGCTGGTCATTTTCATAATTTTACCGGGGCAACGTGATGTAAAAGGACATATAGACACCAATAAATTGTGACTTTCCCTTTGAAATCTTCGATATCAAAGTCGTCTGATTTAGGGAAAGCTCAAAAGTCCTTAAGGCTTGCTCCAAAACACTTTCAGTGACATAAAAGCGTCAGGATAGCGATAGGAAAAACAAAAAAAAACTATGGAATTGCCAATTGCTATCGACATTTTGGCATTTCGACCATAACCTTCGCTGACATCAAATGACACTTGTCTAGCCTCTGCTCCCCTTCTGATATACAAAAAAAAAACAAATTACCCTCAAAGTCTCATCTTCCAAACTTTTAATTGAAGTTTCCAAATAAAATATTTATTTTTACAGTCCAAATAACTTGGAAGATGTCCACCAGTAAATTAGCAGAGGAAAATAAGACAAACTTGCATAGTTTTATACTTTTATGAGTCGTTTAGTTTATGATCTTTGTTTATCGTTTTACTGGCCATAAAGTATTCATGTCAACAGTTTTAGTGATGAGCTTTGGTATTACATACTAGCTGTGATTTGCGATTCTATGTGTCTATAGAGTGTTAAATGCCCCTTGTATTTTACAAGCTTTTAATTAACTCTCAATGTATGTATGTAAGGGTGTTCGGGTCAAATCTTGCAACTGAATTTTAAAGAAGTTATCCTCCACCGATTAGGATGAAATTTTGCATACACGTTCAGTTTGGATGACAATACATGATTAGTTAAGTGAAGTCATTCTAAATAATAATATAACGGAAATATTATAAATAATAATACGAATATAATAATATGGCGGACTAGTTATTTTTTGTGCACTGACATTGTTTGGATCGTTCTCGAACGATGACGTAGGTGGAGGCGGCACCAGCAACGGCGTCGGCAGGGACACGGCAGGACACGGGCGAAAGGGGGCCTGCACCGGCCATTTCCAAACCGCGGCAGGGAGCGGGACACACGACCATCTTTCGCGAGCATTGTACGCGTCGATTTAGTATTTTTTGCTGTAAAGTCTTCACTCTTCAGCTAAGCAATACATCTTTGAAATCAAGTAATCAGATTCGTCATGTATTACATGGGTATCAAATGAAAGGGTTTGCTGAGAAGTAAACGAAAAAGCTTGTTTTAAAAAAAGATTTTTTAATGAATAATTTTATTTCTTATACTTATGAGGTTCCTGGTCCTTGTATTTTTTATAACGTCCTGGGTTCAATTCCTGAGTAGTGCAAAGCGTTATTGTATTTTTCCATCTGGAATTAGGCAGTAGCAGCCCGGAGAAGAATTGTGCCTCTCTATATTTTTTTTTTTTAATCTACCAATTTTAATCGCTTGTGACATTCATTAGAATATGTTTTATTTATTTGTTCCTTGGTTCTTTCCCCCCATACAACTTATTAATTATACAAAAAAAGTTAATTTAAAAAATCTTAAAACCCGACTGCTTAAAAGCGAACTAAAAAGACGTAAACAAAAATAAAATCATGCTGTGCAGTCGGAAAATAACTGACGAAACACGGTGTATTATAGGAACCTCTGCTTAACCCATTGAGCACTTTTGCCATTAAATTTCGGAAAGCAAAAGAAAGGTAAAATTCTGCTAAAGCATACACTCCCATAAGAAATTATGTGCAGATTGTACATATTCGAAGACAGGTGTAAAACATTAATATAAAGGCGAGGCAATAAGCTTGTTCAATTCATAATTATGTACTTTATAAGGTTTTGGACGTGACGAACATCGGTGAAGGAAAATGTCATCAGGATTTATGTACTCGTGTGATACCTTATTCCCGTCTTGAACAATGGTGATGACAAATGCCCGTAACTTCCTACTACAAAACGTATTTTCACTGAGGCTCTAAGTGACATATCAACAAAAGCGTCGCCATGGCTGTTGGAAAAATGACAATAATGTATGGGATGTGTCAAGCACTATCAAAATGTCACGAGATCAGTCCCGTACATTTGACCATTGTTTTGGCATTTTGACCTTCGCCATCGCTGACATCGAATTATATATATAAAAAACAGCCTCTGCAGTTAAAAAAAAACCCGGCCAAGTGCGTGTCGGGCAACGTATGGCTGAAGAGGGGAGAGCCCTCCTTAAAAACCCTCAAAATTACATTTTGACCATTTGTATGGCTGTGGGTCAACAAGATGCTTATACTGTGAAAATTTGAAGCCTGTAGCTACAACCGTTTGGCTGTAAAACCTGTGTGACAGACGACAGACGGACAGATAGACGGACACGTGACAGCAATAGAGCTTCGTTTGGACCCTTCGAGTACGGAAACTCTAGAAACATCGCCACTTTACGTGTACGTGTTGGAGGTAACATAAAAAAAAAAAACTTGATTTTATTTTACCACTTCGTCGGCGTGATATGCCGCCCAAATTATAGCTTTCTAGTACTAATAGTCTCTGAGCTGAGCTGCGGACAGACAGACATTGTTCGAAACGAGACGTTTCGTTTACTATTTGATATTTTATTGCAACACCATGTCAGTTGGCTGTCAGCGATTTGACAGCTTTTGATTGACAGCTGACACTTGACAAGAGTCGAAAAAAAAAATAGTACCGCCCAACCCTTGTGCCACCTTACAGCCGTAGTAGGAACCAGTATATATATATATTTTTTTAATCTATTATAGGCTTGCGCTTGACCACTATCTCACCTGATAGTAAGCGACGATGTGGTCGATGGTGGAGCACGCTTGCCTAGAAGTAACCTATTCACTCTTGACTTAAAGACCCCTAGATTGTAGCTATCGGGAAACACAGACTCTGGCAGGGAATTCCACTCCTTAGCTGTACGCATAATAAAAGTATTCCCAAAACGTTAAGTGCGTATTGGTGGGATGTCCACCATATATCGATGACGCATCGCCGTACGTCTGGTAGTCCGATGATGGAACGGGCTGGGTGGAATTAAATCATGCAATTCCATCGCACACTCCCCGAAATGTAACCGATAAAAAACCGACAAGCTGGCAACTCGGCGATGATGTTCAAGGCTCTGGAGCTTTGACTTAACCAGTGCCTCATCGCTGATGAGTCTCTTGACCCGCTTTTCGATCGACTCCAGTGCATCAAGCTGGTATTTGAATCAGTATATCTCCCAATAAGGAACGAATCCCCTAGCTTTCCACTGCTGCGTTACGGCGTTTCGTGGGATACAGGTTCAGATATGTTCCAGGAGTCCCAACGCTGCTATGGGCCCCAGCATTGAGCGTCTGGCTTGGGATCCGCAGACCTGTATTTAACAGACATAGTGAAACTATAAGGGTTCCTTGTTAACTACGGAACCCTAAACATCAATAATCGATGTTCGTTAGTCTCGCTTAAACTCAAAAATGATTCGACCGATTTGAAAAAATATTTTGACTAAAGAAACGTAAAAACACTCATAAACGAATCGGATGCATTTTTCCAAATCAAAGAATTGTAATATCTGGGGAAGTTGAAAACCATATCAATCTTCTAACATCAGAAATAATCCACAATATTGAATACGACAACTCACTTTTAAGCACCATCCACTCTTATTTCCATCTCTCAGCATCCAATAAAAAATCCATTAATAAAATATAGCAAGCACACTTCGTTCGATAGTCGATAGTCGGACGGGCACTCTTGACGTACAAAATTGAATATTATTCGCAAATTGAATCCGTCGGTACCTGTCAACTGGAGTCATATTTAGTTTACTTCTACTGGGTGTACTCGATTGGAACTCACTATTTTTTTCATGATTGTGAAGTTTTTAGGGTTCCGTACCCAAAGGGTAAAATCGGGACCCTATTACTAAGACTCCACTGTCCGTCTGTCAGTCTTTTTTTTTGTTTGATTGATAGGCTCGCGCTTGACCACTATCTCACCTGATGGTAAGCGATGATGTGGTCGACGATGTAACACGCTTGCCTAGAAGTAACCTATTCACTCTTGACTTAAAGACCCCGAGGTTGTAGCTATCTGGAAACACAGACTCCGGCAGGGAATTGTCTATCTGTCACCAGGCTGTATCTCATGAACCGTGATAGCTAAACAGTTGAAATTTCCACAGATAATGTATTTCTGTTGCTGCTATAACAACAAATACTAAAAACAGAATAAAATTAATATTTAAGTGGGGCTCTCATACAACAAAAGTGTTTTTTTGCCGTTTTTTGCGATAATGGTACGGAACCCTTCGTGCTCGAGTCCGACTCGCACTTTTTTTTAGGTTTTTAGGCTTCCAATTATTTGGGTATCTGTGATCAAATCCTTTAGACAAAGTGTTTTTCTAGTAGTGATATCGATTGTTGTAAATATTAAAATGTCACGTGGACAATCCCTTTTTTTGGAATTTCGATAATCTTTATTTTATTTAACAATATGCTCCAGCACAGAAAGAAAAATAAAAACAATTAACATTATTTTCTTAGTAGCACATAAAATAAAAATGAAAAGGCTTTACACAGAAAAAAAATACAGTTTGGTACGGTGCTTCAGCTCAGTTTAATCAAGCAAGGGTAATCATACATCGGTACACAGACACACACACATACATAAAAATACATGCATTGGTACATTCTCTACCTCCCTTCTCACACACACACAAGCATACACACCTCAACATTCACACATATTTTATTAATACTAATAATAATATACATTTACAATGGTAGATCGTCACACTTTCACTTTTGTAAACTTCAGTACATTTAAATTCAAATTTTGGCCTATCACCGTCTCTTTAGATACAAGTCTCCAAGTTTAAGAGACAGGTTTTTTTTTGAATGCTTAGATTTTTTTTGTAGACCTAAATCTTCTGTTGCACAAGCTATATTTTTATGCTTATTGTGTTTCTACTACTTTGCTTTGAACTGTGTGTGTTTGATTACTTATTATTAGTCCATAACATCAAACAAATCAATACTAAGGAAAGGTAACACATGGGTATACCATTAAACACAGCATATCAATTTTCAGCTGCATCCCACAGCTTCCACACTTACTTCAAGACGCGACCATCACACTTTACGACAAAACCTTCAAATTGTCTCTCCATCCTAGAAATCTCTTCACACAACATCATAGTAAGGTCTACGTCCACTTTACACGGTCAGAACGGCAGTAAATCGTCCTCTACATCAGCATGATTTTATGCCCCCTAGCTTCACCAAGTTTTTGCATTGCATGAGGTTTTATTTACTGCTCAGCATTCTTTGGTGTCCATAACTTCGCGTGATATGTGAGCTTGTATACAAAATTCGGTGGACATTTTGATTTAGTATAATACTGCACTAGTAAAGTTTGTTCTTTTATGTAACGAGAGTATTCAGCTAGATTTTTTTAAGTAGAATAATTTTAAAAGCGTTAACGTTACCCTCAAGAAATAAGTAATTTATGGCAGTAAATTGGATAGTGGTACTTAATAAAAATGTTGCAACATCAAACTTTATTTTGTCTGTATATAATGTGAGCGTAACACATTAAAAAAGTCTCTCTTTCTTTCTAAAAACGGCTACTGACAAGTGCCTATAATTTTGATATTCAAACATCAATTCGCCTAACCTTATTCACCTATACATATAGGTGTCGTCTTTTACTCAAAAGACTAAAATCTCGTGTGGGTGTTTCAGCGGGGATGGCGATGCAAATAAAAATGCTTAAAAGGGTTTACTCACCCAGTGTATTCTCATATCAAATACACAGTTACACAGAATACAGTTTATAAATCACTTTATCTACTCTCATATCGTAATATTCGAATTATAAAATTCAAAACGAGTTTATATTGGCTTACTTTATAAACACAATACCGAAATTTAAAAATAGAATCTTATTATAACACTATTTCACTAACAAAATAATGCTATAAAACATTTTTTTTCTATTACGATACAGGACAAATCCAAGAAGTTAATCACTAAGGAGTTTCCATCAATTTCTTTTTTGTAATGCCATTTTATAGTACCTATTATAAAAAGATTTGATTCCAATTTTAAATTGTCTATGACAATGCCCGCTTTAGACTTAGCACGCACTGAGATTTTTATTCGCGCGAATTTTTTTTCCTTCTACCTGTTCATAGAGCTCAAAATATTCGGGCGAATAAAATTCGCGCCGTGGTGCGGTGGATTCTGTGGCAAAACACGAATTTTTTGCGGTATTATTTCCGCACGATTTCTTTACCGCAATGCGAACAACTTCATACAATTACATGGGCAAAAAAAAATCGCGCGAATAAAGATCGCAGTGCGTGCTAAGCCTTAGCGCATGCGCGGTTAATGCGGTGATGTGCTGGGTTTTGGCGCCATTCATACGTTTTGCAAGTTTTGCTGAACTGAATTTTATGAGTTATTTACATTATTGTTTAAAAATGTCTGATATCAATGTATGTGTGAATGTGAAGAAAATTTGACTCCGCCTGATATTTTAGATGTGGCGAAGGAAATTACTCTTAATTTATTACCAGCAAAGTTGACAAAAGTATATGACAAATGCTATCACGATTTTATGGCATGGAAAATGCAAAAAGAGGTATTTAGTAGGTTCAATCCCAATTTATAAGTGTAGATAAAGTAGTGTATGAAACTGCACATAACTACGTATTAAAACATTCGTGTGAAAACTATTAAAAACAGACATGCACACACACTCATGTTTTAATACCCCTCATTATGCAACAGTTTCATAAACTACTATACCCTAATACTTATTAACGACGCCACGATCAAGAATAAACTGCCTTTGATGGCATGATACACTATTTATAACCTCGGAATGGGCGGGAAACGAGAAGTGCAAGCTATTATCGTTTACCACCCTGACAAAAAACAGTCCATCTTTGTTGCAAGCGTAAAAATATCAAAAAAAATATTGCCACCATACAAAAACTACTTAGTGTGCTCAATTAAATATAAAGATCGCTAACATTGGTATTGGCTTGCATTCTAACCGAATGTAACTACTTAGCTGAATACCAGTGAACGGTCACCAGTCAACGGATTGACATCGGCAAAAATTGCTAAGTTTTGAAGAAAGACCTGTGTGGCTATTTATAATGGTTTACTAATGTTAAGCATAAAATATAATTGTTATAATTAATAATGTCGTGGTGGCCCAGTGGCTAAGACCTCGCTTGTCGTGCTTGAGGTCGTGGGTTCAAATCCGGGCAAGTACCAATGTGACTTTTTCAAATCATATGTACTTTCTATGTTTATCTTGGACATCACAGGCAACGGTGAAGGAAAACATCGTGAGGAAACCTGGACTTATATAGTTAATGTAAGTCTGAAATAGCCAATTCAGAGGTCTGTGGGGTTCCCAGAGGTGGAGAAGAAGAAGATTAGTCATAATTGACTTTGGCATAACGAAATTCAGGATAATGCATAATATAATTAGCCATAAATGTTTTGCCATAATGTTAACATACATAAACTCACGCCTTTTTTCCATGGGGGTAAGCAGACACTACAGAAAGCCACCTGCCACGATCCTTACATACTTCTTTTGCCTCACTCACATTCATACATCTAGTCATACACGCACGCCGGTTATGAGTACTGCGCACCTGGCTTTTCTGAAGAACATCACCAATAAGGTCTATGTATGTTTTTCTAGGGCGTTCCCTCCCGGCCATAATGTTTATTTCCATAAATACTGTTGGCATAATAATAATGAAGCATAATTTTATAAAGCTTGTAATAACGCATATTGATATTTACGATATAACGTATTATTCATAAAAAAACAAACAACCCCGCCACAACTTAACCTTGTCCAATAGAGTAATTCCCAAATTATAAAAAATAATGTAAGTAAATAACACCAATTTTATAATATTCAGATTAAAAAAACATTATGCCTTAAAAATGTATACAACTTCATATTATGCCACAGTATTATTATGCTATTAAAAATTATGCGTTATGCCTCAAAAATGTATGCCAACAGAGGTGTGCCCGTTTATAATCGTCTTGTAGTACTCAATACTAAATACATTTTTTGCTTCCGCATGTGAACTTAGATGGTAGGTTACAAATTTAGACCATTGTCGACCCCAGTAGTGACTTATATGATAAAGACATATTACTTTACTATTAACATTTACAGTACAAATATTTCTCTCGGCAAACTTCGTGTTTCGTCAGTAGCCGGATTTCTATCAGTTGCCCTTTGCACTTGGTGCAGACTGAATGCTCTCAATTAACTTGCAAGTATATAGAGTTGTTAATACTCTTTTAACATAATGAAATTTATTTAAAAATGGAAGGAAATGCTATTTTTACAGCTCTATATATATATCACACGGAAATCAAAACAAAAAATGTGCTTAATTCTGAATTTAAATTATTCTATAAGATAAATCTAATAATAGGGTAGTTGATCAAATATATCTATTTAGTCCGTCAGTTAAATAACCTAAAAATATAGGACACGTATTTTTCTTTTGCCACGTAAACAAAAATTCACGACGATACAGTGCGTTGAAATATCGTGTGACGTCACGGTGTGCTACACTTTATACGTCAGTATAAAGTGTAGCACAGGGACACATACGTGTAGTTCAGGAGTGGGGGCTTGTGTCGTCACTTAGTCATAAATGACGACACAAGCCCCCACTCCTGAACTTTGATGCGCTTTATCTTTGTCATTTTTTATTTATTTGATAAAGCAAAAAATACGGCTACAATATTATTTGATAATCTAACTGACGGAATTAATACAATTATCATTTTTCTACCCTGATAACATCCCTATTGACGGCAATTAGCTTTCGTTTGTATTAGGTAATGCGATGATTGCCAACGGACATTAAGAAAATGGTACTATGGTAATGGTGGTATGGTATGGTAATGTACTGTACGTCTAGTAAAAAAAAAACAAAACAAATTTTCTATCCTAATATTTCTAAGTATGACCTCCCCTAACCTCCACCGTACAATACAATACAAGCCCTGTCAAACAATTTCAGATAAGACTAACATTAGAATGGCAAATGATGCCATGGGGAGCTCTGGTTCAAAATGCATAGTTACTCCCTCTGCGACTGTATATTTGCAAAGAGGTGTTATTTTAAACATGATAATGTGTCTAGTTAAGTCTAAAGATGTCTGTATCATTGCGGTTTAGAGGTTTTTAGGGACAAAGAGTTGAAATCGTAAGTGGTTACTGCCCGGGAATGGGCCATTGTCTGAATTGGATTGCAAGAGTTGGTCTGTAGTGTTTTCATGTTTAAATAATATCAAGTTGTAATGAAAAATCTGTCTACCAGAAATGAGAATGGCTATAAGATTAGGACAAGACCGACAAAATAATAGCTGGACTGTGTGAAGGATGATAATTTTATGACAGAGAGATAGAGTGGTGCTTTCTTGACGTAATACAATCTTTCGCACTATAGATATAACGACATATAGAGAAGTATGTAAGAAGAACTCATGTCGTGCACAATCAAATTAGAAATAGGGGAAAAATAAAAAAAATATTAAGGGTAAAAGCATGATGATTATGATAATATTGTATGACTTTTTAAATTAAATTTTTAACCGACTTCCCAAAAAGGAGGAGGTTCTATGTTCGACTTTATGTTTGTTTTTTTTTTTGTATGTTCACCGATATCTCCGTCAATTGTAGACCGATTTTGAAAATTCTTTTTTTGTTTGGAAACGTATGTTCCGAAATTGGTCCCATTTTAATTTGGTGCAGATCTGATGAAGAACTTCGGAGATATACAACCGAACTCTTCAATAAATAAAAGCAAATCTCTCGGGATTGCTGCAATCGCATGTCTGTTTGTTGTTTATACCATTTCACAACATAACATCACGCCAGTACGCTCTTAAGGGGTACGCAGATCTCTCATTTCAGCGGTTAAGTTCAAGTTTCATGAAATCCATTTTGGCGTTATAGTTACCTTACTAACTTGCCTATTAGGTAGGTACAACTAAAAAGTGAATAATAAAAAAGCTTTTTCGTCCATAACGCAAAAAATTGGCACCTACGAAAGACACCGACTTCAAAAATTAAAGTTATTTTTCACTTTGTAGTTTTGTATTTGGAAGTCGGTAGTATTTTTTTGCAAAAAAGTTTTTTTTCATTATTCAAAACATATTGCAACAAAAATTATATACTTAAACATAACATACCTTTATACAATCGCGTAAAAAAGGGAAGCGTTTTTTGTCGCCATCAATGGGCGTTAAAAATTCGTCCAATAAATCAAAAATTTCATTTTTGTGGCGACGTTTCTTTCTTTCTCTATGGGAAAAGTGCCCGGAACTCTGGCATCATTGCCACGTCGGATAGCAATGCTGTTTCTCTGGCCGAAGGAAAGCCCAGCCCTATAGCCACTTTTTAGTTAAGTAAAGGGAGGCGAATGTCATTTTCGGATCATCAAAATGTGCTGGATTTGAATATTTACATTGCGATTTAATCAAATCTAGACTTTAGTCAAACATTTTTCTTTTTTTTAAATGTTTCTTTATCGTGGGTGTTTTTAGAATGTTTGTTGAAAATCAGTTCAGCCGTTCGAATATTTATGGGCATTTTACTGTTTGAATCGGGGTGTTTTCGCAAGATATCGTGTCATAATTACGTGTTCAATAGATTGCCAATCGAAGCGTATCTACTATGTACTAGTTATATTATGTAGCATAAAATAAAAATGTGTCGGGGGTTTTTTTTAATTTTACTTGAACATGGAGTTAATGATGTTTTTTTTCTATATTATATTTTATCTTAATTTGTATTTTGAAATCTAATTTAAATATTTTTTATTTTTGCATAATTTTAATTCAATTCCAAATTTAACAATTACTAATTTTGTATTCGCGAACGCAAGACTGTGAGCAATGTGCATGCCTGTAACTTTTGACCTTTGCACAGGACCATTTTCAAATTTAATGTTAAGTCTGTAAATGAAATTGCAAATATTATGTTGTTGGTGTGCCTAACTTAAATAAATAAATAATGATGATGAGCTCCACAACCCAGTATCTGGGTAACACCGGTGGTGACCGATGACAGATTTTCTAGCTTCTGACTACCGTACCGACTATCAATGGTCCACAAATATCAGCTGGCACTAACAGCTTAACGTGCTTGCCAAGGCACGGTATTTATACTTCTATACTAATTTATAAAGAGGAAAGATTTGTACTTTTGTATGTAACGAATAAACATAAAACCTATAGGACCGATTTCAAAATTCATTAACCGATGAGAAACTACACTATTCACGGGTGACATAGGCTACTTTTTATCCCTGTGTACCCACGGGAACGGGAACTACGCGGCTGAAACCGCAAGGCGTCCGCTACTCTTAAATTAAATCTTTCTTATAATATAATATTATAAATGCGAAAGTTGGATGTTTGTTTTTTACTCAATCTGGATGAAATTTTGCGCAGAGATAGATTAGAGCCTGGTATAGCACATAAGCTTTTTATCCCGATATAATATTCCCTTGGGATGATAAAACACTTTTCACGCGGGCGAAGCCGCTGGCAGAAGCTAGTAATTAATAAAATAAAAAACTCACCACAAATGTTGCAGGTTCAATTACTTAAACTAATATATAAAAAGGTTTGTAAAAGACCGGTGCCCGAAGAAGGTATTGAATACCTGTGTTAAGGGTCACCAGGCTCCAATTCTCACAGTTAGACTTTGTATGATATTAGATCAAGTATGAACTAGGTAATGCATTTATAATATTAACAAAAATGCTAATTTAAATTATATATTTATAATATTAAATCTAGAATAAGCATAAGATGAGTTTATATGTGTGTGTACAGGTGTATGTGAGTGAGTGTGTGTAAGTAGGTGTATACGAGGCTTTGTGTGGGTTGGTGTAGGTATCTAATTATGTAAGTAGCAATAGAAAATTAACATGCAATTTAAACTTCATAATTTCCATCTTGCAAGTGTCTGCTAAGACGTGGCAACTTTAGTTCCTAAGAGAGATTTAATTATAATAACTTAATCAGCTTAGGTGGAGCAGTGAACTTAGTACATAATAATAGTTGACTAAATAACGACAATGTACTTTTTCTCAAACATGCTTGGAAATTTGATCATTATTTTGACAACCTTCTTCGAGATAAATCGCAATTGCTGTACTGGCCATATACATGCGCGCAGCGGCCGGCAAAAGTTGTATGAAAATCCATATCTGTCGTGTCTAGCGGCCAAATAAATAACATAGTAAACTCATATCTGTCGTGTAATTTAAAAATGGAACAATCTTTCTCGCCGAAACATGGCAACCAAGAAGGTAACTTATCAATGGTTTTATTTAAATTTCGAACTGGCTTGCGTATAGAAAGCTGTTTATTGAAAAAAAACAAATTAACAATTCACGCACTGCGATTTTTATTTGCGCGTATTTTTGTGGTATTATTGCCGCGTGATTTTTTTACCGCAATGCTGCTGGCTTCATACAATTCCATAGGCCGCAAAACGGGCGGAAAAACATCACGCGAATAAAAATCGCAGTGCGTGCTAAGCCTAACGCGGGAATAATTATTGTTGTTCGTTGTTCGACATTGGTTTTGAAAAGTAATTGTATTTGACAAAATGAGTTCTAGGTACTACTTAGTTTTAATTTCCGCGCATTATTTGAGAAAAGTACTATACAAGCCTTGGCCACAACTAGGCATTGATGACTTACGTATGTATTTACACGTTCGTCCATCAATGCCTCTTTTGCTGGCCGCTGCAGTAATGTACTATATCACTGTGAAAGAGGATTATGGTTTTATCAACTCTAAAACTGAACATGGCACGGTACTTACTGAAAAACCGGCCAAGTGAGATTCGGACTCGCGCACGAAGGGTTCCGTACCATAATTGCCAAAACGGCAAAAAATCACGTTTTTTTATGGGAACCAGCTTAAATATTTATTTTATCCTGTTTTTAGTATTTGTTCTCATAGCGGCATCAAAAATACATCATCTGTGAACATTTCAACTGTCTAGCTATCCCGGTTCATGAGAAGTGGAAAGTGTTAAATAAAAATAAATAAAAACCCAACTACTTAAAAAGCGAAGTAAAAAGACGTCAACAAGAAAAAATCATGTTGTGCAGTCGGAGGATACATATTCGCGAGCTGGCTGACCAAAACCAGATGTATCCTCCGACTGAGACTTTTTTCTTGTTTACGTCTTTTTAGTTCGCTTTTTAAGCAGTAGGGTTTATTTTTTATTTAACACTTCATAGTTAAAAAAAAAATTTCGAGTTAGGTACATTATAACATATAAGTATTATATATTTTTAAAATTGCCTCTTAAACTCTTTATTTTGATACCTTATTTTTAATTTTAATTTAAGCAACTTTATATACTGGATTAACAATAAAATTTGTCATGCATGCAATGTATTGGAGTCACCATTTTGGCATTTCAACAATTACTATCGCCGATAGTAGATATGTCACTTTACCAAGAGTTTAGGGCAGTTTTCCCACCGCCGACGATCAGCGAGTAGCGAGTAAAGCTAGAAACTAAAAAAGAGTTGTCGTGCATAGAGTAGCGAATGTGCAGATCCGATAGTTTTATTTACTCGAGAATAAGCGAGTGTTCTTGTGAGACGGGCGATTATTCGCACCACTTGCTCGAGGCGGCCGAACTGTAGGTAGAAATAACCGCTGGTTGAGCTCTTGTTGTGAGTTTTGACCGCCAAGCGAGCAAGCAAGCATCGCTGTGGGACTATAACTTTGATAGCTCTTGTCGCTGCGAAAAACTTGTAGTGAGAGAGTACTCACCGGCAGTTTGAACAGCCAGCTATCAACTATTACTATATGTGGGATCTTATATCTTTTGTACGTTTCCTCAGCGAGAAAATAGTCGATAGCTTATCGCTTACTCGTCGGCGATGGAACAAGTGCCTTTTGCATTCTAATATTTGATGAAATTTCACCATTGGTGCACACTGTTTTGATGTACACCGCGGATGGAAAAAAAACAACACTAAAATCAAGTAAGGCATTTTTAGTTTCTAGTTTAAAACTTAGGTGCCCTAGGGTACCTAACACGGTTTGCCTTGAACAAGTTATGAATTCAATTTTCAAAAGTGTCCCCTGTTTTTATATTCATATGTAAACCGCTGGGGGCTTCACTCTAGTTTGAAGTGTTCCTTCGAGGATGAAAAACAATATAAGTTTTGTATTATTTTGTGCTCTTACGTGTTGCGTTAGTTTTTCTGTCAGGCGTTGCTAGGAGTGAAAGTGCCTTTGATTTTTATATTAGTTTGTAGGAAAAGAAAACTCTTGTTTGTTATATTAAATAGAAAACAGTTAATTTACTGACAATTTGTTAAATCGAATAAAGGATCAAAACTAGTCGTGTATTTTTCTATTTCAACAACTTTTTAAACAGCAAAATAATCATCCACCATCTAAAAATATTATTAAAAAAATCGCTTTATCTGTTTCTGGAACCGCATTGTTCTTCTATATTACCTAACCGATTGATTATAATTAAAATTAAAAAAAATATACCTATCGGTGTTTTGTTAAATGGCAAAAACTAAAAACCATACTAAGCAGCGGGACGGTTCGCTTGTTCTAAATTAATATAATTGGCAATGTGCTTTGTTTGTTAATATGCTTGTAAAAGGTATCTTATCTCAGGCAATCCTGTTCCGATTACAGAAAATATTTTACTGTTAGTAAGCTACTCTCTCATTCAGTGACATAGGCTACTTGTGAAACAGAAAAATACCGGTCAAGTGCGAGTCAAACTCGTCCGCCAAGGGTTCCGTACCTAGGTACCCATTATACCGCCATAATAAAATTGGTATAATTTTGAACACGCGCAGTCTCTGCATACAAGAGATCTATTTAAAAAATTGAAGAGTATTACCCGGGAGTTCAGGCCTAAGACCTGGGCTATTGAAAATGAACAGGGGACCTTACTGACGGAAATAGACCAGGTCACGGAGTGATGGCGTTTGTACTGCGAGAGCCTATATAAGGACACGAGGAGATCTGATGAGCCGGTAACCCAGATGGAAAACCTTTTCCTAGAGCCAGAGATCCTGGAATCCGAAGTGGAAAGTGCGCTGAAAAAGCTGAAGCCTAATAAATCAGCTGGAGGAGACAGCATCTTCGCCGAAGAGCTGAAAAGTCTTGGTGACAAAGGTGTTAGGCTTTTACGGGATTTATGTAACCAGCTATGGAGAACGGGTAAATGGCCTAAGAACTGGAAGGAGTCTCTCTTGATACCATTGCACAAGAAAGGTTCAACAAGGAATTGCGAGCACTACCGGACGGTCGCACTCATATCCCACGCTAGCAAGATAATGCTCTACATAATTAACGGACGGCTCCAATCTTACCTACAGCGACAAATACCAAGTGAGCAGGCTGGTTTTGTAAAGGGTCGAGGCACAAGAGAGCAAATTGTGAATATGAGGCAAATGATAGAGAAGAGCCGCGAGTTTAATGTTCCAATGCTCTTGTGCTTTATAGACTACTCCAAGGCGTTTGATTGTGTGAGGTGGGACTGCCTGTGGAGTATACTCAAGGAAATGGGAGTACCCTCGCACTTGACAGCACTGATTGCAAACCTGTACGAAGATGGAGAGTCGATGGTTAGAGTCAATAATGTGGTGTCGGGACTTTCCAAGCCAGAAAAAGGAGTACGGCAAGGATGTATTCTGTCCCCTCTTCTTTTCAACCTATATGGCGAATACATAATGAGGAGAGCCTTAGAAGAGTGGGAGGGAGGCATCGCGGTAGGTGGCAACAAAATCAGCAATCTCCGGTACGCAGATGATACCACTTTGTTTGCATCCTCAGAGCGCGAACTCGCGGAACTATTTGCTAGAGTGGAGCGTGAAAGCGAGATGGTAGGATTGTCGATTAACAAATCGAAAACCAAAGTGATGATCATCGACCGAGCTGGACTAATCGCACGCACGGGAGAACTTGCGGATCTGGAGTTTGTGAGAGAATTTGTGTACCTGGGCTCCATGATCAGTGATCGGGGAGGCTGCGACGGGGAGATTCGGAGGCGTACGCAGATGGCCAAGGCTGCTATGAGCAATATGTCGAGGATATGGCAAAATAGAAATGTCTCCAACAACACAAAGAAGAGACTCGTGAGAACTCTGGTATTCTCGATATTTCTTTACGGCTCGGAATCTTGGGCAATTCGCACGGTGGATCGAAAAAAGATAGAGGCTTTTGAGATGTGGTGCTGGAGAAGAATGTTGCGCATACCATGGACAGCCAAGTGCACGAATAAGTCCATTCTCGACCAGTTGAACATCAAAACCAGACTCTCCACGATCTGCTACCAACGAGTCCTAAGTTACTTTGGTCACATCGCCCGGAGACAGCCAGACAACCTGGAAAAACTGGTTGTAGTGAGAAAGGTGGATGGAAAAAGACCACGCGGACGTTCACCTACTCGCTGGTCTGACCAGATCAGGGCCATTACGGGACTCACTGTGACCAATGCTATGAGAAGAGCCGAAGACAGGATGGCTTGGAAGCAGTTCGTCGTTGACTCCGTCAAGGCTTTTCAAGACGGGCACGACCTTCAGAAATGAGGACAACGACTAAGAAGAAGATCGGTGTTTTGTTAAATGGCAAAAACTAAAAACCATACTAATCAGCGGGACGGTTCGCTTGTTCTAAATTAATATAATTGGCAATGTGCTTTGTTTGTTAATATGCTTGTAAAAGGTATCTTATCTCAGGCAATCCTGTTCCGATTACAGAAAATATTTTACTGTTAGTAAGCTACTCTCTCATTCAGTGACATAGGCTACTTGTGAAACAGAAAAATACCGGTCAAGTGCGAGTCAAACTCGTCCGCCAAGGGTTCCGTACCTAGGTACCCATTATACCGCCATAATAAAATTGGTATAATTTTATTGGTGGCAGTTTTAAAGTTATAGGCAAATTTGTATTTTCGCGAATACATATAAGTACCAAAATTGACCTTAATATTCAAATGTTATAAATTTCAACTTGCTAGGTCTACTCGTTCCTGAGAAAATCGGTGGTGACTCACGGACAGACGGACTATAGAGTGACCTTATAAGGGTTCCTTTTTTATCTTTTGACAAACAAGGTTCCTATGCAATTTGCCATGGCAACGAAACCAAGCCACGGAAAAAAGCATAAAACATAAAATTCCTGATAAAAAATAACCCTACCTGAGGTAACAAGACTAAAATGTAAGACGGGGAGCTCAAGGCCTGAATCTAATATCACTCAACACTGGAGCTCCTCGACAATTGCCTCTCATGAATTTTAAAAAGGCATTTTCTTTGACGGGCACTGCGCTTAATCTTTCGAGAGGAATTGAGGGTAAACACAAGTAGTTATCTGTTGAGGAGGCTTATTTATTTTTCTATAACAGCCTTTTTGAAGCCTTTTGATCTGTGTACCTACTGCAGGTTTCCACTGCAAAGTTGCGATTGAGTTTCTACTGTTAGTAATTTTGTATTGCATCTAGAGCCTGGTGAAAAGAATGCTCTAAAATGTTCGTAGCCTAATGCACTAATATACACAAGCTATTAATTTGATATTATATTTGTTTGTGACATATTTTAAATTACTTTAATATTCTACAATAATTTAATTATTCTTCAAATTTATACATTTTTACTGCAACTCTTAAATTATGTAATGTTTGACACTGTTTTATTTTTTTCTGAATACATGAAATTATAGGTAACTCACAATAGTACATTGTGATACAAGGGTGGAAAGTAGGTTATTGCAAACGAGCTGTCATTAACAAGGTTTTTAATGACACGAGTTTGCAATAACCTACACACCCGTGTATCACACGACGTTTTTCAATACAGTTGTGGGAAATAATAAAAAGAAATCATAGATTTGCTCATAAACAAAAAAAAAAAATTTTTTTTAGAAAATGGCGCATTTTTGCAACTGGACATTTTTTTTTACCGCGGAAACAGCCTATACAGCTTATTCGATTTTTGACAAGTGTTGATGTGAAAATAATTAAATTAAAACTGGTAATTAAATATATTAAACAACCATTTAAAATACTTGTGAGAATTCAATGCTAAAACTTACGGCTTCATTTTTCCTCATATAAAATCTATACCATTTAATTCTTTGTATGAAAACTCCTTGCTACTAAACTTTTATAAATTGACTTATAAATTTAAAACTGAACTGCAAAACTAATGATCGAGCTCGTAAACAAAAGTCACGACCGCGTAATAGAAAGATGCCTGTGCAAAAGATTTAATTTTCGAATCATAATTATAGCTTCTGAAAGTGCGCTATGTTTAAAAACTGTATTGAAAAGGAACTAAACGTGCAGTGCAACCAGTTTCTTTTCAGCCTAAGTTAAATGTTCCCGATGGGTACCATATTGCTCAGTTTCGAGTTGGTATATGATCAGATAGGTTGTTGCTCCATGTAAGATACATAATTTGGAAAAGCCTAGGCAGACTACTTTAGAATCGAGATCGAGACACCAACCTATGTTTACGAGTACCTCGCGCCATCTAGCGGGCAGCGGGGACAACAGCGTCACGGGCAGCAGCGACGTGGAGGCCAGCGGGAGAGAGGGGCGGCGCGCGCTCCGACCTGACTCCCTTCCACCCTCACGGACCCTCACGGAGATCGAGTACTACCACTTAAAAACCTTTGTAAATTATAAAAATTAAATCTAATCGTTCAATCATCATCGAGTTTCAATAAGAACTAACATCCTCATCACGACGATTGACCACCTCCTGCGCAACAATTTAGCAATCATGATCATCACCTTTAATGAGAAACAAAGTTGTCGACATAGCTCACAGATTAAGCAAGCTGAAGTGGCAATGGACCAGCCATATAAGCCGTAGAACCGATGACCGTTGGGGTAGACGTGTTCTTAGGTGGAGACCGCGAACTGGTAAACGTAAGATAGGACGCCCTCAAGGTAGGTGGAGAGACGATCTTCGCAGGGTGGCTGGTAGCAGCTGGAGAGTTGCCGAAAATCGAAGCAAATGGCGTGCAATTGGAGAGGCCTATGTCCAGCAGTGGACTGCTATAGGCTGTTGATGAACAAACAGCAATGACCAATTCGTTTTCAAAACGTGGTGATTACACAAATACCTGTTTAAATGGTTTTTAGAGTTCCGTACCACAAAAGGTAAAAAAAGGATCCCTTATAAGATCACTCTCTTGTTCGTCTGTCTGTCCGTGTGTCACCACCGATTTATTCAGGAACGAGTGGACCTAGCAAGTTGACATTTATACCAGATACTGAGGTCTATAGTCCCTATTAGATGTATAAAAATCAAGGTCCTGAGTCAACACGATAAAAATAGATAGAGATTTAGATTTTGATTGATTTATCTATTTAGATTTTCGCGATAACTTGTAAGTATCAAAATTTACCTTAATTTTCAACTTTTTTATATTTTGGCATTTTCCCTTTACCTTGCTTTTAACCAAAATTGACAATTCTAGGTCAACCGGAAGTACCCTATAGGTTTTGGTTCGAAAACTTATATGGTAGTTCCTTTTAACCTAGAATCACGAAATTTGGCAAAAAGTAAGGTCTTACAGCACAAATAAAGCAAAAATTCCATAAAATAAAAAAGTTGAAAATTAAAGGTTATCATAATACTTATACTAATATATATTAATAGTTGATGCCAATTAAGATAGTCCTCTAAGTTGTATGGGCGCTCATACAATTTAGTAAGACTAGTACTAGCTAAGACTACTACTACTAGTGAGGACTAGTACTACTCTATACGTGTCATGTTTTTGCCGTTATTTGCCATAATGGTATGGAACCCTTCGTGCACAAGTCCGACTCGCACATAGCCGGTTTTATTATTCTAGCTATTGTGATACTCGCAAAACAAATTGAAGTTCTAGTGTAAATAACAGTATGATGGATGTGTTTGTACAGACTGTATGTGGATGCCAAAAACTGTAGCAAATGGTTTTACCGTTGACATGTCTTTGATTTACCTCCTACCCATATTCTAAGTCATTTCCTCCACTCGACCCAATCAATTGGAACTATAGCTTGTTATTTATTACGAGAACAGAAGCTAAAGGAGTATGTAAGGATTTTAGCAGTTGGCATTCTATAGATTCTGTGAGACTAAAGACTTGAGATTATGTTTGTATGGTGACTTAGTCTAGTCGCTTAGTTAGCTCCTTCACCCTGATTTGAAAGAAACTTCCTCCATTGATGTATTTGATTAAACTGAATACAAACTCCAACTGCGTTGGTTGGTTGACGATCTTACATAATGACTTATATTTTTACCGGAGTGCCAAAGGAGGGCTTGCGAATGTGACAACATTACAATTTGGAAATAGAAAGACTACGCATTTTGGGGGCCATATTGTGGGTAGAAAAAATTAAAAATATGCATAAAGCCTATATTTGGTCAATAAAGACAAAAAAGATTTTTTTTTAATTCAAAATTCAGAATTATTTATTTGCCAACATAGGCAGGGGTAAAGATGATATACAAGTTTTTTTATGTTCTCTATGCTCTGCCGTCAAATGGGCATGCAAAATCTTACTCATAAATTACAACCTAGTATCAAAATACAATAAATATTTAATATCGAGCCAAATAACAATAAATATTACAAAATCATTAAACCATTTCATTTTTAATATCAAAATCAAAAAACCCGACTGCTTCAGAAGCGAACTAAAAACACGTAAGAAGAAAATCATGCTGTGCGGTCGGAGGAAACATATCCGTGGACTGGATGATCAAAATCAGATGTGTCCAAAGATAATCTGACTGAACAGCATGATTTTCTTCTTGTTTACGTCTTTTTAGTTCGCTTCTGAAGCAGTCAGGTTTTTGATTTTTTGAATTAACTTTTTTGTCTTTATGACGAAATACAGGCTTAATGTTTATCTTTATTATGGCAGTTAGTATGGTATACTACAGTTAGTTAAATATTTAAGTTATTTATGTACTTTTTTTTTTAATATACTTTTGCCGAATTTTTACATCTGAATAGAATATAATTTTACTGTAACCAAGTCAATACATTGTAGGCCCAACAAACTGAATACACAATACGCCTTGAGACTGGTTTATGTAAAAAGGAATGACCCAGTGCATTAGTGAAACGGATGCCTTCCCTGTCTGTGTACCAGATGAGACCTAGCTAGTGATGTGCTTGAATTGTGTTTATCGATAAACTCGAAATTCACAATATTTTGTTATGTTTCAGGGCCTACTAAGCAAGTGCAGAGTATGGAGTCTAAAATAAAACTACTAGGAATTAGTGAAGTGATTAAAAAAATTGATATTAAAACATTTTCTCGTTTCCGAAGTTAGTTAGAAAAACGTATTGTTTTGGTCAATTATACCTTCTCTAAGCAGAAATTATTGACCACAAACAAACAAAATATTGTTTATTAATATGTAAATTGTTAAATGCAGTGGTAGCCAAGTGGTTACGGTTCTGACTTTCGAGTGGTTCATGTCCTAGAATCAAAAATTTGAAGTCCTGTGACATCTACCAACCCATATTGGGCAACATGGCGGATTATAGCTCACTCACTCTATGAGAGGAGGCCTGTGTCCCAGTCCCTGTTCCCAGTAGGAATATTAAAAAGGCTGTTGATGATGATCATGAAATTGTTAAACTATGGCACACCCGATGCTGTTCAAAATTTGATTTTATAAGAACAATTCAATGATTTTGTATCATTTACAATTTTACTAGAAGCAATAAATCTGCCCAGGATGCCGCTGAATCACAGTATTTGACATTGACCGACTGCCTATTACCATCCATCTGTCCAGACCATCTTTATTTGACTGCAATAAATTAACGAAGTTTCGACACCAATCTATCGACATACAACCCCGCACTATCAAATGTCGTGCCAGAAGATTATTATCCCAGAGATTACCATTCCACGAGACACAGCCAAAATACTAAAAAGAGTTGCAAATCTGCATCGCTGACTCCGGAATTAGGTGAATGTTTTATCTTCAAACCTTTTTTGTTTAACAGGGTGAGTAGAAGTGGAAGAAATGTTTTTTAATATAATTATTGCAATCAAATACTCGCTTTTCAACGACTTCGACAAAAAGAAGGTAATCAATTCGTCACGTATTTAAGTAATATTGTTGGAATTGTACTGTTATAATATATGCTTCGAGATCGCAATAATTTGATGTAAAGTTCGTCACAAAACCTTATATCAAAGTTGCCTGCTTCGAAGTGCCGTACAGTCGATATGTCAAGTATGTACAACTGATTATTCAAGGCACTATGTGTAATGCCCGGGCATATGAATCTAGTCAAGTCAAATCGGGCAATGTAATGAATACTGGTGTATACTTCATTATGTATCAAATTGTCTGGTCATTATTGTTACTTCGTAAGGTTGCGGCAATGCCTTGGATGCGAGACGCACGGGATTGGTCAATAGTCGTCGCATGGGGGAGGCCTATGTCCAGCAGTGGACGTCTTGGCTGAAATGATGATGATGATGTTGGGGATTATGGTAAATTAGTATGGTATTTATTTTAAATATTCGTTCAGCAAGTAATATCTGCGAAAAAGTAATTTTCACTGCAAAATTGTATTATTTGGTCAGCAGGATTATAGAAAACGGTAAGCATTCATACTTATCTTACTAATATTATAAAAGTGAAAGTTTGGATGGATGTGTGTGTGGATGTATGTTTGTTACTCAATCACGCTGAAACAGCTGAACGAATCTGGATGTTTGGCACAGAGATAGATTATAGTCTGAAATAGAACATAGCTACTTTTCATCCCGGTATAATGTTCTCTTGGCAAAAGAAAAAACTTTTTATCAAAAAATCAAACCGAATTCCAGAACAAAAAACTACAAAGCAAAATAGTACATTATGGTACAAATGTGTTATGTTGGTGATTACCGCTGAGACGCCATTGAGACCCGAGCCGTTATGTGAGGGTCTTAAGAGAGCCGAGGACGGTAATCATCAATACACACATGTATCATACGACGTTTTTCAACACACATGTGAAGAAAATAATACAAAAAAATCATTTCCAACAGTGAAAACGAGCTGTGAAATTTTTTTCGCAATGGCGGGCAAAATTAATCAGTTTTCCTATGCGCGCGCATCTAACAATGGCGATCGGCCATAAACTAAAAATAATGAATTATCATTTTTTTTTGGCTTTTCGCGGATAGCGTTTTAGCCACGTACAAAATGGGGAATTTCAAGTTTTCTTTATTACAGACAAAAACAAAAGTTATATTTAAGTGAAAGTTTTATTTCTTAAACAGGTATAAGTTGAAATTATCTATTTAAATACGAAGTTGCATGAAATGTGTTGCATTTGTACTATTGAGCACGATCTTTTTTGTATCGAAACTTTTTTAAGAACAAAGCAACTCAACCAATAAATTAAAAAAAGAACTCTTTATCTCACTTGTGAATAATAGTAATGAAAAAGTCACAGTTTGATAACAGGTGTCATTATGTGCCTAATTGCGGTGAAATTAGAGCCACTTTATGAGCAAGTGTGTTGAAAAATAAATTTCTTTGCCGAAGTCGGTGTAGAAAAACTGAAAAAAATGCACCAACAAAAGACACCAATTTTGATTTTTTGGTAAAAAGGTTTTTTATTTTTCTCTTTTTAGTTTTGGTAGGTATCTCCAATTAACATGATAATCATTTATGGCTAAAGTACATCTCATGACGATTCCGATAAGCCCAAGCACGATTAGGATACATTGTTTTATTTCAGAATTCCAGTGCCTACCTTCCGGCTTCATCATCAGAACAGTTCAATGGTACCATTTTCATCAGTACCATTCATTTATAAGTATTTGCTTCATCATAGTCGGTTAACTATTCGAGATATTTTATGACCCGTGACATACTTAGCATTTAGGAGTTCCAGGGGCAATCTGTGGTCTTCTTCATCAGTTCCACTTCACCAAATTATACTTTCTGAGTGCAAGTGATTGCATTGTTGATGAGCATACAAAAATCACTATATGTATGCCTATAATATTTGAGGAGTTCCCTCGATTGCTCTAAGATCACATCATCAGATCCTGACCTAGGACCAACTAGGAAGTATACTCTTCAAAACAAAAGAAGATTTTGTGAAATCGGTCCAGGCGTCTTTGAGTAATCGGGGAATATACATAAAAAAAAGATTTCGACGAATTGAGAACCTCCTCCTTTTTTTGAAGTCGGTTAAAAATAATTTTCACGCGGGCGAAGCCGCTGGCAGAAGCTAATAATATTATTGTAAGAATGATAGGTCTTTTGCAAGCTCAATTCACCTGAAGTTTTACGGTGAGATATTTATAGTATTCATATTCTGTTCAATTTTGAAATAGATTCTTTCCCTGTAAGCAAATCCACATTTGTTAAAAAAAGTACAAAGTTTAGTAAAAAACATACAAAATAATTTTGAAAACCTGCACTTTCATTGCGGTAAACAACAGATGACCGACACAAACACATTACTATGAATGAAATGCAAATAAAAGCTTAACCATTCAGTCATTCACTCAATCAGTCAGTGACGTATGAAAGAGTGGTCATTATATATTCATTCAATTTTAATGTGAAATCAGCCAGGCTACCGCATTGTGTACGGGAGAGGTATTAACGAAATTGATACAATATATTGACTTTATTTTTCGTATAGTGATTAACTATACGTGTTGCGCCGACCCCAAGTAACATGGGATAAGGGCAGGAAGATGATGATGATGATGATTAACTACTATAGCTTGACCAGCGTGCAGCGTGAAAAGTGTTTTATTTATTATATACTTTATTGTACACCACTTAAATAACAACAACAAAACTCAAGGGAACATTATACCAGGAAGACAAGTATCCTATGTTTTAATCCAGATTATGAGTAAAGATGTTCCGACTAGTCGGCGATTAGAACGTAAAGCTGACTATCCGGCCTCCATTGTAGTCGGTGACTATTCGGCAAAGAGCGCTAACTATCCGGCTTCTTACTTTGTATGTTAATAAGGTGGAAATCCACCACGAAAAATTATCATTTGGTACTGAATAAACTTGACTTTACGGGAATCATTATCCAACCTAGGTCAAAAAAAAACAGTTGTAAACAAAGAGTCACGAAAATGGCCGAATGCCCCCGAAAATGATGGCACCGGATTGGCATGGTGGATCAGTGGTATTGGCCGCAACTTATGAATTTGTATATTGAGGGTATTAAAACCGGGGCGGGCACTTTACTGTGTGTAAAATATTTCATCACCAACTCAAAACGGTGAAAGAATGTTATATTTTTAGGAAACCGTCTAAGAACCAAAAATTCAAAAATGGCCATCCACCAATCTGAATTAGGCCTACATTGAGAGAAAAGAGGCATGTCAGAGCAGTGGGAATATTATGCTTATGTTATAAGTAAGTATTGTGTTAACAATTTTTTGTGAAGGATAGGCAACTTGCCATCAGCTTCTTCTTTTTATTTATATGTCGATGTTGGAGAATGATATGATCACGACCCCCAAGGGGAAGGGGCTGGCGGATGAAAATGCCGTTGTAGTTAGCGCTGATAAATGGCTTGGTCAAGTTTGATTTTAAATCATAAAGGATTAGTCAACTAGACACTGCGTTACCGGGTGCTAGCTTGCGTTACCGGGGAGGACTCGGGGAGGTTCATTTTATGAAGCTATAAAAAAAACTGCTCGGTCCTACCTTTTACAACACATACAAGTTTGCGATTAAAGTTAAATTTCTAAATCCCTTCAGCAACAGCATATTCTCACTCAAAATTATACAAAAAACAAAGTAAAAAATTGCCCGTCCATGTTTCAACGGTCATTAAAATATTCCGAGGCAGTAAACAAAATGGGAGCGAAAGTTAACTCATATCCAAACTGAGATTACTTTTTGATTAAGTACGCAACGGCCATTTGACAACTCGTTAAAGGATCTCTTCCACAGACGTAAATCTAACTAGATGGCGCAAATCTTTGGAGTAACTATACTATACTCCATTTGAAATAACATGAGACATGTTTCCAAATCTTTATATAGTCCGTTCAACCGATTTTGAGTTCTATCCCGTAAACATAAGGATGTCATAAAAAGCATAAACCTGGTACCAAAACCAACTGATTACTACAGCTACCATTTGTCGTATCACGAACGCAATAGAAGTCAAAATAGGTTGAACGGGCTGTAAAATGGGCTAATTTAAACGTCTAATGTTACCGCAAATGGAGTTTAGGTCAGGATTCTAACAAGTACATCGGATAGGGCCCAGCCTTAGTGCAAGGATGCGTTCTAAAACTGAGTGAAATTCGTGTTTGTTCTTGAGTTTAATACCTGACTTAAATTGATTAAATACAAATTGGCATTTAAAAAATTGTAATTAATATTAGTGGTCTCCTGTTCTTACAGGCTCTCGGGCCAGCGGCCCTCTTTAACCAGGGACCCGTTACATTTTGCTCTGCCACCCTATTGTTACCCTACTGATGAGAATGTATATACTTCGCGTTTCAAACAAGAGAAGTAAAAGTCAGAGCAATGCTCTTACTTTGAGCTGTTTCATTTAGCGTAATCGGCACCGGACGTCAACCAAAATTAAGAAAAATGCCTAATCCAGGCCGGCCACCTAAGCCGTATTGAGCTGTAAAAACTCTACAAAAAAGTTGGCCGTGACAATGGACATTTTTTTTTATCGGTAACTAATTTTGTTCCCAAATTATATGTGAAAAGGTACGCATGGTTTTCATATAGATTGAGGGACTTGCGTTATCTAGTCAGATTTATGTCTGTGTTCCCTTCATTTGAACTTGTATTAAGGTGTCACAAAATTTGTAACTGTTTTGAGTAATTCGCTGAAAATCATGTTTTATTTTACTTGTTTGGACACTCGCTTGGAAGTTTTGAGTGCTTATGAAGCAGTTTTGGGGTGCTTAATGAACATATACTGCCGTTTTTATGAGGATTTACCGGCTGGAATGTACTTTTACTTGGAACAGGCTAATAAATAAGGCTTGAGGGATCCTGTTAAAATATTATTTGGGACAAGTTCATTACAGCATTCACATGAACTGCTATTCCTGAACATCAGAAACAACAGTGGCGACCACTTAAAAGAGGAGTCGCCGAGTCTGTTTATCATAATAAAACGAAACTAGTCAGAAAAGAAGAGTGAGGGAGTAAGATACATAATTTCTATTTCCTTTCATATCAAGCAGGAGGCAGAACAAAGCTAGGTCAGCAGGCACAAAAGGGCGTTTACAAATCCACGGATTAAAATAATACGTTTTTTTCGTTTCGGAAGTCCGTGTCTTTTTGTTTTTATCGTTTTTGAACACCGACTTCCGTAACGAAAGTTATTTTTGCTCTTTTTAGTGTTTTGAGTGTTTATGGTATATTTTTTGTGAAAAAGGTTTTATTTCTCTCTCATAATTCTCCTATTACTAAAAATAAAATCAAAAAATAAACAAGAAGAAAATTATGCTGTGCAGTCAGAGAATATAGTTTTGGTCAGCCAGCTCGCGAATATTTACCTTTGTTTTTTACACACTTTTACCTTTTTTTCCGACTGACTTTTAAACAAATAGGTGGTATATATTTTTGTAATCATCTCTAAAAACCCTTCATTTTGATACTTGGCTTGCAAGAAAAAAATAGTAAGCCTATATATATAAGATTTTGGGCGCCATATTGTGCGTGTGCACAATATGGCGCCCAAAATCTTCCTTTTTGAAAATGTTCCTTATTTTGTAACGGAACTTAACTAGAACACTTGGGAAGTCAAGACCTATCGACCAGTGTCTTAAATATAAAAATCCGTCAAGTAGTTTGAAAGATGTGAGGTAATAAAAAATATTACATACAAACATACATACACGATACGCGCGAAAACGCGCCCTTTCCTTGCAGCCGGGTAATAAAAAGTAAGCAAGTTCTATAGTAAGGTACCTCAAGGATTGATCAAATAGCCATACTAACTAAATTTACACGTTCGTCCTGTTTGTCGCTAAGGAGTTCGGTTGTATGTTCCATATCTTGAAAACCGCTGAACCGATTTTTATGAAACTTGCACTGTTCCCTAAGTTGAAAGACACTTAATTCAATAAAAAAGAATGAATACGATCCGATAAGTAGTTTCGGTAAATTGCGTGGACAAATCATACATACACTTTTTAAATTTGGCACACATATTTAGAAGCCCATATAGAGTAACATATTATTATGTGAATATTGTGCAATTACAACGATATTTTATATGCAAGATAATATTAGTGCCTTCTTTGTATGAGAAGAGGCCTTCTTCCCTGCAGTGGGGCAGTTATAGGCTAATATTATATTATACATCTTGGAGGGACAAGAACTTGGATGACACGACCTGCATTTGACTATGAAGGTACAAAACAATGACTTACAAACATTAAATTAATTAGTACATAACAACTATCTAAGTGATCTAGGTAATGACCTAAGTTAATCCTTGCCCAGTACTGACCTCTTAACCTGAATATAATTTAAATACATTTACTGAGGTGGAAATTGGTTTCATCAAGAGCACTACAAACAACTTATGAAGTACTGTAGTCAGAAAAGGTTGGTAGTTTTAGCTGAGATGTTAAAGAAAATGATATTTACACCAGAATCATCACAATAAGTATACCAATCAAATATTTACTGTACAAATTGCTTTTTAACATATAATTATTCCGTCATGATGAAGTACCTCTGCATGAAGGCTGCGCTAAAGTTGATGCCTCCAGTATAATGATAATCTGAAACTGCAGCTTTTATAAGTTTTTAACCAACTTCAAAAAGGAGGAGGTTCTCAATTGATCTGTAGTTTTTTTTGACATACGAGCTGTTGCCCGGAGCTTCACTCGCGTTTATATAGATTTTGGCAATAATTTCTGGTTGTCGATATACAGCCTATACAGGCTGAGAAAAACCAATGATGCAGATTTAGTTTTCACCAAAATAGGCCCCGTGACTCCTTTGTGTGTTATCGCTATTCTTAATAGTTTCTGGTTTGGTCTTACGTGTCGTAGGTCGTGAGTTTGGACCCAGGCAGGCGCTTTACTTTGTTTAATGACCACTGCTCTTAAAACGGTGAAGGAAACCATCGTGAGGAAACGTACTGTACTAGAACCAAAAATTTGAAGACATGTGACATTGAACATGATTATGATGATGATGGTCAAACACTTGAAAAACTCAGCCTATATAGGTACAGGTTATCTAATAAATATCTCACCAATAATAAGCCACAGCTGTTTAGAAACGATTAACTTTTTAAATTCAAGACAAGTAGAGTCAATGCAGGTAGAGGTTAAATAGTTACAAAAGGAAACAAATAAATCTCAGATAAATTCGTGGCACAGCAGAACCTATTTCACTCTTTCTTAAATTTTAATTGGCATTCCTTAACTATCCCGTTAATCTTATAATAATATAATGTAATAAAAAATAAAAATAATAATGTACCCATTACAACATTTTAGGACGCTGCTACAAGAATATATTAAAAAAAAAAACTTTAAAAAATAAAAAGCCTTGAAAGGTTGTCTGTAAGAGATTGTCCTGTAATTATTTAAGTTGTGTACTATAAATTATATAATAAATAAAATATACAAAAAAAGGACACAATGGACATATAACATAATAATATTGTATGTCCATTTAGCGCTAATACATACATATTCTGGGCTCTGGACATACGCAAACATGCTACATATAGCTTGCCGTGAATAAAACATGGCTTTTCCAAATGTACCACTGCTACCCTTGAGCTTTGTTAATAGTAATTGCAAAACTGAAAACAGTGGGGATTATTGGGCATCAACATAAGAACATGCTTCCCCCTTATCCCGTATAGTGGCACCTATCATATTTTGCCCTTATTGAGTAATACAAAGCCTCGTCCCATTACATAATCAGTGTGCATCAATATTTCGCATAAGCACAACTGGTACTCCTAATTACCCCAAATGGTTGGAATGGGGTTAGCCCCATTCAAACCGGAGTTGGAGTTTTAGTGGGTTGGAGTCCCACATAACTGCGCTATCTCCCCGTGGTAGCGCAGTATGCTTGAGCATTACTCCAAGACTAAAAAAAAAGAAATGGGTCTCAAACTATATCCGTGCCATCTAAATCAGTTCAGCGTTTTAAGGCCTGACCAAAAAATCAGCACGAGATATGAGCATTCCTATTGGCCTAGCAGCACTGGTGGCGCATGAATTACAGTAGTTAATACGCCCATATTTTAGAATAAAATCTTTATAAAATCGAATATTGGTCTTTTGAAAAAAAATAAAACTTACAAAATGTTCGTTATCAAATTGTCTATCCATTAGTGTTAGTACAAAAAATTCTTAATGAACACTTTACGAGGAGATGCATGCTATCAATCATTATTTCTCATTTTTATGGTTTTGTTGGAAGGAGATTAGTGAAACATATAGATCATTAAAAACAAAAAGAAATCTACAATTTTGGAATCAATAATGTGTAGAAATTTAATCTATTTTTATTAGTTGATATTTCATTTTAAATAACGAGTAGATAGCTCCCAATACCCCTACCCCGAGCAAACGGCGTTTTGCTCGGGGTAGCGCCTTAAGTCGTAATATAAGAAGTTTCATAAAAAATTAACCCCATTTCTCCCACCGACCGTGATTAAAAATAAAAACTGTAACAATGAAAAGGTAACAGACAGGCAGACGGACAGAGTTAATTTCGCATTTATATTATTATATAGGATAGATTAGTACCTACAATATATTGCTTTATAGTTAATGAAGATAAAAAGATTTTTAGCTTAAAAATATAATCGACTGTCAAAGCTTAGTTTTCAATAAATAGTTTTTAATTTTGGATATTTATGAGAGCAGAACTATATTTTTTCAAAAACCATCCACATGCTATTCCGAGTCGAATGACACCTTGCTCATATTTTCCCGAGACTGATAAAAAAAATTAACAAAAAAGAACAAAAAAGCCTTTGTTTTGACTATTAATAATACTTCGTTGTTTCGTTCCTGGTGGGTCAAAAGTGCCCTGAGCGGTTTTTAGGAAAAGATGTGCCCTTTGTTAGGTAGACTTGTCAGGGTACTACCATGCCCCCTGATAATTTACGACATTGACAAAAGCATTTGCATAAACGCTCGTATCTACAACGGTTGGACATCGCGGTTAACCTGTTTTTATTATTTAAGTAGGCGAAACCACGGTCATCAACTAGTTAAAACAAAGTAATTTCACTGTTTGTGAACGTGCAAAACATTGACATTGGTACTAAATAGGTAGCACATAATAGTATAGTAATTAACCTTTGCCCTCCATAATGAATAGAATGTCCTTCTTTTAAGTTTTTATTTTTCTATTATCTTTTTAAACGGTTTCTTTAGAACTGTAATTTAAAAAATAAATTCTTATTTCAAAGATATTTTAAATCTTTATGCACATTTAACATTCAAGAGTGTTTCAACGTCGTTTGCCCAATCATTTTGTGCTGCATAGCTGATGATGACCTACATTTACTGTGTTTTCAGGGTTAGGGACCTCCGGTTTTGTTTAGAAAACCTGGGGCTCAAAACAAGTGTCATTTTAACAGCGATAGCCCAATTGCCTATAAAATGTGGCTCAAAACAAGTGACATTCTAATAGCGATAGCCCAATTGCCTATAAAAATGTGTGGGATTGACCATGTGACATATCCTTAACGCATAAAGGCCTGTCCACATCTGGTGGCAAATGCGCCAAGAATGCGCCGCAAGCGGCCCGCTCGCGAGCTGCGTGCGTGCGTCCCGCACGCTGTTATACAGTATGAAAGCAAACGGAACTGCATGCATGCGAGCTTGTGCCTGGCTGGAGGCTCTAGTCTTAACAGGATTGCCCAGTTAAGCAATAGCCAATCACTCTGATTGATCTACGAGAGGTCTATCAAAAAACATAAAATATATGTGGCCGAGATGCGCGCACGCAGAAAGGGCGCCGCGCGCTCTCTCTTTGCAAGCCATGCGTGAGTTGTGCTAGAGAGGCGCAACAAACAATTGCATTTACCGCACGAACGCAATGCACGAGCAGCTCGCGAGCAACGGTGCTAATCTGTGGGGAATTCCCCAAACTGAGGGGCTTTTCAGTCCGAATGGGTAATTTATGGGAAGAGCGATTATGTGGGGAAAATGCGGGAAGTTTAGACATTTACACTAGAACTGAACTTAGATGTAATAAAAGTAGCACTAGAAATATTTATATGTATTTTTAATTTAAACTTAACTCAACTTATCCTGCAGGAAGGTTTTAGAGTTTATTTTATGGCAAAATTCATGACCAACAAAAGCTAAAAATAAGCCTATTGCTCGTTCTACCTTTCTCAAACGCATCTACCGAAAGAATATTTTGCGTCTTAAAGAATTTATTTGAAAACAGAGCATCGTAATCGCCTACACACTGACACTGTAGTAGCGCTTATGGCCACTAGAGAAGGTACAAAGAAGAAAGGAGGGAGCTTGAAAAGTGATCCTTCAAATAATATGATAAACAAAAAGATATGGCGTAATGAGAACTGCATAAAGTGGTTATTTTATTTTTTGTTTTCTTTTTTTTGGATACGCTCTTTCTTGACCACTACCATACTTATTTTGATCATTACTTTTATTAATTTTATAAAATTAGAAATAAAATTAAAAGATGTGGGGAATATTGATTTTACATTCATATTTGGGGATTTTCAGTCAGGTTTTTGGGGAATCCAGACGATGGACGTTGGCAACACTGTTCGCGAGTGGGTCGCTAGTGGTGCATTCGCCAGATGTGGACCCACCCTAACAATAAATGTCATGTCACTGATAAAATTTTCTTTAAATATCCTATTCTAATAAAACGTTTTATTAGAATTGGATATTCTAAAGAAATTCGGTCTACAGAATGTCAAAATTAATTAAATTTGAAAAGACTAGATTATGAATAATTTTCATTCATTATGTACCTCTTAACTTTGTTAAGCCCAAAGAGCTGCACCTGCCTCTCTGTCGTGAATTGAAGTAAGTACCAGTGACCAGTGTGTGTAGCTCCTGTTCAGACTATGTTCCATTTTCTATTTACCTGCACCCTAGATGACTTGAGCAACGCCTCCAACGCTGTAATAAACTTGGCCCCTTAACTGGGCCCAAACAGTATAATTAAAATGCACGGGACACGAAAACACGGGACCCTTTGATTTATTTTAATAGCTTTCCAGAAATCTGGAGATCATAAAAAACCAAAAGACAGAAAAATCCACCAACAATTTTTTTCTTGACCTTTTATGTTGAAGTAAGTTAATCTGTAGGTAAGTAAACCGTAGAAGTATCCACTTAATAACTATGTCCTAGTGGAAGGCGGAAAAACAGAGCAAATATTTGCATCTCGCACTGTACTTGTAAGAAGTGTTCGCGGCTAGATGCGAGACCAAAGATTATGTAGGAGAGGCGATAATTTATCTTAGTAGGTAAGTAACAAAAACATTTTTATTACCCGACAACGGCGAAGCCAAAACGAAAGGTTATAATTTTAACCAGTTTCTATGTATGTATGATTTTTCATCAATTCCCCCATAACTGCAGTTTTTTACACAACAATACATTATAACAGAAGATAGTAAGCAATCTTTATGGCAAGGTGGCATAAGACCACGGCTATCCTCTAGAATATTATAGAATATATGGCTCATCTCTAGTTTCGTCACTCACTTCTGTTTACAGAGGAGTCCCACAAGGCTAAATACTGGGCCCCATCATCTTTATTTTGTATTGTGCGGATATCATAAATTCCCTGAAGCGATGTAGGTACCATATTTATGTTGATGACGTACAAGTCTTTATTTCCTAAAAGCCGAGTGACTGTGAAATTGCGTTATCGATCTAAACGATGATCTTGACAGGATAGCAAGTTGGGCTAAAAATAACGGTTTGGTATTTAACCCTATTAAAACCAAATACATGCTGTTTGGAACCAAGAACCAAATCAGTGCAATGGTGGCAACACTCAACGTGTCCTGCTGGGTGAGTCGGTGAGGCCCGTAATCTGGGTCTGAACATGGACGCTGGGTTGAGATATGAAGCACACGTGTCAGAGTCAGAGCGCACTTGTTTTTACCGGCTTAAGGTCCCGTATAAAATAAGGCCTTATCTTTCATAGGAGCTGCGGATCCAGCTGGTTGAGTCTCAAGTGCTATCTAATCTGAACTATGCGGACGTAGTTATTGGCCCTTGACTGCTGGCAAGAACTGATCGTCTGATTCAGAGAGTTCAAAACGTTCAATCCAAATCTAATTTATAACCGATTTTTCAAAAAGGAAGAGGTTTCTCAATTTGACCGTATACATATTTTTTCGGATGTTTTTTTGACTTACAATTGTGGACAATTGTGGATCGATTTTGAATATTTTTTTGCCGTTTTTTGCAATAATGGTCCGGAACCCTCCGTGGGCAAGTCCGACTCCCACTTGGCCGGTTTTTCCTGTCATAATTTGCATATTATTTGAATGTTTAATTCAATCAATGAGGCAATTTACAAATCTTAAATGCTGGTTTAAAATGTCATACTGGTATTTCTTGAAAATTAATCATTTAACTAAATGTGTCCAAAAGCAAAAATACAAAGTGGGGAATGTCGAAATGCCAAAATGTAAGGGATTGATCACATGACTTTTCTACACTCGCTATCGCATCTCTTTCCTTGATAGTATATTAAAATTGTAAACAAAAAATTGTAAAACATTTTTTTATATATGGAGGATATGGAGTTCCTTGTCCATTCTTCTCCATATATATGGCAGTAAAATTTTCTTCATATCTAATTACTTAAAAAACTAGCTCTAAATAATAATAGTCCTGAACGAGGTATAACGAAAACACGTTGCTTCTCTTACTGCTGACAGACTATCCATAAAGACTGTCAAAGATTAACAAATGAAAGTCACGACCAACGCTTTTCAAGGCATGGAGACTATAATATCTAAAGGAGAGTCCCTTACATATCATGTTCTGCTCCCAACTATCTATGGACAGACTTCAATAAGTCTTATTTACTGTAAGGACGACCAGTGCGACTGTTATACTCAGCCATGAGTTACCCAGAGCGGAGCACGGCCTCTCCGGGGCAAATAGGCATAAAAGTAAGTTTGTCGAGTCTGCCCCCAGATCTTTAAATCTTTCAATGGTGTGACGACTTGTTTAGTCAACATTATATTAGTGATCTTAGTGGACTCCACTCGTATTGTAGTATATAAGGAGTAAATACGTACATCAGGTGAGTGTCAATTTTTTATGTTTTTTTTTTATTTGTGAAACATTTTGTGCAATTAGAATGATATTGGGTGGTCGTTTGTTTGTCTGTTAAAGTAAGTTTATGTAGTGTTTTAAGTGTGCTTTAGCCCTTTAAGAACACTTAAAACACTACATCCGATATACGTTACGCACTACATCCGATCCGTGTCCGTGAAATTTCGGTGCCGAAGTATCCGTAGTACTTCTTTGTAGGGAAGCTTACGCACTACATCCGAACTCTATCCGTCATAATTCAGAACATTTTGAACTCGGAACTCGAATCACGGACACGGACCACGGACACAGATGTGTAACCGCCCTAACTATTTGATCTTAAATATATTTTAATCCGTCTTTTCTTTTGTAGTACTAATACTACTAATAGGTCTTAAGCATATTTTTTTTAATTTTGAAAATTCTTTGTGACGTGCACTTATCTAATACAATAAGGACAACCCGATGAATCAGTCTGCCTGACCTTTCCCAATAATGTTGGGGTCAGTTTCCAATCTTACCGGATAAAAATGCGTTCCAGTATTTTACATAAATTGACCTATCTGACCTCCACAACCCAATAACTGGGTAACACAATACCCCAAGATTGTTGTCAGATTGCCTGGCTTCTGATTCAGACCATTCCAAACGACATACGTGCATTTGATAGGCGTGGCGGAATCTCGATGATGGTCCCCTATCCACGAACCGACCTCGGCATGCGTTGCTCAGTCTTGCTCGTGTCATGCGGTTTTTAATACTTACCCACAAGCTCCTCCGACAAAACAATTAATGATGCATGTTGTAACTGTCTCACTGCAGGGTAAAGTCCTGTTATCGCACAGACAAGGTACGAGCTTTAACCACCACGCTTGCTCAAGGCTGGTTGGCGATTTAATACTTTTATAAAGACCATAGGTATTAGTCCTGATTTCTCTACGATGTTATCCTTTACCGATGTGTGTGTGCAGATACATGAATTGATATGCCACACTGGTACTTGCCCGGATTGCAAACTTAAGACTTCCAGCATAAGAGGCAAGGCCATAACCAATGGATCGCTTAGCAGACTTGACGATAAATCGTATATTTTATAACGATAATAAATATCGTGATTTATTCCAATAATTATGTTGGCCTTGTCATTCGCACAGTCTAGTCTTAGCCCATTATTTATCATACCGGATATATACACACTCTCTGAAGCCCTTCCACATAGTGGTTCGATGACGTGGTGAAGTGGATACAAAAAGCACAGGACTGGTCGATGTGGCAACGGTTAGGAGAGGCCTATGTCCAGCAGTGGATGTCTTTCTGCTGAAATAATAATGATTAGCTTTTGCAAGCGGCTTTGCCCGCTTTATAGTCGAATTATCCCAAAGGAACTTGCTACCAACGAGATTTTTTAACCTGATAAGTAACATATATAGTATAGTATATTTTACGAGAACCAATCAGTTAATCAATTTCTAGCGAAGCCTTTTGGGTAATTTTTAACCCTATTTTGAATCGGACACAGCGCGGGAGCAATTATCTGCTTTTCGCCATTTTTTCAAGTCCTAGTCTTCACTCTCACCGCAGTGAGGCGCTAGCGCGGCACCAGCGGGATGGCGCCAATTTTAAATTAGGAAGGGAAACAATTTGGATAGGATATTTAGAAGGATAGGCTTAATGTTTATCCAGTGGTAGTAGGTGGAAGCAACTAATAAGTTATTTTCGTCATTTTTCGCCTGGTGTTTCTTTTCCAGGTCTCGAAGACATCTACAGGCCCTTTATATGTGCATAAACCTACCCACTCACCCCCTCTTACCTAACGCCTATCAGTTAACACTAGTTTTTGTTTCTAATAGTTTGAAGTTATTCTTTGTTTGTAGTAAAGTTATTTCAGCAGTCATTGTTATTAACCTGTCAATGATCGCTTAATTAAAGGTGTTGATATTCTTAATTAGAAACACTATAAAAAACAAAATGCTCGCGGTACACGGTTAGCGATCGTCCTGATGGTTCAACGCCACTCGATGTATATCACATTGATAAGCGATTTTTACCAAAGCGAAACAGCATAATGTTCACATGCAATGCGATGCAATTCGACCAATTTCCAATTGAAATTTTGACAAAAAATACTTGTACAAAATCGCCAATCGGTGCGATTTAAATTGCGTCGCGCCATCAATTCGTGCATAAAATACTAAAGCACGTATTACAATGTGAGTTTTCCCGGAGATGGTTTCTTGAACGTTTCTGCGTTCTATCTATCTATTGCGTCGCTTACTACACAATTTCAATTAATTTACCGCGTTCTACCTTAGTCAGTCGCAGTCACAAACACGCAGAGAGCCATGGTGGGAGATAGCAAAGGGTGGTGCAATCCAGCCCATCAGCCCAACATATTTTTTTGAGACAAGCTCTACTAGGCACTTTTAAACTGCCGCCCGTCTTCTTGTTTGTCAAAAGAAAACCTTACCTTGGTGCTAAATATATTCAAGCTCGCTTCGCTCGCTCTTACAATCTCGTTTATCGTGTTCTTTGTATGAGTTGACACAGTAACTTGTATGAATACAAATATAGAATACATAGGATAGGATAGGATAGATGGACCCCTTTTCCGCACTTAAACTCGCATTTGGTCCGTTGTACGTGCAGACCTCCTCTGTGAGAGGGAATAGGCCGTAATCCACCACGCCGTCCCAGTGCATGTTGATGGATGTCACATGTCTTCGATTTTTTGGTTCTAAGACATGCCAGTTTCCTCACGATGTTTTCCTTCACCGTTTTGAGAGCAGTGGTGATGTAATAATTTACACAAAGTAAAGCGCCTGCCTGGGTTCGAACCCACGACCTACAACTTGTAAGCATGAGTCGTGAACGTGACGTATAAACTATGACTACAAACATAAATTATATTCATTCATCAGGTCAGGATTCATTTATTTAACTGAACGTAAAAATAATAGAATGGTAAAAGAAAATCTTTAGTGCTAATAAAAACATAACCGAGGCTATATTTTAAAATTTTCATGTTCGCTTCGTGCGCTTGTGTATTATAAATTCGCTTGATTTTTTGCATTGTCTCTCTTGAAATTTTTCTGCATATATGGACAAAGTAATCAATCTAAGGTAAAAATATTTTCGATTTTAAATAATAGTATATTATGCAACTAGTGAATAAAAGACGGATTTAATGCGAGGGCCGTAGATGAATCACAAGTAAGTGAAGGATTCTAACGACTGAATCACGACCGTAGGGAGTGATTCATGATGATTGAATCACGAGCATAGCGAGTGATTCAAGTGTTAGAATCATGAGCGATGCGAGTGATTCATGGCCCTCGATATAAATCCGTTTTATTCAAGAGTTGCATACTATATTTTATACCATGACTACGAGAAAAAGAAAGATTGAAGCGAAAAGCACAATAATAAATAAATGGTTTATTACCTTCAAAATTTACAAAAAAAATTGAAACACTGACCTTTGAGCTAGGTAACAACACTTGTGTTCAATCTCTATCTCTATCTGTATCTCTAACTCTATCTCTAACTCTATCTCTATCTCTATCTCTAACTCTAACTCTATCTCTAACTCTATCTCTAACTTTATCTCTAACTCTATCTCTAACTCTATCTCTAACTCTATCTCTAACTCTATCTCTAACTCTATCTCTAACTCTATCTCTAACTCTATCTCTAACTCTACCTCTAACTTTATCTCTAACTCTATCTACAACTCTATCTCTAACTCTATCTCTATCTGTAACTCTATCTCTATCTAAGTTTGTATCGAATATTTTATGCGCAAGGAGTTTGTATAGCATTGAGATGGAGTTAGAATTTATATAGCTGTGTTCTAAATTCAAACACTAAAACAGTGATTAAAAGTGCTTTTTATTCACTGTTTTCAGTGAATAAAATAAGCTTTTTAGAGGGGGAATGGTATAAAAAGTTTTTTTGTCATTACCATAATATTTTTACCTTATATATATATATATATTTTTTTTTTTATTACTTTTGGGTTGGCATAACTCCATGACCCGGGGTGCCAAACTTTGTACTAACCTCTGGTCGTACAGGGAGCATCTCAGAAAGATTGAGAGTGTACTCGTATATAATCGACTTTATAGGTCTTTATATATTATAAATGTGAAAGTAATTAATCTGTCTTTCTGTTCCTCTAAAGTGTTGAATATCAATCGATATATAATTGATTGATATTCAACATTGATTTGAATTGATATTGAATTGAATCATAAATATTTAAGATGGATTTTAGCACTTTGGAGAAGGACATAGTATCCTTTTTATTTGGGAAGTACGCTTTCTTAGGATAAATTTCCAATGACATGCATTTATAATTTTTGACTATTGACGTTAAACATGTGCTGTTCCTCCTGCCTATCGGTTTTTTTTTGTCGAGCCATTGCTGTCCCCTGCTGGACAAAGGCCTGCACCAAATCCTTCTAGACATTCTTTTCCCGCGCTGTCTCGAACTAGCGCCCATGGTACTTAAGGGTCAAAGGTGCAGTCACACTGTATCAAAACAGCAAAGGCAGTTTTTTTGTAGGCAGCAGAATTTCAACTTCTTGCGGTTAGTAGGAATAATCTATACTTTAATTTCTATACAAAATATTAAATTAGTTGTGAATAATTTAAGTTCTTCTACAAACACTAGCCATTTGTATTTTGTAAGAGTATGACTGCACTTTTGACCGTTGACTGTACACACCTAATCATCTCGCCACCGCTATCTGGGCCGGCCTCGATGGCGCCTTCCACCTTCAGGAACCAACTGCGTGGCGACTCTTGCCCAGCGGTTAATTTGCATGGGACTAATGTGACCCGCCCAATCCCATTTGAGCCTAGCAGCCTTTTAGCTCAAGTCTAATTATGCCCGTTATTATTTGATTAAATGGATTTTTTTACATTCTTCACAATTTGACGATATTATAACTCTTTTAAAAAGTTGATGTGTCAAATCTTCGTCAATTCATTTGTAGTCATCAGGCGACCCTACGAGTACCTATTTAGTATGTTTATATAATAAATACCGTTTTCCTTTTCAAACAACAATCATGATAAATACTCACACGTGTTTTATATTAATCTTTTTCTTCTAATATACAGGGTGTTTGGAAGGGAGCTGTACATACGCCTAGGGTAGAAACTAGGGATAGTCTGCTACCTACCCCCGCCCATTATATTGACCTTGGCCTCAAGGTTTTTTTTTAATTTATTTTTATTTTTTATTTGACTTTTTTGTGATTTTTTGACTAAAACTACCTGTAGCTCAAAATCTATCCATGGGACCGGTCGGCTAATGGTCTTGTTTTAATCGTTAGAGTCTTAGGGTCCTGCAAAAAATTATTTTACACCAGAAAATTGTGGAGAAGAAAAGTTATGGGGCCTGAAGTACCATAGTAAGGTAAAGAAATAATTTTAAGGGCAACTTTCTATGGGGTTTAAAAAAAACTAACAGGGTTGGAGTTCTTCTGATTTTTTTAAAACATCCTCAGTCCATGCCCTTTCTAACGATATGCTAAAAGTGTATTTATCACTTTTAGTTTTAAAGTTATTAATTAATTTCCGCAACTAGGGCACTTTTACCACCACGAGTCGACATTTGTAAGACAAATGTAATTTCCAGAATTTAAACCAGTTTGGCCTACAGTTGGCAAATTTGTTGTCTCACTCTTACACGAGAGCAACATGTAAGAGACAAAACATGTCATGTCATGTCTCTTTCGCTCTTGGGTCGACGGGGCCGGGCAGGTAACTCGTTGGGGTCTTTGTTAGTCAGTCGAGATTTACCCATCTTAGCTAACTTACGTACTTGCCGTTACGACGCTCCACTGTTTTCGTTAATTTTGTTGAGTTTGTTATTACTTCGTTTTTGTTAAGTTTTGTTATTTGTTACCTTGTTGTTGGCAAAATGGCTGGATTTACCAGTGAAGAGTACACCGACATGCTGGTGGTGTATGGAATGGCTGATTGCAATGGGCGCGAGGCACGGAGGATTTATCAAGAACGGTATCCTAACCGGCGAGTGCCTAACCACCAAACGTTTGGCTCAACTTATCGGCGTCTGCGAGAAACCGGAAATTTAAATTTCCGGGAACCAGCCGTGAACAGATTTCAACCAAATTTGGCTGCGGAAGAACGCATATTGGCTGAATTTGAGGAAGATCCGACCAGAAGCGTAAGAACCGTAGCCCGGACGCTTGGTTTAAGCGTGTGGAAAGTCTGGTCGGTTCTTCGCGAAAATGGACGTCATCCTTTCCACTACACCCCTGTTCAAGGTAATTTTTTACATAAAGTTTTTGTTTTTAGCTCTTATGTAATGAACTAGCATGTGAATTTCATAGGCAATTTTTAAATTAACATGAGCATGTGTGTGAGAGAGAGAGAAATGGAAAGACAGAGATAGCAATCAATGTTACATAGCTACTAATTCATAAGGAAACCGCTAACGTTGATATTTTTATTGTTTTAGGCTTAGAGGATAACGACTATGCAAGAAGGGTGGAGTTTTGCCGCCACTTGCTCCATACGGACGTGGAAGATATTATTTTTTTACGGAGTATTCTCTGGACTGACGAGTCCAAGTTTGACAAGGAAGGAATTGTAAATTACCACAATCTCCATCACTGGGCACCCAGAGATCAAAACCCGAGAGTCAAGAGGCACAGAGGTTTTCAACGAAGGTTCTCCGTGAACGTATGGGCAGGCGTCATCGGTAATCGGTTGATAGGGCCGCACTTTTTGCCAGACAACCTAAACGGGCAAAACTACTTAGATTTCCTCGAAAACGATTTGCCTGATTTAGCGGAAGAAGTGTTTGACGAAGATCGGCCCATAGTCTTCCAGCACGACGGCTGTCCTGCTCATTGGAGCCTAGCAGTGAGGGAGCTTCTGGACAACTGCTTTCCTAATTCTTGGATTGGTCGGGGTGGGCCAATTCCCTGGCCCCCAAGGTCGCCTGACCTTACCCCACTCGACTTCTACGTCTGGGGAAGGGCGAAAGAGTTGGTGTACGCAGAAGAAGTACCAACAAGGGAGGTTCTAATTAACAGGATCCACGCCGCATTCGATACAATGCGCGAGGAACTGCTGCTTAGAACGGTGACCGTGGAGATGAGGAAGAGGTGCCGAGCATGTTTACAGGTCAATGGTCATCAATTTGAACAAAATTTGTAATTAATTAAAATTAGTAATTAATTAAAATTTGTAATTTAATGACATTAGTCATTACCAAATTTTTTGTTTCATTTGCCATCCTTTTACGATCGAACACATTTAATTTTCATTAGTTGAAATTTTTGCTTGAAGTGCCCTAGTTGCGGAAATTAATTAATAACTTTAAAACTAAAAGTGATAATTACACTTTTAGCATATCGTTAGAAAGGGCATGGACTGAGGATGTTTTAAAAAAATCAGAAGAACTCCAACCCTGTTAGTTTTTTTTTAAACCCCATAGAAAGTTGCCCTTAAAATTATTTCTTTACCTTACTACGGTACTTCAGGCCCCATAACTTTTCTTCTCCACAATTTTCTGGTGTAAAATAATTTTTTGCAGGACCCTAAGACTCTAACGATTAAAACAAGACCATTAGCCGACCGGTCCCATGGATAGATTTTGAGCTACAGGTAGTTTTAGTCAAAAAATCATAAAAAAGTCAAATAAAAAATAATAATAAATTAAAAAAAAACCTTGAGGCCAAGGTCAATATAATGGGCGGGGGTAGGTAGCAGACTATCCCTAGTTTCTACCCTAGGCGTATGTACAGCTCCCTTCCAAACACCCTATAAATTCATTGTTGTTCAGAATACCGGAATTCATGGTCCCATTTTGCATGCAGCGTAATACCATGATATTTAAATTCTACAAATATTTGAGAAGAAAATGAATACGATACCTTTGTTTTGCATAATATATTTATGTCACTGTCGTCATCACTAGCCAAAGAAGCAAACATAATAAGTTGTTAGAAAACTGTCACGACAAGTGACATTCGATCAGCGAAAATGATTGTCAAAAAGTTGAAAATCGGAATGTCATGTCGGAATCCCAAACCGTTTGGCATATCGTTATCGTTATTGAAAGAAAATTAAGAATGATAAATCTTTATTCAACACAGCACAACTTTCTATTGCAGATAGAATGCCACTTTGTCGAGAACCCAATTTCTTAAAAGTCCTTCATAAATAAATCAAAAGATAAGCGTTGCCATTATTGCTAAAATGTCATTAGACCACATCTATTTATATCATTTTATATATAGCATGTCTATTTTCGGCAGATGACCTTATACAATACAAAATATAACCGAAAACATATTAGACTAGATAGATAAGTTTATTTTCGTTAAAATCTTTATTAATGATCAGATTTATTGAGATAAATCCAGATTGAAGTACTACGAGAATAATATTATAACTAATGCTAATAAAGTTCATAAGTCAAACAATTATTATGAACAATAACTCACTTACGAGTAACTTAATTGTTTCTTTGAACATTGTAATTACGTATTTTATAACCACTTGCAACTGCCTAACGAAAAGCATTAAAAAATAAGTAATTTTGCTTTGAGCGTAATTCTCAGAACCAGCGGGCATTTAATTTTATGAACGTATACAAAGCAAGAATTGCCAAACTTAAGTGGCAGTGGGCAGAGCACATTGCTCGCAGAACGGATGGCCGATGGGGCAGAAAGGTTCTGGAGTGGCGACCGCGAACCGGAAGACGTTGCGTTGGAATGCCTCCCACCAGGTGGACCGATGACCTCGTGAAGGTGGCATGGATCCGCTGGATGCGAGATTCACGGGACCGATCTATGTGGCGACGCTTAGGGGAAGCTATATAGTAGCAAGTGTCGTTCTGTAGTTTCTGCCTAATCCCATAGGAAAAAGAGACGAGTTTACGTATTTCTGTACATGAACAGATATTTTCCGGGCTCGTTCGCTCGTTGCACTGTAGACCTCATCCGACGCTTACTATCCGGTGATATCGAGGTATCATCAAAAGAAATATAAAAAAATCTAATCTAAATATCGTGGTGCCAACCAAAATCTCTACGTACTGAGTCCTAAATCTTACTTTGGCATTCTTCTCTTGCATCGATCGGCACCATTCTGTATGTTATTATGAGAATAAAATACCCATCTGTGATAAAAAATAAGCAACTAGTCAGTCGCCAAGGTTTGATAGCGAGCCAATCTACTTATGGTTTGCTGGTTTGTATTGTATTGTATAACGGGCTGGTGTCCGCAACTTCAATTCCAAGTGCGTATTTTGCGTACGGATGGGATAAATAGGTCATTAGATCCACCTTCTAAGAACAAAAATGTGGCCTGTCTGTAACTCCTATGATAGTTGTTACGGCCGTGAAACTGGTTTGCGAGATGTACTTACCTATTATTTATTGTCGTGTATTTTTAGTATCACTAATAAATTATAGATAATTCTGCTATTAGTAGCAATAAAATAAGTAACACGAGTAATTAGCACCTATAATAAGTGTGAGTTTTCTGTTGACAGCTTAGATTTATGAGTTTTAGTAGTTTCTGGTTGATAAAGAAAACTGTTTTATTACTGACAGGCTCACAGTTATTTAGCCATTGCTTTCAGATCTAAACAGAATTCTTAAAAGAATCTGAAAGAAATTCCCCAAAAATATTTGCAACAAATTAAGGCACAAGTCTTTACATCACAAATCACCCAATTTGAATGTTTTGGTAGTCTTTCAGAGGGTGAAAGTGCTAAGGAAAATAAGCAAGTTTTATTTTGAACCAACTTCATATTATAAAAAAACTAGCGGACGTCTCGCGGTTTCATCCGCGTAGTTCCCGTTCCCATGCGAATACAGGGATACCAAGTAGCTTATGTCACTCGGGGATAGTGTAGCTGCCCAACGGTGAAGAATTTTTGAAATCGGTTCAGTAGTTTTTAAGTTTATTCGTTACATTAAAAATACAAAACTTTCCTCTTTTTAATATAAGTATAGAAGAATAGATAAATCAGTTAATAGGTACGGTAATGTTCGTATTAGTATATAAAATATAGGTAACAGTTTTTTTCTTTAAATTGCCTGAGTTTGTCCCTGATTCATATGCAGAGGTAATACTTAAAAGATTGTCAATTAATTAAAATAATCCTGTTGGAATTCAAAATTAAATCCAAATACCAACAAAGCCATCTCTCAACGCAGTAGTAGATATGTAATACTATATTATGATAAAAGAGCTAATCACCAAGTAAACTTTATTCGGACGTCAGAATACTTTTCACACTACAAAGGTGTTAATTTGTATCGTAACATCCGCGATGAGGCAATCAAATGTTACCAAAAAAAAGTTTGTCTAATGGCATCCATTTATTCTACTTGTTATTATAGTCGCTCCTTGTGTTATACTGGTAGCTGCATCCGGATAAACTAGAAGTCGACCCCAACATACACTGTTACCAAAGGTTAGATAGAGAATAATGAAGTTAAGTTTTTGATGTTTGCCGATGAAAGTGGTTCAATGTCAAGGGCATAATCTTTCCTTAAGCAATTGCTTGCGGCCAAAGACAATGGATTATTTTAATTTTATTTAGATGGAGCTTTTCAATTGTCTCGACAAATAATGGTGTTTTCAAACCCCGACGGGAAAACAGGGGTGTTATAAATTTGACGTGTGTTCCTGTGTGTTTGTGTATTTGTGTATCTGTCTTTAGCTTCCAAGCTCCTTAACGGATGAACTGATTTTGACTTCGTTTTATTTTAAAGGTAACTTTTTGGAGAGTGCTATGTTTGATGTAAATCGTTTACTCTTTATATCGGGGTATGTTTGCAAGATATCGTGTTATAATTGCGTGTTTCGATTGAAAATTGTCTACCAGTGGATAAATTATGTATACGTAGTTTAAAAACGTATAAAATTAAAATAATATTCTTTAATTCAGTTAGCTTTTTACAGAAATTTTTGTCGGGGGTTTTTTTTATTTTTATTTTTCTTGTTGGTACTTATCTGCTACGCGTGAAATATGAAAGACATAAAGTGAGAGTTGGACTGCATTTTTAGAAAAGTCAAAATAAATTTTTATTTTCTATATTTATTAAGTTAAGGTATATGTGTAATTTATATATGATTAATTAAGTTATTTTTGTGTATTTTAAGTTTCCTTATTCTTTCTACACACTTTGTCTTCGTTTATCATCCAACTTTCCTGTCGCAGGTCTGCTGGAAGAAATTTCTAATGAAATAAGCAGTACCTTTGTGCTCTTCAATCTGTATTATTTCGCGCGCTTGTCAGTCCAATTTCGTGGTGGCCCAGTGGCTAAGACCTCGTGAGGTGAGGTCGTAGGATCAAATCCGGGCAAGTACCAACGTGACTTTTCAAATTCATATGTACTATCTAAGTTTATCTTGAACATCACAGGCAACGGTGAAGGAAAACATCAAAAGGACCTGGACTTGTATAGTTAACGTAAGTCTAAAATAGTCAAGTCAGAGGCCTGTGGGGTTCCCAGAGGCGGCTTAATTTACTTTGACGCTAGAGGTGACCACATCCTGACACGAAAAGAAGAATAATTCAATTTTGGACTTTTTGAGTGTCGCTAACACTTTTCGAACGTCACTTCGTCTAGGTCCTCAATGTCACTATGAACTTTGCACGTCCATTCTAATGTCGTAACACTATGTCAAAGGCCCATAACACATTGACAACAAGCGCTCATATTGTTGACAGTCCCATTAGACACACATGCCACGGTCAAGCATAAACGGTTTGTTTGTTCACCAACTAACGTGAGCATGCAAATGTTTACACGATACATGACAAACATTTGACGTACTGTAAAGCTTGTTTCACGTTGAGTGATATTATTTTGAAATGCAATTTGAGAAAATCTGTTATCGCTAAGTAGCCGCACGAGTTGGTCTTCAAGGTGAAGCAATGCTTAGCGATGGTGTACATCCATTACAGTATTTTTTATGTGTTACCTCAGAACTTTTTACCAATTTTAATGATTATTTTATTTGAAAGCTGGTGCTTCTCATGTAGTCCCATATAAATTTCATCAAGATCTGATGAAGAACTTCGGAGATATGCAACATAACTCTTCAATGAACGACGTCAAATCTCTCGGAATCGCTGCAATTGCATGTCTGTTTATTGCTTACGCCATTTCATAACATAACATCATGCCGGTACTCTCTAAAGGGGTACACAGATATGTACAGCCAGGTACACTCTCTGTTCATCGGTTATGTTCAAGGTTCATGTTAATTGGGTAATCTATTCAAGCATAACTTTGGGCATTATAAGTACCTTACTATTGAACTTGCTCTTTATGTACCACAACTAAAAAGTGAAATATAAAACATTTTTTACAAAAAAAATACAACCGACTTCCAAATAAAAACACTATAAAGTGAAAAATAACTTCAATTCCGGTAGTCGGTGTCAAAAATAGAAGAAAAAAAAACAGGAACACCGATTTCCGAAATTGAAGTTATTTTCACTATGTAGTGATTTGTTTTACAGTCGTTACGGTAATCAGAAGCCAATCTGTTTTGCCAAGGAGTGTCCATTTTCCAGTTACCGGGCTGTAGAAGTTAAATAAAAATTCACTCCATGCCGTATGCTGGTATTCAGTTGGAACCCGTTAGACTGGAAGACGACTCCAACAATGTTATGAAAAGGCGAGGCAAACTGATTGATCAGAACAAGTAAAAATTGCCAAAACCCATATCTTTTGAACGGCTGAACCATTTTTCATCGTATACCTCCTTTCAAACAAAAAAAAAAACGAAATCAAAAGCGGTTCATCCATTTAGGAGTCATGATGCCATAGACAGATACACAAATACACATATACACACTTCAAACTTGTAACACCCCTGTTTTTCCGTCGGGGGTTATGAAAATTAATCACTGACAACCTGTTTCTGACCAGTAGTACATAGATCAATAGATTCCGATAACAGTTAGCCTGTATTATACCAATGATGGGCAAACGATTCCCCATTGCCTAGCAGCTCTTTCAATAGCCACTAAGTGGTTTCCTATGTGGATATAAATAAACAGAATTTCAAGCCATGCTCATTTATTAGCAATTGTTCGTGTACTGTTTCCATAACTTGTTAAGACTCTAATGGCAGAATACAGTCATTCATCACAATATATCATTTGTCATATTGTTTATCTGTCATGGAAATTAGTTTGTCATTCGTGGAAGTAACGTAGATACATCCTCGAGAATTTAATTTAAAGTGACTTTTGAACACGGCTTGTGATTTCTTTACCGTAACATAATAATTTTGTGTTACGGTAAACAGCAATATTGAAAAAAAAAATACAATTTATATTTTGTTATGTGCGTATTAAACCTTCACATACAAACATTTTATTTTTATATCTATACTTCTATATCTGTACTAATATAATAAAGAGGAAATATTTGTATTTTTGTATGTAACGAATAAACTTAAAAACTACTAGACCGATATCAAAAATTCTTTCACCGTTGGGAAGCTACACTATCTCCGGGTGACATAGGCTACTTTTTATCCCTGTATTCCCACGGGAAATAAAAAGTAAAGTAAAGTTAGTCTTGCGTATATTAGATTTAACTTGCCATCATATAGGTAGTCTGTATTGTGCCGGGTATTCTTACAAAACTAATAACACCACAGCCCAAATCTCATGTATACAAAAATTTACATATTTAATTTTCAACCCATTAATGATGTGTCAGATGCAGATAAAACTATTCGACTAATTGTAATGTGTCCCTTACCTTCAAGTAAACGCGCCCTTGTCAATTAAGGTGCAGTTGGCCAACATGACGTCAATGACTTTGACATATTGGATCACAATCACAGACTGCTCATCTCACGGGTCAAGTTAATATCTCGTGCACACAGTGGGCCATGATGGCTGGATGACATTCTTTAGTGGGTTGCTAAAAAAGGTTTCTGGAGCGAAAAAAATCTGTTCTCTCCGGCATTTATATTTGCTAAACTCGACAAAATGTTGAAAGTGGTTGATTTTTTTAGCAGACTTGGAATAAAATAAAATAAGACTGTATAAATAAAAGTGAAAGTCGTCAGTTGGAACGAAGTTTCTTTTGCTATTTTTAACAACAGGCTCAATTAAATAAAAAAAATAAAAAAATACATTAACACTTTACTGATGGCAGATATTAAGTGAACGAGAATATCATCCATCACTCTATCAAGATCTATTCAAAAAGTACTAGTCGTCTGTAAAAAACTGCACTCTTAATTTAAAGTATCGAACTAACACAAGATAACTTACTGTAGCAAATGTGTCGGTTGAAAACTTTTCCTGTGTAGCTCCAATCCGCCAAAGGCGCAATAAGGAACTTAGTTCCAAAACGTAAAAATTAATAAATAATGTTATATCTAGAAATGCAATTCCGTTCCCTTTCGCAAGTTACAATGTGAACTTCTAGCAATTGTACATAGATCTTACACATAGATATAGTAGATACCACATTTGCTCTGATATTATGCACAAGTAAATGTAGTCTATGGCTCTAATAACTGTATTAGAGTATCTTCTATGTAAACTAATATTATAAGCAAGTAAAATTGTTTGTTTGTGAGAGACAATATCTGAAATACGTACATAATCTCGCGCCTTTTTTTCAGAAAATCTAAAGAATGGCACCTGTTACGTTACTTTACTCATTTGCTTCATTTACGTTCATTTATTTAGACTTCATACGCAAAAGGTACAAAGGCGGACTTAATGTTTTAAGAATTTTCTACCAGTCAACCAAGGTTGGTGCAGAGATACTCGTAACAAGGGAGGTGCATTGTTCAAACAATCAAAAAAGTTGTTATTAACATACCTATTAAAATAGGTAAAATACATGTACGAGTATATACTAATACGGATATTTCATATAATATATTAAACTTCTATAAATACTTACATATGTTCATTATATCTAGTCAGCGCACTGGAGCTAGATAGTAACAGCCACACGGGTCGATCTTCAAGGTTAAGCAATGCTTGACGAGGTTAGTCCGTGGATGGGAACCATTTCAATATACCGAGGTTACTCTGTGCCTCGGAAAGCACGTTATCCCGGCTGTAATTTGAAGATCTTTGACAGTAGGGTAATCAGAAGCTTTAGATCTGTCACTAGTCTTGTCAAGTGGTATGGGGCCAGTTACTGGGTTGTGGAAATCAGATAGGCAGTCGCTCCATGTAAAACACTGGTACTCAGCTGAATCCGGTAAGACGAAGCCGACCCTAACATAATTGAGAAAAAGCTAGGCAGATTGATTGATATCTAGTCTAGACAATTACGAAATAATTCCTGATAGAGTTAGACTGCCAGTTACTATTATTCTAAGCTTTAATGATCCTCTAAAGGCCATGAATTCCATCATTTTCGATGGAATGTGGCCCACAGGCCATTTGTTGTTTGTTGTTTTGTTTGGGTCTGGCGCGAAGCCTTTTGACTGTGTCGGGGAATTCCAAGTAGTGGCCTTATTGGCCTCAGCTCATAGGTGCCATGAGATATTTAATAGTGTGTTAAATCAATATCTCTTAGCTCCGTCTGTCTGTCTATCTGTCACCAGGCTGTATCTTATGAACCGTGATAGCTAAACAATTGAAATTTTCACAGATGATGTATTTTCGTTGCTGCTATAACAGCAAATAGTAAAAAAAGAATAAAATAAATATTTAAGTGGAGCTCCCATACAACAAACGTGATTTTTTTGCCGATTTTTGCTGTAATGGTACGGAATCCTTCGTGCGCGAGACCGACTCGCTCTTGGGCGGTTTTAATAAAACGATTTCAAAGTGTAAATTAATAATCTTATGACCGATCTTTATGGTCCATAATTAAGTTAGAACCTACATATATTGGGTGGAACCATACTTGACAAGTTACAACGTGATATTTTAAATTCTGAAACCGTTTCCCTTGAGAATACATGAACCAATGAACTCATACGATGACTGTATAATCATTTAGATCAAATGAGGAAAAATGCCAAACACATAATAATTTTCAAACACATTTAGATTGACGCACATATGAGTTGATATGCCTAAAATATTCTGCAACTACCATCTTTATTTACATACAAAATATGTTATATATTATTGTAGCAAATGTGATGCAAGGTTATCCATTGTAATTATTATGTGTTTTCCTGGCTTAAGTTGCAACAGCACGTAAGAACTAGATATGATTTATCCTGCTCGCATGATTGAGTTAAAAGATGTACTTATTGCTTTGACCTTACCTTCGTTTTTATTGGTAGCGTGAAGGATTTAGTGCAATGAAACTTGTCTAAAATGCCGTAATGGCAATGGAAAAGTCTGTTCTAAAACATTGTTTTGTCTTCGATTCCAAGCCACCAGCAGTAACTATATCACTGTATATTGCAGCCAATAATACTTTTCATCATCATCTTCCTCTCGCCTTATCCCAATTTATTTAGGGCCAACGATAGTCTCTCTATTATTCATTTTCTCAGCAGTCACCTGTTTTCTAGCCATATATTCTTTCAAACAGTCCTTCATCATTTATTTGGTCTTCCCTACTCTTATATTCACACTATAAATTTCTTCACGACATTTTCCTTACGGCTTTTGCCCGATATCTCCGTACCACATTGTCTACCAGTTTCATTAATTTACGAAAATTTATATAACCGAAATATCATAGCCTTTTTACATTAACTGTACTCAAGCAAGAATTTTACGCCGAAAGACAAATTGAGCAAACCCCTGATAGGAGACCGTTGTGGTTGAGATCTCCCATTGATAAGGGTAAAGGGACGTTTTGGTTCTCCGATCAAGCGACAACGAAGGATTTATGGCAGAAATGTTAGACGAAGTAAGATCGTACCTTTAGGTTATCTATACATTATTGTTGATGGCCTTAAGTAAGAATAAGGTGTACTAGCTTGAATGGAAACATGACTAGAGACTCTACGACGTAGAGTTAGGGAAACAGTAGGTTTTTTAACATACTAGTTTCTGCCAGTGAAACTAGTATGTTAAACACTGTCTGCTAAGATAAAACATACACGGTCTCCAAAGTTCTTTATACCAAAATGTATCAACGCTTTGTGGTATATAACTGTGAAAGATAACTAAACAAACAGACTGAGAGACAGAGTTACTTTCGCTTTTGTAACATTAGTATGGGTAATATCACCCGTGTATTCCCCGAAAGATATAACAGCGAGGTACATATTAATCTCTCTTTGAGACTGTCTTTTCTACGATTGACATCATTGCCGAGTCTCTTTGTTTTTCCGAATCAGCCACATCAACACGTGCCCAATTGATAGTCTTTGATGGTTCTGTAAAAAAAGCCGGACGTTACAGTTTTTTGTCAAAGATCTCATCCTTCTGAGATAGTATTGCCATCGAATGGACTCACACACACCCAATAATAATCTATTACACAAACCCTACATTAAAGGCTATGCCCACATGTTACCTAAACAACATAATACGTATTGTTGACGCCAAAACTCCTAAACTAGTTCAGAACGTAATTAAAATTTGAATGCACGTTAACTAGGTTCCAGGGAAGCCTGCTGCAAACAGATTATGATGCAATTTTAAAATAAACAAGCTTTGTTTAAATTTAAATATTAGTTTTAATGACCATGCTGTTCCCGGGACAAAAATACACTAAATGGTTGTTAAAATAGTTACACATAATTTATGTAAATAGCTCTAAGGTAAGGTAACAATGAAAACCTAATGAGTATCATGATGGACGCAAGAAAGGCTACGCTAATTGATTGAAAAGAGAAGGTTGGACATTCATTTATCAAGTTTATGAGAGTCATGAAAAAACAGAACTTACGTGAGAAGGCGGCCTCAGTTTGTTACATGGAGAGGCGCGCGCGAGCAAATTACTTATTTTCAATGATGATATTTCTGACGAGAAGCAGACGTGACGCTCATATAGTAAAAAGCAAGGTAGATAGGTAGGTAGATTCCTAAAAAAATCAAGCTCCTCTTCTCTAAAAAAAAATCACATATTATGTGGAAATGAAAAATAGTGTGTATGCTCATTTATGTGCTTTTTGTATTGATTATTACCATTTTCTTTTACCTTTTATTATTTTAATAATAACAATAATTCACTTATTATTTTTTTAATTTATGGCAGGGATTAAGAAATTGTAAAACTTCAGTTGCGAACACTTTCTAAACATCTTGCGAACAGACGTTTATCAATATTATTTGTAAGTTTAAGTATTTTTTACTGAAGTTAGTAACTAGTTTAAGATTTACCATTTGTGTGGGAATTGTAGTTGTACAATTGCCGTATTTTGTATGATAGTTAGTAGTATGCCTGCTAGTAATTAAGTGGGTTAAGGGACGATGGTACGATGTTTAAAGAGTACCTAGTCTTAAAAAAGATATCTTATACATTTTATATTAATTCCTTGCCCTGTGATTTATTATCCTGTATCTTATCATCCCAATACAATATTAGCATCCTTTTAATTGACTTGATATTATAATATTGACTTCATTATTAAAAGCCTTTATTTCCTTATTAAACCAAATATTTAATTTATTTTCAGACCAAAATGGAAGAGATACCCTACCATCCGCTAATCACGGTGACGCAAGATGATATGAAGAAGGTACGCAAAACGTGTGGCATAGATGATGTGAAGAGAATCAACGATGCATTAGACAATGTGGAAGATTGGATCAAGAAGCAGGAGCATTTGGTGGAGGCTAGCAAGTATTTGAGTAAGTTTAAGAAATAATGAATAATTGACTGTATATTTGGTTTGCTGACAAAGGTATTTGCTTTTCCCTGAGGCTTTTGAGGAGATACAGTGTTATTATCATCATCATTTTCATCTTCCTGTCCTTGTCCCATGTTATTCTTCCACGCTAGACTCCCTTTTCTTTAATATCACTCCTCACTCAGTTCATCCATCTTTTATTTAGCCATCCTCACCCTCCATCTATCCAAATTGATATTCATGTTTTGTTTGGACAAATTGATATTATAGTACCAAAAAATATGATGGATTTTAGTAAAACTACGCCAGCCGCTACACCGAATGTAAAATTTAATAAAGTCCCAACACATTTTTATTTTATGCTACATACATTTATCTAGTGGCACGCTTCGATCGACAATCTATTGAACACGTAATTATGACACGAAATCTTACGAAAACACCCCGATTCGTAAAGTAAAATGCTCATAACTTTAGAACGGCTGAACTAATTTTCATCAAACATAGCTAAGAACACTTTCGATAAAGTCACCTTTCGAACAAAAAAACGAGTCTTCTTCCGTCGGGGGTTAACAATAAACTCTTTAAACATGCTGACTTCTTTAAATAACTATATAATATGATAATCATTAATTCTATTTTTTAGACCGAGGACTTCTAGAACGAGTATTCCTAATAGCAAAGGGATCAGTGGAGGATACGAAGAAGAGAGTGGAAAGACTGCTGACATCACGAGGAATGATGCCGGAGCTGTGCGCGAATAGAACTGTGTCAGAATTCGAAGCTCAATGGGAAGTTGTGTAAGTCTCTAATATAACCTTGTTTCTGCAGTCTCATTTTCTTTCTCTTCTTCAACTCTTATTCATCTCATACTATTTGTAGGTCACGCCACTTTAACCGGTCTCGGTCAATGTATTCCGAGCACAAATTTTGACTGTCGTAGTCATGGATTAAATGTTGCGAGTCGTCAATTTCTATGACGACGGCAACGAATGACGAAGTAAACTGTGACACTCGTTGACACGTTTGGTTTGTTTTGATAACAGGTCCTAGACTAAGTATTATTCTATCAGCGATAGTAAAAATGACCGAATTACATGGGATTGACAACCGCTATCGAAATCACACTTTATCCATCCCATTCAATTTTGAACTTTAGAAATCATCATAGTTTGGTTGTCACTTTATCACGAGACCAATGTCATCTCTAGCGCTGACCTCTCGATGCTGGATGACATCAGTGATGTTCAACTGTTACGTTAACCTCCTTAAACGGTCACCAGTCAGTTTTTCTATTGCAAACAAAATCACTTACGAAGTACAAACACTCGCGCAAAATTATTGTTTATAATCTAAATAAAAATAGTTTTTATAGCTATGTGAAATATGACTCATTACAGGTTTATGAACAAAAAGTGATTCGATGAGGTCAATAAAAATAATAAACGCAATAGTAAACAGTTATAAGTAACCGGTTTTTAACTCGTTTGTTACTATATGGATTCTTAAATAATCACAAAAACATCAATGAAAGAAATCGTTTAATGATTTGTTTTGATATAAAGATCGGCAAAAAATCAGCAACGAAATTGATTTTATGTTGCTTTTAAATAGTAGTTGATTGACTTATGATGAGTGGTGGTTTGAAGTGTCTCTTAGAGCAGTCAGTGAAAGAAGTTTAATGTGGTTGATTATAATAACAAAAATAAAACCGTTAAAGTAACATTGAAGCAAAAATGCGGGATGCTTCTGAGGCCTTTTTTCTACAGAGGCTAACCAAATAAACACACTAAATAAAAATGGAAATAAAAAAGGATTTAACATCTTAAGAAGTGGTTTTTCAAACACTTCACTATTTCTTGTCGTAGTCGGTTGCCTGAAGAAAGACTGATTATTTTATTTCAAAAGACGATTATGAATAAAAATGTTTCAAATTTACTGCATAGTAAAATAAATAGGTACCGCTGGATGCGAGACGCACTGGGGGAGTTCTTTGTCCAGCAGTGGACGTCTTTCAGCTGAAATGAGCATGATTATTGCTTGTCATCTATAAAACTTATTAGCAATTGTTTAGACCCCTCCAATCACTTTTTGAAACATGTACACGGAAGGTATTTCCAAGATAGATATACGGTAATTTTTTTTGCTCTTTGTTCTACTGCTTTTCCAGTTGACGGTTCATTTAATCATACGGACGATCTAATCAGTTAAATATCATCGTGTTACCTAAGTTGGAGTCAGCTTGAAAGGAACTGCTATTCCACCTTTATTCGATGAATTGATAACTCACTTCATGATCACTTCATTACCTGAGTTTTCACGGTGCCATTAATCAGCACAAGTGGCGACGATTATTGGAGTGTTCGAGGCATTGTTCAGGCTTCATTAGTTTGTTGTTTTTTTGTTCTAAGAACCTTAACCGGTCGTGTGCCCGTAATTACCGAAACATTAGAAAAGCCATTGTGTATCGCGTGGATCCATATCTTAAACACATGTCTGCTGAGTGTGGACCTCGTCCTCCAGTCAGTAGAAATGTAGACATTGGGCGCAGTAACAGTCTAGTACTTTTGTTTAAATTTTCTCTTAAGGCCGTACCCTGACCAAAAAACCTTGATCATTCCTAGTGCCCTAGCGACACACTGGTGGCGCATGAGTTACATTAGTGAATACGCCCAGATTTTAGAATAAAATCGAATTTTGGTCTTTTGAAAATTTAAAAACTTTCAAAATGTTTGTTATTAAATTGTCTATCCATTAGTGTTAGTACAAACATTAATTAATGACAACTTTACGAGGATATGCATGCTATCAACCAGTATTTCTCATTTTTATGGTTTTGTTGCAAGGAAATTAGTGAAACATATATTTTAAAACAAAAAAGAAATCTACCATTTTGGAATCAATATTATGTAGAAATTTAATGTATTTTTATTAGTTGATATATATTTTTAAATAACGAGTAGATAGCTCCTAAAAACTGCACAAAACGGCTAGCGCGGCGTTTTGCGAACGTGTGTTTCACAGTCGCAAGTGCTGCTGAGCATAAGGTTGTCATTCCCAGGTCAGGTAAAGTGTTGAGCTTTCCCATTTACAGTTTCTTAAATTTATGATTTTTTATGAAAAGTCTCCCGGCTGTTGCGTGGCTACATGCACGCACTTTCATATTAACCCTAGATAGACTTGATGTGAGAGACAAATTCGCTTTCCATCAGGTGAGATAGTGGTGAAGCGGTAACCTATAGACATTAAAAATAAACCGGTCAAGTGCGAGTCGAACTCGTGCGCTGAGGGTTCCGTACCTACCCATTATACCGCCATAATAAAATTGTTTTTTTTTGTGGCTGCGTTTTAGTGTGTTTGTGCTGTAATGGTTGAGTTGCTTACTAGTGGTAGTACAGGGTATAAAAATCAAGGTCCTGAGTCAACACGATAAAAAGATTTTTTTTATTTTTATTTGTGATGGGTTTGCTCTTGACTCTACGTCGCTCTACGTCTAAGTCAAAGAAACAGGTAGGTAGATATGGGCAAATATAGATTTTCGCAATTTAACTTTGTCAATTTTGGTTAAAAGCAAGGTTTTACAGCATAAGTAAAGAGAAAATTTCGAAAAATTAAAAATGATCAAAATATAGATAAATTTTGGTACATACAAATTTTCGCATAAATCCAAATTTTCCCATATCTTTTTGTCATATTGACTCAGAACCTTGGTTTTTATACACCTAATAGGGATTATAGACTTCAGTATCTGGTATAAATTTCAAGGTTACAATTGGCTAGGTCCAACTGTTCCTGAGAAAATCAGTGGTGACACACGGACAGACAGACGGACAAGAGAGTTCCTTACGTTCTTACGGAACCCTAAAAATTGTTTCGGAGACAAAACTTGCTTGTGCGCGTTATCTCTAGTGGCAGCTTGGAGTTTAGACGTTGGCGGTGTAATATCCTTAAAAAATCTGTCTCTGGGCGTATTGAATTGAATACTATTATATTTTTTTAGTTAAGTTAGCTAAAATTCTTCGACGTTTTTATTTCAGGAATTACGTGCCTCTCCCGAAGCTGCATCCAACAGACCAGACCAGAGTTATGGTGACACAATTCCTGTCGGAAAAACTGGATCCGTTCAGCATCCTGTCCTACTTCAGATATTGCTTTTTGGTAAGTAACATGCTGTTTTACTTCTTTTGAACAGAAGAATTTAGGCTCGTGGTAATCAGATAGAATCAGACTAGAAAAACTGTTGAACATGAGTTTTTGAATACGAAAATTTTAATTTATGAAATATAAACGAAACTGGTTGAATTATCTATGAGAGACCCGACAGTGGTATTTTTTCTATTGCCTAGAACTGTTGAAAAGAGGACACAAAATATTTTTATTAAAAAAAAGATATACCCAACGGTTGACTTGCAGAGAATGCTTTTTGGTATTAAGTCCGCTTATGTACCACTTCCGTAAATGAAACCTATCCTAGAAATTAATATTTTTAACCTAATCTTTCAGATTGGTGAATACAGGATAAACTTCGACTACACTCCCTCGGAAAGGTTCGTGATTGACCTCACAAACATACACATGGGCCTGCTCGGTAAACTCAACCCTATTGTCATCAAGAAAGCTGAAGTCTTGTGCACTGTAAGTATGACAACCATACCTAGTAATTATAGCGTAAAACTGATCTGAAAATTTACGAAACCGTATCCATCTTCCAACCTTCACCGTATACACCGATAAATTTTGGTCCTTACAACCTTTTGCTTTGGAAGTCGACTTATTTTTGTGTTTTTTTTTTAATATATTTTATTTTATCTTTACAAATTGATACTGTTATATGTATCGGGTCGACCATCCACGGGATTGTAACGACCAAAATGTATCAGAGTATACGATTTACATTATTTCATAATCATCAGCCTTTTAATGTTTCCACTGCTGGAAGGCTGGGAAACAGACCTCCTCTCTGTGAGAAAGGGATAAACCAAAGTTAAATTAAATTACCTAAATTAGGTATTATTATATTTAGTAGTAAAGAATGACTTAACTAACGCCTGGTCAATTAATGAACGCAATACTACTATTTAAGTTCAAGCTATTTTCAACTTCTCCTTACCTGTATCTTAATAGCCTGATTAATTGTACCCGCAAAATAATATAAACCGAACGATATAATTTTGTACTCTAGACAAATTAGCGTTGACTTTACCACATATCTACAGTAGCACTATTCTGTTACAATCTCATAGTGATAGCTTATGATGTGAGCTTGAAGTGAGCTATCAATCGCTAGCATCAATTGAAATGACAACTGACTTCGTGCTCATGTGAGCATTCTGTAAAAAGCTCACCGTCTAGCTAGGTGATGTCACCTAGACGGTAAGTTTTGTACAGAATTTACCGGCTGTTTCTTTATCGATGCGTTTCACCATATCGAGAGAGGGTGAAACAAGATGATAAAGAAACTGTAGTAGGTTTTAGAAATGGACGCCAGGTCAGTAAGAGATCGCAATAAAATACCAACTATGATTCTGCTATTAAACTATTCAAATCTGTATCCAGAACTATTGTTACTAAAGCCCACTTACATCAAAAGCCTAACTCATACTTATTTTCTAGCATGAGGTTAAATTACAAGAAGGTATATCATACTTATCGTCCTTTGTAGCAAGTAATTTGAAGTTAATAATTATAATAATACTCTTCAACAAAGTGACATTTTATCTGTGACTTTCATAACGGTATTCAAAAGTCAAAATTTAGATTAACATGCACGACCGTGTCACGAAAATTTTGGTATTTCGAGAATCGCTATCGCCTATAGCCCCTGATCAATTAATGTCCGCAATTAAATACTAATTATGATTCTGCTATTGATATTTCAATCAAGATCTAAGATGCTTTTTTTACATTGCGTGAAAAAGTACTTTAAAACGATTGAAAATAGATTACCATAGCTCAGTTGCACAAACAACTGGACTCAGAGTTAGCTAATAACATGAAATAACATTCACCATCATCATATCAGCCGAAAGACATCCACTGCTGGACATAGGCCTACCCCAAGCGTCGCCACATTGATCGGTCCCGTGCGTCTCGCATCGAGCGTTTCCCGCAATCTTCACCAGGTGCACATTCCACCTGGTGGGAGGCCTTCCAACGCAACGTCTTCCGGTTCGCGGTCGCCACTCCAGAACTTTTCAGCCCCATCGCCCATCCGTTCTGTGAGCAATGTGCCCTGCCCACTGCCACTTAAGTGAAATAACATTACAAGTAGATAATTCGAATATAGTAAGATAACCCAGAGGCTTTAGATAAAGTGTCATTATTTCAGTGAGAACGATTATCGAATAGTCAAACTCTTACGGATAGATCTCGTGACATTTGGGAAGCACCTATCATTTCCATGCAGACTTGACTTTTGGACAACTTTGGCCGCTGATGGAATGCTGCGGACCTTTGTGTGTCTCTTTTCCTAAACAATTTTCTAATTTTGTGATAATTTCTAATTTCAGGAAGGCATCGGCACAAAAATCAAGGGAATCCACATACTGAACGCACCGCCTTTCGTTGACAAGCTCATATTCCTTCTGAAACAAGCTCTTAGAGAGAAGGTGGCCAACAGAGTCCACGTGCACAATAGCTACGAAGATCTTCATAAGCATATACCTAAGGAAGTTCTGCCTAAAGACTACGGTGGCGAGGAGGTGTCGATCTCGAAGTTGAGTGGTGAGTTAGCAACTAAATATCATATATTAAGTAGCAACCCTTCGGGCTTCTTGCTTGAAGTAAGCAACTATACCTTTCAAACAGAATCAAAATGAAGTACACAAATATATTCTACCGGTCGATGTAGCGTCGCTTGGAGGAGGCCTATGTCCAGCAATGGAATTCTGATATGATGATGACACAAAGAACCTTAAAAAGATATTTTGCACTGCTTCAAAAACAAGCACTGCTTAACTAGCGAGAGTATCGAGTATAAAACTTCAGTTTTATACAGTACAACTATTTTATTAATGTCAAATAATGTGCAAAAATGATTTGGGAAATAGGTATACATAAATTGTAAGCCTTAGCTGACTAATCATCCCAAAGCCAAAATACGTGCGTCAGAATTCTAAAAAGGGAATCCTTTCCCAAGGACTTCTTCTTGTTCGTAGAATATCATCATCATCATCATATCTCCCAAGAGTCGCCACATTGACCAGTCCCGTGCGTCCCGTCGTAATAGCGGATATGTTGATGATTCCATGTTTGTGAATTTATAAATTGTGCTTAAACCAGACCTCAGCCACATCGACACCCATTTTTGTTTGTGTTGTTACATCATCCAATGACTTCTCCTGCTCTGGGTGAAGCGAGAGTGTGTCAGACTTTTACTGTCTAAAACTCACCCGTGTACCTTCAGTTGCTTGTGCCAGGGCCGCGGTAACTCTCATTCAAATTTATCCGCGACCACATTGATAGCCCTAGCCGCTAGACTCGCAAAGATCTCTCATGAAGCAGGTGTCCCAAGGGCTCTCAGATTTTAAATAGTATTTGATCATCCTAATTATTTTTTTAGAGCAATGGAAAGAAACTCTAAGAACAGAAGAAGCGAGAAAACTGGTGAAAGATGCAGAGAAGTTAATTAGCGACGAATCCAAGAGACAAACGTCAAAGTTCAATGAAGAGTACATGGGAATGCCTGGATCCTTTAGAAAATTAACTGTAGATTAAATGAAATTGGTTCCTGAAGGCCTGAACAAAATGACATTTATCAGTGATAACGATTGTCAAGTCCAAAAAAACGGCATGTTTGGCGCAGTGGATGAACAATTCGCTGCTTTGCTGCGTGTCGCGGGTTCGAATCCCTGACGAAAAATTGTTTTGGATGGCCTACAGATAGTTTTTCCGGATTTGGATGTACGTGTATGTGAGTTTAATTATTTATAAACGCGTAGCTGGAATTTCACGAGGTCAAACCCAAACTTGGACTTTTGATAAAATCGTTGTCACTGATACAATGTAATTTTGTCTAGAACTGTATAAGATAATATTTCAAGGGTGGTCGTCAACTGAGGGAAAACTAGAAAGATTTTGTTTAAGGGTATTTTTAAGTTAAAATGTACATATTCAAAATATGCTCAAGAAGTTTATTGAATTATTTAAAATAGCTTTTAAAATTAAAGAAATTATGTTAAGAAGCATAGAAAGGCAAAACAAAAATATTTATTACTTATTTGGGGAATAAAACTTTTAAGTAGATTTCTTTATTTATGTTTAAAGTTTTTGGAAAAATAAAACTTCTAACTTGTGATCTTTGTTTTTCTTCTCCTTCAAAACACTCAAATCAAGAGATTGGTCCTGAACGACTGACTCATTCTGATCAAGGCAACACCTAAATCATTAAAGCTGGAGACATGAAATTTCGCTGGTAGTTATTTCTTATTTGCTGAGAAATAAATACAACAGCTAAAGCCGGTTACTCACTAGCGAGCTGTAACCGTAACCGTTACCAAAAAACATAGTGTGTACGTGGTTCACAAACCAGCGAGCAGTACGCTTGCGGCTAGCAGCGAGCTGACGATTACAAGGTACTCATTCTGTAACCGTTACGTTGCACGTAACCGTAAGCGTTACTGGTACCAAAAACAAAGTGTGTACGTGGTTCGCGAGTCTGCGACGAGCGCTACATGAGTGGCTCACAGCGAGCCGACATATGTCAATTATTGCTGCGAATCAAAGGGCGCTCGCAGTGCACTCATGGACGTCAAGAATGAATGTTGAAGTACGCCGCTGCGAACCAATAAATATATTCGAGTGTGTCTTCGTTTTATCTTGGGCCCGATTCATTAGATAGTCAAAATCAGTTGCAATCATCCTCGCGAAATTTTTGTAATGATAACAAATTTCTTGATTAAAAAAATGTAAATTATATCACTTCTTTCCTTTCATGATTCTACCATTTTCGTGGCCGTTTATGATCATCGAGTAAAGCATCTACAAGTATGTATGCTCTACAAGCGAGAGACACTTCGGCCGCCATCGTGGAATTACAAACCAAAACTGCGGATAGACCGTAACGATAAGCTGGATGCTTATAGTACATAACTAGCGCTCGCCGCCATCCCTACTTGACGGGTGCGGAGGGGGCGCTCGACCTTCAAACGCGCACCGGTCCGTCCAGCTTGAGCTGATCACTGCAATACTGCATCATTCACCGCCGTCCTGAGCGCTCGTTTCACCTTTCGCCTTCAACCTGGTCTTTTAACTGTCAACCGTTTGTTATCTTTATGTAAATGCAATCCTGTAAAACACCAACTCAGTGTTTGTCTTATCACCATCCTTTGAGCACGAAACCACTCCCGAGGTTCATTCTTCGGTCCTTCGAGGTTTCGGGGAGTAACAAGCCAAGTAGCCAAGAGTGACAAGCGGGCTTTAAAATTTGAAAACGGCCGTCAGAAAACTGGAGTTCAAGATCAAGATGACATCCCGGCCTTTTAACGTGCCTGGTTCAAGTCTCCGTTCATGATTTTTAGCGCCATTGTGAAGAAACGTATGTTGCGAGGAAGAAATAAATAGTAGCAAGGAGTTTTCATACGTAGAATAAAATTGGATAGATTTTATACAAGGAAAAATGAATGATTCCGTACGTTTTAACATTGAATTCTCAAAAGTTTTTAAATGGTTGTTGAATATATATAATAACCAGTTTTAATTTAATTATTTTTACATCAACATTTGTCAAAAATCGAGTAGGCTGTATAGGCATTTTTCGTTGAAAAAAAATTTCCAGTTGCAACAACGCGCCATGTTCTGTATTTTTAATTGTATAAAAAAATCGAATTCTTTGATTTGTTTTTAATATTTCCCACAACTGTATTGAAAAAGGTTGTGTGATACACGGGTGTGGGAAACTCGTGTCATTAAAAACCCTCGCCTTCGGCTTGGGCTTGTTAAAGACAGCTCGTTTGCAATAACCTATTTTCCACCCTTGTACCACAATGTAATATTATAGTACACCATAAAATTATACATATTTACAAGAAAAACTTTTATACGGGTACAAAGGCGGTCTTATCGCTGACAGCGATACCTATCTACCAGACAACCTTTAAATGGACTGAAAAAACTTAGAATAAAAAAGGGGGTAGTCTGCGGTGTACTGCTATTAGATTAAAAAATAAATATATACAATATTATATATTTTGTTAGATGTTTCCATAATCATACTAACATTTGTACACATTATTATACTAACATTATCATTCCACTAGAGAATTAGATAGTGCATTAGACCAGGGAATCATTTATTAATGGTATTCATCTCAGTGAGTAGTTTCGCCATACGTTATTTACATTAGCTAGGTTTTGTTCATTACACTCATAACTACATTCTATTTTGTTCAAGTTAAAAATTCTACCCATTCATACACAAGTAGATGTTTCCCCGCCCATTCATACAAAATCATTAGTAATAAGTGCTTAATAATCTAGTTTAAAAAAAACATTTGAAACATTGTTTTAATTTTCTTTAAGATCGCGCTTTTTTTTCTATACTTATACTTATCTATACTAATATTATAAAGAGGAAAGATTTGTATTTTTGTATGTAACGAATAAACTTAAAAACTACTAGACCGATTCCAAAATATTTTACACCTTTGGGAAGCGTAGCTACCCCCGGGTGACATAGGCTACTTTTTTATCCATGTATTGCCACGGGAACGGGAACTACGCGGGTGAAACCGCGAGACGTCCGATAGTATTTTATATTTCAGTTTGAATTCAATTTTTTTCCTAACGCCTAACGAATTTAAATAGCACCGCTTTATCGGTCAGCTGTTTGCCTTTAGCTTAATAGCAGGCACATTTTTAAGTTTGGTTTCTGTGCTTATTGTGGATAAATGAAATTTGAACTCCTCCACCGTGGCTGAATTGTGAAATTTTAGATAATGTGTATATCGTTATAACATTGTTTAATTACAACTTATTAATAATTAGACAATTGTAGGTAACTTAAAAAATATCATTTTTAGTTGTCTCTTTGTGTGCATAATCGTGCTCAGTTAAATACAAATTTATTAATATACAATGGATTCATATAAGTGTGCAAGCAAGTATGCAGCAAGCATGCAACATGCAGCAGGCATGGTTTCTGTCACGGCTCCGGCGCTGCGGAGCTCTAGTGGTCCCACGCGAGCTTATCGTTGCAGATGTGTTTTACGCTCACCACCGAGTGTTAAAACCACCTGCTCCGCAGCTCGCGGACCGCCTCGTCCCTCCGCGTCTACGCGATTTAAAATAACACTCTATGGGTAGGGCAGACAAGACTACGTGGAGTCGGTTTTGCAGCGATTCGTTTCTGTCACGCCGTTCCTGCAGCATGCTCGCTTCACTCGATCGTCTTCGCGCGTTGATGGTTACTGTTCTAACCAAACCTAACCCAAATGATTCACCAAGATAGAGGGGACCTGGCACTCCGCTCCGCTCCCGCCTTAACCTTCTAACCTAATATAACCCATCCGAGTCGGATTGCTTTAAATCGGGGTGTTAACCATAAAGAAGGTATCAATATTATATATTTTAACTATATTATATTAAGTTAGGGCTGAAGTTCACACCCGCGACCGAAAAGGCATACGGAGCTTGCATATGTACATTCCTTCCACAGTTAGTGGCGGCACCGTTCATACACATCTACTTGCGTCTAAAAGTAAGGTAACACAGATCAAGTCGACTACAATACCAAGGCTTTGTGGGGCCTTATTATCCTAGCCTAATCGTTAAAACATAAACCCGAAAAATGCATATTTTGGTAAGATTCAATGATTGTCCTAGGTTGACTGCTATACCTAGTAGCCTTAAGCCGTTCGTCAGGCATCGAGTTTCGGAGATACGGGCAGCCTTTGGTGATTACGCCTGGCGATATATGCCATCCAAGGACAACCCTGCAGACCTTGTTTCCCGGTGTCTGAGCACTGACCTAATAGGTCAATCTTCGTTGTGGTGGTCAGGGCCTTCATTCCTATTAACAATCTCTTTTGCCTTCAATGCCTAACTCAGATGCTGACACAATACTTCCAGAACTATTGAAATCACATTCTATAAACATTTATAATCAAGCATTACATGACACTAATTCTAATATTTATACTGGAAATAATTCATTTCACATCTTAATCAATAATTCTTCTAATAATTTACATTTACAACGTTTATTAGCATTCGTGTTTAGATTCATTAAACGGTCTAAGAGAGTACATAATCATCATTCCTATCCTTACGTTCACAGTTAACTTACAGCGCTGAATGCATTATTAAAACAGTTCAGAGGGAAATGTTTCCTACAGAGTATGAGCTACTTTCATCAGATAAACCATTGCCAAATAAAAAAACATCTTATGAAGTTGTCGCCTTTCATCCAGTCTGGTATTATACGAGTCGAAGGCATATTGGATAATTCCTGCTAAAACTATAATATCAGGAGAGTTTAGAGAAGTTGTGTTTGCTGCATACAGGGTGTATGCAGCAAACACAACTGCTCTAAACTTATTTTACCTCTTTTCATATACGCCTATTCTATGCTGGTCCACAGTTCCTCTTAGCCAAATTTTTTGTATTGGCCTTCGGGTGGTAGAAACCTTGCCAAATCAAATGTACATAAGTGCGTTAAATGCCAACGGTTCAACGCAGGGACCGAAAACCGTTATAAATTACGGTACCGGTATCGAAGAATTTTGGTATCCTCTACGATTTAGGTAACCGCTATATGGGTAACGCAAGAAGAAGAAACAGGTTACCTTTATTTAGGTTACCGTTTTAATACCGGTTACCTAAAAAATACCTTTATTAAAATGAAACAGAATATCACAATGCCGACAGTTTGTTGGCATTAGAGAATACAATACCAGGGAGATCGTCGTGCGTACGTGTGTGTGCGTCTGCACGCAAGTACTGTTTACGTTTATTTAGTTCGCCTTTTTGCGGCGTATTTGAGTTAAAGTAAAAAAAAGGAAATTAACAAAGGTAAGTAAGATAATATTACATTGTAAATTGGTAAAATACCATTTGGTTATCTTTTTCTCTCATCATAGAAATCAATCAACTCGGTAGTTTGTTTATTTAACTTGCGGAGAAACGTATACGCCCGTTTTTCTAATAGAGGGCAGCACTTCCTCGAAAAAAAAGCGCTTATCTTTTTTGTTAGAAATTTGTGTTAGCGCGCTAGCACAGTACCTACAGTTTTTATATTAAAACACTGTCATGAAGTGTTCGACCATTTCATGAAATGGTTGTATCATGATGTGGTCAGCAGTCAGCATAGGCCCCCTAATTGCGTAATACACGATCAATCATAATCTGTTTCATTTCTACAGTTCAACAACTTTCATTGCGTTATTTAAGTTGTTGGAAGACAATTTTTTTCGAACTTATGAAGCAATATAATGATTCAGAATGGTTTTGATTGATCGTGTGTTACGCAATTAGGGTGCTTGCCAGATTATTAAATACTCAACGTTGGGCGGTATGGACAGTTGTAAACGTACGACTAATTTATAATGGGTCCAAATATTAGTTATCATATCGTAGAATAAAATAGTTAAAATTATTCGCCGGTAGACGAGTTGATGTCGCTTTGTTTTTGTTGTGCATCATGGCGGCGGTATAAAACAAATCAAACAAAGTAGGGTGACCACGCAAAAAAGTCGATGGACTTTTATTGGATTTCCAAATATGATAATTGTTATGGAAAGCGACCAATTTGGAAGTAGCACACTTACCTTACTTATTTGGTCGGGGTGCCACAAGTGGAGTAAATTTTTTAAAACTTATTTTAAGTGTTATGTTGCATTTTACGGAGCATATGGCACTCCAACCAAATTAGTTAGGTTACGGTTTTTTATGAATACAATGCGTCCATTATAACTTGTCGCGTAAAGCAATCGGTAGCACTGTTACTATTCATATTATTAGTTTCAATATTGAAACTAAGGCGTCAAATAGACGAGCAGCACTTTGTAGTCGACGGAGCGAACTTCAACTGTTGACAGAGGCAAATGCAGCTGTCGACAGAAGCAACTGCAGCTGTCAACAGAAGCAACTGCAGCTGTCGACAGAAGCAACTGCTACTGTTGACAAAAGCACCTGCTGTACTCTGTCTAAGCTTGGCAAGCCATGGTGCCAACATGACGGCAAGGGACAAGTTATAGAGAACGAACGAAAAAACGTTAACTAAAAAAGTATAAATGTAAAATTAGGAGGCCTCCGGTTATACGAAAACTGATGTTATTTTGTTATCCATTCTGCTGACCTAGTAAAGAATATGGAAACTTCAAATAAACCATTGATACAGGTATCTAATACGTTGGATCCAGATACATCTACTCCAATTAGATTCCTCTGCCCCAGATTTATCTTCTGATAATTCATCAAAACAAATAAAAGACAACGGAAACCTGCCAAACTCAGTACAAAGTATGGAAGATGACAAGATGGCAAAATCTTTGTGTAAATTAGTCATAATATGTTTATTATTACAGGACTTGTGGCCACATATTCAAACACTGATGTTGAGATGCCGTTGAAGCGCTATTTACATGAAGTTTATTGCTACTGGCAATAAACTTGCATCGTATAAGTAGAGCTTAAGTCTCGTGGTGATATAGTCACTTTGACTTAAAGTGATAGAGACAGCAAGAGACTTAACTTAAAATTGAGAAGCTTTTTAATATTTGGGCATTAGGTGCCAAAGCTTGACAAAACTAAATAAAAAAGTACTATATCATTTCTGATGGATTTCATCATGTCAACCAGGAAGCAAATGTTCAATAATGTCTCTGTGATCAATTCGGTGAAAACCGGGTGAGATCACCGCATGGTAAGAGGCACATTGAACATTAATATCAAGCTTGAAAGGTCTCGACTGATGAAGTCTACGCTCCGTCCAGCACAGATCCAGATCCAAAACCCCGACACCTTTCAGCTCGAACTCCAGAATCGTTTCAAGTGCCTAGGGAGCTCCGTAGACGAATGGGTTTGTGGTTTAAGTTTTTTAAGGCTCATTGTACCGATAAGAACAAAAATCTCTCTGTAGGATCAGCTCTTAAGCTCATGAAAGAGAGGCTTGAGATTATCCTGCAGTTTTCAGACGATGCGTTGAAATACCGGCAGCTAAATAGACGGATCTCAAAGTCCTTGAAAACGTCCTCCACCGCTTTAATACCGAAAGTATTAAAGACGCGAATGACCGGAATAAGGACTCCAAGGTCTATGCAAGAGATCTGTCTATTGGGCTGAGCCAGCACACAAAACTGAAGACCGATGATTGCAGTATCCGCCGAACCGTAGCTTCTGAGGGAGATAGAGAGATTCTATGGGCAGTTGTACACGTCAATGTCGTTTCTATCGCTTCCGGGAAGTTAACAACGCCTATTTTAATTTACTTAGTAAATAATGGTTCTGTCGATCGCACGATATTCTGGAATTCTGGCAAGCGAACTAGAAATTAAAAAACGAAATTGACGTTATTTCTTTCTGTATTTCCAGTGTTAACTACGAGCTACCTACTGTTTTCGTACCAAGTAAACAATCATGAAACACCTAAACACACATTTTGGTGCGTGTTATTCGCCATGCTTGCTTACATTTTCAGTTTCAGAATACCAATGAGTGATATTTATTTTTATCGTCCGTATTGTAGTTTCAACACGATCTAAAAACCGGTTTCCCCTACCGGTTTGTTTTACAATTGAAATCTTGTTTGCGACTACCAATCTGAGTCTTAAAAATTTAGATAGTATCGCATTATTTTGTATTATTTCAGAAACGCGTCAGTGTTACAACCTTGAACTTTAGCGTTAAGGTCATGCGGTTCTATATATTATTATCGCTAATTAAATCATATGAAATGAAGTTATCGAACAATTTTGTTAAAACTCGGAGGTATTAAAACAATTTGTCGTTCATTGTTTAGGTCCTGCAGTCTATTTCGGTGTAGTCGTGGCTTGTGCCCACTACAGCTTCCGCCGCTATAAATCTCGGATAACGGGAACAGGGAACACGTCATAACATTTTAATAACCAAAGCTTGATAGATATCGCCAGAATTTATAAGAATCTGCTACATTGAAAAATGCGACACAGTTAAACGAAACAAAACTCTACGTGTGCACACGAAATAATTTTTTAATTCACTCTACTTTTTGCCTTCGAATTGAAATCCTCAGACATCAAACTAGCTAAAGCAATCAATGAGATTAACTAGACATGCGTTGACATGAATTGAGATAAATTGTAACCACTAAAACCAACGCAAACAAAAAGGATTTCGTAGCGTGATTTGCTTACCGATTTTTTTTTAGGATTTCTATTGGCTTTGGAGAGTATTCGAGGAAGATTGACCTTTAGGTGTTTTAACATTAATGATTGTAACCGGTGATGAAGAAAAAAACTGGTTCGGCGGTTTTAGCAGACGACTCATTAGAAGTTGGCTGCTCGAAATTAAAAATTTAAACAACAGTTCCATTCCCCGATGCTACTTTCACGGCCCCGGGCGCATTAATGATGCTCAACTTCATGTTTTTGCCGACGCCAGTGAACGCGCGTACGCTTGTAGGCGCTTCACGGGCGACGACGACCACGTATGTTTATCCCTGATAGGGGGAAAGGGTAGGCTGGCCCCTCTAAAACCAGTTTCAATCCCAAGATTGGAGCTCTAGGCCGCCCTGATCGCTTCAACTTCATGTTTTTGCCGACGCCAGTGAACGCGCATACGCTTGTAGGCGCTTCACGGGCGACGACGACCACGTATGTTTATCCCTGATAGGGGGAAAGGGTAGGCTGGCCCCTCTAAAACTAGTTTCAATCCCAAGATTGGAGCTCTAGGCCGCCCTGATCGCTTCGCGTTTCAGCGCCTATGTGATTGAAGCGCACAGAAGAAAACCAATAAAGTTTATTTTTGGACGGACTCGCTAACCGTTCTGAAGAGGCTCCGTAGCGACGCCTGCACATTTAAGGCCTTTGTCTCATTCCGGGTGGGAGAGATAGCTGAGACAACGAACAATCAGAGTTGGAAATACGTACCCACGGCTTTAAACATGGCAGACGACGCTACGCGAGACATTCACAATTTCACAACCTCATCACGTTGGTTCACAGGTCCCACATTTCTTCTGTCTCCACCTTCTGACTGGCCTTGTGAACCGACGCGTCCCGTCCCTCCGACGACCGAAGAACTGAAACAAGTTTCGGAATCGGTGGTACTGATAGTTGCTCAGCCGCGTCAGATTGCCGCAATCGGAAGGCTAAGCCAAACTCACCACCAGTGGGAGATTTTCCAGATGCCAGGTTGGCACATCACCAGCGCCCTTCCACCCACGTAAGGTTGGATTATTTTGGCCCCCTGAGCGTCTCTATTGGCAGACGCACCGCCAAAAGATGGATTGCACTTTTTACGTGCATGACAGTGCGAGCCGTTCATTTGGAGATCGTGGAGAGCTTATCATCCGACTCTGCCCTGATGGCACTCAGACGGTTCATTGCTAGAAGGGGATGCCCAGCAAAGATTTACTCTGATAGTGGGACCTCATTCGTCGGCGCGGCAAAGATGCTGCCGGAACTCTTCAATTTCTGCGCAAATAAGAGAATAGATTGGAGATTCATCCCCCTATCTGCACCATTTATGGGGGGCTGTTTGGAACGATTAGTCCGCTCTGTGAAGAGTGCCATCTCTGTGAAGAGTCCCTTAAGGAAAGGACGCCTAAAGAGGAGGTATTAAACACCCTATTCCTGGAAGCGGAGTCTATCATTAATTCAAGACCCCTGACACACGTCTCAGTGGAAGCTGATGCGGAGTACGCCCTGACTCCTTTCATCTTCTTAATGGAAACCCAAGCGGCGAGCCTGAAATTAATGTCTTCGATGACGCAGACTTAATCCGACGTGGGCGAAAGGCGCAGAGGCTGGAAGACCACTTCTGGCAGCGTTTCGTACGAGAGTACCTTCCCACGCTCACACCTAGAAGACGGTTGCAGGAGGCTCGTCCATTTACCGTGGGTGACCTAGTTTTCATTGTGGACGGCACGCTGCCCAGGAACCAGTGGCCTCGAGGGTGAATCGCGGCAGTACACCCGGGGAAGGACGGGGTAGTAAGAGTGGTAGACGTCGCAACGAAAGGGGGCGTGCTGCGTAGACCCACTCGTAAAGTGGTGTTGCTGGTCGCCGGTCAGTTGGTGCTTACACTGTCGGGGGCCATGTTGGCGACAAGCAACAAACCTTTTTATATACCTATTTGTTTCCTTTTTATTTTATTATTTTTTGTTTTTACAAAGAAAAAGCTCTCGGTAGAGAGTACTTATATTCCTTGAAGAAAAAGTGTTCTGTCTGTTGTGCGAAAAAGATACGTCATTAAAAACTTTCTGCGATTAATAAAAAACGTATTTTCATCTACAAGCCCTTCCTCATCCTCAACAGCGTCAGTTGGCTTGTTAAATTATAATTAATTATTTGATGCAAAAATATAAATTGTGAGAAAAATGTGTACTTCTATACCAATACTATAAAGAGGAAAGATTTTTTTGTTTGTTTGTTTGTTTGTACCGAATAGGCTCCAAAACTACTGGACCGATTTCAAAAATTCTTTCACCGTCGGGAAGCTACTCTATCCCCGGGTGACATAGGCTACGATAAAACACTTTTTACGCGGGCGAAGCCGCGGGCAGAAGCTAGTAATTAATATTATTTGGTGTTTGTAACTCGTCTGATGATGGTAAATTATTAAGTAGTCCAAAATGGAGCACGCTTAACTAGATGTAACCTTTTCAATTTGACTTAAGGATCCCCAAGTTTGTAGCTATCAGGCAATTCAGAATTCTTCTACTTAGGCTAAGCACGCACTGCGGTTTTTAGCCGCGTGAATGTTATTCGCGTAGTTTTTAATCCGCGTACTAAATCATAACTAACACTCACGGCGTATGCAATTTCGCAAGTGCGTGCAGCATACAATTCCATATGAGTCAAAATCGGCGGCAGAAATTCGCATGGCTTAAAACCGCAGTGCGTGCTAAGCCTCACCTGTTTTGTTTGGAGACTTAAGTTCATTGTAAGAGTGATCGCCAAGACTTTTATTTTTTGAGGAAAATCCCCGATCTACTCGGAAGACTTTCACAATCGACTGGTTTGAGCACAGTCTATCCCATGTTTTCGGACTTTTAACACGTAACATAATATCACGCCTGTATGCCACGTAGGGTGGGCGGTGCACCTATAGTAATGAGTACACCCTCATTTCGCCAGCTATGTTCAAGTCCCATATAATAGTGAGTGAGCCTATTACCATCAACCTGGCACAAATCCAGGCTGCTACTAAGAAATGCCAGAAGGATAAACCCAAAAACACTTTGCCCAACCCCGGAATCGAACCCAGGACCTTTGACAATCGTTATCGTTGACAGAATGTTACTTTATGTAAAGTCCCTTTAACTTCTGGGTACCAAAACTAAGGAATATCTATGATTTAATTTTGCAGGTCGCGTTTACTTAGAAACATGAATAATACATGCAAAAGGATCAGTAGAAAGAGCTAAGGCCAATTTAGACAAATTATGCACTTTGAAGACATTGTTGCCAACTTTCTTCGAGAAACATGATGTCAACAAAGAATTTATGGATGCATCTGTTTTTATGTAAGTATAATCATCTACATTTCAAAAACTAATATTCATCTTCCTAGCCTTTTCCCAACTATGTTGGGGTCGGCTTCCAGTCTAACCGGATTCAGCTGAGTACCAGTGTTTTACATGGAGCGACTGCTTATCTGACCTCCACAACCCAGTAACTGGGTAACAGCGGTACCCCTTGGCTAGACTGGTGTCAGATCTCAAGCTTCTGACAACTCGTAACGACTGTCAGAGATCTTCAAATGACAGCCGGGACCAACGGCTTAACGTGCTTTCCGAGGCACGGAGGAAACTCGGTATGTTGAAATGGTCACCCATCCACGGCCCGACCTCGTCAAGCGTTGCTTAACCTTGAAGATCGACCCGTGCGGCCGTTATTATTTAGCCACGAGCTCCTCATTTCAAAAACTAATATTAAAGAAGTAAAATTGTTTCTTGAACAACTGAACCGACTGTGAAAAATATTTCATTGATAGAAAGGCTAGGGGTTAAAAAGTAGCCTAAGACAAAGGTCTTACTTTTACACGATCCCTGTAGGAATTAACACGGGAACAAATGGTAATGTGGAAAATGAGGAAAATAACTGGAGTGGTATGTTAGAAAATAAACCTGTGAGTGAGGAATTCAGTACCGAAGTCCGATCTACAGTGTGCACTACTGGCAGCTTCAGTGTGGCAGTCGGGTTGCACCAAAGGTTGGCTCTCAGGCCTTACTTCTTCCTGATAATAATGGACGCGCTGACGTCGGATACACAGGAAGAGGCACGCTGGTGTATGCTGTTTGCAAAATGACATTGTGCTGATTGCCAAGAGTGGCCTAGGGGTCCAGAGCAGATTGGAGGTGTGGTGGCACAAACTGGAGATTGTTGGCTTAAAATTGAGTAGATCTAAAAATAAATACTTGTTCAGCGGTTTTGGCAGCCTATCCAGTTCCGTTCCGTTCTCGCTGGAACACCCATACCGATGTGCTCCGTCTTTCGGTACCTAGGGTCCCTTGTTCAATAGGATGGCGAGGTAGACCGAGACGTAACGCACTGGATCAACTCGGGATGGATGAAATGACGACAGGTCAGTGGAAAAACTTGCATCCCACGGATGCCCTTCAAGTTAAAGGGGTAAATTTACAAGCATTTTGCATGTAGCAGAGACGAGAATGTTGAGATGGATGTGCGGAGTGACGAATATAAATGTGGATATATGGAGAGGGAGAAAACGGCCAAAGAAAATATGGATGGACTGTGTGTGGAGTGATATGAAAGAAAAGGAAGTCAGTGAAATTTTTCACCTTACGCCCATGTGACGGTAGCGAAACGGCGAAGCCCCATATTTTGATGATCATCAGTGAGTGAGTGAGTGAATCAGTGACGGAATCGGGGTTTTTTAGATATCAATAAAATCTAAAGTATAAGAGCTATATGATTGAAAGTTTATATGTTTAAAATGTATGTTGTTTTACTATTGACATCATACCCCAAGAATTTTGTTTATCTGGTCCAAACCCAAGTTATGAGGGTTCAAAAAAACGACGAATTGCTTCAATAAAAGGTACTTAGTAGTAGGTTCTTCATGGCAGCGGCCACCCGCAAAGACTTTAGTTCTCGTGATCATGGCGCTTTTAACGGTGCCGAAATATAGAGCTCTCAACCAAAATCTAAATATACATGGAAAATATTCCAAAACAAATATTAATTCTAATGATTGTGACTGCTTAAAAACTTATTTCAATAGTTTTTATCATATTGCCTACTCATATTGGGCATTTTTCAAATTGCCTTGGGCATTTTTCAAATTGCCTGGGCATTATCAATAATGCAACATTAATCACTTGGTCAAGATTTTTATTACATACTGGTATTCAGCTGTATACGGTTAGACTTGAAACCGAACCAAACTAAGTTGAGTAAAAAAAATATTACTCCAGCTGTCAGAGGCTCTAGGCAAATTAATAATCAGTCGGCGATAGCGATTATCTAATTGCCAAAATATTTTCGATTGATTACGAGATATTTCAGTGACGACTCAGAGTAGGATCAAGTAGGATAGATGGATCCTCCTTTCCGCACTTAGACTCTCATTTGGTCCGTTGTGCGTGCAGTCCTCTTCTCTGTGAAAGGCAATGGACCATAATCCACCACGCGGGAGCAGTGCCAGTTGGTGGATGTCACATATCTTTGAAGTTTTGGATAAGACAAGCCAGTTTGAGAGCAGTGGTTATGCAATTATTCACATAACAGCTATCAACAGCTCAGAGTTCAGAAGTCAAAAATGTATGGGATTGACAAGCGCTTTGAAATGTCATGAAATGTCTCCCTTACATTTTGGCATTTATTTCTTTCTTATTTAAGTTTTGCATTTTTCAGCCTACAAGGAACAATGCCAAACCCATTTAAGAACAACTACAGGGTATATTGTGTCAAACTGGTATCTTCTGACTTTGATGCAGCGTTGATGCTAGATTACAATAGGTTTAGTATATTGGTAAGTCAATTTATCTGAAATTCGTCACCACCAGCGGCTTAGCCTGCGTTAAAGTCGAAAATTATCGCGGCATAAACAGTATCATAATTCCCTTCTCTAAGGTCCAAGCTATCTCTGTACCAAAAAAATATTAAAATTGGTTGTCTTGTTTAGGTGTGAATACGTGACAAAAAAAAATTACATGTTATTAATTTCAGTGCAGATATTCCCTAAGATACGGTAATTTTTATTTGCAAACGTGTTGTGCACGTTGCTTTTAAGCATATTATAATTTTCTTTTCTCAATGTGTGCCCTATTTTGGGGCAAATGCCTCTCCTTTCTCCGTCCCAAGCCCTGCTCCTGGCCAAATCTGATTTGCAATCGTGATCAGATCGTCACACCACTAAGCATAGCATTATCAGCATTAAATGATCCCGTTGCTGGAACACTGGCCTCCTTTTTGTGTGAGGGCATCCTCACGCAGCTCACCAACTGCCATCCACATGTGGCCCAATATATGTCGCAATTTTTCGAACATTTCTTTAACTTGATTTTCGAACACATGCTCCTTCACCGTTTTGAAAATAAACTCACTAGTTGGGGCGTTGCAACTGGATTTATGTTGGCCTATATGGAAAGCACTAAATCGGTTGGGTAACCCAGTTACCCACTACAAATATAATATGGTGATTGGGAGATAATCGATCCATCAAACACTCAGTGCAAATGCAGTGTTTCTGTCAAGACTACATCTTATTTGGTAATGTTCCAAATGCACGCAAGTTTGCAATAGACGTGGCCATCTACTGGACCTGATCAATACAATAAGACGGACCGTCAATACAAAAAAAAGAAGAAAATCAATCAGCCATATGAAAAAAACAATCTGATGAAGTATTGATAATACGGGTCAATAAATAATGTTAACTAAAATGCCCTTTTTGCCTCTTTCAGATGTGTGAATACGGGAAGATATACGACTATTTTTTGGGTCTCATCAGCGTTGTCGACGTCAGAGACGTAAATTTATAGAATTTTGTTTCTAAAGTGAACATTATTGATCTTCGAAATACCATGTCTGTACTGATGGTGAGTACATGAACAATCCTACATACTTGGAACAACTACCAAACTATTATTTTTTGTTATTGGCCCTCCAATGCTGTGGATGAATTATAAAAGTCTTTTTATTTTCCGATCATGAATTGGCGTCAAATGATCCTCGATTATTCTTGTAACTTCCTAAATAGAGAGACCCACTAACTATCCATGTGGAAATAAAAACGGTATATCATTCTAGCCTAGAAAGAACGAACGAAGGATATTGTTACAAGATAGGGCAACGCCATCTAGTGAAGAGTTGAAGAACTAACTAATGCTCGAGCCGAACTTTCTGGAAGTTTCTAGTCGCTTCGGGAACGATGAGTTCGAAAGTCGATTGTTCTGGAAGTTTCTAGAATTATCTGGAACAGTATGGAAAGTTCTTGAAACTTCTTCCGTGCTATATAAATAGCGGTCGGGTTCGTCGTGGGTCAGTTTCGATTTTGAAGCAACACAGAGCGATCGGAAAAGAAAAATAGTGTGAAGTAATAAAATTGTTCAATAAGTGTTTTTGTAATAAAGTGTGATTAATTGAAGTCTGCTGTTTAAGTAATTTATCCCTGAACCCTAGCTCGTAACAAATTGGTGTCAGAAGTGGGATAAATTATGCCAGTTCTACCGAAGAAAGAAACAGAGGGGATGCGCACCAGGCGTCAGCGCCAGCAAGACGTAGACCAAAGGCGCTTTGGAGACGCTCCCTCACCATCATCAAGCGGACAACGGGACTCCGCGGCTGCAGCAGAAACAGTTCAATCACCGGTAACCCCCGACCTTGCCGCCCTTATGGCATTCACGCAGAAGCAGGCCAACCGTCAAGAGGAGCAGGCTCGCAAATTGGAAGATCAGTTGCAACGGGACAAAGAGGAGCAGGTTCGCCGTCAGGAGGAGCAGGCTCTCCATCAGGACGAGCAGTTAATGGTAATCAAGGACCTCCGCGCAGCCATCGGTAAGGAGATGAAAGAAGTAAAGGATCAGGTCCAGCAGCAAGAGATCCGCATCGCAGAGTTGGAGAAGATTGTTCGTCGGCTCAAATCTGGAGGAGGGGCCGGGGCAGCAGCGGTAGTTGGGACCTCGCCGGGAGGATTTAAAGTGCCACCATTCGACGGCTCTTCGTCATGGTCTGCCTACAAAATACAGTTCGAGGCCGTCATGAAATCGAATAGGTGGACCAAAGAACAGGCCTTGACTGCTCTAACCTTGGGTCTTCGCGACCAGGCCTCGACTGTGTTAGAGGCACTTGGACAGGACGTTACTTTCGAGAAGCTTCTGGAAGCATTGGAAGCTAGATAGGGCGACTCGCACCTGGAACATGTGTTTCGCGCCCAGCTGAAGGATCGATCGCAACGTGTTGGTGAAACCTTACAGCAGTGGGCTTTGGAGGTGAAAAAGCTGGTTCGGAAGGCTTACAAGTCTTCACCTGTGCTGACCGACGGGAATCTCGTACAGGCATTCACGGATGGGATCCGCGACCTGGAGGTTAAGGCTGCCGTAAGGCTAGGCTATTTTAAGAACCTTAAGAACGCCTTAGCTTATGCTTTGGAAGTGAAAGCTGTACGACGGAACGATCGAGCTCACCGCATAAGGGATGTTGTGACTTCACCCCGGTGCTAAAGCTGTGGTGAGCCCAAAGCGAAGGAGTCCCTGTTAAATACAGGTCTTCGGGTCCCAAGCCAGGAGTTTAAAACCGGGGCCCATAGCGGCGTTGGGACTCCTGGACCCTGTCTGAACCTGTACCCTACGAAACTGCGGTTCGCAGCATTGGTAAGCTAGGGATTTGCTCCTTATTGGGCGATATCCTGGTACCTATCTGACAGGTGGGAAGTGGTACTACTAAAACAAGTTGTGCACTCTTACCAGAGATTCCCGCGGTGATCCTCTGGGCTCGCTCAATCACGCGCCTGGCCGAGGGTTTTAGGACAATATATATATAATAAAGGACAATGATTGAATGAGACCAATAACGCGTTCTGGGCCGGGTTCCGGCTTCCGTCAGATACACACGCGTTTCCCACAAAAGCACATCGATGTTTTTGAAATATATTCAACACCACTTTCGCGGGCGCCCCACTAACCGATTGCGAACGGTGGGCGCTATTAGCTATTACAAATGGGCGTCTCTTTCGATTGTCAAGTGTCAGCTGTCAAAATCGTTGACAGCCCACCGACACGGTGTTGCAAGTAAATACCAAAAAACGGGACGAAACAGTCCCCATTGTGGAAGTCAGTCACCAGCAGCAGGAAAACCAGTAGACGCCAGGACTAAGTGGCGATTGAAAGAGCCCTAAGGAACTCGATCTCACAAATTGTGTGGGAGTCACAATCATTTGAAGGGAACAGAACACCACACGGTAATGTAGACGCTCTCTCGCATGGGTCGTGTTCCGATCAATGTAAGCGCTGTGTCAGGCCAGAGGCAGAGTACGAAAATTTTGAGAGGATGTTGAGGACGGATCTTAGCAAAGATTGGAAGGGAATCTTGCAGAGTGCTCAGCAAGAAAACAGAGACTGAAAACCGATCCTTGAATGGAAGAAATCAGGTACACCTTGGCATTACTGGAGTGATGTTGCAGCAACGAGTTCCATCACAAAGAGTTATTGGGCACTGTGGGAAAGTTTGGTTATCCAGGATGGAGTTCTGTGCCGGAAATGGGAGAGTGCTCAGTGTCATCTACAAATGGTCATACCTAAAGTTAAGGTACCTACCGGAGGTACTACAGCTCTATCACAATGGAAGTTCAGGAAGTCACATGGGAGTTAAGAGAACTCTAATCATGATCCGAGAACGCTTTTACTGGATCCATTGTCGAGAGGACGTTAAGGAATGGTGCCGCAAATGCACAATTTGTGCGGGTGCGGCTGTGAAAGGACCACTCACTCGTAGTAGAGGTGCATTAAAGGTTTATGAGTATATCAGACAGAAAGGTCAACAGATGTCTAAGAGGATGAAGACTCACTAAGATCGGAAGGCGAACAATAAGGGCTTCGAAGAAGGATCTCTGGTATGGTTACATAACGCGGTACGCAGCAAAGGAAAATCGTCTAAATTGCAAACAAAATGGGATGATCGTCCATCCCATTTTGTTTGCAATTCAGGCGATCGCGAAGTTATCTAGATCAATGACGTCACCTACCGAATTCTAAAGGGACCCCGAGGTGAATCAAAGGTCGTTCATGTGGATCGGTTGGCCCGTTATCATGGGTCTAACAATGCTCGGGACGAGCATTTCTAAGAGGGAGGCAATGTTACAAGATAGGGCAACGCCATCTAATGAAGAGTTGAAGAACTAACTAATGCTCGAGCCGAACATTCTGGAAGTTTCTAGTCGCTTCGGGAACGATGAGTTCGAAAGTCGATTGTTCTGGAAGTTTCTCGAATTATCTGGAACAGTATGGAACGTTCTAGAAACTTCTTCCGTGCTATATAAATAGCGGTCGGGTTCGTCGTGGGTCAGTTTCGTTTTGTTTCGCTTACACAGAGCGATCGGTAAAGAAAAATAGTGCGAAGTAATAGAATTGTTCAATAAGTGTTTTTGTAATAAAGTGTTATTAATTGAAGTCTGCTGTTTAAGTAATTTATCCCTGAACCCTAGCTCGTAACAATTTTGGTGGTGAAGACTTTGGTGGTGAAGAGAAGACGCTGAAGGAAATTAATCGTAAGTCCTTTATTGTTAAATAGCTTTTCCCGCGGCTTTGCTCGCATGAGGTGCCCACACGTCCCGTTATGTTTTTCAGGATAAAAAGAAAATCGTAGATATCTATCATTAAAAAAAAACGTTCAAAACAGGTTCAGTATTTCCAGAGATTATTACAAATTACCATAAAACACATACAATTTTACATCTTTATAATATTAGTTACAAGCTTCTGCCAGCAGCATCGCCCGCGTGTATTGTACATATGAACCTTCCTCTTGAATCACTCTATTTATTAAACAAACCGAATCAAAATCCGTTGCGTAGTTTTAAAGATCTAAGCGTACATAGGGATAGACCGACAGCGGGAACCCACTTTGTTTTATACTATGTAGTGATGATGTCACAAAGTTTTGTAGTATGCTAAGCGATTGGGTTTATTAAGAAGGCTTTTGTCCTAACTGTGCTCAGCAGCAATTTAATTTAGACTGTTCATGCTGATAATGAGATGTAGCATTCTTCGTCAACGTATGTGTCTCCTAATAATAAGCTGGGGTTTAGACAAACCACCGATAACCGTCAGGTGAGATAGTAGTCAAACGCGTTTTCTCTTTCCAGTTATTTATTGTTAGCAATCGGGTTTTTTGTTATTATAACAATTTATTTTATTTCAGAATTTTTATTTTATTAATGAATGAGTTCTCCAAATAAGATATGCGGTAAAAGATTATTTATTTTCCTATCAAAGTTACTCTTATCTTGATCGATATATATATTTTTGTGGTATTTTTGATATGACAAAGAAGATAAAAATCGTGTCACTCCCTTTTTGGGGAGGGAGAGGGGGGGAGCATATATATAAAGTATTTAGCCTATGGCACTCCCACAACTTAGACGAATCCAACGACATCTCATATTTCATAATCCGTCAAACCATTTGGTCTGTGAAGCATGCCGTAGCTTATTATATAGATACATAAATACAAGCCATGCTCGAAAAATATTAACCTCCCGCAGTCGGTTGATGCTCAATAAAAGGAAAACGCTCTGGCTGTAGGTACTGAACACGCATTAATACTTATTCATCTTGATCATTCATTATATTTATTTCAGAAAACTGGGCGAACACCCTAAGCACGAAGGAGAACGTCGAATACTTCAGGGAGATGTCACAAGCAAAAACTGACGAGAAGTACCGAATAGCTGACAAATACAATGAACAGGTGCTGGGGATGCCTGGCTCTTTTAGAACATTGTCGGTCGACTAATTTATAATAATATTGTATAATACACAAGTGGCCAATAAGCCTGATATAGTAGTGGTGAGCTGAATCGAGAGGCGTGCAATGATTGTTTACCTAACCATCCCGGTAGACCGGAACCTCATGAAAGCCGAAGAAGACAAAAATCAAGTATCATGTCTTGGCTCACCCCACAGGTTTTCGCACAGTGTTTTCCATCACGTCAAGACAGTGATGTCCAAGATAAATTACAACGAAAATATTCATGTCTGTAACTTGCAGAAAAGAGTGCAAGTAGCTTGCATTTCATTGTCATTCACCAATCAGAAGTTATTATGGCATAATAGCATGCAAACTTGCACTCTTATATGCAAATTATGTGAATTTGATTTCCGCGCTAAATATTCAAAAGTCACGTTGGTGCTAGCTTCAATTACATCTATATCTAGACTAATATTATAAAGCTGAAGAGTTTGTTTGTTTGAACGCGCTAATCTCAGGAACTACAGGTTGGAATTGAAAAAAATATTTTTGTGTTGGATAGTCCATTTATCGAGGAAGTATAGCGTGATGTTTCACGCTACGACCAATAGGAGCGGAGCATAAATGAAAAATGTTGCAATAACGGGAAGAATTAATCCTTTCTCATTGCCATAAATGCCGTTAGCATAATAATAATAAAAAATATAATATATAATGGAGAAATTACTAGTATGGGTGAAAAAAAGTTTTATACCAGGTGGGGGCTTCGCGATAGTTTCATAAAGCATAATTATTCGATCATGTAAAGTGTGCAAATATTTGTTAAGTTGATAAGTTTACATAACTATTAGATGAAATGGTTTGTACAATTGTCAATATAATTATACAGTTCCCAAGTCTAAGTTTTAGTTTGAATACACCGTGAATTTTAATTCACTGGGTTTCTTGGCAATCGTTTAGTAAGTGATATTATTATTATTCATGAGTATAAACAACTTTTACTATGTTACCAAACCTCAAAAGTCGAAAAATATTCAGCTGTTTGTGCTACTATGAATAATAATCTGCTGTTTTGTGCGCCGATTCCAGCGTTAAAAAGGCATTATTCGCTGAATGACCCGATCCCCGATGCCCCCGTCCCAGTAGACCCCGAATATGATAAATATTATTACATTTCTTTTTCTATTGTTTTCAACTTGTACGGTTCACATTAAAAGTGATTGAATAAAAATATCAAAAACATAAAATAAATGTTACAATAATATCAAATCACACATAACAAATATATTTTACAATTTATGGCAACAATAATTATTTCAAATTAGAAGCACAGCCGGGCGCAAAGGATTGCAAAAAAAAATCCTTTAAGAGTTGATCATTTACTATATTATTATTAACTTATTCGTCGGTTCCTACGGCCGGTCAGCCTGTCCTGGTGCGATCTGCTCTGTGAAAAATCATGCCGTGAGACCGCGGCAAAATCAAAATAAAAATCATTTTTTTTATTTCACATAGGCCTACATGGGCACTTATAAAACGTCGACAAAAGGCGCACGGTTCGGGTTGGTCGTTTCCTATGGAGAAGAACCGGCAAGAAACTCCATGGTGGCATTATGGGGAGAAATTAACTGAACATCATCTACATCCATCTACATCTTCATCAAGTGAGATAAGAAGAGTCGTCCCTACCTTAAGTGGGAGAAGGCTAGGAAGAAGAAGAAGAAACTGCCTAGCCTTTTCATTACTGTGTTGGGATCGGCTTTCAGTCTAACTGGATTCATCTGAGTACCGGTATTTAACATGATACGACTGCCTATGTGACCTCCACAACCTCTAGGTAATATGTTAGCCTTCGGCTACACTGGTGTCAGATTTTTGGCTCCTGAGCACGTTATGACTGTTAAAAATCTCAAATGTCAGCCGGGACCAGAATAGGATAGAAGGGCCCCTTTTCTGCACTTAGACTCCCATTTGGTCCGTTGTGCGTGCAGGACTCCTCTTTGTCAGAGGAAACGTAATCCACCACGCGAGCGGTTGGTGGCTATCACATTTCTCAATTTTTTGGTTCTAGGACATGCCGGTTGCCTCACGATGTTTTCCTTCATCGTTTTGAGAGCGATAGTGATGAAATATTTTACACAAAGAAAAGCGCCTGCCTGTGTTTGAACCCATGACCTACAACTTATAAGTCGCGGCCGTTACCTCTGGGCCACAACTGCTTAGTTATTTTTTTTAGATTGATGTCTTGCGCATTTTTTTTTCATAAAAGCACAGTGATTAAAAACTACAGAATTATTAATTAATGTCAAGTTCATTTTTATCTAAGAATTTGATAAGAATTACAATTATATCATTAAAAGGTTTTTATGTGAGCCGTTAAGATTAGAGGGGGATCTGGTGGGGTTTTTCAGCAAGCATGTTCAGGGCGAAAAGATAGCTGATGATTATTAATAAAATGTCCGAATCGAAGTTTTCAAGGTCATCAGAATTTGTGACAGCCCAAATTGTTTGTTTTTTACATTTTCGTATTTATCCCGGCGAGCGTCTGGTTCAAATCTGCCATGCTATTCTCTAAGAGACAATTTCTTGGCTGCGCTCGTCGACGAGCTCGTCTTCGAGACATTCTCAAAACCGACCGATCGTGCAGCGCTGATTCAAACGGTATTCTCTAGCGCGGTTATGGTCGTCGACTTATAGGCTGACATCTCCCGTCACAATTTTGTAGACGAATTAGGGCTTTAAACAAATTCTTTAAATTATAATCGATAAAGTTCGACTGAGAGTTTTATGGGCTTAAAATGTATAATATAGGTATATGTTTAAGTATTTTAAATAATAGAGTGAAACTACTAACGATTTCATAGTTATAAGAGTTTATATAATGCATTTAAATATTGCATCATAAGGCTGAATGACAATTTCTTTGCCTATTTCGCAACGCGCTGTGACGTGACCACAGATTACTGATATGTAGCTAGCTACAGATGTGACAGTCGAATTTGCTTAGTTCCTACATTAACAGTTATGGCGCTGCTGTCGCTTCAAGCTTGCTTTATATAATATGGCGCGACACACACACACACACATACAAATTCGAATAGTGATTTCAATCTATTATTTATTCAATATGGCTGTTATCGATATTTTTTTTGTGTAGTCTTGCACCCGATATCGACAAAATCTACTAGGGTTTCGGGTATTTACCCTTATTTTTTTAGGTAGATAATCAAATAAAACAAAATATAATATTTAGTATTCATTTATTTGTCTTCTTTGCTTATGGGTTTTATACTTTCTTAGCGCTAGCTGATGCAACAGCTTTTGCATTTTCGAGACATACTTCTCTTCTATTTTCCCTCTTAAAATTTTATTGATTATATTGCACCAATTGTGGCATTGCAGGCAAATTATGAGTGCTATATAATATTTAATTTGCAGCCCAACCAAGACAAGTCGCGTTTGGCAATCAGCCGTTTAAGACTTTTTTAATGTTAGTTTTATGACCATTTTCATTTAGGAAATCGTGAATGCATTGAAAATTTTCTCTGTACAGCCACAGTAGTTTGCCAATCGGGTAACCCAAATTATTATTTTGTAATCTTTTATATTCCCTGTGTTGTATAAACTCATGGATCCCCTGAATTTCTTTTGTCGCATACTTGTTAGTGCATGAATGACAGTTAATTTTTTTTGGTATTTTTCTGCATATGTATCCCGCAGTATACGCCGACGTTTGGACCCTTACTTTTTCAGCTATAACATTTGTTACCAAAGTGCCCTCTGACCCTGTCGGACCCTTTGAAGATGACGGCGCATTTAAATTTACATTAGGTGAAATATTTTCATCATTATCTTTTGGATGACTGAACGTAAAAAGATAATTTAAATCAACTAATGAGTCGCCGTCATCTTCTTCACAATTTGAACATTTTGAGTGAGGGCTCAATATACTTGACATAAGTAACGACTTGAAGGCATACATGAAACTATTTCCATCATGATTTATGTTCCGATAATTCATCGCTCTTATGCGACCAAAGAAATTTTCAAGAGGATCTTGATTTATTAATCGGGGATAAAAGTATTTCACACCAAATTCAGTAAATAATAATTTGGATAGACCCAGAAAACTCTGCAACGTAGTTATCCAGCCTTCAAGGCATGAAGGACGCACATGTCTCGGCGTTGCAGTCTGCCTAGCCAATATACTGGTTGTGTCAATATATTTAATATTTTTTAAGGATATAATTGATTTTTGCCAAAATTCTTGATGAGGGGTATTTTGTTTCACTGCGCCTCTAAGTTTGCCCCTTGCTTGACCTGGTGATCCATTAACGCTGTCGAATAGATCGTCAAAAAACGTCACCACTACTGCTGTAGTCGCCATTGTCTCCATAGGAGTGTTGAGCCGCTTATGTGAAATATTGAATTTATTTAAATAAACATTACCGCCATTTATTACTTCAAGGATATACTACTTCAGAATTATTATTTTTTGTAAGAATAGTGCTTATTACATGCGTGGCTACTGAACAGACGTAATTTTCATCTAATGTCAATGTCAATTAAGTATCTATACTAATATTATAAAGAGGAAAGATTTGTATTTTTGTATGTAACAAAAATTATGAGTATGATTTCAAAAATTATTTCACCGTTGGAAAGCTACACTATCCCCAGGTGGCATAGGCTACTTTTTGATAAATGATAAATTATTTTATTTCTGTAAGTTGGTTTGTACAAACACTTTTACATGTCGATCATATTTTTTAAACTAGATGAGGTCGGCGTTTCCTATCTGACTACTCTGAGAAGAAAGGCCGAAACAAACTTAGAGGACATAGTCTCTTTTAAAGTCCAGACAAAATCTTGGTTAGATCATGTGAAGATCATGTAGACTGATGTCTGAAATGGTCTTTTGAGGAAAGAACCAGCCAGATTGAGTGGATCTGTCCAGTCAGTGCACGCATTTGTCAATAACCGAGCAGCTCAACTCAGAATTTAAGGAGCTCAACGATTGGACGAACAATACCAAAGAAAGGACATTCGGGTAGGCCGCATAAACTACTCAAACTGCCAGACCATGATTAAAAACTAACTAAGATAAATTAAAAACAAAAAAAAAAGAATGATCCACATAGTCTTCACATTCACAATAATTATAATAAAATAATATAATACTTTAAAAAGTAAATATTCTTGTCATTGCATGAAAACCAAAAACAAAAGAATAACATAACTCACGATGCAAAATTAAAAAAAAAAAAAAAAAAAAATTGGAGCATCTCAATCCCAAGCCTTTTTGTCTTCAAGGTAATCTTTAGTTGTATAAAACGCTTTCTGGCACAACTTACGTTTAATGAAAGATTTGAATTTATTAAGACTTAGATCTTGTACGTGGCTTGGAAGCTTATTATAAAAGCGTACACATTGACATCAAAACAAGCCACCTACTTTCTTCAGCCTTGTTGTAGGTACTACAAATTTGTGTCTGCTCCTAGTATTTATGTTATGGATATCATTGTATTTTTTAAACAATTGTATATTTTTATGGGCATATAAAAGATTTTCATAAATATACTGAGAAGGCACAGCCATTACGTTAATCTCCTTAAATTTCTCTCTGAGAGAGTTTCGGGCTTAATTTATAAATTGATCGAACAGCTCTTTTCTGCAAAACAAAGATAGTCTGGATATCGGTGGCATTTTCCCACAACAGAATACCGTACGACATTACACTATGAAAATAGCTAAAGTATACCAAACGGGCTATCTCTATGTCAGTTAAATTAAGAATTTTTCTAACAGCATATGCTGCGGAGCTTAGCTTCTTTGACAATTTATCTATATGTGTGCCCACTGAAGCTTAGCATTCAAAGTTAAGCCTAAGAATACTGTGCTATTTTCAGGATTAAATTCTTCGCTCTTGCCTATTTTTATCCCTGTATTCCCACGGGAACGGGAACTACGCGGGTGAAACCGCGAGGCCCCCGCTATTAATTAATATTATAAAAATACTTACGCAGAGCATCAGTAAATTCAAGCATTGCAGCCGTTCGTGCACTTAGCACTTGGGTGGCGGCTTTAACCTTTATTTTATTTATGTGTTTTGGGTCCACATGTTGTGCAGTCTAATTCGGTAATGCTCTGGTGTGACCAGATTTACTGTCTATATCGTAAATATAACAAATATCTGTCCATGATGCTCTTCTTCCACCATATAAAATATCCTTAGTAAGGAAGTTGTTGCGGACACTCTTTAAAAGATGCGCTGGATCGTGAAATAAAAAAAGATCTTGTCCATCTATGTGAATTGTAACATCTGGAACAAAAAATAAATTAAATAAAAAAATATGATATAATGTATAGCAACTGCATAAACAGTGATAAAACTTACCATTTTCTCTGTATTGATTGCTGCGAAGTCGAGCAGTCGATTGTTTCAATTGATTAAAACATGACCTAAATGTTGATCCTTGATCACACACAAGTGTAAGCGGTTTTAGACCAGTTTCCACGAGCAGAGGAATAATTTCTTTTAAAATTCTCATGAGGTCATGTGCTGAAATTGTTCCCTCACAAAAATAATATGCAATGGGTTGCCTCCATGAATGGCATATGCCCCTGATCATAAAAACCAGAGCATGGTCAGCCAATTTTGGTTTTCTTTCCCCTGCTATATCTACAAATCCAATAATTTTGTCTTTGCTTTCATTGTATGTGAGATGTGGTGACAGCGCTACCTCATCAAATACTAAAGAGCAAAGCTTTTTTGTCGTGTCCCAGTCCTTCGTGGTATGTTTGATATGCTCAAAAATATTTTTATTTATTTCCGTTTGAAACTCAATTTTATTTGAGAGCCTAGCCAGTGTCCTCTTGTTAGGCAAGGCAATTTTTTTCCCCATAAGCTTATATCCTTTTGGACTTTGCTTTATCAGAGCAGGGGCGAATAATTTGTCTTCCAATGAAAACCGTCTTGCCATTTTGTTTCTTCTAGCAAACCTTAACTGCATCAACAAGAAAGCCTTAGCTTTCTTAATAAGTTTTTCAAAATTTTGCATAAGCTCTAGGTTTTCGGCTTTATATGCATTTTGGAGACTCTGAGTATGTGTGTCACCCACCCTATCTGAAGCAATTTTAGTACATTGCTTTATATACTGGTGAGTTTTGGAATGGCACTGAGTTGCACACTTTCCTGAAACACATAATAAATGATTGTTTTAAATTATACAAAACAAAAAAGAAATCTATGAATGTCTATTATCCCTAATCTATAACCAGTATAAAACAAATATCTATTTTCTCATTCAGTCTATCTATTTGGCCACTTAGTTTTAAAAACTACAGAATGTATTTTTATATGTAGTTTTCACCAACAATTTGATTTTAACTTGGATATAGTACAGAAATCTCGATTTTTTGACATGTCGCTACATCATTAGTTCACTCACTCTCGCAAAACATGCACATTTCACAAGTCTAAACTAATATTACAAAGTTTCTCTTTGTAATATTAGTTTAGTTTAGATTTGATTTTTTGTATGTTAAAACATCTGAACCGATTTAAAAAATCTTTCACCAGTAGAATACGTTTTTATCACTGAGTAACAAAGGCTATAATTTATAAGATGTCACGCGGGCGAAGCAGCTAGCAGAAGCTAGTATAAAAAATGTTTAGTAAGCAATTTACTTACTTGGTATGGGTTTCTGTAAGAATGTCTTGATTTCAACCATTTCAGAAACAGGTTGCTGATCTGTAATCAAAATTTATTTTATAAGTAGACTGCAAAATAAAATGTTTTGTAGTCTTTCCTATCCGGTACAAGGTTAATTATTCAATAATACCTGCACTTATCTTCTCAATCTCCTTTTTCTCTGTGATTGATTCTCTTTGTTTAACTTCTGTGGTTTCAGAAATCAAACCAGCAAATATACAACCTAAAAAAAAAAATACATTTAAACAGTGTGACCCAGGACCCTACCATTGGACATTAAATTAAAACTTTGGTAGAACTAGTTCTGATGACATGAAAACAAAGGTTGCACTTTAGCGCCACAAGAATCTGATAGCACTTGCATAACATTAAATGATAATGATAAATGATAAATGATTTTATTTCTGTAAGTTGGTTTGTACAAACACTTTTACATGTCGAACATATTTTTAAAACTAGATGAGGTCGGCGTTTCCTAGCTGACTACTCTGAGAAGAAAGGCCGAAACAAACTCAGAGGTCACAGTCTCTTTTAAAGTCCTGACAAAATCTTGATTAGATCATGTGAAGACCATGTAGACTGATGTCTGAAATGGTCTTTTGAGGAAAGAACCAGCCAGATTGAGTGGACCTGTCCAGTCAGTGCACGCATTTGTCAATAACCGAGCAGCTCAACTCAGAATTTAAGGAGCTCAACGATTCGACGAACAATACCAAAGAAAGGACATTCGGGTAGGCCGCATAAACTACTCAAACTGCCAGACCATGATTAAAAACTAAGATAAATTTAAATAAAAACAAAAAAAAAATATCCACATAGTCTTCACATTCACAATAATTAAAATAAAATAATATAATACTTTAAAAAGTAAATATTCTTGTCATTGCAAGAAAACCAAAAAAAAAAAAAAAATATTTATAATAACAAAATGCATAGTGCAAAATATAATAAAAAAAACAAAATTAATTGGAGCAGCTCAATCCCAAGCCTTTTTGTCCTCAATGTAATCTTTTGTTGTATAAAACGCAGTGTTGTATATAACAGGGAACCATTATCCTCATACTCTTTTATAAAAAAAAACTTCTTAACTTTCACCACTATTTTTCGAATACCGCTGCAACCTTTCGTTTGCCAGCACCCTGATTGGGTAAAACATGATCAATCAGTTCATCTTGACAGTTTAACAACAGTCATTGCTGAGCAAACAAATTTTTCGAACATTTTCAATGGATTATCAATATCCTTCATAATGATTCAGATTGATCCTGTGTTATGCAGTTAGCGTGCACCCTGATATATGTAGATATATGCCGCACTGTGCATAGCAAGACCCAATATGTATGTATTTAAAGTTAAAACACATACCTTCAGTCTGCAAATGAAGAGAGGCATCTGAATGGCTGGTTGAAGGAAGTGAATATACATGTTCCTGGGCCATGTCACCTGCAAAATTATATTTTAATGATCAGATATTGACATGCAAGTAATCCCAATAAGTGGTTCTGCTGCTCCCTAAATTTATGTCAGTGAAACATAAAGGGGAAAAAGCGGACATTCAAAAAGATAGCTCCATCATTTTGTTATGAAACAGACTGAAGAATTTAAAAAAATGGTGTTCTTAAGTAAGCACATCACTTCAGAACGGCTGGACCAATTTGGCATTTCTATTATCGAAATTTTCGTAATACTAGAATATAAGGTTTTGTGAACTGAACTATCAGAACATTGGAAAGTTGGATGAACTGATAGTGTTTCTTTCTTTGGAATTTGGACAGGACAACGTCTGTCGAGTCAGCTAGTAATTTTAACTTTATAGGATTGACATTGCTGTTTGATTCTGTCATAGTCTCTGTGTAATTAATTTATCAAGGTAAGATCAATTTATTTATACCTGTGATGGTAATTGGTTCTCCTGTTGCGTTGTTATCATTTTGTTCTCGGCTCTGACAATAATTATGTTCATCCAGAAAATGACACCTTGAAATTATTAAAAACATTAAAGTAATGCCTAGTAGATTAAGTTGATTCGATTGAACTGGAGACGATTTGTGTATTTAAATGAAATTATTGTTTTGTGTAGTGACAAGGGCAAAAACCGCGCAGGGAAAAGGGCTTTCAGAGCGTCCGCAGACACACAATATTGTAAGTTGGCCAACTATTGAACAACTAAATTGCATTTTATAATATAATCAACCAAAATTTTTAATTGTGCATAAGAGCTCTCGCAGACATACAATTGTAAGTTGACCAACTAAATACAAAGTAACTTATTAAATAGTTAATTTGAATTAACTACTTTAATTTAGAGGTAGAGAGCAATGGTGGCCCAGTGGTAACGGCCGCGACAAGTTCTAGGTCGTGGGTTCGAACCCAGGCAGCGACTTTAATTTGTGTAGATTATTTCATTGATACTACTCTCAAAACGGTGCAGGAAAACATTGTGAGAAAATCGGCATGTACTGAAACCAAAAATTCGAAGACATGTGACATCTGCCAATCCACACTGGGCCCGCGTGGTGGATTAAAGCCCATTCCTTCTTTAAGAAAGGAGGCCTGTGTCCCAGCGGTGGAAACATTAAAAGGCTGATGATGATGATTTTAATTTAATATAAATAATATTTTGAATTTAAAAAAACATTAGAATATTGTAAACATAAAGCTACAGAAAGTGGAAGGAAATAGATTAAGTTGGACAAGATGTTCGGGCTAGCATATGTCACTATACCTATTGGTATTCTCTGCGATTTAGTCGGCCAACAACAAAATTGTGTGCCTGCGGGAGCCCTAAGATGACAACTTACTGTTGCTTTAGGCAAAAGTTAGTTGCAAGCTAAAGTTTAGGTTAGATTAAAAGTTTACATTCTTACTTTTAGCAAGTGGTACGCCATGAGCAATTTCCTGTTCCGTAAACAAGCAAGGATATGAATAACAGATTCGAACACCAGCCTGGTCAAATTGAGTTTGATCAAAATGCTTTTCACAAACACGTTTAGGCATCAATTGGTTCTTTGTCAGTCCAAGTAGATTAGGGTTTGTCGGAACTAGGAACGACAACCACAAATTGCGTAAATTATCGTTCATGGGCAAGCAAAATAGTCTGTGAGTGTTACTTGTTGAATCACAACCACAACAACACAACACTTATTTGGCGCCATGACGAGAAAGTATGGAGCACAGTAACAGAAATAAATATCACCGATCACTGTACGGAGTACCGCAAAGCGTGGAATTGTACTGAAAACAGAGGAAGTTGGCTTCTCAAGTATCTCAACTCAACGGGGAGGCGAACACAAGATAAATTGCTCGACTCAATGTTTTACAAAACTATGGCCGATTTACATTATTTACCTGTCAAACAGTCAAAAGTGTCAAGCGGCCAATGACGTATACACACATTGACACACAATTGGAAAATATAAGCAGAGCACAGATTAATAATATGTACCAAGCTACAGCAGCGCCAGTACTATACAATAGGAACTAAAGCTGACGTGACGCTGCCACAACACCCGCAAATCGCAACCAATTATTATTTATAACAAATATAATTTGTTGTTTGTTTTTATTTAAAAGTATTTGCAAGTTTGCTTTCGCAGCGATTGATTTTAACTTAGTTCTGTGACTCTGTGAAATGTAAGTATTATGTATGGTATAAAAATGTACAGTGACAATGTGTATGTTTATCTTTAGATAGAATATAATAGTACTGCTTTAAAATACATATGCTTTGCAGGATGTAAATCCAGGGCTATCTTGGCGTAAGAACAATATGACAAGGCAAACCAGGCGAACACAAAACAAGTGGTGAGGTTTTTTAGAAAAGTTTTACCTAGTTATGTTATATTTTTTGTATTTAATTAATTTGTTTATATTTCGTATTACAGTTTGAGGCTAGAAAACCACCTGCAGTGCCTCATAGGAGAGAAGCCTCAATTGTCTCTTCATGTAAGTTTAGCTTAATTGATGGTTAAGTTTAAGAAGCTCTAGATAATTAAATAGTGTTCTCACTTATCATTAAGTTGTTGGGGTTTTTAACAGTATCCAATAATTCAATTAACCTGCAATACTATAATATATTTGCGTATAATATCTGTTCAGAGAGAGTGGTGTGATGCTGTTATAGATAGTATCCTGTATATTTTTTTACCTCTAATAGTTTTTTGTTGCATTTTTATGTTCACAGCTCCTCGTAGGTGTCGTTTGCTAACGGTACGAGGACATCTAATCCAATGCTCATTTCACAACCACTTTCACAAAGGCAGTCTCAAATGGAGCTTAACTAAATGTTTTGTCGCTATTGAAGAGAGGCGCTTGGAAAACCAGCAACTATTTATTGGCAATCAGTAGACAATGTTGGATATGTATAAGGAAATACGCGAGTCATGGTCAAGAGAGACCTGAGCACTGCAGGAATTATGTGCATCCATCAGAAGAGGAAGTTGAATGTCTGAAACATGATTTTAATATAAATATAGTTAGTTTAGTTTATGAGAGATGTTAATAAATTTTAATACAAATTTAAGTGCAAGTACCTATTGGAAAATTATCACTACTATGTGGGATATCTTAAATAGATAGTGATTAAAGATTCCAAAAAAATACTTGAAATTAGAAACAAAAAGAGTCTTATTATAGAATAAAATTCTATTACTAGAAAATAGTTCAATAAATAAATCTAAGTTTTATCATTTTTTTTTTATTAGTCTATGTATATTAAGTCTAATTATTTTCCATAATAAACATTATTAATCAGTTTTGAAGTCTTAATGCACTTAATTGCTTGTACAAACAAGAATTTGGCCAATTAAGATTCAGCATGTAGCCGGAAGGCAGGTTGTGAAGGTTGCGGGGTTCTGCTGGATGCGAGACGCATGGGACCAGTCAATGTGGTGACGTTTGGGGGAGGAGGCCTATGTCCAGCAGTGGACGTCTTTCGGCTGATATGATGATCATGTAGCCGGACCAATAAACATGATTCACATTGCAACAGATATTATTTAATAACATTTTTAAATACAATATTTTAATACTAGCTTCGCCCACATGAAACGTGTTTTCTTATCTCAAGGGTAATTTATATCGGGATGAAAAGTAACCTAGGTATGTGCTATTCCAGACTATAATGGCCTCCTACCGTGAGACAGTTTAAACTAGTACGGAGGACAGCGCGAATCATACTCGGGCAACCAAACATACCCACCTTTCTTATTGTAATGTGCACCAATAATGTAACTATGTAAGTTTGGTTGTATGAATGATATTTTAAGCAATACAATTTTAAATGTTTAATCTCTATGCAAAATTTCATCCCAGATCCGTTCAGGCGTGATTGAGTAACAAACATACATCCACACACATGTATCTATCCCAATTATCACATTTATAATAAAGTAAGATTAAAATCCAAGAAGTTACGCGCAAACATTGTAGCTTTTTGATTTGACAGATAAAAACGAGGCTGTGAGCGTCTTCGACGCTGTTTTTTCTTACGGAATACCAAAATGTTTTTTCGACCAAAGTAGCCGTCTACTGCTTAACCGGACTAACCTGTGGAGACTAATCTGTTAGCCTCCGGTCAGGCTTCAAAATTCTAAACCTAAAGCCACAGCACTAAGGGCTACCCCAGTTGGGGTCGAACCTCGGCTCAGGGCGTCGCTGGGGGGATGGCTAAGGCCGGATCTAATAAAGTGATTCTAACATCCGTTCGGAAAAGCCTACGTGGAGAAGAACGGACAAGAAACTCAAATGAACAACTAACAGGCATTTAACTATGGCTCAGCAACTCGGGCTGGCTTATATGAAGTAGTAGTAGTAGTAGTAGTAGGGACTCCCTTTTCCGCACTTAGACTCCCATTTGGTCCGTTGTGCGTGGGGGTACTGGCTAACATAGCCAGCCCAACTCCGCCCAAAAGCACAGAAGCTTCCTGGGAGCTTCACAGGCTTCACGGAGCGACCTCACTGTTCCGAGGGTTTCTTCGCGTTGAGAAGCCACGGCCTCGCATTCCAGGATTACGTGGGCGGCTGATTCTTCGGCGTTAAAACAGCCCCTGCAAAGTGGGCTGTCCGTGGCGCCTATGTTGAATAAATGTTTGTTAAGAAGGGTGTGGCCCGTTAGTGTCCCTATAATTATTTTGAGGTTATTTCTACTCAGGCTGAGGAGTTTCTTGGTGAGACGCGGGTTTACTATCGGTACAGCCATTTTTGACTGTCTACAGTCTGTAGCCCGTGACCATCTGTTATTGTGCAATTCTGTTGATCTTTGACGAATCCACGCACGAAATTGCGAGAAAGGCAAGGGGATAAGTGGGTACGGGCCTAGCACCAACATCTCGGAGCCCCTTTTCGCAAGTTCATCTGCGGCATCATTGCCTAGGGATCCACTGTGCCCCTTGATCCACTGGAGGGTGATTCGATTGGATTTTGATATACTCTCCAGGGCGAGGTGGCATTCAAAGATTAGTTTATTGTTGGTTAGTTTGTTTTCTAAAGCTTTGAGCACAGCCAGACTATCAGATAGGAATCTGATTCCGTAGTTCTGGATACCTAAACGCTTTACGGTTTTTGCGGCTTGTGTTAAGGCGACACATTCACATTGGAAAATTGAACTATGTGTGCCTAACGGTATGTGAAAGTTAATGTTGAGGTCAAGGGAGTGAACGCCAGCACCTGAGCCGCTATTAGTTTTTGAGCCATCTGTGTAGATTCGCACTTCATTAGCTCCTGACTGATCCCTTTCTTCCTCTATTGTTTGTATGTTATAGTTTTTGTTGAACATAGGTTGTTTTTGTATTCTATCACACGGAGCGGCGATGAGAGGTTGATACTCAATCGCCCGGTCCAGGATTTTAGCGTGTGGGCTTGTGTGGTTTTTACCCCATATGCCTAGATGCATTAGCCTGATAGCAGCTAGCGCCGCTTCTTGCTGTATGTACAGGTCCAGGGGAGTTATATGTAGGGCTATCTCCATGGCTGCTGTTGGGGTGGTTCTCATGCAGCCGGTGATAGCTGAGCAGGCCTGTCGCTGGAACCGTTGGAGTCGGGTGATGGTGGTCGAGAGTTCTGTCCTAGTCCACCAAACCAGAGCACCATAAGCCAACATTGGCCTGATTACCGCTGTGTATAGCCAGAGAGTAATCCTTGGAGACAGCCCCCATGTTTTTCCTAACATTTGTACACATTCCTAACATTGTATAAAGCGCAAGTTCGGTCATGCATGGAGTACTGCTCTCACCTCTGGGATGGATCTGCCAAATACCAGCTAGATGCACTTGAGTCGATTGACAAACGGGCCAAAAGGCTTATTGGCAACGATGCACTGGTCGCCTCAAAGCTCCAGAGCCTCGAACATCGACGCCGAGTTGCCAGCCTGTCGGTTTTTTATCGGTTACATTTCGGGGAGTGCGCGACGGAACTGCACAATTTGATTCCGCCAAGCCCTTTCCATCATCGGACTACAAGACGTACGGCAATGTGCCATCGGTACATGGTGGATATCCCACCCATACGCACAAAGCGTTTTGAAAATACTTTCATTGTGCGTACAGCTAAGGAGTGGAACTCCCTGCCGGCGTCCTTGTTTCCTGATAGCTACAACCTAGGGGTCTTCAAGTCAAGAGTGAATAGGTTACTTCTAGGCAAGCGTGCTCCACCTTCGACCATATCATCGCTTAACATCAGGCGAGATAGTGGTCAAACGCGAGCCTATAACGAATAAAAAAAAAAAAAAAAAAAAAAAAAATAACATTTTTTTACACTGATAGAGTGCGATTGTGCATTTGTTGAGTTTGTAGTCAAGATGCTTGTTCCAGAGCAATTTGCTATCAAGAATTACCCCCAAGTACTTGACCTCCTCTTTAAGTGTTAATTCTGTGTTGAAAAGTTTTGGAAGCCTATGCGGTCCAAGATTTCGTTTGTTAGTGAACATTATTAGTTCCGTCTTTACGGGGTTAACCGACAGTTCGTGTTTTGTGCACCAGCTCTCGATTATTTTGAAGGCCTTTCTCATGAGATCACATAAGATGCCCTCAAATTGCCCCGAGATTAGAATTGCTATGTCATCTGCGTATCCTACCGAGTAAAGACTGCTGGCGTTGAGCTCTGCAATGAGCTCATTTACGACTAACTTATATGAATCGAAAAGGATTACGCGACGAGCCTCTGCGGTGAGGACGGAACGAATATGTATATGAATTTTGTATGAACGGAGGGTTCGTACTATTTACGAACCCATTGACCGTCCTTGTAGACAAGGCTATCGAGCTCGCTAGTAATGGACTCATACCTCGAAAAGAGGCGGGCGCATTCAGCGGGAAGGAGAGAGCCCGCATTCCGGATTTCAGCATCCAGAGCACGGGCTTGAGGGGACATAAATATAGAGTACGCGCTGATTATATTTTCAGCGACACATAAATATGGCTTTTGCCCGGAGGGGGCGACAGGGGGCTGGCACTTAGCAGCAGGGGTGGTGGAAGCCACCTTCTGGCTTTGTGCGGTCATAGGGGTGGCGGGGGGCATTATGTCGGGGATTAGAATTGGCGCTGCGATGGGCGTGGCCATCAGCGCTGGAATCGGCTGGGAGCAAGACTGAGGGGCCACACTTTGGTGGTTCAGCTTACCCCAGGGTGAAGGCCTCTGAGGGGCTAGTCTGGGGGGGTGGGTTGAGAGGTAGGGGCTACGCGCGCTTGGCGCGCGTCATTACGCCTGGCCATTTTAGGCGCAAGTTTAGGGGCTTTTGGGCAACCACGGTAATTAGCCGGGTGCCCGACTTGTCCACAAAGCACGCAGCTGGGAGGCTCCGTGCATTGTGATCGGTCCTTTGGACGGGGAAAGTCCTTAGTACTGTGCTCTCCCATGCACTTAACGCACCTGGGAGGCGCGAAGCAATTAGTCTGAGAGTGACCGTAGAGTTGGCAGTTGTGACACTGACCAACGAGATGAGGGCGGTATGGCTTTTCAATGGAAATGCCTGATAAGTTACATACGGTCCGGACATTGAAGATGGGGTTGTGACCCTCGAAGGGGAAACACACGACAAGGACAATGTCGTAGAGTTCTCCGCCTCTTGCTTTATGCAATCGGTGGACCTCTGACACAGGGACTTTTTGCGATAGTAAATCCTTTCGGATTTCTTCCGTCGGGATCTCCTTCGGAACGCGCTTTATAACTACTCTTGTAAACTTTGAAGGGAGTAAGTGTGGAAAGATACTTTCCTGTCTTTAAGAAAACGAGTTAAATCTCGATAATCACAGGGCGTCGGGACTTGGATTCTGATGCCCTGTTGGCATGCAGTGGCCTTGGTGAAATTGATTTTACGCGCTACACTGGCGCTTGAAATGTCGCTCCATTTCCCTTTATCTTGAAGATAAATGGGTGGAGGAAGAGGGGGCTTCCTAGTGGTAGTATTTACTACTACCATAGGGCTGGGCGAACGGTTTGACCGCTGACCGCACAGCACTGCGCTCAAGGCTGTATCCTTAGAGAATAGCACTGCTGTAACATCGAGCGTAAGGTTGGGTTATTTTTACCCGAATTTCCTTCTTAGACCAACTTTATTATTTGAATATTTTACAATATATTTATTCAACAGTATATTTATTTTATCTATTTTCCAAGCACTAGTAATATTAAAAAACTAATGAGAAAACTGCCATGATTCATAATGTATACCTAATTACCATTTTTTTGAAACAAACATTTTGCCCCAGCAATTTTAACGTTAGATACTATCATGGGTATACGGTTGCGGGTAGGCTAGTTTTTTATACTATTAAGTACTTGATTTGTAAGAAATCATCGTGTTGACATATTCTGCATAGAAAAAAAAAAAGTTCACCAAAAAAATAAAGCGACTTCTAAAGCAAACCATAACTTAGTTTTCCGAAGTCGGTGTCTTTGTTTTTCGACGCCGACTTCGGCAATTAAAGTAATTTTTAGCTTTTAATGTTTTGCTTTAGAAGTCACGGTTTATTCTTTTTGTTTACTTTGTTTTTATTTTACTCTTTTTAGTGTCGGTACCACAAATTACCATGAAAATCATTTATAACCAGAGTGCATCTCTTTTCAATTCCAATAAGCCCAATCACGACTAGTATACATTGTTTTATTACGCAGTTCCAGTGCCTACCTTCCGGCTTCATCATCAGATCAGTTCGATGGTACCATTTATTAAAATGTATTTACTTCATCATAGTCGCTTAACTATTCGAGACATCTTATACTCATGACATACTTATTAAATAGCTCCAGTGGCTATCTATGGTCTTCATCAGTTCTACTTCATCAGTTCCACTTCTTCAAATGATACTTTCTGGGTGAAAATGCTTGCCATGCTATTTAAAATACCAAGATCACTACAACATTTGAGGAGTTCCTTCGATATCCATGGAATCCCATCATCAGATTCTGATTTGGTGACAATGGGACCACCTCGAGAGTGTATACTCTAAAGGGTATCCTTTCAAACAAAAAAATAATTATGCAAATCCGTCTATTTATATGATGGAGCAGTTAAGCCCGAACACACATTAAACAAAATAGAAACATCCGAATTGAGAACCTCCTTATTTTTGGGAAGTCGGTTAAAAAAAGAAAACCCTGGCAATCAATGTAGAAAAAAGCTAGCTAGCTCCCCCTCTACATGTTTACAGATTCATTACGTCGGTAAGTCTTGGCGTATTATTGACGTAATGATTATCTATTATAGTAGTAGGTATTTAGTAGTAGGTTTATATACCTACCTATTATAATCGTACTTATTATGTAGCAATTAGAAATAAATCATTATTTTTTACTCACAATCAGCGTGGAAAAATCTTGTGTGCGTCGGATCTTTTGTATTATAAATATAATAATTTGATTCTAAATATATAAATGCAAAATAAATAGGTTCTTTTCTACATCACATTTTAACTGGAAGGTGAATTATTTTAGCAGAAACTTGTAGCGTCCGACCGAAGGTTCGGTTTCGGTTTCGGTCGAGTTTCGGCAAAAGACGAGTTTCGGTTTAGTTTCGGTTTCGGTGGCAAACCCGCCGAAAATACGACAGAAACCGAATCTGCATTCGGTGTGATCGGTCATGTTCGGCGCGTTAAATTCCATACAAGCAAGTAAGTGATGAAAACATTTTGCCGCATCCACGTGCCTAATCATGTCATGACTGGCTTGTGTTTGCAGATCGTTTTGTTTGTTGTGAGTTTTCGTGTGATTTATTTTGAATTCGGTATGTTTTATTACGTGATATTTATTTATTTTTCAGTTTTAGCAAAACTATACAGCAAAACAATTTAACACAAATGAGAGTTAAAAAAATAAGGCTAATTAAAAGTTTTCCCAGATAGAAGAGAACTTATAAACAAAAAAATTGAGAAGGTAGACAGTTTTTTAAGTAAAAATAATTAAAAAGAAAACGAATATACAACCGAATTGAGAAAATTCTCCTTTTTGAAGTCGGTTAAAAATGTGACTCAAACAGCGTAAATTTTAGTTAATTAGTTTAGGTTATGAAAGAAGAGATTACAAAGAATCCTTTTTAATTTTGATATGCTAGTAATGAAAACATCGATGACGACGTCCCGGTAGATCGCTCATATTAAATATGAATTTCGTTCCTACCGCAGGAGTATATAATAGATAGGGATTGCGCCGAAAAGTAGAAGGAATCCGCAGTCCAATTTTGTTCAGCAATTTGGGCAGCTCGGTTAAACCATTAGCGATTCTAAATAAAAACGCCGAGTCTGCAATTATTCTACTTTCAGAAAGTGGAAGTAGATGGAACCTTTTACAGCAAAGGAGATAAGTGGGAGTGTAAGTTTTAGACCGGAAATGAATATACCTCAAAAAAAATATCCGTATGCCTTCCAATCGATTGTTGTATATGTTGTAGTTGGGATTCCAGACTTGAGAGGCATACTCGAGATGGCTGTGAACAAAAGTACAGTAAAGAATTTTAATGGTTTTGATGCTCCTGAACTCAGACGAGACTCAAAATGAACCCTAGTGATTTTGATGATTTATTAATGATTTGATCTACGTGTTGATCAAATAATAATTTTGAATCAAATACTACTCCCAAGTCTTTGACTCTGCTAACTCTGGCTAGGGATTTAGCATAAGAATAGGTAGTAAACATCAAAACAATGTCGAAGACTGCATAGCAGTTTGATTTTTAAAGATAAAAAAATAAAGAATGTCTGATTATAATAACGTTTTCTTTATTTTTCCCTCAAAACATGATCCTTGTAAGGATGTTTCGGTTTCGGCCAAAACTGAGACGGTTGCCGAAATTCGTTTTCGGTTTCGGTTTTGATCGTAAAAACCGCTTTCGGTCGGACACTAGAAACTAGTAGAAACTTGCCTTGAAGCTGTCACATTTTAACTTGAGTTGGTCCCACCGCGATTATTCCCGATGTCCCCCACTTGCTTGGCCACCACTGGGGGACAGCGGGAAAACTTTTAAAATTATTCCCGCTGTCCACCACTGGGGGACAGCGACACGACTTTTTTAATTATTCTCTTTGTCACCCACTGGGGTTAGTGACACAGAATTTTTAAACATTCTCTATGGCCGCCGCTGGGAGACACTGTTACAATATGTTTCACTTAAATATAAAAAAAACATCATCCTATTACTTATTAAAGGTGTGATTGCTTATATTTTTTAATAAATTGGGTAATTAACCGACATAATACTTTCACAGCGATAACAGACTGAACTTCGGGAAGAATAATTAAAAAATCCGTGTCGCTGTCCCCCAGTGGTGGACAGCGGGAATAATTTTTAAAAGTTTTCCCGCTGTCCCCCAGTGGTGGCCAATCAAGTGGTGGACATCGGGAATAATAGCATACACAAAAAACAATATTGGACTTATGAACTTTTTTCAAACCTTTTACAAATTAAATTCGGTTTTGTAAAAATTTAAGTAATGCTGGTTCTTTTTGAACATGAGATGCGCACACATACTTGTCAAAAATGTAGAAAAATATTATCAAATTGTAAAATATTTAAAAAAAAAAGTAGTTAAAAATGTCGATAATTTTTTTACTTAATTTTCATTTTTGATTAATTTTTGACCTTAATGCGACTAAATTTTGAACATTTTCAAATAAAAGAATCGCTTTTTTCTGTGATCTTTCACTTAGCACTTGAAAGATTTTTTTAAACAATTTCTTTCAACTTTGTAACATTAGTAGGTAATTCCTTATTATAACCAAACAGGGACAGAAGTACGGTACCCTAAAAAGCAAATAAAAAACAAAAAAATAAAAACATCGTTTTTATTAAAGTTTGTTACGGTGCACAGTGGGACCGATTATTCCCGATGTCCACCACTTAAAGTGTAATTTATTAAGTAGATTTACTGTTAAACAAGTAGAATAATACCATTGCAAGGTTATCGAATAAATAGTAGGTAGTTATGTCACTATGTGTAAGATCGTAGTGTCAGGCCAAAGTGACCCAAAACAAAAGTTAATAATATACTCAGACTTAGGCTATGCAGATAAAAAGTAGATAACGTAAGTTCAACTCTTACTCAGTAAAATTGCTTAGTTAATTTAATTATATTTAATTAACAGTAAGAGGAGTGATGGCCCAGTGGTATCGGCCGCGACATACAAGTCGTAGGTCGTCAGTCGCGGGTTCGAACCCAGGCAGGCACTTTACGTTGTGTAAATAATTTTATCACCACTGCTTTCAAAACAGTGAAGGAAAACATCGTGAGAAAACCGGACATCCACCAAACCGCACTGGGCCGTCGTGATTTTATTAACTAGCTTTTTTCGTGGCTTCACCTTCGTGGTCAAACCTAAAAATCTTAAATAGTACATTGTATATTAAGGGCGGTAAGGAATTACGATCGAGGCTCTAGTAGAAGCTCGAAGTCGAAGACTGAGGGCTTTCTGAGTCGAAGTTCGTAATTCCCGTACCGCCCGTGAAACATACAATGTTTTTCATCACAGTTGCGAGTAATAATTATTAATTATAGCTTTAATACATAAGTCAGCACATCTATTATTACGATATACGTGAACTTTTTTTTAATCGGATGGCGAGTTTTTGCTCACCAGAAACGTTAAGGGCAAATACTTACGTAGGTATCAGCCATGACGGATTGCATGACGGAGTGTATTTTTTTTAAAATAATTTCGACGTTTTGATACAAATAACCTCAAATAACTATTAAAATCGATTATTAAGAACATTAGTTGAATATTTGAGTAACATGTAGCGAGATTGCAAAGAAATTCCTGTTTAGATAACATTTTAAGTCAATTTCTCAATTGCGTGTAAACTCCTTGCTTGAACTTGCAGGACCTGTGTGCTGTGCTATAAATTAATAAAAACTTTTTAACAAAAAATCAAACCGACTTCCAGAACAAAAAACTACAAAGCAAAAAATAAATTTCTTTTCCGAAGTCGGTGTCGAAAAACGGGAAACAATGGGTAGGTACAAAAGACACCGACTTCTCTTTTTAGTTTTGGTAGGTACCTCCAATTAACATGATTATCATTTATAGCCATAGTACATCTCATGGCGATTCCAATAAGCCCAAACACGACTAGGATACATTGTTTTATATAAGAGTTCCAGTGCCTACCTTCCGGCTTCATCATCAGATCAGTTCGATGGTGCAATTTTCATCAGTACCATTTATTAACCGACATCAAAAAAAGGAGGAGGTTCTCAATTCGACTGTATTTTTTTTTTTTTTTATGTGTGTTACCTCAGAACTTGTTACTGGGTGAACCGATTTTGATGATTCTTTTTTTATTTGAAAGCTGGTGTTTGTCATGTGGTCCCATTTAATTTTCTTTAAGATCTAATAAAGGACTTCGGGGATACATATCAGAACTCTTCAATAAATGACGGCAAATCACTCGGGATAGCTGCAATCGCATTTATATTTATTGTTTACACCATTTCATAACATAACATCACACTAGTACGCTCTAAAGGGGTACGCAGGTGTAAACAGTTCACCTTGGTATACCCTTATTCGACCGAATTTGTTTAAGTTTCATGTTATTGGGTAAATCTATACTGGTTTCACTATGGGCATTATTAGTACCTAGCCTATATAAATTGTGTAGCACAACTAAAAAGTGAAAAATAAAAAACCTTTTTACAAAAAATACAACCGACTTCCAAATAAAAAAACAAAAAAGACAAAAATAACTTCAATTTCGGAAGTCGGTGTCAAAAAACGAAGAAAATAAAACAAGAACACCGACTTCCGAAATTGAAGTTATTTTTGTCTTTTTTGTTTTTTTATTTGGAAGTCGGTTGTATTTTTTATAAGTATTTGTTTCATTATAGTCGGTTAACTATTCAAGATATCTTATGCCCGTGACATATTTAGCATGTTCCAGTGGCCATCTGTGGTCTTCTTCATCAGTTCCACTTCACCAAATGATACTTTCTGAGTGCAAATGATTGCATTGTTGATGAAAATACCAAAATCGCTATATGTTTGCCTATAACATTTGAGGAGTTCCCTCGATTTCTCTAGGATTCCATCATCAGATCTAGACCTGATGAATATGGGACCAACTAGGAAATATACCCTTTCAAACAAAAGAAGAATTTTTGAAATCGGTCCAGGCGTCTTTGAGTAATCGGGGAACATACATAAAAAAAAAAGATTCCGACGAATTGAGAACCTCCTCCTTTTTTTGAAGTCGGTTAAAAAAATATTACTTACCGCGCTTGGGTTTCATGACAAACAAAAAAGCTCAAGGGTTTTATATGGGGCATTACGGCCAAGTTAACCTGTATGTTTTGATACTGTTTACGTGCAAGTGTGATGAAAAGGTACTTTATATAACCTATCTGCAGATACCTTTTTTATTTAAATTTGAGGAGGAGTAGGAAAAAAATATATTTATAGTACCTATAAAAATAGCCTATATACCCCTCAGTGTAAATAATTTCATCACCACTGATCTCAAAATGGTAAAGGAAAACATCTTGAGGAAACCGGCATGTCCTAGAATCAAACATTCAAACATCCACCCGCACTGGACCCACGTGGTGGATTACGGCCCATTCCCTCTCACGGAGAGGCGGTCTGTGTCCCAGCAGTGGGAAAATTAATAGACTGATGAAGATAATGATGACCCTCAAGGTTAATGTAGCTTAACATTGGTGAAAGAATTTTAGGAATCGGAACAGTACTTCAAGAGATTACCTTTTACAAACTTAATATAAACATACAATTTACCTATTCATAATAATAATTAGTTAAGGTTAAGATATAAAGAGACAAAGATACTTAATAAAACGTGTATATTTAACAATCACTGCCCACAGATCAATAAAAAAAAACCAGTTAGCGAGTCATAACTTGTAGGTCTTAACTCAACATTAAAATTTGATTCAAACGGTAGTTTGTTACAGTCTGCGTGCATAGTCGGCCTTATTTTATGTAGAGACCACTTAAAAAAAAAACATGAAAGTTTTACAAAATACACCAATATTAGAATTCAACCCTGGAACTCTTGAAGAAGTCAGGAAGGGACTAAATTTAACTGAAAATGGGATCATTCAAATGGTGGATAATTTTGAAGATTGGATTGCTAAGCAGAAACATTTTACTAAGAAGGATTTTAGTAAGTTTTTATTTTTATTATTTATATTTTATTTATTTATTTAACACACTTTGTGCCACAAATGTCAATGCAGCCCTTTTTTTATTGGTTTGGGCAATCATCCAATGACTTCGCCCGCTGTGGGTGAAGCGGGCTGACTAAAACTCAAAATTGTTCCTTCAGTTGCCAGGGCCGCGGTTACTCTCTTTCAAATTTATGCTGCGACCCATAATTGCAGCCCTAGCTCTTATACTAGGAAGTCATGTATTACAAGAGCCAAATTAAGTTATTATTATACGTACATAAACTCACGCCTTTTTGTCATGAGGGTGGGCAGAAACTACAGAACGCCACCTGCTACGATTCTTACATACTACTTTGGCATTGTATATGTTTATACATTATGGTCATACACGCACGCTGGTTATGAGTACTACGCAACTGGCTGTTATAAAGATTTATAGTGGTATCATTCTCCTCTTAATAATATAGTGATCAATGCCACCACACATCTATTTATAGTGGTCGAACGCGAGCCTACGTATATTAAACAAGACAAACAAAAAAAACCGGTCAACTGCGAGTCGAACTCGTGCGCCGAAGGTACCGTACCTACCCATTATACCACCATAATAAAATTGCTATCATTTTTATTGGTGGCTAAGTTTTTCAGATTTCAGTTATAGAACTGACCGATGGAAAGTTCAAAAACTACATCAAACGTATCGTTGTTAAAAAAGCATATTATAAAATCAAGGACTACGTTGAATATAAAAACGTTTGGCCTTAGCTCTTTCTGCGCATGCAGCTTCCCTGGTAACTTGTGAACGGCACAAATATGTGGATGTCTCAAACTATTCTCAATCTCATTTTTTCTTTCCTTCTTTTAATTAGACTTTTTACAATGGTTTTCAATCATCTTTATAGCCCTTTGCTAAGAATAGTTACAGCACTGATAACAACATTTGTGCCACATGTTAAATTTAGTCTTGTTATACTTATTTTTATTTATTTTTACCTTTGTATAGATTCTTTTACCGATTGTTTTGTGAATGTGTGAACATTGTAGGCCTTCTAGATGCTAGTTAACATTTGTTAACTTTTTTTATATAATATATAATCTTTTTATTTTATTTTTTTAGTTTCTTATGACTTATTGTCATAAGACGGGCCTACGTTGTCCCCCCATATCTAAGTACTAATGCTGTAACATGGAAATATTGTAAAACTAAACCATTTTTAAAAGAGTAACCATGGAGTTTCTTGCCTGTTCTTCTCCATAGGAAACGACCAACCCGAACCGTGCACCTTTTGTCGACGTTTTATAAGTGCCCATGTAGGCCTATGTGAAATACAAAAAATGATTTTGATTTTGAAAGATATGGGCGAATTTAGATATTCGCAAACCAAAATTTACTACTTACAAGTTTTCGCGAAAATCTAAATTTTGGCTTTATCTTTTTATCGTGTCGATTCAGGACCTTATTTTTATACACCTATTAGGGACTATAGACCTCATTATTTGGTATAAATTTCAACATGCTATGTCCTGCCGTTCCTGAGAAAATTGGTGGTGACACACGGACAGACGGACAAGAAAGTGATCTTATAAGGGTTCCTTTTTTAACTTTTGAGGTACGGAACCCTAAAAAGGTTGAAACTTATATGACCAACTGGTTCTTCTAATTTAGAACAAGTTGTATCAGTTGTTTATTCAAGTTCTTTTTATTTTAAACTTTATTCAAAGCATAATAAAGTTGCTAATACAAAACAACAACTTAGGTTTGAGGTCAGTTTTATTTATTCCACTTGGCATAATAAATTTAAAAAAAATATTATAGAGGCGAATAATTTAAATTCACTACAAAACATCATAAGTTAAAAACATAATTATGGCTTTTTTATTTTGTTATTATTGATAGACTCGCGCTTGACCACTATCTCACCTGATAGAATAGCTGTTGGTTAGCCTAATAGCTAAAACCATAGTTTAAGCTTAGCTCATATAGTTTACTTCTATACTAAATATGTAAACTATCATTAAACGTTGAAAATTCGTAAAACTCTGCCTCACTTCTATGCATTTTATAATATATATTAATAGTGGTCAAGCGCGAGCATATCTATAATAAAAAAAAGTCGACAAACAAAATAGTGAAACCTTATAATAGCCAATAAAGGTTTTACCTTCCTACAAAACGAGTTATATCCGTTGTTTATTCAAGTTCAGCCTCTTTTTATTTTAAACATTAAGCACAATAAAGTTGCTAACACAAAAAACAAATCAGGTTTGAGAACAGTTTTATTTATTCCACTTTGCCGTAATAAACAACAAAATTTATATATAGCCCTATAATTTAAATTGACGTCGAGACAACATAATAATCAAGGTTGCATATCAATCTAACTTAGTTTAAACTAACCTAGCTTATTTTTTGTTTACACCAATTCTACTCGTGTGGCATCGCAAATTGTGTATACATGGTTTCTGAATCAAGAATTTGATGTTGATAAATTATCAAACTCTACCTGCTCTTATGCTTCTCCCTTAGGCTTCCGAAGTCAACAAAGAACCCTTATAGTTTCGCTATGTCCGTCTGTCCGTCCGCAGCTTAGCTCAGAGACTCTTAGTTCTAGAAAGCTATAATTTGGCATGGATATACAAAAATCAAAATCAAATCAATCAAAATAAATTTTTTTTTTCGGTTACTTCGTATATACGTAAAGTGGGAATGTTTTTATTTTGCTTGTCTATCCCATGGTGTGGGGTATGTTTTGATAGACCATTTAAAAATATTATGGGTTTAAACCAGGTAGCTTTTGGCTATGTTATAAAATTCACGGCTGTATTATTTATAACGAAATTAAAAGGAAAACTATAACAGCAAATTAGGCTTTACAAGTATACGAGTAATAGTCGACCAACTTAAAAAATATACTTGGAACAGTAAACATTTTGTACAAGTGCCATTGAAAATTACTTAAATAACAACTTTCGAGAAAAATAGTGAATACATTGAAAAATTTTCAAATTGCGAACGAGAAAAAAACAAGGAGCGTGCATGGGAGGATCCAGGAATGAACCAACCATTCCACGTGGCTCTAATGCATATAGATTATTTATTTATCGTATCGCAATTGTACTTCATATAGATTATTTATTGCAGCTTATTTAAGTTGGATGTTTGCTCCTATCATTGAATAATTTAATTTTACTTTTTGGTAGTTGAGTAGGTTGTTTGAAAAAACTCATACTAGAATATAAGTTTTCGGTTTGTAATTTTTTGGAGATTTTAACGAAGACTCTCCCTAACGGCAATACTGCAGTAGTCAAATTAATATATGATAATATTTCTTCTAACTTCACTTGCGAAGTTGGATTTTACAACTCCTTCTTCAGTGACCATCGTCCTATGTGGGCGCGTTTTTGGATGTTGTGAGCCGCTAAAACCGTTTTAATGCTCATATAACAACAAAAAAATCTCTTCTTAGTCCGCATTATTATGCAACTTCGACACCCTATTACTGCGCGTGGCCCGACACCCACTTGGCCGGTTTTTTCTTCTCGAGTCGACGGTTTATTCCGTAGGTAATTTCGGCCGAGTAGTGGTTACGTTAATTGCCGCATCAGTAGAATTCATCAAATCCTCCAAAAAGTGTACATGGAACACTCCAGCGCATGGTTCATGTTCTAAACGGGACCACCGCACTTACATTGGGTATCCGAAGGGTCTTTCAAACTGCTATGCGAAAGTGTGCTCAATTCTTAATTTAGAGTTTACAACTTCAAATTCTCCGTTAAATAACCGGGCGTTAGTTGTGTAATTATGCCGCTCTCGGATCCGTCCGCATCTAATACGTACTGCCCCCAAAATCGTTACAGATTATATAGCCTTTGTGTTATTCTGATTTATAAACTAAATTACTATAAAATTTCATCAAAATCCGCTCAGTAGTTCACACTTGAAAGAGAATAAACGTCCATCCACACATAGAGTTTATAATTTACCAGTAGGCTTACATCAGCTGTGTAAGCGGCTAAATTAAATTAGCTTAGCTCAAGCGGCTAAATTAAATTAGCTTAGCTCTCTTATCTTATCTTATCTTATCTTATCTTATCAAGGTATCAATACGGCTTAAAAATATTAGTGTTTGTCATTATAATTTATTCATAGGAGCTGCGAGAGGCTGATTTTGTCTTGGCAAATTACATGTATATTTTGTAATAACGTCATCAATATAAACACTAGCTGTTCGCGACGGGGCATCACAAACAATATTAGTATAGTTTGTTGTAAATATAAAATGTTATGAACAAACATACGTCTGCTTACCCCAGCGCGCGAGCTCGTACTAAAAAGTTTTAGACGAGAATTTTTCTTTTATAGTTTTTTCAAACATAAAATTTCGACCACTTTTTGAGGCACTAAACATTATGTTTTAGTGTATATGAGTATGTATTAAGTAAATATGGGGTCTAAAGAGTAAATTAGAATCGGTACATACATACTAAATGCGGTAGTTACGGAAAGAAAGCAAAATCAAAACAAGTCAAATTCCGTAAACACGACCTACCGCCATGGCCGTTTAGTTCGAAATGAGCAGTCAGATGGCGGTACACGATATATATAGTCTGGCGCGTAAGCAGACAAATTTGGTATTTTAGAATAGCGTTTTGAGGGCTTTATAATAGCCTATAGTACCTAAAATATAGTTATCTAGTATAATTAGAATTAATATACTATAGATAAAATGTGTAAGTAGTATTTTAAGCAAATAAAAAATATTTGTTTACGTTTTTTAGGACCCCCCGAAAATGGCCGGGTCGCAAGTATCGATAGGTGCGCTCTGCCCACCTACCAATCGTATTATTTACCTTACACATTTATTTTGTTAGGAAACACCACCTAGGTGTTCTAGATAGTATACCTTGGTGCTATGACTGAAAAACTGTACATAATAACAGTACATAGCCAGGTTTAAAACAGTTTCACTCTGAGATGGTAAATACATGCATTTTTGCTCAAGTAAGTAAATAGAATTTTGGTTATAAGCGTTTTAGCGCTTCTAGGTGACCTGGAACTGTGTCCAGGCCCTATATATAGATGGCATCTATGTAGTTCTAGTACATAGATATTACTTACTTGAAATAATGTGTCTGTATGTGCCAGCATGGACGTTTCTACGCGTCTGCCAGAGGGCCCACTACCTTCAGACACACTTGGTGCCTGAAGGATTATTGATATGCTATCTGAAGCATTACCTTTGGGGACCCTCGGGCACACGCCTGGACTCAGTCACAACACATAGCTAATATATAGCTACACATACACACACAGAGGCGTTAAAGCCGTGGAACAACACGATATTTTCTATTTCGGCCGCTTCCCGGCATGAGAAGTCCCAGAAGGGCTGGTGGTACACCCATCAGGGTACTACCATTCGATAGCCCAATTCTCCAGCTTCCCAACCACATTTTTGGAAGGAGCCTAGCTCTGGTGGTTAGGGAACTAACCGACTTAATATAGTAAGAGGTTCCATGGTTTTCTCGCATCATCGACCACATCAGAGTGAATACTGGATCGAGGGTTGGAGCTGTATCCACCGGACTTCCACCATGGGGTAGCCCATCGCGAGGGCTATCCGATGACGGTTGGTGAATGCGGATCCGCCCACCAGCTCGAGTACAAACTCACGAAATATGCCGAAAACAGGCACTGAAGCTATGTTTTCGCACCTTCACGTGGCTGTGCCCGTGAAGGTGACAGATGAAGCTGTGGAACTGTCACAGATCGACGGTCCAGGAGTAGGGCTACAAGTCCCTCGCTGGTACCCTGGCACTAAAGTGCACCATTGTATTGTAAAGTAGCATATAAAGCTACAAACTGACTGAAATTCCCCTTATTAGGCGTTCTCAACGCAAGGGCTCCGTGAAGGTAGCAGATAGGAACCTGGACCCAGGTCCGGAGGGAAGGTCTTCTCGAGACCTATCCAGAGACACAAGTCTCATCAAAATCGGTTCAGTAGAAGGGGGGTTTCTGTTGGTTTTCAGCGACTAGCCATAAGATATTAATTTTATAATTAAAGTTTATGCGCGGTCGTTGTTTCGAGGTCCTCGTTACGGTCAAGTGTGGTAGTAGGATAGTGCGCTGAGGCACCGTCCTAATCGTAGCCATTATTTCTAAATATTAAATCCACGTCACTTTGCGTAACGGAGACCATGAAGAGACGTCGCTATTGGCCAGTGAAAAGTCCTGAGGAGAAGTCAAGTCTTTAATTTCCCTCGGCGCACATTTGCTGGTCCTGTCGAGCCGGATTTTTGAGCAAATGACCTACGCAGCGTTCCAGTGAAGATACAGGCCAATAGGAAGAGCCTAGTTCCAGTGAACAAAGAAGCCTGGCGTCCTGGGTTCCAGCGAAAATACAGGCCAACATTGAAGAGCCTAGTTCCTGAGAACAAAGAAAACCGTTGTCCCGTTCCTGAGAACAGAGAAGCCTGGCGTCCTGGGTTCCAGTGAAAATACAGGCCAATATTGAAGAGCCTAGTTCCTGAGAACAAAGAAAACCGTTGTCCCGTTCCTGAGAACAAAGAAAACCGTTGTCCCGTTCCTGAGAACAAAGAAGATAGACGTCCCGTAACCTTGTTAAGTGGGGTTACATTCCTATTTCTTTATCGAAAGTCAAACGTATCGTTCCTGTGAAGCTTGTGCCTGAGAACAAAGAAAACCGTTGTCCCGTTCCTGAGAACAAAGAAGATAGACGTCCCGTAACCTTGTTAAGTGGGGTTACATTCCTATTTCTTTATCGAAAGTCAAACGTATCGTTCCTGTGAAGCTTGTGCCTGAGAACAAAGAAAACCGAGGCCCAAGCCAGTGAAAATTCCTGAGAACAAAGAAGCCTGACGACCATTGCTGAGAACGTATCTACCCTCAATATAAATCTGGTAAGAGTACACACCTACGCAAAGTACCGACCGGGGTACGTAACGTTACGTTCGTGAGAAAAGTTCCAGTGAATAAAGAAACCTGACGTCCCCCTCGTAAACCTTACAAGTGTCGAGGTTAAGATCATATTTCTTTAACAGTCAAAAACAGTGTAGAAACCCAGTAACTGGGAGATTAGCGTCGTCAAAAGGCGCGCGTACGTTTGACCTTGGTTAGTAGAAGCTTCTAGAGCGACTACCGGAGTGAAAAGTGCACGTGTGGTTTGGGACCCACGCGTGGACTAGCTCTAGAACATAACCATTTTTGCTGGGACGCAACTGCCTTTCCTGAGCCGTTTCCTGTGGTGCCTAGCTGCTTCCAGAGAAGCATTTCGTCCGATTAGATTACCGTCGCAAAAAGACGGAATTTTGAGTTGCCTCTGTTGTGTAACCTGCATACTGAGAAACAGTAGTATCTGAGAATACATAGAAACTGTATCCTGAAGGAACAAGTAGATTGCCTGAAGAGTTATCGCTGAAATTTCAGAATCGGAAATTTCATATATAGCGTGTCGAAAGCTTGTTTAGGAGATAGAACGAACATACAAACGTTCATAGAATTCCTGAAGGATTACGGCTGAAGGATTATCGCTGAAGCGCTATCCTAGAGGAGGCTTACACACAGAGGCATATTGTATAGTCGTGTGGGCGACTTGTTCTATAAAAAATAGAACGAAAAATAGTTCCTGTAAATTTCCTGAAGCGTTATAGCTGAAGACTTATTATTGACTTAGAATTTGTTTGGAAACAAATAGTCATATAAGAGACAGAAGTTCTCAATCGAAGCTTGGACCTTCGATAGCTGGAGTCTGGACTGACTACTAACGTCAAGTGTTAGACAGAAGTTTCTGCGAGTGGTATCAGACCAGCTGGTCATCCTTGAAGGCTGCTGGACAGGTTGACACGTATAAAACAGTAAGTACAGTGAAAACTTACTCAAGTGCTTACCCCTTGTGGGTCGATAGTAATATAGTGAACCTGTGTCGTGTCAACATAGCAGTTTTGAAGCTGATTTGGGACTTATAGTTTGAAGACTGAATAAAAACTTATAGTCTGAAGGATAACCCGGAGTCAAGAGGGCCAGAGTTAACCCGGAGTTAAAAGTTAACCCGGAGTTTAAAAATATTTTTTCAATTTTGAAAAAGGAAGCGAACCCTCTTCGAGTCAACGATTTAAATTGGACTTAACCCGGAGTTACGACTTGGGTTTTTCGAGAGAAAACTTGAAGTTTGGACTTAGCTGTTTCGAGTCGACGTCTTGAAGCGAAGACTGGACTTGGACATAGCCGTTTGGAAGCTCGAAAATAGACTTAACCCAATCGTACTGAAGTCTGGAGTTGGACTTAACCCGTACGAGTTGACGTTTTGAACTGAAGTCTAGAGTTGGACTTAACCGTTTCGAGCTGACATTTTGGACCAGTCGGAATGCCGATAACCAGATCGCAGGACAAGAGACCTGAGGCGTGGACAGTCGCCATGGAGCGACCGGGTGCAGGTATACACCATCAATTGCCCCCACGCTCGCCGACAACGACTGATGGGACTGAACAGTCCGTACCGAACAGGAGCCCAACCGTGTCACGGATAGGTGACAATACGCCCACACACCAAGAGGAGGAACCACAGGAACCGAGCACATGCAGGAAGGCATCGAGAGAAGAAGGATCTTCAGAAGAAACACTGAAGCCTTCTGATGAAAAACAAAGGATCCAAGACAAGACCTTTGTACATAAGGAAATAATGGCTACCCGGGGTGACGCCCGTAATGAACGTTGGAGACCGCCGTCTACAAGCAAGACGACCCGGTTACAGGGAAGAGTCTCTAGAGCTCGCGAAGACTTACTAAAGATTAAGTTGGAGCTCGCACAGTTAGCCCTTCAGAGAGCAGAAGAAGAAGCTTCTGAAGCGGAATATATGGATCAAAGAGACTCAAATGAAGAGTACGTGCGTTCCTGGGTCGAAGAGGCGCCAGAGCCCACACCGTTGAGGGAGGACGACGTCGCCAATAGGAAGCAAGATAGGCCTCCACCTGCGAGCGGCGACGCTGTAATGGACTCCCAGACCCATATAGACCAACCACAGACGAGGGCTAACATAGAACCGTCTAGGACAGAGCCGTCCAAGACGGAGCCACCAGGGCAAATAGAAGCGAAAGAGTCACTCCGTCCTTTTCTAACGGAGTTGACATCCGCTATAGTGTCGCTAGCCGACAGAAAAATCGAACCATGGACGCCTAACCGAACAGCGTCGCAGGTTATGTTGACTCTGCCGAACTTCGGTGGAGCTCACACAGAATGGCTGACCTTTCGAGCCATTTACGAGGCAACTGTTGCCTACTTCAGCGACTTTGAAAATACAGCAAGACTCAGAAGGAGCTTGCGTGGTCGCGCACTGGAGACAGTGAGCTCAGAACTCATCGGGAACGCGAAACCGGATGAGATCATGAGAGAATTGGAGCTACAATTTGGACGTCCCGACTCAATAGCTCAGGCTAAAACCGACCGACTCAGAGGGCTGCCACGCTGCAGCGAACAGCCCAAAGATATATGCACCTTTGCAAGTCGGATCAGAAGCGGAGTCGTCACCTTACGGGCCCTCAAGAAGGAGCACTACTTACTCAATGCTGAGCTGATGCGCCAGTTAACTGAGAAGCTGCCCAATTCTCTACGTGTACAATGGTATAGAACGTACACAGAAAAGTACCAGTCGCTGCCAGACTTGTCACTCTTCAGCGACTTTATAACAGAGCAAGCTCACTTCTGCAGTGCATTCGCACCGCCCGAGAACATTAAAGAAACGGACTCGGTGGCGGGAAAACGCGTCATATAGAGGACGCACATAGTTACCGACAAGCCGGTAAACAAATGTCGAATTTACGACAAAGAGGGTCACTACGCGTCTGACTGCTCAAAGTACAGAGACGCAGCAAGTGACAAAAAATGGGAGCTAGCCAAGCATACAACTTGTGCTATCGCTGCCTTAGATACCGTCGTAAGAACCACGGCTGCAGCAAGAAGCAGTGTGGCCTCAAGGGGTGCACCGCCACGCACAATCGACTTCCTTACAACAGGAAGCCTCAGACAGAGAAGTCGCAGGAAACGGTGGCTAGTTCGCGAACTAATTCGAGTCAAGCTCTCCTGAAGATGATACCGGTCCAGGTCATAGGACCGGCGGGAGAGGCAGACACATACGCACTCCTTGACGACGGACCTACCGTCTCGCTGATCGACGAAGCAATCGCTCAGCGAGTAGGAGCAGTGGGCCCAATTGAGCCACTGAAGATCGATGCCATAGGAAACAACAGGATCGATACTCCACTATCGAGACGAATAACAGTCGTTCTCACATGCCAGTTGAATAATCGGGTGCCCTTCAATGCGCGCACCATTTCGAAGCTCAACCTGTCTTCACAGGCAGTCAATCATAAGGACCTGGCACGATGCAGGCACCTTCAAGACTTGACGTCTGAGCTTATGTATCCGGCGGGTGTACCGAAGATACTCGTCGGACAAGACAACTGGCATTTGCTGCTGGTCACTGAGGTCCGTAGGGGACCAAGAGACCAACCCATCGCGTCAAGGACCATGATGGGCTGGACATTGCATGGTACACACACCAGAACACCGGGCCAGCAGGTGCATTATGTCAACGGCACGCAGTCCGTTGTAGGGCGAGACACGGAACCACACCGGCGGTCCCGTGAAATCTCTGCCATAGCTGTACAGCCGATTTCTGACCCTCAGAAGAGGGCAGTAGGCATCCTGAACCGCGACATAAGGCGGTTGGATCGTGTCAACGGAACTCGGAACGTTGACGCGGGGCAAGATGCGGAACTGAACGAGCAGCTCCGTGAATTCTTCGCCAGCGAAATCTATGTACAGCCGGTTTCTGACCCGCAGAAGAGGGCAGAAGACATTCCAACCGCGACATAAGGCGGTTGGATCATATCAACGGGATGCAGTCCGTTGAAGGGCGAGACACGGAACCGAACCGGCGGCTCCGTGAAATCTTTGTCACAGAATCGTTGGCTATCAAGCCAAATAAGCCAGCTTCTGACCCTCAGAAGAGGGCAGAAGACATCCTGAACCGCGACATAAGGCGGCTAAAGAGCGGGCACAAAGAGACCCCTATGCTATGGCGGGAAGAAGCCATAGAAGTGCCCGACAGTAACGAGACAGCTCTTACAAAGCTAGTCTCCATCGAGAAGAAGCCGGGTAGGAAACCGGATCTTCAGAGAAATATAGAGGGCGTGAATGACGCCATCACACGGCGCTTTCACCGACCATATAGAGGGCGTGAATGACGCCATCACACGGCACTTTCACCGACCATATAGAGGGCGTGAATGACGCCATCATACGGCGCTTTCACCGACCAATAGATAGACCAATAGAGGTCGTGAATATCGCCATCACACGGCGTTTTCACCACGAACGAGACACAGACAGAGCTCCGAGAGGCCTTCCGAGAGGAGGCCAGTCGCCGAGGCTGCCTGCCGGTGCTCCAAAACCGGCGGGAGCCCATAGCTGCGGGCCTGGCCTGCAGGAGGCCACCCCGCCCCCGTCGCCGACGGCCAGCCGCCACGCAACCCGTGGCCGCGAGGCCGCATCCAGGCCATATACCCTGGGCCTGATAGAGAAGTCCGGATCGCTGAGGTGCGCACCACTGGCGGCACTCTAAAGCGTCCGGTGAAGAAGCTCATTCGTCACTACCGAAATGAGCGTAGCAGAGTTCCCGCGGCGAGAGCAGAGCGACGTGTCGCTGAGCGTCGTGGCACGCGCGCTGCCGACGTGCGTCGCTCACTATGCGTGATGCAGCGCCGCGTCAACACATCGGGTCGACGCGACACTGCACGGCGGGAGAGATGTTCGCGACGGGGCATCACAAACAATATTAGTATAGTTTGTTGTAAATATAAAATGTTATGAACAAACATACGTCTGCTTACCCCAGCGCGCGAGCTCGTACTAAAAAGTTTTAGACGAGAATTTTTCTTTTATAGTTTTTTCAAACATAAAATTTCGACCACTTTTTGAGGCACTAAACATTATGTTTTAGTGTATATGAGTATGTATTAAGTAAATATGGGGTCTAAAGAGTAAATTAGAATCGGTACATACATACTAAATGCGGTAGTTACGGAAAGAAAGCAAAATCAAAACAAGTCAAATTCCGTAAACACGACCTACCGCCATGGCCGTTTAGTTCGAAATGAGCAGTCAGATTTTTTTTTTTTTTTTTTTTTTTTTTTTTTTTTTTTTTAATACGTGGCGTCTCGCAGTTCGGCCAAAGTAGCCGTCCTCTGCTTAACCGGACTAACCTGTGGAGACTAAGCTAAGTAGCCTCCGGCCAGGCTTAAAGTTTCTAAACCTAAAGCGACAGCACTAAGGGCTACCCCAGTTGGGGTCGGACCTCGGCTCAGGGCGTCGCTTGGGGGATGGCAAAGGCCGGATCTGATAAAGTGATTCTACCATCCGTTCGGAAAAGCCTACGTGGAGAAGAACGGACAAGAAACTCCATAATATCTGACTGGCATTTAACTATGGCTCAGCACGCGGGCTAGCTTATAGAATCGAATAGGATTACGCGACGAGCCTCTGCGGTGAGGACGGAACGAATATGTATGATAATTTTGTATGAACGGCGGGTTCGTACTATTTACGAACCCACTGACCGTCCTTGTAGATAAGGCTATCGAGCTCCTCAGTGATGGACTCATACCTCTTAAAGAGGTTGGCGCATTCAGCGGGAAGGAGAGAGCCCGCATTCCGGATTTCAGCATCCAGAGCACGGGCTTGAGGGGTCATAAAAATGGAGTATGCGCTGATTATATTTATACCAACGCATATATATGGCTTTTGCCCGGAGGGGGCGACAGGGGGCTGGCACTTAGCAGCAGGGGTGGTGGAAGCCACCTTCTGGCTTTGTGCGGTCATAGGGGCGGCCATAGGGGCGGCGGGGGGCATTGAGTCGGGGATAATAATTGGCGCTGCGATGGGAGTAGCCATCAGCGCTGGAATCGGCTGGGAGCAAGACTGAGGAGCCACACTTTGGTGGTTCAGCTTGCCCCAGGGTGAAGGCCTCTGAGGGGCTAGTCTGGGGGGGAGTTGAGTGGTAGGGGCTTGACGCGCTTGGCGCGCGTCATTACGCCTGGCCATTTTAGGCGCAAGCTTAGGGGCTCTTGGGCAACCACGGTAATTAGCCGGGTGCCCGACTTGTCCACAAAGCACGCAGCTGGGAGGCTCCGTGCATTGTGATCGGTCTTTAGGACGGGAACAGTCCTTGGTATTGTGCTCTCCCAAGCACTTAACGCACCTGGGAGGAGCGAAACAATTGGTCTGAGAGTGACCGTAGAGTTGGCAGTTGTGACACTGACCAACGAGATGGGGACGGTATGGCTTTTCAATAGAAATGCCTGATAAGTTACATACGGTCCGGACATTAAATATGGGATTGTGGCCCTGGAAGGGGAAACACACGACTAGGACCATGTCGTAGAGATCTCCGCCTCTTGCTTTATGCAATCGGTGGACCTCTGAAACGGGGACTTTTTGCGCTAGCAAATCCTCTCGGATTGCTTCCGTCGGGATCTCCTTCGGAACGCGCTTAATGACGACTCTAGTATACTTTTCCTCCGGAAGGGAGTAAGTATGGAAAGAAACTTTCCTGTCTTTTAGAAAACGAGTCAAAGCTCGATAATCATTGGGAGTGGGGACCTGAATTCTGATGCCTTGTTGGCATGCAGTGGCCTTGGTGAAATTGATTTTCCGCGCTACACAGGCGCTTGAAATGTCGCTCCATTTCCCTTTATCTTGAAGATAAATGGGTGGTGGAGGAGGAGGCTTCCTAGTGGTAGTATTATTTACTACTACCATAGGGCTAGGCGAGCGGTTTGACCGCTGAGAAGGACTAGCGGGGGCGGGGGCGGGGGAGGGTTGCCTGTCGGGCAAGGCCGGCGGCAGAACTGGCTGGGGAGAGGTCTTAGCTACTGGCTTTTTGGCCTTGGTAGCGTGAGGGGGACTTTTCCTCATCTTCCTCTTTCCACCAGAGTGGACAGTGAATTCTCTGTCATCAGAGTCAGAAGAAGAGGACATGGTGGCATAGTCCTCTGATAAATCGGGGTTATTAGGGTCGACTGGGGGATTATCTAAAACCTGATCGACGTGGACAGCTACTGCTGCCCATTCGTCGTCGGTAGAAAGGGCTACGTCCATATCGTTGGGAGAGTCATCTTCCTCATCGACCCAAGATTTGGTTTTGGACTTGGTATCCGCGTGAAAAGCGGCTATGCGCTCCTTGTACTTTTTGTACTGGAGGCGATCGGACTTCCTACGAGGAGGAGGCTTAGTAGCCGAAGTCTGGGGCTTTAAAGGGCTACGGTCTCTCTCAGAGGGAATTTTGTCTGACTTACTAACCTCACCCTGGGAAAGGGTGGGTGATCTAGGCCCGGAAGTGGGCCTGACGGGTGGGGTGGGTGATCTGGGAGAGTCCTTCTCCTCACATGGCACGGGGGCCATGCTAGGTTCAGGTTCCAGTATCGGATCATCCACGACCGGAACCCTGTTTGGTATTAGTGTATCTAGCACTGTGCCAAACAGAGTGGCGAGTCTAGCTCGGAGATGAAAGTCCTGAGCGAACCTCTCCTTAATTGTATTAATGGCATATTGCGCATTTTCGGGGAGCTGACTAAAGTCAGAATAGGGCGGGGGGGCAGGGGCACTGTAAGGTTCACATCTGGCAAGAGATGAAAGAATGATCTTAAATCGGGCCTGGTTTTCATGACGCGGACTGGGATTGTCCGACATCAAGTCCTTGACGAGCTCTATCAACACCTCTACGGGATGCATCGTTGTCGATAGAGTCAGAACAAGGAGAAGAGAAAAAGACTAAAAACTACTAAGGGGCTGATAACCTTATTCCCCGGGTGGATAGGCCCGGGGATGTGTGAATCCTACCCTCCCAGCCGGGTTAGACTGGGAGGTGAGTATCTGGTGAGCCCTAAGCTTGTTATCCTGCCACCAATCTTATTGGGTGGCAGGGGTCCTAGGGTACCGGTGAACCCACCGAAGGTGGGCCACCCTCCTCCTGTGTACCGAAAGTCTGGCACGTCGGGGTTGAGACACCCGACCGTGCCAGGTGAATCGCTGTGGGGCAGAGACAGGGGTTGACTAGGCTATCTACCAAGGCCAACTACCCTGCTCCCGACTCCTTCTGACTGCCGTGTCCAGACGGGACTTGGCAAGTGGGCGGGTCACCACTTCACTTGGCTTAGTTAACACCGTTAGGTTTCCACCAAGGACCACTAAGTCGTGGTTTTAACCCGGAAGGGGCCAAAAAAGATGTCCCTACTAGTAACCGAAGTTACTAGTAGCGACACCTGTGAGCGGCGCGCGGAGACGCGGCGACCGCAGTGACGTCACGCAGTGGCGCGACGAGTCGGAGAGAGGGGCGCGGCGGGGCGCGCGGTGGGGGCGGCGAGAGCGGCGGGCGGCAGCGGGACGTCCGCGCGGCGGCGATGGCAGGCGAAGAGTGAATGAGCAGTCAGATGGCGGTACACGATATATATAGTCTGGCGCGTAAGCAGACAAATTTGGTATTTTAGAATAGCGTTTTGAGGGCTTTATAATAGCCTATAGTACCTAAAATATAGTTATCTAGTATAATTAGAATTAATATACTATAGATAAAATGTGTAAGTAGTATTTTAAGCAAATAAAAAATATTTGTTTACGTTTTTTAGGACCCCCCGAAAATGGCCGGGTCGCAAGTATCGATAGGTGCGCTCTGCCCACCTACCAATCGTATTATTTACCTTACACATTTATTTTGTTAGGAAACACCACCTAGGTGTTCTAGATAGTATACCTTGGTGCTATGACTGAAAAACTGTACATAATAACAGTACATAGCCAGGTTTAAAACAGTTTCACTCTGAGATGGTAAATACATGCATTTTTGCTCAAGTAAGTAAATAGAATTTTGGTTATAAGCGTTTTAGCGCTTCTAGGTGACCTGGAACTGTGTCCAGGCCCTATATATAGATGGCATCTATGTAGTTCTAGTACATAGATATTACTTACTTGAAATAATGTGTCTGTATGTGCCAGCATGGACGTTTCTACGCGTCTGCCAGAGGGCCCACTACCTTCAGACACACTTGGTGCCTGAAGGATTATTGATATGCTATCTGAAGCATTACCTTTGGGGACCCTCGGGCACACGCCTGGACTCAGTCACAACACATAGCTAATATATAGCTACACATACACACACAGAGGCGTTAAAGCCGTGGAACAACACGATATTTTCTATTTCGGCCGCTTCCCGGCATGAGAAGTCCCAGAAGGGCTGGTGGTACACCCATCAGGGTACTACCATTCGATAGCCCAATTCTCCAGCTTCCCAACCACATTTTTGGAAGGAGCCTAGCTCTGGTGGTTAGGGAACTAACCGACTTAATATAGTAAGAGGTTCCATGGTTTTCTCGCATCATCGACCACATCAGAGTGAATACTGGATCGAGGGTTGGAGCTGTATCCACCGGACTTCCACCATGGGGTAGCCCATCGCGAGGGCTATCCGATGACGGTTGGTGAATGCGGATCCGCCCACCAGCTCGAGTACAAACTCACGAAATATGCCGAAAACAGGCACTGAAGCTATGTTTTCGCACCTTCACGTGGCTGTGCCCGTGAAGGTGACAGATGAAGCTGTGGAACTGTCACAGATCGACGGTCCAGGAGTAGGGCTACAAGTCCCTCGCTGGTACCCTGGCACTAAAGTGCACCATTGTATTGTAAAGTAGCATATAAAGCTACAAACTGACTGAAATTCCCCTTATTAGGCGTTCTCAACGCAAGGGCTCCGTGAAGGTAGCAGATAGGAACCTGGACCCAGGTCCGGAGGGAAGGTCTTCTCGAGACCTATCCAGAGACACAAGTCTCATCAAAATCGGTTCAGTAGAAGGGGGGTTTCTGTTGGTTTTCAGCGACTAGCCATAAGATATTAATTTTATAATTAAAGTTTATGCGCGGTCGTTGTTTCGAGGTCCTCGTTACGGTCAAGTGTGGTAGTAGGATAGTGCGCTGAGGCACCGTCCTAATCGTAGCCATTATTTCTAAATATTAAATCCACGTCACTTTGCGTAACGGAGACCATGAAGAGACGTCGCTTTTGGACATGAAAACCTGACTTTTTTTCTGAACTGGACATCACGCCTTCCCCTCAACATCCTTGGCAGCCTTCCAACCACTGCAGGGTCAATACTTGCTCGAAGACAACTGAACAATAGGTGCAAGGGGCGTCAACGCGTTCAAGCTGAAGCCTTACAACCTTCAGTCAGCCTGGGGCCTTGATCGATCACGTCCGTCCCGCACACTAGCGTCAGTTTGCTTGTTAAATAATAATTAATAATTTGATGCTAAAATATAAATCGAGGTATTCGCTGAAGGTCGTACAGGTCCGCTCCGACCTCGGCACACCCCGACAACGAGGTAGAGACAATGTATGAGGATATCTCTAGAGTCATGGGGGACGTAAACGCGAAACTGAGCAAATGAGACGAGGATGAGCTGCAACTGGGGCAATTTGGATTTGAACGTCGGAATCAACGGGGTCATAATGGAACTGAAATTTACCTAACATCTGTCTGTATAACCTATGCCCACAATAAAAAGATTTGATTTGATTTGATTTTGACTTCACCTAATGGCCAGTTTTATGGAGAAGGAGGGCCTCTATATGATGAACTCCTTCTTCAGAAAGTGTGAGCAAAGGAAGTGTACCTGGCAAAGCCCCGATGATGCAACTAAAACCAAGACCGACTTCACCATGTCAACCAAGAAGCAAATGTTAAATGATGTCTCTGTGATCAATTCGGTGAAAACAGGGAACGATCATCGCATGGTAAGTGGCACATTGAACATTAATATCAAGTTTGAAACATCTCGATTGATGAAGTCTATGCTCCGTCCAGCACAGATCCGGATCCAAATCCCCGAGAGCTTTCAGCTTGATCTACAGAATCGTTTCAAGTGCCTAGGGAGCTCCGTGGACGAATACAGTGATGGGTTCGTGGAAGCTGTCCATACGGTCGGATCTAAGTTTTTCAAGACCCACCGTACAGGTATAAATAAAAAGCTCTCTGATGCTACTCTCAAGCTCATGAAGGAGAGGCGTGAGATGATCCTGCACTCTTCTGAAGATGCGTTGAAATACCGGCAGCTAAATAAACAGTTCTGGAAATCGCGGTTTTAATACCGAAAGTATTGAAGACGCGCTTGACCGGAATAAGGGCTCCAAGACTGACTATTTGAAAGAGCCAGCTCACGAAACTGAAGACCGACGATGGTAGGATCGTATCCGCCAAACCAGAGCTTCTAAAGGAAAATGGAGAGATTCTATTGGCAGTTGTACACGTCAAGAAGTAAACCCGTCGCGAATCTAGCAAAATACCCTAGAGCTAGATTGACCCGTCACCCGTCAGAATGTTACTATATGTAAAGTCCCTTTAACCTCTGGTTACCTAAAACTAAGGAATATTTTTGATTTAATTTCCAGGTCGCGTTTATTTAGAAACATCTATAATACATGCAAAAGGATCAGTAGAAAGAGCTAAGGCCAATTTAGACAAATTATGCACTTTGAAGACATTGTTGCCAACTTTCTTCGAGAAACATGATATCAACAAAGAATTTATGGATACATCTGTTTTTATGTAAGTATAAGTGTAGATTACACTTCTAAACTAATATTCATCATCATCATCTTCAGAGAATTGCAGTCCATTGCTGGATACAGGTCTCCATTCCATCCAGGCACGCCATTTATCTCGATCATTCGTTTAGAACTCGTTGAGGAGATAAATACTGTAATTTTTGTTACAAAAATATTGGAAAACAAAGGTATGAGAAGCCACCAACGTAAGCGTTTTTTACAAAATGTTGGTCCACAGATTTTATTAACGCCCCATTGACCTATGAATATGAATTTTGGCGATAATGTTTTTATTACGTATATTTAACTGAAAAATATCCATATATTGATAAATCTGATTTTTTCTTGAAATTCCTTTTTTTTTCTATTACAACCAACTTGATTTTGTGATCAAGGTGCGTAACCCTAAATGTGTGAAGTCCGATACACACTTGGCCGATTTTTTATATAAGCTGCTAGATCATCCCTCAAATTATTTTATGTTCTGCCTTTTCCAGCCTACAAGGAACAATGCCAAAACTATTGAAGAACAACTACAGGGTGTTTTGTGTCAAACTGGTATCTTCCGACTTTGATGCAGCCTTGATGCTAGAATTCAATAGGTTTATTATATTGGTAAGTAAATTTATTTGAAATACTAACTGCTACCAGCGGCTTATCCCGCGCTATAGTCGAAAATTATCCCAAGGGAGCTTATTCCCGGGATAAAAGTATCATTGTCCTCTTTTAAGGTCAAAGTGCATAGCCACATTCTGCCCTCTGAATCAATCAAGATACATAAATGTACAGTACTCGTAAAATAAATTTAAATAAATTAATCGCAACTATTTTTTTTTCTTGAACAGGCGACAAAAAATTCCATATTAATTTAAGTGTTAATTGTTTTGGTGCGGTTTCTATGCAATGCATTTGCGTCTGGATACAAACATAAGACAAACTGAAGTACGCCTGAAGGTCAGATAAAAATATAAAACACTACAACTGCAAGATCGATTATCGCAGACACCATTTCGAGCTGCCGCGCTTCATGTCATAATGCTGAATGCATCGACAATGGTCACACCACCAAGCAAAGCATAATCAGCTTAAATGTTCCCATTGCAAGAACACAGGCCTTCTTTCTTTACGAAGGAGTGACCGGTCTACCGAATTTTGCGAATTTGGTACATTCAACACAATATATATATACAAATATTTTTTGAAATTATCTCTTAAAATCCTTTATTTTGATACCTCACACGAAGGGATTAAAAAAAAATTGGTCTCCCACAATATAGCGCCCATAAGTCGCAATTTTCTATTTTTCAATTTTAATTTAGCCAGTCGCAAGTGACACGCGCAAGGTTAAGACGTATTGATTGACGAAAACATCATCAAAATCGGCCAACGGGTTTGGTCTCTTGAACGCAACATAGGAACAAACATAGATACACACATATATACATAGATTGTTAAACACATTACTCTCCTTCGGCAGGCGGGTAATAAATAGACACATATCTTCGATTTTTTGTTTCAAGGAAATGTACTTTTCCTCACGACGTTTTCTTTTACCGTGTACAAATAGAGCAGTGGTGATGCAATAATTTACACAAAGTAAAGCGTCTGCCTGGGTTTAAACCGACAAATCGACGAGTGCATTACTCCAGCCAGATAATGTCAAAAATCGTCATCTAAGCGCAATAGAAAATTAGATATACAGCTTCTGTAATTGGTAAGCAAATTTTTAAATTTGGTAAGCTGATAGTTTTTTAATTATTTGATAAAAACAGTTCCGGTTGGAGTAACGTTACCGCAGCTGGATTTTAAATATCTTCGTTCGCAACCATAGCAAATACATATGCAAATTAAGTTGTACCATTTATTTCAAATTGATATATAATTATTTAGATAACATTTATTTTAAAATACCCGTTAGAAAACAAAATATCTGGCTGCGGTAACGTTACTCCAACCGGAACCGTTTTTATCAAATAATTTAAAAAAAACTATCAGCTTACCAAATTTAAAAATTTGCTTACCAATTACAGAAGCTGTATAATAATATATAATTATCTATTGCACGTAGATGACAATTTTTGACATTATCTGGCTGGAGTAACGCACTCCAAACCGACATAAGTTAGTCGGGATCGTTACCACTGCTTTGTATGAAATCAAAAAATCTGATAAAGTATTGATAATACGGGGTAATAATGCATGTTATGTCTCTTTCAGATGAGTGAATACGTTAAGATATATGACTATTCTTTTGGTTACACCTGCGTTATCGACGTCGGAAACGTCAATTTATTGAGTGCCGTTGCTAAAGTGAACATCGTTGATCTTCGTAATTCCATGTCTGTATTGATGGTGAGTATCTGAACATTAATATTTGCTCAAGACTGGGATGTTGAGACAACAATCAGCCAAGTAACCTCGCAATTTATTCTTCTTTGCAATGGTGGGTCTCCAGATGCTGTAGATGCATTATAATATTCTTTCAATTGTATGATCACGAATTGGGCAAAATTTCTCGATCCTCGATAAATTTTGTAGTTCCCTAAACGGGGAGTCTCAAATAACTGTCCATGTGTTAAGTAAAACTGCACGCCATTCTAGCTTAGAAAACACAATGATTTTTGGCTTCTCATCATTCATAATTTCAGCCAAAAAAAGTCCACTGCTGGACATAGGCCTCCCCCAGGCGTCGCCACAATGACCGATACCGTGCGTCTCGCAGCGTCTTCCCGCAACCTTAACCAGGTCATCAGTCCACCTAGTGGGAGGCCTTCCAACGTATTGTCTTCCGGTTCGCGGTCGCCATTCCAGAACTTGTCGGGCCCATCGGCCATCCGTTCTGCGAGCAATGTGCCCTGCCCACTGCCACTTAAGTTTGGCAATTCTTAGGGCTATGTCGGTAACTTTGGTTCTCCTGCGGATTATTATTATTTATTTATTTATTGATTGATAAAAACGGTACATTGTAAGTTATATAAAGTACATAACGTCCAACAAAACTATAGACATAGTTTGTCTGTTGGATCTTTACTTATTTACTTAATTATATAATAAGTACGTAAGTATGAATATCGTAGATTAAATATAAGTATAGATATTAAGAGTATATAGCTTATGTAAAACAGTAGTTTCGGTACAGTAGTTATGTAAAACAATATAAAGTTAAGGCAGTGTACTAAGTAGGTATTTTTTTAGTTTTATCTTAAATTTATTTTTCTTCTTTTCGTCTCTGATTTCATCTGGTAAGCTGTTGAGTATGTAAGGGAAACGCTTTTCTAATGTTCGGTCTCCATAAACATCATATCATCATTTCTGACGTGATCACGCAAGAAAATTCCGAGCATAGCCCTCTCCATTGCCCTTTGGGTGACTTAGAGCTTTCTGATAAGGCCCATTGTGAGCGACCACGTCTCGGTCCCATAGATGATCACTGGCAACACACACTGGTCATAGACTTTTGTCTTGAGACATTGCGGTAAATTGGACAAGAAGATACCACGCAACTTCCTGAACGCCGCCCAGCCGAGTCGGATTTGACGATTGACCTCTTTCTCGAAATTGGACCTACCCAACTGGACCGTTTGTCCGAGGTAGACATAATCGTCGAGAGTCTCCGACCTTGATAGGAGTGGGTGCAACATGGGCATTCACCATGACCTTGGTTTTGTCCATGTTCGTTTTAAGACCAACTCTTTCAGAAGCTCTACTGAGGTAATCGAGCATTTTACTGAGGCTCTCCATGGTCTCAGCCATGACCACTATGTCGTCGGCAAACCGAAGGTGAGTGATGTACTCGCCATTAACGTTGATGCAAGCCCCCTCCAGTCAAGAACCTTAAAGACATCCTCCAGCGCAGCAGTGAACAGTTTTGGAGAAATGACGTCTCCCTGTCTCACGCCGCGCTGGATAAGGATTGGTTTCGTGGTCTGATCCTGAAGACGGACGGACATGGACATACATCTCAATGTACCGGTAGTCGATCTGGCACCTTTTTAGGCACCTTGGCGAATTTTGACTTCTATCTTTTATATATTAAGTGTCAATAACAGACTGTTCCACTTGATTTACCTTGACCCACATAAGATACTGGATAAAGACCTCCCCAAGCATAGTCACATCTACCTAGCTTCTCCATCTTGCAAGTAACATAATGCCTAAAAATGTTACTATACAGTACCTACCTAAAATGCATGATACTGTCTTCAGTTTGGTAAAAAAACGCACATTCGTAATAATGCTCTTAAGCCAATGCAGGCGCCCAGAAGAGAGATGGTAACCACTTCCCATATGGCAAGCCATCAATCTATTTGCGACCCTACTATATCCAAAATATGTTATATTTTCCAGGAAGGTTACGGTTTGAGGGTCAACGCAATTTATATAATTTCGGAATCAAAAACAATCGATGTTTTCGTGACGCTACTGAAACAGGTGCTCAGTAACAAAATAGCTGGCAGGATCAACGTTGTCAAAACTGTGGAGGCTTTACATGAACATGTAGACAAAATACATCTGCCCAAAGACTTCGGTGGTGAAGAGAAGTCGCTAAAGGAAATTAATCGTAAGTCCTTTGGTCAAGATTTTACAGCCATTTGTTTGATTACTAGCTACTGTCAGCGGCTTCGCCCGCGTGTTAGTCAGAAATCATGCCAAGGAGACGTACTTTCGGGATAAAAAGTTCCCTTTGTCCTATTTCAGGACATGGTCTGAGACCATATCTAAGATTAATCTGGGCACATCGGGATACCATTGGTCTCCCCATGTGGCAAGTTTCACGTTCAGCTGTTTAGATGGGAAAAAGTAACTAACAGGCCCGGTTACTTTCGAATACATAAAATACTAGCTTCTGCAAGCGGCTTCGCCTGCGTGTATTATACATATAAAACTTCCTCTTGAATCACTCTAGCTATTAAAAAAAACCGCATAAAAAAAATCCGTTGCATAGTTTTAAAGATTTAAGCGTACATAGGGACAGACAGCAAGAAGCGACTTTGTTTTATACTATAAGGATTACTATGGATTTGAAATCGATATCCATACTAATATTTTAAATGCGCGCAAAATTGTATAGCATGGTACTCGATTAGCTTAGGGAGACTAATGCCTAATTGTACATAGCAGTAAATTAGTTTAGACTTTAGCTGATGAAAAATGCCTAGCCGGAGAGTGTGTTTCCTGCTATCTATAACTTGTCCGTTTTGTGAAGCGTAAAGGAATAAAAAGAGATATCAAGAATAAAAAGCAATCATAGGTTATTTATTTTTAGACAAACATGATCCATGAGCGACACTCATCCTCACTAAACATCACGTAAGAATCGTGAGATAGAGGTCAAACCAACCGACAATACCAGTCTGCTTTAGTCCCACTGCAGGACAAATATCTCATACATAGAAGACACAAGTCTATTAATAAAATATGAAAAAGTATTGGAGCATTGGTGATCAATAAAAGACAAACACTCTTGGCTGTACTGAACACGCAGTGAATAAGCAATCATATTATTGAGCAGTGATTGCCCAGTGAGCAGTGGTGTGGCCTAGTGGTAACGGCCCTGACTTACGTACCAGTACGGTCGTGGGTTCAAACCCAGGCAAGCGCTTTATTTGTGAAAATTATTTCATCACCACTGTACTAAAAACGGTGAAGAAAAACATCTTGAAGAAACTGGCATGACCTAGAACCAAAAATTCGAAGACATAGTGACATCCACCAATCCGCACTGCGGCCGCGTGGTGGATTAAGGCGCATTCCCTACCTCACAGAGAGTAGGCCTTTGTGTCCCAGCAATAAGAACATTAAAAGGCTGATGATGATCTTATTATTCAATTTATATTTTGATTATTTCAGAAAACTGGGCGGATACCCTAAGTACGAAGGAGAACGTCGAATACTTTAGGGAGACGTCACAAGCAAAAACTGACGAGAAGTACCGAATGGCTGACAAATACAATGAACAGGTGCTGGGGATGCCTGGCTCTTTTAGAACATTGACGGTCGACTAGTTTATAATAATATTGTATAAAACACAAGTGGCTAATAAGCCTGATATAGTAGTGGTGGACCAAATCGAGAGGCGTGCAATGATTGTTAACATAACCGTCCCAGATGACCGGAACCTCATCAATTCCGAAGAAATTAGCAAAAAATCAAGTATCTTGACTTAGCTCGCGAGGTTGTCGACATCTGAGATGTGAACTCAGCAATTATTGTACTGATAGTCGTGTCAGTCAATGGTTTAATAGACGTGAGCCTCGACCATCACCTTATGTGGATCTTGTTAGGCAGCTGGATCATGGAAATGAATCAGAAAGTAGTACTTCTGGACACAGCTCGTATTGTTAGGAGGTTCCCTCTCTAGAGCCCTTACCGCCGGTAGCTCGGACCCTGTTCAAGATACCAATGTAGCACTATTTTTTTTCATGTGTAAATGTGCTTTTTTTGTAAATTTATTTTTCTATAAAATGTTTTAAAAATATTTAATTAAATATAGTAGTCAAGTATAGAAAATAATAAACAGGTGTAATAATACCAGTGTTATTAATGTTCCACTGCAGGACAAAATACTCTTTTCGATAGGGAAGGTACGAGAACCACGTTTACTCAATGCTCAAGGGGGTTGGGATTTTCTGACGTATATCAACAGTAACTATAAGTCCCGGCGAGTGACTTTCTATCATTGAAAGTGTGGCGATAGCGATTGTCAAAAAGGAAAAAAAAATATGGGATTGACAAGCGACATCGAAAAATTACGTGATCTATCCCTTATATTTGAACATTTCGGTTATCGCCTTCGCTGCCATCAAATGCAACTTTTCTAGAGTATTTTTTCCTATTCCGAAACGACTTTCGAAGGAACATGTAGCAAATTCTTCATATTCTTTCGTGTCGTACTAAAATATAGTCATGCACATTCAGATTTTGTCCAATCAGTGTGTGCTACTTGGACAGCTCTATCATTCGCCACATTTAAATCCCGATACGTGTAGGTGGTGGGGGAATTAAAAATGTCCTCTGTCGTTGTGGAGGAATTAAAAATGTCCTCTGTGATTAAATGTAAAAATTGCAATGTAGTGATTAGCGAAGTTTTGGCCTTCGTCCATAATAAAAAATCTTTGATGGACGATGACAGTATAATCAGAATCTGTGCTAGCGCTTTCGCCGAAACTGAAATTGTTACAACAAAACGTAAGGTAACGTGGAGGAAAGCGGGGAAAATATTCGAGACATAGACAACATCATCTGTCTGATCCGCGGTACTGACTCCGAGGATATCACAGTGTTCGTGGCCCGCGACCTTGAGAAGTAACCCCAGGTTCTATTTGATCATGTCAACGTGACGAGGCTTTTGAAACACATTGTTGAGCTACGGCATGATCTCGACATGATGAAAGAAGACTATGCTACAGTTAAGCATATGGACTAGTTGAGGAGTGAGGTGCAGCATCTTTCATCAGGATGGTGCAATGTTAAGAAGAGGTGCATGTGTCGCAAGCTATGAGTGCGACAATGGTCCCATGGGATTGTCGCTAGAGTGCAACGAAGGCATTAGTGAATGCTATCAACAACAAACTACAGTCGAATCTGTACTAAAATCCAGTTTTCACAGTTTTGAGCATCAGATATCGGACGGTAGTAATGAAGCAGCGCCACAAAATAAGCAATACGATCCTACCGTCGAAATATGAGACGCGGCAACGATGACGCACTTCAATGGCCAGCTGATCGAATCATTTACGTCTCCTCCCGCTCAACCCGTGGTCGATCCCCGCCGCCCCCGACCGGTGCACGGACGTCACGACAGCCTTGGCATCGACCACCTGCAGCACGCAGGTGTACACCTACCCAGAGTGCTTTCTATGTTTTTTACACTGTGTTTAGGCCTCTCTCATCTGCCCGATAATCGAATGCTATACTACCTATTGTTCCAATGATTAAAAATAAAACTGATAGATGTAAACAACTACAGACCGATATCTCTAGCCACACTGGTCGCCAAAGTGCTGGACAGTCTGCTCGGTCAGCACCTGGATAAACAAGTCTCAATAAACGACGCGCAATTCAGCTTCAGGCCCGGGCTTTCCACCGAGAGTGCTATCCTTTGACAGTATTACACGAGTAGAAAAAAGCCCGTGGATGCATGCTACCTTGATTTATCGAGAGCGTTAGATCTTGTATGTAAATAAAGGGATGAAACTTGTCTACCTAGGGAAATTGTGTTATTAGTTATGCTTTGGTACAACAATCAAAATAATGTTGTAAGATGGGCAGGTGCTCTCTCGGGGGAGTACGGGCTGGAGTGTGGGGTGAGGCAGGGGAGGCTGACCTCTGTCAATTGACTGATCGATAGGCTCAGTGGCACCAGCATCGGCTGTCATATAGATGGAGTGTGTGTGAATAACATCAGCTACGCAGACGATTAGTGCCTTACCAAGGCTCATCAAAGTGTGTGATTCCTATGCGGTGACTTTATGGGCTAAAATACAACACAGAAAAAATCGGCAAAAAAATCACGTATGTTGTATGGGAGCCTTACTTAAATATTTATTTTATTCTGTTTTTAGTATTTGCTGTTACAGCGGCAACAGAAATACATCATCTGTGAAAATTTCAACTGCTTAGCTATCACGGTTCATGAGATACCGCCTGGTGACAGACAGACAGACAGACGAACCGCGGAGTCTTAGTAATAGGGTCCCGTTTTTACCCTTTGGGTACGGAACCCTAAAAAGAGTGAGATAATGGTTCCGAATTTCACCTTTTGTGGTATGATGGATGGTACAGCGCTAAATAAATTCTGAAAGCAAATTAAATATTTGGGCCACTGGGTCACTTAATACCTTTAGGACTGTGTGGATATTGAAAGGGAGCGCAGGGCGCTCTCTGTCCGGTGCAACATGTTGGCCCGCAGGGTTGCACGGTGCACGGGGGCTGTGAAGCGTACTGTCAGTTCTTTTACACCTGGAGCCTGTGGGTTAACTATACCACAGTATAAAAATCATACAGTAAGACGACGCCTTTGATCTTGTGCAAAATGCCGACATCGTATAGACAGTAACGCATCGGCCAGGGTTGTCACAAATAAACAATATTTATAAAATTATTTATTTATTGCAGATCAATATCGATAGCAGTATTATGATAAAACAATATTACATATTGATATAATAATGAAAACAATTTATAACCCGCTCTTTACGGGCGTAAATATGACGTGAAAAAATAGTAAAAATGACGTCCGCTATCTTGGATTTCAAAAAGGATGGCTTTTTCGTAACAAGCACCCCAATTATACTCAAAATGGACACCCATATCAAATTATAAAAAAATTACGTCGTCCGACATCTTGGATTCCAAAAAGGATGGCTTTTTCGTAACAAGCACCCCAATTATACTCAAAATTGACACCCATATCAAATTATAAAAAAATTACGTCGTCCACCATCTTGGATTCCAAAAAGGATGGCTTTTTCGTAACAAGCACCCCAATTATACTCAAAATTTACACCCATATCAAATTATAAAAAAATACGTCGTCCGCCATCTTGGATTCCAAAAAGGATGGCTTTTTCGTAACAAGCACCCCAATTATACTCAAAATTGACACCCAAATCAAATTATAAAAAATTAATTCGTCCGCCATCTTGGATTCCAAAAAGGATTGCTTTTTCGTAACAAGCACCCCAATTATACTCAAAATTGACACCCATATCAAATTATAAAAAATTACGTCCACCATCTTGACACGGAACATACAAACTTGCAAACACTTTCACAATTATAATATAAGTAGGATTTCCAAACAGATGGATGCCCTGTGCGATAACCTTTACATTTTTTTTACCGTGCGCCGGTCGACCATTTTATTAGCGTTATCAACGTGGCACGACATTACAAATAAAATAATTTATGCACTTTACAATAACAAAACAGATTCATTTACCTTTCTTCTGTGCGTGGAAGCTGATGAAACCGCAGATCTTTATTTATGTGAGATGAAGACTTGCAATCACTCACAGCACACGTCGTATGCACCATTTTAAATAAACAAATAAAAAATAAACACGCGTTAGCCCTGAATAACATATCCCGAACTACTAACATCGTTTTGTTCGCAGTTCGGGATCGGCTTACCCGCGTCTCGCCCCTCACACCCCGCACGATTGCCCTGTCTAGACCTCTTCGTTGGACGACTGTATGATTTTTAGACTGTGACTATACACAGCGGACATACAGCGATCTGCGCGTTCAATACAATACCGCGTTCCGTGTGCTGATGGGGCTGCCGCGCCACTACAGCGCCTTTGCGATGTTCGCGGCGGCTGACACAGACGGATTTGCAGCCATTATGCGCAAACGGTGCGCTTTAATCATGCGCCACACGCGCGACAGTCCCAACACCATCCTGCGCGCGCTGGTGGAACACTCCGATGCTGGCTCGCTGGATACGGCTGCACGCTGTCGTATAGTGTATTCACCAACATCGGGCAGTCCACCCGAACCTGCCAATTACTTTTTTATTGAATACGATAAAATAAAATTGTTATAAGTATATATTTAACCATTAATATACACACACATAATAAAGAGACAAGAAGAAGAAAGAACAGAAAATAGGTACAAAGGTACGCTCATTTCAAAGTAATCTCCTCCAGCATACCTGCGAGAGGAGAGATGAACAAAAAGATACGTAGACACCGTATATATTATTTAATTAAATTATTATTATTATATGGTAATAAAGTATTAATTATTACTAAAACTAGTTAAGCTCGCAATCGTACTAACAAATATAGATGTAATCGTAAGATGAATCTGAAATAAATGATGATATCAGATCATCATTTATTTCAGAAACTTATTCATATTACTATTACGTGTACAAGGTTGCGGGTAGGCCAGTTTTTGATACTTTTAACTTGATTTGTATGAAATCATCGTGCTGACTTACTGTGTATAGAAAAATACCCTGAAAATAAATATAGAAAAAGCTAGCTAGTTCCCCCTCTACATGTTTACAGATTCATTACGTTGGTAAGTCTTGACGAAGTTATTGTTGTAATGAATCAAAGTTGGTAACCACTATAATCGTACTTATTATCATTATTTTTTACTCACAATCAGCGTGGAAAAATCTTGTATTCGTCGGATCTTTGTATTATAGATGTTATTACAGACATCAAAAAAAGGAGATAGGCTCAATTCGACATGTATGTATGTAACTAGCTTTTGCCCGCGACTTCGTGCGCGTGGAATAGTGACTTCCGGCAGATTTTTGGTTTTACCCACATATTTCCCGATCTCGCAGGATCTCTTCAAAAATGAAATGTGGAAGATATTCTAGGGAACTCTTCAAAAATCAACTAAATAATTTAAAAGGAACGATCTAATTAATATAAAAATTAAAACGAATTTAGACATACAATTTTAGTATCTACTAATAATCGAGATCATACTAAACTTACATTATACAACAACCAGACAACCCAACAAATGAACCTATTAATCGACAAATACAACGGGACCAATTTTGAAAACAACCAACAGACAACCCAACAAATAAACCTTTTAATCTACTAATACAACGGAGCCAATTTTAAATTTACGAAACGATCAATCCACAATTCCACGACAGTACCGAAGCGCTCGGCCGATACCCAACCAAATGCGTGTAACGAAACCATAGCGCGATCTATTTCGATCCCAACGCCATCTATCGAGCATAGTGACAACTCGGATTATTTATCTATACTCCGTTCGGGCATTTTCTTTGTACTAAAAGTTTTATTATATTGATATTATTTTTTCATACCTTTTTACTATTTATTTACTTTTTTCCGATGAATTTTCAGTACTGAATTGATGCCGACTCTTGACCAATAGATGGCGCTGTATGTCCGGAATAAATTTTATTTTATATTTTATTTTTTGTAATAAAAACTATCCTATGTCCATTCTCAAGTTCCAAACTATGTCTGTACCAAATTTCACACAAATCGGTTCAGTAGTTTAGGCGTGAAGCAAAGACAGACAGACAGACAGACAGAAAGACAGACAGACAGAGTTACTTTCGCATTTATAATATTAGTTTGAATTAGTTTGGATATTGTTGCATAATATTCACGTAATAATATGTTATTACGTATGAACCTCTAAACACGTGTGTCAAATTTCATAAGTGTATGTATGTTTGTTTGTCCAAGTATTTCTTCGAAACTACTTCAGGGATCGTAATTATTATTTTATGGATTAAGTATCACTCAACTTAGAGAACTGTACAAGTTTCATAAAAATCGGTTTAGCAGTTTTCACGATATGGAATATACAACCGAATTCCTTAGCAACAAACAGCACGAATATATAAATTAATTTATAATGGGTATTTTGTCAATACTTTAGGTGCTATAGAAATAGCTCAAGTGTTTTGTGAACCCTTTCACTGTATATCTGAAATTTTAGGCATTGTTAATAGAAAAAGTCTTTGGTACTTTAGCCGGTCAATAGTTATGTAAGAGAGACCAGCAACCCTCCTTTTTTTCTACAGTTCTCTTCCAGGTAGTAGTGTCTGGCATACACCAGGGACTTTTGGGTTTTAATCATTTTCCAAGCTCTCTCAAAGATTTCGTTTATCGCGGTGGTGGCGGCTATAATCGTCTGCGTAAGATTCGACTAAATCCCCATAAAGCGGGAGGGGGACAGCGGCAACGCGGGGAAATACCGATCATAATAATTTAATCGGTTTTGCTTCTAGGCAATTCGCTAAAAAGAAACCGAATGCCAAAATCAACTATATTTATATAATATTTATTTAGTTTGAATGTTCAAGAATAAAAAGGTGCTAATCAAATATATTATTTTTATCATTTGTGACTAAGACCTTCCTATGACATTATTGTGGAACTAAAAACCCACTTAAAAAGTTTGGTATTATTAGTAGTATTTAGTTTGGTATTTGTAGTATTATACGAATTATTGTTTTTGCATTCTCTAACCATAGAGAATCAAATGCATATTCGAATGGTATATTAAAGTGAAAAAATTGAAACATATCGCAGATAGTCGGTTTTGCCTTTATCCCGGCGATATATGGTATACAAAAACTTTTTTTTAACTTAGAGTGAAAATTTGGCAAGGTTTAAAAGTAGGTATAAAGCTGAATTATATGCCTAATCTACAACGCAGTTGCAACCGGTTTAATGATGGCTTAAGCATACAAGTAAAGAACGATACCATAACGTGATATAAGTGAGGTAATAAAATCTTTTAACAACGAAAACTTAAAAGGTAAGCTACGTTAAAAACAAACTAAATTAAAAGTATGATAACAGCCATTCGTCGGAAATCCACGCTGAAAGGATAAAATAGCCTTTCGTAGAACCTCTCCCAAAAACTAAGGCTGTTTAAAATAATATGTATGGAACCCGTTCAAAGATGTTCGGAATCCCGAAGACTGTAGGTACTTCAGAGTTCATTCGTTCTGTCCCGGAGGTAAAGAGCCGATATCAACTGATATCTACAGACAAGGAAACGGACCATCAAAATTATGAAACCAAAAGGTTCTGAAATACCAGAAGAAATTGACATTTAAAAGAACAATTAGGAAGAATGGTCATTACGTACCAGTTTTGATTCATGATGCACAAACTCTTGTCAGCGACAAGGTTTTGTTATGATTAGCTGGTCACCAGTGTTGGCAAGACCGCCCAGTCTTCCAGTCTGTCGCTCGGCAACTGTGGCAAGCCATGGTAGTGAAAGAATAGTTGGTGTCTCTGACAGAGCTCAGTCGCAGAGACATGCGGTCCGCGAGAAGGGTCCTCGGCCTAACGACAAGGAATGAGTTCCTTTTGAGTCATATTGTTGCTGGCCATTTTAAAACAAATTGTTACTATAAAAATACCAATAATTAATTTAATAAATGTTTCCGGAGCTAAACATATTTAATCTAAATCCTCTGTCAGTCCCAGATACATTTATCTTCTGTTTTCTTGACAAACGAAATATGAAAATTTGTATAGTTGTAACCGACCTGCTTCGACAAATTAAAAAGAGGCTAAAGCAAAACGTCTTGTAGCGATCATGGTACAATGCGTAATTTACTACATCACTTTTTGGTTGAAACGTTAAAGATTGCAGCATCTTGTCTTGACTTGTGAGTTGGTCCCGCCGCAAAAAACTTTAAAAATAACGATATTTTTTATTTTAACTACTAATGTTACTGACGTGAAAGAAATAGATTGATTAAAAATCGTATCAAGTGCTTAACAAGTGAAATAACTCACAAAAAGCGATTCCTGTATTTAAAAATTTTAAAAATTTTGTCGCATCAATGTCATAAACTTATCAAATATAAAAATTTATCCAAACAATTATCGCCATTTTTAACAACCAATTTTTTTTTTTATATTGATAAATTTTAATATTTTTCCACATTTTTGACACTGTTCAAGACGAACCAGCAATGCTTAATTTTTCACAAAACCGAATTTGATTTGTAAGAAGTTTGAAAAAAGTACACAAGTCCCAATTAATTATTTTTTTCTGTGTACGTTAGTATAGGTATAGTATAATTTATTAAGTAGATATACTGTTACACAAGTAAAATAAAACCATTAAAAGGTTATCGAATAAATAGTAGGTAATTATGTTATTATGCGTAGTAGATAACCTAAGTTCAGCTCAAATTCAGTACAATTGCTTAATTCATTTAATTAACTAGCTTTTTTTGCATCGCGTCACTCCTGTGCTTTAACCCGCAGAAAGGTTATTTATGGTACCTTTCTTTTTATTGAAATTTATTGGGACAATCCCACTGCACTTTTCCCAAACCATTGCACCTCCTGAAAACCAATACAGTGTAGAGGTCAAGCGAGAGCCTATAGATAAAAAAAACCGGCCAAGTGTGAGTCGGACTCGCGCACAAAGGGTTCCGTACCATTATCGAAAAATCATGTTTGTTGTATGGGAGCCCCACTTAAATATTTATTTTATTCCGTTTTTAGTATTTGTTGTTGTAGCGGCAACAGAAATACATCATCTGTGAAAATTTCAACTGTCTAGCTATCACGGTTCATGAGATACAGCCTGGTGACAGACAGACAGACAGACGGACCGCGGAGTCTTAGTAATAGGGTCCCGTTTTTACCCTTTGGGTACGGAACCCTAAAAAAAGAACCGTTACCACCCGCACTGGGTCCGCGGGGTGAATTACGGCCCGTTCCCTCTCACAGAGAGGAGCCTCTGTCCCAGCAGAGAGAACATTAAAAAGCTGATGAAGATGATGATGAGCCTCAGGGATAACGCAGTAGCTTTACATCGGTGAAAGAATTTTAGAAATCAGAACAGCACTTCAAGGGAATACCTTTTACAAACATAATATAATCATACTGTTTACCTTTTCGTAATAATTATTAGTTAAGATTAAGATATAAAGAGACAAAGATACTTCAAACACATATACATTTAACAATCACTGCCGACAGATCAATATAAACCAGTTAGCGATTCATACTTTGCAGGTTTTTACTCAATATCTTAAAATTTGATTTAAACGTTAGTTTGCTACAGTCTGCGTGCATAGTCGGCCTTATTTTATGCAGAGACCACCAGAAAAATATTTTTTTATAAATTATCATGGAAGTTTTAAAAAATACACCAATATTGGAATTCAACCCTGGAACTCTTGAAGAAGTCAGGCAGGGACTAAATTTGACTGAAAATGGGATCATTCAAATGTTGGATAATTTTGAAGATTGGATTGCTAAGCAGGAACATTTTACTAGGAAGGATTTTAGTAAGTTTTATTTTTTATTTAACACACTTTATGCCAAAAATATCATTGCTGTCCTTTTATGGGTTCCGTCCCTCAAAAGGTAAAAAAGGAACCCTTATAAGATAACTTTCTTGTCGGTCTGTCCGTCCATATGTCCGTCCGTCTGTCCGTGTGTCATCACCAATTTTCTCAGGAACGGGTAAACATAGCAGGTTGAAATTTATACCCGATACTTAAGTCTATGGTCCCTATAAGGTGTGTAAAAATCAAAATTCTGAGTCAAAACTATAAAAAGATATAAGCAAATTTAGATTTTTGCGAAAACTTGAAAATTTACCTTAATTTTCAACTTTTTTATTTTTCGGAATTTTCCCTTTACTTGTGCTATAAGACCTTACTTTTACCCCAAACCTTTTTACTCCAGATTTCTTGAGTGAATTTCTTTCGGAATTGAGCCCGCAACACGCTGCGCAGCAGTCAATCGCTCTCGCTAACCGTGCGCCCAAATAACTAAACTTTAGCCTGAAACTCTGTCAAACTTTGGCATGAAGGTAAACTTTGGCACGTTCTTGGCAGAAACCGGCCCTAAATGACACGAAATAAATATATTGGCTAGATACATGTCGTGACTGTGACAGGAAGGCTAATCACTTAGCATGATGCAAGCACGGGGTTATTATTTATTCTGTGACCATAGTACGGTGCAGGGTTTCTACGTATATAAAATGTTTATTTATAGTGGTCAAACGCGAAACTAGGCTATATATACCAACTAGTTCTTCTAATACAAAACAAGTTGTATCCGTTGTTTATTCAAGTTATTTTTGTTTTAAATTTATTATAAATATTCAAAGCTTAATAAAGTTGCTAATACATAAAAAACAACTCAGGTTTGAGATCAGTTTAATTCATTGCACTTTGCATTTATAAATATTAAAAAATATTGATAGCCCGATAATTTAAATTTACGTCTAGACAACATTACTCATACGGAAATAATATTATGATGGTTGCAACCCAATAGCTAAGCTAATTTATTTTAAGCTTAGCTCGCATAGTTTTTATTTACTTCAATACTCACTCTATAACTATCATTTGACGCTGAAAATTCGTAAAAGTTTGCCTCACTTCTATGTAGGTTTTCTTCTCGAGTCGATAGTTAAATCCGTAGATAGTTTGATTCAAATTTGACAACTCTAAATAAAAAAAGGAAAACATAGGGGCTCAGTATATATATTTATTTTTCAGTTTGTGGAATATATTTTAAATTGGTCCAATATTAGAGGAGGAAATAGGCGAGAGCCAAACCTCCAATTATAACTTTTACTTACGATATACAGCCGGATGTCTGTGACCGCATTTCCTCTTTGCAGCACCAGTGGCATTCATTTAATCCTCCAAAGTGCAGGTGTATGGGCACTTGCAGCACTCCAGCGCATGGTTCATTTTCTAAACGGGGACACCGCACTAACATCGGATACCGAAGGGTCTATGAAACTGCTGTGCTGAAGTGTGCTAAATTCTTATCTTAAAGTAGAGTTTACAACTTCAAATTCTCTCTTAAATAACTGGGTGTTAGTTATGTAATTATGCCGCTATCGGCTCCGCCCGCGTCTTTTCATATTTCCCCTAATATTTGTACAAATTATAGCATTTGTGTTATTCTGATTTATAAACTAAATTACTGTAAGGTTTCATCAAAATCCGCTTATTAGTTTACACTTGAAAGAGAAAAACATCCATTCACACAAACTTATGAGTTTATAGTTTAGCAGTAAGATTACATCAGCTGCGCAAGCGGCTAAATAAAAAATAAATTAGCTTAGCTCAAGGTATGAATCCCGCTTAAAAATATTAGTGCCTTACATTATATTTTATTCATTGCAACTTCGAGAAGCAGATTTCGCCGTGGCAAATTACATGTATATTTTGTAATAACGTCATAAATATAAGCATTGGCGTCAGTTTGCTTGTTAAAGGATAATAAATTAATATTTGACGCAAAAAATATAAATCGAGATATTCGCTAAAGGTCATACTGGTCAGGACGACGAGGTAGAGAATATGTATGAGAATATAAGTTTTTAAACTGTCATGGCCACTGACATTAAAATTATAAGCGGGATATTTACCATGTTTACTATTTGTAGCAAGTTTCCGATATTTCGGTGCTGTTGCAAGCACCATGATCACAGATAAACTGAAGTTATTGCGGGTGGGTGCGAAGCCTGGCCGGAGGCTAAGAGATTAGTCTCCACAGGGTAGCCCGGTTAAGCAGAAGACGACCACTTTGGTCGAACTGGGAGACGCATCGTATTAAAAAAAAAACGGGTCGGTATTTATGAGGAGACAAGTCGGTCTACCCTCTTTCTTCTTCGTTTTTTGCACTCGGTACCGCTACCACTGTCACTCACAACTCGATTCTGTTCCCGACACACGAAACTCACTGTGTCCGCTCGCAAACTTTTTACGGCACTTTTTCGGGGTTTACACAGCTGAACCACTGGATTCCAAGCTCTCGACAGTTGAAAGCCATCCTCGATCAAGAATGAGGGTAGACCGATTTGTCTCCTCATAAACACCCACCCGCAATAACTTCAGTTTATCCGTAATCCTGGTGCTTGCAACAGCACCGAAATATCGGAAACTCGCTACAAACAGTAAACATAGTAAATATCCCGCTTATAATGTTTTATGTATGAGGATATCTATAGAGACATGTATGGTTTCAAAACTCAATTCATCGTTGTTATGGGGGACTAACGCGAAACTGGGCAAACGAGACGAGAATGAGCTGCAAGTGGGGCAATTTGGAGTTGGACGTCGGAACCACCGGGGTCACCTACTGGCTAGTTTTATGGAGGAAGAGGGCCTCTACATGATGAACTCCTTCTTCAGAAAGCGTGAGCACAGGAAGTGGACCTGGCAAAGCCCCGATGGTGTAACTAAAAATAAGATCGACTTCATCGTTTAAACCAAGAAGCAAATGTTCAATGATGTCTCTGTGATAAATTCGGTGAAAACCGGGAGCGTTCACCGCATGGTAAGAGGCACATTGAACATTAAAATTAAGCTTGAAAGGTCTCGACTGATGAAGTCCACGCTCAGTCCAGCACAGATCCAGGTCCAAAACCCCGAGAGCTTTCAGCTCGAACTCCAGAATCGTTACGAGTGCTTAGGGAGCTCCGTGGACGAATACAGCGATGGGTTCGTGGAAGCTGTCCATACGGTCGGGTCTAAGTTTTTCATGACCCACCGTACAGATATAAATAAAAAGCTCTCTGATCTTACTCTCAAGCTCATGAAGGAGAGGCGTGAGATGATCCTGCAGTCTTCAGACGATGCGTTGAAATACCGGCAGCTAAAAAGACGGATCTGAAAGTCCTTTAAAAGCTACCTCCGCCGCTTTAATACTGAAAGTATTAAACACGTGATTGAGTAGAATAAGGGCTCCAAGTTCTTTGCAAGAGATCTGACTATTGGAAAGAGCCAGCTCAAGAAACTGAAGGCCGAAGATGCCAATCGAGAGATTCTATGGGCAGTTGTACACGTCAACCATTAAACCCGTCACGAATCTAGCAAAATACCCTAGAGCTAGATTGATTCGTCACCCGTCAGAATATTACTTTATATAAAGTCCCTTTAACCTCTGGCTCCTAATACTTATGTTTATTTTTAATTTCCAGGTCGCGTTTACTTAGAAACATGTATAATACATGCAAAAGGATCAGTAGAAAGAGCTAAGGCCAATTTAGACAAATTGTGCACTATGAAGACATTGTTGCCAACTTTCTTCGAAAAACATGATGTCAACAAAGAATTTATGGATGCATCTGTTTTTATGTAAGTATAATAATCTACTAATATTCATCACCATCATCTTCAGCGAATAGCAGTCCACTGCTGGATATAGGCCTCTCCAATCACACGCCATCTGTCTCAACCATTCGTTTAGAATTCGTTGAGGAGATAAATACAGATTTTTTTGTTTTAAAAATATTGGAAAACAATGAAATGAGAAGACACCAAAGTCAGCTTTTTCCCAAAAAATTGATCTAAAGAATTTTTTAACTTCCCATTGGCCTATGAATATGAATTTTGGCGAGTGTTTTTTGTTACGTATATTTTACTTACAAATACCGACATATAGATAAATAAGATTTTTCTTAAAATTCTTTCTCTTTAAGGGTTCCGTAACTCAAAAGGTAAAAAAAGGAACCCATAAAAGATCACTTTCTTGTCCGTCTGTCCTTCCATCCGTTTGTCACCACCGATTTTCTCAGAAATGGGTGTACCTAGCAAGTTGAAATTTATACCAAATACTGAGGTCTATAATCCCTATTAGGTGTATAAAAATCAAGGTCCTGAGTCAACAAGATAAAAAGTTGTAAGCAAATTTAGACTTTCGCGAAAACTTGTAAGTACAAAAATTTGCCTTAATTTTCAACTTTTATTACTTTTACGTATTTCCCTTTACTTGTGCTGTAAGACCTTGCTTTTAACCAAAATTGACAATTCTAGGTCAACCGAAAGTACCCTGTAGGTTTTGGGTTGAAAACATATATGGTAGTTCCCGTTGACCTAGAAAAACGAAATTTGGCAAAAAGTACAAATAAAGGGAAAAAAAAGTAAGGTAAATTTTGGTACTTACGAGTTTTCATCCATAAAGCTTATACCAATTTTATTATGGCGGTATAATGGGTAGGTACGGAACCCTCGGCGTACGAGTTCGACTCGCACTTGACCGCTTTTTTTTATAAGCTGCTATATCATCCCTCAAATTATGTTCTGTTTTGCCTTTTCCAGCCTACAAGGAACAATGCCAAAACTATTGAAAAACAACTACAGGGTGTATTGTGTCAAACTGATATCTTCCGACTTTGATGCAGCCTTGATGCTAGAATTCAATAGGTTTATTATATTGGTAAGTCAATTGATTTGAAATATTAATTCTACCAGTGGCTTATCCCGCGCTATGGTCAAAAATTTTCCCAAGGGAACTTAATCCCGGGATAAAAGTATCATTATCATCACTTATTTTTTAATAAGAGTAAGTATTTAGTTTCTTGTCCGTTCTTCTCAATAACAAGCTACTTTTCTGAATGGTCGGTAGAATCAATTATTATTACTTGTAAACTTTAATTGTTGACGTTTAAAAGTGTTTGTAAAGTTTATCTAGGGGTCTTTAAGTCAAGAGTGAATAGGTTACTTCTAGGCAACCGTGCTCCACCGTCGACCACATCATCGCTTACTATCAGGTGAGATAGTGGTCAAGCGCAAGCCTATACTAGAAAAAAAAAAAGTTCCACATAATGACCTAGTTGAAATAAATATTTTTGACTTTGACTTTGATCGTCCTTTTTTAAGGTCCTATTTATCTCTATACAAAATTCATTATTTTTGGTTTTCTAGTCGTAAAAACGTGACTAACAAAGAGGCAGAGTAACACTGGCACATGTAACACACGGTGTAGATTTCAGTGCAGATATTCTCGACGCGACGTTAAAATATTTTACTTACTTATTTTGCAAACGTGCTCAATTGGTGTCCCACTGCAATGCAAAAGCTTTCCTTTCGTCTTCCAAAATTTTCTGTTCAGCGCGATCTCTGGCCAAGTTTGACCTACAATCGTGATCAGATCGTCACACCACCAAGCATAGCAAAATCAGCTTAAATGTTCCTATTGCTAGAAAACAGGCCTTCTCTCTTTATGAGGGCATGACCTGTCTTCCACTAAGTGGCTTAGTGCAGAATAGTGTGTGTCACCTATTTCCCAATATTGAGATTTGAACACATGCTCCTTCACCGTTTTGAAAGCAAACTTGCAAGATGGGGCGTTGCTACAGGGGTTTATTGGCCTATATGAAAAGCATTGAATCGGTGGGGTACACGAGTTGGCTGCTGCAAATTTAATTTAACGATTGGAGGACTATCTATTCGTCAATCACCCAGTGAGAGTACATTCTTCCTATTCAGACTATGTCCTAGTTGTTAGTTTCCCAAATGTACATTCAACTGCACCTTTGGTGATTTGAAATACGAAAGAACTTATAATTGTGAAAGTGACAAGTGAAAAAATATTCAAATCGTTTTAAAACCAACCGGCTTTGCAACGATATTTTTGTTCGGACAAGCCTTATGATCAAACACACAAAACTACAAGTAACTATCACTTTGGCACAATGGTTAAGCAACGTATCTAATTGCCTGTCGTATGGCTTGAGTTCGAATCCAGCACCCGAATTTGTCTATTTGGGAATGTTTGTTGACTTTAAACATTTGAGAATTAAGTCAACATAATAATATAAAATTCTGTTGACGTAAACGTTCTATTAAATGTGTGAACACAACGTTTGTTTGAACATAGTTAAGTACCCAACATTACGAATATTATAGAATAGGTTGGTAGCTACTAATAAACATGAGCATGAGTTTCTTTGAAAATATAACTTTTCGAAGGAACCGCACTCGTACAGTGTTAAAAACATTAACAGAGGCTGAATCTGGCAATTCTACAATAGTGGCAATACCAACCTATTCTATAATATTCGTAATGTTGGGTAAAGCTTACCTAACATATCAGTCGAAGACAACGACGAAATACGAAAATTGAAGCAACAAATAGAGGAATTACAGTCAGAATTATGTACAGCACACGAAGAAATAAACAATTTGTCTACAGAGAACACGCAACTCAAAAAAACTATTAACGACATAACAAATAAGCATGAAATTGTTAACAAAGCGACCAAAAAGCTGATAAGCGAATTGAGTACACCTAAGAATGGCAAAAAAAATTAGGATACCTCGCCGTACTTCTGGCGACCAGCAGAAACAAAAATTATTGAATAGCAAGCAAAGGAAATTTGAGCTCTTGAATTCACCGATTTAATTATGTCCTGCTCAGGCTACTTTTAATGCTGCCCGAGTGACATTACCATGCTTAGCCTACAGCAAGCAGACTACTACTACTATTTTAGCTAAACCTAAAATATGTTTATTGTCCAGTGAAACATTAAATAAATTGTACACCGTTGCTGAAGAAACCAACCTACGAAACTACGCCACTATCGGAAACCTAAATGTGGACTGAAGCAAGTAATAGAGACAATTGATGTACAAGTTCAAAACTTCACAAGTAAATACTGTTTTATTATTTTCATTGGCGAAGAAGACTTCAGGAAAACTCAAAGCTTTATAGAACTTACCATGTTTATTCCATAAAAAATAATAACACTAACTCACACCAATATTATTATTTGTTTACCATCATCATCTGCCTAGCCTTTTTCCCAACTATATTTGGGTCGGCTTCCAGTCTAACCGGATTCAGTAGTATCAGATTTACAAGATCTTATTAAGGCAATATACAACCCATTTTTTATTTATTTTTTTGTATTTTATTAATAAGAACAAAATTCTTAATAATTAATTACGATCTAGCCTAAAAGACTAATAAGCAATTTAACTCTAACTTAATATGTTACGTGATAGATGTTAAAACTAAAAATAGTGTCCATTTACACTTTTACACAAGTCCGTAGCACTTTCCTAGAGTCTGATATAATTTATAAAAACACTATGTTCATGTGTTATATGTATAGCACAACATTGTCACTATTATTCATTGACTTTATACCACTACACTAATTCAAAAGGTTTAGTTCTTTTTAGCCTAAGCACTAAGTCTGTGTTGTCTAGCAGCTGGATAGCCTTAACATTCATGTGTCGATGAAGTCTGCGTTCGTGAGCTTCAGCAAATTTTTGGATGATGGTGGTGACGAATTTTATTTTAAGGTCACGGAGAAGATCGTCATTTCTTATGTACCAGGGTGCATTTACAGCATCCCTGAGGACTTTATTTTGAATTTTTTTAATTATTTTGACGTTGCTTTTTACAGCCCCAAAGTTGGATACCATACGTCCAAATTGTCTTCAGTTTATGATTATATAGGGTTATTTTATAATGTATTGATAGACAGGATTTCCTTCCGAGTAACCAATACATACTTTTATAACGTATATCGAGTTCCTGTCTTTTCTTTTTGACGTGAGCTTTCCAACGCAATTTGGCGTGGAGAGTTATGCCCAGGTTTTTGGCTGTATTAGCGTATGGCACTTGCATGCCATTTGTGAAGATTGGATGATAGTCCAAGTGTTTGTTTGTGAAGTCAATGTGAATTGTTTTGGACTCATTCAGTTTGATCTTCCATTTTTGTGTCCAGTCATAAACTTTGTTCACAGCTAATTTAACTTTTTCTAAAGCTTCTCTGTGGCTTGATCCGGTAGTCATAATAGCAGTACCTTCTGCAAATGTTGTAATGGTGTTGTTTTCCAGTTCTGGGATGTCACATGTGTATAACAAGTACAAAATTGGGCCGGGCACACTTCCTTGAGGTACCCCAGCTTATATAGCTTTTAGCTCAGAAAATGCATCCTCTTGCCTTATCCTAAACATTCTTTTAGTTATGTACGGCTCTACAATGTCTGCAAATTCTGGTAGCATGCGTCTGAGCTTGAATATTAAACCCTTATGCCAAACCTTGTCAAAAGCTTGCGCGACATCAAAAAACACGGTGGCGCAGCCTTCCTTAATTTCAAGCGTGTTTTCAATGATATGGGTTATTCTATGTACCTGGTCTATTGTTGAGTGTTTTTCCATGAAGCCAAATTGATGATTTGGAATAAGGTCTTTATCTTCTATTATTGGTTTCAACCGTTTCAATATCCGTTTATAGAACAGCTTTGATAACACGGGCAACAGAGAAATAGGTCTATATGATGATGCTTCATGGGGGGGTTTCCCAGGCTTCGCAATCACAATGACTTCAGCGACCTTCCATGGCTTGGGTACATGTTTTAAGATAAATGCAGCATTGATAAGCTTGGTCAGCTTTACTATGGCTTTGCGAGGAAGGTGTTTTAGAATTTCACCTGTAATGAGGTCATAACCCGGAGACTTTTGCGAGCTAATGTTATTTTGAATTTCTCTCATTACTTCTTTAGGAGTCACCAGCTTAATTCTTTGGGCTTGTGGTACATTTTCACTCTCAAGTATTTCTATTGAGCCTTCATTGGGTTGAAAAGTTTCTTCCAAGTGTTGAGCAAACCTTAACGCTTTTTGGTCATTGCTTATGGCCCATTTTCCGTCGCTATCTCTGATGGGCGGTATTTGTATAATTGGCCTTTTTAGATTTCTTGTCGCCTTCCAAAGGGAGTAGTCCGTTGATTTCTCATTGGTTAGCTGCAGGAGGTTGGTATTCAGGGATTCATCCTCAAATTGTACAATTTTCCTCTTTAATCATTTAGTTAGGTTATTTAGTAATATTTTATCTCGTGGGCACCTTGTTTGCTGCCACAGCTTTCTTTGTTTCGTTTTTCTCAGGTAGTAAATCTACAATATCCTTAGGATAGATATATCCCTTATATTTACGTTAACAATATATTTGTTTACTTCTGAGTCAAGCTGATCTTGCTTTTTCTTGGTGTTTTAAGGTCGATAATAGTATCTAGATCAAGAGCAAAACTTTCCCAATCTGTGAACTTATTAACCAGGGTTAAGTGGCTTTCTTTGAGTAGGATTTTTTGACTAAGCATTAGTACAATCGAAGAATGGTCAGAGTTCATATGAAAACCTTCCTCCAAACTGACGTAATTAGTGGATATATTTTTGCATATAAAAAAATCTATAAGATACCGGATCTTATAGATTTTTTTCTGGTGGCCAGTACGTTGGTTTACCAATGCTCAAAACTTCGGAGTGTGTATCTTTAACTACACTTAGAAGCTGCCTTCCCTTAGTTGTGGTAAGTCTAGATCCCCAATGCGTATGCTTAGGATTAAAATCGCCGCCTAGGATAAATCTCTGACCTAATAGTTCAAAGAGATGTAAATATCGTTTTTTCTTATCATATGCCGTGGAGCACATTATACGGCTGCAATGGACACGTGACATTATTTGGTTTTAACAGATACTGCCATGGCTTGAATGTCTTGTTCTTCATAGTGACTAATATTGTCTTTGATTATAACTGCGCTATCTCCTCTGGCAGAGTTGTCAGGGTGGAGCGAATTATATACCATGTATCCTCTAAATTTGACAAAAGATTGCTTAGTGTAGTGCGTTTTGGACACCAAACACACGTCTATATTTTCTGTCTCTAGGACCGCCTGCAACTCATTTTGATGTTTGAGGAGCCCATTAGAGTTCCACGCCATTATTTTAAGAGTGTTATTCATTTTTGATTATTCAAAATAGCTGTCTTAGTGCTGGATTCTAGTTTCTCTAATCTCTTGTCAAATGACGTAATATATTTGAAGATCTGATTAATCTTATCCTCTAGATTCAAAGGCTGTGATTTTTGTTTTGCAGCTTCCGCATACGAACCAATGTTGGTTACTTGCATGGGTTTTGCAGTTGACAACCCAAATAATGTCAATTTTGAGGCAGAGTGTTCCCATTCGGAAAAAAAATTATATACCTACAGACACACAATCACCAAACTTGCACACAACAAACTCACAATCCATACTAACTCAAGATAGTAACACAGATTTTGTTCGTGTATATATTTATAATACAACAAAACGTCAATGGCCTAATAAATAAGTCGGATCTATTGAGTACACATCTGAATGAACTCGCAGATGTGGGTAAATCAATAGACAACTTATGCATAACCAAACACAACATGAAAACAGATGACCAGGAGCACCTACATATTTCTAACTACTCACTAGCAGCATGCTACGCTAGGCAAGACAGAAACGGGGGCTCGTGCATCCTAGTAAAAAACACACATCAATTTGAAACCATTAATGTAAATAAATGGGCTATAACTAATAATATTGAATGCTGTGCGATAAAACTTACTTCCCATCCCATCCCATCATTATTATTTGTATGTATAGACCGCCAAATCATAGTAAAAATAAAGTATCAAGGTTTTTTAATAATTTAGTTATGATGTTTAACGAAATATGTTTAAAACGTAACAGTAGGTTTATACTATGTGGACATTTTAATGTAGATATCTGCAAAAATAGTAAAAGGTCTATTACTTTTCAAAATATACTGCGTACCTATAATTTTAATCTGGGAACGCGATCGCCAATCGCCAATCGGTCTGTGTAGCGGGACCTGCATTGACAACATCATTCATAATATTAGAAGAAGTAGCTGCAAGGTCAAAGAATTGGCACTATCAGACCATACAGCACAACTGCTAAAATGTCGTGTCAAAAAAACCTGCACATTCCATGATTGGTTTATCTACAAGCGTGACTATAGTGATGAAAATATTGGCAAGTTTAGGAAATGCCTCCAAAATTTATCATTTCATGATGCCTATCAATGCTCAGATCCAAATAAAGCATTTAATGAGTTCCACGATCTATTTGAATTGTTCTATGACCTATGTTTTCCAATTAACAAAATAAAAATATCGTTAATTAAAAAACCAAAGTGGATCACAACGGGATTGAAAAATGTTCGAAATGTAAAAGAGACATGCTATGGGAATATAGAAAGTCAACAAACCTAGACAATAAAAATAAACATAAAACGTATACTAAAAGATTAAAACACATAATGAAATAGACACAAAGAACATAAAACAATCATTTTATAAATACTGCTGAAAACAAAAGCAAAGCTACATGGAGCATAATTAATAAGCAGAAATCAAACTACCCTAAACAAAGCATTAATATCATAAAAATTGACAGCAAAATTATAAATAACCCTGAACAAATAGCAGAAACATTAACTAATTATTTTATAGACCAAATTGAATCAAAAAGTGACATCAATCTTAATAATAAACCAATAATAAACTTTCATCCTAATACAATATTAATGACACCCACAGTACCCTTTGACATAGTATTTAAAATTATTAATTATCTGAAAAATACTAAAAGCTCTGGATATGACGACATAACCACCGAGGTAATAAAAACTACATCTCCTATCATTGCACCAATACTCAGCCATATACTCAATGGTAGCATTGAAACAGGCAAATTCTCAGAAAAATTAAAAATCTCTGTAATTTAACCATTACATAAAAAAGGCGATAAGCAAGATCCTAGCAACTACAGACCAATCGCGCTCATTCCGATATTCTCTAAAATTTTGAAAAGTGAATAAATAACAGCTTATATTAATTTCTAGAAACTAACAAAGTCTTGGTTAGCGAACAATATTGTTTCAGAAGAAATAAAAACATTGACTCTGCCATTTACAAACTTGTTGATCATGTTTTAATTAACGTTGATAATAGAACGCCTGTAGTTGCATTATTTATGGACATGTCAAATGCATTTGACTGTGTTAACCATAAAATACTGATAAACAACCTGGAAAAATATGGAATTAGAGGCAATGTCCTTGAACTTATCAAATCATATCTGACCGATAGAGTAGAAATTAAATACATAAATAAAATCTGTCCCTATATAATAACTGAAAAGACTTTTGTCTCTACGCATAGAAAATGCATATTTGGTGTGCCACACGGCAGTGTTCTTGTATATATTAATAACATGCCTAAAACTATTAATAATCCAATGATTTTATTCGCTGACAACAGCACAATACTAATCAAAAGTAAAGATGATGAGACTTTCGAAAAAGATATAAACGACAACTTAAATAGTATAATAACTTGGCTAATAATTGAAAACAACTTAAAAATAAATCTTGGAAAAACAAATAACATTTCATTTGAACAGCAAACAAACAATAAAAAACCGGATATTCGTTACGGTGACAAAACAATAAATGAAGCAGAACACACCAAATTTTTAGGTATTTGGTTAGATAAAAATATGAGCTGGAAAACACATGTTGAAAATACATGCAAAAAGCTTAGCCAGTATTCCTATGCTATCCATAACCTAAAAAAGTGTCAAATCGTGCAACATTATTAATGGCGTATCACGGGTATGTTGTATCTACATTATGCTACGGACTTATATTTTTAGGGAACTCGCCAGAAAGAGAAATGGCGTTCAAAGCCCAGAAACAATGCATAAGGGCAATGTGTGGCATACAACGTACAGAAAGCTGTAAGCCACATTTCCAAGAGTTCCAATTATTAACATTCCCGTGTCTTTATTTATATGAATTGCCGATCTTTGTCAAAGCGAATTTACATCTTTATACTCATCCAAGAAGCACACGACACAAAAATAAAATATGCGTAAGAAGTCACAAAAAAGCAGTATTTAGTAAAAACATTTTGGGCATGGCACCCAAAATATACAATAAGTTGCCAAAAAGTATCACAGACCTACACAGAATGTACCAATTCAAATTATGTTTGCATGAATTCCTAGTTTCAAAATGTTATTATTCAATTAATGATTATTTAAGTTAAAAATTAATGATTTTAACCACAAATATAATGATATTGAAGTTTGATTTGACTTGTGTATAATAATTTGACATTTTTGATTCGATATTATTTTTAATTTTAACTATTAATTATAACTTTTTTAATTGCTTTTTTTTAATTTGGCATTTTTAATTTGACATTTCTATTTTATAATGTAACCCCAGTTAAAATTTATTTAGATTGTCTGTTTAGTAAAATTTTGTCTGTTTAATATTTAATGTTGCCTAAAATATAATTTGCCCACCCTCATTGGGTTATAATACAATGTACCTTTTATAACTGTAACACATTTTTAACATGTATTATGCAAATAAAATATTTGATTTGACTTGAAATACGCGACCAATGTGGTAACAAACATGGACGCCTACCGGGCACAAACACTATAATTAGATGGATTGTCGACAAGAAAACAAGAAGACCACTCAAACATAATGAGCTCAGCTCCATGCAAAAGCATAATAACTTAGTCAGCTTTTTAAAGTTCTTACTGCTTTTTTTTTTTTTTTGGGTGGGAAATCATCCTATGACTTCGCCCGCTCTGGGTGAAGCGGGAGGGCGTGTCAGACTTTTACTGACTAAAACCCACCCGTGCTCCTTCAGTAGCTTGAGTCAGGGCCGCGGTAACTCTTTTTCAAATTTATCCGCGACCCAGACAGGCATTGGCCCTAGTGGGCCCCGTCAATTTTGCTGACATCTCTTTGAGGCGCGCGTGGAACACTACGCGCCGTCGACTCGGGCCTGGTCCTTATCGGACGGCGAGCTACCCATTACTCGCCGTCCGCAAGCCCGCGCCTACGGTGGCTGGGAATCAGCTTGCGACTCCCGACGCCCAGGGCGTCTCCTGCGGCGGCTTGGGGCGTGAGGGTGCCTCCGTTGCGTCTCCCTCACGCGTTCTGCCTCCTCCTTTGCGAGCATTACTGCTTCGCAGAAAGAGGTGACAGCTTCCCATGCCCTCTCGCTCCGTACCATGGTCTTGACCAGGGCCGGACGCGAGAGGTCGCCACCGCCGATTGCCTCCACGAGGACACGGCGTTGCTCCGCCCAAGCGGGGCAGACCTCCACCGTGTGTTCTACCGTGTCCTCCGGGCGATCCTCACAATGGTGACACCCGGGCGTTTCCTCCCTCCTTAACCTGAACAGGAACCTCCCGAAACAGCCGTGTCCGGTGAGGACCTGCGTCAGGCGGAAGTTGAGGGCGCCGTGACGCCTCTCAAGCCACTCCTCAAAGAGGGGCCGTACCGCCGCAATTGTGGCGTGCCCAGAAAGTTCTTACTGCTGGGAAACAAATTTCCTCCTCTCTGTGAGAGGCAATGGGCCTTATTCCACTACGCAGGCCGCATGCGGAATGATGGACAATATCTGTACACATGTAAATGCACACATGTCTTCGATTTTATTGATTCTAAGACATCTAATTTTCCTCACGTGGTGATAAAATAATTTACACAAAGTTAGACGCCTGCCTGGGTTTAAACTGACGAACCGACATAAGTAAGTCGGGATCGTTACCACCAGGCAACCACTGCTCTGTAAGAAATCAAAAAATCAGATAAATTATTGATTAGACAGGGTAATAATATTAACTAAAATGCATGTTATGTCTCTTTCAGATGAGTGAATACGTTAAGATATATGACTATTCTTTTGGTTTTACCTGCGTTATCGACGTTCGAAACGTCAATTTATTGAGTTTCGCTGCTAAAGTGAACATTATTGATCTTCGTAATTCCATGTCTGTATTGATGGTGAGTACCTGAACTTTAATATTTTGCTCAATACTGCGATGTTGAGGCACGAATCAACCAAGTAACCTAGCAATATATTCATCTTTGCAATGGGTCCCCCGATGCTGTGGATGCATTATATATTATATTATATTTGTCTTTCAATTTTCTGATCACGAATAGGCCAAATTTCTGGATCCTCAATCATTCATGTGGTTTCCTAAACGGTGAATCACAAATAACCGTCCATGTGGTAAGTAAATCTGCACGCCATTCTAGCTTAGAAAACACGACGAATTTTAACTTCTATGTTAAGTGCCGATAACAGACTGACCAGATTTAACCCAATGACATACGCTGCTGGAAAAAGATCTTCCCAAGCATCGTCACATCGACCTAACTTGTCCATCTTGCAAGTAATATGTTCCATAAAAATGTTACTATGCAGTACTTTTCATGCACGATGCTGTCCTCCGTTTGCAAGAAAAGAAAACGTGGATTCGTAATATTGCTCTTAAGCTATTGCAGGCGCCCAACAGATGGTAACCATTTTCCATTCGACAAGCCATCAACCTATTTGTGACCCTACTTCATACAAAATATGTTACATTTTCCAGGAAGGTTACGGTTTGAGGATCAACGCAATTTATCTAATATCGGAATCGAAAACAATCGATGTTTTCGTGACACTACTGAAACAGGTGCTCAGTGACAAAATAGCTGGCAGGATCAAAGTTGTCAGAACTGTGGAGGATGTACATAAAGATGTAGACAAAATATATCTGCCCAATGACTTTGGTGGTGAAGAGAAGTCGCTGAAGGAAATTAATCGTAAGTCCTTTGGTCAAGTTTTAAAGCCATTTGTTTGATTACTAGCTTCTGTCAGCAGCTTAACCGAGTGTTAGTCAGAAATCATGCCAAGGAGACGTACTTTCGGGATAAAAAATTCCCTTTGTCCTATTCCAGGACATTGGCTGAGACAATTTATCTTAGATAAAACTTGGCACTCGGTACCTCCATGTGCCAAGTCTCATCTTAATCCGTTCAGCTGTTTAGACGTGAAATAGTAATAAACAGGCAGAGTTCCTTTGGAATTTATAATATAATAATATTCATTATTCTATTATACTTTTTTATATGTATATTAAATGCATATCCATATTATTATTTTAAATGCGCGCAAAATTATGTAGCATGGTACTCGATTAGTTTTCTTAGTGAGGCTTATGCCCATTGTGTGTAAGCAGTAAATTAATTTTGACTGTAGCTGATGATAAAGGAAAGTAAAATTCCCGGTCGGAGAATGTGTTTCCTACTAGATATAACCTGGGGGTTTGTTAAGATTAAGACTAAATAAATAAAAAGATATAACAAGAATAAAGGTAATAATAGGTTATTTTTTAGACAAACATGATCTTTGATCGATACACATCCTCACTAAACATCACGTGAAAATCGTGAGATAGTGGTCAAACGCGATTCTATTAAACCAAACCAACCGATAATACCAGTCTGCTTTAGTCCCACTGAGAACAAAGGCCTCTTCTCATACAGAGAAGGCATAAGGTCTATTAATACAATAAAAAAAGTATTGGAGCAATGGTGCTCAATAAAAGGCAAACACTCTGGGTTGTACTGAACACGCAGTAATGCTTATTCATATTATTGAGCAGTGATTGCCCAGTGGGCAGTGGTAACGGCCCCGACTTACATGCCGTAGGTCATAGGTTCAAACCCTGGCAGGTGTTTTTCTTTGTTTAAATTATTTCATCACCACGGCTCTAAAAACGATGAAGGAAAACATCGTTAAGAAACCGGAATGTTCTAAGACCAAAAATTCGAATACATGTGACATCCACCAACCCGCACTGGGCCTACGTGGTGGATGGCCAATAAGGCCCATTCCCTCCCTCACAGAGAGGAGGACTGAGAGCAGGAGTGTTTCCCAGCAGTGAGAACATTAAAGGCTGATGATGATCTTAATTGTTCAACTTATATTTTGATTATTTCAGAAAACTGGGCGAATACCCTCAGCATGAAGGAGAACGTCGAATACTTCAGGGAGATGTCACAAGCGAAAACTGACGAGAAGTACCGAATGGCTGACAAATACAATGAACAGGTGCTGGGGATGCCTGGCTCTTTTAGAACATTGACGGTCGATTAGTTTATTAACCCCCGATGGAAAAGTGGGGTGTTATAATTTGACGTTTGCTGCTGTGTATCTGTATATCTGTGTGTCTCTCTGTGGCATCATACCGATTTTGTTTATTTTTTTGTTTGAAATTTGATTTTGTCGAAAGTGTTCTTAGCTATGTTTGAATAAAATGGGTTCAGCTGTTCAAAAGTTATGGGCGTTTTACTGTTTAAATCGGGGAGTTTTCGCAATATATCGTGTCACAATTATGTGTTCAATAGATTGCCGATTGAAGCGTTTCTACTATGTACTAGATAATTATGTAGCATGAAATAAAAATGTGTAGGGGGTTTTTCAAATTTTAAAATTTTGCTTGTAATACCTAATATTGTATAATACACAAGTGGCCAATAAGCCTGATATAATAGTGGTGGACCCAATCGAGAGGCGTGCAATAATTGTTTTCATAACCGTCCCAGATGACCGGAACTTCATGAAAGCCGAAGAAGATTAGCATAAATCGAGTATCTAGACTTAACTCGCAAGATTTTTGACTTGTGAGATGTGAGCTCAACAATCATTGTACCGATAGTCGTGTCGGTCAGTGGCATAATAGACATGAGCCTCGACCATCATCTTATGTGGTTCTTGATAGGCAGCTGGATCAAGGACTTGAATCAGGAAGTAGTACTTCTGGACACAGCTAGTATTGTTAGGCAGTTTCTCTCTCTCTGGAGTCCTGACCAATGTTGCACTATTTTTTTCACAAGTTTAAATGTGATTTTTTTGTAAATGTATTTTTCTAATAGTTCTTTTAACATTATATTATGAAATATGTATAGAAAAGAACAAACAGTGTAATAATACCAGTCTATTACTATTGCATTGCAGGATAAAATACTCTTTCGTTTAGGGAAGGTACGAGCACCACGTTCACTGAATGCTCAAGTAAGTTTGTCATCATAAGTCCCAGCCAGTGACATTCTATCATTGAAAGTGTGGCGATAGCGATTGTCAAAAAGGAAAAATTACGTGTTCAATCAAGGTTCAATCCCTTACATTTTGACTTTTTGAATATCGTCTTCGCTAACATCGAATGCCACTTGTCTAGACCATAATTATTTTCCTATTTTGACTTTCGAAGGACTATGAAGGCAATTCTTTATCTTCTTTCGTCAAATATAATCTTCAAAATTCAGAATTTTTGCAATCAGTGTGTAGCTACATGATGAATGACAGCTCTGTCATTCATCATCATATCAGCCGGAAGACGACCACTGCTGGACATAGGCCTCCCCCAAGCGTCGCCACTTTGACGGTCCCGCGTCCTACTTTGACCAGCGTATTCCTGCAACCTTCACCAGGTCATCGGTCCACCTGGTGGGAGGCCTTCCAACGCAACGTCTTCCGGTTCGCGGTCGCCACTCCAGAACCTTTCTGCCCCATCAGCCATCCGGTCTGCGAGCAATATGCCCTGCCCACTGCCACTTAAGTTTGGCAATTCTTCGGGCTATGTCGGTAACCCTGGTTCTCTTGCGGGTCTCTACATTTCTGATTCGATCACGCAAGGAAACTCCGAGCATAGCCCTCTCCATTGCCCTTTAAATGATTGTAAGCTTTCTGATGAGGCCCATTGTAAGCAACCACGCCTCAGAGCCATATGTCATCACTGGCAACACACACTGGTTTTTTACAGACACTAACACAGAATTTTCGTGTTGAGACACTGTGGTAACTTGGACGAGAAGATATCGCGCAACTTCCCGAACGCTGCCCAGCCGAGTCGTATTTGAAGTTTGACCTCTTTCTCGAAGTTGGCCCTACCCAACTGGATCGTTTGTCCCAGGTAGACATAGTCACCCACAACTTCGAGTGTATAGTCTCCGACCTTAATAGGAGTGGGTGTAACATGGGCATTCAGCATCACCTTGGTTTTGTCCATGTTCATCCTAAGACGCACTCTTTCGGAAGCTCTACTGAGGTCATCGAGCATTGTACTGAGGTCCTCCATGGTCTCAGCCATAACCACTATATCGTAGGTAAACCGAAGGTGAGTGATTTACTCGCCATTGACGTTGATGCCTGGCCCTCTCCAGTCCAGAACCTTGAAGACGTCCTCCAGTGCAGCGGTAAAAAGCTTCGGAGATATGACGTCTCCCTGTCCCACACCTCGCTGCAAATGTACGGGTTCCGAGGTCAGATCCTGAACTCGAACAGACATGGTGGCGTTTTTGTATAAACACTTCAACACTTCGATATACCGGTAGTCAATTTGGCACCGTTGAAGAGACTGCAGTACAGCCCAAGTCTCGATCGAATCGAAGGCTTTCTCGTAGTCCACAAACGCTAGAGAGAGAGGCAGGTTGTACTCATCGGTCTTTTGTATAACCTGCCGTAGCGTATATATGTGCTCTACGGTGCTGAAGCCTTTACGGAATCCGGCTTGATCGGGAGGCTGGAAATCATCTGGAAAAATGCGCGCGAGACGATTCGTGATGACTCTTGAAAACAGCTTGTAGACATGGCTAAGAAGTGAGATTGTTCTTCAGTAGGGCATTGTCACCTTTCTTGATGAAGAGTATCACCACACCCCTGCACCATGCCTGTGGCGTCCTCTCCTCGAGTATGACGGTATCAAACAGCTTCCGAAGGGCCTTAAGGACTGGTTTCGCACCCGCCTTCAGGTGTTCGGCCGTGATTCCGTCATCACCATCCTTGTTGTTCTTAAGATGTTTCAGAGCCATCCTAATCTCATATAGGCTGACGTCCGGAATGTCGTCGGTATAGTGTCGGGTCAATCTAGCTCTAGGGTCATTCGCTAGATTCGCGACGGGTTTACTGGTTGACGTGTACAACTGCCCATAGAATCTCTTGATCTCCCTCAGAAGCTCCGGTTTGGCGGATACGATCCTGCCATCATCGGTCTTCAGTTTCGTGAACTGGCTCTGCCTAATAGACAGATCTCTTGCAAAGACCTTATAGACCTTATTCCGGTCAATCGCGTCTTTAATACTTTCGGTATTAAAGCGGCGGAAGTTGTTTTTCAAGGACTTTGAGATCCGTTTATTTAGCTGCCGATATTTCAACACATCGTCTGTAGATTGCAGGATCATCCCACGCCTCTCCTTCATGAGCTTGAGAGTAGAACCAGAGAGCTTTTTTTTTCCTATCTGTACGGCGAGTCTTGAAAAACTTAGACCCGACCGTATGGACAGCTTCCACGAACCCATCGCTGTATTCGTCCACGGAGCTCCCTAGGCACTCGAAACGATTCTGGAGTTCGAGTTGAAAGGTCTCGGGGTTTTGGACCTGGATTTGTGCTGGACGGAACGTGGACTTCATCAGTCGAGACCTTTCAAGTTTGACATTAATGTTCAATGTGCCTCTAACCATGCGGTGTTCGCGCCCGGTTTTCACCGAGTTGATCACAGAGACATCATTGAACATTTGCTTCTTGGTTGTTATGATGAAGTCGATCTCGTTTTTAGTTGCACCATCGGGACTTTGCCAAGTCCACTTCCTGTGCTCACGCTTTCCAAAAAAGGAGTTCATCATGTATAGGCCCTCCTTCTCCATAAAACTGGCCAGTAGGTGACCCCGGTGGTTCCGACATCTAGCTCCAAATAGCCCCACTTGCAGCTCATCCTCGTCTCATTTGCCCAGTTTTGCGTTAAAGTCCCCCATGACAACGGTGAAGTATGTTTTGGAACCATGCATGGCTCTAGAGATATCCTCATACATGGTCTCTACCTCGTCGTCGGGTGTGCCGAGGTCGGGGCGTAGACCTGTATGACCTTCAGCGAATATCTTGCGGATATTCTGAGTATAAGATACGCCACCCTGGTCGACACACTCTCGATCTTCACCACGTCGTTCACAAGGGACTTGTGGACGGTAAACCAGACACCACCCTGGGACTGCCGGTCACCCTCTCGGAAATAGAGCAGGTTACCGGATTTGAGGATTATCAAGTCCTCTCCCTCTCTTCGGACTTCAGATAACCCTATATTGCTCCATCGTGGCTCATGGCTCAGCTAAATATCAGCTTGCCGCGCTTGACTCGGTGGAACGCAGAGCTAAGAGACTAATTGGCGACGTCAAACTGGTAGATGCCAAGCTTCACAGCTTGGCTCATCGCCGTAAGGTTGCCTGCTTGTCGGTCTTTTACAGACTGTATTTTGGCGAGTGTGCTCATGACATCTAGACGCACTGCAAGTTACCATCCTCACATAGTTGCCATTCCACCAATTCGAACCAAGCGCTTCCAAACATCCTTCATAATGCGCACGGCAAAAGATTGGAACTCACTGCCTGCGTCTGTGTTTCCGAACGCATACAACCCGAATCTCTTCAAGGTTAGAGTGAACAGGCTTCTTCTGGGTAAGCTCAATCCATCGTCGACTTTGTCTCTGTCACCTCTGACCTAGACTAGAGTCAAGAGCAAACCCACCATAAATAAAATAAAAAAAATCGTAACCTGATGGTTTTCTTCACCAACGTCAGTGATGACCAAAATAAATTTAAAACTTACTTATGAAATAAAAAAGTTACGTTGGTGCTTCAATTACGCCTATTATAAAAATAGTGGTTAAGTATTCTAGATACATTATTATGTATTTATTTCTATAATGTGTCATGTAATTAAATACAAGATTTGATCTTGATTCGCGATAATTACTTTAATTAAGCCATTCTAAGTTAAGATTCGTAAATTTATCGTGCAATCTCTGTTATAATTTTAGGTCACGGTAGAATAATGAGGCTTCGTATAACTGCCGCACGGGACTGTTAAAAAAAAACTTTTTCACAAAAAAATACAACCGACTTCCAAATAAAAACAATACAAAGTATAAAAAATAACTTCAATTTTGGAAATCGGTGGGGAAAATCGCTTTCAAATAAAAAAGAATCATCAAAATCGGTTAACCTGGTAAAAAGTACTGAGGTAACAAATATATAAAAAACAGTCCAATTGATAACCTCCTCCTTTTTGAAAAGTCGGTAAAAAATAGTAACAAGAAACGAAGGAGGGTACAACTAACCCGCCAACCACTTTGACTTTGTCTTAGTAGGTCGCCGGGCATTGGGTAACCAAATCCTTTCATCCCGCGCAGAAAGAGAAGAATGAATTATTTAGCGCCACAAATAAAAATGATGAAGCAAAATAAATTGCCATGGGTGAAATTCACCCAACCTGAAGCACGCCGTACGGTTATGTAATTTTCATAGTATGAAAATCTACGCCTCTGCACTTCAAGTGTTTTTTTTGGCAATCTGACCAAACGGTTTCTATCTGATACGTTTCAGATACATGATATATATTATATTCTCAGTGTTCTCTTAGCAGGTTTCTTTATAATAGTGTTGTTTTGCTTTAGAAGTCGGTTTATTTGTTGTTATTTTTTTTGTAAAGTTTCTAAATAGAACTGCAAGTATAATTGAAGGTTACATTAATTTGACTTGTGAGTTGATCCCACCGCAACAAACTTTAATAAAAACGATACTTTATATTTGTTTTTTAGGGTTCTGTACGAAAATGATAAAAAGGAAACTATTTTCAACAAACTTTCCTTGTCTGGTTATAATTAGGCACTTCCTTCTAATGTTACAGACTTGAAAAAAATTGTTCGGTTAAAAATCTTAGCAAGTGCTCTACAAGTGAAAGACCATACAAAAAGCGATTCCTGTATTTAAAAATGTTAAAAAATTTGACGCTTCAATATCATAAAAATATCAAAACTGAAAATTAATCTAAATAGTTATCGAAATTGTTTAACTACTTCTTTGATTATTTTTCTACCTTTTTTAACAAGTGCGTGCGCGTCTACTTTTCAAGGAGAACCAGCATTGCTTAAATAAAAAAAAAACCGAATAACATTTGTAAGATGTTTGAAAAAAGTTCACAAGTCCCAATTAATTATTTTTTTCAGGGTATGCTAGTATAGTATAGGTACAGTATAATTTAATAATAATAATATAACCATTAAAAAATTATCGAATAGAAAATATCAGGTAATTATGTCATTATGTGTAAGATCATAGTGTCAGGTCAAAGTGACCTAAAACAAAATCAAATAATTTTCTCGACGCAAGTTAGGTAGATAAAAAAGTAGATTACGTAATAAGTTCAACTCTTACTCAGTACGATTGCTTAATTCATTTAATTAACTAGCTTTTTTCCATGGCTTCACTCCCGTGGTCTAACTTGCAGATAGGGTTTTTATGGTACCTTTTTTTGTTTATTGAATTTTGTTGGGATCATCCCACCGCACTATTCCCAAACCAAAGCCAGAATCACTAGTGGCGACCACCAGAAAAGCGCTGAGGTAATGAAGCTCGACAAAGTCCCGGAGAATGAATTAATTGACTTGGATCCCGCAACAAAATTAATAAGGAAAGGCTAACTGAGGATTAGAAAACCAAATATTTATGGTACCTTTTTTATAGGTAAATTCCACCGCACTATTCCCAAACCACTGCAACGCCTGAAAGCCAGAATCAATAGTGGCGACCACCGAAAGGCGCCGGGGCAATGAAGCTCGACAAAGTCCCGGCGAATGCATTTAACTGTCTTGGATCCCGCAAAGAAATTAATCAGAAAAGTATAACGGGGAAGTAAGAAAATATATATATTTGTGGTACCTATTAAAATAGCCTATATAACCCTTAATGTAAATAATTTCATCAAAAGTGCTCTCAAAATCGTGAAGGAAAACATCTTGAGGAATCCGACATGTCCTAGAACCAAAAATTTTAACAACCATAGTGGTCAAGCGCGAGCCTAAAAAATATAAAAAACCACCCGCACAGAGAGGAGGCCTGTGTCCCAGCAGTGGGCACATGAAAAGGCTGATAGAGATGATGATGACCCTCAGGGATAATGCAGTAGCTTTACATCGGTGAAAGAATTTTAGAAATCGGAACAGTACGTTCCGATTTCTAAAACTCTTTTCAAGAGACTTTACAAACATAATAAAAACATACAAATCCTCCTATTCATAATAATTATTAGTTAAGATTAAGATACTCGTATAAAGGGACAAAGATACTTCAAAAACTTTAACACAATTTAACAATAACTGCCCACAGATCAATTAAAAAAACCTGTCAGCGAGTCATAACTTGTAGGTTTTTACTCAACATCTTAAAATTTGATTTCAACGTTAGTTTGCTGCAGTCTGCGTGCATAGTCAGCCTTATTTTATGCAGAGAGCACCTAATTAAATAACATGGAAGTTTTAAAAAACACACCAATATTGGAATTCTACCCTGGAACTCTTAAAGAAGTCAGGCAGGAACTAAATTTGACTGAAAATGGGATCATTCAAATGTTGGATAATTTTGAAGATTGGATTGCAAAGCAGGAACATTTTACTAAGAAGGATTTTAGTAAGTTTTTATTTTTATTTTTATGTTTTATTTATTTATTTATCACACTTTATGGCAACGATTTGTATCGCCCGATCTGGGTGAAGCGGGAGAGCGTCTCAGAGTTTTACTGACTTAAACCTAAAAGTGTTCCTTCAGTTGCCAGGTACGCTGTTACTCTCTTTCAAATTTATTCCTCAACCCATCATTGTATCCCTGGCTCTTGTACTAAGAAGTCATGTATTACAAGAGCCAAATTAAATTGTCTATAAACGTACATAAACTCACGCCTTTTTATCATGGGGTGGGCAGAAACTACAGAACGCCACCTGCTACGATTCTTACATACGACTTTGGCGTTGTATATGTAACATTAAGGACATACACGTACGCTGGTTATGAGTACTACGCAATTGGCTGTTATGACGATTTTAAGCGGTTTGATTGTCCTCTTAATAATATAGTGATCAATGCCACTTATAGACCATCCAAGATAACAATCCTGAAACTCGTAATCACGAAACTTGTAAAGAAAATAATAAAAAAAAAATATATATAAATGGTTAACATACGTACTTTTTATTATTATTTATCACAACTAAAATAATGGTATTTAAGATGTGATAGTAAAGATAATAGAAAAAGTATACCCTAGATTTCTGAAGGCTTTGTAGAAATCATTTTATTTTATTTTTATTTACCTTTCTCGAATTTCTATCGGAATCGAACCCGCAACACGCAACGAAGCAGTCAATCACTCAACCAATGCGCTAACCGTTTACCCAAATAACTAAACTCTCTGTCAAGCTTTGGCATGAAGATAGGGTTTCACACGTTCTTGGCAGAAACAGGCCCTAAATGACACGGAACTGTGACAACAAGTACTCACTCAGCATGATGCAAGCACGTAGGGCCAGGGTAACGCGCAGGGTTTCTGGGTATATAATATATCTATTTATAGTGGTCGTACGCGAGCATACGTATAATAAACAAAACAAACAAAAAAAACCGATCAAGTGCGAGACGAACTCGTACGCCGAGGGTTCCGTACCTACCCATTATACCGCCATAAAAAAACTGGTATCATTTTCATTGGTTGCTAAGTTTTAAAGATGTGGGCGGATTTAGATTTTCGCGAAAACTTGTAAGTACCAAAATTTACCTTAATTTTTTATTTTTTGTAATTTTTCCTTTATTTTTGCTGTAAGACCTTACTTTTTGCCAAATTTCGTGGTTCTAGGTTAACTACTATAAAGGTTTCCGACCCAAAACCTACAGAGTACAATCCTGTAGACTTAGAATTGTCAATGGTTAAAAGTAAGGCCTTACAGCACAAGTAAAGGAGAAAATTCCGAAAAATGAAAAATTTTGAATATTAAGATAAATTTTGGTTCTTACAAGTTTTCGCGAAAATATAAATTTGCCCATAACTTTTAATCGTGTTGATTTTTATACACCTAATAGGAACTATAGACCTCAGTATTTGGTATAAATTTCAACTTGCTAGGTCCATCCGTTCCTGAGAAAATCGGTGTTGACAGATGGACAAGAGAGTGATCTGATAAGGGTTCCTTTTTTACCTTTTGAGTTACGGAACCCTAAAAAGGTTGAGACTTATTTGACCAACTGGTTCTTCTAATTCAAAACAAGTTGTATCAGTTGTTTATTCAAGTTCTTTTTATTTTGAACTAAAGCCTGATAAAGTTGCTAATACAAACAAACAACTCAGGTTTGAGGTCACTTTTATTTATTCCACTTGCCGTAATAAATAAATAAAAACATTATATAGCCCAATAATATAAAATTCACGAGGAAACAACATAAGTAAAAACATAATGATGGTTGCAGCCCAATAGCTAAGCTAACATAGTATAAGCTTAGCTCTCATATTTTTGTTTACTTCTGTATTCGAACGGCACCACAAAATATATAAACTATCATTTGACGTTGAAAATTCGTAAAACTCTGCCTTACTTCTAATGCATTTTTAACCGACTTCCCAAAAAGGAGGAAGTTCTATGTTCGACATTATGTTTGTTTTTTTTTTTTTGTATTTTCACCGATATCTCCGTCAATTGTGAACCGATTTAAAAAATTCTTTTTTTGTTTGAAAAAGTATGTTTCGAAATTGGTCTCATTTTAATTTGGTGAAGATCTGATGAAGAACTTCGGAGATATACAACAGAACTCTTCAATAAATAACGGCAAATCTCTCGGGATTGCTGCAATCGCATGTCTGTTTATTGTTTATACCATTTCATAACATAACATCACGCCAGTACGCTCTTAAGGGGTACGCAGATCTCTCATTTCACCGGTTATGTTCAAGTTTCATGAAATCTATTCTGGCGTTATAGTTAACTTACTAACTTGCCTATTACGTAGGTACAACTAAAAAGTGAAAAATAAAAAATCTTTTTTTCAAAAAAATACTACCGACTTCCAAAGACAAAACTACAAAGTGAAAAATAACTTTATTTTTTGAAGTCGGTGTCCATAACGCAAAAAAATGGTACCTACGAAATACACCAACTAATTATGGCCAACAAAGGCTCTAAAAAAAAAAAAAAAACCAAGTTCAGTGTTTTGTTTATTCTAGTTCAGCCTCTTTTTATTTTAAACTTTATTCAAAGCACAATAAAGTTGCTGATACAAAAAACAAATCAGGTATGAGATCATTTTTATTTATTACACTTTGCCATATTAAACAACAAAATTTGTATATAGCCCTATAATTTAAATTGACGTCGAGACAACATAAGTAAAAAATATAATGAAGGTCGCATATCAATCTAACTTTGTTTAAACTAAGCTAGCCTATTTTTTTAACCAACTGCCGAAGGAGGGTAATGTGTTTATCAGTCTATTTATGTATGTAAGTATGTATGTTTGTTCCTATGTGGCGTTCTAGACACTAAACGCGTTGGCCGATTTTGATGATTCTTACGTCAATCGATTCGTCTTAACCCTGCGAGTGTCACTGGCTACATTAAAATGAAGAAAAATTATTGAAAAAAAGAAAAAATGCGGATTTTGGGCGCCATATTGTGAGGGACAAAAAATTTTTTTTCTTCTAAACCCATCGTGTAAAAAAAAATAAAGAATTTTAAGAGGTGATTTCAAAAATATATAATTTTCTATTTAAAAATGTACCTAAATCTAAAAAAAAATAACAAAAAAGTTATAAATTAAAAAAGTTAATTCAAAAAATCAAAAAACCCGACTGCTTACAAACCGAACTAAAAAGACGTAAACAAGAAGAAAATCATGCTGTGCAGTCGGAGGATACATCTATCTGGTTTTGGTCAGCCAGCTCGCGAATACGTATGCTCCGACTGCACAGCATGATTTTCTTCTTGTTTACGTCTTTTTAGTTCGCTTTGTAAGCAGTCGGGTTTTTCGATTTTTTGAATTAACTTTTTGTTTACCCCAATACTAGTCGTGTGGCATCACAAATTGTGTACACTCGGTTTCTGAATCAAGAATTTGATATTGAAAACTAATCTTTTTTTTTTAGTTTCGACTTATTGTCGGGCCTAAGTTGTCCCCCCATATCTAAGTACATATGCTGTAACATGGAAATATTGTTAATTATTGTTAGTCGTTAGTAACAGATTGTTCTTAAATGCTATGTTAGTGTTATTAGTACTTAGTACTAGTACTTATTCTTAATTCTCAATTCTTTATTGTACACTAAAAACAATATTTAATACAATGTGATAATAAAGTACATGTACAAAGGCGAGCTTAACTCAATGTTGAGTTCTCTTACAGCAAACCCTATAGTGACAGAGAATGATGACAAAAGAGGGTAGGATCCAGTGTACAATTTTAAAATAACAAAGTTATAATCATAAATATATACATACATACATAAATACAAATATATATATGTACTAACATTGCGTTAAAAGGAAATGCTCTTTAATTTTCCTCTTGAAGACATCGAGAGAAGGGCTATCGCGTAGGGAGTGTGGGAGAGAGTTCCAGAGGTGCACTGCAGTTACAGAGAAGGAGCCATCATAACGGCTGGAAGTGTGACGTGGAGTACGTAGGAGAAGCGAAGTAGCCGTGCGACAAAGTTTGCCCCTCGGGACGAGGTACTCAAACCGTTCGCGAAGGTATTGGGGTGAAGTAGTTGGGTGAGGTAGTAGGAGGACTTAGTAAGCGAACCATTTTTTAAAAGAGTAACCGTGGAGTTTCTTGCCGGTTCTTCTCCATAGAAAACGACCAACCCGAACCGTTTACCTTTTGGTTGACGTTTTATAAGTGCCCATGAAGGCCAATGTAAAAAAAAAAAAAAAAAGATTTTTTCAGTCTCAACCTGCTCTTATGTTTCTCCTTTCTTTAGGGTTCCGAAGTCAACAAGGAACCCTTATAGTTTCGCTATTTCCGTCTGTCCGTCCGCAGCTTAGCTCAGAGACACTTAGTACTAGAAATCTATAATTTGGCATTGATATCATCATCATCTGCCTAGCCTTTTCCCAACTATATTGGGGTCGGCTTCCAGTCTAACCGGATTCAGCCGAGTACCTGCAGTGTTTTACATGGAGCGACTGTCTATCTGACCTCCACAACCCAGTAACTGGGTAACAGCGGTTCCCCTTGGCTAGACTAGTGTCAGATCTCAAGCTTCTGACTACTCGTAACGACTGTCAAAGATCTTCAAATGACAGCCGGGACCAACGGCTTAACGTGCTTTCCGAGGCACGGAGGAAACTCGGTATGTTGAAATGCTCACCCATGCACGGCCCGACCTCGTCAAGCATTGCTTAACCTTGAAGATCGACCCGTGCGGCTGTTATTATTTAGCCACGAGCTAAATTGAGTTTAATTTGGCATTGATATACATATATTAATAATCCCGACAAAGTGGTAAAATAAAATCATGAAAAAAAATATCTTTTCGGTTACCTCCTGTAGACGTAAAGTGGGGATGTTTTAAATTTTTTTCGTCTATCCCATGCTGTGGGGAATCGATGGATAGGCCATTCAAAAATATTACGAGTGTCTTATAACCATTTTTCGATTCAGAGATCGGTTTACGTAAAATGAAACTTTAAATTGGAAATTTTTGTTAGTCAAGTGTCCCTCCTCCCTGCCAGCCAAATGGTTTCTTTTGGCTATGTGAAAAAAATCACGGCAGTAGTATATATAATGAAATTGAAAGGAAAACTATCTCAGCTAAGTAGGCTTTACAAGTTTACGAGTAATAGTCGACCAACTTAATAAATGTACTTGGAACAGTAAAAATTTTGTACAAGTGCCATTGAAAAAATACTTAAATAACAACTTTCGAGAACGAAATAGTGAAAACATTAAAAAAAAATCAAATTTCGAAAAATAAAGAAACAAGGACCGTGCGTTGGAGGATTCAGGAACGAACCAACCATTCCCGGTGGCTCTAAAGCGCGCTGGTATCGCATTTGACGTACTTCATATAGATTATTTATTGCAGCTTATTTACGTTCGTTATTGGCTCCTATCATTGAATAATTTGATTTTACCTTTTGGAATTTGAGTGGGTTGTTTGAAAATACTCATACAAAAATATTAATTTTCAGTTTGTTAATATTTGGAGATTTTAACAATGTCAATACAAACACAACTTTGACAATAGGGGTAAGCCTATCGTCATCAATTGGGCACAAATCCAGACACCGCGGCCTGCTACTGATAACAATAAATCTTTGCCCCGAAAACAAACCCAGGACCTTTGACAATCGTTACTTGATGTAAAGTACCTTTAACCAGATGGTTACCAAAACTTTTAAATATATTAAATTTAATTTCCAGGTCGCGTTTACTTAGAAAAATGTATAATACATGCAAAAGGATCAGTAGAAAGAGCTAAGGCTAATTTAGACAAATTATGCACATTGAAGACATTGTTGCCAACTTTCTTTGAGGAACATGATGTCAAAAAAGAATTTATGGATGCATCTGTTTTTCTGTAAGTATAATCTATACTTCTAAACTAATATTCATCATCATCATCTTCAGCGAATAGCAGTCCATTGCTGGATCCAGGTCTCCATTCCATCCAGGTACGCCATTTGTCTCGATCATTCGCTTAGAACTTGTTGAGGAGATAAATACTGCATTTTTGGTTTAAAAAATATTGGAAAACAAAGGAATGAGAAGCCACTAAAGCCAGCTTTTTACCCGACTGCCGAAGGAGGGTAATGTGTTTATGCGTGTATATATGGTTCCTATGTGGCGTTCTAGAGACCAAACGAGTTCGCCGATTTTGATGATTCTTACGTCAATCGATTTGTCTTAACCTTGCGAGTATCACTTGGCCACATTCAAATTGGAAAATAGAAAAATGGCGGAATTTCGGCGCCATATAGTGGGGGCATCATTTTTGTTTTTCTTCCAATCCCATCGTGTGGGGTATCCAAATAAAGGGTTTCAAGAAGTGATTTCAAAAATTTACAACACTTATAAATGTTTAAATGTAACTATTTCGAAAAAAAGTTAACTAAAAAGTTATAAATAAAAAAAGTTAATTCAAAAAATAAAAATTCCCGACTGCTTAAAAAGCGAACTAAAAACACGTAAACAAGAAGAAAATCATGCTGTGCAGTCGAAGGATATATCTGGTATCCGGCGAATATGTATCCTCCGACTGCACAGGGTAATTTTCTTCTTGTTTACGTCTTTTTAGTTCGCTTTTTAAGCAGTCGGGAATTTTTATTTTTTGAATTAACTTTTTTTATTTATAACTTTTTAGTTACCTTTTTTTTTCGAAATAGGTACATTTAAACATTTATAATCAGGTATTTTAATTTTTCAATTACGTTATTTTTTTACAAAATGTTGACCCAAAGAATTTTTAAACTTCCCATTGAAGTTTGAACATGAATTTTAGCGATAATGTTTTTTAATGCGTATATTTAACTAACAAATACCCATATATTGATAAATCAGATTTTTTTTGAAATTCCTTAAACTTGATTTTGTGGTCAAGGTACGTAACCCTAAATGTGCGAAGTCGGACACGCATTTGGCCGGTTTTTTATATAAGCTGCTAGATCATCACCCAAATAATTTTATTTTCTGCCTTTTCCAGCCTACAAGGAACAGTGCCAAAACTATTGAAGAACAACTACAGACTGTATTGTGTCAAACTGATATCTTCCGACTTTGATGCAGCCTTTATGCTAGAATACAATAGGTGTATTATATTGGTAAGTGAATTTATTTGCAATACTAACTTCTACGTGCTTAGCCCGCGTTATAGTCAAAAATTAAGAAACTTAATCCCGGGATAAAAGTATAATTGCCCTTTATTAAGGTCCAATTTATCTCTATACCAAAACTCATTTTAATTAGTTTTCTAGTCGTAAAAATGTGACAGGCAGACAGAGTAACTTTGGCATTTATAACACATGGTGTAGATTACAGTGCAGTTTTTCTCTACGCGACGTTAAAATATTTCAATTCTCAATTCGTGTCCCACTGCAGAGCATAAACTTTCATTTGGTCTTCCAAAATTTTCTATTCAGCGCGATCTCTGGGCGAGTTTGACCTGCAAAAGTGATCAGATTGTCACACCGCCAAGCATAGCATAATCTGCTTAAATGTTCCCATTGCTAGAACACAGGCCTTCTCTCTTTAATGAGGGAGTGTCCTGTCCCACTGCTGGGACACAAACGTCCTCCTTTCTGTGAGAGCAAATGGGCCTTAAACCACAACGCCGGCCCAATGCGATATGATAGACAATACGTGTACACATGTAAATGCACACATGTCTCCGATTTTTTTTTGGTTCTAGGACATGTAATTTTCCTCAATATGTTTTCTTTTACCGTGTACCAAAAGAGCAGTGGTGATGATATAATTTACACAAAGCAAAAACGCCTGGCTGAGTTTAAACCGACGAACCTAAATATGTAAGTAAGTAAGGATAAGGTCGTAAGTCGGGATCGTTACCACTGGGCAACCACTGCTCTGTAAGAAACCAAGAAATCAGATAAATTATTGATAATACGGGGTGATAATATTAACTTAAATGCATGTTATGTCTCTTTCAGATGAGTGAATACGTTAAGATATATGACTATTCTTTTGGTTACACCTGCGTTGTCGACGTCAGAGACGTCAGTTTATTGAGTTTCGTTGCTAAAGTGAACATTATTGATCTTCGTAATTCCATGTCTGTGTTGATGGTGAGTACCTCAATTTTAATATTTTGCTCAAGACTGGGATGTTGAAGCTCGAATCAGCCAAGTAACCTCGCAATCTATTCATCTTTGCAATGTGTTCCCCGATGCTGTGGATGCATTATATTAGTCTTTTATTTTTCTGATCACGATTTGGCCAAATATCTGGATCCTTAATCATTCTTGTGGTTCAGCTTAGAAAACAAGGTGAATTTTAACTTGTATCTTAAATATTAAGTGTCAATAACAGACTGACCCATTTTATTTAACACTAGAGGACGCCTCGCGGTTTCACCCGCATAGTTTCCGTTCCCGTGGGAATACAGGGATAAAAAGTAGCCTATGTCACCCGGGGATAGAGTAGCTTCCCAACGGTGAAAGAATTTTTGAAATCGGTCCAGTAGTTTTGGAGCCTATTCTGTACAAACAAACAAAAAAATCTTACCTCTTTATAATATTGGTATAGATAAGACATAAGATGCTGGAAAAAGATCTCCCGAAGCATCTTCACAACCCAATTTGTCCATCTTGCAAGTAACATGTTTCCTAAAAATGTTACTATGCAGTGCATATACCTACCCATGCATGATGCTGTTCTACGTTTGGAAGAAAGAATACGTGGATTCGTAATATTTTTCTTATGCCATTGCAGACTCCCAGAAGAGAAATTACCACTTTCCATCTGGCAAGTCATCAACCTATTTGTGACCCTACTACATACAAAATATGTTACATTTTCCAGGAAGGTTACGGTTTGAGGGTCAACGCAATTTATATAATTTCGGAATCGAAAACAATCGATGTTTTTGTGACGCTACTGAAACAGGTGCTCAGTGACAAAATAGCTGGAAGGATCAAAGTTGTCAAAACTATGGAGGCTTTACATGAACATGTAGACAAAATATATCTGCCCAAAGACTTTGGTGGTGAAGCGAAGTCGCTAACGGAAATTAATCGTAAGTTCTTTGGTCAAGATTTTAAAGCCATTTGTTTGATTACTAGCTTCTGTCAACGGCTTCACCCGCGTGTTAGTCAGAAATTATGTCAAGTAAAACAAATATGCCAATGATAAAAGTGCCCGCTGTCCTATTCCAGGATATGGTCTGAGACAATAATTATCTTAAGTGAAACTGAGCACATGGGGATACCATTGGTCTCCCCACGTGCCAAGTTTCAACACAATAAAAGGCAAACACTCTGGGTTGTACTGAACACGCAGCAATGCTTATTAATATTACTGAGCAGTGATGGCCCAGTGATAACGGTTCAAACCCAGGCAGGCATTTTACATTTTACTACTTTGTGTAAATTATTTCATGACCACTGCTCTAAAAACGGTGAAGGAAAACATCGTGAAGAAACCGGCATGTCCTAGAACCAAAAAATCGAAGACATGTGACAAACACCAACCCACACTCCGGCCGCTGGGTGGATTAAGGCCCATTCAGCAGTAAGAACATTAAAAGACTGATGATGATCTTAATTATTCAACTTATATTTTGATTATTTCAGAAAACTGGGCGGATACCCTAAGCACGAAGGAGAACGTCGAATACTTCAGGGAGATGTCACAAGCGAAAACTGACGAGAAGTACCGAATGGCTGACAAATACAATGAACAGGTGCTGGGGATGCCTGGCTCTTTTAGAACATTGACGGTCGACTAATTTATAATAATATTGTATAATACACAAGTGGCCAATAAGCCTGATATAGTAGTGGTGGGCTAAATCGAGAGGCGTGCAATGATTGTTGATATAACCGTCCCGGATAACCAGAATCTCATGAAAGCCGAAGAAGATTAGCAAATTTCAGAATCTTTACTTAGCTTGCAAGGTTGTCGAATTGTGAGATGTGAAATCAGCAATCGTTGTACCCATAGTCGTGTCAGTCAATGGCTTAATATACATGAGCCTGTGGCTTTTTTTAGGCAGCTGGATCAAGGGCTTGAATCAGAAAGTAGTACTTCTGGACACAGCTCGTATTGTTAGAAAGTGCCTCTCTCTGGAGCCCTAACCGATGTAGCACTATTTTTTTAACATGTTTAATTGTGTTTTTTTTTGTAAATGTATGTTTCTAAGAGATGTTTTAACATTATTTTATTAAATATGTATAGAAAAGAATAAACGGGTGTAATAATACAAGTCTACTACTGTTGAATTGCAGAATAAAGGACTCTTTTCGTATAGGGTACTCGTACCTTACGAGTACCACGTTCACTGAATGCTCAAGGGAGGTTGGTATATTTAGACGTACATCAACAGTAAGTATAAGTCCCAGCCAGTGACATTCTATCATTGAAAGCGTGGCGATAGCGATTGACAAAAAGGAAAACAAATATGGGATTGACAAGTGACATCGAAAAATTACGTGTCTAATCCCTTGCATTTTGACATTTTGACTACCGCCTCCGCTTACATCGAATGCCACTTGTCTAGAGCATATTTTCCTATTCTGACTTTCGATGGACTATGAAGGCAATTGTTTATCTTCTTTCGTGTTAAACTCAAATATAGTCTTGAAGATTCAGAATTTTGCCAATCAGTGTAGCTACTTGGACAACTCTGTCATTTGCCACGTTAAAATCCCGAAAGTTGTAGGTGGTCGGATAAGAAGATAAAACAAGGACGTGGGTCATATTGTGTTTTGGATGGGTCTATGATAGTCCATTTGGCCAGGTGGTTTCTGCAGCGGCCAACTTGTACCAGCAATCGGTTTTGGGATTACTTTGCCATTGATTGTGGCTTTTTCATTGGTCGTTAGAGCTTCGGGGTGCGGCAGATTTATGTTCACGCATGTCATAGGGACTACATGCTGTATGCGTTTTCATTAGTCGATATGGGACCGCATGCGGGGTGCGTGTGATTTCTGTAAAAGCATGCCTTAGGGCCAGCATGCGATAACCGTTTTCATTAGTCAATAAGCCCCCTTGCAGATTGTTTGATATTCTTCACCGCGAATTTGTTTTGAAAGAGTGGGACTGAGCAGACGCTCTTTACACCAACCGATGAATTTCATTGGTTGTTAGGCCGCATGCGGGGAAAATCCGCTTGCCGTATATTGACTCGCCGAAATCGGTCTACTGGGGATCTTCCAGCGTATGCCATTCACATCTGGAGTGAGGCCATCGAGAGGCACGGGGAAGCGCTTGCCGTCTCCCTAGACATCTCGAAGGCTTTTGATAAGGTCTGGCACGAAAGCCTTATTGGTAAGCTTCCTTCATTCGGTTTGCCCGGTGGTCTGTGTGATTGGATTGCAGACTTCCTGAGAGATCGGTCCATTCGAGTGGTTATCGATGGCTGCTCGTCGGACTACTTGGATATTAATGACGGGGTCCCTCAGGGGTCGGTACTCTCGGCAACTTTATTCTTGCTGCACATTAACGATCTGCTAAAACCCGGCCTTTGGGTATGCAGACGACAGCACTGTTACTGAGAAATACTTGTCCAACGCTCGTGCTACCGGGCCTCAGATCCAGTCTCTCCGGGAGGCCATGGTGGAGCGCTTAAACCTGTCCTTGCAGGCAGTCTCCGAATGGGGCGATGCCAATCTGGTCAGGTTTAATGCTGCTAAAACCCAGTGAAACGGTTTGTGCTCCTACCCACTTCCAACGTCCCTAGGGATAAGGCGTGAAATAAGAAGAAGGCGGAACCCATTTACAAATATATTTATTTCCCAAAGCCAAGTCAAGCCGGAGGGGTAACAGTGGTGGTGTTCGGGCCGTTCTACAATTAGGTGCTGTATTCTATTTATCCCTCAGTGGTCCAGTACTGTCCTGAGTCAAGCCGCAGGTGGAAGGAGGCGCTCGGCGAGAAGTCTGGAGTAGGGCGTAGGCTGGTCGCTGGTGAGTCCAGCTGGAAGCGCCGCCGAGTGGGGTATTTTTCTAACCCGGACCTTGAACCCTGGAACGCGTCAACAAATAAGGGTGTTACGGGGCATTCCAGAAACTCCTGTGAGCATCCACGACTACGGCGTGATGGGAGCACTAGGCCCGGAGTAGTGATGCCGTGGATGTTCACAATCAGACACGGAGATTACAATGTAATGAAATAATAATTTAAATTATTTTAAAATAATGTGGGTAGAAATGAAAGATGAATTTGAAAATATTTTAAGCCATTTCACAGTTAGCTAAATAGATCAAAGCTAGATGACAATGATGTGCGAAGATGTTTAAATGTAGCTACTATGAAAATGAAACTAAATTACATGTTTTATGAATGTAAACAAACAAGCTCTAAAAGTCAGTAAGTGACGATGATATCATGATACAATATAATAATTTGCACCACTTACCCAAGCTGGGGTTGGAAAATCACTTATGAATAACTACTTCACAATGTTTTGCGACGCGAACAACTATATGTGACGGTTACGCGCGAAAAAAGGAATAACTTTTAGCTGCGTAGCAGAGACCATCAAGTAGGTATGAGCGTTCGTCTCTGCAGCCGGGTGGCGTATGTCTGTCGCTCAGGTGGGGAAAGGCGGGTGCGGGCGCGGTGCGCCTGCGACCGTTATCTATGTGGCGGGATCAGTCGAGCGCAGACAAACGAATTGCGAGTAGGTACTCATTGAACGCAAATAGTATGGCGCTTCGTATTGATGAATTTATGTTTTAAAGAGTTATATTTTTTTTTTTACATATTTTAAATAGGATTAGGATTGAATGTATTTATTTTTTGTAAAATGGTAAAACTATGTAATTATATCAAACAATGTACGTATAACGTTACACCAGGCGTGTCTTTTTTCCGCAAAAAAGAGTCAATTTCACCCGGCTCCAACTTTCCGAGATGTGACCGTGTCAATAGCTGACCATTTTGAGCTTCTTGGCGTTACGTTGACATCGACTCTCAATTTTGGCCCATACATTGAGGCAAAGGCTCAGCTGGCTGCCAAAAAGCTGGGGATCCTTGCAAAGGTGAGAAGGTATTTCACGCCAGAACAGCTGCTCAGCTTGTATCAAGCGCAAGTTCGATCATGCATGGAGTACTGTTCTCATCTCTGGGACGGATCTGCCAAATACCAGCTTGATGCACTAGAGTCGATCGAAAAGCGGGCCAAGAGGCTCATCAGCGATGAGGCACTGGTTAAGTCAAAGCTCCAGAGCCTTGAACATCGTCGCCGAGTTGCCAGCTTGTCGGTTTTTTATCGGTTACATTTCGGGGAGTGGGCGATGGAATTGCATGATTTAATTCCACCCAGCCCGTTCCATCATCGGACTAGCAGACGTACGGCGATGCGTCATCGGTACATGGTGGACATCCCACCCATACGCACTAAACGTTTTGAGAATACTTTTATTATGCGTACAGCTAAGGAGTGGAATTCCCTGCCGGAGCCTGTGTTTCCCGATAGCTACAATCTAGGGGTTTTAAGTCAATAGTGAATAGGTTACTTCTAGGCAAGCGTGCTCCACCGTCGACCACATCATCGATTACTATCAGGTGAGATAGTGGTCAAGCGCGAGCCTATATTAGATTTAAAAAAAAATGACCGATATATAGATTGCCTACTTTCATTAGTCGATAGCCCGTATTCGGAAACTTCCCGCATGCTGTATAGCCACTGATCTATAACCTGTTCTGTGGAGTTAACGACCAATGAAAATGAGCCTCGCAATTACTCCACAGATTCCTCGCGATGTTTTTCTTCACCAACGTCAGTGATGAACAAGATAAATTTAAACGTACTTAGCGATTAAAAAAGTTACGTTGGTGCTTCAATTATGCCCAGTATAAAAATAGTGGTTAAGTATTCTAGATACAATTATGTATTTTTTTCTATAATGAGTCATGTAATTAAATACGAGATTAGATCTTGATTCGCGATAATTACTTTAATTAAGTCATTCTAAGTTTAGCTTCGTAAATTTTCCGTGCAATTACTGTTAATAATAATTTTAAGGTCACGGTAGAATAATGAGGCTTCGTAATGACAGCCGCACGGGTCGATTTTCAAGGTTAAGCAACGCTTGTTGACTTCAGTCCGTGGATGGGTGAACATATTTACATAGCGGGTTTCCTCCGTGCCTCGGAAAGCATGTTAAGCCGTTTGTCCTGGCTCTCATTTGTAGATCTTTTATTGCCAAGGGGTATCATGCTACTCAGTTACTGAGTCGTGGAGGTCACATAGGCAGTCGTTCCGTGTAAAAAAAAAAAAAAAAAACTCACTGACTATAACCGACATTCAAATAAAAACAAACAATGGCGCATGTACGGATCTGTTATGCGATCAGCCACTGAATTCGTGCGCCCTTAGTCCTACCTCTATCTATACAAGACCTTAATTAGATCTCAGTTGGACTATGCAGTTTCGGTGTGGAATCCCCTGTACATGAAATATTCTAACTGCCTAGAAATGGTAGAAAAATATTTTTTAAGATCTTACAGATGCTTTCACTCTTCTCCGTCTTATGTCAATTTACTGAGAAAATATGATCTTCTAAGCCTTACGGGCCGTGGTATGTTTTTGGAGACCGTGCTCCTGTACAACTTCTGCATAAATACGTATGACTGTGCCGATATTTGTAACAGAATTTGTTATTTATTTCTTTTAATTATAAACACTTTCTTGACATCGATTTATTCTGTGCAACACGTGAAAAGTCACGAGAAAAGACAATGTTTGAAATTACTTTGTAAAACGCATTGGCTGAAAGATTATTCAATACTTATTACTTATGAAAATTATACTGTAGGCAGCTGTTTTAACAGAAATGTTATGTTGCTTGGAGGTTCACTTATTTTAATAAAAAATGGTACTAAATCAAAACCTCGTAAATATATTGTAGATCTATCAGTTGAACATAGTGTTGAACTGTCCTGTGTTGAGCTGGATAAGCATGTTATAGTGTACGTTTAAAGACCCCCAATTATAAAAACTACTGTATATTTGAGTCAGTGATGGAAGATGTTTTGGCAAAACTTGCAACCGGTAGGTAATAAACTAGTCATAATCTGTGGTGACTTTAATATAAATATTTTAGAAAATAATTCAGATAGCAGCAGACTATTAAATCTCTTCAAATCATTTAATTTGTCGCATGTGTTTAAGGAACCAACCCGAACCATTGTGACTACTGCTACATGTATTGATAATGTTTTTTGTTGCTGCGACTACTTAAACAAAGCCATTATGCATGTTCTGCCTTCAGATCATAGTGGCCTAATGGTAACATTTAAGTCCAACATACCAATACAACAAGTGTATAGTGTAAGTAATTAAATAAATTTAACAGCACTTAAAACTGACCGAAGATCTATGGGGAATGTCCATCAAAGTTTGTACCTCCATTATTCAGACTATAGCGCCGTACTTAGCTTTAATTTTTAATTTGTGTATAGATCAAGGAGTCTTTCCGGATCTAATGAAACATAGTAAGGTTATACCACTTTTTAAATCCCGGGACAGTAAAGACACAAATAATTATAGACCAGTATCCGTGTTGCCAGTTTTCAGCAAGGTATTTGCAAAGATAATGCTAAATCAAATGCTCATTTATTTTAATACGAATAACATCCTACACGAGAAACAGTATGGATTCACCAAACGAAGTTGTACAACCGACGCTGGTGTCACCTTATTAAAACACATCTTTGATGTGTAGGAGGAGGGACAAGATGCCATAGGTGTCTTCTACGACCTGTCGAAGGCGTTTGATTGCGTTGATCATGAAACATTGCTATTGAAACTTGAGCATTACGGGCTAGGCCAATCAGCATTAAGTTGAATAAAATCCTATTTGAATGATAGGTCAAATAAACGGTGTCAATTCGTCGGGATTGAACGTGAAAATGGGGGTACCCCAAGGCACAAATTTGGGTCCTTTCTTATTTTTTGTATACATTAACGATTTACCCCATCTATTGAAAAACAAACTAAACATGGTGTTATTTGCTGATGACACTTCTTTCATTTTAAGATAAATAGACGTACGAGTAACGTTGCAAACGTAAATAATGCATTGCAGCAAGTTCTAAATTAATTCACTGCTAATAATTTAGTTTTAAATGTTAAAAAACCGGCCAAGTGCGAGTCAGACTCGCGCACGAAGGGTTCCGTACCATTATAGCAAAAAACGGCATAAAAATCATGATTTTTGTATGGGAGCCCGTCTTAAATATTTATTTTATTCTGTTCTTAGTATTTGTTGTTATAGCGGCAACAGAAATACATTATCTGTGAAAATTTCAACTCTCTTGCTATCACGGTTCTTGAGATACAGCCTGGTGACAGACAGACAGACAGACGGACCGCGGAGTCTTAGTAATAGGGTCCCGTTCTTACCATTTGGGTACGGAATCCTAAAAAAACTAAGTGTTTCAAATTTGCCTTGCTGAATGTCAAAAGTTATGATTGTGACATTATATTAAACAACGAGAAGTTAGAATTCTTCGTCAAAACGGTTTCCCTGGGGATTACGCTAAACTCAAGGTTACAATGGGGTCCTCATTTAATATCACTTGCGGGGCGGTTAAGTTCGGCAGCTTTTGCTGTTAGAAAAATTCGTCAATTTACTGATGTAGATACCGCGAGGTTGGTCTATTTTAGTTACTTTCATAGTATAATGTCTTACGGTATATTATTATGGAGAAGGGCTGCAGACATTCAGTCAATTTTTGTTCTGCAAAAACGAGCCATCAGAGCGATATACAATCTTCGCCGGCGCGATTCTCTAAGGGAACTGTTTAAGGACGTTAACATTATGACGGTACCTTGTCAATATATTTACGAAAACATCATGTACGTTAGAAAGAATTTACATATTTTTTAGTAAAAACAGCGATAGACATAGTTATGTTACTAGAAATAGGGACCAATTAATTAAACCATGTTTCAGGCTGGCTAAAGTAGCGTCTTGTTTTATGGGGTACTGTATAAAATGTTACAATAAAATACCGCCCCACATTCTAGAACTGAATGAGGCGAAATTTAAAACTTGTATAAAACGCACACTATGCAGGCAGGCATATTATAGGTTGGGGGATTACATCGCTGATAAAACTGTTTGGTCAAACGCTAGTTCAGCTCCACAGCCACTAGAGCACAAAAACCAGTGATAATCAGAAAAGTTCTGAAGTATTGTTGGACCTGCTGAAGACTGTGTGAATATATGTGTGTCGTATAAACTCAATTTATTTTTGTATTATAGAACTGCACAGCACATATGTGAGTACTATGTATCAACTGTAAATCATTAACAAACCATTTACTAAACCTATGTGTCGTTCGTTGACTTCAGTGTGCCCTGGCAGTTGAGTGTGCCATGCTCTCTCTAATGTCTCTCTGATGGTGGCACATGTGTTGGATTATTCGGTTCCCTTCATGATGGTTGAGCTGAGTGGTGCCACGTGTCATGTTTGTGAACGGGCGTCATCAGTTGGGATTGGTCATATCTTAGCTGCCACCGCCTGTTTTTAGGGTTCCGTACCCAAAGGGTAAAAACGGGACCCTATTACTGAGACTCCGCGGTCCGTCTGTCTGTCTGTCTGTCTGTCACCAGGCTGTATCTCATGAACCGTGATAGCTAGACAGTTGAAATTTTCACAGATGATGTATTTCCGTTGCCGCTATAACAACAAATACTAAAAACAGAATAAAATAAATATTTAAGTGGGGCTCCCATACAACAAACATTTTTTTTGCCGTTTTTTGCGATTTTGGTACGGAACCCTTCGTGGGCGAGTCCGACTCGCACTTGGCCGGTTTTAATTACCTATTTATTGTATATTTAATTGTTTGTTTTACTCTAGACGCTTTTAAGTGCGTTTTTTTTACATAGTTCTCACATTTATGTATTTTTCCAACAATACTCGTATTATTGTAACCAAATACTGGTAAAACACATTTCACATAAACAATTATAATTACATTTTTTTTTTTTGGACTTTCGAATGTGCCGCTTAATGGCCTAATTGAATTTGATTTTGATCAAGGAATTAGACAGGAATTGTACTCGTATGTGGAAAAGATAGAATTATCCTTTTCATCTTAGATTATTGTAGGTTAATATGTTTTGTTTTGTATTTATTGCACATGTACGTATTATTAGATTATATGAACATACTTGTTATTTAATGGAAAAAGGATATCACTGTTAACCCCAAAACTGCAAGTCACTTGGCAGCTTTTAAAGTTAAACTCATTCATAAATTACCAATTTTGTCAATTGATGCTGATCCTAATCATCTATATGATGTTTTTTTTAGTACATACTGTAAACAATTTAATTCGACCTTTGTTCCAAAAACTATCTCCGTTAATAGTAACGCATCATTCAGTGATTGGGCTACCATTAGTATTCATAAAAGTAGAACACGGCTTTATGAGCTGTACATTGAAAGGACTTATGTAAACACTGCTGAATTTAATTTATATGTTAGAAATTATTCAAAATTATTTAAAAAAGTTTGTTGTTTGGCCAAGTCGCGTTATTTGAGCTCGAAGATTAAAAACAGTAGTAATGTTATTAAAACGACTTGGAATATTATTAATAGTGAAACGGGAAGATCTGGTAACCGAAATATTGACTACGGCCTGTCTATTAATGGCAACATTATAAAATCAGACTCACAAGTCGCAATGGCCTTTGAAAATTTATTTTCAGATATTCCCATTTCAACTACTAAATCCTTAAACTCATCACCTTTTGTTGCTGAGTCTTTGCTAAAAGAAAATGTTAATGTTTGCGATTCGGAATTTCTTTTTGAACATTTACTTGTAAAGACATAATTAAAACCTTTCACACTTTAAATGTTAAAAAGACTGCAGATCTGTGGGGTCATTCTGTAGAAGTTGCTAAGACTATTGTTGACATTGTCGCACCTAGTTTAGCTATTATCTTTAATAATTGTATCGACTGTGGGGAGTTTCCTGACCTTATGAAAAATAGTAAAATAATACCTTTGTTTAAATCAGGTAGTACATCAGACCCTACAAATTATAGACCTATTTCAGTACTACCTACGTTTAGCAAAATTTTTGAGAAAATAAATTTAAGAGCAATTGCAAAGATTTTTTAATAAACATAAATTATTACATAGCAAACAGTTCGGTTTTACAAGGGGTCGTTCAACTACTAATGCAAAAAAATAACCAAATGCATTAAGTTTACCCTACCTCACGTTAGGCAGGTGAAAACCGATGTGTTGATAAAGGGCGAAGAATTGAATCCTGAAAATAGCACAGTATTCTTAGGCTTAACTTTGGATGCTAAGCTTCAGTGGGGCCCACATATATAGATAAATTGTCAAAGAAGCTAAGCTCCGCAGCATATGCTGTTAGAAAAATTCGTAATTTAACTGACATAGAGACAGCCCGTTTAGTATACTTTAGCTATTTTCATGGTGTATTTTCATGGTGTAATATCGTACGGTATTCTGTTGTGTGGAAATGCCGCCGACATCCAGACTATCTTGTTTTGCAGAAAAGAGCTGTTCGATCAATTTATAAATTAAGCCCGAGACACTCTCTCAGAGAGAAATTTAAGGAGATTAATGTAATGACTGTGCCTTCTCAGTATATTTATGAAAATCTTTTATATGCCCATAAAAATATAAAATTGTTTAAAAAATACAGTGATATCCATAACATAAATACTAGGAATAAACACAAATTTGTAGTACCTACAACAAGGCTCAAGAATATAGCTGGCTCGTTTAGATGTCAATGTGTACGCTTTTATAATAAGCTTCCAAGCATCGTACAAGATCTAAGTCTTAATAAATTCAAATCTTTCATTAAACGTAAGTTGTGCCAGAAAGCGTTTTATACAACAAAAGATTACATTGAGGACAAAAAGGCTTGGGATTGAGTTGCTCCAATTAATTTTGTTTTTTTATTATATTTTGCACCATGCATTTAGTTATTATATTATTATTTTTTGGTTTTCTTGCAATGACAAGAATATTTACTTTTTAAAGTATTATATTATTTTATTTTAATTATTGTGAATGTGAAGAATATGTGGATCATTTTTTTTTGTTTTAATTTAAATTTATCTTAGTTTTTAGTCATGGTAGTAGTTTATGCGGCCTACCCGAATGTCCTTTCTTTGATATTGTTCGTCGAATCGTTGAGCTCCTTAAATTCTGAGTTGAGCTGCTCGGTTATTGACAAATGCGTGCACTGACTGGACAGGTCCACTCAATCAAAAAGACCATTTCAGACATCAGTCTACATGGTCTTCACATGATATAATCAAGATTTTGTCTGGACTTTAAAAGAGACTGTGACCTCTGAGTTTGTTTCGGCCTTTCTTCTCAGAGTAGTCAGATAGGAAACGCTGACCTCATCTAGTTTTAAAAATATGTTCGACATGTAAAAGTGTTTGTACAAACCAACTTACAGAAATAAAATCATTTATCATTTAATGTTTAAAATCACTGTCTTTTTGCATTAATATTTGTATAAAACGCACACTATGCAGGCAGGCATATTATAAGTTGGGGGATTACATCACTGATAAAAATGCTTGGCTCAATGCTACTCTTGCTCCACAACCACTAGGGCGCAAAAACAAGTGATATGCGGTACATTATTGTTTTGTAGAATTGTTGGACCTGCTGAAGACTGTATGAATATATTTGTATTATATAGACTCAATTTCTTTTAGTATAGTATAACTGCGCAGCACGTGTGTGAGTACTATGTACCCAACTGTAAATCTACCATTTGCTGTACCTCGGTGTCGTTCGTTGACTTGTGTTTGCCCTGGCAGTTGAGTGTGTCATGCTCTCTCAAATGTCTCTCTGATGGTGGCGTGTGTGTTGGATCATTCGGTTCCCTTCATGATGGTTGAGCTGGGTGGTGCCGATTCATGCGTCATGTTCGTGAACGGGCGCCGTCAGTTGGGATTGGTCTTAACTTAACTGCTTCGGATGCTAGTGTTTTTCTAGCGCTTATTATGTAACTGCACAGTACATGTGTGAGTACTTTTAATACTTTGTACCTGTACGTAGTATAGTATGTAGTGATTCTGGGTGCATTGTCCTCACACATATAAATTTATAAATGTATGTACTTATGTACCTAAATATTGTAAAATAAACATATATTTTTTTTAAAAGAGTAAGTATGGAGTTTCTTGTGCGTTCTTCTCCATAACAAGCTACTTTCCGAATGCACGGTAGAATCAATTTTTATTCCTTGTAAATTTTAATGTAACTAACGTTCAAAAGTGCCGCTTTGTGGCCTAGTTGAAATAAAATATCTTTGTCTTTGTCTTTGTAACTTTAAATTTTTCTTTGAAACGTGTTATTAATATTTTGCTTGAATGCTGTGAATAACGCTGTTGATTACATAATTGTTAATTTTATGTTTTATGTCTTTATGCTTTATTATGTAATTATTTGTTGTTCCAAATAAAATAAAATAATATAGAAAGTGAAAAATAACTCCAATTTTGGCAGCCGGGTACGTGTTCTTGTTTTTGTTTCTTCGGTTTTGTAGTAATTTTTCTCTTCATAGTGTTTTTATTTGGATCTCGGTAGTATGAAACTTGAACAAAACCGGTGAAATTAGAGTGTACCAGGATGAACTGTACAAATCTTCGTACCCCTTAAGAGCGTACCAGCGTGATGTTATGTTATGAAATGGTGTAAACAATAAACGTACATGCGATTGCAGTAATCCCTAGAGGTTTGCCGTCATTTATTGAAAAGTTCTGTTGTAAATCACCGAAGTTCTTCATTAGATCTTGAACAAATTTAAATGGGACCAATTTGGAAATACGTACTCATACAAACAAAAAACATCAATATCGATCCACAATTAACGGAAAGATCGGTCGAAAAGTTGGTCGGTACTACTGGCTGTGGTTTAAAGCGTTTTAAATAACCCATTTAATAAGAAAAATAAAAATATTATAAAGAAAGTTTCTACATACAATATAGAGGACACGAAACGTTATCCAGTGCGCAAGTGCAGTGTATAAATAATAATTATTGCGTAAACTTGAATCTGTGCACTGGTGACCAAAATCTACCCCTAACATTAAAAATATTGAAACATTTAGTGAATATTACTTTAAATCCAGTGGTCAACATTAGTGTCACCTAAAAGTGTGCTTCAACAGTGTTTACTAATGCTCTAAGGTGCTTACACCAGTGTCGTTGTATGGTGTTAACAAACCATTAAACGCCCATCAAGCCATAATTTGTATATATTCAAAACAGCGCCATCTATTGACACTGCACGGAAACACTTGGCGAGATCGATAATAAAATGTATCTGACGTACGAAGCACACCATGTCTGCAGCGAAGTGCGATGGTTGTGTCAAATATTTTTCTCCGACAGAGGCCGCTAAATGTGGCCAATGCAATGCCTTTTATCATCGCGTTTGCGTCGGCTTGCCTAGTATGGGTATTATTGCACCCACCTAGCGCTGCCATGAGTGCGAAAAAAATCTGGTCAGGGACAACAAGACAGAGACATAAGTTCGAGGTAGGGCGGAACCTGCCCAGGAGCACAGTGGCCCCGAGGAGCTCATGAAGTCATGAATGGTCTATTACATGGCACTGCTTTGAACGCTAATATTATTTATGTTTCTCCCCTGACTTGGCAGATGAGCTGCGGTTATTTAAAGAGGAGCTGCGTGCCGAGTTTCACCTGATGCATCAGGAATTCCAACAACTTTACGGAAATCAAATAAATAAAAATTGACAAAGATAAAGCGCATCAAAGATCAGTATAAAGTCACTATGTCAGTATAAAGTGTAGCACACCGTGACGTCGCAAGATATTTCAACGCACTGTATCGTCGTAATTTTTTGTTTACGTGGCAAAATAAAAATATGTGTCTAAAATTTTTTATTGATCTACCTAACGGACAAAAAACAAATTTTCATTCAACTACCATATTGACCCACGTCGACAGCGTTGGGCTTTGCATCGTAAAGATCATTCAGAGCACAGAGAGCACGACAAAAGGTGAAGCATTCTTTGGGACTTAACACCGCAATCGCTTTACATCGTTTAATCAAACTAATACATTTATAATTTTTTACTACCGAGATAAAAAGGGCGAAGGGAAGAACATATAGTGCATCGAAAAATTCGTCCGAATCACTACCAATGGGAAAAGTAAAACACTGGCAGCGTTGTTATGATGAATGGCAAAAATATCTACATGCATTTAAAAATTATTTCTCTCTATTATCAAAAACAAGATTTAACAAAAAAAAGAGAATCGATTTAAAAAAGATGTCTACTGACGTCATAACATGATATTATTAAAGTGTTTACTATTATTAAGATGGTGTATTTTTGACCGCCAATGCTCTACGCTTATTTAAAAATACTCGACTAATAATGAGTAGACTGTTGAACTTCGATGACGTCATCGTAAAATATGGCGTTGATAAAAATATTACTCACACAAAATGCTATTAACAATCACTTTTAAGACAGCCTCATTCTTTGTTAACAAAGGCCAAATGAAGATTCCAAGATCTTTTACTGAATGTGCTGGGTTTTAAAATACTGCCCTTTTTTAGGGTTCCGTACCCAAAGGGTAAAAACGTGACCATATTACTGAGACTACACGGTCCGTCTGTCTGTCTGTCCGTCTGTCACCACGCTGTATCTCATGAACCGTGATAGTTACCCAGTTGAAATTTTCACAGATGATGTATTTCTGTTGCCGCTATAACTAGAAATAAAATAAATATTTAAGTGGGGCTCCCAAACAATAAACGTGTTTTTTTTGTCATTTTGGAAATAAATATTTTGGAACCCTTCGTGCGCGAGTCCGACTCGCACTTGGATGTTTTTTTTGTTTTACCGTAAGCAAACTTTTATTTCTCAGTCGCAGCCCGAAGTCAAGATTTGCCCGTATTCAACACATAAATCACTCTAGCCTACAAATGATTTCGTTTCAGAATCTGGATCCAATTCTCAGCAACCGCGAGTCCAACGGTACTGACTACATTTACTCAATCTCAAATATACTGCGGAAGCTTTGCAGTTCCACAGACCGGTTGAAGGTTTGCCGATATTTAAATAAATCTCAGCCTTATTAAGTATTATTATTGTATGTGAACCATTTCATAGTGAAAAGAAAAGTGATTCCAAATTCGAACGAAACTGTAAAAGCAGCCAGAAGTATTTTCTACCAGCCAGCAAGCAGCAAGGTTTCTTGCAAAATGCAACCTTTATTCGATGTTACGCTGCGACTTTGGACTGATTACGGGTCTCAAGCAAGTTTGAAATTGCTTTTCGATGTCAACAACCCACTTGGCAAGCTTGAAATGTTTTGTAGATACCTGTTCGCCAAAAGACACGGGATTGCTTCCAAGACTTTGTGAAAGCTATATATGAAAATATACTTCAATAAACGACTATTTTAGAGAGAATTACGGCTTGGAAATAATCTTAAAATAAAAAGGACTTCTAAACTTCTAACGGGTAATCTCTAGAAGTACGTATCCGATTTCTCACTACTTTTTTTTTACTGATTGTCTACCTCTACAGTATTGCTAATTGGCTATTTTAATCCGGAAAAGCTGTTAAACCCGTTGGATAGGCTATGAAGCTAAGCCGTTATACTTAGGCCGGTATTCCAGATGCTCATGCTCATGCTCAACTCAATTCAAACTGGTAATAGACAGTTGTAATTGGTTGGCTTGTTTGTTTTTTTACATTAACGTGCTAAGTCCAAGATCTAGAAGCCTAAAACGTTACCGAACTCTTTTACAAATTCAGTGGAATGAGTAAGTAGTGTTAGCATGTTTTTGGAACGTAATCGTACTGGCTAATTTAGAGTTTCATTTACATTCAATACCAACCACACATTTTGTGTAGAAAGAATTCAGTAACGTCAGGTCTCTTGCTCTATTGAGTACCACATATGTCAAAGTGGCTGGCAGTTGATTGGTAGGTGTTGCCAATTATGTGTTTAAGTCGAGTATGAGCATCTGGAATACAGGCCTTATAGTTGTTTAATCTAACAAAATTATTGAATAGGTACAAAAAAAAAGGAAATATAAAGGATATATTCAAAATGTTGAGTTGAGCCTTATGAAAGGATGGTGTGATCTCATTTAATACTTTATCTGAGCCCCTTACTCATGCTATGGGTGCTGGTGGTACTTAGCAACACTGTTTGGAGGCAGATTATGGTGAGTATACACTAGAGCAATTTCGCGAGCATTTCAATGTAATGTAACATTCTTACGATTGGTACAATACAGAGAAATGCTCAGTTTCCTAAAGTATTTCCATGTAATGTAACGTTCTTGCAAATGTTTGACGTAATGCTTGCGGCGAGTGAGCATTTACCTGCAACATTTATTTGTACCTTGCGTTCATTATTGCCCCCAGTTGACGTCGCCTGCACTCGTGCCTTTGCTAGATAAAATGTTACACCAAAACACTCGGTGGTTTTTAAAATCAGAGCGTCATGTTCGAAGTGTGGTTCGGTCAAATTTAAAACAGCTAATGCTCGCTGTTCTGTTACAAGTAAATGCTCTAGTCCTAACCTTTTAGGTATCACAGGTGGTTGGTATGTCCGGGAGGAAACGCCTGGGTGTCACCATTGTGTGAATAGCCTGTGGAGCATACGGAGGAGGTCTACCCCGCTTGGGCGGAGCACCGCCGTATCCTCGTGGAGGCGATCAGCGGTGGTGACCTCTCGCGTCCAGCCCTGGGTCGGGCCATGGTACGAAGCGAGAGGGCATGGGTAGTTGTCACCTCCTTCTGCGAAGCAGTAATGCTCGCGAAGGATGAGGCGCAACGCGTGAGGGAGACACAACGGAGACTCCCTTGCGCCCCTAGCTACCGCAGGAGACGCCCTGGGCGTCGGGAGTCGCAAGCCAATTCCCGGCCACCGTAGGCGCAGGCTTGTGGATGGCGAATGATGGGTAGCTCACCGCCCGTTAAGGACCAGGCCTGAATCAACGGCGCGTAGTGTTCCACGTGCGCCTCAATGAGATGTCAGCAAAAACTGACGGTCGCGGATAAACTTGAAAGAGAGTTACTGCGGCCCTGGCACAAGCAACTGCAGGAACACGGGTGGGTTTTAGTCAGCAAAAGTCTGACACGCCCTCCCGTTTCACCTAGAGCGGGAGAGGACATTGAAAGATTTCCAAATAAATAAAAGTGGCGTTAGGTAGGTCGGGCTCTTTAGATTATCCCAATTTTAAACGTTTCTTTGTGCCTATCAACCCCACTTTATTCTTTTTCTTGCTTGGGAAGTGACTTTTCTGGTGGTCACCGATGTTGAATTTTCCTCCAGTTAGAAGGAAATAGAAACCCGTACCGGATCTACCATCTTGCCTGATCGATCCTGATAGACCAGCTACCAATTTATAGCCTTGAACTTCGTAAAACAAGCATGCAACTTTAAAACCGTATTGGACATGTATGACCTTCCATCTTGCCGGATCGATCTTGATAAACCAGCAACCAACTTTATAGCCTTGAACTTCGTAAAACAAACATGAAACTTTAAAATCAACAGATAAAAAAAATCAACAGAAGTATTTGATTACAATATTTCAATTGTATTTACTTAGTTCTCCAGCTCTTGAAATACGTTTTAGATGTTCAAGAGAGTCGTTTTTTAATACTTATGTAGCAGAAAGTAATACGGTCTTTTAGAGGTGAATTGAGCTATGGATTTATACATAAATAAAATGTTATTATTATGACCTCGTTTTGTCCCTCTGCAGCTCAAAGTCTTCCTTTCCTTCTTTAGATTTTCTTCTGTGTTTAGTCATCTGAAACCCTACTGTGAGTTGTTGTACTTACGTTTATTAGCGTGTTTCTTTTGTTTTCTTTTTAATCGACTTCCAAAAAAGGAGGAGGTTGTCAATTCGTCGGAATCATTTTATTTAATTTTTTTGTATATGTTCCCCGATAACTCAAAGACGCCTGGACCAAAATCAAAATCAATTTTTTTATTTCACATAGGCCTACATGGGCACTTATAAAACGTCGACAAAAGGTGCACGGTTCGGGTTGGTCGTTTCCTATGGAGAAGAACAGGCAAGAAACTCCATGGTTACTCTTTTAAAAATGGTTTAGTTTTACAATATTTCCATGTTACAGCATTAGTACTTAGATATGGGGGGACAACGTAGGCCCGAATTATGACAATAAGTCATAAGAAACTAAGAAAAAAAAAAAAAAACATTATATAAAAAAGTTAACAAATGTTAACTAGCATCTAGAAGGCCTACAATGTTCACACATTCACAAAACAATCGGTAAAAGAATCAAAAAAAATCGGTCAAAGGTAAAAATAATAAAAATAAGTATAACAAGACTAAATTTAACATGTTGCACAAATTTTGTTATCAGTGCTGTAACTATTCTTAGCAAAGGGCTTTAAAGATGATTGAAAACCATTGTAAAAAGTCTAATTAAAAGAAGGAAAGAAAAAATGAGATTGAGAATAGTTAGAGACATCCACATATTTGATTAGACATAGACCGATTTGGAAAATTCTTCTTTTTTTTGAAAGGTACAGAGACGTAGAAGATACATTTTAGTAGTAGTCCCATGGTCATCAGGTCAGGATCTAATGATGGGATCCTGGACAAATCGAGGGTTCTCCTCAAATATGATAGGCATACATAATAACGATTTTGGTATTTTCATCCACAATGCAATAATTTGCACTCAGGAAGTATCATTTGGTGAAGTAGAAGAGTGAAACTGATGAAGAAGACCATAGATGGCCACTGGAACACCTTTATGCTAAGTATGCCACAATTATAACATATCCCTAATAGCTAACCGACTATGATGAAGCAAATACTTATAAATAAATGGGACTGATGAAAATGATACCATCGAGCTGATCTGATGATGAAGCCGGAAGTGCTTACATTCATGGAATGTATCCAAGTCATGTTTGGGCTTATTGAAATCGTCATGAGATGTACTTTGGCTATAAATGATTTTTAATTTTTTCGCTATGTAGTGTTTTGCTTTGGTAATCGGTTTATTTTGTTTTTGTTAAAAAAGTTTTTTTCGTAATAAATAGTCGTGTATTAATGGCGGTTGCTAATTTTAGTTTTTTTTTATGACAATCATTAAAAAAACTAATATTAGCAACCGCCATTATTTTATTATATTTTGTAAACCGACCTCCAATGGAACTACGGCACGCGTAAAACCCCAATTTAGTTTTTAATTGATTTGAACTAAAACTGGTCGAAGAATTAAAAAAATGCTAATTCGTGCTTATCATTAAAATTCATTTTTCAAAGATACCAAAGTCTCAAGCAATCAACGAAATCGTTGCCATAGCGCTTATATAGAAAATCGCCAATAATAAACGATTAAGGTACTATGGGATTGTCAAGTGCTATCGAAATGTCACGTGATCAATCCCTTATATTGTGGCATTTTGGCCATCGCCATCGCTTATGTAATGACGCTTTTTCTAGATCCGCCGGCGTCTCTAGACGCAAGTAACATTCTAACAGAGATCGATTTTCGAAAAGGCAAAATTTACGGGATTAAAAACGTGAACGGATTAGTCGAAAAAACAGTGCAACGTTTTCAAAACTTTATACTTATTATTATAATTTACCAGCGGCTTCGCCAACGTACAATTTGACAATGATCCTAAAAGAAAACTAGCCTGGGATAAAAAGTAAGTAACTGTTGAACTTTTCCAAGGTCTACTTCTTGGCAAGCATGCTTCACCTTAGACCACATCTACTACACCACCATCATCACACCTGATCAGCCCCCGATTGTAAACGGACTTATTTTTTTTTACAAAATTGTTATATATATATTGCCGGAATGAGAAAAAAATACGAAAAAATCAATCTGCTGATATATTTTTATTTTTTATATCTTATTTAGTTTCGGCTTTACCACAATGAAGATGGGCTCATCCCCTTTATCATTTATATTTTAACTAAGATGAATAGATACATTTTCATGGAAGTAAAATGAAAAGTCGGGTTTTGCGTAGATGAGTCTAATCTTTCAATGACTAACTACTTTGATCGAGAAGTAAAAAAGCGCATCTGATCATTAAGTTCCGCGTGTGACAATGAAAAGACGTAGCTGATTGTTGCGCGCCTTTCAATTTATTTAAAAATTAGGGCTACTATTAGGAGACAAGGACCTATTTACCACTTGCGTCTTTTCTATTTAGTACACCACTACTTTCAATTGACGTATGTGGCATTAATTGAATAGCCGCATCGAAGAAGAATACGAAGGATGAAAGTCCTAAATAATAAAATGCGCCTTTTATTCTTAAACTTAATATTATGAAAGTAGCTGTTGTTATTGTTGAATTGGAGAAAGGGCGCATATGGTGGTATAGGTAATTTTCCGGCTTTTTCTTGCTAAAAAGAAATGCTTCTTTTTAGCAAGCTTATTAAGAGGAGATATGGACCGAAAAACGATACATTCACAGAATTTTGATATATGTAATAACTAAATCACAGCATAAGTTTTCATGTTTTTCAACTTAAAGTATATTTTTCTACATATTTACTTTTTGGTAGATACGTCTTTCTTAACATCTGGGGCAATGATGGTAAGCGATGATGTGGTCGAAGCTGGGGCACTCTTGCCTAGAACTAACCTATTCACTCTTGACTTAAAGACGCCCAGGTTGTGGTTATCAGGAAATATAGACTCCGGCAGGGAATTCCAAACCTTAACTGTACGCACAATAAAAATATTCCCAAAACGCTTTGAGCGTATGGGTGGGATGTCCACCATATGCCGATGACGCATCGCCATTCGTCTTGTAGTCCGATGATGGAACGGGCTAGGCAGAATCAAATCTTGCAGTTCCATTGGACACTCCCCGAAATGTAACCGATAAAAACCGACAGGCTGGCAACTGCGATGATTTTCAAGGCTCTAGAACCTTGACTCGACCAGTGTCTCACTGCCGATGAGCCTCTTGGCCCGTTTTTCTATCGACTCAAGTGCATTAAGCTGGTATTTGTCAGACTATGTCCCCTATATGGGGCAAAAGACGCCCATAGAAGTCTTCAATCGCGGTCTTAAACTTCACGTCGTTCCAATACTCGCCGCTTCTACGGTTCTAAGCTAGGTTTGACGGAGACGGCCTAACTGACTTTTCCCTTGTGAATTCCAGTTAAAAGCTTGTCTAGGTATGTCTCTAAAATATAATATTCATATTTAACAATAAAAAAAAAGTAAGCAGTAACAGTTAACGGTACTTATTAGTATACCACACTGCACTGTCAAATAGGCCAAAGATGCATTGATAACTTTGCTAGGTAGGTACTTATATGGTTTAAAATTTTATCGTTATGGAATTCCATTATAGTATAGTATGCTTTCCCTTCAAGATAGAACTTTAATTCCTTTTTTAATATACAGGCATTCTCCTCCTTCCAACTTTTTGGATGTTTGTTGTATATTTTAGGAGCCATGCAGAAAACACTTTTGTGCATCAATGCTTTTTTCGATCTATGTAAATAAAAAATTGTATCGTCACGTCTGTTACGATTGACTACTTCTGATTGCCGTGGAAATAAGTGCCGATTAGATTTCATGGCAGAGTCGATATTTTATATTTTTTAAATGAAGGCTTACAACTTTCAGTTGAGTCCTAGACATAGTCCTAATCCTAATGCACCGTTTTTGGACATTGAAAGGTATATATTTGTCTGTTGAATTACCCCAAAAGATGATCCCATATCTTAAATGTGAAGAAACTAAACCATGGTAAACTGTGAGCAGTGAGTCAATGTTAAGCACTGGAACTAATTTGAATAGAGCATAGAGAAGAGTAGAATTACTATTTTTTTGCTTAGTTGTTCAATGTGTTCTTTCCAGTTAAGTCTTTTGTCAATCATTACCCCAAGGAATTTAGTAGGGTCCACTTCTGTAATAATTTTATTATTATATTGGAACAAAAGATCAGTCATTGCTGATGTGCGTTGACTAAAATGAATTACGTTAGTTTTATTAAGATTAATTTTCAGATTATTATTATTTAGCCAATTTATTATTGATTTAAGCGAATTATTAATGGCATTATTATAGCTATCTTTAGTATTACATAAATAGTTATCTTAAAGAGTTGCGCTGTGTGGCCAGATAGCACAAAATTCAAATACTTTCACTTTACAGGCTCTGTTAAAGTTATGCGCAATGTTATCGATGCATGTTTGACTCTTCAATCTAGTGGGCTGGTTAACAGATAATCTTAAATTGTAGTTTAATAGCAGACATTCAAATTCTAAAGTTTGATAAGTTCTTTTTAGGGTATCTATATTGAAATTGTCCGCTATTACAATGTTTTGAAAATATGTATTAGTGAGCGCTCTTAAAAGCATGTGCATTTTTTCCATGCACGTATTGAAGTTACTAACTTTTGGAACTCTATAAATACAAACAATTACAATATTATAGTTAATCAATTCTATTGCACAACATACAAATACACCGGTCTCAGAAATGTTTGCAATCTGTTTTAATTCCCTATATCGAAGTCCATTTCTCGCAAGTATGCATGCTCCACCTCTGTTGCTTTCCTTTCTAGTATAGCTCGCCGCAAGCTGATAATAAGAAATAGTCAAATACTTTTCATAGCCCTCTATAATAAAATGTTCTGTGATGCACAGGATGTCTGCACATGATTCTTTTCCTGCCAGGTCTTCAGTCGTTGTCGTGCTGGGCAAAGACCTGCCCAGTTATATCCACATCTTTTGTAACCTCAAACACCTAAAAACAGCTTTCTTTGAGTGCTTCAGGAATTCATTTCCGGGCCAGCCTAGGGTACGCCGTCAATCCTTTGGCAGTTTGGCACCTTCCATAAAGAAGTAAGATTTGTATGTTTGTAACTAATAAACTTAAAAACTACTGGTCCGATTTCAAAATTAATTTCATCACTAGAACGCTTCATTACCCCTGAGTAACTTTGGCTATATTCATTACTAGAAAATATTAGTGATCCTTAAGAAAATCGCAATAATGTGACCCAAAGTACCAACATTTTGCCTATAAAATTAATTATTAGGCGTGCGCTGAGAAAACTATTGATGATACATAACAATTATGTACTACAATCATGATAAAAGTACTCATTATTACCTACAAAAAAGGTCCGCGAGGGAATACCAATGTGAATTTTTCAATTCATAAGTACTTTCCAAGTTTATCTTGAACGATAAAGGAAAACATCGTGAGGAAACCTGAACTTATAATTAATTTATTATGAGTTTGTGCTCCATTGGTGTAATTGCTGCAAGAAGTTCCAGTGCGAGGATAAACAAATAAATGAATCATTATATCTAACTATCATAGTTAAGTCACAATAGCAGCTTTTGTGTTCTAAAATTTAATTAGATCGCCGGTAGAAAAAAAGTTGGTTGCATTCGTATCGTAGTATTAATTCTTATGTATGTATGCTTGTGCACGCATTTCTCCGAAAGTATTTATTGGATCTTGACCATTATTTTTTTATTGGATTAGGTATCTCTCAACTTAGGGAATAGTGCATGCATTATCCATATCGGCAGTTTTCTAGTTATGGGATTAACAACCAAACTTCTTAGCGGCAAACAGCACGATTGTGTAAATTGAGTTATTATGGGTATTTTGTCAATCCTTTGGATACATTAGTACAGAACTTGCTCCCTTTTTATTGATAGTGTACTAAAACTAAATAGAGAGAAAAAAAACTTATTCACGAAGAAATTAACTGACTTCAAAAGCTAAAAAGTCCAAAATAAATTTAGTTTCGGAAGTCGGTATCGAAAATCGATAAAAAAGAAGTAGGAACCAAAGACACCGGCTTCTGGAACGAAAGTTATTTTGCACTTTTTAGTTTTTTTTTCCTTTTGAAGTCGGTTTAATTTTTTGTCAAAAAGTTTTTATTATCAAAAAAAAACGCACGTTTCGAAGCTGCGTGACAAATTCATCGATAAATTAAAGATTCAAGAGGTAAGTAATTTGTTTACGCGAAAAACTGGTTGCTTGTTGTTTTCAAAAGCGTTCTGGTATAATTTGCATTTATTTTTTTTTAAATTTAATTAGATTTTAAACTCTTTGCTTACGTCAATAGTCTAGCAGGAACACTCATTTCAGTAGCCCGTGCGCCGGACACGTATCTCTCAGCAACAGTGCTGTCGTCTGCGTACCCAAAGGTTCCGGGTTTTAGCAGATCATTACTGTGCAGCAAGAATTATGTTGCCGAAAGCCTAACAGTTAGCTGTTGCGAGTAGCCTAAGGATAAAAAAAAAGCTATTATGTGCCTACTTGTCAAGTTTATTCAAAGAGAGGGATGTCACTGGCCACCATGGCCAGTGACATCCCTCTCATTCTCTAGGTAAAACTCAGGGCAAGTCACATTGGTGATTGTATCAATTCATAATTATGTAGATTGTAGGTACTTTTTTAGTTTATCTTGGACATCGCTGACAAAAGTGAAGGAAAACATCGTGAGGAAGCCTGGACTTACAATTAATATAAATCTGAAATCGCCAACCCGCATTGAGCAAGTGGTTATTAATGCTTGTGCCTTCTCTGTACCTGAAGATGCTTTTTCCATGCAGTAGAACAGTTACAGTCTGAAATTATCATTAAAAAATCAAGAGATCCTAGACAAAAGTTATATTCTATCGGCGATATCTATTGTCGAAAAGTTTATATGTTTAACGTGACTGGGTGAGTCTAAAAGCAGTGCAATAGTTTCAAAACTTGATACTTATTTATAGAAGAAATACTAGCTTTTACCAGCTTCGCTCGCGTGATACTCAAAAATGGTCTTAAAGGAAAATGATACTGAGTTAAAACTAAATATCGTTTGTACCTTTACAAGGTTTAAGTCAAGAGTTAACAGGGGGGTTAGATGTCGCTCTGGATGTTCCCCTGATTGACCCTCCTTTGACGTGGTATGGTCGGCAGGGACAAGTCGGTGGAAGGAGGATGCGGTGGAGCATCGGTCTCAACGCGCCGCCGCAGACCCGGAGGGCAAAGTAGGGGACCGTAAAGGTCCAGCGCGGTGGAGGGCACGGCGCAGCACATTGTCTAGGTGTGCCCAGCGGGGGCTAAGCTGCGCCGTGCCCTGACAGGAGTTGTCGGGCAGGACCTCTCGCTTCCCGGTGTGGTGAATTTCATGCATACATTTATTGCATACATTTTATTTATCGTATTGTTTTTATGTGTGCGAAAAAAATAATTATTTTGGGCACGCAAACATTTGAAAAGTTTTAATCATCGTTTTGCCGCAAAGATTAGAGTGACACAATAGAGAACGAATGCGGTTCATGATGATTTGATTTAACTTGACTTAATACCCTATGTCCCTTAGATGGTAAAGAGGTTACTCATAGATGTCCTCAATCACGGTCTAGAACATCGCGCTTCACCTCACTCCACGTCATTCCGATGCTCGCCACATCTACGGTGCGACACCAGGTTTGACGAAGACGGCCTACCTTACTTTTCCCTTGGGAACTCCATTTCATAGCTTGCCTGGGTATGTGATCTGGACCCCTTCGGAACCTTCAAAGCGTGTGGCCAATCCATCTCCACTTGCGACGCTTGATCTGGCGGTCGATCGGGCTCTCGTGGCATTTCTCTAAAAGCTCTTCGTTTGAGATGGTCTCAGGCCTGTAAATGCCGAGAGGTTCATAATCACGTGTGTTTGGGTTCAACCTCTTGGAGCCACATCTTCTGTGGAAAAACACAAAATCAATTAAAGTAAAGTAAACTAATGTTTTATATTTTTTCTTAGCCTAGATTATCGTGCTGGGCAAAAACCTGCCTTTATCTATCAAGATTCTCTTTCGTAACCTCAAACTAGCTTTCATTGAGCGCGTCCAGTACATCACCGATCGTCACCGATTTCTAAGCTGGCCTCGGGGACGCCGTCAATTCTATGGAACCCATTGCGGAGAGACTTTTGGTCAGCGGTCATCATCATATTGCCGTAAAGAGTAAACGTTTCCGTCATTGTTTGATTGTCTTTAATTCATAGAAAGCTACTAGATCGGTGACTTATTACTGGTGGTAACATTTTTTTTCTCAAGACGTAATTTGTTTACGGGAAAAACTGGTTGTTTGTTGTTTAAAAAGCGTTCTGGTAGGTATAATATGCATTCTTTTTTTGTAAATTTAATTAGTTTTGATCCGCTTAGCTTACGTCAATAGTCTAGCAGGAACTCAATATAAAACAATATTTTGATAGCTTTCTAGGGTCAAGCCCCATGTGATATAGGTGTAACAAACCAAAAAAGATTCTTCTAAAGGATCTTTACATTTTTATTATATGTATATATAAGTCCAGGTTACCTGACGATGACAGCGATATCCTCAAAAAATTTAGAAAGTACATATGAATTGAAAAAGTCACATTGGTACTTGACTAGATAAAAAAACTTAATTGGTAAACAAAGATTATACCAGCGATATATTTTAATATCAATACATCATCATCATCAGCCTTATAATGTTCCCACTGCTGGGACACAGGTATCTCTGTAAGAGAAGTAACGGGGCCATAATCAACCACGCGGGCTCAGTGCGGGTTTGTGGATGTCACATGTCTTCGAATTTTTGGTTCTAGGACATGCTGGTTTCCTCACGAGGTTTTCCTTCACCGTTTTAAGAGCAGTGGTGATGAAATAATTTACACAAAGTAAAACGCCTGTCTGGGTTCAAACTTACGACCTTACGACACGTAATTCGCACAAGGCAGTGGTAATGTTACCGACTTACGTGTCGTGCCACCACTGCTCAATGCAATATCAATGCATGTATGCGTATGCGTATGCAATATATTATATAAATAAGATAAATAATATTATAGTAATATGTTTTAAATGGTAATGCTGTTTTAATATTTACATTATTATTTATCATGAACGATATTTTATTAGAATGGCAGCATAATAATAACTATTTAAGGATGTTGATCACCCGGTTAGAAAATAACTCTACCCCAATAAAGTTGGAAAAACGCTAGGTAGATTGATTGATTTTATAAAATATACTGATCATCCGCTTCACTGAAGAAACTTTAGGCCGGTTTTTGAATTAAGTATTTATTTATAAGGGGAAAAATATAAACACATTATATTTTAAATCAATACTACAAAAAAAATGCGTTCAAATATGTGACCAACTACATTTCCCACGGAATACACTTAAAAAAAAACTGTATCCGATTTAAATCTCCAACAATCAAAGTATATTTTAAAAAAATATCAAAATAAATTTAAAAAATAAGTAGAAAATAAAGTTAAAAACATTGAAAATTAAATATAAAAAAACACATTAAATAAAAAAATAAAAAGCACATTTAAATATAAGTCAAAAAACTGTAGTCACAAAAAATAAATAAAAAAAGCATGTCATGTTAGATTTTTATTTTATTTATCTAGTGTTAAGAAAGTGTCAAACCCTGTTTTAATGCCAAAGTTTGACAAGTTTTCAAACTAAAGAAAAGTTTAACAAATACTCAACTTTTTTTTTTTATTTCGGAAATCACAGGAACTTAAACAGCTGAACATAAAAGAAAATAATTTGACAATAAAAACCAAAAGATTAAAATATCACTATTTCTCGGCTAATCTTTGGGAGTTGACAGAGACGAAATGTTGTATCAAACTCTACAATTTAAGAGCCAACATTGGTTTAGGGCCATAGCAGACAAAATACATCGACGATCAACGGTTGGTCACTCGCTGCGTTCGGTTTCGGCGATCACTTTTTATCAGTCAATGTATCGAACTTCGCAAACGATAATTTGATATTCGCTGCAGCTTATAGTATCGCGTCTGGTATGAATCTTATCGATTCGTATTCTCTCAATAAAAGTCAACAAAAATTTACTTTGCGTCCAGTTTTTGGTTAACAGTTTAACTGTGCGGTTGAAAGCTTGATAAAAAACAAAAAAATGCAGTATTTAAAAGATGATATAATGTTGAGATTCCGTCCCGATACGTTGGAAGCTGTGAGGAAAGAACTAAATTTGGAGAAACCGGGAAGAATTGGCGAAGCTGTCGATATTTTGGAGAACTGGGTGCAGATGCAGCCGCATTTTGTGAAGAAGGATTTTTGTGAGTTTCCTAAACTAATAATTATAAAGTGGTTCCTAAAATCACCTATCTTTTCACGAGTTATCATCTTAAACAGTTACGTTACACAGGATTGTGAGTTAACCCACGATGGAAAAAGAGGGGTTTTATAAGTGTGACGTTGTGTATGAAGTATTTGTGTGCCTGCCTGTGGCGTCATAACTCCTAAATGGATGAACTGATTTTGGTATAGTTTTTTTGTTTAAAAAGTGAGATTGTCGAGAATGTTCTTAGCTTTGTTTGATGAAAATTGGTTAAACTCGGTTATGGATTGTGAAGGTTGTATAGGCGGTTAATCCATGTATAACACTGATATTCATCTGAATCCGATTACAATGAAAGTAAACATCTACATAGTTGGGTAAAAGCTGGACCGATTGATTATCCTCAAATTGTTTGATTTATTTATGTTTGTATAACTTAATTTCTGGAACTACTACTGGATTCTGAAAATTTCCTCACCTATAGAAAGCTAAAGTTTTAATTTTCACCCGTTATTACAAATATTCTAAGATAACATTCAATAATACATTGATTTTTTTCGATAAATGTTTCTTACCAACTTCTGCCAGAGGCTTCGCCCTAGTAAAAAGTGTTTTGTCATCCCAAGGAAGCCTATGTGCTAATCCAGACTATAATTTATCTCTATGCCAAATTTCATTCAGACCCGTTCAGCCGTCCTGGCGTGATTGAGTAACAAACAAGTCACACACATCCATCCAAACTTTTACATTTATATTATTAGTAAGATGAGGCTAAAAATATATAAACTTAAACTGTACTTCCCGAACAATTATATAGAGGTGTATCTATAGTAAGATTATGTACACACATTTCACCGTAATTGCAAGCCCATTGCTATCAACCGGACGCAATTTCAAAACTCGAACTGATACTGAGAAAATCAGAACTGAAGAATTCAATAAGATTTAGACAACCACTCTAGATCAACGAGACATTCTCCAAATTATGCTATTCGCAGGCTAATTGGAACAAAAGGTTGAAAAAAGGAACCCTTATTAGATCACTCTCTTGTCCGTCTGTCCGTGTGTCACCACCGATTTTCTCAGGAACGGGTGGACCTAGCAAGTTCAAATTTATACCAGATACTGGTAGTTCCTATTAGGTGTATAAAAATCAAGGTTCTGAGTCAACGTGATAAAAAGATATGGGCAAATTTAGATATTCGCGAAAACTTTTAAGTACCAAAATTTACCTTGATTTTAATATTTTTTATTTTTCGGAATTTTCCCTTTACTTGTACAGTAAGACCTTGCTTTTACCAAAATTTACAATTCAGTTCAACCGAAAGTACCCTATAAGTTTTGGGTAGAAAACCTAAATAGTAGTTCCCGTTGACCTAGAATCACGAAATTTGGCAAAAAGTTAGGTCTTACAGCACAAATAATGGAAAAATTCCAAAAAATAAAAAAGGTTGAAAATTTAGGTAAATTTTGGTACTTACAAGTTTTCGCGAAAATCATATTTGCCCATATCTTTAAAACTTAGCCATCATCGTTAGGCAATCAATGACAACGCGAACTAGATTTCTCATAAACGTTATAATTATGTACAAAGTAATCTGGTTTTGTGGCGTGAATGCAATACTGTAGTTAATTATTATCTTGGTGTAAGAATGAAAATATTGTACAATTATACTACTAGCAAAAGATTGAGAAATCCATAATGTAAAAACATTACCCTTCCTCTGGGTGCCACGGCAGTCGGCCAAATGTTGAATACAGACCTGCGGATCCAGATACAGGCTGTTCAAGAGGCAACGCTGGGTCAACGGATCCAACAAGGTCTATACCCGCGAAACTGTGATGCGCCGCAGCGGTAAACTAGGGCTTTGTTCTTTGAGATACCGATTCCTGTCAGACAGGTGGAAAGTGATACAATGGTACACAACTTACAACTGTTACTCACATTGGTTTTACCCGCGGTGGTCTCCTGGGCTCGTTTAATCCCTTGTGTGGTCGGGGTTCATCGTGGCAAGATATATATAATATTAGGGGAATAAGAAATAAGTGACGTGTTCTGGACCGAATCTCTGGCAGGCAACCAGACACGTTTCCGACACAAATATACTACGTAAAACTAACCAACAACAAACTAATCTTTGAATGCCACCTCGCCCTGGAGAGTATATCAAAATCCAATCGAATCACCCTCCAGTGGATCAAGGGGCACAGTGGATCCCTAGGCAATGATGCCGCAGATGAACTTGCGAAAAGGGGCTCCGAGATGTTGGTGCTAGGCCCGTACCCACTTATCCCCTTGCCTTTCTCGCAATTTCGTGCGTGGATTCGTCAAAGATCAACAGAATTGCACAATAACAGTTGGTTACGGGCTACAGACTGTAGACAGTCAAAAATGGCTGTGCCGATAGTAAACCCGCGTCTCACCAAGAAACTCCTCAGCCTGAGTAGAAACAACCTCAAAATAATTATAGGGACACTAACGGGCCACACCCTTCTTAACAAACATTTATTCAACATAGGCGCCACGGACAGCCCACTTTGCAGGGGCTGTTTTAACGCCGAAGAATCAGCCGCCCACGTAATCCTGGAATGCGAGGCCGTGGCTTCTCAACGCGAAGAAACCCTCGGAACAGTGAGGTCGCTCCGTGAAGCCTGTGAAGCTCTCAGGAAGCTTCTGTGCTTTTGGGCGGAGTTGGGCTGGCTATGTTAGCCAGTACCCCCACGTACAACGGACCAAATGGGAGTCTAAGTGCGGAAAAGGGAGTCCCTACTACTACTACTACTACGTAAAATCCGGTCAATGTGGCGACGCTTGGGGGAGCCTTCTGTCCAGCAGTGGATGTCTTTCGGCTGATATGAAGATGATGACATAAAATAAATAATAAGACACCAAAGCCGCCGAGTTCTATAAATATAACCAAGCACCATTGAACAAAAATAATTATAATCGTTCTTTTATTGTTGAATAGCCTGTACCAGTAGCTTCACCCGCGTGAAAGTCGGCAATTATCTCAAGGGAAGGTAATATAACGTGTCCTATGTCATTGTCCAAGGTCAGTCATTCATCGAAATTGGTTCAGCGGTTTTGGGGTGAAAACTTAACAAGCAGACAGAGTAACTAGTAGTTAGTTAAACTATAATATTAGTATGTATGTCAATAATCATGTCCTACACCATGCGATGTAACGAAATATCGGTAAGCTGAAAAGTTCAATGACCTAAAATCTACTTGGGAAGTGGATAAACCGTGACATCCCAAAGAATAAAAAATACGATTGGTCCGTGAACTGATGGTCTTTTCAATCTTAATTTTAATTAATATAAAAAAAAAAATGTAAACGCAGCCACGATACAGGTGCAATTCCTATAGAGTTTGGAGCAATGTAACAAATAAAAAATACCTGAATTTTGTGAGATTGTTCAGACGTGTTGGGTAATATCTGAAATATCTATACCTTACCGCCATTTAAAAGTTTCATTATTCCAGATGGTTATAGGCTATTTATTATGTAAATATACGCTACACATTATGTACATATATGAAAGAAAAACTCAACTATTTCGCTATTTCGATTTTGCCTTTTTGGTCTCGCACGGAATTTTTATCATGGTTTTTATTATTGTTTAATTTTATGCTTATTTCTCGTGTCTCCTGTGCAGGTCACAAATAAATATTTTTCGTTCTATCTTTCTTTCATAAAAGGTCGGGCGTTTTGAGAGCTTTGTCGGCGTGTGCAGCGTAAAGAGTAAAAATTACAAGAAAACAATATATGGTGGAAAGATTCCCCTCAAAAAGATAAAAAAAGCCACCATAGCAAAAACTGTATCTACTTAAATTGATATGACCCAGGGAAAGACAGGACGGGCCACTAGTCTTTTTATAATATGGCGCGCAGTTACTTTGTGCATAATAGTTGTTTTTTTTTGGAAGAAGTCCTCGTATTTTGGATTGAAACACAGCCTTACTGCCTTGTTCATCGTAATACAGACCAACGCACGCACGTCTCAAGTTCACGTGACAACACTCAAATATGTAAATGTACAAGTATACTTCGCGATATTCGTTGCTGTTTACAAACTCATTATCAATATGTGTTTGTATGAGCTTTTTACTGTATTACCTTATTTAAATAATTTTTAAGTATGCCTCTTTACAATCACCAGCCTTGGTAGAATAATATTGAGTAAACTCAAATTATGATATTCGTTTTACGACTAGCCTCTTGAAGGTTTCGTCGGTTTTGTGTTAAAGAAAAGGTCAATCGGCAATCAGACCTCTGTTTCCGTTATCGCAACTGCGGCAGTTCCGCTTACTTTCTCACATCCGTTTCTGCTTCTGCTTCTGCAAATTTTAAAATGGAACGGAACATTATGACGGGGTGACGCGCAGACAGGCCAGTTGACTAGCAATTTTATAAAAAGCATTGAAACACCGAACCTGATGATGACGCTGGGTACAAAAGTGGCAAAACTGATATTTATGAACTTTTATATACCTTTTATTTTTATTATGATTTATTAGATAAATAACAGGTACTTAAATTATTTATTTTCATAGTATTTACACTTTCGCTTCAGTATCCATACTGTTTTAATTTTCGCCAAATTTTCTTTTTGTATCTGTTTCCGTTTCTGCTTCCAAAAAGACACTTCCGTTGCTTCACTTCTAGTGATTGTTACAACACATCGCAGCCAATTAAGTTAAAGGTATAATCACAATAACATGCCCTTTGTCTTAACCTTAAAAGTAATGTAAACAATTATGACATCAGCAATAATTTACTCGAATCTGCCCGTGTCAGTCGTGACTGGCCTTTTCTTAGGCCAAAGAATAATCATTGCCTTTCCACGTGGCAACACTGCTAGTGTTTTGGGCACTTTCCACACTGGTAACAATGCGGACTTATTTTTAGGGTTCCGTACTCAAAGGGTAAAAACGAGACCTTATTACTAAGACTCCACTGTTCGTCTGTCTGTTTGTTTGTTACCAGGCTGTATCTCATGGACCGAGATAGCTAGACAGTTGAAATTTTCATGGATGATGTATTTCTGTTGTCGCTATAACAACACACTAAAAACAGAATATAATAAATATTTAAGTGGGGCTCCCATACACAAAACGTGTTTTTTTGCCGTTTTTTGCGATAATGGTACGGAAACCTTCGTGCACGAGTCCGGCTCGAACTTGGTTGGTTTTTTTATGCCCATTACGGTCTTCCCCTCCCATTTTTATACCCGCTCGTCATAGCATTTTTTATAACCTTAAAAATTATTTTACAATGTTGTTTTTCTGTATCTATAATATTTATATATTTTTTTTTTTTTTTTGCTTTTACTGATTACTGTTGTTACGGTTTCTAACAATTATGTAAATAATGATTACAGCCCGAGATTATCTAGAAAGAACCCTGATCACGTCTAAAGGGCTGGTGGAGAGAGCGAAAGAGAAGCTAGATAGACTGTGCACGTTCAAGACGCTGATGCCAGAGTTTTTTGATACCACCGATGTCAAGAAAGATGTGGAACCACTTCAGGAAATTATGTAAGTGTACTGTTTCATGACGGGGCGGCACAACTTTTTCCTCCATATATCTGTATTAACCACATCCTTTCGTGCCATGTGGTATTTCACACAATTTACTCTACTTCTATTATTATCCAGATTCACACTCACTATAGGCCGACCGCTTAACTGAGACCGTTCCAAGAGAAATATTGACACCCGCGAGTGTCATCATCTCTCTTGTACTTGTACCCGCCTGTGTATTTTATGTTGCTTGAAGTTGTAATAAATAAATAAATGCCATACCGCGCAAGTTCTTCAGAATGTTCTCAGTTAAGCAGCCTGTCTTTAGTTACTGTATTAATTCTAAGATAACATACATTGCTCAGAACATAATTTCAGGGGTTCTAGACAAAGTGATATTATATCGGCGATAGCGAATACTGAAAAGTAAAACTATGTTTGGGATTGACATAGGCGATCGTAACGTAATCCTTTTAATAATATAGTGGTCAATGGTCAATCTTGCATATTTTGGACATTGGAAAATTGCTAAAAGAGTGTCACTTTTTCTCGAGTCCCTCATTGATTGAGATTGTTTTGTATCTACATTTCACGATAGCGATTATCAAAATGATAAAATCTAAGGGATTGATGACATTTCGGTAGCAGATGTCAATCCAATACAGACCATATATTTTAGCTTTGACAGTAAGGAAGAATGAGCTGTTAGAATGACATAGACTTTTAGATAATCACTGCCTTGTTCAAACGCCTACAGATTATTTAATAGTCACATGTAGTACAATCGACTAGTACAATCAACTTTACCAACTTATTAGGTTCCTACTGATATAAACGGCATTAAATTGATTTCTTAATTCTCATTACTGGAAACTGTATTAGACTAAATTGCGATTTATAATTTCCTAGACTAAGCTGACAGCTGCCAATAACCCTATTTTTTTAAATGTTGCAAGCGGCTATTAATAGAATCGATGGTGATATGACTCCTCAATTTAATTTTACTGGTCTAAATAAATTTTTCATGAATATAAACGTTAAATATGAAATCAACAATAAAAAAAGGCGATCTTTAAAATGAAGTCTGACTTAGATGAGAAGAAAGCCGCTTGTTTCTTAACATATTATTTTTTTTGCCGTAAAATAGTTCCATTTTCGATCACTCAGGATATTCAGGATACAACACTATTTTTATGTAACTATAAAGTGACAATCCCCAAAGGTCAGTTTAGTCTACGAAATTAAAAATCAGAGTATATGTATCCCAACTTTTATGCACTGCGCATCGGAATGACTTCCCGCTAAACCTCAATTGAAGTCGTCTCTTTTCCAGACACAATATTTTATAGATTTTGTCCTAATTTTTTTTCTAACTTTTCATTACAGACATACGGCACATATGCCTCAGATGACACCTCTACATCACAGGGTGCTCGTCGTTAAAATGGTGTCAGAAAATATTGAATCTGGAAGCATCTTCAATTTCTACAAGTATCTTATTATGGTGGGTGAATTTGTTTTTTAGTTGGGTTGGGCAAATTGATTGTTCATGTTCTTCAACTATTTTTATCATCAATTGACTGCCTCGTTGGTCTAACGGTCGTAAGCGCTACTGCCGAACAAGAGATCCGGGGTTCGATTCTCGATTCTTCTTTCGATTCTCGGGTTGGTTGGTGTTATCGGGTTTTTCCATCTACAATTCTTCTGTAGCAGAACGGAGTTTGGATTTGCGCAAGTGAGTAGCATGCCCAGTTAATGGCAATAACAGGCCTCCTTCACTCGACTGTACTTACAGCGATTAATGCCTACACTTTCGTGCGGTCCCGGCACCGCTCCGCCAGGCAGTTGTAAGCGCTCGCGCGCAGAGATCACGCGTGCGTGGTCGGTTTGGCAGCTTCGCATGAAACGAGCCGTCACGGATCAACCCAAACTTCACGGATATTGAGCTCAAAATTGTGTACTTGATCTCGGAGACTGAAATATCTGTTACATATGGAACTTCTCCAATCTGTGGCAATAGGATTGCCCTTTAATACACGGGACTAAAATATAACTGGCAAAATGTGCGTGTTCCTATTGGGGCACCTCTGCCTAACCCTTTGATGAATATAGACGTTATGTTCTTCATGTATGAATCACACATAACCGTACTGTATTGGCTTGTTATTATCTTGACATTTTTTTTTTTTGAATTCCGTACCTCAAAAGGTAAAAAAGGAACCCTTATAAGATCACTTTCTTGTCCGTTTGTTTGTCCGAATGGACCTAGCAAGTTGAAAGTTATACCAGATACTGAGGTATATAGTCCCTATTAGGTGTATAAAAACCAAGGTCCTGAGTCATCACGATAAAAAGATATAAGCAAATTTAGTTTTTGGCGAAAACTTGGTAGTACCAAAATTTACCTTAATTTTCAACTTTTTATATTAATCGGAATTTTCCCTTTACTTGTGCTGTAAGACCTTGCTTTTAACCAAAATTTACAATTCTAGGTCAACCGGAAGTGACCTATAGGTTTTGGGTCGAAAACCTTTATGGTAGTTTCCGTTGACCTGAATCACGAAATTTGGCAAAAAGTAAGGTAGCACAAATAAAGGAAAAATTCCAAAAAAAATAAAATTTCGGACTGTTAGGGCTGTCCATAACTCGCGCCACCATTGATGTTGCGCGCTTGCACATTATCGCGTAAAAACAAACGCACCGCCGCAAACATCCCTGACGCACTACAACGCCAAGGCAACCCCGTCAGTTTTCTGAACGCGTTATTATACTGGACACGAAGGGCTCCATACGACGCCCGTGAATACTTACCCCACAGGCTGCAAGTGTAGAAGGTGGTACAGAATGCTCTAAAGAGCTTCACCTTTATTTCTGCAGTACAATGTGCAAACCTGCGAGCTATGTTCGCACGCTCAGAAAGAGCCCTCCGTTCCCTAACAATATCATTATTGTCCTTTAACGCTTACTATTGACACAGACACCGTCATGTATGACAACCGAAATGTTGACTGCTAAGCGCCTGAATCAGGGCATTCATATACAAATTGAAGAGGGCAGGGGCGGTCAATCCACCCTTTCTCACTCGACACTCCAATTGATAAGGCTCCGACAGCACACGCGCCCACCGAACTCTGTTGATCTGGCTTCCATACCAATACCTGAAGATACTTATAAGCTCGATAGGCAAGCTTATAGGTTCAAGTTTCCTCCATAATATATCTTAGGAAACCAGATCAAACACCCTAAACCGAACGAGGAAGTAAGTCAAAACAGTTATTTCTCTTTTTGTGTAGTACCTGACGGCCTGCTTGAGACACAGAACTGCACTCACTGTAGAAAGTCCTGGCCGAAACCCAGCACACGATGTTCGTTTAGCTGTTTATCAAACAGACCATCATGCATCTTAGCTACTATGGTTGCTAGGCAAATAGGTCTATAGTTTCCCTTATCCGAAAGATCACCTGTTTTTCTTTTAACAATGGGAACCACGATCGTCCTCATTAGGCAAGTATGAATGACCAATACATCAATTGTACAGCAGTGCCAAAACCCTATGTAAGTGAGTAATACTCGAGCTACTGAGCCCATCATATCCAGGGGACATACCTCTAGACGTAGACCTGATGACCCTGGCCACATATTTGGCACTGAAACGTGTGCCCACCTTGCCACAACGGTGCTCAGCATCCAGCATCTCACAAGAGCTCCCTAGCGATGACTTTAAAACAAACCAATTTTTTAAAAGGTTTGCAATATCCTTCACATCACACACACCATTCACACTAACAGGCAGGCCTGGCCGAAGGCTTTATGAGCGCTCTTCCAGAAACCGCGAAAATCACGCTTTGAATGCTTAGAGGCAATTATGTCCATCTTTATCTGTATCTTTGCCTGTATAATGCGTAGGTACGAAACCCTCGGCGCACGAGTTTGACTCGCACTAGGCCGGTTTTATTTTATTGTCTATAGGCTTGCGCTTGATCACAATCTCACCTGATGGTAAGCGATGATGTGGTCGACGGTGAAACACGCTTGCCTAGAAAAAACCCATTCACTCTTGACTTAAAGACCCCTAGATTGTAGCTATCGGGAAGCACAGACTCCGGTAGGGAATTCCACTCCTAAATCAGCAAAAACTACTCTTAATGCAGCAAAAATCAGAACGGTTGAGTTCAGATTTTTGAAAACGCCGTATATTTCTAATAATATTATCTTTCTTTTCCAGCTCTGCGAATATTTCATGCGAGTTGAATACTGCACCGGTTTTCATATTGTACTGGACTACACTGAAATAAACGTTTTATCCTTTGTCACGAAGGTCAACCCTTTGGAGCTGAGACAAATCATTACGTTGATGACTGTGAGTATTAAGTGTAATATTTTCTATATTAACTATTAGATATATCTATGTGTCCGATGATATTTACCATTTACAAAATTGATAATCTTCGTCAAAATCTGGCAGGCTCATTTTCACTTCTCTCTTTTTTTTTGTCATTGTATAATTTTTTTTTAATACTCTCTGTGTACTTTCATAATAAGAAACTACTGAGTTGTCATGTTTATTGCATCTGTCAGTCAATTTAAGATTTACAAACAAAATATTTTCTTTAGTTCCTTATTTTTAGTCTGTATTTCCAAAGTACATATATCGTGTTACAGTGGAGCAGTGATGGCTCAGTGGTAACGGCCGCGACTTACAAGTTGTAGTTCGTGGGTTCGAACCCAGGCGCTTTACTTTGTGTTAATTATTTCATCACCACTGCTCTAAAAACGGTGAAGGAAAACATCGTGAGGAAACATTTCGGTTCCTCATTGCCGGTTTTCTCACGATGTCTTCCATCACCGTCCTAGAACCAAAAAATCGAAAACATATATAAAATCCACCAACCCGCACCGGGCCGGCGTGGTAAATTACTGCTCATTCCCTCTCGCAGAGAGGAGGCCTGTTTCCCAGCAGTGGGAACATTAAAAAATATGATGATGTATCGTGCTATGAAGTGAAGTTCATAAAATACTGGTCTAACAGCTGACCCCTACATAATTACGTAGGTTTTCCTAAAGGGGTAGGGAGACCCTACAAAATGCACACATCTAGGTTTATTACATCCTTTTTGTTCATTTACATTGATACATAACACTGGTTATACCTAAAAGCACGCCGCTTGTGAATACTACATCCCTGACCTTTCTTTAATTTTTCAATACCATATAGTAATATTTCCCTATCAAATTTCTAGGAAGGCTACGGCTGCAGAATCAAAGGCATACACGTGATCTCAACCTCTAAGATGGTGGATACTCTGATAACTTTGTTGAAGCAAGTCTTCAGTGCGAAGCTAGCTGATAGGATACATTTGCATAAAACAAATGAAACAATGTTAGAATATATTCCTAAGGAGATGTTGCCAAGTGACTACGGTGGTCAGGAGAAACCTCTGCTGGAAATGAATAGTAAGTTGGTTTCTTCTTTATTAAGATCGAAACTTGTTTTGAGGAGGGCTGGTTCTAGGAGATGCAGGAGGAGAGTTTATGGAAGGACAATGGGAAGGCCTTGCCCAGCAGTAGAAAATTGGCTTTAAAAAAAAGACTTGTTTAGAATCGCCAAACTGCTGAGGCAGTAGTAGTGGATAGATTCGATGTTCAATGAGGCCGAAAAGTTCCAGAGTGGTGACTAACGTACGTACCTAGAGTAGTAAAAAACGGTTTTTTTCTAAGATGAAAAGAAATGTTTAAAAAATCCTGGAAAAGAACAGTATTTTTCTGGACTAGGTTTTTAATCAAGAGTATGAAAATTAAAATGTGGTAAGGCCGTTATCGTTTATGAATTGATATTAAATATCTTGTTTAATAAGAAAATACTATTTGTTTTTTGTTAAATAGTACATAAATGTCTGATAATAATTGGCAACACCCACTGAAATTTACCATTTACGGACGGGGATTTCCCTTATTAGAAAGAAAAGATCATACTGATTGTAACACATTACGTATTTTCTAATAATAGGGAACCATTGATTTAAACTTAATTTGACTCTAATTAAAAACAAAACATCCAAATCTAATGTTTTATTCCATTTTCGTTATTGTTTCACTTTTTCTGAAAAAAAACCAAATGTAGAAAAAAAAACGACGCTGCCAAGATACTTTTCAATCTATTTTTTTAAATTTGTGAAAAAAATCATTTAGTTTTTTTTAAATTTACATCTCTATGCATACCATAAGCCAAAGTGGCATTCTATAGATTGTCAGCATTCTATTGTCAAAATGTTTGGGATCATCACATGACATTTTGATAGCATAAGTCAATCCCAGTTTTTGACTTTTCGTCAATCGGTACCTATGATAGAATATCACTTCATCTAGACACTAAAGGCTCTCATGAAAGCCACAGGAATCCGCTGGATGCGATAGTCAAACGATGTTGTCGACAATCGGCAAAAACGAAAAAAAATAACCTGATAGAGAACCCCAATAACTCTGCGGAACCTGGAAGTCAAACCCAAGCCGAAAAATCTAAAAATAAAATATACCAGATTAAAAAACAATCATATCATGGAGGGCCGGTTTTCAGCTCCACTTATTATGACTGGGAACCGATCCCAACTTGGAAAGGAAATTATTTAAGTTTTAAATATTTTTTTCCCATTCCAGAAGCCTGGATAGAAGCTATCAGTTCCAAGGAATTTCTGAACTATATGGACGAGATGAACAAAGCCAACACCAACGAATCTTGCAGACAATCGGAAAAATTCACAGAGCATTATGTGGGCATGCCTGGTTCCTTCCGGGCTTTGAGTGTAGATTAATTTATTAGAAAATAAATTGTTCTTGCCTAATTTAGTGTTAAAACTTTGGTCACACTGGTAACTGAATTATTTTCATTAGTAAAATAATAGTCAGGATTTAGATCATACATCAAGGAATTCGATCAAGGTTCAACACATACATCTGTCAAATCAATATCAAGTTACCAGTGAGACCAAGGTTTTAACACATCGTTCGTCAATCGTCGTTTGACACTGAAGTGTGTGTATGAACCTCAATCTATATCCTGACTATTATTTTACTAGTATCAAAAATTCAACAAGAAACTTTCATTACTGCAGCAAAAGTCCACATTGTATGGGATTGACATGAACTACCAAAATGTCACATGGTCAATCCGAAACAATTCACATCCCCAAGAGATTGAAAGTGACATTCACTTGGCGATAGCGCTTGTCAAAATTCTAAAGGCCGACCGCTTAACTGAGACCGTTCCTAAGGTAGCAAGAAAGACGTTGAAACCCATCAGCAAACATTCAACTGACAGGCCACTACACCTGCGGTGACACTAAGTCCTCCTATGTACTTTATGTTGTATGATGTTTTAATAAATAGGATAATAAACTTTATTTACGTAGATAAAACAATTTATACAGTTTATAAAATACTATAACTACATACAAATACACTTCAATCAAATACTACTAACTATCTTAGCCTAAACCTAACCTAAACTAAAATATGGCATCGAAAAACTCCACAGCGTTGTCCACTGATATTGTGCCCAAAAGACTGGAAGCATTGCCACGTTGTATGGCTTATCCTCTGGCGAAAGTAAAAGCCAGCCATTGAGTCACGCAAATAAATAAATATACCCCATTCCGTACCGCGCAGCTACTTCAGAATGGTCTCAGTTAAGCGGTCGGTCTATAGTGCTTAAGGTCCTCGACGAGTTTTCATTGGTGGACCGTTCTCTATTTAGATCAATCATTGTCTGGCTTAAGATATTTTATAGTTAATTCCTTCTAGATTCATTAAGCGATGCTTATGAGGCATTGTGCCTTTTCTTATTTTCTAATATTATTGGATAGACGCAGGTGCTGGTAAAATTAAAAGCAAATTAAAATATCAGCTTGTGAAAAAAAAAATACAGTTTTCGTACAGTTGTCTTGTGACAAGTTGTATTGTATTTTTGGTAGAAAAATGTAAATAATAAAATTTAAATGGAAGAGGACGCTACTTATATTATTATGAAGCCAAATAAAATAATAATTTTGAAGAGAAATACGTGTTTTATTATTATTATGCAAACAAAATTACCGGAATAGATTCCGTTAATGTAGTTTTGATAACAATCTATTAAAGCCCAGATTGAATTAAAATGAGGATTTCCGAAATGGGAAAAATACGAAAGAAGATGATGTTGTAAAAAAGTAATAGAATTTAGATTTGGCAGTGATTTTATTAGACACTTTACTATTGTTTTAATTAAGTATTTATAATTGCATAAATATTCATGTTCTATTTTTATAAATTCCTTCTCTATTTTTATAAATACCGTCTCTATTTTTAACCCCCGACGGAAAAAGAGGGGTGTTATAAGTTTGAGGTGTGTTGTTTTTTATCTGTGTATCTGTGTGTCTGTGTATCTGTGTGTCTGTCTGTGGCATCATAGCGCCTCAACGGATGAACCGATTTTGATTTAGTTTTTTTTTGTTGGAAAGGTGATTGTGTAGAGAGTGTCCTTAGCTATGTTTAAAAAAAACAGTTCAGCCGTTCAAAAGTTATGCGCGTGTTACTGTTTGAATCGGGATGTTTTCGCAAGATAAATGTGTCGGGGGTTTTTTAAATTTTGAAATTTTTATAACTCAGATGGAGTTATAAAAATCTCTTTCACACCAGAACCATGATGAATTTAAACGTCATAGTAGGGATGTTTTGTGTATGGTCATCTATCACCACTATTAGGTATTGGATAGTATTTAAAGGAGCGAAAATAAATTCAAATTAAAGTTGTAAAAAATACTGAATATAGCTAACTGAAACACACAGTGGGCAAATATAAATGATTAAAACAGTGACTTGAAAATAAAAGTTTGACGACGCTGCGGGGGGCGCCTTTTTCTGTCTGCGGGGTCTAAAGTAACCTAACATGAAGGAAATGTCGCGAGCTAAGTTCGCTCGCTTTGCTCATTCACTTTAACTCCCTTCATCCCCTTCGAACCTAGCCTATCCGTGTCGGTGTTCTCTAAGCTCCTGAGCTCGCTTCGCTCGCTCTTGGACTAATTAGTTGAAAACACGAATAACCCGAACTCCCGCGATGCACAGTTATGTCGCCTCGATGGTTGTTCAGCTATTTTCAAAATAATAATATGTTAAAATATAAAAAATAGAACCCCAAATACAATTAAAGTATGTAATGAGTAAGTATGTATGTATGTGATTATTACCGCAGCTCACAAAAACCTCCTAAAAGGTATCACTCAAACCGGTAATAGAGATAGTTACTTCTATAATACATATATACTATCTATACTAATATTATAAAGAGGAAAGATTTGTAGTTTTGGATTTTTGTATGTAACCAATAATCTTAATAACTAAGGGACCGATTTCAAAAATTCTTTCACCGTTGGGAAGCTACACTTTCCCCGGGTGACATAGGCTACTTTATATCCCTGTATTCCCACGGGAATGGGAACTACGCGGGTGAAACCGCGAGGCGTCCGCTAGCAATATAGAATATAATATTATAAAGAGGAGAGATTTGTATTTTTGTATGTGACGAATAAACTTAAAAACTACTGGAATGATTTCAAAAAAAAAAACACCGTTGGGAAGCTACATTATTATATAACACCCCTCTTTTTCCGTCGGGGGTTAAAAAATATTGATGCTGTGATGAGCAGTAAGAAGCTAGTTCTCGTACGAATTAGCAATTTTGCAAATTTATATCGAAATGGATGATGATTTAGGGCGAAAATAAGCGCGCGAAATTTTATGAACAGACCTTTGGGAGTATAAATATCAAGAAAAAACTACAAAACGAAAATTTTCAAAAAAAAAAAATTGCATTGTTGAATTACTAATCTATCCCTGTATGGAGACCGTTTTTCAATTTTCCTTCTCCTTATGGTATTTATTTCCGCCCAAAGATGCGTTAAAACTAGTGTTGGAACTTTCGACATTCATAACTTGCAAATATTGTTTTTTTTTACTTTTCTGTTTCCATACCGGGCTAGATAATGATGAGACAAATTGATATCATTGTTTATTTTGAACGTACACCGTCAAACAGTGGAGTAATCGCCAGACTATGTTTGTATGGAAGAATTATTTTTGACTAGTGTAACCTTAAGAGATTGAGATTGGCTAGTGAAAACATTGATTCAACTAATTGCAATCGTTTATACGGCCGTGAGAATAAGTCACATTAATTTTGGGATATTTTTTGTTCCAGAAGCCAGCTTCTGAACCAACGACCGATAGATCTAAATTTTACATTAGACAAAGCAGTATAATGTACAATTTTAAGTTTAGCAATCAGTTTTGTGTAGCCCAGTGACTGAGTTGTGAGGGTCAGAATAAAATAAAACATACCATAAAGGTGTTTCTGAAGAAGACTTCACAGGAAAAGGAGCTCGGATCTGGGTCCACGAGTTTGATCACACTGACCCTATGACCTTTAAATATCTTGGGCGTGGAAATCTGGATGCTGGAAAAGAGGAAAAATAGTTAGACATTGAAGCATAGTAATTAAAAAAAAAACAGAAAGTACGAAAGAGGCATCAGTGTGTTTCAGGATAGGAGCTAAATTGTAGAGCTCTGATGAGCAGATTGTTAGCTCCATGTGAAATAGTTACTATAGTGCTATTCTTTATGGATACAGCCTTGAGACTGTTTGTCTGGTTTAAACTACTAGTTTCGTCGCTGGTGCCGCGCTGCGCTCAAGGCTGTATCCTTAGAGAATAGCACTACATTAGTATCAGAGACTGGCAGCCAACCACAACAAAGTTTGGAAAAGACTTGTCAGATTGGGCTTGACAAACATAAGTATCGCTAATGATCTAATGGATTTCTCGAATCAAAAATTTCTAACGTAATAATATAGTTTTATTCCGAAATTCAATGTAACTGAATCTACTCCACATACCTCTGAAAAAATTAAGGTCGATAATTTGGCCACGAGGATTATAGTACGATACAGATGTGAATGCAAAGTTACAGTATAGCATTCGCTTTAGTTGTATTTCCTTTACTTTAAGATTATGCAAGGGTTGTTTTTTGTGCATTGAGTCTGGATTGTAGCGCAAAAGTTCAAATTAATAGACAAAGACAAGACAAAGATATTTTATTTCAACTAGGCCACAAATTATAAAAATTAAAATAATTAATTTCATTGTAAAAACTTATTTGACGTCATCACTATTGTTCGTAATGTGAACAACTAAAACAATAAAAGATTTAAGTTTTTCAAAGATTATTTCAAGATTATTATTAATCAGAATGTGAACAAAACAGCATAGCAACTAACCAGAACGAAACCCACTGAAAGAAAAAAATAACCTAACATGTTTCGTTACTCTAAAATTTTGTTGATAGAAAATCAATTTAAATAAAATAATACAAAACTAAGTAGCAAAACTTTATTTTACTGCTAATAAAACTAAGTTCATAAGTCCCAATAATTTCGTAACCAGCAATAAAACCTTGGTAACTGTAAACACAGTTGCTCAAATAAAAATAAATAAAACACAAAGGCCCAATTGCATGAAAATCTTGAGTTGAGTTTATATATTGACAGTACCTATGTCATACAGTATTGTCAACTAAACCTAGTGTTAGCAAATATATAATCCTGACAATCTAAGAAGTCCGATAACGTTTCTCATTTTACATGCCGCGATAGCTTTATATGAACGTCTACGAACCTATTTAATTACAGTACAACTATTTACTCTCCCTCGGCAAACTTCGTGTTTGGTGAATCGTTCGATTTATTTCAGTTGCCCTTTGCATTTGGTGCAGACTGGACGCTCTCAATCAACTTGGAAGTCTGATAGAAATCCGACGCCTGACGAAACACGAAGTTTGCCAAGGGATATTTAGAAAATATTTGTACTGTACTATGTTACCCATACACTATAACAACGAGTATCATTCGTGAGCACAAAGTTTAACTTATATATTGTATTTTTATAGTTGTCAAGTACGACTTCTCAGATTGTCACGACTTTAACTCTAAGTTTTTTTATTCATTATTTTGTTTTTTTTCTGTGAGGAGCTCGTGGCTAAATAATAACAGCCGCACGGATCGATCTTCAAGGTTAAGCAACGCTTGACGAGGTCGATCCGTGGATGGGTGACCATTTCAACATACCAAGTTTCCTCCATGCCTCGGAAAGCGAGCCACCAGTCTAGCCAAGGGGTACCGTGTTACCCAGTGACTGGGTTGTGGAGGTCAGATATGCAGTCGCTCCTTGTAAAACACTGGTATTCAGCTGAATCCGGTTGGAAAAAGGCTAGGCAGATTGATTGATTTTGATTTTTTATTATAGTGGACATAGGTCCATGGTAGAACAATGTTCTAGACAAAGTGACATTTGATCAGCGAGATCAATAGTCAAAATTCTAAATTATATGGAAGTGTCAAGCGATATCGAAATGTCAGAAGGTCAATCTCTCGTATTTTTATTTTCGATAGTCGTTATCGTGACTGTAAAATTAATTTTTAAGTGTAACTAAAAACTTCCAACAGTATTATAAGCATACTTATAATGTGAATATCGAATCATTCCAACAACCGGTCTATTTCTATAGAAAAACTAATCGTAAAAAGTCTTGAAGTGAGATTGACGTTCATTATTTTGTGAGTTAAAAGTCTAGACACTGAACGGTCAAAAAACTAAGAATTGGAATGAGACAAAAATCCAGGTCAAGTGCGAGTCTGACTTGAGTACAAAGGGTTCCGTTTAAACAGTTATATTAACCAAAATAAATCGGTAACATTACTAACGTACGTATACAACGCTCGAACGAAGGGACAAAATTAACTTTGCCGTTCGAAAACTGTTGTCCCCATTCATCAATATACACATTATTTTGTAGTTTTCTTTTTAATTTCGTTATATATAATACTGTCGTGAATTTTTTCACATATTCAAAAGCAAACATTCAAAACCAGCGGGATACTTGATTCTAACAAAAAATTGCCATTTAAGATTCATTTTACGCAAACGGATCCCTGAATCGAAAAATGGTTTTGACAATATTTTTTAATAGCCTATCCAACGATACTCCACACCAAGGGACATACCAGAAAAATAACCCCACTTTACGTGTACAAGAGGTAGCATATTTTTTTTAATGGTTTTATTTTACCACTTTGATGTATATATCCATGTAAAATTATATCTTTCTAGTACTAAGACTCTCTGAGCTAAACTGCGCACGGACGGATGGATAGACGAACATGGCGAAACTATAAGATTTCCTTATTGATTACGGAACCATAAAATGGCCTTAAGATTATAGAAAAACATAATAATTCTTACATTTTGATTTAGTATTAACAAAAAACGCGTTCTCTTCGTGAAACTTTTTGTATGAAACAGCGTTTTTTTTTTGTACGTTATATCGGATTTGCTCTTATAGTAAAAGTTGTTCGTATTTACGAGTACTTTCTCTCATTAATTATATCCATATTATACAAACTCGACAATAATGTTATAAATGAGAAAGCAATGCTGTTTGTATGTATGTTTGTTACCAACCATACGCACTATTCGTTTTGGGAAACATTTTTTTTTTACAAATTAAAAAAATTTTGTACAAAACTGTAACACAAGGTTAATTATACACTAAACATTTGTACAAAAGGTGGTCAGAATCAGGTTGAACAGCTGGCTCCTGAACTAAGTAAAAATATATTTGTATCTCATTGAACGTACAGCTCTATATTTCCTGTTACCGATGGCCTGGGGAATTTAAGTTCAAGACAGAATAGATTGCTTCTAGGCAAGGATACTTTACCGTCGACCACATCATCGCTTTTCATCAAAGTGGGTGTAAACCGCAAGCCTATCAATGATAATAAAAACCACTTTACGCCTTAACTACTAAAGGGAATCGTATAAAACTTGGCACAGGGATAGCCTATGACGAGGATTAGGCAAAAGGGACTTTTTACTCCGCTATTATTTTTCCATTAAAACACTTAACACACGGGCTAAGATGCGGGCAGAAGCTACATTTGGTAGTTGTTAGTGGAGCATATTGCCAACAATCACGGTTCACCAACCATGATGCAGTTTCGATTGCAATCTTTTTCATTACAGCATACGATGAAACTGAAATTACCAGACCTGTTTTCAATTAATTATTGATAGGTTGGCAAACAGACCAACTGCAACAGCATTGAAATTTTACTTCTTCGAACATACAATTTATCCCAGTAAACTACTTTATCACTCAAGATGCTTACAAGTGAACTCTGCAGCTACAAGGTGGCATTAGCATTTTGATGTCTTTGATCTGTGTAATCACCATACCGTATAGACAATATTACATTCTGTCAGCAACAAAGACTGCCAAATACTTGTCTTAGTCCAAACATTTTGGACAAGACAAGTATTCTTAGACAAGTGACATCACTGATGGAGTGTGACAAGTCCCATGTTTGTCAGAGAAGTTAGTAAGAATACACCGGAAAATAACTCTTTCTTGCATAAATCTTAAGAATTATGTTCGGAGACTTAAGAAAAGTGACATTCTGCTAGCAATAGCGATTGTCGATATGCCTAAATATTTAGGATTGATCACGTACAATTTTGGTAGCATAAGTCTATGTGGCGACGCTTGGGGATGACCTATGTCCAGCAGTGGACGTCTTTCGGCTAATATGATGATGATAAGTCTATGTCATACATTTTTGACCTTTGGACAACCGTTAGCATTGACAAAATGTTACTTTGTCTTCCATTTTATTTTATTTATTTTTCCTATACTCGTATTTTCTGGTTTTTAAGTTAGTAGTACCTTTAAGTTTTTGTTAAGGTTCTGCTAAACTATATCAATTTATTTTATTCAAGAACTGACTTCAAATCGATTGCATAGATGTCCACAATAGTACTTTTTATTTTAAAGTAATTACAACTCAGGTCCCCAAGATACAGGTACTATTTTAGGGACCACCGTGTAAACGTTACAGATACAAGTAAAATTTAAAAATTTAAAAAACCCCCGACACATTTATCTTGCGAAAACATCCCGATTCAAACAGAAAAACGCCCATAACTTTTGAACGGCTGAACCGTTTTTTTATTAAACATAGCTAAGAACACTCTCGACACAATCACCTTTCCAACAAAAAAAACTAAATCAAAATCGGTTCATCCGTTGAGGCGCTATGATGCCACAGACAGACACACAGATACACAGATACACAGATACACAGATACACAGATACACAGATACACAGATACACAGACACACAGATACACAGATACACAGATACACAGATACACAGATACACAGCAACACACCTCAAACTTATAACACCCCTCTTTTTCCGTCGGGGGTTAAAAAGTAGTACTTACTCTCCACGAATCATTCCCCGGGGCTTGCGTCTAGATCGTCTCTCTGGTGTTCCTCGAAAAAGGAAGGCCTGTGCCCAGTAATGGGACAGAATTGATTATTAAAAAAAACTGCCTAATAGGTTAAATAATGCCCTTGTAAATATCTAATCACCACTCCAATCATTTTCAGTGGCTTATTCTTCGTAATATTATTAATGCGAATGTTTGGATGGATAAATAGATGTATCTTTGTTACTCAAACACACCTGAACGGCTGAACGGCTCTTCATGAAATTTGGCATACAGATAGATTATAGTCATTTATAACCCAGTATAACGTTCCTTTGGGATGACAAAACACTTTTTACGCGGGCGAAGCCGCTGGCAGAAGCTAGTATATCATAAACCTAAGCAAATTAAATTATTAATTAAAGTTGACTTAGCAATCCTTGATCTAAGGCCCAACATGCAATTTATCTGTAAAACAATTCATTTTAATATATTTTTATTGCTCAATTATTTATAATCGTACCCTATGTAATCCTAATTGATCTTTATGTTATAAAAACCAGCCAAGTGTGTGTCGGACTTCGCACATTTTGGGTCACGTACCAAAACGTAAAAAGAAGTTGGTTGTAATAGAAAAAATGAGACAATTTCAAAGAAAAATTAGATTTATTAATATATTGTTATTTGTTATTAAAATATCCATAATAATAAACATTATCACCAAATTTGAAGATTTATTTATTTATTATTTATTTATTTATTTACACATACAATTATTTTTACAGGCAGAACCCAAGGTAATAAAAGTAGTCATACAATGCGACACTCAGAGACGCCTCTCGAAATCTGATCACACACCTACTCGCGTCTATGATAGACCAGTCCCAAGTAACGGCTCCTTGTGCCGGCACAAGTTACATAGAGGACAACACAGTAATGGTCACCCTCTGGAATTCCGCCAAAGAGCAGGAAAAAAATGTCCAACCGTTGAGAGATGCTATTAATGATCGTAACCGCCCGACATACGGGTGCAAACTTTAATAGGTTTGTACGGGCTAATAATAAGATAATAGGTAGGGGTAGTTAAAAAATTCACCGATAAAGAAAAAAGTAAAACAAGCTGAGTTTGATGGCTTATCATGTCTTAGTTTTCCAATATTTAAAAAAAAAAAAGAAAAGTACAGTTTTTGTCTACTCAACCAATTCTAAACAACGATACCCCTTTTTCTCGCCTCCCCTCCTTTAACTGTATGGGAGACCCTCTTTAAAACAATTAATAATATATTTTGACAATTTGTATGGCTTTAGGTCAACAAGAAGCATATACTGTGAATGCAAAATTGGCCGCAACTTACGTATCATATAGGTCGTAGGTTCGAATCAAGGCCTTTTACTTTGTGTAAATTATTTCATCACCACCGCTCTCATAAGGGTGAAGGAAACCATCGTGAGGAAACCAGGATGTATTACGGCCCATTCCCTCTCACAGAGAGGATGCCTGTGTTACAGCAGTGGGCACATTTAAAGGATGATGATACATATTAACTTTAACTTTTCTTTTTCTTTATTATGATAAATATTGACAATTTAACATCGAGTTAGCAATGAACTCTGAAAAAGTTCTTGGCACAAGTGGGCCTAAGAGTGTCTCATTTGATGTTTAACAAGGCCTTTACAAGTTGGCTTCGGCCCCTGCCTTCGCTGGCACGCCTTTCAAAGGTCTGGGACCTCAGGGTCCCAAGATTATCAAAAGGCATATAAAATAATAATTAGGTATAGACGTACGGTAGTACAGAAGCAACTTTAAAGTGCTGTTTATTGCGTTGTGTTTGTGCACATAATAATCTCAAAACTTAAAACTTAAATATTCTGAAAACTATTTATATGCTAGTTTTAGGGAGGAAATTCCCTCCACCCCTTAAAAACCTTGAAATCGGTATCCTGAATACTAAGTTTTTCCCTCCTTCTGGACAGTAGTCATCCAAGATGTCAGCGGTCTCTTTTGTGTCGTAATGGAAGGGCAATTTTTCACGAAGTCTTTATCGGGTCCCCGCACTACATGCCCGTACCATCTAAGCCTGGATTCGGTTCATTTTTCAGCGATGGCTGCAACGTTGGATCGACATGATGATTTTTATCCTTGTGAGTCCACCTGCCCAGCGCAGTCTGTCATTCTTGTGCAAGTCACATTTTTTTTAAAGTAAATTCACTTTACCGAGTCCTTTTAAACTAAAAGATGATGTCAACAATGTTGGAAAAATGTTAGGCAGATGATAATGATAACTTGAGACCAGATTATATGCGAATTGAAAACTTCGAAATATGCATGTATGAAAAATTATTGAAATATGCGTGAAAAGTGCCAAAATATGCAACATCGAAATAAAAAAACCAATTTATTGCTAGCTAGTTTAATCGTAATAGTAAATTTTGTTATAGAAAACATTATTGGAAAAAATATCGTTTGCAAATTATTTTACTACATTTGTAAACAACGACGGGATTTCAAATTTTAAACAGAGGTAGATTTAGGACACTAAACATCACAAATAATATTACCTCACGATTGAAATATATGTACTCATATACGTACTCATATATATGTACATTTACAATGTCAAATAATTTAACAAACAGTACTCTCAGTAAGTAATAAAAACTCTCAAAAAGACAACAGATTTAAAATATTTCTGGCAATAATTAGATGTCTACCTGAAATAAGATAATTATTTCAGGTAGATTTAAAACTAACCTGACATTTACAAAAAAACGAATTACAAATAATGTTTTTTGTATGCATTAAAAATTTTGAATTCATAGTTAAAATGAGAAACAACCTTTTTAAATATTATAAGTTCATTGTTTATCAGTTAGATATCAATACTTACATTTTAAGGTTCGGTTTCTAAATGGGGGCAAAGGGAGCTTTACGCATTCGTCTATTTGTAGGTCCGTCGTTTGTCTCAAATAGGGTTTTATATTTAGGTTATGTTACCGCTCCAAAGAACCATTGGCATGTTGTAACAGCCTAGTTTAAAAATATTGCATTACAATAGATGACTTGTTTTACAATATAACTAATGGCCAAAAATATCTAAGGATAGGAATGAGGTTTAGGGAGAAGTTACGTTATCATAGACGAGTGACTCGTAGACCTCATAGCGAGTGGGGTTCACGAGGCACCGCATGATACGATTTGCGGTCTTGATTTTTAACACAGGGCCCACTGCATCTGCTGATCTGTTGTCCGTTCGTTTGTTTAATAGACATGATTCTGCAATGACACTGTAGTGCACGTGTATGTTATATAAGCGGGTGAGTGACGAACCACGCGTGAGCCGTGTGGTGCGGGATGTCGTGTCGTCAAAAAGCTCATGCTTGTTATGTACAGCCGCTAAATCGACACTACAAAAAAGTCGTGACGACATAGCTAGAAAACTGTTTGTAAATTGTGTCGCGTGTAGTGCCACATTATATCGTGTCGTGTGTCGCTTCGTGAACGAACGGCCCAAACTGATAAACTTACTGACTCGCGGGTAGGTGTATAATAACAAAACATGCATTTTCAAAGCAAATTTTATTTAGAAATAGAATAAAATTCATAGAAAAAAATAAAATTACATGATGAAAATCCCTGATTTATATAAATAGTCACTGCTTAACGTCCAATACACGGGTAGGTACTCACATAATGCCCAAAGCATTATAAGTCACCATAGCGACAATAACATTCACGCCGTTCTGATTTCTGAGACCTGGCCCAAACTTGAACTTCCATCTACCACCTTCTCTCTTCCTGGTTTCGTTCTTCTTCGGAATGATCGGATTGAACCTTCGCGGAGATCTCTCTTACAAAATTATTTATACTTCTGCTTCTAATGTTGCCGCTGAGTTTCTTTTTCTAGAGGTTAGTGACAGAGGAGCTAAAACCGTTTTAGGTGTTGTTTATTGTCTCCTTGATTGAATGCGAATTGGAATCGGTAATTGAATCTTTGGGTTCGGAGTATGATCGTCATGGGAGATTTTAACACCAACCTCCTTGTCGATAACTCCACCAGGTCCCGTAAACTCCTGCAAAATAAGGAGTCAGTTAACTTTTATATCTTCTCCAGTGTTTCCCTTCCTTGTGGCGTAAAGCCCATGTTCCAGCCCTGCTTAGATTCCCAATCCCACACTTTCCAGTTACTGTCGTCCAATTGTCATCCTTCCCTTTCTGTCCAAATTGCTCGAGGCCTGTGTTCACAAGCAGCTCTCCTACTTCATTTACCACAACTTTAGGACCGGGTACAGTACCGTGTCAGCTTTCCTTAAAGTTACTGACGATATAATATGAAACTATGGAACTCCATGATACGACACGACATTCCATAACCCTTTCGCAGTCTTACCGTCCAGGGACTTGGTGGGGCAGCGGATGACAATATATGCAGTAGTTGCCACAGCTTCAGCCCACAAACTCTTCTCCAGATTAGCATAGAATAACATGTTTTTTGCTCGTTTCACCAGAGTTTAGTTCATTCTTTAGGCCAAACCATTGTGCTGTGGGGTGTATGGGGTAGATGTCTGGTGTACCATAGCATGACAACATCAAAAAATTGTTTTTGATTTATTTAAAATTGTTACTGCAGTAGTTTGTAATTCAATTCATTCTTCTTTTGATTTAAAATCCTGAAAGAAGTCAAACACATTCATTTTATATGTAAGAAAATATATATAGGTCATTCTTGTAAAATCATCTTTGAAGGAAGATGTATTTCATTCCTCCATGTGACTTATTCTCCATGGGACCACACAAGTCAGGATCTATAAGTTCCAGTGGTATTTCTGCTCTAAAACCAACATTTTTAATTAGCAATCGGGTTTGCTTACCTTCTAGATAATCAGCACACTCAGGCAGTATCTCCATATCTGAGAAATGTAAGTGGTCCATTCGCAGATGCCATAGGTAAGCATTGTTGCAATTAACAACACTGGAATTAGTATATTGAGCCCTTATCTGTCTAGTGTTCATTACATATAAATTATTGTTTAAAGTTGCAGGGAGAGCTAACATTAGATCTCCCTTGACATTTTGAACTTCACGTGCTTTGTTATTGAACATGATTTTATAACCACTTTTCACAATTGCACTAACTGAAATGAGATTTGCAGCTAAGCCAATAAAAAAACAATATATTTTTAATCTATACTTTATATTTGTGATTAACCTGAATGACAATACATCCAACTCCTTTTACAACTAATGGTTCTCTGTTAGGCACTGTAATATTCTTCCGAACTGGTTAATTGGTAATAATACACATCCAATTGTCTCTGCCCGATATTTGCAAAGATGCACCGGAGTCAATAATCCAGTCCTTACTCATATTTTCTTCTTCACTTTCTGAAAAAGCTGCTACAAATCTGGAGCTTTCTCCTTTACTTGATATATCCTTTGGTTGTTTACAAAATTTGGTAAAATTACCCTTCTTGTTACCACTATACCAACTCGGTGTCTTTAATTTAATTGGCTGATATTACAGCTTGACTTCTTTGAGTTTGTATAAATAAACTGCTGACTTTGGTGCATTAACGTCTTGTATAAGATTAGACTTTACTGAGTCAGCGCTGATTTTTATGCCAGAACTCTCTAACCCCATTATCATGGGTTTATATTCTTCAGATAGACCAGCAAATACTAATGTGGCTAGCCATTCGTCGTTGACATCGAATCCAATATTTCTCAACTTGTGAGCAGTGTTCATGATCCTCGATACTACTGTTTGATTCTAGTGTGAAGTGTTTATTAAATCCTTGAGAAGGCCCACTCTCCTCGTAAACCCATTATCGTCAAAAGCTTTCTGTAAATAATCCCAACCCTATTTAGCGGCTGTGCAATCCTGAACATGGACGTAATTTTGTGGGTTTAGAAGCATAATCAGCTTAGACTTCGCTTTTACATCCTTGCTGGTATCAACCGGTTTGTTGTAGGGCAGTTCCACGCAGCACCATAGATCCTCGTGCTCCAAATATGTATTCATGGTGAAATTTCAGGTGGCCAAGTTTTCTCTTCGGACCAGTTTTTTGATGTTAAACATATGTGAGGAACCCATCTTGTATTATTTCACCAGATAAATTACTCAAGTACACGTAGTCGAGAAGCACGTTGAGATTATAACCTCAATTCGAGTTGCCACAAGTATTTCGCTGACTGAAATTTAATTTCCACTATTTATTTGTTATAAACTGAACCACACACTGCTACCATGAAGAAAATTTTTGTGATTGTGGTAATTCAAATTATAGTGTCTCTGAACAACTTGGATTTATTTCTAGTAAATCTTATTACAATAGAAAATGTTCGAGTATGTGTACATAGATAATCTAGAATAGAGACAAACGAGATGCGCCATAGACAAGTACAATAAAAAATATTTAAAAGCCCTGACATTATTGTATTATTTCATAGTTTTTAAACTAGAAATCTATCTAGTAATAGACACGCATCGATCAACAATCTACCGAACACGTAATTATGAGAAGATATCTTGCGAATATACACCTATATAGAGAGATATACCCCTTTTGCCGTCGGGGGTTAAAAATGGTTGCGTATACCATTATTCTAACACCTTTGTACTTGTGCATAAAGTTTTAATAAAATTAAAATAAGTAAATATAGTAATATATAGCAGTGAATTAACGTTGTCTTGTTTAATAAGTATTTTAATAAAATGTTGTATTTGTGACTACCTACTTCTTAGTTTCTTAATAGTAACCTGAAGAAAATTTCTAAGAATGATTCTATCACGCGCGCAAGGTAAACTGTTGTTAAATTATAAAATTAGTAGAATGTATGTTGGTATATACAAACACTAACATGTCGATCATATTATATCATATGTTATAAAATTAGATGAGGTCGGCGTTTCCTATCTGACTACTCTGAGAAGAAAGGCCGAAACAAGCTCAGAGGTCACTTTGTAAGCAAGCGTCGAAATTAGTAAGGTCAATGCCCCAGATTCAAAGTTGTTTTGACTATTTAAATCTCGTTGGTATTGAAAGTACATTATCATGGTCACGGTAAGGTCAATAATCCGGTTCAGTTTTTGAGCAAAAAGGCTGTTTACTCAATTACTTGATTCTGAGCTTAACCAAAACATATTTTGACGTTCGACTCGTACCGTACTTCAGTAATAATTGAGCCGGTAAAGGTGCCATTAGATTGCAGTGCATCGGTAACATGAACCACTCCAGAGGCTCGATTCCTATACCATTGCTTTCTGAACAACATAATAGAATAGAATATACTTTATTTTACAGCGAAGAATTACGAAAGGCAATCATATCTGTTAAAAATATTACAATGATAACTTGCTCAGTGATGCCGAGTCAAATGTAATTGTTTTTTTTTTTATTGTAATCGGAAAACAAACAGTATTAACAACTAACAAATTTAACATCAAATTAACCAACTAGTAACCAATTACATGTTTTCGCACTTAATTTACTATGAAAAGCATGTCTGTTAGAGAAAAAAAATATTGAATTACAATGGTGGTATGTACTTTAAAGGATAACATAAATCACAATATTACCTCGTCATGAGGTGCAATAAAAACAGTTGAAACAAATGAAAGTATAAACCCGCAGTAGGTGTTATGTTTTTAATATGTTAAGTCTCTTACACACTTGCTGAAGTTGAACCGATGGACAGCTTGAATCGATGCGAATAAGTTGAGTATAGTTTAATTCACGTTTTATATAGAGATCTACGCTTTTGAACATGCAACTAGCTTCTTCTTTTTGACTGACCAACTTGTTGGTCTTCTTCTTCGGTATTATGTAACTGCACGGTACATGTGTGAGTACTTTTAATACTTTGTACCTGTACGTAGTATAGTATGTAGTGATTCTGGGTGCATTGTCCTCACACATATGAATTTATTAATGTATGTACTTATGTATCTAAATATTGTAAAGAAACTTTTTTTTTTTTTATATGGTAAGTATGGAGTTTCTTGTGCGTTCTTCTCCATAACAAGGTACTTTCCGAATGCACGGTAGAATCATTTTTTATTCCTTTTAAATTTTAATGTATTAACGTTCAAAAGTGCCGCTTGGTGGCCTAGTTGAAATAAAATATCTTTGTCTTTGTCTTTGTCTTGACAAGACGTTAAAAGTGACATGTTTAAACTGGCTTATAAGTTTGTAAGCTTTGGAAGAATGTTATTCTTACTATGACCACGTTACTTGCCACTTATAAAATTATGATTTTATTTTGTATCTTTGCTACTCACGTATTTGTTATAAAAACCGTTTTGGTACGTTATATTTAAAAGGATATTGTAATTTATTTCTCAAAAAACTTTAATAGGGGCTTTTTATATAAATCAGCAGACAATAAAAACACGTAGTTTGTCGATGGCAAACCAAAAAAAACAATTTAACCGATCGACGGAATCCAACTAGTGTAAAGACTTCTTAAAACAACAATTAACATTTAAATAAAACCCTTTCAACATTATTTATCTCCCTCAGTCCATTGCCGATACCGAACCAAGTGTGTGACCAAAATGGTATCAGTGCTAAAAGACAGTATTCTGGAATTCCACCCAGACACCCTGGAATATGTTAGGAAAGATGTGAATTTGGAGAAGGCAGGCAGAATCGATGAAGCCGTGGATATTCTGAGTGCATGGGTCAAGAAGCAGCAGCATTTCATCAAGAAGGATTTTTGTAAGATTTTTTTCTTTAATTTCTAATGCTCTTTTTAGACATAGGATTTGTTAGTCCCAGCTGTAGTTAGTAAATCTTTGACAGTCATCACGGGTAGTCATAGTCCCAAAAATATGTTAACTAGTCTTATCAAAGGTTACACAGTAACTGGGTAAATAGATTGTCGTTCCATATAACACACCAGTTTTAGATGGTATGGGTTTTGGAAACTGGTCAGTGTGTTTTATTCAATGTCACCTACTTTCTCACTTACTAAGGGCCTCATATAAATCTCAGATCTGTTTAGCAACTAATTATCAGACCAGGTGGTAACTTATTGTTTTCTATTAAACAAAAAAAGAATACAAAAATAATTTGACATCAATCAATCGATATTTTTACAAAAAAAGAGTGTGCTAATTGTTTATTTTATAACATACCGAATTCTGAATGAAGAAAAAAAAAGCAATCTTAATCACCAAAATGCAACAAGCAAGGTGATAACGCCTTCTTCTTGAAACGAGAAGAGCCTTCTATCAACTGTAGTAGAACAAAAAGAGTATCTACACGACCTACCCAGTCCGTTTATAATTTACTAGCATGTGTTACAATACCACGTAAAGTACAAAAGTGTGTTTATGTAGATTATTTTGAGACACGATCCTACGCGGGCGTATGCAAAAAACCCACCAAAGTTTCATCACAATCGGATCAATGTTTTAGGAATGCATAGAAGCAAACATAAACATACATACGCACATAAACACCCGCCTTTTTCCATGCGGATAGGCAGAAACTACAGAACGCCACCTGCTACGATCCTTATATACTTCTTTTGCTTCACTCACGTTCATACATCTAGTCATACACGCACGCCGGTTATGAGTACTGCGCACCTGGCCTATCTGAAGAACATCACCAATAAGGTCTATGTATGTTTTTCTAGGGCGTCCCATTCCTGCGTTTCCATTATACAAATATGGTTGTTTTCATTTCATATTAATAAAAATGAATGTTTTCATTTTTATTTTTAGTAATATACTTATCTATTTTGATTCAATGACAATGGATATTCCGTAGTACCTACTTCTATAAACGTCTTAAAAAATTACAAAATTATACACCTGATATTTTAGACTCCAAATCAGACGAAGCTCTCTGTAGGTAAAAATCTAATAATTAATATTTTATAAGAATATTATAATATTATTGTGTCTATGATTCTCACGTCAGCAGCAACAGTGGAACTGCGAAAACCACCCTTACTGCTACGGATTATAGACGTCAAATTCAAACTGTTGTCATGGACGTGCCTTCTCCTCTGATAACTGTAATTTTGACCCAAAAAGCAACCCATACAAAAATAATAGATGTGAAAGTAACTCTGTTTCTTTGTTTGTCATACTTTAACCGCTGAACTAATTTTAATAAATTTATATCGATAGATTGGAACTTGGAGAAGGACACAGAAAAAAAAACCTGTGTCCTTCTCCAAGTTCTAAGTGTTATTCGTTATTCAGGCGGGTGAAGCTGTTATTTTTTATAAAGATACCTAATGAACCAGTTTACTAAAGAATTATCAATGTTATTAAAATACAGACAAAACAAAGTGCGAGTTATAGGAACAATGTTATTGATAAGAAGAAAGAATATAAAACAAAGGAAAGTTGTGACCCCCTTTTTTAATCTCAACCCGTGCGTTGGTCTTTGACCGACAAAATAATTCCCTTTTTATTACTACGAGGCCTGGTTCAGGACGGTGCGGGAAAAGTATGTATGAAAGGACTTGGGGGAGACCTTTGCACAGCAGTGGGACAGCAATGGCTACACAAAACATAGTAATAATACAAGCTTTATCAATTGAAAATCGAATCAAATAGTTCATTTCTTTTTTTATTGCTTTTTTATTACTTTTGAATTGTTAAACAAAATAAAGATGAATCTATCTGGAGAAGAATGTGCAAGAAACTCCACGGACACTCTTTTCCATCAATAACTTTCAATTACAATTTATATTACCTTGCTTTCGTAAATCTGACCTCCGGCAACTATTAATCCATTTTCAAGCACTTATAATACTCACAACGGATCTTTGTGTCTCTGAATTTGCTGCAAGACCCTGTACATTAGCTATTTTTGTGTCAATGTTGAAGATGAAGATAGCATAGTATAACTGTTTCTTTCACTCGCTTACTCTATGCAGTATCTCTATGACAAACTGTTTCTTGAAATGTGTCATTTAAATCAGGAAACCAAAAGTCCATTGTTATTCAGATTCATAATCTTTTATGATCATGATCTTTAACCCAACACGTTTTTATGTATGTCAGCATATATTATGAGACATCAATTAATATGTGTTGACAATTTATTATTTTAATATGGCACTGCACTTTGGAAATACTCAGAAGAATATAATACATAATAAAATGTATATGTTTCTATATAGGTACCTAGCCATCCAATCGCCTATGTACCTATGATAAAAGGTGTTCACACTAAACGTGAAACTTCGGAAAAGAAAGTTATTTTTCGCTCTGTCGTGTTTTGTTTTAGAAGTCGGTTTGTTTTTTTTGTTCAAAATATTTTTATTTATCTCTTTTTAGTTTTGGTAGGTATCTCAAATTTCCATGAAAATCATTTATAGCCAAAGTAAATCTCATAACGATTCCAATAAGCCCAAACACGACTAGGATACATTTTTTTATTTCGGAGTTCTAGTGCCTACCTTCCGGCTTCATCATCAGATCAGTTCGATGGTACCATTTTCATTAGTAGGAACCATTTATTTATAAGTATTTGCTTCATCATAGTTGGTTATTTTGTACTATTTTTTTTAAACAACACGTTGCCCCACACTAGGAATTTATTCCTGAATCGTGGGTGCGTTTACAAACATATAAACTCACATACACAACACCCAGAGCCGAAACAACTATTTGTAGGTCATACAAATATTTGTTCCGTGCGGGAATCGAACCCGCGACACACAGGGCAGCAGTCAATCGCTCAACCACTGCGCCAACCGTGGGCCCTTATTTATCGAACCCTTAATTATTCGATAAAATTAACCTTAATTATTCGATATATCTTATACCCGTGACATACTTACCATTAAGGAGTTCCAGTGGACATCTGTGCTCTTTTGCATCAGTTCCACTTCACCAAATTATACTTTCTGAGTGCAAATGTTTGCATTGTTGATCAAAATACCACAATCGCCATATCAGTACCTATAATATTTGAGGAGTTCCACCAAATTCTTCAAGATCCCATCATCAAATCCAGACCTGATGACTATGGGACTAATTGGGAAGTATACCCTTTCAAACAAAAGAAGAATTTTCTAAATCGGTCCCAGCCCAGCCCTCTGATCACGTGAAGAATCAACTAAAGTTTCGGACTCCATAAACTTCATGTTTCAACCCCAAATGGCTCAAACATATAACTTCCAATAAGTTTGTTATATTTGCGCCGTTTGAAGTTTTCCGCACCAGCAGCATCCGCCCCAGCACAGCCCACCGTGATACGAATTTGGCATAGTGCAAGGGTGTTGACACATGTTGCATTTACACCAAAGGCCCATCCAACTTCCAAGGCATTATGGTCATCCCGTCTGGCTTCTTCCCATCGTAACGACGTAACACGTGTTTAATAATCTAATTTGCCTTTTCCAGCTCGAGATTACCTTGAGCGAACACTCATCAATGCGAAAGGGATGGTGGAACGAGCCAAACAAAGGATCGACAAACTGTGCACCTTCAAGACTTTGATGCCTGAGTTATATCCTGTCTCAGTGTCCAGGAAACAGTTTGATAGTTTAGATAATTACATGTAAGTATTTTTCTTACTTCTTCTCTTTTTTTATCTTTGTTATTAGTTTGGGGGTTTTTATCTACAAGGATACGTCAACCCCATTGTACCTTAAGCAATATACTGCACTAATGCCCATGACGATACTTTACTAAAAACTACTTATACTAAAAAGAAATATAACATTACGGGTATGAGATTACTGTCAGCCTACAAATTTGTTTTGCTAGATCAGACTTAGGGTATGATAATATCATCTTAATTAAGCCAATATCTAACCTGTTCAAGCCACACTCACTTTCCATTTTTCTTTCTCAATCTTATTTGTAACACAATCCCAAATCACAAATGAACAAATTTTGTATGTCCTAGATTTTATTACAAGTAATGCAATTTGATGATTCGACTTATAACATCAAGAACGCAAACTATGCCAAAGGATAGTGCCCCAATCGGAGTCTTAATGCTATTTTCACATAACATATTCTGAGGCCGTAGGAGCACAGGCAGGTAACGCGGGGGCTAATGTCATGTCAACTGGGATAAAATACTGCAGATGAGTCAAGACCAGAAGAGATGACCACAAAGGAAGATATCTACTATATTCAACATTGGTTGGAATCGTATAAAGTTGATTATCCACAGCTACTTTGGATGTGTACGGAAATGTTTACCCACGTTAAGTGCGTGGTTTGTTTGTTAGCCATTTTTTTAGCGTATCGTAACCGTGGGTCACAGTAGACCTACTAGTACAGTAGATCTTGCCTAGCTTTATTCAAATTCAGATTTTGAAATGATTTGGGTTTTAGTGGTGTAATTATTGTAACTATCTAAAGTTGTTAATCAATCAGCTCTATTAACTGCCTATCATGCCTACGTATCATCAACCCTAAAGCTATATGTTCTGGAGCAACGCCACAAATAAAAATTTGTGTTTACTGCAGCGCATAAAAAGAAGCGTTCGCTGAACGGCTATGGTATCGTTGTTCCTAAAACATGCGAACCATATTTTTAAAAGTTTAAAATGTTTACCTTTTTATCAGCTTATGAACTAAAATTAAAAAAATATGTACTTTAAATTTCTGGTATACCACACTGAACTGCTCATCTAGGCAACATTATTTTCGGAATGGCATCTAAAATTTACAATAGGATAGCTGCTGACATTTAAAATACCAAGAAACTCTCTGATTCTGAACTGTAATTTATCTAACATATGTCTGTATAACAATAAAAATATTTGATTTGATTTGAAAGCCGTTCCAGGGCAAGATTAAACGAATAAATGAATTTGTGTAGGTTAGTCATGGGCCACTTTGAGGCGGCTTGTAGAGCAAAAGAAAAATAATCTACAAAAACCTGTCGATCCTCTTGTGATTTTAAATTATGTATAATTTTGGATTCTGATATACCTACCAAGTACCAACTAGGGTAGGTCATGGTACTTAGCTTCAGCGTGGTGGTACTTAAAACACCCCTTCTTAAATAATTATTTGACCAATTTTTACCCGAATCTATCAACATTTTCAGAAGCTACGGTCTCCTTCCCAGGATGACAAAGGAACACTACAGGGTGGCGCTATCAAGCGTGAAATCAAACGATTACCAATCTTCGGACATATATAATTTCTATAGATATAATACTTTGGTAAGTGTAATAAACTATATTTTTTAATAAACTGTGGAAGAGTACAAAAGAGTAATGTTTTAGGTAATCTAACAGTATTCTATCTTCATACAAACAGTCGGAACACGAGTCATACCTACGCGCCTCGACTTCAGCCAACACTCGATACACAACAGTCGCAAACAGTCACGAACGGAGTATTGGTTTTGTAAGCAGTAAGCGTGTGATTTGTGATTGATTTGATTGAAATAAGTACAAGTACTTACTTACTTAATTTGGCAAAGAGAAGATTGTGCTGTTTTTGGTTGCTTGAATTCTTCTATAACGCATCCAGAGATATTTTTTTTATATTTCCTAGTATCTCCGAAAGGCAAGATTATAAATAAATTGATATACCTAACCTACTAGTACGTAATTTGTTTCTTTATTTATATAGGTAACTATTTCGCTTTTTCCAACGAGTAAAATACCTTGATTAATAAATAAATAAGTGGATAGGGTAATAAAATGACACATGAGTGACCTACCTACGCTCGCGTTAGTAAAAAGGTACAGGCTACCAGCCCTAACGCGTGTTTAAGTGACGCGCGCTTGTAAGTAATTATTTCAAAGACAGGACCGATTCATAATGCTGCGAGATATCGTTACCGTGACCATAGTAACAGTACTAAAATACATAACATAACATCACGTCTGTTTTCCCCGAATTTTCCCCGAACCTTGCACAAGTTCAGTCCTTGGAGCTTGGTGACAAATTAGGTACATACCATTATATAATCCCTTTCTACACAGGGGTAATATAAAATACTCAGACGAATAACGAATAATTATGATATATTTTATTTTATAAAACTCATCACTATGACTAAGTACATATTATAAAACAAAGTCCCCCAACGCGTATATCTGTCTGTCTGTTCGCGATAAACTCAAAAACTACTGAACGGATTTTCATGCGGTTTTCACCAATAGACAGAATGATTCATGAGAAAGCTTTAAGTGTATAATTTGTTGTTTTTGGTTTTGTGTGAATTGGTTGAAATATGATAAAGTCAAGCCGCCTGAGAGCTTTCATCGAAAACGCTGCCTAAACCCTTTGAGAGCTGTGAGCTGTAGGCTGTTTCCATTTTATAGGTCTACAGAAATGTCGTCAAGGCAAATATCTATCTTTTAAATTTTATTCCATTCTATTCTAAAAAAATTGTCACGTACAATACGGACATTGGAAAGCTATTAAGACGGATACAGTACTAATCCTTATCAACGTTAGTTATCTCAAGCATTTTATGCACATTGTTATAATCATTTACACCAAATAATTTAAATTAATATCTAGTTATCGCAAAATAAAAACTAAATCGCGCGAAAATAGATTCTAGCGCGGGTCTCACGCTGATGATGGGAATGGGACTCGCGCCCCTCTCTTTTTCGCATTTTTGTTATTTATAGTAGATAGGTACTGTTGGATGTTTTACTACCCTTGCGAAGTAGCTAGTATAATTATAATTCCAAGTTTCTTTAATATCTCCATCCAGAATCATTGCACCCGTAATCAGTTGTTGTTACTTGAAGTAACGTAGTTGTTGGTTCTGTTTATTTCAAGAGTTAATGAGTAGTTTCAATTTGTTTATATATTATCTTATCTGAATTAAATAAAAATGGTGGTTGTTGAAACGTCATTATCACAGGACTGTTACTACCGGCTAGTTGATTGTTTATTGTTATTTTCATATCTTTGACATGATTATCTCGAGGCCCGTAATACAAGACCTTTGAAAAGCTTACGAGGGGACAAAGCCCACATGCAGGGGCTGCGTGAGACATTCTAAGATAAATTTAAATTAAAACAAAAAAGAATGATCCACATAGTCTTCACATTCATAATAATTAATATAAAATAATATAATACTTTAAAAAGTAAATATTCTTGTCATTGCAAGAAAACCAAAAAAAAAAACAACAACAAAATTCACGGTGCAAAATATAATAATAAAAAACAAAATTAATTGGAGCAGCTCAATGCCAAGCCTTTTTATCTTCAAGGTAATCTTTAGTTGTATAAAACGCTTTCTGGCACAACTTACGTTTAATAAAAAAATTGAATTTATTAAGACTTAGATGTTGTACGTGGCTTGGAAGCTTATTATAAAAGCGTACACATTGACATCTAAACGAGCCACCTATTTTCTTGAGCCTTGTTGTAGGTACTACAAATTTGTGTTTATTCCTAGTATTTATGTTATGGATATCACTGTATTTTTTAAACAATTTTATATTTTTATGGGCATATAAAAGATTTTCATAAATATACTGAGAAGGCACAGTCATTACATTAATCTCCTTAAATTTTTCTCTGAGAGTGTGTCTTGGGCTTAATTTATAAATTGACCGAACAGCTCTTTTCTGCAAAACAAAGATAGTCTGGATGTCGGCGGCATTTCCCCACAACAGAATACCGTACGATATTACACTATGAAAATAGCTAAAGTATACTAAACGGGCTGTCTCTATGTCAGTTAAATTACGAATTTTTCTAACAGCATATGCTGCGGAGCTTAGCTTCTTTGACAATTTATCTATATGTGGGCCCCACTGAAGCTTAGCATCCAAAGTTAAGCCTAAGACTAAAGGCTTAGCACGTAAGTGTTTAAATTTTTGTATGGTGGCAGAGTTTATTATTTCGAATATGTAGGCGGAAAATTATAAACTTAAATTCAATATTTCGCGTATCGCAAAGAAAAAATACAATTACCTGTGCAGCATGATACTTAATTGTTAGAACTTTTGTTGAGAGGTATAACTACTCCCTCTATGCATATAGGAAATGATTTGAAAACTCAAATCTTTTATTGAAACAGTTACGAGCCATTTTCAGTTTTCCATTGTTCCACAGGAACCATCTGTCAGCATTTTCACTAATATAAAGTTTAGATAGTACTAATAAAAAAACACTAAATTATTTAAATTTGAATATAATATTATTGTTATGACACGAAATAAAAGGAAATACCTACGTCATACCTATTGCATAACTCTAAACTGTTAGTGTTTTTGTACATAGCAATGAATTCATGTAAGATATCCACCCAGCAAAAATAAAAAAACTTTTGAATTATGGAAGGGCATATTCTTCTGGCTATTGGACTATGTGTAAATTACTGCTCTTACACCACTGCTCTTAAAACGGTGAAGGAAAACATCTTGAGGAAACCAGCATGTCCTAGAACCAAAAATTCGAAGACGTGTGACGTCCTCCAACCCGCACCTTTCTAACAGAGAAGATGCCTGTGTCCCAGCAGTGGGAATATTATAAGGCTGGTGGTAGATTATAATTATCTACTTTATCTTATTTTTTCAGTTAAGCGAATATATAAGATTAAATGATTACAACAGTGGCCTCGTTCTAGCTCTGGACTTCAGGAACGCCAACATAATGACCTTTGTTTCCAAATGCACTCCTATGGAACTTAGACAGATTATCACGTTGATGACGGTGAGTAAAGAAACTATTATTTCAAAATAAAAAAGCATGAAACGCTGTACACAAGATAGAAAAAACTTCATAAATAACCTCCTGTTTTTTGAAGTCTGTTAAAATAAAGAAAAGAAACGTTTTAGTGTTAGAGCAGGAAGGAGTTATTTACCTATATAATAACTGTTTCCAGCCACTTAAGTAAGTCATGAAATGTGCCTAACGTGACCCGTGACTTGAAATTTTACTGTCAAATTCGCGTCAATTATTATCGAATCGCCGCTTCAGAACGTCCATTTAAAAAATACAGCAGTCAGTTAAATTTGTTGGTCGTGTACGTAACTGCCGAGCTTAGGTTCAATTTCTGTGCCGATCAGGTTTCCATAATATGTTCTAAGAAACCAGCCCATAATACCAGATTTGATCTGGTCAATGAAAGTGAGCTAAGGTAATCTTTTATTAAAGGAAATAAAACCCTAAAAAGGTTTGAATAAGTCTAAATTAAATACACTATTGAATTTGTAGTTCGCTCAAATGTGATACGTTGGGTCACTACAAGTAAATTTAAATTAATTTGTTCGTCTGATTAATTAAATTAAAGCACATACGTTTTTTTAAACTATAATTTAGTATCTTTAATTGGGATGTCTGAGGTAAAGCGTTTATTCTGGACCCGGTAGGATGTGGAAGTAGAAGGGTTAGGGAACACCATGGGGCACCTCAAGATCAAAATTCCGAAAGTCAAGGTCCACGATTCTCCTAAACTCAGGGTGATTGACCTAAAGGTCAAGCTCAAAATTCCGTATGTTCGTGATCCGCGATTCTCGGGACTAGTAACAGGTCAATATTCATGTTTTGTGACGTTGAGGTCAAGTAACCTTAGGGTCAAGGACAAATTACTTCGAGGTCAAGGTCATGTGGTACAGAAGGTCATGATACCTTGGATGTCAAGGCCGAGTGCTTTGGTGGTCATGGTCAAACGACCTGCTTTTGCATCGTCTCCGGTGCTGAAGTGCAACCCCTTTGCCCTTACGTAACAAAGGATAGGCACCCATGCTTACTTTTGCAGCTACGGCTTTGTGAGGCCTTAGTGCGAGTTTTTACTCACGCTCAATCGCGTTAACGTAAACATCATTTTGTATTGAAACTGGATAAGCGCCGTCTGGTGACGGTAAGGAGAAACCACTTTTTTTTGTATACATTTTGACTTAAGAGATCGTTTACGTTATCACGAGTGTGCGTGAGTAAAAACTCGCACTAAGGCCACTGGTCACCTTCTGTGAACAGCCTCAGCCGTTACAGCTGTCACGGGTCTAGAGTTGTAAAAAAACGGTATATATATATATATTCTAAGATGAAAAAAAATGTTTATAAAAAACATGAAATAAAACAGTTTTTTTGCTGGAGTACCTAGGTTTTTTTTCAAGAGTACGAAAATAAAAATATGGTAAGGCCGTTATCGTATATGAGTTGATATTACATTTTTTTTTGTTTAATAAGAAAATAACATTTGTTTTTTGTTAAATAGTACATAAAGGTCTTAAAATAATTGGCAACACCCACTGAAGTTTAGCATTTACGGACGGGGATTTTGAAAAGATGATTTTGATCGTAAAACATTAACTATTTTCTAAGTTCATAATAATAAGTACCTATTGATTTAAACATATTTTGACTTTAATTTTAAACAAAACAACCAAATTTTGTGTTTTATTCCTGTGTTTCACTTTCTGAAAAAAACCAAATGTAGAAAAAAAACGACGATGCCAAGTTTTTTATCATGTTTTTTTTCAAGATAGTGAAAAAAAGGATTTTGTTTTTTTTCAATTTAGATCTCTACACGGGTCGCTATGCTTTCTTACAGTGGGCGGGGCTTACTCTCCCTTAGCGCCTTCGGTTTTTATATACACTCCAGGGGTAGCAGACAAAAGACTATGTGAAGTCGGAGTCAAAAAAAACCGAAGTCCCAACCGCGTTTGTTAAAGGATTTCTTCGACATTATTTTTGCGACAAACGGCTGGTCGGAGACTAAAACACCAAGGTGCTTTTAGCCTTATATTTAGGTGTAAATGAGACAACAAACAATTTCATTTTCTTTTTGGCTAAAAATTTGTGTTTTTTTCTCAGTGCACTCCAACTGCATAATGTATCCTTGCACATTTTTACAGGAAGGCTATGGCATGAGAATAAAGCAGATCCATTTAATAACAGAATCTAAAATGGTAGATCTACTCGTCGGGTTGCTGAAACAAGTTCTGAGTTCAAAACTAGCAGGCAGAATACATCTGCACAAAACTTTGGACACCTTATATGAGTTTGTGCCGCAAGAAATTCTGCCTGAAGAGTATGGAGGCAAGGAAAGGCCCATGCAGATATTGAATGGTATGTATTCTGCTTTCGATATCATCATTTTATTAGAAAGTACCCTAGACCTACACAAATTCGATTCATCTATAGCGATTACGATTTTCATAAAGTCAAAAATTTATGGAATTACCTTACAGAAATGTTATTATGGTCAATCCCTAACTTTTTGACATTCGCCTTCGCCTACGAACTGCTACACTACTGGTTTTAATAGAGGTTTAAGTAACGTCAAGGCTTATCAAAAGTCGCATTAGTAAATGTTACACAATAAAAAAAAACCTTTTAACAAAAATACAACCGACTTACAAATAAAAACACTACAAAGTGAAAAATAACTTCAATTTCGGAAGTCGGTGTTCTTGTTTTGGTTTCTTCGTTTTCTGACACCGACTTCCGAAATTGAAGTTATTTTTCACTTTGTAGTGTTTTTATTTGAAAGTCGGTTGTATTTTTGTTAAAAGGTTTTTTTTTTATTTTTCACTTTTTAGTTGTGGTTCATAATGGACCAATTCTCCAAAGTGAAGCCAGAATAGATTTACCCAGAAACATGCAACTTAGACAAAAACAGTGGAATTAGAGTATACCAGGGTGAACTGTTCAACCTGCGTACCCCTTTAGAGCGTGATAGTGTGATGTTATGTTATGAAATGATGTAAACAATAAACAGACATGCGATTGCAGCAATCCCGAGTGATTTGCCGTCATTTATTGAAGAGTTCTGATGTGTATCTCCGAAGTTCTTTACCAGATCTTGATGAAAATAAAATGGGACCACATGACAAACACCAGCTTTCAAATAAAAAAGAATCATCAAAATCGGTTCACCCAGTAACAAGTTCTGAGGTAACAAACATAAAAAAAAAAAATACAGTCGAATTGAGAACCTCCTCCTTTTTTTAAAGTCGGTTAAAAAATATACAAAAAATAGAATACTTTATTATACACCATAAAAGCTACACATCTATTTTTAACCAGGGAGGAGGTTCTGTTTCGATTTTTTGTTTTTGTTTATTTTTTTTTTATTATCAATAGGGTCGCGCTTGACCACTATCTCACCTGATGGAAAGCGATGATGTGGTCGACGGTGAAGCACGCTTGCCTAGAAAAAACCCATTCACTCTTGACTTAAAGATAAGATTTTCTCCGATATCTCCGTCAATTGTGAACCGATTTTGAAAATACTTTTTTTGTTTGAAAAAGTATGTTCCGAAATTGGTCTCATTTTAATTTGGTGAAGATCTGATGAAGAACTTCGGAGATATACAACAGAACTCTTCAATAAATAACGGCAAATTTCTCGGGATTGCTTCAATCGCATGTCTGTTTATTGTTTATACCATTTCATAACATAACATCACGCCAGTACACTCTTAAGGGGAAAGCAGATCTCTCATTTCATCGGTTATGTTCAAGTTTCATGAAATTTATTCTGGCGTTATATGTACCTTACTAACTTGCCTATTAGTTAGGTAAAACTGAAAAGTGAAAAATTACATACAAAACTACAAAGTGAAAAATAACTTAATTTTTAGAAGTCGGTGTCCATAACGCAAAAAAATTGGTACCAACGAAAGACTTATATACGATATTTCACTTTGTAGTTTTGTATGTGGAAGTCGGTAGTATCTTTTTGCAAAAAATATTTTTTTATAAGAAAAACTTAAAAACAACCGTACTTAAAATAAACCGTTTTCCAAAGCAAAACACTAAAATGTCCAAAAATTACTTTCGTTTTGGAAGTCTGTCGGATCAGGACAAGTGACTAAACGTATAGAAGTTCAGAAGCTTGCTACATACTACTACGGACCGCTTTACTCCAACAAAGGTGTATTTTAGAATTATTTTTATCTTGGTGTACAATAAAGTACGAGTATATATAAATAAATAAATAAAGATGCGAACTAAGAAAACACCTATACCTACAAAAATCCAAGCACTATATATAAGGGAGCAATCCTGATGGGATTGCTCCCTTATATATTAACACAGGAAGTACAGAAAGCCATCATGTCACACAAAATTTGATAAAGCACCTGGACCAGACAATTTATTGAATGAGCTGATGACAGGCACGGTTGAGTTAATATGCACAACCTTAACCAAGTTATTTAATGACATTCTCACTACAGGCATCATTCCAGATACATGGGGAGAATTCGATATTATTCTCCTCCATAAGAAAGGAAACAAAGGCGAAATTAGCAATCATAGAACAATAAGCCTTAAATCAAATGTTTACAAGTTCTTTGCAAAAATAATTTTGAAACGGATAACACTTACGTTGGACGAAAGTCAACTGATAGAGTAAGCAAGATTCCGAAAGCACTACAGTACCATTGATCATATCCATACAATTAAGCATGTCATAGAAAAGTACAACGAATATCAGAAGCCCTTATACATCGCCTTTATCGATTATTCCAAGGCGTTTGACAGCCGGAATACACAAATCAAATCAAATCAAATCAAATGAAATAATTTATTTGCATAATACAGGTTAGTAAGGACAAGGTTAGTAGGTAAGGAAATACATCTCGTCCAGCCTAAGAGAACAAGGAGTGGAAAATACCTATATCGAACTTATCAAAACCATCTACAGGAATAGTGAAAAACGAAAAGAGACTCTTTTCCTGTAAACAGAGGTGTCCGACAAGAAGGCCCGTTATCACCCAAAGTTTTCAATACAGTGCTGGAAAATATTTTTGACAATTAGATGCGTTTGGTCTTAACATTAACGGTATCCACCTAATCCATTTGAGATTCGCAGACGATATAATCCTATTAGAAGAATGCCCCAAGAAATTAAAACTCATGATAAATACCCTAGCGGATAAGAGCAGAGAAGTAGGGCTAGAAATCAATGCGAGCAAAACAAAGTTGATGACTAACTCCACGGAAGCAAACATAGAAGTTAATGGAAAGAACTATGAACATATGTGCGAATATATTTCCCTTGAACAAATTATCTCTCTCAATGACTCAATGTTCAAGGAAATTAACAAAAAAAACAAAAAAGACAAAAATAACTTCAATTTCGGAAGTCGGTGTTCTTGTTTTATTTTCTTCGTTTTTTGACACCGACTTCCGAAATTGAAGTTTTTTTTGTCTTTTTATTTGGAAGTCGGTTGTATTTTTTGTAAAAAGTTTTTTTTATTTTTCACTTTTTAGTTGTGCTACACAATTTATATAGGCTAGGTACCAATAATGCCCATAGTGAAACCAGTATAGATTTACCCAATAACATGAAACTTAAACAAATTCGGTCGAATAAGGGTATACCAAGGTGAACTGTTTACACCTGCGTACCCCTTTAGAGCGTACTAGTGTGATGTTATGTTATGAAATGGTGTAAACAATAAATATAAATGCGATTGCAGCTATCCCGAGTGATTTGCCGTCATTTATTGAAGAGTTCTGATGTGTATCCCCGAAGTTCTTTATCAGATCTTGATGAAAATTAAATGGGACCGCATGACAAACACCAGCTTTCAAATAAAAAAAGAATCATCAAAATCGGTTCACCCAGTAACAAGTTCTGTGGTAACAAACATAAAAAAAAAAAAAACAGGGACGTCCAAAAACAAGATGGGAAGATGAAATCCACATAACTTTGGGGCCCTGTTGGACTAGAGGTGCAGAGTTCAGAGCACAATGGAGGGAGTTGGAGGAGGCCTATGCCAAAACACCTATAATTATTTACTCTAAACAATTCTTATAAGCAAACAATGTGCATATGTACCCAAATTTCGGAAATAAATGGCTTTATTATTATAGTTTTGGTAAACTATCAATAAAAAGTGGCCAAGTACTATATTAAGGTATCTAAAGAATTGACAAAATACCCATTATAACTTAACTTAGACATCCGTGCTGATTTCATTAGGTAATTTGTTTGTATGTTACATATCATGAAAACTGCTGCACCGATTTTGATGAAACTTGCACTGTTCCCTAAGTTGAGAGACACTTAATCCAACAAAAAAGAACGATCCTGTTCTGATCAGTAGTTTCGTGAAATACGAGAACAAACATGCACATACACGTGTGAAATTTGGCACACATGTTTAGAAGCCCAAATAGAGTAAAATCTCTCTATGCCTCCTTTTTTTGAAGTCGGTAAATAACTATCGAATGGATAGCAATAAACAGTTATCAATATTTTTTGGGACAATCCCAACGCATTATTCCCAAATCACTGCAACTCCTGAAAGTCAGAATCAATAGTGGCGACCACCGGAAAGGGTTGAGGAAATGAAGCACCGGAGGATGAATTTAACTGTATTGGATCCCGCAACGAAATTAATCAAAAGTGAATAACGGAGGAGTAGGAAAAATAAAAATTTCCACTTCCCTCCATACCAAGCACGAGACAGAACAAACAAGGCCAATGGGCACAAATAATTGTTTACAACTGGGATCAGACCAGTTGTCTAGCACCACGGATAAGAAATATCATCTATATTAATGGGTCCTAACATTGTAAGCTGTTAAATTTGTTTCCAATAATAGGTATGGCAAAAACGATTGAACGCACGGAAATTTGTTCTAGTTTCTACAAGGTCCGTATAGTAAACAACTCTAGATGCAACCCTAGAGATTTTCTCATTAGCATGAGGACAGATGAGAAGTGTAGACAATTAGAAAAAGCCGCTCAAGTACTTACTTACTTAATAATAAACATTATCACCAAATTTCAAGTGCATAGGTCAATGGGAAGATAAAATTTCAAGTGCATAGGTCAATGGGAAGATAAAATTTCAAGTGCATAGGTCAATGGGAAGATAAAATTCTTCGGAATAAAATTTTGTGCCGAACAGCCTGAACAGATGACGGACAGACGGACAAGTGAGTGAGAGCCCTCAATAGGGTTCTGTTTGGACCCTTCTGGTACGAAACCCTAAAAAAGAGGTCTTAGAGGACAATACAGAGTATAATAACACCGATACTGTCAAAAATTTACTGTCATCATTACGACGATGCATGGCAGGTTTTTTTCGAACCAATAACAGTCTGCTATTGGGTCTTGCAAAAAGTAAACAATATAAAAAAATATGTTGTGTTATTGTTTTTTTTGTTTTATTCGTGCTGATGTATTGTATACAACTTTTAAAGCATATATTTTGATTGTTTTTAGACCAATGGCGAGAGAGGTTGACTTCCAAAGACTTCGTGGCATACTTTGATGAGATGTATCAGGCAAAGACTATTGAATCACGCAGACAAGCAAACAATTTTAACGAAAAATATGTGGGGATGCCTGGTTCCTTTAGAGCTTTAAGCGTAGATTAAGCTTAATCGTGAAGAATATGGGCCTGTGTCGGAATTGAGTACTTAGAGTTAGAACCTGCCAAACCCTATTTGAATGCCAAAGTTTGAATAGTTTTATTCAACGCTGTAAATTTGATTATTGTAAATATTTTTAATACCAAGAACAAAAAAGAGTCGTATCTATGCACGTTCATGGGTTCACCCAAATTCGAGTGCACCCGAAAAAACTGACTTTTTAAATGAAAATATACTTATTACTAAAGAAAATATTTGTACACATAAGTTAGAGGCGATGGTATGTAAATCATCTATATTTATTATGAATGTAAGCCCTATGTTATTCTTATATAATTATATTTTGAAAAAGTTTTAGTTATTTGAGCTCAAGGACCAGAATTTTCTTTGTATGTTTCTGTACTATTTTTCCAAAGAATAAACAGTATTTATAAGAAAATTCTACTTATTTGAAATCTATATGTATGATGGAAGTAATGTAAATTTAAGCTGAAAATAAAAAAAAAATAGTTTACGCTGTAGCATTTTTTTTTTAAAGTAAAGCTGTGGTGTCTCTATACAGTGGTGACATTCGTCACATTGAGATTGTAAAAATGTTGAAAATTAACCAAGTGACATTTCAATAGCACATGTAAATCCCATACAATTTTGACTTTTTGGCAATCGTGATATTGATTGTCAAAAAGTCAAAATTTATGGGTGACAGAATGTCGCTTTTTTAGAATCTGAATATCTAAACTGAGGAGCATTTTGTTTAATTTATTTTTTCTTCACGTGTTTATTGTAGATGATTCCTTTCGCGCCTTCACCGACACTCTTAGCAAACTGTGGCGGTTTTGTTCTTGTTTGCTAAGCACTGGCAAAATCATATACCCACCATCATCCTCCTGCTCTTATCCTAATTGATTTGTCATCGGTGCGGTATAGAATAGAATAGAATTTCTCTTTATTCAAGTAACCATGACTCAAAAGATGGTTAGTAAAACTTACAACTACGTTAGTAATACATATCTTAGCAAACTGACACTACAAAACAACAGTGAATCACCGCTGCGACAAGCCATGTGAGATGGCACAACAGCGACCCACGAAAACACAGTCTAGGCTACACGAAATCATACTTAGGATACTGTTGGAGCTGCCCCACACCATGTGCACCATGGATGCGCACCTTTTGCGCATGGTTGTGTAGAAACAATCTTCATGCGCATCCGCAAACATCCCCGACGCACTACAGAAGCGAGGCAGCCCCACCAGCATCCTAAACGCATTATTGTACTGAACGCGGAGAGCGCTGTACGATCTTTGCGTATATCTAGCCCACAGGCTGCTCGTGTAAAAGGACGTACAGTAGGCTCGAAAGAGCGTTATTTTGACCGAAAGTGAGCATCTTGCGAACCTGCGAGCCAGCATGTTCGCTCTAACCGACAATGCTCTCCGCTCCCGTTCAATGTCATCATCATCTTTGAGATTGGGGGTTAATATATGACCTAGATATTTAAACTTATGGACTCTTTTTAAAGGCGTGCCATAAAGTAAAACAGGTGGCACCTTATTAGGGCTCTTACCCCCAGCCTCAAAGACCATGATCTCCGACGTCTTGATGTTATATGCCAGGCCATGTAACCTAGCATATGCCTCACACTGGGCAACCAGTTTTCTCAACCCACAGATTGACGCGCTCAGCAGCACCATGTCGTCCGCGTAACTGATATTATTAACGCTGATACCGTCTACGTAACATCCAACCCTGGTACTACTGAGCTCGGCAATGAGTTCGTTCACATACAGGTTGAAGAGCGTAGGTGAGCTCAACCCCCCCTGCCTCATCCCACACTCCAACCCATACGGATGAGACAACGCCCCAGCCCATCGTACAGTGTTGACTTGGCTTCCATGCCAAAACTTAAAAATGTTTATTAGTTCTGTGGGTAAATCAATCCGCTCTAACTTACTCCATAACACATCATAGGAAACCAGATCAAAAGCCTTAGATAGGTCGAGAAAGCAGGCATAAACAGACGTCTCACGTTTCGCATAGTATGTGACAGCATGCTTAAGACACAATACTACCCTTCTCTAACATCCGTCATCTCAACAGTTACCATCTTTCAGGCAATATTATTTAAAAAAAAAAGTTTATTTGGTCTTCATCTACCCCTTTAACCGTCCACATTCACACTCAATGTTCATTTATGATGTGTTTAGTCACAGGTACGAATGCTCAGAAATTACCAATAAGGAGCGTCCTCACTGAGAGCATTCACTTGTAATGAGCATTCGACGTCGAATATTTAAGTCGTGTGGACGTTGAGCCGAGCGTTACAAAGCTTGAACGCAAGCGCGAACTTCAGCTGGTGTGGACGTCGCAAAGGTTTTCGCCGAAACGGCTCGCATTTGAATGTTCGTAAATAAAACGCTCGAAAGCGAGCACTCAGATAATGAAATGAATGAGTATGTATACTCGCTATAACTTTTCGCTGTTTCTTCCTGTCGAACGAACGCTGGAGGCCACGCACCCCTATGTCTTATTTGTAATGGTTTTAATGAACTTTGTATCAAGTTAGACATAATATTTGCAATGCCCACTAATACATTTCGCAACTGCCTTATTGAAGCGATAAATTATTTGTTTTTATCGTTTGCTCATAACATTCTACTATATATGATGTGGATAACAGTGCGAGTTGCGCATTTGTAAGAGAGAGATTGCTTTTTTCACATTAATCGAGGGCTTTTTCTATTGTCATAGTGACTAACTCGAGAATAGGACCTTCAAACTGATTTGGAATATGGGTTTTCATCTTGAACTCAGATTCATTATTATTTGCTTATGTCACAAAATAGTAATATGACCACAAAACAAAATAAAATTAAACAAGGTTTTTAGCTTACCGTGTATTCTTATCCATGATCGGTTGGGGAAACTTGTTTTAAAATTCAGTTGCAAGATTTGACCCACACATTCTAATTACCCAACTAAGGAAATGTAATAAATTCATTTGAATGGGTTTTTTTGCGAATAACGTCTAAAAACTGTAAACTCATTTATCTTGACATTTATAGTTCGTTAGTTGTGTCCTTTTTCGTTCTGAAGGCTGTATACCTGCCATCATCTTCAGGAGTCATTAGTCCATTACCCATAGGTAAAGATCCTTAATCTATGTATATTATACATTGATCGATTTTATCTTTTGTGCTTTTATTATTGTCTTTTAATTTATTTTAATTCAGTGACCTGCCCCCGCTTTAATTACGTAATACAATACTTATTTTATTTGTTCTCTTTTGTTAATGGGCACATATAACTTTTAAATTTGTTGTGTTATAATTAAGAGTCGCAAAATTTTATTTTAGGTAATTTTAAGACAAAAAACTGTATATTATAAATGTTTGTTGGTGTTTTCGAACGTATGGCACTCGTGGGCTGCAGCTGAAAATCAGCGTCAGGTGGTACTGTGTTACCATTTGGCATTATGCTGAGCTGAGGCCCTTTTGGCATTAATAGTTTTAATTATTTATTTTGTTTAATTTTAAGGTGTTTTTGTTTTTAATGCCAATAAACACATTTTTCTTTCTTTCTAGGTTAATTTCTCGTATATATGTTAGTAATATATCAAACGATCCGATAAATACGTTATGTGAAAACATAATAAAGAACACTTCCAGTTTTAAAATACCTAGGTACCGCTGTGATTATCTAATACCTCCTACGGACGCCAATTGTCGGTATTCTATGCTATGATTGCTGTTACAAATGGATCATAATCACTCCTTGATGATTTTTGTGGTTTTCTTGTAGCTAATAGTTGACATGCAAGAATAAAATACTAATGAGTACTACAATGTAGTGTATAGTTAGTAGTGCTCTTTCAATTTAGACGTCTGAAATGAAAGAGCCCTTAACCTTTACACTAATTTAATTGATTTTTACACTGGCATTTTCAATTTACCTGATATTAATGTTTTGTTCTTACAAGAGTCATATGTTGGATAATGTTCCACTTAAAGTGGTTAGACCTTTATCTCAGCAGTGGAAACATTATAGACTTATTAATCTTACCATACACCAATTTATTTGTAGCCGGAGAAACATTTTCTTCTTCCATACTTCTCGATAAGTCGTTATCCCTTTCAAGTCATTTCGGTTTTTAGATATTTTTTTATACTTTTTAGGCTCGCGCTTGATCACTTCAGTCCATCCATCGATACATTCACATCCATAATAACTCTTAACTTTTCATATAAAGCCCGGTATCCATCAAAGCGGAGAGGAGAGGAGACAAGAGGAGATGTGCTGTGAAGCTAGTAGGTTATTTCCACCAAAATGAAAAGGAGATGTGTAGTGGAATGGAGATCTGAGCTGTGTCAATCGCTTTCAGATGTGCGAGGCGCGGGGAGAAGGCAGCGGGAAACGGGGTGTGCGAGCGCGGGTAGATATTGTAGATAATACACATCTCCGCTCTGCCGCGTTACTTGCTCGCTCGCAGCACAAAATTCTGTAGAAAAATGAGGCATCTCCTCTCCTCTCAGCTTGATCCATTTCCTTCGAAGCTAAGCGGAGAGGAAATGTGGAAATAACGAAATCTGATTGGTTTTTCAAATCACATCACTCTCGTCTCCTCTCTTCTCCGCTTTGGTGGATTCCAGGCCTAAGACGTGAACCATCCTACCTCCTTTCCTAGTAGGTAATATTATAAATTCAAAAGTCAAGATTTTTATAAATGTTAATGTCATCATCATCATCATCATATCAGCCGCAAGACGTCCACTGCTGGACATAGGCCTCCCCCAAGCGTCGCCACATTGACCGGTCCCGTGCGTCGCGCATCCAGCGGATCCCTGCAACCTTCACCAGGTCATCGGTCCACCTGGTGGGAGGCCTTCCAACGCAACGTCTTCCGGTTCGCGGTCGCCACTCTAGAACCTTTCTGCCCCATCGGCCATCCGTTCTGCGAGCAATGTGCCCTGCCCACTGCCACTTAAGTTTGGCAATTCTTCGGGCTATGTCGGTAACCCTGGTTCTCTTGCGGATCTCTACATTTCTGATTCGATCACGTAAGGAAACTCCGAGCATAGCCCTCTCCATTGCCCTTTGGGTGACTGTAAGCTTTCTGATGAGACCCATTGTGAGCGACCACGTCTCAGAGCCATAGGTCATAACTGGCAACACACACTGGTCATAGACTTTCGTCTTGAGACACTGTGGCAAGTTGGACGTGAAGATACCGCGCAACTTCCCGAACGCTGCCCAGCCGAGTCGGATTCGACGGTTGACCTCTTTCTCGAAGTTGGCCCTACCCAACTGGATCGTTTGTCCCAGGTAGACATAGTCATCCACAACTTCGAGTGTAGAGTCTCAGACCCTAATAGGAGTGGGTGTGACATGGGCATAATGTTAATGTGTTTGTTAATAAATCATAACTCTTTCACGCCTTTTCATGACACTTTTTCTAGCTTAATTAGTCTTCTGTTAATGGAATTAACATACTTACGTCTAATTAAACTTAAATTAATTACCATAATAATTACATAAAAGTCAACATTTTGTACATATGTTTTTATCCAACTGCGTCATTTCATAATGACGCAAATGGATTAAAACCCTGTTATTATAATATTTTTGATAACGATCAAGACACGGACGTATAATAATATTTCTGGCCACCCACTTTAATAGAAGGCTAGTAGGGTGGGCTTACAGGGCGACACCACGCGACGTAATGCATCATCAGCCTTTGTAATGCACTCGCGTTTCACAATGAAACTTTATTTACTACATACAAAGGCACATATTTCAGAGAGAAATAAAAAAAAATATACAACCGACTTCCAAATAAAAACATGAAAAATAACTTCAATTTCGGAAGGAGGTTTTTGTTTCTTCGTTTTTGACACCGACTTCCGAAATTAAAGTTATTTTTCTCTTCGTAGAGTTTTTATTTGGCTGTACAATACTTCTTGGTTAGGTAAACGTCATCTCTACAACCTATCATGGTTGTCACCTTACGACAAACATCAAATATTTTTAATTTTTATTATGCGCATAAAAAACAAATGTTAATATGGAAAAAACCTTTCTTTATTCATTTCAGGGGTTAGTTGCCTAGCTTTCCTAAGAGGTACATCTTATGTCCGGAGTCCCAAACAAAAATGAAACGTCTCTAAATCACAGTATAAGCATCTTGTTGACCGAAAGCCATACATATTGTCAAACAATATTTTTAAATGTATTTTAAAGGGCTTCCATACAGCTAAAGCCGGGAGAGAAAATAAAATTTTGGCCTATCCCATCGAAGGGGTATCGTTGTTTAGAGTACATAAATACATAGTACATTATTACCTCAATGCATAAATACGTTACTTTTTGTTTTAAAAATTCCCTTATTTTTCCTGTTACAACCAACTTGATTTTGCGGTTTAGTACAGAACCCTAAATTGCACTTGACCGGTTTTTCACAAGCCTTCCTCTCAATTTGATACTTTCACATTGTTGTAGTACGTAAGTGCACCATAATATTGTAATTTTAAGGGTGTGAGCCTGGAGATCTGTCATACAGGTCTTGAACCCAGTATAGACTCCAGCTCTCACAAAGGTTTGAATCTGCTGTAACCTAGATACTATTTACCGAAATGTACCTTTTTGAGAGAAAATAAACTTATATTCTATTCTATTCTATTCTATTCCCTAGTCCCAACAACTTTAACTCTTGAAAGGCAGAATCAGCACTGGCAACGACCAGAAAAGAGACCAGGTAATCGGAGAAACAATTCAGAGGAGAACAGTCTTGAGGATCTAGACAAAAGCGTCATTATATCAGCGATGGCAATGGTCGAAATATCAAAATATAAGGGATTGATCACGTGAAATTTCGATGGCACGGTAATTCCATAAATTTTTGACTTATTTCCAATCGCTTTGATAGAATGTCACTTGTATCCAGCAACGAAATTAATCGGAAAAGTTACGACGTCGGTTATGAAGGATAAAAGTGGATACCATCTTGTTAGATCTCTCTCGGTTATCTCAGATCATAAAATAATTACCAACTCATATTGAAGGCAAAATTTATATAAACCTTGCAGTGTTGAGGTCACCATTTTTTTACACGTGTTTTATTCAAGACTTGACTTGACTTGACTTCAAAGCGAGTCATTTTAGTGTAACCTATGCAAAAAATATGCTGCTGGCCTGCTCCTTTAGTCTCGTGCAAGCGTGATTTAGGGTCCTGGGTTTGATATCCAGGTCGGGCCAAAACTATAAAATAATAATTTTAACTGTCCCGTTGTATCGTCGCCAACACGGTCGTTGCTCGAGGATTTAGATATCTGGGTTGGTCAGTCTTATTGAATTTTCAATATGAATTTCACAATAACAGCCCGGAGTTTGGCAGAAGACAGTGTAGCTCCCCAGAACCTTGAAAATATCGAACAACCGTCGGTTTTGCGCCTGATCTCGTCATGTCGGTTTGCTGTCCTTGCATTAGACTAAGAGAGTAAAGATACCTATAGACAAGAACTATTACTAGGCATAGATTTAGACTCAGGGCAGCTACTGGGAAATTGCAATGACTAAATGTCATAGCTCATTTACACGACCCCGATCCAACAACGCTCTCGCAAACACCATCTCAAAAGGAGATCACTGCTCGCTGTCCACGCGCCGACCGAAATAAGTATTGTTAGGAAGTTCCTCTCTCTAGAGTAGCTTAGACCTCAATAAAGTTATTTATTTATTATTTATTAAATATGTAAATGCGTTTGGTGTATTTTTTAATATTTATAAATGTAAAATATAAGCAAGAATTATAAATAAAAGAAATCATGATTTTGTAAAACTGACAAACATCAGCCTTAAGGGGCTGAATGCTCAAAATAGGCATTCTTTTAAACATTTTTTTGCCAAATCTATTGAAGATATGGCAGCAGAAAAAAGATATGTTAATCTTGATCATATTTCCGAAAACTTTGATGTGGCCGAAACACGTTTACGCACAAAAACCTCGATACAATTGAATGGCAAAGTAACCTCTTACCGTGATCTTCAAATTTTTTTTTCGGTAATACTGACCAGCGTACATTTGTACAATTTACAACAATAACGTATCATAACAGGACGCAAAACTTCACTGTCGTATATTTTGAAGTTTCATTGATTATTTTTAAGTAATTCATATTATCAATTGCAAGGGATCTGGCTATTGGGCAGAGCCAACTGATGAAACTGAAGACCGACGATGGCGGGATCGTATCCGCCAAACCGGAGCTTCTCAGGGAGATCGAGACATTCTATGAGCAGTTGTACACATCAATCAGAGTAGTATATTATTGGGCATTCTATACCACTATCGGCAAGTTGCTCGGCGAGTGCGCCTCGCTGCCGATAGTGGTATAGAATGCCCAATAAATGATAATCGACTCGCCTTTCCACTCGACCGAGACAGTACATTTTGCTGCGTACTTGATGAGCAACGATGATCATCCATCAACTCTCCGTTTACTTACTCTCTAGTGTATAACTGTATACAACCAATGATCATGCGAGTTTGCTATCGCTCTGAAGGGTGGTACAGAATGCTTAGTAATGAACAATCCACTCGATCAATGACCAGTAACGCAAAAGAGGTTGTGGTAAGTTTATAAATGTTAACGTACTATATACATTCACTCATTTTTAATCGGTTCATTTCCAACAGTAATCATGAAATTTGTAAAACAACCGCAATCGCTGCATGTTGATACAGTCTGCGATGATATTTGTAAGACTAGTTTTCGTCATGGGGAATTATTACCTAACTCAGTACGATGTATCATTTGTGGTCCATCCAATTGTGGAAAAACCAATTTATTAATTGGCCTTCTTATACACGAAAATGGATTAAGATTTGAAAATGTTTATGTTTATTCAAAAACTCTGCACCAACCTAAGTACATTTTCTTAGAAAGAGTTTTGCAACGGGTTCCCGGTATTTCCCTCCAGAAATATCAGGGAAATGAGGAAGTACTAAGCGTTCAGGACGCAAAACCCAACTCCGTGATTATTTTTGATGATGTTGCTTGTGAAAATCAAAATAACATGCGTGATTATTTTGCAATGGGAAGACACAAATGCATAGATTGTTTTTATCTGAACCAAACATATAGTAAAATCCCCAAGCAGTTAGTAAGAGATAATGCGAACTTAATCATACTTTTTAAACAAGATGAAATTAATTTACGGCATATTTATGAAGAACATGTCAACACTGATATGACATGGATTGAATTTCGTGAAATGTGTTCGAAAATATGGAGTGAACCTTTCAATTATGTAGTGATTAATAAGGATTGCTCCAAAAATAAAGGATGTTATAGAAATAAATTTGACACTTTTGTTGTCTTTGATTAAAAATATTTATATTTAAGAGTGTTACCCTCACGATATTATTATTCTTCAGACAACGCTTAATCAATCACGAACTTTTTGTTACTATGGAAAAATCACTGAAAAGACAAATTGTTGAGGCTGCAGATGCTGTTAAGAAGAAGGTGCGAAAGATGAGAGATGCTGAGCTTAACAATCAGCAAGTACTGGAATCAGTTTTCAAGCCGGTAACAGAACCACTCAACCAAATTGCTAATGTCAGTAAGCGGGCTTGTGTTCCGCATAATATAGAAAATGAAGAAACCGAAGTTCCGTTTATCGATAAAACTTTGCAAAAAGAACCCACAATTAGTAAAGGAACCAATGATAATAACGACAATGAAGACGAATATGAATCTGATATCGAAAGTGACTCTTCGTACAAATCATTAGTTGAAAACAACCAAGGTATTGATTCGTCATCCTGGTCAGTGTCCTCAGAAGCTCTGACCGATATTCCGTTTGGTGTCAGAAAAGAGGGCGGAAAATTGATGTTAGGTTCTGCTCGTATAACGATCAGTGATGAGTATATCATCGTAGCTGGACGCAAATACCGAAATACGCCTGGTTTAAAACAGTTGCTGTTGAAAAAGAATGCCGATTTAAGCTTGGTTACAGAGAGTGATATGAAACATTATAAGTCGATGCTACTTGACACAAACGCACATCGACGGGACTATGAGCCCGGTAAACCAATCAAAAGTAATAAAGGACAAAAATATTTGCAAATTATTAAGCCTCTATTCCAACTACGAAGTATAATTCAGGACCACCAAACGAAAGGAAAAGGACTACCCTTTACAAAAATGTGGAAGAAAAATGTTGATTTTGTTTATTGGGACGATCCAAATGAATTGGTAGATAGGTTAAAATTACTAATTGCATCTCGAGATGCTGGTAACACAGGATTAGATAATGAAATTATATCTATCATTGAAGAATTGCGTGAAAGTAAAGTTATAAATAAATAAATATTTTAAAATGTGTTTATTTTATTATCAGCTTCTCGATACAATACACCTTAAATATGAACGTAGACAAATTCGGACACTACATTCACAAAAGAATGCGTTTATCAGAGTTATTTGAGTTAAATGAGAACGCATTGTTAAAATTAGAAAACGGAGATTTTGATTTAAAAACATCAAGATTAAGAGGAGTCCGATCTCCAGTAGAAGCAGGCGATGCTGTGAACAAGGATTATGTAGATCGATTGAATGCTAACATGTTAAAAGAATTAAATAACCTGACCGTGAACAAGGATTATGTAGATCGATTGAATGCTAATATGTTAAAAGAATTTAATAACATGATTGGTTCATTGCGCTCTCAAATCATAAAAGACACAAAGGACACAGTTCAGGCTACTTTAAAAGCAAAGATACCTGAGATTTCAACTCATTTGGAAGATAAGTTTTATACCAAAGCAGAGGTAGATAAATTACTACAAAAAACTCCGTAATGGCAAAACAGCAAATTGTTAATGAAATACATAAAGCAGCACGAAGAAATTTCGTTAGACGTCCTGTCATTCTAAAGGGGATCGATGACTTGTGGCAAGCTGATCTGATGGACATGCAAAATCTAAGAAAATATAATAAAGGTCATAATTACATTTTAGTGGTGATTGACTGCTTCTCAAAGTACGCTTGGGCAGAGCCATTAAAATCAAAAAATAAACTTGATGTTACTCATGCATTTAAACGAATACTGATTAACAGCAATCGCAAACCGGTTAATTTACAAACTGATATGGGAACAGAATTTTATAACAACTCATTTCAAACGCTTATGAAGACTTACAATGTTAACCATTACTCAACGTTTTCTACCAAAAAAGCTTCGATCGTAGAGCGACTGATTAAAACTCTTAAAAATAAAATATATAAATATTTTAGTCTGAACGGAAACTATATGTGGTTAGGTATACCGTTAGAGGTTACGTTAAAGATATATAACAACACAAAACATCGTACCATTAAATTTAAACCAATTGAAGTAAATAAATCTTGCGAGTCTGTTATAAAAGAAAATATTAAAAAAGCCTTAAATCATGTAACCGTCCGTAGAAAACCTAAGTTCAAAGTAGGTGACTTTGTTCGTATCAGTAAATACAAACACCATTTTGAAAAAGGTTATACACCTAATTGGTCAACTGAAATATTTACTATAAAAAAAATTAATCATACCATACCAGTAACATATCATATACAAGATCAGCGAAAGCAAGCCATAATGGGAACCTTTTACGAGCAAGAACTTCAGAAATCTTACTATCCTGGTATTTATTTGATAGAAAGGGTTTTAAAAAGAAAAGGATCAAAAATGTTTGTGAAATGGTTGGGTCTAAACAACGAAGAAAATAGTTGGATCGAGAAAACTGCAATAGTGGATTAAAATAATTATATAACGATTACTTTTGCATCATTTCTCTCATTACACATTAGACAATGCAAGGAGGTGAACTTGTTAATACCTTAATTAATAATCTACCGTTCGAACTTCATTTACCCGGCTACAATTATTGCGGTCCCGGAACTAAATTGCAGAAACGTTTATTACGAGGTGACCGAGGTGTAAATAAGCTAGACGAAGCTTGTATGCATCACGACATTGCATATGCAAACCATACAGACTTACCCAATCGCCACAAAGCTGATTTGCAACTACTAAATATGGCTAAACAAAGACTTAAATCGAGCGATGCTGGGAAAGGTGAAAAACTTAGTTCATGGTTAGTGAGCAAAGTTATGAAAGCCAAACTGAAATCTGGTTCTGGCATTAAAACGTTTAAAAGTTTCGTGTCAAAAATAAAAGCAAAAATAAAGAAACTGAATCCAAAGGACAGTAAAGCTTTAATTAACGCTGCTTACTCAGCAGCAAAAAAAATAATCCCATGCATTCAGAAAATTCGAGTGCCGCGAGTGATACCCTTACCAAAGACTGGAGGTATTCTACCTTTAATCCCAATTTTTGCGGGTTTATCAGCTTTAGGAACTTTAGCTGGTGGTGCGGCTGGTATTGCAAAAACTGTTAACGATTACAAAGCAGGTCAGCAAAATTTGCGAGAAACACAACGACATAATAAGGCTATGGAGTCTTTAAAGTTAGGCCAGGGCTTGTACATTAAGTCACATAAAAATGGTAATGGTTTATTCATTAAGTCTTCAAAAAACTGAAAAATAAGCTACCTAATCGTCCTCTCACTAATATAGACATCCAAAGGTATGCACGCAACATCCCTCACTTTCGAGGAGTATACATGAAGGATCAGTTACCAAGGACGCCAAAACGGGTTGAATGTGGTGTCGTTAACTTGGACGACTCTAAGAACGAAGGCACGCATTGGGTAGCTTATGTAAAAGTATGCAATTATTGTGAATATTTTGATAGCTTTGGAGATTTAAAACCTCCAATGGAATTAATGCGATATTTTAAGAATTGTAATGTTTTTTATAATTATACAAGATATCAGAAATTCAACACTGTAAATTGTGGACACTTATGTTTAGAATATCTATGGAATTTTTGGAAATAAAACGTATAAAACTTATGCTTTTCTTTTATTTGAATCATTTGCAAGATGTCACTCACATTATCGATAACTGGAAACTCGTCAACTTTATCTACTTACTATCCTAACACGTTGCAACTATATGAACAGTATGAGTGTGCCTTATTGCATTTCGCAACATTTAATTCTATTCCAAACATTGACAAAACGAATAATAAGTTCTATTATGGTTCTAACGAAGTTATTGAAATACCTGACGGCACCTATGAATTGCAAGATATTAATGATTATTTAAAATCTGAAATGAAAGATGCATCAATCAAACTACAGTGCAATAACAATACTTTAAAAGCTGCTGTATATTGTACAAAAGACATAAATTTTAATAAAGAAGGTACGTTTAGGAATTTGTTAGGGTTTAATAAGCAGATCTTAAAAGCAAATAAATGGCATGTATCGCACTTTCCAGTCAACATTTTACCTACAACAGTGATCAGGATCGAATGTGATATTGTAAGCGGCTCGTACACAAACGGAGAACCCAGTCACATTATCCACGAATTTGCTCTCAACGTGCCTCCCGGATATAGAATTATAGAAATCCCGAAAAACGCGATATACTTTCCAATTAACCAAAACAACATTAGCTGTATACATATCAGGCTGTTAGATATAAATAACCGCTTAATCAATTTGCGCGGTGAAGAAGTGCAGCTGTATTTGCATCTCAGAAGAAAAAAATGATTGACTACAATAAATATATGCATCAACAAATCAAAAATATCAGTTCCGCTCAAGCTTCCAACCAAATAAGAGCTCGCTCTAAGAAGAAAATTAAATTAACTAAAGAAAACAAGGCATTTCTCAAAGCGATCGGTTTGCTAAAATGAATATCTTAGACGTTTTATCTGCTCCGACTTATGACAACACTGTTGAAGGAATCGAATTTCATTCTTACAAGCCCTACGTAACTAGTTTCAATAGAAACGATGAAATCCGCATACCTATTAACCAACAGGACTTGTATATACTTCCCTCAGCTAGTACCTTGTATTTGGAAGGAACTGTTGTCGTAAGTAAAAAGGATATGAAAGAGAAAGCCACTAGTGTTAATTTTACGAATAATGCTCTACTCTACTTATTCCAAGATATAAGATATGAGCTGAATGGAGTGGAAATTGATAGAATAAAAAACGCTGGCATAACTACCACCATGAAATCGTTAATATCAATGAGTGAAGGTGAATCAAAGATAGCCAATGCATGGGGCTGGAATATCGATGGAATAAAAAATATTAATGGGGGTAGTTTTTCTGCTTCTATACCCCTCTGTAACATTATCGGTTTTGCAGAAGATTTCAAGAAAGTCGTGATAAATAGTAGGCACGAACTGATATTGCTACGAAGTAACACTAATCTGAATGCTGTGAAACTTAACACCGGGGAATTTGTAGACGACGTTCAGATAAATAAAATCATCTGGCGTGTACCGCATGTTAAAGTGTCCGACAAAGAAAAAATAAGTTTGCTAAAACTGTTAGAAAAAGATCGACCACTCCAGATGATATTCAGAAATTGGGATCTGTACGAATATCCAGCTTTACCTAAAACTACAAAACATACCTGGTCTATCAAAACTTCCTCACAAATAGAGAAACCAAGATACATAATTATGGGTCTACAAACAAATAGAAAAAACAATTCAAGTTCTGATATGTCCCAGTTCGATCACTGTCATGTTCGTGACGTTAGAGTATACTTAAACTCAACTTACTTCCCGTATGAAAACCTAAATGTCAGCTTCGCGAATAACAGAATCGCTTTATTATACGAGCAATACATCAGATTTCAACAGTCTTATTACGGACGTCGCTCGGAACCCTTATTAAGTGAGAAACAATTCAAAGATTTGGCGCCGCTATTTGTCATAGATTGCTCTAGACAAGCTGATAATGTAAAGACAGGTCCTATTGTGGATGTAAGAGTGGAAATTGAGAGTGATTCCGATATACCAGATCAAACTTCTGCATACTGTCTTATATTGAACGACTGCATAATTGAGTACAAGCCATTGAGTAATACTGTGAGAAAAATATCATGAATCCGAATACTATTATTTTAGATGTTCAAGGGTTTAAAGACCTGAACAATAATTTTATAATAAAAGAATTAGCTTTTGCAAGTCGTGATTATACGCAAACATTTTTAATAAAACCGCCATACTTGTTTAAATACTTAACAAGTGACGAAAAGAGACAAGTTAAATGGTTGGAAAGAAATAGAGGTATTTATTGGAATGAAGGATATATTGACTATAGAGAATTTCGGCGTATAATCGTTCCATATCTAGAAAATAAGGAAATTATTGTAAATGGTTTGGAGAAGGTGAATTGGATAAAGGAACTGTGTGTGAATTGTAAAGTATCAGACCTTCGTACAGAACAATGTCTTAGTTTCTCTGTTTTGCATAAAAAATACTGTGAAGGAAGATCTAATTTTAATTGTAATAAACATCTAAAGCATTGTGCTCTTAAAAATGTGCTTTGTTTAAGGAAATATTTAGAATGGGTATAAATGTATGTACTCATATGTGTAATGTATTTAGATTATTGGTTTTAAGGTTTTTAAATAAAAATCAAAATAATGTAAATTTGCTTTTATTTTGTTAAACACCCCCACGCTACTCCACAAATAACACAACCTAATACAAAATTAAATAAAAACATCATAATGAAAATACAAATATTAACTACTTTACAAAAACGGTTAATAAAAGTCAGTACCTATTAAAGATTTTGATATTTTCTTAACTAAAGACTCAGTTTCGTCCATAACACTGTCGATGGGATCTTGAACAATATATTGAGCGTTTATAATAACGTTTTCACTGTCACTATCACTGTCTATGGTTTGAGGATTGTTGTTACACAGATCTACCACTGAAATTTTTATTAACTTAATCCCTTTTCGATGTAGTCGACTCATAACGAAGGATTTTGTAGGATTTTGCTTTATCGATTTTTCCCTGCACCGTTGTTTTGGTTTTTTATCTTTCGTGACTTGTTTGCTTTGCCCGGGTTCACTGCGAAACATCTCGGAGAATCCCTCGTAAGGATCCTGAGCATACTGGCTGAATACAATCTCGGTGTCAGAATTCTGGAACAAAATATAAACACAATTTATACCACTATTCCGCTAGTATAGCGTTTTAATTGGGTTTTCAATCGAGAAAGTCTAGATTTACTTTAGATTAGTGACAAAAGGCTCTGGAAAAATGCAACACAACACAGCTGCGAACACAATCTCTAATTATAAAACAATCATAAAAAAACGAATTAAAAATATTTTACTCACCGACATGATAACTTTTGATGGAAGTTAAAAAAATATTAAACAGGTGTTCGCGCCGAATAATATTTCGTAAATGATGACAAAATAACTAAATAATTACAAGTCATACTAATATTGTCAACTAAGCGTTTGTGTCTCAAGACTAAGGCCAATGAACTGCAACGTAGGTAACACTTATACAATGACAAACAACGCCTTGTAAGCATGTTACTTAATCGTAAAACGTTAGTTATTCGAAAATCAACCTTATGATGCATGGTATTTTAGGTGCATAGTGAGATAACTGCAATCAGTGTTAACTTTGTTTACCGATTTTAAAAAAAAAAAGTGTAATGATATTTTGAAATAAACAGGATTTCAGAAATAAAACAAGTCAATAATTATAATAATTCACACTTTATTTCATTTTTTGTATAATATTAACATTTATTATTTCCTAAAACTAAACTATGAGTAGGTAACACTTAACTTAAAATTATGATCAAAGTAATTCATTCTTAAAAATAAATGCATGCCCCCAGGCTCGGGTTGATATTTGATCCACAGATATCGATCGTTTGTCATCATTTCTAGATAAAGCAACTTTGTTGACAGTCCGAGTAAATATTTCGTGCTTTATTGATTTAAACATATTATTTTTTCTCCGGATTACTCCACCATTAAATAAAATGGTTTCATAGTCTGATAAGTTTAAATCCCTGACCACGCATGATTTTACTCCTTTTGCTTTTTTAATGATACTATTAGGGGTTCTTATAGAGTAAAGTTTCGATCTCAAACCAACAAAATCAGTAATATATTTTCCTCCCATTTCATCTTTAAAGAGACCGGGAACCTTTTTATTTTTTAGCGGTATCTGTAAATCATTTGTGATTTCATAGTTACTGCTGTCAAAATATTGTAAAAAATTATATTTCAAATCATTGTAAAAATCGTTGGTGTATATTTTATAGACAAAGGAATCGGTATCTGTGTAACATAGCTGCACTCGATCTTTATAAAAAGGCTTTACAATATTGTAATGAAAGTAATACATGTGTGCTTTTGAAAGTTCTAATACAGTGAAACCTATGTATATAGGTTTATCTAAAATAATTTGATCAGGTTTCATTTGTATTGCAACTAAATTTTCTGATAAAATAGATGCACTGTGGAAATAGGGGTTGGCTATAAGTTTCTCAGCGGATATAAATTTCTTAGTTCGATTGGACTGATCGCACCATTGATTAACTAAATGTACGGTTACTCTATTTTCAGTATTTTCTAATGTTTTTCCAAAAACACTGTTATTTAATAACTTAAAAAAGTCTTGTTCGAAGGAACTTTTTGCTTTCTGTCTTAATTGAGTATTTAACTCTATGTACTGTTTTAAATATGGACTCTGTCTAAAAGTAATTGCTCTATGAATTTTACGTAATATTAAACCATGTTCTAAACATTTTTTTAAATGAACGTAGTGAATCACGTAGTTGTACTTATTATACAAATTTGCTATTAATTTCTTTGTTTTACCTCCCGGGGGTACACATTTTTCGGGACAAAATGGTAAGTCATTATGGTCATTATGTAAATGCTCGGGATACAATAGATCGACTTCTAATATGAAGCCCCAGTTTGCGTTATCCTCTATAGTGGTAACATTAAAATTTGCTAATTCGTTATCACTTAAAAATCTGAAACTAGAGTATGGTAAATACTGACACATGCTAAAACCGTAAAGATTATTACAATCTAAATATACTATGAAACTCTCAGGTTGTGATGGATTATATTCAGGCATGTATTTGTGATTGGCTCTAGCATGCCGATGGGAACACATGCACAAACCGCCGCGTATACCGCTTTGTATCATTCTGATGATAGCTAAGTCCGACACGAGTTCTAACTGAACGCCCGTTTTTAGCAACATTGCATCGAAAGATAAACTAGGTGCAGTAATGTAAAACGCTGGGTCAAGACTGTAATATTGTTTACAGGTTTTCCGAAAATTTTGAAATATGTCTGTTAACAAAAGCACATCCGTTTTTAAGTATAGATCCGTATACTCGCCGAGGTTATTAATATTGAATTCAGCCCAAACAGCCTGTGCGTGATTATAATCCTCATCTGTAATGTCTTCGTTAGTCAAATAATTATAAAAATTACCCTTAGACGGCAATGATTTTTGATCGTAACATTTCCAATTGGTCATGTAATCATAAGGATATATACCTTTTCTTGTCAATAAATTAAACTGTCTGTCTTTAGAAAAATGAAATCGAAGATTAACAAAATCTTCCACCTGCAATGTTTTAGCGAGCTTGTCTAAACTTGTCCCTAAAAAGTTGAATGAATCTAAAAATCTTATACAAATAAACTCATTATCAGCAATAGGAATAAATTTGGTAAATGCGACGTATTTTTCTTTAGTCTTAGGGATTATTTTAATTGGGCCTGGAATTTCGCCTAACTTTTTTATAAATAAATGACAATCGTACCCGGATAAATTGTGAAAAAATATTGGTATAAATTTTGGTACTTTATGTTGCAAATTACAGTGTCGATGTGCTGCACCTCGATACAGGCCTGTAATATGACAATGATCTCTTACTTTATCGGTCAAGAGTAAATTGTCGCAAATATGACACCTAACGGCACGTTTGAACTCTAGAGAATTGTCATCAGTGAATATCATAGGCTCGCTTTTGGATATAATCTGATGTATTTGTTTTACATCCTCAGTAAGAAAATTTATAAATTTTGAAACACAATCATTGCCGCGATAACTTCTATAGCCTTCAACGCTATCATTTTTATTTGATGACACGACATTGTAAGCGAATGCAGCCGGCACGTGGCGTTTAGAGTATGACGTATTAGCGGTGTTGAAATCATCGCCGGAAATGGGTTCAAGTAACGTTTCGAAATCAGCGTATATGACGAATGGAATGTTTTGTTTCCTATCATAATTTTTAAATTTTAAAAATGAACCTTGTTCTGGTAAAACTGTGACGATCCCCCCACACAAGTGGGATTCAATTTGACTAAGCGTTGGAAAAAACAATAAACAAGTTTCACAGAAATATAGTTTACCATGATGTTTGGTCATCTGATTTCTAACTAAACGAGATAAATCTTTGATAAGACAGTAATGAGAATTATTATTGTTTTCTATAAACAGTAGATGGATACTTTTATTAGACTTATTATTCAACGTTTTATAAAGCGGTCCAATAATTGTCTTCTCGTTTTTTAAACCATACACATATATATTAACAGAAGGATTATTTTTCTCAAAGATAGCTATGTCCGAAAATGTGATTGGAAATGTCAAATTATTAACATTCAAAACATCCTGAAAGCGGGGATAAGACGAAATCCTATCGGGATGTCTATTTGTGGGGTACAATGCCGCCACAACACACCACAAAAAGCAATACTCATCATTGTTCCGAATATTCAAACAAGCTCTTTTACTTTTTATGAATTTCGGCAAAGTTAAAAATTTAGATCCGCTGAGAGGTTGATATTTATTAATATTTAATTCTAAATGTGAATTGCATAAAAAAGTCCAACCACTATCCCTTTCCTCAAATTCTTCAATTTTTTTTAGTAGTAAATCAATAGTTAGTTTATAAATAGAATCAAAATCGTAATTAAAATGTGTAATAATGTTGTTTGTACGGAATGATTTTATTTCTTGTTGATCATTTTTATACATAAGAAACGAAGCAAACAGTTCAAAATTTATTTTGACAGAGGTGTGTTTCTCTATTGAATTGTCTATTAAATGTTTGACTTGTGTACTAATACTTTTGAGAAACACCTCAGGAAAACTATGTATTTGTTCACCTGTCGCTATGATTTTGTAACTTTTGATTCGTTCTTTAAAAGAAGAATTAATAATTGCAACATTATCATACATAGGGGTAGAACTATTGTTTTTATGTACATTGCTACGTAAATGACCAGACCATCGACGATTGTCTACAAATACTTTACAATCAGAGCAGTGAGGCATTATATTATTGTTTGAAATCAAAGAACACTTGAAATTATTAGTTCAATAAATTTGGATTAGATAATACTTACAACTAATATTCACCGTCTTAGGTATACCAGACAAAATATTTTATATAATTAGTACAACTTGGTCAGGACAATTTTACGCTGATTTCAAGATCCTTGTGTAATTTTTCACAGGCAAGTCGGTAATTATGTTTAGGCAGGATGTATCTGAAATAATAAAAAAATGGATGGATGCATTAGGTACATAATCTGATTAGGTAAGATAATGGTATATTCTGGGAAGAAAAATATATTTCATAATTACCTGCAAAATATGAAACTATGTATACATAAGAGTACGTGTATCTGCGTGGTCCAAATATGTAGATATACTTCAAGTAATTTAATAATTCTTCACAGGCAAGTCAGTAATTAATATTATGTTTAGGCAGAATGTATCTGAAACTAAAAAAAAAATGGTTTATTGGTACCGATGAAGAATTAGGTAAAAAGCTGTAAATTCTAGAATGAAAAATAGTCATAATTATTGTAATGTTCTAAATAGTTATCGTATTATTGTTGTGTTATATTTGATAATTACCTGCACAATATGAAATGATTCATACATAAGATTATGTATTTGCGTGATCCAAATATGTATGTATATTTCAGCACCCCGATATAACGAACACAGTTGCTCCAGTAGCTGAAATTGTTGTTGTTTCTGGTGTGAGATCAATTAAATATTTATTTATAATAATTAACTTGATTGTACTGTAACAGTTTAGAAAGGTGCTCGCTCCGAGAGACTTTGAGGTAATAAATAATATTTTAGGGATTTTTTTTTTTTGTTTTCTTTTTTGTCTACAAAGCAGAAAAATATTTCATCATAAAAGTTGTTATTGCCTAATTGTTACACGTGTGCTAAACATAATTATTTATTTCGCAATCACAATAATCAGCTATTTTGGTTAGGGTTGGTAACAACTTGGTAGGCATTCAAATATACAAATTTCACACAATGCACTTAATCGATTAAAATATATCATAGTATGTCGATAGACGACATGACGATGACGATATCATATAACGTTCATGGTTTCGTCATGCCCGTTACCGTAGTTACAGGAATTATATTATCTATTTATTTTAGGAAATCTAGAGAAGTACGCGGTAGACGGCAGTAAGTTCATTTTTTCTACACGAAACCTAAATGTAGATGATGAAATAATTACCTTGGAAACATTTATTTACTTCTTTAAAATAATAAAATCTATCTGGTTTGTGGCGATTCCGTTCACGCTATCGTTTGGTCAGCCCTAGCTTATTTCGCTGCATCGACATTCGATACAGTATAAAATTTTCCTTCGTCTTCATTTTACCAACGCGTATAATACGACTATAGAAAAAGTTACTTTAACAAAGCAATACCGGATTGATTGTAGTGGATTTAACATTCCTAACTTATAATTCGATTTTAACTTATAAGCCACAAGTTTTTCTGTTCGGTACAAAGTTTTCGCAGTCTGCAAGTGCAACGAAGTGCTCTTGTATAATCGGTCTACAAACACCCCGTGTCGCCTACAATATCAGTGACGGCATTGTCGATAGCCATCCGCTGCTGTCATCACCAGCCAAGTCATCAAACCGAGTGGAACTTCTGATCGGAAAATAATGTAAGTCTGATAAAATAGTCTGTTCGTTTTCATGGATCACACTTGTGATTAGCCTGTCATTTATAACTACATATATTTGTTTGTGAGCGCGTTACTTCACAGATCACCCGATCTGTACATAGTTAGCTCAGTCTCAGTGCTATCCCATTTAAATATTAGAGAACCAGTGTTTGCCCGAACACTTGTGTCCTATAGTATGCCCAGCGCAATGGACATTACTCCATTGGATTAATTAATAATAATTGTGTGACTACATTTCCTCTATCTTTATTTCAGGTCAGACTCTGAGTGTGATTACTCGCAAGCATCGATCACTGGACACAAAGTGAAGGCCAGTCGCAAACCGTCTGCAGACAGCAATGGGAAACGCAAGATGCAGTCACAAACAACAACCGTAACTCGTAGCAGGTGAATAATATTTTGAATTTATTATCTCCTAGTTCTGATTAAATTAAAATAGTAAAGTAGTACGTTTCCACTAATTGAATTATAATAGTGCAATTTGCATAAGTATTCCATTCGCTGATTAGTCACTTGTAATATTTTCTACAGAAATATCCGTGGTGTCGTTCATAAAATATTATGCGATTGTGTGCGCTGCTTACACACCGTTGTTATTTTTTTTTTTTTTTTTTGCCCCTGCATCTCTCGTTGTAAACATTAACTAATAACAGTTTTCGTTATTATTTCAGTAAAAAAACCAACACTGACATGGACATATTCGGCATCAGTAAAAACCGCGACATCCCACACAAAGAACATTCATCGGATCACCTAACTTCATTCTTTGTGAACCGCGTAGCCAGCGGCTGTGAGCGCCGAGCAACGAGCACCGACGGAGAGTACTACATCGACTGCAAGGTGTACAAGGCTGACGACGCTCGCCTCACCGACTCCGCCGAGCTGTGGAAGAAAGCGCTCGTCCGAATCAAGTTCCAGACCGACGCGGACTCTCCTCAGTGGCGAAAACTACAAGAGCTCGTGCGTGCGGCTGATATTTTGTTTCCAGACAAACCAACATTTTATGATAATTAAACCAAGTACCTAAGTTACAGTTGTTTATTATTTACAGTAACAACCCGTTAACGCTTTAGTCACAAGCTTTGGTTTGTTACAATCATCGGCCACCATCACTCTCGCTCGACATTCTGTTAACAGCGAATACAAACTCGAGTGATCGGTCGAGTGCAGTAAGTAAACGGAGAGTCGAGTTGATAGTTGACAGTTCATCGTTCTCCGAAACGCCGCATACTGGTCAGACGTATGGAATATAGTGGTAAGGAGTAAGTTACTAGTCAATGGTCGAGTAAAGCTCATCCAGTACGCGACAAAATGAACAATCTCGTTCGAGTGTATCGGTCGAGTTGAGTGGCGAGTCGAGTATCGATTTGCTCGAATTATCGTTCCAAATCAAGTTCTCAGTACAATGTACTGTCTCGGTCGAGTGGAGAGGCGAGTAGATTATCAATTATTGGGCATTCTATACCACTATCTGCAGCGAGGCGCACTCGCCGAGCAACTTGCCGATAGTGGTATAGAATGCCCAATAATATACTACTAATCAGCAAGCCCGTTGCGAGTCTAGCAAATGACCCAAGAGCTAGATTGACCCGGCACTATACCGAAGATATCCCGGACGTCAGCCTGTACGAGATTAGGATGGCTCTGAAACAGCTCAAAAACAACAAGGCGCCGGGTGATGACGGAATTACGGCCGAACTCCTGAAGGCGGGTGGCAAACCGGTCCTTTGGGCCCTTCAGAAGCTGTTTGATTCCGTCATACTCGAGGGCAAAACGCCAAAGGCATGGTGCAGGGGTGTGGTGGTACTCTTCTTCAAGAAGGGCGACACTGCCCGGCTGAAGAACTATAGGCCCATCTCACTTCTTAGCTATGTTTACAAGTTGTTTTCAAGAGTCATCACGAATCGTCTCGCGCGCAGGTTTGACGATTTCCAGACCCCCGAACAAGCCGTATTCCGAAAAGGCTTTAGCACCGTATACCACATACATACGCTGCTGCAGGTTATATAGATGACCGGAGAGTAAAACCTGCCTCTCTGTTTAGCGTTTGTGGACTACGAGAAAGCCTTCGATTCGATAGAGACTTGGGCTCTACTGCAGTCTCTCCAACGGTGCCAGATCGACTACCGGTACATTGAGGTATTGAAGTGTTTGTACAAAAACGCCACCATGTCAGTCCGTCTTCAGGATCAGACCTCGAAACCAATCATTCTCCAGCGCGGCGTGAGACAGGGAGACGTCATTTCTCCGAAACTGTTCACTGCTGCGCTGGAGGATGTCATCAAGGTTCTGGACTGGAGGGGGCTGGGCATCAACGTTAATGGCGAGTACATTACTCACCTTCGGTTTGCCGACGACATAGTGGTCATGGCTGAGACCATGGAGAGCCTCAGTAAAAGGCTCGATGACCTCAGTAGAGCTTCCGAAAGAGTGGGTCTTAAAATGAACATGGACAAAACCAAGATCATGGTGAATGCCCATGTAACACCCACTCCTATCAAGGTCGGAGACTCTACATTCGAAGTTGTAGACGATTATGTCTACCTGGGACAAACGGTCCAGTTGGGTAGGTCCAATTTCGAGAAAGAGATCAACCGTCGAATCCGAATCGGCTGGGCGGCGTTCGGGCAGTTGCGTGGTATCTTCTCATCCAATTTACCGCAGTGTCTCAAGACAAAAGTCTATGACCAGTGTGTGTTGCCAGTGATCACCTATGGAACCAAGGCGTGGTCGCTCACAATGGGCCTTATCAGAAAGCTCAAAGTCATCCAAAGGGCAATGGAGAGGGCTATACTCGGAATTTCCTTGCGTGATCACGTCAGAAATGATGATATCCGCAGGAGAAACAAAGTTACCGACATAGCCCGAAGAATTGCCAAGCTTAAGTGGCAGTGGGCAGGGCACATTGCTCGCAGAACGGATGGCCGATGGGGCCGAAAAGATCTGGAATGGCGACCGCGAACCGGAAGACGGTACGTTGGAAGGCCTCCCATTAGGTGGACTGATGACCTGGTTAAGGTTGCGGGAAGGCGCTGGATGCGAGACGCACAGGATCGGTCAATGTAGCGACGCCTGGGGGAGGCCTATGTCCAGCAGTGGACGTCTTTCGGCTGAAATGATGAATGATGATGATGAATTCATATTATTGTATTTAAAAAAAAAAACTATACAAATTCCATCGTGGTTCTCTTTCCATCCAGTGCAATTCAACAGTGACCGTTTTATGGCGTTGCTAGGAGAACGTATGTCGCTTTTTTTCTGCCAAATGCAAAAAAAATATTCAATTTATTTCTCGTTAATTCAAACTGTCAAAAAAACAGGTATAATGCAGCCAGATCATGTAGCCTAGTGGCTTTAATTGGAACTAACGAAATCACAAAGAATATTGTCAAACTCCGTATTATTTTTATTCTCTGGCACTAACACTGTCACTAGTATCTACATTTTTATTGTATTATAAACGACTCATGTCGTTTAGTTTACTTACTAAGTCCATAACTAAAAAGTATTTAAAACTCTTTAAAAATAGAACTTATGTTATCTCTCCTCACCCCGGAGGGCTGGTGTATATCAAAACCCAGTAAGTGCCTTGAAACTATTATATTTTAGGATAGCGCAAAAATATATTATGATTTGAAGTAGGCTATGGAAAGTCATGCTGTATTGGTAACTAAATTACATCTTAATATTTCAAGAGAATACTAAACAAGGAATATGAACCTATGAATTGTACAAATGATATTAATAGTGTCCGAAATTGTATTGGATATTTTAGCCATGCCTTAAAAGACAATGCCGAACCTAGTAAGTTCTGGATATTTGTAAGTTTAAGGTTTTTTACAATTTGATGGGTCTTTCCTATTGTAAGTAATGATTAAATTGATTAATGAAAGCACCAAATCTCAATTCAAATTTAAAGTTTCCATTACACAGTTAACATTACACAATCCATTTCAGTATAGTAGAACTCATAAAAATAATATAAAAAAAAATATATAAATAATATAAAAATATAAAAAATAATATAATAAAAAACAATACAACCATTATAAAAAAATGTCACCTACTGTGTTCGTGTTCTTATATGTGGCAGTCGCATAGAAGCAGAAATAATTATAGTATTTTTCAATTTTAACGGCAAAGACTCGTATGACACTAGACAGATTACCTATTTTAGTGATCTTTATTTTCGTAACAATAAGGTTGCATTCATAAACAAAATAACATTGAATGATCTGATGTCAGATGCTAGCCGCCAGTTTGAAATAGGAACTTGCGCGGTAATATTTTTGTAAAAACCATCGGAAGAGCCATTGTTTATGATGTACTAATACTTTTCACTCCAATTTAAGTTTGCCCTTAAGCTATCGATGACAGTGGGCGTGGCTTAGAACCTCAGATGTCGATTGTCAACTGTTCGACCTCAGCCCCTTAATATTTTTTTGTGAAGAAATACGAATTATATCTTACGCATTAGTAAATCAAATCAATCTGCCGGTATCTAATTTCTTATTAAATAAATTTTAAAGTTGACAATAAACATAACATAATTTTCAAATATTTGTGACATGATCTGTTTTTTTTTAATTATTATTGATACGCTCGCGCATGACCACTATCTCACCTGATGGTAAGAGATAATGTGGTTGACGATGTAGCATGCTTACCTAGAAGAAACCTCTTGACTTAAAGGTTGTAGCTATCAGGAAATACAGACTCCGGCAGGGAATTCCACTCCTTAGCTGTACGCATAATGAAAGTATTCCCAAAACGTTTCGTGCGTATGAGTGGAATGTCTACCATGTACCGATAACGCATCGCCGTAGGTCTTGTAGTCCAATGATGGCAAGGGCTAGGAGGAATTAGTTCATGCAATTCTAAAGCACACTCCCTGAAATGTAACCGATAAAAAACCGACAGACTGGTAAATTGACGCCGATGTTCAAGGCTCTGGAGCCTTGACTAGACCAGTTTCTCATTGGCGATGAGCCTCTTCGACTGTTTTTTGATCGACTCTAGTGCATCCAGCTGGTACTTGCCAGATCCGTCCCAAAGATGAGAACAGTACTCCATGCATGACCGAAATTGCGCTTGATACAAGTTGAGCAACTGTTCTGGCATGAAGTACCGTCTCACCTTTGCAAGGATCCCCAACTTTTTGGCAGCTAGTTGAGCTTTTGCCTTAATGAATGGACTAAAATTGAGGGTCGATGTCAATGTAAAGCCAAGAAGCTCAAGATGATCCGTTATCGGCACGGTCACACAACGGAAATTAGGAGCCGGGTGGAATTGGCTCCTTTAAGCAGACAGATTCAAGCTTCCAACTATGGCCTCCCGGTGAGACCGGATTTGAGGCCCATTAGCGTGCGCGTCGCAGTGCTGTCGTCTGCATATCCAAAGGTACCGGGTTTTAGAAGATCATTTATATGCAACAAGAACAATGTTGCCGAAAGTACCGACCGCTGAGGGACCCCGGCATTGATATCCAGTTGGTCAAACGAGCGACCATCAATAACCACTCTTATAGACCGATCCCTCAGGAAGTCTGCGATCCAATTGCACAAACCACTGGGCAGGCCGAATGAAGGAAGCTTACCAATAAGGCTCTCATTCCAGACCCTGTCAAAAACCTTCGAGATGTTAACCTGTTATGTGACGCAGCCTAAAGAAGAAAATGTATGAAATAAACTTACGAAATTGTCGATGTCAGACGTAAAAATATGCATGAATGTATCAGTGTATATTGTAATGTAATAATGTTATTTTTCTCGTGTAAAGTGTTTATTGTTATTTTTTTAAATTTAATTTTGTGTCAATAAACGCAATTTTTATATTTTTTTTCTATCACCGTCTATCAAATAGCTACAAATAATTATCGACTTAGACGGGGCAGAAATTCCAGACTTCGGCTGCCTCTGATAAACACGATTGGTAACCAAAATATCACTAGCAGGACGGCTTTTTATTTTAGTATGATGCATATTTAATAGGAGTTTGTATTATAGATAGACGTCCGTCGACTAGTCCGCGAAATATTTATTTATTATATACTTTATTGTACACCACTGAAATAATTACAGGACAAAACATTTATAAAGATAAGTGTACAATGGGCGGTCTTATCGCACAGGGCAATCTCTTATTTAGTACACATTATACATGTTCTAGTTATTTAAACCTGTGTGCTTATTCCGAGTTTTAACGTACTCACTCGTGATAACATAAACGATATCTTTTGTCAAAATGTATACAAAAAAGAGGTTCCTCCTTACCGTCGCCAGACGGCGCTTATCCAATTTCAATACAAATTGACGTTTACGTTAACGCGATTTAGCGTGAGTAAAAACTCGCACTAAGGCCTCTTATATACTTTTTTTTTCTGGGGAGTAATCCCCAGACCGGCGCACCAGAACACCACCTACCATTTTTTTCGTCCGCAGAGGATAGGGAGAGTGGCCAACGCTATAAATATTTAGCCGCAACAACTTTAACCAAATAAATATAAAGGTGTTATAATTGTCAAACTTAATAAAATTAATGTTTGAAAATAACCCCAAATATAAAAGTTTTGAAAGAAGGAAGTGTAGAAAAAAGAATTTTCAAAATCTCTGCAGTAATTTTCCTCCTATTCATAAAAAAAACAAGTTTCATTTAAAACAAAATACGGGCCGATTTTTGCAGTCGGATCTCACACAATGATAAGCTTGTAAATGTATTTCACAAGAATAGTATTTCTTAGTTAAAATACGGACATGACATATTTAAATGTAACCTTTAAGCACAGACAAAAACATAAATTGAAGATAATATTTCCGTATTTTTTTCAACTTTTATTTAAACTAAAAATCTTCTTGCAACATCTAAAATATAAAATTCGAGCGTTCGTCGATTTAGTATTTGCCCCAAAATCTTTAGTTATTAATTATAGCCTGTGTGTTATTGTGATGCATAAGGTAAATTACTGTAAAGCTTTATAATGAGAGACCGGATTTGCATTTGCATATTATATCTAATATCTAGTGATGATGCATATTTTCTCTATATTTATTATATTTTTGTAATAATAAAACCAATAACCAAAATTTCGCCCATATACAATCATTATTATTATCACTTATAAAAATATTTTGATTGATTGGAGACTATACATTTAGAACACCTACCTACCTGATTGTTTACCTTTACAAAAATGTTAAAAGAAAATCCTTTTAATGCATTATTAACGTCTACAAAGTTGTTACATTTTGGTATTGATAATTTATCATTGAATAATTCACTAATTGTATGCTGATTTAGTAATAAAAAAAAATGTAATCTGCCACTTTTGCCCTTTTTTTCATTTTGTAAAACTTTAATCTATACTAATATTATAAAGAGCATTTTGATAAAATATTACAATAATATAGCTTATACAACAGAATATCACTGTTATAATTTATAAAGATATATAGGGAAGTACCTAATAATTCAACGCGGGCGGAGCCGCGGGCAACAGCTAGTAGATCAATTATGAATAGCACATAATATTATTTTGCTGTTTTTTTTTCCACGCGAACGAATTTGCGGGCTAGTGTTTAATAATGACTTGGTATTAAATCTTAAACTATTTTGTTGCTAAAGTAACATTATAAATAGTGAGAACTAAACTTGATTGTAGGCAGTTGGATATAGAACATGTGAGACATCAGAGTGCAGTAAAATATGTCAAGTTTATAGTTAGAAAAAAGTCGAAGAAATTAAAAGGTTCTTTTTATTAATAACTTATTAGAAATATCTAAGTGTTGTGAAAAAAAATGGAGTCTATACCAGAAAATCGTCTTTTGAAACTTCCTCCGGGTGCGTTGGCGAATATTAGACAAATACACAATCTGGATAAACCAGGTAGACTCGAGGAAGCCATCAAAATTTTAGAAGACTGGCTTCAGAAACAGGATCATATTATCAAAAAGGATTTTAGTAAGTATATCTCTAGCAGACAGAATGGCGAGCCAACGCGAGCATGATGTGACGAACATTTATTTGTCTACGGCAGTCTTGAAGTATTTTATCATTTATAAAAACCAATAATTTTACTTTTAACCAAAAATGCTGGTGCCTTCTCTGTATGAGTAGAGGCCTTTGCTCTGCAATGGGATAGTCATGCTGGTATTAGATAGATAGATAGAATATTTTTGTTAAATCGATACGCAAAGAAGAAGAATAATATAAACGAAAACGGTTAAAATTCCAGTTTAAGTAATTTCAAGGCAATTGCCTCGTTGATCAAGTAATAGCTGTCTAATCCAGTTTTTGTAATGAAATCATTATGTTAATTTATTGTTAACGCAAAAACCTATCAAGGACAACGCATATTTAAAACTTAAGTTATAGTATATAATTATTTTTTGTTATTAAATTTTATTTTTGTTCGTCCCTAAACAGGATGGTAAAAAGAAAATATTAATTTTATTCAAATTATCAGTACACACATACAATTGTAGAATTTCAGCAGATGGACGCGTCTTTATCCGCGTAAAAAAAGCATGTTTTTTTTTTTAAATAAAAATTAACGGGTTCGATTCCTGTTTAGGAAAATTGATTTTTTTAAATCCAGTATGCAGTATTCGTTTTTATCAAAATCGGGCGCGTGACTCCTTTAATTGTTTTTCGCTATTCTTCATAGTTTTGGACATCCACGCCCACTTGAAAAACTCACCCTGTAAACTTCCATATGCATTTAGAAAAAAACTGTTATTTTGATATTACAAACAAACATTTCAATCATCATCGTCATCATCATTTCAGCTGAAAGACTTCCACTGCTGGACATAGGCCACCCCCAGGCGTCGCCATATTAACCGATCCCGTGCGTCTCGCATCCAGCGCATTCCCGCAACCTTAACCAGGTCACCGGTCTACCTAGTGGAAGGCCTTCCAACGCATCGTCTTTATTAGTCAATTATATTTATTAGTATCAGTATACTAGCTTCTGCCAGCGGCTTCGCACGCGTGAAAGTTTAAAATTATCCCGAGGGAACATATTCCCGGGTTAAAAAGTATCTAGACTATAATCTTTCTCTGTGCCAAAATTAATCCAGATTCGTCCAGCCGTTTGAGCGCGCGCCGTGTGTGTTTGTATGTAACAAACATACAAACACACACGCACACATTCACAAACTTTCGCCTTTATAACATTAGTGTCAAATAACGTGTATGATGGGCACACCCGGTCCTCTAACACTGGAACAAATAAAGTATCTGTTAATATATTATAAGCATACTTTGACAATACTTGTGTGGGTAAAAAAGTGTCATTCTAACAGCGATAGTGAGAGTCGAAATTCCATGCGCTTACCATTTAATATCAATACCTAAAATAAATGTATATGAAAATAATATGATCAATAATTCAATTTAAAATGCCTTCAGGTAATGAGTATTTGGAAAAAACGTTGATATCATGCAAAGGTTCCGTAGAAAAGTCGAAAAAGCAGATAGACCGACTGGCTACAATGAAGACGCTGCTGCCAAAGTTCTTTTCAAAGACCAATGCCAAGATGGAGCTACAAAGCATTTTGGAGATAGCGTAAGTAACAGAAGTACTTATAAAAGCTTGTGAAAAACCCAATTGCAATATTTTTTTATATTCGCGGTTGGGTTTTTTTGTATTTATTATAATTTGTTTTATTTCAGAATTTTTAGTTTTATGAATGAACGAGTTCTGCAAATAAGTTATGTAATAAAAGATTATTTATTTTGCTATCAAAGTTACGCTTATATTGAATTTGTGCCAAAATAGTAACATAAAAGTGTTACGAAAAATTAATAAACGATGATGTTATTTCCAAAAAATGTCTGAAATAATTTTTGCTAATGTATTGAGTGGGATATCAAATGAAATAGGAGAAAATTCTAACTTAAAAATTTGTCTACCACTTGTTTCTGTTTTTAACCGACTTCCCATGAAGGAGGAGGTTCTCAATTCGGATGTTTATAATAATTTTTTTTTTCTTTTATGTATGTTTGGGCATCACTCCGTCATATATTTTTTTTGATGAGAGGATTTTGCAAAATTATTTTTTTGTTCGAAAGAAGTTTATTCCGAAATGGTCCTATTTAAATTTAGTAAAGATCTGATGAAGAACTTCGGAGATATACAACAGAAATCTTCAATAAATGACAAAACTCTCGGGATTACTGCAATCGCATGTCTGTTTCTTGTTTACACCATTTCATAACACACCATCACGTCGTTTTGCTCTAAAAGGGTACGCAGATGTGTACAGTTCACCCTGGTACACTTTCATTCCACTGGTTATGTTCGAGTTACATGTTATTCGTGTAATCTATTCTGACATCACTGTGGGCATTATAAGTACCTTACAATTAAAAGTGAAAACTGAAAAACTTATTTACGAAAAAATACAACCGACTTTCAAAAAAAAACACTACAAAGTGAAAATTAACTTCAATTTCGGAAGGCAGTGTCAAAAAACGAAGAAACGAAAACAGGAACACCGCCTTCCGAAATCTAATTTTTTATTCCGAAAGTTAATTTTCACTTTGTAGTGTTTTTTTTTGGAAGTTGGTTGTTTCTTTTTAAATTGTTTCGTAAAAATCTCGAACTGTGTTAATTTAATTTATTGTCTGTTTACTCTTAAACGCTATCAGTTTATTCCATAGTCTCCTTTGTCTACACGTAATATATTTTCTTGCAGGTGGCTGATTCCTTTGCCAATTATAACAGAAGATTATTACAGGGTACTAGTAATTAAAATCAACGACAAGAAGTTTACCACTGAAAATTTCATGCAGTATTTCCAGTACAATATAATCGTTAGTATATTCTATTACCTTACTAAACTAGCGTAGAATGCAGAAGAATCGATGAATAGATTGGTGAAAGATACTTTGGTTCGAAAGGAGGTGGCTTTTGAGAGACGTGCGGCTACTCTTGGGGGATGCCTATGTCCAGCAGTGGACGTCTTTCAGCTGAAATGATAATGATGATGAGGAAGAAGGCTGTAGCATGCCTTCTATATTACAACTCTCTCAAAGCCCGAAATAAATTGGGATAAAAGCCCGGTGAAAAATCCATCCACATACATAAGTATAATAATGTAATAATATAAACTAGCTTCTGCCCGCGGCTTCGCCCGCGTAAAAAGTGTTTTATCATCCCAAGGGAATACAAACTATTCTATATCCTACCCAGGGTCTCAAACTATCCCCGTGGCAAATTGCATCTAAATTGGTTCAGTTGATCCAGAGATTACCCCCTACAACCTCACAAACTCACAAACTTTACCTCTTTATAATATTATATAGTATATATATAGATGGGTTAGGTAATATACAGATCGACTCGATCAATCTATGTATTTCCTTTTCATGTCTTCATGAATGAACAGATTGAAACTTGGCCGACGAGTAGACCATGTCCTGGATTAGGTCATGAAATACTTTTTATCTAGAAAGTATGTTCACTTGGGATTCTTGCTGATTTTCATTCTGGAAGAGCCTAGGGATTGAATAAACGAAAGGAGAATGGACATCTTTATACGCCCTCAGTCCATCTGCTGTATCAAATTTTGTTTCACATGACATTTTAAATATGGAAATCATTTTATTTTAATCTCTAATTTTTAGTTTCGTAGACTAAAATGGAACTGGACTAAACAGAAATTCTGGGAAAATCGTAGCATAACTTATAAAACCAAAGCCCGTTTAGTCAGAGCATTATTTTTCCCCATTTTCCTCTTTGGAGCTGAGACGTGGATAATCCAAGCAAGGGAAAGACAGAGGGTAGACGCATTCGAAATGTGGTGCTGGAGACGGATGCTCCGAATACCATGGACAGCCAAACGCAGAAATATGTCTATCCTTTCCCAACTTAATATCAAGACCAGTTTGTCTACAGTATGCCTACAGCGTATTTTGACCTATTTTGGTCACTTAATGCGAAGGGGAGATAGAAGTCTAGAAAAACTGGTCATCGTTGGCAATACCGAAGGGAAAAGAGCACTAGGCCGGTCGCCAACACGATGGTCTGACCAAGTGAAAGAAGCTAAGTCCTCAAGCAAATTTCAGTAGGTGGTGATGGCAACTTTGGACTGGAATTGATGGAGGTAGATTGTCCGCTTAAAGGGGTCCAGTGACCACTGTCCTCAGTAATGACGGACCGATTAAAGAAGAAGACTAAACTGACATTTGGGAGATTGCCACTTTATCGTTACATACAAATAGTGTCGTATCCTGAGTGATCTAAAGTGGATCGAAAATCGAAGTAGATCAAAAATGGAATAATTTCACGGAAAAAAAAAAACATTTGTTAAGAAACTAACGGCCTATTTAGTTTCTACTCATTTTTTATATCAGACTTAATTCTAACGATCGCATTTATTTTATTGTTTATTTCTTATTTGTTACAATAAAACATTATGTACTATGTGTATTAATACTGTAATATTTAAACATATTACATGTTTATATTCATAAAACATTTATTTACACAAATTAGATAATTTTAATTGAGGAGTCATGTCACATCGATTACTTACCTTACCTTCAACACTTTGTTCCGCGCTTGCAACATTATAATAAAATAAGGTTATTGGCAGCTGTCAGTTTAGCCAACGAAATAAAAATTCACAATCTAGTCCATGTACAACCAACAAAACAACAAAAGGGCAGTGTTTTGTTTCGAGCCTTCGCAAAAAAGGTTTTTTTTTTTTTATTCCATTGTTTTATTTTTCAGCTCACCGAATACATAAAAGCACATGATTACGTCAATGGTTTTATTATAATAGACGATTATAGTCAACTCAATTTATTTGAATTAATGTCTAAAATGAACACAGTGGAGTTACAGCAGTTTGTTTCTATTTTAATCGTGAGTATATTATTTTATTTAATTTTTGTTTGAATTACAGGAAAAATACTGCCTCGTTGGTCTAGCGCAATTTGTGCCCGGTTGATAGCAATAGACTTGCCTCACTTCTTTTTCTTTTTGTGTCAGGATCTGGCCAGCCCTGTTGTCAGAGTTAATTAAGCCACCTCTGGGAACCCCACAGGCCTCTGACTTGGCTATTTCAGACATACTTAAACTTAAAAAGCGCATTGTATTATAGATGTCCCTCTGCCTAACCCTTCGGGGGATACAAGCGTGATCTTCATCAGTCCACTGCTGGGTATAGGCCTCTCCAATTGCACGCCACTTGCTTCGATCTTCGGCAACTCTCATCCAGCTGCTACCAGCCAACCTGCGAAGATCGTCGCTCCACCTAGCCTGAGGGTCTCCTATCTTACGTTTGCAAGTTCGCGGTCTCCTCTCAAGAACACGTCTACCTCAATGGTCATCGGTTCTATGGCTAATATGGCCGGCCCATTGCCACTTCAGCTTACTTATTCTCTGAGCTATGTCGACAACTTTGTTTCTCTGCTGGATCACCTCGTTCCGGATTCGATCCCTCAGCCCCTAGCATAGCAATTTTCATAGATCGCTGAGCGACCTTAAGCTGATGGACCAGCCGTACCGTAAATGTTCACGTCTCGGCCCTGTAAGTCATAACTGGTAGGACGCAATGCTTGAATATTCTGGTCTTTAGGCTCTGCTGAAAACGCTACGACAAGACTCGACGATATTTCCCAAACGCCGCCCAGCCTAGCTGTATTCTTCTGCTAGCCTGCCTCTCAAAGTTAGTTTTACCAAACTGCAGAATTTTGCCGAGGTGTATACTTAAAAAACCTTGAGAGCACCGCCATTGACAACAATCGGTTCCGGAGTGGCGTATGAGTTGAACATAACCTGAGTTTTGTCCAAGTTCATCCGGAGACCGATGCGTGCAAAAGAGTCAGCTAGCCCGTCCAGCTTCTACTGCAGATCAACCAGCGATTCAGCCATTATGACGATGTCATCCGCAAATCTCAGGTGTAAAATGTACTTGCCGTGTATGTAAATGCCCTGTCCTTCCCAGTCCAGCGTCGTCTCAGCGTGATGTTATGTTCAGGAAAACAGATAAAATCAAGCTTACAGGCAGAACATGACAATTAGTTACAAGAATGCAAAAAAGCTATGACAATTAAATTATATCTTATTATATTAATTATTTCTTAGGTGTAGAATCTCACGAAGATTAAAAACATCATCGGATATTTGATGTATTTATTTATTCAAATCTTTTTTCGCAAAACAATAGGCAGTTTGTTTTGATTTTATTTAATTTACCTTAATTAATTAGTGAGAAAAATATTATTTTGGGTTTGAAACCCAAAATAATATTTTTCTCTGAATAAGTTAATAAAAATTACGTATTATATAAAATAACTATTAGCTTTCCGCCCGCAGCTTCGCCTGCGAAGACTACACAATTTTGGGTGTTTGGTTTTTTGCAGTTCTGGAGGGAGATTGCAAATTATTATCCAAACATAGCTTTCCGCTCGCGTCTTTGTTCTCGTAGACTACAAAATTTGCTCAACTTTTTTATTTCAACGAATTAAAAAAAGACATGGCAATTGATATAAAGTGAGCATAAACTGAACTGCCGTCGTGTTCATTAGCTATTAAGCTAGAGCGTTGGACTTTCATTCTGGAGGTCTCATGGGATCGACTTCCACGGGAAGGTACAAATAGTGAAAGACCACTCTGCTTTAAATTTCTGAATCCTACTAATGCCACGATAGAAAATTAATACAGGGTGGCGCAAAATTTATCACCCGATGTTCTTTGGCCCGATGGTAATCAACACACCATTTTGTTTTTGCCTGGGGATATGTTCATGCATATTGCGTTAACCCGGGGAGATAGCGCAATTATGTGGGACTCGAACCCACTAAAATGCCACGGTGCCACTTATGACGGGATACGGGCACGCGTTAGCACTCATCCATGAAAAACAAACTCTCACAAAGGTTTCTTACAAACTTTAAAACCCCTTTTTACCCCTTTAAGGGATAAAATTCAAGAAATCCTTGAAAACATATTTTTTATTTTATATTTATTGGCTAACTGCCGTATTTTTCATCCCCTATTTAGGGGTTGAATTTCTAAAAATTCTTTTTTACTCCTTATCTATACATTATAAAGGGAAAATCTGAGCAAAATCAGCTTTCTAGGTCCAAGGATTTAGGCTGGCCGTTGATGAGTCAGGACTTTTCTTTTTATTTATATATATTACAAAGATTGTTTTAATTAAATTCAACAAGTTATCTACTTAATTATCGATCATTTAAAATTATATTTATTATACTTTTAATATTATTAATTATTATTAGTAATTAACATTATTGGGTACCACTTTAAAGGCCTGGCCCTCCGCCTATAGAAACGCTTTTCTATAGACAATACATTTTGTCCATGAATATAATCATCTAATTTGTAATTTTCTTTCTAAACAATGCTTTTAACAAAAGTTTTAAATTATCTTTCATTTAAAAGAAAATTTAAAACTTTTCACAAGATTATTCGTTATAGAATTTAACACCGTAGCCCATGAAAGAAGTGTGTACTTCAGATCATCTATAAGATGGTTGATCTAACTTAACTTTTTTTCTAGTATTACGATTGTATCAATCACTAACTTTGCTAAAGATATGTATATTTTTTCTTTCATACATAATATCTTCATAAATGAATTGGCATGAAACTGTCATAATATTAATCTTTTTAAAAAGTTCCGTAAGAGATTCTCGCTGACTTAACTTATTAATGGCTCTGACAACTCTCATTTGCAATATAAATATGGATGCAATTTCAGCCACCCGACCCCACAGCAAAATACTGTGACATAATGAAAAAGTTAATTCTAAAAAATTTAAAAAACCCGACTAATTTAAGTAATTAATTAAAAAAAAAATAATTAAATAGCAAACTAAAAAGACACAAGAAGAAAATCATGCTGTGCAGTCGGAGGACACATTTTTGCGAGCTGGCTGACGAAAACCAGATGTATCCTCCGACTGCATAGCATGATTTTCTTCTTGTTTAGGTCTTTTTAGTTTGCTTTTAGTTCGTTTTTTAAGCAGTCGGGCTTTTTGATTTTTAGTATTATCTTTTTTTATTTATAACTTTTTAGTTAACATATTTTTTCGAATTAGGTACATTTTAACATATAAGTGTTATATACTAATATTAACATTATAAGCGGGATATTTACCATGTTTACTGTTTGTAGCGAGTTTCCGATATTAACACCCACCCTCAATAACTTCAGTTTAGCCGTGATCATGGTGCTTGCAACAGCACCGAAATATCGGACACTCGCTACAAACAGTAAACATGGTAAATATCCCGCTTATAATGTTAATATTAGTGTTAGTGACCATGACAGTTTAAAAACTTAAGTGTTATATATTTTTGAAATCGCACGATGGGGTTGAAAGAGAAAAAAAATCGCAGGGTTAAGACGAAGTGATTGACGTAAGAATCATCAAAATCGGCCCACGCGTTTGGTCTGTAGAACGCCACATAGGAACAAACATTGGCAGTCGGGTAAATAGACCAAACGCGCGGTTTCTACATCCGTTACCTGTCTTATCTTTCTTACAGCAAAAGCGGCTGAACATAGGTATTATTATGTAGGTACTATTAAAACTAGATATAATTTTTTTATTTTTTTATTTCAGGAAGGCTACGGTGCAAGATTGAAGAGTTTACATATACTAACAGATTCAAAAGCCATAGATCTACTAATTAAGACTGTGAAGCAATTCGTTAGCGAGAAGATAGGGAACAGAATACACGTTCAAGCAACCCTAGAAGATTTACATAAAGTAGTGCCGAAGGAAATTTTGCCGGTTGAATATGGTGGAAACGAGAGATCTATTGAAACATTGCAAGGTAAGACAGTAATCCACACCAATTAATATAACTGCAAAAGTTACTCTAGATATGTAGTATACCCTAAATTGAAAACCCCGACAAAACCTTACCTGATATTATAAATGTGAAAGTTTGGATGGATGTATGTTTGTTACTCAATCACACCCGGACGGCTGAATGGATCTGGATGAAATTTAGCACAGAGTTAGATTATAGTCTGGAATAGCACATATGTATACTTTTCATTCCGGTATATGGTATATGGGACTTGGCTAATCTCCCACACTCTTAAGTGTGTCTCTTAATTCTTAAGCTATAATCACCTATAATATTTGTATTAGTTTAATCTGTTACAATTATCAATAAAATCTTAGGCTCTAGACAAGTGACATACTATCAATGAAAGTGTCGTGATAGCAATTAGAAAAGTTTATAGGCATATCTAGACATTCCCATACATTTACTACTATCTAAATATTACGAGACCAATCCCTTATATGTTTGTGTTCTGACCACCGCTTGTAGAATGTCGCTTTGTCCGGTTAGGATTCCGTTCCTCAAAAGTAAAAAAAGGGACCCACAAAGGATCACTTCGTTGTCTGTCACTCTGTTCTTCTGCCCGTGTGTCAAGAACTGTTTCTCTGGAACGCTTGGGGGTATCAAGTTGAAATAAATATCGTAAACTCAAGCCTGCAACACCTTGCAGGTGTGATAAAAAATTCAAACTTCTAGGTCAATGCAATCAATATTCGTCCGATAAGGACCAGGCCTAAGTCGACGGCGCGTAGTGTCCTACGCGCGCCTCAAAGAGATGTCAGCAATAACTGACGGGGTCCGCTAGGGCCGCTAGGATGTCTGGGTCACGGATGAATTTGAAAAAGAGTTACCGAGGCCCTGGCTCAAGCAAATGAAGGAACACGGGTGGGTTTTAGTCAGTAAAAGTCTGACACACCCTCCCGCTTCACCTAGAGCGGGCGAAGTCATTGGATGATTTCCTACCCAAAACAAAGGTCAACGCAATCGAAAGATAACGCTGTTTATGTCGCAAATCAAGGGAATCAAAAGCTATAGAGTACTTCCTTTTGACCTAGCATCATATCATTTGGCAGGAAGCAATGTCTTTTAGCATTATTAAAGGTAAAAAACCAAAAACCGTAAAATTGTAGGGAAAAAAGATTATTAACAAATTTGCAGTTCGTAAACTGACCGTGACTTATTTTAATTTATGGGGACAACAGTTTAGAACGGTAAAGTTAAGTTTGTTCCTCAATTCTTTTGACCTTATCGTTAGAGCAATGATCGGAGCTTTCATTGTTTATGAAATTCAGCTATGTTATACCTTATTTTGGTGATAGTATCTGTTGGTACGGAACCCTCGGTGCAAGAGTCTAAAACGCATTTGGCTGTTTTTATTAACATAGGTAAAAGTCAACTAATATTGAATAGTTTTGAAAGTAGTAAAAGAAAACCAAGTAATGTAATTATTTTCTCATTACAGCGGAATGGGTGGAAGCACTAAGTTCAGAAGAACATGTGGAGTATATGAAAATAATGAACAAAGCTTGCACAGATGAAACCAAAAGAACTGCGGGGAAATTCAATGAAGAATATATGGGCATGCCTGGGTCCTTCAGGGGTTTGAGCGTAGACTAAGCCGTAATATAATATTGTTATTGAAAATCTGTATTTTAATTTGTCTTTGATCGTGAGGAAATCTGGACTTATAGTTAGTTTATCAAACGTTTGTGTTCTATTGGTGCAATTGCTGCAAGGCTTTCCAATTCGAGGGAGAACGAATAAAATAAAAAAATAACAAGAAGAAAAAAAGGAGTCTTACAAAACACTGACAGAAATCGTACAAGAACCACTGAGTCAAGGAGCTTAAAAAATTTACAAGGGTAACTTATAATTATAATATTATTATACTCAAAAGGATATTTTTTTCAAATATTGCTAGTAACGCTCCTGGAGGGCTTTAATGGATGTGTCGAAGTGGTTCGTTCATACCGTTGCAAACCGAATAAGGCACACACGCTTGTATACTTTTATAATAAATTTGTTCCCACAAATAGCAACATAAAACATACAAAAAATAACAGTTCTAAAAAGACATTCTTACGTTATTTGAAGGACCTTGTGGGACAATGCCAACAGAAAAGATAAAAATAATGAAGTTAAAACATTTAAATATTAATCGTTTCCGCAAGTGTACGTAAATCTGTGAAATGTATGCTCATTAGACTTACTAAACTAGTTTTAGTTTAGTTGTTCTATTATAATTTATGTTTTACTCAGTGGCATTTTAATCGTCCTACAAAAGCAGACCACTTCATGCATCCAATGACTACTTAACATTTATAAAAAGTATATATTAATAAAAATATTTTTCATTATTAAGAGACATGACGTAGTTTGAAAATCGAGCGCTATCCATGCGCGATTTATCAGGGTTCATTCACCCTTGCGCAAAAATGTGTTTCTTATTTCAATCTTAATGTTCTCAGTGTGTAAAAGTTTGTCAAAAATTAAATAAATATTGATTAATTATTTAAAAGAAGTCGGTTAAAAAACGAGCCTCGAGGCTATTTTTGTCTGATGCTTTGTGTGGTCCACCTTTGTAAGAAAATATCACGGTGTATAGGAATTTTATTATTTGTGTTTTTCGTTGGTGAAAACGTTTTGAGGGATTCACTGACAACTGGTTCCAAGCCAATCTGTCTTCGGCTCTTCTTAGGGAAGTAGTCACATTGTGTACTGTTATCGTATTGATTTGATCTGACCAGCGCGAGCGTGAAGGTGAACGGCTGCGAGGCGCTTTTTTGTCCATTTTTCCCACTGACATCAGTTTTAATTTCTCACTATTGTATTTGCTGTGATGGTAGATAATAATAATTAATAAATACAATGTTTTAATTGAATGTTTTTTCTTTACTTTTTTATACACATAAACACACACCCTACCCTTGGGGGTTGGCAAAAACTCCAGAACGATCGCCTCCTGTACCAATCCTCACATACTCCTTTTGCTTTTTCTTAGCGTAGGTACTTCTAGGCACACACACACACAGAAGTACTATCTATTTGCAGATAGTATTTTTTTTATTAATCTTAGGAAAACTTACAGCTAATATCAATCAATCAAACAATGCGCAGAAACAACATACAAGAAAAGGCCAATTAAAAGTTTCCAACAATATAAAAGTTACCATAAAATATACATCAGCGAGAGCATAAAAAAAAGATATAATCCAACGCCCAACAAATGCAAAAAAAAGGTGAACAATTGTTTCTATATATCAAAGAAACGCTTACTCAACTTGGTTTTTAGGTTTTTAATCTTAGTATCGAACAAGTCCAGATCAACATCCCGAGTTCCCGACACACCGCATTAAACGTAATACAAACTCTTATCATGTACGAATTCTGTCTGCAAGTAGTTTCAACTTTTGGTAAATGAAGGAGACGGATATTATAAGCACAGATATAAATCTAATTAGATGACATATTTGCGTCTTATTATTTTTAAAATAATAAAGTACTTAAAGGTTATTAGGTGACTCGATTGAATGTTCTTCAAAAAAGGGGGTAAAATTACGATCAATAAATCGTACTTTGAGCTGTTTCATTTAGCATTATCGACACTTCGACACTCGAAAAATATCTAAAAGGAGGGACTTGCGTTATCTAGTTAGAATTATGTCTGCGATTATAGGAGTGCATTGTGGGCGCAAACACAAGTGGTAATGATGCGCTACTGAAATATCACGTAGTAAATTCTAAATCTTTGGTCTTTTGACAATAATTTATTATTGATATTATAAAATAGAAGTTAGAATAGTTTTTTCCATTTTCAGTTTTTTTTTTTTTTTTTTAGTCCACTTTGCTCCACAGCTGGGCAAAGGCCTCCCCCACATCTTTCCCGGCTACTTTGTCTCCTGCCTTCTCCGGCCAATCCGGTAGGTTCGAGACTAGATCGTCACACCAGCGATTTTTAGGGCAGCCTCGGTTATGACATCCGTCTCCATGACGATCCCGGCTCATCTGTTCCCCTGCATCCTGTACATGTGACCCGCCCAATCCCACTTCAGCCTCGCAGACTTATCTCCAACATCAGCAATGCAATGCTTGGAGCGTATAATTGTATTGTGGATCCGGTCGGTCAGTTTAATTTGTAGAATGCGACGCTCCATCGCTCTTTGGCAAACCTTAAGTTTGGATTTCTGAGCCTCAGTCAAAGACCAATTCTGAGCGCCATAGGTTAGGATAGGCAGGATACACATGTGAATGAGCTTATGCTTTAGGGAGTTTGGTAGAACGGCCCTTCATGAGGGCCTTCATGGACTAGTAGCTCCTCCAGGCATTTTTGACTCGACAGTCGTTTTCTTTCATATTCAGTTAAGCTTTTTAATTTATTTCAAACCTTGAGAAAATGTTCCACAACAAAAATATATCCTCCATACAAAATTATACCTATCCAACTATACACCCGTAAATTCTGGTCGTTTATGTCCTATGGCGAGTCGTAGAGTACATGAAACAGTATCAATTATGCCTTTTAATTGGTCAGAACCCCATGGTCCCGAAATGAATAGACATAATAATAATAACAGTCTACTACTATCCCACTGCAGAGGAAAGATCTCTTCTCATTCAGATAAGGCAGAAGCATTAATAACCACGCCTGCTCAAGGCGGGTAATAATATTAGAGCAAGAAAATTCAAGTAGATAACAAGAAAATAACGGCCAAGTGCGTGTCGGTCCACGCGCAGTTATAGCTTTCCGAAGTTGCATCATAATGCGGACTAAGAAGAGGGTTTTTTGTATTGACATTACCATTAAAAGGGTTTCAGCGGCTCACAATGTCTAAAAACGGGACCACCATTTTACAACTCCTTCTGGAAAGAAGGAAGGAGTTATAAAATTCAACTTCACAAGTGAAGTTAGAAAAAATATTATCTATTTGAGAACCAACGCGGGTAAAGGCAAGCGTTTTTAATAAAGATGTATAACCAACGTCACTTAATAATTTGAATACTTGCTTTTTTACTTTTTGGGATGGATATGGGATCTACCTCCTAGCGGTCCATCCCGGGCAACGGCACCACGGGCTTGCCGGAGGTAGGGCTGAATGATCCCACTTAAGCGGTGGTAGGCTCCGCAAGGGGCCGCCTGGCTCGCGACCACCATCCCACCGGAGTCCGGCGCCAAGCAGCTTGCTGTGTTCCGTCGGTGTGTGGGACTGCCAGTGCCTTTGGGGGAGAAGGAGGATGTCAGTTGCGCTGTTCAGAACCGGTCTTGGTCTGTGGGCTAAACTTGCCGGGTAACTCATTTTGGAGGGTAGCGGGATCCGAAGCACGGTGCTAGCCGTTGGCCGACCGCAGTCAGTAGGGGGCCCAAGTAGCACGCCAGCCACGTGCCAAGTATATCGTATCCGGGGGGGTTCGGGCGTCCCCGTAGTCTCCAAATGAGTTTCACACAGGTTGGGTTAGCTCCAGTGTTCCACTTGGTTCACTGAGCAGCGCCTCGACAGTTTAACTTCTTCCCCAGCAAACTTTAAAAAAATTAATGACCAAAGCGAAGAAGAATATGGTGAAACAACGGCTGCTCTTCCTCCCACTAAAAGTGCACCTCACTAACATCAGGGGGTTGCACTCTAATCTCGATCCGGTCCACCACCACCTTGAGACCGAGAAGCCGCACCTGTTTTTCCTAACGGAGACGAAGATAACAACCCCGTCGGACGTGGCGTACCTCAACTACCCGGGTTACTCTCTTGAACACAAGTTCAAGAAGCAAGCTGGGGTCTGTGTGTACGTCCGCGATGACATTTGTTGTCGTCGTCTCCGTTGCTTTGAGAAATCGGGTTTTTCTGCCATATGGCTACTTGTGGACACTGGCGTGGAGAAGTCTCTCTACATCGGCGTCTACCGATCGCACACCGGTGACCAGGAGACGACAGAGCTCTTTAACTGCCTCATGGAGTCGGCCGACATAGCCCAGCAACGATACCCAACAGCGAAGCTTAATTTTTTGGGGGACTTTAACGCCCATCATAAGGAGTGGTTGTACCCGTACCGGAAAACTGACCATGCCGGGTTAGAGGCGCGCAAGTTTTCTCTATCGCTAGATCTAACCCAGCTGGTGAATGTGGCAACGCGGGTACCGGATGTTGACGGCCATACACCCAATTGCTTAGACCTTCTGCTGACAAATGATCCGGCCAGTCATTCGGTATCGGTCTCAGCTCCACTGGGAACGTCTGACCATTGTCTGGTGAAATCCGTGTCGACTTGCTCTCCTCCAGATGAGAGTCCTAGAGGCACGAGGCGAGTATGGCGATACGAGTCAGCAGACTGGGACGAGATGCGGCACTTTTTTGCGTCTTATCCTTGGCGGCAGTGTGCTTCTCCTCGGGTGACCCCTCGAGCTGTGCGGACGCGGTTGCTAAGAGGCTCATAGGCGACATTGAACTGGTGGATACCAAACTTCACAGCTTGGCTCATCGCCGCAAGGTTGCCTGCTTGTCGGTCTTCTACAGACAGTATTTCGGTGAGTGTGCTCAAGAACTCCACGACCTCATCCCACCAGCCCCCTTCTACCATTGGACATCTAGACGCACTGCAAGTTACCATCCTTACCTTGTTGCCATTCCACCTATTCGCACCAAGCGCTTCCAAACATCCTTCATAATGCGTACAGCGAATGAATGGAACTCACTACCTGTATCTGTGTTTCCGAACGCATTCAACCCGAATCTCTTCAAAGTTAGAGTAAACAGGCTCCTTCTGGATAAGCTCACTCCATCGTCGACTCTGTCTCTGTCACCTATGACTTAGACTAGAGTCAAGAACAAACCCATCTCAAATAAAAAAATACAAAAAAATAAAAAATATACTGCAGTATTGCCGTTACAGAGATAGTCTCCGTTAAAATCTCCAAATATTTACAAACCGAAAACAAATATTTTAGTATGAGTATTTTCAAACAACCTTCTCAACTACCAAAAATTAAAATCAAATTATTCAATGATAGGAACAAACAATCGACGTAAATAAGCTGCAATAAATAATCTATATGAAGGCCGTCAATTATGAAAGGAGCCGGTACTAGCGCGCGTTAGAGCCGTGGGGAATAGTATGGTTCGTTCCGAGATCCGCGCGCGCACGCTCCTTGTTTATTTCTCTTTCGGAATTTGTAAAAATTCGTATGTTACAAATTTTATCTGAGGTAATAGTGAATACCTCAGATTACAGGTTCGTTCTCGAAAGTTCTACGCTACTCAATTAGTGATGTAATCGGGTCGAATACTGACTTTATAGATAGATATCGACAAAATAAAAAAAGTAATTTAATATTTCTATAAGATAATATTATGAAGAGGCCCGCCCGCCTCAATGAGCATAATTAATTTAATTCGTAATTGTAAATTGATTTTATTTATAAAAATATATACAAGCCTCCAAATAAAAAAAAACAGGTTTTATTTTTTCGAATTAAGTAATCGGATAATGAAATTAAAATTGCAATGTGTTATATTGCACTTATGTGACCATGGTTGATTAGTAGTAAATATCAATCTATGCAGTGAATGTCAACCATACCGCAAACGCAATTAAGTTTATAATTGCGACGACTGAGAATACCGCCTATGATCAGGTAGCGGAATTTGCTTGGCAATCAAATCTTATTTGACTTTAAATTACAAAACGTCGAAAATACTTCTGCACTATCACAAAATAGACTCCCCCGCGTGCATGCGCCGTATGGATTACGGACCGGTACTGCCAACGTCTCCGCCCAATCCAATGCCTTATTCGAGCTAAAACATTATTAATTTAGAAATCATTATTATTAGAAAGAAAAGAAAAGAAAGAAAAAATATTTTTCTCAAAAATGGTATGTAATATTGCCATAACATCTCTAAAAGGTCTCCAGAAAGTGAATTCTACCGGAGACTTATTCACAACTGTCCAGTAAGTAAGTATGTAATTTACTTACTGGACAGTAGTAGGGATAGGTCCGATATATCAAAACGTAACTTATATCGGATATGTGTTAGATATCATATCATATCGATATCAATATCAAAATAACCGATATTACAAAAACTATATCTAATATAACTGTACTACTAATACCGATATCTGAAAACCGAACCAAACCATTTACTTTTCAAAATCAATGACGAACAACGAACAAAAATAATTATGCCCGCGTTAGGCCTTTTTATTCGCGCGATTTTTCGCTCATTCTGCGGCCTATGGAATTGTATGAAGCTGCGGTAAAAAAACTACATAAATCCGCGCAAATAAAATCGCAATGCCTGCTAAGCCTTAAAGTGTTCATTTGTTTTTTTTTCAATAAATAGCTTTCTATTAGCAAGCCAGTTCGAAATTTAAATAAAACCTTTGATAAGTTACCTCCTTGGTTGCCATGTTTCGGTGAAAAAGATCGTTCCATTTTTAACCCCCGACGGAAAAAGAGGGGTGTTATAAGTTTGAGGTGTGTTGCTGTGTATCTGTGTGTCTGTCTGTGGCATCATAGCGCCTCAACAGATGCACCGATTTTGATTTAGTTTTTTTGTAACGAGAGTGTTCTTAGCTGTGTTTGAATAAAATCGATTCAGCCGTTCAAAAGTTATGCGCGTTTTACTGTTTAGAACGTTATGTTTTCGCAAGATAAATGTGTCGGGGATTTTTAAATTTTGAAATTTTACTTGTTAAATTACACGACAGATATGAGTTTACTATGTACCTACTTTAATTGGCCGCCACACACGGCAGATATGGATTTTCATACAACTTTTGCCGGCCGCTGCTCTCATGTATTTGGTCTGTACTGCAATTACGATTTTTCTCGAAGAAAGTTGTCAAAATAATTCTCAAATTTCCAAGCATGTTTGAGAAAATATAAATAAATGCCCCCGGTAAATCGATCACAATATCTATCAGTAATTGCCCTAATGTGAATGTAACCTAAAATATTAATTAAACGAATTTGTTGTTAAACTTTCTTTCATTTTTGAAAAAAGCATTATACAAGACTCAACCAGTAAGAAAGACATCCTGGCCTCGTATATAACCGGACCTCACCTGCGGTTCGGTCCGGTTAACTCATACTTGGCCAGGAAGTCTTACTTACTGGATTCTGCAGTAATGTACTATGTTTGTGACCCGCACAGGAGACACGAGAAATATGCATAAATATATATTGCGTATATTGAGGATGTTATGGTTTTATTGTTGTCTATTTTTACATGGTTCGAAAGCATAAATTTCCTATCTGTTTTACACAGCTAACAACGTTATTTAAGAAATTTTTCAATGGTATTAGTACAAAAAATTTACTGTGCCAAGTAGATTTTATAAACTGGTCGACTATTACTCGTAAACTTGTAAAGCCTGTAATGATTTTATTTTTGTACACTTTTACATGGTTCATAAGCATAAATTTACTATGTTTTACACAGCTAACCACGTTATATAAGTAATTTTGCAATGGAATTTGTACAAAATTTTTACTGTTCCAAGTACATTTTATAAGTTGGTAGACTATGACTTGTAAACCTGTATATTTTAACATGGTTCATAAGCATATATTTACTCTGTTTTACACAGCTAACAACGTTATTTCAGTCATTTTTCAATGTCATTTATTCTGTTCTAAGTACATTTTATAAGTTGGTCGACTATTACTCGCAATCTTGTTAAGCCTGTTATGATTTTATTTTTGTATAATTTTACATGGTTCATAAGCATATATTTACTGTTTTACACAGCTAACAACGTTATTTAAGTAATTTTTCAATGGCATTTGTACAAAATTTTTACTGTTCCATGTACATTTTATAAGTTGGTCTACTATTACTCGTAAACTTGTACAGCCTGTTATGAATTTTAATAAACCGGTAATATTTTTGAATGGCCTATCTAATGATACCCCACACCATGGGGCAGATGAGAAAAAAAACATCCCCGCTTTACGTCTATCGGAAGAAACCCATTTTTCATTATTTTATGTTACTACTTTGCCAGCTTTGTTAATTTTTTTTAAAAATCTAATATAGGCTCGCGCTTGACCACTATCTCACCTGATAGTAAGCGATGATGTGGTCGATGGTGGAGCACGCTTGCCTAGAAATAACCTATTCACTCTTGACTTAAAGACCCCTTTTTTTTTTAATTTTTTTTTTTTTTTTTTTTTTTTTTTTTTTTTTTTTTTTTTTTTTTTTTGGCTGGGAAATCATCCAATGACTTCTCCCGCTCTGGGTGAAGCAGGAGGGCGTGTCAGACTTTTACTGACTAAAACCCACCCGTGTTCCTTCAGTTGCTTTTGCCAGGGCCGCGGTAACTCTCTTTCAAATTTATCCGCGACCCAGACAGGCATCGGCCCTAATGGACCCCGTCAGTTTTGCTGACATCTCTTTGAGGCGCGCGTGGAACACTACGCGCCGTCGCACATACGGGTATTTGATACAAAAAACTGGCCAAAACCTTTTTTTTGGTAATTTTGGGTCAATTGTGCCTCCTAGTTATTTTTCATATTAATTTTAGTATAACCCAATCATTTCTATACCCTTTTCTCCAAAGGGACTTACGTGTGAAATAAAATCGAAATAAAATAAAACATTATTTTCTATTTCAAGCATTATGGTGATTTATTTGTACAATAACTAATAAAAAAAGCATTTAAAAATACACAATGATTTAAAAATAACGCTTACTTTTTACATAACCTTACAAAATACATAAATGAAAAGCTATGTACAAACTGTAACTGTTTTTTTTTCGAAAAAAACCTATTTTTGTTCAGAGGCTATAATTCATAGGGGCGGAAAGAGGCGGAAGGTTTTTTCTCTTGATATGAAATCTAGAAGGTTCAAAGAACACGATTATGTATAAACTTTAGCTTAACTATGTTTATCTGATACTTAATTTGACGAAGGAAACCTATTTTACGTGTTTTTTTTTGCATAAAAATACTCATGACTTTATGGTACAATTAAAGAATGAAAAAGTGATCCTAACAGTAGCACAATAGATTCAAAATAAAGTTCATACCTGTGCCTGAAGATTCCATGATGGTTTTTGGGGTTTGCACTAAACACAACAGTATGATTAGTCTTAAACAGCAATTGAAATTTGCGAGCGCCGAGAAAACAAACGTGTCACTAGCACAACAGATGAGTTCCGACTGACGTTGAGGGCGCATGGAGCGCTCTAGCCCCTTCTGGGTACCGGTTTCTTAATGAATAGAGTGTCCCATTGTTAAAACATAACAAAGGATAGCTGCGCGGTTACTATTGTAAAAATGACTTTTGGCCAGTTTTTTGTATCAAATACCCGTATGTGCGTCGACTCAAGCCTGGTCCTTATCGGACGGCGAGCTACCCATTACTCGCCGTCCGCAAGCCCGCGCCTACGGTGGCCGGGAATCGGCTTGCGACTCCCGACGCCCAGGGTGGGACGTCCTGCGGTGGCTAGGGGCGCGAGGGAGTCTCCGTTGCGTCTCCCTCACGCGTTCCGCCTCCTCCTTCGCGAGCATTACTGCTTCGCAGAAGGAGGTGACAGCTTCCCATGCCCTCTCGCCCCGTACCATGGACTGAACCAGGGCCGGACGCGAGAGGTCGCCACCGCTTACCGCCTCCACGAGGACACGGCGGTGCTCCGCCCAAGCGGGGCAGACCTCCACCGTATGCTCCACCGTGTCCTCCGGGCGATCCACACAATGGTGACACCCGGGCGTTTCCTCCCGCCTTATCCGGATCAGGAAACTCCCGAAACAGCCATGTCCGGTGAGGACCTGCGTCAGGCGGAAGGTGAGGACGCCGTGGCGCCTCTCAAGCCACTCCTCAAAGAGGGGCCTTATCGCCACAATTGTGGCGTGCCCAGCACTGGGTTGCGATAGTCGCTCTCTCCATGTCGCTATGAGATCCTGCCGGAGCTCTGTCCGCCGAACCGCGATTTGTCGTGGCAGCGGAGTTATTCCCCGGCGTTTCGCCTCCTCGCGCCACTCCCAAATGTGCACGAGGATTTTTGCCTCCAGATCCCATGGCGGCAATCCGGCAAGGAGGCTCGCCGCCTCACCGGAGACCGTGCGGTATCCCCGGACCAGCCGGATGGCCATGACCCTTTGGGACGCGTTCAACGAGCGGGCTGGTCGCCGCCTCAGGGAACGCGCCCACACCGGTGCGCCGTAAAGGGCCATGGACCGCACGACCCCCGCATAGAGCCTCCGGCAGGAGGCGTTTGGACCCCCTAGATTGGGCAAAAGACGCTTGAGGGCAGCCCCGGCCCGCTCCAGTCTGGGCGCCAAACGTCGGAAATGCTCCACGAAATTCCACCGGCTGTCGAGGACGAGTCCCAGGTACTTCATCGTCAACCCGACGCCGATGTGAACCCCTCCTACCGTTATTTCGGAACCCGGCGGTGGCGCATTCCGAGGACCATGAAAACACATGGCCTCGGACTTGTGCAGGGCCACCTCGAGTCCCAATTGCCGGATCCTCTCGACGACTATCGCAACCCCGCGAGTCGCTAATTCAGCCGCTGCCTGGTGTGACCTCCCCTGTGCCAGGACCAGCGTGTCGTCAGCGTAGCAAATTACGCTGACGCCGCTAGGGAGGTCGGCGCGCAGCACCCAGTCGTACCCGATGTCCCACAGATACGGCCCCAAGACCGATCCCTGTGGGACACCGCACGACATCTCTCGCCGGTTCCACTCTCCCTGGTGACCGGGGTAGATGACGGCCCTGTCCGTCAAATAGGCCTCGACCACGCGACAGAGGTAGGGCGGCATCTGGTGATACCGGAGTGCTTCCCTGATGCAACTCCAGGGCAGGGTGTTGAAGGCATTGGCGATGTCTAGAGACACCGCCAAGACGACCCCACCCCGGGCGACTGCATCCCCCGTCGTGAGGGCTCGCACGCGCATGATTGCGTCCACCGTAGAGCGCCCCCTGCGGAAGCCAAACTGGGTCTCCGCCAGATCCGGCCCCACCCGCACTAGCTGCCCAACGAGGCGGTCTGCAATAACTCTTTCAAAGAGCTTGCCCACCTCATCGAGCAGCACAATGGGCCGGTAAGCGGACGGAGAGTCCGCTGGGCGCCCCGGCTTCTTAATGAGGACCAGTTTCCCCGTCTTCCAGCGAAGTGGGAACTGGCCCCTCTCCAAGCATGCGCTAAGGAGCCCCCTTAGTCGAGGCCCGAGAGCCTCCAAGGCCAGAACCCAGGCTTTCCCAGGTAAGCCGTCGGGTCCTGGGGCGGTATTTTTGGCATTCAGCCTACGTACCGCCACTCTCAGTTCTACCTCGGTCACCTCCGGAGCATTGTCGTCGTCGTCGGCGGTGTGTTCCGCATCGGGCACCGTAAGAGGTGGAGCCATTGGCGGGGGAGTGTGTTCCCCTTGCGAAGGGAACAGAGTGCTCACCACGCCCTCCACGAGCTGCGGCCTGAGACTCTGCGTCAGCGGAGGCGCCCATGGGCGGAGTTTATCCCGCACCATTTTGTAGGGGCGCCCCCACGGATCCCTGTTTAGAGTCCCTAGCGACTCCTCGCGGGCCAAGGCCTTGGCTCGCTTGATCTCCACTCGGAGGGCGCTCCTCGCCGCTCTGTACCCTTCGTACAGCTCCACTTCAATGGTCTCCGTATCCGGAGGACGGTTACGGAGCCTGCGGTGCCTTGTGTACCGGCGTCGCGCATCAACGCACGCCTGGCGCAGAGCCGTAAGTTCTGGCGACCACCAGTACACCTGGCGCTGGGCGCGTTCTGGCTGGACCCGGGGCATTGCCACATCACATATCTCGGACATGGCCTCCCGGAACCACTCCGCTTCGTTGTTGATGTCAGCAGGCCTATCCGGTGATGACACCCAGGCCTGCACGATCGAGGCTTCCAGGAGGAGCTCCCGGTCCAGCTGTTTCAGCGCCCACCGTGGACCGCTCGGGGTCTGTCGGACCGGCGCGCTCGAGGTCTGGGTGGAGACGTCGAACCGGATATACCGGTGGTCGGAATAGGTCTCCACCTCCTCCATGACGCGCCAGTCGATTACACGCGGTGACAGAGCGGGGCTGGCGAATGAAATATCCACCACCGATTCGCCCTGCATCCGCACACACGTAGGGACAGAACCCCGGTTGAGGATGACCAGGCCTGTCTCCAGAGCCCAGTCCTCAACCATCCTGCCCCGTGTGTCCGTATATCGGGAACCCCAAGCCACATTCTTGGCATTGAAGTCCCCGAGGACGAGCACAGGGAGGGAGCGGTACCCGACGACGACGATTTTCAACTCCGCAAGGGAGTTGTGGAACTCGGCGAGAGTTCGGTTCGGGGAGAAGTATACCCCCACCACGGCTATTTCCCCGAACCGTGCTGCCACGCAACCCTGTCCTCTCTTGACACCCTCGAGGGACGGTGTGCCGGTGGAGGCCGACGAAATTAGGGTCACTGAGCCGCTCAGGTCCTCCACCCAGTCGTCCCTGGGTGGGACAAAATACGGCTCAGCGACCACGGCGATGTTAATTGACCACTGCGCCATGCTTTGGAGCAATAGATCCTGAGCAGCGGCGCAGTGGTTGATGTTCGCCTGGAGGAGGCGTAATGGAAAGAAAGAAAGAAAGAAAGAAAAATTGTTTATTTGCGCCAGGCACGACGCATACCATAAAAATAACAAATGGGGCCGTTATTGGCACTCCATTTCAGCCCCCTCTCGAACCCCCGTTGAGGGTCCTGCCGCGGTGGTTTCGGCGGCGACGACGGCAGTGGGGGCGGCAGCGGCGGCGCAAGTGGCGTTGGCTGCGGCGGTGACGGCGGTGATGGTGGCCGCGGTAGTGACGGCTGTGGTAAAGTGCTTGCCCCTGCGCCTGGCTTTGGCGGGTGGAGCGCAGGTCTTGCTCCCGGCCCGGTGGTCGGCCGGCTTGCCAGCTGCTGCACATACGACGCAGTGTGGCATGGCATTGCACGTACCAGCCTTGTGACCGGGCTGACCACAGCGGAAGCAATGGTCGCTGCGGTCCACCTCCGAGGTGCATTGAGCTCCCACGTGATTGCCTACATGGCAGCGGAAGCACCTCAGAGGTCTGGCTGCCAGCACTTTCACCTGCGCGGAAACCCAGCCCACCAAGAGCCTTCGGCCCTCTCCGGTAATTTTTTTGGCTGCCGAGACGGGACAGCTTACCGTTACGGCTCGCATCCCCGTGGCATCAGAACGTATGATGCCTGCCCTGATCTGCTCGGCAGAGCACCCACCAGTCTTGGCGACGGCGGCCACCAACTCTTCCTCCGTCACAGAATCGTCCAGGCCCAGAATGCGCATGTCAGCGCACTTGGTGGGCCTAGACACTCGGGCCTCGTCCGCATTTAGGGATGCCCTGAGCCTATCGGCCAGAGCGTCGGCGGTAGGGCCGCTGGCTGCACCAGGGACTTCCAGCATCCGAGCCCCAGTCGCGGTGACCCTAACTCGGATACCCTCAGTGACGCCGAGCTCCTCCAAGTTCACCGCCGCCCTCGCTTTGGCGAGTACGTCGCGGTAGGACACGCCCTTCTTTTCCGCTTCCGGCTGTAGTGTAATCACTACAGCTGCGGACTTCGGGGCGCGGAGCCTAGCCGCGACGCTTCTCTCCTTGCGCCGCTTTCGCCTCTCCTTCCTTTTGGCCGCCCTTGCTGCCTTGTTCGCCTTCTTTTTCTCCCCGGCCACTTGCCATTCGGCGTCGGCCGCAGGAGTTTTAGGAGGTGGAAGAGATTGGGGCGGCTGACACGCCGCCCGGGATGGGGCCCTCGCTGCCTGTGAAGCCGTTCCGCCCCCTTTGGGTGCTGATTTTCCCAGTATCGCTGGGGTCGACCTCGCAATTGCAGGCATGGCCTCGTGATTCGCTTGTCCCGACGAGCCCGATTTAGCCGCGGCGGCGGCAAACGAGGCTGCCTTCCGCTGGCCCAGGGCTGCTTGGCTCGCAGCTAGTGGGGGACGCAGGACGATAGCCTCCAGAGCAGAAAAACGACTCTGGAAGGCGGCCAGCTCCTGCCGCACCAGGTTCAGAACCCGGTCATCTGCAGGCACGGGCTGACCTTGCCCATGCTGCGCCCCCTCCTGCGGCATCTCCCGAGGGCTGGTTCCTCGGAGCCCTGCCAGGTCTGCTCGGAGCTTCTCGTTCTCCTTTTGGAGAAGCTCCATGGCGGCTTTCAAGCGGTCGACCTCCGCTCGCATTTCGGATATTCCATCCGACGAAGGCCCGACATGATTTGCCTCCGCTGCCGCCATAATAGAGGCCGTGGCCGCTGATATGGCCTTGTCTTTAGAGGACTTATTCCTCTTCAAGGCCACATCTCGGATTGCGGCTCCCACGACCTCTGCGAACCTGGCCGTTCGCTCCGAATCTAGATCCAGCTCCGAATCTAGCTCACCACCAGAAGACCCCGAGAGGACAGCCCTGCGGCTGGTCGATCCGGGGTGGCGCCCCTCCGCAGCAAGCCTCTCGACTCGCGGGGCAGCCTCCTGTGTGGTGAGCCCCCTCCTTCCTCCTCTGTCTCGGCCCCCACCCCGCATACTGGTAGGGATCTTCCGGGCCGAGGCCAAATCATCATCGGATAATGACTCATCCCCCGATTTGGGGCGCTTCCGAAAGAACCTTCGGTTCTTCTCCGCAGCCCTCACCACTTCGCACTCCAAGCTCTGTGAGCCCTTTGCGCCAGATGCGGCGTCGGACTCCGACCCCGCATCACTCCTCACCTCTTCGTCGATATTATTTTTATTGAGTGTGTCCATATTTGTTCCCACGAGTAGTAAAGGAATAAATGTCCACCTGGGCAGAGCCTTTTACCCAGGTAAGCCTAGATACTGCAGAGTGCGGCAGGTGCTCTACAGGTGAAGCGCTAACGACTGAAGTCCCTCCAGCCATTCATCCTCTCGCCGCGCCTCAAGCTTAGGATTAGGTGGTTTTTTATCTTAGAGGTGTCCTTCCTCTGGGCCAGGCGGTTAAGCCAAGCCCCCGACGGCGGCATTAAACATGCCTCTGTTCGCTGTCCGGCCAACCCGACTCAGCGAACCCGCCGAAAGTTCTCTCCTCAAAGGAATCCCCTCAAGGAAAGACACACCCGCCGCATTGGTGCGCCTGCACCACAGCGGCTTGGTCGCATCCTTTGTCAATCAACGACCGTCGATCGATCAGGAGCGACCCCTCCGTGTGTCTCTCTTAGTCAGGTCTCATCACTTGGGCCTTGCTCTACCGACGAAGCTCCAAGATCATTGAGACGCGCAAGCCCCACCACGACGACAACGTGGAGACACTTTCGGTGGGGGACTTAAAGACCCCTAGATTGTAGCTATCGGGAAACACCGATTCCGGCAGGGAATTCCACTCCTTAGCTATTCGCATAATAAAAGTATTCTCAAAACGATTAATGCGTATGGGTGGGATGTCCACCATGTACCGATGACGCATCGCCGTATGTCTGGTAATCCGATGATGGAACGGGCTGGGTGGAATTAAACCATGCAATTCCATCGCACACTCCCCGAAATGTAACCGATTAAAAACCGACAAGCTGGCAACTCGGCGACAATGTTCAAGGCTCTGGAGCTTTGACTTAACCAGTGCCTCATCGCCGATGAGCCTCTTGGCCCGCTTTTTGATCGACTCTATTTGGTCCGTATTTGACAGATCCGTCCCAGAGATGAGAACAGTACTCCATGCATGATCGAACTTGTGCTTGATACAAGCTTAGCAGCTGTTCTGGCGTGAAGTACCTTCTCATCTTTGCAAGGATCCCCAGCTATATGGCAGCCAGCTGAGCCTTTGCCTCAATGTATGGGCCAAAATTGAGAGTCAATGTCAACGTAACGCCAAGAACCTCAAGATATTGGCACGGTCACATCTCGAAAAGTTGGAGCCGGGTGAAATTGCCTCTTTTTTAGCGGAAAAAAGACGGGACAGGAAGGGTTTTATCAGCATTAAACCTGGCCAGATTGGCATCGCCCCATTCGAAGACTGCCTGCAAAGACAGGTTTAACCACTCCACCATGGCCTCCCGGAAAGACTGAGGATCTGAGGCCCGGTAGCACGAGCGTTGGACAAGTATCTCTCAGCAACAGTACTGTCGTCTGCATAACCAAAAGTGGGGGGCATTAATATCCCAGTGGTCTGATGAGCAGCCATCGATAACCACTGGAATGGACTGATCTCTTAGGAAGTCTGCAATCCAATCACACAGACCACCAGACAAACCGAACGAAGGAAGCTTATCAATAAGGCTTTCGTGCCAGACCCTATCGAAACCTTCGAGATGTCTAGGGAGACAGAAGGTGCTTCCCCGTGCCTCTCGATGGCCTCACTCCAGATGTGAATGGCATACGCTAGAAGATCCCCAGTAGACCGATTTCGGCAGAAGCCGTATTGGCGGTCACTAAGGATATCGTTTGCTTCTAGGTATGCCAGGAGCTTAATATTGAATACACGTTCTTTTTCTTACAGAGTATGGAGTTTACAGATATGGGTCTGTAGTTGGCTGGGTCAGCTCGACTGCCCTTCTTGGGCACGGGCTGTAGGTTAGCCTGCTCCAAGCATTCGGCACTTTTCCAGCCTCATACGAAAGGCGTAATAGGCGTGTCAAGATCGGAGATAGTTCAGGCGCACAGGTTCTAAGAACAATTGCTGGTATTCCGTCAGGGCCGCTAGCCTTGTTCACGTCGAGGTTGCGCAGCACCCTACGGACGTCCTTTTGATGGATACGAATGTCCGACATACTCGTCTCGCATCCTTCAGGAGAAAGAGGGGGCCGCTCGTCACCAGGATTAAAACGTGCAGATTCCTCAAAAAGAGAGGCAAATAATTTGCCTTCCCCTCAGCGGAGTGGGACAGTGACCCGTCGGGTTTCAGCAGACAAATATGGACATACAGACAGAGTGAAACTATAAGGGTTCCTTGTTGACTTCGGTTATAAAAACGATACATTAGAGCAAGTTCGTTTGTAACTTAATTTTGATGGCGACCGTACACGTGAGTATTTTAAATAAACCTGTTTAAGTAGCAGATTATAAATATAGACTCGTTAGCAATGTAAAACAGTTGGACTTCGTGATTCAAGGCGGACAGAAAAATAATAAAAAATAGTAAAAATATTAAAAAAAACTTTTTTTAGAGTTCGCGTTTTAGAGTTTTCAATCGTGCTGTGAAAAATTGCATTCTAAAACTTTCAAAATGGATATATTACAAGATGATAGTTATTTAAAAATGCCTCCAGGAGCTATTGAGGATATAAAAAAGATACATAAATTGGATAAACCAGAAAGAATGGAGGAAGCTGTGCGCATTTTGTTTGAGTGGATTCAAAAACAGGATCATATTATAAAAAACGATTTCAGTAAGTACTAATAATATTTTAATTTTTAATTTTGGTTCATCACAACTAAACTATGAGCAAGTTTTATTGTAATGTATAAGGATTGACAAAATATCCACCATAACTCAATTTACGCATTCATGCTGTTTGTCGTTAAGGAGTTCCGGTGTACGTTCTATATCTTGAAAACTGCTGAACCGGTTTTGATGAAACTTACGCTATTCTCTAATTTGATAGATATTTAATCCAGTTAAAAAAATATGCGATTTGATTATTTGTTTCGGCGATATGTGTGGACATAGATACATACACTTTTGAAATTTGGCCCACATGTATATGTGTATATTGTGCAATTTCAACAATTACACTAATATTGTAAAGGCGAAAGTATGTGAGTGTGTGTGTGTTTGTTTTTGTATGTTGGTTACTTCTTCACGCTCAACCGTCTGGACGGATCTGGATAAAATTTGGCAGAGAGAGATAGATTATAGTCTGCAATAGCAATTAAGTTTCTTTTTAACCCAGGAATATGTACGCTTAGAATAATTTTCAATATTCACGCGGGCGAAGCCGCTGACCGAAGCACATACATACGTATCGAATTGAAAACCTCCTTTCTTGAAGTCTTACATATTGCATCACAGGCTCTAGCGTCTTCCATAGTACCTTAGTTTAAACTACGAAGCTTTGAATAAAAAAAATCTCCTTGATAGATTACATACATTTTGATCCGTTTATGTTCCCTGGCCACCCGCACGCCGGTTATGAATACGATGCACCTGACCTTTCTGAAGAACATCACAAATAAGATCCATGTATATTTATCAAAACTCACGTCTGCTTTGTAAATACCTTTTATACATTTGACAATTATATAAATATTTAATAATGCGTTACAATCTGTGTAAAAAAATAGTCCAGGAACCTTCGCGGGCGTAAGCAGACAACCCACCAAAGTTTAATCAAGGATTGCAGACGTTTTGGAGTCCATAGGGAACATACATGCATGTATACATTTTTACGTAGTAGGTACGATCTACTACGTAAAAATGTATAGCAGGTCGTGAGTTCAAACCCTTTTACTTTGTGTAAATTATTTCATCGCCGTTTACTTTATGTAAATTATTTCATCACCACCGCTCTTAATACGGTGAAGGAAAACATCGTGAGGAAACGGGCATGTCCTAGAACCAAAAATTCGAAGACGTGTGACATCCAACCCGCACTGCGGCCAAGTGATGGATTAAAGCCCAGTATATCTCTCACACAATCGCAGAACGGATGGTCGTTGGGGCCAAAAAGTTCTAGAATGGCGTTCGGGTACCGCAGTGTTTAAGGCCTCCCTTCAGGTTGAGCGACGACCTGGTCAAGTCCGTGGGATTCCGGTGTATGTGAAACGCACACGACCGATCAGTGTGGTGACGCTTGGGGGAGGCCTATGTCCAGCAGTGGACGTCTTTCTGCTAAAATAATGATGATGATGTCCTCACTCACAGAGATAATAATGCCTATGTCCCAGCAGTGGGAACATTATAAGGCTGATGATGATATATTTTTACATAATATAGATTCTATAATTTTTCCAGGCAACAGCTATTTAGAGAGAATCCTGTTAACATGCAAAGGTTCCGTAGAGAAGGCAAAGAAGCAGATAGACAGATTGTGCACGATGAAGACACTGATGCCAAAGTTCTTTACGATGACAAATGCCAGGATGGAATTGCAAAATGTTTTGGGTTCGATGTAAGTACCTGCTGTGGTAAGTGTGTCCGTGGCATCAACAGTGGGCCCTATCAGAATATCAGCGCAGCGTTATTTTATTTTTAGATATCGCTACACATGCTGAGATAGGAGCCTTTTTGGTCTCGCACAGGATTTAATTTTTTATTATTGTTTAATTTTATGCTTATTATATATTTTATGCCTCCTGTGCGGGTCACAAATAAATATTTTGTCTTTCTTTCTTTTCTTTATTGGTAGAACAGTTTTTTTTAAGATGGTTGATGTTTTTCTTCTAACTTCTCGCGAATGTGTTCGCGTGTCTCATACAACAATGTTTTTGTTTGTTGTTGACTGATGTCACTTCGAAATCTTTTTCGAATTTTCGATAAGATTTTGTCTTCTAATAAGTAAAAAATAATCCCCGTACTCAATTTACTCAAGTAATTTTTCAATTTATTTTTGTCTTAAAAACGGTTTTTTTTATTGGTTTCGAAGTGACACCAGTCAGTAACAAACATAAGCTACTCAAATATTCATATATTACATGCTACATGTAAACACATTCGCAAGAAGTTAGAAAAAGAATCATTACAGCGCTGATTTGTTGGATTCATTTTTGTCAACCACCTTGTTTGTATGTATATATTTATTTTAATGTAAACACCCGAACTACGGTAAAACCTACGATTTACCAGTAAAACCTACGATTGCCCAAGTTTTACTGGTAAAAGTATGGAATGATCTATAATAATCGTTTATTTCGGGCTTTTACAAGCAAACCCACGGTAAATTAATTAATATTAAAAAATAATTAATTAGTAGGTATCCAACAAAAGATCCACAAGTTATTCAATTACCCTTTGTTCACAGGTTTTGACCAAGATATACGTGTATGCAATATACCTGAAACCTGCATTAAAACAATGCTTAATTCATTTTAGTGAGAATGAAAACAACAAAAAATTGTCTAACTACTTAAATATTTTTACAGTGGGGTCCCATTACCTAAATTAACAGAGGATTATTACAGAATAATTGTAACAGGAATCAGAAATCTTGAAAATATCACCAGTGAGATGTTCCTGCAGTATTACCAGTTGAATTTAATAGTAAGTTTATATATTTATTTTTTTATAACACCAAAGTTAAGGATCCTTATAAGTTACAGAGAATGTAGATATTTTCAAATTGGTCCAAATTGAATATAGATTGGTGACAATTCGAGATGGCGAATAGTCCGGAACGCCGACTATTCGACCATAATTGTAGTTGGCGGCTAGTCGGCAAAATATAAGGCCATTTCAGTGCCGACTAGTAGTAAAATCATCTAAGTTCATAGTAAAAAAGCTCGTAATTTAGTAGAAAATTTTAAAAACATCATCATTAGAAATGGGCCATTTCTAATGATGATGTTTTTAAAATTTTCTTTGAATTAAATGGGTGCAAACATAGATAACGGACAGCGTATTTACAATAAAACTCTTGCTTCTGCTTAAAAAAGCTCGTTGAGAACGTTAACGAATAAATCTCGGGATAATCCTTCTACTCTAAAAACAAGTTAAGCTAATGTGGCTTAAAATGCTGCCTTTTGTATAAAAAACAATTATTTTTTCCAGCTAGCTGAATACGTGAAAACAAATGATTATGCCAATGGTTTCATTGTTATAGTCGACTACAGGGGCATAAACTTAATTGACATAGTGGGTAAAATGGACACAGTGGAGTTCCAGCAGTTCATGTCTATTTTAATCGTAAGTATTTTATTTATCCTATGCCAATCAGCCCAAAAATTAGAAGTAATAATAATCATAATCGCGTCCGTAGCCTCGCTGCGTTTCGGTGATCTCTTTGGGGAAACGAAGATTTTGTCTGTGCAATTATATATGAAGTTATAATGACGAATAACTATCGGAGATTTAATGTGAAGAATGGCACGGTTGACCTCTGTCGGGCATGTCACCGCCCGGGTGAATCTATCCGCCACATTATCTCTGGTTGTTCTTGTCTAGCTTACGAAGAGTACTTGCATAGGCACAACCTTGTAGCCAGTATTATCCATCAGCAAATTGCTCTGAAATATATTCTTGTGGCATCGGAGGTACCGTACTACAGGTATGTGCCCAACACAGTTCACAAAAATGGCAATATTTTATCACATTGTACTGGGATCGACATCGACATCACTGATAGGACTATTGTAGCCAATAAGCCTGATATTGTGGTAGTGGATCGAATCGAGAGGCGTGCAATGATTGTTGACACTACCGTCCCACATGAGGGGAACCTCGTGAAAGCCGAGAAAGATAAGCAAATCAAGTATCTTAACTTAGCTCGCGCGGTTGTCGACATGTGGGAGGTGGACACGGCGATCATTGTACCGATAGTCGTGTCAGCCAATGGCTTAATAGCCACGAGCCTCGACCAACACCTTAGGAGGCTCTCGTTAGGCTGGGTCAAGGGCCTAATCCAGAAAGCAGTACTGCTGGACACGGCTCGTATTGTTAGGAGGGTCCTCTCTGTGGAGCCTTGACCGCCGGTGGCTTGGACCCTGTTCCCGATACTGGTGGGCCTCTATATTTTATATTTTAAATGTTTTTTTTTTATATTTTATAAAAATGTATTAAATAAGAAATAAGTTGAATAAAGATCATAATAATAATCAGCGTTAGCATATTATATTTAAACCTGCAAGCAACTCGCATGCAAGTCGCCTTACATTGTGGGCTACATAAGTATAATGTGATCAATCACTCGATCGTACTCCGCGATGTAATTGCACTTGCACGTGAGTTACTTGCAGATGGGCGTTTCTATATGCAAGTAACTCCCGGGTTTAGATAAAAAAAAACGATGAATGAATTGTGTGAGAGATTACATCTCTTAAGTTAGGTATATCTCTAAAATGACTAGTAATAAAGATGACGAGGAAGAAGAAGATAAGTATACTATATGCAAAGAACATTCGCAAAAAAATCCTAAACATAAACTAGATAACTATATGTCCATAATTTCATTTCAGGAAGGCTACGGTGCTAGAGTTAAAGCGATGCACTTTCTTACAGATTCAAAAGCTATAGAACTTTTGTTTAAGATTTTAAAACAATTCCTTAGTAATAAGATTGCCAATAGAATGTTCGTACAAAAAACCTTGGAAGATCTGCATAAAGTAGTGCCTAAAGATTTTTTACCAGAAGAGTACGGTGGGAATGAGAGGTCTATTGCCGAATTGCAGGGTAAGTAACACTTTGTACTGAATGCTGATTTATGAAATATAAGTGTTTTTATTCATAATCATCACAATGTTTTCTTACACCTCTACTTAACTGATCTTTTCTATTTAATTTAGGGATCTATGATAGTTGAACCATTACTCCGGGACTCGTTAAACTTCTTTGTCTCTTCGCTTTTCTGGTGGTCGCCACTATTCTGGCTTTCAGATCTTGCAGTTGTATGTATGATTCCAAGATTAAGTAATGTTTTTGACCAAAATTCAGTCACATCTCGGATTTATTATTTGCCTTCCAAAGGTCTTTCAGTGTGCAGGTGTTGTAACACAGAGAGTACGACAAGAGTCCCCTCTTGTCGTACTCTCTGTGTTACATTGTTGTGTTGTGGGCATTGTTTGTGACATTGCTCAGTAATCACGGTGTGTAATTGGAGTACCCCCATCTGACTAAGTTGTGCCTGTGAAGACTTACCTATCTTCATAATCAGTTAAGAAATTTCCAATCTCACCATAACAAAGGAAAAAGCCAATAGCAATAAACTCATCAGTTGAATTAATACTTAAAACTAAACGAAGATGCAGTCAATTAGATTCTGGTATTGGCTTTTTCCTTTGTTATGTTGAGATTGAAAACTACAACCAAAATAAAAAAAAGTTAAAAAAGTTGTAAAGTGCAATCAAGCTGTAACAATATTTATTTCAATGCCATAATAATTTATTATTGTTACAGAGGAATTGATAGATGTATTAAGTTCAGAAAATCATGTGGAATATTTGAAAATGATGAACAAAGCGTGTTCGGATGAAACAAAAAGACATGCAGGCAAGTTCAATGAAGAATACATGGGTATGCCCGGAGCCTTCAGAAATTTGAGTGTAGACTAATTAATAACAAACAAACTGCTCTTCAAAACTTAGTACCTTGGTAGGTACTAAGTTTTGAAGAGCAGTTTGTCCGTTTGTTGTTTTCCAAGTTGGAGAATAACAGCACTTTTAAAATATAAAAATGTTGTTATTCTCCAACATCGCGTTTGAAACTTTGTCATCAGTCTTTGACCAGCTCGATGCTGTATCAGAGCCCGGGCAGGCAATACCAGATATTAAAATGTAATGGTGTAAAACATAATTATAAATTTTGTTCCAGTTTTTGCCATTATGTTAAAACTAGCAAATTTTTGGTTTCTATCTTTTTCTTTAAAAACGTTACTAGTATAATTACAAAGGAATTTGATGAAATTTTCTATAAAACGTTTTTATTTCAAAACTCTGGCTTCTATAGTTTAGGCGAAATTGCAATTTTAAAAGTACGGTACTAAAAGTGAGGTACTAAGTTTTTCATAATTTAGGCCAGTGCATTTCATCATTTAAAAAAATAATACCATCATTATCATCATCATATCAGCCGAAAGACGTCCACTGCTGGACATAGGCGTCCCCCAAGCGTCGCCACATTGACCGGTCCCGTGCATCCCGCATCCGCATCCAGCAAAAATAATATAATATTTTGAAATACCAAAATTTTCATATAACGAATCACGTTTTTATTATTTGCCTGAAACTTAAAAAAATTACTTTCGTTTTAACTTCACTCTAGAAATTTCTCCTATATCGTTTACAAACATATAAACTCATTTATACAAACAATCAAAACCCGGTCAAACTATCTTTAGGCCATACAAATATTTGTCCCGTGTGGGAATTGAACCCACGATCCGCGGCATAGTAGCCAATATCTCAATCACTGCGCTAACCATCTGCATTAAAATGCAGAATTTAACTTGAAGTGGAAATCTGCAAATCTTTGAATCAACTATTGTATGTCCATTGCCATAATAACATAAACCACACATATACTGTTGTCACTATCGCGTAAACTTGTCATTGGGAGCTTAAAAAAATATTTTTTTGTATGATATGTTAAGTAAAAGTAGTATTTTTTATTGGTGTTAAATATGTAAATTATATAAAAGGTACCACATCAAAGCTAGTAATAAAAATAAGTCTAATAAAATGCATTGCTTCTTGTTTTATTTTTATTGCTTTTAATTATCCTGTTTTAATTATGAAAAGTGGAGCATTCTTCTCGGGTCTCCGACTTGAGCTTGAATTCCTGGACTGAGGATTCTAGTTTTAACTCCCTCGTTTGCGTTTGAGTTAACTTTTAACGTTCTAACTGCGATTTGTAAGCCCTAAACAGTAATTGACAATCCAACATCAACCTGCCTAGCCTTTTCCATAGTATATTGGTATAAGTAGTCTGACGGCCGTCAGCGCTGAGTCGACCGACTTGACCAATGACGCGCTCGCGGCAACCGTCAGCGCTGACGGTCATCGTCAGTCAGCGTGACTCTAAAACCAGTCTCACCGAATGCAACTGAGTACCAATATTTACTAGGAGCGACTGCTTATCTGAACTCCACAACCCAATAACTGGGTAACACGATACACCTTCGAAAGTTTGGTGTAAGATTTTATGGCATCTGACTATGCTACATATTTGTCAATAAATAACATAATTGTGTAACACCGACTATGTTTTTTTTAATTATTACTAAAGCAGAAAATGTATGATAGAAACTAACATTGACAGATTGATAGTTCGTTACCTGTCATCTATCGCCTGACGATTTTATTATGATCCTTGGATTAAATATGGCACCCGCAAAGACGTTATACTTCTTACAACTAGACTGTGCACTATGGCGCAAAAACCGGTCCGAGCGAGAGGCCACCCGTTGGTAGTGTGTCTCTTTCTAATGAGGTGACCATGACGAAACAGAACACGGGACAAATTGATTGTAAAAACGATAGTTTAAGCATTCCGATATGTTGATGCTACCTAGCTGCGCTACCTAAAACTATCTAATTTATAGTTAGGTAATAAAAAAAAAAGTTTTTTTTTGTATCTACATCACTAACCGTATGGTGTCGGGCGTAAAGAATTTCACATCTCATGTTACCCCATGGGTGTCGTAAGAGGCGACTAAGGGAAAAGCCAGAGAATGGGCAGCAGCGTTCTCTGTGCATTTGTAAGTGTGCGCAGTATGGTACTGCGATCGCCAACCCGCCTGCAAAGCACTCCCCAAGAATAGCACAAATAAAACATAGTTATATATATATACATACCCTATTGCCCGGCAGCCTGTACCCTCGACTACGGTAGCGGTTGAGGTTACGGTATGGCAAGGGGTGCTAAGAATCCCGGACGAGATCCGACTACCGAACAAATACCGACGACTGGACCTGGCAACGTACAACACGCGCACACTTCGGACCGACGAAAATATCACCGAACTCGAAGAGGAATTGAGCAGTTTACGATGGAGTATTAAAGGGTTATCTGAAGTTCTAAGAGAGGAGGAGGACACAATAATCCTCAAATCCCAAGTCTCTTCAAGTTTCATTCTTCAAGACCATCATATAGATTGGAACAAAAAGCTCTCTGATCCTACTCTCAAGCTCATTAAGGAGAGGCGTTAGATGACCCTGCAGTCTTCTGACGGTGCTTTGAAATACCGGCAGCTAAATATACCTCAACGGATCTCTATGATTTAACATATTGTCCAGTTGCGTAGACAGTTGAGAAATACAACTACACCAATTGTTGAATATTCCACTAGGAATCAATTTGCAAATAATATTATCAGCCGCTGAGTTTCACTCGAACAAAGTCCGCCAAAAAATCCGCAAACCTCCATCCTACATTTAGTATTACCAGGCCCAAACATTTATAAGTACTACTCTTACTGAGTATTAATGAATATTTTTTAAATACAACGAATTAATTAAATATAGGAACTGTAGAAATATTTATATACTTTTCTAGAAATATTTAAATACGTGTCAAAGTCTATGAATTGTTCGTTTTGGGATAGCATAAAAATAAAAATATAAATTTTTCTACCATTTCTACCAAACCCAATGATTAGTTGAGCTAGCAAGAGGTCAGACAAGGACACACTACCAGCGGGAACCCTCTCACCAGCACCGCTTTTGGTTAGCTACCGCTTATAAGGAAATAGCTAACCTAGGTGTATGACGATAGATTTCATTTTAGCTAAACAAAATGTTTTGGTACACAGTCTATTAGTAAGAAATACGTATAAGGTCTTTGGGCACCCGTGACATATGACACTGCTTTAAAGTTTTAAACTCTTTTCCTAACCCTGAAAAAAATATGAGAACTTTAAATTAATAACACTAAGAAGAAAAAGTCATCTGCAAAAAACAAGAATGTTTCAATATTATATTTTGAATAAATAGCTACATAATTATCTCTTATTTTTGATATGCAAACCAGGGAAAATAATACTCGTATTACAATTTTACAAAGAGGACCCATGGATTCAATTTTAAAAGACTAACATTTTAATTCACATAAGTTTCAAATGAGGAAAGTAAAAACATCAGGCAACATCAATGTTTGATACAAAAATATTAAGTATTTTGGTCATGAGTCATTGGAGACCTTGAAAGAATATTATACAACTGAACTTTGTCGGTGACAGTATTTTTTTAAATATTATTAATATATAATATTTAAAAGAAATATTTAATTTACAACGTTATAAAGTCAAGTTTGTTGATAATTTAATTCAGTTGGTCTTCAACCTTCATTGAAGCTTTAAGTAGGAAAGAAAAACAACTGCAGGTGCAACACGTTTTTAATATAAAAATATTCTGTATAATCTATAATTTTTTTAAAGTGTTGTGTTAAGGTAACTAAAATTCAAAATGGACACGATACATGAACACCCATTTTTAAAACGGCCTCCGGGTACTGTTCATGAAATAAGAAAAATCTACAATTTGGATAAACCGGAAAGACTTGAAGAAGCCATCACAATATTGAGAGAGTGGATTCAGAAACAGGATCATATTATCAAAAAAGACTTTAGTAAGTACCAACATTTTTTTTTAAATGCATGTCCTCGAAAAGAGCGTTTTCCAAGCAGCCATACTGTGCGGAAAGTGACACTTTTTTCACTAGTTCTTTACTTTTCTGTATTTTTTTAATTTTTAACTCCGTCGTCAGCGAGACGCATAGAGTTTTTATTATTTGAGAAAAGTTTTACAAATTAGTTAAGTACAGATTATCATTCATGTAAAAGGTAAAATATAACTAATACTTCATTAAAGGCGATTTTAATTACTTTTTTTTAATTTAGATTTGATCAATAAATTAATTTTAAATATTCATTAAATATGTTTGGAAGAACGTATATTTTGCTCACGCAAAAGCGTTACGACTTGACAGCTATTTGCAAATGCGCAGTAGATATGCCCGAGGAACTATTAGTTAATCATCTGTGCATATGCTGAACGCGCTTGAATAAGCCCGCCATTTTATTTATTTCTTGTTTGGTTCAGACATATTTTTTTATTTCCTCGCACAATGCATAGTAAAATATTGTATGATACACATACGTAAAATGATGCCCGTTTCGGGAATCACCTACCTGCCGCACTTGTAGAATAAATAACTATTACGGTTGAAATCAACAACTTTTTAAATAATTGTAGAGTAAAATATATTATTTAATTAAATTTGCAAGATTAAATGGACTGGTAGAAGCAATTAATAGGTCATAGGTCGGAATCTGAGAACTATTAAAATTAATTTTATCTTGTCAGATTGTACCTACTCTTGCAACTCAAAACGATTCACGTAAATAATAATCATTTACGCGATATGATTTATTCCTATTGAATTACTAACTTTACATTATTTATTTATTTATCAATCATGGACGACTTACAGCTAAAACAAATGGAATAACAAATAGTATGTGAGACTGGCAGCCATTTAAGAGATCATGCCGCTTACATATGTCATTAAAGTTATACCTAATATAACTCATACGTGCCTAAATCTTCTGGGCACTTTAACAATTGTTGAAAATCTATTTAAATAATTAATATTAAATACGTATATATGTACGACACTATAAAAGTCCATTCAGCTAACAATATGTTATACAAGAAGCACTAGACAAGTGGCATTCGATGTCAGCGCTAGCGGTGGTTGAAATGCCAAAATGTAAGAGATTGATCACGTGACATTTCGATAGCGCTTGACATTCCCATACATTGTTGACATTTTTCCAGTCGCTATCGCCATGTTTTCATTAATAGAATGTTAGTTGTCTGGTGTCCAAGATATGTAACCTATGCAACGTCGATCGTAGTAGTACCTAACTAAATAGTAGCTTATATTTGCGACTTATCCTGATAGCAGATGAAACCGTGCCGTTCTTTACACATAAGTCGATCTACGAAATATCGTCTATGAGAAAAAAACAAAAGGAAAACTACTCCTCTAAATATAGATATCAAACTAGTTTTTGTGGCCAATCTACTTTTAATCTATGCAACAAACGAAGTTGCTAAGCTAAAGTGAATATATCAAGAAATAGTAACATTTTATCTTAATGTGAGAACATTTTTAAAACAATGAAACTAATGAATAAAGATGACAGTACAATATAATACGATTGTAAAATAATTTGTATGTTTTTTGGTAGGATTATCTCTGTAATAGATGAACTGATAACGAATATTCTTTGACTAAAACTTAAACTAATGCCTTTCGGAAAAAATGCAAGGTCCCATTGGGATAAGTCGAAGCAGGAAATTGTTGAAGAGCAGTGGTGGCCCAGTGGTAACTGCCTCGACTTACGTTTTGTAGGACGTATGTTTCAATCCAGGCAGGCGTATTACTTTGTGTAAATTATTACATCACCACTGCTCTAAAATTGGTAATGGAAAACATCGTGAGGAAACCGGCATATCCTAGAACCAAAAATTTGAAGGCTCATGAGAGGGGACGGGCCGTATTCTCCATACGGGCCCAGTGCTGGTTGGTGGATGTCACATGTCTTAGAATTTTTGGTTCTAGGACATGCCAGTTTCCTCACGATATTTTCCTTTACCATTTTTGAGAGCAGTGGTGATGAAATAATTTACACAAAGTAAAGCGCCGACGCCCAAGAGACAGTAATTAATACTAATATTAGAGTTTTGTGACTTTCCAGGCAAAGACTACTTAGAGAAATCACTGATATCATGCAAAGGTTCGGTAGAGAAGGCAAAGAAGCAGATAGACAGATTGTGCACGATGAAGACGCTGACGCCAAAGTTCTTCACAATAACCAATGTCAAATTTGAACTGCAAAGCATCATGGATATGGGGTAGGTCTGACCAATGTAATAGATTTTTCTAGAAATGATTTATTCATCTTAAAAATAGAAAACAACCTATACATGATACCTTGTATAGGTTGTTTTCTATGCTCACAGTGCTGCAGACATAAGCAAGGTTGTATGTTACAGCAATAAAAATAATTAACATGTATAAATAATAAACTGGAACTAGCAAGGTCATAGATGTCAATGTCGTTGCGATCAAGTAGTTAGAACAATCATAACTGGCGCTGCTCTGTAGACAAAATGACATTCGGCCAATGTTAGTGAGCAAAATGTCTGGGAAATGTAGGGCCCGGAAAACACGTTTAGTTGTCGTGTTATCCAGTTACTTGGAGATGGATGTTAGGATAGGCAGTCGTTCCATGTAAAATATTGATACTCAGCAGCATCCAGTTAGACTTAAAGCCGACCCCAACATAGATATATACCCGTTTTTTTTTAGTTATTGAGCGACTTACTACATTATTATAAAATAAATAAAATAAAAAAGCCTGTATTTCCTTATCCTTATTTTACATTTCAAATGTTGGTAATAGTTTGTTAGTGTTCAGTTAGTTATTTAAGTTTTGCTTATTTTATAAATGTTAGTAAGTGTTAGTTTTGCTATTGGATATGGACTCCTCCTCGGGTGAAGGCCTCCTCCAGTCCTTTCAACTCATCTCTGTCCTTGCCGATAGTTTGCCAGTCCTTTCCTATTAATTCAGTTATATCGTCATCCCATCGTCTTTTCGGTCTCCCTACCCTTCTATTTATTGTTTATACCATTTCATAACATAACATCACGCCAGTATGCTCTAAATGGGAACGCAGAGGTGTACATTTCACCTTGGTACACTGGCATTTCACCAGTTAGGTTCATATTTCATAATATTCGGGTAATATATTCTGGCATTATTGGTTACACAACTAAAAAAATTTAAAACGTGAAAAATAACAAACTTTTACAAAAAATTACAACAGGCTTCTGAATAAAAATACTACAAAGTGAAAAATAACTTATTTTTCTGAAGAAAAAAGGACACACCCAAGTTGTTGAGACTTTTAGTCGGTTGTTTGTAAAAAAGTTTTATTAACAATATCTATCGCTGTCGGAATTACATTTTCTCAAGAGCCTCTGGAGATCATTAAAAATGGCTTGATACTTATGTTGTAGTCTTTTACAGATGGGTGGTCCCACTCCCCAAATTAACGGATGACAATTACAGAGTAATTGTAATTAAATTCAGAGAGCTCAGGAGTATCACAAGCGATATGTTCCTGATGTATTTTAAGTTCATTATAATTGTAAGTAAGTAATTCAAATTAATCCGATCAAAAAAAGAATATCTTATACATAAAACACAAAAAATAATAATCTCTAACAGATGCTATTTAACTCTGGTATTTGAAGGAACTTTAGGTAAAAGTCAGATAAGTCATGAGCAGTAGGGTAAGGCAGTAAGACATATGGCCTTGATGTAATGTCCCTGACTTTCGACGAGTTGTAAGCCGTGGATTCGAACGTAAGCAGGCGCTTTATTTTTGTGTAATTTATTTCATCACCACTACTCTCAAAACAGTGGAGGAAAATATTTGTTAGGAAGCCTGCATGATAAGAACAAAAATTCGAAGATATTCCAACATGGTGGATTGCAGCAGACGGAGAGGAGACCTGTGTCCCAGCATTGGGAAATTATGCATAATATGCTTAGGACCGACTTCTCAATACGACGCAGCAGATTTCAATACAAGTATGTGTGTTTTTAAATTTCAGCTAGCTGAATACATGAAAGCAAATGATTACGTTAACGGATTTATAGTAATCGACGACTTCAGAGAAGTAAACTTACTTGATCTGGTGACTAAAATTAACACAGTGGAGTTACAGCAGTATTTAAGTATTTTGATTGTAAGTATGCTCTTATTTAAAATATCTACGGAACCAAGGTTACCGATATAGGTCAAAATATTACCTATTACTAAGTGGCAGTGGGAAAAGCATATTGTCTCGAAACGGATAGTCATCCTGAAAAATTCTGGAATGACGATTTTGGAAGACGCAGCATTGGAAGGCATACCACTAGGTAGGCCAAAGACCTGGTTAAGGCTGCGGAATTCCGCTAGAAGCGAGACATATGAAATCGGTTGAAGTGGTGTTTTGTGGAGGGTTTATGTTTAGCAGTGGACGTCTTTTGACTGAAAGGACGATTTTTTTTCTCGATCATTTGCTGAACAGTTTTATTTATTTATTATAAAAAGAGAGGTAGAGCGTATTTCTTTATTCGATCACATTTAAAAGATTTCGTTCCATCTTTTTTCAGGAAGGTTACGGCACCAGACTGAAGTCTTTGAACCATCTAACAGATTCAAAAGCGATAGAAATGTTAGTGAAGATTATAAAGCAATTCGTTAGTGGTAAGATTGGTGACAGAGTGCATGTTCTGCGAAGCTTAGAAGATGTACATAAAGTAGTGCCCAAAGAGATATTGCCTGAGGAGCTTGGTGGGAATGAGAGATCAATGGTCAAATTGCATGGTAAGTGGTAAAAAGTAGTACATTTTGATGGAAGGATTATAATATTTTTTAGTTAAAATCGTACTTCATATTTGAGTAATAGGATTCAGACCGTTGACGTTAATGGAAAAAGATCTCCTGGATCTATGGTAACAATAGGAGTCCCACAGGGCTCGATTCTTGGTCCTTTCTTGTTTATATTAATGACTTGCCTTACCTCATAAAGGATAACCATGATATAGTGTTGTTTGCGGATGATACTTCACTTTTGTTTAAACTTAAACGTCAGCAGCTGGTTACTGACGATGTAAATAGCGCGATCTCAAAAGTAGTTCACTGGTTCAATGTTAATAATTTACTTCTTAATGAAAAAAAAACCAAATGCATTAAGTTTACCCTACCTCACGTTAGGCAGGTGAAAACCGATGTGTTGATAAAGGGCGAAGAATTGAATCCTGAAAATAGCACAGTATTCTTAGGCTTAACTTTGGATGCTAAGCTTCAGTGGGGCCCACATATAGATAAATTGTCAAAGAAGCTAAGCTCCGCAGCATATGCTGTTAGAAAAATTCGTAATTTAACTGACATAGAGACAGCCCGTTTAGTATACTTTAGCTATTTTCATAGTGTAATGTCGTACGGTATTCTGTTGTGGGGAAATGCCGCCGACATCCAGACTATCTTTGTTTTGCAGAAAAGAGCTGTTCGGTCAATTTATAAATTAAGCCCAAGACACTCTCTCAGAGAGAAATTTAAGGAGATTAATGTAATGACTGTGCCTTCTCAGTATATTTATGAAAATCTTTTATATGCCCATAAAAATATAAAATTGTTTAAAAAATACAGTGATATCCATAAGATAAATACTAGGAATAAACACAAATTTGTAGTACCTACAACAAGGCTCAAGAAAATAGGTGGCTCGTTTGGATGTCGATGTGTACGCTTTTATAATAAGCTTCCAAGCCACGTACAACATCTAAGTCTTAATAAATTCAAATCTTTTATTAAACGTAAGTTGTGCCAGAAAGCGTTATATACAACTAAAGATTACCTTGAAGACAAAAAGGCTTGGGATTGAGCTGCTCCAATAAATTTTGTTATTTTTATTATTTTTTGCACCGTGAATTTTGTTGTTGTTTTTTTGGTTTTCTTGCAATGACAAGAATATTTACTTTTTAAAGTATTATATTATTTTATATTAATTATTGTGAGTGTGAAGACTATGTGGATCATTCTTTTTTATTTTAATTTAAATTTATCTTAGTTTTTAATCATGGTCTGGCAGTTTGAGTAGTTTATGCGGCCTACCCGAATGTCCTTTCTTTGGTATTGTTCGTCGAATCGTTGAGCTCCTTAAATTCTGAGTTGAGCTGCTCGGTTATTGACAAATGCGTGCACTGACTGGACAGGGCCACTCAATCTGGCTGGTTCTTTCCTCAAAAGACCATTTCAGACATCAGTCTACATGGTCTTCACATGATATAACCAATATTTTGTCTGGACTTTAAAAGAGACTGTGACCTCTGAGTTTGTTTCGGCCTTTCTTCTCAGAGTAGTCAGATAGGAAACGCCGACCTCATCTAGTTTTAAAAAATATGTTCGACATGTAAAAGTGTTTGTATAAACCAACTTACAGAAATAAAATCATTTATCATTTATCATTTACTAGTTACAAATATAAATGCATAAGTTTGTGAGGATGTATGCATCGATACATGGATGGATGTTTTATACTCTTTCGCGCAAAACGTATTGAACGGTGTTTGATGAAACTGATGAGAATTATACGGATGCGGTGGGGCTGCAGGGGAAGAGGACTGTCGGTGTAGCGTTGGCCGCTCTCCCTATCCCCTGCGGCCAAAAACCCCATACACGGGGTCGTCTGGCACCCATGTGCTGGTTAGGTTCTTGGAGTGGTCACGGCACACAGTGTGTTCTGGTGCGCCGGTGATAGGGTGTACTCCCCAGAGGAAGGTCCGGTGACGGACAGCTGCAGCGGGTTCGCGGTGAGTGCTAACGCGTACCCGTGTTCCCGCCATAAGCGGCACAGGAGGACACCGTGGAGTTTTAGTGGGTTAGAGTTAGTTTAGTGGGCTATGTCCCCGTGGTAGCGCAGTATGTATGAGCATTTCTCCACGATAAAAAAATAAGGTAAACGAGGCTCTCGTTAGGCAGCTCGAAGTAAGCAGTTCTTCTGGACACAGCTCGTATCGTTTGGTGGTTCCTCTCTCTGGAGCCCTAGCCACCAGTAGCTTGGGTCCTGTTTCCGATAGTGGTAGACCTTTTTTTAATGTTTTTTATTAAGAATATTTAAAAATGTACAAAATAAGAAAACTATGTAAGACATAAATAAAATAAATAGTAGTAAGTAATATAGCATATCATAGTAAGTATAATAAGTAAGTCATCTATCTATCCGTACACGGCCCGCGGGTAGATTATGGCCCATTCATACTCATAGAGAGGAGGCCTGTGTCTCAACAGTAGAAACATTGTATTGAGTAATATAATAAGTATTTTTGTAATCAAGACTGAAAATGGTAATTTTAACGAGCCTGAAGGTGTAACTCTCCACCCGTTCGATGTTCACCACACCACCGCGCATGCGATGATTTAAAGCAGTGTTCCGTTGATGTAATTGCTCTTCCGAGAGGAAGATAAATAATAAGTCAATATTTCAATTACAGATGAACTGATAAAAGAGTTAAGCTCAGAAAAACACGTGGAGTATATGAAAATGATGAACAAAGCTTGCACTGATGAATCAAAACGACATGCAGCAAAATTCAACGAAGAATACATGGGCATGCCTAGATCCTTCAGATGTTTGAGTGTAGACTAAGCTGTAATGTAATTAATGTTAGTTCGTTATAAAGAGTTTACTAAAAGACAATAAACATATAAAACATAATAATTGTGCTTTATGTACCCGTATATTGTCAGAATACTTGCGTAGACCATCCTAGCAATCTTCATAAAAATATTGTGAACTAAATTTTATTATTAGCAGGGAAGATTTACATAAGAGGTTCTAGACAAAGCATTCTATCAATGAAAGCGACGCAATGGCGATTGGAAATATGCCAAAAATATACAGGATTATTGACAAACGCTATCAGCATTTGTAGAACAGGACCGAACCGCAAAGTACGTAAACGGCGGCGACCGAACAATGTGGAGACCTATGTCCAGCAGTGGACATCTTTCGGCTGAATTGACGATGATAATGCCATCGGCATTTCGTCAATCATAATCGCTAATAGCATGGTACATTGTATACCATGAGCCTGTATGTAGAGCCTCTAGAATTTTTTTTGAGAATATAAACAGTTATCTAGAGTTTAGACATAGGCTCTATATAAAATAAAATTTTGCCAAATTTGATGATCGACTTATATTATAAAGAGGTAAAGTTTGTGAGTTTGTGTGTTTGTGACGTTGTAACTGTTGTAAGGGGTAATCTCTGGATCTACTGAAACGATTTTAAAAATTCTTTCACCAGTAGAAAGCTACATTATGCTTGAGTGTCATAGGCTATAATATGTATATTTAAAAAAAAATGGAGATCCTTAGGAAAATTGCAATAATGTAACCCACGGTAGCAAAATGTTGCCTATAAAATTCATTCTTTGGCGTGCGCTGAGAAAACTATTGATGATAGATAGACAGGATAGAAAGGGTAGGCAGGGTAGGCAGGGTAGGCAGGTTAGGCAGGGTAGGCAGGGTAGGCAGGGTAGACATGGTAGGCAGGGTAGGCCTGGTAGGCAGGGTTGGCAGGGTAGGCAGGATAGGCAAGGTAGGCAGGGTAGGCAGGATAGGCAGGGTAGGCAAGGTAGGTAGGCAGGGTAGGTAGGGTAGGCAGAGTACGTAGGTAGGTTGCCAGTTGACCGGAACGAAGCCCCGGGGGTCAGTTACTATAGATATAAAGCAGGATAAAATTTACCGAAACATAAAACTTTCTTAAATCAGTGGTTGGTATAACCCGTACATATACAACAATAAAAAGTTGTGAATAAACTAGCGCTTAGCGCCTCTAGTGGCAAATTCAAACGCGATAGCCCCATTCCAATAATTTTACCAATACAATCTTGTCACTTGTCAAGAGCCTCACTCAGGTCTATTTGTCTATGTGACACTTAGATAGTTTCAACTTTAATAAAGCTTAATTAAATATAAGTACCTACTCATATTTCAACTAGCCTTTGCTCGCGGCTTTGTCTGCGTAGCGTTAATACTTCGAACTTTCTATTATTTTATATCGCGCTATTATATTTAAGGTGTGTGGGCTTTACTTGAAAAAATATTAGTTTAGCTTACAAAGTTTACCCCCTTTCCCCCCCCCCCCTTACGCTCTCTCAATGACTATACCACATATAATTAGAAAATCCGATGTGAACACTGCAGAAATAGCCGAGAAACAAAAATCACCCGATTTGTGTCATCGAAACATCAAAATACACCCTCAGGTAGAGAAGGTATTTATGCACAGTGCCTATGTCCGTCCAAGAAAAATAGAGGGTGATGAAAACGTTTAATTTTGTTACGTTTGTCTTTTTTTATTTGGGTTTAAATAATGATGTTGTTAACATTCAAGAAATTTTACCTAAGATTTTCCAAACCATTGTTATTACTTAAGTATAAAACTTTAATAAATGTTATCTTTTCTGCTAGTTTAATGTTTATTGTATCCTTTAAAAATCACTGTAAATTCATTTAGTACTTGTAAAAAAAAACAGTTTTGGTAGGGGCGGCAAAATGCTCCCCACGCGATCATTCACGTTCACGTTTCATGGAAGAGCGTGAATACTCTAGCGTTAAGGTATGTTATGGTAGTTATTGAATATATAAAATAAAATGTTATCAAATGATAGTATTTTTATTTACCAGCAAATTCGCACGCATGAACATTGAAATCCTCCAACGGTATTACTGGAATAAAAAATATTCTGTCCTAATCTAATACATGCCAGTCTACTTCAAATATCATCGAAAGTATTTTGAGAAAACTTGCACACCGATAGAATATGACTTGGATTAGGACATTTTTATTTATTTTTTAGGTTAATAAAATACTTTTCACGCGGGTTAATTTTTAGTTGACCAACATGTACGGATAAATTAGAACTTTTTGAACTATAGCTGCCGCTCTTAAATACTTTGTCTTTTATTAATACTAATTGATCAACAACTTTTTTGTTGTTGATCAATTAGTTTTGTTCCCTTGTTTTAATCCCAATTATTGTGTCAAAATTGGGATTAAAACATTAATTATAAATTATAATAATAGCTCATTATTTTTTGAGTCTGATACGTTAGTAACGAGCGTGAACATTTATAATTAGAAGATATAAAAACTTTTAATGACAATTACATTTTATCAGCATAATGTAGGTAAATATGGGTTCTCTACTTGAAATCGAGTGATGATGAGAGCAATGGTGATGAAATATTTTACACAAAGAAAAGCGCCTGCCTGTGTTCGAACCGGGTTCCCTACTTGAAATCCAATGACGTAAGACGAATAACACTTGCTCGAAAACATTAACTTCTATCAAGTTAACGTTTCGAGCAAGTGTTATTCGATCTACACCCTAAAAGTGTATAAAAGGCGACATCTATGGGCAGGAGGATATACTACTACTTTTACGTGCGCCGCGTGCGCGCCATCTCTGTGACCACAATGAAGTTAGTTTTCTGTAGTTATTGACATCGATTCCACAAGTAAGCGTGCAAGATACCCATTAACAATAATTGTTTACGTTATTGATACAAAATTGTCATGCCCTAACCAATATCAGCATATTTAGGCAGCCCTGGTGGTATACTACGATGTTTACGTGCGGCATCTTTGTGATATCAATGCAATAAGTTTTCTGTAGTTATTGACATCGATTCAAAATTATGATGCGATAACCAACATCAGCATATTTAGGCAGCACTGTAAGGTTATAGAGGAGATGTGGCCCTTGGCTTTTACACTTCACTACACCAGTTTTCACCCATAAAAGAACTGTGTTTCTCTATAAATAAGTAAAACCCAAAACCAGACCAACACGGGCAATTCTACGTTGCCTGGTCATCTTGACATCAGACAGAAAAACCATCAATGTGGTATGGAAATAAGTGCTTTACTAAGTTCTAACTTCCTGATGTCGATCGAAAATCCGCGTATAACCCAGGCAGAGTCATTACACCCTCTCAAAGTTACTGCATGGTGTGTTGTTTACGCTGGAGGCGTCATTGGGTCACTGTGGTCTGCGAGGTCATAGAACCATGATTCTGGTGGCGGCTACTTAGCCGTATCATTTTGTTGACTAAATGGAAAAAAAATATATACAAAAGCAGACCCAAAGTTTTAATTCTTAAAAATAATTTTCAGCCAACGAACATCGGGTGATAACTTTTGCGCCTTCCTGTATTAATTTTCAGAACAGCAGACTGAATTTCTGGTTCGGCTTCTAGTCTAACCGTATACAGCTGAATACAATAATGTAAAATGTATTTATTGTTCCTGGCCAACCAACAATTGTATAATTTATGGACCAAGTGATTAAAACGGTATTATTCATAATGCCTAGGCAATTTGAAAAATGCCCAATATATGAGTAGGCAATATGATAAAAACTATTGAAATAACTAAATTGACCGGCCTTTCTGAATAGTCCCTATCACTTATTGGGCCGGGTAATAAAAAACTGTGTTTTTTTTAACATTTATTAATGTTGACATTGGTTTTTATTATATATTTTTTCTTTCTAATATAGGCTCGCGCTTGACCACTATCTCACCTGATAGTAAGCGATGATGTGGTCGATGGTGGAGCACGCTTGCCTAGAAGTAACCTATTCACTCTTGACTTAAAGACCCCTAGATTGTAGCTATCGGGAACACAGACTCCGGCAGGGAATTCCACTCCTTAGCTGTACGCATAATAAAAGTATTCTCAAAACGTTTAATGCGTATGGGTGGGATGTCCACCATATATCGATGACGCATCGCCGTACGTCTGGTAGTCCGATGATGGAACGGGCTGGGTGGAATTAAATCATGAAATTCCATCGCACACTCCCCGAAATGTAACCGATAAAAAACCGACAAGCTGGCAACTCGGCGACGATGTTCAAGGCTCTGGAGCTTTGACTTAACCAGTGCCTCATCGCTGATGAGCCTCTTGGCCCGCTTTTCGATCGACTCCAGTGCATCAAGCTGGTATTTGGCAGATCCGTCCCAGAGATGAGAACAGTACTCCATGCATGATCGAACTTGCGCTTGATACAAGCTGAGCAGCTGTTCTGGCGTAAAATACCTTCTCACCTTTGCAAGGATCCCCAGCTTTTTGGCAGCCAGCCGAGCCTTTGCCTCAATGTATGGCCCAAAATTGAGAGTCGATGTCAACGTAACGCCAAGAAGCTCAAGATGTTAATATAGAAGGTAAGTACGATTATTATTTAGGGTGAGGCCAAAGGAAAGTCATTTTGTGAGTAGTGGCATTTACGTTCAACTGAAATTCGGTTAGGTTGCCATACGGACGGACGTAATTTCAGTTTCTATTCTACGTTTGTACGGGGCGCTGACGCTTGCCTTGCTCCCCTCCCTCACCTCAAGCGTAATTTGGTTGAAATGAGTGAGTCAACAGACAGCTCATTTTGCCTCGCCATGTGGCAAAAACAGGACTTTCGTATGAAAACAAATGCAGCGTAAATTCCGCGACGCATTTTACACGACTCACAACTCACAAAATTACGTTAGTTTGGCCTTACCCTTAAGCAACAAAGTCGATGGAGCCCCGCTGCACGGGCTCCTATTTCTGTCTGCAAAGTAAGTTAACATGAAGAAGATGATGGGAGCTGAGTTCACTCGCTCACTTCAGCTCCCGTCATCTCCTTCATGTTCACTCGCTCTTGGACTAATTCATGGACCATAATTGTTGAATTACCCAACCGTTACGTAGCAATATTCATAATGACCAGACAATGTAATAAATAGAGAAGTCTTAATCACTATTCATTAAACATTACCCGATTTGCATCAAAGAGAAAAGAGCTCATTGTGTATCAAAAAATTCATCCACATCGTTATCAATGGGAAACGTGCCCAGAACGCTGGCAGCATTGCCACGTAGGATAGCAATGCTGATTCTCTGGCCGAAAAAAAGGTCAGCCCTCTGGTCACGTAATTGTAATCGACGAGCTTTGTGCTAATTTCTCGAAAAACTTGATGCGCGCTCGGACCCTAAGGACCTAATGTTTCAACCCTAAACGGCTTAAACATATACCTTCCAATTAGGTTGTTATATTTGCGCCGTTTGAGGTTTTGTGCACCGGCAGCAGCCGCCCCAGCACAGCCCGCCGTACTAAGAAGATGGGATGGCGCAAGGGTTTCGAGACATGTTGCATCCCACACCAAAGACCTACCCACCATCCAATGCATTATGGTAATTCCATCTGGTCTCTTCCCATCGTCACGTGCCAGGCCATTGGGTAAACAGCTGGCACCCCGGCGGTAAAAAGAGCCCGACTTATGATGTCATTAATGCTGGCGTGCCGTGCTATCCGGCCAGCGCTCCTACTGCAGGATAGGGGTACGTAATATATGATGTAATTACAAAATCTCTAAAGTTTACAAGATATAACAACTGAATATATAATTTTATATGATATAATGATCAGTTAATATAATAAACGATTGATATAATTTTAAAGTAACTAATTTTTATAAGCATTACATACATTGAATATAAAATCGTTTGATATGCTCCTTATTGGGTTTTTCCATCTGGAATTTCTCAGTAGCCGCCCGGACCTGTGCTTGGTTGATGGCAATAGTCACCTTCTCTATTACATGGGATTTAAACGAAACTGGCGAAATGTGGGTACCTACAATAGATGCACCTCTGGCTAGCACTTTGACGAATACAGATGTGATGTTATGTTAATATGTTATGTTAATAATTGTAAAATATATAAGGACATCTATACCTATACGTCTATACGATATTTTGCAGGAACCTGTTTCCGCTGCCCATTTTATCGGACGACTTCTACAGACTGATAATGGTTCAAGTTAACAACAAGGAGTTGACAAATGAAGTCTTTTTACAGTTTTACCAATACTTCACAGTTGTAAGTTTACTATTTGTTTTGTTTGAGACGGTCCTCCAGTGACCTACCATACTTTTCGAAGACTTAGTCAAATAAGTTATCTATAAATCTTATAAGTTATCGCTTCTTATAAATTTTGAGTTATGTTTTTGGCATCAATGGGTCTAAAAGGCAATTTTGAATTTCAAAAATGAACCGGTACAAAATTATTAATAATTAAGTGTAGTTATTCATTTGCAAAGGCAGTCTCATAGTTTACAGTACGACTCCATACTAACACTTTTAAAATAATTTTGAGCGACGGAATTCATTGGATGACATCACAAACCAAAAAAACAGTGCTATAAATCATATTCAAAATTTGACATTTTCGTGAATTTATTGAAATATGCACTGTTTGTTTTTTTTTTCAGTTTTATGAATATATAAAAGCACATGATTATTCCAATGGTTTTATAATAATTATTGACTGCAGACAAGTTAATTTGTTAGACGTTATATCCAAATTTAACAGTACGGAACTGCAGCATATTCTAACAATATTATTGGTAAGTATTTTTAAAGGTTTGTGGATCATAAAAGGTAGTTACTTATATAAATAAACTTACGTCTTTTCTACCCTTACTTAATACTTATCTAACTCATACTTCTGTTCCTCTGTCGAAGTTCCTTCACCTGGTCATACACTTATGACAGTAAGTTGCAAGGTACACACCTGATCTAACTGTTCAAATATTTTTTTATTTCCTAAAGTACCACTAAATACTTTAAGAAAAGGTGGGTTATAAATCAGTGTTGATCAGCGTTTCGGCTATGCTGCACACTGATCAACATTTGGCGAGCCTGTGGCTATTACGACACAGAATCTACTCCTATTGCTACCTCTTTGCTTGAAATTATTATTATTGAGGTTGTACAGTGTTGGTAATACATGTTTTCTTTCTTTAACATTTTTAACTATATAAACTTTGACAAAAACTAAAATTTGCTAAACCCTTTTACAGGACGGCTACGGAGGTAGATTGAAAAGCTTACACTTGCTTACAGAATCAAAAGCTATAGAATTAACCATTAACATCGTCAAACAATTTGTTAGCGAGAAGATTGGTAACAGATTATATGTTCAACGCACCATTGAAGATTTACATAAAGTGGTACCCAGAGAATTGCTTCCTGTGGACTACGGTGGAAAACAGCGATCTAGTGATTCACTGCAAGGTACTTAACACTGATTTTTTATCAAAACACGATACTGTATTTTATAAAAGCTTTTATAAAATTTTATGATATTTTTAAACTAATTACGATAACCCTTGGAATTATAGTTTGACACACTTCTACTGTATGTATAATAAATAACAAATACACTGCTTATTACAGAAGATACAGTGGCAGAACTAAGTTCAGCAGAACACGTGGAATATATGAAAATGATGAGCAAAGCTTGCTCCGATGAAACAAAAAGACATGCAGCAAAATTCAATGAGGAATACATGGGCATGCCTGGATCCTTCAGATGTTTGAGTGTAGATTAATGTGCAATACATTAATATTATAAGTTATTATTTAAAATTGTATTCAAAATAAATTCGAGTTGGTCGATGAACCATACAAGAGACAAAAAAATATTATACTTTGTAAAATATAATAGAATACCTACTTAGACTATTCCTCTGCCAAATATAAAATATTGTATATGACTACAGCACATAATGTGCGATGATGATCGTATATTCTTACCTTTGTAAATGTCACTTGAACGTTATTAAACAATTACCGACCAATTGTAATGATAGAATTAAAATTAACAGGTTAGTTTTGACAAATGCAGTGAACAATCTTTGAAGGTACCTAAGACCATTCTGATGGCGCGTCGCAATTTAAATTGCGTCGATAGTCGGTATCACGCACGTATTTTGTAAGAAAACTTCTAGTACAAATCGTTTGAATTGCAACGCATTGCGTCCACGTGTACTTGCAATATCGGTTAGTAAAAATTGCTTATCTGTGTGATATAAACCGAATCGTATCGCGCCGCGCCATGATAAAGATAATATTGCAATATGTAATTGTTCGAACGCCTGATCTATGCGTCGTAGCAGCTAGCTGCGACTTTGCGTCCGTTCATAGTTTTTAAGTTTTTCGAATGTAATAGCCAGTAGCTTTTGTGTCATTTTTTTTCAATACATCGCTTTTCAATGTAATCCATAAAGCTCCTGTTTTATTTAATCCTAAGTCCTGGTTGGTCCGCACATAGTCCATATGGAGACCGATTGTGGTATTGTGGTATATAACATCGAAGATTGATGAAATTAACGACGCTCGGAAATATATAATTCACCGGACTTGAGAGGTTATGTACACCGGCAGCGTGGTATATGGATTGAGTACATATTTCTTCACGGTGTTAAGTTTTATGGATAATATCGTCACTCATCACTCGTACAGGTTGTATCTAACTTTAATAATAAGTTACCACAGGTAAGTGCAATTTTTAACTTGTATTTATAATTATAAATTATGTTCATTGAGTACCGTTTTTAATTTTGAATGGTTTCGATAGTTCCGTATGCTACGCTTACGATTAGCGACAAATGTTATGATAAAAGTATAGTAAGAATTAGCACTACATTTATATAATTTGTATCAATTGTTGCATTAGAGCGATAAGCATTCAGTTAATTAAAATGTAACTTGATGCGTAGGTATTCATCAGCCATAGTTTTTCTCGTTAGTGTTAGATATTATTTCCAATTATTGACTAATGTTAGTTTATTAACCCGTAATTTACTTTATATTTTGTTGTTTACTTGTATCCTAATTCATATAACTTACAGATTAATTATTGTGTCTGCTAATTGACACTTTGCAGAATAATTAACAGTTTACATCTTTCCATTAGATATCAGATTTATTGTTATATAAATATCTTATTTACATTACAGATTGTCTAATTATATTGTTATATCACTTCTTTGAAAATCGATCGTATAACATAAATACATAACGTGTGTTTATGTAGATGAACTTATTTGCTATTGTATACATTTCAGGTCGAAAACACTCACTTCTCAGTATTTCCGAGGAGAAGGAATTAGTAAAGAAGTGAGGTAGATTTAAGAGTCGCTTAACTACATTCATTAGTTACTAGTATGTAATAGTATAAAAGTAAAAAAAGATGACATCACTGAGTGTGTAAAATAGATGTTAAAGTTAAATTGCAGTAAAATTATTTTGTGAGCCTTCCCTTACTTGAATAAATTGTCAAATAGACAAAATAATCGCATTCACATGCTTAATAAGCATCTGCACTTTCTCGTGAGTCACTATAGTGACAAACTTGTTTTTTTGACATCAACATTTTTGTTGATAAATTAAAGTCGACAGGCGATACTTTGTATCTGCCTCTTAGGGTAAGACATCAAATAGCTCGGCTATTATCTTATACAATAAACTCAGACATAAGTAGTATGTCGAAGTATCCAGTTATTATTGATACTAGTAATAGTACTAATTTAAAGGTGGTCAATACCTTGAATAACTTTAGCAAAAATGCTATTAATATTTATTCTTTAAACTAGTTGATAGGACAAGGGAGGGTACCAATAACGGAATAGTTACGAGTATATCCACCATCAAAAATTTTTGCGAGCAAGAAGGTACCTCTTCCTCGCAAACAAATAATTAAAAAAAAAAGGTCTGAGCAGAAATCTCTGAAATTATTCCACCAGAATATTCAGGGCTTTTCTTCAAAGGAATTAGAAATCGAACTGTTTTTAGAAAAAAACAATGTTTGAAATTGTTTGTTTCACTGAGCATTGGCTGAAAGATTATGCAATGCTAATCAATTATGAAAATTATACTGTGGGCAGTTGTTTTAACAGAAATATTATGTTGCGTGGGGGTTCACTTATATTAAATAAAAATGGTATTAAATCAAAACCTCGTAAACATATAGTAGACCTCTCATTTGAACATAGTTTTGAACTGTCCTGTGTTGAGCTGGATAAGCATGTCATAGTGTAAATCACTTCAGGGTTGTTCAGGGTTGCTGGAAAAAGCAAAGACTATGAATTTATAAGTCCTTTAATATTATTCTAATCAATATTACATTACAATATAAAGAAACCTTGACAAGTGTTAGTAAAAAGTTAGATAAATTAAGAACTAAATATATTTATTTGAAAAATATGGAGTCAATACCAGAAAATATTCTTTTTAAAGTGCCTCCAGGTGCACTTTACGATATTAGGAAGATCCATAATTTGGAGAAACCTGGAAGGATTGAAAAAGCTATCAAAATTTTGGAGGAGTGGATACTGAAACAGGATCATATTATAAAGAAAGATTTTAGTAAGTACTTGAATTCGATTTTTATGCAGTTAGATTAAAACCTCCTTAATTAATTAGAGATTCTTAGGCAGTCAAAACGATGGCTAACCTGTCTAAAACCATTTTTACTATTTGTATCGGCCAGATTTTTAAATTTCTATTTTTAGTTTTCATAATTATGTCTTACACTACTTCGTTGTTTTTGTGCCAAGCACTACTACTAAACATGAGATCCTGGGTTCAATGCCCTTGTCGAGCAAAGTGTTATTGGATTTTTCCATCTATAATTTCTTAGTTGTAGCCGAAGTCTCTATTTGTGTTCGGTTGATGGCAATAGGCTGTTTTGTTGAATGCCCATGTAATAGGGGTTATATGGGAATTCAACATAACTGGTGAACTGCAGTGTTCGAGGAATACAGATACGATTTATGTGTTAATGTCTTACATAAAGAAAGAAAGGAAGAGAAAGGCCAATGAAAAGATGGATCGACTGTTTGAGGAGTGATATGAAAAAAGGGAGTCAGTACTGGGGACACGATCGTTTGGGAGAAGGAAACATGTTGCGCCGACCCCAAGTAACATGGGGTAAGGGCAGAAAGATGATGATGACGATGATTGCCATTGCATTTTTATATTCATTGACTTATCGTTTAACCACTTAATATTTTACATGACATATCACACCATATATCATTTTTCTTATCCATGTGATATACTTGCCACTGACATATAAATTCTACATGAGAGTACCGAAAAGTAGGAACTAAAAACAAACGTCAACAGAAAACAAACAAAAACTAAAAGAACTCTTTGTTTTATTCTTTGTTTCTTCTTTCTGGGTTATTTTCATTTCGATTGACTATCAGGTAACTTGACGTAGCGTCCACAAAATTTTTAATAAGATACATTATACTTATTGTTTTTTTTTGCTTAAGCTCGTTTTAGGAATAGGACATTATTGAAATTTTATTAACTTATTTTTTTGTATTTATTTTAAACATCAGCTTTTCTGCCTCACACAAGACATTTTCAATTAATGATTTTTATTCATATTAACAACTAAAACTTTGTGTGTCCTAGAAAAATACGTTTCCTTTTTTTATTGTTTATGAATTTGAAAAGGCAATAACGGTCTTATGGAAGTCTATGCCAATATCAAAACACGTTTCTTAGAGTAATCTCACGAATTTAAAATAGCCTGTTTGTAGAATTTAGCGCCTGCTTGGCTTAGCACTAAACTCTGAGTTGGTTGATTTGATTGGTTTTATATTAGAATGGTAACGGTTTGGTTATTGGTTTACGACCACTGGTTTAATTATACGCAATAATGGTTTTAAAAGTTATATTGAATACTAGTTAAAATAATGGTAAATGGTTAATCTAAGCTAAAGTAGCACTTAAATGGTTTGATTGGAGTTACGCGATTGGTATCCGAACACGCACTAACTGACGCTAGTTGTGATACATGCATTTATGGAAATGCACGCAGGCAATAGTGCTGAGCTGTTCGTTTGCAATTATTGCACCGAACATATTCCCGAGCACAAGATAAGATAAGAAGAGGGTAAAGTACTCATCAAATCATCTTAGTTTTATAATTATACAAGAAATAAACAAGAAGTGGTAAAAACTAAACAAGAAATGGTAAACAAAAGTAAATTAGATAATTATAAAATGGTGAACAATTTACTTAGTGTAAAATGGTTAACAAAGGTAAAAGTAAAATAAATTATATGTATAGTAAATTATGGTTGCCCTTAAAACACGAATTCTTTAAACTAATGAGTCTTCCACTGTAAGCACACGTTCTTTTCGCACTATAGGCAACGTAGCCCTTTCCTTTTTACCCGCACTACGCATAGCACTGGGCCATCGTCTTGCGAAATATGCACTTAAACTTATATGTTCACTCTCCTTTGCTGACGATCAGCGGTACTAGGCTGTCGCGGTTGCACTTCACTATGCACTCTGGTTGATGTGGTCGCCACAGACTCCTGTCTGTGGTGAGGCTGCGCCCGGCCGGCCGTAGAATGCGAGCAGCAACTCGCTCGTTTCCAGATCCAGACTGCTGCCGCGCATAGTACAACTCCAAGCAGTATGTAGGCGATGGTGTACTGGTGGATGTCATGAACTGATACGCCATCGACCTCTGCTTTGGTGGTTTTTAGCGTTTTAATCTGTTCTCCAAGAATGGATAGAGATCTATTCAGACTCATGTCCTCTGGTAATGCTGTTTCCGTTGGTATTGTAATGTTCACAATATGGTTTATCTGGTCTAGTTCTGGTACGAGCATATTTGGTGAAAAGTTTAACTGGTTGGTTTGCTGTTGTAAAGAGTATAATGCGAAATCTTTACTTTTAATAAAGCATTTCTGAGTCATGCTAATGACCCCAGCTCGGGTCAGCTGGCGTACGGTAACTTGATCGTCACATATGATTTTGATCGAATATGTGTCACAGCAAAAATATAAATATTGTGACGTAGTGTGTAATTCTACCCATTTGTTTTGGCACGCTGTCCTTTCTGTTTTGCACCTTTGGTTTATTGGGTTAGTTTCGCAAAAGTTTTCGTCATTTTCAAAATTTTGGATTGGTTTGAAGAGCTCACATATGAAAAATTCTCCGTGGTACAAACATGTGTCAAGTTCATGTATAGTTGGTACGAAATAAGCATCCTTTTTCAGGTTTACTGCGACGTATTCCGATATTGGCGTTATGGTTATCATACTGTAGTTGGTTTGTTGTGGGACTGGTATTATTCTATATAATTGAAAACTTTCTCTTGCTATGAGGGGGAATGTAATTTCAAAAATAATATATTTTTCGGTGACCCGAGCTTTTGTTCTCAGTAGCTTGTAGATGCGCTGAAGGTCTGTCTCAATATTTTCGATTGGCAGTGCTAAATCTTGAGGCATTTGCCCATAGATAATTTGTAGCTCTCGTTTGAGCTGCGCTGGTGTCAATAGATGCAGACTGATTTGGCCATGGTATATTTCCGATATTGTATCTATTAAAGTTTCCTGTATCCGTTTCAAGTTTTGCATCATATTAATGGTTGCTATAGAGACTAATGTGAAGTCCTGTTGTGCAGTCATCACATCGATTTCTTGTTGCAGCTTACTGTTAACGTTGTCTAAAGCATTTAACTGTTTATTTATGGGTTTGTGTTGCTTTGCTATTATGTCTTCAGTTCTTTGTAGTACATTGTGCTCTGCTTCAACGATAGATGTCAAGTTTTTCCATAACTGACCTTGGTGTTTTAGATTACGGTGCACAAGTTCAATGTCCTGTCGGTATTTTTCTGCGAAACTTTCGTCTAGTACTCCGAACAATGAGTTTGCAATTGAGCCGACAGCGTTGATAAGGCCGCGTCGTATTCGTAAACGCTCGCCGTAATGCTGACTAAGCAACAGCTGGTTGTAGTATTGCAATTCGTTGTAATCGTGACGTATTTGTTGGAGTATCATATGACAGTGACTTGATTCTATAATTGGTTCGCATGTTCTTTCGAGGTAGCTTGTGAAATCCTTGATGGCTTTGTCTCCTTGCCAGTATGGAGACATGTCAAAATATGTGACTAGTTTCCACTTGTCCCAAATTATTTGTACTTTACCCACAGTGTCAAAGTACAACGTTTTGTTGATATCGAATTGCGTGATATTATATGTAGCTGTGGTTGGTAATATTATACCTAAGAACAATAACAGTGCTAGTGCAATGTTTACTATCTTGGGATAAGTACTGTACGTTCTGTTGTTTGGTTGCGGGCGATTACGTGGTTCCTTTTCAGATCTAGTACTTTGATGTAGTGGTTGTTCTTCTGGTATGTTTGGTTCCGTTTGATCTAAAGGAAGAACTGATAATTTAACTACGGGGCGCTTCATGTAGCCGTTTTTAGTTTTTAGAGTGACTACTCTGACAAGTTCATCTTTTCCTGGATGAACTTCTATCACACGACCCATTGGCCATTTTCCTGCGGGCAAGTTGTCGTCAAGTATCATTACTAAATCACCTACGTTGACATTCTTCTGGTGTTTCGTCCATTTGTTTCTGGTTGATAATTGAGTCAAGTACTCTGTTTTCCATCTCTTCCATAAATCTTCGAATAGTTTTGACACTAGATGCCACCTGGTTCTGGCGTCGTCTGCCGTGTCAATTATGGTTAAACCTGGTCGTGCTGTTAGGAAATGGGCTGGTGTGAGGCAATTTAGATCCTCCGGGTCTTCTGATAGCGCATAAAGTGGTCGTGAGTTCAGGCAAGCTTCCAGTTTTGATAACAGTGTGGTGTATTCTTCAAACGTAAGTTTTTGTTGTCCAATCACGCGTTTGAGGTGGTGTTTGAGGCTTCGCACGGCTCTTTCCCAAAGTCCTCCCGCATGAGGCCAAGAAGGTGCATTGAAATGCCATTCAATTTGTAGCTCTGTTATCTCTCTAAAGAATGAGTCATTGAAAAGTTTTTGTAGTTGGTCGTAATCTTCTTGCAGCATTCTGTTGGCTCCCACAAAATTGGTTCCATTGTCACTATAGATATGACGTGGAGCTCCGCGTCGTGCTGCCATTCTGTTTATTGCGGCTAAGAATGCTGAGCTGGTTAAATCTGAGACGAGTTCTAGATGCACAGCCTTCGTCACCATACATACAAAAATCGCTATGTAGCCTTTGTTAGTTTTTATCCCGCGCCCTTTGTTTGCTTTCACTTCCACAAAGCCTGTGTAGTCGACGCCACAATGATAGAAAGCGCTTTCAGGGTTCACTCTTGATGATGGTAGATCACCCATGAGCTGATATTGTTGGATGGGCTCTTGCTTCTTGCATGTAACGCACTGACGTATGACTTTCTTTGTAGCCGAATATCCGCTGATTATCCAATAATTTTGTCGAATGTTTGACAAAGTAAGGCGCGCTCCACCGTGGTAGGTTAGCTCATGAGCGTATTGTATGATTAGCGTGGTAAGTCGATGGTTTTGTGGTAATATGATTGGGTGTTTCATCTCTGAACTTATTTGTGCATTTCTTAATCTGCCCCCTACTCGCAGAGTACCATCTTGGTCCATGATAGGGTGTAATTCTAAAAGTTTACTTTTCGAATGCACGTTTCCATTCTTAAGTAAGTGACTAATGTCACTGGAAAACTCCATATGTTGCACACCTTTAATAATCATCAGTTTTGCGCGACGGAGTTCCTGTAATGTGAGATAAGGTTGACGGCCTGCCTTTGCAGTAGGTATTCGCAGTATCCATGCAAAAACACGTACAATTTTTGCGAAGGAATTAAATTTGTTTAGTAAATGGTGGATAATGTTTGGTATGGTCATGGTTATTTTCTGGTGTTTTTCCGCAACTACTGCATTAGACCGTTTTATCTCTAAGCTGGTTTCATAGGTGGTTTGAGGTATGTCATGGTTTTGGAACGGTTGGATCCATGATGGCCCTTGCCACCACAGATCGTGGTTTTTTAATTGTTTGGTTCTCAACCCACGGCTGGCACAGTCAGCTGGATTTTCAGTGGTTTTGACATAACTCCATTTTTCCTTTGGTATTATTTTGGTGATAGCTTTAACACGATTTGAGACGAATGGTTTCCATCTTGCTGGATCTCCTTTAATCCATCCCAACACTGCTGTTGAATCACTCCAGCAATATATCTCCTGGTTATAAGACTCCAAGCAAGTCTGTACTTTTTGCATCAGCTGTGATAATAGTTGGGCACCCATTAACTCCAACCTTGGTATTGATACATCTTTACTAACAGGCACTAATCTTGCTTTTGCTGCAAACAAAGTTACCTCGTTTGCATTGTTTTGGTTGCTGACTTTGCAATATATAACTGCGGCATACGCCTTGTTCGACGCATCACAAAATCCGTGTAGTTGCAAGCTATGGTTTTCCTTTATTCCTAACCATCGTTTTACTTCTATGGTGTTGATGTCTTTTAATTCTTCCCTTAAGCTTAGCCACTTGATCTTGATATCTTCTGGTAGCGCGTCATCCCAGTTAAGATTTGATGACCAGACACTTTGGAATAGCATTTTCATGGTGATAGTTAATGGTGTGAGCCAGCCTAATGGGTCGAATATTTTTGAGATGTCAGAGAGAAGCGACCTTTTGGTTGGTTTTGGTAGTGATAATGGCTCCAGTTTCGAGTCAAAGATGAATTTGTCCTGTTGCGGATTCCATCCTAGCCCCAATGTCTTCGTTGAGTCTGACTGTTTAAACTCGTAGATTTGCTGGTTCCACAAATCTTTGTCTAAATCAGCGAGTAATTTTGGTTCATTTGTGGCCCATTTTCGTAAATTGAACCCACCCTTGCTGAGTAGTTTTATTAGATCTGATTTAAGCAGTTTGGCTTGTTCCATAGTATTTGCACCGCCACAGTAGTCATCCATATAGAAGCACTCTTCTAATGCTTTTGCTGCATCGGGGAAATTTTGTTTTTCTTCGGCAGCTAGTTGTTTTAAGCACATCATAGCCAAAATTGGTGCAGGCTTTGTGCCGTAAGTTATGGTTGTAAGTTGGTATGTTTGAATAGGTTGGTATGGTGAGTCTCTCCATAATATCTTCTGGTACGACTGATCTTCAGGATGTACCATTATCTGTCGATACATTTTTTCGATATCAGCAGTGTAAACGAACTGATATTGTCTCCATTTTAAAATCAGCTCCTGCAGATCTTGCTGTAGGTTGGGTCCTCGGTACATGACGTCATTCATTCAAGCTATGTCCTGATGATGATCTAGCAGACGCGTTGAACACAACACGCAATTTTGTAGTGGTTGACTCAGCACGAGTGACGCAGTGGTGTGGTAGGTAGCACTCTGGTTTCGTACTTGTTGCTGACCGCATCATATGGTTTAGGTTTTGATACTCATTCATAAACTTGGTGTATCCTGTTTTCAATTCTGGATCTTTTTGTAACTTTCTCTCTAAGTTGCGAAATTGTGCTAATGCTAATGGTTTAGTAGACCCTAGCTGATCCTTAGTTTCTGGTTTGAATGGTAGTCGGACTTGGTATCTCCCATTTTCTAGCCTCTCTGTTGTTGACAGGAAATATTGCAGACATTCATGATCTTCGGTGGACATTTCAGTCTCCTGGTTGATGTCTTCAATTTCCCAAAATCTACGCAGATCGTCCGCCTTGTTAAGAACGACGTTACACCTGTAGCGTGGTGTCATTGTCCCACAAAGCAACCATCCTAATTGCGTTTGTTGGGCTATTGGCTGGTCCTCGCTACCGCCCCTCAAAAGGCCACCTAAAGCTATCTTGCAGTATACATCTGCTCCAAGCAGTAGGTCCACTGGTCGGCTGGTATTAAATTCTGGGTCTGCCAGATTAATGTTCTGTATGTGAGGCCAAGTTGGTTTTATAAATGATTTATTTGGCAAACTTTTGATAAGATTATTCATTATAAGGACCTCTCCTTCTAAGGCAAACTCACTATACAATGATTTAATTCGGATGTTCATGACTCCCTTGCAGCTGTTTTCTTTTTCTCCTATGCCGAATACGGTTCCTTTGCAAGAGTGTCTTCGTAGTTTCAAAACTTGCGCTGCCTTCTCACTTATTAAAGAAATCTGAGAACCCTGGTCAATCAAAGCTCTCATGTTATGGTATGTGCCATTGTGTCCCGGGACTTCCACTAAAGCTGTAGCTAAGAGTGTCTCGGACACGTCATCCCAAGATACATGGGTTGAAGCTGCTGGTTGTTCATCGTTGGTGACGCATGATGTCGCAAGTGTATGCGCAGCCTTATGGTTTGGTTTTGCTGATGTGTTTGGCCTGTTTTTGGTTGAAATTGCGTCATGCAATAACGAATTATGTTTAGCGTTGCATTTGCGACATGTTTTATTAGATAAACAAGGTTTATTTAAATGGTTGTATAGGCAATTTGCGCAACAGTTTAGATGGTTGACAGTTTTTAGTTTTTGCTCATCCGACATTTGCAAAAATTGGGAACACATCCATAACCCGTGGTCAGCGTTACACAATGCGCAGGTGATTGACCGCGACACATGTAACGATTTCGTATGGTTTTTCATGTTGCTGGGATAATTTTTGTTCGATGACTGCTGGTTATTATATGAACTATAATATTTCTTCTGGTTTGCTTGCCAATTTTGGTTTTGTGGTTGGGTGTTGGTCTTTTGGTTATTTGATTCTTGTTTACGTCTTGATGCTTCTAAGGCGGTAAACTTGTTTTCCAAGAAATCTAGGAATTCTTGAAGGACTGGTAATGCCCTGGGATTCTTCACAGACTCAATGTATTCAGTGAATGACTCACTGTCAAGTTTCTGTGATAATAATAGTACCAACAGCGGATCCCAGGTGGTGATATCTACTCCTAGGTTCTGTATTGCGTGGAGACATTCTTTGGTCACGTCATGCAATTTTTTAATCGCACCGATGGATTGTTGCTGCATGCTAGGGATGTTCAGTAATATGTTGACGTGAGACGTGAAAATTAGTCTACTGTTGCCATATCTGTGGTTCAGTATTTCCCAGCATACCTCGTAATTCTCTGTGCTAATCTGAAGATGGTGGATCAGACGCTTAGCTTCTCCTGATACTTTACTCTTTAAGAACTGCATTTTTTGTGCGTTTGATAACGATGGATTTTTGTGAATGGTTTCCGTGAACAAGTCTTTAAACGACGTCCATTGGTGGTAGTTGCCTTGGAATGTTGGAATATCCATCTGTGGAGTTGATTTGTCGCGATGAGATACAGACCACATTTTTGAGTTTATGGTTTTCTTCAAATCGTTATACATTTTCTCGTATCTGTTGAACTCTTCTTGGTACCAGACATCCTCATCTCCGTTTTCACCTTCTATATCCCAGTGCAGGTTGTCTATAATAGCCCAACGACTTTGAAGAGACTTTAATGCATCGTCGAACTCCCATTTGTTCTGCAGTTGGTCGATTTCTATGGTAGCTACCGTTCTCATAAACGCCCTAAAGTGTATAGTCTGCTTTTTCATCATTCCTTCTAGCTTACTCTCTTCACGCGTCTCCCTACGCTGCTGTTGCGGTGCCTGTGAATGAGAAGAATCTCCTGCTTGCTTCGATGTCCCCGCTGCTACCGGCGGCGGCGGCTGGTGAGGTTCTTGGTTTTTTGACAACAAGTTCTCCATGGTGTTGGTGATTAGCTGCTTGATTGACAGATATACTTCCTCCGCCTTATCAAAACAATTTTTAGTGAAATAAACATGGTTAAATTCAGCAAGTTCACAGCACGTCCTATGGTTACGTTGATATTCTCTCCAATAGTTTTCTAATATCTCCAACTTCCGCTTGCAGTAATCTATGGTTTTTCGTTCAGCCCCGTCTTTCTTGATATTAGTAAGAAGTTTAACCAAGGAGTCGTAAATCTCCGTTTGGCTGACTGCTAATTGCTCCATTCTTCTCACGGTCAATTAAATAGGTAAAACAAAATAAAATGTATAAAATGGTTTGGTCTGACCTTAGATACTCCTTACGCAGCTGCCCAATTTCTTCAATTTGATGTCACTGCCTACCTACTCTCCCTATCAACTGGTAAAAAATAAACACTGGTTGCAAGGTCCCGGCGCACAAACACGTCACTGTACTTCGCGAACCGAGTCCCTTAATTCTCGAAGGACCATGTAGAATTTAGCGCCTGCTTGGTTTAGCACTAAACTCTGAGTTGGTTGATTTGATTGGTTTTATATTAGAATGGTAACGGTTTGGTTATCATTAAACCACTGGTTTAATGATACGCAATAATGGTTTTAAAAGTTATATTGAATACTAGTTAAAATAATGGTAAATGGTTAATCTAAGCTAAAGTAGCACTAAAATGGTTTGATTGGAGTTACGCGATTGGTATCCGAACACGCACTAACTGACGCTAGTTGTGATACATGCATTTATGGAAATGCACGCAGGCAATAGTGCTGAGCTGTTCGTTTGCAATTATTGCACCGAACACTGTTTATAGTACCAAAACATTAGCAAACAAACTTGAAAAACTAGATGTTATCTGGTTTTCTCATTACTTCCTAAACATAATATTTACGTAATTATGCAAAACCACTAGATATTTCGTGACATTTAATCCTCGTATGAATATTGTGTAATTTCTACCATCACTTACTCACACATAGGGCAGAGGTCCAGCAGACAAGTTCGTCTAACAACATAACATAACATTACCCGAAGGGTTGGGTGGAGATGCCCACAGTCAAGGTTGGGCGGTATTTGCATTAAATGTAATTAAAATAAGTAATTTAAATGCAAATATTGGTATTTGTAATTCAATTACTTAAAAAAAAAATTGGTATTTCAAATACCTGACGTATCATAACCTAACACCCGACTGTATTTTGTTATTTGTATTTTAAATAAAAATTGTTAAAATATTGTATTTTATATTTCAAATATATGACTTAAAATATTATGTATTTGGTGTTTTAAATACATCCGAGATAGTATTTTGTTAAAGCAAAGAATTTATTTTGCCAACTCTGCTGCCTCTCTCTCTCTCTTCCTTTTGCCTCTTTCTCTCTTGTTCATCCAAATTTGTCCAGTTATGTTTTTATGTCCCATGCAATAGGCAGCGGGCTTATTGCCATCTTCGTCATCATCATCCTCAGTCCAACTTCGCCCACTGCTGTCACAGGCCTCTCTCTTCTTGTTCCTTTATGTTCTATCCGCGATGGCAACAATAACATCTAATTATCTCACCGCTGGAGGGCCGCTACTTCTTCCTAGAGATGTTATATTACGATATTTTTTACATTATCCTATTATTCAGTATATTAGGTATCGCATATATACCATATTACCTATTACTGAGTATTAGTAAAATATTATTGAACCTATTCTGCATTGAATTGTGTAACATGCCCACAATAATGAATATGAAATACAAAATACTCGGGCATATGCATGCTAAATAGTGAAACTGTTGGAGAAATGAAAATGTCAATACATTTTCCTTCATACACACAGGCTGTCAACGTTTATTATGGTGGCGTATTTAAAAAGTTTAGTGAAGAGATTTGGCTCTCACTATTACGCGTCCCTATTATTTGACGAATACCTGGTACATTCGCTTATACTAATACGCAATTACATGGCGTGTTTAATAAAAACTGTACCTATTACGAATATATTAGTCACACCTCTACTTCTTCTTAAAGTCCTTGGACGCCAGTCGGTCTCCACTTATCATCACCACGCCTTGCCAGGTATCCTGACCCGATCCATTTGAGTTCCGAAATTCGTTTTCCGACATCTAAAACCTTCGTAAGACTTTCGATGTCGATATTCGAACTCGTTATATTAGTCGTTTACCAAGCATGCAACACTCCATGGCTATCAGTGTAACTAGACGCCTGTACACAGTGAGTCTATCTAGAATCCGGGCTGCTGCTGAGAAATTCCAGATTGAAAAAACCAACAAAAATTTACCCGATCTGGGAATCGAACTCAAGACCTCATGCTAACAATAGCAATTGCAGCCACAAGTCCGTAAAAATTATGCCAAACGCGGCTTTGAGCAGTTTTCTCACGGTTACACGGAACTAGAAATGATGTAGCAGCGGCATAATTAATTAATTAAATATACAAAAACAAACATTGAAAAGATGCAAAATTAAAGCAAGCTTAACCTTGCATAGGCCCGCCTCATTATTACATAACGTATATTATAATAAAAATAAAACAAGAATGTATAATTCAATCAGAATTATTAAACTTTTTAATCCAACAAAAGCCAAGGAGTGTAGTAGCCTCATTCTAGTTTTGGATTAAATTAATGATAGGTAGAGTTATCATCATGTTTTCTGTGGTACCATTAACTTCGGGAATTTATCGAAATGTTCGCCTTTGACCACTATCTCGACTGATGGTAAGCGATGATGTGGTCTACGGTCCAAGATTGTAGCTATCAGGAAACAAAGATTCTGGCTGAGAATTGCACTCCTTAGTGCACAATGAAAGTATTAGCAAAACGCTTTGTGCGTAGTATGGGTGGGATATCTACAATGTACCCTTGGCGCTTTGCCGTACGTCTTGTAGTCCGATGATGGAAAGGGCTAGGCGGAATCAAATTGTGCCGTTCCATCGCACACTCCCCGAAATGTAACCTCTGACATACCTCTCAATCCATCCACATTTTATTATCATCACAAATCAACTATAAGTTCTCAGTAAAATATAATTCAATACACGTGTATCTTGGGCGAAACTATTAGGACAAACCCGATACAATAGTTGTGGTCCAGACCGTCCATTTATCGATCAAAATAATTTTAAATTTATTATTTATAATTTATTTATTCGTTTAGTAGTGCGAGGGCACTGGAACGCCTTTCAGAAATTACACCAATGGAGCACAATCTTATAATAAGTCCAGGTTTCCTCCCGATTTTTCCATCACCGTTATCAGCGATAACCAAGGTAAACTTAGAAATAAAATACAAATTGAAAAAAATCACATTGGTACTTGCCCGGATTCGAACCCACGACCTCAAGCACGAGAGACGAGGTCTTAGCCACTGGGCCACCACGACATAAACAAAAAGAATAAATTAAAAGGGCGCATAGGGCGCGCGTCTATACGAGAGGAATTCCTTCCGCGCGGTGTCCGTTCCTTAGACAACCTACTTGCCAAATAGGAGGAGGTTCTATGTTCGGCTGTATGTCGATTTTTTTTGTACGTGGGGAACATTTATATGTCAACTGTGGACCGATTTTGAAAATTCCTTTTTGTTTGAAAAAATACGTTACCGAATTGGTCCCATTTAAAGGTGAAGATCTGATGTAGAAATTCGGAGATATGGATCTAAACTCCTCAAATGACGGCAAAAAGTAAAAGTAATAATTTATTTGACAAAAAGTACAGAATTAAAGATGACACATTACTTAGGATACAAATTGGTGCAAGGTACAAAATACACGATCAATGACCTCCTTGCTAGGAAATTCCTGTTACAGGGGCCATCTATCCGTCCATTACATGCATCTTTCGGCTGCAATCGCATGCCTGTTTGTTGATTACACTGTTTCACATCACACAGTGAACCCTGGTACACTCTCATTTCGCCTTTTATGTAATTTTATTGCTATGTTCACGTTTTAAGTTATTACGGTTATCTATTCTGGTATAACTTTGGGCTTTGTAGGTACCTTACCTTATAGAACTTGTCCATTATGTACATAACTAAAAAGTGTAAAATAAAAAAACTTTTTTGCAAAAAAATACTACCGACTTCCAAATACAAAACTATAAAGTGAAAAATAACTTAATTTTTTGAAGTCGGTGTCTTTCGTAGGTACCAATTCTTTGCATTATGGACACCGACTTCAAAAAGTAAAGTTATTTTTCACTTTATAGTTTTGTATTTGGAAGTCGGTAGTATTTTTTTGCAAAAAAGTTTTTTTATTTTTCACTTTTTAGTTGTACCTTCCTAATAGGCAAGTTAGTAAGGTAACTATAACGCCAAAATAGATTTCATGAAACTGGAACTTAACCGGTGAAATGAGAATTCTGCGTACCACTTAAGAGCGTACTGGCGTGATGTTATGTTATGAAATGGTATAAACAATAAACAGACATCCAATTGCAGCAATCCCGAGAGATTTGCCGTTATTTATTGAAGAGTTCTGTTGTATATCTCCAAAGTTCTCCACCAAAAAAAAATGGGACCAATTTCGGAACATACGTTTTCAAACAAAAAAATAATTTTCAAAATCGGTCCACAATTGACGGAGATATCGGTGAACAAACAAAAAAAAAAAAAAACAAACTTGAAGTCGAACATAGAACCTCCTCCTTTTTGGGAAGTCGGTTAATAAAAATGATGACAAAATACGTCATCTTATCCGCACGTCATAAAGTGTATAAATATTGTAATTAAGTATACGTATCAAATTTTGTAATCAGTAAGTATTTATACGAAAAAGTTGTCCTAGCATAAATTAGATTTTAAATTTTTATAATTACCTAACACTAGCTTTGTTTTTGTATCATTATAATATTTAAAAAGATGAATTTAAAACTAACGTGGACAGGTTTCGAGAAAAAAAAAAAAAAAACTCTAGTTTTAGAAATAAAAATATAAATATGCACAACTCGTTTTTAATAGCTTAAGGTTACACTAGTCGATCATTCTTCCATACAAACGTATTCTGGCGATTACTCCACTGTTTGACGATATACGTTCAAAATAAAAAAAAGATATCAATTTGTCTCATCATTATCTAGCCCTTTAAGGAAAAAAAAAATAAAAAAAGTTTTTGAAAGTTATGAGCGTCGAAAGTTTCATATTTCAACACTAATTTTAACGAATCTTTGGGCGGAAATAAATACCATAAGAAGAAGGAAAATTGCAATACAGCCACCCACAGATTTTTAGACAATTAGGTATATAGGAGAATAAAATAATTTTGTTAAAATTGATTATTTAAAAATTAACAAATTAGTTTATTTTACTTTGAACAACTAATTGTGCTCTACTCATAACAAGAGCTCAGAGTGGCCCTGTTTATATATGATTACAATTAAATTAAATCACTTTTGGCCAAAATCAAAATCATTTCTCGATCGATGTGTTTTCTTTATCATTATTAAAGTAATTATAAAATCGCCGGCTAAGAAATTTTATATAAAATACCATTCTGATTGAAAAATATCGATATTTTTATCGACATTTAATGCGCATGTCCCGTCACTATGACAGGTACCGTGACCTTGAATAGCCAATCACGGCGCACTTGTCACTCCCCGCGCAACCCGTGCCTTCCGCCAAATTTGGTGATCTCGGAATCAAACAAAACAGTAGGCATGCGGTATCTATTGGGAGGTAATCTGTGCAGCCACCATACAGGAATAGAGTAAGTTCAACAATGTCAATAATTTTATTTTGATAATATACAGAATAGTCGTTTTTTCATGATATCTTGACTCCCAAAGGTCTGTTTATAAAATTTCGCGCGCTCGTTTTCGTCACAAATCATCATCCATTTCGCTACAAACTTGCAAAAGTGCTAATTCGTACGCGAACTAGCTTCTTAAGGGCGCGGCGAACAAAGCTCGCAAATGCAATTCGAGCCGAGTGAAAAATTCATTCGGAGTATTGCTATCTCTGTTTGCACGCACACGCGGCGCGCCGTGCGTAGCCGTGTGTGTGTGTGAGCAGATAGATATCGCTACCTAATCATCCTATCGACTCGAAAGCCGGCTGACGCGAACGGCGCCCGCGTTCTTTTTAACCGACTCCCCAAAAAGGAGGAGGTTCTATGCTCAACATTATGTTTGTTTGTTTTTTTTTTTTGTGTTTGTTCACCGATATCTCCGTCAATTGTGGACCGATTTTGAAAATTCTTTTTTTGTTTGAAAGAGTTTGTTTCGAAATTGGTCCCATTTTAATTTGGTGAATATCTGATGAAGAACTTCGGGGATATACAACAGAACTCTTCAATAAATATTGGTAAATCTCTCGGGATTGCTGCAATCGCATGTCTGTTTATTGTTTATACCATTTCATAACATAACATCACGCCAGTACGCTCTTAAGGGGTACGCAGATCTCTCATTAGACCGGTTATGTTCAAGTTTCATGAAATCTAATTTGGCGTTAAAGTTACCTTATTATGTCTATTAGGTAGGTACAACTACAAAGTGAAAAATAAAAAAAAACCTTTTTGCAAAAAAATACAACCGACTTCCAAATACAAAACTACAAACAGTAATTAACCTTATTTTTTGAAGTCGGTGTCCATAACGCAAAAAAATGGTACCTACGGCAGACACCGACTTCAAAAAATAAAGTTATTTTTCTCTTTGTAGTTTTGTATTTGGAAGTCGGTTGTATTTTTTTGCAAAAAAGTTTTTTTAATGTCTTATTTATGTAGGTATTTCTTTAAGAAACCTCAAACATATGTTGTTATAATAAATAATGAATGCAAGTATTACATATGCCTATTTAGTATTTACGCATAAGTAGGAATAGATAAATAACAGCGCTCTGAGCTAAGAATAATTAAAAAAAACCGGCTAAGTGCGAGTCGTACTCGCGCACGAAGGGTTCCGTACCATTATAGCAAAAAACGGCAAAAAAAAACACGTTTGTTGTATGGGAGCCCCACTTAAATATTGATTTTACTATGTTTTTAGTATTTGTTGTTATAGCGGCAACAGAAATACATAATCTATGAAAATTTCAACGGTCTAGCTATCACGGTTCATGAGATACAGCCTGGTGATAGACAGACAGACAGACGGACCGTGGAGTCTTAGTAATAGGGTCCCGTTTTTACCCTTTGGGTACGGAACCCTAAAAACAAGGATTTTGAATAAACATTTGTTTTGTTATTCTGTTTAAAAATATAAATTTAAACTTGATAAAGTCGTGTAGGGTGACCATAAGTATATTATCGACTGAACGAAAAACAAAAAATACAATAATGGTAATCAGAAAACATAGTGTCAAAGATATATACACACTAAACACGCTTATTTTCTTATTTTTTTTCAGTGTTTCTTTCTGAAAATTGATAGCAAAAGGCGTTTTTTACATGATCGTCGTGGCTCTGTAAATATTTTGCAGTTTATTATGTAGTCGATTAGCTAGCCAGTTATAAAAGTTTATTGGAACACCCCAGGGTAAGGCTCACTGAAGTCCAGATAAAAATCCCAGAATAATTAAATAAACTAGAACGAATTTGTCTTTTTAGTTTTAGTTTTTTGTCAAAGGAATTTTACAAAAAAGTCTAGCAAAAACTGGACCGAGGGCATAAAGCCGCACTTGTGCAGACAAGTCCAATCGCATGGTCACCCTACCCTGTGTGAGCCCAACTGGCCGAACTAACGTCACAGTAAGTAAAGAGGAGCAATGTAGGTAAGTCTTAGCGGTGTCCTTGAGATAATTACCTACGCCCGCTTTGTCTCATGACATGAATAAACAAACGAAAAAAACAAAGCTTCGTAAGTTGATGAATAGGTAGGTAGGTAGGTAAATACTAATTTATACAAAACTAGTTGTCCCCCGCGGCTTCGCTCCCGTCATCTGGCTACCTAACCTAATCTACCTACCTACCTACCCTACCCTATCTAGCTACCTACTCTACACTACATAAGTACATACATGATTGTACGCAACGCACGCAACGGAAGCTCTCAAAAAGAAATATTTTGGCCGTTTTTGCAAAAAACAACATTTATGCTCCGCTCCTACTGGTCGCAGCGTGATGTCTCTTTAGCTTAAAGCCTTCCTCAATAAATGGACACAAAAATAATTTTTCAATTCCGACCAGTAGATCCTGAGATTAGCGCGTTCAAACAAACAAACTCTTCAGCTTTATAATATTAGTATAGATATACTAAGGTACGTATTAATTTAACTTATTGTATTATGTCATTGGGAAATAGGTATTTCCTGTGAGAAACATCCCAACGTTCGGAGACCATGTCAGCAACCGAACCATATAGTAAATAATAACAAAGTCCGTAAACAACGCAAAGTTCGTAAGAAAGTAGATTACTCAATACCAAAGTTCAAATCACAAGGCAAATGTTCATAGCATAAGTCAATAGTGTCAAAAATATTAAAATAAGTACAATTTAGAAAATAAATAAACACGCATGTAAAACATAGTAATGTAATATTCTAATACTGACAACAAACAATCGACAGAACAATAGTACAACAAGCAGTGAAACACACCCGAATCACACCCGAAGTGCCCCGAACAAACCCCGTACGAACGATACACAAACACAACCGTGAGCAGTGCGACCACGCACACATTGACATTTGCTTGACGCGACAGCAATAGCTAGCTATTGAAAATGTGTGATTAATTTGATGTGTTCCGTAATACCAAAAATTATGAATGAAAACCTAATGTTTTAAAAAAAAACAACAATTATTTGTAATTTGATAATATGAGCTATGTTCCTACTACGACATCATTATAGATATTGTTTTTTATAATACAGAAATATCAAACAGAAAACATGTCATTTACGCTGTAAAAATATACAAAATGGAATTCGCTAAAACTTCATTTTAGGTAAGAATTTAGAAAAAAAGAAGACGTAGGAACCTAGATAAATACTGTCTCAATCCGAATATCATCATAATATGGTGGAGATATGCTAAAATTACAAATAATTTTGGTATTACGTTTGTATGGACAATTCATGCTTCGCCGCGCTCTTAATGCTCATAACAGCATCTATATCTTTCGCACGTGTAGTCGGATGAGATAGCATGCATTTTAACCCCGCGCATAAAATAGTTCGTGCTGTCGACTAGGGAAATCTTAAAGTGCAGGAAATAATATGATTAAAACAACTTTTTTGTTTGAATCTTCAATTTAAAACATTAGATTTAATTTATTAAATTTGATCAGCTTTGATATATCAATTTCTAGCTTCTGCCAGCGGCTTCGCCCGCGTGAAAAGTGTTTTATCATACCAAGGGAACATTATACGGGGATGAAAAGTAGCCTATGTGCTATTCCAGACTATAATCTATCTCTGATCTCAAATTTCATCCAGATCCGTTCAACCGTTTTGGCGTGATTATATTATAATATAAGTAAGATGTATCAGTTACCGAAAAAAACTAAGTTCGTGGCCCATTTTAATACGTAGTAATTTCTCATGGAGAAAAATAATTAGAAACTACACACACTGGCAAAATTAGCGGAACATGAAAAAAATATCATAAAACTTTCTTTTTTACCATTACAGGGTGGTTTTTATTTTGGTTTGTAACAAAATCAATTATGCTTAATTGATAAAACAATTTAATGTTACCTGTCAAGCGATTGTTTTAATTTTATTCGAATTTATATCATTTTGAGAGAATTTCCCATAAGGCCACTTCATGGTTTTGTTTTAAAAATTCGGAAAATTTTCATTAACACACTGAGTTATTCGTTTTATTTTTAACGTTTAGACCTTTTTCGAAGTTAAGGACGTCATTGTGTTCAACTTATTTCAAACTGATAGGCCCAGGGCACTTAAGATGAGGAAAAATTATGAAACCTACAGATGATGTGCATAATTCATCGTTTATCTGTTTCAACCATTTATTGTAGTTTCCAATGATTTAAAGAGATTAATGTGTTTGTGAAACGATCAGGACAGGGCAGACAATTCGTTTTTCTAACAGGAATAATCGTTTCATTAATTTTCGCATTCGCAAAAACCTGCGTTTAAAGGACGTACAAGCCAGAAATGAGCTGGAGAAAGTTCAAGATGCAACAGTAAGTGAGCTTACTTTACGAAGGAGGCTTAAGGAAGCTGGTTAAGGTTCATTCATGCCCGCCGACGGTCCAAAAGTTTAGACACCTCCTTAGAAACAGAATAATTTCTGCTAGAGAACAGCGACTTTGGTCCACGGACTAATGGAGTAAAATATTGTTTAGCGATGAGTGTGAAGTCGTTTAAATTGTATTAACGGACGGCAATAAATGTGTTATCATGAACAAGGACAACAAAGACTGTAAATTTTGTAAGCTATTGTGGCATATGGTACAGGCAGAATATTGGATTCAGGTAGGACATGTTTGGAAGCTCGTACGGACTTGGTGGTGTTCGATGGAGGAGATCTTATTGGAAGTTGCTATGGAAGAGTTATTTAAAAATAAAATATGATATCATTTGCCCCTTTATCAGGGGTCACTTCGTTTTGATCCAAGATAATGCTTGGTCGCATACCACTTTTTCATCTGCAGTCTATCTTAATAAGGGCAATATCGCAGTTTTGGCGGCGCCGGCGAGATAACCAGATATGCATCCGAAAGAACACATATGGGACCTGCTAAAACGAAGAGCAAAATTTATAATCCCTACACTTGTCAATGTGGGTGAAGTGCGGAGCGCCGTTTTATAGGAATGATAGAGACTACCACAGAAAACAATGTATAACATTATTGTCAACATGTCTAGTCGCGTGAAATCTTTATTAAGATAACGTGGAGGAAAAACTCCATATTATGTAATATTAATTTTATTGTAAAATTGATTTGAATTAACATTTTTAAGTTTCCTTACTAACCTTAAAAAATCAACAACGTACAGTTTTCACATAAAATCATTTTACTCACACAAAATGTACTAAATGCAATCTCATTTTTATTTCAAAATGTGTATTTTAAGTAAGGAAACCTGTCCTAAAATAAATTTCAAAAAAAAATTAGTAAATTTAAAAAAATCGATGTTTTTATTTTTAACCGACTTCAAAAAAAGGAGGAGGTTCTCAATTCGTCGGAATCTTTTTTTTTTTTTTTATGTATGTTCCCCGATTACTCAAAGACGCCTGGACCGATTTCAAAAATTCTTCTTTTGTTTGAAAGTGTATACTTCCTAGTTGGTCCCATAATCATCAAGTCAGGATCTGATGATGGAATCCTAGAGAAATCGAGGGAACTCCTCAAATATTATAGGCAAACAAATAGTGATTTTGGTATTTTCATCAACAATGCAATCATTTGCACTCAGAAAGTATCATTTGGTGAAGTCGAACTGATGAAGAAGACCACAGATGGCCACTGAATCTCCTAAATGCTAAATATGTCACGGGCATAAGATATCTCGAATAGTTAACCGACTATAATGAAGCAAATACTTATAAATAAATGGTACTGGTGAAAATGGTACCATTGAACTGTTCTGATGATGAAGCCGGAAGGTAGGCACTGGAACTCTAATATAAAACAATGTATCCTAGTCGTGTTTGGGCTTATTGGAATCGCCATGAGATGTACTTTGGCTATAAATGATAATCATGTTAATTGGAGGTACCTACCAAAACTAAAAACAGAAAAATAAAAACTTTTTAACAAAAAATCAAACCGACTTCCAGAACAAAAAACTACAAAGCAAAAAATAAATTTCTTTTCCGAAGTCGGTGTCGAAAAACGGGAAAGAATGGGTAGGCACAAAAGACACCGACTTCGGAAAAGAAATTTATTTTTTGCTTTGTAGTTTTTTGTTCTGGAAGTCGGTTTGATTTTTTGTTAAAAAGTTTTTATTTTGTTCTGCGAATTTTGCCGGTAAGGTCACTATTTATAATCAAAATAATATGTATAACAAAATATTGATAAGGTACATCATTCTACCACACTATTCACACTAATAATATTATAAAGGCGAAAGATTATGAGTGTGTTTGTTACTTCTTCAAGCCAGAACTGCTCTGGATGAAATTTGAAACAGAGATAGATTATGGTCAGGAATAGCACATAGGATTTTTAGTGTTTTATCCAGGGAAGATGTTCTCTCGGGTAATTTCCGGCTCTCACACTAGGAATTTCTTCCTGTATCGTCGATGCGTTTAAAAACATATAAACTCACATATACCCTGAGCTGGAGCAACTATCTGTAGCTGATACAAATATTTGTTCCGTGCGGGTGGTGCGGGAATCAAGCTCACGACCCCCAGCGCAGCAGTCAATCGCTCAACCACTGCGCCAACCGTGCGCCCAATATTAGAGCTGTCATTAATAATGTATTGATTATTAAGAAAGATATCCATTTTTTTCAGACAAATTTTACTTGGAGCATACCCTGATACAAAACAAAGGTTCCGTAGAAAAGTCAAAGAAAGTGATAGACCGATTGTGCACGATGAAGACAGTAATACCAAAGTTCTTTTCGATAAACAATGTCAAGCAAGAGCTGCCAGAAATATTCAAATATGGGTGAGTAATATTTTCAATCTCGTCGGGACTGCCTTGCGTTAGTCTAGTGGGCGGCAGCGCTTTCGTTGAATATGAGGTCCTGGTTAGAGCAAACTCTTAGACGCTGTCCTAATACAACACGATCATCGTGCGCACAGGCGACCATCGCTTTCATTTGTATGGCGAAATCCATAAAACGCTCTCTGTCGGCGCGACGAAGCGTTCGTGTTTGTCATACAAATGAACGCGACGGTCATTTATTCGCACGATGATCGCTTTGTATTAGGACAGCTCCTTATTGGGTTTTTCCATCTGGAATTTCTCAGTAGCCGCCCGGACCTGTGCTTGGTAGATGGCAATAGTCACCTTCTCTATTACATGGGATTTAAACGAAACTGGCGAAATGTGGGTACCTACAATAGGTGCACCTCTGGCTAGCACTTTGACGAATACAGATGTGATGTTATGTTAATATGTTATGTTAATAATTGTAAAATATATAAGGACATCTATACCATAATAAACAGGTTCCTGCAAAATATCGTATAGACGTATACGTCTATACGATATTTTGCAGGAACCTGTTTCCGCTGCCCATTTTATCGGACGACTTCTACAGACTGATAATGGTTCAAGTTAACAACAAGGAGTTTACGAATGAAGTCTTTTTCAGTTTAACCAATACATCACAGTTGTAAGTTTACTATTTGTTTTGTTTGAGACGGTCCTCCTGTGACCTACCATACTTTTCGAAGACTTAGTCAAATAAGTTATCTATAAATCTTATAAGTTATCGCTTCTTATAAATTTTGAGTTATGTTTTTGGCATCAATGGGTCTAAAAGGCAATTTTGAATTTCAAAAATGAACCGGTACAAAATTATTAATAATTAAGTGTAGTTATTCATTTGCAAAGGCAGTCTCATAGTTTACAGTACGACTCCATACTAACACTTTTAAAATAATTTTGAGCGACGGAATTCATTGGATGACATCACAAACCAAAAAAACAGTGCTATAAATCATATTCAAAATTTGACATTTTCGTGAATTTATTGAAATATGCACTGTTTGTTTTTTTTTTCAGTTTTATGAATATATAAAAGCACATGATTATTCCAATGGTTTTATAATAATTATTGACTGCAGACAAGTTAATTTGTTAGACGTTATATCCAAATTTAACGGTACGGAACTACAGCATATTCTAACAATATTATTGGTAAGTATTTTTAAAGGTTTGTGGATCATAAAAGGTAGTTACTTATATAAATAAACTTACGTCTTTTCTACCCTTACTTAATACTTATCTAACTCATACTTCTGTTCCTCTGTCGAAGTTCCTTCACCTGGTCATACACTTATGACAGTAAGTTGCAAGGTACACACCTGATCTAACTGTTCAAATATTTTTTTATTTCCTAAAGTACCACTAAATACTTTAAGAAAAGGTGGGTTATAAATCAGTGTTGATCAGCGTTTCGGCTATGCTGCACACTGATCAACATTTGGCGAGCCTGTGGCTATTACGACACAGAATCTACTCCTATTGCTACCTCTTTGCTTGAAATTATTATTATTGAGGTTGTACAGTGTTGGTAATACATGTTTTCTTTCTTTAACATTTTTAACTATATAAACTTTGACAAAAACTAAAATTTGCTAAACCCTTTTACAGGACGGCTACGGAGGTAGATTGAAAAGCTTACACTTGCTTACAGAATCAAAAGCTATAGAATTAACCATTAACATCGCCAAACAATTTGTTAGCGAGAAGATTGGTAACAGATTATATGTTCAACGCACCATTGAAGATTTACATAAAGTGGTACCCAGAGAATTGCTTCCTGTGGACTACGGTGGAAAACAGCGATCTAGTGATTCACTGCAAGGTACTTAACACTGATTTTTTATCAAAACACGATACTGGATCTTATAAAAGCTTTTATAAAATTTTATGATATTTTTAAACTAATTACGATAACCCTTGGAATTATAGTTTGACACACTTCTACTGTATGTATAATAAATAACAAATACACTGCTTATTACAGAAGATACAGTGGCAGAACTAAGTTCAGCAGAACACGTGGAATATATGAAAATGATGAGCAAAGCTTGCTCCGATGAAACAAAAAGACATGCAGCAAAATTCAATGAGGAATACATGGGCATGCCTGGATCCTTCAGATGTTTGAGTGTAGATTAATGTGCAATACATTAATATTATAAGTTATTATTTAAAATTGTATTCAAAATAAATTCGAGTTGGTCGATGAACCATACAAGAGACAAAAAAATATTATACTTTGTAAAATATAATAGAATACCTACTTAGACTATTCCTCTGCCAAATATAAAATATTGTATATGACTACAGCACATAATGTGCGATGATGATCGTATATTCTTACCTTTGTAAATGTCACTTGAACGTTATTAAACAATTACCGACCAATTGTAATGATAGAATTAAAATTAACAGGTTAGTTTTGACAAATGCAGTGAACAATCTTTGAAGGTACCTAAGACCATTCTGATGGCGCGTCGCAATTTAAATTGCGTCGATAGTCGGTATCACGCACGTATTTTGTAAGAAAACTTCTAGTACAAATCGTTTGAATTGCAACGCATTGCGTCCACGTGTACTTGCAATATCGGTTAGTAAAAATTGCTTATCTGTGTGATATAAACCGAATCGTATCGCGCCGCGCCATGATAAAGATAATATTGCAATATGTAATTGTTCGAACGCCTGATCTATGCGTCGTAGCAGCTAGCTGCGACTTTGCGTCCGTTCATAGTTTTTAAGTTTTTCGAATGTAATAGCCAGTAGCTTTTGTGTCATTTTTTTTCAATACATCGCTTTTCAATGTAATCCATAAAGCTCCTGTTTTATTTAATCCTAAGTCCTGGTTGGTCCGCACATAGTCCATATGGAGACCGATTGTGGTATTGTGGTATATAACATCGAAGATTGATGAAATTAACGACGCTCGGAAATATATAATTCACCGGACTTGAGAGGTTATGTACACCGGCAGCGTGGTATATGGATTGAGTACATATTTCTTCACGGTGTTAAGTTTTATGGATAATATCGTCACTCATCACTCGTACAGGTTGTATCTAACTTTAATAATAAGTTACCACAGGTAAGTGCAATTTTTAACTTGTATTTATAATTATAAATTATGTTCATTGAGTACCGTTTTTAATTTTGAATGGTTTCGATAGTTCCGTATGCTACGCTTACGATTAGCGACAAATGTTATGATAAAAGTATAGTAAGAATTAGCACTACATTTATATAATTTGTATCAATTGTTGCATTAGAGCGATAAGCATTCAGTTAATTAAAATGTAACTTGATGCGTAGGTATTCATCAGCCATAGTTTTTCTCGTTAGTGTTAGATATTATTTCCAATTATTGACTAATGTTAGTTTATTAACCCGTAATTTACTTTATATTTTGTTGTTTACTTGTATCCTAATTCATATAACTTACAGATTAATTATTGTGTCTGCTAATTGACACTTTGCAGAATAATTAACAGTTTACATCTTTCCATTAGATATCAGATTTATTGTTATATAAATATCTTATTTACATTACAGATTGTCTAATTATATTGTTATATCACTTCTTTGAAAATCGATCGTATAACATAAATACATAACGTGTGTTTATGTAGATGAACTTATTTGCTATTGTATACATTTCAGGTCGAAAACACTCACTTCTCAGTATTTCCGAGGAGAAGGAATTAGTAAAGAAGTGAGGTAGATTTAAGAGTCGCTTAACTACATTCATTAGTTACTAGTATGTAATAGTATAAAAGTAAAAAAAGATGACATCACTGAGTGTGTAAAATAGATGTTAAAGTTAAATTGCAGTAAAATTATTTTGTGAGCCTTCCCTTACTTGAATAAATAGACAAAATAATCGCATTCACATGCTTAATAAGCATCTGCACTTTCTCGTGAGTCACTATAGTGACAAACTTGTTTTTTTGACATCAACATTTTTGTTGATAAATTAAAGTCGACAGGCGATACTTTGTATCTGCCTCTTAGGGTAAGACATCAAATAGCTCGGCTATTATCTTATACAATAAACTCAGACATAAGTAGTATGTTGAAGTATCCAGTTATTATTGATACTAGTAATAGTACTAATTTAAAGGTGGTCAATACCTTGAATAACTTTAGCAAAAATGCTATTAATATTTATTCTTTAAACTAGTTGATAGGACAAGGGAGGGTACCAATAACGGAATAGTTACGAGTATATCCACCATCAAAAATTTTTGCGAGCAAGAAGTTACCTCTTCCTCGCAAACAAATAATTAAAAAAAAAAGGTCTGAGCAGAAATCTCTGAAATTATTCCACCAGAATATTCAGGGCTTTTCTTCAAAGGAATTAGAAATCGAACTGTTTTTAGAAAAAAACAATGTTTGAAATTGTTTGTTTCACTGAGCATTGGCTGAAAGATTATGCAATGCTAATCAATTATGAAAATTATACTGTGGGCAGTTGTTTTAACAGAAATATTATGTTGCGTGGGGGTTCACTTATATTAAATAAAAATGGTATTAAATCAAAACCTCGTAAACATATAGTAGACCTCTCATTTGAACATAGTTTTGAACTGTCCTGTGTTGAGCTGGATAAGCATGTCATAGTGTAAATCACTTCAGGGTTGTTCAGGGTTGCTGGAAAAAGCAAAGACTATGAATTTATAAGTCCTTTAATATTATTCTAATCAATATTACATTACAATATAAAGAAACCTTGACAAGTGTTAGTAAAAAGTTAGATAAATTAAGAACTAAATATATTTATTTGAAAAATATGGAGTCAATACCAGAAAATATTCTTTTTAAAGTGCCTCCAGGTGCACTTTACGATATTAGGAAGATCCATAATTTGGAGAAACCTGGAAGGATTGAAAAAGCTGTCAAAATTTTGGAGGAGTGGATACTGAAACAGGATCATATTATAAAGAAAGATTTTAGTAAGTACTTGAATTCGATTTTTATGCAGTTAGATTAAAACCTCCTTAATTAATTAGAGATTCTTAGGCAGTCAAAACGATGGCTTACCTGTCTAAAACCATTTTTACTATTTGTATCGGCCAGATTTTTAAATTTCTATTTTTAGTTTTCATAATTATGTCTTACACTACCTCGTTGTTTTTGTGCCAAGCACTACTACTAAACATGAGATCCTGGGTTCAATGCCCTTGTCGAGCAAAGTGTTATTGGATTTTTCCATCTTTAATTTCTTAGTTGTAGCCGGAGTCTCTATTTGTGTTCGGTTGATGGCAATAGGCTGTTTTGTTGAATGCCCATGTAATAGGGGTTATATGGGAATTCAACATAACTGGTGAACTGCAGTGTTCGAGGAATACAGATACGATTTATGTGTTAATGTCTTACATAAAGAAAGAAAGGAAGAGAAAGGCCAATGAAAAGATGGATCGACTGTTTGAGGAGTGATATGAAAAAAGGGAGTCAGTACTGGGGACACTATCGTATGGGAGAAGGAAACATGTTGCGCCGACCCCAAGTAACATGGGGTAAGGGCAGAAAGATGATGATGACGATGATTGCCAAGTTTTTATATTCATTGACTTATCGTTTATCCACTTAATATCTTACATGACATATCACACCATATATCATTTTTCTTATCCATGTGATGTACTTGCCACTGAAATATAAATTCTACATGAGAGTACCGAAAAGTAGGAACTAAAAACAAACGTCAACAGAAAACAAACAAAAACTAAAAGAACTCTTTGTTTTATTCTTTGTTTCTTCTTTCTGGGTTATTTTCATTTCGATTGACTATCAGGTAACTTGAAGTAGCATCCACAAAATTTTTAATAAGATACATTATACTTATTGTTTTTTTTTTTGCTTAAGCTCGTTTTACGAATAGGACATTATTGAAATTTTATTAACTTATTTTTTTGTATTTATTTTAAACAGCAGCTTTTCTGCCTCACACAAGACATTTTCAATTAATGATTTTTATTCATATTAACAACTAAAACTTTGTGTGTCCTAGAAAAATACGTTTCCTTTTTTTATTGTTTATGAATTTGAAAAGGCAATAACGGTTTATGGAAGTCTATGCCAATATCAAAACACGTTTCTTAGAGTAATCTCACGAATTTAAAATAGCCTGTTTATAATACCAAAACATTAGCAAACAAACTTGAAAAACTAGATGTTATCTGGTTTTCTCATTACTTCCTAAACATAATATTTACGTAATTATGCAAAACCACTAGATATTTCGTGACATTTAATCCTCGTATGAATATTGTGTCATTTCTACCATCACTTACTCACACATAGGGCAGAGTTCCAGCAGACAAGTTCGTCTAACAACATAACATTACCCGAAGGGTTGGGTGGAGATGCACCTACAGTCAAGGTTGGGCGGTATTTGCATTAAATGTAATTAAAATAAGTAATTTAAATGCAAATATTGGTATTTGTAAATCAATTATTTAAAAAAAAAAAAAATGGTATTTCAAATACCTGACGTATCATAACCTAACACCCGACTGTATTTTGTTATTTGTATTTTAAATAAAAATAGTTAAAATATTGTATTTTATATTTCAAATATATGACTTAAAATATTATGTATTTGGTGTTTTAAATACATCCGAGATAGTATTTTGTTAAAGCAAAGAATTTATTTTGCCAACTCTGCTGCCTCTCTCTCTCTCTCTCTTCCTTTTGCCTCTCTCTCTCTTGTTCATCCAAATTTGTCCAGTTATGTTTTTATGTCCCATGCAATAGGCAGCGGGCTTATTGCCATCTTCGTCATCATCATCCTCAGTCCAACTTCGCCCACTGCTGTCACAGGCCTCTCTCTTCTTGTTCCTTTATGTTCTATCCGCGATGGCAACAATAACGTCTAATTATCTCACCGCTGGAGGGCCGCTACTTCTTCCTAGAGATGTTATATTACGATATTTTTTACATTATCCTATTATTCAGTATATTAGGTATCGCATATATACCATATTACCTATTACTGAGTATTAGTAAAATATTATTGAACCTATTCTGCATTGAATTGTGTAACATGCCCACAATAATGAATATGAAATACAAAATACTCGGGCATATGCATGCTAAATAGTGAAACTGTTGGAGAAATGAAAATGTCAATACATTTTCCTTCATACACACAGGCTGTCAACGTTTATTATGGTGGCGTATTTAAAAAGTCTAGTGAAGAGTTTTGGCTCTCACTATTACGCGTCCCTATTATTTGACGAATACCTGGTACATTCGCTTATACTAATACGCAATTACATGGCGTGTTTAATAAAAACTGTACCTATTACGAATATATTAGTCACACCTCTACTTCTTCTTCAAGTCCTTGGACGCCAGTCGGTCTCCACTTATCATCACCACGCCTTGCCAGGTATCCTGACCCGATCCATTTGAGTTCCGAAATTCGTTTTCCGACATCAAAAACCTTCGTAAGACTTTCGATCTCGATATTCGAACTCGTTCTATTAGTCGTTTACCAAGCATGCAACACTCCATGGCTATCAGTGTAACTAGACGCCTGTACACAGTGAGTCTATCTAGAATCCGGGCTGCTGCTGAGAAATTCCAGATTGAAAAAACCAACAAAAATTTACCCGATCTGGGAATCGAACTCAAGACCTCATGCTAACAATAGCAATTGCAGCCACAAGTCCGTTAAAATTATGCCAAACGCGGCTTTGAGCAGTTTTCTCACGGTTACACGGAACTAGAAATGATGTAGCAGCGGCATAATTAATTAATTAAATATACAAAAACAAACATTGAAAAGATGCAAAATTAAAGCAAGCTTAATCTTGCATAGGCCCGCCTCATTATTACATAACGTATATTATAATAAAAATAAAACAAGAATGTATAATTCAATCAGAATTATTTAACTTTTAAATCCAACAAAAGCCAAGGAGTGTAGTAGCCTCATACTAGTTTTGGATTAAATTAATGATAGGTAGAGTTATCATCATGTTTTCTGTGGTACCATTAACTTCGGGAATTTATCGAAATGTTCGCCTTTGACCACTATCTCGACTGATGGTAAGCGATGATGTGGTCTACGGTCCGCTGCGGTCGCTGAGAATTGCACTCCTTAGTGCACAATGAAAGTATTAGCAAAACGCTTTGTGCCTAGTATGGGTGGGATATCTACAATGTACCCATGGCGCTTTGCCGTACGTCTTGTAGTCCGATGATGGAAAGGGCTAGGCGGAATCAAATTGTGCCGTTCCATCGCACACTCCTCGAAATGTAACCTCTGACATACCTCTCAATCCATCCACATTTTATTATCATCACAAATCAACTATAAGTTCTCAGTCAAATATAATTCAATACACGTGTATCTTGGGCGAAACTATTAGGACAAACCCGATACAATAATTGTGGTCCAGACCGTCCATTTGTCGATCAAAATAGTTTTAAATTTATTATTTATAATTTATTTATTCGTTTAGTAGTGCGAGGGCACTGGAACGCCTTTCAGAAATTACACCAATGGAGCACAATCTTATAATAAACTCACTATAAGTCCAGGTTTCCTCACGATTTTTCCATCACCGTTGTCAGCGATAACCAAGATAAACTTAGAAATAAAATACAAATTGAAAAAAATCACATTGGTACTTGCCCGGATTCGAGCCCACGACATCAAGCACGAGAGACGAAGTCTTAGCCACTGGGCCACCACGACATAAAGAAAAAAAAAATTAAAAGGGCGCATAGGGCGCGTCTATACGATCATCGCGCGGTAGCGTCGCACGAAGCGCATGCAAATACTTGAAGCTCCGTGTTATTATTTTCTTAAAATTATAAATACTCACAAAATTAGTCTAAACTTATACCAATCGATAGTAAAAAGTACAAGTGACAATAATCTCGTATCAAAATAAACTTATAACAACCAGTGCGCCCTATACAATCAAAAAACTATTCAAAAAAAGTGAGCAACAAACAAAAGAAATTTGTGTTGTGAAGGTAACCCAAAGTGATTCATCAAAAGTGTGTGCGGAGCGCTTTGTTACCTTATATGGTCACGCAGGACGACGGGCCGTCACTGGATTTACTGCCTTAAGAAACAGGCTAACAATTTGAGCCGCCAACTAAGTAGTCTCGTGGCGCGGAGGCTAGCATCGGCAGTACGATCTCGCAAGTGCGGGTTCAAATCCCAGTTGGACAGCGACGAAATGTTTACTTTTTTGGAATTATCTTCTTTTTGTTTTTATTTCATTTTTCTTTTATTGTTTGTTTATTAATTTGCAAACTAATAAAACCTAATATATTTATTACCACTATGAACTCCTTTGAAATGGAATTGGATAACATTACAACTAGAAAGCCAAGACGGGCAAATTCACTCGATCATTTGTTTACAAATAATTCGACATTGCTCGATACTACCATGAAGAGCTTACCGGGCACGTCCATGAATGATAGCGACACTATGATAAACCTCAACGAGACAATTAACAATGGAACTTTAGTCAGCACATCAAGAGATTGAAAACTTAAACAGCGAAAACTTTCGACTGAAAATGGATATAGGCGAAAGTCAGAAAATTATTGATACTTACAAAAAGATTATCTCCTCCGACGTGAAAAACATGACACCGAAGACCTCACGTAAACGTAATCTAATTAGAACAACCAGTGCGTCTACTTATTCTACACCTCTAAATCTCGTTGGAAAGACTGGTACATCTACCCATTCTACACCCCTAAAGACTCAAGATTTTGATCCAGTAAAAAATGAGCTCAAAACTACTCAACTACCACTATTTAAGCGCGATATCATGAACAACACGACACATCATTCAGCGACATCTATGGACCAAAATAAGAGTCCAAATGCACCTATAAAGTATCAACCGAAGCTGATACAAAATACTCGACATGAAGACTTAAAAATTTCTTCCTCAAATTCAGAAAATGTAGAAAAACTGAGCCACAACATATCTACTCCGAGGATACTAGTTTTAGGTGATCAACAAGTCCGGGAATCTCAAAACCACAAGCAACGAGTACACAAGTCATGTGAAACATTGACAAATTATCAGAAGGACTACAAAGTGACGACATTATCGTATTAGGTATTGGAAGTAACGATAAAAATCCCTACTTATTTTTAACAGAGTTATGTTCTTCACTTCATAAACTAAAAAATAACAAAGTGTTCATCCTAAGCGTTCTAAATAATCGCTACTTAAATACTTATCTATTAAATAAACACATACAACTGATTGTGAAAAACTATCCAAACTGCCAATTCATTGATACATCTGATGTTATGATGAGCGCTAATAATTATAATTTTGTATCGAAGCGCTTTATGTGTTTCAAAATAAATATAGAAATCGACAACATAAACTACCAGAAATTATTAACTTCACAATTGAAATCAAGACGTGCCAACAAAGATGTGCAACATAATTATTATATTAACAATGTTAAGAAAACAAATATGCACAAAAAAGGAACTATCCCATATTATTTTAAAAAACAGCCTATCACCACTAATCGTAATTCTGAACCTATAATAATAAGCAGCAGTGAAAACACTAGCCAACCGATGTTTTTTCGAGGTTAGACGCAATTTTTTTCTTCTACATCAAAATATAGCTGGTGTATTGAGTAAAAAAGACCTTCTAGAATTATCAATAACGGAACTAGAAAAAACCTATATGTGTATTGATATTGTTTGTCTCAGTGAAACATTTATACGACAAGGGGCAGAATCCAATCTTACTATGAAAAACTATAAAGTAGTGTCAGCCTTTTCAAGGCCGCATCAACGTAGAGGTGGGACTTGCATAGTGATCAAAAAAGACCTTGACTGCAAACCTATAAGTAATTTAATTGAGCCCAAGTTATATTATTTAGAATACTGTGCAATTGAAATTACAACCTTAAAACTTTTTGTTATCTGCATTTACCGCACACCAAGCTCAGACATTAAATTATTTTTTGAAAATTTAAACCTCCTCTTAAGAAAAATTATGAAAAGAAATAATAAAAGCATCATATTATGTGGTGACTGGAACATAGACGTTATAAAAGCAGATAAACATTTCAAAGAGCTAGAATCTATTTTAAAAAACTATAACATAAATAATCATATTACCAATCCAACAAGAAAACTCTCTTGCATCGACTTACTTACGAGTAATATACCGAATGTTAAGCCCCAAATACACTACCTAGCTCTATCTGATCACGAAACAGGACAATCCATATGTTTTGAGTTAACGGTAGACACCGCAAATATTAAATGACCATTTTATTTTGAAGAAAGACGCGATTTTAATCAAGATAACATAGATAAGTTTGTAAACTGTCTATCTTCACTGTCTTTCTCAGATATTTACCAGACTGAAGATACTGAAATTGCATTTAATTATTTCCATGACATTTTACTATTATTTTATAATTTATGTTTCCCCCAAATCAGGTTTAAAATAACTATTAAGCCCTTAAAACATAGTTGGATGACAAAAGGCATAAAAAAATGTTGTATAAACAAACGGCGTCTATATCTAAAACATCGTCTCTCAGCAGCAAATAAAAAACGTCATAAAGACACCTACTGTAAATATACTGGTATTCTAAAAAAATGCATGTTGCAGGCACAAAAATGCGAGAACACACGTTATTTGTCCCAATCCAGAAACAAATGTAAGGCTGCCTGGAAAGTAATAAAAAGTAATACCAGCGAAAAACCAAATTCTCATGACATAAATAAAATTCAAATAGATAATCAAACTTACACTCAACCTGAAAAGATAGCTGACATTTTTAACAATTTTTTTATTGATATTACTAATAATACTATTGACCCATCCATTGACTACACACCACCGATGACTCATCTCCCAAATACTATGTATTTGACCCCAACTGATGACACCAATGTATATAAGATAATAAACTCTTTAAAATCGACCAACTCTACGGGATACGATGACATTAACACAAAAATTCTTAAATTATGCTCAAAATTTTTATTAACTCATATTAGCCATATTATTAATTTGTCATTTATGCAAGGTTTATTCCCCTCACGGTTAAAATTCTCAATAGTTAAACCAATCCACAAGAAAGGTGATAGAAGTGATATGAATAATTACCGCCCCATAACACTCATTCCAATTTTATCAAAGATCTTTGAAAAGGTTATGCACGAAAAACTCTCCGGTTTTTTATCCAAATACAAAATTCTAAGTGAAGATCAATTTGGTTTCAGAAAAAATAAATCGACCACAACAGCTTGTTTTGCTCTATTAAAATTAATAACGAAAAGCCTTAATGATAAACTACCAATTGTTTCCATTTTTCTAGATATGTCCAAGGCTTTTGATTTCGTGAACCATAAACTGTTAATTTATAAATTAGACCGATATGGCATAAGGGGAAACGCGTTGAAATGGCTCGAAAGCTACCTTACACATCGACAGCAATGTGTTGAGATTTCGGGACAAACAGGAAATCAAAAGCTCGCATATAGGTCTCAGTATCGCGAAAATAACTGCGGTGTTCCCCAAGGCACCATACTGGGGCCGCCTTTATTCTTGCTATATGTAAACGACTTGCCTGGTGTAACAGCCCACAATTGCATACTATACGCTGACGATACGACCTTCAGTATTATAAAAGAAAATGACGCCATTGTTGAGTGCCAAAATGAAATAAACATGACATTAAATAAAATTATTACATGGCTTGAACACAATAATCTTCATATTAATATTAAGAAAACTAAAATGATACAATTCCAGACATATAACAGTACGCGTCCACGGCTTAAAATACAATATGGAAATGAGTCAATAGAAGAGGTTGATTACGCAAAATTCTTGGGGATAACAATTGACAAAAACTGTAACTAGAAATCTCATATTGATGATCTATGTAAGAAGATAGATCGATTTGTATTTGTTTTATATAGACTAACACGTGTGGCTAGTGTTAATGCGGCACTGTGTGCATACCATGGCTATGTCTCATCAGTTTTGCGCTACGGCATTATAATATGGGGTCATTCTGTTGACCTTAACAGAGTGTTTCGAGCTCAGAAAAAATGTATACGCTCAATTTGTGGAGCGCACCCACTGGACAGTTGCGTTCCACTATTTAAAAAACTTAAAATACTGCCACTTCCGGCACTATACATTTTTGAAATTTGTATCTTTGTACACCAAAACAGAAATGAATTTGACTTGCATAACGATGTTGTATCCAGACCCAGCCGCAAAGTGCATATGCTTAATGTTCTTAGGCGTAGAATTAAGTTATTTTCTAATGGTGTATACTGCATGTCTATTACTGTTTATAACAAATTACCTGATGGCTTCAAAACTCTCAGCCTTAGAACATTTAAATTTAAATTATTTACCTTTCTTTTAAGCAGATGCTACTACTCAACTGAAGATTTTATGAATGAAAAATTTACCTAAATATTTGACATTAATACCTATAAATCATATTTTATCTCCTTGACATCATTGAATTTTGACTTATATAATTAATCTTTTTCTCTATTGTTCAATTTACTTAAATAATTTGTAATTCTAATGATTAATGACTTAATTTTAATGTAATGATAACCCATAATTTTACAAACCATATTTGTACGCCGGAAACGGCAGAATATTATGATCGTAATATATAATTCACATAACAGCTTTGTACAATATTCTGACAAATAAATGCATTCTATTCTACTCTACTCTACTCTACTCTACTCTACTCTACTCTACTCTACACTACTCTACTCTACTCTACTCTACTCTACTCTACTCTACTCTACTCTACTCTACTCTACTCTACTCTACTCTACTCTACTCTACTCTGATCTACTCTACTCTACTCTACTCTACTCTACTCTACTCTACTCTACTCTACTCTACTCTACTCTATTCTATTCTATTCTATTCTATCCTATCCTATCCTATCCTATCCTATCCTATCCTATCCTATCCTATCCTATCCTATCCTATCCAATCCTATCCTATCCTATCCTATCCTATCCTATCCTATCCTGTCCTGTCCTGTCCTTTCCTAACCTATCCTATCCTATCCTATCCTATCCTATCCTATCCTATCCTATCCTATCCTATCCTATCCTATCCTATCCTATCCTATCCTATCCTATCCTATCCTATCCTATCCTATCCTATCCTATCCTATCCTATCCTATCCTATCCTATCCTATCCTATCCTATCCTATCCTATCCTATCCTATCCTATCCTATCCTATCCTATCCTATCCTATCCTATCCTATCCTATCCTATCCTATCCTATCCTATCCTATCCTATCCTATCCTATCCTATCCTATCCTATCCTATCCTATCCTATCCTATCCTATCCTATCCTATCCTATCCCATCCCATCCTATCCTATCCTATCCTATCCTATTCTATTCCATTCTATTCTATTCTATTCTATAGGAATTCCTTCCGCGCGGTGTCCGTTCCTTAGACAACCTACTTGCCAAATAGGAGGAGGTTCTATGTTCGGTTGTATGTCGATTTTTTTTGTATGTGGGGAACATTTATACGTCAACTGTGGTCCGATTTTGAAAATTCCTTTTTGTTTGAAAAAATACGTTACCGAATTGGTCCCATTTAAAGGTGAAGATCTGATGTAGAAATTCGGAGATATGGATCTAAACTCCTCAAATGACGGCAAATAGTAAAAGTAATAATTTATTTGACAAAAAGTACAGAATTAAAGATGACACTTTACTTAGGATACAAATTGGTGCAAGGTACAAAATACACGATCAATGACCTCCATGCTAGGAAATTCCTGTGTTACAGGGGCCATCTATCCGTCCATTACATGCATCTTTCGGCTGCAATCGCATGCCTGTTTGTTGATTACACTGTTTCACATCACACAGTGAACCCTGGTACACTCTCATTTCGCCTTTTATGTTATTTTATTGCTATGTTCACGTTTTAAGTTATTACGGTTATCTATTCTGGTATAACTTTGGGCTTTGTAGGTACCTTACCTTATAGAACTTGTCCATTATGTACATAACTAAAAAGTGTAAAATAAAAAAACTTTTTTGCAAAAAAATACTACCGACTTCCAAATACAAAACTTTTCACTTTTTAGTTGTACCTTCCTAATAGGCAAGTTAGTAAGGTAACTATAATGCCAAAATAGATTTCATGAAACTGGAACTTAACCGGTGAAATGAGAATTCTGCGTACCACTTAAGAGCGTACTGGCGTGATGTTATGTTATGAAATGGTATAAACAATAAACAGACATCCAATTGCAGCAATCCCGAGAGATTTGCCGTTATTTATTGAAGAGTTCTGTTGTATATCTCCAAAGTTCTCCACCAAAAAAAAATGGGACCAATTTCGGAACATACGTTTTCAAACAAAAAAAGAATTTTCGAAATCGGTCCACAATTGACGGAGATATCGGTGAACATACACAAAACAAAAAAAAAAACAAACTTGAAGTCGAACATAGAACCTCCTCCTTTTTGGGAAGTCGGTTAATAAAAATGATGACAAAATACGTCATCTTATCCGCACGTCATAAAGTGTATAATATTGTAATTAAGTATACGTATCAAATATTGTAATCAGTAAGTATTTATACGAAAATGTTGTCCTAGCATAAATTAGATTTTTAATTTTTATAATTACCTAACACTAGCTTTGTTTTAGTAGCATTATAATATTTAAAAAGATGTATTTAAAACTAACGTGGACAGGTTTCGAGAAAATAAAAAAAAACTCTAGTTTTAGAAATAAAAATATAAATATGCACAACTCGTTTTTAATAGCTTAAGGTTACACTAGTCGATCATTCTTCCATACTAACGTATTCTGGCGATTACTCCACTGTTTGACGATATACGTTCAAAATAAAAAAAAAGATATCAATTTGTCTCATCATTATTTAGCCCTTTAAGAAAAAAAAATTAAAAAAAGTTTTTGAAAGTTATGAGCGTCGAAAGTTTCATATTTCAACACAAATTTTAACGAATCTTTGGGCGGAAATAAATACCATAAGAAGAAGGAAAATTGCAATACAGCCACCATACAGGAATAGAGTAAGTTCAACAATGTCAATAATTTTATTTTGATAATATACAGAATAGTCGTTTTTTCATGATATCTAGACTCCCAAAGGTCTGTTTATAAAATTTCGCGCGCTCGTTTTCGTCACAAATCATCATCCATTTCCCTACAAACTTGCAAAAGTGCTAATTCGTACGCGAACTAGCTTCTTAATGCTCATAACAGCATCTATCTCTTTCGCACGTGTAGTCGGATGAGATAGCATGCATTTTAACCCCGCGCATAAAATAGTTCGTGCTGTCGACTAGGGCAACCTTAAACTGCAGGAAGTAATATGATTAAAACAACTTTTTTGTTTGAATCTTCAATTTAAAACATTAATTTTAATTTATTAAATTTGAGGAGCTTTGATATATCAATTTCTAGCTTCTGCCAGCGGCTTCGCCCGCGTGAAAAGTGTTTTATCGTACCAAGGGAACATTATACGGGGATGAAAAGTAGCCTATGTGCTATTCCAGACTATAATCTATCTCTGATCTCAAATTTCATCCAGATCCGTTCAACCGTTTTGGCGTGATTATATTATAATATAAGTAAGATGTATCAGTTACCGAAAAAAAAAAGTTCGTGGCCCATTTTATAACGTAGTAATTTCTCATGGAGAAAAATAATAAGAAACTACACACACTGGCAAAATTAGCGGAACATGAAAAAAAATATCATAAAACTTTCTTTTTTACCATTACAGGGTGGTTTTTATTTTGGTTTGTAACAAAATCAATTATGCTTAATTGATAAAACAATTTAATGTTACCTGTCAAGCGATTGTTTTAATTTTATTCGAATTTATATCATTTTGAGAGAATTTCCCATAAGGCCACTTCATGGTTTTGTTTTAAAAATTCGGAAAATTTTCATTAACACACTGAGTTATTCGTTTTATTTTTAACGTTTAGACCTTTTTCGAAGTTAAGGACGTCATTGTGCTCAACTTATTTCAAACTGATAGGCCCAGGGCACTTAAGATGAGGAAAAATTATGAAACCTACAGATGATGTGCATAATTCATCGTTTATCTGTTTCAACCATTTATTGCAGTTTCCAATGATTTAAAGAGATTAATGTGTTTGTGAAAAGATCAGGACAGGGCAGACAATTCGTTTTTCTAACAGGAATAATCGTTTCATTCATTTTCTCATTCGCAAAAACCTGCGTTTAAAGGACGTACAAGCCAGAAATGAGCTGGAGGAAGTTCAAGGTGCAACAGTAAGTGAGCTTACTTTACAAAGGAGGCTTAAGGAAGCTGGTTAATGTTCATTCGTGCCCACCGAAGGTCCAAAAGTTTAGGCACACCTCCTTAGAAACAGAATAATTTCTGCTAGAGAACAGCGACTTTGGTCCACGGACTAATGGAGTAAAATATTGTTTAGCGATGAATGTGAAGTCGTTTAAATTGTATTAACGGACGGCAATAAATGTGTTATCATGAACAAGGACAACAAAGACTGTACTTTTTGTAAGCTATTGTGGCATATGGTACAGGAAGAATATTGGATTCAGGTAGGACATGTTTGGAAGCTCGTACGGACTTGGTGGTGATCGATGGAGGAGATCTTATTGGAAGTTGCTATGGAAGAGTTATTTAAAAATAAAATGTGATATCATTTGCCCCTTTATCGGGGGTTACTTCGTTTTGATCCAAGTTAATGCTTGGCCGCATACCACTTTTTCATCTGCAGTCTATCTTAATAAGGGCAATATCGCAGTTTTGGCGGCGCCGGCGAGATAACCAGATATGCATCCGAAAGAACACATCTGGGATCTGCTAAAACGAAGAGCAAAATTTATAATCCCTACACTTGTCAATGTGGGTGAAGTGCGGAGCGCCGTTTTATAGGAATGATAGAGACTACCACAGAAAACAATGTATAACATTATTGTCAACATGTCTAGTCGCGTGAAATTTTTATTAAGATAACGTGGAGGAAAAACTCCATATTATGTAATATTAATTTTATTGTAAAATTGATTTTAATTAACATTTTTAAGTTTCCTTACTAACCTTAAAAAATCAACAACGTACAGTTTTCACATAAAATCATGTTACTCACACAAAATGTACTAACTGCAATCTCATTTTTATTTCAATATGTGTATTTTAAGTAAGGAAACCTGTACTAATATAAATTTAAAAAAAAAATTAGTAAATAAAAAAAAATCGATGTTTTTATTTTGTTCTGCGAATTTTGCCGGTAAGGTCACTATTTATAATCAAAATAATATGTATAACAAAATATTGATAAGGTACATCATTCTACCACACTATTCACACTAATAATATTATAAAGGCGAAAGATTATGAGTGTGTTTGTTACTTCTTCAAGCCAGAACTGCTCTGGATGAAATTTGAAACAGAGATAGATTATGGTCAGGAATAGCACATAGGATTTTTAGTGTTTTATCCAGGGAAGATGTTCGCTCGGGATAATTTCCGACTCTCACACTAGGAATTTCTTCCTGTATCGTCGATGCGTTTAAAAACATATAAACTCACATACACCCTGAGCTGGAGCAACTATCTGTAGGTGATACAAATATTTGTTCCGTGCGGGTGGTGCGGGAATCAAGCTCACGACCCCCAGCGCAGCAGTCAATCGCTCGACCACTGCGCCAACCGTGCGCTCAATATTAGAGCTGTCATTAATAATGTATTGATTATTAAGAAAGATATCCATTTTTTTCAGACAAATTTTACTTGGAGCATACCCTGATACAAAACAAAGGTTCCGTAGAAAAGTCAAAGAAAGTGATAGACCGATTGTGCACGATGAAGACAGTAATACCAAAGTTAAGCAATGTCAAGCAAGAGCTGCTAGAAATATTCAAATTTGGGTGAGTAATATTTTCAATCTCGTCGGGACTGCCTTGCGTTAGTCTAGTGGGCGGCAGCGCTTTCGTTGAATATGAGGTCCTGGTTAGAGCAAACTCTTAGACGCTGTCCTAATACAACACGATCATCGTGCGCACAGGCGACCATCGCTTTCATTTGTATGGCGAAATCCATAAAACGCTCTCTGTCGGCGCGACGAAGCGTTCGTGTTTGTCATACAAATGAACGCGACGGTCGTTTATTCGCACGATGATCGCTTTGTATTAGGACAGCTCCTTATTGGGTTTTTCCATCTGGAATTTCTCAGTAGCCGCCCGGACCTGTGCTTGGTTGATGGCAATAGTCACCTTCTCTATTACATGGGATTTAAACGAAACTGGCGAAATGTGGGTAACTACAATAGGTGCACCTCTGGCTAGCACTTGACGAATACAGATGTGATGTTATGTTAATATGTTATGTTAATAATTGTAAAATATATAAGGACATCTATACGTCTATACGATATTTTGCAGGAACCTGTTTCCGCTGCCCATTTTATCGGACGACTTCTACAGACTGATAATGGTTCAAGTTAACAACAAGGAGTTGACAAATGAAGTCTTTTTACAGTTTTACCAATACTTCACAGTTGTAAGTTTACTATTTGTTTTGTTTGAGACGGTCCTCCAGTGACCTACCATACTTTTCGAAGACTTAGTCAAAAAAGTTATCTATAAATCTTAAAAGTTATCGCTTCTTATAAATTTTGAGTTATGTTTTCGGCATCAATGGGTCTAAAAGGCAATTTTGAATTTCAAAAATGAACTGGTACAAAATTATTAATAATTAAGTGTAGTTATTCATTTGCAAAGGCAGTCTCATAGTTTACAGTACGACTCCATACTAACACTTTTAAAATAATTTTGAGCGACGAAATTCATTGGATGACATCACAAACTCTTCTTCTTCTGGGAGTCTTTGTTCCCTGACAGCTATAACCTAGGGGTCTTTAAGTCAAGAGTGAATAGGTTTCTTCTAGGCAAGCGTGCTTCACCGTAGACCACATCATCGCTTAACATCAGGCGAGATGGTGGTCAAACGCTAGCCTATATTTTATAAAAAAAAAAAAAAACAAACCAAAAAAACAAAATTTGACATTTTCGTGAATTTATTGAAATATGCATTGTTTGTTTTATTTTATTTTTTTCAGTTTTATGAATATATAAAAGCACATGATTATTCCAATGGTTTTATAATAATTATTGACTGCAGACAAGTTAATTTGTTAGACGTTATATCCAAATTTAACGGTACGGAACTACAGCATATTCTAACAATATTATTGGTAAGTATTTTTAAAGGTTTGTGGATCATAAAAGGTAGTTACTTATATAAATAAACTTACGTCTTTTCTACCCTTACTTAATACTTATCTAACTCATACTTCTGTTCCTCTGTCGAAGTTCCTTCACCTGGTCATACACTTATGACAGTAAGTTGCAAGGTACACACCTGATCTAACTGTTCAAATATTTTTTTATTTCCTAAAGTACCACTAAATACTTTAAGAAAAGGTGGGTTATAAATCAGTGTTGATCAGCGTTTCGGCTATGCTGCACACTGATCAACATTTGGCGAGCCTGTGGCTATTACGACACAGAATCTACTCCTATTGCTACCTCTTTGCTTGAAATTATTATTATTGAGGTTGTACAGTGTTGGTAATACATGTTTTCTTTCTTTAACATTTTTAACTATATAAACTTTGACAAAAACTAAAATTTGCTAAACCCTTTTACAGGACGGCTACGGAGGTAGATTGAAAAGCTTACACTTGCTTACAGAATCAAAAGCTATAGAATTAACCATTAACATCGTCAAACAATTTGTTAGCGAGAAGATTGGTAACAGATTATATGTTCAACGCACTATTGAAGATTTACATAAAGTGGTACCCAGAGAATTGCTTCCTGTGGACTACGGTGGAAAACAGCGATCTAGTGATTCACTGCAAGGTACTTAATACTGATTTTTTATCAAAACACGATACTGGATCTTATAAAAGCTTTTATAAAATTTTATGATATTTTTAAACTAATTACGATAACCCTTGGAATTATAGTTTGACACACTTCTACTGTATGTATAATAAATAACAAATACACTGCTTATTACAGAAGATACAGTGGCAGAACTAAGTTCAGCAGAACACGTGGAATATATGAAAATGATGAGCAAAGCTTGCTCCGATGAAACAAAAAGACATGCAGCAAAATTCAATGAGGAATACATGGGCATGCCTGGATCCTTCAGATGTTTGAGTGTAGATTAATGTGCAATACATTAATATTATAAGTTGTTATTTAAAATTGTATTCAAAATAAATTCGAGTTGGTCGATGAACCATATAAGAGACAAAAAAATATTATACTTTGTAAAATATAATAGAATACCTACTTAGACTATTCCTCTGCCAAATATAAAATATTGTATATGACTACAGCACATAATGTGCGATGATGATCGTATATTCTTACCTTTGTAAATGTCACTTGAACGTTATTAAACAATTACCGACCAATTGTAATGATAGAATTAAAATTAACAGGTTAGTTTTGACAAATGCAGTGAACAATCTTTGAAGGTACCTAAGACCATTCTGATGGCGCGTCGCAATTTAAATTGCGTCGATAGTCGGTATCACGCACGTATTTTGTAAGAAAACTCCTAGTACAAATCGTTTGAATTGCAACGCATTGCGTCCATGTGTACTTGCAATATCGGTTAGTAAAAATTGCTTATCTGTGTGATATAAATCGAATCGTATCGCGCCGCGCCATGATAAAGATAATATTGCAATATGTAATTGTTCGAACGCCTGATCTATGCGTCGTAGCAGCTAGCTGCGACTTTGCGTCCGTTCATAGTTTTTAAGTTTTTCGAATGTAATAGCCAGTAGCTTTTGTGTCATTTTTTTTCAATACATCGCTTTTCAAAGTAATCCATAAAGCTCCTGTTTTATTTAACCCCAAGTCCTGGTTGGTCCCGCACATAGTCCATATGGAGACCGATTGTGGTATTGTGGTACATCGAAGATTGATGAAATTAACGACGCTCGGAAATATATAATTCACCGGAATTGAGAGGTTATGTACACCGGCAGCGTGGTATATGGATTGAGTACATATTTCTTCACGGTGTTAAGTTTTATGGATAATATCGTCACACATCACTCGTACTGGTTGTATCTAACTTTAATAATAAGTTACCAGAGGTAAGTGCAATTTTTAACTTGTATTTATAATTATAAATTATGTTCATTGAGTACCGTTTTGAATTTTGAATGGTTTCGATAGTTCCGTATGCTACGCTTACGATTAGCGACAAATGTTATGATAAAAGTATAGTAAGAATTAGCACTACATTTATATAATTTGTATCAATTGTTGCATTAGAGCGATAAGCATTCAGTTAATTAAAATGTAACTTGATGCGTAGGTATTCATCAGCCATAGTTTTTCTCGTTAGTGTTAGATATTATTTCCAATTATTGACTAATGTTAGTTTATTAACCCGTAATTTACTTTATATTTTGTTGTTTACTTGTATCCTAATTCATATAACTTACAGATTAATTATTGTGTCTGCTAATTGACACTTTGCAGAATAAATAACAGTTTACATCTTTCCATTAGATATCAGATTTATTGTTATATAAACATCTTATTTACATTACAGATTGTCTAATTATATTGTTATATCACTTCTTTGAAAATCGATCGTATAACATATACATAACGTGTGTTTATGTAGATAAACTTATTTGCTATTGTATACATTTCAGGTCGAAAACACTCACTTCTCAGTATTTCCGAGGAGAAGGAATTAGTAAAGAAGTGAGGTAGATTTAAAAGTCGCTTAACTACATTCATTAGTTACTAGTATGTAATAGTATAAAAGTATAAAAAGATGACATCACTGAGTGTGTAAAAGAGATGTTAAAGTTAAATTGCAGTAAAATTATTTTGTGTGCCTTCCCTTACTTGAATAAATTGTCAAATAGACAAAATAATCACATTCACATGCTTAATAAGCATCTGCACTTTCTCGTGAGTCACTATAGTGACAAACTTGTTTTTTTTGACATCAACATTTTTGTTGATAAATTAAAGTCGACAGGCGATACTTTGTATCTGCCTCTTAGGGTAAGACATCAAATAGCTCGGCTATTATCTTATACAATAAACTCAGACATAAGTAGTATGTCGAAGTATCCAGTTATTATTGATACTAGTAATTTTTTTTTTTTTTTTTCTTTTATTTTTCAATACATTTAGTTACACTTATTGTACAGCATAACACTTGTCTAAAACCTTAAAAGGTTTATGTGACAAAGTGGAGGAAGCAAACTCGCACCGCATATTACTAAAATAGGTAAACAATTTACATATACCCACTCAAAACCCAAGATGCGATGTCACCTGTTGTATAATATTTTTTTAAGGTAAGTTTACATTTTTTATATGTGCTAGTGACAATATTTGACTGCATAGTTTTAGGAATGTTATTCAGAGTATTAGGTAGTATATATTCCCACGTTCTCGTGCCATACACATTTACAGTTTTAGGTAGTTTATATGTTGGCAGGTAATCCAGATCACGTAACTGTTTTGGTCTATTGTTTAAAGTTAAGCAGCTAATATTATTGAATTTATCCAAGATAATTGCCGACCTGAATTTATCAAAGACTGACACAATTTTACAATATTTAAATAGTCCGTACTCATCATCTTTATATTTAAGTTTAATATTCTTTGGTACAATAGTCTTAAGTATACTTAGTTGTAGTCTATATATTTTATCTACATAAGTTTTATAGGAACGTCCGTAACTAGTTAGGCCATAGCTTATGATGGAATCTGCCAGAGCAAGATATAGCATGCGTAGCGTGTGGAAGGGAAGTTTATATTTTAGGATAGCTAACTTGGCGTTAATAGACCTGAGTTTGTTACTTACACTTTCAATGTGTGGTCCCCAATTGAAATGCTTGTCAATAATGAGTCCCAGGTAGGTGTGCTGGTCGACAGCCTCTAGCGTAGGACACGCACAAATACGTGCAGTAGGCCCGCGATGCAGGCACTGGTGATCATGCGCAATTATCTTAGGTACATGTCTGATCTTCATATAAGGAGAGTGTATATGGATAATCTTGGTTTTACTAGCGTTGATAACCAAGCCTGCATCGTGTGCCCATTTACACAGGTCATCAAATAAACGTTGCATTACTGTTTGAGCTTCAATTATGTTTTTATTATGGGTTACCAAACATGTATCATCGGCAAACTGGTATACAGAGTCTGCCGGAATAATATTACACATGTTATTAACGTATAATAAGTACTCAGTTGGGCCAATTATTGAACCTTGGGCGGTGCCCATTTTAGTAGGTATTTTTTCACTATGGCAATTGCCCAAACGAACCACAGTATGACGATTATTATGGTAATTTTTAAACCATTTCAGTAGAGGACCCTGTATACCACCTTGTTCAAGTCTACTGAATAATGTTTTATACCGCAAAGTATCAAATGCTTTGCTAAAGTCGATGAGGGCAATAAGCACCTGTTCGCGAGCATCCAAATGCTTATTGACCTCATCAGAAAAAGCCGAAAGTAGCTTCGTAGTGTTACGACCTTTCTGAAACCCAAACTGCTTATTATTTATGATATTATTGCTGGACAAAAAATCATTAATTTCATTACCTAAATACCTTTCCACTATTTTGTCTATGCTAGGTAGAATAGTAATAGGCCTATAGTTATTGATGTCATTGTAGTGACCTTTCTTGTGTATGGGTCTAATTATGCCAGTCTTTAGTTCATCAGGATAGGATGACGTGGAAATACATAAGTTTATTAAATAAGTAATGACAGGTGTTATTTCAGAATTAATACACTGTAGGTCACTAACTCGGATACTATCTATACCCGGACTTTTCTTCTTATTCAAATGACTAATTATTTTAGAAACTAATTTATCGTTGACTATTTTAAATCTCATAGATACAATAGACACTTCTTGGGAAGAAGTGTCTTGCAGTAGAGGTACCTCACAATTTTTACAAATTTTGTTGATGTTGTCTTCAAAACCACGAGCGAATTTGTTACTTAAAGAACTAAAGTCTTCATTAAAATGTTTTTTAATTACGTCATCCACTGCATTACACATCTTCCCACATATATTGTTAATTATCTGCCATATTTTTCTACTATTTCTAAAATTTTCTGACACCTCTTTTCTAATTGAGTCATTTTTAATTTTAGATATATATTTATTTGTTTTATTTCTATACATATTATACAATAATCTATTATTAACATTATTTTCATCTTTTTTCCATATATCAAATAACTCGATCTTTTTGTTACACATATGTCGCATTCTATCGTTAATCCAAGTACTAACATGCCTTTTGCCTAAATTAATTTTGGTTTGTATTTTACATTTTTCATATATTTCGCAAAAATTTGTTGTTATAAATCTTAACACTTCAGTGGGAGTTTTTAAATCTAGCGCAGTCTTCCAATTTATATTACACAATTCATCTCGTAACTTATCATTATCTAGCTTAGTTATCATCTTAGAATTATTGCCTGTAGACCGCGTATTGTGAACAAGTGTTAAACCCGTTATATAATGGTCAGCTATTTTATAGTTAATTACTGACGAGTACACCGCCCTACAATTCATTAGGCGTGCAAATATATGATCAATACAGGACTTAGTAAGTGAATTATCTTTTATTTCTACGCGCGTGTGCTGGGTTATTCCTAATTTTATTCCTAAAATTCCTAAAGTTGTAATAGTACTAATTTAAAGGTGGTCAATACCTTGAATAACTTTAGCAAAAATGCTATTAATATTTATTCTTTAAACTAGTTGATAGGACAAGGGAGGGTACCAATAACGGAATAGTTACGAGTATATCCACCATCAAAAATTTTACGAGCAAGAAGGTACCTCTTCCTCGCAAACAAATAATTGAAAAAAAAGGTCTGAGCAGAAATCTCTGAAATTATTCCACCAGAATATTCAGGGCTTTTCTTCAAAGGAATTAGAAATCGAACTGTTTTTAGAAAAAAACAATGTTTGAAATTGTTTGTTTCACTGAGCATTGGCTGAAAGATTATGCAATGCTAATCAATTATGAAAATTATACTATGGGCAGTTGTTTTAACAGAAATATTATGTTGCGTGGGGGTTCACTTATATTAAATAAAAATGGTATTAAATCAAAACCTCGTAAAGATATAGTAGACCTCTCATTTGAACATAGTTTTGAACTGTCCTGTGTTGAGCTGGATAAGCATGTCATAGTGTAACTCACTTCAGGGTTGTTCAGGGTTGCTGGAAAAAGCAAAGACTATGAATTTATAAGTCCTTTAATATTATTCTAATCAATATTACATTACAATATAAAGAAACCTTGACAAGTGTTAGTAAAAAGTTAGATAAATTAAGAACTAAATATATTTATTTGAAAAATATGGAGTCAATACCAGAAAATATTAATTTTAAAGTGCCTCCAGGTGCACTTTACGATATTAGGAAGATCCATAATTTGGAGAAACCTGGAAGGATTGAACAAGCTATCAAAATTTTGGAGGAGTGGATACTGAAACAGGATCATATTATAAAGAAAGATAAGTACTTGAATTTGATTTTTATGCAGATAGATTAAAACCTCCTTAATTAATTAGAGATTCTTAGGCAGTCAAAACGATGGCTAACCTGTCTAAAACCATTTTTACTATTTGTATCGGCCAGATTTTTAAATTTCTATTTTTAGTTTTCATAATTATGTCTTACACTACCTCGTTGTTTTTGTGCCAAGCACTACTACTAAACATGAGATCCTGGGTTCAATGCCCGTGTCGAGCAAAGTTTTATTGGATTTTTCCATCTATAATTTCTTAGTTGTAGACGGAGTCTCTATTTGTGTTCGGTTGATGGCAATAGGCTGTTTTGTTGAATGCCCATGTAATAGGGGTTATATGGGAATTCAACATAACTGGTGAACTGCAGTGTTCGAGGAATACAGATACGATTTATGTGTTAATGTCTTACATAAAGAAAGAAAGGAAGAGAAAGTCCAATGAAAAGATGGATCGACTGTTTGAGGAGTGATATGAAAAAAGGGAGTCAGTGACAGGGGACACGATCGTATGGGAGAAGGAAGCATGTTGCGCCGACCCCAAGTAACATGGGGTAAGGGCAGAAAGATGATGATGACGATGATTGCCAAGTTTTTATATTCATTGACTTATCGTTTATCCACTTAATATCTTACATGACATATCACACCATATATCATTTTTCTTATCCATGTGATGTACTTGCCACTGAAATATAAATTCTACATGAGAGTACCGAAAAGTAGGAACTAAAAACAAACGTCAACAGAAAACAAACAAAAACTAAAAGAACTCTTTGTTTTATTCTTTGTTTCTTCTTTCTGGGTTATTTTCATTTCGATTGACTATCAGGTAACTTGAAGTAGCATCCACAAAATTTTTAATAAGATACATTATACTTATTGTTTTTTTTTTTGCTTATAGCTCGTTTTACGAATAGGACATTATTGAAATTTTATTAACTTATTTTTTTGTATTTATTTTAAACAGCAGCTTTTCTGCCTCACACAAGACATTTTCAATTAATGATTTTTATTCATATTAACAACTAAAACTTTGTGTGTCCTAGAAAAATACGTTTCCTTTTTTTATTGTTTATGAATTTGAAAAGGCAATAACGGTTTATGGAAGTCTATGCCAATATCAAAACACGTTTCTTAGAGTAATCTCACGAATTTAAAATAGCCTGTTTATAATACCAAAACATTAGCAAACAAACTTGAAAAACTAGATGTTATCTGGTTTTCTCATTACTTCCTAAACATAATATTTACGTAATTATGCAAAACCACTAGATATTTCGTGACATTTAATCCTCGTATGAATATTGTGTCATTTCTACCATCACTTACTCACACATAGGGCAGAGTTCCAGCAGACAAGTTCGTCTAACAACATAACATTACCCGAAGGGTTGGGTGGAGATGCACCTACAGTCAAGGTTGGGCGGTATTTGCATTAAATGTAATTAAAATAAGTAATTTAAATGCAAATATTGGTATTTGTAATTCAATTATTTAAAAAAAAAAAATGGTATTTCAAATACCTGACGTATCATAACCTAACACCCGACTGTATTTTTGTTATTTGTATTTTAAATAAAAATAGTTAAAATATTGTATTTTATATTTCAAATATATGACTTAAAATATTATGTATTTGGTGTTTTAAATACATCCGAGATAGTATTTTGTTAAAGCAAAGAATTTATTTTGCAAACTCTGCTGCCTCTCTCTCTCTCTCTTCCTTTTGCCTCTCTCTCTCTTGTTCATCCAAATTTGTCCAGTTATGTTTTTATGTCCCATGCAATAGGCAGCGGGCTTATTGCCATCTTCGTCATCATCATCCTCAGTCCAACTTCGCCCACTGCTGTCATAGGCCTCTCTCTTCTTGTTCCTTCATGTTCTATCCGCGATGGCAACAATAACGTCTAATTATCTCACCGCTGGAGGGCCGCTACTTCTTCCTAGAGATGTTATATTACGATATTTTTACATTATCCTATTATTCAGTATATTAGGTATCGCATATATACCATATTACCTATTACTGAGTATTAGTAAAATATTATTGAACCTATTCTGCATTGAATTGTGTAACATGCCCACAATAATGAATATGAAATACAAAATACTCGGGCATATGCATGCTAAATAGTGAAACTGTTGGAGAAATGAAAATGTCAATACATTTTCCTTCATACACACAGGCTGTCAACGTTTATTATGGTGGCGTATTTCAAAAGTCTAGTGAAGAGTTTTGTCTCTCACTATTACGCGTCCCTATTATTTGACGAATACCTGGTACATTCGCTTATACTAATACGCAATTACATGGCGTGTTTAATAAAAACTGTACCTATTACGAATATATTAGTCACACCTCTACTTCTTCTTCAAGTCCTTGGACGCCAGTCGGTCTCCACTTATCATCCTGTATCCTGACCCGATCCATTTGAGTTCCGAAATTCGTTTTCCGACATCAAAAACCTTCGTAAGACTTTCGATCTCGATATTCGAACTCGTTCTATTAGTCGTTTACCAAGCATGCAACACTCCATGGCTATCAGTGTAACTAGACGCCTGTACACAGTGAGTCTATCTAGAATCCGGGCTGCTGCTGAGAAATTCCAGATTGAAAAAACCAACAAAAATTTACCCGATCTGGGAATCGAACTCAAGACCTCATGCTAACAATAGCAATTTCAGCCACAAGTCCGTAAAAATTATGCCAAACGCGGCTTAGAGCAGTTTTCTCACGGTTACACGGAACTAGAAATGATGTAGCAGCGGCATAATTAATTAATTAAATATACAAAAACAAACATTGAAAAGATGCAAAATTAAAGCAAGCTTAATCTTGCATAGGCCCGCCTCATTATACTTTGTGCCTCGTCCTCGAGATTAGTACCTGTAATTAATGATTATTATTTACATGTAGTACCGGCTACGGGAGGCTACTCAAATCACTATGTTTTAGAGACAATTTTTTTTTTTTTTTTCTTGCCCTGGCAGCTCTGTGTCGGCTGTCAACTTGTCATTCGCGGTTTTAGTGCGGCGCTATTCAACACTTAGCTAAACTTTTAAATACAAAGAACAGTTTTTAAAAAGTTGGAAAATGCCAAAAAGGAAACATCATTGTCAACCGAGGAATACGAGAGAATCAGGTGAAAAATGAAAAAAACCTGGAAACTATTTAAAACAAAAATCGTCTCAAGAGTCGACGCCATATTTAGACCCACAAGGTACATAACTCTGTAAAAATATATTTTGATTTAATTGTACATATATCTACAACTATTTTACCAATCCTATGGCTTAAACTTGCATCTCTAACAAATAATGCACTTCGGGCAAGCCATCGGGCCGTCCCACTGCATATTCACGAGATTATCAATCAAAAGAAATGTATTTCTATTGTCTAACGACTGTATTCGACCTGAAAATCGGACTGTCTCACAACATTAAATAATTCTTAAACAAATAATGCATTTCGGGCAAGCCATCGGGCTGTCTCACACGCATACTTACGAGATCATCATAATTTAATTATTTTACCCGAGCAGAATATCCGACTGTCTCACAACATTCAATAATTCTCAAACAAATTATGCATTTCGGGCAAGCCATCGGGCTGTCTCACCGCATACTTAAGAGATCATCATAATTTAATTATTTTACCCGAGCAGAGTATCCGACAGTCTCACAACATTCAATAATTCTCAAACAAATAATGCATTTCGGGCAAGCCATCGGGCTGTCTCACTGCATACTTACGAGATCATGAAATATAATATAATTCTTTTACCTAACGAATGCACTCGGGCAGATCATTGGACTGTCTAAACAACATTCAATAATTCACTGGTTTCGTTCAATTCTTTGGAATTGCTACACCCACCAGATTTTATAACTCGGTTATCAACCGGCAGTAAAACAATGGTTTGTAATCATTCCAGGCAAAGTCCTGGACGACGATGCCACAAATGAAATGAAAACAATTAAAGTCGAATATGACCAATAAAATACCAAAATAACCACGAACACTAGTGATCTCCCTCACAATTCCAGGCCGGAAACACACAGACGCTCTCAAAATTCATTGGGTTGACCCAACATTGAACACAGAGTATGGTGATGGGGCCGAACTCCACAAGGAAGTGGCCAGCTGTCTGGAACATCTTGCAACATGAGGCTTGTTTCCATAGAGACCACAGGCTGGTATTTCCCCTACAGCTCCTTGCGCAGGGAAAATAAACGCTGACATTGAACGTGACAAAACTTGGGGCTCTTATGCTATACAGCAAAATGCCCAAATTATTGATAAACAAGGCCATAGAAGCAAAACAAAGACTACTCAGCACCATCTCCATCCTAGGAGCAACATTATCCAAAGTATTGGATACAAAAGAAAATTATACAGATCTATTAAGTTGAATAATGGATACCACTCGTACCTTATGTGAAGTTCAACATTGTGAGTTGTGACTCAATTACTAGATGCAAATTTAGCTGCGGCTCAATAAAAAAGGACCTTAAGGGCAAGTTCAACACAAAGATGGAAAAATATCAGTTCGGGTAAACACTTGCTGAAACTCTTCGAGCTGGAAAAGTGGCTTCTAAATCAGGTGCTGCAACAGCACCCAAAGCCAAGAAAGAACCCAACACATTCTAAGCAAAATACTCGAAAGCTCCACTAGCGCCACAAGGGCGACAGGAGAACAGGGAGCCTGTCTATAGCCTGAGTCAGCCATACAATATCCTTTAGGTGGTCATTACATCTCACCTCGAAGCCGCTAAATTCAGTAAGGTACCCTGGTTGCTTATAAATTCTTATAAATAGTGGTAATTTATCACTGATGATAAGACCATGTTATCATGGATTGAGGGTTTCATGGGTGTCCACAACACTTTAAGATAGCCCAGCTGCAAAAACACTATAAGATGCAATATCTAAGTGCCAGCCTTGGAAAAGGAAAATTTGTCTCAAGTTTTTCTTAAGACAAAAACCCAATGGCAATAAAGCCTTAATAAGTGCATTGATGTAAGTCGTTTCAAACTTGAAGACTTGTGCACAGAATTAAAAATGTTATCAAATGATAGTTCCATGGCCATACATAAAATACATTAAAGATTCTCTTATAAAATATCACAAAAATTCTAGCAAATATCTAGAATACCCTCTTGGAAAATTGTATAAGTTCGATCTACTGCCATTTGGGTAAAACACTGCACCTTACATTTTCACTAAAGTCATGAAATCTGCCAACAAATTACCTAAGATCCTGTGGCCATTAATTGTTGACTGAAAATATTGAAAACACTAAGAAGTTAATCACAAGTTAGTAAATAACAAACTTACACCCATTAATAATGGTATATTTTTGGGATATATATTATTGATAAAAGACTTATAACTGGCATGTAACATTACCTACAGATAAGAAAAACTTATCTATTATGAAATCTGACAATTTATATGTTTTGTAGGACTAGGTACTGCTCTCAGCGTGCCCTACTATTGAATATGGATGGCTTTATATATACCAAAAAACTAGAATGTGTAAAATCCTAAACCTCCAAGGTGAAGTAAATTATGAAAAATACATAGATATCCCTACAATAATTCCCTGAATGGTGGCCATATGCCATTCATTCGGGGGGGGGGGGGGGGGACTGCCTGTGGGGATGAGATTGCTAGGGGCCAGTGGTCAGACAAGGAATGTGAATATCAAATGAATTTTAATTGGATTTATTAGCATCATTCTTTGTCTTTTTAAATATTTGGTAAACTTTTCAATAATTGTGAAATACTCTTATGTATAAACAATCCAACAGCAATATAGGCTGCATTAATCGAATGGGTAGAATTCATTACCCTCATCTCTTCAACTTAGCCAGCGGCATTGGTGTGAAAACCATTATATTTCATTTTCGCTCCTTACATTAGGTTGACTGAAAATCAAGTAGTTGATACTGTATTGCAGAAGTCACATCCCGATGTAGAATGGGAACTAAAAGAAAATGCATATCATTAATAATTGAAAGATAAATTTGGAATTCTGAAATTTACCTATCTGTAAGTCACATTAACAAAAAATATGACAAATACATAACAATTGACCCATTTACAGTATACTGGTAACCAATTTTCTTTTCTGCGTTTCCACCATTCTCAATCATATTAAAATATCTACGAAAAATCATAATGGATAAGGCTAAGGGCATTATTGTGGTCACCATGGCCAACTCTGCCCGATTGGGCACTTCTCATAATATAGAGATGATCATACTTAAACCTAATGAAAATAATAAAGTATGTCACACCAAGGGAAAAATCCATACCAACCTTACTCTGGCTGTCGGAGTCTAGTGTGTAGGTAGTGAAGTCTATTATGACGAAGCATACTACCATCATCAATAGAAATTATGATAGCATCTCTATCAGAAAACTTTTCCAAACAATTGACTCATGTTTAATAAACTGGTATAATTTAAAAAAAAAAAAAAAAAATATAATAATAACATCTTGAACAGCAATGGTATTATAATTTCTTAACAGAAGTTTCTAATTCTAATAAAAAATATATCAAATGCATAACTGTCACAAATTGGCATTATCACTGATAATACCTTGAACATTAATGTACTCTGAAAATATTTTAAGGGCATGTTCAGACTACCTTTTACCTGGCCAAAAATACAATGCCACCTGGGAAACATCCCAGATTCTGGAAGTATTAGGAATTTGGTACCCAAATGAGATGTTGTCTCTAGAACAACTGTCAAAAATAATATCAAAGTATAGAAATAGAATGAATGCATATAACCAACAAAATTTCAGATCTCAAAAAATCTCTTATATATGAACTAAATCAATCAATCCTTCAGACAAAGAACAGTAATATATCCAGCTGATACCCTTGTAGCCCACATTAATTAACATATAAGAATTATTTTAGGCACCAAGAAACCATACCACATTAATGTCCAAACAGACTATCAGTCGTTGGATTAAGTGTACTTTAAAGACTAGCAGTATTGATGTAGGTACCCATATATTTAGCTCACAGAACATGCCACGCTGCTACTTCTAAAGACAGGTGTGACAATTTATGAGATACTAAAAACAGCAGGCTGGAGTTACAGCTCAAGTACATCTGGAAATTTTATAAAATACCTATAGTGTAAAGGATCAAAATGATTTAGCAAGATAAATCTTTAGCTGTGATTAAAGATATCTTATTTAACTAACATGTACTAACTAATACAACAACCAGCAACTTTAACTTATAAGGAAGGAGTATCAGTATAAAATGTAATGTTAAGGAAACTAACAATAGTAATAAAAAAGCAAAACTGTATTTTGTTAAAACAGATATATGTATAATATTAACTAAATGGTTAATTAAGAACTTTAGTTTTCCAATGACACCTATGATTGTTATTCTATAAACAAACCTTAATATTGATATTAAGTTGGCAACAAATATTCTGTTAAAAAGATAATTAAGAATATATATAAACATTTTGGTTAAGAACCTATGTTACTTAAAAGCAACTGTGATTGTTAGTCTATAAAAAACTTTAATACTTATTGACAATAAATAATAGGCAAATAATATTTTGTTAATAAAGATAATTAAGATAAGAATAATAATTAAGAAAATGACTGAATGGTTGATGCTGAATATGAACCTTTGATATCTAATGACAACTTAGATTATTAATCTATAAACATTATAACAATGAGAATAAGAAAGTAAATAAAAAATTTGCAAAAACAAATAATTAAGAACATATCTGAATGAACTGATTAAGAACCTATGTGTGAAACCTATGGACAACCATGATGGTTGGTCTATAAAAATATAATTAAGAATTTTAAAGAAAGAAAGCTTTTACTTCACAAATTCATCATAGTGTATGTGATAATTCCAGAACTTAACTCTCAAAGTCTACATGTAAATAATAATCATTAATTACAGGTACTAATCTCGAGGACGAGGCACAAAGTATAATTTATGATTAAACGAACTTACCCTAAGTGAAGTTCTATCATAATTATACGAAGTGCCTCGTCCGAAGAGATTAGTAACACCCTCCCAACCCTAAGGTATAACCCAGAAGCGTTCTGGAAATATCTATAAAACATCATAACTCTAAACTAAATGACAAGTTGACAGCCGACACAGAGCTGCCAGGGCAAGAAAAAAAAAAAAATATTGTCTCTAAAACATAGTGATTTGAGTAGCCTCCCGTAGCCGGTACTACATGTAAATAATAATCATTAATTACAGGTACTAATCTCTTCGGACGAGGCACTTCGTATAATTATGATAGAACTTCACTTAGGGTAAGTTCGTTTAATCATAAATTATTACATAACGTATATTATAATAAAAATAAAACAAGAATGTATAATTCAATCAGAATTATTTATCTTTTAAATCCAACAAAAGCCAAGGAGTGTAGTAGCCTCATACTAGTTTTGGATTAAATTAATGATAGGTAGAGTTATCATCATGTTTTCTGTGGTACCATTAACTTCGGGAATTTATCGAAATGTTCGCCTTTGACCACTATCTCGACTGATGGTAAGCGATGATGTGGTCTACGGTCCAAGATTGTAGCTATCAGGAAACAAAGATTCTGGCTGAGAATTGCACTCCTTAGTGCACAATGAAAGTATTAGCAAAACGCTTTGTGCGTAGTATGGGTGGGATATCTACAATGTACCCATGGCGCTTTGCCGTACGTCTTGTAGTCCGATGATGGAAAGGGCTAGGCGGAATCAAATTGTGCCGTTCCATCGCACACTCCCCGAAATGTAACCTCTGACATACCTCTCAATCCATCCACATTTTATTATCATCACAAATCAACTATAAGTTCTCAGTCAAATATAATTCAATACACGTGTACACGTGTATTTATAATTTATTTATTCGTTTAGTATTGCGAGGGCACTGGAACGCCTTTCAGAAATTACACCAATGGAGCACAATCTTATAATAAACTCACTATAAGTCCAGGTTTCCTCACGATTTTTCCATCACCGTTTTCAGCGATAACCAAGATAAACTTAGAAATAAAATACAAATTGAAAAAAATCACATTGGTACTTGCCCGGATTCGAGCCCACGACCTCAAGCACGAGAGACGAGGTGTTAGCCACTGGGCCACCACGACATAAAGAAAAAAAAATTAAAAGGGCGCATAGGGCGCGTCTATACGATCATCGCGCGGTAGCGTCGCACGAAGCGCATGCAAATACTTGAAGCTCCGTGTTATTATTTTCTTAAAATTATAAATACTCACAAAATTAGTCTAAACTTATACCAATCGATAGTAAAAAGTACAAGTGACAATAATCTCGTATCAAAATAAACTTATAACAACCAGTGCGCCCTATACAATCAAAAAACTATTCAAAAAAAGTGAGCAACAAACAAAAGAAATTTGTGTTGTGAAGGTGACCCAAAGTGATTCATCAAAAGTGTGTGCGGAGCGCTTTGTTACCTTATGTGGTCACGCAGGACGACGGGCCGTCACTGGATTTACTGCCTTAAGAAACAGGCTAACAAGTTGAGCCGCCAACTAAGTAGTCTCGTGGCGCGGAGGCTAGCATCGGCAGTACGATCTCGCAAGTGCGGGTTCAAATCCCAGTTGGACAGCGACGAAATGTTTACTTTTTTGGAATTATCTTCTTTTTGTTTTTATTTCATTTTTCTTTTATTGTTTGTTTATTAATTTGCAAACTAATAGAACCTAATATATTTATTACCACTATGAACTCCATTGAAATGGAATTGGATAACATTACAACTAGAAAGCCAAGACGGGCAAATTCGCTCGATCATTTGTTTACAAATAATTCGACATTGCTCGATACTACCATGAAGAGCTTACCGGGCACGTCCATGAATGATAGCGACACTATGATAAACCTCAACGAGACAATTAACAATGGAACTTCAGTCAGCACATCAAGAGATTGAAAACTTAAACAGCGAAAACTTTCGACTGAAAATGGATATAGGCGAAAGTCAGAAAATTATTGATACTTACAAAAAGATTATCTCCTCCGACGTGAAAAACATGACACCGAAGACCTCACGTAAACGTAATCTAATTAGAACAACCAGTGCGTCTACTTATTCTACACCTCTAAATCTCGTTGGAAAGACTGGTACATCTACCCATTCTACACCCCTAAAGACTCAAGATTTTGATCCAGTAAAAAATGAGCTCAAAACTACTCAACTACCACTATTTAAGCGCGATATCATGAACAACACGACACATCATTCAGCGACATCTATGGACCAAAATAAGAGTCCAAATGCACCTATAAAGTATCAACCGAAGCTGATACAAAATACTCGACATGAAGACTTAAAAATTTCTTCCTCAAATTCAGAAAATGTAGAAAAACTGAGCCACAACATATCTACTCCGAGGATACTAGTTTTAGGTGATCAACAAGTCCGGGAATTTGCTCAAGAAATAGCAAAACAAAGAAATAATAATAAATGGAATAATATTTACTCGGTATCGGGAATCTCAAAACCACAAGCAACGAGTACACAAGTCATGTGCAACATTGACAAATTATCAGAAGGACTACAAAGTGACGACATTATCGTATTAGGTATTGGAAGTAACGATAAAAATCCCTACTTATTTTTAACAGAGTTATGTTCTTCACTTCATAAACTAAAAAATAACAAAGTGTTCATCCTAAGCGTTCTAAATAATCGCTACTTAAATACTTATCTATTAAATAAACACATACAACTGATTGTGAAAGACTATCCAAACTGCCAATTTATTGATACATCTGATGTTATGATGAGCGCTAATAATTATAATTTTGTATCGAAGCGCTTTATGTGTTTCAAAATAAATATAGAAATCGACAACATAAACTACCAGAAATTATTAACTTCACAATTGAAATCAAGACGTGCCAACAAAGATGTGCAACATAATTATTATATAAACAATGTTAAGAAAACAAATATGCACAAAAAAGGAACTATCCCATATTATTTTAAAAAACAGCCTATCACCACTAATCGTAATTCTGAACCTATAATAATAAGCAGCAGTGAAAACACTAGCCAACCGATGTTTTTTCGAGGTTAGACGCAAATTTTTTCTTCTACATCAAAATATAGCTGGTGTATTGAGTAAAAAAGACCTTCTAGAATTATCAATAACAGAACTAGAAAAAACCTATATGTGTATTGATATTGTTTGTCTCAGTGAAACATTTATACGACAAGGGGCAGATCCAATCTTACTATGAAAAACTATAAAGTAGTGTCAGCCTTTTCAAGGCCGCATCAACGTAGAGGTGGTACTTGCATAGTGATCAAAAAAGACCTTGACTGCAAACCTATAAGTAATTTAATTGAGCCCAAGTTATATTATTTCGAATACTGTGCAATTGAAATTACAACCTTAAAACTTTTTGTTATCTGCATTTACCGCACACCAAACTCAGACATTAGATTATTTTTTGAAAATTTAAACCTCCTCTTAAGAAAAATTATGAAAAGAAATAATAAAAGCATCATATTATGTGGTGACTGGAACATAGACGTTATAAAAGCAGATAAACATTTCAAAGAGCTAGAATCTATTTTAAAAAACTATAACATAAATAATCATATTACCAATCCAACAAGAAAACTCTCTTGCATCGACTTACTTACGAGTAATATACCGAATGTTAAGCCCCAAATACACTACCTAGCTCTATCTGATCACGAAACAGGACAATCCATATGTTTTGAGTTAACGGTAGACACCGCAAATATTAAAAGACCATTTTATTTTGAAGAAAGACGCGATTTTAATCAAGATAACATAGATAAGTTTGTAAACTGTCTATCTTCACTGTCTTTCTCAGATATTTACCAGACTGAAGATACTGAAATTGCATTTAAATAATTTCCATGACATTTTACTATTATTTTATAATTTATGTTTACCCCAAATCAGGTTTAAAATAACTATTAAGCCCTTAAAACATAGTTGGATGACAAAAGGCATAAAAAAATGTTGTATAAACAAACGGCGTCTATATCTAAAACATCGTCTCTCAACAGCAAATAAAAAACGTCATAAAGACACCTACTGTAAATATACCGGTATTCTAAAAAAATGCATGTTGCAGGCACAAAAATGCGAGAACACACGTTATTTGTCCCAATCCAGAAACAAATGTAAGGCTGCCTGGAAAGTAATAAAAAGTAATACCAGCGAAAAACCAAATTCTCATGACATAAATAAAATTCAAATAGATAATCAAACTTACACTCAACCTGAAAAGATAGCTGACATTTTTAACAATTTTTTTATTGATATTACTAATAATACTATTGACCCATCCATTGACTACACACCACCGATGACTTATCTCCCAAATACTATGTATTTGACCCCAACTGATGACACCAATGTATATAAGATAATAAACTCTTTAAAATCGACCAACTCTACGGGATACGATGACATTAACACAAAAATTCTTAAATTATGCTCAAAATGTTTATCAACTCATATTAGCCATATTATTAATTTGTCATTTATGCAAGGTTTATTCCCCTCACGGTTAAAATTCTTAATAGTTAAACCAATCCACAAGAAAGGTGATAGAAGTGATATGAATAATTACCGCCCCATAACACTCATTCCAATTTTATCAAAGATCTTTGAAAAGGTTATGCACGAAAAACTCTCCGGTTTTTTATCCAAATACAAAATTCTAAGTGAAGATCTTTTTGGTTTCAGAAAAAATAAATCGACCACAACAGCTTGTTTTGCTCTATTAAAATTAATAACGAAAAGCCTTAATGATAAACTACCAATTGTTTCCATTTTTCTAGATATGTCCAAGGCTTTTGATTTCGTGAACCATAAACTGTTAATTTATAAATTAGACCGATATGGCATAAGGGGAAACGCGTTGAAATGGCTCGAAAGCTACCTTACACATCGACAGCAATGTGTTGAGATTTCGGGACAAACAGGAAATCAAAAGCTCGCATATAGGTCTCAGTATCGCGAAAATAACTGCGGTGTTCCCCAAGGCACCATACTGGGGCCGCCTTTATTCTTGCTATATGTAAACGACTTGCCTGTTGTAACAGCCCACAATTGCATACTATACGCTGACGATACGACCCTCAGTATTATAAAAGAAAATGACGACATTGTTGAGTACCAAAATGAAATAAACATGACATTAAATAAAATTATTACATGGCTTGAACACAATAATCTTCATATTAATATTAAGAAAACTAAAATGATACAATTCCAGACATATAACAGTACGCGTCCACGGCTTAAAATACAATATGGAAATGAGACAATAGAAGAGGTTGATTACGCAAAATTCTTGGGGATAACAATTGACAAAAACTGTAACTGGAAATCTCATATTGATGATCTATGTAAGAAGATAGATCGATTTGTATTTGTTTTATATAGACTAACACGTGTGGCTAGTGTGCATACCATGGCTATGTCTCATCAGTTTTGCGCTACGGCATTATAATATGGGGTCATTCTGTTGACCTTAACAGTGTTTCGAGCTCAGAAAAAATGTATACGCTCAATTTGTGGAGCGCACCCACTGGACAGTTGTGTTCCACTATTTAAAAAACTTAAAATACTGCCACTTCCGGCACTATACATTTTTGAAATTTGTATCTTTGTACACCAAAACAGAAATGAATTTGACTTGCATAACGATGTTGTATTCAGACCCAGCCGCAAAGTGCATATGCTTAATGTTCCTAGGCGTAGAATTAAGTTATTTTCTAATGGTGTATACTGCATGTCTATTACTGTTTATAACAAATTACCTGATGGCTTTAAAACTCTCAGCCTCAGAACATTTAAATTTAAATTATTTACCTTTCTTTTAAGCAGATGCTACTACTCAACTGAAGATTTTATGAATGAAAAATTTACCTAAATATTTGACATTAATATCTATAAATCATATTTTATCTCCTTGACATCATTGAATTTTGACTTATATAATTAATCTTTTTCTCTATTGTTCAATTTACTTAAATAATTTGTAATTCTAATGATTAATGACTTAATTTTAATGTAATGATAACCCATAATTTTACAAACCATATTTGTACGCCGGAAACGGCAGAATATTATGATCGTAATATATAATTCACATAACAGCTTTTTACAATATTCTGACAAATAAATGCATTCTATTCTATTCTATTCTATTCTATTCTATTCTATTCTATTCTATTCTATTCTATTCTATTCTATTCTATTCTATTCTATTCTATTCTATTCTATTCTATTCTATTCTATTCTATTCTATTCTATTCTATTCTATTCTATTCTTTTCTATTCTATTCTATTCTATTCTATTCTATTCTATTCTATTCTATTCTATTCTATTCTATTCTATTCTATTCTATTCTATTCTATTCTATTCTATTCTATTCTATTCTATTCTATTCTATTCTATTCTATTCTATTCTATTCTATTCTATTCTATTCTATTCTATTCTATTCTATTCTATTCTATTCTATTCTATTCTATTCTATTCTATTCTATTCTATTCTATTCTATTCTATTCTATTCTATTCTATTCTATTCTATTCTATTCTATTCTATTCTATTCTATTCTATTCTATTCTATTCTATTCTATTCTATTCTATTCTATTCTATTCTATTCTACTCTATTCTACTCTATTCTACTCTATTCTATTCCATTCTATTCTATTCTATTCTATTCTATTCTATTCTATTCTATTCTATACTATTCTATTCTATTCTATTCTATTCTATTCTATTCTATTCTATTCTATTCTATTCTATTCTATTCTATTCTATTCTATTCTATTCTATTCTATTCTATTCTATTCTATTCTATTCTATTCTATTCTATTCTATTCTTTTCTATTCTATTCTATTCTATTCTATTCTATTCTATTCTATTCTATTCTATTCTATTCTATTCTATTCTATTCTATTCTATTCTATTCTATTCTGTTCTATTCTATTCTATTCTATTCTATTCTATTCTATTCTATAGGAATTCCTTCCGCGCGGTGTCCGTTCCTTCGACAACCTACTTGCCAAATAGGAGGAGGTTCTATGTTCGGCTGTATGTCGTTTTTTTTTGTATGTGGGGAACATTTATACGTCAACTGTGGACCGATTTTGAAAATTCCTTTTTGTTTGAAAAAATACGTTACCGAATTGGTCCCATTTAAAGGTGAATATCTGATGTAGAAATTCGGAGATATGGATCTAAACTCCTCAAATGACGGCAAATAGTAAAAGTAATAATTTATTTGACAAAAAGTACAGAATTAAAGATAACACTTTACTTAGGATACAAATTGGTGCTAGGTACAAAATACACAATCAATGACCTCCATGCTAGGAAATTCCTGTGTTACAGGGGCCATCTATCCGTCCATTACATGCATCTTGCGGCTGCAATCGCATGCCTGTTTGTTGATTACACTGTTTCACATCACACAGTGAACCCTGGTACACTCTCATTTCGCCTTTTATGTTATTTTATTGCTATGTTCACGTTTTAAGTTACTACGGTTATTTATTCTGGTATAACTTTGGGCTTTGTAGGTACCTTACCTTATAGAACTTGTCCATTATGTACATAACTAAAAAGTGTAAAATAAAAAAACTTTTTTGCAAAAAAATACTACCGACTTCCAAATACAAAACTATAAAGTGAAAAATAACTAAATTTTTTGAAGTCGGTGTCTTTCCTAGGTACCAATTCTTTGCGTTATGGACACCGACTTCAAAAAAGTTAAGTTATTTTTCACTTTACCTTTTCACTTACCTAACACTAGCTTTGTTTTAGTATCATTATATTATTTAAAAAGATGTATTTAAAACTAACGTGGACAAGTTTCGAGAAAATAAAAAAAACTCTAGTTTTAGAAATAAAAATATAAATATGCACAACTCGTTTTTAATAGCTTAAGTTTACACTAGTCGATCATTCTTCCATACAAACGTATTCTGGCGATTACTCCACTGTTTGACGATATACGTTCAAAATAAAAAAAAAAAGATATCAATTTGTCTCATCATTATCTAGCCCTTTAAGGAAAAAAAAATAAAAAAAAAGTTTTTGAAAGTTATGAGCGTCGAAAGTTTCATATTTCAACACAAATTTTAACGAATCTTTGGGCGGAAATAAATACCATAAGAAGAAGGAAAATTGCAATACAGCCACCATACAGGAATAGAGTAAGTTCAACAATGTCAATAATTTTATTTTGATAATATACAGAATAGTCGTTTTTTCATGATATCTAGACTCCCAAAGGTCTGTTTATAAAATTTCGCGCGCTCGTTTTCGTCACAAATCATCATCCATTTCCCTACAAACTTGCAAAAGTGCTAATTCGTACGCGAACTAGCTTCTTAATGCTCATAACAGCATCTATCTCTTTCGCACGTGTAGTCGGATGAGATAGCATGCATTTTAACCCCGCGCATAAAATAGTTCGTGCTGTCGACTAGGGAAACCTTAAAGTGCAGGAAATAATATGATTAAAACAACTTTTTTGTTTGAATCTTCAATTTAAAACATTAATTTTAATTTATTAAATTTGTGCAGCTTTGATATATCAATTTCTAGCTTCTGCCAGCGGCTTCGCCCGCGTGAAAAGTGTTGTATCGTACCAAGGGAACATTATACGGGGATGAAAAGTAGCCTATGTGCTATTCCAGACTATAATCTATCTCTGATCTCAAATTTCATCCAGATCCGTTCAACCGTTTTGGCGTGATTATATTATAATATAAGTAAGATGTATCAGTTACCGAAAAAAACTAAGTTCGTGGCCCATTTTAATACGTAGTAATTTCTCATGGAGAAAAATAATAAGAAACTACACACACTGGCAAAATTAGCGGAACATGAAAAAAATATCATAAAACTTTCTTTTTTACCATTACAGGGTGGTTTTTATTTTGGTTTGTAACAAAATCAATTATGCTTAATTGATAAAACAATTTAATGTTACCTGTCAAGCGATTGTTTTAATTTTATTCGAATTTATATCATTTTGAGAGAATTTCCCATAAGGCCACTTCATGGTTTTGTTTTAAAAATTCGGAAAATTTTCATTAACACACTGAGTTATTCGTTTTATTTTTGACGTTTAGACCTTTTTCGAAGTTAAGGACGTCATTGTGCTCAACTTATTTCAAACTGATAGGCCCAGGGCACTTAAGATGAGGAAAAATTATGAAACCTACAGATGATGTGCGAATTATGCACATTAAAGAGATTAATGTGTTTGTGAAAAGATCAGGACAGGGCAGACAATTCGTTTTTCTAACAGGAATAATCGTTTCATTCATTTTCTCATTCGCAAAAACCTGCGTTTAAAGGACGTACAAGCCAGAAATGAGCTGGAGGAAGTTCAAGGTGCAACAGTAAGTGAGCTTAATTTACAAAGGAGGCTTAAGGAAGCTGGGTAATGTTCATTCGTGCCCTCCGAAGGTCCAAAAGTTTAGGCACACCTCCTTAGAAACAGAATAATTTCTGCTAGAGAACAGCGACTTTGGTCCACGGACTAATGGAGTAAAATATTGTTTAGCGATGAGTGTGAAGTCGTTTAAATTGTATTAACGGACGGCAATAAATGTGTTATCATGAACAAGGACAACAAAGACTGTAAATTTTGTAAGCTATTGTGGCATATGGTACAGGAACAATATTGCATTCAGGTAGGACATGTTTGGAAGCTCGTACGGACTTGGTGGTGATCGATGGAGGAGATCTTATTGCAGGTTGCTATGGAAAAATTATTTAAAAATAAAATATGATATCATTTGCCCCTTTATCAGGGGTCACTTCGTTTTGATCCAAGATAATGCTTGGTCGCATACCACTTTTTCATCTGCAGTCTATCTTAATAAGGGCAATATCGCATTTTTGGCGGCGCCGGCGAGATAACCAGATATGCATCCGAAAGAACACATCTGGGACCTGCTAAAACGAAGAGCAAAATTTATAATCCCTACACTTGTCAATGTGGGTGAAGTGCGGAGCGCCGTTTTATAGGAATGATAGAGACTACCACAGAAAACAATGTATAACATTATTGTCAACATGTCTAGTCGCGTGAAATCTTTATTAAGATAACGTGGAGGAAAAACTCCATATTATGTAATATTAATTTTATTGTAAAATTGATTTGAATTAACATTTTTAAGTTTCCTTACTAACCTTAAAAAATCAACAACGTACAGTTTTCACATAAAATCATGTTACTCACACAAAATGTACTAAATGCAATCTCATTTTTATTTCAAAATGTGTATTTTAAGGTTACAGGTTACAGGTGTCCTAATATAAATTTCAAAAAAAATAATAGTAAATTTAAAAAAATCGATGTTTTTATTTTGTTCTGCGAATTTTGCCGGTAAGGTCACTATTTATCATCAAAATAATATGTATAACAAAATATTGATAAGGTACATCATTCTACCACACTATTCACACTAATAATATTATAAAGGCGAAAGATTATGAGTGTGTTTGTTACTTCTTCAAGCCAGAACTGCTCTGGATGAAATTTGAAACAGAGATAGATTATGGTCAGGAATAGCACATAGGATTTTTAAGTGTTTTATCCAGGGAAGATGTTCTCTCGGGATAATTTCCGACTCTCACACTAGGAATTTCTTCCTGTATCGTCGATGCGTTTAAAAACATATAAACTCACATACACCCTGAGCTGGAGCAACTATCTGTAGCTGATACAAATATTTGTTCCGTGCGGGTGGTGCGGGAATCAAGCTCACGACCCCCAGCGCAGCAGTCAATCGCTCAACCACTGCGCCAACCGTGCGCCCAATATTAGAGCTGTCATTAATAATGTATTGATTATTAAGAAAGATATCCATTTTTTTCAGACAAATTTTACTTGGAGCATACCCTGATACCAAACAAAGGTTCCGTAGAAAAGTCAAAGAAAGTGATAGACCGATTGTGCACGATGAAGACAGTAATACCAAAGTTCTTTTCGATAAACAATGTCAAGCAAGAGCTGCCAGAAATATTCAAATATGGGTGAGTAATATTTTCAATCTCGTCGGGACTGCCTTGCGTTAGTCTAGTGGGCGGCAGCGCTTTCGTTGAATATGAGGTCCTGGTTAGAGCAAACTCTTAGACGCTGTCCTAATACAACACGATCATCGTGCGCACAGGCGACCATCGCTTTCATTTGTATGGCGAAATCCATAAAACGCTCTCTGTCGGCGCGACGAAGCGTTCGTGTTTGTCATACAAATGAACGCGACGGTCGTTTATTCGCACGATGATCGCTTTGTATTAGGACAGCTCCTTATTGGGTTTTTCCATCTGGAATTTCTCAGTAGCCGCCCGGACCTGTGCTTGGTTAATGGCAATACGCACCTTCTCTATTACATGGGATTTAAACGAAACTGGCGAAATGTGGGTACCTACAATAGGTGCACCTCTGGCTAGCACTTTGACGAATACAGACGTGATGTTATGTTAATATGTTATGTTAATAATTGTAAAATATATAAGGACATCTATACGTCTATACGATAATTTGCAGAAACCTGTTTCCGCTGCCCATTTTATCGGATGACTTCTACAGACTGATAATGGTTCAAGTTAACAACAAGGAGTTGACGAATGAAGTCTTTTTACAGTTTAACCAATACATCACAGTTGTAAGTTTACTATTTGTTTTGTTTGAGACGGTCCTCCTGTGACCTACCATACTTTTCGAAGACTTAGTCAAATAAGTTATCTATAAATCTTAAAAGTTATCGCTTCTTATAAATTTTGAGTTATGTTTTTGGCATCAATGGGTCTAAAAGGCAATTTTGAATTTCAAAAATGAACCGGTACAAAATTATTAATAATTAAGTGTAGTTATTCATTTGCAAAGGCAGTCTCATAGTTTACAGTACGACTCCATACTAACACTTTTAAAATAATTTTGAGCGACGAAATTCATTGAATGACATCACAAACCAAAAAAACAAAATTTGACATTTTCGTGAATTTATTGAAATATGCATTGTTTGTTTTATTTTATTTTTTTCAGTTTTATGAATATATAAAAGCACATGATTATTCCAATGGTTTTATAATAATTATTGACTGCAGACAAGTTAATTTGTTAGAAGTTATATCCAAATTTAACGGTACGGAACTACAGCATATTCTAACAATATTATTAGTAAGTATTTTTAAAGGTTTGTGGATCATAAAAGTTAGTTACTTATATAAATAAACTTACGTCTTTTCTACCCTTACTTAATACTTATCTAACTCATACTTCTGTTCCTCTGTCGAAGTTCCTTCACCTGGTCATACACTTATGACAGTAAGTTGCAAGGTACACACTTGACCTAACTGTTCAAATATTTTTTTATTTCCTAAAGTACCACTAAATACTTTAAGAAAAGGTGGGTTATAAATCAGTGTTGATCAGCGTTTCGGCTATGCTGCACACTGATCAACATTTGGCGAGCCTGTGGCTATTACGACACTGAATCTACTCCTATTGCTACCTCTGTGCTTGAAATTATTATTATTGAGGTTGAACAGTGTTGGTAATACATGTTTTAACATGTTTTTTCTTTAACATTTTTAACTATATAAACTTTGACAAAAACTAAAATTTGCAAAACCCTTTTGCAGGACGGCTACGGAGGTAGATTGAAAAGCTTACACTTGCTTACAGAATCAAAAGCTATAGACTTAACCATTAACATCGTCAAACAATTTGTTAGCGAGAAGATTGGTAACAGATTATATGTTCAACGCACCATTGAAAATTTACATAAAGTGGTACCCAGAGAATTGCTTCCTGTGGACTACGGTGGAAAACAGCGATCTAGTGATTCACTGCAAGGTACTTAACACTGATTTTTTATCAAAACACGATACTGGATCTTATAAAAGCTTTTATAAAATGTTATGATATTTTTAAACTAATTACGATAACCCTTGGAATTATAGTTTGACACACTTCTACTGTATGTATAACAAATACATTGCTTATTACAGAAGATACAGTGGCAGAACTAAGTTCAGCAGAACACGTGGAGTATATGAAAATGATGAGCAAAGCTTGCTCCGATGAAACAAAAGGACATGCAGCAAAATTCAATGAGGAATACATGGGCATGCCTGGATCCTTCAGATGTTTGAGTGTAGATTAATGTGCAATACATTAATATTACAAGTTATTATTTAAAATTGTATTCAAAATAAATTCGAGTTGGTCGATGAACCATACAAGGGACAAAAAAATATTATACTTTGTAAAATATAATAGAGTACCTACTTAGACTATGCCTCTGCCAAATATAAAATATTGTATATGACTACAGCACATAATGTGCAATGAGGTATTTAATATTTGTTCGTATATTCTTACCTTTGTAAATGTCACTTGAACGTTATTAAACAATTACCGACCAATTGTAATGATAGGATTCAAATTAACTGGTTAGTTTTGACAAATGCAGTAAACAATCTTTGAAGGTACCTAAGACCATTCTGATGGCGCGTCGCAATTTAAATTGCGTTGATAGTCGGTATCACGCACGTATTTTGTAAGAAAACTTCTAGTACAAATCGTTTGAATTGCAACGCATTGCGTCCATGTGTACTTGCAATATCGGTTAGTAAAAATTGCTTATCTGTGTGATATAAATCGAATCGTATCGCGCCGCGCCATGATAAAGATAATATTGCAATATGTAATTGTTCGAACGCCTGATCTATGCGTCGTAGCAGCTAGCTGCGACTTTGCGTCCGTTCATAATTTTTAAGTTTTTCGAATGTAATAGTCAGTAGCTATTGTGTCATTTTTCTCAATACATCGCTACTCAAAGTAATCCAAGCTCCTGTTTTATTTTACCCCAAGTCCTGGTTGGTCCCGCACATAGTCCATATGGAGCCCGATTGTGGTATTGTGGTATATAACATCGAAGATTGATGAAATTAACGACGCTCGGAAATATATAATTCACCGGACTTGAGAGGTTATGTACACCGGCAGCGTGGTATATGGATTGAGTACATATTTCTTCACGGTGTTAAGTTTTATGGATAATATCGTCACCCATCACTCGTACAGGTTGTATATAACTTTAATAATAAGTTACCACAGGTAAGTGCAATTTTTAACTTTTATTTATAATTATAAATTATGTTCATTGAGTACCGTTTTGAATTTTGAATGGTTTCGTTAGTTTCGTATTGAACAGGCTTTAGGATGGATTCCCTAGTCGCTTCCTTTCCTTTATCTATGTATTTCAAATCTGCCGCCAAAACGCACTCCTACATCTGCGAGTGCATAAAAGACATTACCTCAATCCCGCCATCTGACGGCGGGTAACAAAACGATTCAGTAAGAACTCGATAAAAATGCCGGCCGGCTAACTTTCGCGTGCGCGAAGAAAAACTATCGTGAAATAAGACTAAATGGACAAGTGTGGTGATCACCCGACTCCATGCAGTGTTCCAAGTATCCTGTAAGTACCTTAATACCTCATTCTGTTCTTCAGCCTGTTTTCGTAGGAATAATTACTTCAAGACACTCAAGTCCCTGGTTGGACGTGAAGCACATTCATATTTTTGGTCCATTTCGAGCGCGAATAACTGTAGATTACAGTTTTTTCAGGCATTCTCAGGTTCAATTTCAATAAAAAATTCTGAGATTTGCTAGATATTTGCATTTTACAAATATTATCCGACTAAAATTGCGTTGGTCATACTTTCCATATAACCTATACGGATTCAGAGGTCATCTTAATTTCATCCGTATTATATTTCAATAACTTATATATCGAAATGAATGATGAAATGTGTATGAAAAAATCTCCGCCTGCGGCTAGTAGGCAAAATAGCAGCGGAATTAAACGCTCATCTTATCTCGCAAAATCAAACCCACCTGCAAATGTGACTTGTGCTCATTGCAGTGAGGCGCATTCGATTTATCGGTGCCCTACCTTTCAATCCTTAGATTCTCGTGCTAGACTCGCGTTAGTGCAAAGTAAAAACAATATGTGTACAAATTGTTTGCGTACAAATCACGTCATAGATAAATGCCTATCAAAAATGACTTGCACGTTATGTGGATTACGTCACCATACCCTATTGCATATTGACCCAGCGCCATCAAGCGCCAGCGCAACCACTGGAGCGAACGTTACTGCTCATGCCCACGCCGCCGTTCCCCACTGCGATATGGTATTACTAGGTACATGCCAGGCGCGCGCGTTCAACACTGCCGCCGGCACTCAGTGTACCGTCCGTGCACTCGTAGACAGTGGGGCGCAGGATTGTTTTATCACTTCAGCGTGCGCACGATCGCTCGGGTTAAAAATCCGTCGGTGTAAGCCTAGTATTTTTTTTTTTTTTTTATCTTATATAGGCTGGCGCTTGACCACTATCTCACCTGATAGTAAGCGATGATGTGGTCGATGGTGGAGCACGCTTGCCTAGAAGTAACCTATTCACTCTTGACTTAAAGACCCCTAGATTGTAGCTATCGGGAAACACAGACTCCGGCAGGGAATTCCACTCCTTAGCTGTACGCATAATAAAAGTATTCCCAAAACGTTTAGTGCGTAGTATAGCCGGACTAGGACAAAACTCAGTCACTCAAGTAAGGGGGGTGACGGAATGCACTATACGGCCCGTGCACGGTGAAGCTCCGCATTTTAATATAAAGCCAGTCGTGTTAGATAACATCACTGCTCTAATACCTAGCGTTAAAGTACCATCAGTCGTTCGAGAATGTTGCAACCATTTAGTGTTAGCTGATCGCGACTACGATGTACCCGCGAAAATCGATTTATTAATAGGCGCGGAGTTGTTCCCCGATATCTATGACGGTCAAAGTATCAATCTGGGGCCCGGTTTACCTACCGCTTTGCGTAGCGTTTTCGGGTGGATTCTCACCGGGACAGTAAACGCGTACTCAGTGCCTTTAAACACCGCGTGCTCTTTAGTGGCCACCACATTCACATTAGATGAGCAAATTAAAAAAAAAAATGGGAAGTGGAGGAACCACCGCGCGTGGACATCACTGTCCCTGAGAATGATATCTTCGAACGCATGTACACTGATTTAACCTATCGTGAACCTAACGGACGATACGTCGTACCTATCCTCTTAAAGGATGGCGAGCGTTCTTTGGGGGAATCTTATAATAGTACTTTGTCGCGTTTGACTCATCTTGAAAAGAAACTTAATCGTCAGACTGAACTTAAATCCGATTATATTAATTTTATGCGTGAGTACGAGAATTTAAATCACATGTACACCGTACCTAACGCCGTCGTACCTACTCTCAATCGTTATCTTATCCCTCTCAGTTGCGTCGTTCGCCCAGAGAGCACGACCACTAAATTGAGAGTGGTATTCGATATCAGTTCTAAAACCACTAACGGTCAATCGTTAGATCTTTATCTAAACCCTAAACTTTTCTCCGAAGAAAGTGATAAATCAACGTTAAAAATCTGAGGAATCCAATATGAACCTGTGAGTGATAATTTCAGTTACCCACAGTCCCCAATTGAGGACGCTGAATTTACCAAGCGTTCCATCTTATCCAGCATCGCTCGTATTTTTGACCCTCTTGGGTGGCTCACACCTTGTATCTTAGAAGCCAAATTGCTCCTTCAAGATTTATGGCGTTTTTATCTTTTAATTGCTAAGTCCAAGGTAGCACCTCTAAAAGTGACACTTAAACTTTTAGAGCCGTGCAATGCTGTATTACTATTCAAAGTAATAAATCGCATTCACTCCTTGCTTAGTTCAAAACTCATCTTAAATAAATCTAACTTATTCACGGACAGCTCGACTGTTTTGTCGTGGTGGAATACTGAGCCACATACACTTATGACCTTTGTTGTGCACAGAGTAGTTCTAATTAACGACAGGCCTCTGCCTACTGAGTGGCGACATGTGTCCACCCATGACAGTCCAGCCGACATCTGTAGTCGTGGGTTATCTTGCTTATCTTTATCTTTTGCCGTAATCTGATGGTATGGTTCTCAGTGGTTGTCTAACAAACTCTTCAACTGGCCTGTTTCAGCAGTGGAAGTGCTAGATAACGTGCTCGAACTCAAGCCAACATCACGCGCGTGTCATGCTAGTGTGACACCCGAAGCTGACGTGCTTGAATCCCTTTTGGAACGCCACTCCTCTCTTTTTCCATTAAAAAGAGTGGTTGTATGGATCTCCCGTTTCATTAAAAACGCGAAAGCTAAACTTTCTGAGCGTAACGTAATACCTTACCTGACAGCCACTGAATTAAGCCAATCTTTAAATCATTTAACAAAGTATGTTCAACATCAAAATTGTAATGATGTCATATCTTTAATAAATTCCAATAAACATTTAACCAAACAGTTATCTAAGCTCTCCCCTTATCTTGACACTCGCGGCATCTTGCGAGTGAGGGTCGTCTCAAGCATGCATCGTTACCAGGTCGCGTCAAACATCCATACCTCTCACCTAAGACTTCTCGATTGAGTACTCTTCTTATTGACCACTTACACACAGCTTATCTTCCCTGTGGGAATCGCCTACTCAAATCTTTATTTATGCGTCGATTTTGGATACTCAGCGTTAGAGTTCTTATCAGATCGCGGTTATCGAAATGCGTGACCTGTTTTAAAGCTACATCTATTCCACTTCAAACTGTACTAGGTGACCTTCCACCTTCCCGTACGCAACTGGGTCATTGTTTCCAAACAATTGGCATCAATTTTGGAGGTATCATAAAAGAAGGTAGGAGTCGTAACGCTAAAACTTACAAAGCTAATCTTTGCCCCATAGTTTACCACTCCATAGTTACAGATGGTGGTACTAACTTCGTGGGTGCCAAGCGTTATTTGTCGGAAGTCAACGAAATGCTCAACCGTGAAAGCGATGGTATTTCCAGACAGCTCGCTTCTCGAGGTATCACGTGGAAACTTAATCCTCCGTCCGGTCCTCACTTCGGAGGCATCTTCGAAAGCGGTATAAAATCAACAAAATACCATCTCAAGCGTGTCATTGGATCGCAAATTATTACTTTTGAAGAATTTTATACTATTCTAACAAAGGTGGAAGCCATGTTAAACTCTAAACCGTTAGTGGAACTATCTTCTGATCCCGGCGAGGTTGACGCTCTTACAGCTGGTCACTTCCTCATCGGTCGACCTTTAATCTCCCTACCTGAACCGGTTTTTGCTGAAAACGAGACTTTACGTACTCGTTGGCAGCTATTACAGCGCCTATCACAAAGCTTCTGGCGCACCTGGCAAAGAGACTATTTGCATACATTGCAACAGCGACTGAAGTGGTTTAAACACGGCAACCGTCAGCCAAAACTGAACGATCTTGTAACCATTTTCAAACCTAACTTACCTGCTAACGAATGGAGACTAGGTCGCGTTGTACAGCTCCATCCGGGTAAAGATAATATTACTCGTGTGGTGACAGTCAAAACATCTAAAGGCTTACTTGTAAGACCTGCCGTCAAAGTTTGTCCACTTCCCATAGAACTAAATAATTAATTATCTACATAAATATCCTAACATTTATATATATTACACTTCACATTTATACATTACATTTATAAACGTATTTAGTTCTCACCTCCTTAACTTAAACTTAAATTCATAATCTATCTTATCAGCATCGTGACTTATGAATCCGCATAGGCTGTAAGTTTTGAACTTTATCTATCGTATCTTGTGAAATCCCTGGTTGATTTCAAAAGGGGGGATATGAACAGGCTTTAGGATGGATTCCCTAGTCCCTTCCTTTCCTTTATCTATGTATTTCAAATCTGCCGCCAAAACGCACTCCTACATCTGCGAGTGCATAAAAGACATTACCTCAATCCCGCCATCTGACGACGGGTAACAAAACGATTCAGTAAGAACTCGATAAAAATGCCGGCCGGCTAACTTTCGCGTGCGCGAAGAAAAACTATCGTGAAATAAGACTAAATGGACAAGTGTGGTGATCACCCGACTCCATGCAGTGTTCCAAGTATCCTGTAAGTACCTTAATACCTCATTATGTCCTTCAGCCTGTTTTCGTAGGAATAATTACTTCAAGACACGTCCCTGGTAGTGGAAGCACATTCACGTATGCTACGCTTACAATTAGCGACAATTGTTATAATAAAAGTATAGTTAGAATTAGCACTACATTTATATAATTTGTATCAATTGTTGCATTAGAGCGATAAGCATTCAGTTAATTAAAATGTAACTTGATGCGTAGGTATTCATCAGCCATAGTTTTTCTCGTTAGTGTTAGATATTATTTCCAATTATTGACTAATGTTAGTTTATTAACCCGTAATTTACTTTATATTTTGTTGTTTACTTGTATCCTAATTCATATAACTTACAGATTAATTATTGTGTCTGCTAATTGACACTTGGCAGGTTAAATAAAAGTTTACATCTTTCCAACAGATATCAGATTTATTGTTATATACACATCTTATTTACATTACAGATTATCTAGTTACATTGTTATATCACTTCTTTGGAAATCGATCGTATAACATCTACATAACGTGTGTTTATGTAGATAAACTTATTTGCTATTGTATACATTTCAGGTCGAAAACACTCACTTCTCAGAATTTCCGAGGAGAAGGAATTAGTAAAGAAGTGAGGTAGTTTTAAGGGTCGCTTAACTACATTCATTAGTTACTAGTAGGTAATAGTATAAAAGTAAAAAAAGATGACATCACTGAGTGTGTAAAAGAGATGTTAAAGTTAAATTGCAGTAAAATTATTTTGTGTGCCTTCCCTTACTTGAATACATTGTCAAATTGACAAAATAATCACATTCACATGCTTAATAAGCATCTGCACTTTCTCGTGAGTCACTATAGTGACAAACTTGTTTTTTTTGACATCAACATTTTTGTTGATAAATTAAAGTCGACAGGCGATACTTTGTATCTGCCTCTTAGGGTAAGACATCAAATAGCTCGGCTATTATCTTATACAATAAACTCAGACATAAGTAGTATGTCTGAGTATCCAGTTATTATTGATACTAGTAATAGTACTAATTTAAAGGTGGTCAATACCTTGAATAACGTTAGCAAAAATGCTATTAATATTTATTCTTTAAACTAGTTGATAGGACAAGGGAGGGTACCAATAACGGAATAGTTACGAGTATATCCACCATCAAAAATTTTTGCGAGCAAGAAGGTACTCGTACCTCTTCCTCGCAAAAAAAATAATTAAAAAAAGGTCTGAGCAGATATCTCAGAAATTATTCCACCAGAATATAGGGCTTTTCTTCAAAGGAATTAGAAATCGAAGTGTTTTTAGAAAAAACAATGTTTGAAATTGTTTGTTTCACTGAGCATTGGCTGAAAGATTAAGCAATGCTAATCAATTATGTTTTTTTTTTTTTTTATTATTGATAGGCTTGCGTTTGACCACTATCTCACCTAATGGTAAGCGATGATGTGGTCGACGATGAAGCATGCTTGCCTAGAAGAAACCTATTCACTCTTGACTTAAAGACTCCCAGATTGTAGCTATCAGGAAATACAGACTCCGGCAGGGAATTCCACTCCTTTGCTGTACGCATAATAAAAGAATTCCCAAAACTTTTGGTGCGTATGGGTGGGATGTCCACCATGTACCGATGACGCAACGCCGTACGTCTTGTAGTCCGATGATGGAACGGGCTAGGAGGAATTAGTTCATGCAATTCCAACGCACACTCCCCGAAATGCAACCGATAAAAAACCGACAGACTGGCAACACGGCGCCGATGTTCGAGGTTCAGGAGCCTAGATTCGGCCAATACTTCATTGTCGATAAGCCTCTTAGCCCGTCTTTCGATCGCATCAAGTGCATCCAGCTGGTACTTGGCAGATCCGTCCCAGAGATGAGAGCAGTATTCCATGCATGATCGAACTTGTGCTTGATATAAGTTGAGCAGCTGTTCTGGCGTGAAGTACCGTCTCACCTTCGCGAGGATCCCCAATTTTTTGGCAGCCAGCTGAGCTTTTGCCTCAATGAATGGACCAAAATTGAGCGTCGATGTCAACGTGATGCCAAGAATCTCAAGATGGTCAGTTATCGGCACGGTCACACCTCTGAAAGAAGGAGCCGGGTGGAATTGGCTCCTTTTAGCGGAAAAAAGACACGCCTGGGTCTTAGCGGCATTGAACTTGACCAGATTGGCATCGCCCCATTCGGAGACTGCCTCCAAGGACAGATTCAAGCGCCCAACCATGGCCTTCCGGAGAGACTGGATCTGAGGTCCAGTAGCGCGCGCGTCGGACACGTATCTCTCAGCTACAGTGCTGTCGTCTGCATACCCAAAGGTTTTAGATCATTTATGTAAACATCTATACATATAATAAATCTGTAGAAAAGTCATTTTTGTACATTGAAGAAATTGAAACAAAAAATAGCCAGCGTGTGAAAAGATAAGTAACAGAACCCATTTCCATCATTTTTGAAATTTTTGTCTGTTTGTCTGTTTGTCTGTTTGTCTGTTTGTTTGTGCGCACATCACGTAAAATCTACGAATTCAATGCTGACAATGTTTATATACAAAAATTATACGCAACTTGAGGTTTAACTTAGTTTTTGTTTCATCGAAATCGGTTCACTCTATCAAAAGATATGATTAATTTAGTGAGTTCAAGAAGTAAAATATTACGTTACGCAATTAAGTATAGTACTTGCAACGACATCTTAAGACTAAAAATAGAACTAATGTTGATAGTTGAAATCTAAATCCGATAGATGGCGTTGTGCAAATGACGTCATTTTCTGAATCGCGGTGTTAAGATTTTCCGCGCGAGGATGACGTCCACCGTGTTTACTAGGCAAATTGGGTTTCGTTAGGTGTCTTAAAAGTTCTTGCGTGTGTCGTAAAAGTTCTTTGGTTGCTTGGTTTATCGATTTTCTAAATTGGTCGAAAAAAAAGTATTTGCTTATCTTATTGGTTTCGTTTGGTCAACTTTGGTCATTGGTTTGAAGTACGAAGTTAAGATTGTATTTGATTTACTTCGTAGTTTGAATCCAATAGTGCCAATCGTTATACAGTAAGTTAGTGTTGCCAATTCGTTGAGTCACGACCACGAACAGACGATACGTTGTCACACTAGACTGTTCGACGCACCGTTCTTTTAAGTTTGTAGGCTATTCAGTCATAAGTGTTGTTAGTTTTGTTTATTGCTTTAATTTTCCTTGAAAATGCCTCAAAGAAAAAAAACTAACCTTTCGCTGCGTAGCCGAAATGCGAAAAGGATGAGACTTTGTAGGTCTCAGGAATCGGAAGAAGATCGTGAAGCACGGTTATCTGCTAACCGAGAGCACATCGCTCTTTCACGTGAATCGGAAACGTTCACCGAAAGGGAGTCACGTTTAAGTTCACAAAGAACACGGACCGCGACTTTGCGGTCTCAAGAGAGTATCCAGGAACGCGAAGACCGGCTGTCTGCTGATCGGGAGCGCCACTCTCTCTCACGTGAGTCAGAGACATTCACAGAAAGGGAGTCGCGCTTAAGTTCGCAAAGAACTCGGACCGCGACTTTGCGTTCTCAAGAGAATATCCAGGAACGCGAAGTTCGGCTGTCTGCTGATCGGGAGCGCCACTCTCTCTCACGTGAGTCAGAGACATTCACAGAAAGGGAGTCGCGCTTAAGTTCGCAAAGAACTCGGACCGCGACTTTGCGTTCTCAAGAGAATATCCAGGAACGCGAAGTTCGGCTGTCTGCTGATCGGGAGCGCCAGTCTCTCTCACGCGAGTCAGAGACTTTCACAGAAAGGGAGTCGCGCTTAAGTTCGCAAAGAACTCGGACCGCGACTTTGCGTTCTCAAGAGAGTATCGAGGAACGCCAAGCACGTCTGTCATCTGACCGAGAGCGACACGCTCTCTCGCGCGAGTCTGAATCTCTCTCCCAAAGAGAAGAACGATTAGAAATAGCTAGACATAACTATGTAGGTGTACAAAGAAACAATGAAAGTTATCTTGCATCTGAAAGGGAAAGAATAGATGAACTAAGACGAGCAGAAACAGCAGAACAACGTCAATCTCGCCTAGAAATAGAACGAGCTCGATACCATATGAATAGAGAAACAAATAGCGGAGCTGATGAGTCCATGGAAAATGACGATGCAAATATTTTATTACCTTGGGACAATAGGGAAAAATCAGGGTTCACATATTCGTCTAGAATTAATTATGCTGGCTTTACTTTCGTGGGTGACATGAGAGAAATTTGTAATTTTTGTCATGCTTTGAAATGGAGGAAAGAGACAGATGGAATGTGCTGCTCAAATGGAAAAATTGTTCTTCCAAATTTCCAAGATCCACCACACTTACTTATAACTCCTGAATGGCGATCATCCCCAGTCGAACCGTTTTTTGGATAATATTCGTTTATATAACAGTGCTTTCCAAATGACTTCCTTTGGGGCAAAACAAATAACGGAAGGACCGTTCATGCCAACCTTCAAAGTACAAGGTCAAGTTTATCACCTTATTGGATCTTTGCTGCCAGAAAATGAACCCAAATTTCTCCAAATTTATTTTGTATCCGATTACACGCAACAGCTCAATGTTAGAAATCACAATTTTCCCCAGCTCAATGCTGAGCTTTTGGGTCAACTTCAAGAATTGCTGCATCGCGTTAACCAGTACGTTCGTGAATTCAAAGCTGCATTGGAGTCAATTCCACAAGGCAGCAATGATTTCAAAATTGTTATAAGTGCCGATAGACGTCCTGTGGGTGAACACCGTGGAAGACACAATGCACCCGTCGCAGATGAAGTTGCAGTTGTTTTAGTCGACCAGGAGTGTGAGAGACGTGATATCGTGTTGCGTACACGCGACGATCGCCTTCAACGCATTTTGGAAACCCACCGAGCTTACGACGCCCTGCAATATCCACTAATCTATTGTCATGGTGAAGATGGGTACAATTTTGGGCTGTACCAAGTGAACCCTACTACGAGAGTCACTAATTATCAAAAAAAAATATCTGCTCAACAATACTATTCCTACCTTTTACAAATAAGGCAAAACAGTTTCGTATATTTGCAACGATTTCGTGGTTTGTTCAGCCAATTTATTGTGGACATGTACGCAAAAATAGAAACTGAACGTTTAGTGTATATTCGCACTAACCAGCGACGGTTACGCGCTGAAGAATACGTGCACTTGCGGGACGCCATGCAATCAGATAATAACGTCGAAAACTTGGGTCGATTGGTTATTTTGCCATCCAGTTTCACAGGCGGTCCGCGGTATATGCACGAACGAACGCAAGATGCTTTTTGTTACGTCCGTAAATACGGCCGGCCGGACCTTTTTATAACATTTACAACAAATCCAAAGTGGACGGAGATTTGCCAGGCACTTCTCACAGGACAGGCGTCATACGACAGACATGACATTATTGCTAGGATTTTTCATTTAAAACTCAAAGTCTTGATTAATCTACTTACAAAGGAGAAAGTTTTCGGTTCAACTCTTTGTTTTATGTATAGCGTCGAGTGGCAAAAGCGTGGTTTACCCCACGCGCACATTCTTCTGTGGCTGGAAGAAAAAATTCGTCCCGATGCTATAGACAGTGTCATAAGTGCAGAATTTCCGGACTATAATGCAGATCCGATTTTGCATGACATAGTAAAAACACATATGGTTCACGGGCCATGTGGCCTCTTAAACAGGGAATCACCGTGCATGAAAGATGGTCAATGCTCAAAAAAATACCCCAGAGCACTGAAAGAACTAACTATGGCTGGGGAAAATGGGTATCCGCAATACCGGCGAAGATCACCGTCACAAGGTGGTTTCACAGCTACTGTCAGATTCCGTGGACAAGAAATAATTCTAAATAATAGTTGGGTGGTACCGTATTCTCCAGTTTTGTCAAACGCTTTTCAAGCACACATTAATGTTGAAATTTGTAATAGCGTCGAATCTATAAAATATATATGTAAATATGTTAATAAAGGTAGTGATCAAGCCATGATAGCACTAAGAAATAACAACCAATTTGATGAAGTGACAAGGTATCAATCTGGCCGATACATAAGCTCTTCGGAGGCAGTTTGGCGCATTTTGAGTTTCCCTATTCATGAAAGGTATCCGCCAGTCATCCATCTTGACGTGCACCTGGAAGGCGGGCAGCGAGTTTACTTTCAGCCAGAAAATGTGGCAGAAAGAATGAACAACCCAAGACAAACCACCTTGCTCGCATTCTTTCGCCTTTGCGAAAGAGACAATTTCGCTAAGTCTCTGTTGTACAATGAAGTGCCACATTATTATACTTATAACAAGCAGCAAGGTGTTTTTAATCGCAGGAGACGTGGAACTGCTGTAGAAGGCGAGTCCGGCATTTTTAAAGAACACGTGATTGGAAGAGTATACACGGTGCACCCAAATAATGCAGAGTGTTATTATTTACGCCTTCTTCTTCACACAGTGCGAGGACCTACTTCTTTTGCTGAGCTCCGCAAAGTGGACGATATAGAATATCCCACATTTCAAGCTGCTTGCCGCGCACGGCATTTATTAGATGGCGATCAGCATTGGGATGATGCTTTAGCCGAAGCATGCGTCAGTGATAGTCCACATCGTTTGCGCCATTTATTTGCCATTTTGTTGACATTTTGTGGCCTATCGGACGCTGGGCAGTTGTGGCAAAAATATAAAGACGCGTTTGCCGAAGATTTTTTGAGACAGCAAAATATAAATAGTGAAACTTCTGACCAAGTACGTGAAAGCTGCCATAATAGGGCTTTGCTGGCTATACAAGATATAGTTACAAGTATAGGAGGGAACCCCCTCAGTCAATACGGCTTGCCGACACCGACAGTTGGTGGGGAACGAATTAATAGGGAGTATACATCTGAAATAAATTACAACCCCGAAGAGTTAGCAGAAATATTGCGAAATGGCTGTTCAAATTTGACGTCAGAACAACGTCAAATCTTTGATAGAGTATGCTGTAGTGTAGAACATTCATTAGGAGAAATGCTGTTTTTAGATGCACCTGGTGGAACAGGTAAAACTTTCCTCACTAAAGTTATCTTGGCTCAAATAAGGAGCCAAAACAAAATTGCCCTTGCCGTCGCTTCCTCAGGAATAGCTGCCACTTTATTACCAGGAGGAAAAACTGCACATACAACATTTAAAATACCAATCGACTTGGACCGCACAGAAAACCCTGTTTGCAACGTGTCTCGCAATAGTGATAAAGCAAGGGTTTTACGCGATTGCGCCCTTATCGTTTGGGACGAGTGTACGATGGCAAATCGTAAAGCTGTGGAAGCTGTAGATAGAACGTTGCGAGATATAAGACAAAATGACCGACCGATGGGAGGCTTAACGGTGCTATTCTGTGGAGACTTCAGGCAGACACTCCCTATAATACCCAGAGGAACGAGGGCCGATGAAATAGGTGCCTGTTTAAAGAGCTCTATTTTATGGCGTAGTGTCATATTAACTAATTTGAGCTTTAATATGCGAGCATATTTGGGAGGTGACGCAAACGCGCAGGTTTTCTCAAATTTACTACTTCAAATTGGTAACGGCACATACCCGACTCAAGAAGGAGGTAAAGTAACTTTAGTCGAAAGCCTGTGTTCTTCTGTTGCCTCACAGCAGGAACTCATTTCCTCTGTATACGGAGATCCATCAGAGATCTCGAACCATGACGCTGCTTGGCTATGCCAACGAGCTATTTTGGCACCTCGCAACGACCAAGCAGCAGCAATAAATTCTCAAATATTGGTACATGTTTCTGGAGAAAGTAGGGAATATTTATCTATTAACACGGTTTTAGAAGAAGGAGATGCCACCCACTATCCAGTAGAGTTTTTAGACTCTCTAAATACACCAGGTCTTCCAGCACACAAAATTTATTTAAAAGTCGGAGTACCAATCATTCTACTCAGAAATTTAAGCCCACCAAAACTATGCAATGGAACTCGGTTGAGAGTAACAAATCTCCAACGAAATGTCATCGAAGCCGAAATCTTAACAGGTTGCGGCTCCGGTGATGTTGTTTTCATTCCCAGGATACCCATTATCCCCAATAATTTTCCGTTTACTTTCAAACGTGTGCAATTTCCTGTAAGCCTCTGTTACGCTATGACTATTAATAAAGCCCAAGGCCAGACGTTATCCGTTGCGGGTGTAGACCTTACTTTTGATTGTTTTTCACACGGCCAACTCTATGTTTCTCTATCACGTGTTAGCAACCCAAACAACCTTTTTGTATATGCTCCGGGTAATTCCACCGCTAACATAGTATATAGAGAAGCATTAACGTAATCAACTATACCAAAGTCAGGACTCTTATCTAAATCATCAAAAAGGTGATATACTCTTATCTAAACGACGTTGTTTTGCTCTCGACAACCACGCGAACGAAGTCGCGGGCACAGCTAGTTTTGTAATAATACTGTGTGGGCAGTTGTTTTAACAGAAATATTATGTTGCGTGGGGGTTCACTTATATTAATTAAAAATGGTATTAAATCAAAACCTCGTAAATATATAGTAGACCTCTCATTTGAACATAGTGTTGAACTGTCCTGTGTTGAGCTGGATAAGCATGTCATAGTGTAACTCACTTCAGGGTTGCTGGAAAAAGCAAAGACTATGAATTTATAAGTCCTTTAATATTATTCTAATCAATATTAAATTACAATATAAAGAAACCTTGACAAGTGTTAGTAAAAAGTTAGATAAATTAAGAACTAAATATATTTATTTGAAAAATATGGAGTCGATACCAGAAAATATTCTTTTTAAAGTGCATCCACTTTAAGATATTAGGAAGAATTTTGGAGGAGTGGATACTGAAACAGGATCATATTATAAAGAAAGATTTTAGTAAGTACTTGAATTAGATTTTTATGCAGTTAGATTAAAACCTCCTTAATTAATTAGAGATTCTTAGGCAATCAAAACGATGGCTAACCTGTCTAAAACATTTTTACTGTATCGGCCAGATTTTAAATTTCTATTTTTAGTTTTCATAATTATGTCTTACACTACCTCGTTGTTTTTGTCACAAGCACTACTACTAAACATGAGATCCTGGGTTCAATGCCCGTGTCGAGCAAAGTGTTATTGGATTTTCCATCTATAATTTCTTAGTTGTAGCCGGAGTCTCTATTTGTGTTCGGTTGATGGCAATAGGATGTTCTGTTGAATGCCCATGTAATAGGGGTTATATGGGAATTCAACATAACTGGTGAACTGCAGTGTTCGAGGAATACAGATACGATTTATGTGTTCATTTTCAAAGATCTGTATTATACATAAGCAATAACAAAAATGCACTTACCCTAAGACACATTAACACAATATAAACAGAAAGCACTTTATGAGGCTACTTTCGCCTTTCAAAGTTTATTACATGAATTTATTAAACTGATAATATCTTTAACTTTTAACACAATAACATGGTAACTTATTAACATTTTTTGCAAATTATTTAGGAAAAAATATAATTTTGCTGCTTGCATGTAGGTATGACAATAAATAAAAATAGTTTAAGAGCAGACAACCCGACATAATTTTCATACAAACGCTCGTACGTTTTTATGCCGTTGTAACACATCGATCTTTGATTTTTTTGAATTAATAGGTATCTTGTGCACTATATCTAGGTTTCTATCGAAGCAGAAAATAAAAATTTGGAGAAACCAATTCAGTATAAGCCTCCAAAAATCTGGATTTTTGCACAAATTTTACGTGAACTTTGGCCGTTCATAATGTATTCATAAATTGTAAAAGTAAAGAAAATAATTTCGATAGAAGCCTTGCAAATGTAATGGAATTTCTAAATGACAAATTTTTATTTCACAAACTTATAAGGCTTATTCAAAAACACGTATTTCCTGGAACAAGGTTTATGAAATTTTCGAACACCATTTTTAGCTCAATGTTATCGCGTTCTCACTTGCTTATTTGTCAACAGGGGGTATGAGGTGCGCGGGGAGACGGTCCGGGCGGGGCGAGACGCCGAAGTTGAATGAAGATCGCCGCTCGCTCGGATAGTAGGTAATGAATTTGTTGAGTACAATACTGCGCGTAGTGAGTGTGCATCGTATATATTTCATTTATTTACCTACTACAACGATCTTGCTTTTTTATACCGGACACTGATTTTGCTTTCAAAAAGATTTAGTACTTTTATAAGAAACGAACCTGGCATTGCGTTAGTAAATACGGACCGAATTTGTTTTGATGGTAGGTTTTGAAGGTAGGGTAGGTAAGTAGGTAAGGCACGTAGTTAGGTAGGTTAGGTACCTAGGTTGGGTAGCTGTAAGCTAGGTAAGTAGTTAGGGTAGGTAAGTAGATAGGATGGGCAGGACCAACTTACCTACTCACTCTACCTATCCGGTAGATAGGGTATGTCATGTGTGGGTAAGTAGGGTAGGTAGGTGGGGACCCTCGAAACACCCGCCAGATGCTCGCAATACTTCCTTGAGTATCGATATAAAATTATCGATTTTTTATCGCTATTCAGTACTGATCACAGGCTGCAACGCAACGTTGCGAGATCGCACATCATCGGCGCGGGCGAACGGCGGCGCGCGAACTTGGCACTTGACGGAACGGCAACAGTGCAGTGTGCGGCGTACATTTGATTTGATCAAAAGCAAGCATCGCATTCGCAACATTTTTTTACTCCGTGCGTTGAATTTCCGCGTGACGTCACGTAAAGTGACATCCACTCTTGAACTTTGACGAGCTTTATCTTTATCAATTTTTAAAGATTTAATAAATAAAAAAATACGTGTCCAATATTTTTCGATAATCTAACTGATGGACTAATTAGAATTATTATTTATATCAGTCTACATCGAGTTACCGACAAATGGTTATGTTTTGTAAGTAGCTACCTACAAAACACAACCATTTCCATTAAAAAATACGCGATTTTACTCGATTTAGATGATTACATTATTGCTTTTTTATTTTATGTGACTGTTATTTTTTTTCTTTTTATTATCAATTGGCTCTCGCTTGCGAATTATTATTTATTTTTCTATTTCTGATAGGTACTAACTAATAGTATTCATAAAAAAACAAACAGGAACCAAAGAAAAAATAAACATTTTAGGTAAAAATACAAATCAACCATCTTGATACACCAATCACTTCACTACAAACCAAAATGCACGTAGGGATAAAACGCACAAGGCACGGATGAAGTCCCTGGCCAAGCGTGGGTTCTGGCTGTGGGGTTTTGCAGGGGTCAGTTTTACAAAATCTCTTGTGAGATCTCGCATACGATGTGGTCCTGCGTGTTGACCTCCCCGTCGTCAAGGACTGGTTCAAGCGCTTCACCATAGTCTCACGAAGAGACCGAATTTCACCCTAGTAGCCCTTGCGTTTGACAAGTACCTCTATGTAACTGTGCTGTCGTCTGCATACTCAAAGCGACGGTTTTAGCCAATATCAAATAAAATAAAAAGTTTTGGTAGTCAGTTGTCCTAATACCTATATAAAACACTAAAAGTGTTTCTACTTATGTCCTTTACAGACTTTGGAACCATCAAACCGATTTGACCTAAACCGGTTTCATTATGGCAGAAGATGGTTTTAGACCACTAAAACAAACAAAAAACAAACAGAATTTCTTTTTTTACCGACTTCAAAAAAAAGAGATAGTCAATTCCACATTTCTGTATGTAATATTATTGGAACTGCACAATATTCACATAATATGTTACTCTATTTGGGCACAAACACGTGTACAAAACGTCATAAGTGTATGTATGTTTATGTATGTATGTTTTTACACGCATTTCTCTGAAACCATTTATTGGATCGTGATCATTCCTTTTGTGTAGGATTGAGTATCTCTCAACTTAGGGAATACTTAGTGCTAGAATAAAAGAAAATTTCATCAAAATCGGTTCAGCAGTTTTTAAAATATGGAGCATACAACCGAACTCCTTAGCAACAAACAAGCGAATGTGTAAATACAGGTATTTTATAAGTATTTTGTCAATGACACCCAGATCCGGAACAATTATTATCTATAGGCCATACAAATATGTTTCCATGCGGGAATAGAACCCGCTACACGCAGCGCAGGAGCCGATCGCTCAACCACTCGCCAACTTACAGAACAATCAAGTTTGTCGTAATTTTTGTAGGATAACTACATAAATTACGAAAAATTACGAAACGGTACCTGAATGATTTACAAGCAGAACACATTATTATTTATCTATCCAGTCCGTATAGAGGAAGCTAAAATTTGTAGGTATAATTACTTCCGACTTCCGAAACTAAAGTTATTTTACCCTGTTTAGTGTTTTTGCTTTTGAAGTAGATTATTTTTTAACCGACTTCAAAAAAAGGAGGAGGTTCTCAATTCGTCGGTTATTTTTTTTTTTGTGAAATAGTTATTATTTCGCTCTTTATAGTTGTAGTATCTTTATAGTATCATAGTGTACTATCACTAAAATGAGCAAGTTCTATAAACATAAATGAAATTTGGCACACATGTTTAGAAGCCCACATAGAGTAACATATGTAAATATTGTGCAGTTGCAATAATATTACTTACATACGTGTCGAATTGACGACACGGTTGGCGTAGTGGTAGAGCGATCAACTGCTGTGCTGCATGTCGCCGGTTCGATTCCCGCACCGAACAAATATTTGTATGGTCTACAGATAGTTGTTCCGGATCTGGGTGTCTTGTGTATGTGAGATGTTTGTAAACGCACCTACGATACAGGAAGAAATTCATAGAGTAGGACATCGATTAAAAAAAACTCCTTGGATGCCCAAGGGTGGATGGAGGACATTCATAAAGACTTCAAAAGGTAAAAAAAAATATGTTTGTAGGTAGGTATTTTTGTTTTCGGAAATCAGAATCTTCTCGATAAAGAAAGAAAGAAAGAAGAAAGAAACCAGCGTCAGGCAACTCCCAGTTGTCTGGCATTTTGCTGAACTGGACCTTTTTGGCGCAGCCGCGGGGCACACTATGTATGTAAATGTTGTAAAATTAAGTTTTATTTGTACCTATATTGTGTGTATCTGTGTGTGCCAAATAAACTAGTTTTCTTTCTTTCTTTCTTTCTTTCTTGATCAGCGGACGGAGCCTCCCTTCCGCCCGCGCTCCGGGGCTACAGCGGCCGGAGCCGGGGCGGCAGCGAGCCTCTCGGGGGTCAAGCCGCTGGTCGCTCGCACCTAAGTTGGTGGGAAAAAAAAAAATGGTGATGCGGTAGGCGGTAAGTGCCGTATCTATCGACATATGGTAATTTATCTAATGTTGATGAACATAGATTAGAAATCAGCTGATTAGAAGTATTAAGTTTATTCTTATTATAAAATCTTAGTGATGTTTTAATTATGTGATTGTATAGGAAAGGAAGTTTAATTTGTTTATGTAGTTTTTTGACATTTGTTTTAAATTTGGTTTTGAAGGATAGTTTTACTGCTTTATTCTGAATAACTTGCAATTGTTGATGGTTAGAGTAACATGTGCTGCTCCAAATTGGACAAGCGTACGTTATACACGGGCGAACAAGTGTAGTATAGATCTTTAGTTTGGTACTGCTACTTAATTTGCTTTTTCTGTTAAGTATAGGGTTTAAAGCGCCAAGAGCTTGGGCCCCCTTTACACGTAAGTCAGATATGTGTTTGGACCAATTAAGTCGACTATCCATATTGATCCCGAGATAACGTACACAAGTTTTCCAAGGTACGGTGTGGCCTGCAACCTTTAAACCTCTCGGAGGCGGTTGCCTAGCACGAGAGAAGAATATGGCTTCCGTTTTATTCTCGTTTATTTTAAGTTTCCATTTCTTGAAGTAGTCAAGAAGTAAGTCGATGGAATATTGTAGGCGATCTATGATCAGATCGGTATCATCCGAAGAGGTTACGAGTCAGTATCGTCAGCAAAGCAAGCTAAATTAGTTCTGGGTTGAATGGGGATATCGTTTAAGAACAGGAGAATTAAAAAGGGACCGATAATCGAGCCTTGTGGAACGCCAGCTGGGATTGTTTGGGGTGATGATGAGGTTTCCCTGATGTAAACTAGGAATGTACAATCGGCCAAAGATATATCTGATCACCGTAAGGACTATTTCTGCTTGCAGGGCTCGCCCGCTAAATTAACGCCGACTTATACTCATCACCCAATAGCATAGCAGCATCGGGTGACTGTTTCTCTAGTACCTGTCAGCTCCTTGTCTTTGTGATTAAAAAAGACTGCAAAAAAAAAATAGTCATTTGGCCGTGTTCGACGCAAAAAGGGCGGACGCAGCTTTGGTCATCTTGTGCACGGGATTTTGTTTTCAAAGTGATCAGATATAGCTTTGGTCCATAGTACATACGATTTGCAAGGTACGACTGGATGAGTTTGATGAGCGGCATGGGCATCTTCAGAATAAGTAACTTGTGTAGCAGGCCTTCGTGCCACACAGTATCAAATGCCTTTTCGATATCTAATAGGAACATGCCTGTAGATTTTCTGAGGTTTAAATGATGGGAAATGTGTTCAGCCACCCTGGCTAGCTGTTGAGTAGTTGAGTGAGCAGCACGAAATCCAAATTGCTCCTGGATCAAGGACTGCTCAGTGGCAGCTAATAGTCTAGCATAAATCAACGACTCGAAAAGTTTGTCAAAAGATGGTAACAGGCTTATGGGTCGGTAGTTTACAGGTAAGATACTGTCTTTCCCGGGTTTTTTGATTGGTATAATTTTAGCTTCTTTCCAAATTTTAGGGAAATAGCCTAGACCAAAACTACTATTGAAAATTTTTGTAACATAGACTATCGCTTTCTGTGGCAAATTCTTTAGGAGCAAGTTACGGATTTGGTCATGACTGGTAGATTTACGGGATTTAAGTTTTGTCAGCGTTTTACGAACCTCGAATGGCCTAATGGGCTTTATAAAATCGGAAGTGAGTTCGTAGGTATTTATGACTGACATGGAGTTCGATACCTCATACTCGAGTTCAGTGTCACTAGCCCAGTTTGTCGTAAGGCTCATATTTTCGCAGAACGCATTTGCTAAAGCGTTACATTGATCGGCCGTGCCAGTCGTAAGGGACCCATCAGGAAGTTTAAGGGCAGGTATGTCGGTAGACTTAGGCTTAAGGGATTTAGTCAGACGCCAAATATCTTGACCGGGATTGTCAACTTTTGCCAGTTTAGCATTCCATACGTTATCGACATGATTCTGGATATTTGTATTTATGTATATTTGAAGGGCGTTAATATTACTGCGATTGAGTCTTCTAAGGTAACCACTAGGCAGTTTTTGCTCATAACGACGTAAATAGTTTTTATAATAATAGATTAAACGTATGTACCAAGGAAATTTTAAGGGATTATCGCTAAATACAGCAGTCGTAGACGGTATGGAGGAGTCTCTAGCATCAATTATAGTTTGTTGCAAATGAGCAATGGCAGTATCAATTTCTTTTTTTGAACTGAATGTCTTAGAATTAAGCATGATATTCAGGTGGGATCGATACTCATTCCAATTTGCGCAGTTAAATTTAAAGTATCGACTTTTAGCCTTACGACACAACGTACCTCCAATACTAAAGAATAAGGGGTAGTGGTTAGAAGACAAGGCTATTATCGTTTCTACCTCGCTAATGCAGTTAACATTCAACGACAGCACCAAGTCAGGGCTCGTTGGTCTGCGATTGGGGCAGTAGTTAACTTGGGTAGGTAAGTTAGGGGCGTGTATGACGTAATCGGAATCAAGCATATGATTGAAGAGATTTCTGCCTCGCGTATTAGTATAGCTGCTGAGCCAGTGTGAGTGGTTGGCATTAAAGTCTCCCATGATGACAACATGGGAACCCAAGCCAAACAGGAGCTCTAGATCACTACGAAGCATTGGTAGGTTAGGAGACTGATAAATTGATAAAATAACATGTACAATTCCTGACACTTTGAGAGTTATTCCTATAGCCTCAACATTTCTAGTTTTTGGGATAGTTAGAACAGAGTGTTCCAGATCCTTTCTTACAAGCAAAGCAACTCCCTGCCCACGGCCAGAGTGATGCTTATCTTGGCGGTGACAGGTAAAACAGGCGTGTTTAAAATTAAGTTTGAGGTTAGTCTTGTTTCACAAATACCAATAACATCGACAGATAAAACACTTACCGCCAAATCGAGCAGTTCACTCAGTTTTAAACGTACTCCATCGGAGTTCCAGGATAATAGGCGAAGTTTAGAATCAAACATGTTTACCAAGATGGGTGAGTATAAGCATGACCTTTTCTAAATAGGACGTGCAAGCAGCAAATTGAGATTTTATGTTCCTTAAGGCTAGCAAGATTTCAAGCATATCTTTGGTAGTCTCATCATTGAGGTTGGTCTTAAAGTGATCATGCTGATTCTGATTTATAGGTGGTGCCACGTTGCTAGTTCCTACAGTAGGCCACGTTGGTTTTGGAAAAGACATCAGGTTTGACGGTATCGGCAACGGCATCGTTTTCGGTTGCAGCATTAGAGGTACGGGCTTACGCTCTAAAACCTTCTTCTTCTCAATGTTTTCAAGATACGCGAGTCGTAACCTGCATTTCTTGTTGTTAGCGGGGTGAGATTCATTAAAGAGATTTATTTGTTAATTTTAATTTATTTTGAGATTTATGTGTTAATGTCTTACATAAAGAAAGAAAGGAAGAGAAAGTCCAATGAAAAGATGGAGTTTGAGGAGTGATATGAAAAAAGGGAGTCAGTGACAGGGGACACGATCGTATGGGAGAAGGAAACATGTTGCGCCGACCCCAAGTAACATGGGGTAAGGGCAGAAAGATGATGATGACGATGATTGCCAAGTTTTTATATTCATTGACTTATCGTTTATCCACTTAATATTTTACATGACATATCACACCATATATCATTTTTCTTATCCATGTGATGTACTTGCCACTGAAATATAAATTCTACATGGGAGTACCGAAAAGTAGGAACTAAAAACAAACGTCAACAGAAAACAAACAAAAACCAAAAGAACTCTTTGTTTTATTCTTTGTTTCTTCTTTCTGGGTTATTTTCATTTCGATTGACTATCAGGTAACTTGACGTAGCATCCACAAAATTTTTAATAAGATACATTATACTTATTGTTTTTTTTTGCTTATATTATTTATTATATACTTTATTGTACACCACTTAAATAATTACAGAACAAAACATTTATAAATATAAGTGAACAATGGGCGGGCTTATAGCTCGTTTTACGAATAGGACATTATTAAATTTTATTAACTTATTTTTTTGATTTTTATTCAAATTAACAACGAAAACTTTTTGTGTATTAGAAAAATACGTTTCCTTTTTTTATTGTTTATGAATTTGAAAAGGCAATAACGGTCTTATGGAAGTCTATGCCAATATCAAAACACGTTTCTTAGAGTAATCTCACGAATTTAAAATAGCCTTTTAAAACAAACTTGAAAAACTAGATGTTATCTGGTTTTCTCATTACTTCCTAAACATAATATTTAAGTAATTATGCAAAACCACTAGATATTTCGTGACATTTAATCCTCGTATGAATATTGTGTCATTTCTACCATCACTTACTCACACATAGGGCAGAGTTCCAGCAGACAAGTTCGTCTAACAACATAACATTACCCGAAGGGTTGGGTGGAGATGCACCTACAGTCAAGGTTGGGCGGTATTTGCATTAAATGTAATTAAAATAAGTAATTTAAATGCAAATATTGGTATTTGTAATTCAATTATTAAAAAAAAAAAAAAATGGTATTTCAAATACCTGACGTATCATAACCTAACACCCGACTGTATTTTGTTATTTGTATTTTAAATAAAAATAGTTAAAATATTGTATTTTATATTTCAAATATATGACTTAAAATATTATGTATTTGGTGTTTTAAATACATCCGAGATAGTATTTTGTTAAAGCAAAGAATTTATTTTGCAAACTCTGCTGCCTCTCTCTCTCTCTCTTCCTTTTGCCTCTCTCTCTCTTGTTCATCCAAATTTGTCCAGTTATGTTTTTATGTCCCATGCAATAGGCAGCGGGCTTATTGCCATCTTCGTCATCATCATCCTCAGTCCAACTTCGCCCACTGCTGTCATAGGCCTCTCTCTTCTTGTTCCTTCATGTTCTATCCGCGATGGCAACAATAACGTCTAATTATCTCACCGCTGGAGGGCCGCTACTTCTTCCTAGAGATGTTATATTACGATATTTTTTACATTATCCTATTATTCAGTATATTAGGTATCGCATATATACCATATTACCTATTACTGAGTATTAGTAAAATATTATTGAACCTATTCTGCATTGAATTGTGTAACATGCCCACAATAATGAATATGAAATACAAAATACTCGGGCATATGCATGCTAAATAGTGAAACTGTTGGAGAAATGAAAATGTCAATACATTTTCCTTCATACACACAGGCTGTCAACGTTTATTATGGTGGCGTATTTAAAAAGTCTAGTGAAGAGTTTTGGCTCTCACTATTACGCGTCCCTATTATTTGACGAATACCTGGTACATTCGCTTATACTAATACGCAATTACATGGCGTGTTTAATAAAAACTGTACCTATTACGAATATATTAGTCACACCTCTACTTCTTCTTCAAGTCCTTGGACGCCAGTCGGTCTCCACTTATCATCACCACGCCTTGCCAGGTATCCTGACCCGATCCATTTGAGTTCCGAAATTCGTTTTCCGACATCAAAAACCTTCGTAAGACTTTCGATCTCGATATTCGAACTCGTTCTATTAGTCGTTTACCAAGCATGCAACACTCCATGGCTATCAGTGTAACTAGACGCCTGTACACAGTGAGTCTATCTAGAATCCGGGCTGCTGCTGAGAAATTCCAGATTGAAAAAACCAACAAAAATTTACCCGATCTGGGAATCGAACTCAAGACCTCATGCTAACAATAGCAATTGCAGCCACAAGTCCGTAAAAATTATGCCAAATGCGGCTTAGAGCAGTTTTCTCACGGTTACACGGAACTAGAAATGATGTAGCAGCGGCATAATTAATTAATTAAATATACAAAAACAAACATTGAAAAGATGCAAAATTAAAGCAAGCTTAATCTTGCATAGGCCCGCCTCATTATTACATAACGTATATTATAATAAAAATAAAACAAGAATGTATAATTCAATCAGAATTATTTAACTTTTAAATCCAACAAAAGCCAAGGAGTGTAGTAGCCTCATACTAGTTTTGGATTAAATTAATGATAGGTAGAGTTATCATCATGTTTTCTGTGGTACCATTAACTTCGGGAATTTATCGAAATGTTCGCCTTTGACCACTATCTCGACTGATGGTAAGCGATGATGTGGTCTACGGTCCAAGATTGTAGCTATCAGGAAACAAAGATTCTGGCTGAGAATTGCACTCCTTAGTGCACAATGAAAGTATTAGCAAAACGCTTTGTGCCTAGTATGGGTGGGATATCTACAATGTACCCATGGCGCTTTGCCGTACGTCTTGTAGTCCGATGATGGAAAGGGCTAGGCGGAATCAAATTGTGCCGTTCCATCGCACACTCCTCGAAATGTAACCTCTGACATACCTCTCAATCCATCCACATTTTATTATCATCACAAATCAACTATAAGTTCTCAGTCAAATATAATTCAATACACGTGTATCTTGGGCGAAACTATTAGGATAAACCCGATACAATAATTGTGGTCCAGACCGTCCATTTGTCGATCAAAATAGTTTTAAATTTATTATTTATAATTTATTTATTCGTTTAGTAGTGCGAGGGCACTGGAACGCCTTTCAGAAATTACACCAATGGAGCACAATCTTATAATAAACTCACTATAAGTCCAGGTTTCCTCACGATTTTTCCATCACCGTTGTCAGCGATAACCAAGATAAACTTAGAAATAAAATACAAATTGAAAAAAATCACATTGGTACTTGCCCGGATTCGAGCCCATGACATCAAGCACGAGAGACGAGGTCTTAGCCACTGGGCCACCACGACATAAAGAAAAAAAAAATTAAAAGGGCGCATAGGGCGCGTCTATACGATCATCGCGCGGTAGCGTCGCACGAAGCGCATGCAAATACTTGAAGCTCCGTGTTATTATTTTCTTAAAATTATAAATACTCACAAAATTAGTCTAAACTTATACCAATCGATAGTAAAAAGTACAAGTGACAATAATCTCGTATCAAAATAAACTTATAACAACCAGTGCGCCCTATACAATCAAAAAACTATTCAAAAAAAGTGAGCAACAAACAAAAGAAATTTGTGTTGTGAAGGTAACCCAAAGTGATTCATCAAAAGTGTGTGCGGAGCGCTTTGTTACCTTATATGGTCACGCAGGACGACGGGCCGTCACTGGATTTACTGCCTTAAGAAACAGGCTAACAATTTGTGACGCCAACTAAGTAGTCTCGTGGCGCGGAGGCTAGCATCGGCAGTACGATCTCGCAAGTGCGGGTTCAAATCCCAGTTGGACAGCGACAAAATTTTTACTTTTTTGGAATTATCTTCTTTTTGTTTTTATTTCATTTTTCTCTTTTTTTCTTTTATTGTTTGTTTATTAATTTGCAAACTAATAAAACCTAATATATTTATTACCACTATGAACTCCTTTGAAATGGAATTGGATAACATTATGTTAGAAACTCTATTTTCGAAAGTCTATTTCCATAATTGATAAATTGTTTTAAGACTTTTAATTTCATTTATCATAAATTACTGATAATAATCTTAGAATTATTATCAGTAATTAAATTTATTGTCAATGATTCAATACTATTTGTAAAAATTGTAACGTTAAAGTATAATCGCACGCACCACTTCCGTATGTGCCCCACCACGTTATGTCACGTGTTGAAAACATGTGGTGGGAAGTGTTGCGAGTGCTTAGTAGTCAGTTGTCATCGAACAGTCGGGTGGAACAGTTGTGTTGGATAGTTGTCGTCGAACAGTTGTAATGGACAGATGTAAAAAGTGATTTTGTGAGAACGTAATAAATATCGTGAAAATTGTGAAAGTTTGTTTTAATTATCTGAATCGTTAATAGTTCAGAAATGGGATATAATCGAGATAGCGATTGATGTTCGCCCTCGGTGAAGGACTGAACGCCCATAAAAGGTACGTACACTGTAGCACTATTTAGTGTTAAATTACTTGTATCATTTTTTAAATAACTTAAGAGAGAAACGTTTAAACGCTGGTATCAGAATTTGGTCGATAATATTCAAACTGTACTGGTGAGGTATTTAAGTTTCTTCTTAATCTCTAACGTGATTTCTTATGGTTCTTCTATTGTCTTATTTTCAAAGACATATTATAGATGCTTTACAGATAGTGTCCCTTAGGTAAACAAAGAAAGAACATCCACTTTTTGTAGATTATTTATTTTCAGAAATCATGACTCTCAAAAGAAAGTCTCGACAAAGTACGAGGGAGTTGTGTGACTTGCCATCAGGCAACTCGGAGCCTCCTGTGCGTAGACGTCCCAAATCTCGTTGCAATAATCGTGACGAGTCTAGCGATTCGAGAGACCACAGCGAGTCAAGTGATCACGACGCGACTCAGAGCAGTCGTGATTCGAGGCGCCGTGAGGTGTCACGCTGGCGATTCGTGTCACGGGTGCGTCACGTGTCAATGAGGCGTAAAGAGATATGCGAGCGTGACATGTCACGGAGTCCTGGTTTGGAGTGTGGTGCGCCGCCTTATGCGGAGCATGGAACGGCGCCTAGTGCGGCGCATGGTACGGCACCAAGTACGGCACGTGACACTGCGCCTAGAGAAGCATGTGTCGCGTGCCTAGACGCGCGTGACGCGGCGCCTAGAGAGGCGTGTGTCGCGGTGCATAGAGGCGCGTGACGCGGCGCCTAGAGAGGCGTGTGTCGCGGTGCCTAGAGGCGCGTGACGCGGTGCCTAGAGACGCGTGACGCGGCACCCATAAGCGCATAACACGGTGCTTAGAGAGGCGCGAGTTGCGGTACCTAGTGCTGCGCGTATTGCAGCGTCGTAGCGGCGTCTAGAAGCGCTTGACACGGCGCTTAATAAGGCGCGTGACGTGGTGCCTAGAGAGGCGCGTGACGTGGTGCCTATAGAGGTACGTGTCGCGGCACTTAGTGAGGCGCTTGATGCGACGCCTAGCGAGGCGCGTTATGCGGCGCTTAATGAGGCGCGTGATGCGGCGCCTAGCGAGGAGCGTGGTGAGGCGCCTAGCGAGGCGCGTGATGTGCCGCCTGGTGTGGCGCGTGCCGCGGCGCCTTGTGCGGTGCGTGCGATGATCCGCACCGCAAGATGCGGTGCGAGTGCGCGATTTGTCACATATGGAGTTAGCACCAGCAGTCGCCTCAGCGGTGAGTACCCTTGATTCTAAAGACATAGATCTTAATAGTAACAGATTAGTTTTGGTTTTTAGAGATACACAGACGAGTTTTATATAGACCATGAAAACAAACTGAAGTAGTGAACGTTACCTGGTTTTAAATGTGATACAAGAATTTGATCCTAGTAAACGTAAGGTCAAAGAATGTGCCCAAATTTATAAGTGGACTGAAAGACAGATTATCCATTGTGCTCATTCTAGATTAGCAGGATTGGGTCAGGGTTTACTTAGACTTCTATTTTCATGGGCTGAATGGCAAGGTTAATTTGAATTGGCATTGCCAAGTGATGATAATTACGGTCAGCTATTAGGGCTGGTTTTGGCATGTCATTAGAAGAATACTTTTACCAAAAGGTAGTATTTTTGAATACATGGTAAAATACTATATTTTATTTTGGTTGGTATTGAGGATAGGTCTAAGAGAACAAGTGTAGAAGCAACACAATTTACAGAACCTGACAAATTATTATTTTCTCTCAGAAACAAAGAAGTTTGACAGTTCAAACCATATTAGCGGACAGAAAACTCTCATGATAAAAAAAAAAACTGAGACATTAAATAAATTCTTAATGATCATAATAGTAGAAATGTTTACAAGATGTTTTAATTTTTATGAGACAGGCCAAACATTAAAAAAAGAAATGCCAACTACTTAGAAAAGTTGTTACAAATGTCATAAAGTACTTCACTTAGCTGATATTTGTTTAGATATCACAGAAACTATTAGCAATAAAACAGTTTAGAGAATTACAGAAGAACTTGATAGTGATATTGCAAATAAATTGACGTAAGTGGTCATAGTTTGGATTATTTCATAGATTTCAGCTAGTAAGCGGGCAGCTATTAAATTAGTAAATTCATGCTCGGTTTCGGAGTTGCCTGTGCTAAGGCTTTCAGGGTAGCGTTTATCAATAAAATTGCTAAGGCATATAGAGTGTCGAGATATTAGACGCCACCAATGCTAAAGTAGAACTTCTTTTGATTTTAAATTGCTTTTACTACTTCGGGCACTTCCTTTAAGTGAAGCACAGGCATTAAATAATTGCGGCGTAGACCATTGCGCAGATAATACAGTAACACCAGATCGAACCGCTCATAGAACCAAATTAATTGAGTTAGGTAGTAAATAAGTTGAGCTTTTACAATTTCCGGCCTCGCACTAAATTAGTCAAAAGGTAATTCTTTAAAAATAATCTATAGATTACCTAGGTTTTGAATTTAGAGTCCGGAGTAAACCTGGTAAAAGAAAATTGGAGCTGTGGATCAATTACTCAGACCAACACAAGATTAGGCAGTTTGTAGGATTAGTAAATTCATTTAAAAATAAAAAAGGACGTTTTCAATAACCGCGAAACCATCAAAGCAAAAGAAAGTGATACTTAATGTCGTTAGGGTGAAGAATCCAAAATTACATCTTCTTCTTCTTATTCGTTTCGCTCTTGACAGAGCGGTCGTGGTCACGATGAATTTTGTCCGATCGCTGGTGTTCTTGTCACTCGCCTCACGATCTCCCTCCATTTGGCTCTGTTAGATGAAAGTTTAGCGCATTCATTTACTGGACCGCCTATCGCAGATTTAATTTGGTCGGTCCACCTCATCGGTGACCTCCCGCGTGGCCTGTTACCGTTCACTCTGCCCTGCACCACCAGGCGCTCAATAGAGTCGTTATTCCGCCTTGAGACATGACCAAAGAATTTCAGTATGCGAGACTGTACTATTGCTGATAGACGCTGCTTAATGCAGAGTTCTTGGAGTATGGAGACGTTAGTGCGGAATTCTGTCTAAGAAATGCCAAGCATTCTTCTCCAACACCACATTTCTAGAGCGTCTATCTTTTTCCGTTCCAGTTCTCGTAGTGTCCATGTCTCAGCTGCGTACAGAAATATGGGGAAAACAAGCGCACGGACGAGCCTGATCTTAGTGGCTTTCATTATACTGCGATTCCTCCATATCTTCCTTAACTTATCCATTGCCCCTCTAGACATCGCCATTCGCCGTTTCACCTCATCCACGCAACCGCCACTGCTCGCAATCATAGCGCCAAGATATATATAAGACTGAACTACGTCACAGTTGGCAATCTGTGTCACAGCCGACGAGTTGTTGTTGCTACGGTCTACAATCATTATTTTGGTCTTACTCCGGTTGATCTTCAATCCAAATGCAAGACTCACGCGCTCCATCTTAAGGAGAAGTTCCTCCATTAGGTCAGCACTAGTCGCAAACAATGTTGTGTCATCAGCGTAGCGAAGGTTTGCAATTTTGTAGCCGCCAATTGCAACACCATCAGTCCAGTCTTCGAGGGTGATTCGCATAATGAGCTCCGTGTAGATATTAAACAAAAGTGGCGATACGATACATCCCTGGCGGACACCTGCACTGGGATGGAAGCTATCCGTAATGTGGCTATCTGTTCGCACTGATGCAGTTCCTCCTTCGTAGAGTTCTCGAAGAAGGTGCACAAGATGTTTTGGTGTGCCCATTTCCAGTAGCGTCTTCCACAAGGTTGGCCATTTCACGGAGTCAAACGCTTTTGAGAAATCAACAAAGCATATGTAGGTCGGCTTGTTGAATTCTCGTGCCTTCTCGATAACCTGACGCACAATGAAAATTTGCTCCCGAGTTCCTTTGCCCTTCACAAACCCAGCTTGTTCTTGCGCGATTTCTTTCGACAGGTGTGCCTTCAGCCGTTCGTTAAGGATGTGCAGCAATATTTTGCTTGCATGACTGATCAGTGCAATCAAACGGTAATTACTGCACTTTTTGGTCGAACCCTTTTTGTGGAGAGGAATAAAAACAGTGTGAGCCCATTCCGTCGGCCATTTTCCTGCCAACCATATCTTATTGCAGATGATGTTAAAGATCTGAACGCCGCGTTCCCCCAATGCTCGAATGGTCTCAATTGGGATGGTATCAGAACCCGTAGCCTTTCCACTCTTCAAATGCTTAATGGCAGCTCTGACTTCAGATTCAAGAATATCTGGCTCCAGTGTATCACTCTCAGGTTCTGTAGGTGTAAAGGCTTCCGATTGCGTATCCTCAAATAGTGACCTACAGTAACTTCTCCCAGCCTCAGATATCTGCTCCAGTTCGCTGACCACTTGACCATTACCGTCTTCAATGGCCCAAGTTTTAGATGGGAGCGCTTTAGTTATAAGCCGGATTTTGTGATGCAGGTCTCTCGACTCGTATCTACCTGCATGAGCTTCAATTTCCTCACATATATGGCGCAGGTAGGCGTTGTGATCCTGTCTGCATTTCCTTTGGATCTGGGCAGACTTTTCATTACAGGCTTGAACACTTGCACCGGCTGCTTTCATTTTTCGACGCTCCTCAAGTAGCGCAAACGTTTCATCCGTCATCCAGTGTTGCTGTTTGTGTGTCACAGTTGGTGTTTTAGATGCTGAAACCGCCAGCTCTATAAGGGACTTTGCTCTGTTCCAAAGTTCTTCCGGTGGTTCGCTCTCAAAATCCGTATTCGTCCATTTAGCCCAGTTGTGTTCCACTAGAGACATGAATTTCGGAATATCTGTCACGTCTAGCCTTCTTCTCTGATATTCGAGGGCTCTGGCAGCCGTTAATTTGAGTTTGAACTTAGAGATCAGAAGTTGGTGATCTGATCCGCAGTCAGCGCCAGGTAATGTATGGGCATTCGTGACAGATGACCTCCACCGCGATCGAACCAGAATATAGTCTATCTGGTTGCGGTATTTTCCATCGGGTGATGTCCAAGTGTCCTTCGAGGGTGGTGTTGATAGAAGCTGTTTGTAATAACTAGATCATTTTCGGACGCAAATTGTATGAGCCTGTCACCTCTGTCGTTCCGAATACCGAGTCCAAAACTTCCGACGCACCTGCCAAGCTGCTGAGCATTTGCTCCAATTTTTGCGTTGAAATCACCCAGAATCACAAGAAGTTCTCTGTTGGGGATTTTAGCTATGGTGGTTTCCAGTTCGGAGTAAAATCTTTCTATTACCTCGTCACTGGCAGTGCTCGTAGGGGCATATATCTGTATCAGGTTCAGATTCACTGGCGACGCTTTCAGCTTTATGCTGATTATACGGTCGCTTACTGGCTCGTAACCTATCACACTACTCCTCCGCTGGACGGGAATTTAAAAGGCTACACCGTTCTGGCTGTTTTTTTCGTGGCCGGAGAAATAAACGACGTGGTCGTCAGTTACGAAATGACCGTTGTTTTGCCAGTGCGTCTCGCTGAGTCCACAGATGTTTATGCCGCATCTTTCAACTTCTCTTTCCAGGATGGTGAGTTTGCCAGGTCTTAGTAGGCCGCGTACATTCCAGGTCCCTATCGTCTGGCTTTGTCGCAGCTTGATGGAGATTCCAGTAGTTGGATTTCCATGGAGAGCCTGGTCTCCTACTACTCCATGGCCGGTAACCAACTTCACACCGTGCGCCCCGGACGCAACACGGCGCCGGTTGCTAAGCGGCTCGCATGGCGATCGTTCTCTATTTAATGCTACTTTCATGGTGACTGTCTTGGGAATATAATGCAGTGGTTTCCCCTTGCCTTCTGCATCAGTCGTTTTTGAGGCTATTTGGGCCCCAAGGCTGCTGAAACCTCTTCTGCCTGGTAACCCAAGTAGGTGAGTGGTTATACCGCCACAGCTCGGTCGCCATTGCCTCGTTAGTTGTCTAGCAGGGAGCACCACGACAGCTGAATGCTGTCGTCCCTGGTTGTTTGTATGTACAAACTTCCAGAGCGTGCAGGTGAGGTTGACTGGGGCTGACTAGATGTTATCGTCATTCTCCCGTATCTCCCCATCTTAAGACTCACACATCTTAAGACATCATTACATCTTAAGACTTAGAAAAAAATTGATCGCGCGCGCAGGTATTCACGGCACGTAGGATTAAACAGTATGTTGAAGAGGTCATAAGTCATAAGTCATAAGTCATTTATTCGTAAAACAATTATTTTGTATCCGAATTTACACACAATCACAGTATATATACTACAATAGATTACATTAATTTAATTTCATAAATTACATCAAAAATTATAAAACAATAAATTTTCATTTTTTCATTAGTACATTGCAACATGTAAGTAAATTAAACAATATGGCCAGCCCATTGATATTTAAAACAATTAATAAAATAATTTAGCATAGATAGATAAAAAAAATAATTAGAAATAATGAATTCATGGTTAGTACAATAAATCAGAAAGAACAAAATCCAATAAAATTTAACAACCCTTGACCATCTCAATAAAATTACAATTCAATAAAATAAAATTACAGTTCCTCTACAGCATATAGACATTTATTCAATAGGAATTTCTTTAGTTTTATTTTGAAAGCACTATTGTAAACAGCACTTTTTATGTCTAAAGGCAACTTGTTGAACAATTTTACAGACTGGTATCGTGGACTGTGTTCAACAATTCTTAGGTTATGACTTGTAAGATTGTTATTCTTCAAGTCCAGTCTACGGGTGCCTACCCTTATCTGCCGTTCTTCAACTGTCTCATAGTCTTGTATGTATTTGGCCATATTACTCAAAAGTACTAGTACATAAAGACTTGGTACGGTAAGTATGCCTAGATTGATGAAATGTTGTCGGCAGCTTTCCCTTTGTGAGATGCGGACCATAGTACGAATTGCACGTTTTTGTAGTATGAAAGCCCTTCTACAATTATATTCATAACTATTTCCCCAAAAAAGTATGCTGTATCTAATTTTTGACTCTACTAGCGCAAAATATACCATCTTTATCTGTTCTATACTGACTTCATTTCTCAGGGCTCTCAGAGCGTAACATGCAGACGACACCGATGCACCAATTGCTTTCAATTCTGGTTTCCAGTTTAACAGTTGGTCAATATATATACCTAAAAATTTTACATCGGCTACGAGCTCAATGCCGACTTCATTCAAGGCAACATTTAAATTATCGTTGTTACGGGCTGTAGTTTTAAATAACATTATTTGAGTCTTTTTACTATTAATTAATAATTTATTTGCCGTGAACCACACATGAAATGCTTCTAACGTAGCATTTACCCTTTTTGTCAACTCTACCATGTCATTGGCTGCCACTATGGCATTTGTGTCATCTGCAAAAATTACTAATTGAATGTCCGGTAAAATATTATTTAGATAATTAATCAAGTCATTAATAAATAATAAAAATAAAATGGGTCCCAAAATAGATCCCTGTGGGACACCCGTCGATATGCGTACAATTTTGGATTTATACCTTTTCTTATAATTATTCTGAGTTTTGTCAATTTCAACGTACATACGCCTGTTTTTTAAGTAGGACGAGAATAGTCGCAAAGCATTTCCTCTTATTCCGTAATGACTCATTTTAGTCAGAAGTAATTCATGGTCAATTGTGTCAAATGCAGAGCTTAAATCTAAGAAAATCCCTGCAACTCTCATTTTATTATTAATTTTGCCTATCACATCATCCAATAACGTATATATGGCGTCTAAAGTACCAACACCCCTTTGATACCCAAATTGTCTTTTATTTAAAACTCTATTTACTCGAAGGTGTGTTAAAAGTCGAATTTTAAGTAATTTTTCAAATAATTTTGACAGCACTGGTAATAGAGAAATGGGTCTATAGTTTTTAGGATCAGACTTACTTCCTTTCTTATACACAGGTATTACTTTCGCCATTTTTAGTTGTTCTGGGAAGATAGCCTCTTTTATACATTTATTGAAGAAGTCAGATAGAGGCTCAGCTAATATTTCAATATGCTCCTTGAACAGACGAATCGGCACTTCGTCATACCCGCAGGAATGTTTGTTCTCCATTCCTTTAACAATTGTACAAATCTCGTTTGCAGTGGTAGGAGAAATATGCATGTCACTGCCAACCTTGTCCGTGTATAGATGGAGAAATGCCGTGGCATGGTCTCCTTTATTTACGTCAGTAGCACTTTTATAGTTAAATTGATTCACCAGTAAGTTAGTTATTTCATCTGGATCCACCACAATTCGTCCATCAACCTTAAGCCTAAGTTCCTGCCGAATCACTTTCTCTCTATTAGTGCATTTATTTACAACCTTCCAGATTTCCCTACTTTTATTTTCTGCTGTATTTATTTGTGTCATTATAGCGAGCTTTTTAGCTTTAGAAACAATATTTCTATAAAGCCTAACGTACATATTTTTATATTTTAAAACACTTGGTTCAAGGTTATTTCCATTGCGTGCACACAAAAAACGCTTCATTTTGCTGGAGGTACGTATCCCTTTAGTGATCCACTTTAATTTTGATTTATTCCTAAGGTTAGTTTTACATTCTCTCTTTCTGTAGCTATTGCGAAACACTTTGTAAAAACATTTAAGAAAACTATTAATACCCATGCCAGTCCAAGATTCTTTAAGAATCCCCTTTACGAATGCTGCACCATTTTTAATGTTGAATACTCTTTTATGCATTACAATAAACCGGTTCTCATTTAAATACGGATTGGATCGATTTTTCAAACAAACCTCAGCAAAAATACCTGCATGCCCATCGGCCAAACCATTGTGATCTACCTCACCATCCAAAACAGATGCATCAGGCAGATTGGTTATGATTATGATACATGAAGTACTATTATTACGGATGAAAGTAGCAGAAGAGATAAGATGCCTAAAATTATAACATTTCATCAAACCAAGGAATTCCTCACTTTTTTTATTGTCCACTAGCAGATCAATATTGAAATCACCACATATTATGCATTTCCTATTGAATAAATAGTCCAATAACTTCTCCAAACCTTCCAAGAACTGTTCAAAATTTTTATCAACGGGATTTCGATAGCAACAACAAATATAAAGACCAGTGATGGTATCTTTAGCACCACAAATTTCAAAACATTCCATTCTATATAGTTTGTTAATTGGCTCACAAATTTCGGTCTGTCTATCCTCATGCCCTAAAATTAAACTACCTCCTCTTAATTTATTTTTTCTAGTGTTGTAAGCTACTAAATTATAGTTATTTAGATTAAAAACATTTACAGTGCTCTCATTCAAGAAGTGTTCACTTATACACACATAATCCAGCCTTTTATCAAGAGTTTCCACATAAACCTCTAGTTCATTCTTCTTGTTCATAACCCCACATAGGTTTTGGTGATAAATATTAAGTGAGATATATTTATTGAAATCAGATAAATTTGTCAGGCCATAAGAATATATAGGTAATTTAGGGTCGAAAAAAATCATTTTCATCTGTCTGTGTGCCAATGCTATCTGTAACTGATTTGTACTGCTTTGATGCAGTTTCATTATCTGTCTGTGTACATGCATTATTATATTTGTTTAATTCACCAGATTTAGTTTTAATATACTCTGAATAGTCATTTCTGTACTTTAAATGAAGTATTTCCTTATGGATTAGCCTACTTGCTCTAATTGTATTAATGTATTTTGAATATATTTTAGTATCACTATGATTCAGATCTAGCGGCAAAAATGACGTATTTTTAAAGTTACTACATATCAGCTTCAGAGAATTATTGAGCATATTAACATTGAGACAATTATTCTTATAGAGTTTGCCAACTAAGACGTTTGCGTGTTTCACTTGTTCCAGGGTGTAATACAAAACTGATTGTAAATTCAAAGGATTAGAATCGTTAGAACCCCCTAATATTAATATATAGTCTGAGTCGGTAAACTCCTTACACAAATCAACACATGAACTTAATACTTCAGCTATAGGGGCCCCCGGTTTAATCATCGAAGTAACTTGGAAAGAAGTTCCTAGAAGTTCTTGAAGCAGTCTTCTCATGTCAATTCCTGTTTGGTCAGCAAAAATCTGAACCCGATGTTTTTTAGCTATTAATTGACTTGTTTCTGTATTCGGTTCTATATTATTAATTAAAGTTAAGTGTTTTTTATCATGGTCTGAAATATTACTCATATCTATGGTCAGAGTTCCAACAGTCACTGCGTCAACTATTGTCCCCATTTCAATGTTACCTTGATCTGCAATGTGTCGATATGAAGGCTGGTGACTTATTACCGTGTTTTGTAAGTCACATTCTGATGTTAATGGCTGCTCAAAAAAGCAGCTTAAATTGTAGCTTTCGTTATGTTTTTTACTATCTCTCACGGAGTTTATATCTATTTCTTTAGATGATGTTCTTGTTAAGCCTTTTCTTAAACCAAACGACCCATATCGCTTTCTATACTGTGGAGAATAGAATGTACAAGTAATCGATTTGTCACTCTTATTATGTTCTAAAGCGCCTACAGATTTGTACATATTAATTTTATGCGTGGCTAATGACAACTCTTTTTTTAGGGCGCTATTCTCAATATTCAAACTGTCTATCTCAGAGTTTGCTATTTGCAGTTCCTCATTTATTTTTACAAGTTTATCGTTGAGTTCTGTCACTGCATTTCTCATAGTGACGTTGTTTGGTAAACTTTGATAAGATATGTTTAAATCAAAGTTACTGTCATGCAAATCTAAACTTGACCGGCGACCTCTTCTTTGAGTGTTGACATTTTGCATATCTTCCATTTTCAAATATTGTGTAGTAATTTACCACACAAGGTTTTGATAACAATTCAAAAAGTACTTCACGATGGCCGGGCTCGAACCTACGACCGTACACAGAAATCGTTTCCAATGTCGGGCAGTTCTGCAACGCGCCAACGCGACCGATACAATGTTAATCGAAATCCGGCCTCAGTACCAGCAACAAAACTGTTGTACCGACTTTTTAATTCTTGTAGTTAACACTAAGTAAAACTAGATGGCACTATTTAGAATTCACTGCTAGCCGAGTAAGTTTGAATAAAAAACGGAATTTTCAACCTTTTTTCTGCAGTCTTCTTTAGATAATACTAATTTATCTCACAAAGTCTTGCTGTAAGGTATTTTTCTGTGTTTAGGGAAGCATATTCAACTATGTTTATACTTGGAATTGTTTGTATTATTTTCAAATTTTGCACCTTTCCGTAGTACACACAAAACTGTTTCAGTTCATATTTTCGATTAAACTTTTAATCCGTCCAACACTATCACTTATTTATCGACCCCTTTTGGGTTGTTTTATATTGTTAGCAAGTCAAACAAGCACTCTTTCTATTTTTAATTATTATTGAAAAACTGAGCTAATGTTTACGTCATGACACTCGACTGACAGTTGAGAGGAGACACAATACTCGAGTGTTCCAGCGAAGGTAGAGAGGGAGCCACTTGAGATCCTTGCGGAACTGAAAGATGTGGTCGTATTTCTTCAGACCAAAAACAAAACGGATGCACAGGTTTTGCAAGCGCTCAAGCTTATTTAAGAGCTCCTTCGTGGCATCCAGACATTAGGCATCAGCTAGACAGATTTTAGTTTTAAAGGGCAAGAGGCTTTGAAGGGATTTTTAACGAGTGAAAGGTGCTCATTTACTTGAGCTCGCCATGAGAGATTACTTTTTAAGACACCAAGGTTCTTAGCAGTTTCGGTGTAAGAGATGGTCGCGCCGTCAAAGTGGATATGTCAAGATCAGTGCGATGGTATCAACTACCTATGATCATAGGCTGGGATTTGGATGGGTTGATTTGTAATCCATAGGATTTAGCCCATTTACTGTTCCTGACCCACGATTCCCGATTCATATATTGTCCAGGTTAGCCAGATGGTAGAAGAAATAAATAAAAAGTATTTAATAGTCACAAACTGACATACATACATTAGTGGATTTTGCATAAACTAAACCTATAGTATTAGTAGTTCTTAAATTATGTTAGTAAAGACAAGAAAGAAAATAATAATAAAATAACAAATGTGAGTATAAATTATATAGCAGATGCATGTCATGGTTGTGGCAAGAAGGTTATACAAAAATTAAACTTAAATAAACCGGGTACAGTAGAAAGCCTTGTTCAGGCAAAATTTGGTCTTAATCTGAGTGAACAACTTATATGAATTATAACAGCTTAACGTGACCGTTGATATAAAAAAACATAGCCCTCTAAAGAAAATTTACAAAATAACGTTTTGATTAAGATTGCTAGGAAAGAAGTCCATTATAATAAATAAATAAAATCAATAAATTAATTAATAACCTCAATAAATAAATTAAAAATAATATGGGAGACCTTGTAAGGGTAGAAAGAGATGTTCTGTCAATAGGTAAATGTAGGAAATTAGTTTCTAAACGTATGGAGTTTTAACGTATTGTAGAAAATTTCTATCAAATAAACTGTAATACAAACACTTAAGCAACTAAATTAATAAGGAATAATAATTCATAATTTAACATGAACATAGAAAGGCACACATATATTATTAAATTGAACCAAATAAAAGCAGATATATAGGAAAGGAATATTTAATATTGTAATTGATAAGGAAAATATTAAGCGCTATTCCTCTCTCCTGGACACTGACTGTATCTAGAATGTTGCTGTGCCCGACAGGGTCCATAATTGTTTCTGTAACTTATATTTACCACCTGTATGTACATTATGGATGTAATATATTTAATTTGAATTTGAAGTTCTTGATAACGACTGATACGTTATTGCCATCACTATCTAGAAAGGGAAGTGGACAATTTAGTGGTATCTACTCATTAAACATTATTCTTCCCTGGGTACTGTTTAATAGATCGGACTATGAGTCTGATGTGTTGGAAAAGGACAACACAGACTAATACAAGTATGATTGGTATGGTTCAATAGGTTAACATTAAGTCTAATGTTCTAACGGAAGATATGTCTAGAGATCTCAGTTGGGACAGGTGTTAAGGATATGAATGAGGCCTTAACATCTTAAGTTAGTAAGTGGCTTGACTGAGATAGAACAGAGATCTCAGTTGGGACAGGTGTTAAGGATATGAATGAGGCCTTAACATCTTAAGTTAGTAAGTGGCTTGACTGAGATAGGACAGAGATCTCAGTTGGGACAGGTGTTAAGGATATGACTGAGGCCTTAACATCTTAAGTAAGTAAGTGGCTTGACTGAGATAGAACAGAGATCTCAGTTGGGACAGGTGTTAAGGATATGAATGAGGCCTTAACATCTTAAGTTAGTAAGTGGCTTGACTGAGATAGGACAGAGATCTCAGTTGGGACAGATGTTAAGGATATGACTGAGGCCTTAACATCTTAAGTTAGTAAGTGGCTTGACTGAGATAGGACAGAGATCTCAGTTGGGACAGGTGTTAAGGATATGACTGAGGCCTTAATATCTTCATTAATAATAGCACAACTAGAATGAAGAAGATGAAAGGTTAAAGAATATAAATACTTTTCAATTAATTTTCTTTTTCTTAATGTTATGTCAGAGTTTATTATCCCGGGACGGGAAATGTATCAGGAATGGCCGACTGTTAGAAACTCTATTTTCGAAAGTCTATTTCCATAATTGATAAATTGTTTTAAGACTTCTAATTTCATTTATCATAAATTACAGATAATAATCTTAGAATTATTATCAGTAATTAAATTTATTGTCAATGATTCAATACTATTTGTAAAAATTGTAACGTTAAAGTATAATCGCACGCACCACTTCCGTATGTGCCCCACCACGTTATGTCACGTGTTGAAAACATGTGGTGGGAAGTGTTGCGAGTGCTTAGTAGTCAGTTGTCGTCGAACAGTCGGGTGGAACAGTTGTATTGGATAGTTGTCGTCGAACAGTTGTAATGGACAGATGTAAAAAGTGATTTTGTGAGAACGTAATAAATATCGTGAAAATTGTGAAAGTTTGTTTTAATTATCTGAATCGTTAATAATTACAACTAGAAAGCCAAGACGGGCAAATTCACTCGATCATTTGTTTACAAATAATTCGACATTGCTCGATACTACCATGAAGAGCTTACCGGGCACGTCCATGAATGATAGCGACACTATGATAAACCTCAACGAGACAATTAACAATGGAACTTCAGTCAGCACATCAAGAGATTGAAAACTTAAACAGCGAAAACTTTCGACTGAAAATGGATATAGGCGAAAGTCAGAAAATTATTGATACTTACAAAAAGATTATCTCCTCCGGCGTGAAAAACATGACACCGAAGACCTCACGTAAACGTAATCTAATTAGAACAACCAGTGCGTCTACTTATTCTACACCTCTAAATCTCGTTGGAAAGACTGGTACATCTACCCATTCTACACCCCTAAAGACTCAAGATTTTGATCTAGTAAAAAATGAGCTCAAAACTATTCAACTACCACTATTTAAGCGCGATATCATGAACAACACGACACATCATTCAGCGACATCTATGGACCAAAATAAGAGTCCAAATGCACCTATAAAGTATCAACCGAAGCTGATACAAAATACTCGACATGAAGACTTAAAAATTTCTTCCTCAAATTCAGAAAAAGTAGAAAAACTGAGCCACAACATATCTACTCCGAGGATACTAGTTTTAGGTGATCAACAAGTCCGGGAATTTGCTCAAGAAATAGCAAAACAAAGAAATAATAATAAATGGAATAATATTTACTCGGTATCGGGAATCTCAAAACCACATGCAACGAGTACACAAGTCATGTGCAACATTGACAAATTATCAGAAGGACTACAAAGTGACGACATTATCGTATTAGGTATTGGAAGTAACGATAAAAATCCCTACTTATTTTAACAGAGTTATGTTCTTCACTTCATAAACTAAAAAATAACAAAGTGTTCATCCTAAGGGTTCTAAATAATCGCTACTTAAATACTTATCTATTAAATAAACACATACAACTGATTGTGAAAAACTATCCAAACTGCCAATTCATTGATACATCTGATGTTATGATGAGCGCTAATAATTATAATTTTGTATCGAAGCGCTTTATGTGTTTCAAAATAAATATAGAAATCGACAACATAAACTACCAGAAATTATTAACTTCACAATTGAAATCAAGACGTGCCAACAAAGATGTGCAACATAATTATTATATTAACAATGTTAAGAAAACAAATATGCACAAAAAAGGAACTATCCCATATTATTTTAAAAAACAGCCTATCACCACTAATCGTAATTCTGAACCTATAATAATAAGCAGCAGTGAAAACACTAGCCAACCGATGTTTTTTCGAGGTTAGACGCAAATTTTCTCTTCTACATCAAAATATAGCTGGTGTATTGAGTAAAAAAGACCTTATAGAATTATCAATAACGGAACTAGAAAAAACCTATATGTGTATTGATATTGTTTGTCTCAGTGAAACATTTATACGACAAGGGGCAGAATCCAATCTTACTATGAAAAACTATAAAGTAGTGTCAGCCTTTTCAAGGCCGCATCAACGTAGAGGTGGGACTTGCATAGTGATCAAAAAAGACCTTGACTGCAAACCTATAAGTAATTTAATTGAGCCCAAGTTATATTATTTCGAATACTGTGCAATTGAAATTACAACCGTAAAACTTTTTGTTATCTGCATTTACCGCACACCAAACTCAGACATTAAATTATTTTTTGAAAATTTAAACCTCCTCTTAAGAAAAATTATGAAAAGAAATAATAAAAGCATCATATTATGTGGTGACTGGAACATAGACGTTATAAAAGCAGATAAACATTTCAAAGAGCTAGAATCTATTTTAAAAAACTATAACATAAATAATCATATTACCAATCCAACAAGAAAACTCTCTTGCATCGACTTAATTACGAGTAATATACCGAATGTTAAGCCCCAAATACACTACCTAGCTCTATCTGATCACGAAACAGGACAATCCATATGTTTTGAGTTAACGGTAGACACCGCAAATATTAAAAGACCATTTTATTTTGAAGAAAGACGCGATTTTAATTAAGATAACATAGATAAGTTTGTAAACTGTCTATCTTCACTGTCTTTCTCAGATATTTACCAGACTGAAGATACTGAAATTGCATTTAATTATTTCCATGTCATTTTACTATTATTTTATAATTTATGTTTCCCCCAAATCAGGTTTAAAATAACTATTAAGCCCTTAAAACATAGTTGGATGACAAAAGACATAAAAAAATGACCGGTTTTTTATCCAAATACAAAATTCTAAGTGAAGATCAATTTGGTTTCAGAAAAAATAAATCGACCACAACAGCTTGTTTTGCTCTATTAAAATTAATAACGAAAAGTCTTAATGATAAACTACCAATTGTTTCCATTTTTCTAGATATGTCCAAGGCTTTAGATTTCGTGAACCATAAACTATTAATTTATAAATTAGACCGATATGGCATAAGGGGAAACGCGTTGAAATGGCTCGAAAGCTACCTTACACTTCGACAGCAATGTGTTGAGATTTCGGGACAAACTGGAAATCAAAAGCTCGCATATAGGTCTCAGTATCGCGAAAATAACTGCGGTGTTCCCCAAGGCACCATACTGGGGCCGCCTTTATTCTTGCTATATGTAAACGACTTGCCTGGTGTAACAGCCCACAATTGCATACTATACGCTGACGATACGACCCTCAGTATTATAAGAGAAAATGACGACATTGTTGAGTACCAAAATGAAATAAACATGACATTAAATAAAATTATTACATGGCTTGAACACAATAATCTTCATATTAATATTAAGAAAACTAAAATGATACAATTCCAGACATATAACAGTACGCGTCCACGGCTTAAAATACAATATGGAAATGAGACAATAGAAGAGGTTGATTACGCAAAATTCTTGGGGACAACAAAAACTGTAACTGGAAATCTCATATTGATGATCTATGTAAGAAGATAGATCGATTTGTATTTGTTTTATATAGACTAACACGTGTGGCTAGTGTTAATGCGGCACTGTGTCGATCGTATATGTCTTTCGTAGGTACCAATTCTTTGCATTATGGACACCGACTTCAAAAAGTAAAGTTATTTTTCACTTTATAGTTTTGTATTTGGAAGTCGGTAGTATTTTTTTGCAAAAAAGTTTTTTTATTTTTCACTTTTTAGTTGTACCTTCCTAATAGGCAAGTTAGTAAGGTAACTATAACGCCAAAATAGATTTCATGAAACTGGAACTTAACCGGTGAAATGAGAATTCTGCGAACCAGTTAAGAGCGTACTGACGTGATGTTATGTTATGAAATGGTATAAACAATAAACAGACATCCAATTGCAGCAATCCCGAGAGATTTGCCGTTATTTATTGAAGAGTTCTGTTGTATATCTCCAAAGTTCTTCATCAGATCTCCACCAAAAAAAAATGGGACCAATTTCGGAACATACGTTTTCAAACAAAAAAAGAATTTTCAAAATCGGTCCACAATTGACGGAGATATCGGTGAACATAAAAAAAAAAAAAACAAACTTGAAGTCGAACATAGAACCTCCTCCTTTTTGGGAAGTCGGTTAATAAAAATGATGACAAAATACGTCATCTTATCCGCACGTCATAAAGTGTATAATATTGTAATTAAGTATACGTATCAAATATTGTAATCAGTAAGTATTTATACGAAAAAGTTGTCCTAGCATAAATTAGATTTTTAATTTTTATAATTACCTAACACTAGCTTTGTTTTAGTATCATTATAATATTTAAAAAGATGTATTTAAAACTAACGTGGACAGGTTTCGAGAAAAAAAAAAACTCTAGTTTTAGAAATAAAAATATAAATATACACAACTCGTTTTTAATAGCTTAAGGTTACACTAGTCGATCATTCTTCCATACAAACGTATTCTGGCGATTACTCCACTGTTTGACGATATACGTTCAAAATAAAAAAAGGTATCAATTTGTCTCATCATTATCTAGCCCTTTAAGGAAAAAAAAAATAATAAAAAAGTTTTTGAAAGTTATGAGCGTCGAAAGTTTCATATTTCAACACTAATTTTAACGAATCTTTGGGCGGAAATAAATACCATAAGAAGAAGGAAAATTGCAATACAGCCACCCACAGATTTTTAGACAATTAGGTATATAGGAGAATAAAATAATTTTGTTAAAATTGATTATTTAAAAATTAAAAAATTAGTTTATTTTACTTTGAACAACTAATTGTGCTCTACTCATAACAAGAGCTCAGAGTGGCCCTGTTTATATATGATTACAATTAAATTAAATCACTTTTGGCCAAAGTCAAAATCTTTTCTCGATCGATGTGTTTTCTTTATCTATACTTCTATACTAATATTATAAAGAGGTAAAGTTTGTGGGTTTGTGAGTTTGTGAGTTTGTGACGTTGTAAGGGGTAATCTCTGGATCTACTGAACCGATTTTGAAAATTCTTTCACCAGTAGAAAGCTACATTATTCCTGAGTGTCATAGGCTATAATAAATTTTCAAAAATATTAGAGATCCTTATGAAAATTGCAATAATGTAACTCAAGGTAGGAAAATGTTGCCTTTAAAATTCATTTTTTGGCGTGCACTGAGAAAAACATTGATGATAGATAAAAATAGTAGGTAAGTAGGGTAGGCAGGGTAGGCAAAGTAGGTAGGGTAGGCAGGGTAGGCAGGCTAGGCTGGCTAGGCAGGGTAAGCAGGGTAAGCAGGATAGGCAGGGTAGGCATGGTAGGCGGGGTTGGCCGGGTAGGCAGGATAGGCATGGTTGGCAGGGTAGGCAGAGTAGGCAGGGTTGGCAGGGTAGGCAGAGTAGGCAGGATAGGCAGGGTAGGCAGGATAGACAGGGAAGGCAGGGTAGGCACGCCAGTCAGGGTAGGCAGGGTAGGCAGGGAAGGCAGGGTAGGCAGGGTAGGCAGGGCAGGCATGTTAGAGAGGGTTTGCAGGGTAGGCAAGGTAGGCATGGTAGGCAGGGTAGGCAGGGTAGGCAGAATAGGCCGGGAAGGCAGGGTAGGCAGGGTAGGCAGGGTAGGCAGGGAAGGCAGGGTAGGCAGGGTAGGCAGGTTAGGCAGGGTAGGCAGGGCAGGCATGTTAGAGAGGGTTTGCAGGGTAGGCAAGGTAGGCATATTAGGCAGGGTAGGCAGGGTAGGCAGGTTAGACAGGGTTTGCAGGGTAGGCTAGGTAGGCATAGTAGGCAGGGTAGGCAGGGAAGGCAGGGTAAGCAGGGTAGGCAGGGTAGGCAGGGTAGGCAGGATTAGCAGGATAGGCAGGGTAGGCAGGGTTGGCAGGGCAGGCAGGGTAGGCATGGTAGGCAGGGTTAGCAGGATAGGCAGGGTAGGCATGGTAGGCAGGGTAGGCAGGGTAGGCAGGGTACGCAGGATACGCAGGGTAGGCAGGGTAGGCAGGGTAGGCAGGGTAGGCAGGGAAGGCAGGGTAGGCAGGGTAGGCAGGGTAGGCAGGGTAGGCAGGGTAGGCAGGGTAGGCAGGGTAGGCAGGGTAGGCTGGGTAGGCAGGGTAGGCAGGGTAGGCAGGATAGGCAGGCTAGGCAGGGTAGGCAGGGCAGTCAGGGTTGGCAGAGAAGGCAGGATAGGCAGGGAAGGCAGGGTAGGCAGGGTAGGCATGGTAGGCAGGGTTGGCAGGGTAGGCAGGGTAGGCAGGGTGGGCAGGGTAGGCAGGATAGGCGGGCTAGGCAGGGTAGGCAGGGCAGTCAGGGTTAGCAGGGTAGGCAGGGTTGGCAGAGAAGGCAGGATAGGCAGGGAAGGCAGGGTAGGCAGGGTAGGCATGGTAGGCAGGGTAGGCAGGGTGGGCAGGGTAGGTAGGTAGATAGCCAGTTGACGGGAGCGAAGCCCCGCGGGTCAACTAGTCATTATTAAAGTAATTATAAAATCGCCGGCTAAGAAATTTTACATAAAATACCATTCTGTTTGAAAAATATCGATATTTTTATCGACATTTAATGCGCATGTCCCGTCACTATGACAGGTACCGTGACCTTGAATAGCCAATCACGGCGCACTTGTCTCTCCCCGCGCAACCCGTGCCTTCCGCCAAATTTGGTGATCTCGGAATCAAACAAAACAGTAGGCATGCGGTATCTATTGGGAGGTAATCTGTGCAGCTACCATACAGGAATAGAGTAAGTTCAACAATGTCAATAATTTTAGTTTTGATAATATACAGAATAGTCGTTTTTTCATGATATCTAGACTCCCAAAGGTCTGTTTATAAAATTTCGCGCGCTCGTTTTCGTCACAAATCATCATCCATTTCGCTACAAACTTGCACTACTGTACGAACTAGCACTTTTGCTAATTCGTACGCGAACTAGCTTCTTAATGCTCATAACAGCATCTATATCTTTCGCACGTGTAGTCGGATGAGATAGCATGCATTTTAACCCCGCGCATAAAATAGTTCGTGCTGTCGACTAGGGAAACCTTAAAGTGCAGGAAATAATATGATTAAAACAACTTTTTTGTTTGAATCTTCAATTTAAAACATTAGATTTAATTTATTAAATTTGAGCAGCTTTGATATATCAATTTCTAGCTTCTGCCAGCGGCTTCGCCCGCGTGAAAAGTGTTTTATCATACCAAGGCAACATTATACGGGGATGAAAAGTAGCCTATATGCTATTCCAGACTATAATCTATCTCTGATCTCAAATTTCATCCAGATCCGTTCAACCGTTTTGGCGTGATTATATTATAATATAAGTAAGATGTATCAGTTACCGAAAAAAACTAAGTTCGTGGCCCATTTTAATACGTAGTAATTTCTCATGGAGAAAAATAATTAGAAACTACACACACTGGCAAAATTAGCGGAACATGAAAAAAATATCATAAAACTTTCTTTTTTACCATTACAGGGTGTTTTATCAATTATGCTTAATTGATAAAACAATTTAATGTTACCTGTCAAGCGATTGTTTTAATTTTATTCGAATTTATATCATTTTGAGAGAATTTCCCATTAGGCCACTTCATGGTTTTGTTTTAAAAATTCGGAAAATTTTCATTAACACACTGAGTTATTCGTTTTATTTTTAACGTTTAGACCTTTTTCGAAGTTAAGGACGTCATTGTGCTCAACTTATTTCAAACTGATAGGCCCAGGGCACTTAAGATGAGGAAAAATTATGAAACCTACAGATGATGTGCATAATTCATCGTTTATCTGTTTCCAATGATTTAAAGAGATTAATGTGTTTGTGAAAAGATCAGGACAGGGCAGACAATTCGTTTTTCTAACAGGAATAATCGTTTCATTCATTTTCTCATTCGCAAAAACCTGCGTTTAAAGGACGTACAAGCCAGAAATGAGCTGGAGGAAGTTCAAGGTGCAACAGTAAGTGAGCTTACTTTACAAAGGAGGCTTAAGGAAGCTGGTTAATGTTCATTCGTGCCCTCCGAAGGTCCAAAAGTTTAGGCACACCTCCTTAGAAACAGAATAATTTCTGCTAGAGAACAGCGACTTTGGTCCACGGACTAATGGAGTAAAATATTGTTTAGCGATGAGTGTGAAGTCGTTTAAATTGTATTAACGGACGGCAATAAATGTGTTATCATGAACAAGGACAACAAAGACTGTAAATTTTGTAAGCTATTGTGGCATATGGTACAGGAACAATATTGCATTCAGGTAGGACATGTTTGGAAGCTCGTACGGACTTGGTGGTGATCGATGGAGGAGATCTTATTGCAGGTTGCTATGGAAGAGTTATTTAAAAATAAAATATGATATCATTTGCCCCTTTATCAGGGGTCACTTCGTTTTGATCCAAGATAATGCTTGGTCGCATACCACTTTTTCATCTGCAGTCTATCTTAATAAGGGCAATATCGCATTTTTGGCGGCGCCGGCGAGATAACCAGATATGCATCCGAAAGAACACATCTGGGTTCTGCTAAAACGAAGAGCAAAATTTATAATCCCTACACCTGTCAATGTGGGTGAAGTGCGGAGCGCCGTTTTATAGGAATGATAGAGACTACCACAGAAAACAATGTATAACATTATTGTCAACATGTCTAGTCGCGTGAAATCTTTATTAAGATAACGTGGAGGAAAAACTCCATATTATGTAATATTAATTTTATTGTAAAATTGATTTGAATTAACATTTTTAAGTTTCCTTACTAACCTTAAAAAATCAACAACGTACAGTTTTCACATAAAATCATGTTACTCACACAAAATGTACTAAATGCAATCTCATTTTTATTTCAAAATGTGTATTTTAAGGTTACAGGTTACAGGTGTCCTAATATAAATTTCAAAAAAAATAATAGTAAATTTAAAAAAATCGATGTTTTTATTTTGTTCTGCGAATTTTGCCGGTAAGGTCACTATTTATCATCAAAATAATATGTATAACAAAATATTGATAAGGTACATCATTCTACCACACTATTCACACTAATAATATTATAAAGGCGAAAGATTATGAGTGTGTTTGTTACTTCTTCAAGCCAGAACTGCTCTGGATGAAATTTGAAACAGAGATAGATTATGGTCAGGAATAGCACATAGGATTTTTAGTGTTTTATCCAGGGAAGATGTTCTCTCGGGTAATTTCCGACTCTCACACTAGGAATTTCTTCCTGTATCGTCGATGCGTTTAAAAACATATAAACTCACATACACCCTGAGCTGGAGCAACTATCTGTAGCTGATACAAATATTTGTTCCGTGCGGGTGGTGCGGGAATCAAGCTCACGACCCCCAGCGCAGCAGTCAATCGCTCAACCACTGCGCCAACCGTGCGCCCAATATTAGAGCTGTCATTAATAATGTATTGATTATTAAGAAAGATATCCATTTTTTTCAGACAAATTTTACTTGGAGCATACCCTGATACCAAACAAAGGTTCCGTAGAAAAGTCAAAGAAAGTGATAGACCGATTGTGCACGATGAAGACAGTAATACCAAAGTTCTTTTCGATAAACAATGTCAAGCAAGAGCTGCCAGAAATATTCAAATATGGGTGAGTAATATTTTCAATCTCGTCGGGACTGCCTTGCGTTAGTCTAGTGGGCGGCAGCGCTTTCGTTGAATATGAGGTCCTGGTTAGAGCAAACTCTTAGACGCTGTCCTAATACAACACGATCATCGTGCGCACAGGCGACCATCGCTTTCATTTGTATGGCGAAATCCATAAAACGCTCTCTGTCGGCGCGACGAAGCGTTCGTGTTTGTCATACAAATGAACGCGACGGTCGTTTATTCGCACGATGATCGCTTTGTATTAGGACAGCTCCTTATTGGGTTTTTCCATCTGGAATTTCTCAGTAGCCGCCCGGACCTGTGCTTGGTTAATGGCAATACGCACCTTCTCTATTACATGGGATTTAAACGAAACTGGCGAAATGTGGGTACCTACAATAGGTGCACCTCTGGCTAGCACTTTGACGAATACAGACGTGATGTTATGTTAATATGTTATGTTAATAATTGTAAAATATATAAGGACATCTATACGTCTATACGATAATTTGCAGAAACCTGTTTCCGCTGCCCATTTTATCGGATGACTTCTACAGACTGATAATGGTTCAAGTTAACAACAAGGAGTTGACGAATGAAGTCTTTTTACAGTTTAACCAATACATCACAGTTGTAAGTTTACTATTTGTTTTGTTTGAGACGGTCCTCCTGTGACCTACCATACTTTTCGAAGACTTAGTCAAATAAGTTATCTATAAATCTTAAAAGTTATCGCTTCTTATAAATTTTGAGTTATGTTTTTGGCATCAATGGGTCTAAAAGGCAATTTTGAATTTCAAAAATGAACCGGTACAAAATTATTAATAATTAAGTGTAGTTATTCATTTGCAAAGGCAGTCTCATAGTTTACAGTACGACTCCATACTAACACTTTTAAAATAATTTTGAGCGACGAAATTCATTGAATGACATCACAAACCAAAAAAACAAAATTTGACATTTTCGTGAATTTATTGAAATATGCATTGTTTGTTTTATTTTATTTTTTTCAGTTTCATGAATATATAAAAGCACATGATTATTCCAATGGTTTTATAATAATTATTGACTGCAGACAAGTTAATTTGTTAGACGTTATATCCAAATTTAACGGTACGGAACTACAGCATATTCTAACAATATTATTAGTAAGTATTTTTAAAGGTTTGTGGATCATAAAAGTTAGTTACTTATATAAATAAACTTACGTCTTTTCTACCCTTACTTAATACTTATCTAACTCATACTTCTGTTCCTCTGTCGAAGTTCCTTCACCTGGTCATACACTTATGACAGTAAGTTGCAAGGTACACACTTGACCTAACTGTTCAAATATTTTTTTATTTCCTAAAGTACCACTAAATACTTTAAGAAAAGGTGGGTTATAAATCAGTGTTGATCAGCGTTTCGGCTATGCTGCACACTGATCAACATTTGGCGAGCCTGTGGCTATTACGACACTGAATCTACTCCTATTGCTACCTCTGTGCTTGAAATTATTATTATTGAGGTTGAACAGTGTTGGTAATACATGTTTTAACATGTTTTTTCTTTAACATTTTTAACTATATAAACTTTGACAAAAACTAAAATTTGCAAAACCCTTTTGCAGGACGGCTACGGAGGTAGATTGAAAAGCTTACACTTGCTTACAGAATCAAAAGCTATAGAATTAACCATTAACATCGTCAAACAATTTGTTAACGAGAAGATTGGTAACAGATTATATGTTCAACGCACCATTGAAGATTTAAATAAAGTGGTACCCAGAGAATTGCTTCCTGTGGACTACGGTGGAAAACAGCGATCTAGTGATTCACTGCAAGGTACTTAACACTGATTTTTTATCAAAACACGATACTGGATCTTATAAAAGCGTTTATAAAATGTTATGATATTTTTAAACTAATTACGATAACCCTTGGAATTATAGTTTGACACACTTCTACTGTATGTATAACAAATACATTGCTTATTACAGAAGATACAGTGGCAGAACTAAGTTCAGCAGAACACGTGGAGTATATGAAAATGATGAGCAAAGCTTGCTCCGATGAAACAAAAGGACATGCAGCAAAATTCAATGAGGAATACATGGGCATGCCTGGATCCTTCAGATGTTTGAGTGTAGATTAATGTGCAATACATTAATATTACAAGTTATTATTTAAAATTGTATTCAAAATAAATTCGAGTTGGTCGATGAACCATACAAGGGACAAAAAAATATTATACTTTGTAAAATATAATAGAGTACCTACTTAGACTATGCCTCTGCCAAATATAAAATATTGTATATGACTACAGCACATAATGTGCAATGAGGTATTTAATATTTGTTCATATATACTTACCTTTGTAAATGTCACTTGAACGTTATTAAACAATTACCGACCAATTGTAATGATAGGATTCAAATTAACTGGTTAGTTTTGACAAATGCAGTAAACAATCTTTGAAGGTACCTAAGACCATTCTGATGGCGCGTCGCAATTTAAATTGCGTTGATAGTCGGTATCACGCACGTATTTTGTAAGAAAACTTCTAGTACAAATCGTTTGAATTGCAACGCATTGCGTCCATGTGTACTTGCAATATCGGTTAGTAAAAATTGCTTATCTGTGTGATATAAATCGAATCGTATCGCGCCGCGCCATGATAAAGATAATATTGCAATATGTAATTGTTCGAACGCCTGATCTATGCGTCGTAGCAGCTAGCTGCGACTTTGCGTCCGTTCATAATTTTTAAGTTTTTCGAATGTAATAGTCAGTAGCTATTGTGTCATTTTTCTCAATACATCGCTACTCAAAGTAATCCAAGCTCCTGTTTTATTTTACCCCAAGTCCTGGTTGGTCCCGCACATAGTCCATATGGAGCCCGATTGTGGTATTGTGGTATATAACATCGAAGATTGATGAAATTAACGACGCTCGGAAATATATAATTCACCGGACTTGAGAGGTTATGTACACCGGCAGCGTGGTATATGGATTGAGTACATATTTCTTCACGGTGTTAAGTTTTATGGATAATATCGTCACCCATCACTCGTACAGGTTGTATATAACTTTAATAATAAGTTACCACAGGTAAGTGCAATTTTTAACTTGTATTTATAATTATAAATTATGTTCATTGAGTACCGTTTTGAATTTTGAATGGTTTCGTTAGTTTCGTATTGAACAGGCTTTAGGATGGATTCCCTAGTCGCTTCCTTTCCTTTATCTATGTATTTCAAATCTGCCGCCAAAACGCACTCCTACATCTGCGAGTGCATAAAAGACATTACCTCAATCCCGCCATCTGACGGCGGGTAACAAAACGATTCAGTAAGAACTCGATAAAAATGCCGGCCGGCTAACTTTCGCGTGCGCGAAGAAAAACTATCGTGAAATAAGACTAAATGGACAAGTGTGGTGATCACCCGACTCCATGCAGTGTTCCAAGTATCCTGTAAGTACCTTAATACCTCATTATGTTCTTCAGCCTGTTTTCGTAGGAATAATTTTATTACTTCAAGACACTCAAGTCCCTGGTTGGACGTGAAGCACATTCATATTTTTGGTCCATTTCGAGCGCGAATAACTGTAGATTACAGTTTTTTCAGGCATTCTCAGGTTCAATTTCAATAAAAAATTCTGAGATTTGCTAGATATTTGCATTTTACAAATATTATCCGACTAAAATTGCGTTGGTCATACTTTCCATATAACCTATACGGATTCAGAGGTCATCTTAATTTCATCCGTATTATATTTCAATAACTTATATATCGAAATGAATGATGAAATGTGTATGAAAAAATCTCCGCCTGCGGCTAGTAGGCAAAATAGCAGCGGAATTAAACGCTCATCTTATCTCGCAAAATCAAACCCACCTGCAAATGTGACTTGTGCTCATTGCAGTGAGGCGCATTCGATTTATCGGTGCCCTACCTTTCAATCCTTAGATTCTCGTGCTAGACTCGCGTTAGTGCAAAGTAAAAACAATATGTGTACAAATTGTTTGCGTACAAATCACGTCATAGATAAATGCCTATCAAAAATGACTTGCACGTTATGTGGATTACGTCACCATACCCTATTGCATATTGACCCAGCGCCATCAAGCGCCAGCGCAACCACTGGAGCGAACGTTACTGCTCATGCCCACGCCGCCGTTCCCCACTGCGATATGGTATTACTAGGTACATGCCAGGCGCGCGCGTTCAACACTGCCGCCGGCACTCAATGTACCGTCCGTGCACTCGTAGACAGTGGGGCGCAGGATTGTTTTATCACTTCAGCGTGCGCACGATCGCTCGGGTTAAAAATCCGTCGGTGTAAGCTTAGTATTTTTTTTTTTTTTTTATCTTATATAGGCTGGCGCTTGACCACTATCTCACCTGATAGTAAGCGATGATGTGGTCGATGGTGGAGCACGCTTGCCTAGAAGTAACCTATTCACTCTTGACTTAAAGATTGTAGCTATCGGGAAACACAGACTCCGGCAGGGAATTCCACTCCTTAGCTGTACGCATAATAAAAGTATTCCCAAAACGTTTAGTGCGTAGTATAGCCGGACTAGGACAAAACTCAGTCACTCAAGTAAGGGGGGTGACGGAATGCACTATACGGCCCGTGCACGGTGAAGCTCCGCATTTTAATATAAAGCCAGTCGTGTTAGATAACATCACTGCTCTAATACCTAGCGTTAAAGTACCATCAGTCGTTCGAGAATGTTGCAACCATTTAGTGTTAGCTGATCGCGACTACGATGTATCCGCGAAAATCGATTTATTAATAGGCGCAGAGTTGTTCCCCGATATCTATGACGGTCAAAGTATCAATCTGGGGCCCGGTTTACCTACCGCTTTGCGTAGCGTTTTCGGGTGGATTCTCACCGGGACAGTAAACGCGTACTCAGTGCCTTTAAACACCGCGTGCTCTTTAGTGGCCACCACATTCACATTAGATGAGCAAATTAAAAAAAAAAATGGGAAGTGGAGGAACCACCGCGCGTGGACATCACTGTCCCTGAGAATGATATCTTCGAACGCATGTACACTGATTTAACCTATCGTGAACCTAACGGACGATACGTCGTACCTATCCTCTTAAAGGATGGCGAGCGTTCTTTGGGGGAATCTTATAATAGTACTTTGTCGCGTTTGACTCATCTTGAAAAGAAACTTAATCGTCAGACTGAACTTAAATCCGATTATATTAATTTTATGCGTGAGTACGAGAATTTAAATCACATGTACACCGTACCTAACGCCGTCGTACCTACTCTCAATCGTTATCTTATCCCTCTCAGTTGCGTCGTTCGCCCAGAGAGCACGACCACTAAATTGAGAGTGGTATTCGATATCAGTTCTAAAACCACTAACGGTCAATCGTTAGATCTTTATCTAAACCCTAAACTTTTCTCCGAAGAAAGTGATAAATCAACGTTAAAAATCTTAGGAATCCAATATGAACCTGTGAGTGATAATTTCAGTTACCCACAGTCCCCAATTGAGGACGCTGAATTTACCAAGCGTTCCATCTTATCCAGCATCGCTCGTATTTTTGACCCTCTTGGGTGGCTCACACCTTGTATCTTAGAAGCCAAATTGCTCCTTCAAGATTTATGGCGTTTTTATCTTTTAATTGCTAAGTCCAAGGTAGCACCTCTAAAAGTGACACTTAAACTTTTAGAGCCGTGCAATGCTGTATTACTATTCAAAGTAATAAATCGCATTCACTCCTTGCTTAGTTCAAAACTCATCTTAAATAAATCTAACTTATTCACGGACAGCTCGACTGTTTTGTCGTGGTGGAATACTGAGCCACATACACTTATGACCTTTGTTGTGCACAGAGTAGTTCTAATTAACGACAGGCCTCTGCCTACTGAGTGGCGACATGTGTCCACCCATGACAGTCCAGCCGACATCTGTAGTCGTGGGTTATCTTGCTTATCTTTATCTTTTGCCGTAATCTGATGGTATGGTTCTCAGTGGTTGTCTAACAAACTCTTCAACTGGCCTGTTTCAGCAGTGGAAGTGCTAGATAACGTGCTCGAACTCAAGCCAACATCACGCGCGTGTCATGCTAGTGTGACACCCGAAGCTGACGTGCTTGAATCCCTTTTGGAACGCCACTCCTCTCTTTTTCCATTAAAAAGAGTGGTTGTATGGATCTCCCGTTTCATTAAAAACGCGAAAGCTAAACTTTCTGAGCGTAACGTAATACCTTACCTGACAGCCACTGAATTAAGCCAATCTTTAAATCATTTAACAAAGTATGTTCAACATCAAAATTGTAATGATGTCATATCTTTAATAAATTCCAATAAACATTTAACCAAACAGTTATCTAAGCTCTCCCCTTATCTTGACACTCGCGGCATCTTGCGAGTGAGGGGACGTCTCAAGCATGCATCGTTACCAGGTCGCGTCAAACATCCATACCTCTCACCTAAGACTTCTCGATTGAGTACTCTCCTTATTGACCACTTACACACAGCTTATCTTCCCTGTGGGCTTCGCCTACTCAAATCTTTATTTATGCGTCGATTTTGGATACTCAGCGTTAGAGTTCTTATCAGATCGCGGTTATCGAAATGCGTGACCTGTTTTAAAGCTAAATCTATTCCACTTCAAACTGTACTAGGTGACCTTCCACCTTCCCGTACGCAACTGGGTCATTGTTTCCAAACAATTGGCATCAATTTTGGAGGTATCATAAAAGAAGGTAGGAGTCGTAACGCTAAAACTTACAAAGCTAATCTTTGCCCCATAGTTTACCACTCCATAGTTACAGATGGTGGTACTAACTTCGTGGGTGCCAAGCGTTATTTGTCGGAAGTCAACGAAATGCTCAACCGTGAAAGCGATGGTATTTCCAGACAGCTCGCTTCTCGAGGTATCACGTGGAAACTTAATCCTCCGTCCGGTCCTCACTTCGGAGGCATCTTCGAAAGCGGTATAAAATCAACAAAATACCATCTCAAGCGTGTCATTGGATCGCAAATTATTACTTTTGAAGAATTTTATACTATTCTAACAAAGGTGGAAGCCATGTTAAACTCTAAACCGTTAGTGGAACTATCTTCTGATCCCGGCGAGGTTGACGCTCTTACAGCTGGTCACTTCCTCATCGGTCGACCTTTAATCTCCCTACCTGAACCGGTTTTTGCTGAAAACGAGACTTTACGTACTCGTTGGCAGCTATTACAGCGCCTATCACAAAGCTTCTGGCGCACCTGGCAAAGAGACTATTTGCATACATTGCAACAGCGACTGAAGTGGTTTAAACACGGCAACCGTCAGCCAAAACTGAACGATCTTGTAACCATTTTCAAACCTAACTTACCTGCTAACGAATGGAGACTAGGTCGCGTTGTACAGCTCCATCCGGGTAAAGATAATATTACTCGTGTGGTGACAGTCAAAACATCTAAAGGCTTACTTGTAAGACCTGCCGTCAAAGTTTGTCCACTTCCCATAGAACTAAATAATTAATTATCTACATAAATATCCTAACATTTATATATATTACACTTCACATTTATACATTACATTTATAAACGTATTTAGTTCTCACCTCCTTAACTTAAACTTAAATTCATAATCTATCTTATCAGCATCGTGACTTATGAATCCGCATAGGCTGTAAGTTTCGAACTTTATCTATCGTATCTTGTGAAATCCCTGGTTGATTTCAAAAGGGGGGATATGAACAGGCTTTAGGATGGATTCCCTAGTCCCTTCCTTTCCTTTATCTATGTATTTCAAATCTGCCGCCAAAACGCACTCCTACATCTGTGAGTGCATAAAAGACATTACCTCAATCCCGCCATCTGACGACGGGTAACAAAACGATTCAGTAAGAACTCGATAAAAATGCCGGCCGGCTAACTTTCGCGTGCGCGAAGAAAAACTATCGTGAAATAAGACTAAATGGACAAGTGTGGTGATCACCCGACTCCATGCAGTGTTCCAAGTATCCTGTAAGTACCTTAATACCTCATTATGTCCTTCAGCCTGTTTTCGTAGGAATAATTACTTCAAGACACGTCCCTGGTAGTGGAAGCACATTCACGTATGCTACGCTTACAATTAGCGACAATTGTTATAATAAAAGTATAGTTAGAATTAGCACTACATTTATATAATTTGTATCAATTGTTGCATTAGAGCGATAAGCATTCAGTTAATTAAAATGTAACTTGATGCGTAGGTATTCATCAGCCATAGTTTTTCTCGTTAGTGTTAGATATTATTTCCAATTATTGACTAATGTTAGTTTATTAACCCGTAATTTACTTTATATTTTGTTGTTTACTTGTATCCTAATTCATATAACTTACAGATTAATTATTGTGTCTGCTAATTGACACTTGGCAGGTTAGATAAAAGTTTACATCTTTCCAACAGATATCAGATTTATTGTTATATACACATCTTATTTACATTACAGATTATCTAGTTACATTGTTATATCACTTCTTTGGAAATCGATCGTATAACATCTACATAACGTGTGTTTATGTAGATAAACTTATTTGCTATTGTATACATTTCAGGTCGAAAACACTCATTTCTCAGTATTTCCGAGGAGAAGGAATTACTAAAGAAGTGAGGTAGTTTTAAGGGTCGCTTAACTACATTCATTAGTTACTAGTAGGTAATAGTATAAAAGTAAAAAAAGATGACATCACTGAGTGTGTAAAAGAGATGTTAAAGTTAAATTGCAGTAAAATTATTTTGTGTGCCTTCCCTTACTTGAATACATTGTCAAATAAACAAAATAATCACATTCACATGCTTAATAAGCATCTGCACTTTCTCGTGAGTCACTATAGTGACAAACTTGTTTTTTTTGACATCAACATTTTTGTTGATAAATTAAAGTCGACAGGCGATACTTTGTATCTGCCTCTTAGGGTAAGACATCAAATAGCTCGGCTATTATCTTATACAATAAACTCAGACATAAGTAGTATGTCTGAGTATCCAGTTATTATTGATACTAGTAATAGTACTAATTTAAAGGTGGTCAATACCTTGAATAACGTTAGCAAAAATGCTATTAATATTTATTCTTTAAACTAGTTGATAGGACAAGGGAGGGTACCAATAACGGAATAGTTACGAGTATATCCACCATCAAAAATTTTTGCGAGCAAGAAGGTACTCGTACCTCTTCCTCGCAAAAAAAATAATTAAAAAAAGGTCTGAGCAGATATCTCAGAAATTATTCCACCAGAATATTCAGGGCTTTTCTTCAAAGGAATTAGAAATCGAAGTGTTTTTAGAAAAAACAATGTTTGAAATTGTTTGTTTCACTGAGCATTGGCTGAAAGATTAAGCAATGCTAATCAATTATGTTTTTTTTTTTTTTTTATTATTGATAGGCTTGCGTTTGACCACTATCTCACCTAATGGTAAGCGATGATGTGGTCGACGATGAAGCATGCTTGCCTAGAAGAAACCTATTCACTCTTGACTTAAAGACTCCCAGATTGTAGCTATCAGGAAATACAGACTCCGGCAGGGAATTCCACTCCTTTGCTGTACGCATAATAAAAGAATTCCCAAAACTTTTGGTGCGTATGGGTGGGATGTCCACCATGTACCGATGACGCAACGCCGTACGTCTTGTAGTCCGATGATGGAACGGGCTAGGAGGAATTAGTTCATGCAATTCCAACGCACACTCCCCGAAATGCAACCGATAAAAAACCGACAGACTGGCAACTCGGCGCCGATGTTCGAGGTTCAGGAGCCTAGATTCGGCCAATACTTCATTGTCGATAAGCCTCTTAGCCCGTCTTTCGATCGCATCAAGTGCATCCAGCTGGTACTTGGCAGATCCGTCCCAGAGATGAGAGCAGTATTCCATGCATGATCGAACTTGTGCTTGATATAAGTTGAGCAGCTGTTCTGGCGTGAAGTACCGTCTCACCTTCGCGAGGATCCCCAATTTTTTGGCAGCCAGCTGAGCTTTTGCCTCAATGAATGGACCAAAATTGAGCGTCGATGTCAACGTGATGCCAAGAATCTCAAGATGGTCAGTTATCGGCACGGTCACACCTCTGAAAGAAGGAGCCGGGTGGAATTGGCTCCTTTTAGCGGAAAAAAGACACGCCTGGGTCTTAGCGGCATTGAACTTGACCAGATTGGCATCGCCCCATTCGGAGACTGCCTCCAAGGACAGATTCAAGCGCCCAACCATGGCCTTCCGGAGAGACTGGATCTGAGGTCCAGTAGCGCGCGCGTCGGACACGTATCTCTCAGCTACAGTGCTGTCGTCTGCATACCCAAAGGTTTTAGATCATTTATGTAAACATTTTGTAATAATACTGTGTGGGCAGTTGTTTTAACAGAAATATTATGTTGCGTGGGGGTTCACTTATATTAATTAAAAATGGTATTAAATCAAAACCTCGTAAATATATAGTAGACCTCTCATTTGAACATAGTGTTGAACTGTCCTGTGTTGAGCTGGATAAGCATGTCATAGTGTAACTCACTTCAGGGTTGCTGGAAAAAGCAAAGACTATGAATTTATAAGTCCTTTAATATTATTCTAATCAATATTAAATTACAATATAAAGAAACCTTGACAAGTGTTAGTAAAAAGTTAGATAAATTAAGAACTAAATATATTTATTTGAAAAATATGGAGTCGATACCAGAAAATATTCTTTTTAAAGTGCATCCACTTTAAGATATTAGGAAGAATTTTGGAGGAGTGGATACTGAAACAGGATCATATTATAAAGAAAGATTTTAGTAAGTACTTGAATTAGATTTTTATGCAGTTAGATTAAAACCTCCTTAATTAATTAGAGATTCTTAGGCAATCAAAACGATGGCTAACCTGTCTAAAACATTTTTACTGTATCGGCCAGATTTTAAATTTCTATTTTTAGTTTTCATAATTATGTCTTACACTACCTCGTTGTTTTTGTCACAAGCACTACTACTAAACATGAGATCCTGGGTTCAATGCCCGTGTCGAGCAAAGTGTTATTGGATTTTCCATCTATAATTTCTTAGTTGTAGCCGGAGTCTCTATTTGTGTTCGGTTGATGGCAATAGGCTGTTCTGTTGAATGCCCATGTAATAGGGGTTATATGGGAATTCAACATAACTGGTGAACTGCAGTGTTCGAGGAATACAGATACGATTTATGTGTTCATTTTCAAAGATCTGTATTATACATAAGCAATAACAAAAATGCACTTACCCTAAGACACATTAACACAATATAAACAGAAAGCACTTTATGAGGCTACTTTCGCCTTTCAAAGTTTATTACATGAATTTATTAAACTGATAATATCTTTAACTTTTAACACAATAACATGGTAACTTATTAACATTTTTTGCAAATTATTTAGGAAAAAATATAATTTTGCTGCTTGCATGTAGGTATGACAATAAATAAAATAGTTTAAGAGCAGACAACCCGACATAATTTTCATACAAACGCTCGTACGTTTTTATGCCGTTGTAACACATCGATCTTTGATTTTTTTGAATTAATAGGTATCTTGTGCACTATATCTAGGTTTCTATCGAAGCAGAAAATAAAAATTTGGAGAAACCAATTCAGTATAAGCCTCCAAAAATCTGGATTTTTGCACAAATTTTACGTGAACTTTGGCCGTTCATAATGTATTCATAAATTGTAAAAGTAAAGAAAATAATTTCGATAGAAACCTTGCAAATGTAATGGAATTTCTAAATGACAAATTTTTATTTCACAAACTTATAAGGCTTATTCAAAAACACGTATTTCCTGGAACAAGATTTATGAAATTTTCGAACACCATTTTTAGCTCAATGTTATCGCGTTCTCACTTGCTTATTTGTCAACAGGGGGTATGAGGTGCGCGGGGAGACGGTCCGGGCGGGGCGAGACGCCGAAGTTGAATGAAGATCGCCGCTCGCTCGGATAGTAGGTAATGAATTTGTTGAGTACAATACTGCGCGTAGTGAGTGTGCATCGTATATATTTCATTTATTTACCTACTACAACGATCTTGCTTTTTTATACCGGACACTGATTTTGCTTTCAAAAAGATTTAGTACTTTTATAAGAAACGAACCTGGCATTGCGTTAGTAAATACGGACCGAATTTGTTTTGATGGTAGGTTTTGAAGGTAGGGTAGGTAAGTAGGTAAGGCACGTAGTTAGGTAGGTTAGGTACCTAGGTTGGGTAGCTGTAAGCTAGGTAAGTAGTTAGGGTAGGTAAGTAGATAGGATGGGCAGGACCAACTTACCTACTCACTCTACCTATCCGGTAGATAGGGTATGTCATGTGTGGGTAAGTAGGGTAGGTAGGTGGGGACCCTCGAAACACCCGCCAGATGCTCGCAATACTTCCTTGAGTATCGATATAAAATTATCGATTTTTTATCGCTATTCAGTACTGATATCAGGCTGCAACGCAACGTTGCGAGATCGCACATCATCGGCGCGGGCGAACGGCGCGCGAACTTGGCACTTGACGGAACGGCAAACGGCAACAGTGCAGTGTGCGGCGTACATTTGATTTGATCAAAAGCAAGCATCGCATTCGCAACATTTTTTTACTCCGTGCGTTGAATTTCCGCGTGACGTCACGTAAAGTGACATCCACTCTTGAACTTTGACGAGCTTTATCTTTATCAATTTTTAAAGATTTAATAAATAAAAAAATACGTGTCCAATATTTTTCGATAATCTAACTGATGGACTAATTAGAATTATTATTTATATCAGTCTACATCGAGTTACCGACAAATGGTTATGTTTTGTAAGTAGCTACCTACAAAACACAACCATTTCCATTTAAAAATACGCGATTTTACTCGATTTAGATGATTACATTATTGCTTTTTTATTTTATGTGACTGTTATTTTTTTTCTTTTTATTATCAATTGGCTCTCGCTTGCGAATTATTATTTATTTTTCTATTTCTGATAGGTACTAACTAATAGTATTCATAAAAAAACAAACAGGAACCAAAGAAAAAATAAACATTTTAGGTAAAAATACAAATCAACCATCTTGATACACCAATCACTTCACTACAAACCAAAATGCACGTAGGGATAAAACGCACAAGGCACGTATGAAGTCCCTGGCCAAGCGTGGGTTCTGGCTGTGGGGTTTTGCAGGGGTCAGTTTTACAAAATCTCTTGTGAGATCTCGCATACGATGTGGTCCTGCGTGTTGACCTCCCCGTCGTCAAGGACTGGTTCAAGCGCTTCACCATAGTCTCACGAAGAGACCGAATTTCACCCTAGTAGCCCTTGCGTTTGACAAGTACCTCTATGTAACTGTGCTGTCGTCTGCATACTCAAAGCGACGGTTTTAGCCAATATCAAATAAAATAAAAAGTTTTGGTAGTCAGTTGTCCTAATACCTATATAAAACACTAAAAGTGTTTCTACTTATGTCCTTTACAGACTTTGGAACCATCAAACCGATTTGACCTAAACCGGTTTCATTATGGCAGAAGATGGTTTTAGACCACTAAAACAAACAAAAAACAAACAGAATTTCTTTTTTTACCGACTTCAAAAAAAAGAGATAGTCAATTCCACATTTCTGTATGTAATATTATTGGAACTGCACAATATTCACATAATATGTTACTCTATTTGGGCACAAACACGTGTACAAAACGTCATAAGTGTATGTATGTTTATGTATGTATGTTTTTACACGCATTTCTCTGAAACCATTTATTGGATCGTGATCATTCCTTTTGTGTAGGATTGAGTATCTCTCAACTTAGGGAATACTTAGTGCTAGAATAAAAGAAAATTTCATCAAAATCGGTTCAGCAGTTTTTAAAATATGGAGCATACAACCGAACTCCTTAGCAACAAACAAGCGAATGTGTAAATACAGGTATTTTATAAGTATTTTGTCAATGACACCCAGATCCGGAACAATTATTATCTATAGGCCATACAAATATGTTTCCATGCGGGAATAGAACACGCTACACGCAGCGCAGGAGCCGATCGCTCAACCACTCGCCAACTTACAGAACAATCAAGTTTGTCGTAATTTTTGTAGGATAACTACATAAATTACGAAAAATTACGAAACGGTACCTGAATGATTTACAAGCAGAACACATTATTATTTATCTATCCAGTCCGTATAGAGGAAGCTAAAATTTGTAGGTATAATTACTTCCGACTTCCGAAACTAAAGTTATTTTACCCTGTTTAGTGTTTTTGCTTTTGAAGTAGATTATTTTTTAACCGACTTCAAAAAAAGGAGGAGGTTCTCAATTCGTCGGTTATTTTTTTTTTTGTGAAATAGTTATTATTTCGCTCTTTATAGTTGTAGTATCTTTATAGTATCATAGTGTACTATCACTAAAATGAGCAAGTTCTATAAACATAAATGAAATTTGGCACACATGTTTAGAAGCCCACATAGAGTAACATATGTAAATATTGTGCAGTTGCAATAATATTACTTACATACGTGTCGAATTGACGACACGGTTGGCGTAGTGGTAGAGCGATCAACTGCTGTGCTGCGTGTCGCGGGTTCGATTCCCGCACCGAACAAATATTTGTATGGTCTACAGATAGTTGTTCCGGATCTGGGTGTCTTGTGTATGTGAGATGTTTGTAAACGCACCTACGATACAGGAAGAAATTCATAGAGTAGGACATCGATTAAAAAAAACTCCTTGGATGCCCAAGGGTGGAGGACATTCATAAAGACTTCAAAAGGTAAAAAAAAATATGTTTGTAGGTAGGTATTTTTGTTTTCGGAAATCAGAATCTTCTCGATAAAGAAAGAAAGAAAGAAGAAAGAAACCAGCGTCAGGCAACTCCCAGTTGTCTGGCATTTTGCTGAACTGGACCTTTTTGGCGCAGCCGCGGGGCACACTATGTATGTAAATGTTGTAAAATTAAGTTTTATTTGTACCTATATTGTGTGTATCTGTGTGTGCCAAATAAACTAGTTTTCTTTCTTTCTTTCTTTCTTTCTTGATCAGCGGACGGAGCCTCCCTTCCGCCCGCGCTCCGGGGCTACAGCGGCCGGAGCCGGGGCGGCAGCGAGCCTCTCGGGGGTCAAGCCGCTGGTCGCTCGCACCTAAGTTGGTGGGAAAAAAAAAAATGGTGATGCGGTAGGCGGTAAGTGCCGTATCTATCGACATATGGTAATTTATCTAATGTTGATGAACATAGATTAGAAATCAGGGGATTAGAAGTATTAAGTTTATTCTTATTATAAAATCTTAGTGATGTTTTAATTATGTGATTGTATAGGAAAGGAAGTTTAATTTGTTTATGTAGTTTTTTGACATTTGTTTTAAATTTGGTTTTGAAGGATAGTTTTACTGCTTTATTCTGAATAACTTGCAATTGTTGATGGTTAGAGTAACATGTGCTGCTCCAAATTGGACAAGCGTACGTTATACACGGGCGAACAAGTGTAGTATAGATCTTTAGTTTGGTACTGCTACTTAATTTGCTTTTTCTGTTAAGTATAGGGTTTAAAGCGCCAAGAGCTTGGGCCCCCTTTACACGTAAGTCAGATATGTGTTTGGACCAATTAAGTCGACTATCCATATTGATCCCGAGATAACGTACACAAGTTTTCCAAGGTACGGTGTGGCCTGCAACCTTTAAACCTCTCGGAGGCGGTTGCCTAGCACGAGAGAAGAATATGGCTTCCGTTTTATTCTCGTTTATTTTAAGTTTCCATTTCTTGAAGTAGTCAAGAAGTAAGTCGATGGAATATTGTAGGCGATCTATGATCAGATCGGTATCATCCGAAGAGGTTACGAGTCAGTATCGTCAGCAAAGCAAGCTAAATTAGTTCTGGGTTGAATGGGGATATCGTTTAAGAACAGGAGAATTAAAAAGGGACCGATAATCGAGCCTTGTGGAACGCCAGCTGGGATTGTTTGGGGTGATGATGAGGTTTCCCTGATGTAAACTAGGAATGTACAATCGGCCAAAGATATATCTGATCACCGTAAGGACTATTTCTGCTTGCAGGGCTCGCCCGCTAAATTAACGCCGACTTATACTCATCACCCAATAGCATAGCAGCATCGGGTGACTGTTTCTCTAGTACCTGTCAGCTCCTTGTCTTTGTGATTAAAAAAGACTGCAAAAAAAAATAGTCATTTGGCCGGGTTCGACGCAAAAAGGGCGGACGCAGCTTTGGTCATCTTGTGCACGGGATTTTGTTTTCAAAGTGATCAGATATAGCTTTGGTCCATAGTACATACGATTTGCAAGGTACGACTGGATGAGTTTGATGAGCGGCATGGGCATCTTCAGAATAAGTAACTTGTGTAGCAGGCCTTCGTGCCACACAGTATCAAATGCCTTTTCGATATCTAATAGGAACATGCCTGTAGATTTTCTGAGGTTTAAATGATGGGAAATGTGTTCAGCCACCCTGGCTAGCTGTTGAGTAGTTGAGTGAGCAGCACGAAATCCAAATTGCTCCTGGATCAAGGACTGCTCAGTGGCAGCTAATAGTCTAGCATAAATCAACGACTCGAAAAGTTTGTCAAAAGATGGTAACAGGCTTATGGGTCGGTAGTTTACAGGTAAGATACTGTCTTTCCCGGGTTTTTTGATTGGTATAATTTTAGCTTCTTTCCAAATTTTAGGGAAATAGCCTAGACCAAAGACCATTGAAAATTTTTGTAACATAGACTATCGCTTTCTGTGGCAAATTCTTTAGGAGCAAGTTACGGATTTGGTCATGACTGGTAGATTTACGGGATTTAAGTTTTGTCAGCGTTTTACGAACCTCGAATGGCCTAATGGGCTTTATAAAATCGGAAGTGAGTTCGTAGGTATTTATGACTGACATGGAGTTCGATACCTCATACTCGAGTTCAGTGTCACTAGCCCAGTTTGTCGTAAGGCTCATATTTTCGCAGAACGCATTTGCTAAAGCGTTACATTGATCGGCCGTGCCAGTCGTAAGGGACCCATCAGGAAGTTTAAGGGCAGGTATGTCGGTAGACTTAGGCTTAAGGGATTTAGTCAGACGCCAAATATCTTGACCGGGATTGTCAACTTTTGCCAGTTTAGCATTCCATACGTTATCGACATGATTCTGGATATTTGTATTTATGTATATTTGAAGGGCGTTAATATTACTGCGATTGAGTCTTCTAAGGTAACCACTAGGCAGTTTTTGCTCATAACGACGTAAATAGTTTTTATAATAATAGATTAAACGTATGTACCAAGGAAATTTTAAGGGATTATCGCTAAATACAGCAGTCGTAGACGGTATGGAGGAGTCTCTAGCATCAATTATAGTTTGTTGCAAATGAGCAATGGCAGTATCAATTTCTTTTTTTGAACTGAATGTCTTAAAATTAAGCATGATATTCAGGTGGGATCGATACTCATTCCAATTTGCGCAGTTAAATTTAAAGTATCGACTTTTAGCCTTACGACACAACGTACCTCCAATACTAAAGAATAAGGGGTAGTGGTTAGAAGACAAGGCTATTATCGTTTCTACCTCGCTAATGCAGTTAACATTCAACGACAGCACCAAGTCAGGGCTCGTTGGTCTGCGATTGGGGCAGTAGTTAACTTGGGTAGGTAAGTTAGGGGCGTGTATGACGTAATCGGAATCAAGCATATGATTGAAGAGAGTTCTGCCTCGCGTATTAGTATAGCTGCTGAGCCAGTGTGAGTGGTTGGCATTAAAGTCTCCCATGATGACAACATGGGAACCCAAGCCAAACAGGAGCTCTAGATCACTACGAAGCATTGGTAGGTTAGGAGACTGATAAATTGATAAAATAACATGTACAATTCCTGACACTTTGAGAGTTATTCCTATAGCCTCAACATTTCTAGTTTTTGGGATAGTTAGAACAGAGTGTTCCAGATCCTTTCTTACAAGCAAAGCAACTCCCTGCCCACGGCCAGAGTGATGCTTATCTTGGCGGTGACAGGTAAAACAGGCGTGTTTAAAATTAAGTTTGAGGTTAGTCTTGTTTCACAAATACCAATAACATCGACAGATAAAACACTTACCGCCAAATCGAGCAGTTCACTCAGTTTTAAACGTACTCCATCGGAGTTCCAGGATAATAGGCGAAGTTTAGAATCAAACATGTTTACCAAGATGGGTGAGTATAAGCATGACCTTTTCTAAATAGGACGTGCAAGCAGCAAATTGAGATTTTATGTTCCTTAAGGCTAGCAAGATTTCAAGCATATCTTTGGTAGTCTCATCATTGAGGTTGGTCTTAAAGTGATCATGCTGATTCTGATTTATAGGTGGTGCCACGTTGCTAGTTCCTACAGTAGGCCACGTTGGTTTTGGAAAAGACATCAGGTTTGACGGTATCGGCAACGGCATCGTTTTCGGTTGCAGCATTAGAGGTACGGGCTTACGCTCTAAAGCCTTCTTCTTCTCAATGTTTTCAAGATACGCGAGTCGTAACCTGCATTTCTTGTTGTTAGCGGGGTGAGATTCATTAAAGAGATTTATTTGTTAATTTTAATTTATTTTGAGATTTATGTGTTAATGTCTTACATAAAGAAAGAAAGGAAGAGAAAGTCCAATGAAAAGATGGATCGACTGTTTGAGGAGTGATATGAAAAAGGGGAGTCAGTGACAGGGGACACGATCGTATGGGAGAAGGAAACATGTTGCGCCGACCCCAAGTAACATGGGGTAAGGGCAGAAAGATGATGATGACGATGATTGCCAAGTTTTTATATTCATTGACTTATCGTTTATCCACTTAATATTTTACATGACATATCACACCATATATCATTTTTCTTATCCATGTGATGTACTTGCCACTGAAATATAAATTCTACATGGGAGTACCGAAAAGTAGGAACTAAAAACAAACGTCAACAGAAAACAAACAAAAACCAAAAGAACTCTTTGTTTTATTCTTTGTTTCTTCTTTCTGGGTTATTTTCATTTCGATTGACTATCAGGTAACTTGACGTAGCATCCACAAAATTTTTAATAAGATACATTATACTTATTGTTTTTTTTTGCTTATATTATTTATTATATACTTTATTGTACACCACTTAAATAATTACAGAACAAAACATTTATAAATATAAGTGAACAATGGGCGGGCTTATAGCTCGTTTTACGAATAGGACATTATTAAATTTTATTAACTTATTTTTTTGATTTTTATTCAAATTAACAACGAAAACTTTTTGTGTATTAGAAAAATACGTTTCCTTTTTTTATTGTTTATGAATTTGAAAAGGCAATAACGGTCTTATGGAAGTCTATGCCAATATCAAAACACGTTTCTTAGAGTAATCTCACGAATTTAAAATAGCCTTTTAAAACAAACTTGAAAAACTAGATGTTATCTGGTTTTCTCATTACTTCCTAAACATAATATTTACGTAATTATGCAAAACCACTAGATATTTCGTGACATTTAATCCTCGTATGAATATTGTGTCATTTCTACCATCACTTACTCACACATAGGGCAGAGGTCCAGCAGACAAGTTCGTCTAACAACATAACATTACCCGAAGGGTTGGGTGGAGATGCACCTACAGTCAAGGTTGGGCGGTATTTGCATTAAATGTAATTAAAATAAGTAATTTAAATGCAAACATTGGTATTTGTAATTCAATTAATGAAAAAAAAAAAAAGATATTTCAAATACCTGACATATTAACACCAACCATTTTCCACCTGCCTAACACCCGACTGTATTTTGTTATTTGTATTTTAAATAATAATAGTTTAAATATTGTATTTTATATTTCAAATATATGACTTAAAATATTATGTATTTGGTGTTTTAAATACATCCGAGATAGTATTTTGTTAAAGCAAATAATTTATTTTGCCAACTCTGCCTGCCTCTCTCTCTCTCTCTTCCTTTTGCCTCTCTCTCTCTTGTTCATCAAAATTTGTCCAGTTATGTTTTTATGTCCCATGCAATAGGCAGCGGGCCTATTGCCATCTTTGTCATCATCATCCTCAGTCCAACTTCGCCCACTGCTGTCATAGACCTCTCTCTTCTTGTTCCTTTATGTTCTATCCGCGATGGCAACAATAACGTCTAATTATCTCACCGCTGGAGGGCCGCTTCTTCTTCCTAGAGATGTTATATTACGATATTTTTTACAATATCCTATTATTCAGTATATTAGCTATCGCATATATACCATATTACCTATTACTGAGTATTAGTAAAATATTATTGAACCGATTCAATATTAGCTACGCAATCTAATAATTATACCTGTGTAACATGCCCACAATAATTAATATGAAATACAAAATACTCGGGCATATGCATGCTAAATAGTGAAACTGTTGGAGAAGTGAAAATGTCAATACATTTTCCTTCATACACACAGGCTGTCAACGTTTATTATGGTGGCGTATTTAAAAAGTTTAGTGAAGAGATTTGTCTCACTATTACGCGTCCCTATTACTTGACGAATACCTGGTACATTCGCTTATACTAATACGCAAATACGTGGCGTGTTTAATAAAAACTGTACCTATTACGAATATATTAGTCACACCTCTACTTCTTCTTCAAGTCCTTGGACGCCAGTCGGTCTCCACTTATCATCACCACGCCTTGCCAGGTATCCTGACCCGATCCATTTGAGTTCCAAAATTCGTTTGCCGACATCTAAAACCTTCTTAAGACTTTCGATCTCGATATTCGAACTCGTTCTATTAGTCGTTTACCAAGCATGCAATACTCCATGGCTATCTGTGTAACTAGACGCCTGTACACAGTGAGTCTATCTAGAATCCGGGCTGCTGCTGAGAAATTCCAGATTGATAAAAACCAACAAAAATTTACCCGATCTGGGAATCGAACTCAAGACCTCATGCTAACAATAGCAATTGCAGCCACAAGTCCGTAAAAATTATGCCAAACGCGGCTTTGAGCAGTTTTCTCACGGTTCCACGGAACTAGAAATGATGTAGCAGCGGCATAATTAATTAATTAAATATACAAAAACAAACATTGAAAAGATGCAAAATTAAAGCAAGCTTAACCTTGCATAGGCCCGCCTCATTATTACATAACGTATATTATAATAAAAATAAAACAAAAATATATAATTCAATCAGAATTATTTAACTTTTAAATCCAACAAAAGCCAAGGAGTGTAGTAGTCTCATACTAGTTTTGGATTAAATTAATGATAGGTACAGTTATCATCATGTTTTCTGTGGTACCATTAACTTCGGGAATTTATCGAAATGTTCGCCTTTGACCACTATCTCGACTGATGGTAAGCGATGATGTGGTCTACGGTCCAAGATTGTAGCTATCAGGAAACAAAGATTCTGGCTGAGAATTGCACTCCTTAGTGCACAATGAAAGTATTAGCAAAACGCTTTGTGCGTAGTATGGGTGGGATATCTACAATGTACCCATGGCGCTTTGCCGTACGTCTTGTAGTCCGATGATGGAAAGGGCTAGGCGGAATCAAATTGTGCCGTTCCATCGCACACTCCCCGAAATGTAACCTCTGACATACCTCTCAATACATCCACATTTTATTATCATCACAAATCAACTATAAGTTCTAAGTCAAATATAATTCAATACACGTGTATCTTGGGCGAAACTAGTAGGACAAACCCGATACAATAATTGTGGTCCAGCCCGTTCAACCGATTTTGACTTCTATTGCGTTGGTGATACGACAAATGGTAGCTGTAGTAAACAGTTGGTTTTGGTAACAGGTTTATGCTTTTTATGTCATCCTTATGTTTATGGGATAGAACTCAAAATCGGTTGAACGGACTATAAAAAGATTTGGAGACATGTCTAATGTTATTTCAAATGGAGATTAGAGAACAGTGACTTTGGTCCACGGACTAATGGAGTAAAATATTGTTTAGCAATGAGTGTGAAGTCATTTAAATTGAATTAAAGGACAATAAATGTCTTATCATGAACAAGAACAACAAAGACTGTACATTTTGTAAGCTATTGTGGCATATGGTACAGGAAGAATATTGCATTCAGGTAGGACATGTTTGGAAGCTCGTACGGACTTGGTGGTGATCGATGGAGGAGATCTTATTGCAAGTTGCTATGGAAGAGTTATTTAAAAATAAAATGTGATATTATTTGCCCCTTTATCAAGGGTCACTTCGTTTTGATCCAAGATAATGCTTGGTCGCATATCTCTTTTTCATCTTAATAAGGGCAATATCGCAGTTTTGGCGGCGCCGGCGAGATAACTAGATATGCATCCGAAAGAACACGTCTGGGACCTGCTAAAACAAAGAGCAAAATTCATAATCCCTACACCTGTCAATGTGGGTGAAGTGTGGAGCGCCGTTTTATAGGAATGATAGAGACTACCACAGAAAACAATGTATAACATTATTGTCAACATGTCTAGTCGCGTGAAGTCGCGTGAAGTATTAAGATAATGTGAAGAAAACACTCAATATTATGTAATATAAATTTTATTGTAAAATTGATTTGAATTAACATTTTTAAGTTTCCTTACTAACCTTAAAAAATCAACAACGTGCAGTTTTCACATAAAATCATGTTACTCACACAAAATGTACTAAATGCAATCTCATTTTTATTTCAAAATGTGTATTTTAAGTAAGGAAACCTGTCCTATTATAAATTTCTAAAAATAAATAGTAACTTTAAAAAAAACGATGTTTTTATTTGGTTCGCTAATTTTGCCGGTAAGGTCACTATTTATAATCAAAATAATATGTATAACAAAATATTGGTAAGGTACATCATTCTATCACACTATTCACACTAATAATACTATAAAGGCGAAAGATTATGAGTGTGTTTGTTACTTCTTCAAGCCAGAACTGCTCTGGATGAAATTTGAAACAGAGATAGATTATGGTCAGGAATAGCCCATAGGATTTTTAGTGTTTTATCCAGGGAAGATGTTCTCTCGGGATAATTTCCGACTCTCACACTAGGAATTTCTTTCTGTATCGTCGATGCGTTTAAAAACATATAAACTCACATACACTATGAGCTGGAGCAACTATCTGTAGGTGATACAAATATTTGTTCCGTGCGGGTGGTGCGGGAATCAAGCTCACGACTCCCAGCGCAGCAGTCAATCGCTCAACCACTGCGCCAACCATGCGCCCAATATTAGAGCTGTCATTAATAATGTATTGATTATTAAGAAAGATATCCATTTTTTTCAGACATACTTTGAGCATACCCTGATACAAAACAAAGGTTCCGTAAAAAAGTCAAAGAAAGTGATAGACCAATTGTGCACGATGAAGACAGTAATACCAAAGTTCTTTTCGATAAACAATGTCAAGCAAGAGCTGCCAGAAACATTCAAATTTGGGTGAGAAATATTTTCAATCTCGTCGGGACTGCCTTGCGTTAGTCTAGTGGGCGGCAGCGCTTTCGTTGAATATGAGGTCCTGGTTAGAGCAAACTCTTAGACGCTGTCCTAATACAACACGATCATCGTGCGCACAGGCGACCATCGCTTTCATTTGTATGGCGAAATCCATAAAACGCTCTCTGTCGGCGCGACGAAGCGTTCGTGTTTGTCATACAAATGAACGCGACGGTCGTTTATTCGCACGATGATCGCTTTGTATTAGGACAGCTCCTTATTGGGTTTTTCCATCTGGAATTTCTCAGTAGCCGCCCGGACCTGTGCTTGGTTGATGGCAATAGGCACCTTCTCTATTATTATTATTATTTATTTATTAATAAAAGTACAAGTTTATAATATCTTAACTTAAAAACAACATGACATTACATGGGATTTAAACGAAACTGGCGAAATGTGGGTACCTACAATAGGTGCACCTCTGGCTAGCACTTTGACGAATACAGACGTGATGTTATTTTAATATGTTATGTTAATAATTGTAAAATATATAAGGACATCTATACCTATAAGTCTATACGATATTTTGCAGGAACCTGTTTCCGCTGCCCATTTTATCGGACGACTTCTACAGACTGATAATGGTTCAAGTTAACAACAAGGAGTTGACGACTGAAGTCTTTTTACAGTTTTACCAATACATCACAGTTGTAAGTTTACTATTTGTTTTGTTTGAGACGGTCCTCCTGTGACCTACCATACTTTTCGAAGACGTAGTCAAATAAGTTATTTCAATTAGACCAATGAGGCCCGCTTCTTATAAATTTTGAGTTATGTTTTTGGCATCAAAAGTCAATTTTGAATTTCAAAAATGAACCGGTACAAAATTATTAATAATTAAGTGTAGTTATTCATTTGCAAAGGCAGTCTCATAGTTCACAGTACGACTCCATACTAACACTTTTAAAATAATTTTGAGCGACGGAATTAATTGAATGACATCACAAACCAAAAAACAGTGCTATAAATCATATTCAAAATTTGACATTTTCGTGAAATTATTGAAATATGCATTGTTTGTTTAATTTTATTTTTCAGTTTTATGAATATATAAAAGCACATGATTATTCCAATGGTTTTATAATAATTATTGACTGCAGATAAGTTAATTTGTTAGACGTTATATCCAAATTTAACAGTACGGAACTACAGCATATTCTAACAATATTATTAGTAAGTATTTTTAAAGGTTTGTCGATCATAAAAGGTAGTTACTTATATACAAAAACTAACGTCTTTTCTACCCTTACTTAATACTTATCTAACTCATACTTCTGTTCCACTCTCGAAGTTCCTTCACCTGGTCATACACTTATGACAGTAAGTTGCAAGGTACACACCTGATCTAACTGTTCAAATATTTTTTTATTTCCTAAAGTACCACTAAATAGTTTAAGAAAAGGTGGGTTATAAATCAGTGTTGATCAGCGTTTCGGCTATGCTGCACATTGATCAACATTTGGCGAGCCTGTGGCTATTACGACACTGAATCTACTCCTATTGCTACCTCTGTGCTTGAAATTATTATTATTGAGGTTGTACAGTGTTGGTAATGCATGTTTTCTTTCTTTAAAAATTTTAACTATATAAACTTTGACAAAAACTAAGATTTCATAACTCTTTTGCAGGACGGCTACGGAGGTAGATTGAAAAGCTTACACTTGCTTACAGAATCAAAAACTATAGAAGTAATCATTAACATCGCCAAACAATTTGTTAGCGAGAAGACTGGTAACAGATTATATGTTCAACGCACCATTGAAGATTTACATAAAGTGGTACCCAGAGAATTGCTGCCTGTGGACTACGGTGGAAAACAGCGATCTAGTGATTCACTGCAAGGTACTTAACATAGATTTTATATCATAACACTACTGGATCTTATAAAAGCTTTTATAAAATTTTATGATATTTTTAAACTAATTACGATAACCTTTGTAATTATAGTTTGACACACTTCTACTGTATGTATAATAAATAACAAATACATTGCTTATTACAGAAGATACAGTGGCAGAACTAAGTTCAGCAGAACACGTGGAGTATATGAAAATGATGAGCAATGCTTGCTCCGATGAAACAAAAAGACATGCAGCAAAATTCAATGAGGAATACATGGGCATGCCTGGATCCTTCAGATGTTTGAGTGTAGATTAATGTGCAATACATTAATATTATAAGTTATTATTTAAAATTGTATTCAAAATAAATTCGAGTTGGTCGATGAACCATACAAGGGACAAAAAAATATTATACTTTGTAAAATATAATAGAATACATACTTAGACTATTCCTCTGCCAAATATAAAATATTGTATATGACTACAGCACATAATGTGCAATGAGGTATTTAATTTTTGTTCGTATATTCTTACCTTTGTAAATGTCACTTGAAAGTTATTAAACAATTACCGACCAATTGTAATGATAGAATTCAAAGTAACTGGTTAGTTTTGACAAATGCAGTAAACAATCTTTGAAGGTACCTAAGACCATTCTGATGGCGCGTCGCAATTTAAATTTCGTTGATAGTCGGTATCACGCACGTATTTTGTAAGAAAACTTCTAGTACAAATCGTTTGAATTGCAACGCATTGCGTCCATGTGTACTTGCAATATCGGTTAGTAAAAATTGCTTATCTGTGTGATATAAATCGAATCGTATCGCGCCGCGCCATGATAAAAATAATATTGCAATATGTAATTGTTCGAACGCCTGATCTATGCGTCGTAGCAGCTAGCTGCGACTTTGCGTCCGTTCATAGTTTTTAAGTTTTTCGAATGTAATAGCCAGTAGCTTTTGTGTCATTTTTCTCAATACACCGCTACTCAAAGTAACCCATAAAGGTCCTGTTTTATTCTACTCCAAGTCCTGGTTAGTCCATATGGAGCCCGATTGTCGTATTGTGGCTAACATCGAAGATTGATGAAATTAACGACGCTCGGAAATATATAATTCACCGGACTTGAGAGGTTATGTACACCGGCAGCGTGGTATATGGATTGAGTACGTATTTCTTCACGGTGTTAAGTTTTATAGATAATATCGTCACCCATCACTCGTATAGGCTGTATCTAACTTTAATAATAAGTTACCAAAGTTAAGTGCAATTTTTTACTTGTATTTATAATTGTAAATTATGTTCATTGAGTACCGTTTTGAATTTTGAATGGTTTCGTTAGTTTCGTATGGTACACTTACAATTTGCGACAATTGTTATGATATAAGTATAGTAAGAATTAGCACTACATTTATATAATTTGTATCAATTGTTGCATTAGACCGATAAGTATTCAGTTAATTAAGTGTAACTTGATGCGTAGGTATTCATCAGCCATAGTTTTTCTCGTTAGTGTTAGATATTATTTCCAATTATTGACTAATGTTAGTTTATTAACACGTAATTTACTTTATATTTTCTTGTTTACTTATGACTGAGTCCAGGCGCCTGCCTGAGGGTCCCCGAAGGTAATGCTTCAGATAGCATATCGTTAGTCCTTCAGGCACCAAGTGTGTCTGAAGGTAGTGGGCCCTCTGACAGACGCATAGAAACGTCCATGCTGGCACATACAGACACATTATTTCAAGTAAGTAAGGTCTATGTACTAGAATTACATAGATGCTATCTATATATAGGGTCCGGACATAATTCCAGGTTACCCAGAAGCGCTAGATCGCTTATAACGAATTTTCTATTTACTTACTTGAGCAAAAATGCATGTATTTACCATCTCAGAGTGAAACTGTTTTAAATCTGGCTATGTACTGTTGTTATGTACAGTTGTTCAATCATAGCACCAAGGTATACTATCTAGAACACCTAGATGGTGTTTCCTAACAAAACAAATGTGTAAGGAAAATAATACGATTGGTATGTAGGCAGAGCGCACATACCGATACCTGCGACCCAGCCATTTTAGGGGGGTCCAAATTAAGTAAACAAAACATTTTTATTTGCTTAAATCACTACTTTCACATTATATCTAAAGTATTTCAATTCAACTATAATACTAATAGATAACCACTATATGCATACTATAAGCTATTAAAGGGCCCTAAAAACACTATTCTAAATTACCAAATTTGGCTGCTTACGCGCAAAACTATATAAACAAGCGACGCCACCTGGCTGCTCACACTCTTCACCTGCCTCGTCGCGCTCTGCGTGACGTCACTGCGGTCGCCGCCTCTCCACGCGCCGCCCACAGGTGTCACTACTAGTAACTTCGGTTGCTAGTAGGGACATCTATTTTTGGCCCCTTCCGGGTTGAATCCACGACTTAGTGGTCCTTGGTGGATACCTAACGGTATTAACGAAGCCAAGTGGAGTGGTGACCCGCACACTCGCCAAGTCTCTTCAGGACACGGCAGTTAGAAGGAGTCGGGAGCAGGATAGTTGGCCTTGGTAGATAGCCTAGTCAACCCCTGTCTCTGCCCCACAGCATTCACCTGGCACGGTCGGGTGTTTCCACCCCGACGTGCCAGTCTTCTGGTACACAAGAGGTAGGAGGCCCACCTTCGGTGGGTTTACCGGTACCTTAGGGCCCCTGTCACCCAATAAGATTGGTGACAGGAGTAAAAGCTTAGGGCTCACCAGGAACACACCTCCCAGTCTAATCCGGCTGGGAGGGTAGGATTGCACACATCTCCGGGCCCATCCACCCGGGGAAGGTACCCCTTACCGGCCTCACCGGATTATTAGGAAATATTTTCGCCGACATGTCGTTCGCGGCACTAGTCGACCTCCTCCAGAAGATCCTCCTCACCGACCCCAAATTAAAGAAAAGTATGGTGCAGCTTTCAAAGCTGCCACCGCCCCCAAATCCAATTCGGACCCAATTCAGTGCCCTGGCCCCATGGCTCACAAGCCGTTCCCTGACATGGACTCGCCTAGGTCTCCATCACCAATCCCCCAGCCTAGCCATGCGCCTAGAGCACCCACCCCCTCTCAGGCTACTGAGCCTAATTCTCGCCCAGACTCCCCTATGGAGCAAACCCCGTTTCCCGAGGGTCATCATGATGATGATTCACGGGACTCCTCTCTTCCCTCCACCTCCTCGGAGGACGACGAATTCCAAGTCATAGGAGGTAAGAGGAAAAAGAATAAAGCCTCAGCCCAGGTCTCCAAGGCCAAAAAGACATTTGTAGCAACTCCATTTGCTTCACCCGTCGCCTCCCCTTGTCCCTCCCCTGAGCCGACAGCCACCCAGTCCGCCCCCACTACCGCTTCCCAGCGGACTAGTCGCCCCTCTAGCCCCACTGTCACTACGGTCAATAAGACCAAGCCCCCGCCGCCGATATTCCTTCAGGATAAGGCGAAGTGGACCGATGTGTCCAATCTTTGTACCGACAACAAAATCCATTTTAATAGTGCCCGTGCCTGCCAGCAGGGCATTTAAATCTTAGTCCCCACATCTAAAGATTTCCGGGATTTAACCCGTCTACTCAAAGTGCGGAAGTATTCCTTCCACACCTACTCCCTCCCCGAGGAGAAGTCCACCCGGGTAATCATCCTAAGGATCCTGAAAGAGATCTCGACGGAAGACGTCCACTTGGACCTCCTGGCCCAAAAAGTTCCCGTCATTGCTGTGCGCCGCTTGCACAAAGCGAGAGGTGGACAGCATGGTAGTGGTGGAGTGTAGCTCTACCGAATCTCACAATCCCATCTTCGGGATTAAATCCATATGCTCTCTCACCGGTATCTCAATCGAGAGACCGTATCGCCCAACTATAGTTGGTCAGTGCCACAACTGCCAACTATATGGTCACTCCCAGGCCAACTGTTTTGCCACCCCCAGGTGTGTTAAATGCTTGGGGGACCATGGCACAAAAGACTGTCCCCGTCCCAAAGACCGCTCGGAGTGCACGGAGCCTCCCAGCTGTGTGCTCTGTGGCCAGGTAGGGCACCCCGCCAGTTACCGTGGCTGCCCAAAGCCCCAAAACTCGCGCCCACAGTGGCCAAACGCAATGATGCGCGCCAAGCACGCATTGCTCCCCCAGCCCAAGCCCCCCCACGTCTAGCCCCTCAGAGGGATTCTCCATGGGGTAAGCTGAACCACCAAAGTGTGGCGCCCCAGTCTAATCCTCAGCCCATTCCAGCGCTGATGGATCTTAGGATCCCAGTGCCTAACTCAACCCCAGCCACAGTGGCCCCAGCCCCCCCCCCCCCTGTAGTCCAACCCGGCCAGAGCTCCTATCGGTGTATCGCTGAAACCATATTCAGTGCATACGCGATCTGGATGACTCCAGAGGCTCGTTCCCTTTACGCTGAACTAACAAGTTCAGTCAATCCCATAAACCCCATTTCATGCCTCGAGATCTTCTCGAGGTATCCATCTATTACCAAGGAATTCGATAGCCTTGTTTTTGTCAATGGACAATGGATTCGCAATTAAGAAATAATTGCCTTAAGCCCAGATCCCTTAGGTTAGGTATTTTCAATGCCAATGGCATTACTACCCAGCGTGATGATATTGCCACGTTTCTTCGCGATCATCAGCTGGACATCTTCCTCATCCAGGAGACATTCCTGAAGCCCCACCACCGCGATCCCAAAATTGCCAACTATCGTATAGTTCGCAATGATAGGACCCGCTCCCACGGAGGCGGCACTCTCATTTACTATAAAAATGAGCTTCATTGTAGTTTATTAACCCCACCCGACCCCACTTCGTACCATGAGTACTCAGCCTGTCGGCTAGGGATGTCTGGACATCCAACGATCACCATCATTTCCGCCTATTGTCCTCCCCACTCGGCGTTAACGGTAGATAATCCTAACGGTCTCAAAAAAGACCTTACCACCATTTTCAGCTTGAGAGACTCTGTTATCCTAGCGGGTGACTTCAATGCTAAACATCCATCCACATGGAACAGTACCGTTGCTAACCCTAGAGGAAAGCTGTTACTAGACCTAAGCTCAACACTCCACTATGATGTAATCGGCCCCATGAGCTTTACTCACTACCCGGATACTGTTACGTACAAACCGGATGTCCTTGACGTAGCGCTCATTAAGAACGTTAACCTTCAGTTTCGCTCTATGGAAACGCTAAACGAATTAACTTCCGATCAAGCCCTGTGATCTTGCACCTAAGTAGTCGGTCAGGCCTCCTAGATCCAGGACAGCCGCCCCCCACTAAAATAGTCACCGACTGGAGGAAAGTAAGTGAAAAACTGAAATCCACCAAGTCACCCCAGTTAGACGCAACAGTCGCTGACACGACAGTGGCGATCGACTCGATTACAACTCACGTACAATCCGTCCTGAACGAATGTTCAAGGGAGGTTCCAATGCTGGACATCCAGCATGGGAAACTCCCGGATGATGTACGGAAGCTGATAACCGAGAAGAAATCAGCTATCCGTGACTACAGTAACTTTCGCTGTGTCGCAAACAGAGTTCACATGCGTAACTTGCAGCGTGCTGTAAAGGAACGTATTGCTGAACACCGTTCTGCGACATGGAATAAGATGCTGAGCGAGCTAGAGCCCACCCACCACGCCTTCTGGCACCTTCAGAGGAAGTTACGCTCCACTGAAGACTCTGCCATACCCCCGCTTATTCGCCCTGATAAGAGTATTGCATTTGAAAACACTGAAAAAGCCGAATGTCTGGCTGACAGCCTCGAACTTCAATGCACACCCAGCTCCCAACCAGTAGACCAAGCTCACCTTGACATGGTGGACGCTGAAGTCGAACGTAGGACCTCCCTTCCTCCCGTTGAAGACCCCGATGACCCACTACCTCCCGTCACCCCAGACGGGATTGTCAGAAGTAGTGGAGGTTATCAAAAGGCTTCAACAAAACTCCTCCCTACCCAAATAATATTGCTAATGACGGCCATTTTCAACGCTGCATTAAGCAAAAATATCTTCCCACAAGCTTGGAAACAAGCCACTGTGATAGGCATCCCTAAACCGGGTAAACCGAAATCCATCTATGGGAGTTATCGTCCCATTAGTCTGGTAAATTCTCTCGGAAAAGTCTATGAGCGGCTTATTTATAAGCGGCTCAAAGACTTTGCCTCGCGAAAGAGCCTTATCCCCCATGAGCAATTCGGCTTTCGTGCTGAACACTCTTGTGTCCAACAAGTTCATCGTATCGTTGAACACACCAGTGCTGGGTTCCAGCGTGGTGTGCTAACGGGTGCCTTGTTCTTCGACATAGCAAAAGCGTTCGACAAAGTCTGGCACAATGGCTTAATTTATAAGCTATACAAACTTGGCGTGCCAGATCGTCTCGTGTTCATCTTACGAGACTGGTTGTCGGACAGAACTTTCCGCTATCGTGTCGAGGGAGAACTCTCCTCCCCTCACCCCATACGAGCCGGAGTCCCTCAAGGCTGCGTACTATCCCCTTTATCTTTCACGCTGTACACCAGCGATATCCCAAAAACTAAAGAGGGCCAGTTGGCATTATTCGCTGACGACACGGCCCTCTATTGCACAGGCACAGTACCCAATGCCATAGCCCTAAAACTCCAGAGAGCCGCCAACGCTTTGGCTAAATGGTTCCGCCTCTGGAGAATAGAAGTCAATCCCGATAAGAGCCAGGCTGTCCTCTTCTCGAGGCCTGACCGAAAGTACAATTATAGATTTAAAGACCCCCGCCCCCCCAAACCCATCACAATGTACGGCAAGCCGATCCCTTGGGAGAAGCAAGCATGATGGCGGCGCGCTCGCGAGCCGCCTTCATGGGATGGTGAACGCAAGCAGCAGCTTGTCACTTAGGTGCAAGATGCGCATTTTCACTGCGGTCATCCGTCCCATCATGACCTATGCTTGCGCTGTCTTCGCACACGCAAAGCCCCACCACATTTATAAGCTTCAGGTTATACAAAACCGATTCCTCCGTAAGATCACGGGAGCCCCCTGGTACGCTCGTAATCAGGAACTCCACGTCGATCTGAGAATCCCCACAATCCCACAATTCATGAAACGCATTACCAAGCGTTTCTTCGACTCTGCTGTCAATCACAGCAACCCTCTAATTTAAGCGGTCTCCCGCTATGAACCCTCCCAAATCTCTAGAATTCGCCGACGCTCAAAGGCTTACCCTCTCTATCCCCGATGACGCCACTACCCTGCTCCAAGAGAGCAAAAAAGAGACAAGCACAATTCGCAGACAAAGACCGCCTTCGTTCCGTCCTGCAGCCGAGGCCCGCCGCAACGTCCCCGTCAGGATACGCAAGCCAGCCCGCGAAATGCTGTGCCTTAGTTAAATTCTAGTTAGTTAATTGGAGTTTCTTATTCGTTCTTCTCCACGTAGGCTTTTCCGAACGAATGGTAGAATCACTTAAATAAGATCCAGCCCTAGTGTTGTCCCCCAGCGAAGCCCTGAGCCGAGGTTCGACCCCACCTGGGGTAGCCCTTAGCGTAGTCGCGCCTGGCTGGAGGCTATATAGCTTAGTCTCCACAGGCTAGCCCGGTTAAGCAGTGGACGGTCACTTTGACCGAACTGTGAGACGCCAGGAAGAAAAAAAAAAAAAAACCTGGCTTCTCATTGCGTACTAAACCGTCATGGCGACCGGTCGTTTTTACGGAGTTTGAATTTATTTTTCTTTCCATAACTACCGCACTCAGTATGTATGTAATGATTCTAATTTACTTGTTAAACCCTATATTAACCTTTTACATACTGATATACACTAAAAATTAATATTTAGTGCCTTAAAAATGCGAACGAAATTCTATGTACGGAAAAACTATAAAATAATTTTTCTCGTCTAAAATTGTTTAGTACGAAATAGCGCGCCGGGGTAAGCAGACGTATGTCTGTTGATATAGTTTTGTATTTACAAACTATACAATATTGTTTTGTGACGCCTCGTCGCGAACAGCTATTGTATACATTTCAGGTCGAAAACACTCACTTCTCAGTATTTCCGAGGAGAAGGAATTAGTAAAGAAGCGAGGTAGTTTTAAGGGTCGCTTAACTACATTCATTAGTTACCTGGACGCAATGAATGACAGCAGTTGTGATATTCAGCAGTGCAGCATAAGCAGTTGTGATATAACGGAATTACAGCTGCGTATGGGTAAAATTGAGTCGTTGTACGAGCAATACGATGAGGTACAGTTGAGGTTAGAATGTATGGTTGATGATGTGAAGGCCCAGTTGTCTGAACGTTCCGAGTTTGAGACGTTGTACTATAAAGCATTGTCGAGGGCTCAACAGTCAATGAATGAATGTAGTAAAGATAATGATTCGGTTTGTAGGAATAGCAGTCGTGGTAGTGTTTATAAAACTATTAAGTTGCCTACCATACAACTTCCAAAATTTTATGGATTATATAGCAATTGGTTAGAGTTTCGTGATACCTAAGACTAGTAAATTACATCCACCATAATGAGATTTATGAAATCAACAAATTTCTCAGATGAGGAGGGAGGAGGGAGCATCTCTGAATGGATCTGCTGCTGTGGTTATTCAGTCGATTAAGTTTTCCGCCCAGTAATTACGATTTAGATTGGATATTAATATGCAATCGAATTGACAATAAAACATTTTTGGTAAGTACAGAATCACGTGTTAGCATTATTTAATAAAGATCTTATCACAAAAGAGTCCTCATCCGCTCTGAAAGATTTAATAGAGCCAATTAAATAAAAAAGGAATTTAATGGTTCTACTGAGAAGGACAGCAAGATCACTTTTGATGCATTCCTTCACTTCATTCGCACACGCGCTGATTTCGTTGAAACTTTAGAACTATCAAGACACAACGTGCTGTATCGATAAATTAGGTGCCTCGAGTAAAATTAAATCAATGGTGACGACTCAAAATTCAAATAATGTAAGCACTGAATCCGTCAAGAAGCTGGGACATAGCTTCGTAAAAAAGTTCATAAATTGCAAAGGTGACCATGGTTTAACTAATTGTTCACAGTTCCTTGCTTTAAGTAATGAGGATCGTCGTATATTAGTGACCAGTTTTAAATTGTAAAAAACCGGCTTCTACGTTATGTAAGCGCAGGCATAACACTTTAATTCATACTTCGGACACTAACGGGTATCGAAGATTTCTGGTAACAAAACTTCGTTTCCGTTACCACCGTCTGTTTCGCCCGCGCACTCCGCTCACACTGTCGCTAATAATGTGTCCTTATCTGCGAACATTTCACCTTCTTATGGCGACAGTTCGAAGGAGCGCGGCGTGTTATTGTCAACAGCTTTAGTTAAATTAAATGATCATAATGATCATGAACATAGTGCGAGCGACACTCGACAGCGATAGTAGATCATGTTTCATGACGGAGCAACTATGTAAGCTACTTAAATTAAAAATGAATCCGATAGATGAATCAATCTATAGCATAAATAATGCGACCTTTCGCGTAGGCAATACTTGTCGGGTAAAAATGACGTCACTCAACAACAGTTATAATGCGAAGTTGTTTTGTTTTGCCATTAATAACTAACGAAATGCCATGTCGTGAATTAGATTTGTCTAACCTGAATATTGCCACTGATATTTGTTTGGCAGACCCTACTTTTTACAAGCCTTCCGATGTAGATATTTTAAAAGGTGCTGTATGCTTAGTGCGAGTTTAATAAAATTATTCGTTGAACGTCATCACCGTGAAAGGCAAGTATACGTCGACGGTCTCGACTATCGTAAACATGCGAGTGTGTGTTGCTACAGCAGTCAACGACTCGCAAGCGTGTAGTCACTGTGAGACGCGTTCATCATTCAATAAACCGACAAAACAGGTTGAAATTTTTATTCGCTATTCCTATTGGAATCGACACACTATTAAAATAGTAGTGGTTATAACGTGTGAAATTAGAAGTTTGTTTATGTTTTGCCTTTGAAGTGGTGTTTTGGGAATTTGGAATTTTGGACTGCTCTTACTATTTCAAATGTTATCGGGTAATACAGGACCACTTGTCGACACTTGAAATTCTATATTTTTGGCTGTTTGTGGCATAATTCTTGCTTGTGCGTGTCTCAGCGGTCTACAATATTTGTTCTAATAATATTCTGTGATTTTATCATTAATTGTGAAAAATGAGGACTAGTGACTTAGACTACTAATCATACATTCAAACCACAATGGGCACAGTCTAAAATGCCTACTCATCGTATTATAAAAAATATCAAATGTAAACATGTGCGAGCGGGGCTCGGCGCCCGACCGCTGACGTCACGCGCTCTCTCGGTGCTCTGTGGATTCGCTAAGCATTTATCCTTTCAAATTTTAAACACAGGCATCTATTGCTCAATTTTTTTATTGTGTAGTGACTAGTGTCAGACAGGCAGTTGCTCCATATAAACATATTCGGCTACATGAACATTGAACAATGAAATAAATAGAGTAAAATGTAATTACAAAATTTTAAACTAATAACATAATAATTTAATATTTAAATTACCAAGATAAAAAAAAAATACTAATTACATAAAAACAATCTTAACATAATTTTTATTCAGAATTATTTTATGTGTTAAATAAAATAATACAAAAACAGTGTCTGACCTAGGAATCGAACCCAGGATCTCATGCTGCAAGCCAGGTGGTTTCATTGTTGGTTGCAGGGTTGGTCTATCTATAGTTTCTAGTGAACATGAGGACCTGGGTTCGATTCCCAGTTCAGACACTGTTTTTGGTTTATCTTTTTTTTATTTACATTTATTTATGCCAAGATTATTATTATGTAATTAGTAAAAATTGAATTTTCATTTTTTAATCTTGGTAATCTGTTATAATTAATTTGACTGAAGATTTTTTAAATTACCAATCCCATTCCCATAACTATTAGAAGTGATAGAAATGAAAAAGAACCCATAATATACCATAAAGGTATATGTTATAACATAATTAAATGTAAAAACTTGGTAAGTTTATCACTCTCACAGCGCTCTCACCGCAAAAATATCAGTGACAAGCTTAGTCGCTCACAAGTGATTTTGTTTACAATACGAGATGTCAAAACTGTCATAAAGTACAACTCACACTCGCGAAAAGCATGTTTACGCTAATATAAGTGCTTAATGACGCGCTTACTTGTGAGATGTAGTCGATTGTCACTAGTCACGAAATATTTTATAAACTTGCACTCAGAAATTATAGTTCTCACGTACGCCACTAGGTGGCGCTTATCCAGTGCCATACAAATTTGCGTAAACGTTTACGCGACCATCCCGTTAATAAAACTCGCACTAAGCATACTGATCTATTTTGGGACATGTAAGGTACGTGAAGAATAAAGCTAGGGGTCGGGAAGCCAGTACTATCTGAAACCAGATTATTTCACATAGTACTGGCTTCCCGACCCCTTATTCATTAGCTTGCATGCCACTTCCCAAGTGGAAGTCGAACGAACCTATTTTAGTCTCAGGGACTTCTCAGTCATCATTAGATTTATGTTTGGGATCTAGTGAGCCAAATAAACTATTAGGGCTTGACAGGTTAGCTGACTCTGATGAACTAGGTTTTTTAATTAAAGCTAAGCTGCCTTCTAATGGAAACACTGAGCGTGACTTGCTTTCAGCAATGGACGCACGCACGCAATTGTGTGTGCCTATGTACGTAGTGTTAGCAGTGATGGTCAAAACATAGTCCGCTTATTGATAAGCAAAAGTCGTGTGGCATCGATTAAACCTACCGCGATTCCGAGCTTGGAATTGTGTGGTGCCATAGTGGGAGCTCGCGTGTGTGAGAAGGTGGTCAAATCACTTCGAGCAAAGTTTGATCGAGTTTACTTTTGGACAGACTCGACCATTGTACTGGGATGGTTACTATTTTGCCTTCTAAACTTCAGACATTTGTACGCAATGGTGTTGCTGAAATTCTAGATAAGGTAGGAAACTGTACTTGACGTCATGTCCCAACCGACCAGAACCCAGTAGATCTAATATCTCGTGGTGTGGTTATTGATGCTCTGCAAGGGCTATATAATTATGTGGTGAACCACGACTTCTTAAAGGAAGATCATTCTGCACATCAGAGTTTGATTCTGGCAGTGAACGCCGAAAGTCTGTTTACTACTTAGTAATACCAAGTGTATTTTCTAATCTGCAAACTCTCTAAACTGTAATATCCAACTTGTGTATGTGTATTAATATCTGAAGTGCACTAGTTAAAATATATTGTGTGTGGTACCTCAAAGAGTGCATTTTTACTGGTATTTTATCGTCAACTTTCAATTCTTCGCATCAATGGGCTCGCAGTTAGGCGTATGAAGCCCGTCCTCCATACCCCTTGCTCCAATTACTGTCTACCAACCCGTCTGCCTGCTTGTCCGTCGTGGTGCCTGCTCATCTGCTTTCCTCGAGCATTCCACGTCTTGGTGAAGTTCCTGTCCGTTCTGCTGCATGCTCAGCTGTCAAACTCGAGCAACTTACGTCGTGCGAAGCCGGCTCTTAGTTTTAATTATCAATATCTTTTTTACCCGACTGCCGAACGAAGGTAATGTGTTTATCAGTCTATGTATGTAAGTTTGTTGCTATGTGGCGTTCCAGAGACCAAACGCGTTTACCGATTTTTATGATTCTTAGGTCAATTGATTCGTACTAAGGTTGCGAGTGTCACTGGCTACATTAAAATTGGAAAATAAAAAAATGGTGGCTTTTGGGCGCCATATATTAAAAATTGGTATCAAAATAAAGGGTTTGAAGGTTTTAAACTGGCACGTATCAGACGAGCCTTCTTGCTCAGACCACAGAAGAATCCGCTTTACACTAACTACAAATAATAAAAAACCCGCACCGAGGCGAAACCCGAGGCGTTCCAATATGCCCGGGTATAAAAACCTTCTGGCCTCGCTTTTAGCTGGACATCTAGCACTGGTAACCATAAGGGACCAAGCATAACTAGAATACACCGTAACAAAATTGTCCGAATACCTAACCGAAGCTTACCATGCATCCTGTAAATCAAGAGCGCCACAAAGCAGGAACGAGAGGAACCCCTGGTGGAACGCTGAACTTGGTAAACTCAGAGAAATGCTGCGTAAGCAATTTAACAGAGCAAAAAACACGAGACTCCCGGAAGACTGGGAAATATACAAAGAGACCCAATATGTATACATAAACCAATCCATTGGGACAAATAATGAAGCCGCCAGGGTACGGAAGATACTATTAACCGATCAGGACCGAACCCTCGGCACGCTGTTGAAGATCTATCGGGCCAGTATAGCACTTAGGTACATACCTCTTGAATGGCGAGAAGTGAATATCATCTTCATACACAAACCTGGAAAAACTGATTACAAACAACCCAAGGCGTATAGACCTATAAGCATCACAATCTTATTACTGAAAACCCTCGAAAGAATCTGAGATAGACACATCCGTGATGGGCCTCTCCGCGTAAAACCACTTCACAAACAACAGCATGCGTACTCCACAGGCAAATCAACAGAAACCGCGTTGCACAACGTGGTTTCTAAAATTGAATGCGCAGTGGACCATAAATGCTCAGCACTGGCTGCTTTCATTGATATCGAGGGCGCTTTCGATAAGACCACGTTCAACAGTATAAACACGGCCCTCGACAGACATAGCTTAGACCCGACCCTAGGAGGTCGGATCACCAACATGCTCAAACTGCAAGCGGTTCAAGTCACGGTTAACCCCAAAGGCCGTCGTCGCAAAGGGCTGTCCACTGGGACGCCCCTTTCGCCACTCCTGTGTAATCTGGTAGCAGACAGCCTCATCAAAACACTCAACGACAAAGGTTATTTCACTGTTGGCTACGCGGATGATATAACAATAATAATAAACAGGACCCACGCAAACTCTCTATGCAATCTCATGCGTCAAGCCCTAAAACCAGTAGAGGAATGGTGCAGCGAGCACCAACTCTCTTTATGCGTAAACCCCACAAAACGGAACTAATTCTCTTCACAAAAAAGAGGAAACCAATGACAATGCAACTACCAAGATTCTTTGGAACAACCCTAAGCCTTTTAACCGAAACCAAGTACCTGGGCATTTATTTGGACAAACAATTGAATTGGGCGAAACACATGGACTATATCACCACAAAAGCCAGTATATCCCTGTGGCAGTGCAAGAGACTGCTGGGCAGGCATTGGGGTTCAGCCCCATGTTCACCCACTGCCTAGACACCAAAGTCATCCAACCAATCATTACATACAGCTCGTTGTTCTGGTGGCCCAAAAAAGACCTCAGCACAGCCCAAAGAGACCTCGAAAAACTGCAGCGGTTTGCTTGCATTGCAATAACTAGCAGTATGAGAACTACACCCGCGGCCACCCTACAGGCAATACTGGGACTGCCACTCAAATAAAATACTCCAGAGTTAAGCACGCACGCATAAAGAAGGAGGCGATCAAGAGAAAACTAGGGCTTTCAGTTTCGATGCATTACTGAGTCCCGGGAATAAAAAAACGAGACTAGGTGTGGTCTCGAAATTTCCGGGGAAAATGAGACTTTCGAGACTATTTCGAAACTGGGTTTCTTACTTTTAGGCTATGCAATTAGAAAGTCAAAACAAGATATTTTAATCAAATACTTTATTATACAAATGCAAATAAAAACATAAAAATCAATTGTTACAGTTTTTTTATTTTTGTAGTGGGCACGTAAAAAACAAAGGGCGTTTAATGTCGTTTCAGACAGAGAGGACCTAATTTTGTTACAAAAGTAACCCGCGTTAGAAAAAGCTCTCTCTGCTTCTACGCTAGTGGGGGGAATAGATATTAAATAATTGAAGCAATAATTTAGGTATTTCCCTCGGTCAAATGGGGGCCATTTTCGAAGAGAGCTTTTTCTACGTGCAAGGTTGTTTGCAAGTCATGGATTGACATGGAAGTTATATTCTGTCCTTTGTCTTCTGCGGGGTTTAACATATTATTTAGCTCACATTCCAGCTGTTCTTCTGTAGTTAAATTTGTGACCTTCACAATAGCCGCATCATTTAAATAACTGGTATTTGCGGTATAATTGTCAGATTTGTTAGTAGTGGATGTGGATTTATTTAACCTTTCGTACAATTCTTTTAAAGACAATGTAATTTCGTCGTTGCTTAATGTTTGAAAAGCTGTTGCATCAAGCTTTTTTTCAAAAAACTGAGAAGGGCTGTGCAAGTATTGTAAGATACTTGCCTCAATCAGTCTATATTCCTTAATACAGATGCGCAGTGAATTGGCGAGTTTAACGCTCGACAGTGTTGCCATTGCCATATCCATGTTACCATAATAAAAAATGAGTGTTGGTTTAGTAGATTAATTAATAATGTTTTTATGTGACTCAAGTCTCAAAAGTCTCGTTACTCCCGGGATCGAAAATGTTAGTCTCGAGTCTCAAAAATACCAAAAAATCGTCGAGACTCTCGAAATTTTCGAGACCGAGATTCCCCGGAAAGCCCTAGCGAAAACCTATGTTAGCGTCACCATGCGACAAAGTCCCAAAACACACACCACTTTCATAGGCACTACAACATAATATTTACAGAAGAACGACGCAAAATACGCGCTTGGTCGTGAAGCGAAGAAACTCTGCCATCTTTGGACAGTAGGCTTACCAGACGTCTGGTAAGCCTACTGTCCAAAGATGGCAGAGTTTCTTTGGACTGCCTACAGTCTGGTGTCGAGGTCCACCAGTTTTCCGCCTGTGCCTGGGTGAATTCCTGTAGCCACCCGCGTATTTGGTTGAAGGGGATGGGTACAACAGGTTCAGGTCCATAGAACGCCGTGCTGGATCCACGTCACGCAAGCTCGTCAGCCGCGTCGTTGCCCAACGATCCACTATGTCCCTTTTCACCAGTGTCACCGTGTTACGACTAGATACGGTTATTTGTTGTAGTGCGTTGTGACATTCTAATATTAATTTCGATTTATTATTATTACATGAGTGTAGATGAGTCACAGCCGACATAGAGGGATGGCGTTGCGTCGTCAGGCGACTCATGGTAGCCCGGTGTCTCACTGCAATATGTTGACCTCGACCGCTATGTTAAGAGCGTACCGATGATGAAGAAGGATATGTGTCGTGGGATAACTTGGAGTTTCTAGTGCGTTCTTCTCCATACTAAGCTACTTTTCCGAATGCACGGTAAAATCTATTTTTATTACTTGTAAATAATTGTTAACGTTCAAAAATGCCGCTTAATGGCCTAGTTGAAATAAATACATTTGACTTTGGATCATATTAGACTTTCACGATTGCAAAATCGCTAGATAAATAATAATAATTGTTTCACAATATTTTATTATTATTTTACTTATTCCATAACTTCTATCACACGAGGGTAATATTGCCAAATTACTTTTATTTCAATAAAGCATATTATTTAATTGGATACCATGAAATAGTCCCAAAATAAGATCCGAACCTAACTACATCAACTGCCTACAATTAAAGGCTCTAGCTAGAGAAAGTCTCATTCTATCGAAAGCTCTTCTGAGATGAACGTAAGCCACGTTACTAAAAATAAGAGTTATTAAAAAAATAAAACTAAATTTAAAAATCAAAAAGACATATTCGCGAGCTGGCTGACCAAAACCAGGTGTATCCTCCGACTGCATAGCATGATTTTGTTCTTCTTTATGGCTTTTAAGTTCGCTTTTTAAGCAGTCGGGATTTTTGATTTTTTTAATTAAGATTTTTTTATTTATAACTTTTTAGTTAACATTTTTTTTTTGAATTAGGTACATTTAAACATATAAGTGTTATATATTTTTGAAAGCACCTTTTAAAACCATTGTTCTATGTTATGGGGTTTGGCTTCTGCACTTAGTCCTTCATGTTGACCATTGCGCGTGGGCCATGACGGCAGTTGGGTAGATTATTCCAACCGGCCCACCTCCCTCCAGAAGCTACAATTAGGGCTCCTGGTTTCCTTAGCACTTCTGTATAAAATCAGGGCAACCCGAGGGTTTGTGTTTTAGCCTGGGTGACCCCTGTGCATTCAAAGAGAACGTACGTAACGGTTTCCTCAGTCTCCATTCATGCCCTGCATAGAGGACTGTCCGTTATGCCTATTGTGTGGAAGTGTTTGTTAAGTTAGCAGTGTCTCGTGATAGTCCGCGTCACCAGGCGCAGGCCATGCCTGTCCAGGCGTAGCAGACGTCTGGTAAGCCTACTGTCCAAAGATGGCAGAGTTTCTTTGGTTTGCCTAAATGCCTGTAAATCAAGAGCGCCACAAAGCAGGAACGAGTGGAACCCCTGGTGGAACGTTGAACTTGGTAAACTCAGAGAAATGCTGCGTAAGCAATTTAACAGAGCAAAAACACGAGACTCCCGGAAGACTGGGAAATATACAAAGAGACCCAATATGTATACATAAAACCAATCCATTGGGACAAATAATGAAGCCGCCAGGATACTATTAACCGATCAGGACCGAACCCTCGGCACGCTGTTGAAGATCTATCGGGCCAGCATAGCACTTAGATACATACCTCCTGAATGGCGAGAAGTGAATGTCATCTTCATACCCAAACCTGGAAAAACTGATTACACACAACCCAAGGCGTATAGACCTATAAACCTCACATCCTTATTACAGAAAACCCTCGAAAGACTCTGCGATAGACACATCCGTGATGGGCCTCTCCGGGTAAAACCACTTCACAGGGCGTAGACCGCCAGTGTGATGCCCACACACTCCGCCTGATAGACGGTGTTGAACCCCCCTAACGGTCTGGGAATATTTAGGTCGTGTGAGAAGACTCCGACTCCGATACCGGAGTCCGTCTTCGATCCGATCTTTCAGGCCTGAGTAGTCACATCGTTCTTCTGTAGTTTAGTTTAGTTTCGACGGGCTGTTGCCACAACTCCACGACCAAGCGCGTATTTTGCGTCGTTCTTCTGTAAGTATTATGTTGTAGTGCCTATGAAAGTGGTGTGTTTTTGGGACTTTGTCGTATGGTGACGCTAACATAGGTTTTCGCTTGATCGCTTCCTTCTTTATGCGTGCGTGCTTAACTCTGGAGTATTTACTTAGGGTACCTGATAGATGGAGTCTAAAAGCGGCCAGGGTTGCCTCCTCCCGCACGATAAGATGCAGAGGTGGCAGTCCCAGTATTGACTGTAGGGTGGCCGTGGGTGTAGTTCTCATACTGCTAGTTATTGTAATGCAAGCAAACCGCTGCAGTTTTTCGAGATCTCTTTGGGCTGTGCTGAGGTCTATTTTGGGCCACCAGAACAACGAGCTGTATGTAATGATTGGTTGGATGACTGTGGTGTATAGGCAGTGGGTGAACATGGGGCTGAACCCCAATGCCTGCCCAGCAGTCTCTTGCACTCCCACAGGGATATACTGGCTTTTGTGGTGATATAGTTCATGTGTTTCGCCCAATTCAATTGTTTGTCCAAATAAATTCCCAGGTAATTGGTTTCGGTTGAAAAGTTTAGGGTTGTTCCAAAGAATCTTGGTAGTTGCATTGTCATTGGTTTCCTCTTTTTTGTGTAGAGAATTAGTTCCGTTTTTATGGGGTTCACTGAGAGTTGGTGCTCGCTGCACCATTCCTCTACTGGTTTTAGGGCTTGACGCATGAGATTGCATAGAGTGTTTGCGTGGGTCCTGTTTATTATTATTGTTATATTATCCGCGTAGCCAACAGTGAAATAACCTTTGTCGTTGAGTGTTTTGATGAGGCCGTCTGCTACCAGGTTTCACAGGAGTGGCGAAAGGACGCCCTCCAGTGGACAGCCCTTCGCGACGATGGCGCTTGGGGTTAACCGTGACTTGAACAGATTGCAGTTTGAGCATGTTGGTGATCCGACCTCCTAGGGTCGGGTCTAAGCTATGTCTGTCGAGGGCCGTGTTTATACTGTTGAACGTGGTCTTATCGAAAGCGCCCTCGATATCAATGAAAGCAGCCAGTGCTGAGCATTTATGGTCCACTGCGCATTTTATTTTAGAAACCACTGTTGAGTACGCATGCTGTTGTTTGTGAAGTGGTTTTACCCGGAGAGGCCCATCACGGATGTGTCTATCGCAGAGTCTTTCGAGGGTTTTCTGTAATAAGGATGTGAGGTTTATAGGTCTATACGCCTTGGGTTGTGTGTAATCAGTTTTTCCAGGTTTGGGTATGAAGATGACATTCACTTCTCGCCATTCAGGAGGTATGTATCTAAGTGCTATGCTGGCCCGATAGATCTTAAACAGCGTGCCGAGGGTTCGGTCCTGATCGGTTAATAGTATCCTGGCGGCTTCATTATTTGTCCCAATGGATTGGTTTTATGTATACATATTGGGTCTCTTTGTATATTTCCCAGTCTTCCGGGAGTCTCGTGTTTTTGCTCTGTTAAATTGCTTACGCAGCATTTCTGTGAGTTTACCAAGTTCAACGTTCCACCAGGGGTTCCTCTCGTTCCTGCTTTGTGGTGCTCTTGATTTACAGGAATTTAGGCAGTCCAAAGAAACTCTGCCATCTTTGGACAGTAGGCTTACCAGACGTCTGCTACGCCTGGACAGGCATGGCCTGCGCCTGGTGACGGGGACTATCACGAGACACTGCTAACTTAACAAACACTTCCACACAATAGGCATAACGGACAGTCTTCTATGCAGGGCATGAATGGAGACTGAGGAAACCGTTACGCACGTTCTCTTTGAATGCACAGGGGTCACCCAGGCTAAAACACAAACCCTCGGGTTGCCCTGATTTTATACAGAAGTGCTAAGGAAACCAGGAGCCCTAATTGTAGCTTCTGGAGGAAGGTGGGCCGGTTGGAATAATCTACCTAACGGCCGCCATGGCCCACGCGCAATGGTCAACATGAAGGACTAAGTGCAGAAGCCAAACCCCATAACATAGAACAATGGTTTTAAAAGGTGCTTTCAAAAATATATAACACTTATATGTTTAAATGTACCTAATTCAAAAAAAAAATGTTAGCTAAAAAGTTATAAATAAAAATATCTTAATTAAAAAAATCAAAAATCCCGACTGCTTAAAAAGCGAACTTAAAAGCCATAAAGAAGAACAAAATCATGCTATGCAGTCGGAGGATACACCTGGTTTTGGTCAGCCAGCTCGCGAATATGTATCCTCCGACTGCACAGCATGATTTTGTTCTTGTTTACGGCTTTTATGTTCCCTTTTTAAGCAGTCGGGTTTTTTGATTTTTAAATTTAGTTTTATTTTTTTAATAACTCTTATTTTTAGTAACGTGGTTTACGTTCATCTCAGAAGAGCTTTCGATAGAATGAGACTTTCTCTAGCTAGAGCCTTTAATCGTAGGCAGTTGATGTAGTTAGGTTCGGATCTTATTTTGGGACTATTTCATGGTATCCAATTAAATAATATGCTTTATTGAAATAAAAGTAATTTGGCAATATTACCCTCGTGTGATAGAAGTTATGGAATAAGTAAAATAATAATAAAATATTGTGAAACAATTATTATTATTTATCTAGCGATTTTGCAATCGTGAAAGTCTAATATGATCCAAAGTCAAATGTATTTATTTCAACTAGGCCATTAAGCGGCATTTTTGAACGTTAACAATTATTTACAAGTAATAAATATAGATTTTACCGTGCATTCGGAAAAGTAGCTTATTATGGAGAAGAACGCACAAGAAACTCCAAGTTATCCCACGACACATATCCTTCTTCATCATCGGTACGCTCTTAACATAGCGGTCAAGGTCATCATATTGCAGTGAGACACCGGGCTACCATGAGTCGCCTGACGACGCAACGCCATCCCTCTATGTCAGCTGTGACTCATGTACACTCATGTAATGGCCGCTGGGCTGCCTACTGTCGAATTTATTTGCAGAGTTTTCCCCTCTGGATCTACTGAACAAATGTAGATGAAATTTGGCATGGAGATAGTTTGAGATCCTGGGTAGGACATAGGATAGTAGTCATTGTATTCTCTTGGGATCATAAAACACTTTTTAATCGGGCGAAGCTAGTTTGATATAAAAAACTTTTTATCCATTTAGCAGATGGGTGAAGGTCACTTCTTACTCAGATCCTCTACCATGAGCTAGTTTTTGCTTTATAGAAATAATATTATAATTAACTATTTTAAATCATTTAAATAGTATATTTTTAACATTAATTATATTATTATATAGAAGAAGGAGAGACAGAGTACAATTAATAAAGATAAAAGGAAAAATAAACTTAAAAGTTCATATTGCATGGAAAAAATTGAAATGGTGCTGGAAAGGACATAATGTGATGAGAGAAAGGAAAGAAAAGTGGACGAAAATAATTACAGAATGGTACCCGTGAGGAAGTAGGAGAAAAAGAGGTAAAGCGGTGGGAAGACGATAAAAAAGTGGCAGGTCCAGAATGGTTAAGAGTAGCGAGGGACAGAGTCAAGTGGAGACCCTTGGAGGAGGCCTTTGTCGAAAGACAAGCTGGTGCGAGAAAAATTACCAAGTGCCGAGGTAAATAAATAAATAGTTATAAATTCAGTGCAAATATGTTATAATCTCATTAAAAACCAAATGTAGTAGTGTAACTAGCAATAAAGGCTTATTTTAATTATTTTTTATAATTGGCTTTGACCCTGTTTCTCGTAAAATTACACTTTGTCTAGAGCTTTTGGAACAGTTCGCCCGAATCAACAATCCACCGCGGATACAAGAAGCACAGGACCGGTCGGTGACTATTAACTAGGCCAATAAGCGGCACTTTTTATCGTCAAACAATAAAAAATAAAAAATTACAAGTAATAAAAAATATTCTACCGTGAATTCGGAAACGTAGCTTGTTATGGAGAAGAACGCACAAGAAACTCCATAATGGTGTAGCTTGAAGTAGAAGCGGCAACGTAGTTCCACGTTATGAGCGATGGACCTCGCGAAGACGGTGGGAAGGATTATGAATGGTTTTCTTATATGAAACTTGTCTAATCCTTCCTACTTAGTACTTATAAACGTGAAAGTTTGTGTGTATGGATAGATGTATGTCATGAATGTTTGTTTATCCTTCATGATAAAACTAATAAATGAATATAAATGCAACTTAGCATATGAATAGACCAGAACATGGATTAGACTATAAATACTTTTCAACCCGGTAAAGTTAAATGATCCCTTGGTATGATAAAATACTTTGAACGCGGGTGCAGACGCGGGCAGACGATATTATATAATATGGTGAGAAAAAATCATTGAAATGAGCGTAACATTTGTAATTTATAACTGAGCAACTTGAATAATATAACATAATTTAAACAGGTTATAAGTATAAGATCTTTCATGTTCTAATCCAGTTGGACATCGAGCCTCCAAGCCTATTAACATTAAATAGCAATCTAAAATTATTTAAATATACCTTGACAATAGTTAAAAGTCAGATAAATTAAGAACCAAAAATAAATTATTAAAAGTAAAAAATATGGAGTCGATACCAGAAAATATTCTTTTTAAAGTGCCTCCAGGTGTCCTTTACGATATTAGGAAGATCCACCATTTGGAGCAACCTGAAAGGATTGAACAGGCTATTAACATTTTGGAGGATTGGATTCGTAAACAGGATCATATTATAAAGAAGGATTTTAGTGAGTACTCAAATTATATATTTTTTAAGCAATTAGATTAGGACCTCTAGCAATTCCTACCTGTCTAACTCAGTCTAACTATTTAAATTTGCCAGATTTTATAAATCTTGTTTTTATTTTAAATAATAATTAATATGTCTTATACTGCCGCATTGGTCTAGTCACTGGCGCTACTGATAAACATGAGATCTGGGTTCAATGCCCGGGTCGAGCGAAGTGTTAAATGGGACTTAACCCTAATCTCTACCCCAACCCCTTATTACCAGGTATACTCCGCCTTGAGTTATCGGTGAACCACTAAACATTTTACATAAACAAGTCTAATTGTCTACTACTCCGTTATTCTTTTTTTAATTAATTTCATTGCGCGATCCAAGTCCACAGTTAAATTCATTCTCCGGGCCTTCGTCGAGCTTCATTGCCTCGGCACTTTTCTGGTAGTCGGCACTGTTGATTCTGGCTTTCAGGAGTTGCAGTGTTTTGGGAATAGTGCGGTGGGATTGTCCCGAAAACAAGTCCACTTGTAACGTTTTCTTATCAATAAATAAAAAGTAAATCGAAATAGTATAAATTTGCATGGGAATAATAAACCAAAAGAATTAAAAACATACTTCAACAGTTTAACAGACAACAATCTAAACGAAATTCTTCTTGTAAATCTATATTTCTTCTTTCTGGATTATTTTTATTTCAACAAAGTGACGTGGCTTCAAATAGACTTTTAATAAAATGATTCATTTTGTTTTTTTAAGTGTTATTTTATTATTTTTAATCCAGAGAATTATGCTGACTTAGGAGCGTTTTGGGCCTTGCACAAGTGTGTTTCATTATTTATTTGTATTCATACCAATTGTATCATTTCTCATACTTCTTCATTTGATTTTTCTTTTTATTTGTGGATGATTTTAAATGGCAATAAACATCTTATGTACGTATATCTACGCCATTATCAAAACACGTTCTTAGAGTTATTACACGAATTTAAATAAGCCGCTGCTTTATAATAATATTTATATTTAATAATAATTTTAATAGACGCGCCTAAAAAAAGGACGTACATAATCACGTGGATGACATAATTTATGGTACCAAAACGTCGGTAAACAACCTTGAAATCTGCATAAATTATATTGTTTCTCATGACTTCTTAAACATAATAGCTATGCAAGAGCACTAGATATTTTAACACTTTGCCCGATCCGGGAATCGAATTCAAGACTTCATACTCTGGGCTCAAATCCGGGCAAGTACTTATGTGACTTTTTCAATTCATATGCACTTTCTAAGTTTATCTTTGCCATCACTGACAAATGTTAAGGAAAACGTTGTGAGAAAACCTGGACTTATAGTTAGTATTTATATGTTTGTGCTCCATTGGTTTAATTGCTGCATGGCGTTACAGTGCGAGGGTAAACAAATAAATAAATGCTCTTCGTTAAACTGTAGTCAATTACCCGCTTAAGCAGTTTTTCCATGATGACACGGACCATTTCCTCTGCTACAGACCGTGTAATTCCGAATAACACGGTATGTAGTAGAGGTATAATTAATTGTTTAAATTAATAAAATTATAGCAGAGAACAAAATTAATTAGATGTTTAACCTTGAATAGACCCGCCTAAAAAAAGGACGTACATAATCACGTGGATGACATAATTATAGTTTATTCTAAAATATGGATAAAACTACAACGTTTTCATCATGTTTTCTGTCCTTTTGTGTTCCCCAAGTTGAGGATGGCGAAACTCGTTTTCTAGCGTCACTCTATTACTCCTTCCCCTTCCTTTCTTATCATTCTTCATACAATCTAATATATTTTCTTTGGCATATCTCCATCCATCTAAATTAACTTGCAATTCACGGTCAAATATAATGAAATACCTACAAGCGTATCTTTGGCAAAACTAGTCGGGCAAACCCGAAATAATAACGTAGTTTACGTTTTTAACAAAGACAAGAGTGGGTTGCGTAAGGGCGGTTACGCAATACATCCGATCAGTGTCCGTGGAATTTTAGTTCCGAAGTACTTCTTGTAGCGAAGCATAAGCACTACATCCGAAATCAATCCGTCATAATTTGCCATCATTCAGAATATTTTGAACTCGGAACTCAAATCACGGACACTTATCGAGTGTTACTTTGTGTTACCCATTGACGTGAGTTTCACCTTACAAGTTCTTGCAAAAACCGTGACAATGATTATGTAATCTTATCCGCACGTCATTAGGTGTATATTAGTGTAATTAAGTTAGTATTAAATATTGAAATATTATGTTGCTTGGGGTTCACTTATATTAATAAAAATGGTATTAAATCAATACGTCGGTCGTAAAGATATACCTAAGGTATTCATTTATTTCTAAAGATTACAAATCACTTGTACATAAATAAATACTAAACATTACTTGAATTATTATACATTTTTTGTATAGTATACCTATCAGTTGAATATATTGTTGAACTGACCTGTGTTGAGCTGGATAAGCATGTCATAGTGTGTGTATAAGAACTACTCTATATTTGAGTCAGTGATGGAAGATGTTTTGGCAAAATTTTGAATGGGTAATAAAGTAGTAATTGTCTATGGTGACTTTAATATTAATATTTTAGAAGATAATTCAGATAGCAGTAGGTTATTAAATCTCTTTATATCATTTTATTTGTCACATGTGTTTATGGAACCAACCCGAACTACACTGACTACTGCTACATGTATTGATTATGTTTTTTGTTGCTACGACTACTTGGACAAGGCCATTATAAATTATCTGCCTTCGGATCATAGTGTGCTACTGGCGGTCTTTGAGTCCAATATGTTTATACAACAAGTGCAGATTCAATTCAGACCAATAACATCAAGTAAATTAAATAAATTTAACAGCACTTTAATCATTTAGTTAAGCGATCGGGACCTCACAGTGAATGATGGTAATATTTTATATGTTGAAGTTATTCAGTGGTTCAAAAAGAGTTCAATAACACTTTTAAGACGAAAACTAAAACTATATGCCCCAAGTTCTTATTCAGTGACTGGGCGACTACAGGGCTTAGAAAAAGGATCTCCAATAACCGATTTGCACGAATTTAACTCGCCCGAAATGTGCGAATTATCACTTTTTTATAATAATATTATTTTACTGTGGCGATTTGCACGAAGTTAATTTATTGGTGTGCGAATCGACCACTTCAAAATTATGTAGTAGGGAATTGGCACACACATTGTGTTTTATGGAATACCGTTAAGATAAAGTACACTCAAGTACAGAAGTATTAAGAGTTAAATATTTTTATTGATATGAAATGAGACACAAATTAATTAAAAATGCCTTTATTAAGATAACTACTATAATCATGGTTTGAGGACGTATTCCACATTGGGCACCCACTTAAATGGATACTAATTGTATGGCACCTGAGGTATGCCACATACGGCACCTATCGATATTTAATAATAAATACACACGGAGATAACAAAAAAGTTGCTCAAGAATTTGTAAATTTCTTTACCAACATCCCAATATTAAAACTACTGAAACCTTAAATTCTTCACCCTCGCTTCTGTGTATAGATGAATGTATGGATGTCATAAATGTTTGTTAATCCTTAATGGTAAAACTAATAAACGGATGTAAATGCAACAAAGCCAAGTACATGTTGGGCCACGCGCAGTAATAGTGTTCCGTAGTTGTATAATAATGCGGTCTAAGAATAGGGTTTTTTGTTGTTATATGAGCATTAAAATGGTTTCAACGGCTCATAAGGTCTAAAATCGGACCCACATAGGACGATGGTAACTCAAAAACTAGTTATGAAATCTAGCTTCACAAGTGAAGTTGGAAAAAATATTATCTATTTGCGTACCACCGCGCGTAGAGGCAAACGTTTGTAATAAAGATTTGTAACCAGCGTCACTTAATAATTTGAATATTACGGAGTTACGGAGGTAGTCTTCGTTAAAATCTCCAAATATTTACAAACCGAGAACAAATATTTTAGTATGAGTATTTTCAAACAATCTACTCAACTCACTTAATGATAGGAACAAACAACCGACGTAAACAAGCTGTAATTAATAATCTATATTGAGGTAGGTATCAAATATTGTAATTACTACATAATAATATGTTAAAAAGTTATCTCAGCAAAAAACTGTTTTCTGAATTTTAATAATACCTGTTGACCCTGGCTTAGTAATAATAATTTAATAATAATAAGTTATTTAAAAAACAGGTATTGGTCATTATTAATGGGTACTCAATCTATAATATGAACATGTAGTAGGTTATAACTTTAAATCTTTGGGTGTGGTTCTGTTCTACTAGGTAAGTTGCAATGCAGCCTGTGTTTAGGAGAAACAGTGCCTGCCCCATAATTGAATATCGATCGATGAATAACATGTTACAAAGTAGAGTTAAGGAGGTTAAACATTTTCAAGATTTTTCACAATTTTGATTAATTAAGACTAAATAAGACTTAATCTAAATGTGTGTATGTGAGTTTAACAATATATGTGTGTTATGTATTTGTGTCTGTTTATTTGTGTAGGGCCGTCAGACATTCATTCGCGTACTTAGGGGATATGCAAATGGGTTCGCATACTCAATTCGCGAAACCGTTTGCGCTTCCTCCTACACTTGTTTACGAATGTCTTGCTTGCTTTTTATGGGATTTATTTTGAGGATCCCACGGTCGATTCATTCTGCAGGAGTTTAATGAACGCCAGCACCTTGGTGTTGCTCCAATCCATGATGAAGTTAGTTTAAGTACCTACGCTACACAGTAGAATTCACGAACTAGGAAAATGGCGAAATGTCCGTTACCTTCACAATCGTGTGTACAACTGGTCGCACGTGAATGTGTGGGAGACTTCGCGAAGGATCGAGGTTCGCGCGCTTTGATGTCCATTAAAAAACCGAAAAACTTGGAAAACCGTGAATGCACCGAAAACTTTGCATAATCATTTGCAAATGTCATCTTACACTTGTGGGTTTGCGTATTCGTGCGAATGTGAGTGACCGGCATTAATGTATGTTTTATGTAATGCATGTATTGTGTAAAGTTGCGCCGTAAATATATTTGTGAGTTGATTAGCATCAATAGTAATAATCAAGGTACTATATTGGGCTTAACTTTTTTAAAGAATTTGAGAGAAATTCTTCTGTCTCATCATAGGATTTCCCTAGGAGGCATGAACGAATAACTGATTTAAATTTAGAAGAAGGTAGTTAATAATCCGGTGATGATGAGTTAATTTTGTTGTAGAGAGTATTATTACCTAGTATAAAATATGCACATTTATCAATATTAATAGTTGACTCGCCAACGCACTACCGCACAGGCCGACAGTCTGATAACGAGTTTCGTTTTTTTAATGAGTTTCGTCTCGCAAACAGTCAAAGTGACCGACATATGCTTAACCGGGCTTCCCTGTGGACGTGGAGACTAATCTCTTAGCGTCCGGCCAGGCTTCGACTGATCGCCCCACCACTCGGACCGGTATTTATAACCGAGCGTCATGTGCGCACGAGGTAACGCTTCAATACTCTTATTGGCTTGAAGAGCGATCTATTGATATCAACATAGGTGTAGTGACACCTAGGTCCTTCCTAGGTAATAAAAGAATCTCTTTGTGTAGGTGAAGTTAATTGGAGGAATAGTGCAAATGTTGTCTTTACGTCGCTTTGTGATGGGGATAAAAGGTGTTTGTTGATGTTGCTTGAGCAAAGTTCTCATTATAAATAATTGCCTTACATTAAGCTCATTGCAATTTTGATATAATTGAGTTGTTGGGAAAAGTATAGGCCGAAAAGTTGCTATTTTCAAGATTGCTCTGTGAGCCACTTCCAATGGCATCAGGGTAGTTTTCGCAATTCCGCCCCAACAGGAAATGCAATAGGTGATAACAGAATTACACAAAGCATAATAAACAGTTCGTATGACTTTACTATTCGCGATGTAACGTAGGTTTTAAAAAATGTAAATAAGTTTTCTAATTCTGCCCGTGATGTAATTAATATGTTCTTTACATGAGAGATATTTGTCCATTGTTATTTATTTATTTATTTATTATATACTTTATTGTACACCACAAAATATGTACAGGAAAACATTCACAAAAACAAGTGTACAATGGGCGGTCATATCGCACAGGGCAATCTCTTACAGACAACCTTTGGATGGACTGTACGATAGGAGAAGAATTTAGAATTTGAATTTTAAGAATTTGTTATGCCTTAATATTTAATGGAGTCTGAAGAAGAGATCAAAGGACACTGGCAATCTGTTTGGAGTTGGGATTGACAAGTATGAGCCTTTAGAATAAGAGGAATTTTTGGTTGAGAGGCTGAAAAAATCGAGAATGCTAATTTAGTTTTTGATGTATTGAGTGTCAAGGAGTGAAACCGGAGCCAGTCAAAAGCTAAATTAAATCCAGACTCAGGGTCAGACTCAGGACTGAATTTCAACCACGGCGGCCAATCTCAGTGGATACTAGCCATCAGCGGGGAAGATATTATATTGCGCAAGTGTGTGCACTAACACAGGTGTTTGTTCCCTCTTCCAGTTTCATAGTCATGAAACGGCAGTCCGGCACCACCGCAGAGATATCAGGCTTAGGATCAGTGGTTTAACGTGTTTTTCCGAGGCACGGGGGTATCACACCACCAACTTTCAAACTCCGGGCTGCTACTGAGCTTATGGTAAAGCTTAGAGTAAGAAGACAACGTACAAATAAGCCATGACAGCTTAGAGATGGCCAGGTCCTACTGACGGCGCCCATTCATGAAATATCAACCTGTTAGTAAATCCGCGTGGGCATTCAACTTTCACGGAGGCGAAACCACTCTGGCGAGAGCTCTTCTTCTTCTTCGTTTCGCTCTTGAAAGAGCGGTCGTAGTCATGATGAATTTTGTCCGATCGCTGGCGTTTTTATCACTCGCCTAACGATCTCTCTCCATTTGGCTCTGTTAGATGAAAGTTTGACGCATTCATTTACTGAACCTCCAACCGCAGATTTAATTTGGTCGATCCACCTCATCGGTGACCTCCCGTGGCCTGTTACCGTCCACTCTGCCCTGCACCACCAGGCGCTCAATGGAGTCGTTATTCCTCCTTGAGACAGGGCCACAGAATTTCAGTATGCGAGACTGTAAAATTACTAGAATAGACTCAACTTTGACGGAAACGTTAGTGCAGAATTCTATCCATGAAATGCGAAGCATTCTTTTCCAACACCATATTTCTAGAGCATCTATATTTTTCCTTTTCAGTTCTAATAGGGTCCCTATCTCAGCTGCGTAAAGAAATATGTGAAAAACAAGTGCATGGACGAGCCTGGTCTTAGTGGGTTTCATTATATTGTGATTCCTCCATACCTTCCTTAACTTATCCATTGGAATGCAATTTGTTAAAAGTTTAAATGATTGTATATGGACTTGTACCACTGCCCTTAATACGAGTTATTTTATAACTTAGCAAGGGTGCTGGTTGCAACACCTATCTGTTTTGTTAACTAATTTTAACTAATTGTAACCCTCAAATTACTTAATTGATTTATGTTAACATGCTATTAATGATTTGAATAAATTTATTATTTTTAAATTTATTATTATTATTATGCTTTGTACACACTTTATACTTACATTTTTAAATATTTCTTTATAAAAAACAAATCATTAAAAAAAAACATTTAAAAATATAACAAAAATGGTTGTCCACCGGTGTCGGGAGCAGGGTCCAAGCTACCGGTGGTTAGGGCTCCAGAGACAGGAACCTCCTCACAATGCGAGCCGTATCGAGGAGTACTGCCTTCTGTATCAGGCCCTTGATCCAACCGTGCAGTGACAGCCTCGACAGATGGTCGTCGAGGCTCTTGGCCATCAGGCCGTTGGCCGTGATGACAATCGGCACAATGATCGCCGAGTCCACATTCCACATGTCGACAACCTCGTGTGCTAAGTCGAGATACTTGATTTGTTTCTCTTTCTCAGCTTTCACGAGGTTCTCGTCATGCGGAATGGTGACATCGATTATCATTGTGCGGCGCGCTAATCGGTCTATCACCACTATATCTGGCTTATTAGCAACAATAGTCCTATCAGTGATGATAGACCGATCCCAGTACAACGTGACATGGTCATTTTCGAGAACTGGGTCGGGCACATACTTGTAATACGGTACCTCCGATTCCACTAGATTGTACTTCAAAGCAAGTTGCTGGTGAATAATCCTAGCCACTTGATTATGCCTGTGCAAGTACTCGCCGTTAGCGAGACGAGAACAACTAGAGATAATATGTCTGATGGATTCACCCGGACGGTGGCATGCCCGACATATGTCAACCGTGCCGTCCTTCATTATATGTCTCCGGTAGTTATTCGTCAGGATAACTTCGTCCATAATTGCACAGACAAAACCTTCAGTTTCCCCAAAAAGGTCGCCGAAACGTAGCCAGGATACGGACGCTGGGAAATCTACATCGGTCCCATGTAGAGCCCGATAGAAGCGCCCGTGTAGCTCCTTGCCTTGCCATACTTCTTTGCGTTCATCAGTAGTTAGTATTACAGGCTTGCGCCAGTTCTCTTTAGCCATGGACAACGGGGTGAGTCCCTTGTCCACTGCGACCACATCCCTGTGCATACCCACTTCAGATTTAAAAAAATATTCTCTGAGGCTGCACACCTCGCGGTTGTGAAGAGTCTTGGCGTTTAAAAAGCCTCGACCCCCACACTTCCGCGGGATGTACAGTCTCATCACTGATGATCGTGGGTGATGCATCCGGTTTGCGGTCAGCAGTGTCCGGACCCTCCTATCGAGGGCGTCAAGCTCGGTCTGAGTCCATTTGAGTATGCCGAAAGAGTACATCAAAACCGGCAAAGATTATTTCCGCCTGACAAAAGGCTATTTAATACCTTTTTCAGGCGGCCAAAGAACCGCTCCTTCAGCAGTTGCTTCATGTCAGAACTGTTGATGCCCAACGCTTCCGACATACCCAAATACTTGTAAGTTTCGGTCGAGGAGAGGTGTCTGAGGTGTATGGAATCAGAGAGTTGAATTCCCTCGGATTCCATAATCTCCCCTTGCTTTACATGCATGACTGCACATTTGTCCACACCAAATTCCATCCTGATGGAGTTACTGAAGGTTTCAGTTACCTTCAGTAGCTCCGTCAGTTGGAATTTGTTGGGGGTAAAGAGTTTCAGATCATCCATGTAAAGGAGGTGAGATATGACCTGACCACCTCTTCTCAACCGATAGCCTAGTCCTGAATCCTCCAGCAGTGTACTTAGAGGATTCAGGGCTAAGCAGAACCAAAGTGGACTCAAACTGTCGCCCTGGAATATCCCCCGCTTAATCCATACAGGCTCATCATCCCCCTGAATCGGTCGACATCCTGGATATCGAAGGACTGTCTTCCATTGCCCCATACATGACTGAAGGAAGGTGCATAGAGTTGCATCTATTTTGTATAACTCCAGCACCCTCATGAGCCATGTATGTGGCACAGAGTCGTAGGCCTTCTTGTAGTCTATCCAGCATGTCGACAGATCCTTGCGGGATCGACGAACCTGCTGGCTTATGGCCATGTCAATGAGGAGTAGCTCCTTAGTGCCGCGGGACCCATTCCTACATCCATTCTGAGAGGTAGACATTATTGAGTTAGCTTCAATGTGTTTATCAATTTTTGCTCTCAGGATGGATGTAAGAAGTTTATAAACTGTCGATAGGCAAGTAATTGGTCTATAATTCTTGGGTTCCGCGGTACTACCTGTCTTATGGAGTAGGTGGGTAACGCCTGTAGTTAAAAACTGCGGCAGCGACCCAGTCTCTAAACATGACTGGAATTGAGATGCCAGTAACGCGTGTGAGCTGCTATACCATTTTAGCCAAAAGTTGTGCAGTCCGTCCGGTCCCGGAGACTTCCAATTCGGTAGCGGACGAACTGCTTTGGCTACATCAGGTGGACTGATGATTACTTTTTCTATATCTGGTATAGCATCACACACGCGCTCGACATCACGCATCCAGCCACCCTCAGTGTGACAGACGGGCACCGACCAGATGCTTCGCCAGAATGTACTCGTGGCGACATCATCCGGGCGGCACACGTCAGTCACACTGTGCTCAGGTCGCTCCCAAGTTCTGTATACCCACCTCTCATCACTCTGGAACATGCGATTCTGCGAGTACCGGTCAACCCGCCGCTTATACCGCCGAATACGGCTGGCCCATGCACAAACTTTCTGCTTCAGGAAGTCGATGCGCTCCGTGACACGGGACATGTATTCTCGAGGACTGATTCCAGTGCCCGAAAACGCCCGCCTCACGAAGCGCATCACGCGTGGTCGTGTATTGCCCTCCCTGAAACAGCATAGTTTGCCGATGAGTACCCTGGCCCCATCGATACGCCGTTGGATCCTGCATTGCCAGGCTGGCACGGCAGGCTTTGGCCGAATAGTCTCGTTTGGGAACTTAACATTGGCCAAACGACATGCCGCAACAGCCCCGCAATACAGGATTGAGTGCGTATCAACGAGGCTCTCGCTGCTTTCAAAGATATTCTTAAGCAGCGAGTCCAAGACACACACCAGCGCCCTATTCTTCTTGTGCATAGGCAAGCGTGGCAATCGGGGTCTAAGTTCAGTCGGTGTTGACCTATACTCGCGAAGCGCATCCTCCAGTGCGCTCCTCAATCTTTCATTGCACTGGCTACTTACTGTAACAACCCTATCATCTGCCTCTTCGGTAACATGATTGGACCGCGGCGGGATCACAATAGTGGCTGGTGGTGTCGCGGTCTGTGTCGCGGTTGAGACGATTTGGTTGTTCAGCACTTCTGAGCGCAGCCTATCAAGTGCGGCGTCGTCCAACCTGTGATTACGCTGGATGACCCGCACCTGATCCGACAATCGTTGGGCTGAGACGTTTACAGTTGGTTCAAGGTCCTGAAACAGAGACAGCATCCTAGCACGGTACGCAGTGAGGTTAGTTCTTATTATTATTATTGGCGCTCTAGATATCGCTATTCGCCGTTTCATCTCACCTACGCAACTGCCATTAAATGATACATGATTTTATTTCTGTAAGTTGGTTTGTACAAACACTTTTACATGTCGAACATAATTTTTAAAACTAGATGAGGTCGGCGTTTCCTATCTGACTACTCTGAGAAGAAAGGCCGAAACAAACTCAGAGGTCACAGTCTCTTTTAAAGTCCAGACAAAATCTTGGTTAGATCATGTGAAGATCATGTAGACTGATGTCTGAAATGGTCTTTTGAGGAAAGAACCAGCCAGATTGAGTGGACCTGTCCAGTCAGTGCACGCATTTGTCAATTCAAACGATTCGACGAACAATACCAAAGAAAGGACATTCGAATAGGCCGCATAAACTACTCAAACTGCCAGACCATGATTAAAAACTAAGATAAATTAAAACTAAAAAAAAAAGAATGATCCACATAGTCTTCACATTCACAATAATTAAAATAAAATAATATAATACTTTAAAAAGTAAATATTCTTGTCATTGCAAAAAAACCAAAAAAATATATAAAAATATAATAACAAAATTCACGGTGCAAAATATAATAAAAAAAAACAAAATTAATTGGTGCAGCTCAATCCCAAGCCGTTTTGTCCTCAAGGTAATCTTTAATTGTATAAAACGCTTTCCGGCACAACTTACGTTTAGTGAAAGATTTGAATTTATTAATACTTAGATCTTGTACGTGGCTTGGAAGCTTATTATACAAGCGTACACATTGACATCTAAACGAGCCACCTATTTTCTTGAGCCTTCTTGTAGGTACTACAAATTTGTGTTTGTTCCTAGTATTTATGTTATGCTTGCAATCATAGCGCTAAGATATATGTAGGACTGAACTACGTCACAATTGGCAATCTAGGTCACAGCCGACGAGTTGTTGTTGCTACGGTCCACAATCATTACTTTGATCATATTCCAAAAAAAAAAAAACACGTTGGCCTACATGGGCACTTATAAAACGTCGACAAAAGGTGCACGGTTCGGGTTGGTCGTTTCCTATGGAGAAGAACCGGCAAGAAACTCCATGGTTACTCTTTTAAAAAATGGTTTGGTTTTACAATATTTCCATGTTACAGCATAGGTACTATGGGGGGACAACGTAGGCCCGACAATAAGTCATAAGAAACAAAAAAAAAAGATTATATAATATATAAAAAAGTCGTAAAAGAATCTATATTAAGGTAAAAAAAAAAATAACAAGACTAAATTTAACATGTGGCACAAATGTTGTTATCAGTGCTGTAACTATTCCTAGCAAAGGGCTTTAAAGATAATTGCGAACTATTGTAAAAAGTCCAATTAAAAGAAGAAAACAAAAAAAATATAGAAAAATTAGATTGAGAATAGTTAAGAGACATCCACATATTTGTGCCGTTTATGAGTTACCAGGGAAGCCACATGCGCAGTAGGAGCTAAAGCCAAAAATTTTATCTTCAACGTAGTCCTGGATTTTATAATTATGCTTTTTAAATAAGGACAGGTTTGATGCAATTTTTGAACTTTCCATCGGTCAGCTCTATAACTGACTTTGGCAACTTGTTATAAAAGCGTATACTGTTTATAAGAAAAGACTTGCTAGTTTTAGTTAATCTGAATTTGGGTATTACAATTTCGTGCTTACTGCGTGTATTTAAATTATGGAAGTCGCTTCTAGTTTTGAAAAGCTCTCGATTTTTGCGGACATACAAAATACATTCCAAAGTATAAAGTGAAGGTAGAGTCTATAGATCTCTTTATATTTATCCTTTGAGGGACTTGTGAGGATCCATTTTATAGATCGCACGGATTGCCCTCTTTTGTAATATGAAAATTGAGTCAACATCTGCTGCTGATCCCCACAGCAGAATGCCATAAGACAATACTGTGGAAATAAGCATAGTGTACTAACCTACCTGAAAGAGTTCTAATGTGCGCGCCCCACTGCAATTTTGAATCGATAGTAATCCCTAAGAATACAATTTCCATTATAAATTCAAATTTTTTTTCGTCTAGATTTAAGTTTAGGTCACGTTGTGGTACATTTGGTAATGAGAACTTAAGGCATTTTGTTTTTTTCGCATTCAGTAAGAGATTGTTAGCTGCGAACCATTTTGAGTGAATAATTAGACATATAGCAATATTAGCGAAGTATCATCAGCAAATAGAATCATATCCGATAATTTGGCCATCATAAAGGGGAGATCATTAATGTAAACAAGAAAGAGGATAGGGCCGAGATTTGAACCTTGGGGCACGCTCATCTTGACCAGAGACCCGGAGGACGTCACCCCATTAACATTTACTTTTTGCTGTCTGTTTGATAAATAGGAAAGCGCGAGATCAGCAGCTTGTCCTCGAATTCCGTAGTCGTGTAATTTACAGATCAGTGTGTTGTGGTCGACGCAGTTAACGCTTTTGAGAGATTACAGAAAATGCCAATGGCATCCTGGGACTTCTCCCAAGATTCCAAGATGTTGCTGATGAGTTTTACTCCCGCGTCCGTTGTCGACCTACCTTACGTGAAACCAAACTGCTGACTATGCAGGATCCCATTAGAATTGAAGTGAGACAACATCTGGTCCAGCATGATTTTGTCATAGATTTTACTTTATGCTGGAAGCACGAATATAGGTCTATAATTAGAGGGATCACTCTTACAGCCTGATTTGAAAATTTGTTCTACTTTACTGTGTTTCATTAAGTTAAGAACCGTAACGGTGTCTAATCATTGATTGAATATGCCTGTTAGGTTAGGTTAGAGGGGAGCAATTGAGTCAATAATATCTCCAAGAACCCTAACGGATATCCCTCATAAGTCTTCAGTATTTTTTATATAGAGACTTTTGAACGCGTTTTTAATTGTATCAATACATATTGGTTTAAATTCAAAGATTGGTATGTCTTTAGTAAAGTTTTCTTTAGGAAGAGCTTCAGCTAATTGAGATGAGGAGGGAAGAGTCTTCGTAACCTCTAACGGAATGTTGGTCAAGAAATTTTCTAATGTTTCAGCGACTTCTTGCTTATCAGAAATGGTTTGATTAGTTATTTTCAAAGACAACTCATTCTGATCGCGTTGTTGTTTCTTTCCAGTTTCTCTATTTGCCACACAATTTTTAGTTTATTATTAGAAACACCAATTTTGTATGCATAATGCTGATTATCCGGTCGCTTACTGGCTCGTAACCTATTACACCATTTCTCCACTGGACGGGTACTAAAAAACTACACCGTTCTGGCAGATTTTTTCGTAAACCGAGAGATAAACGGCGTGGCAGTCAGTTAAGAAATGTCCGTTGTTTTTCCAATGAGTCTCGCTGAGTCCACAGATGTTTATACCGCATCTTTCAACTTCTCTTTCCATTATGGTGAGTTTGCCGAGACTTAGTAGGCCGCGTACATTCCTGTTTCTCTCATCTGGGTTTGTCGCAGCTTGATGGAGATGCCAGTAGTTGGATTTTCATGGAGAGCCTGGTCTCCTACTACAGCATGGCCAGTAACCACACCGTGTGCCCCGGACGTAGCACCGCGCCGGTTACTAAGGGGCTCGTATTTGTGACTGTCTCGAGAACAGAATGCAGTGATCCCTTTGGCTTCTGCATCAGTCGGTTTGAGGCTATTTGGGCTCCAAGGCTGCTGAAACCTCTTCTGCCTGGTAATCCAAGTCCACTCACCTGAGTGGTTATACCGCCATAGCTGGTCGTCGTTACCTCGTTAGTTGTCTAGCAAGGAGCACCACGACAGCTGAAAGGCTGTCGTCCCTGGTTTTTTTGTATACAAACTTCCAGAGCGTGCAGGTGAGGTTGACTGTGGCTGACTAGATGTTATTGTCATTCTCCCGTAGGAGATATGAAAGCTAGTATGCAATATATTATTGAGTTTGAATTATTAACAAAATTTCATTCTTTTCAGGCAAGGGATACTTGGAGAAAACCCTGATAAATAGCAAAGGTTCGATAGAAAAGTCAAAGAAGGTGATAGACCGATTGTGCACGATGAAGACACAAATACCAAAGTTCTTTTCTATAACCAATGTCAAGCAAGAGCTGCCAGAAATATTTGAATTTGGGTAAGTCATATTTTCAACCTCAAGGCTTAAAATAAACATCCGGAAGACCTAGGCAATGAGAACAAGTGTGAAGAACTACTAACCGTTGCTGAATGGCACAGAGACAATGGAATGCGTCCACAAATTTATCTAACTCGGGAGCGTCGTGTCGGAGACTGGGTGTATTGAAGATGACATCGCTTTACGGATCGCCAAAGCCCAAGCTACCGTCGCAATTGTGGCATCTGACCCAAGGGATTAAACTCATAATCTTCGGGTCCAATGTCAAATCCGTGCTGCTCTACGGGTGCGAAACGTGAAAGGTCACAATGGACATCTCACGCCAAATACAAGACGTCTTCGTCAGCCGCTTCTTAATCGCATTCTCGGAATTTATTGGCCCGAGACGATCTCTAACGTAGAGCTCTTGGAGAAATGCCACGAGAGCCCGATCGACTGCCAGATCAAGCGTTGCAAGTGGAAATGGGATTGGAATCCAAAAAGGACAAGAAAACGTGGCCGTCCCCGTCAAACCTGCCGTCGCACCGTGTTGGCAGAAGTGGCGAGCATCGGAATGATATTATGGAACGAGGTGAAGCGTGAAGTTCAAGACCGATCGCGATGGTGGACATCTATGGACGCCCTCTGCCCCATCTAGGGTATATAGGGCATTAAATAAAAATATATTATAACCTCGTCAAGACTACCTCGCGGTAGTTTAGTGGCCAGAAGCGCTATCGTTCAGCAGGTAGTCCTGGGTTCGATTCCTGGGTTATGCAACCTATAATTGGGTTTTACTATCTGTCATTTCTCAGTAGCCGCCCGACACTTATACCCGATTGATGGTAATGAGCTTGTTCTCTATTACATGAGATTTAAACAAAACTGGCGAAATTTGGGTGTATCTACTATATGTCATGTTAATAATTATAAAATATTTTAGCACATTTTATACGTCTGTACGATATTTTGCAGAAAGATGTTCCCACTGCCCATTTTATCGGACGACTTCAACAGACTGATAATGATTCAAACTAACAGCAAAGAATTGACGAATGAAGTCTTTCTACAGTTTTTCCAATGCCTCACAGTTGTAAGTTTACTATTTGTTTTGTTTGAGACGGTTCTCCTATGATCTGCTATACTTTTCCAAGCCAAATAATTTATTTCAATTAGAACAATGAGGCCCGCTTGCGCCACCCTGAGTTATCTTATAATTTCTGAGTTAAGCTCGCCTTTTTACATGTCCTTTATTAGAACACTGTAGGTAATGTTGTTTTTGGTGCACAATAAATAATTAAGAATATTTTTTTTGGCGCCAGTGGGTCTAAGAGGCAGTTTTAATTTTAAAATTAACGGATAGAAATTTATTAATAATTAATTCGAATTGTAATTATTCATTTGCATAGGCAGTATCATAGTGAACCAGTACGACTGCATACTATCTCGTTTCAAAAAACTTTTTTGAAGATAGCCCGCAAAATATGCGTTTCGAGGATCCATATTCCCGAAATTAGACGATAAATCTTAATTTCTATTGCAATATCTTACTAATTCGGCAACAGTAAAAGTATCGATTGGCACAGGATTAGGGAGGTTAATGCTCAGTAGTGAGTGAAATCGGGTTGCGAATGATGATGATGAAGATTTTATTGAAGTGCATACAATTTCTGGTTTATTTTTTACAAAGTGAAGCTTGCATGTTTGTAAAAAAAAAATCTTATACTGCTAAAACTTATATTATATTCCCAAGTGACATAAATCATACTGGCTGGCTCGCAGATAAACTTGAAAGAGAGTTACTGCGGACCTGGCACAAGCAACTGAAGGAATACTGGTGGGTTTTGGAACGAAAGAATGCACTAGATGACTTCCGAAACCAAAAAAAAAGTGTTTTAAATAATGTTCATAATTTGTCAATTTTGTGAATTTATTGATCGTTTGTTTTTGGCATTGTTTATTTTATTAAAAAAATGTTTTTTTTCAGTTTTCTGAATATTGGAAAGCACATGATTATTGCAATGGTGTTATAGTAATTTGTGACTGTAGGCAGATTAATTTGTTACACATGATATCCAAAGTTAACGCTATGGAACTAAAGCAGATTCTAAAAATATTAATAGTAAGTATTTTTAAAGTTTTATCGATCAAAACCAATATCATTCTTTTTATTTCACATAGGCCTACATGGGCACTTATAAAACGTCGACAAATGGTGCACGGTTCGGGTTGGTCGTTTCCTATGGAGAAGAACCGGCAAGAAACTCCATGGTTACTCTTTTAAAAAATGGTTTGTTTTTACAATATTTACATGTTACAGCATTAGAACTTAGATATGGGGAGATAACGTAGACCCGAAAATAAGTCGTAAAAAACTGAACATTTATAAGTTTTTAAACTTTCATGGTCACTAACACTAATATTAACATTACAAGCGGGATATTGCGGGAAGTGCCGTAAAAAGTTCGCGAGCAGACACAGTGAGTTTCGTGTGTCGGGAACAGAATCGAGTTGTGAGTGACAATGGTAGCGGTACTGAGTGCAAAAAACGAACAAGAAAGAGGGTAGACCGTTTTGTCTCCTCATAAACCACCCGCAATGACTTCAGTTTATCCGTGATCATGGTGCTTGCAACAGCACCGAAATATCGGAAACTCGCTACAAACAGTAAACATGGTAAATATCCCGCTTATAATGTTAATATTAACTGAACATTTTTTTAATATTACTAAAAGAAAAAAAAAAGTAAAACGAGATAAAAATTTAACAAATATTAACAAGCATCTAGAAATCTAGAAGGCCTACAATGTTCACACATTCACAAAACAATCGGTAAAAGGATCTAAACTAAAGTAAAAAAAATATATAACAAGACTAAATTTAACATGACAAAAGAGTTCTAATGTGCGCGCCCCACTGCAATTTTGAATCGATAGTAATCCCTTAGAATAACTTCAAGATCATCAGTTTCCGTTATAATTTCATGATTTTTGCCGACAAGATTTAAATTTAGGTTACGTTGTGGTACATTTGGTAAAGATAAATATAGACATTTTGTTTTTTTCGCTTTCAGTAAGAGATTGTTAGCTGCAAAACATTTTGAGAGAATAATTAGACTTTTGTTATCGTGTAAGACATCCATATATTTTCTATCTATTTTAGAAATTTGCGAAGTATCATCAGCAAATAGAATTATATCCGATAATTTGCCCATCATAAAAGGGAGATTATTAATGTAAACAAGAAAAAGGAAAGGGCCGATAATTGAATTTTGTGGCACGCCCATCTTGACTAGAGACCCGGATCATTAAGGTAGTTTCATACATAAACTCACGCCTTTTCTACCCTTACTTCATACTTATGTTACTCGTACTGCTGTTCCTCCATCCACGTTACTTCATCTGGTCATACGCTTATGACAGTAAGTTGCAAGTTACACACCTGATCTAACTGTCCATGTGATATTTTTATTTCCTCAAGTACCAATAAATACTTTAAGAAAAGGCGGGTAGTAAATCAGTGTTGACCAGCGTAGGCTAGGGTGCGTATTAAAATACCGAAATTTAAATACCGTATTTTAAAATACCTATGGAAGAAATCCCGAAATTCAACGCCGAAAGTTGTAAATCCCGAAAGTACATTTGCCCGAAAGCTTAAAGTCCCGAAAATTGATATCCCGAAGTATAAAAGCCGAAAAATCCATATCCCGACGTTCAAAAGCCCGAAATCTCGAAGACAATGACAAAAAAGGAGCTTTCAGTTTTTTATTTCCCGGTGTGGAAAATCCTCATTGGATGTCCTCCTTGGGGAGAGTGAAGTGTTTGACTCCCCCCGCAACGTCTAAGAGGAGCGCGGTTTGAACACTACGCGCCACCACCTCGGCTCCAGATGTGTGGGGGGCCACGGATGTCCCCGAGTCCGTCGCCCCTGCACCCAATTAGGGTCAATTAGGGCGTTATCCGCCCTCCGCCGACGCCCGGCGCGTCTGCTGCGGATTGAGTGAGTGGATGAAATCTCCCTCTCCTTCTCCGCAGCCTCTTGCTGCGAGACGACTGTTTCGCAGAAGGATACCATCGCGTCCCAGGACTCCGCGCTGCCGACCATAGACTCGACTACGGCCGGCAGCGACAGGTAAATGACTAACTGTGTGAAATAGGTCAGGTTAGGTTAGAACTGACGAGCGAGCGAAGCGAGCGGTGCCGTGGCAGCAGCCGGCGATCGCTTGAAAACTTCTATTCCGGTTTCCAACATGATAATATTCGCTAAACAATACGTGTTTACGCTAATAAATGTTTGCAGTGGAGGACAGTCTAATGACTAATAGCGTTTATGAGAATTCCAAATCTACCTACATTTTTTCCACTCATGTTGTCATTGTCTAAGAGATTTTAGGCTTTAGGATGTAATTTCGGGATTTTGAACATCGAATATGGATCTTGGGGATTTTAAACTTCGGGAGGGGGGGTTTTCGGGCAAAGCTTAAGTTTAAGCTTTCGGGCAAATGAACTTTCGACCATACAATCATTCTGTGTTTAATTTTTCGAGATTTCTTCCATAGGTATTTTAATATGTACTCTCTTTATTCTCCTAAAATTGTTTGTTCGAAAATCAATATCCATAACACGATTGCTATAAACTTCAGTAACCATAATGTACATTATGGTACGAGTGTGTAATGTTGGTGATTACCGCTGAGGCGCCATTGAGACCCGAGCCGTTAGGTGAGGGTCTTAAGAGAGCCGAGGACGGTAATCATCAATACACACGTGTATCATACGACGTTTTTCAACACACTTGTGAAGAAAATAATACTAAAAAATCATTTCCAACAGTAAAAACGAGCTGTGAATTTTTTTTCGCAATGGCGGGCAAAATTAATCAGTTTTCCTATGCGCGCGCATCTAACAATGCCGATCGACCATAGACTAAAAATAATGAGTTATCTTTTTTCTAGCTTTTCGCGGATAGCGTTTTAGCCACGTACAAAATGGGGAATTTCAAGTTTTCTTTATTACAGACAAAAACAAAAGTTATATTTAAGTGAAAGTTTTATTTAATAAACACGTACAAGTTGAAATATACGAAGTTGCATGAAATGTGTTGCATTTGTACTATTGAGCAGGATCTTTTTTGTATCGAAACTTTTTTAAGAACAAAGCAACTCAACCAATAAATAAAAAAAAGAAACTCTTTATCTCACTTGTGAATAATAGTAATTAAAAAGTCACAGTTTGATAACAGGTGTCATTATGTGCCTAATTGCGGTGAAATTAGAGCCACTTTATGAGCAAGTGTGTTGAAAAATAATTTAATCACCTAATTTTACATGACCTAAAGTCATATGTCCTAAGTATTGTGTTAAATAATGTGTATTATTCATAATTTTTCTAGTCCTAAAACATTTGCTAAAAATTAGGTTTTAGTGACAGATACGAATCGCTGTAAATCCGACTCCACGCAGTCTTGTCTGCTCTACCCCTAGAGTGTAATTTAAAAGCGCGTAGGCGCGGAGGGGCGAGGTGATTAGGACAAAAAAAGTTATGGCACTTTAAATTAAGGATAAAAAAGTTAGGTGACACAATAGAGAACCATTTTAATATATGGTCTTTTAAAATTCGATACTGTAATACGACCCGAACTGTGAGCAACCGCGCGCGAGCTGAGTGGTGCCGCGGCAGCGGCCGGCGAGCGCTACTTCCAAGTTGCTCGCAGAAATTTACCCGTACCCGTCATAACTGTGTTGTAGTGCCATCTATGAGTAATCGCGGGGAACTACGTCGCCGCTCTTTGGGATTTCATCCATCGGTATTTCGTCCATTCGGAATTTCGTCCCTTCGGGGTTTCATCCTTTCGGGCACTTGAACATCGGTATTTTATGTTTCAATATAACGGCTACCGGTATAAACTTTCGGTATTTTGAATTTAGTTGTTTTGGACGTTGGTATTTCAGTCATAGTTATTATCAAATTTCAGAATTTTAATACGTACCCCTCGGCTATGCTGCACACTGATCAACATTTGCTGAGCCCGCTCCTTTTTCGGCACTGAAATTAGTTTTTGCCACACCTGTGTTTGATATAATTATTATTGAGATTGTAGAGTGTTGGTAGTAAATGTTTTCTTTATTTCTTTAATATTTAACAACATACACTTCGACAAAATCTTAAATTTTAAAACATCTTTTGCAGGAAGGCTACGGAGGTAGATTGAAAAGCTTTCACGTGATTACAGAATCAAAAGCTATAGAAATGATTATTAGCATGGCCAAGCACTTTGTTAGCGAGAAGATTGGTAACAGAATATATGTTCAACGCACCATTGAAGATTTACATGAAGTGGTACCCAGAGAATTACTGCCTGTGGACTACGGTGGAAAACAGAGATCTAGTGACTCACTGCATGGTACTAAACACAGATTTTATTACAAAACACTGCCGGGTCTAATAAGAGCTTTTATAAAATTTCATGACATTTTTTATCTAATTCCCTACAGGGAATGAAACTTGCTAAGGAAGTAAAAACCACCTTCAATTTTAATTAAAAGTAAATTATTTTTTTATTTCAAGTCCTCACCCAGTAACCGGGTATTACGATAACCCTTGGCATTATTGTTGACACACTTCTACTGTATTATAATAAATAACGAGAACATTGCTTATTACAGAAGATACAGTGGCAGAATTAAGTTCAGCAGAACACGTGGAGTATATGAAAATGATTAGCAAAGCTTGCTCCGATGAAACAAAAAGACATGCAGCAAAATTAAATGAGGAATATATGGGCATACCTGGATCCTTCAGATGTTTGAGTGTAGATTAATGTGCAAAACATTAATATTATAAGTTATTATTTTAAATTTTATTCAAAATAAACTCGAGTTAGTCGATGAACGATACAACACACAAAAAAATATTACACTGAGTTTGTAAAATATAATTGAATACCAACTTAGACTAGTCCCCTTCTTCTTCTTTTCGTGTGAGGATGTGGCCACCTCTGAGTACCCTGGGTGACTTGGCTTTTTCAGACTTATATTAACAGCTATATAAGTCCAGGTTTCCAAGATAAACTTAGAAAGTACATATGAATTTGTAAAAGTCACATTGGTACTTGCCAGCACGAGTGGCGAGGACTAAGCCACTGGGCCACAACGACTAGTCCCTTGCAAAATATAAAATGTTGTGTATGACTTAAAAAGCACTTACTGTACAATCAGGACTTTATTTTTTTTTCGTACATTCGTACACCATTGTAAATATCACTTACAACGTGCACTTTTTTTTTTAAATAAACAATTATCGACCAATTGTAATGATTGAACTCCAATTAACTGGATATTTTTGACAAATGTAGTGAATAATCTTTGAAGGTACCTAAGACCTTTCTGATGGCGCGTCGCGATTTTAATTGCGTCGATAGGCGATATCACGCACGTATTTTGTAAGAAAACTGCAAGTACAAATCGGTCGAATTGCAACGCTTTTCATCCATGTGAACGTACTTGCAATTTCGGTAAGTAAAAAATACTTATCAGTGGCGGTGTGATATAAATCGAATCGCTTTGCGCCGCGCCATATAAAAGGTATTATTTCAATATGTAATTGTGTTTTGTGAAATACAATTCTTTCAATAATAGATGAAAGAATAAAATGGCATGCACATAAATATGCCTTTATTTAAAAATAATCTGAGCCTCTAGACAAGTGACATTCTGGCAACGAAAGCGTCGCGATAATATTTGGAAAAATGTCTAAAATATATGGGATTACAAAGTTTTATCGAAGTGTCCCGTGACCAATCCATAAAGTTTTGGCATTTCGACAATTGCAATCGTAGAAGCAGTAGTGGCCCAGTGGTAACAGGGACCACTACTGCTTACTTACTTACGTGTGGTTTTCAATACTGCGTGGGTTCAAACCCAGGCAGGCGTTTTACTTTGTGTGAATTATTTCATCACCCGGTGAAGGAAAATATCTTGAGGAAACCAGCATGTCTTACAGCCAAAAATTCGATGACATTACTGTGACATCCACCAACCCGCACTGAGTCCGCGTGGTGGATTAAGGCACATTCCCTCTCTCACAGAAAGGAGGTCTGTGTCCCACCAGTGGGCACATTGAAAGGCTGATGACAATGATGACGCCATCGCTGATGGAATGACACTTTGTCTAGCTAGAGCCTTTAATTGTAGGCAGATGATCTACATCATTGTGTTGTTTATGGTATCCATTTAAAAATATGTGCTGGTAGTTATGGCATAAGTAAAATAATAATAAAATGTTGTGAAACAATGGCGTTTTATTAAAACATATTTAGCTAGCGATTTTGCAATCGTGAATGTCTAATATTCCACGAGAACGCATTCTTTTTCGTTTTCGGTACACTCTAAGCAGAGCGGCCGTGGTCATCTTTTTGCAGTGAGACACCGGGTTACCATGAGTCCCCTCACGATGCGACGCCATCCCTCTCTCTATATTGGCTGTGACTCGTGTACACTCATGCAATGGGCCGCTCAGCTGCCTATTGCCGACTTAATTTGCAGACGCTCTAGACAAGTAGTATGCGATGTCAGCGATGGCGATGGTTGACATTTCGATAGTTAATGACATTGCCATACATTTTTCTCATTTTTCCAATCGCTATCGTCACGCTTTCGATGATAGCATGACTCTTGTATACAGGCTCTGGTTGGTCGCGATCGTATGTGTGACTTGCAGCTTACTCCAGTCTACCCTTTTTCAGATAACCCACTCGCGATATATTTTTGTCATATTAAATATGATATAAAAGGCTTTTCATCCATAAAACAGATGTGTGAAGGTCACTCCTTACTCAGATCCTGTATTCCTATATTAGCTGGCTTTTGATTTATGGAAATAAAATTTAATTAATTAATATTATTAATAATCAACTAATTATATTTATATATATAAATTGTATTTTTTTTTAATATTTATCTTATTATATATTGAGAACGAGAGAAAGAGTACAGTTTATAAAATATAAAATATGAAATGGCGCTGGACATGACATATGCTGAGAGAAAGGAAATAAAAAAGGCCAAAAATAATTACATAATGGGAACCGAGAGATAGTAAAAGAAGTAGAGGAAGACAGGTAAATCGGTGAGAAGACGATTTAAAGAAAATGGCAGGTTCAGAATGATTACGGGTAACGAGGGACAGAATCAAGTGGAAATCGAGGGGAAATGGTTACTTTGGTGCTGATAAAAATAAATAAATAGTTATAAATACTGTGCACATAGGTTATAATCTCATTAAAAACCAAGTGTAGTAGATCCTCCTCCTCGCGTCGTGTTCCTCATTACTGAGGGTCGTGATTCCCCTGTTGTTGTGGAAGTAACTTTTCCTTCACTAATTTGCGCCACCTATGCCTGTCTTTTGCGTCGTGGAGAGCATCGTGCAGTTTGGTGTTCAACGATGTGCGGACTTGGTCTGACCATCTTATTGGACTGCGACCTCTAGAACGTTTCCCTTCAATCTTGCCAGTAACCATCAGTTTTTCTAGGTTGTTTCCATCCTTTCTGGCGATGTGACCAAAGAACTCCAATATTCTACGAAGGCAGATCGTGGACAGTCTGATCTTGATATTCAGTTCGCGGAGGATGGAGTCGTTGGTGCGAAAGGCGGTCCAAGGGATTTTCATCATCTTTCTCCAGCACCACATCTCAAACGCATCTATGCGGTCACGGTCAGCTTTCTTTAAGGTCCACGTTTCGGCCCCGTAACTGAAGATTGAGAACACTAGGGAATTGACCAATTTCACTTTCGTCTTACGTGAAATATTTCGGTCTCTCCATATTTTCTGCAATTGGGACATTGCATTTTTGGCCATCCCTATACGCCTCCTTATATCCTTCTCACAGGACCCCGTGTTGCTGATGCTTGCACCTAGGTAGATGAAGTCACTTACCGTTTCCAGCGCCAGAGCACCTGTAAACTGGAGAAGGTTTGCGCGATCCACCACCATAACTTTGGTTTTGGCATGATTTATTCTGAGGCCCAGCTCCAAACTGATTGTTTCCATTCTGTTAAGGAGGTCTACCATCTCGGTTTCATTCGAAGCTAGAAGTGTAGTGTCATCTGCATAACGGAGGTTAGTTAATTTGGTGCCACCGATTGTGACCCCACCCTCCCAGTCTTCACAAGTTCGTCTGATGATGTACTCTCCATAAATATTAAAAAGAATAGGAGACAGAATGCAACCCTGCCTTATACCCTTGCCGAAGTTGAAAGGTCCAGATATTGTTTTGTCAACCTTTACCACACCCTGATTGGACCGATAAAGAGATTGGATGGAGCCACCAGATGTTTGGGTACTCCAAGTTCCTCCAGGATCTTCCACAGAGCCGACCAAATCACGCAGTCAAAAGCCTTGCTGTAGTCAATAAAACACATGATGATAGGGGTGTTTAATTCGTAGGACTTCTCAATTAGTTGGCGAATGTTCAGAATTTGTTCTCGAGTCCCTTTACCTTTGACGAAACCAGCCTGCTCTTGTGGAATTTGCCAGTCTTAGTAATGACGGAGCCTTTTATTTATGACATGTAGTAACACTTTACTGGCGTGGGATATAAGGGCCAGGGTTCTGTAATTATCGCATTTTGCCGTGGAGCCTTTCTTATGCAGCGGCAAAATTACTGATTTTGCCCAATCATCCGGCGATTCGCCCGTACGCCAAACGTCATTACAAATTTTAAGTAGAGCATCCACACTTGATGAGCCCATCGCTTTGATTATCTCCGCCGTTAACTGTTCTGGTCCCGGCGCCTTTTTGTCTTTGAGAGCTGCTATTGCAGCCTCAATTTCAGATGGCAGTATAGGTGGTTCTTTCTCGTGTGACTGCCATGTAGTTATTGTATGCCCGCTATTGTTGGGGTTTTCGCAGAGCTCTTCACAATATTGTCTCCATCTTTCCGCTATTGCAACCAGATCCTGAAGTGGACTACCATCCTCGTCCTGAACCACCCATGTTTTGGGTTTGAACTGCTTCGACAGTAGTTTAACTTTTTTGAACAGATCTGATGTTTGTACCTTTAGAGCGTGGTCTTCAATCTCTAGGCAGATATTCTCTACAAAGTTATTTTTGTCACGGCGGCAGTGCTGTTGTATCTTCCGACTCAGATCAGCATATTTTTGTCGGTCTCCTTGTGTTTTATGTCCCAGCATTTTAAGGTCTTTCCGCTCCTTCACCAGTTTCCAGGTATCAGTGCTAAGCCGTGTTTGTTTGCAAGTGGGTTTTGATTGCTGACCTGTGATTCCATCGTTTCCACTTTCCACGTCAAGTCCTTGAGATGGTTCCAGTGGACATTCGCGCCTCTGTTAATAGGGAGTGGTCTATCTGCGATTGCGTTCTTAAGATCTTTTTGGAACGCTATTTTCTCTGGCGATGTCAATGTTCGTGGTCTCAGGGGAAGATCTTTTTTTACCGTTTTTAGACGCAGGGAAAAATTTGCAACGAGAAGGCAATGGTCCGATCCGCAGTCGGCACCAGGAAAGGTTTTCACGTTCGAAATTGAAGTTCTCCATCGGCTGTCAATGATTACGTAGTCAATTTGGTTACGATGTCTGTCGCCTGGAGACTTCCATGTGTAAAGACGTCTTGGGTGATGTTGGAAGCAGGTGTTCATTATTGTGAGCTTCCTTTCGATGCAGAACTCCAAGAGCCACTGGCCTCTCTCGTTCCTGGTACCAATGCCATACTTTCCGATCGTGTTCCGGATGTGATCGTCTTGCTGCGTTTTGCCAATTTTAGCATTCCAGTCACCGATTATTAAAGTGATCTCGCGGTTTGGGATTTTGGTCAGAGTAGTTTCCAGGACAGCATAAAACTCGTCGATAGTCTCATCACTAGCGCTGGAAGTGGGAGCATACACTACGACAATGTTGAGGGTACAGGGTCTCGTGATAAGTCTCAGAGTCATTATTCTATCAGATACAGGGTTATAACCAAGTACATGCTTGTTGAGATGGCGAGACACCCGCACAGCAACTCCGTTTGTGCTAGAATCTACAGAGCCCGAGAAGAACATGGTGTTTCCGTTGGAGGTAGTTTGATGTCCTTGTCCTCTCTTGTGAGTTTCAGTCATTCCCAGCAAAGTCAGTTTGTGCAACTCCGCCTACCTCTCCACAATTTCCAGTTTCCCCGGGGCAAGTAATCCACGGACGTTCCACGTGGCAAACCGTCGTTGTTCACGGATTGAGATTTTACAGTGTGATTCACCAGTAGCATATCCACTATCCAAAACCTGGTGGTCCGTCTTAGTAGCAGCTTCGGTAGCCAATTTAACACCTCTCGGCCCGGTAACCAAAAGGCGCCGAGTGTTAGTCGGATCGTCCAACAAATTAGTTTTATACGTTGTGTTTTCCATAGGGGTTTTCTTGGGTAAATACATCGTGGTGGCTACCCGATTCCTTCCACGGCAAGTGTAGTAGATATATTGTAAATAATAGGTTAAGTAACTAGCAATAAAGGCTTATTTATTTTATTATTATTTTATTATATAATATTCAAAAAAAAATTAAAAATTCTATTTAAATGTCCTATAGACCGATTTAATTAATATTAACAGTTTTGTAAAATTTATATTTGTACGCCTGGATAGGCAAAACATGTATGTGCCACAAATAATAAGTTTAACCATCTTGCATGCATACGTTATGTAAACACATGTTATAGCAAATAAATTATCTTTATCTTTATCTTCAAAAAGATAAAAATATAGGATTGCCAATCACTGTTTCAATCCACCGCGGTTACAAGAAGACCGGTTGATGAGGCGATGCGCTCTGGGAGTCTCATCTACAGCAGTGAACTTATTTGTGTAGAATATTCAGAATTTCAATGTTAAGCGCATTAAAGGCCAGGTCAAGAGAAAAAAGTGTAGCTTGAAGTAGAACGCACGGTTGGCGCAGTGGTTTAGCGATTGACTAATGCGCTGCGTGTCGCGGGTTCAATTCCCGCACGGAACAAAAATGTTTCTATGACCTACAGATATTTGTTCCGGCTCTGGTTGTTGTGTATGTGAGTTAATATGTTTGTAAACGCACCCACGATACAGGACGAAATACCTAATGTGACGCAACGTTTTTTTTTTAAAGAAGAAAGAAAGAAAGAAGCGGCAACGTATTTCCACGTTATGAGCCATGGACCTAACGAAGACTGTGGGAAAGAGTATCGAATGGTTTTCATATATCAAATCTTGTATAATCCTTCCTACTCAGTATTATAAACTGGGAAGCTTGTGTTCTTCATTCTTGACAGGAACGGGTGAACTTCAATAACACACAACACTGGATTGTAACTCAGAGTATTTATTTGTCTTAGTTACAGGCACTTTGACTTTTTAAACTAACTTGAAGCTAAATCAACATTGTGTGGCTTGCTAGATCGCAAGGCTATCGTCGATCTCTGGAGAAGATCTAGCATGAAACTCCAGGATACTCTTTTATATCTTTTTATAGTTTACACAATCACTTTATGGCAATTAACGTTACATGTTTATTAGGTTTTCAAACATTAATCAATTCTAATTATTAAATCTAGTTATTGGTCATTGAAATTATAACACCCGCCATTGTTGACAAATTTGCGTAATAAGAATAACATTAGGTCATAATCTTTATATTTACTTCGTCAAATGTGCAATAGTTAAAATGAGAACAAATCTAAAAGTCCTAAAATAAGTGTTCCCGTTTTATTTAAACATCTCGTATTAATTAAACATTGAAATAAGCTTATCAAATGATCTTCATTCAAAGTTTTATGCGTGTGAACATAGCATTTTCAATTTAACCGGATAATACTATTTTTTTTTAATAAAAACAAAGAGGTTTTATGTCGTTGAAAATCCGTAAAAAATTTTGGAATAAATAAATGTGTACAACCTTAGTAAACATTTATTATTATCAAAATATTCATAATTCACAATAATTTGTTATACAATATTAAAATATTTGCATTTTATCACTTAAAATTATACGAGTAATTTTGAAGTAGGCTGTATGTTCACTCACCATGCATTAGGCACGTGAAAAAAAAAGACAAATGTATATATTATATATATATAATTAATTGCGTTGAAAGGAAATACTCCTTAATTTTCCTCTTGAAGACATCAAGTGAAGAGCTATCGCGAATGGAGTATGGAAGAGAGTTCCAGAGATGCACTGCAGTAACAGAGAAGGAGCCATCGTAGCGGCTAGAAGTTCTTTTTTTTCAGCATGTTCTCTAATTGTGTTGACTCTTCTGAAAACACAACGATGTCGTCTGCAAAACGCAAGTGGTTTAAATATTCGCCGTCAATTTCACGCCTTTGTATTCCCAGTCTAGGTTTCTAAATATTATCTCCAGACCAGAAGAAAATATTTTAGGTGATAGCGGGTCGCCCTGCCTGACGCCTTTTCTATTAGGAAAAGTTGGTCCTTCCGATTCTAACTTTATTTTTCCTGAATTTTTTGAATAGATGCTATAAAAATAAAAAATATGTAGAGATACTCCATCTCTACATATTTTTTGTCTATTCCTTGTTCTACTAGTGTATTCCATATTGCACCTTGTTCCAGAGTATCGAATGCCTTAGTGTTATCGATGAAGCATAAATATAGAGTCCTGGCATATTCTTTGGCTTTCTCTACTATTTGTGTTACCACTTGGATGTGGTCAGTTGTTGAGTAGTGTTTGCGGAATCCAGCTTGTTCACGAGGTTGATTTTCATCTAGAGTAATTGAGCCTATTTAATAGTATTTTTGAGAAAATTGTATAGAAGTTTGTCATGAGGCTAATAGTTACTGACGATGTAAATAGCGCGATCTCAAAAGTAGTTCACTGGTTCAATGTTAACAATTTACTTCTTAATGAAAAAAAAACCAAATGCATTAAGTTTACCCTACCTCACGTTAGGCAGGTGAAAACCGATGTGTTGATAAAGGGCTAAGAATTGAATCCTGGAAATAGCACAGTATTCTTAGGCTTAACTTTGGATGCTAAGCTTCAGTGGGGCCCACATATAGATAATTGTCAAAGAAGCTGAGCTCCGCAGCATACGCTGTTAGAAAAAAATGTAATTTAACTGACATAGAGACAGCCCGTTTAGTATACTTTAGCTATTTTCATAGTGTAATGTCGTACGGTATTCTGTTGTGGGGAAATGCCGCCAACATCCAGACTATCTTTATTTTGCAGAAAAGAGCTGTTCGATCAATTTATAAATTAAGCCCGAGACACTCTCTCAGAGATAAATTTAAGGAGATTAAAGTAATGACCGTGTCTTCTCAGTATATTTATGAAAATCGTAATAGTTTTTTAAATACAGTGATATCCATAAGATAAATACTAGGAACAAACACAAATTTGTAGTACCTACTACAAGGCTCAAGTAAATAGGTGGCTCGATTAGATGTCAACGTGTACGCTTTTATAATAAGCTGCCAATCTACGTACAAGATCTAAGTCTTAATAAATTCAAATCTTTCATTAAACGTGAGTTGTGCCAGAAAGCATTTTATACAATAAAAAAATACCTTGAGGACAAAAAGGCTTGGGATTGAGCTGCTCCAATTAATTTTGTTTTTTTATTATATTTTGCACCGTGAATTTTGTTATTATATAAATATATTTTTTAGGTTTTCTTGCAATGATAAGAATATTTACTTTTTAAAGTATTATATTATTTTATTTTAATTATTGTGAATGTGAAGACTAGGTGGATCATTCTTTATTTTTGTTTAAATTTAAATTTATCTTAGTTTTTAATCATGGTCTGACAGTTTGAGTAGTTTATGCGGCCTACCCGAATGTCCTTTCTTTGGTATTGTTCGTCGAATCGTTGAGCTCCTTAAATTCTGAGTTGAGCTGCTCGGTTATTGACAAATGCGTGCACTGACTGGACAGGTCCACTCAATCAGGCTGGTTCTTTCCTCAAAAGACCATTTCAGACATCAGTCTACATGGTCTTCACATGATCTAACCAAGATTTTGTCTGGACTTTAAAAGAGACTGTGACCTCTGAGTTTGTTTGGCATTTCTTCTCAGAGTAATCAGATAGGAAACGCTGACCTCATCTAGTTTAAAAAATATGATCGACATGTAAAAGTGTTTGTACAAACCAACTTACAGAAATAAAATCATTTATCATTAATTTATCGTTACTGAGGTCAAATCTATCTCCTTTTTTGTGAAGAAGAGTTATCGATGATTCGGACCATTGCTTTGGAGTTTCTCTTCTTTCTAGAATGTTATTAAACATGATTTCCAGTGGGTGTTGTAAGGATTCTGATAGAACCTTCAGTATTTCATTTGTTATCTTCTCTTCTCCGGGTGCTTTGTCTTTTTCTGAGTTTCTATAGAAAAATTGATCTCTGATCGTCAATGGTTCGTCGACATAGACTTTATTTCTGACGTACTGCGTTAAACTGGATTTTTCTTGCGATGAGTACAGATTCTGTTAAAAGTTAGTTGCTTCTGTTTAATCTGACCTCTTCGAGATAATCTTTCCTTTCTTCTTTGTTCTTTTTACTTTGTATAGTGGTTTTCTATATTCAAGTAGTTGACGTGTGTGCACTTATCGGATATTTTTGTTTGTTCTTTTCGCATGGTATTTGTGTCAATAAATGTTTTATAACTCTTAGGAAATGATCATACTGTGTTTGAACTTGTGGGGATATTTTGATCAATTCAATAAATTCATTTTCCCAGTGCATACCGTCTTCTCTTGTTAGTGTTGGCAAGTTTCTTGTACAATGTGTGTTATTAGATTTTGTATAGTTTCGTTTTCTAGTGTAATTCAATTTTATTTTGCACCTTATCATTCTGTGGTCTGTGTTAAAATTAAGACGAAAGTAAAAATTTCTGAACCTTTGTTTGTTAGGGTGAAATCGCTTTCATTATGGTACTTTCTATTCGGCGATACCCATGTCCATTTGTTGCTTTCTTTGGTTTTAAACATGGTTTTTACGAATTTTATGTTTTTTTCGTGAGCAAACTCTATCAACTTCTGCCCGTGCTTTGACTTTTTACCTTGTGAGTATCTGCCGAATACAGTTTCCTCGCCTTGTTGTGCTGTCCCTATTTGGGCATTGAAATCACCCATTATAATAAGGTTTCTTGCGTTTAAGGTCTCTATAGCGGTTTCTAAGGTTTTGTAGAACTCGCTCAGCTTATCTTCGTCACACAATTCGGTTGGTGTATATACTTAAACTATGGACCACACATTATTTTCGGACATATTTAACTCTAGGGTACAATTCTATCTGAATAGCAGTTAAAACCAATTATGTTCTTTTTTAGGTACTTTTTTATAATAAATCCTACTCCACATCTCCCTTTTGTTGCCTTACTATTGTACAATATGAAATCAGGGTATTCTTCTATACTTTCTTCACTTCTCCTTGTTTCACATATAACCCAATAACATGTCATAGTAATTTCTCACTAGCAAGATTCAGCTCTGTAATCCATGTCTCAGAAAGTAAGGTTCTAACGTTAAAACTCGCAACACTTATGTGGCTTGATGTTTCTAGGTTTTTTGTTTGGGGGGTTTTGGTCGTAAATCTCCACGAGGACCAGCCGGCTTGGAGAATGAGTAGAGAAGATTGAATTTAATTGTTATTTTTGAGTCGGTTTTGAAAAGTAGTCGAGCATATTTCTTGTGTTTGGTTTTTTAGGAATTTTAGATATATCTAATGTATTTTCCTTTATCTTAATGTAGTCGTTTTGAGTTGTTGGGGAGACTGAATCTTCACGTTTCCGCTTATCTCGATTGATACCGTCTTTCACTACTAGTTTCTCGTACTTAATGTAAGCGATGCGACTTCTTTCTCTTTCCTCTGTCAACTGCGACTGTTGGTTCTTTCGAGTAACCAAAACCTCTTTTGGAAAATCTTCTTGGATATATATACCCTTGGACAGTTTTTTTTTGTTTTTAAGTATTTCATTTTTCCTCCAGTTTGTTGTTAGGCTTACCAAGATTGGACGCGTTTTGTTCTGAGTTTTCTTTCCCAGTCTTTATGTTTTGTTTATTGCCTGTGTGTTAATTTTAATTCCCAAGTTCGATTCGATAAGGTCTTCAACTAATTATATAGTATTTATTGTTGTTTCGTGTTGCTGTTCCTATATGTCAGATATAACAAAGTTATTTTTCTTTTTCTCTTGATCCAAAATTTTAATCTTTTCTTGCAGGGTTTTTATCTCAGTCCTCATAATTTATTTTCTTCGATAACTAAAGTTAGTTTCTCATTAAATTTTTCGAAAACATTTCTTGTTAATATTTCAGCAATAATAAGCGTTTGCTGGTCTAGTTTTTCTTGTATTTTTTTCAAAAAAATATTGCATTTGTGCTTCTATATTCGTATTAATTATCGTAACAGTTAAATATAAATTTCTTTTATTTTATTTTATTTATAAATTTACGGTATTTTGTGTACTGTGAAGATTCCATCACAGTACATACTTAGAAGCAAATCCAATTATCAGAGTAGTTAAAATAAATGAATAAAAGAACAGAAATAAATGTTCACCGCTGCACTGGTGGATGTCTTCAAGGTCTATCTGGACTGGAGAGGGCTAAGCATCAACGTCAATGGCGAGCACATCACTCACCTTCGGCTCGCCGATGATAAAGCTGACATGGAGACTATGGAGGACCCCAGTACAACGCTGGATGACCTCAGTAGAGCTTTCAAAAGAGAGGGTACAAAAATGAACATTGACAAAACCAAGGTGATGTTGAACGCCCATGTAGAACCCAGTCCTTTCAAGGTCGGTGAAGCCGAAGCCGTGGACGACCTGGGACAAACGGTCCAGCTAGGCAGCTCCAACCTCGAGAAAGAGGTCAACCGTCGAACCCTACTCGGCCGGGCAGCATTCGGGAAGCTGCGCGGTATCTTCTCGTCCAACTTACCACAATGTCTCAGGACGAAAGTGTATAACACTCTTATGACATATGGCTCTGAGACGTGGTTGCTCAAAATAGGCCTCATCAAAAAGCTTACAGTCACCTAAAGGGCAATGGAGGGCCAGGCTCGGCGTGTCCTTGCGTGATTGAATCAGCAATTTAGAGAACCGCAAGAGAACCAGGGTTACCGACATAGGCCAAAGAACTGCCAAACGTAAGTGCCAGTGGGCAGGGCACATTGCTCGCAGAACAGATGGCTGATGGGGCAGAAAAGTGTTGGAGTGGCGACCGCGAACTGTAAGACGTTGCGTTGTAAGGCCTCCCACCAGGTGGACCAATGACCTGGTGAAGGTTGCGGGATCCGCTGGATGCTGGACGCACGGGACCGATCAATGTGGTGACGTTTGGCGTAGGCCTATATCCAGCAGTGGACGTCTTTCGGCTGATATGATGATGAACAGAAAGAACATGAATGAAACTCTTGTCTTTCATAAACCTTCCTATACATACTTGAACTTGTAGAAATAAACATGAAGTATGATACTGAGTTTATTTCTGACAGTTGTTGTTGATTTTTCTGCCCGTCCGCCCGTTGTGCCCCTCTCAGGAAAATATCCTGGATCCGCCCTTGCACGGAGCCGATGCATACACTACTAGAGACTACCGTCTTTAACCCCTACATATGAAGCCATTTATTTGCACATTTTGTAATTGTTTCTTTTAATAAAAATAAATATTTAAATAATATTTGTGAGCCGAATTCGATGCTGTCATCTGTCATGTCATCAAGTGGACCGAGTGTTAGGTGATAGAACTAAGTCAGTTGCGTGCACGACGTCAGGATGGTCGAGTGTTAGGTTTTTAAATACTAATCAATCGTAAAACATTTTAGTCGATTATTTTTACAATTTATTTCCTACACTGGCAACACTACTTTTAAAATTAACGTTTAGACTGGGCACACGGGAGCGGGCTCGGTCTCTTTGACGCGGAGGCAGCACCGAATACGGACTTGTGCTAAAAGAGAACTGACAACTACCTACCCTTCGGGCAATTTATGTAAATTTATTACAATAACCATTAGACAATTCATGTGAGTTTTATTAATCTAATACAATATTGCATAACTACTTAGGGCGGATTGCGCAAAGGGCACTCCTGAAGGTTGGATGGCGGTTACCTTACCGCTTTCCTACTATCGATATTTATGGGACGTGTACGGTTCTCATTGTTCGCAAATTATTTATCCTTAACCTTGTTTTAACCACACACTCTCAGATTCCCTACGATCCATGCAAGTTTGGCACCCAACGACGTAAACATACTGTCTGTCCCTCCATCCGCACAAATTGTGGATCGGCCCAACGTAGTTTCCCTTTCCTCAGTATCTACGTCTATAACAAGGCTAATAAAATATGAAATATATACCCTATGTGCAGATCAAAATGAAAAAAAAAATTGTATAATATGTGTTGTACAATAATTTCGCCCACCGGAAATATTCATCTTCAATTAAATTCACGTTTCACCTTGTCACACACAGACACGCACACACACTCTCGGGCGTAACGGTAAGTGCTCACGCCAGCACCGGCACCGGGCCCTTCACGGGCGCTGGGGGGACTACTATTGCACTCACGGACACAACATTCTCCAAAGACACACATGGCACATCTCCTTTTGTTTTGTATATCTCTGCCTCTCAATTTGAAACTTTCACAATTGTTGTAGGGTTCACCCTTGTTTAGTTTTGGAATATTTGTTGTAGTACGTAAGTGCACCATAATATTGTAATTTTAAGGGTGTGAGCCTGGAGATCTGTCATACAGGTCTTAAACCCAGTATAGACTCCAGCTCTCACAAAGGTTTGAATCTGCCTGTAAACTAGATACTATTTACAGAAATTGTACCTTTTTGAGAGAAATTAACTTATATTCTATTAAACTAAAACTTTGGTTTATAACTCGTTAATCAAATCGCATTTTGAGTATTTGATTGAGGTATAGGGCTTCGCAGCAGTAACTAATTCAATGTCACTTCAAAGAGTTAAAAATAAAATAATTAAAATTCTGTTCCACTATCACGATCTCACAACAACAAAGACCTTTAACCATTTTTTTTTTAATATTAGGCAGCTATACATTATACTACACCTGCATTCTTCTTAAAACATAACTACTAACTCAATACAAACTGACATACAAATAAAGGAAAAAAAAAAAAAAAACATATAACCTGAGAAATAGATATAAAAACAAACTAGAAGTCATTAGCGTACGCACTAATTACGGTGGAAGGACTATATTATGTGAAGGAGCTGTTCAATGAAATTAATAGGGATGATGACTAAAAAAATATTTTTTGTCAGTCAGTTAGATTTCCAAAAAATACTGGACACTTATTTTTCTTTCGTCACGTTAACAACGATACTGTATCGTTAAAATAATCGCGTTAAAAATCGTCGCGTTAAAATATCGCATGACGTCATGCCTTGGTACACTTTTTTCACAGAAGTAACGTCACAAGCCCCCACTCCCAAACTTTGATGTGATCTTTGATCTTGGTGAATTTTTATTGATTTGAATAAGCAAAAAATACGTGTACAATATTTTTTGATAATTTAATCGGCGGACTAAATAGAATTTGCTGTTTCGTACCCAGTCATTATCCCTATTGCCCGACGATATAAAGGAGTGTCATACTGTGAATACATTTAAGAATAAGCTTAAAAAACATGTATGTATTATTATAACTTCTAAGGCTCTCAAGCAAATTGTATTGTACTGTATTATCATAATTATTATTCTGTATCTCATTATAAGCGGACTGTAAGTTCTTATGAGAAATAAATGTCTTTAAACCGAAACCGTAATTAATGATGCTTAACCTTGCATCGACCCGTCTGAAAATAATCACGTAAATAGTCACGTGGATGACATTATTATAATGCATTCTAAAATATGAATAAAACTACAATGTATTAGTCTATCTCGATTATTTAGCTTTTAACCTTTCGTGTACCCGTTATTAGCAAAACAATAGAAAAGCCATTGTGTCTCGCATGGAGTCAAGTCGTAACACACAAAAGGTTACAAGCAACAAAAGCCAAGGTCACAGATAATAAAATACCAGCATACAGATGCCTCATGCCATACAAATAAACCGTGCCACGTAACTAGCGTTTTTCATCTGATTATACCGATTATTTTTAGTAAATCGATCGCGTTCGGTTCCGTTCCACGTCGATAGATAGATCACCATCTAATAACCAATCGATATCGATAGATAAATCAAATAATCAGTATAATAAGTACAGTACGTCGGGACAGTTTCTTTGTATGGGATGAGACCCCACGCCAAGGTTGAGTATAATAGACTCGTACCAGTTTTGGATGAAATGAATGATTATACCTAAAATAGGAATAGTTGTCACCACGTTTTCTGACCTTTTGTGTTCCCCAAGTTGAGGATTTTCATTCCCTTCCCTACTTTTCTTATCATTCTTCACTTTATCCATCTATATTTTCTTTGCTACCTCTTCATCTCAATCCATCTAAATGTATTTGCAGTTCACGGTCAAATAGAATTAAATACAAAACTGGATTGGACAAAACTAGTCGGGCAAACCCGAAATATTAATGTACTTTAGACCGTTAAAATGATCCACACCGCGTCCGTGCCGTTTTTTTTATAAAAATAAGAGTGGGTTGCGTAAAGTTACGCACTACATCGATCCGTGCTCGTGAAATTTCAGTTCCGAAGTAGCCGTAGTACTTCTTGTAGCAAAGCATGCGCACTTCATCCAAAAACTATCCGTCATAATTCAGAACATTTTTAAACCCGCCGGAAAAAGAGGGGTGTTATAAGTTTGATGTGTGTCTGTCTGTGGCATCATAGCGTCCAAACGGGTGAACCGATTTTGATTTAGTTTTTACAAAAGGTGACTTAATCGAGAGTGTTCTTCGCTATGTTTGAATAAAATCGGTTCTGCCATTCAAAAGTTATAGGCGTTTTACTGTTTGAATCGGGGTATTTTCGCAAGATCATGACCGATCGAAGCGTATCTACTATGTACTAGATAAATTATTTAGCATGAAATAAAAATGTGTCGGGGGTTTTTGAAATTTAGAAATTTTACTTGTATTATATATGATAGGCCCCTTTGACATAATATTATATCTTATTAGTGTGTAATGTTTTATATTTTCTTGTATTTAATAACTTATGAACTAGGAACTCAAATCACGGACATGGATCGTGTGTTACTTTGTGTTACCCATTGATGTGAGTTTGACCTTACAAGTTCTTTCAAAAACCGTGACAATAATTATCCGTACGTCATTAGGTGCACATTAGTGTAATTAACTTGGTATCAAATATTGAAATTAGTACTACATTATAAATGTTAAAAGATTCGAGCAATAAACTGTTTTTTTTTTTATTTTAATAATATAAGCTTTGTTTTGGTATCATTATAAAATTATAAAAAGACGTTTACATACTATTTCATGTAGACAGGTTTTGAAATATAAAATAAATATAATGCACAACTCGTTTTAATAGGTCAAGTGCAGGAAATAATTAAAACAACTTCTTTGTTTGAATCTCAAACTTAAAACTTTTAATTCAACTATTTAGCAATTTTGGATAGTCAATATGTATCGGTCAGCAAAAAAAATAAGCTTGTGGTCCATTTCAAAGCGTTGCAATTTCTTATGGAGAAGAATGAGAAGAAACTCAAGAGTCACTCTTTAAAATTAAAATCTGTGTGTAGCAACACTAGCAATTCATAATTATTAGGTACACACAGCAAACCAGATAGGTTTGCAGGGTATATAAACATACATGTTAGTGTGCGTAATATCAACGGATGTATTACTTCTATTTATTATTGTTTGCTTCAAAATAATCCGTTGTCCACGCACACACTTGCAAATTCTTGTCACTTTAATGTTGCAGGTAATATCAACCATAAATTTAGCTAATGCAACAATCGTATCCGTGGCGATATTGCGGATGGATGTCATCAATGGGACCCGGTGAATTAGTGTAGTCTCAATACTGGTCAAGGTCATGATGCTACTGTGATTGTTCCTAAATTACCCTAGGCTAATAAAAAAATAGTTTTTACTAAAATGCCTCTAGATTTAGTGTTAAAGTCGGCTTCTCTTGATTTGAGAAGGGACAGCGCCTCGCCATGCGCGCTGCCCAATGAATTTCGCCTCCTGACTTGGATATTTCCCTTCTGACTATAGTGAATTCGAAATTATGTTTTTGTCTTGTTTGGAATTCACAGTTATAAGATTGTAACTTGGCAGTGGTTTACAAGGATAAAATATAACTAAAGCTTGTATGAGAAACTCTTTACACTAATGTATACAGTATTTAAATCAATGACCGAATAGTGGTCGTGGATAGTGAATATACATTCATGAATTAATACAAATACAAGTTACTAATTTGGCAGACACAAACACAACCAAAACGACAAAAACAAGAATAAGAGAACCCTTTCAGAATCCCCCGAATTTACAAACAACTGCCATCCAAGACAACACAACACAAAAATGTTCTCAAAAAAACCAAACATGTCTATTAATAGCTATGTCATAAGAAAACAGAACACAGATAATATACCAAATACTGTTACTGGGAACAACATGCCGCCGTCCAACAAAATCTGACGAGACGCTGCGACCTCTCCCCGACATTACCCAACCCGGCCGGTCACCGTGGGGACTAATGACCACAACCCTCCATTTCAACCACTCTACATCTGCACATATAATGTAAGATCTTTGCTGTCTGATGAACGACTTCTTGAATTTAAAGACGCTGTATCGGAAATTAAATATGACATAATCGGCCTGGCAGAAATCCGAAGAACAGGTTATAACATAGTGGAAGATAATGAACATATAATTTGCTACTTTGGCAAAACCAAGGGCCTATATGGTGTCGGATTTTTTGTAAAAAATACTTAAAAACAAATATAGAAAGCTTTATTGCATTCTCAGAACGAGTATGCTCATTGAATCTGGAGTTCGATACTACATCCATAACCATTATCCAAGCATATGCACCTACTAGCAAAGCTCAGGACAGCGATGTTCTTGCTTTCTATGACCAGCTGCAAGAAGCTCTAGAACAAAGCAGTAAGACCGTCATCCTGATGGGTGACTTCAACGCTTGTGTTGGGCAACAAAAACCTAAAGAAGAGAGTAAATTGGGAACATATTGCTATGGTAAAAGAAACAAGAGGGGTGAAAACTTGTATAATTTGCATTCCAAAACAACCTCACATTCATCAACAGCATATTCAAAAAGAAACTATGCAATATGTGGACATGGCTCTCCCCAAAGAATACAAAAAGTCAATTAGATTATATCTTATCTAACAGTAAGGGAAAATTCGTAAATATTGAAATTATTAATAAACTAAACTACCCCAGCGATCATCGACTGATAAGAAGCACGTTGCAACTTACAAAAACTAATAAAAGTAGAGCCGGATACAACCACAAAAACACCACTATAAAAACAAAGGATGATGAAAAACTCTTTATAGATAGAATTAAACAAAGAATAAAAAGCGTTCAGGTGGACGCATGCAGAGATGTAGAGTCTTACTATTCAAGAATAAAGAAAATTATTACAGATGGGCTGATTTAAGAACCAAAATATATATGTTATCTCTGAAGAAACAAAATCTCTCTTGGATAGAAGAAATGAACTTTTACATAAAAACCACTCTCCAAGGAATAAAAACAAGAACTCTGTTGCTTGTTCAAAACCGTTCACAAGAAAAGTAAAAAAGATTACAAAGAGCACAGACTAAGAACAATAGAGCGGCATCTTTCGTGAACAGGAAGTCTAAAAAAGGGCATCAAAGACCTAAATGCCACCAAAACTTGGATTCCTAACCTTAAAGAAACGTCATCTGGAAAAGAAATATTCTCAAGATCTAGAATAATAGAAACAGCAATAAATTTTTACAAAAACCTTTACGCAAAGCAGAATAACTCACCAAGAAAAAACTCAAAAGAAAAGGCTGAGATTGTATCATCCCTGAATGACCAACAGGTTCAGAGATTTACCACTACCGAGATTATTAAGAAAATAGAGACTCTAAAGAAAGGAAAAAGCTGTGGACCAGATAACATCCCCAACGAAATAATTATAATAGGCAGATACATACTAGCACCTATTTTGACGTCACTTTTCAATAAAATATTGGACTCTCGAAAGATACCAAGTGAATGGGCAAAATCCGATATAATCATACTTTATAAAAAAGGCGATCCATCTAATATCTCCAACTATCGTCCTATCAGCTTACAATCGTGCCTCTACAAACTATTTGCCTCATGCTTAAAACAACGCATCTCTGCATTTACAGAAGATTATCAACCAGTCGAACAAGCAGGCTTCAGAAAGTGTTTCTCAACTACAGACCACATATACGCTCTGGAACAAATGATAGAGAAATTCGAAGAGCACAGCCGTCCACTGTACTTGGCTTTCATCGATTATGCAAAGGCTTTCGACTCAATTTCTTACAGCAGTATGTGGAAAGCTTTGGAAGATTGCAAAATACCAACAGAAACGATTGAACTCGTGAAAGATATTTATAAGAAAAGCGTAAGTCGAGTTAAACTAGACAAGACAGGTCCGGAGTTCAACATATGTAGAGGAGTAAGACAAGGCAACCCCTTATCTCCAACAATATTTATATCCGTACTCCAGAGTGTAATGAAGAAGCTTAACTGGTCTAAAAAAAGGCATTAATATAAAGGGAAACTATCTAAGTAATTTAAGATTTGCTGATGATATAGTTTTGTTCTCTGAAACAGCTTCACAAATCGACGAAATGATAAATGAACTTAACTCTGTCAGTCTCACTATTGGTTTGGAACTAAACGCAGAGAAAACTAAGATTATGACCAACAACCTAGAAAAACCTATAAAAGTAAACAACAAATCATTGGAGTATGTGCAAGAATATATCTATCTGGGTAAAGAGATATCTTTTAAAAGATCTAGGCATCGAGACGAGCTTAACAGACGTGTGAACATGACATGGAGGAAATTTTGGAGTTACAAAGAGATCTTAAAATCAAACTTTCCTTTAAGACTGAAAAAGAGAATCCTGGATTCATGTTTACTTCCATGTCTCACATATGCAAGCCAAACATGGGTTTATAATACATTCACAAAGAGGAAAATTGAAACTTGTCAGAGAAACATGGAAAGGAGTATTCTAAATCTGAAACTTAAAGATAAAGTAAGAAACACCGATATAAGGAAAATGACAAAGGTCATAGATGCTTTATCACACTGTCTGAAATTGAAATGGAAATGGGCAGGCCATGTTGCACGTATGTCAAATGAAAAATGGCCTAAGAAAGTGATTACCTGGAGTGGCCCTCTTGGAAAACGCAGAGGGAGACCGCTAGAGAGATGGACTGATGAAATTAAGAAGATTGCAGGAGATGACTGGTTTGCCACAGCCTAAGATAGAGAAAAGTGGAAAAAAATGGATGAGGCCTATACTCGTCGACAGGTCCTTAACAAAAACTGACAAATTTGAGAATTTATCATGATTTATTTGACATTTATTTCGAACTTTTGACTATGATTGTATTATTTATTTAATTTTTTATTTTAATGATTTCTTTTAACGAAAATTTGACTAGGATTATATTTGAATACGATGACATTTTTTTATTTTAATTTTAATTTTAAATGATATTTCTAAAGCTAATCCAAGATGTTAAATGATAATGTTTAAATTCAAATCAAATCAATAACAATGAAATGTATGTAAATATTTGTTAAGGAAACAAAGGGCTATATTATATTATTTATTTATTATAATTTGGCAGAGAGCTTTAACTCAATAAGTAACTGGAGTTGAATGTATCAAATCTCTTATAACTTAAAGACAGTCGAAAAACCCCCAGTCCTTCATCATTTCTTAGTATTTTAGATAGAAAAAAGAAATGATGAAACAAACGTCGCAGAACACATTCCTGTCTGTTAGCCATAAGGACTTTATTATATGTAAAACAATAGTTGAAGTTAATTAGACAAAAGGGTTGCATACCTACCGAAAGGAAATTGGAAGGAGCGCTACGCTTGCATTGATAAATACTTTTACTTGAATTACGTTAATGAGTTCCTTGACACAGTCTAGATTCCCATCCCAGTGACATGAGACCGCTTTAGAGCAGCAGGCACGTCGTACGTGTACTGCTGGCCCTAGAACGCAAGCCCTAGGGAGAACCCACTGCTGTTCCAACAGTAAAACTGCCATTCAGCGAGACATGCTCCCACAAATACTGGACGCGCGCTATGGTAAATAACTCTCCCTCAACCTAATCACGCTTTACAAAGACAATACAAAACTAATGCAAGCATACCGTAGATTCAGTCTATGGCAGAAGTCATTGCGATCGATATTGCTGTTCGGCGGAGTGGATTAAGTCGTCTTTCCTCATTTCCTTAATCTGCCCATTTAGTGGATATACGGGGCTGCTAGGAGCGGCAGCCATCCAATATCGTGTCTCGTTAAATAGTGACGATTTAGTATTGCCTATAATTGGCTTGGTGTGGGTTTGAGTCACGAGACACGTTCCCTAAGTGTCCTCAGATGAGAACGATGTAGTTTGTGGTTCTTTGTGATGCCTACCGTTGGAAGCCTACCCTTTCTCCCTGGAACTGTGTGACAGCAAGTATTACGCAAAGTGTCCTGAGCTAGACTTTCTATAGGAAACAGTATTTGTCAACAAACAATTGGTAGTCCTACGTTCCCAATTAAAGGTGGCCAAATAGCCTATTTTATATAAATAGTGAATATTAACGGTTCCGCCTTCCATGTATGTTATGTTAGTTAACGCTCAATAATGGTCCATAATCAAATGAGTAATTGTGTAGTATATAAATGATATTGTGTGTGTAGAAATGCGATCGCAAACATCCGACTGAACTATCTGAGCCTCTAGACAAGTGAAATTCTGGCAAAGAAAGCCTCGCGATAACATTTGGTAAAATTTCGAAAATGTCAAGTGTTATCGAAGTGTCTTTTAACCAATCCATAAAATTTTGTCACCAGTGGTAACGGTCCTAAGTTACGTGTGGTGTTCAAACCTAGGGTGCAAGTTGAAAGCCTCCACGCGGCGCACCCTGGGCAACGTCGGCTCCAACTGCCCAACCACGTTGGATGGACAGTTGGGGCGGGCGGCTAATTTCAACACACGAGGAAAGGTCACGGTTTCAAACACAGTTCATCATCCATGATGGTCTGTGAAGGGAACCGGGCTAAAGGCGGGACGGCTAATCCGTCGCTGCGGTGGCCATCTAACGCCTACTCCCCCCTCTGCTGACAGAGAGTAGGTCGAGTGGGCGTGGAATAGAGGTGGAACCCAATCCCATGGTCTCGCGTGCCGAGGGGATGAATGGCCGGAGGGTTTGTATCCGGTCCCTAGCGCAGGGAAAGGGACCTCACCCTTAAAAAGGAAACGTAAAAAAAAAAAAATGCCACACAGACTAATGGATAATAATCCTCAGGCGGGTACCCTTGCGCAACGCAAGGGCCAGTCCTGCCCCTCTAGGGATCCCCTAGAGGGCAGCCCCATCGTATCTGAGGGGGGTACCACTAGTCTCGCGGGCCGGCAGATCACCGCCGACCTGCGCCAAGAGAGCCACGAGCGAGAAAAGGAGCTCCAGGAGAAACTGGAGCGACTGCGTGAAGTGGACGTACCACTTGCCGCCGCCGACGGCAACAAGAGCCGAGGAGGCTCAGGTCCTGGAGACAACTTGTCTGACCAGGACTCGCGCGGCACCTCCAAATTTTGGAGGAAGCGTCCGCGCAGCAAGGGCTCGGGGTCGCTGGGTCTCTCCTCGTGTGAGGAGAACCTGTCTGCCCCGAAGGTCTCAACGGGACGGAGAGGGCGGGGTCGCACGTTGGCGGGTGTTGCCTCCGCTCGGGGGCCGGAACGTGACGTGCGGGGTCGCTTCGTGCCTAGGCCCGACACGCCTGCCCCTGCAGCTTTAAGGAACAGTATATTTGAGTATTTGATATAAATTTCAGCTCGATACCTGCACGCGTTGTTGAGAAAAAGGGTCTTTACAGAGAGACGGACGGACGGACAACAAAGTGATCCTATAATAGTTCCGTTTTTTCCTTTCGAGGTACGGAACCTTATAAACCCATATTCACCGATACTAGCCAAAAAACTAACACTTAGGTACCGTGGTGATCACGCGGTCCCCAGGATGTACGTACCCTTGCCCCGGTAATTGCTACAGCACTTAAAGTTCAGCACCAATGGCGAGTCGCTGCGCACTGATAATACACAAATTAGAGAATATGCATGAATAAATATTTGTTATTTGAGCAGTTTATCGATATGAATACTAATACTATAAATGTGGAAATGTGGATGTATGTTTGTTACTCAATCACGCCAGAACGACTGAACGGATCTGGGTAAAATTTGGCACGAAGATAGTTTAAAGTCTGGAATAGTACATAAATTTATTTTCATGTTGATTTAATGCACCTATCGGATGAGAAATCAAAATTGATCGAAAAACCGACCGAGAGATAACAATTTCAAGAAATATATCTGTACTGTCTCCATCTTATTCTCCACTGTGACGCTTCATTTGTTCGTCTCTGATCAAGATATTTTAAAAAATATTTCATTATTTGTTTATAAAGTAATAAGTCACACCATCACATCACATCATCAGCCTTTTAAAATTCCCACTGCTGGGACACAGACCTCCTCTTATAGAGTATAAGTATAAGTATTTTTAGCAAATACAAAAATAACATGCTTAGATCATTTGAAAATCGTAAAATAAGACGTATGACTGTGTTGCTACTAGATCGATCATTACTTTACAAACATCAGGTGACAAAATCTTCGATTGCAAAATACCTGTGAACCATTCAAGCACCGTTGCAAAATGTTGACGATGACTGTAGACCAACAGCGATAAAAAAGCAACATGTTATATGTATAGGACCGGATTTATATTCTAATGCAGTTGGCCATCGAGTTTCTACCTCGGGACACACATTTTGTATTACAATCCGAAATAATTAATAAAAACCTGGACAAGAAGTGTTCGTCAAAAAATCTGATAAATTAAGAAACTAAAGCTTTGTTTAGCACTAAAGCTATTTTTGAAGTAAATAATAATTAAATAAAGTAAAATAATCAATTAACAAATTAGATTTTTGAAGTTGCAAAATAACTTTGTAAAAAAGGCATGGAGTCGATACCAGAAAATGTTCTTTTAAAAGTGCCTCCGAGAGCAGTTTACGATATTAGAAAGATCTATAATTTGGAGAAACCTGGAAGGATTGAACAGGCTATCATCATTTTGGAGGAGTGGATACTGAAACAGGATCATATTATAAAGAAGGATTTTAGTAAGTACTTAAATAGTTAAGTAGTATAATAGAAGTATTAGATAAGTGCTTAAGTAGTGACTGCTTCTTTGATTTAGTGGTTGGAAGTGTTACTGCTGAGATTGAGGGACCTAGGTTCAATACCCAGGTCAGGCAAAGTTTTATTGTGATTGAAGATTTGTGGCTGGTTGATGGCAAAAGGATCGCCTTTACATGGGATTAAAACGAGTGTTTAAAATATGTGACTATGTCATGTATGTTTATTTTAATATACTCATTTGTTTGTATGTTGCTATGTTGCTTGTTCTTTCCTACTAATTATAATAACTGTGTAAGTTTGTGAGTATCGATGGATGGTGATTTGTTACACTTTCTCGCAAAAACTAATGAACGGATTTGGATAAAATTTGGCACACAGAAACTTTATAGCCTGGATTTATACACATAATACTTTCCACATCATTATCCAGGTAGAAGGGATAATTTTTGGGATAATTTCGACTTTCCAGCCTATCAATAACAAAAAAGTATGTATAGTTGTATAATGATCAGATAGACAATAGTAGCTGCGACACAATTTTAAACTAATGCAGCTATTTCCGTACATATTTCAATTTGTAGATTCCGTTTTTGTTCCAATTAAAGATTATTATTATGAAATGCCTTTATGTACTAACCTACTTATTTAATTATGTTTTATTATATTACAAATGTGGAAGTGTTTGCCAAGAAAATGTAGTCAGTGATAGCGTGACGGTTGACAGGATGGATTGAAAGAAGAAACCGTGTTGCACCGACCCCAAGTAACATGTGACAAGGCCGAGAAAATTATATATTTCTATCCCGGTAGGTCCTGTGGACATTGAGATTCAGGCGGGTGAAGCCACTGGCATGTCCTAGTTGTCGATGTATAAGAACAAAACAACTATCGATGAAATAAAAGAATAAATTTCATTGTTTCAGGCAAGCGATACCTGGAATCAACGTTGATATGTAGCAAAGGTTCCGTAGAAAAGGCAAAGAAGCAGATAGACCGATTGTGCACGATGAGGTCGCTGATACCAAATTTATTTTCAAAGACCAATCTCAAGATGGATCTACCTGATATTTTTTTCAAATTTGGGTATGTAATATTATGAAATGCTGACCCTAAGTTTTCTAGATTTAAAATTAAATTTTAACATATGAATAAACCCGACTGCGTAAAAAGTGATTTATAAAGAAAAACTGAAAAAGAGTTAAAAGTCTAGCAGTCAAAATTCTGTAAGTAATATTGCGGAGACTAACGACTTCAACAAAGCAGGTGCAAAAAATATAACCCTCCTTTGGCAGTATCGTAAAAATGACGTCGTTGGTGCAAACAGATCAAAATTCAGAGTGATATGCATTCTAGCTTGCATTATCACCTGTCTAAATATTTTCGTAACTACGCTGGGGCTGGCTTGCAGTCCTGGATGCAGCTAAATACCAGTATTTGACATGAAACGATTGCCTATCTGACCTCCAAAAGTCTTGGTGAACTAGTCGCTCAACTTTTGGGACATTTTCTGTTCAGAATGAATTGCCGCAAAGTGCTTCTATTATTAGTCTCACATTATGGGCAGTCTTATTGCGCTCGACTTTCTTATGTATGTATAAAAGAAAGAAAAAAATCGACTCAGCACAGCACTTACGAATAAAATAAAAAAGTGACGTATTGTGTTAAAGAAAGAAATATGCTATGTGGTATAGTGGTAGTTATAGTATCTGTTATAAAGGTAGATTGGTAGAATTATAAAATTCAATTTAAATTAAATATTTATCTAAAATAAAATAAATGTTTATTATGAATATTAGTGTCAAATATAGGACGAACAAAAAAAAAAGACCGGTTTCTAGCGATTCGGTAATACCAGGGGTCATTACAACTATGAACATGAGCAGTGGCGGAGAGTCGTTATGGCCCCGACTTACGAGCCGAAGGTCGTATGTTTGAACCCTGCTGTCCCGCACTGGGCCTTCTGTCAGAGAGGTCTGTGTCTCAGCAGTGGAAGCCTATTAACCGTTTTAAAAATATATAATATTATGTACATGTATATTTAAACGGCTATACGATATTTTGCAGTAAGGTTTTCCCATTGCCGATTTTAACGGACGACTTCTACAGAATATTAATGGTTCAAGTTAACAACAATGAATTGACGAAAGAAGTCATTACGCAGTATTTCCAGCTCGTCATAGTCGTAAGTTTACTATTTGTTTTGTTTTAGACGGTTTTACTGTAGCTGTTTACCTATCCATACTTTTCAAAGTTGTAGTTAATTTTCTTATTAAATCGGTTTTTTTTTTGGCAACAGATACTGTCACAAACATTAACAACAACATCAACATTATTTACAATACATACTAATTGTCAAAATTAATAATAAAAATGTTCAGTTGCTATTCTTTAAAAAGTATTATAAAAATATGCGCTTCGAGACTTTATAACATGTATTCCCAAGTGGCATTTATAATACTTTTATATACAAATAATGCAATTCTGCTGAGAATTTAAAATAGTCGTGAGTTAATTATTTAATTTATAAACACAAAAACATATTTTTTCAGTTTGCTGAATACTTAAAAGCACATGATTATTTCAACGGTTGTATAATAATTTACGACTGCAGGCAGATGAATTTGTTTGACTTTCTTACAAAAATGGACACTGTGGAACTACAGCAGCTGGTGACAATATTAATTGTAAGTATTTAACCACATATTCATTCACTCACGAGCAGTCGCACGGAGAAGTCATAGTAGTCAAGTAATTATTATTTAACCATCTACCCCCAGCTTTAAATATTAAGACGGGAAAATGACCAAATGCGATAATTTGTGATAGAACTCAAAAAAAATAAATCATCTGGGCTTGAGTGCAACAAATGTGGCAAAATAGTTCACGTAAATCAACTATGCACAAGATTAGGGTTATCTTCTAAGCAGCTGTTGGCCCTACGGAATGCAGAAAACCTGGAGTGGACATGCGAAAAATATCACAAGGAGTCTCCACCGGAAGATGATGAAAATGAGGATGATAAACAGTGTTGCGGTGAATAAATTGCTACGTAATATTTTACTCAAGTTTAAGAAAGCAGTGAAGAAATAGCTGGCCATCTGTAAATGATTCACTTGTTGCATAAGAATGAATGCTATGAACTCTACACTGGAAATTCTTATGGAGAAAGTTAAACACTTGGAGGAGAAAAACTATACCTCACTAATCAAAACACACACTTGGTATTCAAAATTGATGCATTGGAACAATACATCCGAATTATTGAGCAAAAAAACCTGGCCAATGTACTGGAGATCTCTGGAATGCCTGTTAATACTCTCGCCTGGACATACTCTCTACTAAAATAGCTTTTAAACTTAACATTAAGAAATGCCAACTTACAACGATTAAAAGACTTAAAGGCAGGTATGGTAAAGAAGGAAAAATCCAAGTGATGTTACAACATGAAGAATAGGTGGTCCCCGAGGCCAGTCCTGAATTAACCAAGTCAAAAGTTTTGTTTAGATACGCTACTAGGGCTTGTCGCCATCACCACGTCACGATGTCGTCAACATGGAGCGGTGCATTGTCGCAGTGCGGCACGTTGACGTGACGTGTTATTATAGTTACCGTATCCTAAAAATGCACGTTATGATGCCGCAACGTTACAGAATGTCTTGCCTTGTATAATTCCAGTAAGTTTTGCACTCTTGAACCTGTAAAATAGCAGTATTATCTAGCTAGACGTTCTCAATAAGTGATATCAATAAATCAGAATCAATAATTTCTAATTTTTTTTGTACAAGTTCTCGTAATCGCTTATACAATTAAACATCAACTGAGCGAGTGCATCGCCACGTACTGCTTCCGAGGACGTCTAATGCGTCGTTACGCGGCGACTTTGCAGTGTCGTGCATTAGCACGTTACGTCAACGTGCCTCACCGCGATACCACACCGTTCCACCAGTCCTTAGGCAAGCTAAACAAACATTGATGGAAACGTAAAATACATATAATAGATAATCAAATAATAAAATTCAATATTCCGTTCATTTTTACACAGTACAATATTAAAACAATAATACATTACATAGAAACCCTTAAGTATTGACTAATTCCCTGGTCTTCACAAGTAGGTAAGGCAAATTTGCTTACATGATAACACAGAGATAAAACTTAATTAAATTGTTATGTAGGTAAATAGATATAGAAGTAATTATTTTATGAATTTAGTTTAAGTTGCTTTTTGGTGAGTGTATGTGTATGAGTATATGTGGAGTATGTAGGGTTGAGTGTTAAGAATATAGGCGGGTGCTAGCATGCTCAATGTTTGTTATTTATTTCCTAATTTTACGACTGTATGTGCAAATGGTCTTCTCTTTGGTTATAGTTAAGAGGCTGCAGCCATTCAAATATAACATTTTTTAGACGTCTGTATTTTAGAGTGATAATAGTTCTATCCTGAGATTAGAATTTTGAATAGAGATAGATAGTGGTCAAGCGCGAGCCTATAGGCTATATAAAAAAAAGAGATAGGGCCCAAGAAATGCGAAAGGTGTGCGTGTAAAGGAAGAGTGAACCCCGTTTTAACGTTCTGGATGACTGGAGGGCTAGATCTTGAGCATGCCTGTGAAAGCGCAACAGTGCCGAAGCGATAAACAATTGCCTCACTCTGAGGATGCTACATTCCGAATATAGAGCATCAGTTGAATATCGCCGGGGCTTTTTGTACGCTATCTTTAGAATATATCTCCAGTCTAAGCAAATTTGTTTTGTTTGCTTTTGACCAAGGTTGACAGGTTGACACACTGTAACTTAATAGTGATTGGCACAAGGTAAAATACAACATACGAATCAGCTTAGGCGTTGCAATGGACCTTACCTTTTTTTAAATATGACTGATAGTTTTCTAGTTCGGTTCAAAAGTGCGTAAATTTTTGCTTCCCATGTTAGGTGCTTATCAGTTTGTATGCCTAGGTACTTTATACTCGTAACTTGTACAATTTGCAAGCAGAGACAGCTTTCGTCATCGACACTACCTTGTGGTAGTGTCGTGCAGTTTTATTTGCAGATCCCAGTCTGGCGCTGGCCGACCAGTCACACTAAAATACATTGAATTAGTTTTAGCGACGTTCAGGGTCAGTAGGTTATTTTGGAGCCAGGCAACAACCCTACCAAGTCCCTCTTGAGCCACACAAACTACTTCGCTCCAGGAATTCGCATGAAAAATTATTGTGGTATCATCTGCAAATATAAAGACACTGGCATTACGGAGTCATAGAGAGCAAAGGTCGGTTATGTAGATAAGGAACAACGTGGGGCCAAGGCAGTGTGCCTTGGGGTACGCGTAACCAACATCTGCAAAATCACTGACATATTCACCAATCCAGACGCGCTTTCGCTCTCCTAAATCGGACTTACACCAGTCTAGAGCTAAGCCTCTGATCCCGAACACCTTCAGTTTTTTTAACAGTATCGGCTGGGAAACTGTGTCAAAGGCTTTTGCAAAATCCAGGAAGACACCGAAAGAAAGAAAGAACAAACGTTTATTTGCGCCAGGCACGACGCATACCATGAAAAAAAAACAAAGGAAAACTTAAATACAAATACAGAGTATGCGTCACAACCACGCAAAACGGTCATCGCTCAGCTTAATGTTGGGACTCGCGTGCAAGACAGAGCCACAGCGTTGGTTTTCAGCGATAGCCGGTGTCGATTGGGTGACGCCAAAACAATGAAAACTTAAGGGCAAGTGACGGAGCGAACATGTTCCATTTACAAATAAAATAAACAAATAAATGAGTAAAAACAAATACGACACAAGTGTCCAAAACAAAAGTTCAGTCTTTATAGTTATAGATTAGAACTTATACGAGTATATAGTAAATATATATAGTAACAGATATAGTAAATATTATATTAAATAAAAAATCGGTAGTTAGGATTGTAAAAAATAAGTTTCTGGTAGGTAAGAATAGAAAAAAATATATTAAGGCACTACAGCTCCCACGGACTGGTGACAGGTGGCTACGAGAGCAGTAAAACGGATGTATTTTGCTTGACATAGATGGAAAGGGTAAATACTGTATGCTTTTATGCGCTTCATTCACTTTGTTAATTATAGAATCAAGAAGATGCGTGACGGCATCCTCCGTGGCAATGCCGGCGCGAAAACCAAGGCTTATAGTTTGCTGGTTGATATGAATCGCCTGCTTTCAGTATTGGTATCACGTTCGCAATTTTTGAGTCATTAGGTACTACACCAGAGGACATGATTAAGTTGCAAATTTCTGTTATATGACTTGCTATAACATGTTTTGTCAGTTTAAGCATATCGTTTTTAATATTGTCGTGTCCAATAGCTGAACTAGATTTTAGCGTACTTATTAATTTAATTATTTCAAATTCGTCAGTTGGTAAGAGTAATAGTCAGTCTGGTGAGGCATTTATATGGTTCCAGAATGGCAAAATATTTGTTCGTAAAATCGAAAACGGCAAACTGATTGTCGTTAGGAACATTGGTGATATAGTTAAAATGGTTGTTCAGGAAAATAATTGTCGATAATAATTAGACTATAATAGTATAATTTATAATAGTTGGAAATATCCGATTTTTTTAAGTATTCAACCATCAACAAGTTCAGTGATCATCTTGCAAGTAGTAAACAAAAACTAAATATTATCCATGTTGATATTCGCTCGACTATTAAAAAAAGTCTTTGGTTCTTCAATTAATTGATTCTTCCAAAACTAATGTTGACGTTATTTTTTTAACAGAGATAGGTATTTATAAAAACAGTAATCTAATTCAATTATTCAATATAAATGGCTATGAAATCTATGATACGCTGCCGGAGCTAGATAAGGGCATTGTGATGTGTAATAATCGTACCAACCACATTCGAATCATAAATAAAGTATCATTAAAACACGGCGCGTACATAATTGGACATTTGACTACATCATATTACTACACGACATCAATCTGCACAATGTATAAACCTCCTAAAGATAGTAAGCACTTATTTATCAAATAATTGAAAGAGCTATTGTGTAAAGACACCTTCAAACTTCCAGATTTATAGTACTTATTGGTTCCCTATCCATTTGCATAAAAACTTTAGACATAATATAACATAGCATACTTTTGTTTATCCTAATTATATTTACGCATAACATTATTTTCGCATAACAGCTTACGCATATTGTTTTTTGCATAATTACTCTAATCGTAATAATGTTTAAGCATAATGATATTAAAACATATTTTTTAAGCATAACAAATACGCATAATAATTAACTCCAAAAATGTTAGACACTAATACACATTATTATATAATATAAATAAATAATTCTTATTCTATAATTATATGGTTTTATTTTTCTGGCTCCTTGCTGCGCTCTTCGGGCTCGCGCTCGCTTCGCTTGCATTTTTAATTGCCTCTCGTTTTCTTTCAAAAATGTCGTCGCTCGCGCTATACTGCGCTCGCTCCTTTCTGTCAGCTAGGTTCTTGATACCCTGGGAGACAGGTAAAATAATGATAATGATAATATATATATTTATATAATAAGTATACTTGTTAAATTCAGCAATGAACTCAGTGACGAAATTTTTGTAGCTATTTCAACAGCACAAGGCTCAGTTACAGGACCCTTGCATTATTTAGCCTACATAAATGACATGGAAAATGTTGTAAACAATTTCTCAGTCTATCAATATGCGGACGAAACCGGTCTCACGTAGCAGCTGATAAAGATTTATCTAAGGCTGAACAATTGATACAAAATGATTTTGATAATTTGTGTGAGTGGTCTCATGATTCTGGACTGGTGCTTAATTCTGATAAAACTAAGACTATCCACGTTAGTTCCAATCACTTACTCAACTCTGACAAGCCAGTCGCAATAATTGCGTACACACACCAATGTTTGCATGAAGTGCATCTTAGATAGATGCACTTCATGCTTGGTTGCAAATGTTAACCATTGGAGCAAGTTACCAAATACAAATATTTGGGTTTTGTCGTTGATCACAGATTTAACTGGGGCAGTAACATTGACTTCATCAAGCGATAAATTTCGCACAATGCTATCCAAATTTTCAATAATTAAATACAAAGTTCCTTTTTAAAATATCACTTAACCTTTATAATGCACTTGTGGAGTCAATAATTTCATGTGGAATTACTAGCAATGGCCGAACATTTAAAACTTACCTAGAAAAAATATACAACCTACAAATTCAACTATTAAAAATAATAATACCAATTAAAATAAAATAAAAAACACTTTGTTGGTGATGGCGTAACAGGCTTCTTTAAATATTGCCAATACACAGTAGTTGTTAATACAACAGTAATTCAACAACAAAGAACTGCAAAATAAAGTCAATCATAGCATGGGAACAAGAATGGCAGCCCAATCAAAACTGGTAGTACCGAGACACAAAAACTATTACGGGCAACAAACGTGCACTTGTTTAATACCTAATACTCTAATTAATGATTTTCCTACAAAAATATAATCAGAAATAACAAATGATAATTATATAAATAAATATAAAACATTCTTTGATTCTCTTTGAAAATGCATCATCCTGTTTAAATTTCATGCAATCTTTAATTTGCATAGACGGGCTGCCTGCCCCACACTGGCGTCGTTTTGTAGTGTCTTAGGTATTATTTACTAACTACCTCACAATGTTTTAACCATAATCATTGATATCTCGTTAGTATTAAGATTGCTTCTAAGTGTTTCAACTTGAGGTTTTTGTGATGTTTCTTTTTATATTTTGTCTTGTTACATATTTAGTTTCGAGTACTACGCAAGTACGCACTCAACTCCGTATAAATCGGGGGCTATTCAAAACTAGAAGCGACTTCCATAATTTAAATACACGCAGTAAGCACGAAATTGTAATACCCAAATTCAGATTAACGAAAACTAGCAAGTCTTTTCTTATAAACAGTATACGCTTTTATAACAAGTTGCCAAAGTCAGTTATAGAACTGACCGATGGAAAGTTCAAAAACTACATCAAACGTATCCTTATTAAAAAAGCATTTTATAAAATCAAGGACTACGTTGAAGATAAAAACATTTGGCCTTAGCTCCTTCTGCGCATGCAGCTTCCCTGGTAACTTGTAAACGGCACAAATATGTGGATGTCTCTAACTATTCTCAATCTCATTTTTTCTTTCCTTCTTTTAATTAGACTTTTTACAATGGTTTTCAATCATCTTTAAAGCCCTTTGCTAAGAACAGTTACAGCACTGATAACAAAATTTGTGCAACATGTTAAATTTAGTCTTGTTATACTTATTTTTATTATTTTTACCTTTGTATAGATTCTTTTACCGACTGTTTTGTGAATGTGTGAACATTTTAGGCCTTCTAGATGCTAGTTAACATTTGTTAACTTTTTTATATAATCTTTTTCTTTTTTTTTTTAGTTTCTTACGACTTATTGTCATAATTCGGGCCTACGTTGTCCCCCCATATCTAAGTACTAATGCTGTAACATGGAAATATTGTAAAACCAAACCATTTTTAAAAGAGTAACCATGGAGTTTCTTGCCGGTTCTTCTCCATAGGAAACGACCAACCCGAACCGTGCACATTTTGTCGACGTTTTATAAGTGCCCATGTTGGCCTATGTGAAATAAAAAAAATGATTTTGATTTTGATTTTTTTGAACTCATCTAAAGATTAATCACAAATCAAGATACGAGTATATATCCTATTAGGGCGGGCGACCACTACAACTCCCGATGTCAGATTATTGTACCTAGTAAAAAAAAAAAAAAAACCTCTTTTACAGGAAGGCTACGGAGCTAGATTGAGAAGCATTCACATGATTACAGAATCTAAAGCTATAGAAATGCTCATTAACCTTGTCAAGCAATTTGTTAGCGAGAAGATTGGTAACAGAATACACGTCCAACGAACCTTAGAAGATTTACATAAAGCAGTACCCAAAGAATTGCTGCCGGTGGACTACGGTGGAAAACAGAGATCTGTTGACTCACTGCATGGTAAGTTATAATTAATAAATGACTTTTAATTTCATTTAGAAGTAACGGTGGTGTTGGTAACGGTCGAGACTTATAAGTTGGGAAGAGGGCTCCAACCCAGATAAGCGCTTTACTTTGGGTAAATTATTTCACCACCCCTGCTCTAAAAACTATGAAATTCTACGATTTGTGACATTCACCAACCCACACTAGGCCCGCATGGTGGATTAAGGCCCATTCCCTCTTTCACAGAGAAGATATCTGTGCAGTGCAGATGGAAATTTTAATGTTGATGAAGGCTAACTCAGTTTCAGACTTATTACCCTACCAGTGGACTGGTTTTAATTTCATATTAGTAAAAATATATATTTCGTTACAGCGGACACAGTGCAAGAATTAAGTTCAGCGAAACATGTGGAGTATATGAAAATGATGAGCAAAGCTTGCTCTGATGAAACAAAAAGACATTCAGGAAAATTTAACGAAGAATACTTGGGCATGCCTGGATCCTTCAGATGTTTGAGTGTGGACTAATATGTTATACAAAATAAAACAAACACGAGTAACTTATAGGTCAAGAAAAAAATACCATTTATTTTATTGTTGACATGGACTTTAACTGCTAAAAATTTAAATGTACTGTAATGTATGTTAAATTAATTGTTTATCACATCAAAATTAAATGTTACTTGTATTAACGATTCAGAAAATTAAAACAAACTTTCACAATTTTCACGATATTTATTACGTTCTCACAAAATCACTTTTTACATCTGTCCATTACAACTGTTCGACGACAACTCACTACTAAGCACTCGCAACACTTCCCACCACATGTTTTCAACACGCGACATAACGTGGTGGGACACATACGGAAGTGGTGCGTGCGATTATACTTTAAGGTTACAATTTTTACAAATAGTATTGAATCATTGACAATAAATTTAATTACTGATAATAATTCTAAGATTATTATCTGTAATTTATGATAAATGAAATTAGAAGTCATAAAACAATTTATCAATTATGAAAATAGACTTTCGAAAATAGAGTTTCTAACAGTCGGCCATTCCTGATACATTTCCCGTCCCGGGATAATAAACTCTGACATAACATTAAGAAAAAGAAAATTAATTGGAAAGTATTATTTTCTTTAACATTTCACCTTCTGCATTCTACTTGTGCTATTATTAATGAAGATATTAAGGCCTCAATAAGATAAGATACTAACTTAAGATGTTAAGGCCTCAGTCATATCCTTAACACCTGTCCCAACTGAGATCTCTGTCCTATCTTAGTCAAGCCACTTACTAACTTAAGATGTTAAGGCCTCAGTCATATCTTTAACACCTGTCCCAACTGAGATCTCTGTCCTATCTCAGTCAAGCCACTTACTAACTTAAGATGTTAAGGCCTCATTCATATCCTTAACACCTGTCCCAACTGAGATCTCTGTCCTATCTCAGTCAAGCCACTTACTAACTTAAGATGTTAAGGCCTCAGTCATATCCTTAACACCTGTCCCAACTGAGATCTCTGTCCTATCTCAGTCAAGCCACTTACTAACTTAAGATGTTAAGGCCTCATTCATATCCTTAACACCTGTCCCAACTGAGATCTCTGTCCTATCTCAGTCAAGCCACTTACTAACTTAAGATGTTAAAGCCTCAGTCATATCCTTAACACCTGTCCCAACTGAGATCTCTGTCCTATCTCAGTCAAGCCACTTACTAACTTAAGATGTTAAGGCCTCATTCATATCCTTAACACCTGTCCCAACTGAGATCTCTGTCCTATCTCAGTCAAGCCACTTACTTACTTAAGATGTTAAGGCCTCAATTTAACCTTAAATCCGTCCCAACTGAGACCTCTGTCATATCCCAGTTAAGCAACTTACTAACGTAAGATGTTAAGGTCCCAGTCATATCGTTAAACTGCGTATCAACTGAGATCTCTGTCATCCCTCAGTAAAGCCACTTACATACTTAACCGTAGATATGAAAGCCTCCGATATAACCTTGATATGTATCAACTGAGATCTCTGTCATATCTGAGTCAAGTCACTTGTATACTTAATTGAAGATATTGAGACCTTAGATATAACCCTAACATCTATCAACTGAGATCTCTAGACATATATTCCGTTAGAACATTAGACTTATTGTTAACCTGTTGAACCATACCGATCATACTTGTAATTAGTCTGTGTTGTCCTTTTCCAACACATCAGACTCATAGTCCGATCTATTAAACAGTATCCAGGGAAGAATAATGTTTATTGAGTAGATACCACTAAATTGACCACTTCCCTTTCTAGATAGTGATGGCAATAACGTATCAGTCGTTATCAAGAACTTCAAATTCAAATTAAATGTTTTACATCCATAATGTACATACAAGTGGTAAATATAAGTTACATAGACAATTATGGACCCTGTCGGGCAAAGCAACATTCTAGATACAGTCAGTGTCCAGAAGATAGGAATAGCGCTTAATATTTTCCTTATCAATTACAATTTTAACTATTCATTTCCTATATATCTGCTTTTATTTGGTTCAATTTACTAATATATGTGTGCCTTTCTATGTTCATATTAAATTATTATTGCTTATTAATTTAGTTGCTTAAGTGTTTGTATTAAAGTTTATTTGATAGAAATTTTCTACAATACGTTAAAACCCCATACGTTTAGAAACTAATTTCCTACATTTACCTATTGACAGAACATCTCTTTCTACCCTTACGAGGTCTCCCATATTACTTTTTAATTTATTTATTGAGGTTATTAATTAATTTATTGATTTTATTTATTTATTATAATGGACTTCTTTCCTAGCTTAATCAAAATGTTATTTTGTAAATTTTCTTTAGAGGGCTATGTTTTTTTATATCAACTGTCACGTTAAGCTGTTATAATTCATATAAGTTGTTTACTCAGATTAAGACCAAATTTTGCCTGAACAAGGCTTTCTACTGTACCCGGTTTATTTAAGTTAATTTTTGTATAACCTTCTTGCCACAACCATGACATACATCTGCTATATAATTTATACTCACATTTGTTATTTTATTATTATTTTCTTTCTTGTCTTTACTAACATAATTTAATAACTACTAAAACTATAGGTTTAGCAAAATCCACTAATGTATGTATGTCAGTTTGTGGCTATTAAATACTTTTTATTTATTTCTTCTACCATCTGGCTAATCTGGACAATATATGAATCGTGAATCGTGGACCAGGACCAGTAAATGGGCTAAATCCTACGGATTACAAATCAACCCATCCAAATCCCAGCCTATGATCATAGGCAGTTGATACCATCGCACCGATCTTGACATATCCACTTTGACGGCTCGACCATCGCTTACAACGAAACTGCTAAAAACCTTGGTGTCTTAAAAAGTATTCTCTCATGGCGAGCTCAAGTAAATGAGCACCTTTCACTCGTTAAAATCCCTTCAAAGCCTCTTGCCCTTTTAAACAAAAATCTGTCTAGCTGATGCCTAATGTCTGGATGCCACGAAGCAGCTCTTAAATAAGCTTGAGCGCTTGCAAAACCTGTGCATCCGTTTTGTTTTTAGTCTGAAGAAATACGACCACATCTTTCAGTTCCGCAAGGATCTCAAGTGCCTCCTTATCTACCTTCGCTGGAACACTCGAGTATTGTGTCTCCTCTTCAACACGCTGTTTAATCCTACGTGCCCTGAATATCTGCGCGCGCGATCAATTTTTTCTAAGTCTTAAGATGTAATTTTGGATTTTCACCCTAACGACATTAAGTATCACTTTCTTTTGCTTTGATAGTTTCGCGGTTATTGAAAACGTCCTTTTTTATTTTTAAAAGAATTTACTAATCCTACAAACTGCCTAATCTTATGTTGGTCTGAGTAATTGATCCACAGCTCCAATTTTCTTTTACCAGGTTTTACTCCGGACTCTAAATTCAAAACCTAGGTAATCTATAGATTATTTTTAAAGAATTACCTTTTGACTAATTTAGTGCGAGGCCGGAAATTGTAAAAGCTCAACTTATTTACTACCTAACTCAATTAATTTGTTTCTATGAGCGGTTCGATCTGGTGTTACTGTATTATCTGCGCAAAGGTCTATGCCGCAATTATTTAATGCCTGTACTTCACTTAAAGGAAGTGCCCGAAATAGTAAAAGCAATTTAAAATCAAAAGAAGTTCTACTTTAGCATTGATGGCGTCTATTATATCTCGACACTCCATATGCCTTAGCAATTTTATTAACAAACACTTCCCTGAAAGCCTTAGCACAGGCAACTCCGAAACCGAGCATGAATTTACTAAAATAATAGCTGCCCGCTTACTAGCTGAAATCTATGAAATAATCCAAACTATGACCACTCACGACAATTTCTTTGCAATATCACTATCAAGTTCTTCTGTAATTCTCTAAACTGTTTTATTGCTAATAGTTTCTGTGATATCTAAACAAATATCAGCTAAGTGAAGTACTTTATGACATTTGTAACAACGTTTGCTAAGTAGTTGGCATTTTTTTTTTTATGTTTGGCCTGTCTCATAACAATTAAAACATATTTCTACTATTATGATCATTAAGAGTTTATTTAATGTCTCAGTTTTTTTATCATCAGTTTTCTGTCCGCAGATATGGTTTGACCTGTCAAACTTCTTTGTTTCTGAGCTAAAATAATAATTTGTCAGGTTCTGTAAATTGTGTTGCTTCTACACTTGTTCTCTTAGACCTATCCTTAATACCAACCAAAATAAAATATAGTATTTTACCATGTATTCAACAATACTACCTTTTGGTAAAAATATTCTTCTAATGACATGCCAAAACCAGCACTAATAGCTGACCGTAATTATCATCACTTGGCAATGCCAATTCAAATTAACCTTGCCATTCAGCCCATGAAAACAGAAGTCTAAGTAAACCCTGAGCCAATCCTGCTAATCTAGAATGAGCACAATGGATAATCTGTCTTTCGGTCCACTTATAAATTTGGGCACATTCATTGACCTTACGTTTATTAGGATCAAATTCTTGTATCACATTTAAAACCAGGTAACGTTCACTACTTCAGTCTGATTTCATGATCTGTATGAAACTCGTCTGTGTATATCTAAAAACCAAAACTAATCTGTTACTATTAAGATCTATGTCTTTAGAATCGAGGGTACTCACCGCTGAGGCGACTGCTGGTGCTAACTCCGTATGTGACAAATCGCGCACCCGCACCGCAAGATGCGGTGCGAATCATCGCACGCGCCGCACAAGGCGCCGCGTCACGGGCCACACTAGGCGCCGCATCACGCGCCGCGCTAGGTGTCTTATCACGCGCCACACTAGGCACCCCGCACGCGCCATACCAGGCGCCACATCACGCGCCTCACTAGGCGCCTCATCACGCTCCTCACCAGGCGCAGCATCACGCGCCGCACAAGGCGCCGCATCACGCCGCGACACGTACCTCTATAGGCACCACGTCACGCACCTCTCTAGGCACCACGTCACGCGCCTTATTAAGCGCCGTGTCAATCGCTTCTAGACGCCGCTACGACGCTGCAATACGCGCAGCACTAGGCACCGCAACTGGCGCCTCTCTAAGCACCATGTTATGCGCTTATGGGTGCCGCGTCACGCGCCTCTAGGCGCCGCGTCACGCGCCTCTATGCACCGCGATGCTCGCCTCTCTAGGCGCTGCGTCACGCGCCTCTAGGCATCGCGACATATGCCTCTCTAGGCGCAGTGTCACGCGCCGTACTTGGTGCCGTACCATGCGCCGCACCAGGCGCCGTTCCATGCGCCGCATAAGGCGGCGCACCACACTCCAAACCAGGACTCCGTGACATGTCACGCTCGCATATCTCTTCACGCCTCATTGACACGTGACGCACCCGGGACACGAATCGCCAGCGTGACACCTCACGGCGCCTCGAATCACTAATGCTCTGAGTCGCGTCGTGATCACTTGACTCGCTGTGGTCTCTCGAATCGCTAGACTCGTCACGATTATTGCAACGAGTTTTGCAATTTTTATCGCTATCATTTTATCGATCAAAAAATAAAATGTTGAGTACCTGACATCCGAAGAAAAATAAACAGTGTTTTGTTCGTGACTAAGAAACCATCTGTAACCAAACTTTAGTGTGTGCGCTTGCGCACCTTTTACACCGATACTCTGCTTAGCCTATGGTGTCTATCCGTACCATTCAACCGTGAAAACCACCTTAAACGTGTTTCTTAAAACAGCGCCATCTGTTGCCCTATCAGTGTACTATTTGGTCTGATCAATAACACAACAAGCTGACTATGACTAAGTGCGGTGAATGTGGCAAGTTTCTGTCGTCGATAGAGGCCGCAAAGTGCTACAAATGTAGGTCTTGGTACCACCGAGCATGCGGGGTATACAGCATACTGCCCCTTTAACGTCCCTCTGACACTGTCCTGAGTGTAATAAGAATATTGTGAGGGACAACCAGGCTGAAGGAAAGGAAAGCCTCGTTAACCTGATGGACACCAGCCCCATAAATAGCACAGCCCTAAACTCCACACAGGAGCTCAACCTGGATATCCTCAGGGGAGAGCTAAGCATTTTTAGGGAGGGATTTCTGAAGACGGTTCGGAATGAATTTCAGCTGCTCCGTGATGATCTGTCCGAGCTTAGATCTTCTCTAAACGCAACAAACGATAGAAGGAATAATCTGGAGGAGAGAGTAGCTGTGTTAGAAACTAAATCGTCGGAAGTGAGTGATGTAATAGCGCAACTGCGGAGCGATATCTATGACCGGGATCAGGAGCTGCTCGCTAATGATATCCAGATCTCCATCATACCCGAGACCAGTGGTGAAAATCCAATTCACACGGCGATGTTGGTTGCGTCTATGATTGGCGTCAAGATCAAAGCGCGTGACATAGTAAGCGCCGAACGTGTCGTTGGCAGGCGCATCAACGCAACGCAGGCGACGACGCCGGTGGAGACTCGACCCCGCTTCCTCGTGGTGCGCCTAGCGCTTCGCGACACGTGCACGAGTGCGACGCGGCATTACTACTGTGGACCTGAATTTGTCGGGCCCTGCGATACGCTTTTATGTGAACGAGCGCCTTACGAAGGTGAATCGGGAGTTGTTTCAGAGCACTCGTGAGGCCGGGAGTCGTCTCGGTTGGCAATTTGTATGGGCAAAACGAGGTCGTATTCTCGCCAAGTATAAACCCAGGGACGCCACTTGCCAGATCCGCTGCGAGGCTGACTTACAGCGCACTTTCGGACCGGCACTCTTCTTCTTGTACTTATTTTTGTATTAAGTGTCAGCATTTTAAAAACCCAAACGGTGACTTCTGTCTGCTGTTATGTTGCTTCTGTCTGCTATTTGTATAGGTAGGTGTGTGTCTCGCGGCAGTCGCGGCGCGCCTTACTCATTTTTATGTAAACCAGTTTTATAACACTACGCACATTTATCTACACCTATTTATAATCAAACTACTATTTAACTTTGCAAAAATATCATTTACATACCGCAGCTTGCCTTTGCTTCATTATCATTTAATTATTTTCATTATTTACATACTATTTACAATTGGACTAAAACTAATAATATTATTTGAAATTAGAATTGAATCTACTGAGTGTATACTGATATTGTTAAATGACTAAATTATTTTATATTTTTATAATGATGCCTAAGGGAGAAAAAATTCTTAAAGTTGGTCTTCTTAATGCTGGTACATTAGGTACAGGTCATGATGACTAGATTGGTGCACTCGACAGGCATTGTGCGCGCTCCGGTGGTGCCGGTCTACCGTCTGCGCCACACGCTGCCGTCAGCGAGTGTGCGCTCGGGTCGTGGTGGGGGCGTCGGTTTTTATCTGCGGCGGGGTTTGAGCGCGCGTGCATGGACTGGTGCGATCGATCCAAGGTTCAAATCGGTCGAACAAATGTGGTTAACGATCTCAATGAAAGGAAAAAAAATGCTATAGGTACAGCCTACCTACCACCATGGCAGGACCTGATCCTATTTCTAGATGCCATAACGGATTCCATTAGTTCACTGGGAAATTGCGACCACTACATTTTACTTGGCGACTTCAATGTTAACTTGTTAGACACGAATGTCATTAAAACTAGGAATATAAATCAATTTCTGAATTGCCTCAGTCTGTCACAATTGGTCAAAGCTCTTACCCACTTTACATCATCCAGTGAAACCCTCATCGATCTCCTATGCATCAATCTCCCAGCAAAAAATACAACGGTGGTACCTGTCGGCTCAATCAATGGCCATTCCATTGTATCTGGTGAATTTCACATTAAGCATGACAAGTTCAAACCATACTTGGTAAAATTTCGGCCTCTTAAAATGTGTGCGCGGAAAGCTTTAATTTAGACTTATAATTTTTAGACTTTGTAATGATTTCAACGCTTGACAACGTTAATGATAAGGTACATGTCTTTAACACCCATATAACCTCCCTGTTTGATGTTCACGCACCGATCAAGACGTGTACTGTAAAGAAAAAATCATATCCGTGGATTACGGATACAATCAAGGTTATGACGCGTTTGCGTGACGATGCACTTAGTAGTTATAGAAAAAAAACTTTTTGCAAAAAAATACTACCGACTTCCAAATACAAAACTATAAAGTGAAAAATAACTAAATTTTTAAAGGGTGTCTTTCGTAGGTATCATTTTTTTGCGTTATGGACACCGACTTTAAAAAATTTAGTTATTTTTCACTTTATAGTTTTGTATTTGAAAGTCGGTAGTATTTTTTTGCAAAAAGTTTTTTTATTTTTCACTTTTTAGTTGTACGTACCTAATAGGCAAGTTAGTAAGGGAACTATTTCGCCAGAATAGATTTCATAAAACTTGAACATAACCGGTGAAATGAGAGATCTGCTTAACCCTTAAGAGCGAACTGGCGTGATGTTATGTTATGAAATGTTATAAACAACAAACAGACATGCGATTGCAGCAATCCCGAGAGATTTGCCGTTATTTATTGAAGAGTTCTGTTGTATATCTCCGAAGTTCTTCATCAGATCTTCACCAAATTAAAATGGGACCAATTTCGGAACATACTTTTTCAAACAAAAAAAGAATTTTCAAAATCGGTCCACAATTGACGGAGTAATCGGTGAACATACACAAAAAAAAAAAAAAAAAACAAACTTGAAGTCGAACATAGAACCTCCTCCTTTTTGGGAAGTCGGTTAAAAAACGAAAGTCGATTCAAAAAGAAATATTACAAAGAGCTAAAACACTTAGTGATTAGTTTGTTGTGCAACGAAAAAGTTGCTTACTTTAAGCACAACATAAATAATAAAATAAAATACCCTAAATTATTGAGGAAAAATTTTAAATCCATCTTATCGCCCTATAAGCCCAGACAAGACCTTCCGTCGCACTTTATAGATCCTGAACTAATTAATAACAATTTTGTGTCAATTATTTGATGTATTTATCTACCCACATAATTAGTAATTTTTATTCCTGCAATGCTACCAACTCATTTTTACACTATTTATGTACATATTCCCATATTCCTCACTATTTTTACAGGATACAATTTATATTATTTAAGTATAGGTACATACAAATGTCACCATGCAGTATAAAACTGATTTACATCCGTCACCTCACACATCAGGTCCAGTTGAAAACCAGCGTCAGGCACTAGTTGTCTGACATTTTTGCTGAACTGGGCCTTTTTGGCGCAGCCGTGAGGCACACTTTCCTGCTGATTTCTTACGTCAGACTTTACAGTTTTACTTTTTATTTTATTTGTATTTTATCTGATGTATAATAATATGTTGTGTGTCTTTTAGTCTGTGCTATTTAAATGTATTTTATTTCTTTCTTTATTCTTTCAATAATTTGTGATTTCCGATTTTATGTGGTGAACACAATCTGATTTACTGACTTTATTTTGTGACTAGCTGTTCCCCGCGGCTTCGCTCCCGTGGACCACCCCACATGAGCCGTTTTCGGGATTAAAAAATAGCCTATGTCACTCAGGAATAATGTAGCTTTCTATTGGTGAAAGAATTTTTTAAATCGGTCCAGTAGATCGGATCCTATTCGGTACAAACAAACAAACAAAAAAATCCTACCTGTTTATAATATTGGTATAGATTTATTACTATTGCAATATGTTTTAAGTAAATCAAGAGCTGTATTTCGACGTGTCAACGCTATCATCAGTCCGATGTGAAAAAGGGAAAATGCTTTTTGTCTTGTATAGCGCCGTCTCTATAACACAGAGGAACCTTGATAGTTTTGACACGCCATGGTAAGGATCCTGGGCATTGAAGTGCCTCAGATAGAGTAAAGTATCTTAAGAATAACTGGGCTTATATTCACTAAAAAGATCTGCAATTGGCTGTTGATGTAGTTAGGGATATCGGTATTGGTATATTTTTAAGACTCATAAATTTATTTTCTTCGTATATTAAATAAATAAATAATATTCATTTTGCAAAATTATCCTCTGTGGTGGTAGTTATGGTATATACTTAAATAATAAAAAAGTTAAACTATAACGGGCTTAGACCATAACTCCATCACAATTGAGTCGGGATTGGCGAAGGCAAGGGGTATACAAATAAGTAACACAACACCTAGATTCAACAATAAAAAAGCAAACTGAAACCAATTTCATAAGAAATTGGCCCAGTTGCTCTTAGATCAAAAAGTAAACACCAAAGTAATAGAAAAATAAAAACACAGAAGAATTAGAAACTAAAGTACAGTCATATCAAAATAATGTCATAGAAATAGCCAACACAAGTAAACCCCTAATAAAGCCAAGAAACAAAGTAAATTTACCATGGTGGTCAGAAGAGATCACCACGCTGAAGAAGGCAGTCGCCACCAAAAAGCGTAGGATCCGTTGTGCAGAACCTGTCTGGAGAGAGGTCGTCGTCGCTGAGTACCTGCAGATACAGAAGGAATATAAGGAGAGAGCAAGAAGTGCCCAAACCGAAAGTAGGAAGAGCTTCTCAATATCAAGGAGCTGAATTCCTCTATACGCAGCTTCAACCCCAAGAAAGCCCCAGGACATAAGCTAGCATTCAAATAACCTGAATCCGAAAACTTTCCTAGTACTGGAAAACAAGTGCCTAGAACTGGGCTACTTTCCCGGGACCTGGAAGGAAGCAACAGTTGTGATCCTAAGGAAACCCGGGTGAGAGAGATATACAGTTCCTAAATCTTACAGGCCAATTGGGTTGTTGCCGGTGCTGGGAAAGGTTTTGGAAAAAATGGTGATAAACAGAGTGAAATGGCACATTATACCACGACTTAGTAATCGCCAGTGCGGGTTCATGCCCCAAAGGAGCACAAAGGACTCTCTGTGATCCAGTTGGACACATAAGCAAAAAACTGGCGAACCATAAGTTAACCGTTATGGTGTCTCTAGACATAGAGGGTGCCTTTGACAGCGTTTGCCAGCTGCAAAGGTCAGCTGCGGAATCCACTCTGACGTTATCCGCACCATGTATACGGCAGTAGTTGAACCAGAATTATTGTACGCGGCAAGTGCATGGGCATCCGCAGCTAACAAGATATGCATCAAAAAGAGACTAAATGTGTTCTAAAGAGGATTTGCACAGAAACTGTGCAAATTTTATCGCACCGTATCCCTAAACTCGGCACTGGTACTGGCTGGAATATTACCCCTCGATCTCCGATTATGAGAGGCAGCTGCCCTGTACGAGGCGAGAGCTCAGCCGGTGTTAGGAGAAGGGGACGTTGAGCATCGTACCACATTTGCCTCGAAACCCCATCCGGCGGAACATATGTTTCCTCAGTTCATTTCCTTGGTAGACCAAGAACAACTAGGAAACCACTGCACACAAGCAGTGTACATATTTACGGACGGCAGCAAAACTGAAGGCAAGGTGAGGGCAGCATTGTCTCTCTGGAGCAATGGTGCTGAAATCAAATGCCAGAAATTGAAGCTGTCACCCTATTGCACGGTCTACCAGCCCGAACTGTTGGCCATATGCTAAGCCACGTGGGAGATACAAAAGAGTCCTTCGGTATCTACAGTGACTCTAGGTCATCACTGGAAACTACTGGTATTTTTATAACGCAACGGGCAGGTGGACTTTGATACACATTTGCCCCCTTATTAATAAACACAGAATAAAGTTATACCAAGTATAAACCTTTGAAAATGTATGGTTAATCCTTTGTTATTCCTGGTTTAACTTTATTCCGTGTTTATTAATAAGGGGGTTGGTGTTTAGAACTATATTTTAATATTTTGATAGGATTTTATATTTTTATAGTATTTATTTGTATTTATGTCTGACGATTATAACAGTCACAGTGATAGAGTATTCCAGCTCATTTCCACAATATGTTGGCAAGCTTTGACAGTAAAAACATTCATGCTATTCTTATTTCAGAGTCATGGCTTAAACCTTGTCTCCCTTCTACTAGTTACTCTCTTCCCAGACTTGTACTGATAAGAAACGACTGAACGGTGGTAGTAGTGGGGGTGTTGCCATTTATCGCCGCGATTATATTCCTTTCACTATTGTCAATGTGTCAACGCAGCCAGCACCATCAATTGCTGGTGAACACCTATTTCTTGAAATAGAGTTACATCATTCTAAAGTACTTATTGGAGTCTATTATTGTCCCTCTTTATGCATCAATTTATTTTCGTCTTTTGAAACTCTTTTAAATACTGATCCCTTCTTACAGTCATAGCATAATCATGGGTGATTTTAATACTTGTCTTCTGAAAAAGATCATCGCTCTTCTTCTTTGACTAATATTTCAAATTCTAGTCTCCTCAATCCCTTCCAGTCCGGCTTCCGTCCTGGTCACAGCACCACCACAGCTCTATTCAATTTTACGTAGAAATGTAAAAAACCTCCGACATATTTTTTTTGCATGCTACATAATTTATCTATTACTCGTAGTAGACACGCTTCGATCGACTTGAATTTATTGAACACGTAATTATGACATGATATCTTTCGAAAACACCTAGATTGAAACAGTAAAACGCGCATAACTTTTGAACGGCTGTACCTATTTTCATCAAACATAGCTAAGAACACTCTGGATAAAATCACATTTAAAAAAAAAAGAAATCAAAATCGGTTTATCCATTAAGGAGCTATCATGCCACAGACAAATACAGACATACACAAATACACAGGTAAACACGTCAAACTGAACACCCCCCTTCTTCCTTCGGGGGTTAAAAATAATAAGGGAATGGCCTGGGATTGTCCAACATTCTACAATAGTACATTACTGCAGAATCCAGTAAGTAAGACTTCCTGGCCAAGTATGAGTTAACCGGACAGAACCGCAGGTGAGGTCCGGTTATATACGAGGCCAGGATGTCTTTATTACTGGCTGAGGCTTGTATAATGCTTTTCTCAAAAATGAAAGAAAGTTTATGTTCATCTTGTTATTATATTGATGAGTATTATTTGATTCAATTCAATACTAGATCAGTATAATTTTTCAAAGAAAATGACCTGACAAATTTCTGTCTGATATGACAAACATAATTAAATGGGACGACCTCGGGAAAATATTTTTCGATAGGAAGTCAAAGTAGGTCCATAGATGGATGACTCTTACATGCGTCGTAAGCATGTTATAGCTATTTATGCAACTGTTACGTTATGGACGGTCTTTTAATACGAGTGCCATTTTTCGGTACAAGCGTAGCGCGTACCGAAATAGGTGGGCACGAGTTATTAAAAGACCAATAACGTACAGTTGCATACAAGATTTTATCTACGAAGGGAGGAATAAAACACAGATATAGACAAATAAGTATTTCAGGAAGTGTGTTTAAGTATTTCATTTCTCATATACATGTCTTGATTGTTCTGGTAGTAAATTATTTGTAGCCGCAACTGCTCTATGTGTTATATCTGGTGGAGTATTTTCAATATCACTTGATGTTGAAAACATTTTTAATAAAATTTGGAATAAAATTTCACTCAGAAATTTTTGCCCGCGTCCACTTTTTATTTTATTTTTTTATTTAGTCTTTATTAGGTATAAGGCAAAGATCTTGTAGCCGCAACAGCCAAATAGTATACGATACTTTTGTTCTAAACTTGTTCCATTTTTAAAAACATCATTTACATTGTCTCGATTTCGAAGTAATATTATAGGTACCTGGCTGTATGTTCAGAATGTCTTTGCTTGTGTTTTAGAATTTATGACGATTCGCATAATGCAACCCGGTGTCGTTATGGGTATCATAATGCAACCGCTGTCAATTTTATAATTCGAATATAACGAAACCGAAGTAGATAAAGATTTTTTCAACACACTTGCTCATAAAATGGCTCTAATTTCACCGCAATTTGGCACATAATGACACCTGTAATCAAACTGTGACTTTTTCATTGCTATTATTCTCAAGTGAGTTATAGAGTTTTTTTTTTTAATTTATTGGTTGAGTTGCTTTGTTCTTAAAAAAGTTTCGATACAAACAAGATCGTGCTCAATAGTACAAATTAATCAATGTACCTATTGCTTGCTCATTTCATGCAACTTCGTACTTAAATAGATAATTTCAACTTGTACGTGTTTAATAAATAAAACTTTCACCCAAATATAACTTTTGTTTTATTTTCTGTAACAAAGAAAACTTGAAATTCCCCATTTTTACGTGGCTAAAACGCTATTCGCCAAAAGCCAATAAAGAAATCATTATTTTATTCTATGGCCGATCGCCATTTTCACAACTCCTTTTTACTGTTGAAAATGATTTTTTTGTATTATTTTCTCCACAAGTGTGTTGAAAAACGTCGTATGATACACGTGTGTATTGATTATTACTGTCCTCGGCTCTCTTAAGACCCTCACCTAACGGCTCGGGTCTCAAGGGTGCCTCAGCAGTAATCACCAACCATACACACTTGTACCATAATGTACTATGGTAACAATTTGACAGTCGTTATGAGTATTCAGAAGTCCGAAACCCCGACCAGCAGTCTCACAAAGGTATATAAAGAAGTATAAGTGTTACCCTGGAGTTGGATGTATTAAACTGGTACTTAGCTGCATCCGGTTATAAGTGCATCATTAGGTCAGGACGATGCAACTATGTAATAACAGGTAAATTATTACAATAATTAAAAGTTAGTAACAAAGTACTCACAATTATCACACTAATATTATAAATGCGAAAGTTTGTGTGTTTTTATGTTTGTTACTTTTTCTCTTTGTCAAATTTCATCCAGATCCGTCCATCTGGACAGAATCTTGGCACAAAGAAAGATTATATTCAGGAATAGCACATACAGCATACTTTCAATCCCGGGAATATGTTCCCTCTCGATAATTTTCGACATTCACGCTGGCGAAGCCGCTGGCAGAAGCGGGTATACAAGGAACTCACAATTATATACTTATAATTGTTACAACCGTAGATAATTGTTAAGGCAACAACAATGGATACAGTGACTGAGTTAATTAAAAATAAATATATAAATCTATCAGTTTGTCATTTTACCTACACTACTTCTAGAGTAGGACAGGATGCTTCAGCCATTGTTATTTAGAATATTAAAGTTCTAGATTTTGCCATAAACACTTGTTTACAAAGTGTGCATTTAACAACTTACAATTTTATTTAACTTAAATATATCATAAGGTATTTTATTCTAGCTCACAGTACCACATGTAAGATGTGTGTACTTTAGCTAATCTATATAAAATGCTTGAACTAATTTATGTTTATTTCTAGTTTAAAATTATTTATTTCCTTAGAGTTGTAGACTTATCCTCACAGACATAATATTTTCATACATGACTTAGCAAGAAGGTATCAAAAGATCAATATTTTTAAATATTTCCATAAGAGACTCGAGGTGATCTGATTTATAAATGACTCTGACAGTTCTATTTTACAAAACAAATCTGGATTCGGTTAGACTGGAATTTGACTTCAAGATAGTTTAAAAAAAGAAGCAACAACACAGTTTTGCTCCTTGTTCGGTACGTAATCGTTCATTGTCAAAGTCTTCATTTGCAAAAAACTTTCATTGTGCGTGCAGCTAAGGAGTGGTATGCCCTGCCGGAGTCTGTGTTTCCTGATAGGTATAACCTGGTCTTAAGTAAATACTGAAAAGTTTACATCTAGGCAAGCGTTCTTCACCGTCGCCCACATCATCGCTTACCATAAAGTGAGATGGTAGTAAACGAGAGTTGATCTATACTATAATAATATATATATATACTAATATAATATAAACAGGTAAAGTTTGTGAAGTTGTAGGGAGTAATCTCTGGATCTACTGAACCAATTTATATGAAAATTGGCATAGACATAGTTTGAGATAGTTTGGGAAGGATCTAGGATAAGTTGTAATCCCTTGGGGTGATAAAAAACTTTTTTTTTGGTGAAGCCACTAGTCTTTAATAAAAATAAATAAAATTGTGAACCGTTCAAGAATCGTTGTATAATTTTGCCGTTAATTGTACACAAACACAGTTGGATCGGAATGTCAACAAGTTATATACATATTAGTATAGAATCGAATAAGTTCTAGTTCTAGTTTTTCTGTTCTAGTTCAGTTGGAAATCGAAACGCCAAGTCTGTTAACGCTTTTTAAATTACAAACTACTATGTAATAAAAACTTTGTTCGTCAAAAAAACAGATAAATTAATACACAAAAGTTTTGTTTGTTTTTTTTTTAGTTGAAAATTAACGTTATAAAAAAGGCATGGAGTCGATACCAGAAAATGTTCTTTTAAAAGTCCTCCGGGTACACTTTACGATTTTAGGAAGATCTACAATTTGGAGAAACCTGGAAGGATTGAACAGGCTATCAACATTTTGGAGGAGTGGATACTGAAACAGGATCATATTATAAAGAAGGATTTTAGTAAGTACTTCAATAGTTAAGTAGTATAATAGAGGTAATAGATAAGTGCTTTAGTAGTGACTGCTTCGTTGGTTTAGTGGTTGGAAGTGCTACTGCTGAGATTGAGGGACCTAGATTCAATTCCAAGGTCAAGAAAAGTTTAATTGGGCTTTTATATCTGGGATTTCTCAGTAACGCCCAGAGTCTGGACTTGTGGCCTTTGATGGCAATTAGATCGCCACTTACATGGGATTAAAACGTAAATGGCGAAATGTGACTGTTCGAAGTATGTGACTACAGGCGTAATGTCAATAAGCTGTATGTGTAAGTATGTTTAGTAAGTACATAAACGAGTTTTCTCAAACAAGCTTGGAAATTTGAGCAATATTTTGACAACCTTCATCAAGATAAATCGAAATTGCAGTACAGGCCAAATACATGCGAGCAGCGGCCGGCAAAAGTGGTATGAAAATCCATATCTGTCGTGGTTTAGCGGCCAAATAAATTACATATTAAACTCATATCTGCCGTGTAAATTAAAATTGGAACGATCTTTTACTCCGAAACATGGCAGCCAAGGATGTAACTTGTCAAAGGTTTTATTTAAATTTCGAACTGGCTTGCAAATAGAAAACTGTTTACTGAAAAAAAAAAATGAACACTTTAAGGCTTAGCACGCACTGCGATTTTTATTTGCGCGAATTTTTGTAGTATTATGCCCGCGTGATTTTTTTACCGCAACGCGTGCGGCTTCATACAATTCAATAGGCCGCAGAATGGGCGAATAAAAATTGTGCGAATAAAAATCGCAGTGCGTGCTAAGCCTAACGCGGGAATAATTATTGTTGTTCGTCATTGATTTTGAAAAGTAATAATTGTATTTGAAAAAATGAGTTCTAGGTACTACTAGTTTTAATTGCCGCGCGTTATTTGAGAAAAGCGCTATACAAGCCTTGGCCACAACTAGGCATTGATGGACTTACATGTGTGCCGACGTTCGTCCATCAATGCCGCTTTTGCTGGCCGCTGCAGTAATGTACTAATACAAGCCTTGGCCACAACTCGGCATTGATGTATGTGTGCCTTAGCTTCGCCTCGACTCACTTTTAAACGTTCGTCCATTAATGCTTCTTTTGCTGGCCGCTGCAGTAATGTACTATTAACTAAGATATTTTGTATATTTTATTAAACTCGTTTGTTTGTATGTTGCTATGTAGCTTGTTCTTGCCTACTAATTATAATAATTGTGTAAGTTTGTGAGTATCGATGGATGGAGATTTTTCACTCTGTGACGCAAAAACTACTGAACGGCTTTGGATAAAATTTGGCACACATAAAACTTTATAACCTGGTTTTAAACACATAATACTTTCTACATCTTTATCCAGATAGAAAGGATAACTTTTGGGATAGCCGTCACTTTCCAATCTATCAGTCAAAAAATCAAGTATGTAATATTTGTATAATGATCAGATAGTATGGTATTCTGCAGTACAGATCCACATATTTTAGTCTATTAACGTTTTATAATACTGTACAAACCAAACCTTTTTATCTTTTGAAATTGTATCAATTCGTGTGACTCATTTTTATGTTTTCTTTGATACTGTTGCAGCACCTGAAAAGCATACTTTTAGTTATCTCCGATTGTTTTAACATCCACAACTTATTTTATACCGAAAATTTGTAAAATATTAGAATATTTTATACTCAGACATTTTCATCTGAACTAACATCTGTTTGTCCAATTTATTTTCTTAAGCCAAAGACATAACATACCATGGACACTTCTTCTTCTCGACTTTCTACAAAGCTGGTTGTACATTATAATCTTCAAAATAAGGGTAGCGGCAGACTGCCCCCTCTGTGAACCGTTTTTTTATTCGTTCTGGTCATGATTACTTATAATTGAGATGTGAATTTGAAATTCAGAAGATATGACATAGAAAGAGGGATAAGGGACGTCAGTTTTTTAGTTTGGTTCTCGCAGTAAACAACCGAAAGTCTGATTATTACCTAGATATAAATCTTATGATGATGTTCTCTCAAGAATATTTACTTATCTTCGAACCCTTTAAAGGTGTAATATATCCATTAATTTGTATATTATAATAATTGTAATATAGCCGTTGTAGGTGTGTTAATACCCGAAGTGCCCTAATTAAAATATATTGTGTGTGGTATCTTAAAGAGAGCATTTTTACTGGAACTTTATCCTCATTGGTCATCTCATCGCATCAAAGGGTTCGCTGTTCGGCGTATGAAGCCACAGCCCGGCCTCCACACCCCTTACCCCCTATTACTGCCTACTTGCCGTTTTAACAGCCTATTCGTTCATTCACTACTTTACTGCCTACCAACCCGTGTGCCTGTTTGTCTGGCGTGGTTCCTGCTTACCTGCCTACCTCGAGTATTCCTCGTCTTGTGAAGTTCCTGTCCGTCCTGCTGCCTGCTTAGCTGTCTACCTCGAGCAACCCACAACGCGCGAAGCCGGCCCTTAGTTTTATACTTAATATTCTTTTTCATAATTTTAATAACTCTTATTTTTGGTAACGAACGTTACAATAAACGATAATAGCTGCGACACAGTTCCAAATTAATGCAGCTATTCCTGTACACAATTTAATTTGTAGACTGTGTTTTTGTTCCAATTAGAGCTTATTAATTTTAAATACCTTTATGTGCTAATCTACTTATTTAATAATTTTTCTAATAATACAAATGTAGAAGTGTTTGCCACATCGACTGAATGAAATTATATAAAGTCTTGGCACATGGGTGGACTATTTATAATCTCCGACTAGACTGGACTGGTCTCAGGAGCGATATGAAAGAAATGGGCGTCAGTGATAGCGTGACGGTTGACAGGATGGAATGAAAGAAGAAACCGTGTTGCGCCGAATTTAAGTAATACATGACAAGGGCGGGAAATAGTACATTGTACACAGAGGGGAGAAAACGATCTATTTCTGTTCGAGAGTATGTTTAAGCCCGACGCGCAGCGGAGGACTTAAAGGAAACTCGAGAACAGAGATAGAACTTTCTCCCGAGTGATACATAGTGCTTTATTCTACACCTACGAGGAAAATAAAATACAATATTACTTTAATTAAAGTTTATATTAAAATTGTTACAATGGCTTAAACTTATAGTGACGTTTTTTTTTCCAGGAAGGCTAATACTTGTGTGAGATGATTGAGATAAAACTGGGATACTTGGTTCTGCTGTTGGTACACTTGTGTTTGTGGGAGGAGCTAGTTTTATAGTTTGAGTAGAATCATATTCTTCCAGGAAGGCTGTTGGCGCTGTGCTCGTTGAAGGTTGTGGGGACTTTTTGTTATGTAAATTGATTGACCCTGATATTTGGTTATTTGGTGTTTTTTATTTTCTATGGAATCTTCGATGTAACTTTCTGCGACAGCGGACGATTTCCAACCACCATGTTGTTTTATTGCAGTTAAATCACTGCATGTATCTGTCTCTCTCCGTCTGAAACAGTGCCCAGTGTAGAGATCAGGGTTTGCGAGTTTTAAATATGAGGGTATTTATTTCGGTACTGAACTTATTTTGTTCTTTCCGATCATTTATTGTTTTTAAATTGTACCAAAACGCGCTTGGAGTTCATATTACTCGGACGAAGATCCATATATCTTTTCAAAATATGGAAGAATGTGTCGGTTACAACAAAACTTCTCTCTATTTTAGTTGTTGTTCGGGAAAGCTTGACTATGGCTATATCTTCACGGATCTCTATGTCGTCAGTAGTTAAATCCAAAAGCTCTTGAGAACGACAGGCACCATTTATGCCCAGAATTAAAATTACCTGTAAATAAATAAAAATCATAAGTTTCTATGATAGTTCCGTAAATAAAGTATAACAATTAGGTACAATGATAATGTTCAATAGTTACCTTCATTAGTAAATAATTGTTGTCTGGATCATTTTGTAAGAAATCAAAGACATCTTTCGTAGTCCATACTTTGGATTTTTACTGCGAAATCCTTCTGATTTCCGCTTCATAAACGCTGTTAGTTTAGCATATTCTTTAATATTTACATTGTTTTTCACTGACAAAGAGCTTTTCAGCTTAGAATATGTGGACCACAAGGTACTTGGCTTATATTTTTCGCTAAACAATTATAGTAAGACGTTTTCTGAGAACGATTGTGAATTTTTGCTACTTTTCCACAATATAAAATCATTATAAATGTCGTATTTGGCTCTTGAGTTATTTAAGACTTCTTGGGCTGTATTTTTTATTTCTGGTACGCCATCATTACAAAATCGTCACTATCACTATCAGATGACATTTTGGAAAATTATTTAGAAAATTAAAAGCTAGGTACTGTTAAATTATCAATTTAGTTAAAAACAAAATTTAACGCAACGAAATAAATTACCGCGCTTTTTTTTCGCATTGCGGAATATTGTTGCCATCCTCATTTCATTAAAAAACTTTTTAACAAAAAATCAAACCGACTTCCAGAACAAAAAACGAACACTAGACTTCGGAAAAGAAATTTATTTTTTGCTTTGTAGCAAAAAATAAATTTCTTTTCCGAAGTCGGTGTCTTTTGTGCCTACCCATTCTTGCCCGTTTTTTGACACCGACTTCGGAAAAGAAATTTATTTTTTGCTTTGTAGTTTTTTGTTCTGGAAGTCGCACATAGGAGTATTTGGCTAATAAAACCGGTCAAAAATATCTGAGGCGTTTTTTTATATGAATTCGATTTAAACATTATTTTTTATTACAAATAAGTGTGCATTAACAATTAATCTCATTAAAACTCTTCATTTTCAACTTCTTCGTCTTCATTTTCTTCATCTTTGTCTTCATCTTCTTCACCGTCTATATTTTCACCGTAATCTTCTTCATGAGGAGTACTTGCAATCATCAGACTGACTGCCTCTTGCGAAAACGGCTGAGTTCTTTTGTGCTGCCTTGGTCGATTACTACTCAGATATGGGTCGGAACTTAGTAACAGTCTATGTAATATGTCTCTATTACAATCCACCCGTGAAAATTTTCGTGCAAAATTCAATCTGTATTGCCGGAAGTGCTTGTTCTTGCTTGTTCCTGAAATACGCTGACTCACGCCAGCTGCATACGTCAACTCCTCCACAGGTACTTGCTCCCGTAGTTCTTTAGTTTTTCGTCGTTTGCTGCGATCGCAAAGCTCTTCGAATGTTTTTGATGGTCGTCCTGGTTTTTGAGTAGGTATTTCCGTCCAGTAAGGCAATTCAATAGAAGATGTGAGCCAGCCTTCATTAGTTTTCAAGAAACGTTCTTCTTTGTAAGTAGCATCTTTCCATTTTTGTCATGTGGTCTTGAAACACCTCAAAGAACGGATAAAATTTGATTTTTCATTATTTGGACAATTAGCCAGTTTCAGAAGTCTCTCTTCTAATAATAAAAACTTTTCTGCCATTTTCTTTCCTTTAAATTCATTCAGGATGTTATACAATGCTCTTCTGGTAAATTTCTTGACAGTTCCCGAAGAATCTGTAGAAAAAAAACATAAAAAATAATGATTTAAAATAATTCACATTTTTCACTCATTAACTTTGAAGTAATACAAAACAAAATGGCGGACGTGGGCGGACTGTTTAACTACGGTGTGCAATTGTCGGAAGACCGGTTATTATGACCATGTATAAATGATAGCGGGACAAGACAGGACACATAAACAAAAACACTGTTTTCTGATAAATTTAAGTAAAAAAATATATACAAATTATGCCTGTTATCATACCCTTTTTAAACATAAAATTTAAGCAGCAGATCAACTAATTGATATTTTAAAATACAGTACATACCTTCATCTTCCATATTCAAAAGTTTTTCTTTTAAAACTCCACAACACGAGAACACAATAACAAAACAAAGTAATACTGCAACCGAGAGCGTCGAAAACAAAGACATGCGATTCTGCGAACGAATGAGTTTCGACTGACCTACGTAAACAAGTTTGAAGCTTGCGGGGATTGAATGGCTGTCATTTGATGGACCGGTTACCTAGCTAGATGAACAATAGATTCAGTGAGACTTTTGACTAATTTACTGATTCCGACTTTTGTCCGATTTTATTAGCCAAATACCAGTCGGTTTGATTTTTTGTTAAAAAGTTTTTATTTTTCTGTTTTTAGTTTTGGTAGGTACCTCCAATTAACATGATTATCATTTATAGCCAAAGTACATCTCTAATAAGCCCAGACACGACTAGGATACATTGTTTTATATTAGAGTTCCAGTGCCTACCTTCCGGCTTCATCATCAGATCAGTTCGATGGTGTCATTTTCACCAGTACCATTTATTTATAAGTATTTGCTTCATTATAGTCGGTTAACTATTCGAGATATCTTATGCCCGTGATATATTTAGCATTTAGGAGATCCAGTGGACATCTGTGGTCTTCTTCATCAGTTCCACTTCACCAAATGATACTTTCTGAGTGCAAATGATTGCATTGTTGATGAAAATACCAAAATCACTATATGTTTGCCTATAATATTTGAGGAGTTCCCTCGATTTCTCTAGGATTCCATCATCAGATCCTGACTTGATGATTATGGGACCAACTAGGAAGTATACCCTTTCAAACAAAAGAAGAATTTTTGAAATCGATCCAGGCGTCTTTGAGTAATCGGGGAACATAAATAAAAAAAAAAAAAAAGATTCCGACGAATTGAGAACCTCCTCCTTTTTTTGAAGTCGGTTAAAAATAGAAAACAAAAAAAAATCCACCTCTTTTCTCTAATTATTTGATATAAAACCTTTTTGAGATTTGAGGTTTGTATGTTTCCCGCCTCTTTTTCTAATTATTTCATACAAAACCTTTTTGAGGTTTGACGTTTGTATTTTTTTATGTTCGCTGCTAAAAAACAAAAGAAAGCTAGCCGGGCTGTAATGGATTTTCATACAGCATTCCCGCCCTGCTTCGGAGGGCAGTAATAAAATTCCATATAACTTTTCCCGCCGCACATTTTGAAGGAAGAAATTACGAACTATGTAACCCGTTTATGAATGAGTAATAAGACACTTTCCGAGTGGGTGTGGTATGAATTATATTTTTCTATCCCGGTAGATCCTGTGGACATTCAATTCAAGCCGCTGGCATGTCCTAGTAGTGCGTATATATAAGAACAAAATAATTATAGATGAATAAAAAAAAAACACTTTTTCAGGCAAGCGATACCTGGAATCAACGTTGATAGGTAGCAACAATGATATTCAAATAAACAGATATGTTATGAGCGCACGCATTTTGAAGACTCGAATAGGTCACAATTGTGACCTTTAGTCTTTAGTGTATGTCACGCATGGCAAAGAGCGATAAGCTTTGTTGAAACAAAAACAAAATAAAAAAATGCCATCGTGTGTATTTGTAATTTATTTATTTATTGATTAAAATAAATATTTTATAATGTTAAATTAATGAAAAGTGTGTATGTGTGCTGCCGCTGCTGCGCGGAACACTTTTTTCAATTGTTTTGTGAGTGTATAACGTATCTGTTTATTTTAATATCATTGGGTAGCAAAGGTTCCGTAGAAAAGGCAAAGAAGGGGATAGACCAATTGTGCACGATGAGGACGCTGACACCAAAGTTATTTTCGAAGACCAATTTCAAGATGGATCTGCAAGAAATATTCAAATTTGGGTAGGTAATATAATATTGAAATACTTAGTCTAGATTTAAGACGTAATATGTTATTTAAAAAAAAAAAAAAAACTAAATTTCTTTATTCAATTAGGCCATTAAGCGGCACTTTCGAACGTCAAAAATAAAAATTTAATGTAATAATAATTGATTCTACCGTCCATTCGGAAATGTAGCTTGTTATGGAGAAGAACTCCAAATTTACTCTTTTAAAAAAAAAAAATGTGTTTCACAAGTATTTGGTTACAATAATCTTGTAGGAAAAATACATATATGTGAGAACGATGTAAAAAAACGCACTTAAAAGCGTCTAGAGTAAAACAAACAATTAAAAATACAATAAATAGGTAATTAAAAACAGGCGGAGGCAGCTAAGATATGACCAATCCCAACTGACGGCGCCCGTTCACGAACATGACACATGGATCGGCACCACTCAGCTCAACCATCATGAAGGGAACCGAATGATCCAACACATGTGCCAGCATCAGAGAGACATTAGAGAGAGCATGACACACTCAACTGCCAGGGCACACTGAAGTCGACGAACGACACATAGTTACAGTAAATGGTAGATTTACAGTTGGTACATGAGTACTCACATATGTGCTGTGCAGTTATATAATCCAAAAAATAAATTGAGTTTATACAACACAAATATACATTATAATTATTCGTACAGTCTTCAGCAGGTCCAACAATACGAACTTTTCTGCTTATCACTTGTTTTTGTGCCCTAGTGGCTGTGGAGCTGGAAAAGCTTTGGGCCAAGCATTTTTATCAGCGATGTAATCCCCCAACCTATAATATGCCTGCCTGCATGGTGTGCGTTTTATACAAGTTTTAAATTTCGTCTCATTCAATTCTAGAATGTGTGGCGGTATTTTATTGTAACATTTTATACAGTACCCCCTAAAAGATGACGCTACTTTAGCCAGCCTGAAACCTGGTTGAATTAATCGGTCCCTATTTCTAGTAACATAACTACGAGTATGTCTATCGCTGTTTTTACTAAAAAGATGTAAATTCTTTCTAACGTACATGATGTTTTCGTAAATATATTGACAAGGTACCGTCATGATGTTAATGTCCTTAAACAGTTCCTTAGAGAATCGCGCCGGCGAAGATTGTATATCGCTCTGATGGCTCGTTTTTGCTGAACAAAAATTGACTGAAACACATCAATAATCCCGACTGCTTAAAAGTGATTTTACAGAAAAACTTAAACGGAGAAACAAGTCTAGTAGTCCTAAATTATGTAAGTAGTATTGCAGAGAATAGCGACTTCAACAAAGCAGGCGCGTAAAACATAACCCTCCTTTGGCAGTCTGGTAAAAATGACGTAGTTTGTGCAATCAGATCAAAATTCAGAGTGATATGCAATCTAGCTTGCATATCACTCTGAATTGGTGATCTGTCTACATATTTTCGTATCTACGCTGGGGCTGGCTTGCAGTCTGGATGCAGCTGAATTAGACATGAAGTGACTATCTATCTAACTTCCAAAACCCTTGGCGAACTAGTCGTTCAACTTTCGGAACTTTTTTGTTCAGAATAAATTGAGAGCAGTGGTGGCCCAGTGGTATCGGCCGCGACTTACAAGTTGTAGGTCGTGGGTTCGAACCCAGGCAGGCGCTATACTTTTTGTGAATTATTTCTTCACCACTGCTCTCAAAAACGGTGAAGGAAAACATCGTGAGGAAACCGGCATGTCCTAGAACTAAAAATTCGTAGACATGTGACATCCACCAACCCGCACTGGGCCCGCGTGGTGGTTTATGACCCATCCCCTCTCACAAAGAGGAGGCCCGTGTCCCAGCAGTGGGTACATTAATAGGCTGATGATGTGATGTGAAATTGGCGCAAAGTGCTTCTACTCTTAGGTCTACTTTATGGACAGCCTTATTGCGCTCGACTATGGTATGTCCAATAAAGAAAGAAAAATGACGTACACAGCACAGCACACACGAATATAATAACATAAAAAAGTGACGTAATGTGTGAAAGAAAAAATTATGCTATGCGGTCAAGTAGTAGATGTAATATCTATTATAAAGGTAGGATTCGTCATCTGCCTGCCTTTATCCCATGTTACTTGGGGTCGGTGCAACACGTTTTCTTCTTCCATACCGTTCTGTCCCCTGTCACGCTATTACTGACTCCCTTTTCGTTCATATCACTCCTCACACAGTCCATCCATCTTTTCTTTGGCCTTCCTCTTCCTCTCCATCCATCCACATTTATATTCATAACTCTTTTAGTAACATGCGTTTCATCCCTCCTCATCACATGACCATACCAGGACAAACGGTTTCCCTTCAACTTTTCTGTCACTTTGAAACTGCCTCTAATATACTCATTTCTCACTTTATCCAATCTCGTCACGCCGCACATCCATCTCAACATTCTAATCTCTGCTACATGCAATCTCCTTTCATCCATCTTTTTCACAGCCCAACATTCTGATCCATACAGTATGACAGGTCTACGGACTTGTAGATTTTACCCTTTAACTTGAGGGGCATCCGCGGATCGCAAGTTGTTCCAGTGACCTGTCGCCATTTTATCCATCCTGAGTTGATCCGGTGCCCTACGTCTCGGTCTATTTTGCCATCACCTTGGACAAGCGACCCTACGTACCGGAAGTCGGAGCAGATTGGTATGGGCGCCCCAGCGAGAGTTATGGGCACGGAACTGGAGAGACCGCCAAAATCGCAAAACAAGTATTCAGTTTTGCTTCTGCTCAATTTGAGGCCAACACTCTCCAGTCTGCGCCACCATACCTCCAATCTGCTCTGGACCTCTAGGCCACTCACTGAGGGCCGACCTGGTGCAAGCCGACCGCCACACTGAATCTGTCAGTATTGCCCACTGTAGACCTAACTTCGGTACTGCATCGACTGTATATCGCTCGGATCAACTCTACGTACTTGCCAGGCACTCCTTTCTTCTTAAGAGCCCACCACAATGCCTCACGAGGAACCCGGTCGTATGCCTTTTCGAGGTCAACGAACACCATGTGCAAGTTTTTATGTGCACCCCTGTATTTCTCGCACAACTGGCAGATTTCGAAAATGGCATCCGCTGTACCCCGACCAATAAAGCCAAATTGGTTCTGGGATATTTCACTCTTCTCTTAGCCACCTTTCAATAACTTTCTCCCAAGCTTTCATACTATGTGACATTAGCTTTATTCCTCTATAGTTGTTGCACTTCAGCACATCACCTTTGTTTTTAAAGATGGGCACTAGTGAACTATTGCACCATTCAGGTATGACTTCTTCCCTCAGCAACTTGTAGAAGAATAAAGCTAACCACGTCCATCCATCTACGCACCATACCTTCCATACTTCAACTGGTATTCCGTCCGGACCAACTGCCTTTCCATTCTTCATTCCATTTACTGCTATTCTTACTTCATCCATACTAACCATTCTCACTAACACCGCATTCACAGGTTTACTTTCTAACACACCACTCCAGTCATTTTCCTCATTCATCAGTTTTTCAAAGTAGTCCTTCGAACTATCCTTTATTTTTTCATCATCAGACAGAATCATTCCAACTTCATCTTTCATACATCTTATCTTATAAACATCTTTCGCCTTTTTCTCCCTAGCTCTAGCAAGCCGGTAGGGGAAGGTGGGGCAGCTTCATACAGTTTTTCTATTTTGTCTCATAGATTATTCTCTGGTATCAATATCTGAATAGATTGAATAAGAACTAGTACTATAACTATCTGATTTTCTATCAAAAACATATAATTTGTTTAAATATACATCTGTGACTATTTATAAAAGTTTAAAAAAAAAATCAGGAATGTATGAATGTGCCCCGCATGCGGGGTACTTTCATACAGGCTATGGGGCAGATTCATACATGTGAAAAAATACACAAATTAAGGAATAAATGTTTAATTATTTATCAAAATAAAAGTATCAAAACACAACGTATTCGAAACCAAAAGCAATTAGACTCTGTGAGTAACTAATACCTAGAAAATAATCAAGTAATAAAGAAAAAAGTAAAAAAAGATAACTAAGTAAACAGAAAATAACTTAAAATGTAGGTAGTTTTTCCTTTTATGGCACTGAAAGAAACTTAGTTAACCTAACAGTGTTTCTGATCAGTCAAATAAGTATATCTATATCCCAGAATTAAGTAACATATCTTTGTTATGTATCTATTAGTATGTAACAGTATGAATGTGCCCCTCTTATTACTGTATGAACCTGCCCCATTCAATGATTTTGAAAAACAAATATTCTTATAAAAAAACCAAACATATATATTATTATTTACGTATCAATTCACAAAATACATCCTATTATCTTTGAAATAAAATAGTATTGAATAATCTAGATAAAAACTTTCATCAAAATAAAGATGTTTAAAGTGAGGTTATAAAATTACTTACGCGTTGCCGAATCACGTTCCGCGTCACCTCGTCGCGAGTTTCACACTGACTGCTGTCAAAATTCGTGAGCCAACGCACACGTAGGTAAGTCACGTGTACATGCTTAAATCGTTCAGTTAACGCGCGCCTAATAAAAGATGTCGCTAGTGTATAACGGTGCCCCGTGTATGAATCTGTCCCACTTCCCCCTACAGGTCTTTTTGGCCTACTGGACTATCCAGCGTGTCGTATATTTTATCAAGAGCTTTTGCTCTCGCTATAGCCACGGTTTTCTTGGCTTTTATTTTCACAGCTTCATACTCTCTCTTTTTTTTAGCTTTCAAACTAGCGTTTTCCTGTTTTACACCTTGCCATTCCTTAAATTTTTTCTTCTTTTTCTTTAACACATTTTGTATTTCAGTTGACCACCACCATGTATCCCTATCTATCGTGCCATATACGAGAAAATACGCCCTCCCGAATACGACGGTTGTAAACGGTTAAAATAGCATCAATGGCTGTTTTACACGCTTCTATAATCATCCGATTAGATACCTATTTTATCTTCACCTGATGATTTGTTGAGTGGTAACCAGTTAAGTTATTGATTTTTTTAGATTTTATTGTTTTTCGCAAATCATTTTGAAAAATCTCGGGCGATGTAAATTGTTGTTATGTTTGTTTCAAAAGTGAGTAACATGTTGGTTCTCTTGTGAAATCGTCAAAACTAAATTATCAGTTTTATAAGTAAATTAATATTTGTTAATGTAAATTGGGTTACTATATTAATTAATACCATAAGTATAATAAATAATACTATGACAAGTGACTCCTTTATTTCAAAAGACCGTCTTCTAGGCACCTACTTCCCATCTCAACCCGCAACACCCCGCTATTGCTCTACAGTTACCAACAGGGCTGCCTAAATATGCTGACGTTGGTTAGTGCATGACAATTTGGTAACAACGACGTAAAAAAATAGGTATTTTATATATCTTGCACTCTTACTTGTGGTATCGATGTCAAAAATTACAGAACAATAAATTTGTTGATGTCAGAGAGATGGCGTGCTCTTAAACATTGTAGTATACCACCGTCCACCAGGGCTGCCTATATGCTGATGTTGGTAAGTGCATGACAAATATTTAAATTTTTATCAATGACACAAACACAAATTGTTAAATGGGTATCTTGCATGCTTACTCGTGGTATCGATGTCAATAACTACAGAACACTAACTTCATTGATTTCACAGAGATGGCGCGCACGTAAATATCGTATTATACCACCTGGGCTGCCTAAATATGCTGATTTTGGTTAGAACAAAACATTTTTGTTTCAATAACATATACAATTATTGTTAATTGAGTATCTTGCGCGCTTATTTGTGGAATCGATGTCAATAACTACAGAACACTAACTTCATTGTGGTCAAATAGATGGCGCGCAAGCGGCGCACGTAAATTTCGTAGTATATCCTCCTGCCCATAGATGTCTCTTTTTTACACTTCTACGGGGTGAAGTTTCTCTACAGTTTTCTGTGCATATCACGCCGACAAAGTGGAAAAAATCAGGTTTCTTTTTTGATTTATTTTACCTTTTCTACACGTAAAGTAGGGCTTTTTCTAGGGTTCCATATCCGAAGATTTCAAACGGAGCTTTATTGCTGTCACTCATGTGTCCGTCTGTTAGACGATTTCCAACTGTCTGTCCGTCTGTCTGTCGTCTGCCACACAAGTTTTACAGCCAAACGGTTGAAGCTACAGTCTTCAAATTTTCTCTGTATAAGCATCTTGTTGACCCAAAGCCATACAAATGGTCAATATATATATTTGAAGGTTTTTACGGGAGCTCTCCCCTCTTCAGCTATAAGTGGCCCGACACGCACTTGGCCTTTTAACTGTAGGGGCTATTTATAGATATAATTGGATGTTAGCGATGGCGATGATCAAAATGCCAAAAGGGTCTTGAGATTTTTCGTTATTTTTAACAAGTGGTTTGACAACCAAATCAGTACCGGTATATTTTCTGTGTTGTAATATTTTGAGCAATATCGTTGAAACGGTACGTAAAAAACAAATTAAACTACGCGATTTGCACAAAGAAACTTTATAATATATGCGGAAACTCATTTGCGTCATGTGTGACATGTGTCAGTGTCATTTGTTTTCGTTCATTCCGTTACTCCCCGAGTTGCGTGAATGTGCTATTTGTGTTTCTTGGCAATTTTGTGGTTTTCTTCGACGTTTTGGCTTGGTTTTTATAACAACTTAGAAATCGTGCTTAGAAAAAAGTTAGTGTACCCCCACTTCATGGTTAAAATAGGTCGGATCTGATCCGAAACCAAATAGGGGCACCCCGACTTCACGTAGTCTTTTGCTGCTACCCCTAGAGTGTATATAAAAACCGGAGGCGCGAATGGGTTCCTATCCTTTCTTATTTAAGGACGAAGGGGTTGCACTTCCCGCAGCGCCGGGGACGTTACAAAAGCAACTTTAAAGTGTTTCGGGGTCAGGTTAATAATAATTATTTTCTCAAGAACGGTGCATTACCTTTTCATGGTAGTGGTGCTAAGGGGTAGGGGCAACTTCTTCCACCCCGTCTCTTCCTGCCAACTGATACTAGATTTTTACCTTTCTTTTGCTATCCAACATTTAATGGCTGAAGTACTGAGGAAATTTTAATGAAATAAAAATCAGGCAACTATTCTTCAAAAAGAAAAATTCTACATTACAATAAGATCACGACTGCATTACTCGAAGGGCTACACAGAGGAGCACTTAAAGCAGACCAGTTTTCATTCAGCAAACCCTTTCATTTGATATCCATATCATGGCAGGGCACAAAAAATAACTAAACCGCCACCTTGGGCCGTCCGCCATATTGGATTTAGAATATTGTCACTTAGCTAACCATGCATTGTCATCATAACTAAACGTGAATGCAAAATTAACAACATCTTAATCGGTGGAGGATAACTGCTTTAAAATTCAGTTGCAAGATTTGATTTTTAAATAAAAGCTTGTATAATACAAAATGCATTTAAAACTCTACAGACACATAGAATCGCAAATCACAGCTAGTATGTAATACCAAAGCTAATCACTTGAACTGTTGACATCAATACTTTAAGGCCAGTAAAACCATAAACAAAGATCATAAACTAAACGACTCATAAAAGTAAAAACGATGCAAGTTTGTCTCATTTTCCTCTGATAATTTACTGAAAGACATCTTCCAAGTAAATAACTTGGAAGATAGACTGTAAAAATAAATATTTTATTTGGAAACTTCAATTAAAAGTTAGGAAGATGAGACTTTGAGGGTAATTTATATTTTCTTTTTGTATTTTAGAAGGGGAGCTGACATTTGATGTCAGTGAAGGTTATGGTCGAAATGCCTAAATGTCCATAGCAATTGGCAATTCCATTGATTTTATTTATTTATTTATTATATACTTTATTGTACACCACAAAATATGTACACTACACATTCACAAAAACAAGTGTACAATGGGCGGTCTTATCGCACAGGGCAATATCTTACAGACAACCTTTGGATGGACTGTACGATAGGAGAAAGAATGAATTGATTTGATTTGGGGAAAGATCTTTTTATTTTTCCTTTCGCTATTCTGACGCCTTCGTTCATAGAATGTCACTGAAAGCGTTTTGGAGCAAGCCTTATGGCATTGTGGGTTTTACCTAAATTATACGACTTTGAAAACATCGATTTCAAAGGGAAAGTCACAATTTCTTTGTCAGATTTATCTATATGTCCTTGCAACAAGCTGCCCCGGTCAAATTATGAATGTTCGGGCGAAGTCCAAACACAGAATTTGGTTAGGTATTTTATATATTTCGTAGGTTTAGGTACAGTTTACAAGTTTGTTGGATTTTAGACATTGGTCGTTCACACTGGCGGTTGGTGGCCGATTACAGGCGCGCGCCGCCGGTCTGCTGTGGCGACGGCGATCGCCCCTCGGTGTGGTGGTACCCCCGCGCCCGGAACTGGTTTGCGACGCGAACATCCTCCAGGGCGTTGAAGGAATTTTCTAAATCCCTCTTCTTCTTCTTCAGTTGTTCAAGGGAAACAACATGAGTTTGTTCTCCTTCACGACGACCAGGTCGTCTACTTGCAGGGGCGGGCAGTTTGCCTCGCTGTTGGAGCTCAGCCATGTCCTCCCGGCGCCTATTTAGTTCGATGCGTTGGTATCTGTGTTGATTCTTGGTATTAATATTCGGTGATGGAAACGATATTAATGGTCGACCAATCAGGAAGTGCCCTGGAGTGAGAAGGTTTAAGTCCATGGGATGGGATGAAAGTGGGTTAATTGGACGATAACTGAGTATAACTTCTATTTGTGAAAAAGTGTAGCCAACTCCTCAAAGGTCAGATAGGCATTGCCAGCTGCGCGTTTTAAAAGGTTCTTTGAGGAACGGACTTCGCTCTCCCAAATACCTCTGAAGTAGGGTGCATAGGCCGGACTAAAAATAAATTGTATGCCTTTATTCGCTGCGAAGTCTGACAATGACTAACGACTGGACTTACATTTTGCCCAACTCATTGTTTGCGCCATCTAGAGTTTTGCCATTGACGCAATAGATTATGTTAGCTTTGCCTCGACGTTACGTGAACCTGCGTAGAAACATAATTAATCCGCAGTTGAAAGTCGCTGACTACTTCAAGATGCAAGGCTTTGACGCCTAGACAAACAAAAGTGCATAAATAGGCTTTAGTAACACGGTTTCCATTGTTGACGTAAGCTATGTCATTGTAGTCTGTTACAGAGTGATTATAGTCTGTTTATTAGAAGTCTCATCAACTGTCAAAAGAACTTCAATTTCAGTTTTAGGTAAGTCATGAGGTCTGAGTTGAGGTTGGGTAGGCCAATCCGAAGTCCCTTTCTTTGAGAAGGAAGGAACCTCCCACCATAACAAGAACGAACGCAGATGCTATGGTTCAGCTCCCCTTGAACCTAAATCGGCTGGATTTATATTAGTAGTTGATCCATTGACAGCCCCGAGTAAATAGGGGTTTATTAATAATAAAATGTTTATTGGTACAAAAAAGGTTACAATAATAAGTGTTCACATAAGTATACAGCAATATTGTAAGAACTACATTGTAACCATTGGTTATCATTAACCAATGGTTACAATGTAGTTCCCTGCCTCTCAGACTAGGGCAACCTGTATCTTCAGAGACAAATAATTTTGAATAGTTTCTAACATATAAATTAAATTCAGCAGTGTTTACATTAGTCATTTCTTTGCACAGCTCATAAAGCCGTGTTCTATATTTATGAATACCAATGGTAGCCCAATCACTCTGAATGATGCGTTACTATTAGCAGACTATTAACCGATTATAAATTGAACTTATTATTATAAACGTGAAAGCTTGTGTATATGGATCACAGAACAGAAAAAACGCCTACATATGGATGGATGGATGTCATGAATGTTGTTTAATCCTTTACGGTAAAACTACTAAAAGGATGTTATGCAAATTAGCATATAGGTAGACCAGAACCTGGATTTGATCATATAATACTTTTCATCCCAGTATAATTTTCTTTTGGGATACTAAAACACTTTTCACGCAGGCGCTGCCGTGGGCATAAACTAGTACATAACTTTGCTGGTAATAATGAATTTAATTGCCACCTTGAGCATAACATTTGCAAATCTACCATACAGCTTCAATAATATAACAGAGTTTCAACAGGTTATAAGTATAAGATTTCTTATATTCTAATCCAGTTGGACATCGAACCTCCAAGTCTGTTTACATTAAATAACAATCGAAAATAATATAAAAAACCTTGACAAATGTTATTTAAAAGTCACATAAATTAAGAACTGAATTTATTTATACGTTTAAAATATAAAATCGGTGAAAAAATATGGATTCCATACCAGAAAATATTCTTTTTAAAGTGCCTCCAGGTGCACTTTACGATATAAGGAAGATCCATAATTTGGAGAAACCCGGAAGGATTGAACAGGCTATCAATATTTTGGAGGATTGGATACTGAAACAGGATCATATTATAAAGAAGGATTTCAGTAAGTACTTAAATTAGATTTTTAAGCAGTTAGATTAAAAACTCCTTAATTAATTGGAGATTCTTAGGCAATTAAATCCTACCCGGCTTATCTGTTTAAAACAAGTTTACTATTTATATCGGCTAGATTTTAACATTTCAATTTTTTGTTTTAATAATAATTCATTATTATGTCTTACACTGCCTCGATGGTCTAGTGACAAGCACTGCTACTAAACATGAGATCCTGGGTTCAATGCCCGTGTCGTTATTGGGTTTTTTCCATCTATAATTTCTTAGTTGTAGCCGGAGTCTTTTTTTGTGCCCGATAGGAATAGGCTGTTTTGTTGAATTCCCATGTAATCGGGAGTGTATTACATGGGAATTCAACATATCTGGTGAACTGCAGTGTTCGAGGAATGCAGCCGTGATATGTGTTGAGAAAGAAATGATGGATGGACTGAGTGAGGAGTAATATGAAAAAAAGAGATTCACTGATAGCATGACAGGGGACAGGATGGTATGGAAGAAGAAAACTTGTTGCGCCGAAACCAAGTAACATGGGATAAGGGCAGGAAGATGATGATGATTGCCATGTTTTTACGTTATCGTTCAACCACTTAACATTTTACATGAATACCACATATCATTTTTCTGATCCATGTGATGTACTTACTACTGAAATATACATTCTACATGGGAGTACCGAAAAGTTAGAAACTAAAAACAAACGTCAACAGAAAATCTAAAAACAAAAACAGTAAACATACTCATACTCGTTTTACGAAGAGGACATTATTGGATTTTTTTACTAATTTATTTTAAACCGAATATAACTTACTAAACACACAAAGGGCAAACTTATAGTAACGAGGTCCAGCAGACAAGTTCGTCTAACAACATAACATAACATCTCCCGAAGGGTTCAGCAGAGATGCACCTTTAGTCAGCGTTGGGCAGTATTTGCATTACTTGTAATTACATTGCGTAATTCAAATACAAATACATATTTGGTATTTGAAATTCAATGACTTCTTAAAAATGTAATTGGTATTTCAAAATATTATGTAATAAAATGAAATATTACCTGACGCTGAGGTATTTTTTAGTTTTTAACATAAATCAATTTATTGATCTTATTAATTATAATAATATAATAATAAATTCTTTATTTCTCCTCACAATGACAAGCTTATTCTAGGTTTTACATTAAATGTCTAATTAGCAATCAACCAGGTCGCCATCCCACGGAAGGACAGATAGATTTCATCAAAAATTATGGTATTATAATCCGAAGTTTTAGATAACGAGATTCAAGACTAAAAATTTAATTTTTCTTTACGATAGAAGTAATAAAAAACTTTTTAACAAAACATCAAACCGAATTCCAAAACAAAACACTAAAAAGAGAAAAATAACTATCTTTACCGAAGTCGGTTTGATTTTTTGTTAAAAAGTTTTTATAACAATAAATCAAAATATTTATGGCCCGGTTTAACTTATTGTATAAGTTTGACTTCTGGTACCAGAAAAACTGATGTGCAAACTTAGTTTTGAATGACGATGCAGATTGACTACATATTTGCGACGTTGGTTTCTGATTATTTCTGGTTCAAAATTTGTTAGGGAATGTTGTTTAATACCCGTTTTAGGATGAAGACCTGACTTACGGTAAGTACCTTCCATTTTGAGTAGAGATCTGTTATTGGGTGATAAAAAGATAGAAATGAGATTATCTTTAGGAGTGTTCTTTGTGCTCTTTCAACTTGTAGTTTTACATGTGCCACCCCATGTAGTGATACAGTATTCAAGCTGAGTCTGGCGGAGAGCATAGTAGACCGATTTTGTAACAGATTCTGATGCAGTGTTTCTTAAGGTTTTAAATATTGTTGTTAATCTACGCAATCTCGCTGATAGAAGATTAATGTGATCGTAATTACGGTGGCGTATTTAAAAAGTTTAGCGACGTGAGTCGCCTCGCTATTACGCGTCCCTATTAATTGACTAATAGGTTCCTGGTAACCTATTGCTCTATATTCGCTTATCTTAATAAGAATATACACTTGCACCCATAAGTTCGTTAAATTTTAATTAAACAATAAAAATTAAACGAACTTACTTACAATAAATTTTAATTTATTGTAAGTAAGTTCGTAAAAATTGAGCAGTTTTCTCACGGTGACACGGAAATAAAAATGATGAAGCAGGGGAATAATTAAATATACAAAAACAAACATTGCAAAGAAGCAAAATTAATTGGCTGCTTAACCTTGCGGATCCATGCAAGGTTAAGCAGCCTAAAAAAGGAAATACGTATACTTGCGCGGTTTATTATTATATAATGTATTTTATAATAAGAATAAAACAAGAATGTATAGTTCAATCTGAATTATTTAACTTTTTATTGCAACAAAAGCCAAGTAGTCTAGTATGTCTGAAATCATAAATGAAAACAAATTAAAAAATAATTTGATAATAGGTGGATTGTGTTTTCGTACCCTCATGTTCTTCATCGCCAATCCAGCATCGAACTGCGAAGCCACAATAACTTGTTGTGAACACGCGAAATAAAAAATTAGCTAGTTATTATAAAAGTCTTCCAACTTTAACGTCAACCAGATAATGATTAATGTCCAGGCGTTAGGCAGTCAGATCGTCAATGTCGTTTGTTACAGGAACCAACGGCCTAGAGTTGAGGCACGCTTCAATCTGGGCTAACAAAGTGGGAAACTCCTCAAATGTCAGCTTCTGTTCGCCAATGACGCGTTTCAGGTGGTGCTTTATGCTTTTGAATGCGGCCTCCCACAGTCCTCCTGCTGATGGCCAAACTGGAGCGTTGAACTGCCAGTCAACTTCAAGGTTCCCTAAGTCAATCAAGAGTTCTTCGTTGATGTTTTGCATTACCGCCTCTTTGTGTTCCTGTATGAGTGTTTTGGCAGCGCCTAAAAAAATCGTAACGTTGTCAGAGTACATACACTTTGGTGTTCCCCTCCGGGCACAGAAACGTTTGAAAGCGCCGAGAAAGGCTGCAGTACTCAAGTCTGAGACTAATTCTAAATGAATGGCTTTTGTTGCTAGGCAGACGAATATTGAAATGTAGGCCTTGGACGTCTTAATCCCTCTGCCCTTGTTGGCCTTGACTTCCACTTGTCCCGTAAAATCAACGCCTGTGTGCGTAAATGGACGCGATGGAGTGACTCGGGACTTTGTTAAGTTGCCCATCAGCTGTTTGCTAGTAGATGTCATGAAGCGATGACATTTGATGCACTTGAGAATGTGGCCTTTTACTGTCCTCACACCTCTGAGTATCCAGTATTTGTTTCGCAAATGTGTCAAGGTGAGTCTTGCTCCCCCATGCAGTGTCGAAACATGTGATTTGTCGATCAGAAGTTCTGTGAGCCGTGCTTTGTGTGGCAAAATAATTGGATGTTTTTGTGAGATCTTCAAGGCTGATTCTGTTAAACGTCCCCCGACTCTCAAGAGACCTTGTTTGTCCAATAATGGGTGTAAATTAAGTAGACAACTCTTCAAATGCACCTTGCCATGTTTCTGTAAATGTACAATATCTTCGCCAAAGTGTTTATTTTGCATTGTCTTGATGACGACATTCAATGCGTTCTCAAGTTCCACTGTTGTTAAGTAAGGCGATCGCGCTTTGTGTTTGTTTGCCTTGACTCGCAAAATCCAACTTAGAACTCTGACGACACGTGTAATAGAGTTATGTCTGCATAGAAGCTCTTCGAAAATCGATGACGATGTTTGGGCATTTTGAGATGCGCCAACTTTCTTCTTGTATTTGTGTTCTAATGTAGGAGATACAAAGTCTGTCGACTGAGCTGGGATGTTGTTTTGTATCAGCCACGTAGGTCCCTCCCACCAAAGTTCATGTCAGACTAGTTGTGACGGAAGTAAGCCACGACTAGCGCAATCCCCGGGTTTTTCTCGGATTTAATATGTCTCCAACACGATGGTAGCAACATATTTTCGTAACCCTGTTTAATACGAATGTCTTCCACACGTCGGGACACGTCGCCATGTAGCTATCCCAGAACGACCATTAAGTCAGTCCAAGCTTGTATTGTTACTGTCCGTTTGTTTAACGACTCTATGACCTTTTTCGCTTGTCTGGATAATAAGTTCCAGTTCGAGTCTGGGCAGTGTCATAATTTTTTTAATCGGTGCGAGCTTCGTTTTCGCTGCAACTACTCGAGTCATGTATTGGCCATCGTCTTTGATGCTTCGGCAATAGATCACACATGAAATGGCTTAACAAGATATTTCCGTGGGTCAGGCAATGTGGGGTAGGTCAGACAATTTTCAACTTTAACTACAAAAAGAAAATGATTAAAATGGTTTAACAAGATATGTGTTAGACAATTTTGGGTGGGTTAAACAATTTTGGCCAGGGACTGTACGGATGGTGCATTGTCGTACGTCTTGTAGTCCGATGATGGAAAGGGTTAGACGGCACCAAATTGTGCAGTTCCATTGCACACTTCTGAAATGTAACCTTTGGCATCTTTTATCTCTCCTTCTCCATCCATCCACATTTTATTATTTTCACAAAACATAAGTTCTCAGTCAAATATAAGTCAATACACGTGTATCTTGAGCGAAACGAGTAAGACTAAGTTTGAATAGTATAGAGGAAACGTATTTATGACGCAATTTCAACATCGGTATTCACTTTCGCATTAACAGATAACTTCATAAGCAAAAAGAGATAGATATACTTTTGTCTACGCCATCTTTTGTGCCAGTGAGACCAAGGATGCTATAGATACTTATCTATAGACATATATCAGTACTAGATCTATGCCACTGTCATATCGATATTATCAAGTTTAGTTTTGGAGCGATCTGCAAATTTGGTCAAATTTCTGTAAGAATCGTCCCTGACTTCGATTCTTTATAATTATTTAAAGAGTGAATGTGTACTCGTACAAAGAGTGGACTTATCAGTCATTGTTAGAGTACATTCCACTCATTTGGAACTTTTCTGTACATTGTACGCGTTGTATAATAATGTTTATTCATACCTTGCGCAAAAACTAGGTACATAATGAGATCAAAGTGACAGTTTTTGGTACACTTGTATGACTGTACAAATAGGTACTGATCAATATACTGATATATAGTATGCAAGTTCTTGTGCAAGACTGAAAAGAAAGTTTGCAACACACTTGTTCGTAAAGTGAGCCTTATTTCATCGCTTTTAGGGCCATAAACCGAGCTATAACACACACGTGCGTAATAACATTACACACTAGTGCGTAATATAATTATCCCTACAAAGTTAAATTAGTACCTTTCTGCAAGTTATATGAAACTTGATAAATAGCATCTAAAATGTCATTCTGAATGGTTTTAGACGTACTTTTAAAAACGGACCTGCTGGATAAATGCTGTTTCATAGCCAAATCGATCTCTGACACGAAATCTTCCAAACCTCTATAGATTCCGGAATGCCGTAGATTCATCCTAACCTCGTAAAGCAACTTGAAATGCACCACAAAATACCACACAATCTATTAAACGCCGTAAAATATATCGATTTTCATCAACGCGTTCATTGAACTCTCTAATAGATTTTCTTTACGAGGCTTTACGAAATTTTGAGTAAGAGCAATTTTAGGACCCTAGCAACCAGGCTATAAAAATTCATAAAAAAAAATCAGGACGTGGTGGTCCCTTAGCTTTAAGTTCGAGACGCATTTCAAGAGTCTTTTCATATTTTTTTATAAAAGGCACACTGTATTGTTCCATTTTTAACACAAATATCGCGCAAAACTATATTTAATACATAATTAAAAGAAAAACTGCGAAGAATCTACATTCTACCGTAAAGTATCTGATTTCGAGTGTTTGTTTTATTGCTTACATAAGTTTGACAACGGCGCACAGGCATAAGTTTCCCGCGCCGGCTTGCGCGATTTGGCAACGTCGCGCGTGATTAGGCTAATTTCCCATACAAAATCTTCTGTTTCACGCGTCGGACCGTGTCGATGTTTCTCTTTCGCGCTCATTGAATACAGTGCTAGAAATTGTACTGAATTTTGTTTCATAGGAGCGTAATCGCTGGCGTTCCACTCCACACGTTAGGCACATACAACTTGACGCCAAATGTGCGCGTAGGTAATAGTTAGTTTTTACTACGTTTCTAGTAAACTGCTAGTAACTGAGTGTATTGTATAGGCATTGTAGAAATAATGTATGTATAGGATTTTATGGAAATATAGATTATTCAATTTTTGTGGGAGTGCACTGCACCAGCGCTCTTTAGGACGAGCCGCCTCTGCCTGTTATCAAACTGTGACTTTTTCATTGCTATTATTCACGAGTGAGTTATAGAGTTCTTTTTTTTATTTATTGGTTGAGTTGCTATGTTCTTCAAAAAGATTCGATACAAAAAAGATCGTGCTCAATAGTACAAATAAATTAATATATCTACCTATTGCTCGCTCATTTCATGCAACTTCGTTTGAACTTCGTATTTAAATAGATAATTTCAACTTGTACATGTTTAATAAATAAAACTTATACTCAAATAAAACTTTTGTTTTTCTCTGTAATAAAGAAAACTTGAAATTCCCCATTTTGTACGTGGCTAAAACACTATATACGCGAAAAGTCAAAAATAAGAAACCTCATTCTTTTAGTCTATGGCCGATAGCCATTGTTAGATGCGCGCGCATAGGAAAACTGATTAGTTTTGCCCGCCATTGCGAAAAAAAATTCACAACTCGTTTTCACGGTTGATAATGATTTTTTTGTATTATTTTCTTCACAAGTGTGTTGAAAAACGTCGTATGATACACGTGTGTATTGATGATTACCGTCCTCGGCTCTCTTAAGACTCTCACCTAACGGCTTGGGTCTCAATGGCGCCTCAGCGGTAATCACCAACATAACACACTTGTACCATAATGTACTATTAAAGTAGGCTGTATGTTCACTCACCTTGCATTTGGCGTGTGAAATAAAAAAGCTTGCGCGCCATTTCGCATAATTTCCATATTTTGTTTTTATCGTAATTGTCGCTGTGTGGTAAATTATTTTAGAAATGTTAAGTTTTCGAGAGAAGATGAACAATTGATAGAGTTAATAATCCCGCCAGAAATACTAAATAAAGCACAAAATTCAAGCGATAGCCTAATTCCCGCAAAATCTAGAGAAAAGTGCATAGAAATATTAAATACAGGAGAAATGGCAAGGGGGCGTGTCGGTGTCCGCGCGACGTGGTCACAGTGCCCATAACCAAAATCATGTTTCAAAATATCACAGCGAATGTACTTTTTTTGCAATAAATACATTGCTCCTTAACCACTAGCTAAGTTTGTCGCTAAGTGATTGGACAAGCAATGTAAAAATCACAAAACGATAATTTATTAAGCGGATGCATCGCGTAGTACGACCGCTGCTTCTTGCGACGAGTTAGTGATGTGCTTGTGCAGATGTTTTTGTGTTGGTCAGTTGTACGGAGCATGGTAAATACACGCTGTGTTTGAAAACATAAGGTTTTTATTCGATTCTGTAAGACGTTCTGATTTGAGAGAGGCGGGTGTGTGCGTGACTGCGTGTCTGCTTTTTCAGAACTGCATGTGTATTAGTCAATTATGTATCAGTCACCGAAAATAAACTAAGCTTGTGGCCCATTGTATACCGTAGCAATTTCTTATGGATATGAAAGAGTAGAAACTTTATAATCAATATAATATGTATATTATATCATGAGTTTAAAGCCAATCGATCAGTTGACCTCGCGTTTGTTCAGAACATTAAAGTAAATAATAAACACACCACCGGTATTGAGGAAACAACTAAAGTTTTGCTGAATGTTCACACCTGGTGACTTACTTGCTAATGACAACGTCTACCATCAACAGATCAGAGTTTGGGCAGCTGTACCACCTGAATCACCAGCCACTGATGAATTTATTAACGTTGTCAAGTGGTTACCACTCAACAAATCATCAGGTGAAGATAAAATATTTAATCGGATGATTATAGAAGCGTGTAAAACAGCCGGTGTTTACAACCGTTGTATTGCGGAGAACGTATTTCATCGTATAAGGCAACGCGGATTTCTACGAATCATCCCGAAAAGTGGTGACAAACACCCAGACGACCCAAAGTCGTACCGGCCCATAACATTAATTCTATCTTTGGGAAAACTCCTGGAGCGCCTTATCGTTCCACGTTTGCTACCGGACGGGCCAAAATGTCATAACAATCAATTTGGTTTCACTATGGGAAAATCTACCGTAGACGCGGCCCTTACTGTTAGCAAAATAGTTAATACATCTGAACATAATACGTAATTGGGCTTTTTCTAGATATCTCTGGGGCTTTTCATAACGCAGTGCCCAATGCTTAAAATGAAAACTCGGGGCTGCTATTGAAATATATACAATTTAGTTTACTCTTACTTTTTAAACGGTTCCGCGAAACTCAAACTCGGTCATCATTCCATGTCGAAATCTCTCACCATGGGTTGTCCTCAGGGTTCGGTTATTGGTCCACCTTTATGGAATTTAGGCGTACTCAAGTTGGACTCGAGAACTTGGCTGACACTTGCCTACGATTAATAATTCTCAGTGGGGCGATCGCCTGAACTTTGCTCCGCACAAAATTTATCAACTCATTTTGAAAGGTAATCTTAAATATTGTCCTACTAATAGTAGTGGTAGTGGTAAGGACTCCCTTTTCCAAACATAGACTCCCATTTGGTCCGATCCACTATGCCCCCTGATCCACTGGAGGGTGATTCGATTGGATTTGAAAATACCCTGGCAGGTGGCACTCAAAGATAAGTTTGTTGTTAGTTTATTTGTTTTCTAAAGCTTTGAGCACGGCCAGACTGTCAGATAGGAATCTGATACCGTAGTTCTGAATGCCTAAACGCTTGACGGTTTCTGCAGCTTGTGTTAAGGCGACACATTCATATTGAAATATCGAACTGTGTGCCTAGCGGTATCTGAAAGTTAATGTTGAGGTCAAGGGAGTGGACGCCAGCATCTGAACCGTTATTTGTTTTCGAGCCATCTGTGTAATTCGTACTGCATTGGCTCCTAACTGATCCCTTTCTTCCTCTATTGTGTGAATGTTGTAGTTTTTGTTGAACATAGGTTGTTTTTGTATTCTGTCATACGGGGCAGCGATGAGAAGTTGATACTCAATCGCCCGGTCCAGGATTTTGGCGTGTGGACTGATGAGGTTTTTGCCCCATATGCCTAGATGCATTAGCCTGATGGCAGCTTGCGCCGCCTCTTGCTGTATGTACAGGTCCAGGGGTGTTATTTGTAGGGCTATCTCCAAGGATGCTGTTGGGGTGGTCCTCATGCAGCCGGTGATAGCTGAACAGGCCTGTCGCTAGAACCATTGGAGTCGGGTGATGGTGGTCGAGAGTTCTGTCCTCGTCCACCAAACCAGAGTGCCATAAGCCAACATTGGCCTGATCACCGCTGTATATAGCCACAGAGTAATCTTTGGAGTGACTCCTCACGTTTTTCCTAACATTTATTTTAAACTGGTTGAGTGAAACAGTGCATTTGTTGAGTTTGTAGTCAAGATGCTTGTCCTAGAGCAATTTGCTATCAAGGATCACCCCCAAGTACTTGACCTGGAAGCCTATGTGGTCCAAAACTTCGTTTGTTAGTGAACATTATTAATTCCGTTTTTAAAGGGTTAACCGATAGTTCGTGCTTTGTGTACCAGTTCTCGATTATTTTGAAGGCCTTTCTCATGAAATCACAAAAGATGCCCTCAAATTGCCCCGAGGTTAGAATTGCTATGTTATCTGCGTATCCAACCGAATATAGACTGCTGCTCTGCAATTAGCTCATTTACGACCAAATTCCACAGAAATAGTGACAGCACCCCACCTTGTGGGCAGCCACTACTCACGATTCCTCGTGTGGTAGTGTTCACAGTGAATTGAATAGCATGGTTTTATAAGCATGTTTTTAATCCATTCAACGAGCGTCGGTGCAACACCCTGCATGGCGAGTGCTTGCCCGATGCTGGTGAAGTTAGTTTTGTCAAAGGCACCGTCAATATCAATGAAAGCGGCTAAGGTTGGGTTTTTGTTTTTGAGAGCACTTTCCACGCGTGAGACTATGCTGTGGAGTGCTGATTCAGTTGATTTGCCTGCACAGTAGGCGTGTTGGTTGGGGCGTAAAGGTTTTGGTACCGAAATCTGGTATCTGATCTTTCTATGCCCCAGCCTCCCTAATGTCTTCAAAAAGAACGAGGAAAGGCTTATGGGTCTAAAAGATTTGGGCTGGGTGTAGTCACCCTTACGGGACTTTTCGCAATATTTTTTTTTTCTTCGCGCCTTTTCAAGGCGATGTAGTGGTAGGCCAGACTGGCTTAAAATACCTTAGCGAGGTATTCAGCCAGCAGGCCGCCGCTCCACCTGAGCAGAGCTGGAAAGATTCCATCCATACCCGCTGCCTTGAAAGGTAGGAAGGTGTTGATTGCCCACGTAATTTTATCTTTTTCAATGTCTTCTAACGCCTCCTCCAAATCCAGGCTTCTCGTGGACCTTTCCCTGTAATGTTCTCAGCTTTACTGGGTGGCGATCTGTAAGCCCGGGAAGTGCGTCGTTAGAAGTAATTCGCTTGTTTCTGCGTCGTTTATTGTAAAGGTGTTGTCTGGTTTTTTCAGGCATCCTATAGAAAGGTTCTATAGCAAGACAGACACACCCTTAATGCCTGGTTGTGATGCTGTTTACGTATTCGTCTAAATTGGTTACTGGTATTTCAGCCGGAATAGAGGGCAACTTACCTAGTTCGGTTTTGGTAAGTCTCACAAACTTGGGTCGGTCTGTGTTGCGAGGAACCCTTCTCGGCTGTGGTTTAGTTATGTTAAAGTTATATATCGGATCCACCTGTGGACTGAGCTTGATAACTCATTGGACACATGCCAGTCCTGGATGGAGCCGGAGATACCTATTGTTGTTATTGTTAAGTCTATGATTGTTTGAGATCTTGCGTATATAAAGATAGGTTCCGAGCCAATGTCGAGTAGTACAAGATAAATTACTAAGAATAAAGTCAACCATTTCGTCATCTCGGTTGTTGGTTTTGAAATTGGCCCAGAGCGTGTGATGCGCGTTGGAGTCTGTCGCGCTTATGAGTTCAAGTTTCTCCTTTTCACAGTACTGCACCAGTGAGGCGAGCTCTGGTAGAGGCACATCTCCGTCGCCTGGCAGGTAAGCCGAGGCTAGTACTATGTCCGGAAGTTTCTGTTCTGTTCTGAAAAGCATGGTTGCTGTCAGGTCCCTTGAACAGAATTCGTTAATTAATAAGTTAGGTACATGTTTTGGGACAAAAATGCAGGCACGTGGGTTACTGACGGAGGTGTCAAGCAGCAACTTACCTCCGATATTGCCAAGGTCACATACTCTGCCACCCCTAATCCACGTCTCTTGGATGAAAGCGATGATTTTTTGGTGTTGGTTCTCCACCACTCTGCGAAGGGTAGCCGACGCAATCTGACTGTGCTGGAGGTTGGTTTGCAGGATGCTAGTTGTCCCGCAAGGGAGAGGAGCCGAGGATGCTGTCCTCTTCCCTACTCTCTCCCCCCGGCGGAAAGCAGTCTTCGTCCGAGGTAATCCTGGGCGAGGGGGTTCCAGAGTTGTTTCAACCTCCATCGCTGCCATGCAGGTCGCTAGCTCCTCCTCCCCGACGGATTCCACCGCGGGACGCGACGGAGAACGTTCGGGTGGCAGAGAGTCCAGCTCTGCTACAGGCGAGACTGAGGCCGATGAGGTAGTTAGCGTGGCGGTATCGATACTAGCAGCATCCTTCTCCTTTTCAAGGAAATGGAGGAAGATGCTGCCCATAAGGTAGTAGATACGGCTCTGCTGTTCTTTTATAATTTTAACCATGGTCTCTGGAACACGGAAGAACAGAAAGATGCCCGGAGGCTGTCCTCGGTGTTTCCAGTGACAAACAGCATGCAGAGTGTTTTTTTGGGATTTCAGACTGAGGCCGAACAGTTAGTCGGGTAACCGGTATCGGGGACGTCATGTTGGTTATGATCCCTTTCAGCCATGACAGCGTGAAGTTGTCCTCACACCATATTTTGAGGACGCCTTCAGCGAATTGGGCCTTTGCTTCGACCACGCCACCTTGCCGTCTCTGAAGGAGCCTGACAAGGTAGGATGCATCGACAAAGTCAAGCCCTACAAGGCTTATCGCTGAAAGCTCAAAGCGTAAGTTTGTTAACACAGACCAGCCCCACACTCCTACTATTAAATTTAATAACGCTCCCGTAAAAAGGAAGCAGTCCGTGTGCGATTTTGGTCCAGTGTTAGAGAGGAATTTTGCTTTTATAGATCATATTAAAATAGTCGGTGAAAAGCAAAAAAGAACTTCTATGCCTTAACGAGAATATCTAAATCTACGTGGGTCTGTCTTTTTTAACCTTAAAGACTATTTATGGGACTACTTACTTGGGTTGTATGTGCTATGGGGCGCCTGTTTGGGCTGATAGGACCACTATAGGGGCGGTACGACGTAAATTGCTTCAGAGTCAGCGTTTGGCTTTGATATTCTTATGCAAAGTATACAGGACCTTTAGTACTAAGGCCTTACCGGTACTTGCTGGCGTACTTTCGGTCGACCTTGAAGTGAAGCGACGTGCTGCAACATACTATTCCGCACGAGAGACCATGGACGCGGACTTTTTAACGCGGAGTGACCGTGAGAAAATCTATAGATTATTTAAACCACATATTAGCTGGGAGGAACTTTTATCCGAATGGCAATGTAGGTGGAATAATTGCATCAAGGACCGTCACCTCCACCAATTCTTTCCATCCGTTCGCGGGCTGGCCAGGACGTGGCTAGTGGAGGTGGATCACTATGTTGCCAATTTCTCACAGGGCTTGGTAGCTTTAAAGGTAAATTATTTTCTTTCAAGCTCATTGCCTCGCCTTTATGTCGGTGCTCTACATCTGCACATCATATCTTATGGGAGTGCAAATGGCAGAATGAATGATGATGAATTTTATGTTGAACAATGTACAGGCTACATCAGGAGTTGTTTACTATACAGACCTTGTGAAAACTAGTACAAATTGCCGTGCCATCAAGGGTTTTTGCCATACCCATTATTGGAAACAAATATTAGGACCCACGTAAATGGCAGCTCACAATGTTAGGACCCATTAATATTAATACTAATTTTTATCCGTGGTGCTAGACAACGGGGTTTATCCCAGTTGTAAACGACCCTTTGTGCCTATTGGCCTTGATTGTTCTGTCTCCTGCTTGATATGGAGGGAAAAGTATTTTTTTTTTCCTACTCCTCCGTTATTCTTTTCTGATTAATTTCGTTGCGGGATCCAAGACAGTTAAATTCATTTTCCGGGATTTCGTCGAGCTTCATTGCCTCGGCGCTTTCCTGGTGATTCTGGCTTTCAGGAGTTGCAGTGGTTTGGGAATAATGCGGTGGGATTGTCAAAATAAAAAAAAATGTATTACAAAATATTGGTCAGGTACATCTTTCTATAATACTAATCACACATCACACATCACACTAATACTATAAAGGTGAAAGTTTGTGAGTGTGTTTGTTACTTCTTCAAGCCAGAACGGCTCAACGGATCTGGATGAAATTTGGCACAGAGATAGAGTCAGGAATAGCACATAGGATTTTAAGATTTTTTATCCTGGGAATACGTTCCCTCGGGATAATTTTCGTCTTTCACGTGGTGGGCACCACTCTAGGAATTTCTTCCTGTATCGTAGATGCGTTTACAAACATATAAAATCACATTCACAACACCCGGAGTCGGAGCAACTATCTGTAGGTTATGCACATATTTGTTCCATGTGGGCGGTGCGGGCTTCAAACCCACGACACGCAACGCAGCTGTCAATGGCTCAACCACTGCGCCAACCGTGCGGCCAATATAAGAGCTATCAAGAATGTTTGAATTATTAATAAAAATACATTTTTTTCAGGCAAGGGATACTTGGAGAAAACCTTGATATACAGCAAAGGTTCGGTAGAAAAGTCAAAAAAGGTGATAGACCGATTGTGCACGATGAAGACAGTAATACCAAAGTTCTTTTCGATAACCAATGTCAAGCAAGAGCTGCCAGAAATGTTAAAATTTGGGTAAGTAATATTTTCAACCTCAAGGCTTAAAATAAACATCCGGAAGATCCAGAAACAGGTGTGAAGAACTCACCGTCACTGATTGGCACAGAAACAGTGGAAAGCATCCACAAATGTATCTACCTCGGGACATCGCTTCACGGATCGCCAAATCTCAAGCTACCATCGCAATCACGGCAATCGCTGCAACGGACCCGACGGATTAAACTCAAAATCTTCGGGTTCAATGACAAATCCGTGCATACAAGCCTTAAAGTCTTCGACAGCCGCTGTCTTCGTCGCAATCTTGGAATATATTGACCCAAGAAGATCACCAACGTAGAGCTCTTGGAAAAGTGCCACAAGAGCCCGATCGACTGCTAGTCAAGCGTCGCAAGTGGAGACGCTCTGAAGGCATCCTGATGACATACAAAAGCAAACTTTCGACTGAAATCCAAGACAAGAAAACGTGGCCGTCACCGTCAAGCCTGGCGTCGACACCAGCATCGGAATGACATGAAATGAACACACATAAAAAAAAAACCTTGCCCTACGTTACGTTAGTTTAGTGCTCAGAAGCGCTATCGTTGAGCATTAAGTCCTGGGTTCGGTTCCTGGGTTGTGCAAACTAATATTGAGATTTACCATCTAGCATTTCTCAGTAGCCGCCCGGACTTGAGCCCAGTTGATGGCAATAGGCTCGTTCTCTATTACATGGGTTTTAAACGAAACTGGCGAAATGTGGGTGTATCTACTATATGTTATGTTAATAATTATAAAATATATAAACACATTTTATACGTCTGTACGATATTTTGCAGGAAGATGTTCCCACTGCCCATTTTATCGGACGACTTCAACAGACTGATAATGATTCAAACTAACAGCAAAGAATTGACGAATGAAGTCTTTTTAGAGTTTTACCAATACATCACAGTTGTAAGTTTAATATTTGTTTTGTTTGAGACGGTTCTCCTGTGATCTACTTTATTTTTCGAAGACGTAGTAAATAATTAATTTCAATTAGACCAATGAGGCCTGCTTGCGCCATCCAGAGCTATCTTATAAATTCTGAGTTAAGATTTTAGCGACAGTGGGTCTAAAAGGCAGTTTTTAATTTCAAAATTAACAATTAGAAATTTATTAATAATTCATTGTAGTTATGGTTTAAGAACTTTATTTCTCAAAAAGAATTACATTCACTTATATGAGAAAAAACTTATTTCAAATTAGAATATATTAGGCGACGCGACGGTTACACAATAGAAAATAGGTTAGATTATTACAGTACCCGAAGATAGATCAAATTTTTAAATCCGCTAAAATGTGTCTCTTTAGATATTTTTTGAAAGTGTAGATGGTGTTTTGATCTTTTACATTCCGAGGCAATTTGTTGTAAAGCTGTGCTCCTTCATACAAAATCGTACTCTTGCCGTAGTTTGTTCTAGGCGCCCGCAACGTTATGTCATTTGCTTGTCTAGTTCTGTATCTGTTTTCCGTTTGTGATTGTTTTGTAAGAGTTAGTTGGGTGTGTATGTTTTTATTTAAAATTTTATGTACAAGTATACAAGTATTATACCTATATATCTGTGCAATATTCATGAGCTTTGTGTCATTGTAAAGTTTTAGCGTTGGTGTTCGAAAATTGTATTTAAAAAGAACTTTAATAATTTTATTTTGAGCTCTTTGCAAGATTTGTAGGTTAGATTTATAAGTACACCCATAAACCTCAATTAGGTAATCCAAATGAGATTTCACCATAGAGTTATAAATCATGTAGCAAACCTGCGGTGGAAGACAACGAACAATGCTGCGCAGTGCGCCTGTTAAAGCAGAGAGCTTATTTTTTATTTTCTCGATATGTTCTTTCCACGACAAGTCGCTGTCCAGTATAAGTCCAAGGTATTTTTCCGCTTTAGATTTTTCTATAATTTTACCATTTATGTTAAGAGTGTGTTGTGTTTGTATTTTTTTATTTTTGGCTGCAAATATTATGTACTTTGTTTTATTGGTATTGACTGTCAGTAGATTACACTGGAACCAATTAAACAATTCACGTAAGTCATCTTGTGCCTGTTCCATAAGAATATCAATTTTATTGCCAAAATAAAATAGAATTGTATCATCAGCATAGAGTGACACATCACCTCGTAATCCCACTTCTGTAATATTATTTATGTATATTAAGAACAGCAATGGGCCTAGAATAGAGCCTTGGGGAACTCCGCACGTAATTAGTTGGGGGCTACTTTGACAGTCATCGATTTTTACCACCTGAAATCTATCCGTCAGGTACGATTTAAAGATTTTGTATGCCGCTCCAGTAACACCAATTGCCTTCAGTTTTTTAAGAAGCAGTTCATGACTTACTGTGTCGAAGGCTTTCTTTAGATCTATAAAGAGACCCAAGGCCAGTTGTTTCCGATCTATGCTAGTTTTAATTTTAGTAACGAGATCGACTGTAGCTGATAGGGTGTTCGATTTTGGCCGAAAACCATACTGTTTATCGGTAAGGAAATTTATAGAGACTAAGTATTTATGTAATCGGATATATAGAATTTTTTCAATTATTTTCGAGATAATAGGGAGTACAGAAATGGGACGATAGTTTTCAACATTTGATTTACTGCCACTTTTATGTATCGGTGTAACTTTTGCAATTTTCAGACTGTTAGGGAAATTTCCATCCAGTAAACAAGAATTAATGCACTTACTTAAATTATTCTTAATTAAATTTTTAACACATTTTATCGTCTTTGCATTAAGTCCATCCAAACCATTAATTTGCAAATGCAGTCTCATAGTGAAAAAGTACGACTGAAGTCGGGTTGCGAATGATGCTGATGAAGATTTTATTGAAAGCGTACATTTTTTGGTTAACTTTTTACGATGTTATGCTTGCATAGTTGGAAAAAAAAAATATGTTTAAATGTACTAAACCGAAAAAAAGACCTGACACTGCTAAAAAGCTATAATATATTTCCAAATGACATAAATCATCCTGTCCGGGTCGCGAATAAACTTGACAGAGAGTTACCGCGGCCCTGACACAAGCAACTGGAGGAACACTGTGGTATTAGAACGAAAGAAGTCATTGGAGTCATCCAATGACGTCCATCGCTCTAAAAAAAAAAGTGATTTAAATCATATTTTCATATTCAAGATTTGTCATTTTCGTGAATTTATTAATGTATGCATTGCTTGTTTTATAAAAACAGTTTTTTTTTTTTCAGTTTTATGAATATTTGAAAGCACATGATTATTCCAATGGTTTTATAGTAATTTATGATGCTAGGCAGATTAATTTGTTAGACCTGATATCCAAACTTAACACTATGGAACTACAGCAGATTCTAACAATATTAATAGTAAGTATTTTAAAGTTTTATGGTTAATTAAAGGTAAGTTACATACATAAACACACGCCTTTTCTAACCTTATTCATACTTATCTTACTCATACATCTGTTCCTCCGTCCACATTCCTTAATCTGGTCATACGCTTATGACGGTAAGTTGCAAGTTACACACCTAACTGTTCATGTGATATTTTTATTTCCTCAATACCACTAAATGCTTTAAGAACAAGCGGATTGTAAATCAGTGTTGACCAGCGTCTCGGCTATGCTGCACACTGATCAACATTTGCTGAGCCTACTCCTTTTTCGACACTGAATCTACTCTTTTTGCCACATCCGTATTTGATGTAATTATTACTGAGATTGTACAGTGTTGGTAATAAATGTTTTCTTTCTTTCTTTAATATTTAACAATATACACTTAAATTTACAACCTTAAATAAAAAACTTAAATTTTAAAACCTCTTTTGCAGAAAGGCTATGGAGGTAGATTGAAAAGCTTTCACGTGCTTACAGAATCAAAAGCTATAGAAGTAGTCATTAACATCGCCAAGCAATTTATTAGCGAGAAGATTGGTAAAAGAATATCTGTTCAACGCACCATTGAAGATTTATATGATGTGGTACCCAGAGAATTGCTGCCTGTGGACTACGGTGGAAACCAGAGATCTACTGACTCACTGCATGGTACTAAACACAGATTTTTCCACAAAACATTGCTGGGTCTTATAAGAGCTTTTATAAAATTGTATGTAATTTTTTAAATTAATTCCCTACTGGGAATGAAACTGGCTAAGGAAGTAAAAACCACCTTTAATTTTCATTAAAAGCATATAGATTTTTTATTTCAAGTCAACACCCAGTAACTGGGTATTACGACAACCCTTGGAATTATAGTTTGACACACTTCTACTGTATTTTAATAAATAAAAATACATTGGTTATTACAGAGGATACAGTGGAAGAATTAAGTTCAGCAGAACACGTGGAGTATATGAAAATGATGAGCAAAGCTTGCTCTGATGAAACTAAAAGGAAGGCAGCAAAATTCAACGAAGAATACTTGGGCATGCCTGGATCCTTCAGATGTCTGAGTGTAGACTAATCTTTAATATATTATTATTATAAGTTATTATTTTAAATTTTATTCAAAGTAAACTCGAGTTAGTCGATGAGTGTACAAGAGACAGAAAAAATACTATGCTGGATTTGCAAAATATTATAGAATACCTATTAAGTATAATATAGCACAAGACGCCATTGGAATATTTCGCGACCTCTCGAAGGCATTTGATTGCGTTAACCATGAGACACTATTGTTGAAGGTCGAGCACTATGGAGTTAGACATACAGCCCTTGAGTTACTTCGATCATATAGTAAACGGCGTAAACTCACTAGGATCTGAAATGATAATGGGTGTTCCTCAAGGCTCGATATTGGGACCAAACATGCTTTGATTAATTATTGAAACATGTTTTTAGGAACTTTTCTGTATAATAGACTCAACAAGATACTCGATGTTTATAGCACAACATGTACACAATGTTGCTTTACCTAAACAGATTATTTAGGGACACTCAATTACAGGGACTGAGAAAAACCTTCTAGAAATTATTGTTTGATTATGATATACCCTTGTACATACTTAAATGACTTACTTAATTGCATTTTTATTTTTGGTTCTTTTTGTGTTTTGTAACAATTTATATATTTATTACTAGACTAATTTTATTTATTAATTAAACTGACCCAATTATTGCTTTATGTAAAGTGATGGCCTGAAACACCGGTTTGAAAGAACCTAAATCGGGCAGGTCCCTACCAAAAATAAAAAATCTTGTATCAAATCTTGCAGTTGTAATAAAATATTTAAGTTATAGTTTACTTAGAAGCACTATTTATACCATTGTTTTTGGAATAATACTACTCACCTAATGTACATTTTTTGAACGTATACACTTTTGATAAATTATTCTTATTCCTCTTTTTAGTTTTTATGAACGTTTTACCCCAATAACAACAAAATCAACCGTAGATGGTGTTGTTTGCGGATGACGCGTCTTTGATATTTTAAATAGATCGGCGGTCACAATATCTTGATGATTCGAATTACTCTATTCATCAGGTCCAAAATTGGTTCACAACAAACAATTTGGTACTAAATGAAGAAAAACAAATGTATTAGATTCACATTGCCTAATGTTAGAAGTAGCGAATGCGACATCATATTGAATGGCGAAAAGCTGGACTTCGTAAATCAAACAGTTTTCCTAGCATTCACTAAAGACGACAAATTTCAATGGAGTCCTCACATAACATCTCATGTGGGTCAGCTGAGTTAAGCCGCTTATGCTGTTAGAAAGATAAGACAGGTAACGGATGTAAAAACCACGCTTTTAGTCTATTGTAGTTACTTTCACGGCATTATGACACACGCTATTTTACTATGGGGTCGAGCGGCTGACATTGAAACCATATTTATATTGCAAAAGAGAGCCATCAGAACCATATATAAGATAAGTCACCGAGAATCTCTTAGGAACTATTGTTTTTTTTAATAATATAACAGTTTCTTTCCAATTCATTAATGAAAATATTATGTATGATAGCGCTGTTAAATGGAAATAGTATCACAGACGAAATCAAACGTCAAAAGGTAGATGACATATCGGAAATACGAATTAAGTGTTGTTAATATAAAAATTTGTTTTTATTTGAGTAATATTTTAAAATCAAAATAAAAAAAGACGTGTGGCACTCGGGGACTGCCGCGGTTAAGCTATTGCATAGTATTTGTATAAATAATTAGGTATAAATAGTGTAATGACACACCAAAACAAAATTATTCATTTATAAAAAAATAACAATATTGAGAAGTGATTATCGAATTTCGCGCGATGTACATTTATATAGATATAATATCATATATACTTTCTCTGCGCGGCATTCATGACAAATTTCTTCCAACAAAATGATTATTAATACACTTATAATCAATATAAACGCAAAAATATAACTTTAGAATAACTTTAGAAAACCATAACAAACTAACTGTCAAACGCCTGACCAGAGGGAATCTAGTGACTGACAGTCAAAATGGCGGTCGATGTAATCCGTCTATTTGTTGAAGAGTCAAGGCCTATATAATCCCAGAGCTCTCATTGTTCTTCGTAATTATATCGGATTATAGCCGCCATTAAAAAGGACGTCCGTTTCATACATCGTTATTTTGTATAGGAGTTTCGCCAGACTAGTGTCGAAGACTGCCGAACTGAAACGACGTTAGACGATGCACGGCCTTCAAGCCACACCTCAGATTCCACAGAATTCAAAAACCTTATTAAAAACAAAACAAAAATACCCTTATTCACATTGAAATAAGGTCGCTTTTCTTTGACAAGCAAAAGTGACCCTTATTCTCAGTAGCATAAGGTCTAGGTTTTTTCGTTACGGAATTTCTGGATTCGGTCCCCGCGCTCAAGGCCTGCGATAGAAGCTATGCAATAGCTTAAAAGGAAGGTAGATTTACTGACTGTTAGTTCATTAAAATAAAATCCATTCAAAATATTTGTAAAAAGTGTTATTAAATACTAACCAAATGTAGTACATAACTGCTGTATTTTTACAAACCTCAATCTAAAATGAATTTTTCAAATCAAATCAAATCAAAATTTCTTTATTCAATTAGGCCATTAAGCGGCACTTTCGAACGTCAAAAATAAAAATTAAATGTAATAATAATTGATTCTACCGTCCATTCGGAAATGTAGCTTGTTATGGAGAAGAACGGACAAGAAACTCCAAACTTACTCTTTTAAAAAAACAAAAATGTGTTTTACAAGTATTTGGTTACAATAATCTTCTAGGAAAAATACAAATATGTGAGAACGATGTAAAAAAAAAAAAACGCACTTAAAAGCGTCTAGAGTAAAACAAACAATTAAAAATACAATAAATAGGTAATTAAAAACATGCGGAGGCAGCTAAGATATGACCAATCCCAACTGACGGCGCCCGTTCACGAACATGACACATGGATCGGCACCACTCAGCTCAACCATCATGAAGGGAACCGAATGATCCAACACATGTGCCACCATCAGAGAGACATTAGAGAGAGCATGACACACTCAACTGCCGGGGCACACTGAAGTCAACGAACGACACATAGGTACAGTAAATGGTAGATTTACAGTTAGTACATAGTACTCACATATGTGCTGTGCAGTTATATAATCCAAAAAATAAATTGAGTTTATACAACACAAATATACATTATAATTATTCGGACAGTCTTCAGCAGGTCCAACAATACTTCAGAACTTTTCTGCTTATCACTTGTTTTTGTGCCCTAGTGGCTGTGGAGCTGGAATAGCGTTGGGCCAAGCATTTTTATCAGCGATGTAATCCCCCAACCTATAATATGACTGCCTGCATAGTGTGCGTTTTATACAAGTTTTAAATTTCGTCTCATTCAATTCTAGAATGTGTGGCGGTATTTTATTGTAACATTTTATACAGTAACCCCTAAAAGATGACGCTACTTTAGCCAGCCTGAAACCTGGTTGAATTAATTGGTCCCTATTTCTAGTAACATAACTATGTCTATCGCTGTTTTTACTAAAAAGATGTAAATTCTTTTTAACGTACATGATGTTTTCGTAAATATACTGACAAGGCACCGTCATGATGTTAATGTCCTTAAACAGTTCCCTTAGAGAATCGCGCCGGCGAAGATTGTATATCGCTCTGATGGCTCGTTTTTGTAGAACAAAAATTGACTGAATGTCTGCAGCCCTTCCCCATAGTAATATGCCGTAAGACATTATACTATGAAAGTAACTAAAATAGACCAGCCTCGCGGTATCTACATCAGTAAATTGACGAATTTTTCTAACAGCATAAGCCGCCGAACTTAACCGCCCCGCAAGTGATATTAAATGAGGACCCCATTGTAACCTTGAATCTAGCGTGATACCCATTAAAACGGTTTTGTCGACGAATTCTAGCTTCTCGTTGTTTAATATAATGTCACAATCATAACTTTTGACATTCGGCAAGGCAAATTTTACACACTTAGTTTTTTTAGCATTCAAAACTAAATTATTAGCGGTGAACCTATCTATTTATGTTAAAAATCAAAGAAGTGTCATCAGCAAATAACACCATGTTCATCACAAGGTAAATCGTTAATGTATACTAAAAATAAGAAAGGACCTAAAATTGAGCCCTGGGGTACCCCCATTTTCACAATTGATAAACGAATGTCACCGGTAGTTGTTACTGTGTGACGTTATTTGTTTAAACGTATAAATAGGCTGGTTCTAGTCGAAAGAACTCAGTATTGAATTGTATTTTGAACTGTGCACATCTCCTTATAAAATTTAGTCGTGTGACTTATTATTGGTGTGAGTAATAAAAAGTGTTTAACACGATGTCTGATCGTTATCATTTGAGAACCCTGAGTACGCCCGCTCCTACATGTATGTGAGGAAAAATAAACATCTCTTTAGTAAAGTCAGTGATAGACACAATTGTTATACGAGAAATTAAGATATTTTAGATCAACCATCCAACATAGACTAGCACACTCATCTTTCATGGGATACTGTGTTACATTCCATAACAAAATACATTGTGATATATTAAAACTAAATCATGGTAAATTTAAAACTTTAGTTAAAACACACTTCGTAAACAAGCTGCAATTAGATGATTATATTCAAGGTAAGAATACTTGAAAACATGCTGGTCCTGCTCCATAAGGCAATCTTTAGTGTAGACAAAAATAATCAAGAAAATTAGGTATTTTACCTATGTTTGAAATATTTGTAAGTATGGAAGAACCATTTTCCTATTTATTAAATTAATGAATTTACCTGTTAATGCTTTTAATACTTTATACCTGCACGTTGTATAGTGTGTGGTGCTATTCTTGATGCATCATCCTCACATATATGAATTTATTAATGTATGTACTGTTTTCGAAAATGCTTACTTTTTAATTGTGTTAAAAATTAAATTAAATATGTACATACTTAAACACTAAATAAAAATAAAACTATATAAACTTATATTAAACCAAACTACTTACACTATATACAAAAGACAGGTACACTTAGGCGTCGAAGTACTCCTCCACATCGCTGTCATCCGAGAACGTGCCCAGAAGACTGGCACTACTGGCAGCATTGCCACGTTGAATGGCAATGCTAATTCTTTGCGCAAAGAAAGAAACAGCCCTCTGGTCACGCACAGTGTCGATCAGTCGGCGAGAGATCTCCTTAAAAAGAAGACGTGCACTCGGGCCCCATGACCCAAGCATTTCGACCCCAAACAGCTCAAAACTGTAATTACCAATTAGGTTACAGTATTTGCGCCGCTTGAGGGCCTCAGCAGCCGCAGCAGCAGCGCCAGCACAGCCCGCCGAACTAGGAACATGAGATGGCGCAAGGGTTGCGTCCCACACCAGAGGCCTACCCACCTTACACGGCACCAAAGTCATGCCATCTGGTCTCTTTCCATGGTCACGTACCAAGCCGTTAGGTTCTAATACAGCTGGTACGCTGGCGGTGATAAGGGCTCGACGAATAATGTCATTGATACTGGCGTGCCGTGCTATGCGCCCTGCGCTCTTGCAACAAGACAGGCCATGGTGCCCAAGGCTGCCGACAGCTTCACCACAATGGCACCGATGCGGAGCAACACAAGGTGCGCCTAAGCGTAGACAAGTTGCGAGCCGAAACGAAGAATCATCCATCATAGTGCCTATGGTGGATGACGGGAGTGCTTGAAGCCACAAACCCGACTCCCATTCCCCCACAGCCAGCAGACGCGCACGCTCAGCAGTATTAGACGATGTATTTATAAGGTTATTCTGTATAATACTGCAGAGCGGCACATCCCATCGTCTCTGGGAGGACAGGTTGTCGGGCAGATCCGTATTGGGACAAGCCATTTTCCAAGCGTTCAACGCATCGGTCAAACACGGTACCTCAAAATCAACCAGTGAGGAAGATAAGATGTTCCTGGTTAATTTATCAGTACCGTAGACCGAGGAGAGGAAGGCTGGTAAACTTATACTTAAAATTTTGCGGACGCCGAGGCCACCCAAGCGAATGGGAAGCGTGGCTTGTTGCCATGCTCGGTCGTCCAAGGCCACATTTAGGATAGATGAAAGTGTGTTCTTTATAATTTGGTCTACTTTTTCTAAAAGTTGTGGGTGTTTCCATAAATGAGAGGAACGAAGGCTATAAGTAAATTTTGGTCCAAAGCAACAATACAGGATAAGTGTGTAGGCCGAATGCATGTTAATTTTGAAAAGTCTTTCCGAGACATCGTTAAAATTTTGTATTTTCTGTTCAATAAAATTTGGAAAGGATTCATCAAAAATAGGGGAACCCAGGAGGTGAAGAGAACTTCTCTCAGTAATTTTAATATTAGGTGCTATCGCGTTGAATTTTGCTAAAGTAGTCTGTCGGCCAGTAGTTTGGGGGAGGTAAATTTCGCATTTCGAAAGGTTAAGTTCTAGCCCAATGGAGCTAAATTTATCTTTCAAAAAAGTCAAATCGTTCAAGACTGTATCTACATCACCTCCTAGGGTTCCATCGTCCAAATACCATAGAATAGAATAGAATAGAATATACTTTATTGTACACCATAAAAGTTATACATCTATTTTATAAGAAAAACTTAATTATACGGGTACAAAGGCGGTCTTATCGCTGACAGCGATATCTACCAGACAACCTTTGGGTGGACTGAAAGAACTTATAATGAGAAAGGGGGTAGTCTGTGGTGTACTGTACATTAAAACATAAATATATACAAAACTATATTGTAACCATACATTGAATTTAGAATTTAGTTGCCGAATGATTGGGTTTATTGCCAAACTGAAAATGACTGGCCCAAGAGGGTCACCTTGTTGACAACCAACAGCTGATTCCAAAAGGTTTTCCTTGTAGAGTAATTTAGAGGGGTGCCTATAACATTGATAAAGAAAACTTTAAATTTTGGGTATTTCTTTTTGAACTTCTGTCAACAAGGTATCCCTGTTTACGGAATTGAAGGCATTTTTTATGTCAACCTTAAGTATGACCTCACCTTCATTACTGTTGAGGTATGTTGATAAGGCGTGTACCGCAGCCTCACAGCCCCCTTTGGACCCGAAGCCCAGTTGTAGGGGCTGGAATTTGCTGGCCAGTGCTTCGCTGTAAAAAGCACAGCAAATTTTGGCTGCGATACGCCTGTAGGTAGACCCTACGGCAATGGGACGAATGCCGCCATCCTTCTTGCGCAAGGAACATAGATTGGCCCCGTACAAAATATCTATGACGGCTTCGTTCACATTGCCGGAGAGCATGAGGTTGATGAGGGCCGTCAGCTCCTTCAAAAGGGACTCACCAGCTTCCCCGGCGGCTGCGCACATTAAAACTTTCAAATGTTGGGGTGTCAGGCCGTCGAGGCCGCCGGCGGAACCACTCCGGAAGGAGCCTACGGCCGTAAACAGTTGTTGGGCTGTAATTTGCAATGAGTTGATTTCATGATCTGGGGGGTCGGGGAAGGTGAGATCATCTGCCGGGGTGGGGTGTTTGCTCTCCAGAGCTGCAAGGGTCTCTGGAGAGTACGGTGCAACCACATCGCTGCTGAAGATGATCCTAGCAGCACCTCTGATGTCACCTTCACCTAGTTTAGACTCCACATGGTGCAATAACCCTCTTTGGGGGAGATGTGAAGTTAATTTTGGTTCGAAACTTTGGGCCGAAATGTTACAGTTGTCTTTGATTTGAGCGGTTAAAGTTTTTTTGGTTGTCAGATTTTTTTGCACATGTAGGATTCTAAACGGGAAGGTGAGTAATTGCTCCCAAGCACTTAGTGAGTTCTCTCGGACGGCGAGGCGGACACAGCGTGCTAGGCTCAATGCCACGGATGGTCTCGCGCCACGAGGAACTCTTTTTAATACAGGCGTTGAAGTTTTAAATTTTGCAAGCGTTTGCCAAAGGGGTTGAGGGGGTGAATTTGGTGTAAAAGTGCTGGGTATTGTTGGACATGATGAAGACACATAGTGGAAATATTGTGAAAACCAATTTTTTTTAAACGAATAAGTATGGAGTTTCTTGTGGGTTCTTCTCCATAACAAGCTACTTTTTCGAATGCACGGTAGAATAAATCTTTATTACTTCTAAATTTTATATTTATTTTTAATTGTTTGATGTTAAATAGTGCCGCTTATTGGCCTAGTTGAAATAAATATATTTGACTTTGAAGTACTATTTCCATGCCAAATGTTAAATGTTGTGCATGACTTAAAACGCCCATAATGTTTTTTTTTTATCATTGATAGGCTCGCGGTTGAAAACTATCTCACCTGATGTTAAACGATAATGTGGTCGACGACGTAGCACGCTTGCCTAGAAGAAAGGAAGAAACCTATTCACTCTTGACTTATAGACTCCCAGGTTGTAACTATCAGGAAATACAGACTCCGAAAGGGATTGCCACTCTTTAGCTGTAAGCAAAATAAAAGTATTCCCAAAACGTTTGGTGCACATGGTTGGGATGTCTACTATGTACCGATGACGCATGACCGTACGTCTTGTAGTCCGATGATGGAAAGGGCTAGAAGAAATTAGTTCATGCAATTCCATCGCACACTCCCCGAAATATATATAAAAAACGATAGACTGGCAACTTAGCGCCGGTATTCAAGGCGAATTCTGGAGACTCGACCAGTATCTCATTGCCAATGAGCCTCTTGGCCCGTTTTTCGATCGATTCTAGTGCATCCTACTGGTACTTGGCAGATCCGTTCCAAAAATGAGAGCAGTACTCCATGCGTGACCGAACTTGCGCTTGATACAAGTTGAGCACCTGTTCTGGCGTGAAGTACCGCCTCACATTTGCAAGGTTCTCCAACTTTTTGGCAGCCAGTTGAGCTTTGGCCTCAATGAATGGACAAAAATTGAGGATCGATGTTAACGTAACACCAAGAAGCTCAACACGGTCCGTTATCGGAACGGCCACACCACAAAAAGAAGGAGCCGGATGGAATTGGCTCCTTTTCGCGGAAAAAAGGCACGCCTTGGTCTTAGCAGCATTGAACCTGACCAGATTGGCATCACCTTACTCGGAGGCTGCCTTCAAGGACAGATTCAAGCACCCTACAATGGCCTCCCAGAGGGACCGGATCTGAGGCCCAGTAGCGGGCGCGCTAATCAGTACTCTCAGCAACCACAATGTTGCTGAGAGTACTGATTAGGGACCCCGTCGTTGATAATTATACAGTTGGTCAGATGAACAGCCATCAATAACCACTCGTATAGACCGGTACCTCAGGCAGTCTGCGATCAAATCGCACAGACCACTGGGCTGACCGAATGATGGAAGCTTACTAATAAGGCTCTCGTGCCAGACCCTGTCAAAAGCCTTCGAGATGTCGAAGGAGATGGAAAGCGCTTCCCCGTGCCTGTTTATGGCCTCACTCCAGATGTGAATGGCATACGCTAGAAGATTCCCAGTTGACCGATTTTGGCGGAAGCCATATTGGTGGTCACTGAGAATGTCGTTAGCTTCTAGATATGCCCTAGCATAGCGTACGGAACGGGTGCTCAACTGCAAGCTCCTAAGCTTGCAGTTGAGCACCCGTTCCGTACTCTTGCAGAGGATGGAAGTAACTGAAATGGGTCTGTAGTTGGCTGGGTCACCTTGACTGGCCTTCTTGGGCACAGGCTAATGTTCAGCTTGCTTTCAAGCATTCAGTACTTTTCCAGTCTCATATGAAAGGTGAAACAGGCGTGTCAGGATCAGAGACAGTTCAGGCGCACAAGTTCTCAGAACAATTGCCGGTATCCCGTCGCGTCGGTTCCACTAGCTTTGTTCTCGTCAAGGTTGCGCAGCACCTTACGGACGTCCTTTTGATAGATGCGAATATCCGACATACTCGTCTCGCATCCATTAGGAGAAGGTGGGGGCTGCGCGTCACCAGAATCCAGGCGTGAGGTTTTTTTTTTGTTCATGTGGATTTGCTCTTGACTCTAGTCTTGGTCGGAGGTGACGGAGACTGCATTGACAATGGAGTGAGCTTACCCAGAAGAAGCCTGTATAATTCTAACTTTGAAGAAATTCGGGTTGAATGCGTTCGGAAACAAAGACCCAGGTAGTGAGTTCCACTCATGAGCTGTGCGCATTATGAAGGATGTTTGGAAGCGAATTGGTGGAATGGTAATCGGGTGACTTGCAGTGCGTCTAGATTTATGTATGCTTTATTGTACACCAGAAAATACAGGAACAAAAGAAACTTAAAACTAAAAAATATACAACGCGCGGCCTTATTGCTTTCCGCGATCTCTTCCAGGCAACCTAGATGTACGATGATAGAAGGGGGCCGGTGGGATGAGGTCGTGGAGTTCTTGAGCACACACACCGAAGTACAGTCTGTAGGAGACCGACAAGCAGGCAACCTTGCAGCGATGAGCCAAGCTGTGAAGCTTGGCATCCACCAGTTCAACGTCGCCAATGAGCCACTTAGCTCTGCGTTCCAAGTCAAGCGCGCTGTGCCATAACAAAGGTGGCTGCAATACTCCATGCAGGATCGGACTTGCGCTTTATTTAGAGTTAAAAGTTGTCCAGGCGTAAAGTATCACTCCATTCTATTTAGGATGCCCAGTTTTTTGGCCGCAATTTGCGCTTTGTACTCAATGGAGGCGCCGAAGTTGAGACTGGATATCAACTCCATGCCTAGGAGCTCGACCCAATCAGTCACATGAACAGACGCACCCCGAAAAGTAGTAGTTTGATCGTAACGACTCCTTTTAGCGGTAAAAAGACACGCCTGTGTTTTGATGGCATTAAAGGAGACCAGATGGTCATCACCCTACTGGAAGACAATGCTTAAGGTCAAATCTGTCCGCTTCATCATAGCCTCTCTCAAGGAACGAACTTCATCCACGTTGGTTTATACGCTGGACAAGTATCTCTCTGAAGCAGTACTGTCATCCGTGTACCCAACAATACCAGGCTGAAGTAGGTCATTGATGTGCAGCAAGAAACTGACTGAGGAACTCGAGCAACAATAGCCATAAGGTCAGAGGAGCAGCCGTCTATGACTACTCGGATTGACTGTTCTCTAAGGAAGTCTTATATCCAGCTACAAAAACCAGCTGGAATGCCATAACCAGTGCGTGACATACACAAGAAGATCGCCAGTTGACCGTCCCGAGATTATTGTCTTCAAGGTAGGCCAGCAACTTAATGTCCAGTTGACCGTTCCGAGATTATTGTCTTCAAGGTAGTTCAGCAACTTAATGTTCAGTACCCTGCCCATAACTTTGCAAAGAATGGAGGTAATGGCGATCGGATGGTAATGGGCAGGGTCTGAACGGTTGCCTTTTTTGTTGCACATCTGCAAGCTTCCAGGATTTTGGCACTGTTCTTTTAACAATAGAGAAGCGGAACAAGCGTGTCGATACAGGAGACAGTTCAATCGCAGACTGCCTCAGCACTCTCGCTGGAATGCCGTCAGGCCCGCTGACCTTGTTCACGTTTAGACTGCACAATACTCGCCGGATCTCTCTAGTGTGCACCGCGATCTCTGGCATCGAAGACTCACCATGGTACAGTAGGTGTTTTTTTGGAGCCAGCGGCCAGACGTGAATTGCTAGCAAAGAAACATGCAAATAAATTTGCTTTCCCACTCGCAGATTGAGCCAGCGAATCATCAGGTTTCAGCATTGGAGGTAAAGTGGGACGATAGAAATTTGTTTCAACCGCTTTAGATAGGGACCAAAACTGTTTACTACCCGGAGGGTACAACGCCAGCTTGGCCCCAATACGTCCAATATGGACAAAACGTGCCCCACGTAGAACCCGCTTGCAGAACTTGGCGGCAGAATTAAAGGCTCTTTTCCTCACTCGAAGTCTACGCGTTCTAACTTTGCAGGTCGCGGTCCCCGACCCAGGTTTGGCGGGCACTCTTTTCGGGCCTCAGCGTGGGCGCATTCTGCGTTATACCAAGGTCGGAATTTGTGGCAGAATGGAATGTCGGAGAATGGAATGAAATACTTCATTCCCTGCCAAATCACGTCCGCAACCGCGTCCGTACAGCACAAGGGGTCACCACCGATGAGAAACTAACATGCCACCAAGGATAAGACGCAAAAAAATGCTGCATCTCGTCCCAGTCTGCTGACTCGTATCGCCATTTTCGCCTCGTGCCTTTAGGACTTTCATCTAGATGAGAGCAAGTCGACACGGATTTCACCAGACAGTGGTGAGACGTTCCCAGCGGGGCTGAGACCGATACTGAATGACTGTCCGGATCAGTTGTCAGCAGATGGTCTAAGCAATTGGGTGTATGGCCGTCAACATCCGGTACCCGCGTTGCCACATTCACCAGCTCGGGTAGATCTAGCGATAGAGCAAATTTGCGCGCCTCTGACTTGGCATGGTAAATTTTCCGGTACAGGAACAACCACTCCTTATGCTGGGCGTTGAAGTCTCCCAGAAAATTAAGCTACACTGTTGGGTACCGTTGCTGGGCTACGTCAGCCGACTCCACGAGGCAATTAAACAACGCAGTCGACTCCTGGTCACCGGCGTGCGAAAGGCGAAAGGCGCGCCATGTAGAGAAACTTCTCCGCGCTAATGAACACAGTAGCCATATGGCAGAAACACCCGATTTCTCAAAGTAACGGAGACGACTACACCAAATGTCAACGCAGAAGTATACACAGACCCCAGCTTGCTTCTAGTAACTCGGGTAGTTGAGTTACGCCACGCCCGACGGGGTTATTATCTTCGTCTCCGAGTGGCTTTTCGGTCTCAAGGTGGTGGTGGACCGGATCGAGATAAGAGTGCATCCCCCTAATATTAGTAAGATGCAGTTTTAGTGGGAGGTTTTTACCATAACGATTCCGCAAAAGGATTCCGCATAGAGAGAGGCAAACAAGTTTGCTTTCTCCTCAGCGGAGTGGGCCAGTGTTCCGTCGGGTGTCAGCAGTGCCGGTAGTAAAGCACGGCAGAAATTAGATTCAACCAACTTAGCCAGGGAACATAACGCTATTCTACCGGCTGGGTAGGAAGCAAGTTTCGTTCCATTCCATTCCATTTCCATTACCGTGTCATTACGAACGAGTTGGTCTGTAGCATTGGAATTATTAATATTAAAATAATTATTTAAATTAATAAAATTATTGCAAAGAAGGAAATTAATTGGATGCTTAACCTTGCATCGACCCGCCTGAAAAAAGAACTTTAGTCATGCGATGACATTATTATAATGCACTCTAAAATATGAACAAAACTACAATGTATCGTCTAACTGGATTATTTAACTTTTAACCTTTCATGTACCCGTAATTAGCGAAACAATAGATAAGCCATTGTAACTCGCGTGGAGTCAAGTCGTAACACACGAAAGGTTGCAAGCAACAAAAGCCAAGGTTGAGTTTAGTAGACTCGTACCAGTTTTGGATGAAATTAATGATTATACCTAACTAGCGAACGCATCGCGGTTTCACCCGCGTAGTTCCGGTTTCCGTGGGAATACAGGGATAAAAAGCTTATGTCACCCGGGGATCTTATCTTATCTTATCTTGTGGAGGGGCCGAGAAATAACTCGGACACTTCGACCCATTGGGATCTATTGTGGTCCCCTAGATACCTTACTCCTCCCCAATCTCGTTGAAAACTCCTTTCATGAATTTTACAACGAGACTGGGAGATATGAGCCTATAGTCTTCTGGTCTTGGATATCCAACCCCTAAGAGACTCATTCGCTTACCAGCCAGTGCATCGCATGTGCAAAGAAGGTGCTCCATGCGTTCCGTATGTTCCCCACACAACCTGCACATGGGTGTCGCGGTTAAACCCATCTTCATGAGCATGTCGTTGGTTCCAAAGTGCCCAGTAAAGGCCCCAAGCAGGTAGCGGATTTGCCCCCTGCTCATGCTCCAAATGCATTCCCGGGCTTTGAACGTAGAGCCTAGGAATTTCTTGGAGTGTTGTAGACCGGTGTTAGATTGCCAATGAGTTCGCTGTCTGTGATCTGCAAACTCCCTAAATGCGGCCTTTACGAGGCACGTCGAGATGCCTACACATGGTTCTGGACCCACAAAGTCATTTGCTGAGCCCTCTCTTGCCAGTTCATCTGCCATTTCGTTACCATGGATTCCTTTGTGCCCAGGGACCCACATCAGTCTTACCCTGTTGTGCTTCCCAAGCCTGTTTAGGGTTTGGACAGCATCCAGAATAAGTCCGGAGTCCACTTTGTAGGATGCCATGGCTTTGATTGCAGCCTGACTGTCACTAAGAATATATATGGATTTACCTCTGGTTCCTCTATCTATATTCTCTTGAGCACAGGTTATTATGGCATAAGTTTCCGCTTGGAATACAGTTGCCATTTTCCCTAGGCTTTTGCTACATTTGTAACCTTTTGCGTATATTCCCGCCCCTGTACCTGATTCCATTTTGGATCCATCAGTGTACCACACCAGACTGTCTTGTTCTGGTGGATCGATTCCCTTCGTCCAGTCCTCTATTGTAGGGATTTGGACCTTGAAAGACCTTTCAAACACAAACATAGTTTGCATTTTATCGGATAACATGCTTGTTACCCGATCCAGGCCTTCATTCCCGTCAAACTTTGTATGGTTGGTCCTAGGCTTAGAGGCATCCCATAGTCCAGCCACAGCCAGTCGATGTAATGTCTTCCTTGCCTCGAATTCAACCATCATATGCAGAGGAGGGATATTGAGGTATCTCTCAATCGCTGCCGTAGGTGTTGTCCTGAAAGCACCCGTGATGCCTAGACACACTGTTCTTTGTAATTTGGTGAGTGGCGCTTTGCACGAGGCAAGCTTTGTTCTGGGCCACCACACTATGCTGCCGTATGTGATAATAGGTATTATCATTGTCCGGTACAGCCATCGTATCACTTTGGGCTTTAACCCCCAAGTTTTACCGTAGGTGGAACGACACATGCCGAACACTCGTAGGGCTTTCGTCGTAATATTTTCCACATGAGTTTTCCACCTGAGTTCTCTATCAAGCGTTACACCCAGATATTTTACTTCGGTAGACCAGGGCAGCTTTATTCCATTGAGGGAGAGCTCTCCTAGGTTTCCTAATTGTCTCTTCCTCGTGAATGGAACAATGACTGCTTTGCTTGGGTTGATAGAGAGGTGGTTCTTTGTACACCATTCCTCTGTCATCCTCAATGCCTGTTGTAATAATCCAGAGACTATGTTCGGGAATTTACCATTAACCATTATAGCTATGTCATCTGCATAGCCTACTGTGTAGAATGGTCCAGTATTGAGCTTGGTAAGTAGCGAGTCTACTACCAAGCACCACAATAATGGTGACAGCACTCCACCCTGCGGACAACCTCTTGTTGTTTTTGCACTAAGTCTGTCTCCCATCAGTTCCGATCTGACTATTCTGCTTCTCAGCATATAGTCAATCCAGTTGCACGTGGTATCATTGATGCCATGTTCCTTTGCAGCGATGCGTATGGACTCAAATGTTGTCTTGTCGAAGGCTCCCTCTATGTCGAGGAAAGCCCCGACACAGATCTCTTGTCCCTCTAGCGCAGCCTCGGCTCGACTCGCAACATAGTGCAATGCCGTTTCTGTAGATTTACCAGGGCTGTAGGCGCACTGTAGTTTATGTAGAGGGAAGTTTTTAAGTGGTCCCTCTCTTAGGTACCTGTCTACCAGTTTCTCCAGAGCTTTTAAGAGAAAGGATGATAGACTAATTGGCCTGTAAGCTTTAGCTTCTTCGTAAGTCGGCCTTCCCACCTTCGGTATAAAGGTGACTTTGACCTCCCTCCATGCCTTGGGTACGTACCCAAAGGCTATGCAGGCTCTGTAGAGCTTACTCAAATGAGGTATCAAAACAGATGCCCCTTCTTGCAATAGTATTGGGTAGATTCCATCCGGACCAGGGGATTTGAGAGGCTGGAAGCCCGCTATGGCAAGCTTCAGTTTATTTTCATCTACCACTTTCTTTGCCGTGAGCCAGTTATTTTTGGACGTGTGCCTTGTGAGCTCGTCCCTTGTGACTGGATCCTCTTCATCGCTGTCGCGCAGTATACATTCCGGGAAGTGAGTTCTAAACATCACGCCCAGAGTGTCCTGTCCAGTTTCCGTTAGATACCCATTCTCATCCTTTACAGATGATAGTGGGTTTGTCTTAGTCATGGACATCGCTTTGCACAACCTCATTCCACTTGGCAGAGCTTCGATGGAGGTGCAATGCTGCCGCCAACTAGTTCTTTTGGCCTTGCGTACCGCCATCTTATACCTCGTCAGCATGCTATGATAGTCAGAGAAATCTTTCCTGACTTTTGCATCATTGAAGGCCTGTCGTGTTTCCTGACGTATTTTAGCTAGTTCAGGAGTCCACCATGGTACCTTTTTGCAAAAGGCCTTTTTCTCTGGGCAGTTATCTACCCATGCACCGATGGTGCCCATCTTGATTCTATCAGCTTCAAATTCTATATCTAGTATGGAATTGAGCTTACCTTTAGGGCTCCCTAGATTTACTTTTAGGTCCCTCCTGTACGAGTCCCAATTTGTATGTCTTGGGTTTCTCCTTCGTCTAGTTTCGGCTTCTGTCGCCGTCCTAAACCTAAAGCATATATAATTATGGTCAGACAGAGAGATTTCGTCCGATACATGCCAATTCTCGATGTAAGCGCTGGCCTTGTTTGAAGCCAGAGTCAGGTCAATAACTTCAGTTCTCGCCGAGGTCCTGAAAGTAGGTTTATTGCCTGCGTTAAGGATTTGTAAAGAAGAGCTTACCACAAAGTCCAACAAATCCTCCCCTCGTTTGTTGACATCTGAGCTGCCCCAAACGACATGGTGTGCATTCGCATCGCAGCCAAGTATCAGGTCGAGGTTTTCTTGGTTGCCGTAGTCAACCAGTCTTCTGATTAGTGGTGTTACTGGTTCCTTTTGTTCATATGGGAGGTAGGCAGAGGCAAGGATAATTTTCCTTTTCTCTGTGCCCATCCCCACTTGGATCAGAGTTGTTGTGAGATCCCTGTAACAGAAAGTACGTAAGGGCATTGCCTCTATACCGCCCCTGATATAGATGCAAGTCCTCGCGTCATTAGTTGGACAGTCATAGAGCACCATGCCTCCTGTCCCACCTAAGCCTTTTATAGTCCCCTTATACAGATAAGGTTCCTGTATCAAGGCAACGTCAAATGTGTTAAGCTTCAGTTGCCGAGCCAGAAGGGCAGTAGCGGCTCTGCAATGATGCAAATTAATTTGTACACACCTTAGTCCCTCCATCTTGGATGATTTGATGGGCCTGTGTCAATATAGGAGGGCCTTAGTTTTGAGGCTCCTCCTCCATCGCCTGGCTCTCCTCAGGAGCAATCGGCGACTGAATCCCCAGGGTGTCGAAGTCCCCGAGGATGTCATCCTCGTGGTCTGCCTCTGACGCCCTGGTCCCAATCTCTGCCTCCTGCGATGCGCCGTAAGCAGAGATTTCCTCGATGGACTCCTCACGTCGGTGTAGTCCATCCTCGGAGGGTTCCGCCTCTGCTTCCGCAGTGGGTGCCTCTCCCTTATCTTCTTCCAGGAGCTTGAACGAGTACCGTTCAATTCCTCCTGGAAGAGAGTAGCCCGCGGCCTTGATGACACCAGCGGACACCCCGTCCATGAGGACGATACGACGGATGCCGGTCTGCTCTGTGAGAGTATTCACGACCTTCCAGTCGCTCGTCCTCAAGGCAGGGTTAAGCCGCTGGAGCAGTCGAATGGCCCGGGCAGAGTCCTGCAACGCCAAGTTGCGACTCTTCCATGCCATTTTGACTGGCTTTGGAAGGTCCTTGGCGTCAACAACCTTGAGTTTCAAGGAGCCAAGTTCCACATTGTGGATGGCCCCCCGAAACCAGCTAGCTGCATCAGAGTTGTCGCAGGATACATGAACTGCACCTGCGACAACTCCGGGAGCAACCGTTAAAACAGGCAGAGGATCCGGCGCCACTTCCAGTTTCTCAATTATGAGCTCCTGGATTGGCACCAAGTCCTCCGCCCTCAAGTACTCCTCCGGGTACCTGACTGTGACGACAGCGAGTTTCACAGTCGCCACCGCATCCCTAAAGGATCCGGTTGAGGATGATTGCCCTTGGGTCTTCATCCTCTTGGCCGCCATGTCCCCGCTGTCGCCGCTGAGAGCAGCACGCGGTCTCTTTGATGGGCCCTCCGTAGGAGTCCCCTCTAGAGCCGCCTGCTGTCTCAGCTTTTGGCGCTTCTTTCTGCGCGCCCCAGATCGTCCAACCGGAAGCCAGCCTGGTTCATGCCGGCCGCCGGGAGACGACGAGGTGCTGTCTTTGCCGGTCGCGTCCGGGGCCCCAAGGTCCGAGGTCATTCGACCTCCGACACAAGGGTCACGTGTCGCGCCAGTTTTGGCAGCACCTTTGTGACCGGTGGGCTGGTTTGCAGTTTCGCCCTTAGGCGGTCCCGCAGTAGTGCCGGCCCTCGGCAGTGCCGCAACAGTACCGTCATTTGACAGTCCCACTGCAGCCCCACTTCGAGACGACCCCACTGCAGTCTCGCCTCCGGGCGCTCCTGCAACGGAAAATGCAGTCCCGGCTTGCGCCGGTCCCGCCGTCTGGTGTGCAGTTCCGCCCTTCAACGGTCCCGCAGCAGTGCCGACCCTCGGCAGTGCCGCAGCAGTACCGTCATTTGACAGTCCCGCCGCAGCCCCACCTCGAGACGATCCCACTGCAGTCTCGCCTCTGGACGTTCCTGCTATGGAAAATGCAGTCCCGGATTGCGCCGGTCCCGCCGTCTGGTGTGCAGTCCCAGCTTTCGCCGGTCCCGCCTTTTGGAGCGCAGTCCCAACTTTCGCCGGTCCTTTCGCCTTGTGGTTTTTTCTTGAAATAAAATCCATTTAAAAATCCCGATATAAATTTCATCTCTCGACTTTCCCCACCCTCCATGGAGTGCCCAAGTGGCGATGCTACGGTAGCACCAGGGATTAGCCGAGAGATATAGCCCTCCCCCATCAGTTGCTCACGAGACTGCACGACACCAACTCACACCACTACCACTAGCGATGCGAGCGAGCGCCGCCGTCTGCAAGCCCCCAATGGGAGTGAACTCGCCTGGGGGCCGTCTGACAGGACCCCGCAGCCGATTGACCATAGCTGGCTAGGCTACGGCCTCCCGTGTCGGAAGAAATCCGGGCCAAAGTGATGTGTTGTGTGCAGCCTGCTCCACTCAATCACCAGGATCCCTTCATCCCTCCATACGGGTCCCCGCGCACGGCACAAACACGCGGGAGGTCATTGCTATCCAACATTTTCTTTGTTCAATGGTGGACACCCAGGGGCATGACCTCGCCACCCCTGTGATACGTCGCCCGGTGATTTCAGTTACGTCTATTTCAGAGGGAATTAGACCAATAACAGGGCGGCAACCACGAGAAGGAAAATCACCGCACTTGCCTTGAGGATCTACACGACCGTAGCGCTCTCCCTCAAGACCACGCCACCTTGCCGGCTCTGAAGGAGCCAGGCAAGGTAGGACTGCATCGACAAAGCCAAGCCCTACAGGGCTTGTCGCTGACAGCTCAAAGCGTAAGTTTGCTAACACAGACCAGCCCCCGGGGATAGTGTAGCTTCCCAACGGTGAAAGAATTTTTGAAATCAGTCCAGTAGTTTCTAAGTTTATTCGTTACATACAAAAATACAAATCTTTCCCCTTTATAATATTAGTATAGATATAGGAAGAGTTGTCATCGCGTTTTCTGCCCTTTTCTGTTCCCCAAGTTGAGGATGGTCATTCTCTTTCCTTCTTTACTTATCATTCTTCACAAAATCTATCCATATTTTCTTTGGTATCTCTCCATCTTCATCCATCTAAATTGATTTGCAGTTCACAGTCAAATATGATAAAATACAAGAGTATCTTGCGAAAAACTAGTCGGACAAACCAGAAATAATAATGTACTTTAGACCGATAAAATGATCCACACGGCGTCCGCTCCGTTGTTTAAAAATAAGATCGGCTTGCGTAAGGGCGGTTACGCACTGCATTCGATCCGTGTCCTTGAAATTCCGGTTCCCAAGTAGCCATAGTACTTCTTGTAGGGAAGCATACGCACTGCATCCGAACTCTATCTATCATAATCTGTCATAATTCGGAACATTCTCGGAACTCAAATCACGGACATGAATCGCGTGTTACTTTGTGTTACCCATTGACGTGAGTTGGACCCTATAATGTCTCGCAAAAACCTTGACTATAATATGTAATCTTATCCGTACGTTATTAGGTAGGTGCATTAAATTTGGTATCATAGATTGTAATTATGTATTATATTATAGTTATTATTTTTATTACCGATACCATATACCGATATAACCGACTACCCAAGATACGAGCGTTCCTCAGTTTGGGAGTCGTTGTCTTAAATTTTATATGACTCTGTACATTTACCTCACTAACATAGATGAAAATGTTGTTTCTTGTAACGCTTTTGTACTTTTTGAGGAATAAAATTTATTTATTATAATTATGTCCTTTTTTATCCAATTTCTTCTTTCTTAAATTATTAGAAATCACCGAATCGCAGCCAGGCCGCGGACGCTGATTGGTCTACATCGGACCCATGTAGGGCCCGAAAAAAGCGTCCGGAAAGCTCCTTACTCTGCCATACCTCCTTGCGGTCGTTAGTGTCAAGCACTACAGGCTTGCGCCAGTTCTCATTCGCCAAGGAGAGCGGGGTGAGTGCCTTGTCCACTGCTACTACATGTCGATGAATACCCACGTCGCGGTGTTAAGAAAATATTATTTGAGATTGCATATCTCGCAGAATATATAATAATAATATAATTTATATTCCATTTATTCATGATATATACATATTTTTACATTTTTAAATATAATTCAATAAAAAAAAATAAAAAAAAACATTTAAAAATACAAAAATAGTAGCCCATTGGTATCGGGAACAGGGTCCAAGCTACCGGTGGTCAGGGCTCCTGAGAGAGGAACCTCCTAACGATACGCGCCGTGTCCAGGAGTACCGCTTTCCGGATCAAGCCCTTGATCCAGCTGCCCAACGAGAGCCTCCTCAGATGTTCGTCGAGGCTCTTGGCTATTATGCCATTGGCCGTAACGACTATCAGCACAATGATCGCTGTATTCACGTCCCACATGTCGACAACCTCGCGAGCCAGATCAAGATACTTGCTTTTCTTATCCCTCTCAGCCTTCACGAGGTTCTCGTCATGTGGGACCGCTATATCAACAATCATTGCGCGACGCTCTAGTCGGTCTATCACCACTATGTCAGGCTTATTGGCAACAATAGTCCTGTCAGTGATGATAGACCGATTCCAATACAACGTGACATTGCCATTTTCGAGAACTGGGTCGGGCACATACTTTTAGTAAGGCACTTCCGACTCCACAAGATTGTATTTAAGAGCAAGTTGCTGATGGATAATCCTGGCTACAAGGTTGTGTCTATGCAAATAGTCTCCGTTAGCCAGACTAGAACAACCGGAGATAATGTGACGGATTGATTCACCCGTCCGGTGACATGCCCGACAGATGTCAACCGTGCCGTCCTTCTCAATGTATTTCCGGTAGTTGTTCGTCATCATAACTTCGTCCATAATCGAAAAGACAAAACCTTCGGTTTCCCCGAAAAGGTCAGCGATTTGGTGCCTGGTGGCCAGGCCACGGACGCTAAAAGATCTACATCGGGCCCATGTAGGACCCGGTAGAAGCGTCCGTGAAGCTCCTTGCTCTGCCATACCTCCCTGCGGTCATAAGTATCTAATACTATAGGTTTGCGCCAGTTCTCGTTAGGTAAGGCCCTTGTCCACCGCTACCACATCTCGATGCATACCCACGTCAGCGGCCTGGAAGTATTCCCTAAGACTGCATACCTCGCGGTTGTGTAGGGTCTTAGCATTTAAAAAGCCACGACCCCCGCACTTCCGAGGGATATACAGTCTCATAACCGATGAACGTGGGTGATGCATACGATTTGCGGTAAGCAGCGTGCGGACCCTCCTATCCAGGGCGTCAAGTTCAGTCTGAGTCCATTTGAGTATGCCGAAAGAATACATCAATACCGGCATGACCCAGCCGTTGAAGGCGTGCACCTTGTTACCGCCCGATAAAAGACTATTTAGTACTCTTTTCAGGCGGCCAAAGAAGCGCTCCTTCAACGACTGTTTCATGTCAGTAGCATTGATGCCTAGTGCTTCCGACATACCCAAATACTTGTAAGTTTCGGTTGAGGAAAGGGATCGAAGGTGTATGGAATCCGAGAGTTGTATTCCCACGGATTCCATAATCTCCCCTCACTTTACATGCATGACTGCACATTTGTCCACACCAAATTCCATACGGATGGCGTCACTGAAGGTTTCTGTTACCTTCAGTAGCTTCATCAGTTGCAAGTTGTTGGTGGCAAAGAGCTTCAGATCATCCATATAAAGGAGGTGTGATATAACCTGACCACCTCTCCTCAACCGATAGCCCAGACCTGAACACTCCAGCAGTGTACTGAGAGGGTTCAGGGCTAAACAAAACCACAGAGGACTCAGACTGTCGCCCTGAAATATTCCGCGCTCGATCCTTATAGGTTCGTTGTTTTCCTGAATCTGTCGACATCCTGGATAGTGAAGGACCGTCCTCCACTGTCCCATACATGACGCCAGGAAGGTGCGCAGAGTTGCATCAATTTTATACAACTCCAGCTCCCTCATGAGCCATGTATGTGGCACTGACTCATAGGCCTTCTTGTAATCTATCCAACATGTCGCCAGATCCTTGCGGGAACGGCGAAACTGTTGGCTAATGGCAATGTCTATGAGGAGCAGCTCCTTAGTACCGCGGGACCCGTTCCTACATCCATTCTGAGAAGCAGACATTATGGCGTTATTGTCAATATGTTGATTAATTTTCGCTCTCAGAATGGATGTAAGAACTTTATAGACCGTCGGTAAGCACGTAATCGGTTTATAATTTTTAGGATCCGCAGAACTACCTGATTTGTGGAGAAGGTGGGTTATTCCTGTCGTTAGAAACTGGGGCAGCGATCCTGATTCTAAGGCAGACTGGAACTTAGTTGCCAAACGAGCGTGCGACCTTTGGAACCATTTAATCCAAAAGTTGTGCAGTCCGTTCGGCCCTGGAGATTTCTAGTTAGGCAACGGACGGACTGCACGAGCCACATCTTGGGGGCTGATGGTAATTGCCTCCATTTGTGGTATCGGATCGCACGCTCGTTTGACCTCCCGAGTCCAGTCACCCTCGGTGTGACTGACAGGCACCGACCAGATATCGCGCCAGAAGGAACACATGGCGTCATTATCCGGTAGGCGCGTATCAGTCACACATTGGTTGGGTTGCTCCCAAGCCCTATAAACCCACCTTTCGTTGCTCTGGAATGTGCGATTCTGAGTGTATCGCTCCACTCGCCGCTTGTACCGACGAATACGGTTTGCCCGTGCATAGATCTTCTGCTTCAGGAAGTCGATACACTCTGTGACGCGGGACATATAATCTCGAAAACTGATATCAGTCCCTGAGAACGCACGCCTCACAAAGCGCATCACTCTAGGGCGAGTGTTGCCCTCCTTGAAGCAGATAAGCTTGCCGATGAGTGCTCTAGCCTCACCGATACGACGCTCAATCCTGCACTGCCAAGCTGGTATAGCTGGTCGTGTAGCTCTGTCAGTTTTGGGAAACTTGACGTTAGCTACACGACATGCTGCTGCAGCCGCACAGTACAAGATCGAGTGGGTTTCGGCAAGGTATTTGCTGCTATCAAAAACATTTGATAGCTGCGAATCACACTGCACACACCAGCGCCCTATTTTTCTTATGCATGGGCAAACGAGGTGGTCGAGGTCTAAGCTCAGGCGGTGTGGAGCGATACTCGCTGAATGCACATTCCAAAGCGCTCCTCAAACGTGCATTGCATTGGGTACTCACAGATATAGCCCCGTCGTCGTCATCCGGCACCGCGGCCGGCGGCAAGGCAGGCGAGACTCGGCTACTCTGTGATTCCTCACGCAGTCTATCAAGTACGGCGTCATCCAGCATACGGTTACGTTGGATGACCCGCACCTGATCCGATAGACGTTAGGCCGAAACGTTGACAGCTGGCTCAAGCACCTGAAACAGAGAGAGCATCCGACCACGGTACGCAGTCAGGTTACTTCCCCCCTCTGTAGCCCCAAAGTATGCGCGCATAACGCTTTCATTGTTCGATTGCGTCCATCGCATGCGCTGCACACTTCCACCGGGAGCGGGGATCCTGTCACAGGCAAATGGGCCTCGAGATCCCTGGCTGTCCGGCGGCCGGCGTCCTCTCCGTCGACGCGCAGGTGGTGGTGTCGTCGGCGGAGAGAAGTATTCGTCGCTCGAGCTCGACGCAACTGCAGCGTCCGGGATCGCTTGACTTACGATTGTAGATGGTCCCGGCGGCTGCGAGGCGGAGCTGAGCGACGAACCCGAAGATGTTGGGCGTGTGTTCTTGTCACGGGCCTGGCTTCGTGTGAACATATTTTCATTCTCTCAGCTTGTCATAATAATAATAATTAATTTATATTATTATTATTATAGCTTTATTTATCCATACAATTAAAAAAATACATTCATAATGATGTACAACTAAATATTAATGTATATTATTGTATGGCCCCTGTAGGGTAAAAAGCCTCCTCCATCCTTTTCTACATTTCTTTTTCTTGAACGGTGGACATCCAGTTTTTCCCAGCCGTTTCTACATCATCGACCCATCGTTTCTTTTGCCGCACTCTTGCCACTTCGTTGTTTGTAATGTCCATTTGTTATCCTGGTACCTACCTATGTGGCCAGCCCACTTCCACTTCAGTGTCATGGCTTGTTGCAGTGCATCGGTGAGTTTTGTTTTGTTGCGTATGCGTTTCAGGATACTTCTTTCCATAGCGTGCTGGCACGAGAGGATCTGTTTCTTTGTCTTATTAGTGAAAGTCCAAGTGTGACTTGCATGTGTTAAGGAGGGCAAGATACATGAATCCATTATACTATATTTCAGTTACCAAATACAAAAATTACATGCTGATTTCCTTTGAAGATCGTAAAACAAGACGTGTGGCGGAATACCAGTTAAGAGGACCCTTGTCGAACCGTCTAACGCCAACGCGAGCACGGTCGAAAAGCTTGTTGTTTCATCCAGCGCAATGCTTGAATAAGAGGCAAAGCGAAAAGAGAGAGATAGCGCCTGAACGCTCGGTTGTCATTCGGTAACTTCCGCCGCTCACTCATTCATTCATTATAATAATATAGGATCGCGCGCGCGCTTGCAGTTTTGTAAAATACCTTGCATGTAGGTATAAAAACCTACATTTAGTACGGACGTAGCTCTTGGCCCCGGGGATGCGTGTTTGTATTTTTACCAATCTTTGTACCGTACCGTACGTGCGCTAGTTTTACTGTATTGAAATCATTTAAAATATATTAGTTTTTTCGTAATTTATGTAGGATACCTACATAAAGTACGAAAAAGTAAAGGTATAGGCCTATATTTAATTTATTATTATATATAATTTATTCTGCTTATGTAATAGCACAAGAAGAACACATTATTATTTATCTATTCAGTCACTATTGATGCAGCTAAAATTATTAGGTATAATAACAATGTACAAAAAAACGTAGGTACCTACGTCGTACAGGCGGTTGATCAAATAAAGTAGTCTGAATACAGTTTGGCATATATATTTTTTATTTTATAGAAAATACATAAAACCCGGTTATCGAGAAGATTCTGATTTCCGAAAACAAAATACCTACCTACAAACATATTTTTTTTACCTTTTGAAGTCGTTATGAATGTCCTCCACCCTTGGGCAAACCAAGGAGTTTTTTTTAATCGATATCCTACTCTATGAATTTCTGCCTGTAATGTGGGTGCGATTACAAACATCTCACATACACAAGACACCCAGATCCGGAACAACTATCTGTAGACCATACAAATATTTGCTCGGTGCGGGAATCGAACCCGCGACACGCAGCACAGCAGTTGATCGCTCTACCACTACGCCAACCGTGTCGTCAATTCGACACGTATGTAAGTAATATTATTGCAACTGCACAATATTTACATATGTTACTCTATGTGGGCTTCTAAACATGTGTGCCAAATTTCATTTATGTTTATAGAACTTGCTCATTTTAGTGATAGTGTACTACAACTATAAAGAGAGAAATAATAACTTTGTCACAAAAAAAATAATCTACTTCAAAAGCAAAAACACTAAACAGGGTAAAATAACTTTAGTTTCTGAAGTCGGAAGTAATTATACCTACAAATTTTAGCTTCCTCTATACGGACCTGATAGATAAATAATAATGTGTTCTGCTTGTAAATCATTCAGGTACCTATACTTTTTAGTAATTTATGTAGGTATCCTACAAAAATTACGACAAACTTAATTGTTCTGTAAGTTGGCGAGTGGTTGAGCGATCGGCTGCTGCGCTGCGTGCAGCGGGTTCTATTCCCGCATGGAAAAATATTTGTATGGCCTACAGATAATAATTGTTCCGGATCTGGGTGTCATTGACAAAATACTTATAAAATACCTGTATTTACACATTCGTGCTGTTTGTTGCTAAGGAGTTCGGTTGTATGCTCCATATTTTGAAAACTGCTGGACCGATTTTGATGAAATTTTCTATTATTCTAGCACTAATTATTCCCTAAGTTGAGAGATACTCAATCCTACACAACAGGAATGATCACGATCCAATAAGTGGTTTCGGAGAAATGCGTGTAAAAACATACATACATGAACATACATACACTTATGACATTTTGCACACGTGTTTGTGCCCAGATAGAGTAACATATTATGTGAATATTGTGCAGTTCCAATAATATTACATACATACATGTGGAATTGATTATCTCTTTTTTTTGAAGTCGGTAAAAAAAAAGAAAATCTGTTTGTTTTTTGTTTGTTTTAGTGGTCTAAAACCATTTTCTGCCATAATGAAACCGGTTTAGGTCACATCGGTTTGATGGTTTCAAAGTCTGTAACGGACATAAGTAGAAACACTTTTAGTGTTTTATATAGGTATTAGGACAACTGGCTACCAAAACTTTTTATTTTATTTTATATTGGCTAAAACCGTCGCTTTGAGTATGCAGACGACAGCACAGTTACTTAGAGGTACTTGTCAAACACAAGGGCTACTAGGGTGAAATTCGGTCTCTTCGTGAGACTATGGTGAAGCGCTTGAACCAGTCCTTGACGACGGGGAGGTCAACACGCGGAACCGCATCGTATGCGAGATCTCACAAGAGATTTTATAAAACTGACCCCTGCAAAACCCCACAGCCAGAACCCACGCTTGGCCAGGAACTTCATCCGTGCCTGGTGCGTGTTATTCCTACGTGAATTTTGGTTTGTAGTGCAGTGATTGGTGTATAGAGAGCTCCGTGGATGAATACAGCAACGGGTTCGTGGAAGCTGTCCATACGGTCGGGTCTAAGTTTTTCAAGACCCGTCGTACAGATAGAAACAAAAAGCTCTCTGATCATACCCTCAAGCTTATGAAGGAGAGGCGTGAGATGATCCTGCAGTCTTCAGATGAGGCGTGCAAATACCGACAGCTCAATAGACAGATCTCTAAATCCTTGAAAAGAGACCTCCGCCGATTCAATACCGAGCGTATTAAAGACGCGATCGAGCAAAATAAAGGCTCCAAGGTGTTTGCAAGGGATCTGGCTATTGGGCAGAGTCAACTCACGAAACTGAAGACCGACGATGGCAGGATCGTATCCGCCAAACCGGAGCTTCTAAGGGAGATCGAGACATTCTATGGGCAGTTGTACACATCGATCAGCAAGCCCGTTGCGAGTCTAGCAAACGACCCAAGAGCTAGATTGACCCGGCACTATACCGAAGATATCCCGGACGTCAGCCTGTACGAGATTAGGATGGCTCTGAAACAGCTCAAAAACAACAAGGCGCCGGGTGATGACGGAATTACGGCCGAACTCCTGAAGGCGGGTGGCAAACCGGTCCTTAGGGCCCTTCAGAAGCTGTTTGATTCCGTCATACTCGAGGGCAAAACGCCACAGGCATGGTGCGGGGGTGTGGTGGTACTCTTCTTCAAGAAGGGCGACAATGCCCGGCTGAAGAACTATAGGCCCATCTCACTTCTTAGCCATGTCTACAAGTTGTTTTCAAGAGTCATCACGAATCGTCTCGCGCGCAGGTTTGACGATTTCCAGCCCCCCGAACAAGCCGGATTCCGAAAAGGCTTTAGCACCGTAGACCACATACATACGCTGCGGCAGGTTATACAGAAGACCGAAGAGTATAACCTGCCTCTATGTTTAGCGTTTGTGGACTACAAGAAAGCCTTCAATTCGATCGAGACTTGGGCTGTACTACAGTCTCTCCAACGGTGCCAGATCGACTACCGATACATTGAGGTGTTAAAGTGTTTGTACAAAAACGCCACCATGTCAGTCCGTCTTCAGAATCAGACCTCGAAACCAATCCTTCTCCAGCGCGGCGTGAGACAGGGAGACGTCATTTCTCCGAAACTGTTCACTGCTGCGCTGGAGGATGTCTTCAAGGTTCTTGACTGGAGGGGGCTGGGCATCAACGTTAATGGCGAGTACATTACTCACCTTCGGTTTGCCGACGACATAGTGGTCATGGCTGAGACCATGGAGAGCCTCAGTAAAATGCTCGATGACCTCAGTAGAGCTTCCGAAAGAGTGGGTCTTAAAATGAACATGGACAAAACCAAGATCATGGTGAATGCCCATGTAACACCCACTCCTATCAAGGTCGGAGACTCTACACTCGAAGTTGTAGACTATTATGTCTACCTGGGACAAACGGTCCAGTTGTGTAGGTCCAATTTCGAGAAAGAGGTCAACCGTCGAATCCGACTCGGCTGGGCGGCATTCGGTAAGTTGCGTGGTATCTTCTCGTCCAATTTACCGCAGTGTCTCAAGACAAAAGTCTATGACCAGTGTGTGTTGCCAGTTATCACCTATGGAACAGAGACGTGGTCGCTCACAATGGGCCTTATCAGAAAGCTCAAAGTCACCTAAAGGGCAATGGAGAGGGCTATGCTCGGAATTTCCTTGCGTGATCACGTCAGAAATGATGATATCCGCAGGAGAACCAAAGTTACCGACATAGCCCGAAGAATTGCCAAACTTAAGTGGCCGTGGGCAGGGCACATTGCTCGCAGAACGGATGGCCGATGGGGCCGAAAAGTTCTGGAATGGCGACCGCGAACCGGAAGACGATACGCTGGAAGGCCTCCCACTAGGTGGACTGATGACCTGGTTAAGGTTGCGGGAAGGCGCTGGATGCGAGACGCACGGGATCGGTCAATGTGGCGACGCCTGGGGGAGGCCTATGTCCAGCAGTGGACGTCTTTCAGCTGAAATGATGATGATGAATGATGATTGGTGTATCAAGATGGTTGATTTGTATTTTTACCTAAAAAGTTTATTTTTTCGTTGGTTCCTGTTTGTTTTTTTATGAATACTATTAGTTAGTACCTATCAGAAATAGAGAAATAAATAATAATTCGCGAGCGCGAGCCAATCTATACCAATATTCTTTATTGTCAGCTATTTCCAAAATATTTGAAAAATTGTTACATATTAGACTGGTAAATTATTTAGAAAAAAATAAACTACTTTCAGACTGTCAATTTGGTTTTCGGCGCGCCAGGTCCACTTCTGATGCTGTGCATACTGTTACTAACTTTATAGCAACTAATTTGGACGAACGTAAGAAATGTTTAGCAGTCTTTCTGGAGCAGTCATTTGATACTGTTTCTGTCGTCATACTGCTTCGTAAGCTGGAAGCCATGGGTATTCGTGGTACTCAGTTAGACCTTTTTAGGAGCTACTTATCTGATCGATGCCAAGCTACGGCTGTTGATGGCTACTTGAGTGCTGACCTGCCGGTCATCTACGGAGTCCCACAGGGTAGCGTACTTGGGCCTACCTTATTTTTGATCTATCTTAATGATCTGAGCTCTTTTAAGCCGCTAAATGGCACTCTGGTGTCATATGCAGACGACACTGTTATTTTAATCGCCGCAAAAATCTGGAATGAGGTATTTGATGCTGCCCAAAATGCACTTAATTTTGTCTCCAAATGGTTAGTCGACAATGTATTGACACTTAACGCTGATAAATCGAAATACATGACCTTTACGATCCGTGATGCAGGTAACCCGCCAGATGACCTCTACTTAGTTGCTCATAACTGCGGAGTCTACGATTCCAATGGGTGCGTTTGCAGACCACTAGATCAAACTGATCACATCAAATACCTTGGTGTAACTCTGGATTCGCACTTAGACTTTGCAGAGCATTTTGCGCTTCTTAGCGGAAGGATCCGGAAACTTATTACAGTCTTTAAAACTCTCAGACGTATGGCCGAACCCAGACTAGTAAAGCAAATTTATTACGCATTGTGTCAGTGCTTAATCTCATACTGCATAACTTCTTGGGGGGGAGCCCCAGCCACTAATATTAAATGTGTGAAATTGCACAACGAGCTATTCTCAAAGTGAGCACTTTTAGACCATTTTTGTTCCCCACGAAATCTCTATACCATGAATGTGAAGTACTTACAGTTAGACAACTGATTCTATTGGGCACAATTCTTAAACAGCATACCGACACCTTCTATGACCCCCTTAGGAATGTATCTCGTCGAAGAGGTAGGATATGTGAGTCTACAAAAAGGTGCCATTCATCATTTATACAAAGGTTTTACTGTTTCCTAGGACCCTTTATCTATAACAAAGTTAATAATATATTGTACATTTACAGTCTCAACACAAATCAATGCAAAAAGGCAGCTATAGCCTGGTTACTAACCCTGGGATATGATGAAACCGAAAGACTTCTTATCGTCCCATCTTAGTTTTATTTTCACCTCCACACCACACCATAACGACTCCCACACCACAAAATAACGACCTCCACACCACACCATTACTTCACAACTCATAACAATTTAGTTTAATTATTGTATGAATTTAAACATTTCCTAATAATTAATCTAATAAAATAAAATACTTTAATATAAAAATTCTAATAGTATAATATTAATTAATTAATAATAATCTAAGAATATATGAATTTAATAATACTTTAATATAAAATTGTAATGATGTAATAATAATCTAAGAATATATGAATTTAATAATACTTTAATATAAAAATTGTAATTATGTAATAATAATTTAAAAATAATATGTATTCCATTCTTTTCCGTGTACTTTGCCAAAGGTATCAATAATTGTAATCAAATTGACTAATAATCACAGTTCTGTTGGGGGGCCTGGTAATCTGTGTGACAGGATTTCCTAGTGCAGATGCCAGTCTCCCACAAAGGATTTACCAAGTAATATTGCACCATTATGTAATAGTTTATAAGAAACCTTTGTGGAAGAGAAATAAATATTATTATTATTTTTATGTATTTCAACTTCTCAGCTTTTAGGCTGGTTAAAGCTACATTTACGGGCCGAGGCAAGTAAACGCAGCGTGAGGTGTGTTATGTTGTGGACGAATGATGTGGAGCTATTTCGTTTTCATCAATTTGCATGAACTTTCTGACAATTCGACATGTGTTCCAGATGGCTGCTTTTTGAAGGGTGATAAAGATGTTTTCATTTAGATCAAGCAACTTCAGACTATGGAGAAGGTGGTTCGGAATAACGCCTGTTGTAGACAGGACTATGGGGACCACATAAACTTTTTCTTGCCGCCATATTCTACCTATTTCGTCCTTGAGTTCTGCATACTTACTAATTTTTTCTGTAATTGTCTTCTGTATATTATGTGTATTGGGAACAGCAATATCTATTAGGTAAGTGACTTTATTTATTTTATCCTGTAGGGTAATATCCGGTCTATTGTAGTGAATTGTCCTATCAGTGAGTATGGCGCGATCATAATAAAGTTTATGTTTATCATTTTCTAGTATAGTTTGTGGTGTGTAATTATAATAAGGGGTGTTAATATCCTGTGTGAGTGAGTATTTAACTGCCAATTTCTGATGTATAATATTTGCTACCTGATTATGTCTGTGTGTGTAATCTGTCTGCGTGAGAGTTGTGCACGCTCCGGTTATGTGCTGGATCGTTTCAGGCTGGGTGTGGCATTTACGACATTTATCGCTATTTACTGAAGGATCTTTGATGATGAATTTTCTGTAGTTTCTAGTATTAATTATCTGGTCTTGTATCGCAATCATAAATCCTTCAGTTTCAGGGAATAAATTACCTATTTGAAGCCATTTATTTGACGCTACTTTGTTTACATGCGATTGTTCTAAGTCATGCAGATGTCGGCCATGAAGTACTTTCTTCTTCCAGTCTTCCATTTTTTGTATCTGTGGGTTATCGACAGTACTATCTTGGTTATCTACGAGTAACTGTTCACGTAAATTAAGAGGAGTGTAATTGAAATCATTTAGTTCTATGGCTTTGTGGATATTACTTGAGCGAGATTTAGTGTGAAAGAATATTTTGAGTCTAAAGACTTGTTTCCGCCAAAGATTCTGGATGTCTGTTAGGCCTCTCCCTCCGTTTTGTCTTTTTATAGTAAGTCTTTCAGTAGCAGATTTAGGGTGTAAATTATTATGTTTTGTAAGATTGGTGCGAGTAGTTCGTTCTAAATATTCAGTGTCTGTTTTTGTCCATTTAATAACTCCGAATGAGTAAGTTAATATGGGAATAGCAAATGTATTTAAGGCCTTGATAAGGTTTTTTCCAGAAAGTTGGGTTTTACATATGGCGTTTAGTCTCCTTTTATACTCTGCTGTAAGTGTTTCTTTAATCCTAACGTGATCTAGTCCCTTTAGCTGTGTGTATCCTAAATATTTGTATAATTCAGAAGGTTCCATTGCCGTAATGATATCTGTGTTATTAACTACATAGTTGCCGGGCTGTATCTTGCCTCGTATGATGTGAAGTGTTTCACCATACATTTCTCCAAACCGAATTTCATGTTAATATCTTGGCTAAACTCTGCAGTTGCTCCTACTAGTTTCTTCATGTCTCTTTCATTTTGTGCATATAATTTAATATCATCCATGTAAATTACATGTGAGATTGATGTTTGATCTGTAGAGTGTTTGAGGCAATATCCGGCCCGACAACGTTGCAGGAGCTGAGACAAGGGGTTCAGAGCGAGGCAGAACCACATGGGACTCAGTGAATCGCCTTGATAGATACCTTTCTTGATAGATATTTGTCGAGTGGTAATATTACTGTGATTGCTATTTATTTGAAGTGTGGTTTTCCACTGTGGCATTATGTTTCGTAAGAAGTCTATTATTTTTGAGTTTATTCTATAAATTTCTAATATTTGTATCAACCAAGAATGTGGTACACTGTCAAAAGCTTTTTTATAATCGATATATGTACAATGAAGATTTCTATTTTTGGTGGCAGCATGTTTATGGATAGTAGAGTCAATTATTAATTGTTCTTTGCATCCCATGTGACCCCGCCTGCATCCCTTCTGTTCCTCCGCCATTATATCGTGGTGTTCAATGTGCGAGTTGATTTTGTTTGTAATTGCTGACGTTATTATTTTATATATAGTGGGTAGGCAAGTGATTGGTCTATATTGGGAAGGTAGTGGTGAATTTTTAACTTTAGGTAGCATGTAAGTTATTCCTGTAGCAATAAATTCGGGTATATTTTGTTGTCCTAAAATTAATTCTGTTAAGTTTTTTGCTATAGGTTTGTATAATGAAGTTAACTTTTTGTACCAAAAATTATGTATTTTGTCTACACCAGGAGACTTCCAATTATGTAATCTACCTGTTATGTATGTGATATCAGACTCTGTAATCTCTAAAAATTCCATTTCCTCAATTGCCCTACATTTTGCTTCTTCTTCTGCTATCCACGTAGCTTTGTCATTGTGTTGTACTTGTTCTTCCCAAATGCTAGACCAGTATTCCTCTAATTGTTCTTTTGTAGGTTGATTAGGCTTGTTCGTGATATTCTCATTAATTGCGTCGATGGCTGTTTTGTAAAGGTTCCTATAGAATGGATTTTCGTTGGTGCCAAAAATAGTGTTATCAATTTTACGCTGTTGTGCTTTTTTATATCTTCTGAGTCTATGAACTTTAAGTGCTAGTTAAGCTATTGCATAGCTTCTATCGCAGGCCTTGAGCGCGGGGACCGAATCCAGAAATTCCGTAACGTAAAAACCTCACGCTCCAATGGTGATCAATGTGGACCTTATGTTAATGAGAATAAGGGTCACTTTTGCTTGTCAAAGAAAAGCGACCTTATTTCAATGTGAATAAGGGTATTTTTGTTTTGTTTTTAATAAGGTTTTTGAATTCTGTGGAATCTGAGGTGTGGCTTGAAGGCCGTGCATCGTCTAACGTCGTTTCAGTTCGGCAGTCTTCGACACCAGTCTGGCGAAACTCCTATACAAAATAACGATGTATGAAAGGGACGTCCTTTTTAATGGCTGTTATAATCCGATATAATTACGAAGAACAATGAGAGCTCTGGGATTATATAGGCCTTGACTCTTCAACAAATAGACGGATTACATCGACCGCCATTTTGACTGTCAGTCACTAGATTCCCTCTGGTCAGGCGTTTGACAGTTAGCTTGTTATGGTTTTCTAAAGTTATTCTAAAGCTATATTTTTGCGTTTATATTGATTATAAGTGTATTAATAATCATTTTGTTGGAAGAAATTTGTCATGAATGCCGCGCAGAGAAAGTATATATGATATTATATCTATATAAATGTACATCGCGCGAAATTCGATAATCACTTCTCAATATTGTTATTTTTTTATAAATGAATAATTTTGTTTTGGTGTGTCATTACACTATTTATACCTAATTATTTATACAAATGCTATGCAATAGCTTTACCGCGGCAGTCCCCGAGTGCCACACGTCTTTTTTTCTTTGTTTTAAGTTGTCTAAAAACTCTTCAGGTTTTTTGTTAGTACTTTCGTGTCTGGTGTGTGTGTAACTGCTTCTAAATATTGTTTCAACTCTTTTTACTACTTTACTTGATCTGTTATTGTTTATATATTGTGTAAGCCTACCGCAATCTGCTCTAAGTTTTTCTATGTCTTTTTCTAACCTCTGTTGCCATGCAGGTTTGGCAATCTGCTTTGGCCTAGTGTTTCCTGTGTGCTGCGTGATTTTAAAGTTAAGCTCTTCGGATATGACTACTGCCGTGCAGTATATAAGAGTGTGAATATCTAAAAGTTGAGTGTCATCCGAAATAAATTGACTTAGTACGTTTTCATTAAATAAATTGACAAGACGAAAAAGATTAGGGCTATATCTAAGTTTAGGCAGTTTTGGTCGTACTGTTGGGTCCATCCCAGAATATAGGGCGAGAGTTGTTCTAAATTTATCATGTATTTCATGGATATACATGTCTGTTATAAGGTTTTGCTCGGCGAACACTAAGGGTTTCGATATCATTTTCTAGTGTTAGGGTTATAGTTTCGGTTTGCGTTGATGTGTGTGATGTTTGCACGTAAGCTTGCGATTGGTTATATAATTGAGATTGATTATTAGGTTGTAATTGGGTGTAAGGTTGTGCTTGTGGTTGCTGATCAATTTCGTTTATGTTTTGTAATAATGGAGAGGCATTAATGATATTATTTTCTCCTTCTTGTAGCATTATTCGCGTTTCTTTATTTAATTCTTCTATCGTTTCTGGAGGTAACAGTTTATTTCTAATTATTGCTCTTCTCTGGTCAGAAATTCTTTGCTCTGAAACGGTTGCCTCTAGGTATTGCCGAGTAAAAAGTTCATGCAATTGTTGTCTGTAGGTGGTCATGTCTGTCTCTAATTTAGTTATGTAGAAGTAAGCTCGCATGATAAACATGTTATTTTCTTTGCTCCATCTCATGCGAACTCTTGTTTTGCCAGCCTTGGTGGACACGGGTAAGAAGGAACTATCCTCCCGCGCAACATTCAAGGTCGGAGTGGGTGTAACTGTGTTTTAACGAATAATGGGAGGTGATGATGGTATGGAAGGTGACGATAGTATGGATGGTGATGATGGCCTAGAAGGTGTATATGATACTGTGCTTGGACTATACGGCTCTACAGGGGTGTTTGTCCTGTCCGTCAGTCAGTCTGTCACCATCGTCAGTGATTTCGGCTGTAGTATCTTTGTCGGTGGGAGCCCACCTGTTCAACTCCTGACCGCTGACCGTTCGCATGCTGTGACACCCAGAGCAGCTCCAGGTGTGCCACGGCGATCGCCCCCGGGCAGCGGTCCTATACGTTTACTTTTTGAACGTGTCTCCATGTTGAATGGGTTTCCAGAGCCACGTTAGCCACGCCAGTAATTTCTCATTCGTGTGTCCGCCCCTCACGTAATTAGATGGTCAATCAGGACGTGTGGTTGTTTAGGGGGCTTATTTTTTATTATTATTATTATTATATTATAAAGAGGAAAGATTTTTTTGTTTGTTTGTACCGAATAGGCTCCAAAACTACTGGACCGATTTCAAAAATTCTTTCACCGTTGGAAAGCTACTCTATCCCCGGGTTTACTTATATACTTTTTATCCCTGTATTCCCACAAGAACGGGAACTACGCGGGTGAAACCGCGAGGCGTCCTCTAGTTGATAATAAAAAGAAAAAAATAAGTCTCATACAATAAAAAAGCAATAATGTAATCATCTAAATCGAGTAAAATCGCGTATTTTTAAAATGGAAATGGTTGTGTTTTGTAGGTAGGTACTTACAAAACATAACCATTTGTCGGTAACTCGGTGTAGACTGATATAAATAATAATTCTAATTAGTCCATCAGTTAGATTATCGAAACATATTGGACACGTATTTTTTATTTATTAAATCTTTACAAATTGATAAAGATAAAGATCGTCAAAGTTCAAGAGTGGATGTCACTTTACGTGACGTCACGCGGAACTTCAACGTACGGAGTAAGGCATAGCACGCACAGCGATTTTGATTCGCGCGAATTATTTCCCGCGCGAATTTTTTAGTACTATTTGAGCGCGATTTTTTTTCCGCAGTGCGTGCAGCTTCATACAACTCCATAGGCCACAGAACGCGCGGAAAAAATTCGCGCGAATAAAAATCGCAGTGCGTGCTAAGCCTAAGAAACTGTTGCGAATGCGATGCTTGCTTTTGATCAAATCAAATATACGCCGCACACTGCACTGTTGCCGTTCCGCCACGTGCCAAGTTCGCGCGCCGTTCGCCCGCGCCGATGATGTGCGATCTCGCAACGTTGCGTTGCAGCCTGATATCAGTACTGAGTAGCGATAAAAAAATCGATAATTTTATATCGATACTCAAGGAAGTATTGCGAGCATCTGGCGGGTGTTTCGAGGGTCCCTACCTACCTACCCTACTTACCCACATATGACATACCCTACCTACCCTATCTACCGGATAGGTAGAGTGAGTAGGTAAGTTGGTCCTGCCCATCCTATCTACTTATCTACCCTAACTACTTACTTAGCTTACAGCTAACCAACCTAGGTACCTAACCTACATAACTACGTGCCTTACCTACCCTACCTTCAAAACCTACCATCAAAACAAATTCGTTCCGTATTCACTAACGCAATGCCAGGTTTGTTTCTTATAAAAGTACTAAATCTTTTTGAAAGCAAAATCAGTGTCCGGTATAAAAAAGCAAGATCGTTGTAGTAGGTAAGTAAATAAAATATATACGATGCACATTCACTACGCAGTATTGTACTCAACAAATTCATTACCTACTTACTACCCGAGCGAGCGGCGATCTTCATTCAACTTCGGCGTCTCACCCCACCTGACCCCGCACGACTCGTCTCCCCGCGCACCTCATACCCCCTGTTGACTAACAAGCAAGTGAGAACGCGATAACATTGAGCTAAAAATGGTGTTCGAAAATTTCATAAATCTTGTTCCAGGAAATACGTGTTTTTGAATAAGCCTTATAAGTTTGTGAAATAAAAATTTGTTATTTAGAATCTCCATTACATTTGCAAGGTTTCTATCGAAATATTTTTTTTACTTTTACAATTTATGAATACATTATCAACGGCCAAAGTTCAGGTAAAATTTGTGCAAAAATCCAGATTTTTGGAGGCTTATACTGAATTGGTTTCTCCAAATTTTTATTTTCTGCTTCGATAGAAACCTAGATATAGTGCACAAGATACCTATTAGTTCAAAAAAAACAAAGATCGATGTGTTACAACGGCTCACGTACGAGCGTTTGTATGAAAATTATGTCGGGTTGTCTGCTTTTAAGGGTTCAACTGTGTTGTTACTGCATCGATTATTGCATTAGGGGCTGAGTCACCCGCGTCCGTAGGTGTATACCCCTTTTGTTACTCTACACGTGGTCCTCGGGTGGTGCTAATCAGGTGACACTAACTGGTGATAGGTTTTGGCCGAAGTCTTGCGACCACCAACCGAGCAAAGACGTACCGCCAAATGGCCTTAGCAGTGCTCCGGTACGATGCTCGGTGCAACTGCAGGCAGACTCGCGTTATTATGGGCCTATCGGGAGACTAGTCGCTGAGGGTAGCGGGATCCGAGGCAAGGTGCGCCGCTGGCCGGCCGCAGGTAGTGAGGGACCCAAGTAGTGTGCCAGCCACTCACGAAAGGCTGCTCCGCCAATTGTCGAAAAATCCCGGGATCAACCATCGTGCTGGTTGGCGACCAGGCGAGAGTGCCCGATGGACATTCCCAGGGGGGCTCGGGCGTCCCCACAGTCTCCTGACTAGTCCACAAATGATAGCGTCCTGTCTGCGCGTGTCTGAAGATTGCCAGCGTGGAACCTCATCTCACTTCCTTCTCCTTTACTTCCTTCACTCACAGCAATAATGCCAAGGAACAAAAAGAGAAAAGCTGAACAGCGGCAGCACTCACTCTCACATCACCTTGTCGCAGGCCATCACCACCTTGAGACTGAGAAACCAGCATTTTTGTTCCTTACGGAGACGCAAATCGGATGTCCGTCGTACGTGGCGTACCTATTACTATCCAGGATTTACCCTGGAGCACAAATTCAAGCCACGTGCTGGTGTATGCATATACGCCCGTGACGACATCTGTTATCGGCGTCTCCGCGACCTTGAAGACTCTAACTACTTAGTGCTATGGGCCCTGGTGGACACAGGTCTGGATATGATGATCTATGCGTGTGTCTACGGATCGCATAGCGATGATCTGGAAACAACCAAAATCACACAGTACCTGAGTGAGGCGGCGGCTGATGTGGCCGGCCTTCCGCCAAATTAGTGTTACTGGAGGACTTTTCAAAAACTTTATTTCGAGCGAAACTCATATAGGGTTAGTAACAATGTGCTTAAAACTAAGTGTTAGTAAACCACACGATACGGTGACACATGTAACTGACAGCAGTGAACTATATACGGACAGTCCAATCTGTCAGCAATCATTTTCAGAACCCTGTTAGGGCTGTCCATAACCCAGGCCACCATTGATGTTGCGCGATGCGCATTATCGCGTAAAAACAATCTACACGCGCCGTTGCAAACATCTCTGTCGCACTGCAACGCCAAGGCAACCCCATCAGTTTTCTGAACGCGTTATTATACTGGACCCGAAAAGCCCCATACGACGGCCGCGAATACTTCTCCCACAGGCTGCAAGTGTACCTTTACTTCTGCAGTACAACGTGCAAACCTGCGAGCTATCATATTCGCACGCATGGAAAGAGCCCTCCGTTTCCTTTCAATGTCAGCATTGTCCCTTAGGTCAGTGGTGACCAAGTGACCTAGGTACTTAAATTGTTCCAATCGCTCAAGAGTAATACCGTTTAGCCGTATAGGAGCCACATCAGGAAGGTACCTGGTCCCCGCGTCAAAAACAATGTACTGACTATTCTGAACGTTATGTAATAAACCATCTTCAGTTGCGTGACGTTCACATATGGCCAATAGTGTCCTAATACCACCGACTGACGCGCTCAGCAGCACCATGTCGTCCGCGTAGCTTAAATTATTGACACAGACACCATCAATATGACAACCAAAATGATGATCGCTAAGCGCCTCAATCAGGGCATTCATATACAAATTGAATAGGGCAGGGGAGGTTATTCCCCCCCTGTCTCACTCCACACTCCAATTGATAAGGCTCCGACTGCTCACCTGCCCACCGAACACTGTTGACCAGGCCTCCATACCAATCTCTGAATATATTTATAAGCTCGATAGGCAAGCTTATAGCTTCAAGTTTCCTCCATTATATATCGTAGGAAAATAGATCAAAAGCCCTAGACAGATCGAGGAAGCAAGCGAAAACAGGTGTTCCTCTTTTTGTGTAGTACCTGACGGCCTGCTTAAGACACAGAACTGCACTCTCTGAAAGTCCTGATGGAATCCCGAACTGATTGTCGTGCAGCACAAGATGTTCGTTTAGCTGCGTATCAAGCAGACCATCAAGCACCTCAGCGACTATGGTTGCTAGAGAAATAGGTCTATAGTTCCCCTTATCCAAAAGATCACCTGTTTTACTTTTATCAATGGGAACCACGATCGTCCTCATTAGGTCGGAGGGCAAGTATGAATGACCAATACATAAATTGTACAGCAGTGCCAAAACCCTCGGTAAATAAGGACCAGCGTATTGTTTATGCTCGATACTGAGCCCGTCATTTCCAGGGGTCTTACCTCTGGTCGTAGACCTGATGATCCTGGCCACATCATTGCCACTGAAGCGGGTGCCTACCCTGCCACAACGGGGCTCAGCATCCAGCATCTCACAAGAGCTCCCTAGCGGTGACTTTAAAATAAACTGATTTTTGAAAAGGTTCGCAATATCTTTCGCATCACTCACACCATTCACACTAACAGGCAGGCCTGGCCGAATGCTCAATTTATTAGTGCTCTTCCAGAAACCGCGAAAATCACGCTTTGAATCATCATTATCCTTTCAGCCGAAAGACGTCCACTGCTGGACATAGGCCTCCCCCAAGCGGCGCCACACTAATCGGTCCTGTGCGTTTTGTATCCACGGAACGCCCGCAGCCTTGACTAGGACGTCGCTCCACCTAGAGGGAGGCCTTCCAACGCTGCGTCGTCCGGTACACGGTCGCCATTCTAGAACTTTTCGGCCCCAACGGCCATCTGTTCTGCGAGCATTGTGCCCTGCCCACTGCCACTTAAGTTTGGAAATTCTTCGGGCTATATCGGTAACCTTGGTTCTCTCGCGGATGTCTTCATTTCTGATTCGATAACGCAAGGAAACTCCGAGCATGGCCCTCTCCATTGCCCTTTGTGTAAGTTTAAGCTTTTTGATGAGGCCCATTGTGAGCGACCACGTCTCTGTCCCGTAAGTAATGACTGGCAACACACTGGTCATAGACTTTCGTCTTGAGATACTGTGGTAAGTTGGACGAGAAGATACCGCGCAACTTCCCGAACGCTGCCCAGCCGAGTCGGATTCGACGGTTGACCTCTTTCTCGAAGTTTGACCTACCTAACTGGACCGCTTGTCCACAACTTCGAGTGTAGAGTCTCCGACTTTGATAGGAGTGGGTGCAACATGGGCATTCAACATCACCTTGGTTTTGTCCATGTTCATGTTTAGACCCACTCTTTCGGAAGCTCTACTGAGGTCATCGAGCATTGTACTGAGGTCCTCCATAGTCTCATATCAGCCATGACCACTATATCGTCGGCAAACCAAAGGTGAGTGATGTACTCGCGATTGACGTTGAAGTCTAGCCCTCTCCAGTCCAGAACCTTGAAGACATTCTCCAGTGCAGCAGAGAACAGTTTCGGAGATATGACGTCTCCCTGTCTTACTCCTCGCTGCAGAAGGATAGGTTCCGACGTCTGATCCTGAAGTTGGACTGACATGGTGGCGTTTTTGTACAAACACTTCAGCACCTCGATGTACAGTTAGTCAATTTGGCACCGTTGGAGAGACTGCAGTACAGCCCAAGTCTCGCTCGAATCGAAGGCTTTCTCGTAGTCCACAAACGCTAATTAAAGAGGTAAGTTATACTCTTCGGTCTTCTGTATAACTTGCCGTAGCGTATGTATTGGAGTACGGTGCTAAAGCCTTTTCGGAAACCGGCTTGTTCGGGGGGCTGGAAATCGTCAAACCTGCGCGCGAGACGATTCGTCATGACTCTTGAAAACAACTTGTAGACATGGCTTAGAAGTGAGATGGGCCTATAATTCTTCAATCGGGCATTGTCGCCCTTCTTGAAGAAGAGTACCACCACACAATTTTTTTTTGGTCGGTTGTCATCAATGAGTGCACCGCTCTGGGTGAGGCGGGAGGGCGTGTCAGACTTTTACTGACTAAAACCCACCCGTGTTCCTTCAGTTGCTTGAGCCAGGGCCGCGGTAACTCTTTTTCAAATTTATCCACGACCCAGACAGGCATCGGCCCTAGTAGACCCCGTCAGTACTGCTGACATCTCTTTGAGGCGCGCGTGGAACACAACGCGCCGTCGACTCGGGCCTGGTCCTTATCGGACGGTGAGCTACCCATTACTCGCCGTCCGCAAGCCCGCGCCTACGGTGGCCGGGAATCGGCTTGCGACTCCCGACGCCCAGGGCGTCTCCTGCGGTGGCTAGGGGCGTGAGGGCGTCTCCGTTGCGTCTCCCTCACGCGTTCCGCCTCCTCCTTCGCGAGCATTACTGCTTCGCAGAAGGAGGAGACAGCTTCCCATACCCTCTCGCTCCGTAACATGGCTTGAACCAGGGCCGGACGCAAGAGGTTGCCACCGCCGATCGCCTCCACGAGGACACGGCGGTGCCCAGCCCAAGCGGGGCAGATCTCCACCGTATGCTCCACCGTGTCCTCCGGGCGATCCACACAATGGTGACTCCCGGGCGTTTCCTCCCGCCTAATCCTGAACAGGAACCTCCCGAAACAGCCGTGTCCGGTGAGGACCTGCGTCAGGCGGAAGGTGAGGACGCCGTGGCACCACCACACCCCTGCACCATGCCTGTGGTGTATTCCTTTCGAGTATGACGGAATCAAACAGCTTCTGAAGGGCTTTAAGTACCGGTTTTCCACCCGCCTTTAGAAGTTCGGCCGTAATTCCGTCATCACCCGGCGCCTTGTTGTTATTAAGTTGTTTCAGAGCCATCTTAATCTCGTAGAGGCTGACATCCGGGATGTCTTCGGTATAGTGCCGGGTCAATCTAGCCCTTGGGTTGTTTGCTAGATTCGCAACAGGTTTGCTGACTGACGTGTACAGCTGCCCATAGAACCCCTAGATCTCCCTCAGAAGCTCCAGTTTGGCGGATACGATCTTGCCATCGTCGGTCTTCAGTTTTGTGAGCTTCAGTTATGTGACCAATAGCCAGATCTCTTGCAAACACCTTGGAGCCCTTATTCCGCTCAATCGCATCTTTAATACGCTCAGTAATAAAGCGACTAAGGTCGCTTTTCAAGGACTTCGAGATCTGTCTATTGAGTTGCCGATAGTTCCACGCATCGTCTGAAGACTGCAGGATTATTTCACGCCTCTCCTTCATGAGCTTGAGAGTTATATCGGATGGTTTCTTGTTCTTATTTGCACGACGGGTCTTAAAAAACTTAGACCCGACCGTATGGATAGTTTCCACGAACCCATCGTTGTAATCGTCCACGGAGCTACGGAGCTACGTAGCCACTCGAAACGATTCTGGAGTTCGAGCTGAAAGCTTTCGGGGTTTTGAAATCTGAATCTGTGCTGGACGGAGCGTAGACTTCATTAGTAGAGATCTTTTCAGCTGAATATTTAAGTTCAATGTGCCTCTTACCATACGGTGATCACTTCCGTTTTTAACCGCGTTGATCACAGAGACATCATTGAACACTTGCTTCTTGGTCGACATGATGAAGTCTATCTCATTTTTCGTTGCACCATTGGGGCTCTGCCAGGTCAATTTCCTGTTCTCACGCTTTCTGAAGAAGGAGTTCATCATATAGAGGCCCTCCTTCTTGGTGGTTCCGTCGTCCAAAACCAAATTGCCCCACTCGCAGCTCATTATCGTCTCGTTTACCCAGTTTCGCGTTGAAATTTCCCATGACCACGGTAAAGTGAGTTTTATGACTATGCATGGCTCTGGAAATGTCCTCATACATAGTCTCTACTACGTCGTCGGGGTGTGCCGAGGTCGGGCGTAGACCTGTATGACCTTCAGCGAATACCTTGAGGATATTCTGAGTATCAGGTAGCCACACTGGTCGTCACACTCTCGATCCTCACTACGTTGGCCACAAGGGACCTGTGGACGATAAACCCGACACCACCCTGGGACTGCCGGTCGCCCTCTCGGAAGTAGAGCAGGTTGCCGGAATTAAGGATTATCGAGTCCTCCCTCTCTCTTCGGACTTCAGATAACCCTATGATACTCCATCGTAACCCGCTCAGTTCCTTACGTTAGCTCTTCCTCGAGTTCGGCTATTTTCTCATCGGTCCGGAGTGTTCACGTGTTGTATGTTGCCAGGTACAGTCGTCGGTTTTTATTGGGGTAGCCGGGTCCATTCCGGGGATTCTTCGCACCCCTTGCCACGCCATTGCCTCGACCGCTACCGTAGTCGAGGGTAGACGGGCTGCCGGGCACTAGGGGCAATTTTGTGGTTGCGCTATTCATCGGTTTGGGGGGATTTGCCATAATCGCCACGCTTGGCAGGCGGGTTGGCGATCGCAGTTTGTTATAAAGTGCACAGAGAATGCTGTTGCCCATTCTTTGGTGTGTCCCTTACTCGCCTCTTACGACACCTACGGGCAGATATGGGATGGTGAGATTCTTAAAGTCTTTTAAGAATCTCACCATCCATTAAAAGTTAATTATGTCCATCTTTATCTGTTCCTCGTGGTTCTGACACCATTTAAGTCGCGATTTGAAAAAAAGCCCTACTTTCCCGCATGTCATCATACACTGGGCCATTTGAAGGTTTGCCACACGATAACCATACGTGGAATTTCTGCCTCGCCAGCCTGTTAGCGCAACTGACATGCTTATTCCAGCCTGTGATTTGAGCGTTTTTCCTACGACTAACAAACTTATTTGCCGCACTACAAATTGACGACTCACTGAGAGCACAAACAATATCCGAATACAGCTTATCAATAACAATCCCATGGGTGGATTCACCACAAAAAATATCACCACAACCAGTTAATTCTACAGGAAAATCAAACAATTTTAATCGCTTGTGACATTCATTAGAATATGTATTAATTTGTTCCTTGGTTCTTTCCCCCCATACAACTTTATTGTGAGAAATCACATTATCAGGAATCTTAGGTGATAACAAATCATATTTACATTCCACAATCATAGGGTATTGGTCAGACCACAGTACGTCATTTCTTACGTAAACATCAACAACAGAACTTAATGCCGAGTGTGTGACTATACAGTGGTCTAGCCATCGCCTACAGCCGTGAGCTTCACTCATAAAAGTGTAGGTATCACTCGTTAACCCCAGTTTGTCTATATCAAAAGAAAGAAAGAAAGAAAGAAAATACATTTATTTGTCACAAGCAACTAGAGCACACAATACAAAAAATTAACACAAAGAAAACTTAAAACTATACAGCAGTAAAAACAGAAAAAAAAACAATATGAAAATGACATTGTGTGTCCCACGGCTGCGCCAAATAGAACCAGTTCAGCAAAATGTCGCGCAACTAGTGCCCGACGCTGGTTTTCAACTGGACCTGTGACTGTGACATGACGGACGTAAAGCAATTCTATAGTGACATAATGTGTATGTAAAACATGTACTTACTTATATAAAAGATAAAAAGATGTGTAAATTACAATATAAAAATAACAGATACACGACATCTGAATAAATAAGGTGAGTGTGACAGGAAATGAGGTGAGGGTAGGTAGGCTAATGCGTCATACTATTGAGGCATTCAGTGCGGCCATATCCAGTTGACGTTGCGCTTCCACCAGATACTGCCGTAAACGTCTTCTGAATGTGTCTATTGTGTTGGTTGTTCTGATCGGTGGTGGAATGTTATTCCAAACTTTGGAAGCCGCATAACGAAAGCTGCCTCTGAACGCTGCTGTATTGTGCGATTGAGTCGAGAGCTGCTGCGAGCATTGCCTTCTCCCACATTCTCGTCTACTCGTTATCCAACCAAGTTTATTATATAAATAGTCCGGTTTTTTATATTTAACCACACCAAACAAAAGGCATGCCAAGTGTAGTTTGCGCCTGGACTTCATTTTTAGAATAAAATGTTGATTTAGAAAGGGTGTTACATAATTTCTGCGAGGAATGTTGTAACAGAACCGAGCGCACGCATTTTGTACCCTTTGTATGAGCCTATCTGTACGAGCTAACAAGCGCGGGCCATACACTGTGTCGGCGTAGTTCAACCTTGATAGAACTAGTGTTTTAACAAGTTGTTCCCGGAATGATTCAGCTAAATAAGGCCTCATTCTGTATAAAACTTTTAAGCGGTAAAAACAGTTTCTTACTGAGTATGCTATGTGTTTCTCAAAACGTAGGTCCTTGTCCATGATGCGACCTAGATTTCGCGCCTCATACACTCGCTCTACTTGTTCGCCCATTAGCTCTACGTCAAAGCTCGTAGGTAGACGAGACATCTGCTGTCTGGTGCCAAACACCACATACTTCGTTTGTGGGGTTTAGCGAAAGACAGTTCTCCTCAGACCAAGCGGGGATTCGATGGAGATCTTCTTTAAGGTCCTTTATGGCGCTATCATACTCGTCTGCTTTAAAAGAAATGTAAAATTGTACATCGTCGGCGTATATGTGGTATTTACATCTCTGGAGGCATTTAATTATGTCCGCACAGTATAAAACCGCTTGACGTATAGAGATGACATTTGGCAGGGAGATTATTCAAGTGACGTAAGTGCGGATTAACAAAGGATTTGTGGAAATTGCACCCCTAAGGGGGTAAAAGGGGGGTTGATAATTTGTATGAAATTTCTACAGTTTGTAAATTGGACACGTGAAATTTTTCATTAACGCTCTTGATTGATAAAAAGAATTCATGTATTTATTCGTTTTTGGAAATTCCACACCTAAAGGGGTAAAATAAGGGTTGAAATTTGTATGATTTTTTTTACAATTTTAATTTCATCATCCAGTGCAGCATTGAACAGTTTTTCCTTCGGAATCAAACAGATTCTGAAGGGCTTTAAGTAACGGTTTTCCACCCGCCTTCAGGAATTCACTTCATCATCACCCGGTGCCTTGTTGTTATTAAGTAGTTTCAGAACCATCCTAATCTCGTAGAGGCTGACATTCGGGATGTCTTCGGTATAGTGCCGGGTCAATCTAGCTCTTGGGTTGGCTCGTTTGCTAGATTCGCAACAGGTTTGCTGATTGACGTGTACAGCTGCCCGTAGAACCCCTCGATCTCCCTCAGAAGCTCCGGTTTGGCGGATACGATCCTGCCATTGTCGGTCTTCAGTTTCGTGAGCTGGCTCTGCCCAATAGCCAGATCTCTTGCAAACACCTTGGAGCCCTTATTCCGCTCAATACGCTCAGTATTAAAGCGGCGGAGGTCGCTTTTCAAGGACTTCGAGATCTGTCTATTGAGCCGCCGATAGTTTCTTCATTAAAAAAGTTTCAATACATGCTTTTTTATGATATTGACTTCCATAACTGGAAGTTAAGAATAAAATAAATATCGAAACACTACTTTTTATTAAGATTTTGCGAATTTATTAGACTTTATAAAAACAATCTACCATTTAAAATGAACTTTTGCCTATTGGTTTTTGGTAATCAGATGATGTAGCGACACTTGGGGGAGGTCTTTGTTTCGCAGTTAATGATAAATGTTTTCGACTGAAATAATGATAGTGAATTCTGCTAGGAAAAAAAAAACTTAATGTATGTATGACACACAGACAACGTGGAGGATAAACTGAAAGGAGAATAGCAAAAGTCAATACTGAGTTCGGCCCACTTCGAAACGCCGACAGACAAGAGTAATAATGTCATCAAAATACTGTTAATATTATGCAGAACGATTAGAATAAAAAATATACGATGGGAACCCCGAAATATGTTAATATGCTTATTTTGAGGTTATTTTAAGTGAAAAATTTACATTTTCATGTTTTTTTTTTCTGTCTTGTACTACGTCGTGGGTTTCAAGAAAATAATAAACATAAATGCAAACAAAATGGTTTTATAGAATATCTTTCATTCCTGTCCGCGTCGTATTCATTCTGGGCCAAATTTAACAAGCCTCCTTTTGCAATAACACTCACTTCTTGATATTTTTATTGTAGGTAAATAAAAAGATGGCCTTTTCGAAAACTAATTCTCTAAGGGCAATTAAAGTTGGTATGGAAGTGAATCGATCAATTGATTATCAATTATTTGATATTCGATTTGGCATAGTACACCCCTTTAATTTTAATTAGAAGCTTATTGTGATTTTATTCAAGTCAAAACCCAATTATTGAATAATACGAAGCCCTTGTAACGATTGGTTGATAGGATTCTACTATATATTTATATTTTAAATAAAAAAAGTGTGGCAAATTTCATCCAGATCCGTTCAGCCTTTCAAGCGTGATGGAACATACGTTCATCCATCCAAACTTTTGCATTTAATGTAAACTACAATTTATATTATAATCAACTAATACATTTCTTATTACAGAGGATACAGTACGAGAATTAAGTTCAGAAAAACATGTGGAGTATATGAAAATGATGAACAAAGCTTGCTCTGATGAAACAAAAAGATATGCAGCAAAATTCAATGAGGAATATATGGGCATGCCTGGATCCTTCAGGTGTTTGAGTGTAGATTAATCTGCAAAACATTCTTATTATAAGTTATTATTTTTGATTTTATTCAAACTAAACTCGAGTTAGTCGATGAACGTTAAAAGAGAACAAAATTTATTATACTGAGTTCGTTAAAATATAAGAATACCTGCTTAGACTAGTCCCCTGCCAACTAGAAAATAATTATGACTTACAAAGCACATTATGGTACAATCAGATCAGGGTTTTATTTGCATAATCATATCTTTATGCCAATTTACGGTACATTTTTGTAGAAGAAATGCGGTTGCAGACGTCCTACTGAATATCCTAAGTAAAAAGTCATAATTCAAGATTTGGTTCTATTGGCTTATTTCCTCCGCCAATATTGGTCCAAGTTAAAAGATATTCCATAAACTGAAAAATAAAAAACGATATATACAGTGCCCTATGGTATTTTGACAATCGCAATCGTAGAAAAAGTGATGGCCCAGTGGTAACGGTCCTACCGTTACCACTGGGATATCACGTTTGGTGTTCAAACCCGCGTGGGATCAAACCCAGCCAGACGCTTTACTATGTGTAAATTATTTCATAACCCGGAGTAAAATATCTTGAGGAAACCAACACATCCTAGAACCAAAAATTCGAAGACATTACTGTGACATCCACCAACCCGCACTGAGTCCGCGTGGTGTATAAATTTCCCCATTCCCTCTCTCACAGAGAGGAGGTCTGTTTCCCAGCAGTGGGCACATTGAATGGCTGATGACAATCGCCATCGCTGATAAAATGACACATTGTCTAGCTATAGACTTTAATTGTATGCAGAGGATGTAGTTAGGGCTATCGGTATCGGATATTATTTTTGATTTTTTTTTTTAATAATTATATATTTAAATAATATGTTTTATTGAAATAAAATTAATTTGGCAATCTTAGCCTCTGTGATGGTAGTTATGGAATAAGTAAAATATTAATAAAATGTTGTGAAACAATGTTTTTTTATTTAAACATATGTCTAATATTCCATTAGAACGTATTCTTCTACTTCATCGGTACACTTTTAGCAGAGTGGCGTGGTCATCATGTTGCAGTGAGTGAGATTGGTGAAGGTCGCTCCTTACTCAGATCCTCTACAATTAGCTAGATTTTGTTTTATGGAAATAATAAAGGGTTTTTCAATTAGCGCTTGTAGCTACGGCTCGTGGCGGCCATTTTGTTTGGATGACATTTATCAAATCTTTTGTTTATTATTCAGATACTTATGCCAATGGCTAGTTACACGATTGAACAGCACCTTCCAATGATAAAACTTAATTATCAAAATGGTTTGGAAGAGGACTCCATTTTTGGCCGAAAAATAATCTTTAGCAACTAAGCGCATTATTGGATGAATGGTTGTGTTAACAAGCAGATTTGCCGTAAATAGGTCGCCACCAACCCACGCGAGGTTCTTCAGGTGATAATGCATTCTCAAAAAGTTACCGTTTGGTGTGGATTTTGGGCCGGCGGCGTCATTGGTCCGTACTTTTTCGAAAATGACGCTGGTGGGGCGCTCTCCGACAACGGCGAGCGCTATAGAACGATGATAACCAATGTTTTATGGCCCAAATTGAACCATATGGACCTATACGACATGTGGTTCCAGCAGGATGGCTACGTGCCACATAGCGGACGCCACGATTGACATTATGCATGAGCGATTTGAGGGTAAGGTTATCTCTTGCAGGGGTGATGTGAAATGGCCACCAAGGTCATGTGATTTGACCCGGCTAGACTTTTTCTTATGGGATTTTTTGAAGTTGCAGATCTATGCAAACAAACCACAATCAACCGATGCCCTAAAGGTGAACATAACACAGGCCATCGCTCAAATTCAGCCGGATCTATGCAGAAGAGTCATTGAAAATTGTACACTCGGATCCATACCACTGTAAATAGCCGAGGTGGGCATTTGAACGTTGTTATATTCCACACATAATGGCACAAGTAGGACCTTTCAAATAAAAAAAGTTTTTTTTTAATACCTCACACAAAGCTTGTTTTGTTGCTGTTGTTGTAGCAATTTCATTACAACATCTACCCGCCTTTATTGAAAAACCCTATAATTTATTAATATTATATAAACTATAATTGGAATTTAGTTTTGTTTTATTTCAGATGATGTCAAAGTCACAACGACACGTCAAAAAGCGTTGTCTTATAACTAGTCAAATAACCCGCCCCTAACTGTTCCCGGCGCAAAGGTGCCCATAACGCTTGCTGCATTGCCACGTTGGATGGCAATGGCTAACCTTTGCACCAAGAACGAGCTGGAGCGGGAGTCACCCGTTTTGTCCCTTAGCCTATGCCCTATCTCACTAATGAGCCTCTTGGCCTCAGTGCCCCAACAGCCCAATAAGCAATATTATTAATTAACTCATTTAATTAAATTGTATTTTTTTATATTTATAATATTTTGCAATTCTATAATTTTCGAATAGACAAAAAAAAATAGGATTGACAAGCTATGTTTCTAGTAAAACCGTCCAATCCACCATGGATACAACAAGCACAGGACCGGTCGATGAGGCGATGCACTCTGGGAGGCTCATCTACAGCAGTGTACTATTTATGTCGAATATTCAGAATTAAGTCCAATAATTAAACGCATTAAAAGGCAGGTTAAGAAAAAAAACGTGTATCTTGAAGTAGAAGCGGCAACGTAGTTCCAAGTTATGAGCCATGGACCTAACGAAGACAGTGGGAAGGAGTATGTAGTTTTTATATGAATGGTTTTCTTATATGAAATCTTGTCTAATCCTTCCTACTTAGTATTATAAACGTGAAAGCTTGTGTTTATGGTTGGATTTTATGAATGTTTGTTAATCCTTCATGGTAAAACTAATAAACGGATGTAATGCAATAATAGCATATGGATAGACCAGAACTTGGATTAGAATATAAATACTTTTTAACCCGGTAAAATGATCCCTTGGTATGATAAAATACTTTACATGCGGGTGCAGACGCGGGCAGACTATAGTATATAATATGTTAGGAAAAATAAATTTAAATGCCATCTTGAACATAACATTTCAATATAACCCGTTCAGCTTGAATAATATAACTTTATTTTAATTTATTTTTATTCTTGATAGGCTCGCGCTTGACCACTATCTCACCTGATGGTAAGCGATGATGTGGTCGACGGTGTAACACGCTTGCCTAGAAGTAACCTATTCACTCTTGTCTTTAAGACCCCGAGGTTGTAGCTATCTGGAAACACAGACTCCGGCAGGGAATTCCACTCCTTAGCTGTACGCATATTGAAAGTATTTCCAAAACGTTTAGTGCGTATGGTTTGGATGTCCACCATGTAGCGAATGCGCATCGCCGTACGTCTTGTAGTCCGATGATGAAACGGGCTAGGCGGAATCAGATCTTGCAATTCCATCGCACACTCCCCGAAATGTAACCGATAAAAAATCGACAAGCTGGCAACTCGACGACGATGTTCAAGGCTCTGGAGCTATGATTCTACCAGTGCCTCATTGCCGATGAGCTTCTTGGCCCGTTTTTTGATCGACTCTAGTAACCTAATAATAAAAATAAAAATACCAAAATTTTCCTAGCTCAAACTCTCATTCAGCCCATCATCGACTATGCCGACGCCTGTTATTTGGATGCCACCGAGGAGCTTATAAATAAACTTGAGCGTTTGTAAAATATATGTATTCGTTGTGTTTTCAATCTTTAAAAGTATGACCATGTTTCTGGCTTTGTAAGATACTCAAGTGGCGCTCAATTCGTTTTCGCAGGAGCTCCCGCTTCTCCTTCTCCCGGCCTGCGGATGCACCTTGCAGGTCGCATCTTAAGAATCTCCTTGATACCCCTTCCCACAGAACCGACTTCTACTCCTACTCCTTTACTGTGCACGCGGTGCGTTTGTGGAACTTGCTGCCGCCTGACATTAGGGACTGCCAAACTCTTGCAGTTTTCAAAAGTAGAGTGAAAGAACACTACCTTTCCATTACGTCTTAGTTGCATAAAATATGTATATTTATCTTTTTATATATATTAGTATTTATTTAGTTTTAATTGTTATGATATGCACAGCATGATACTCTCCTTGTTAACGTCTTTTGAGTTCGCTTTTAAAGCAGTCGGGTTTTTACCTGACTGCCGAAGGAGGGTAATGTGTTTATCAGTCTATGTATGTAAGTATGTATGTATGTATGTTTGTTCTTATGTGGCGTTCTAGAGACCAAACGCGTTGGCCGATTTTGATGATTCTTACGTCAATCGATTCGTCTTAACCCTACGAGTGTCACTGGCTACATACAAATTGGAAAAGAAAATATGGCGGAATTTTGGCGCCATTTTGTGGCGGATTTTTTTTTTCATCCAAACCCATCGTGTGGATTATAAAAATAAAGACTTTTAAGAGGTGATTTCAAAAATATATAACTAGTATATTTTTGAAATCACGTCACATTTTGCTTAAGGGCCTACATACGCTTTAGTGCCGTAAAACGGTAACTTTCTAAAGCATACTCCTCAGTAACAGCTAGGTTAAAAGATTTGAAAAAAATATATATTTATTATTGATTCATTTACATAATTTGGAACACAAGGTTTTTTCGTGTAACTAATAGTTTTGCTTTAAAAAAATAATTAACAACACGATATTTTTTCGCAACTTTTGGAAACTCCTCCAAAACGACTTGGATGTTTAAAAATATTTTTATACAGAAAAATTGATGGCTGGAATTACTTCATACCTAACATAGCATATGTAAATCAAATAATATTTTGCAAACAAAACTGTTCAAAAGGAGGTTCAATTTTGATATTTTGGCACCGAGCGGGCGCACGGCCAGTACTGCGTTACATTGGGGCGTATATATCACCTTAAAAAGCGAACTAAAAAGACGTAAACAAGAAGAAAAACATGCTGTGCTGTCGGAGGATACATCTGGTTTTGGTCAGCCAGCTCGCGAATATGTATCCTCCGACTGAACTGCATGATTTTGTTCTTGTTTACGTCTTTTTAGTTCGTTTTTAAGCAGTCGGGTTTTTTAATTTTTTTAATTGTTTTTTTTTTATTTATTACTTTCTAGTAAACATTTTTTTTCGAATTATGTTAATTTAAACATATAAGTGATATATTTTTGAGATCACCTCTTGAAACCCTTTATTTTGATACCAGACACGATGGGATTCGATGAAACAAAGAAATTGGGGGCTCACGATATGGCGCCCAAAAACCGCATTTTTATGTTTTCCAATTTTAATTTTGCCAATGATACTCGCAAGGTTAAGACGAATCGGTTATCGTACGAATCATCAAAATCGGCCAACGCGTTTGATCTCTGGAACGCTACATAGGAACAAAAATACATACATACATAGACTGATAAACACATTACTCTCCTTGCCAGGTGTCCTAACGAGATCCATTTGAGTTCCGAAATTCATTTTCCGACGTCAAGAATCTTCGTAAGTCTTTGATTCTCGACATTCGGAACACGTTCTATTAGTAGAAAGCCAAGCATGGAACACTCCATGGCTCTCTGTGTAACTAGAATCCTGTACACAGTAAGTCATGGTGGGTAGAACACACTGGTTAAAGAAACAATTGCATTAATCTGGGCATAAATCCAGAATCCGGGTTCATCATTATCATTTCAGCCGAAAAACGTCCACTGTTGGACATAGGGCTCTCCCTGGCGTCGCCACATTGACCGATCCCGTGCGTCTCGCATCCAGCGCCTTCCCGCAACCTTAACCAGGTCATCAGTCCACCTAGTGGGAGGTCTTCCAACGAATCGTCTTCCGGTTCGCGGTCGCCATTCCAAGACTTTTCGGCCCCATCGGCCATCCGTTCTGCGAGCAATGTGCCTTGTCCACTTTCGGCTGAAATGTCATTTCTTTTTAAGTTTATTACCAGAATAACCCGCATTCTGGTCAGGGCTACTGAAAAATGCCAAATAGAAAAACCCAATAACTCTTTACCCGATCTGGGAATCGAACTCAAGACCTCATGGTCAGCGCTACCTACCCTTCCTACCCATCCTGGCGCTTACGGCCGCAAGTCCGTTAAATTTTAGTTAACACTTTAACTGACAGGTGACTGACCAACAATACATTTTCTATTGTGTCTCATTGTCTGGCAGCAAAGGTGTTAACCCAGCTTTGAGCAATGCAGCAGGGAAACAATTAATTAAATATATAATAACAAACATTGCAAAGAAATAAATAAATTAACGAAATAAAACCCGCCACAAAAAAAGGAAATATGAATAGTTACGCGGATTATATAATATAACTAGTCTAGTCTGCCAGCGGCATCGATGCGTGAATGTCGTTTTTTAACCGACTTCATATAAAAAGGAGGGGGTTCTCAATTCAATGTAATCTTATTTCTTTTTTATATTTAACATACATATAAAAAAATACTCAAAGACGCCTGGACCGATATGGAAAATTATCCTTTTTTTTGGAAGGGTATACTTCAAAGGTGGTCCCATGTTCATTAGATCAGAATGTGATGATGGGATCCTAGATAAATCGAGGGAATTTCTCAAATAACACACTACACCGAAACTATAAACCAACAAACTATCATTTGGTGAAGTGGAACTGATGAAGAAGACCACAGATAGCTACTAAAACTCCTTAATGCTAAATATGTCACGGGTATAAGATATCTCGAATAATTACTATGACTATGATGAAGCAAATACTTATAACTAAATGATAACGATGAAAATGGTACCATCGAACTCATCTGATGATGAAGCTGGCAGGTAGGCACTGGAACTCCGAAATAGAACAATGTATCCCGGTCGTGTTTGGGCTTATTGGAATCGTCATCAGATATACTTTGGCTATAAATGAATATCATGTTAATTGGAGGTACCTACCAAAACTAAAAAGAGAAAAATATTTTTTTTAACAACAAATCACACCGACTTCCAAAACAAAACTCTACCAACCGAAAAATAACTTTCTTTTCCGAAGTCGGTGTCGAAAAACGGAAAACAATGGGTACAAAAGACACCGATTCGAGATAGTATCAGTTTTCGAAATAAAAACGTAATTATACACAACTTGTTTTTAATAGCTTAAGTGCAGGAAATAATATAATTAAAACAACTTTTTTGTTTGAATCTTAAATTTAAAACGATATTTTTAATTTAATTACTTTGAGAGACTTCTGATATATCAATTACTAGCTTCTGACAGCGACTTCACCCGCGTGGAAAGGGTTTTATCATCCCAATAGAACATTATATCGGGATGAAACGTAGCCTACGTGCTATTCCACACTATAATCTATCTCTGAGCCCAAATTTCATCCAGATCCGCTTAGCCGTTCTGGCGTGATTGAGTAACAAACATATATCCATCCATCCAAACTTACGTATTTACAATTTTAGTAAGAAGTAAGATCTATCGATAAGTCACCGAAAATAACTAAGCTTGTGGCCCATTTTAAAGCGAAGTAAATTCTCATGGAGAAAATTAAGTAGAAACTATAAGGACACTATTTAAAATCAAAATAATAATTATGGATAACAAAATATTGATAAGGAACGTCATTCTATCACACTAATCACACATCACACTAATATTATAAAGGCGAAATTTGTGAGTGTGTTTGTAATTTCTTAAACCAGAACGGCTCTGGATGAAATTTGGCACAGAGATAGATTATAGTCAGGAATAGCACATACTCTGATACACAGCAAAGGTTCTGTAGAAAAGTCAAAGAAGGTGATAGACCGATTGTGCACGATGAAGACGCTGATTCCAAAGTATTTTTTGATAACCAATTTCAAGCAAGAGCTGTCAGGAATATTCAAATTTGGGTAAGTAATATTTTCAATCTCATCGAGACTGACTCGCGTTAGTCTAGTGGGCGAAGCGCTTGTGTTGAATTTGAGGTTCTAGATAGAGCAAACTCTTAGATGCTGTCCTAACACAACGTAATCATCACACGAACAAGCGACCAATGCGTTCATTTGTATGGCGAAATCGAAAAACGCTCTCTGTCGGCGTGACGATGTGTTTGTGTTTGTCATACAAATAAACACAGCGGTCGCTTGTTCGCGCGATGATAGCGTTTTATTAGGACAACTCCTTATTGGATTTTTCCATCTGGAATTTCTCAGTAAATGCCCGTTTGATGGAAATAGGCTCGTTCTCTATTGTATTGGATTTAAATAAAACTGGCGAAATGTGATTGAACCTACTATGGGTGCATCTCAGGCTTACATTTTGCAGAATACTGACTGAACAGTGGCGACCACCAGAAAAGCACCAAAGCAATGAAGCTCGACGAAGTCCCGCAGAATGAATTTAACTGTCTAAAATCCTGCAACGAAATTAATCAGAAAATAATAAAAGACGAGTAGGGTATCGGCTGCGACTTACAAGTTGTAGGTCGTGGATTCGAACCCAGGCAGGCGCTTTACTTTGTGTAAATTATTTCATCACTACTGCTCTCAAAAACGGTGAAGGAAAACATCGTGAGGAAACCGACATGTCCTAGAACCAAAAATTCGATGATATGTGACATCCACCAACCCGCACTGGGCCTGCGTGGTGGATTATGGCCCATCCCCTCTCACAGAGAGGAGGCCTGTGTCCCAGCAGTGGGAGCATTAATAGGCTGATGATGAAGGAAAACAAAAACATAATTTCCACTTTCCTCCATATCAAGCACTCCTGCTTGATATGGAAGGAAGTGGAAATTATGTTTTAGTTTTACAGAACAAACAAGGCCAATAGGCTCAAAGGGTTGTTTACAACTGGGATAAGCCCAGTTGCCTAGCACCACGGATGAAAATTAACATTAATATTAATGGGTCCTAAAATGGTGAGCTGTTATATATGATTCCAATAATAGGTATGGCAAAAACGCTTGAGCGCACGGAAATTTGTTCTAGTTTCCACAAGGTCCGTATAATACAAAACTCCGTATGTAGCCTGTACATTATCCAACATAATATTGCGTTCATTCTGCCAAAGAAAACACTCCCATAAGGTGTGCTGTGCAGATCGTATATATTCGCAGTCAGATTTTGAACATTGACATAAAGGCAAGCCAACTAGCTTGAAGGAAAATATTTACTTTTAAAGTTACCATGTCCTTTGAGAAATTGGGCAACACGGTGATCCACCTCCAGCCACGTTCTGGCGATCCACTCAAGAATGGATGGAAAGAATTGCTGGAGGTGTCGGCTCTTGATGGAAGTATACCCACCTACATTGCCATTCGGATAAAAGTTCCTCCCAGACGTCAGTCTGTAGTTTAAATAATCTGGAGATTTTAACACGGTCACGCGTCCAAGGTCTCTCTTGCGGAATAGTAGTACATTGCAGCACGTCAGTGCACTTTAAGATCGACCGGAAGTAAGCCAGCAACTACCGGTAAGGCCTCAGTACTGTGGGAAACGTAGCCAGCGGCTAGTAAATAAACTCATAAATTACTTTTATATTTTATATATTTAACTTCACTTATTTTATGTTCTAAATTCATATTACCTTTCAGGTAATACTTATTGCCAGTGTTTTTATCGGCAAGTAGGTTGCCTTTTGTTAAGCAGAGTCTTCACAGTATTAACCATTCTGCACGCTTTGCATAAGAATATCAAAGCCAAACGCTGACTTTGAAGTAATTTACATCGTACCGCCCCTATGGTGGCCCTAACAGCCCAAACAGGTGGATTGTATGTGCTACATACAACCTAAGTAGCCACATAAGTAATCTTTAAAGTTAAAATAGGCAGACCTCACGTAAATTTAGATATTCTCTTTAAAGCATAAAAGTTTTTTTTTATGTTTCACCGACTATTTTAATATGTTCTATAAATGCAAAATTCCTCTCTAACACCAGCCCACATAACACAGGCATACGGACTGCTTCCTTTTTACGGGAACGATATTAAATTTAATAGTAGGACATGATTTAAGATCACCTTTCAGAATGAGTTGATAGGTTTTGTGCGGTGCAAAGGTCAGACGATTTCTATCGCCTCACTGATAAATTAATCGTAGGCAAGTGTCAGCCAAATTCTCGAGCCCAGCTCGAGTACTTGATTGAATGAGTAGAAGACCGTCGTCTGCGTAACCGGTTAACGAAATACCGCTTGAAAATGGAATCCCGAAGAAATGATCATTGCCTAAATTCCATAAATACGGCCCCATAACCGAACCCTGAGGACATCCCATGGTAAGAGCCTTCGACATGGAATGATGGCCGAGTAAAAGTTTCACGAAACTATTTAAAAAGTAGGAGTAAATCAGACTATATATATTTCTAAAGCAGCCCCGAGTTTTAATATCATTGGCCTCCATACGTTTTCAAAAGCCCCCAGAAATATCTAGAAAAATCCCAATTACATACTTATGTTCAAATGTTTTAACTATTTTCCTAATAGTAAGGACCGCGTCTACGGTAGAATTTCTCTTAGTGAAACCGAATTGATTTTTAAGAAAAAATTTGGTCCGTCCGGTAACAAACGTGGAACGACAAGGCGCTCCAGGAGTTTTCCCAAAAATGGAAGTACAAGTAATGTTATGGGTTGGTAAGTGTTTGGGTCTGCCGGGGGTTTGTCGCCACTTTTCGGGATGCTTCGTATAAACCCGCATCGCCATATACGAGAAAATACGCCTTGCGTAATACAACGGTTGTAAATGGTTAAAATTGCATCACCGGCTGTTTTACACGTTTCTATAATCATCCGATTAGAGATTTTATCTTCACCTGATGATTTGTTCAGTGGTAACCTCATGACAACGTTAATAAATTGGTCAGTGGATGGAAGGTCTGACGCTGGTGATTCAGGTGGTACAGCCAAAAGAGACTACTATTTTACGCAATAATTTACCCTTCAATTTTTCCACCGATGCTCTGTAGTGGGACTTGGTATCTCTAAACGTATTAACCGCAATGGTAAGCGGGTTACCGGTGACTGCAAGGTCACCGGTAACCCTTAACCGTTTTTTAAGCTTGCTAAGATGTTGACGTGCTCGGCGATAACTTTTACGCCGTTCAGTTATGTAGTCACACCACCAATCAGATCTACGTATATTGGTCATAGATCCACGACCAATGGCAATATCAGCACATTGACATAATTTCAGCACTTTCTTCAGCTGACAGCCCATCACGAGTGAATTCTTTGGCGTGACACGCAAAAAGCGAGCTAAAGAATTCCCAAGTCGCACCTGCAGTGATGTTACGTTGATATGGGCGCACGGTTGGCGCAGTGGTTGAGCGATTGACTGCTGCGCTGCGTGTCGCGGGTTCGATTCCCGCACGGAACAAATATTTGTAAGACCTTCAGATAGTTGTTCCGGCTCTGGGTGTTGTGTATGTGAGTTTATATGTTTGTAAACGCACCCACGATACAGGAAGAAATTCCTAGTGTAGGGCAAGGTTTTTTATAAAAAAAAAACTAAAAAAAATATGTTATGTTAGGCTGGTTTTAGAGTCACGCTACCCGTCGGCGCTGTCGGTGTCGATGACGATCTCGCGGCGACCGACAGTGCCGTCGGGCAGCGTGACTCTAAAACCAGCCTTAATAATTATCAAATATGTAAGTACATTTTATACGTCTATACGATATTTTTCAGAAACCTGTTCCCACTGCCCATTTTATCGGACGACTTCTACAGACTGATAATGATTCAAGTTAGCAAGGAATTGACAATTATCCGATAAGTTTTATATATTGTCCGATAAGTTTTAGCTAAATAAAGGGCTCGTGGGTAAATAACATTCCCAATGATCATTCGATCAACATCTCAGTCATGAGGCTTTACAATAAGGTCCATAGCGAGTATACCCATGTGGCACACATTTTCATAAAAATCGGTGACTTTACAGAAGGTATTCATCGAATCCGACTCGAAAACATGGATAGAAAAACTGAGGTAACTGAAATAGCCCCAAGAGTGACCAAACTTTGGTTGCATTAAGCAGAATAAAATTATCCATACAAACTTTAACACCCCTTAAATCGTCTTTTGGATATATAGTTCCGAAATACTAATGTTACCTTTATTATTTTGCCCAAGAAATTAGACTTTTCATTCAAACAAATATTTCTCGTTTCTCTACATCATAAAAAAGCCTTGTACAGAAAAATCTTCAAAATATTTAACACCTCCTAAATCGTATTTTAGGATTATTTTAGAAAAACTTGTAGTAACAACCTTCACTATATGCAGTTAGTATTCATGCCAAGTTTAAAATATATAAGCCCAACAAATTGCCACCTTTAACCCACTTAGGGGTAGAATTTCAGGAAATAATTTTTTACCCCCTTAGGGGTCGAATTTGCAAAAACCAATAAAACAAGTTTTTTTTTTTTTTCTAACCAACAGCGTAAATCTAAAATTTCACGTGTCCTACTTGCCAACTGTAGAAATTACATACAAACTTTCAACCCCCTTTTTACCCCCTTTGGGGTGGCATTTCCAAAATTCCTTTCATAGTGCTCACTTACGTCACTTGAGGCAACTTTCTGCCAAATGTCATGCTTCTAGGCCAAGCGGTTTTGGCTGTGTGTTGATCGATCAGTCAGTCAGTCAGTTTCTTCTTTTATATATATATATAGATGAAGAAGTACTCATATAATTTATTTCAATAAGACCAATAAGGCCCGCTTGCGCCACCCGGAGTTATCTTATAAATTATTCCGAGTTATCTAAAAGGGAGTTCTTTATTTCAAAATTAACCTTTAGAAAATTGTTAATAATTAATAGTAGTTATTAATTTGCTTAGGCGGTCTCATAGAGAACCAGTACGACTTTATAATAACTCTTTTCATATAACTGTTATAAAGATATTCAAAAAAATATGCATTTTGAGGATCCATATGCCCGAAAATAGACGATAAATCAGTGAAAATGTAAAAATAGGGATTGACACAAGAAAAGGGAGGTTTATGCTCAGTACGGGACCTCCGTATGGTGTCGGACGTCAATCAGCAAACCCATTGCGAATATAGCAAACGACCCAAGACCTACATTGACCCAATACTATAACGAAGAAATGCCGGACGTCACCCTGTACGAGATAAGGATGGCTCTGAAACAGCTTAAAAGCAACAAGGTGCCGGATGATGACGGAATCACGGCCGAACTCCTGAAGGCAGGTTGGAAACCGGTCGTTATGTTCTTTCAGAAGCTGTTTGATACCGTCATACTCGAAGGCAAAACAGCACAGGTACCATCAAACGGACTCTTCTTCAAGAAGGACGACAATGCCCGGATGAAGAATATAGGCCCATATATCTCACGTCTTAGCCATGTGTACACGTTGTTTTCAAGAGTCCTCACGAATCGTCTCAAGTGTATGTTTGACGAATGCCAGCCTCCCGAACAAGGCGTTTGCCAAAAAGGCTTTAGCACCGTAGGCCACATACATACGCTGCGCCAGGTTATATTATAGAAGATCGAAGAGAATAACATGCCTCTCTGCTTGGCGTTTGTAGACTACGAGAAAGCCTTCGATGCGATCGAGACTTGGGCTGTACTACAGTCACTCCAACGGTGCCAGATCGACTACCGGTACATCGAGGTGTTGAAGTGTTAATACAAAAACGCCAGCATGTCAGTCCGTTTTCAGGATCAGACCTCGAAACCTATCCTTCTGCAGCGCGGTGTGAGACAGGGAGACGTAATTTCGCCGATACTGTCCACTGCTGCGCTGGAGGATGTCTTGAAAGTTCTGGAATAGAGGGGGCTAGGCATCAACGTTAATGGCGAGTACATCACTCGCTTCGGGTTTGCAGACGACAAAGTGATCTCAGTACAATACTCGATGATCTCAGTAGAGCTTCTGAAAAAGTTAGTCTTAAAATAAACATGGACAAAACCAAGGTCATGGTGAATGCCCATGTTACACCCACTCTTATCAAGATCGAAGAATCTACACTCGATGTTGTAGATGATTATGTCTACCTGGTACAAACGGTCCAGTTGGGTCTTTTTATCTTCGAGAAAGAGGTCAACCGTCGAATCCGACTCGGTTGGGCGACGATCGGGAAGTTCCGCCGTATCTTTTCGTCCAATTTACCGCAGTGTTTCAAGATAAAAGTCTATGACCAGTGTGTGTATCTTTTGGGACCAAGACGTAGGCACTCATAATGAGCCTTATCAAAAAGCTTAAAGTCACCCAAAGGCAGGAAAGAGGGCTAAGCTCAGCGTTTTCTTGCGTGATCGCATGGATATCCGCAGGAGAACCAAATTCACCGACATAGCCCGAAGAATTGCCAAAATTAAATGGCAGATGGCACCGAAAAGTTCTGAAATGGCGACTGCGAACCGTAAGACGAGGATTGGGAAGCCCTCCCATTAGATAATAATATACCGATGACATGATTAAGGTAGCGGGAATGAGCTGGATGCGAGAGGCACGGGATCGGTTAATGTGGCGATGCCTAGGGGATTGAGGCATATGTCCAGCAGTGGACGTCTTTCGGCTGAAATGATGATGCTCAGTTGTCAGTTAAGTCGGGTCGATGATGATGATGATGAAGATCATTATCGAAGTGCATACAATTTCTGTTTTTTTTACGATGTGAAGTTGTTAACTAGCATATTTGTAAAAAATATGTTTAAATGTACTAAACTGACAAAAAAATCTTATACTGCTAAAAAGCTATATTGTATTCCCAAGTGACATAAATCATCCTGTCTGGGTCACGGTTAAATTTTAAAAAGAGTTACCGCGGCCCTGGCAAAAACAACTGAAGGAACACAGGTGGATTTTAGAGGGAAGAAGTCCTTGGATGATTTCCCAAACCAAAAAATAATTAAAGTTCATATTCAAAATTTTACAGTTTCGTGAATTTATTGATGTACGCATTGTATGTTTTATAAAAACATTAATTTTGTTTTCGGTTTAATGAATATATGAAAGCACATGATTATTCAAATGGTCTTATAGTAATTTTTGACTGCAGGCAGATTAATTTGTTAGATTGTCAAACTTAACCCTATGGAACTACAGCAGATTATTACAATATTAATAGTTAGTATTTTTAAATTCAGTGTCGTAAAAAACACCCGACTGCTTAAAAAGCGAACTAAAAAGTCGTAAACAAGAAGAAAATCATGCTGTGCAGTCGTAGGATACATCTGGTTTTGGTCAGCTAGCTCGCGAACATGTATCCTCCGACTGCACAGCATGATTTTCTTCTTGTTTACGTCTATTACTTACCTTACCCTTTTTATTACTTACCGGGCTTTTCTAGCTACATTTTTACCCGAGAGCGCTAATTAGTCACCTACAAGCCCCATTTGGAGGTAATAAGAACCCTTACCGAACATGAGAGATGTAAGAGAGCTTTTAAAAAAATTCATGATATTTTTTAAACTAATTACGATAACCCTTGGAATTATTGTTTGACACATTTCTACTGTATTACAAATACATTGCTTATTACAGAAGATACAATGGAAAAACTAAGTTCAGCAGAACACGTGGAGTATATGAAAATGATGAGCAAAGCTTGCTCTGATGAAACAAAAAGACATGCAGCAAAATTCAATGAGGAATACATGGGCATGCCTGGATCCTTCAGGCGTTTGAGTGTAGATTAATCTGTAATACATTAATCTTATAAGTTATTATTTTAAATTTGATTCAAAATAAACTCGAGTTAGTCGATGGACGATACAAGAGATAAAAAAAAATTACACTGAGACATTGCTTTTAAAGCTCAAAAGAAATGCTTGCGATCGATTACCAAATTGCAATCGATTGATAGTTGTAAACCATTGTTTGAGGAACTCAGTTTGCTCACTCTACCGTCTATGTACATATATGAAATGGGAGTGTTTGTTCGCTGTAACCTGCATTTGTTTGAAAACCTGCGCTATCACCGCTATCAAAATACCATTCATGTGACCTCTCATAGAATCGCATTTTTCAGCAAAAGTGTGCTAGTTATGGCCCCAAAAATATATAACAGTATACCAGCAGCTATTAGAAATAAAGAGTCTCTGGGATCATTTAAGAGGTCTTTGTTTAAAGTCCTTGTAGATAGATATTACTACTCCATCACTGAGTTTACTACTGATAAACAGAGGTATGACGATCCCGACTTGCCAATTAGACACTTAAGATTTTATTTATTGATTATGTATGAATGTGTTTATTTATCTAAAATTGTAATGACCTGTTTACCTAATTGACATATTTTAAATTGATTTATGTTTTAATGTAATCTATTGACATGCCACCTTCATTGAATTATTTAATTTATTATTTATTGTTGCTTGCTTATGTTAATTTTGTACGCCAGATATTGGCAAAACATAGTGCACATATTGTAACAATATACCAACTGTAACAATACCTATGTTTTACAAAATAAATGATTGATTGATTGATTGAGTTTGTAAAAAATAGTAGAATACCTACTTAGACTAGTCCCCTGCCAATTATAAAATTTTGTGTATGACTTAAGAAAGCACATAATGTAAAATCAGGACTTTAATGTTTGTTCGCATATTTTACCTTTGTAAATGTCACTTGCACGTTATTAAACAAATATCGACCAATTGTATTGATTGAACTCCAATTAACTGTATAATTTTGACAAATATAATGAACGTGCGTGTAAAGTGCGTGATACCGTCAATAGGCGGTATCACGCACGTATTTTGTAAGATAAATTTAAGTAAAAATCGGTCGAATTGCAACGCATTGCATCCATGTGTACTTACTTGCAATGTCGGTTAGTAAAAAATCCTTATCGGTGTGGAATAAATCGAATTGCATCGCGCCGCGCCATCAGAAAGGTATTATTGCAATATGTAATTGTACTTTGTGAAATACAATTCTTGCAATAAGAGATGAAAGAATAAAATTGGCATGTACATAAATATGCCTATATTTAAAAATAATCTGAGCCTCTAAACAAGTGGTATTCTGGCAATGAAAGCGTAACTTTTGATACAATTATTAAAATGTGTGGCATAACAAAGGGTGAAATGCCTCGTGACCAATCCATAAAATTTTGGACATTTAGACAATCGCAATCGTAGAAGCAGTGGTGACCCCGTGGCGGCGTAGCGGCACTAACTTTCGTGTGGTGTTCAATACTGCATGGGTACAAACCCAGGCAGGCGCTTTACTTTGTGTAAATTATTTCATCACCCAGTGAAGAAAAATATCGTGAGGAAACCAGCATGTCTTACAACCAAAAATTCGATAACGTTACTGTGACATCCACCAACCCGCACAGAGCCCGCGTGGTGGATTAAGGCCCATTCCCTCTCTCACAGAGAGGAGGTCTGTGTCCCAGCAGTGGGCACATTGAAAGGCTGATGACAATCGCCATCGCTGATAGAATGACACTTTGTCAAGCTAGAATCTTTAATTGTAGGCAGATGATGTAGTAAGGGCTATCGGTACCGAATATTTTTTTGGGAATATTTTTACGGTATCCATTTAAAATATGTTTTATTGAAATAAAATTAATTTGGCAATATTAGCCTCTGTGGTGGTAGTTATAGAATAGGTAAAATAATAATAAAATGTAGTGGATCAATGGTGTTTTATTTAAAAAAAAAATATCTAGCGATTTTGCAATCGTGAATGTCTAATATACCACGAGAACGTATTCTTCTTCTTCATCGGTACCTTCACTCTTAGCAGAGCGGTTGTGGTCATCATGTTGCAGTGAGACACCGGGCTACGTTGAGTCGCGTCACGATGCGCCGTCATCCCTCTATGTCGGTTGTTACTCGTGTACAGTAATGCAACTGGCCGCTGGGCTGCCTACTGCCGACTTGATTTGCAGAGGCATGCGATGTCAACGATGGTGATGGTCGAAATGCCAAAATGTAAAATATTCATCACGTGACATTTCGATAGTTAATGACATTCCCATACATTTATGTCATTTTTTCAATCGCTATCGCAACGCTTTCGATGATAGCATGACACTTGTCTTCGGCCTCTGTTTTTCGCGATTGCATGGGTGACTTGCAGCGTTCTCTCGTGACTTCCGATTAACCCTACTTAAAGCGCTGCCCCGAGCAAAACGCCGCGCTAGCCGTTTTCCGTGCAGTTTTTAGGAGCTGTCTATTCGTTATTTAAAATGAAATATCAACTAATAAAAATACATTAAATTTCTACATATTATTGATTCCAAAATAGTAGATTTCTTTTTTTTTTAATGTAGTATATGTTTCACTAATCTCCTTCCAACAAAACCATAAAATGAGAAATAATAATTGATAGCATGCATCTCCTCGTAAAGTGTTCATTAATAATTTTTTGTACTAACATTAATGGATAGACAATTTGATAACGAACATTTTGTAAGTTTTATTTTTTCAAAAAAACAATATTCGATTTTATAAAGATTTTATTCTAAAATCTGGGCGTATTCACTACTGTAATTCATGCGCCACCAGTGCCACTAGGCCAATAGGAATGCTCATATCTCATGTTGATTTTTTGGTCAAGGTACGGCCTTAAACAGGAATTTTTCACACAATCCATTGCGATTTATGTTTAACATATTAAATATGATATAAAAGGCTTTTCATCCATTAAACAGATTTGTGAAGGTCACTCCTTACTCAGATCCTCTACCATTAGCTGGCTTTTGTTTTATGGAAATAATATTAAATTAATTAATATTATTAATTAACAAATTATAGTTATTTATATAAATTGTTTTTTTTTATATTCATATTATTATATATTGAGAAGGAGAGGAAGAGTACAGTTAAAAAAAGATGAATTGGCGCTGGACAGGACATATGCTGCGAGAAAATAATGAAAAGTGAACAAAAATTATTACATAATGGTAACCGAGAGAAAGTAAAAGAAGTAGAGGAAGACAGGTAAAGCGATGAGAAGACGATATAAAGAAAGTGGCAGGTTCAGAATGGTTACGGGTAACGAGGGACAGAATCAAGTGGAGAGCGAGGGACAACAACCAAATGCCGAGGAAAATAAATAAAAATTATAAATACGTTGCACATAGGTTATAGTCTCATTAAAAACCAAGTATAGTATATTTTAAATAAAAAGTTAAGTAACAAGCAATAAAGGATTATTTTATTTTATTTATTTTATTATTATTTTATTCCATACTTATCAAAAATACAAAAAAAAAATAGTATTGACAATCCCTGTTTCTGGTATAACCCTTTGTCTAGATCTTAGAGAACAGTTCGCGCACAATCCACCGCGGATACAAAAAGCACAGGACCGTTCAATGAGGCAATGCGCTCTGGGAGGCTCATCTACAGCAGTGAACTAATTGTGTAGAATATTCAGAATTAAGTCCAATGATTAAAATGCATCGCAATGTCCAAGCATTAAAGGGCAGGTCAAGAAAAAAAGTTCTAGCTTGAAGAAGAAGCGGCAATGTAGTTCAACGTTATGAGCCATGGACCTAACGAAGACGATGGGAAGGAGTATGAATGGTTTTCTTATATGAAATCTTGTCTAATCCTTCCTACTTTGTACTATAAACGTGAAAGCTTGTGTGATGAAAGGTTGTATGAAATGTTTGGTAATCCTTCATGGCGAAATTAATAAACGGATGTGAATACAACTTAGCATATGTACAGACCAGAACCTGAATTAGAATATAAATACTTTTCATCCTAGTAAAATTAACCCTTAATATGATAAAATACTTTACACGCGGGTGCACACGCAGGCAGACGATCGTATATAATATGTTGGAAAAAATTGATTGAAATGCGCATCTTGAGCATAATATTTGCAATATAACTGCGCAGCTTGAATAATATAACATAATTTCAACAGGTTATAAGTATAAGAGTTTTCATGTTCTAACGCAGTTGCACATCGAACATCCAAGTCTGTTCACATTAAATTGGAATCGAAAATAATATAAAAATACCTTCACAAGTGACAGATAAAAGTTAGATAAATTAAGAACCAAAATAAATTATTTAAAGTAAAAAAATATGGAGTCGATACCAGAAAATATTCTTTTTAAAGTGCCTCCAGGTGCACTTCACGATATTAGGAAGATCCACAATTTGGAGAAACCTGGAAGGATTGAACAGGCTATCAACATTTTGGAGGATTGGATTCGGAAACAGGATCATATTATAAAGAAGGATTTTAGTAAGTACTCAAATTATATATTTTTAAGAAATTAGATTACGACCTCCTTAATTAGCAATTCCTACCTGTGTAAAACTACTTTACTATTTATATCTGCCAGATTTTATATTAAAATCAACTATTTTGTTTTTTTTGTATTATTTTTTTCTATTTTAATACGGCGAATTATGCTGAGTTAGCAGCGTTTTCGGCCTTGCACAAGTCTTTTTCATTATTTATTTGTATTCATACCAATGATTTCCATCACCGTTTTAAGAGCAGTGGTGATGAAATAATTTACATAATGTATAGCCCCGGCCTGAGTTCGAACCCACGACCTACGACACTTAAGTTGGGGCCGTTACCACTGGGCCACCACTGCGCAAAACGTGATCGTGAGGAAACCGATAAGTACTAGAACTAAAAATTAAAAGACATGAGACATCCATCAACCCGCACTGGGTCTTCGTCGTGGATTATGGCCCATTCCCCCTCTCTCAACCTCCCCTATTTGTGTACCAGCAGCAGAAACATTGAAGGGCTTATGATGTTGATCATACCAATTATATAATTTTTATTGTCTTTGTGTGTCCCAAATATTGATATTAATACGAGTATTGTCTTCTTCATTTGCTTTCCCTTTTTATTTGTTATTGATTTTGAATAGGCAATAAACAACTTATGCAAGTCTATCCATGCCATTACCGAATAAAAACCGGCCAAGTGCGTGTCGGGCCACGCGAGGGTTCCGTAGTTGCATAATAATGCGAACTAAGAAGAGGGGCTTTGTTCTTACATGAACATTAAAATGGTTTAAGTGGCTCGCAAAGTCTAAAAACGGGGCGACATCGTCCTGATGGTAACTGAAGAAGGAGTTATAAAATCCAACTTCACAAGTGAAATTAGAAATATGTTATCTATTTGAGTACCACCGCGGGTAAAGGCAAGCGTTTGCAATTGCAAATTATTCAAATTATTAAGTGACGCTGCACTTAATAATTTTGAATACCGTTACGGAGATAGTCTTCGTTAAAATCTCCAAATATTTACAAACTGAAACAAATATTTTAGTATGAGTATTTTCAAACAACCTACTCAATTACCAAAAAGTAAAATCATATTATTCAATGATAGGAACAGACAACTAACATAAATAAGCTGCATTATATAATCTATATGAAGGACCGAGGAGTAATTGCGATACGAGAGTGCGATAGAGCCATGGAGATATAGATTACTATTAAATACTACACGGGGCATGGTATGGTTCGTTCCTGGATCCTCGCACGCACGCTCCTTGTTTCTTTTTCTGTCAGAATTTAAAAATTTAACGTTTTCGAAAGTTCTTCTCTACTCAATTAGTGATGTGGTCGGTCTGATGTTGACTTTAAACATGGATATCGACAAAATAACAGACAGACATAATAACTAATTTATTATTTCTATAATATAATTAAAATTGCAACCCCCACAATATGGCGCCCGAAATCCGCCATGTTCCTTTTTATTAACGGCACTTATCTAAGAACACTTGGGTGGCCAAGACCTATCTAACGATGTCTTAAATATAAAATCCGTCAAGTCGTTTGAAAGATATGAGGTAATAAAGAATATTACAAATATAAAAGATACGCACGAAAAACATAACACATTCTTTGCAGCCGCGAAAGAAATGCCCAGCAGTGATACTAGCGATGACTAATCCATTAAATTGTAGTGAAACCCGCTTTAAGCAGTTTTCTGGTGGTGACTTGGCCCATTTCCGTGCTACAGACCGTGTCATTCGGAATGACACGGTCTAATAATATATAATAAGGTCTAAGAATAAATAATTATATAAATTAATAAAATTATTGCAAAGAAGGAAATTAATTGGATGCTTAACCTTGCATCGACCAGCCTGAAAAAAAAACATAAACAATTGTCTCGCATGGAGTCAAGTCGTAATACACGAAAGATTACAGGCAACAAAATCCAAGGTTGAGTTTAATAGACTAGGTACCAGTTTTGGATGAAATTAATGATTTTCTGGCCTTTTCTGTTGCCCAAGTTGAAGATGGCCATTCCGTTCCCTTCTTTTCTTATAATTCTTCACACAATCTATCTAAATATTCTTTGGCATCTACATCCATCTAAATTTATTTGCAGTTCACGTTCAAATATAATTAAATACAAAACTGGATTGCACAAAACGAGTCGGGCAAAGCCGAAATAATAATGTACTTTAGACCGTTAAAATGATCCACACCGCGTCCGTTCCGTTGTGGGTTGCGTAAGGGCAGTTACGCACTACATCCGATCCGTGTCCGTGAAATTTCGCTTCCGAAGTAGCCGTAGTACTTCTTGTAGGGAAGCTTACGGACTACATCCAAACTGTTAAATACAGGTCTTCGGGTCCCAAGCCAGGAGTTAAACACTGGGGCCCATAGCAGCGTTGGGACTCCTGGACCCTGTCTGAACCTGTACCCACGAAACTGCCGTAACGCAGCAGTGGAAAGCTAGGGATTTTCTCCTTATTGGGAGATATCCTGGTACCTATCTAGCAGGTGGGAAGTGGGACGACTACAAGATTTATCAAAAGGACTTACCTTAGATTCCTGCGGTAGACTCCTGGGGGTCGATCAATTTCGTGCCGTGAGATTAGGGATAGGAGAATATATATATATGGATTGGGACCACCAACGCGTTCTGATCCGGGCTTCGGCTTCCAGGCAAACACATACGCGTTTTCCACAAAAGGAATAAAACACGGACATGGATCGAGTGTTACTTTGTGTTAAAAACCGTGACAATAATATTTATTTATAATCACCAATTACAAAATCTTTTCAGATTGCTCCAATATTATGCTACAAGTCGCAAACACACAACATTACTTAAATCTAAAATAACCTAGCAGCAGAATTACACACAGTAAAATAATAATAAGGATTCATAGATACATCAATAAATTAAAGTAACCATACCAGAGTCCAGGCCTCTTTCAATAATAATTCGAGCCCTTTGGAGAAATCGCCTTAGGATTTGCCCATATATGTCTGCCGAAACTGTAATGATGTAAATAATACGCGCGGCTCGTGAGATAAGGGCAAACTTGAGGAGGTTGGCCCTAGCCGATGGCACGTCAAAGAGAACGGGGTGGCGGCGCGCGCTGAAGCAGCGCTTCCAGCACCTCCGCGTGGTGCAGCAACCCTAGTAGTATGTTCACCCCATATTTGACCAGCGCGGCGTCCCTTCTTAATGCTAGTCTGATGTATGAATGCTGTGTCTGTTCGTTCTGGGCATGGTCGGGACCATGCCCAGAACGAACAGACTCGGGTAGATTTCATTCCTTTGGCGCTACAACAATTTGTGGGTATTTGCCTCCGCAACGATGCTATATCACTGGCCTCCTGTCGCCAAGATGTTTTCCTTCCTATCCTCTTCAAATCTTCCTCGACACAATCTTTCCAGCGCTTCCTGGGTCTTCTTCCGGGTCTTTTTTTAATCGGGGTCCACTTGGACATGACTCTAACGGCTCTAGTATTGCCCATTCTTTCCCATCTGAGCCTTTGCGACTTGAAGAACTTGACAATCGTTTCCCCATTGATGAGATTTTCTAATTCGTAGTTCATTCTTACACGATACGTGCCGTCGTCTCCTGTTTCCGGCGGTTATACGAGCCCTGATCTCTTCCTCCTCCAAATTCTGGGAGTTAAAGTTCGACCCCAAGTATCGGAATGCACTAACACCCTCAATACTGTTGTCTCCGACAGTGACATCCTGGCCTGGCGCAGCAAGGCGACTGCTGGCAACGTATTTGGTCTTGGATGCATCAACCTGTAATCCGAACTGAGCTGACTCAGATTCTAAGACCATGCCGTGGTTGACCATACTTTGTTTGGATTTTCTAGTTACCAAAAATATCATTTTATCATTAAAAATATCTGGATAGCAGAGGAGATGCCTCAAGAATGGAATCTGGTATAATAGTACATATTTTCAAAAAGAGGGACATAACGATTTGCTTTAACTACAGAGGTATCACCATCTTATCTGCTGCATACAAAGTTTTCTCGGGGGTACTATACAGGAGACTGATCACATATGCTGAGGAGATCCTGAGTGAATATCAGTGCGGCTTTAGACCGAACCGCTCCACCGCGGACCAGATCCACCTTTTGCGATTTGTTAGCGTAACGATGCGAGAATCTAAGTCCGTTGTGGCAATCCAGAACGAACAGTCTGAACCTTTCCCCATTACAGACTCGGGTACATCAGGGGATAAAAGGGATAGATAGGGACTCCGTACTGTTTGTAATTGAGAAATCTTGAAAAAATATTTATATTTTTCTAAAATGAAACTGTATTTCTCTTCATGTGGATTCCAAATGAATGCATTTGTCTCTAGGTGACTCCTTACACGGGCATTATACAGAACTTTAACAACTGCAATGTCGGTGAAATCCTTACACTGTCTTAAGATGAAACCAAAATTTCTGAAAGCCCTGCCGCACACCTCAACTATATGTTTCCGGTACGTCAGCTCCAATACCATCTACACGTTCACGTCTCGTACATGTGAGGTACGCGGAATAACTACCCCGTCCATGTTGTACTGATGCTGCAATGGAGCACGCGCGAGTCAGCATTTAGAAACATTGAAATGCAGATTCTCGGACTTACTCCATTCGACTACATTATCAATAACAAACTGGAGTCTATTACAGTCAGCAGTATCTTTTATATTTATAAATAATTTCAAGTCATCTGCAAACAGCAGACACTTCGCCTCTTTTACGACTGTACGCAGATCAGTGATCATTAAAATGAATTCCAGAGTTCCAATATTACTGCCTGACTTACCCCGGAGGACTTTTAATAAGGACGCGATTCACGTCCCGCATACTCAACGTGCTGTCGGCGCTCGCTAAGATAACTGGCAAAGAGTTTTAGTAAGTGCGGTGTAAATCCCAAAGCTGAGAGTTTGTACAAAAGTTCATCATTATCCATGCTATCGAAGGCTTTCCGGAAGTCAAAATACGCTACGTCTACCTGCCCCCCAGCGTCAATGACGGGCGATAGGTATTTCACAAATGACAGTAGGTTGCCACCCGTACTGCAACCCAGCCGAAAGCCGTGTTGAAAATTAGAAAGTTGTGAGCTCACTTGTGTATAAATACTTGAATGTAACACAGATTCAAATACCTTAGCAAACGCCCACAGAACCGGTACCGGTCTGTATTTACTCAAATCGGTGCCTGCACCCCCTTTTTATTTACTGGGATAACTCGGATAATCTTCCATTCGTCTGGGTTAACGACCCCCCCCCCCCCGCAAACATAAGCCAAAAATGTGTGACAAGGGATCTTCAAAAACCGTAAGACAATCCCGGACAATGTAAGGTGGTATGCCTTCCGGACCCACTGAGTGTTTGGGCTTGAGATGCAAGAGCGCCGCGCGCAAGTCTCGCGCGCTGAGGCGTTCAACATGCACGCCCGCCGCTACCGCAGCTCCACCACCCACGCGCCCTGCGGCTACCGGATCTAGCACCGGCCGCTTCTCGCTGTACACCGACTGGAAATACGAGCCAAAACAGTCTGCACACTCCTCCTCTTTTAGCAAAAAGCCGTTCTTTGTGAGCTTAGGTTTATTGCGTCGAGGTTGTTTGGTCCTAATAAATTTCCAGAATGATTTCAGATCTACTTAGAGGTTCTTCTGAAGCCTGTTTTGATAGACTTCATAGGTTCGTAAACTAGAAAACATATCATAGTCACTCTGGGGGAACAGCCAAATACTCCGAAATATTTTATTCCAAATTCTATGTTCTGCTTTTCAAAAGTCCGAAATTTCATAATACCCAAGAATTATAATGTCTATTATTAAAAATCACGAAATTTATTTTACCGAAAGTCGTAAATGCGATTTGTTAGTTTTTCGATTTTCACACGTTCGAAGAATCAAATGCTCGAAGAGTTCTCGATCCGAAAAACGATATTCCGATTTTCAATACTTCGAATAAACTAAAAGTCAACATGTTGTGCTACAAAATTTAGTGACAGAAACAAATCGCTGCAAAACCAACATCACGCAGTCTTGTCTGCCCTACCCTAGAATGTAATTTAAGCCCGCGTATGCGCGGAGGGGTGGGGAGGCGGCAGCAAAAATTACTAACAGACAATAATGAAATTAGAGAAAGATGGTTTGAATACTATGAAGAACTCCTGAATGAGGAATTCCCAAATGAAGACCCAGTAAGCTACGAGCCCACAAATGGACCAATACCCGAAGTAGATATAGCGGAAGTCATACATGCAGTGGCTAAAATGAAAAGCCGAAAAGCTTCTGGCCCTGACGAAATCCCAGTGGAGATATGGAAACATCTTGGCCCGATATCCCGATAGTAGCCTGGCTAATTAAATTATTCAATATTATCCTAGTCACCAAATGCATTCCAGAGTCATGGCGTCAAAGCTATCTGCTTCCATTTCATAAAAACAAGGGCGATGTGGCTCTGTGTGAAAACTACAGAGGAATAAAACTAACCTCGCACACTCTTATAATATGGGAACAAATCATAAATAAACGTCTCACCGAAATCTCTTTAATATATCCAAATAAGTTTGGTTTTACTGCATCTAGATCGACCAGTGACGCTATTCAGACAATCAGTATAGTGATGGAAAAATATAGGACCAACAAAAAAGAAATACACCTAACATTCATCGATCTAGAAAAAGCTTTCGATCGAGTACTCCGTAAGATAGTGTTGCAGGCTCTTCGTGCTCTGAACATACCAGAGTATTATATTGACCTAGTCAATGATATGTACAACGGGGCTAGCACAAGAGTTCGAAGCCTAGCGGGGCTTAGTAAAGCATTCGAAGTCAAAGTGGGCGTCCATCAGGGTTCTGCTCTGAGTCCGCTTTTGTTTAACCTGGTGATGGATTATCTCACCGAGACTATACTGTCCCCACCGCCGTGGACTATGCTTTACGCTGATGACATCGTTCTGGCCGCTGACAACTCGCCACATATGCAGGACCTCTTGAATACGTGGACACAATCCCTGGAACGGTACGGTCTGAGGGTTAGCAGGAGCAAAACCGAGTACTTGAAATGTCCCTTCAGCGGAAAAATTCGGGTATCTCGGCTCTATGCCCACAACAGACGCTAACGTCGACGCGGATGTAAGTCACAGAATCAGCTTTGCGTGGCAATAATGGCGGTCACTTACTGGTGTGCTGTATGACCCACGTATTCCCATTAAAACAAAGGGCAAAGTGTACAAAACGGCAGTCCGTCCAGCGTTATTGTATGGGTCCGAATGTTGGACGACAAAGAAGACGCATGAACAAAAGGTCCATACCAACGAAATGAAGATGCTTAGATGGGCAGGAGGTGTGACTCGGCTTGACAGAGTGCGAAATGAACACATAAGAGGAAGCTTCAAAGTGGCACCTGTCACCGACAAAATGACGGAAAACCGCCTTCGTTGGTATGGCCACGTCAAGAGACGTAATGAGGACCATGTGGTGCAAATAGCTCTACGACTACCGGAACAAAAAAGAGGTAGAGGCCGCCCGCCATTGACCTGGTGGTCCACTATAGAAAGAGACCTCAAGCAAGCCTAATTGCCCGAAAAGACAACCCAAAACAGAATAACTTGGCGCAGGAAAGTGAGGAGACCCGATCCCAAATAATGGGACAAGGGAAGGAAGAAGAGGCTCGCGCTTGACCACTATCTCACCTGATGGTAAGCTATGATGTGGTCGACGGTGAAGCACGCTTGCCTAGAAGTAACCTATTCACTCTTGACTTATAGACCCCTAGATTGTAGCTATCGGGAAACACAGACTCCGGCAGGGAATTCCACTCCTTAGCTGTACGCATAATAAAAGTATTTTCAAAACGTTTAGTGCGTATGGGTGGGATGTCCACCATGTACCGATGGCGCATCGCCGTACGTCTGGTATTCCGATGATGAAACAGGCTGGGCGGAATTAGATCATGCAATTTCATCGCATACCCCCCGAAATGTAACCGGTTTTTTAACCGACAAGCTGGCAACTCAGCGACAATGTTCAAGGCTTTGACTTAACCAGTGCCTTATCGCCGATATTTTATAAAAAGATCTTTACAATTTCCATCTTGCATCGTGTAATTAATTTCTCGTCAATTCAATCTCTCAAAAAAAATATCAGGTATAATGCAGCCAGCTCATGTAGCCTGGTGACTTTAATTGGAACTAACGAAATCACAATTAATGTTCCCAAAGTCTGTATTCTTTTTATTCTCTGGCACTACCGCTGTCACTATCATCTATATTTGTTGTTGTGTTATAAATGACTCATGTCGTTCATTGAGTTAATAATGTACTATATATTATTTTAATGATGTCGTTTAGTTTATTTACTAAGTCCATTAATAAAAATTATTTGAACCTCTTTAAAAAAAACTAATGTTATCTTAAATTGAATTAAAAAATATTTTAAATATGGGTGAAATACGATTGTAACCTTGTAACAATTGTATGTGTAAACAATAGAAGGAAAAAACACAGAACATGGAATGGCCGTACCCACCGCGCTGGCAGTGTCTCGAAATGACAGAACTAGTAAAATTATCTGTATTGATTTGTTTCTTTCTAACATACGGCACCTAGAACTGACCAAAATGTGTCAATTTCTTGAGAAATAGACTATCATCATCGTTTCAACCAAAAGACGTCCACATGTGGACATAAAGCTCGCCAAGAATCACCACATCGATAAGCCCTTTATTTCTCGCAATCACAATAACGGGCTAGAGTAATAGTTTGTTACCTATTTTTTTTTTTGCAATTTATTAATTGTTCTTATAATTTTGCCAAATCGGAACTGATAATAATTATTTATTAACAATAAATCTGCCGATCACCCTGAAGAGTAAACTCAACGATATGTGTATTCTGCTAATCCGAACTTACGGTTCTCAGATATGGTCACTCAAAGAATTGCACTTGGGGATCGACAGAGAGTTACGCAGCATTCTAGATGTAAAAAGAACACACCGAATACAAAATACCACGATGTGTTCCCAAACGGGATAATAGACGTGAGTAAAAAGGCTGCTAGGCTCAAATGGGCCAATACCATTGCGGTTCACTTTAGTTGCATGCAAATTGACAGCTGGGCAAGCCTCCAAAATGGTTCCTAAAGATGGAACGCGCCGTTGAGGCCGCCCCAGAAATAGGTGTCGAGATGATTTGGACGCGTACCATGAGGGCTAGTTCGAGACGATGCTGGAAAAATATGTCTGGAATGACTTGAGTGTACTCTTTGCCAAGCAGTCCTACTTTTCTTCTAGCAATGTCTACACTTAAACAATAAAATACCTACATTATGATGAATAATGTAGGTATTTGTTTTATCCTTAAACCAATCAACAAAATGAAAGTGGCGCAAGTAACAGAAAAGTTGAAAGGAAACCGTTTGTTCTGGTATGGTAAAGTGATGAGGAGGGATGAAACGCATGTTACTAAAAGAGTTATGAATTTAAAAGTTGATGCAGATGGAGGGGACGGCCAAATAAAAGATGGATGGACTGAGTGATATGAAAGAAAAAAAGTTGATAAAAAAATTCAAAAAACCCGACTGCTTAAAAAGCGAACTAAAAAGACGTAAACAAGAAGAAAATCATGCTGTGCAGTAGGAGGATACATATTATTGAGCTGGCTGACCAAAACCAGATGTATCCTCCGACTGCACAGCATGATTTTCTTCTTGTTTACGTCTTTTTAGTTCGCTTTTTAATCAGTCGGGTTTTTTGATTTTTTTTATTTCCAACTTTTTAGTTATTTTTTTTAATTAGGTACATTTTAACATACAAGTATATTATATTTTTGAAATAACCTCTTAAAACCCTTTATTTTGATACCCCACACGATGGGTTTGGAAGATTTTTTTTCTTTACCAGCCTTTGACACTCGCAGGGTTAAGACAAATCGATTAACGTAAGAAACATCAAAATCGGCCAACGCGTTTGGTCTCTAGAACGCCACATAGGAACAAACATACATACATACTTACATACATACATAGACTGATAAACACATTACCCTCCTTCGGCAGTCGGGTAAAAAGGGAGTCAATTATAGCGTGATGGGGTAAAGGACGATATGGAAGAAGAAAACGTGTTGTGCAAGGCCAATGTTACTTGGGATCAGCACAACACGTTTGACGCAGGAAGATGATGATGATGATGATTTCGGACTTTTACCAGGAAGACTTAGTAAATCTTAGGTTTTACCGGTAAATAAAAATTTTCTTCGTTAGGACTATAACAGTAACATATATGACACATATACGTGGTTGGGAAGCAAACACTGTATTTTGTATTTTCCTTTTCTTCTTCTTTTCGATTCGATTGCACATTTAATTAGATTTTCTGGGCCCAGTAGGCGGGCACGCTTATTACAGCGTCAGAACCACTGTGCAGATGGTCACAATCATTAGAATTAATGTTTGTTGCCGGAGAGTCTGAAACATTTTGCCAACAGTCGATTGGCCCATGAACCGTTAATCAACAGAATCTTTAATCCATTTACTTTTCATCCAAAGAACTCTTCACCCACGAACGTTTCGCCAACATAATTTTACCTCAATGAATGTTTAACCAACAGAATGTTTTGACCAATAACTTTTCACCCAACGAACGATAAAACCTAACCTATCTGTGTCGGGGTGCCCTAAGCTCCTGAGCTCGCTTTGATCACTCTTGGACTAATTTATTGCACTTTCACCTGTCTCGCTGTCTGTTGGCCAATCGTTCGTTGAGTGAAAAGTTATTGGTCAAAAAATTCTGTTGGTCAAACATTCACTGACGTAAAGTTATGTTGGCAAAACGTTCGTGGGTGAAGAGTTCTCTGGATGAAAAGTTAACGGATTAAAGATTCTGTTGATCAACGGTTCATGGGCCAATCGACTGTTGGCAAAATGTTTCGGAGCCGTTTCCGGATATTTACCATGTATATTTTGATTTTGGTTGAGAGCTCGATATTTCGGCACCTTTACAAGCACCATGATCACGAGAACCTAAAGTCTTTGCGGATGGGTGTTGTTTATGAGCTGACATACCTACCCTCATACCCATGTCTACCCTCTTCCTCACAAGATGTTCACGCACGATGCCGCTACTACCAGATCTCGTCTCACTAGTTACTCGACACTGTTCAGAACTCGTCTCACTAGTTACTCGACTTTGTTCACGACAGACGATGCTCACTGTATACACTTTTGACACTTTTTCAGTAGTTTTACGACCTTTACATAGTTGAACCACTGGATTCCAGGCTCTCGACAATTGAAACCCGTCGTCCCTATTGAAATTTTACACTTGGTTATTTCAATTGCTTCCCGAACCATTTAAGGTATGTAATGGCGTTCAGTCGAGATAACCTGTGGGTCATGTAACTCGATCCAGTGGTTTGGCGCTGATTCGAGAAGATGTTCTGCGGTGGCCGATTTTTGGGTATCGTTGTTTTTCACTGCCCTAATGTGTTTCTTGATTCGGCAAGCAACAGTTCGCTTCGTCTGTCCAAAATAATATTTTGGACAGACGAAGCGAACTGTTGCTTGGAGTTTACAAGATTATCTGTAGCTGTGGGCAATCATATTATGATTGCCCACAGCTACAGATAATCTTGTAAACTCCAGGCTTTGCCAAGGGAAAGTTATCTTTAGGCGAACGCAGCATTTGGTATACTTTCTTGAAAGTACAGGTCTTCCAGGGTGCAAGTGAATGGTGGTGAGTGGAAATACACCACTCACCACCGTTTACTTGCACCCTGGAAGACTCCTTTTGTTTTTTATGGTATGCGTCGTACCTAGCGCAAATAAACGTTTTTCTTTCTTTCTATATATATAAAAAATAATAACAACAAATCGTTTTAGCCTTTCTCTAGTGATACGCTTATAATCGAATACAGCTTTTATATTTATATAGAAAGATAAAATTTACATCATCATCATCATTTCAGCCGAAAGATGACCACTGCTGGGCATATGCCTCCCCCAGGCGTCACCAAATTGACCCATCCCGTGCGTCTCGCATCAGCGCCTTCCCGCAACCTTAACCAGCTCATCGGTCAACCTAGTCGGAGGCTTTCCAAAGTATAGTCTTCCGGTTTGCGGTCGCCATTCCCGAACTTTTCGGCCCCAACGGACATCCGTTCTGCGAGCAATGTGCCCTGCCAACTGCCACTTAAGTTTGGCAATTCTTCGAGCTATGTCGGTAACTTTGGTTCTCCTGTGGATATCAAATGCCCTTTGGGTGACTTTAAGCTTTCTGATAAGGCCCATCGTGAGCGACTACGTCTCAGTCCCATAGGTGATTACTGGCAACACACACTGGTCATATACTTATGTCTTGAGACACTGCGGTAAATTGGATGAGAAGATACCACGTAACTTCCCGAACGCCGCTCAGCTAACTTGGATTCGACGGATGACCTCTTTCTCGAAGTTAGACCTACTCAACTGGACCGCTTGTCCCAGGTAGACATATTTGTCTATAAGAGTCTCCGACCTTAATATGAGTGGTTGTTACATAAGCATTCACCATGACCTTGGTTTTGTCCACGTTCATTTTAAGACCCACTCTTCCGGAAGCTCTACTGAGATTATCGAGCATTGTACTGAGGCTCTCCATGGTCTCAGCCATGACCACTATGTCGTCGGCAAACCGAAGGTGAGTGATGTACTCGCCATTAACGTTGATGCCAAGCCCCCTCCAGTCCAGAACCTTGAAGACATCCTCCAGTTTCGGAGAAATGACGCTCACGCCTCGCTGGAGAAGGATTGGTTTCGAGGTCTGATCCTGAAGACGGACTGACATGGTGGCGTTTTTTTACAAACACTTCAACATCTCAATGTACCGGTAGTCGTTCTGGCATCGTTGGAGAGACTGTAGTACAGCCCAAGTCTCGATCGAATCGAAGGCTTTCTCGTAGTCCACAAAGTTTACATAACCTTGTTTTTTTGCGCCCTGTATATTTGTTTTTAAACTCTAACATACAGAATAAAAACGGAACCACGTTACCTCACCACAGAGGGCTGATGTATATCAATCCCCAGAAAGTGCCTTAAAACTATTATAATTCCAGGACAGTGCAAAAATATATTATGATTTGAAGTAGGGTATTGAAAATCATCTTGTTTAGTAACTAAACGACATATTAATATTTCAAGCGAATGTTAAACAACTATGAATTGTACAAATGATATTAATAGTGTCCTCAATTCTATTGGATATTTTCCAATATAATATTCATATATATAATATTATTTGATATATTTTTTATTTGCAGACTTAATTTTAATATTTATTTAATTTGCACGGCAAAGACTCGTATGACACTAGCCATATTACCTATTTTATTAATCTTTATTGTCATAGCAATAATGTTGCATTCATAGGCAAAATAACAGTGAACTGTCTGATGTCAGATGCTAGCCGCCAGATTGAAATAAGAACTTATGCGGTAAAGTTTTTTGTGAAAACCATTGGATGAGTCCGTTTATAATGTGGGCCTCTGTGGTCGGCCTTGTGTATTTAATTTTCAAATACTTTTCGCTTCAATTTAAGTTAGCCCCTAAGCTATCGATGACTGTGGGCGTGGCTTAGAACCTTAGATGTCGATTGTCAACCGTTCCACTTCAGCCCCATAACGTGTTTTGGCGAGGCACGGGGGTGTCACACCACCAACTTCCAATCTCCGGGTTGCTAGAGGCTTGTGGTTAGAAGACAACATACAAATAATTAAAATAAGCCATGGCAGCTAAGAGATGGCCAGTCCCAACTGACGGCGCCCATTCATAAAATTTTAACCCGTTAGTAAAACCCCGTGGCCATTAGTTTTTCACGCGGGCGAAATCACACTGGCGAAAGCTAGTATGCAATATATTATTGAGTTGAAATTATTATGAAAAATTTCCATTTTTCAGGCAAGGGATACTTGGAGAAAACCCTGATACATAGCAAAGGTTCGGTAGAAAAGTCAAAGAAGATGATAGACCAACTGTGCACAATGAAGACTGTATTACCAAAGTTCTTTTCGATAACCAATGTTAAGGAAGAGCTGCCAGAAGTATTAAAATTTATGTAAGTAATATTTTCAACTTCTGGGTATAAAATAAACATCCGGCAGACCCAGGAAATGAGAACTGGTGTGAAGAACCACTCACCGTTGCTGATTGGCACAGAGACAGTAAAACGCGGGAAATTTATCTGTCTCGGGAGCGTCGTGTTGAAGACTGGGGGTATTGAAGAGACGACAAGAAGACATTGAGAAGAGATGACATCGTTTCACGGATTTCCAAAGCCCGAGCTACCTTCGCGCAGCTGAGACCTGTTTGGCAATCGCAGCAACTGACCCGAAGGATTAACCCCAAAATCTTCGGATCCAATGTCAAATCCATGCTACACTACGGGTGCGAAAAGTGGAAGGACACGGAAGACATCTCACGCCAAATACAAGTCTTCGTTAGCCACTGTCTTCGTCACCTTCTCGGAAATTACTGGACCGAGAACATCTCCAACGTAGAGCTGTTGGAGAAATGCCACACAAATGGAGATTGATTGGCCACACGTGCCGAAGGGTTCCCGATCACACACACAAGCAAGCTTTAGACCGGAATACCCAAGGATAAAAAAAACGTGACCGTCCCCGTCAAACCTGGCGTAACACCGTGTTGTCAGAAGCGGCAAGCATCGGAATGACATGGAGCAAGATGCAGCGTGAAACTCAAGACCGATCGTGATGAAGGATATCTGTGGACGTCCTCAGCCCCATCTAGTGGATATCGGATATTAAATAAAAACTATTTTCAACCTCGTTGAGACTCGCTGAGAAGCGCTCTCGTTGAACATTAGGTCCTGGGTTCGATTCCTGAGTTGGGCAAACTATTATAGAGTTATACCATCTGGCATTTCTCAGTAGCTGCCCGGACTTGTGCCCGGTTGATGGCAATAGGCTTGTTCTCTTTAACATGAGATTTAAACGAAACTGGGACAACTCTAGCTCTATAGGAGCAACTCTAGCTTACACTTAGGGGAATACTGCCGTAATGTTATGTTAATAATTATAAAATATTATAAGTACATTTATTCGTGTATATTATATTTTCCAGAAAGCTGTTCCCACTGCCAATTTTATCGGCAGACCTCTACAGACTGATGATGCTTCAAATTAACAGCAAAGAATTGACGAATGAATTCTTTTTACAGTTTTACCAATACAACATAGTTGTAAGTATACTATTTTGTTTTGTTCGAGACGGTTCTCCTATTGCCTACCTTATTGTTTCGCGCTGGGGTTCAGGGATAAATTATTGAACACCAGATATCAATTAATCACACTTTTTTATAAAAACACTTAATAAACAATTCTATTACTTCGTTTTTTTTTTCTTTTCCGATCGCTCTGTATGGCTTCTCAATCGAAACTGACTCACGACGCTCCTATTGAAGTCGCGTCACCCCCCGGTCTTGGAACATGGTTCCCAGCCCACGGGTGCAACACCGGGGCTCACAGCTGTAGGCCCTCTCCCTCTCCGTCCTCTGGACGTAGCTGCGTGCGAGCGCGAGTTCTAAAATTCGCGCTCGCTATGTTTGACTTGCTGTATGTGACTGTAGGCGCGCCGTGGCGAACGTTTCTGAACGACTCGCCGCTTTTTCACGACACCCTGGCAGTCCACCTCCACCAGGTGGAACTTAAGGCGTGCCGTAAGAAGCCCAGCGAAGGTGACCAGCGGCAGGAGTGCCGACTTTGACGAACCTACAGGTTAAAAATGTAAGCGACTAGTGGCACGGTGTATGTATCACGACGAACCCGACGGCTCTTTATATAGCACGGAAGATGTTTCTAGAACGTTCCATACTATTTAAGGTACTTCGTGAATCTTCCAGAACAATCTACATTCGAACTCATTGTGCTCAAAGCGACTAGAAACTTCCAAAATTCGAACATTCTGGAAAATTCCATTCGACACGAGCTTTCGAGAATATTAGTTCCGCTATTCGATACTAGATGGCGCCACTAGTAACTACCTAGTTCTTCCTCTCGTCACTATGTGGCGTTGCCCTATCTTGTAACGTTGCCTCCCTCTTAGACATGTTCGTCCCAAGAATTGTTAGACCCATGATAACGGGCCAACCGATCCACATGAACGATCTTTGATGGACATTTACGATATTCATATTCGTAAATTAAAATTTTCGTAAGTTGTTTGATGTATGAATTGTTTGTTTTATAAAAACATCTTTTTTTCAGTGGTTTGAATATTTAAAAGCACATAATTATTCCAATGGTTTAATAATAATTTGTGACTGCAGGCAAGTTAATTTGTTAGACGTGATATCTAAATTTAACACTATGGAACTACAGCAGATTCTAAAAATAATAATGGTAAGTGTTTTAAAAAATATTAAGGATCAATAAAGTAGTACATACATAAATAAAAAAAAATGTTTGCTCCTTCCACGTTCCTTCATCTGGTCATACATTTATGACAGTAAGTTACAAGTTACACACTTGATTTAACTGTTCATGTGATATTTTATTTCCTCGAGTACCACTTAATACTTTAAGAAAAGGCGGGTTATAATAAATCTGTGTTGATCAGCGTCTCAGCTATGCTGTACACTGATCAACATTTCGCACCTTTTACGACACTGAATCTACTCCTATTGCTACCTCTTTGTTTTATAATATTATTATTGAGATTTTACAGTGTAGGTAATAAATGTTTTCTTTATTTTTTTAATATTTTACTTTACAGGTTGAGTTTTTTTTATGGGCGTGGATAACCAAATCCGAAACTATGAGGCATAGCGGCAAACACTCAAAGGATTCATGAGGCCGATTTTGATGAAAACTAAAATTGCTTCATTGGAGTTTTAAAAAAATCAATATTTTCTAGCCAACAATCGAACCGTGTCGTTAATTTTGAAAGAAAACTATGCTGCATTATTACACCATTCCATAGTGTCGCTCATAAGGATCAAATTGTGAGACGTAATGGCATATGGCAAACTTAAGGATAAGGCTCATATTTTTTTGTATTAAATCTACTCGTATCATGCAAATTAATAACTTGAAAAAGTCTTTGGAGAATAAGTACTCTGACCGGAATCCAAATTATTATAATGCTGAATTTAGTACAATGCTTGAGTCGTCAAATTCGACTATGCATTGAAAACAAGGGTGGTTTTTAATTTATTTATGCCTCATGGTTTCGGATTTGGCCATCCACGCCCACTTAAAAAATTCAGCCTGTATAGTTAATTATTAAAGAACGAAAGAAAACATGTATTTTGGTAATACAAACAAACATGTATTACCAACACTGTACAATCTTAATAAAAATAATATCAAACACAGAGGTAGCAATGGAGGAGTAGATTCAGTGTCGTCCAGCAAAGATTGATCAGAGTGCAGAAAGAGAGAAAAACTAGATACACAACATATAATTATACATCAGATAAAATTAAAATTAAATAAAACTGTAAAGTCTACCGTAAGAAATTAGCAGGAAAGCGTGCCTCACGGCACGGCAGCATAGCCACGATGCTTGTTGACACTGATTTACAACTAGGAATATTGATTTTTCAGAAATTCAATGATGCAGTTTTAGTTTTCATCAAAATCGGCCTCATGACTCCTTTGAGTGTTTTATGCTATTCCTCATTGTTTTGGATTTCCACACCCACTTAAAAACGTAGCCTGTCAGCAAACATTTTGACGAAAATAAAAATTTTAAATTCTCTTTTACAGGAAGGCTACGGCGATAGATTGAAAAGCGTTCACGTGCTTACAGAATCAAATGCTATAGAAGTAATCATTAAAATCGCCAAGCAATTTGTTAGCGAGAAGATTGTTAACAGAATATATGTTCAACGCACCATTGAAGATTTACATGAAGTGGTACCCAGAGAATTGCTGCCCATGGACTACGGTGGGAAACAGAGATCTAGTGATTTATTGCATGGTATGTAATAACTGATAAGTCACATTTTATTACAAAAAATACTTTGCTATAAAGGAGATAATCGATATTGTTTGTAGCGTAGCACCATTAGCCGTAATGCATGTCTAGTAATGAAAATTTTGTTGATTTGTTCCTTAAGATCTCTAGATTAAATTGGTCTACATCATTTGCCTTGTTTAAAAGCAAACTTTAACTCAACGCGTTCAAATTTTCATAACAGAGCGCCCCATTTTCAGCAGCTTTTCCACACATTTCGTAGAAATTTAACACAATAGCTTTTTGAAGTATATTTTGAACTTGAAGATGCTATAGTTAGCACTAAATCCTTGAAATAAACAAAGAAATCCAGAAATCTATCTTCTTCTATATATATATATATATTTATATTGATAAAAGCGAAAGGTCACACACTCACTCATCACGAAACATCGAAAACCGCTTTACGTATGTAGGGAGTTTCTTCAAGTGACGTAAGTGCGCACTAAGAAAGGATTTTTGGGAATTTCACCCCTAAGGGAGTAAACGGGGGGTTGAAAGTTTGCATAAAATTTTACCATTTTGTAATTTAGACACGTGAAATTTTAGGTTTACGCTCTAGGTTGATAAAAATAAATCCATTTATTTATTGGTTTTTGAAAATTCCACCCGTAAGGGGATACATTTTCTACAGTTTGTAAATTGGACACATAAAGGGTTGCCAGTTATCTCCTTTATTTAATTTCTTTTCTTATTAACTAAATTTTTTTTTTTTTATACAACACAAAATTAAAAAAACATTTAAAAATATAGAACATAGAGGCCCACCGGTATCGGGAACAGGGTCCAAGCTACCGGCGGTCAGGGCTCCAGAGAGAGGAACCTCCTAACAATGCGAGCCGTGTCCAGCAGTACTGCTTTCTGGATCAGGCCCTTGACCCAGCCGCCTAACGAGAGCCTCCTAAGATGTTGGTCGAGGCTCGTGGCTATTAAGCCATTGGCTGACACGACTGTCGGTACAATGATCGCTGTGTCTACATCCCACATGTCGACAACCTCGCGAGCCAAGTCAAGATACTTGATTTGCTTATCTTTCTCGGCTTTCACGAGGTTCCCGTCATGCGGGACGGTAATGTCAACAATCATTGCACGCCTCTCGATTCGGTCCACCACCACTATATCAGGCTTATTGGCTAAAATAGTCCTGTCAGTGATGATGGACCGATCCCAGTACAATGTGATATTGCCATTTTCGAGAACTGGGTCGGGCACATACTTGTAGTACGGTACCTCCAATGCCACAAGAGTGTATTTCACAGCAAGTTGCTGGTGGATGATCCTGGCTACAAGGTTGTGCCTATGCAAGTACTCCTCGTCAGCTAGACGAGAACATCCAGAGATAATGTGTCGGATCGATTCACCCGGGCGGTGACACGCCCGACAGATGTCAACCGTGCCATCCTTCACAATAAATCTCCGGTAGTTATTCGTCATGACAACTTCGTCCATAATTGCATAGACAAAACCTTCGGTTTCCCCAAAGAGGTCACTGAAACGCAGCCAGGCTACGGACGCTGCTTGGTCTACATCGGACCCATGTAGGGCCCGGAAAAAGCGTCCGTGAAGCTCCTTACTCTGCCATACTTCCCTGCGGTCGTTAGTATCAAGCACTACAGGCTTGCGCCAGTTCTCATTCGCCAAGGAGAGCGGGGTGAGTCCCTTGTCCACTGCTACTACATCTCGATGCATACCCACGACGGTGTGTAGAAAATATTCCCTGAGATTGCATATCTCGCGGTTGTGGAGGTTTTTGGCATTTAAAAAGCCTCGGCCACCACACTTCCGCGGGATATACAATCTCATGACCGACGATCGTGGGTGATGCATTCGATATGCAGTCAGCAGTGTACGGACCCGCCTATCCAGGGCGTCGAGTTCCGTTTGAGTCCATTTGAGTATGCCGAAAGAGTACATCAATACCGGCATGACCCAACCGTTGAAGGCGCGCACCTTGTTTCCGCCTGAAAGAAGGCTATTGAATACCTTCTTCAGACGGCCAAAGAAGCGTTCCCTCAACGATTGCTTCATGTCAATAGTGCTGATACCTAACGGTTCCGACATACCCAAATACTTATAGGTTTCGTTTGGAGAGAGGGATCTCAGGTTTATGGAATTCGCTAGTTGAGTACCTACGGATTCCACAATCTCCCCTCGCTTTACATGCATGACCGCACATTTGTCCACACCAAACTCCATTCTAATGGCGCTACTAAAAGTTTCAGTTACCTTCAGAAGCTCCATCAGCTGAAGATTGCTGGGGGCAAAGAGCTTCAGATCATCCATGTAAATGGTGAGATATAAGGTGAGATATAACCAGACCACCTCTCTTTAACCAATAGCCTAGCCTTGAATTCTCCAGCAGCATGCTTAGAGGATTAAGGGAAAGACAAAACCAAAGCGGACTCAAACTATCGCCCTGGAATATACCTCGCTCGATCCTTACAGGTTCGCTATTCCTCTGGATATTTCGACATCCTGGATAGCGAAGGACTGTGCTCCATTGCCTCATACACGATATCAGGAAGGTGCGTAGAGTTGTATCTATTTTATACAATTCTAGCACCCTCATGAGCCATGTATGAGGCACCGAGTCATAGGCCTTCTTATAATCTATCCAACATGTCGACAGATCCTTTCGGGAACGCCGAACCTGTTGGCTAATGGCCATATCAATAAGGAGTAGCTCCTTAGTACCGTGGGACCCGTTCCTACATCCATTCTGAGAGACCGACATGATGGAGTTATCGTCGACGTGTTTATTAATTTTAACTCTCAAAATGGATGTAAGAACCTTATAGACCGTTGGTAAACATGTAATTGGTCTATAATTTTTGGGTTCCGCGGTGCTACCAGACTTGTGGAGCAGGTGGGTTATTCCTGTTGTAAGGAACTTGGGTAGCGAACCAGACTCTAAGGCTGCCTGGTACTGAGATGCCAAACGAGCGTGCGACCTTTGTAGCCACTTGATCCAAAAGTTGTGCAGTCTGTCCGGTCCTGGAGATTTCCAGTTCGGCAATGGACGGACTGCACGGGCTACATCTTGGGGGCTGATCGTGATAGCCCCCATTTCTTGTATTGGATCACACGCTCGTTCGACCTCCCGAGTCCATTCACCTTCGGTGTGACTGACAGGCACCGACCAGATGCTGCGCCAGAATGAACACATAGCGTCATCATCCGGCAGGTGCGTATCATTCACACCTTGGTTGGGTCGCTCCCAAGCCCGATAAACCCACCTTTCATTACTTTGGAATGTGCGATTCTGGGTGTATCGCTCCACTCTCCGCCTGTACCTACGAATACGGTTTGCCCATGCATACACTTTTTGTTTCAGGAAGTCGTTGCGCTCTGTTACATGGGATATATAGTCTCGGGGGCTGACATCAGTCCCCGAAAACGCCCGTCTCACAAAGCGCATCACTCTTGGGTGGCTATTGCCCTCCCTGAAACAAATTAGTTTGCCGATGAGTGCTCTGGCCCCACCAATACGACGTTCGATCCTGCACTACCAAGCCGGTACGGCTGGTTTCGGTCGTGTAGCTCTGTCATCTCCAAATTTGACATGAGCTACACGACATGCCGCTACAGCCGCGCAGTACATGATCGAATGTGTATCAGTGAGGTCTTCGCAGTCATCAAAATAGTTTGACAACTGCGAATCCAGAACAGCCACCAGCGCCCTATTTTTGTTATGCATGGGCAAACGAGGTAATCGTGGCCTAAGTTCGGGTGGCATGTTGCGATACTCCCGAATAGCATACTCCAAAGCTCTCCTCAATTCCTCATTGCACTGGGTACTTACGTTTGTAACCCTGTCACTACTCTCCTCGTCAGCGTGGTTGGACTGTGGTAGCACCACAGCCTGCGACGATGGGGCAGTGACACGGTTACCCATTTCCGTTCGGAGGCGATCAAGTACAGTATCATCCAACATACGATTACGCTGGATGACCCGCACCTGATCCGAAAGTCGTTGGGCCGAAACGTTGACGGCTGGCTCAAGCACCTGAAACAAAGAGAGCATCCGGACACGGTACGCGGTCAGGTTGTTTCCTCCCTCTGTAGCCCCAGAGGGAGGAAACAACCTGACCGCCAGTTACTATTATTATTATTACGCTTTCATGTGTGACACGTGAAATCAAAGATTTACGCTTTATGTTGATAAAAATAATTCATGTATTTATTGGTTTTTGGAAATTCTACCCGTAAGGAGGACAAATGGTCGAATTGTGTTGGGTTTATATATTTGAAACTTAGCATAAATACTAACCTAAGTAAATAGTAAGGTTATCATTTATTTTTTTCAAAACTACTCCTTAAAGATGATTATTGAGGGTGTTAAAGATTTTTGAAAATTTGTATTGTACAGGGCTTCTTTTTATGAATTTCCAAAAAACCTTTTTAATTTGGGATTGGATGGGACAGGATTTTTGGAAATCAAATTTTTAAGGGGGTGAACTAAAAAGTCATCTGCAGGATGAAATACGGATCATGCGAACGCAGTCGCGGGCGAAATGCTGGTATCTTATGATTTTCGCAATTCAAAACAAACAGTTGTCATTATTATGTTATTTTGACAGTCTTCCGTTAATTTGTGAAAGATAGGGATGGGCCTTTCAGTTTTCTTCCATATCGAGTGAGTTTATTTTAGTATTCGAGTAAATATAAGAGATAAAAATAAGATAAATAAGTATAATAAGTAAATATACAACACTAGCTTTCCACCCGAAGCTTCGCCTGCGTGGACTACACGATATTGGCTGTTTTGTTTTTTTCAGTTCTGGTGGGATATTGCAAATTATTATCCAAAAATAGTTTTCCGTTCGCGACTTTGTTCACGTAGACCACAAAATTTGTTCAACTTTATTATTTTATTGAATTATAAAAATTACGTGTAAATTGATGAAAACTTTCATGCATTCCGGAGGTCCCGTGGGATCGATTTTCACGGGGGATACAAATAGTGGAATACCAAATTTTTGAATCCTACTACCGACACGATAGAAAATTAATACAGGGTGGCACAAAAGTTATCACCTGATGTTCTTGGGCTGTATTTTGCTTTTATGAATTAAAAACTTTGTTTCTGCTTTTGGAAGATATTTATTTGGTGTCTTAATTTATTTTCCATGTAGTCGAGAAAATGATACGGCTAAGTGGCCGACTGGATATCGCTTCGCCAGAATTGATAAATATTCGGGCCCGTTTATGGCATTTGCCATCCCTCTTGCTATAACTTCCGACGGATATTATCTTTGAAGCCTTCAAGAGTATGAACCTTGTCGACTTAAAAAATAAAACACAGGAATAAGTCTGGTACACTTACATCAGGCGATCTTACCGGCCAGTGTAAGTCCGGGTAACGCCACCCTCAGAATTTCAGTTGCGGCTCGTGCAGTAAGCGCCGTTGCATTATCCTTTTGGAACGATTATGTAGGTACTCTAGTTCAAATTTATTCCATATTTCATTCATTTCAAATAAAAAATGACAGAGTTTCATACAAACTTTCATCCTCTATTTCACCCCATTTTAGAGGATGAATTTCCGAAAATCCTTTCTTAAATGACGCCTACAATATAAAATTCACATCCTCTAAACATTTCAAACTTCTATCATTAGTGGTTTAGGCTGGGCGTTGATATGTCAGTCGGGACATTGCCTTTTATATATATAGATTATATATATAGATAAGATTGACAGTAAACCGTGGATCGGAGAATACGCTCTCTCCAAATTCAAATAAATCTAGTCTTAGCTGAATGTTACTGTTTAAGGGTTTATAGTTATGCACAGTCGATGACGGCGCAACTACTTCGACGCTTAAACAACGCCGTGCACAGCTTTGATATTGATATGATTTTCTACAGTTTTTTTTTGTGTGACCATGCATTACATAAATAAGTACCTATGTACCTACGTTTTCAACGCATGATTTATATTGATTTTAGTGATCAAGATGCATACACGAGTCAATCGATATCTGACTGTTAGTAAATGAGAACTTGGTCCCAGACTGAGAACATCCCTTGAGTCAAACTAAAAAACACATACTAAATAGAACTGGGCAGCAATTTCTAATACTATATTTATTTTCACATATTTTTTTTATATTTAACGATAAAAAGTGGCCTTTATAAACGGATAAAAATTTATGATCCTACTGCAGATTCAACGCAGATTTTTTTACGTACAAGACTATTTACTTTTTCTCTCTTCACGTGTACATTAAAAATGTTTCAATACATGCTTTTTTACGATATTGACTTCCATAACTGGAAGTTAAGAACAAAATAAATATCGAAACACCACTTTTATTAAGATTTCGATAATTTATTAGACTTTATGAATTCAATCTACCATTTAAAATGAAAAATTGTGTATTGGTTTTTGGTAATCATATGAACAATGAAGAGTCTATTGAATAGACACTGCAATGCACCGGGACCAACCGGGACCAAAAAATATGTGCTTTGCTTGCGGATGACCGAGATTCACAGCCTCCTTTTGCTTAAATACTGACTTCTTGATAAAATATTTTGAATTTAGGTAAATACTAAGATGGAATTTTCTAAACTTATTCTCTAAGGCCAATAAAAGTTGGTATGGAAGTGAATCGATTATTTGATATTCGATTATTTGGTATTCGATTTGGCATAGTACAACCCTTTAATTTTAATTAGGAGCATATTGTTTTTTATTTAAGTCAAAACCCAGGGACTGGATAAAACGATAGCACTTGTAATGATTGGTTGACAGGATTGTACTATATATATATATGTTTAATAAAAAAAAGTGTGCCAAATTTCATCTAGATCCGTTCAGCCTTTTAAGCGTGATTATACATACATCCATCCATCCAAACTTTTGCATTTAATATAAACTACTGTAAATATTTTAATCAACTAAGTTGCTCACGGTTGGCGCATTGGTTAAGCGATTGACTGCTGCGCTGCATGTCGCGGGTTCGATTCTCGCACGAAACAAATATTTGTATGACCTACAGATAATTGTTCCGGCTCTGGGTGTTGTGTATGTAAGTTTATATGTTTGTAAATGCACCATGGTGGGGCAAAATAAAAATAAAAACTAATATATTTCTTATTACAGAGGATACAGTACAAGAATTAAGTTCAGAAAAACATGTGGAGTATATGAAAATGATGAACAAAGCTTGCTCTGATGAAACAAAAAGACATGCAGCAAAATTCAATGAGGAATACATGGGCATGCCTGGATCCTTCAGATGTTTGAGTGTAGATTAATGTGCAATACATTAATATTATAAGTTATTATTTTATTCAAAATATATTCGAGCTAGTCGATGAAAGATGTAAGAGAACAAAGTATTATAGTTACTGAGTTTGTTAAAAATATTAGAATACCTGCTTAGACTAGCCCCCTACCAAAAAGAAAATAATTATGACTCATAAAACACATTATGGTACAATCAGATCAATGTTATTTTTGAATAATCGTAACATCATGCCAATTTACGGTGTATTTTTCCAAAGTGGTGAAAAATCTTCAAAGGTCCTTAAGAAGAAATGCGGTCGCAGACATCCGACTGAATATCCTAAGTAAAAAGTCATAATTAAAAATTTGGCTCTCGCCTATTTCCTCCGCACATATAGAACCAATTTAAAAGATATTCCATAAACTAAAAAAAAAGTTATATACTGTGCCCCTATTTTTATTTTTGAAATTCAAATATTGCAATATGTAATATAAATAATATAGATGATAGAATAAAATGGTGTGGACATTATTATGCATAGATTAATAAACTATCTGAGCCTCTAGACAAGTGACATTCTGGCAACGAAAGCGTCAAGATAACATTTGGTAAAATTTCTAAAATGTATGGATTACATGTCTCGTGACCAATCCATTTTTTTTTTATTTTGACTATCACGATCGTAGGAGCAGTGGTGGACCAGTGGTAACGGTCCGAAGTTACGTGTGGTATTCAAACCTGCGTGGGTTCACTCTGAGGCAGGCGCTTTACCTTGTGTATAATATTGTATTCATTATCGGTGAAGGAAAAGATATCGTGAGAAAAGAAACAAAAAATCGATGATATTACTGGATATCCACCAACCCGCACTGGGTCCGCACTGGTGGTAGATTAAGGCTCATTCCCTCTCACACAGAGAGGAGGTCTGTGTCCCAGCAGTGGGCACATTGAAAGGCTGATGACAATCGCCATCTCTGATAGAATGACACTTTGTCTAGCTAGAGCCTTTAATTGTAGGCAGATGATGTGGTTATGACTATCGGCATCAGATATTTTTTTAGGAATTTTTGTGTGCTCTCTGTATCAATTTAAATAATATGTTTTATAGAAATAAAATTCATTTGGCAATCTTAGCCTCTGTAATGGTAGTTATTAAATAAGTAAAATAATAATAAAATGTTGTGAAACAATGTTGTTTTATTAAAACATACTAGCTGTGCCCACGGCTTCGCTCCCGTCAACTGCCTACCCCCATCTACCCTATTCTACTTTCTCTACCCTACCGTACCTACCTTACCCCAGCTATGATACCTAGGTGTAAAAATGGTAGGGTACCTACCATTTTTGTTGTTCTTTTTTCTTAATTTTTCTTTCCGTAAGAACCTTGTGGTATTCTGCAGTACAGATCTACATCTTTTAGTCTATTTACGTTTTATAATACTATACAAACCACACCTTTTTATCTTTTGAAATTGTATCAACTCATGTGACTCACTTTTATGTGTTCTTTGATACTGTTAGCACCTGAAAAGCATAATTTTAGTTTAATCCGATTGTTATAACATCCATAACTTATTTTGTACCGGTAATTTGTAAAATCTTAGAATATTTTATACTCTGACATTTTCATCTGATCTAACATCTGGCAGTCCAATTTATTTTCTTAAGATATACACATAACATACCATGGACACTTCTTCTTCTCGACCTTTCTATAAAGCTGGTTTTACATTATAATTTTAAGCAGACTGCCCCTCAGTAAACCGTTTTTTATTCGTTCTGATCATGATTACTTAAAATTGAGATTTGAATTTGAAATTCAGAAGATATGACATAACGTCAAAAACGCGGGTGTCAGTTTTTTTGTTGGATTCTGGCTGTAAACGCCGGAAGTCTATTTATTTAAACAAATTTGTCTAAATACTTGAATTCTAGCCTGATCGGTTCAGTCTAACTAGCATGTATATTTAACGTACCCACTGTGTGTCCTAACTTTCATTACTTAGTAGTATCTGACAATAAACATTGAGTGTTTGTTAAACTGTGTATCACTTGTCCGACGCCTAGCCTACTCCTGTAGGAGCATTCGCTGTTCGCTCCTTGCTGCCTGCCTTCCTGTTAGCTGCAGCAGTTAAGCCTACAGAGGCGCGCGCGGCCCAAGCGCGCCCGCCAGCAGCACGGGCAGGTTGCGCACGCCGTTCACGTTGGCCCACTGCTCACGGTAGTATTCCACCAGCCGTCCCGTCACGCCTTACAACGCCGCACTGGTGTGGTTACCCATTCATCAGCTTGGAGTAAGCGGGCGCTTCCACGGCCACAACGGATCTCATCGTTGGACGTGTTGCAGGGGTGGTACGTCGTACGAAGCCGGTTCTAAGTTTTTATACCCTATATATTTTTTAAATAGCTAAATTATTAAAAAAATGTTTTTTAATAATTCTGAATTTATTAATGTGGCTTACGTTTAGCTCTTCTGAGTTAAACGTAACGTTACAACCTTCTACAAAGAATTAGAAAAAAAAAGGAATAAATGTAGCACACAGGTACAGTCAACTAGATATTATTCTGAATGTTTTGTTAGTAACTTAAAATATCACGCATGTATTCCTCGGACAGTAAAGTTAAGTCCCTTGTAAAAGATGGGGAGCCTATTGGCATCAACTGGGCACATGTCCAGACTGCAGACAGAGAGATTTCAGATGGAAATACCCAATAACACTATTCATTAATATCATTAAAAACTTTCTGCTATAATTAAAATAATTCATTATTATATGATTTTGAGGTATGAGGCATTTAAGTTACACAAAATATGGTTTTATTGAACATCAACTAAAAAGGTTAAAAAATTAACATAAAATACACATTATGATCCACCACAACCGCCACCTTCCTGTCTTGTGGCGAAAAATGTTAACAAAATATAAAATAACTTAAAAAAAAACCAAGTAATCAAAATTTATAATTAAATTTTATTGTTATCACAAAAAACTAAATAAAACATACTAAAAACTTTTAACTTCGACTACTTAAGATAATCACAAAAAAGTGCAAAAATTACTTTCGTTTCCGAAGTCGGTGTTGAAAAACGATAAAAATAAGGGGTACCAAAGACATCTTACTCCGAAATGTAGGTTCTTTTTGCACTTTTTAGTGTTTTTGAAAGTACAGCACAATCGCGAGTCGCTATGTAATGAGAATACAGACATTAGAGAATATGAATGAAAAAATATTTGTTATTTGAGCAGTTTATTTATATGAATACTAATATTATAAAAGTGAAAGTGGAAGAGTGGATGTATGTTTATTACTCAATCATGACAGAACGGCTCAACGGATCTAGATAACATTTGGCGCAGATATAGACTAGTTTTAAAATAGCACATAGGCTTTTCATCTCGGTATAATGCACCCATGGGATAAGAAAACACTTTTTACGCGGGAGGAGCCGCTGGCAAAAGAAAGTAGAATACTAATAGTGAAAACAGAATCAAAATTGATCGATAACCGACGGAGATATAACAATTTAAAGAAACATATATGTAATCTCCAAAAAAAAACCGTTTTCTATGGCAGTAGAATGGGCGACGGCATCTTCTCCATCTTAATCTCCACTTTGACGCTTTATTACTTCGTGTCTAATCAAGATATTTTAAAATGTATTTCATAATTTGTTTATTAAAATAAATAAGTATCTTTAGTAAATACAAAAATTACATGCTTAGATCCTTTGAAAATCGTGAAATAAGACGTGGGAATAACAGTTGAGGGTTAATTTTAGCAGCTGTGTTGCTACTGGATCGATCATTATTTTACAAACATTCGTTGACAAAATATTCGTTTGCTAAAGACCTCAAGCACCGCTGCATAATTTTGTCGACGACTGTAAACCATCAGTGATAAAAAAGCAACATGTTATATGTATAGGACCGGCTTTATATTCTAATGCAGTTGGACATTGAGCTTCTACCTCTGTTCACACATTTTAATATTACAATCCAAATTAATAAAAACCTTGACAAGTGTTTGTCAAAAAATCAGATTAATTTATCTGAATTTGATATCCAAAATAATAAAAGTTTTGTTTCCTTATTTTTGAAGTCTCAAAATTACGTTGTTATAAAGGCATGGAGTCGATACCCGAAAATGTTCTTTTAAAAGTGCCTCCAGGTGCACTTTACGATATTAGAAAAATCTATAATTTGCAGAAACCTGGAAGGATGGAACAGGCTATCAAAATTTTGGAGCAGTGGATACTGAAACAGGATCATATTATAAAGAAGGATTTTAGTAAGTACTTAAATAAGATTTTAAGCAAGTTAGATTAGGATGAAACCAAACGCTAGTGTGACAACTTAAAAGCGTTTACGGGAGATATTCTGGCTATATAAGGCTGCGAGGGAGCCCAGCAAAGGGACAATAAAGCTGGGAAAAATGATTGAGATTCCTCCTTCTATAATCTAATCATTAATTAATTGGAGATAACAAATTTATAGGCACTAATGATGGGTCTGTCCCAATAGTTCCACTAGCCCAGTCCCATTATGGGACAAGTGCGATGATAAATCCCACTAGTCCCATGGGACAACTGATATTTTAAAAATTATGTTCCACTAGTCCCATGGGACAACTGATACTAATCAATTTTTTTAATTATGTCCCATTAGTTCCATTGGCCTCATTTAGTATAAGAAACTCCTAAATCCATAATCATGCTAGATGCTGACATTTTAAACTTAAACCAAAATAGACTTGTGGTAAAAAAATCTTTAAAAAATTCAATACTATTCGAATAAGAAGTACTTACTTACTTACTTTTTCTTTACTTCGAATTCAATTTTAATCAATATCAATTAATGTAAGACACCCCCAGACGATCCTTACTTCTTCTTGTGCAAAACGTTTGGGACAGAGTAGCGTAAATACGAGTATGTACTTTGAACTAATGCCAATATATGACCATATATGAAATATACAAGGTTCGCATTTGATTTTTCTTTGCGTCTTAATAATAATAATGTTATTTTGTACCCTTAACACCTGATACCTATAAATGGAGCATCAGTCCAAGCTAGCAGGCATGCTTACATTAAAAGTATTTAATTAATATATTGCACACATTTTGTGCAAGAAGAAATAAAGAATGTTTGCGGATTCTGTGATCTTGCTCTTTAAATAATCCCTTACATTTATTTATACTTGCGGTAACGAATTCACACTTCACGCCTTAATGAGAAATTAATACTTCTTTTCCATTATATTGCAAAATCTATTTCAGTTATATTCAGATACCAACCAATTAGTTTTTAAATTATTCACCGTAAGTATTTGTACTAGATATTAAGAAATATGAGAACACCATCATCATTATTCGCAGCCTGACTTCGTGAGCTGAACCTAGGCCCCTCTTCTGCCAATCTCCAAGTTCCTGTATCTAGCTCATCCATATTCTGCGCCGCGCCTTGCCATCAATATCTCGTTAACCGATATCCAAGTCCTTCGTACGTCAGAACTCACGAATCGCACTTAGTTTGTATGTGTCTATACACTCCTAAAAAAAATGACACTATGTCCTTATAGTGACATTTATTTTATAATTTTTTGAATAGATATTGTTAATTTATTCAAACATTTAGAGGTCGTTCTCTTTTAGGTAAACCGGTCATTTTAACGATCCTTTTGATCGCTTGATCTTTTTTGTATGTTAATCATTGAGGCAATAATGTACGTACGTAGTACATATTATCTCAATGATGTTAATAGTAAATTCAAATTATCTGGGATAGCTATTGTCAGAAAACACATGTATTTTTTTTGGTTGAATGTCACGTCATAAATTACATTCACATTATTATGTAAGGAATACTTAGAAAAAACGCTGGTATGTAGCAGATAGACCAATTGTGCACAACGAAGACCCTGATGCCAAAGTTCTTTTCGAAGACCAATGCCAAAAAAGAGCTGCAAGTCCAAATAAAAAAATAGACTTTAGGGCACTATTAATATCATTTGCACAATTCGTAGGTTCATATTCCTTGTTTAGTATTCCCTTGAAATAATAAGATGTCATTTAGTTACTAATACAACTTGACTTTACATAACCTACTTCAAATCATAATATATTTTTGCGCTATCCTGGAATATAATAGTTTCAAGGCACTTACTGGGTTTTTATATACACCAGCCCTTTGGGATGAGGAGGTCACGTGGGGCTGTATTTGAGATAACATTAGTTCTATTTTTAAAGAGGTTTAAATACTTTCTACTTATGGACTTAGTAAGTAAACTAAAGGACATCATCATTTCAGCCGAAAGACGTCCACTGCTGGACATAGGCCTCCCCCAGGCGTCGCCATATTGACAAATCCCGTGCGTCTCGCATCCAGCGCCTTCCCGCAACCTTAACTAGGTAATTAGTCTACCTAGTGGGAGGCCTTCCAACGTATCGTCTTCCGGTTTGCGGTCGCCATTCCAGAACTTTTCAGCCCCATCGGCCATCAGTTCTGCGAGCAATGTGCCCTGCCCACTGCCATTTAAGTTTGGCAATTCTTCGGGCTATGTCGGTAACTTTGGTTCTCCTGCGATATATCATTTCTGACGTGATCACGCATGGAAATTTCGAGCATAGCCCTCTCCATTGCCCTTTGGGTGATTTTGAGCTTTCTGATAAGACCCATTGTGAGCGACCACGTCTCGGTCCCATAGGTACTGGCAACACACACTGGTCATAGACTTTTGTCATGAGACACTGCGGTAAATTGGACGAGAAGATACCACCCAATTTCCCGAACGCCGCCCAGCCAAGTCGGATTCGACGGTTGACCTCTTTCTCGAAATTAGACCTACCCAACTGGACCGTTTGTCCCAGGTAGACATAATCGTCTACAACTTCGAGTGTACAGTCTCCGACCTTGATAGGAGTGAGTGCAACATGGGCATTCACTATGACCTTGGTTTTGTCCATGTTCATTTTAAGACCCACTCTTTCGGAAGCTCTACTGAGATCATCGAGCATTTTACTGAGGCTCTCCATGGTCTCAGCCATGACCACAATGTCATCGGCAAACCGAAGGTGATTGATGTACTCGCCATTAACTTTGATGCCAAGCTCCCTCCAGTCCAGAAACTTGAAGACATCCTCCAGCGCAGCAATAAACAGTTTCGGAGAAATGACGTCTCCCTGTCTCACGCCGCGCTGGAGAAGGATTGGTCTCACTAGGGAGGTCACCCGAAATAAAACCGAGCACATCTGAAGGCTCTAAGGCGGCAGACCCGCTATCTGATTAAGGCACAGTGGGCTAATCACCCACTTTCCCGACAATATATAATTCAAAGTCAAAGTCAAATGTATTTATTTCAACAGGGTCATTAAGCGGCACTTTTGAACGTTAAAAATCATTTAAAAGTATTAATAATGGATTCTACCGTGCATTCGGAAAAGTAGCTTGTTATGGAGAAGAACGCACAAGAAACTCCATACTTACTCTTTAAAAAATAAAGTTTTTACACTATTTACGTGAGAACGATACACCCAGAACTACTATACTTACTATATAGGTATAAAGTATTATAAGCACTAAATGGTAAATATCTTCACTTGATAAATAGGAACATGGTTCTCATATACTTACAAATTCTCCGTGTCTTAACTTATATATGGCACTGACAGCTCACTTTTGCAATATAAATATTGATTCAATGTCAGCCGCCCGACCCCACAGTAAAATACAGTATGACATAATGCTGTGAAAGTAACGCGAATATTCTGCTCTTTAAAACAGCATCGTCTCACTATGGAGGATACCCGAGATAAAACCAAGCACATCCGAAGGCTCTAAGGCGGCAGCCCCGCTATCAGATTAAGGCACAGTGGGCTAATCACCCGCTTGCCCGACAATAATTTGATTCCTGAAACCGAAACAGATAGAAACCTGACCGATCTTTCACCGACAACTTTTGGCATGAAAAAACGGACACGAATTGTTTATTGGAACGTACGCACGCTTAGCGATGACAGCCGACTAGCCCAATCAGAAGCAGTAATGCTTAGCTACAACCTTCAGATACTCGGTCTAAGCGAAGCGAGGAGAAATGGTTTTGGTGAGCTGAGAACGTCCGGAGGCTTGACTTTGCTGTATTCAGGTAAAGAAAGTGAGGAAGATGTGCGCGAGTAAAGCGTGGGGCTCCTCTTTTCTAATGCAGCTAAGAATAGCCTCTTGGACTGGAAACCGATCTCAGACCAGATCATGTGTGCCCGCTTCAACTCAAGAGCCCGGCAGATCTCCATTATCCAGTGCTACGCCCCAATCAATGCATCAACAGAGGATACCAAGGACGACTTTTACAATGCCCTCAACGCTACCCTTAGGAGCTTAAAAAAGCAAGACACCGTCATCGTCATGGGGGACCTGAATGCAAAGGTTGGGTGGGTTAACACTAACAGCGAGCGGCATATGGGTACACAGGGACTTGGAGAGTGCAACGAGAATGGGGAGCGATTTATCGAGTTTTGTCAGAACCGCGACCCTACCATCGGAGGAACATTATTCATTCATGACGACAACCATAAATACACGTGGAACTCACCCGATGGGGTCACCAAGAACCAAATTAACCACCTCGCCATTAGTTCCCAATGGCGGTCTTCACTGCTCGATGTCCGCAACCGCAGGGGTGCCGATATTGATAGCAACCACCATCTGGTAGTTGCTGAAGTCCGGCTCAAGATTGCAGTAGCCCGTTTGGCCGGAGGACCTGGCAAGATTGGTTCGAGGTGATCAAACTGCATGACTCAGACACGCGGAAAACTTTCCAGCTGGAACTGTGCAATCGCTTTTCTGTACTCGATGCTGCTACGGACTCATTAGACGAGGAGTGGAACAGCTTCAAAGTGGCCTATACAGAGACCAGCTCCGTCGTTCTAGGGCACAAATCGATTCATTCTCGGGAGGTCTGGATGTCACAACGCACGTGGAATCTGATCGAAGATAGAAGGAATCTTCATCTGAGACTGCTTGAGACCCATAATGACGCCATACGAGCAGACCTTAACATGCAATACCGTCAGAAACGCAAGGAAATCTATCGCAGTACCCGCAAAGATAGGAGACGGTGGGCTGATGGTGTTGCTGATCGTGCTCAACAAGCAGCAAACTCTGGCAACTTGAAAGAGTTGTACAGTACCAAAACCTTAGCAGGTAACAGCAAGTCGAAGAAGAAGCCCCTAAAGTCCAAAGATGGTCAGCTCATTGTGATGTCAGAAGGGCATTTACTTCGCTGGCGTGAACACTTTGAAGAGGTCTTGCGTTTGTCAGCTGCATCAACGTCTGATGCGCTGCAAGTCAGTTCCCCACCATCCGAGCTTCTCAACATTAACACGAAACCACCATCAGCCTCTGAAGTTGCGGAGGCAGTCCGCTCTTTGAAGACAGGCAAAGCACCAGGACTCGACCTGATAACTGTGGAAATGCTACAAGCCGACTTACCCACCGCAGTCGACGTCCTGACACCACTCAATGAAAAGATCTGGATCGCCGAAGAACTCCCATACGAATGGAATAAAGGTCTTCTTATAACTGTTCCTAAGAAAGGTGATCTTAGTCAGTGCGATAACTGGAGAGGTTCAACGTTGCTCTCGATTCCCTCTAAGGTTTTCTGCAAGATCATCCTGGATAGATTGTCGAAGGCCGTGGATCCTCTTCTACGCAAGGAACAGGCTGGTTTCCGCTCGAACCGCTGCTGTACGGACCAGATCAACACTCTCCGTATCATACTGGAACAGGCTTCAGAATGGCAGAGGGCGATTTATTTAACCTTTGTAAACTTCGAAAAGGCCTTTGATACGCTGAAGTGGTCTAGTATCTGGTCCCGCCTACTGGACATTGGAGTGCCGCCGAAAATAGCCCGTCTGCTGCAGAGTATTTACAAGAAATATTCCTGTAAGGTTACTCATAACGGCCTGATATCGGAAGACGTAACAGTGCACGCGGGTGTCCGCCAAGGCTGCCTCCTATCGCCGCTCCTCTTCCTAGTCATTCTTGATGGAGTTATGCTTCGCATCTATAATTACAGGCGCCGCGGCATAGAGTGGGGATTATCCAACGTCTTGGAAGAATTGGATTACGCCGATGACCTTATGCCTACTGAGTCATACCCACGTCGACATGCAAGCAAAGCTAAACGATCTATGTCAGGAAGCGGCAAGAACTGGGCTCAAAATAAACATCCGGAAGACTCAGGAAATGAGATCTCGTGTGAAGAACCACTCACCATTGCTGATTGGCACAGAGGCAGTGGAACGTGTCCTCAAATTTACGTACCTCGGGAGTGTCGTGTCAGAGACTGGGGGTAGTGAAGAGGACATCGCTTCTAGGATCGCCAAAGCCCGAGCAACCTTCGCGCAGCTGAGACCTGTTTGGCAATCGTTGAAACTGACCCGAAGGATTAAACTGAAAATCTTCGGGTCCAATGTCAAATCCGTGCTGCTCTACGGGTGCGAAACGTGAAGGACATCTCACGCCAAATACAAGTCTTCGTCAACCGCTGTCTTCGTCGCATTCTCGGAATTTACTGGCCCGAGACCATCTCCAATGTAGAGCTCTTGGAGAAATGCCACGAGAGCTCGATCGACCGCCAGATCAAGCGTCGCAAGTGGAGATGGATTGGCCACACGCTCCGAATGGGTCCTAATCACATACTTAAGCAAGCTTTGGACTGGAATCCCCAAGGGAAAAGAAAGCGTGGCCGTCCCCGTCAAACCTGGCGTCGCACCGTGTTGGCAGAAGCGACGAGCATCGGAATGACATGGAGCGAGGTGAAGCGTGAAGCTCAAGACCGATCGCGATGCAGGACATCTGTGGACGCCCTCTGCCCCATCTAGGGGTTATATGACATTAAGTCAAATTTGTCAATTTTAGTTCCTGAGAACCTCGAGTGGGGCGCTTTGAATCAGCACAAAAATCAACTGTCACTTCATATAGTATGTTTAGTCCAGCGTACTTGTATAATAGAGGTCAGTGCACTGGATGTATTTGTATAGATTTTTTAATAAAACATAATAATATGTTGAAAAGTTGAATAAGAAAATTACACTTAAAATTAATCGGTGGATTCTAAGATATATAATTCCAAATGACTGCAAATCTTTCTAAAACAACTTTACTTAAGATAATTATAAAATGTTCGTCCAATTCATGCCTTGTTGCTGTTAGTTATTATGTGGCTATTTATGAAAAATAATTAGTAACATTTTTTTATTTAGTAAACCAACCAAAGGTCATCCGTTTTATGTTAAACCAATTATTATAACGATCATTAGCTGTCTTGATCGACTTTGTGTGTTAATATATAATATATCCAAACGTTGGCGAATAAACTTGAAAAACCAGATATTATCTGTAATCGTAATGATTTCTTGAACATAATATGTATGAATATTATGCAAGATAATTAGAAATTTATGGGTCATTTTATCCTCGTTATTAATATTTTGTCATGTTCCGATATAGTACAGGGGTTATTTTCATAGTATTGGATATTAGGCCACCAGCTGTAATACCTGTCTAATAATGAAACATATGTTGATTTGTTCCATAATGATCTCTAGATTACTGTGATCATTATATTTTTTTTTATCAAGTCTAATATATTATCCTAACAAACATTTGGCCTCATAAAAATACAATCTTGTTTTTTATTTTCAGGCAAGGAATATTTGGAGAAAACGCTGGTATGTAGCAAAGGTTCGGTAGAAAAGTCAAAGAAGCAGATAGATCGATTGTGCACGATGAAGACGCTGATTCCAAAGTTCTTTTCGAAAACCAATGCCAAGACGGAGTTGCCAGGCGTGTTGAAAATTGGGTGAGTGATATTTATCATTAATATTTTAGGGTAATTGCACTCAATGATATAATATGCAACCCTTGGCTCTAGCCAAGTAAAAATCCTAAAGCAACGCTCTAGCTAACTATATCAACGGTTGATAGTATGTCAAAATTGTATAGGATAGCCTAGCGCTATTGAAATTTCACATGAGTAATCCCTAACATTTCGGCATTTCAACAATCACCGGTGCCGATAGCATGACAATTTGTCTAGAGCCTTAGAAGACTTTGTATTCAGTTCAGTTGACAAAAAAATATCTATTTCTCCGGTAATTAGATTACCTAAAAATATTGGCCACGTGCTTTTTCTTCTGACTCGTAAACAAAAAAATACAAAGATGCAATGCGTTGAAATATCGTGTTACGTCACGGTGTTCTTAAACTTAATACTGACAAAGTGACGTCACGAGCCCCTACTCCTGAACTTTGATGCGCTATATCGTTGTTTTTTTATTTTTATTTGTTAAAGCAGAAAATACGGGTACAATATCATTTGATAATCTCACTGACGGACTAAGCAGAATTATCATTTTTCTACCCAGGAAACATCTCTATTCTCGAAAATATCAATCCATACTAAATTAAAAAAACTGGCCAAGTGCGGGTCAGACTCGCGCACGAAGCGTCTCCGGGAGGCCATGGTGGAGCGCTTAAACCTGTCCTTGCAGGCAGTCTCCGAATGGGGCGATGCCAATCTGGTCACGTTTAATGCTGCTAAAACCCAGGCGTGTCTTTTTTCCGCAAAAAAGAGTCAATTTCACCCGGCTCCAACTTTCCGAGATGTGACCGTGCCAATAGCTGACCATCTTGAGCTTCTTGGCGTTACGTTGACATCGACTCTCAATTTTGGGCCATACATTGAGGCAAAGGCTCAGCTGGCCGCCAAAAAGCTGGGGATCCTTGAAAAGGTGAGAAGGTATTTCACGCCAGAACAGCTGCTCAGCTTGTATCAAGCGCAAGTTCGATCATGCATGGAGTACTGTTCTCATCTCTGGGACGGATCTGCTAAATACCAGCTTGATGCACTGGAGTCGATCGAAAAGCGGGCCAAGAGACTCATCAGCGATGAGGCACTGGTTAAGTCAAAGCTCCAGAGCCTTGAACATCGTCGCCGAGTTGCCAGCTTGTCGGTTTTTTATCGGTTACATTTCGGGGAGTGTGCGATGGAATTGCATGATTTAATTCCACCCAGCCCGTTCCATCATCGGACTACCAGACGTACGGCGATGCGTCATCGATATATGGTGGACATCCCACCCATACGCACTAAACGTTTTGGGAATACTTTTATTATGCGTACAGCTAAGGAGTGGAATTCCCTGCCGGAGTCTGTGTTTCCCAATAGCTACAATCTAGAGGTCTTTAAGTCAAGAGTGAATAGGTTACTTCTAGGCAAGCGTGCTCCACCATCGACCACATTATCGCTTACTATCAGGTGAGATAGTGGTCAAGCAAGAGCCTATAAAGGATAAAAAAAAAAAAAAAAGCTTTCCGTACCATTATCGCAAAAATGGCAAAAAAATCACGTTTGTTGTATGGGAGCCCCACTTAAATATTAATTTTATTCTGTTTTTAGTATTTGTTTTTAATGCATAATCTGTGAAAATTTCAACTGTCTAGCTATCACGGTTCATGAGATACAGCTTGGTGACGGACGGACAGCCAGACAGAAAGACTGATTGTGGAATCTTAGTAATAGGGTCCCGTTTTTATCCTTTGGGTACTGTGGTATTCTGCTAAACAGAGCCACATATTTTTAAGTCTATTTACAATTCATAACACTATACAAACCAAACCTTCATATCTTTTGATATTGTATCAACGTATGTAATTCATTTTTATATTTTCTCTCTATTGTTATCATCTGAAAAGCATACTTTTAGTTATCTCTGATTGTTTTAATATCTACAACTTAAATTATATTGCTAATTTGTGAAATTTTGGAATATTTTCTACTGTGAGATTTTCATCTGACATAACATCTGTCTGTCTATTTTATTTTTTTTAAACCATAGACCGTAACATAGGTACCATGGACTAGACCTGCTTTAAGCTAGGTGTACATTATTATAAGGGTAGCGTAGACTGACCCCTTTGTGAACCGTTGTTATTCGTTCTGGTCTTTATTTCTTAATTCCCCTTTGTGAACCGTTGTTATTCGTTCTGGTCTTTATTTCTTAATTGAAATTTTAATTTAAAATGTAGACGAAATGACACAGAACGATGAAAAACGGGCGTCAGTTTTTAGTTTCGAATCTGGATCGAACGCCGAATGGTTGTTTTTGGGTTGCAAAATTTTGATGGACATATTTTAGCCTTGATCTATTAAGAAAATTCTTATCCACAAAGTACTCTAAAATGTAATGAATTTCTGTTTGTGAAAGAGTGATATAAATCCCTGAAGTCTATAAATAAACAACAATTATACTCCCAAGTGAACTTTTACTTTTACAATAAACAAGATGTCCCAGTCTGGCACGTGCTGTATGTACTGCCGCGGCAGTCAGGACCTCAACGACGCGGCGGTATGCGCGTGGAGGCCGCGCGCGCCCTCCAGAAGCACGCGCTGGGTGCGCACGCTGAATACGAGGGGCCACATGCCACGGCATCCCACCAGCCATCCCATCACACCGTGCCACGTCTTCCTGCCCGACCTGCAACCTGATTAGCTGCCCACGTCGAGTGAAGTCGGCCTCTTAGTTTTATACCCTATATCCTTTTTCGTAGCTTTATATTTAATAACCCTATTCTTATCTTATTTTTCTATTAACGTAGCTAACGTTTAGCTCATCTGAGCTAACTTTACGCTACAGTACGGAACCCCTAAAAAATGCAAAATTAACTCTGTTTGTTTCTTTCATGATAAAACGGCTGAAGGGATCGTAATTAAATTAAGCAGGACGAGAGAGAGAGTGGGAGTCGGGCCTCTGGCTACAGGCACTACCGTCACTCAACATAGATACTATGTTGAGTGACATAACCTTCCGGATCGCTACATGTCTGCGTTTGGGTGCTCCTAGCGGTGCTCCACATCGTTGTCAATGTAGTGAAGCAGTCGAACACCTCGGTCACCATGGCCTATACTGCAGTAGGAGAGCTGGCCGGATAGCACGGCACGCCAGCATTAATGAAATCATACGTCGGGCTCTTTTCACCGCCGGGGTACCAGCTGTTATAGAACCCAATGGCTAGGCACGCGACGATGGGAAGAGACCAAACGGGATGGCCATAATGCGTTGGAAGGTGGGTAGGCCTTTGGTGTGGGATGCAACATTTGTCGACACCCTTGCGCCATCCCATCTTCTTAGCACTGCGGGCTGTGCTGGGGCAACTGCTGCCGGTACAGAAAACCTCAAACGGCGCAAATATAACAACTTTATTGGAAGTTATATGTTTGAGTCGTTTGGGGTTGAAACATTAGGTACATGGGGTCCAAGTGCGCATCGAGTTTCTCGAGAAATTAGCACAAAGCTCGTCGACTCTTCACGTGACCAGAGGGCTGGCCTTTCTTAGGCCAGAGAATCAACTTTTCCATCCAACGTGGCAATGCTGCTAGCGTTCTGGGTACGTTTCCCATTGACATCGATGTGGACAAATTTTTTGATGCACAATGAGCTCTTTTCCGTCTCCCTTTTGTATTTGCATATGGCTTTGTTTTTTTTTTCATATTCAATTGTATATACACACACCGGCAAAATTAGCGGAACAAAATAAAAAATACGTTTTTTTTTTAATAAAATTTTATTTAAAAAACTTATTATGACATTTTTTCCTTGCTTAAAAATACATCTTTTAAAATAAAAGTGAGATCGTATTTAGTACAATTTTTGTGAGTAACATGACTTAATGGGCAAAATGGTCATTGTTGTTTTTTTTAAGGTTACAAAGGAAATTTAAAAAGTTAATTAAAATAAACATTTTTACAATAAAATTAAATCACTTTATATTGCATGTTTCCTCCACATAATATAATAAAGATTTCACCAGCATAGACATCTTGAGAATGATGTTATTCATTGTCTCCTGTGGTAATCATTATCATTCCCTACAACGGCGCTTCGCAGTTCACTAACATTGACAGGTGTTGGGAGTATAAACTTGTTCTTCGTTTTAGCAGGTCCCAGCCGTGTTCTATCGGATGCATGCCTGGTGATCTCGCCGGTACCTCCGAAACTGCGATATTGACATTTTTAAGATAGGCTGGAGTTCAAAAAGTGGTATGGAACCGAGCTTCTTCCTAGATCAAAACGAAGTGTCCACGTATAAATAAACAAATGATACCACGTTTAATTCTTAAATAACACTTCTATAGCAATATACAATAAGATTCCCTCCATGGGTCTTCAACAAGCCCGTATGAGCTCCCAAACATATCCTACCTGAATCCTATATTGTTCCACTACCATATGCCGCTGCAGTTTAACAAATTGACAGAATATGATGTTCTTGTTCATGTTTACAAATGCATTGCCATCCTTCAATTCGATTTAAATTAATTCCATACTCATCACTGAACAATATTTTACACCATTAGTCCGTGGACCAAAGTCGATATTCCCGAGCAAAAGTTATTCCGTTTCAAAGGTTGTGAACCACAATTATTAGACCTTCGCACCTTAAACTTCCTCTAGCTCATTCCTGGCTTAAACGGGGGTTTTTGCGAAAGTGAAACTTAATAAAACGATTATTTCTGGTAAAAGTACGAGTTTTCTGCCTTGTACTGATACTCTCATAAAAGCATTAGTCACTCTCAATCATTGGAAACTGCAACAAATGGTGCAAAAAAGGAAATGCTGAATTAAGCACAGAACTCTGGATGTTTGATCATTTCTTCTCATCTCAAGTGGTCTGGTCCTCTCAGTTTCGATAAAGTTGGGCACAATGATGTCCTTAACTTCGAAAAAGATCTAGACATTAAAATTAATCAAATAACTCGATAAATCTAATTTCGTAATGTTTTCATTAACATATTGTTAAAGAAAACATTACGAAATTTTTAAACAATACCGTAAGTGGGAATAAGCAAAATTCTCTCCAAATGTTATAAGTTCGAATAAAGTTAAAACAATCGCGTTAAAAGTGAAGTTCAATTGTTTTATCAATTAGGAATAATTTGTTTTATTATAAAACAAAAGAAAACCACCCAGCAATGGTAAAAAAAAGTTTTGCGAACATTACTCTTGTTCCGCCAATTTTGCCAGTGTGTGTATGTTAATAATGAACCCCATCAGGACGATTGATAAATTTTAATTTGTTTTTAAGTTTTTTTTTTTTTTGTTGTGCGCTTTTGTTCACTTTCCTAATTGTGTAAATCTCGCTATAACACTGAGGTTTGCTGTAAGATTGTGGGTTAAGCTCGCCTTTGTACATAAGTTGTCCTTCTGTATTTGTATATGTTTGTTTTGTGTACAATAAAGAATAGATAATATCCTGAGACATAGGATACATTTTATCTCGGGAGCATGTTCTCTTGGGACAGTGTCCGACATTCACGCGGGTGAAGCCGCCAGCAGAAGCTAGTGTACTATAAATAATGGTAATACTCCTCCGGAAAAAGCGCCCTTTAAAATGTTACAGGCTTTTATGATTTCTTGTAAAAGGATTTTTTTTAAATAACTATATCATTAAATTTTTATATGGTATTTTGCAGAAAGCTGGTTCCACTGCCCATTTTAACAGATGACTTCTACAGAATAGTAATAGGTCAACTTAACGGAAAGGAATTCACGAATGAAACCTTTTTGCAGTATTTCCAGTACAGTATAATCGTAAGTTTACTATTAGTTTTGTTTTAGAATGTTATCTAACTATCTATACATATAAAATGATTTGTCCTGAAAGACTGACTGACGGATAAACGCACAACCTAAACCGCTGATTGTGGTGGATGTGTTCTGTGAACCTGAAACTTGTTGGATGTGTTCTTTTTATGATGTAGGCATCCGATAAAAAAGGATTTGCCGAAACTCTACTCCTAAGGGGGTAAAAAGGGGGAAAGTTTGTATAAAAAATCTAATTCTTTCGGCCAAAATTCTTGATACTTGGTACAAATATTAATCTAAGTAAGTGATAAAGGTTGTAATTATTAATTTTTGAAACTACCCCCAAATGATGATTTAAGGGGTGTGAAGTTTAAAAAAAAAAAAAAAAAAAAAATGTGTTTATTATCTTAAATCTATACAATTCAGTTGACGGGGCATCCCAGAAAGTAATCCGAAGATACTTGTGATGGGATAAACCTCGCTCTTCCTCGATTAATTACAATTGTTTTTTTTGTGCTAATTAGGTATAAGTTACACATTTTTATTAAACTAATAAAAAGAAAAATGAAGATCGTACTTATGGCAGTGTGTGAAAGTACAGTGTGTTTTGTATAGATGTGTGTTCATACGTATGTTTATGTGTGAATGTATATTTTATATTTTCTGTGTATGCGTGTGTGTATGAGTGGGTGTGTGAGTGAATGGGCGTGTGTATGTGTGAATGAGTGTTGGAGTGTGGGTGTGTGTGTGTGTGCGTGTAGGAGTGTGTGTGAGTGTGTGTATGTGTATACATGACGTTCAACCCAGTGTAGCCAAAATGCCTTCCACGGCATCATAGTTAAGTGTGAAGATCCATTCCGTCAATGTCTTCTTACACTCATACAACTGCATAGGGTAAATTTTAAGTATGCGATTTACTTTATTATAAACGAGTGGGGCTTGAGTTACATTTTGGCGACTAGCAAAAGTTGAGCGTGCTGAGTATGTTGGGGCTACTATATCCCACCGTCTTTTTTTAAGTTTGGCTTGGCTAAAGGGTAGAATTTTGTGATATCTTAGTACCATGTGTAATATATACAGTTTCCTGACGGAGAGTAGCTTAGAGCTTGCGTATAAAGTTTCAGTAGGGAACCTGTAGGGCTTACAGTACATGACCTTAATCAAGGATCTTTGTGCCCTCTCTAGTTCTATAAAATACGACTTAGCTGCTCCACCCCATACCGAGATACAATATATGATTACAGATTGGGCCAGTGCGATATATATTTTATTTTGTAGTTCTGTACTCATAACGTGTCTCAAAGATTTGAAAACCCATATGAGTTTTCTTAATCTCCCTATAGTTAGTTCGAGGTGTGGGTACCAGCTTAACCTTTGATCTACTATAATACCTAGGTACTTGACGGAATTTACCTTCTGAATTACAGGGCAACTACAGGTAGATTGGGTTGGGGTACGACAGGAATGTATTCTAATCTTAAAGTCAGGCGCAGGCTGAGAGTTTGCGTATTTAGTGAAGCAGACGAAGTTGGTTTTTAGGGTATTTAGGGTAAGTAGATTCTCCCTTAGCCAATCACTAACTCTGGCGAGTCCCCTTCCAGCCTAACCTTGTCCCAGGTCTTAGCAGAGAAGATAATAGCGGTGTCATCCGCGTAGGACAGTATCCTCGCACCGTTGATAATAAGGTTACAGAGTTCATTAATGTAAATCAAAAATAGCGTCGGGCCGAGGACACTGCCCTGTGGGACGCCATACGTCACGTTCTCCTCGTCACTAACATAGTTTTCAATTTTTACCCCCTGCTTTCTGTTTTGAAGGTAACTGCTGAGAAGAGAGAGAGCAGAACCTCGAAATCCTAAGTTCTCCAGCCTGTGTATAAGTTTAGAGATAGAGACGGTATCAAAGGCTTTCCTGAGGTCAAGAAAGGCCACTAGGCATTTGTTCCCCTTATCTACTTCCTTGGTTATCACAGTTGCTAGTTCCTCCGTAGCATCCTGGGCCGACATCCCCCTTCTAAAACCATATTGAGAGAAAGATAAGATGTTATACTTAGTCAGGTAGTTAACTATTCTACAGTTCAAGAGCTTCTCAATGATTTTAGAAATGGAGGTCAACACAGAAATTGGAAAAGTTTGTAGGGAAGAATCTGATTTCTTGGGTCAATAAACTTGAAACTTGGCACAAATACTATCCTTAGTGAATAATAAAGGTTGTTGTTATTTTTTTTAACTATGGGGTAGTTTAAAAGACGATTTAGAGGGTGCTAAAGTTTATTTGAAGAATCTTATTACTTCAGGAAAAGAATTGAAACTTGACATTAATACTAACCTAAATAAAAAATAGATTATTAAAGGGATTTTTTTTTTAATATCCTTTCTTGGGTTAACCCCTTGTATATAAAGCAGATCTACGCGAGACACAATGGCTTTTTAATTGTGACTCGAATGCTACATACAAGGGGTTAATAAACATGAAACTTGACATAAATACCAACCTCATAAGCATGAACAATAAAAGTTATCATTATTTTTAAGGAAATGAAGAATTTTAGGAAATTCAACCTTTAAGGGGGTGAAAAAGGGCAAATGATTTTTGTTTTTTGTATGAAATATCTAGAGCAGTGGTGGCCGAGTGGTATCGGCCGCGGCTTACAAGTTGTAGGTCGTCGGTTCGAGCCCAGGCAGGCGCTTTACTTTGTACAAATTATTTCGTCACCACTGCTCTCTAAACGGTGAAGGAAAATATCGTGAGGAAACCGACATGTCTTAGAACCATAAATTTGGAGACATGTGACATTCACCAACCCGCACTGGGACCGCGTGATGGATTACAGTCCATTCTCTCTCACAGAGAGAAGGCCTGTGTCGCAGCAGTGGGATGATAATTAAATAAATAGGCTGATGATGGTCAAAAATCTAATTCCTTAGGGATAAGGTAAATAATCGAAATTTACATAAAACGTTTTTTAAAACTCCCCCCCAGATAGGGTTAAGGAGGCTCTACTATGCTTAATTGAATCCCAAATAATCAAATATCAATTCTTCTTCAGAAGAAGAAGAATACCAATTGATCGACCACTATAAAGTTTTTTGAAGAATCTTACTACGGAATCTTACTAACATAAACGAAAAATAAAAAAGAAAAGAAAAGAGTTTCTAACATATTTGGGTTGTTCAAAACTCGACCCTCAACGGGGCAAAATGGGTTATTAAGTTCTTAGGGGCGGATTTCACTTTGTGGCGGTAACCTAAATTCTTTTCAGGCAAATAACGAATCGTTCCAAACCAATAAACCCTGTATATCTACGATACCTAATTTTTTATTGATTTCATAATAGCTTATTTTTGGTCGCCTTCTCTAACTGCAAATAAGAGAGTCATTAATAGTATAAACGAAATCACGCGAACGAAGTTGCGGCTGAAGTGCTAGTATTGTATACAGTCACTCATCACTCGACCTGCGACCGTTGAGCTATCAGTACAGAACTATCTTCCTTCAGAATGTCTATATCCTCCACAGTCTCAGCCATGATCACTATATCGTCGAGAGTGATGTACTCGCCATTGACCTTGATGCCTGATGGAGGACCTCAGTGCAATGCTCGATGATCTCAGTAGAGCTTCAGAAAGAGTGGGTCATAAAATGAACATGGAACAAACGAAGGTCATGTTTAATTCTTATGTTACACCCACTTCTATCAAGATCGGAGACTCTACACTCCAAGTTGTAGATGATTATGTCTACCTGGGACAATCGTTCCAGTTAGGTAGGTCCAACTTCGAGAAAGAGGTCAACCGTCGAATTCAACTCGGCTGGGCAGTGTCCGGGAAGTTGCACGGTATCTTCAAAATTATTTCATGTCTTAAGACGAAAATATATAACCAGTGTGTGTTGCCAGTGATAATATATGGTACTGAGACGTTGTCACTCACAATGTGCTACCCAAAGGGCAATGAAGAGGGCTATCTATGCTCGCAGTTTCCTTGCGTAATCGAACTGACATAGGCCGAAGAATTGCCAAACATATGTGGCAGTTGGTAGGGCACAGAATGCTCGCAGAATGGATGGTCGAGGGCGTCAAAAAGTTCTGGAGTGGTAACCACGTACAGGAAGACGCAGCGTTGGAAGGCGTCTCTCAAGATGGAGCAACGATGGGCTGCTAGTTGTGACACAAGACCAATTGAAGTGGTGATGCTTGGGGGAAGCCTATGTCCTGCAGTGGACGTCTTCGGCTGAAATGATGTTGATAGCTACGCCTGCTCTGAAAGCTGATCTCTGTTAAATGACAAATAGTTTATAGGCATTAAATCCTTCTAAAGGACCAGAATCTAAAATAATAATAGAAGAATAATATATAAAAAATATATTTACAGTTTGCGGAATACATAAAAGCACACGATTATTTTGATGGTTTAATAATCATTTTTGACTGCAGACAGATGAATTTGTTGGAAGTGATAAAAACAGTTGACACTGTGGAACTACAGCAATTTTTTTCAATATTTGTGGTAAGTGTATAGTGGTAAGAGCATGCTTGCCTTCTAGGCAGTCGATCATTTAAAATAGTAGTCGAACAAGAGCCATTAAATAAATAAAAGTTTTCATTGTTTTTCATAAAATTGTTCTACAGTACAGAATTGAGGTGGCCCATTCAATGTTAAAAAAAAGATTAAGCAGTAGATGCAATGAGTGGTTCGAAGATAATACTGATAATAATTTTCATACAATACTTTCATTTTCTCGGATACCAGCAAATACTTTATATTCTACAACACACACATCGATGTTAACGTTGACCTACCCGTATTAGGCCGGCACGGCGCAGCGCGATGGATTACGGTCCATTCCCTCTCACAGAATGGAGACCTGTGTCCCAGCAGTGGGAACATTAAAAGGCCGATGATGATGATGATAACATCGACGTTAGATTGTACAAATAAATAATCCAGTGCCAAATTAAAGTATACAAATCTTTTACAGGAAGGATATGGAGCTAGCTTGAAAACCATTTATATGATCACAGAATCAAAAGCAATAGAATTGCTCATTAACATTATCAAGCAATTTGTTAGTGATAAGATCGGAAACAGAATGCATGTCCAACGCACCTTAGAAGATTTACATAAAGGAATACCAAGAGATTTGCTGCCAGTGGACTACGGTGGAAAACAGAGATCTGTTGACTCATTGCATGGTAAGTAATACCTCTATATAAAATGTACAAAAAAAAACTTAAAGTCATAACAGACAAGGTGCAGCTGCTGGGTGTCAAAATTTTATAAAAGAGCTACATATAAATGGTATATGAACACATATAAGGGGTTTTTGAAACTTATTCCCTAAATAGAGGGGGTGCTGGCAGGGTTTTTGAGCATGCATATTCAGGGAGAAAAGTAGATAAGAGAGTAGTTGTAGTTAGTTGAGAGAACACCGAGAATATGTCTGAAGATTCAGGTTTATTTGAGAAGATTACTTAAGATTTAGAAAAGGAAACTTAAAGAGCAGGGATTTAGATTCATTTGATCGTGTGCGGATCGATGCAAAATAATAATAAGACAAATATGCAGAAATCTTTTTCCTAAATCAGAAAACATAATCAAAATTAAAGATTTTAAATGATTCAGATTTTTCTAAATCTGACGACTGCCAACTATTTCAGACTGTTTATTTATTTACTGTTACTTTATATAAGTAAAGAATACATTTCCCGTTACAGAGGATACAGAACAATCAGTTTGATAGGGTGCGTCTTGACGCAAAATGATCACTGTGTCTATGTTTCTTATCTAATTCTTCTGTCGTAGGTTGTCTGGAAGAAATATCACTAGAAATAAGGAACACATTTAGGCTCTTCTATCTTTATTATGTATTTTCTCTTTTAAGTGTTTCGTGTGTACTTACATAAATAAATACGAAAAAATATTTTTCCTAAATCAGACGACTGCCAACCATTTCAGGCAGTTACTTCATGTAAGTTACAAAATCTATATCTCGTTACAGAGGATACATTGGAAGAATTAAGTTCAGCAGAACATGTGGAGTATATGAAAATGATGAGCAAAGCTTGCTCTGATGAAACAAAAAGACATGCAGCAAAATTCAATGAGGGTTACATGGGCATGCCTGGATCCTTCAGATGTTTGAGTGTAGACTAGTCTGTAATATATTTAGTTTATCATTTACTGTTAATAACTGGTTTCTGTAATGTAAATGTAGATAATAACTAAAAAAATGGTCAATTATAATTTTAATTTTAGGGAGTCAGCGGCAACTGGCGACAATTATAGTTACTTAATTGATATTAAAAAAAATTTTTTTTTACTTTAATGGTATTTTAAGGAGGAGCTCGTGGCTAAATAATAACAGCCGCACGGGTCAATCTTCATGGTTAAGCAACGCTTGACGAGGTCGGTCCGTGGATGGGTGACCATTTCAACATACCGAGTTTCCTCCGTGCCTCGTAAAGCACGCTATGCCGTTGACATAGCGTGCTTGCCGAGTCTCTTAGTATCTTTGACAGTCGTTACGAGTAGTCAGAAGCTTGAGATCTGACACCAGTCTAGCCAAGGAATACCGTACTTACCCAGTTACTGGGTTGTGGAGGTCAGATAGGCAGTCTCTCAATGTAAAACACTGGTACTCAGCTGAATCTGCTTAGAATGGAATCCGACCCTAATATAAGGCAAAAGGCTAGGCAGATTGATTATTTCATTTGGTTTTGTTTTCATTATTAAATAACATCCATAGTTTGTCCGGTTTCCAGAATTTGTTATTAGCGCTATTATATTGCGCAAGCAATATTTAATTAAAATAAATAATTTATAAATAATAGTGACCTCCTTAAGTTTATGAGTTACTTTGTACTTTTAATTAAGCTTAGTGTGTGTGTATTAACAAACTATAATGGACAAGTAAAAGTTATTTAGTATACGCCTAAAATGGAAAAGGTACTGGCCCTCTTGAATGAAAGAGGGCCAGTGCCTTTGCCTCGCCCGAGACGGCGCCGCCTGAGATCATCACCACGCCCGAGATTTAAAAATGGATGTCTTCTATTGAGCTGCATCTGAATGAAGTCTGCTCTATTGCCGCGGATAGAAATCTTCTTTTCTTTCTGACGAAAGGTAAATTTACCGTAATGCGTCAACATGATTTAAAAAAATTTTTGCTCTCAAATTTATGCTGACACTCAAATTTTGTCCGTATGTGTAAATAATTAAGCGAAATAAAAACAATTTAACGTAAATTAAGATAAGTTAAGAATTATCTGTTTATTAATAAAATTTAATTTTAAGTTACATCTGTTTTAGTAATGATTATCAATAAATCCATAAATCTCTGTCACTATTCTAATCCTTGTCTTTCCGAGAAGATTGTTTGACACCCTGGCGTCTGTGATATAGAATTACCTAGTACAGGCGCCTAACTAATAGATTTGAAACACAAGCTTGTACGAAATGATACTAACTTTTATTACGGATAAACATCGATTATATATAGGTTACATTGGTCACATGACTTAGCTATATTAGGTACATGCTTATACACTACATCTCCCTTCGTATGGAAAAATAAAATAAAACATACATAGGTTTATTTTATTTTTAAACTTAATACTAAATTGATTACAATAATAAGGTTTCATGTTTTTAAAAAAATATTATTTGCTCCATGAGTGAATACTGAATTGATGACATTTTTTTTTTTTTTACTTTATAATACTTTATGATTTTGGAATATACAGTTTTGTACGGTTTTTGTGAACAGTATCGGGCTGGCCGTCTTTTAATATTTGTACATTTGGTGCTTCGTCTTTCAAGACAATATACGGACCTAAATAGATGTTGGATAACTTATTACCAGTTTCGTTTCGAATTAAAATCAAGTCTTCCTTTTTATATTTAATGGGATTTGAAGTTTTATCATAATATCCCTTTCGCACTATTTTAGATTGAATCAAATTTTCATGTGCTTCTTTTAAAGACACCTGTAGCCGATATCTTAATTCTTTAGTGGTAGCTATCATGATTAAAAGAAAGAAAGAAAGAAAGAAAAATATTTATTTGTGACCCGCACAGGAGACACGAGATAAGCAACACAAACAATAATAAAAAATTAAAATAAATAACCCCGTGCGAGACCAAAAAGGCTCCTATCTCAGCATGTGCAACGATATTAAAAATAAAATAATGCTGCGCTGATATTCTGATAGGGCCCACTGTTGATGCCACGGACACATTCACGGAAACGGAACATACAATATTTAAAGCAATGAAATAGAATCAAAATCAAAATCAATTTTTTTTTTATTTCACATAGGCCTACATGGGCACTTATAAAACGTCGACAAAATGAGCACGGTTCGGGTTGGTCGTTTCCTATGGAGAAGAACCGGCAAGAAACTCCATGGTTACTCTTTTAAAAATGGTTTGGTTTTACAATATTTACATGTTACAGCATTAGTACTTAGATATGGGGGGACAACGTAGGCCCGAATTATGACAATAAGTCGTAAGAAACTAAAAAAAAAGAAAAAGATTAAGAAGAATAAGATAAATAATAACAAAATAGTATAAACACAGAAGGTGAGTCACAGTATGTATGTGTATAACGTAGACAAATATATTAATAAAACACAATAAATATACGACCAAAATCCTGACGGCTCAATTATCATTTGTCGAAACCGTAGACAAACGACAGAGCGCGCCAATCTCTATCTGTGGTCAGCGTCGGCTGTCAAAATAAAAAACTAAAAAAACGATAAAACGATGATTATACAGTGTTTCGATGGTTTTCGTTAGACTACTGGGTAAATTACATTGTTAACCAAAAACTAGTTCAAAAGGTGTATATTTGGTAATTGAATGTACAGATGTATTGTAGCTAAAACTCCAGGGCCTGCAGTCTCGACATAGTTTGCGATCGTTACGTTAAGTAACGATCGTTATCTCTTACCGACAATATACGCTTGCCGTAACGACGCTAACAATAAACGCAAGTCTCGACAGCCGAGTTAGCGTGCAAAATCTGTCACTATATTGACTTAACGTTGTCGGTAGGCTAGCGATGTTCGTATTCATAGTGCGGTGATTTTTTAGAAAAATTATGGCAGTTGAAAAAAATCCTTGTATCATAGGGAAAATTGGTAGACAAGATATTCAAAAAAAACTATTTTTCTTTGAATATTGTGCAGAAGATAGGTAAACCTTATCATGTTAACAATTGTTTGGATCGAAACTTGTAAGTAGCTTATGCCGTTTTTAAAAATACGCATAACAAAGAAGAAAATAGTTCGCTTCCTTGCAACACAGACGTTGAACATGGGAAAAAAACTGTCAATGTCAATTGTCAAGTTTGTTTGTACACAAAATACGACAATGAGAATTGGAATTGATTAAAAACTGGAAAAGAACCGTATTTCTATAGTGAAGGACAGTGACACAGGCGCAGACCCTAGCCCGAGTGCTAGCAAGCAGCGTGAGCGTCAGGTAATAACAATCTACAACAATTTTCGTTTCCTATTTTTGGCACTAAATTGAATACTTTGCATATGTTCGAAGTAGTTTGTGTTTACTTAATGAATATCTTAAATGTTTCAGGCGTACTTCGGGGCATATTGATGCGCATTTGGCAACTTTAGAAGCCCGTCCATATCTCCACACGGGCAAATTTTGAAACATGCTGGAAGGAGGTTCCCGAGGAACTCAACAAACTCCCAAACGTATCCAATAAGTCCCCCGAGCAGAGCATGACGTTAAATATCAAATTGGGTTTTAAATGTAAGTACAATCTACGTCAGTTTTATTTATATTTAGTAGAATACAATAGGTATCCTAAATACAGGTTTGGATATACTTAAAAAGCTGCGCCTGCACTAAGGCAGCATAATTATAAAAACAAATCATTCAAACTGGCAACCGAGGCGTCATCACTGCTTCTTTGACTGAAGTGGAGAGACGCATAACATCCTTAATTAGTGTAGAGTACACATTTGGCACAGACTGCCCGGATACTATGTCAATTTCTTTTTTATTATTAGAATCACTAGCACACTAGAGCATTAAGAGACATTTTTAGTACATCTATTTTTTTTACAGATGGTGGCAGCTGCAAATCAAGTGCAATCAGACGCTGCCAGAGGCAGGCAAGGTACAAGCCGAGGCGTGGATGCTATTTGCATAGGCTGCAAATTCAATAGCGGACAGTTTTACAACTTTTGTAAATAAAAATAATAAATGGTTTTATATGTTTTTTATTTAAATCACAGAGGGACAATAAAATAAAATTATGTAAAACTAGTATTATTAAGTCTTCTTATGCACTCTGCAACAGCTCACCCAGTGCACCACAAGTCCTGTATAACAAAAACATAAATAAATATAATAAAATATTAAATAAATACCTTAAAATAAATCATTTGATTTGGTACCTGTAACTTCTAGGCCATCATCATGAACACTACCATCATTGTCCACTATTTGCATGGGTGAGATGGCCTCCGGTTCATGTAATTTATATTTTATATGCTTGTTGTGTAATACTGCACATGCATTGAGTGGGTCAGACCCCGTTAAACAGACTTCAGCACAGCAAAGCATCTTTCAACGACGTTCCTGGCTGAACAATGAGCATTTGTTTATTGATACTCCGGTGTCCCAGGGCGTTGATTTTTTAAAGGAGTCATCAAAGAGGATATCCATCTTCACCTAAAAGATAAAAAATAGAAAGTACTTTCAGCATTTTAATGGGCAACTGTTCAGACAGATTATAATGAACATTTGTTACCAAGCAGCCATGTACGGTGGTCCCAAATTATATTTTTTATATGTTTTATGGCTCCAATCACAACTGGGAATGGCTGTGGAGTATTTCTAAACTTTGCTTTAACTACACACTGTTCTTCTTGGGTAATAGGAAATTTGACATATCTTCTTAAAAGTTTTTCATTGATAGCCAAAGTTACAGCATGTACTCATCGGCTAACTGACTTTTAGCATATGCTGCAGCCCCACTGCAAGCCAATATGTAGTTGTTAGCAGCCACTTGACTATTATGAAGAAAATTACACTACATCTTGGATATTAGAAAAAAATAATAGAAATATTATTTAGGCACATTAAGTACCCAACGCATAGACACTCACTTGAGACTCCACAGAAAGTCCTTAAGGCCCTCGTTTTTGAATAGATGGGCAAAGTTCACCAACGAGCTCATGAAACGTCCTTGTTTATTCGGTAAAGATAGAGAAATTGGCCATCCTCTAAATCCAAAGGATTTTCACCTTCACGCCGGTTTCGTGCAATTTTCCGCCGCATTATTATATCGAGTCCGTGTTCTAGCACGATCAAAGCCCACACTTAATACTATGCAGCCATATTACTCTAATTATTATTTATTTATTGTTTTTGTAACCTCTAAAACCAATGATAACGATCGTTACGATACTTAGCGGGCTGTCAAAAATGCTCGCTAGGAAATTCGATATCATACCGATAAATCGTTAACTTAGTGACAATATACGATAATTTTGCGATGACAAACGTCAAAAATCGATAGCTTTGAATGTCAAGACTACCAAAAATCGTTATCTTCCGATCGTTAGGACTTATCGCCCGATCGTTACAAGATAACGATCGCTATCTATGTCGAGACTGCAGGCCCAGGGCCTGCAGTCTCGACATAGTTTGCGATCGTTACGTTAAGTAACGATCGTTATCTCTTACCGACAAAATACGCTTGCCGTAACGACGCTAACGATAAACGCAAGTCTCGACAGCCGAGTTAGCGTGCAAAATCTGTCACTATATTGACTTAACGTTGTCGGTAGGCTAGCGATGTTCGTATTCATAGTGCGGTGATTTTTTAGAAAAATTATGGCAGTTGAAAAAAATCCTTGTATCATAGGGAAAATTGGTAGACAAGATATTCAAAAAAAAATATTTTTCTTTTATAATTGTGCAGAAGATAGGTAAACCTTATCATGTTAACAATTGTTTGCATCAAAACTTGTAAGTAGCTTATGCCGTTTTTAAAAATACGCATAACAAAGAAGAAAATAGTTCGCTTCCTTGCAACACAGACGTTGAACATGGGAAACAAACTGTCAATGTTAATTGTCAAGTTTGTTTGTACACAAAATACGACAATGAGAATGGAATTGATTAAAAACTGGAAAAGAACCGTATTTCTATAGTAGAAGACAGTGACACAGGCGCAGGCCCTAGCCCGAGTGCTAGCAAGCAGTGTGAGCGTCAGGTAATAACAACCTACAACAATTTTCGATTCCTATTTTTGGTACTAAATTGAATACTTTGCATATGTTCGAAGTAGTTTGTGTTTACTTAATGAATATATTAAATGTTTCAGGCGTACTTCGGGGCATATTGATGCGCATTTGGCAACTTTAGAAGCCCGTCCATATCTCCACACGGGCAAATTTTGAAACATGCAACTCAACAAACTCACAAACGGATCCAATAAGTCCCCCGAGCAGTGCATGACGTTAAATATCAAGTTGGTTTTTAAATGTAAGTACAAGCCACGTCAGTTTTATTTATATTTAGTAGAATACAATAGGTATCCTAATTACAGGTTTGGATAGACTTAAAAAGCTGCGCCTGCACTAAGGCAGCATAATTATAAAAACAAATCATTCAAACTGGCAACCGAGGCGTCATCACTGCTTCTTTGACTGAAGTGGAGAGACGCATAACATCCTTAATTAGTGTAGAGTACACAATTGGCACAGACTGCCCGGATACTATGCCATTTTCTTTTTTATTATTGGAATCACTAGCACACTAGAGCATTAAGAGACATTTTTAGTACATCTAATTTTTTTACAGATGGTGGCAGCTGCAACTCAAGTGCAATCAGACTCTGCCAGAGGCAGGCAAGGTACAAGCCGAGGCGTGGATGCTATTTGCATAGGCTGCAAATTCAATAGCGGACAGTTTTACAACTTTTATAAATAAAAATAATAAATGGTTTTATATGTTTTTTATTTAAATCACAGAGGGTCAATAAAATAAAATTATGTAAAACTAGTATTATTGAGTCTTCTTATGCACTCTGCAACAGCTCACCCAGTGCACCACTAGTCCTGTATAACAAAAACAAGATTTTAGGAGTATTCATACAATAATATACAATGGCATAAGTCGTACTTGATGCTTTAAGCCATTATATATCACCTTTGGGTCAAATAAATGGAGATGCTAATTAAATAGGTATAAAGATCTAGGGAAAATTATATGTTATGCAAATATAGGTATACCTAATTAATAAATATAGTTGTCTGTACGAGATTGCCCTGTGCGATAAGACCGCCCATTGTACACTTGCTTTTATGATTTTTTGTCCTGTATATATATTTGTGTGGTTTACAATAAAGAATATAAATAAATATAATAAAATATTAAATAAATACCTTAAAATAAATCATTTGATTTGGTACCTGTAACTTCTAGGCCATCATCATGAACACTACCATCATTGTCCACTATTTGCATGGGTGAGATGGCCTCCGGTTCATGTAATTTATATTTTATATGCTTGTTGTGTAACACTGCACATGCATTGAGTGGGACAGACCCCGTTAAACAGGCTTCAGCACAGCAAAGCATCTTTCAACGACGTTCCTGGCTGAACAATGAGCATTTGTTTATTGATACTCCGGTGTCCCAGGGCGTTGATTTTTTAAAGGAGTCATCAAAGAGGATATCCATCTTCACCTAAAAGATAAAACATAGAAAGTACTTTCAGCATTTTAATGGGCAACTGTTCAGACAGATTATAATGAACATTTGTTACCAAGCAGCCATGTACGGTGGTCCCAAATGATATTTTTTATATGTTTTATGGCTCTAATCACAACTGTGAATGGCTGTGGAGTATTTTTAAACTTTGCTTTAACTACACACTGTTCTTCTTGGGTCATAGGAAATTAGACATATCTTCTTAAAAGGTTTTCATTGATAGCCAAAGTTACAGCATGTACTAATCGGCTAACTGAATTTTAGCTTATGCTGCAGCTCCACTGCAAGCCAATATGTAGTTGTTAGCAGCCACTTGACTATTATGAAGAAAATTACATTACATCTTGGATATTAGAAAAAAATAATAGAAATATTATTTAGGCACATTAAGTACCCAACGCATAGACACTCACTTGAGACTCCACAGAAAGTCCTTAAGGCCCTCGTTTTTGAATAGATGGGCGAATAAAAGACTATTGGCGCAAACCGGAAGACGACACGTTGGAAGGCCTCCCACTAGGTGGACTAATGACCTGGTTAAGGTTGCGGGAAGGCGCTGGATGCGAGACGCACGGGATTTGTCAATATGGCGACGCCTGGGGGAGGCATATGTCCAGCAGTGGACGTCTTTCGGCTGAAATGATGATGTCCTTTAGTTTACTTACTAAGTCCATAAGTAGAAAGTATTTAACCCTCTTTAAAAATAGAACTAATGTTATCTCAAATACAGCACCACGTGACCTCCTCATCCTAAAGGGCTGGTGTATATAAAAACCCAGTAAGTGCCTTGAAACTATTATATTCTAGGATAGCGCAAAAATATATTATGATTTGAAGTAGGCTATGTAAAGTCAAGTTGTATTAGTAACTAAATGACTACTATATGAACATGTCATACTATATGACTACTATATGAATACTAAACAAGGAATATGAACCTACGAATTGTGCAAATGATATTAATATTGCCCTGAAGTCTATTGGATATTTTAAATAGGCTTAAAAAAGACAATTCTGAACTTACTAAGTTCTGGATATTTGTAAATTTAAGGTGTTTTACAATTTAATGGGACTTTAATGATTAAATTGATTAATGAAAGCACCAAATCTCAATTCAATTTTAAAGTTTCCATTACACAGTTAACATAATACAGTCCATTTCAGTATAGCAGAATTAATTAAAATTATATAAATAAAATTATCTGGCTATAAAACCATAATAAAAAAAAAATCACCTACTGTGTCCTTATATGTGGCAGTCGCACAGAAGCAAACATAATTATAATATTTATTCATTTGCACGGCAAAGATTCGTATGACACTAGCCAGATTACCTATTTTAGTGATCTTTATTTTCGTAGCAATAAGATTGCTTTCATAGGCAAAATAACAGTGAACGATCTGATGTTAGATGCTAGCCGCCAGTTTGAAATAAGAACTTGCGCGGTAATATTTTTGTAAAAACCATCGGAAGAGTCCGTTTATGATGTGGGCCTCTGTGGTCGGCCTTGTGTATTTATTTTTCAAATACTTTTCGCTCCAATTTAAAGTTTTCCCCTAAGTTTTCAATGACAGTGGGCGTGGCTTAGAACCTCAGATGTCGATTGTCAACTGTTCGACTTCAGCCCCTTAAGTGCATGGCTCAGGACCTAACATTGACAGTTATTTTTCTGAAATACAGGCAAACTATGGATGTTATTTTTTTATGAAAATAAATCCAAAGGGAATAAAATTAAAAAAAACTTAACTTTGAATATAATAGTAGATTGTTTATCTAGAGGGCAAAAAAATATTTTAAAGGTGAAAGTGTTTTTTTGAATCAAGAGAGGAGCGATGGATTCTAGAGTAGAATCCTGAATGCAGCAAGGGATTCAAAGTATGTCACTCGAGCTTAAGCGTAGTTAGTGCTGCTCCCGAGGTGGATACTCTACTTTTGATGATATCCGCAGGAGAACCAAAGTTACCGACATAGCCCGAAGAATTGCCAAACTTAAGTGGCAGTGGGCAGGGCACATTGCTCGCAGAACGGATGGCCGATGGGGCTGAAAAGTTCTGGAATGGCGACCGCAAACCGGAAGACGATACGCTGGAAGGCCTCCCACTAGGTGGACTGATGACCTGGTTAAGGTTGTGGGAAGGCGCTGGATGCGAGACGCACGGGATCGGTCAATGTGGCGACGCCTGGAGGAGGCCTATGTCCAGCAGTGGACGTCTTTCGGCTGAAATGATGAATGATGAGTAGTTATCGTCGGCTGCTCGTCCGATCAGTTAGATATCAACGCCGGAGTCCCTTAGGGGTCAGTGCTCTCGGCAACATTATTCTTGCTGCACATTAATTATCTGCTAAAACCCGGTACCTTTGGGTATTTAGACGACAGCACTGTTGCTGAGAGATGCGTGTCCGGCGCACGGGCTACTGGGCCTAAGATTCGGTCTCTCCGGGAGTCCGTGGTTAACCGTTTGAACCAGTCCTTGAAGGCAGTCTCCGAATGGGGTGATGCCAATCTGGTCAGTTTCAATGCTGCTAAGACCCAGACGTGTCTTTTTTTCGCTAAAAAGAGCCAATTCAACCCGGCTCCTTCTTTTCGTGGTGTAACCGTGTCGCTGACGGACCACCTCGAACTTCTTGGTGTTACGTTGATATCGACCCTCAACTTCGGTCCATACATTGAGGCGAAAGCTCAGTTAGCTGCAAAAAAGTTGGGATTCTTGCAAAGGTGAGACGGTACTTCAAGCCTGAACAGCTGCTCAACTTGTATAAAGCGCAAGTTCCGTCATGCATGGAGTACTGCTCTCACCTCTGGGATGGATCTGCCAAACACCAGCTTGATCAACTTAAGTCGATTGATAGACGGGCCAAAAGGCTTATTGGCAACAATACACTGGTCGCATCAAAGCTCCAGAGCCTAGAACATCGACCACCGAGTCACCAGTCTGTCGGTTTTTTATCGGTTACATTTTGGGGAGTGTGCGACGGAACTGCACAATTTGATTCCACCTAGCCCTTTCCATCATCGGACTACAAGACGTACGGCCATGCGCCATCGGTACATGGTAGACATCCCTCCCAAACGCACAAAGCGTTTCGCTAATACTTTCATTGTGCGCACAGCTAAGGAGTGGCATTCACTTCCGTAGTCTGTGTTCCCTGATAGCTACAACCTAGGGGTCTTTAAGTCAAGAGTGAATAGGTTTCTTCTAGACAAGCGTGCTTCACCGTAGATCACATCATCGCTTAATATGGCGCCATCGCAAATTTTCGAGAGCAAAGTTTAAAAAATGTCGGTTGGCGCCATCTTGAAACTTCATTTTGACCCCATATTGGCATTTAGCGACCCCAAAAACCATGAAAATGACACCCATGACGAAAGTTTCAAAAATCTCGGTCGGCGCCATCTTGGAATTTCATTTGGCCCCCAAACCCATGACAAAAATTTCTCAAATTTCTGTCGGCGCCATCATGTATGTTAATTTTGACCCCATATTAGCATTTATCGACCCCAAAAACTATGACAGTGACACCACAAAGTACGTAAGCGGCGGTGCGCCGCAGACACAGAGGCCACTACGAACAAAGCGTCAGTTGGCACACACACATTGACATTGCTATTTTACAGGGAATATTGGGCAATAATGGACCAAGCTCAGTCGCGGCTTTCACGATTGCTTTGTGTGGGTATTTGTCACGTCATACATACATAAAGTACTGTAACAAGGTTGCATTGGCTGGGTTACCATTAATAATTGTTACAGATAGAATATACTTTAAATTCATTCTTTCATTCATTATTAAGGGGCTGAATACTCAAAATAGGCTTTCTTTTAAACATTTTTTAGCCAAATCTATTGAAGATGTGGCAGCGAAAAAAAGATATGTTAATCTTGATCATATTTCCGAAAACTTTGTTGTGGCCGAAACACGTTTACGCACAAAAACCTCGATACAATTGAATGGCAAAGTAACCTCTTACCGTGATCTTCAAACAAATTTTTCGGTAATATTGACCAGCGTACATTGGTACAATTAACAACAATAACGTATCATAACAGGACGCAAAACTTCATTGTCTTATATATTGAAGTTTCATTAATTATTTTTAAGTAATTCATATTATTATGTTTTGTAAAAAAGTCTATACAAATTCCATCGTGTTTCTCTTTCCATCCAGTGCAATTCGACAGTGACCGCTTTGCGGCGTTGCTAGGTGGACGTATGTCGCTTTTTTCCGCAAAACGCAAAAATAATATTCGATTTATTTCTCGTCAATTCCATCTGTCAAAAAAATATCAGGTATAATGCAGCCAGATCATGTAGCCTGGTGGCTTTAATTGGAACTAACGAAATCACAAGTAATATTGTCAAAGTCTGTATTATTTTTATTTTCTGGCACTACCGCTGTCACTGGCATCTTTATTTTTGTTGTATTATAAACGACCCACGTCGTTTAGTTTACTTACTAAGTCCATAACTAAAAAGTATTTGAACCTCTTTGAAAATACAACAAATGTTATCTCAATTTGAATTAAACATTATTTAAAATATAGGTGAGGTCGAATACGATTTTAACCTTCTTCGTTCATGTGAAAACAATAGAAGCAAAAAACACAGAACATGGAATGGTCGTACCAACCACGCTGGCAGTGTCTCGAAATGACAGAACTAATAAAATTCTCCGTATCCATTTGTTTCAATCTTTTTTTCTTTCTAACATACGGCACCTAGAACTGACCAAAAAATTTCAAATTCGTGAGAAACGATAATCTATTTCTCACGAATTTGTAATTTTTCGTCGTTTCAACCAAAAAACGTCCAAATGTGGACATAAAGCTCACCAAGAATCACCACATTGATCAGTCCTGTATAACTCGCAATTAGCTATCCCAATTGCAATAACGGGCAACAATAATAGTTTGTTAGTCTATTAATATTGTTAAGCTACTTATTAATTGATCTTATCATTTTGCCAAATCGGCTCTGATAATTCTTATTTATTAACAATAAATCCGCCGATCGCCCTGAAAAGTAAACTCATCGATATGCGTATTCTGCTCATCCGAACCTACGGTTCTTAGACATGGTCACTCAAAGACTTACGCTTGGGGATTGCCAGAGAGTTACGCAGCATTCTGGATGTAAAAAGAACAGACCGAATACGGAATACCACGCTGTGTTCCCAAACGGGCATAATAGACGTGGGTAAAAAAGCTGTTCGGCTCAAATGGGCCAATGTCATTACGGCTCATGTTAGTTGCATGCAAATTGACCGCTGGGCAAGCCTCCACAATCCTGAAGATGGAAAGCACCGTTGAGAGAAATAGGTGCCGAGATGATTTGGACGCGTACCGTGAGGGCTGGTTCTAGACGGTGCGGGAAAAGAATGTCTGGAATGCCTTGGGTGTACTCTTATGAATTTAAATGGGCATCCCCCTGGATGGAGAGGGAGGGGACGGCCATAGAAAAGATATGTGGACTGTGTGAGGAGTGATATGAAAGAAAAGGGAGTCAGTTGTAGCGTGGTGCGTGACAGGACGATATGGAAGAAGAAAACGTGTTGCGCCGACCCCAAGTAACATGGGACAAGGGCAGGTAGATGATGATGATGATGATTTCAGACTTTTACCGGTAAGACTTAGTAAATCGGTTTTACCGATAAATAATAAGTTTCATCATAGTTTTTTTTTTTAAACTGAAACAACAGTTTGGCTTTCACAGTAACATATACGTGGTTGTGAGGCATACACTGTTTTTAGTATTTATGTTTTTCTTTTTAGGGTTCCCTAAAGGCAAAAAACGGAACCCTTATGGATTCGTCATGTCTGTCTGTCTGTCCGTCCGTATGTCACAGCCACTTTTTTCCGAAACTATAAGAACTATGCTGTTGAAACTTGGTAAGTAAAAAAAAGTTGTCTGTAAGAGATTGCCCTGTGCGATAAGACCGCCCATTGTACACTTGCTTTTATAATTTTTTATCCTGTATATATATTTGTGTGGTGTACAATAAAGAATATAATAAATAAATAAATAAATAAGTAGGTATATTCTGTGAACAGCATTAAGATTTTCAAACAAAAATAGAAAAAACTGAAGCTCAATTTTTTTTTTCATCCTACCTGCACGTGTGGGGTATCTATGGATAGGTCTTCAAAAATGATATTGCGGTTTCTAATATATTTTTTTCTAAACTGAATAGTTTGCGTGAGAGACACTTCCAAAGTGGTAAAATGTGTAAAACCCTGAAATAAGAGAATGATAAAACTAAAAAAATATATGATGTACATTACCATGTAAACTTCCACCGAAAATTGGTTTGAACGAGATCAAGTAAGTAGTTTTTTTTAAATACGTCAAAAATCGTAAACCACAATTTAACAAGTACGGAACCCTTCGAGCGCGAGTCCGACTCGCACTTAGCCGGTTTTTTTAAGGCATGCGTTGTGCCTGGCGCATATAAACATTTTCTTTCTTTCTATATTATCTTTAAACACCTACACTGTACCAATACTTATAGCAAATAAATGATTGATTGATATATAACAAACAATAGCAACAAATTGTTTCAGCCGTTCTCTAATGAGACGCTTACAATCACATACAGCATTTTTAGGGTTCCGTCTATCTCCCTGTGTGTCTGTCCGTCTGTCACGAGGCTGTATCTCATGAACCGTGATAGCAAGACAATATTTTTTTTTACAGATGGTGTATTTCTGTTGCCGCTATAACAACAAATACTAAAAACAGAACAAAATCAATATTTAAGTGGGGCTCCCATACAACATACGTGTTCTTTGCCGTTTTTTGCGATAATGGTACGGAACCTTTGTGCGCGAGTGCAACTCGCACTTGGCTGGTTTTTTTTTATATAGATAGATAAAGTTTACATGATCGTGTTTTTTGCGCCCTGTCTATTTGTTTTTTAACTCTAATATACAGAAAAGCGGCACCACGTGACCTCACCACAGAGGGCTGATGTATATCAAAACCCAGTACCTAAGTGCTTTGTAATTATTATATTCCAGGATAGCGGAAAGTCATCTTGTATTAGTAACTAAATGATATATTAAGATTTCAAGTGAATACTAAACAAGGAATATGAACCTACTAATTGTACAAATAATATTAATAGCGTCATACATTCTATTGCATATTTTAAACATGCCTAAAAATGACAATTCCAAACCTAGTAAGTTTTGGATATTTTCTAATTTAAGGTGTCTTTACAATTTGATGTGACTTTCCTATTGTAAATAATGATAAAATTGATTACTGAAAGCACCAAATCTCAATTCAAATTTAAAGTTTCCAGTTTAATATTGCACAGTCCATTTCAGTATAGTAAAACTCATTAAAATAATATAAATAAAATTATCTAGCTATTAAACCAATATAAAAAAAATGTAACGTACTGTGTTCTTATATGTGGTAGTCGCATAGAAGCAGACATAATTATAATATTTATTCAATTTGCACGGCAAAGACTCGTATGATACTAGCCAGATTACCTATTTTAGTGATCTTTATTTTCGTAGCAATAAGGTTGCATTCATAGGCAAAATAACAGTGAACGATCTGATGTCAGATGCTAGCTAGTTTGAAATAAGAACTTGCGCGGTTATATTTTTGTAAAAAACCATCGGAAGAGTCCGTTTATGATATGGGCCTCTGTGGTCGGCCTTGTGTATTTAATTTTCAAATACTTTTCGCTCCAATTTAAGTTTTCCCCTAAGCTGTCAATGACAGTGGGCGTGGCTTAGAACCTCAGATGTCGATTGTCAACTGTTCGAATACAGCCCCTTAAGTTATAAAGGTCATTAAAGTTTCAAGATAATTAGTTACTAATTCAATATCTAGGAAAATAATTAATTATTTTAGGCATAGACGAAATTGAAAAAGGTAAGAAACTTGTCATAAATAATATGGGTTTAAGTCATCCAGCTCACAAATATGTTTCCTCCGACTGTACAGCATAGTTTTCTCCTTTTTTAAGTACATATTTTTAGTTTGCTTCCAGCAGTCGGGTTTTTTGATTTTATTAACTTTTAATTTCGCATTTATATTTTTGTCGAGATTGGTGCTTTTCACATTTGTATGTTTTTGTTGGGGTCATTATTACACCATTTTACGTCTTGTTACCATTCAATCTTCGGCGTATGTGGAGTCATGATCTTTAATGGATATTCGATGCTCTGTCTACCCTCTAAGGCATGTAAGCATGATATGATGTAGGTATAGACAAATCTATGTATTTATGTTTGTTACTTATACAACCTACTCTTTTTTTTAATTCTGAATCAATATAGTATAGCAACCTTAGTGAATCTGTCAAGTTTAGCTGCCAATTTTAGAAACATCGGGGGTGGTCCTTCTGTATACTTACTATTTTGTGGTGACACCCATGACAAAAATATAAAAAATTTCGGTTAGCGCCATTTTGACTTATATTCGTAATTTTTATTTTTATTTTGACTTATAACCCAAAAAATATATTAAAATACACCCATGACGAAATTTTCGGTCTTCTTTGAAGTCTGTTAAAAAACTTTCCTAACCTACTGATTCTGTTACACTGTGGTCTCGTAATAAATCCGTCGATAGATTAGCGGAAAAGTCGAGCACAAGCAAAACTGGCTAGGTCCTGCCTACCTGCCCTTAAGGAGTAAAATCCAGTCGTGCATCGGAGCAAACATTTTTTTCAAGTTTTAGTATATAAATGTATAGGTACTATGCCTAATATTATTAAGTTGATAAAAAAGAATTGACGGTGACACCGTGAGAATATGATTTGTAAAAAAACTTGTGAACCATTGAATCACGGGTGCCTTTGTCCATAACTTTTTAGACAAGAATTACAATACATTATAAGTATAGAATCAGCTGTAATTTATTTCAGTTGAACATCGAGCCTCTTTCTGTTCACACTTTTTTTAAATAACAAATAAAAATAATACAAATTCTTGACAAGTGATAGTAAAAAATTAAATCAATAAGTATAAAATTATATTTTGTTATTTATTTTAATTTAAAAAAATTAACTGTTTAAAATATGGAGTCGATACCAGAAAATATTCTTTTGAAAGTGCATCCAGGAGCACTTTACGATATTAGGAAGATCCATAATTTGGAGAAACCTGGAAGGATTGAACAGGCTATCAATATTCTAGAGGAGTGGATACTGAAACAGGATCATATTATAAAGAAGGATTTTAGTAAGTACTCAAATGATTTTTTTAAGCAAATAGATCTACTGCCGCACTCAAAGATGTATCGCTTTCGGTATCGAATTTTCACTTTGCGATTAAGTGAGAAACGTACTCTTTTCTCATGTTGTCATATCCAAATTTTAATTAATTGCAGAATACTTAGTAGTTTATTCTTAATATAAATCTGCCTGATTTCTAAGATGAAAAAATCTGCAGGACTTCAACACTAGTCCTTCGTTCAACTCGCACAGTATAGTTATTTTATCTTGTTAAAGTCTGCTGTTGGATCGTTTTTATGTGCATATTAATAGTATGCAGTGACATTTGTTCTAGTTTATTGCTTAAATATTTAAGTAGATAAAGTTAATTTTTCAACCATTTATATATCCGGTAATTTTTACGATCATTTGCAGTCACATGATCTGTTTGGTGTATTAATAATAAATCCTTATTGTATGGAGTAGGCACGATTAGAGTAATAGATTAGCATAATGTCGTCTTTATATCAAGAGGTCATTGCACCCATCATAAACCTGCTCAAAAAAATCGAACATCAAACAATCGGAAAAAAAAACTTGCACAACTTTTATTATTTCATAATAAACTAACCAGTCCGTTTCATAGCTGTCAGTTTATCAATGATTCTTGGTAAATAAATAACGAACAGCATAATAAAATATAATCCGTGTATAAATTTCTCACAAATCATATTTGATTAAGATTTTGCATTCATAACTGGAATGATTAATAAAACATATAACATAAGTTACAACAGTAACCTTTATCGCCGGAAATGTTATTAATTTTGTTAAAGTCTGTTGATGGATCGTTTTATGAGCATATTAATATTATGTAGTGACATTTATTCTAGTTTATTGCTTGAATATTTGAATAGATATAGTTCATTTTTCAACCATTTATAAATACATTGGCCTAATGACGTCACTATATCAAGAGGTCAATGCACCCATCACAAACCTATTAAAAAAAAATCGAACTTCAAACAATCGGAAAAAAAAAACTTGCACTGCTTCTAATATTTCATAATAAACTAACCAGTGCGTTTAATAACTGCCAGTGTATCAATGATTCTTGGTAAATAAATCGTAATTTATTTACCATGAATAACAGATAATCCGTGATCAATGATCACGGATTATCTGTTATTATGCTGTGTTAATCGTTATTAACATAGCATAATAAAAGATAATCCGTGTATAAATTTCTCACAAATCATATTTGATTAAGTTGTTACATTCATAACTGGAATGATTATTAAAATTTACAACAAAAAGTTACAACAGTAACCTTTGGCGCCGGAAGAAATTTGAGCCCGCGTGAATGTCGAAAATTATACCAAGGGAATGTATTCCCGGGATAAAAATCTATAAATATGTATTATTTGTACTAATCCAGACTTTAATCTATCTCTGTGCCAAATTTTATCCAGATCCGTAATTTTTTGCGTGAAAGAGTAAGAAACATACAAACACACTCACAAACGTTCACCTTTATTTATTTATTTATTTCATAACAATTGCTTCCTGTACTAACAGTTTGCACCAAAGCGTACAGCAAGCCAAAAACATAAACACTTATAAACTAAAGAACTTTACACAAACATTTAACATAGCTTTATCCTTATACATAAATATATCGACGCCAGGTTCCTGAGCAATAAGGGCGTTCAGCAGATTGAGTGCCTGGGTTGTAGGTGCATATCGCGCTGTCAGGGTACGCGAGGGAGGAGCCGCGAACAGGCATCGCGGGGCACAGGCGCGCGACACCCGTACTCGGTCTGGAGCAAACAGAGAACAGCGAGCCAACGTGGACGAGTCGTCGATCTTATTGTTCAGCACAAAGAAGTAGTGCATCAACAGTGCACACTTACGTCGCAGTTCCAGCGTGTTGATGCCCACCATTCCCGCGACAAACAGAGACGGATATAAATAGGGATAGTACCCATACAACTTTTTATACAGGTATCTAGCAAATTTGCGTTGAACCCGTTCTATCATTAGCTTATACTTTTGCTCGTGCGGATCCCACACCAGTGAATTATATTCTAGTTTGCTGCGCACAAAAGAATAATACAATACCATAACAGCATTCTTATCTTTAAACCCATTCGTCTGCCTCATGACAAAACCAAGTGATTGGAAGGCCTTGGCACAGATGTTATTAATGTGCCGATTAAAGGTCATATTTACGTCCAATGTCAGTCCTAAGTCCTTTATTTCATTAACGCGCTCCAGAGGAACATCCGATATGTGGTAGTCATATTGAATGGGTGCATGCAATCGAGTAAATGTAATAGTCTTGCACTTGGAGACATTAAATTCCAAGTGATTGACTTCACTCCATTTTACCACCATATCGATATCCCTCTGCAACGCCTCACAGTCTTGTACGCTATTGATACCCAAGAATAGCTTCAGGTCATCAGCAAACATAAGACACTTTGCCGTCCTGACGACCTTCGGAAGGTCATTAGCCATAATAATAAATTGTGTCGGCCCGAGGGTACAACCTTGGCTCACACCAGAACAAGTTACATATGTGCCAGATTTATGCCCACAGAGCTGGACATACTGTAGACGGTCAGCAAAATAGCTGGAAAAGAGTTGAAGCAGCTTAGGGGTAAATCCTATTGCAGATAATTTTCGTAATAATACGTCATTTTAGACCCGATCAAATGCCTTTTTAAAATCGAAATAGGCCACGTCAACCTGCCTATTTTTATCCATCTCTGTGACAGCATAGTCCACAAAGTTAATGTGGTTAGTAAGGGTTGATTTGCCGGTTCTAAAACCATGCTGGCATTCCGCTAATTGTGTTTTGACCTGCCTGGTGATATACCGGTTCAGTATCGACTCGAATACCTTGCCGAAGGCCGACAGGACCGCAATAGGCCTGTAGTTGTCGACTTTTGACCCGTCGCCACCCTTGGGTACAGGAGTAACCCTTGAAATTTTCCACGTTGCTGGGTAAGTCGCGGTTTTTAAGGCTAAATTGTAAACATATAGAAGCGGCTCACTAAAAACATCTGAGCAGTCCTTAAGAATAAACGGTGGAATTCCATCAGGCCCTGCGGACGAATGGGCTTTTAGACGGCAAATAGCTGCTGATATGTCTGCTGAGTCAACTACATCAATGGCAATCCGCGCGGAGCATAGCGGCTCTGATGCCTCTTGCTCAGCATTCGCTGCAGATAAAACGGGTTCATGCGGTAGAAACTTTATAATATTAGTGTGACTTAAGCGTGAAAACGGTATTCTGTCGTCAACGCAGACGGAGAAGAAAAATGCTTGCCAGATTTTCATTCATATTTCTATTATAAAAAAATAATAACTAAATATTAAAAATAGCATGCAAATGCGTGGAAGGAGGTCAACGAAAACGTCACGATAACTATTCGTAAAATGTCAAGAATATATGGGGTTGACTAACACTATCGAATCTCACTTTGTTTCTCAAGTCAGGAGTATAAGTGACATTATGTCAGCGGTAACCATTGCTAAAATGTTTGGAATCACCTAGTGTAATTTCGGTATCGTATGTCTTAACGATGACCCGAGGCCCTAGACAAGTGACTTTTTATCATAGAAAGCATGGCGATAGATTCTTCTTCTTCCACCTTGCCACTTCCCGTTACTTGTGGTTGGTTTACCTGGTTATGAGGCGCCACTAGTTCCGCTGATAAACATCGTCAGCAGATAGACCGCACTTCTTCATGTCCTTCTGGACAGCCGTCTACCTCTCCGTCTCTTTTGCGTCGTCATGGAAAGGCACTTTTCACGATATGGTCATCGGGTCTCCATACTACACTACGTACCCGTACCATCTAGATTCTGTAAGGTTTTTGGCGATGGGTGAAAGAAAAAGAACCCTGAAACTACCCCGTACAAACTCGTTACGAATTTTATCTTTGAGAGTGACACCGCCTGCCCAGCGCAGCATGCGCATCTCCGTAGCATGCGGTTTGTGCCCGTGCATAGCGATAGCAAATAGAAAAATGACAAAAATAATAGAAATGTCAAACACTATTGAAATGTCACGTGACCAATCCCTTACATTTTGGCATTTCGTCTTTCGCAATCATCGCTGAAATCGAATGACACTTATCTAGGGCCTCCGTAGTCATATTCTGTAAAAATCTCAGCTTGGTGACATAATTGAAGTGAACTCCTGCTGTCAATCCCTAACTTCGGTTGGAATAAAAGCTCACTTCGAGCTGACTTCCTAAGTCATCAGAGTGAGTATTTTTTACAGAATCGATGGCTGGTTAAGGTTGTGGGAATCCGCTTGATGCGAGACGCACAGGATCGGTTAATATGGCTACAAAATTTTCAAATGATGATAAAATTTTCGTTTTTCATAAAATCATACCGTTCGTGTTTGTGGTTTCCCTCCTGATCAGTCCTTTTCATTTTGGTATGATCAGTCCCATACATTTTGGCATCATTACAACCGCTATTGTGGATAGAATGATAAATTTAGATCCCAAGTCCGTTTAGTGACTTCCCAGTTCAAAGCAACTTCTCACGGAATTGATGCAAATAGTGTCGTCAATTACATGAATTGTATAAATAAGCATCATTATCTTAAAGACGGATGTTAGTATCTACGTCTATATCTGTAACATAATTAGCCTGGTGCTAATCTGAACAAATTAATAGTGAAGCCTTACTTTGTTTATGTGAATCATGACATCCAAAGGTCATCGAGTATACAATAGTGAGTTAAAGTAGTATCAAATATTCCCATCAGTATTTTATTTTTATAATTTTAAAAGATTCGCTGTCCAATTAGTGAAACAATAGAATAAATCATATAATTATATACTTAATTATGATTCGTTGAATAGGAAAACTGTTAATTATATCTGTCGACGTACGAAAGTACTTATATTTGGTGCCGTTATAAAATTCTTATGTATGTGTTAAAACTTAGGTAGACAGGCTTTCAAATAAAAATATATAACAAATATCTTTTTGATATAAACATAAAGAAAATAATTAATTAATCGAATTGTTTTATGTATTTTTATTACCTACTTATTTTAACAAAACTATAACATATAGGTATCTGTAATTAAATTTGAAAATTGGTATAAGGCCCCCTTGATAAATGAATTTTATTCACTTAATTACATTATAAATTATATTTTGAAATATTTCTTGAAAGAAAAACATGCTAAGAACATTTACAAATGTAAAATTAGTAGCCCACTGGTCAGGGCTCCTTACAGAAAAATCTCCTTCTAGCACCATCTAACTGATCTTATGTAAACTACAATAAAGCAATCGAATGAGAGCAGAGGAACGAGAATCATAGACATAAGTTCATCAAACCAACCAAAAGACCCGCTTTTTTAAAAACTAAAAGATTTTATAAAGTACTTCTCCTTGGGCACGGGCTGGGGTTCCAACATGAAGAAAGAAAATTTGGTTCAAATAAATTTCACTTGATGACGTGATATGCATTGATTTGTTATTGAATTTTGTGTATTATCAAGATTTTCTAGAATTTTCATAAAAATTGTATGTTCTTCTTAATTCACATTTCAAAGATTATTATTTAAACGGATGATTTATTATCCATTCCAATAGATATAGTTGTATAAAATTTTGAGGCTTGCCATTTTATTTTTAAATTTGTATTGTAACACATTTTGATACAATTAAATTATTGTAAAAACGTGTAAAATACTATAAAATAGATAGATAAAATAAGTCGTTATTTGCCTTAAACATGGTATAAAGTTGATACAGTCAGGTATTAATCTAAAGTCCACATGTTTAGCTATTCAGGATAATGTATCTGTACGAGCAAACCCGTACACATCAATAGTATCATTTTATGCTGACATCGACGCGCAACGAATGAATAAAAATCACACATTAGAGTAAAAGTAGTAGTTGCATAGCATCGTTGTTGGGTTGACTCATTCGCCGCGGGTCGATTATATATCAGTTTTTCGGGTGTTTAAATCAATACATAATTTGCAATGAAATCAGTTTATCATTTAAATGTACCTTACCCGTAAATTTTTGGTCCTTCGAGCCGGATGTCGCGTGTGTACATCACAGTGTAGCAATCAAGTACTGTAAAGTGTTTCACTAGTGACGTCAAACGAACTTGCAGTGAGGGTGTTTTATATTGCCAGCAATAGTGCAGTACATAGCAGCAGCATCAGCAATCAGCAGGGATCAACAGGGATCCGCATTTCGTGAGCAACAAAGCTCCCGCTTGTACAATCAAGTAAGATCAAAGTCATTTACTATCATTTCCATCAACAATATGTCTTCAATGGAGGACGTTCTCGCCCAACAACAGCAGCTATTCAATCAAATAGAGCAAGTTTACACTAACTTCAAAAAGGATGGCTCCGATCGCAAAACCTCGGACTACATACGCCGAAGGTTTGAGAATTTGGATGCATGCTGGCAAGAGTATCAATCGAATCATATAAGATTGTGTAGCATCGAATATGCCAGATCGCATACTTACTTCACTTCGAAGAAATTTGACACTGTGAAGGAGAGATATGAGAAAATCAGAGCAGTTATTCAAAATCATCCGCCAACAGAGGAAATACCATCAACACCGCTTCTAAAGCCTGCTACCCCTTTAGCTACCTCAAGCACCGTACAGCAAACTTCTGGTCAATCTTTAAAGTCTCAGTGATCAAACAGCAAGACCGATGAGATGATAAGGAAACAGGTGACCAACTTCAAGGCTTTTGAACATACTGTTTCAAGTATCGACATGGATACTGTAACGGAGAAATGAGAATTCGACCATCTGTTGAGCATGGTAAGGTCTCAGCAATGGGACTTAGACAGTGAGCTGGGAGACCGAAATCAAGAGTATCATCGTATGTACCTCAAATACGAAAGCACATACAACGCTGCTATCAAAGCAATCAATAAGAAGATGTCGTCCATTTCACATAGAGAGCATACTACGCCAAAAATAGAAATACCTACATTCAGCGGTAATTACCATCAGTGGACATCTTTTAAGGATTTCTTCACAGAAGCAGTTCATAGCAATCCATCATTATCTGGAGCTCAGAAGATACAGTTCTTCAAATCGAAAGTAAAAGGTGAAGCAGAGCGTCTCAAACAGCATCTCCCGCTCCCGCTCAGCTCAGACAACTACGTCATAAGTTGGGACATCTTGAGCCATCGTAATGACAACAAAAGGATAATATTTACATCGCATATTAACATTTTATTAAACATGCCCATTTCACAGCAAGCATCAATTAATCATATCAAACGAATCCATGATACTGCACTTGAAACGATGAACGCCATACAGACTCTCGGCGTAGACGTGAAGTCATGGGATCCGTTGATCGTGCACATCCTGTGACAGAAATTGGATTCGGACACATTCAGCGAATACAACGCAGCTATCAAACAACCTCGAGAATTACTCGAATTGAATGAATTACTAGCCTTTCTAGAGGGGAAGTTCACGAGAATGGAAGCAAGTAGAATAAAACAGGAGATCAATCATCAAAAACCCTTTTCTTCAAATACCAATAAACCATAAGAATCAAAACATTATCATTTGAAGCAGTCATATTCAAGCAACAAGGCTATTTCGCAATCACCAAGTTACAGGAAATTGCAAAACAATCGGCCAAACTGTCTGCAATGATGCCCATGCTATATTTTTATGCAAACAATTTGCTGACTTTTCCCCGATGAAGAAAAAGCAATGTGTTGCTTACTTGAATTATTGTCAAAACTGCTTATATGATCATAAAAGAAAAGAATGCTTATCAAAAAAGCGTTGCCTTGAATGCAATGAATTTCACAACACATTGCTTCATGAATCGTATTCAAAGGAATTGACAAAACATGGAGGTAATTCGATGCCTTCTACACAGCTAAACAACATCCTTTATAATCAGGAACGTGCAAATCAAGGCAACACGCACGTGACACAACAATATAATAATATGATGCAAGAAACTTTGCTTTCAACTGCACTGCTAAAGGTTCAGAAAGCAGATGGCACATATCTGATCCTGCGAGCACTTATTGATCAGGGCTCACAAATGTCTCTCATCACAGAAAACGCTGCTCAGCAATTAGCACACTCAAATTCCGTCAGTTACCTTTAAGTCCCATGTAATAGGAAGCCAGCCTATTGCCATCAACCAGGCACAAATCCAGACTCACTGCTACTCAATAACAGTCCAAAATCTACAAAGTAACCGTGCCGACGTAACTGCGTTTTTCGTCTGATTAAACTGATTAGTTTTTGTACATCGATTGTATGCAAAATCATTATTAGGTAATTGCTGTTCAATGTCACAGATAAGGTCAATCTGGTCAATACAATAATATAATTATTTAATGTTTATTGTTAAAAAAGTTTTTAAATGAGTTAATATCATATAACAATTTTATTTCTTTTGGAATTCTGTTATAAATTCGTTTTATTTCTCTTCAAAGTTAGAGTGAACAAGCTTCTTCTGGGTATGTTCACTCCATCGTCGACTCTGTTTCTGTCACCTATGACCTAAACTAGAGTCAAGAGCAAACCCAACACAAATAAAAATATATTATTTATTTTCTGAGAGCATGAACATACTTATTAATCCTACTGCACAAATTATCCAGATGGACTTTCCAATTCAGATCTTGATCTATGATTACTCCTAAGAATTTAGTTTGTGGAAATTCTTTTAGCCTGTCAATATTAAGTTTGAAATTGTGTTTAGTATGTTTTGATTTATTATACTATATATAATTAGATTTATCTAAATTGATATTTAAATTATTTGTCTGTAACCATATAAATGGTCACTGTATATAAGGAAAAAAGGATTCACGAACCGAGTAAACGCTTTTACTTGCAATTATTACAAAACTATCTATTGCATTCCACATTCACGCGGTCGAATCCATACTAGTAAAATCTAGAATGCGATATATGGTATAAAATTAACAAATTTTACATTTACAGACAAACATCAGTTGGAGATAACGTTGATATCTAGCAAAGGTTCCGTAGAAAAGGCAAAAAAGCTTATAGACCGATTATGCACGATGAAGACGCTGGTACCCAAGTTCTTTTCAAAGACCAATGTCAAGTTGGAGCTGCAAGACCTGTTGCAAATGGGGTGAGAGATATTTTATTATTTTTGGTCTTATTGCTCTCAACGATACGCAAATCAAGAGGAATTGTATCATACCCTTCGAACGCCAACCCAGCAAGCAACGCTTCAAAATATGTACTATATTATGGTGATAGTATTCCTCCAGACAAAGCGTTTTTAAACAGGCTAATCATTTTATAGTGAAAGAAAATTGGTATATTCTCTTCGAGTGCTGGTTCCATTTCTTTTCATATCATTCCTCACACATACCATCAATCATTCAGTCAATTATTATTATTTATAATATATTAAAAATGCTGGGTAGATACCAGATTTAATTTTAAGTGTCTATATGATATTTTACAGAAAAGTAATCCCACTGCCCATTTTAACAAATGACTTCTATAGAATAATTATAACTCAACAAAGCGAAAAGGAATTCACGAATGAAAGCTTTATGCACTATTTCCAGTACAGCATGGTCGTAAGTTTACTATTTGTTTTATTTTAAATGGTGCTACTGTATATATAATTACCTATTTACATAACTGATTCTGCTGTGAAAAGGGGATCGTCTTTTTCATCGTGTATAGCTCCGTCTTTCCCTCACAGTGGAACCATAATCAAAATCAAAATTTCGTTATTCAATTAGGCCATTAAGCGGCACTTTTGAACGTCGAAAACATATTAAATTAAAACGTAATAATAATTGATTCTACCGTCCATTCGGAAATGTAGCTTGTTATGGAGAAGAATGGACAAAAAACTCCACAATGGACAAGAAACTCCACATAATGTTTGACACGTTATATTAAGGCCCCAGATCTTTCCGAAGAATCTCATCAATCAAGACAGTTTACGTCGTTCTGGGGCATCCGATAGTACATCACGTCTGTATTTCCCGAAGAGTTTAGGTGGCGGTGGTAGGTGAACTACACTCAAATTCCGTCAGTTACCTTTACGTCCCATGTAATAGGAAGCCAGCCTATTGCCATCAACCAGGCACAAATCCAGACTCACCGCTACTCAATAACAATCCAAAATCTACAAAGTAACCGTGCCGACGTAACTGCGTTTTTCGTCTGATTAAACTGATTAGTTTTTATACATCGATCCGTTCCACGTTGAATAGTGGCATCAATTTGAAATGATACGTTCAAATAATCTTTGAGATGTGAATTAAGAGCCCAAGATTCCATAATGTTGTGCTGAGAGTTGTTAAACAATAACATAAAATTTTATATTCAATTCCAGAATTCGAGCATTCATAACATTTTTGAAATTTTCTCACATTTATTATATTTTTATTTCCGAAAAATAACTTTTGCTTGCTTTCAGTTTGCTGAATACTTAATGTCACACGATTATTTCAATGGTTTAATATTAATTTATGACGCCAGAAAGATGAATTTGTTAAATTTGATAACAAAAATTGACACTGTGGAACTACAGCAGTTTATATCATTATTAGTGGTAAGTGTTTTTGAGAATAAAAAGGAGGCCGTTCTTATTGCTCGTCCATGTTAGTTTAACCATACCGGTTATATGAACGTAGACGATGCTAGTTGTGGGTAATACACACCTTCTCCTTGTTTTTTTTAAATCGATGGTAATTCTTTTGGGATCATTAGGTGGCCATGTTTATTACATCGCCAGTGGCATCCATTTATTGGGCAGGCGCGTGGGCACACATGACTTTTTTCTGAAGACTATCATATCACCAGTAAAGACAGTTTTCAGTCCTTCTAGGGCGTCAGATTATACAATCTAATAATTAAATACTTAAAAATGTATTTTACAGGAAGGCTACGGAGCTAGATTGAAAAGTATTATCATGCTTACAGAATCAAAAGCTATAGAAATGATCATAAATATCATCAAGCAAGTAGTTAGCGAGAAGATCGGTAAAAGAATATATGTCCGACAAACCTTAGACGATTTATATAAAGCAGTGCCCAGAGAATTATTGCCGGTGGACTATGGTGGAAAACAGAGATCTAGCGACGAATTGCATGGTAAGTCATATCACATATTTTGATACAAAACAAACCCATTTAATGGATTGTGGAGGTAAGATCCCCCCATGTTTAATAGGTTCTTATGTACAGATGTATCCTTTTTAGACTTGTAGCTGATCCCATCAAAGATGGGCAAAAGCTAGGCGAAATGATTGATCTACTTAGTAAAAATCTATGTATCACAACAGATAATGCACAGCTTAAACGCACCCAGCGTTTATAGAAGCTTGAATTTTTTCATAAAGGAAAACGACGGCGGCGGTTTTATATAACGAAGGCACTCAGGGAGTATTACTGAAGATACCGGAAGGTATTATGGAGGATGGAAGTTTCTTTGGAAGGAATTTGCCCATCTGTCATTTTAATTGGAAGCGTATTGATTTCTCATTTGAAGTCGATTATATGATACTTATGAAAACGCAGCTAAAAAATCAATGCTCGTGCTTTATCTATGATAACGGCATACCCTCTAATTAGATGCTGCTGAATGTTACATGAGAGCGGCTACCTTCACAACCGAGATACTGAGTATTATGGAAGCCCATGGTACCTATAACATGTTGACAGGCTTTTATTTTATGTAACTAAAAAAAAACATTTCTCCTTACAGAGGATATAGTAGAAGAATTAAGTTCAGAAAAACATGTAGAGTATGTGAAAATGATGTTCAAAGCTTGCACAGATGAAACTAAAAGACATGCAGGAAAATTCAATGAAGAATACATGGGTATGCCTGGATCTTTCAGATGTTTGAGTGTAGATTAATCTAAATATTATGATAAAAATTGTTATACAAAAACTGTTCAAGGAAATATTTGATATTTGTATTTTCGCAGTATTTTTTCCATAATAATTTATTTATTTTAATGAACGCTGTGCAGAAATTGTGAATCCATTTAGATATTCAAACGCTATGCATACAATTAATTATATATTTAAGTTTTAATAATCATATTATTTCTCATTAATTTGTTTGTGACTGTGGTGGTAATAAAAATATAAATTTAATCAAAAGTATTTTTCAAATACGACAACCCAACCAATAAGCATACCGGAAATGACCGAAGGAATATCAGGTAAAACCAAGGCAATAAAAAGATCTTTTTAAATAAAAACCCGAGGATTCAGCTCGTAGTCCGTTCCATATGGAGATGGACCATATCCAGCGGACTGTTGTTTGCGGAGCGTGCATGCCAAAGGCAGTGCCGATATTGCAACCAGCTTATATATTATACCACGTACGATTGATATCTGTATGAAGTATGGGACATTTTAGAACACGTAGTGAGTATTTATTGTGTACTAGCTTCTGCCAGCGGCTTCGCCCGCGTGAAAAGTGTATTATCATCCCAAGCGCATATTTGCTATTTCAGACTATAGTGAGTCTATGTGTGGGCCAAATTTCATCCAGATCCGATCAGCCGTTCTGGCGTAATTGAGTAACAAACATAAACCATACATCCATTGAAACTTTTATATTTATAATATTAGTAAGATTTATAAAAGTTACAAACTTGATTATTACTCAAATCTTCTGCCAAATTGGGGAACAGCTTGTCGGTGCAGCAACAGTATTGCAGCATGGAAATGTGTCCATGAGAACACTGCCTGTCTGTCTGTCACAGTCTTCTTGGATAATATCGTAAATTATAATCTTTGGCGAACATGAATGAATCATATAAGAATATGATCTTTCAGGAACGAAGGCATACACATCAATGCAAATCTATAAAAGGTAGATATGCGTCCTACTCATATAAATAATATAAATGGGAAATTTTGTGACTATACCTATATGTCTGTTACTTTTAAACGCAAAAATAATGAACAGATTTGGCATACGTTAGTGCTTTACACATAAAATACTTTTTATTCAATTATTATTTTCTTTGGAAAAAAATCGACTTTTTCGTGGGCAAAGCCGCTGGCAAAAGCTATTACAATAAGAAAATTGCATTGCATGACAGTTTCAGACCTTGAGCAGGACATCATTATGTCAAAGGTTAATTTACTGATTTAGGCGGCATTTCACTTAACGTCGTGAACATATTATTTAGAAGTATTTTTATAACAATTTTAGGCGTAGAGCGCGTAAAATAATTGTGAATACACATACTAAATTTGGGTTATTGGATGATTCGCATGAATTGAACTCGCACGATATGAGCGAATCGACATATTTTATAAAAAAAAAACATGAATTGAATTCGCACCAAGTAGGAGCTAACTGTCTCCCACATCATTTGGGGCGCGCCTTCCTAAATTCGCCGAGACAAAGCAATTTTGTTGATCGAGACACCGATGTAGTTGGCATGTCACTCGCACAGTACCTACACATCATGTGGATTGTGGATAGGGTTGGCACCGGTACAGCAGTTATATAGCATCATACTATATTTTCGTTATTTGTAATATAAGAATATATAAAGAAACATGTTTTATGAAAATTTTATTTTAACAACTAGAGAATATATTGGATTCTTTGAGCAAATTAAACAATAATATTGATTATATTTATTCAGAAATAAGTAAATGATATTATTTCAATAGCCAGCTTCCAATCCAAAAAAAATACTGCTAAAAAATGCCAACTGGTTTTGAAGGATTCTCACAGAATATACTAATTTAGCAAACATTATTTATCTATACCAATATTATAAAGAGAAAAGATGTTTTTTTTTTGTTTGTTTGTACCGAATAGGCTCCGAAACTACTGGACCGATTTTAAAAATTCTTTCGCCTATGGAAAGCTATATTGTTCCCGAGTAAAATAGGCTATTATTTTGACGGGAGCGAAGCCGCGCGGGTCAGCTAGTTATAATTAATTCCGTTCTTCTCTACATTTTCTTCACCTCCGCTTTTACTATAAGTATAGTTTTAGTAATTTATACAAAATACAGAGAAGAAAAGAATACAGGATTCAGTATCATCATTTCAGTCGATACACGTCCACTGCTGGACATAGGCCCCCAGGCGTCGCCACATTGACCGAACCCGTGCGTCTCGTATCAAGCGCCTTCTCGCAACCTTAACCAGGTCATTGGTCCACCTAGTGGGAGGCCTTCCAACGTATCGTCTTCCGGTTTGCGTTCGCCATTCCAGAACTTTTCGGCCCCATCCGCTATCCTTTCTGCGAGCAATGTGCCCTGCCCACTTCGGGCTATGATAAAGAACACATTTTGGCCGCAAATGAGTTAGTGAGATGTCAGTGTAACTGCCAGACAGTCTCAAATCTGATTGCAGTCCATCCTGATGCTACAGAGGACCCGGTCCAAGCTGAGAGGGTGTCTCAAAACAGTGTCTTCGTACAAGACATATCAAATGTAGCACAGGATTTGCCTCAAGTAGACCGGCCTGAGAGTGCTGCCTTTTCATTTAGTCAAAGTAAAGAAGGTTTCTATCGGTTATGTTTTCAGACGGTATTGGAAAAGGTTTCGGTAAATTACTAAATGGCAATCAGAGTCATTCCACTTTTAATTATTGCATGCCCGGGTCATCTTACAAGCAAATAATGGAATCTGTGACAAAGAATATTTATAAACCAGATACCAATTTAACTGTAGTTGTAGGTAATAGTAAAAAAGTAAAAAAAGATGACATCACTGAGTGTGTAAAAGAGATGTTAAAGTTAAATTGCAGTAAAATTATTTTGTGTGCCTTCCCTTACTTGGATAAATTGTCAAATAGACAAAATAATCACATTCACATGCTTAATAAGCATCTGCACTTTCTTGTGAGTCACTATAGTGACAAACTTGTTTTTTTTGACATCAACATTTTTGTTGATAAATTAAAGTCGACAGGCGATACTTTGTATCTGCCTCTTAGGGTAAGACATCAAATAGCTCGGCTATTATCTTATACAATAAACTCAGACATAAGTAGTATGTCGAAGTATCCAGTTATTATTGATATTAGTAATAGTACTAATTTAAAGATGGTCAGTACCTTGAATAACGTTAGCAAAAATGCTATTAATATTTATTCTTTAAACTAGTTGATAGGACAAGGGAGGGTATCAATAACGGAATAGTTACGAGTATATCCACCATCAAAAAGGTACCTTCTTGCTCGCAAAAAAATAATTTAAAAAAAAGGTCTGAGCAGAATTCTCTGAAATTATTTCACCAAAATATTCAGGGTTATTCTTCAAAGGAATTAGAAATCGAACTGTTTTTAGAAAAAACAATGTTTGATATTGTTTGTTTCACTGAGCATTGGCTGAAAGATTACGCAATGCTAATCAATTATGAAAATTATACTGTGGGCAGTTGTTTTAACAGAAATATTATGTTGCGTGGGGGTTCACTTATATTAATAAAAAATGGTATTAAATCAAAACCTCGTAAAGATATAGTAGACCTCTCAGTTGAACATAGTGTTGAACTGTCCTGTGTTGAGCTGGATAAGCATGTCATAGTGTGCGTCTACAGACCCCCTAATTATAAGAACTACTCTATATTCGAGTCAGTGATGGAAGATGTTTTGGCAAAACTCGCAATGGGTAATAAACTAGTAATTGTCTGTGGTGACTTTAATATTAATATTCTAGAAGATAATTCAGATAGAAGTAAGTTATTAAATCTCTTTAAATCATTTAATTTGTCACATGTGTTTACGGAACCAACCCGAACTATGCTGACTTCTGCTACATGTATTGATAATGTTTTTTGTTGCTGCAACTACTTGGACAATGCCATTATAAATTATCTGCCTTCGGATCATAGTGGGCTACTTGTGACATTTGAGTCCAATATGCTAATTAAACAAGTGCAGATTCAATCCAGACCAATAACATCCGGTAAATTAAATAAATTTAACAGCACTTTAATCGCTAAGTTAAGCGATCAGGACCTCACAGTGAATGATGGTAATATTTTGTATGATGAAGTTTTTTCAGTGGTTCAAAAAGAGTTCAATAACACTTTTAAGAAGATAACTAAAACTGTATGCCCTAAGTTTTTATTTAGTGACTGGGCGACTACAGGACTTAGAAAAAGTAGGGAAAGACTTTACGAGCTATATGGCCTTAAGCCTTGTATGAACACTGAAACGTTTAATAAGTATGTTGCTACTTACTCGAGAATTTTTAAAAATACATGTAAGGCAGCTAAGGCCTTGTATATTAGAAATAAGGTTAAATTAGCAGAAAATAAAATCAAGACGGTTTGGAAAATTATAAATAATGAAACGAACAGGAATAAAAGAAATAATCCTGATTACACGCTTGAGACCACACACGGACTTATTAGAGATAACAAAAAAGTTGCGCAAGAATTTGTAAATTTCTTTACCAACATCCCAATTAAAACTACTGAAACCTTAAATTCTTCGCCCGCGCTTGCTTTTGGATTATTAAACGCGAACGTTTCAGCCTGCCCGAATGTATTTAACTTTTCACATATAAACCCCATAACAGTAATAAAAGCTTTTAAGCAAATCAAGATCAAACCGACTGAAGATCTGTGGGGAATGTCCATCAAAGCTTGTACCTCCATTATTCAGACTATAGCGCCGTAATTAGCTGTGATTTTCAATTTGTGTGTGGATCAAGGAGTCTTTCCGGATCTAATGAAATATAGTAAGGTTATACCACTTTTTAAATCCGGGGACAGTAAAGACACAAATAATTATAGACCAGTATCCGTGTTGCCGGTTTTCAGCAAGGTATTTGAGAAGATAATGCTTAATCAAATGCTCATTCATTTTAATACGAATAACATCTTGCATGATAAACAGTATGGTTTCACCAAAGGACGTTGTACAACTGACGCTGATGTCACCCTATTAAAACACATCTTTAATGCGTGGGAAGAGTCGCAGGATGCCATAGGTATCTTCTGCGACCTGTCGAAGGCGTTTGATTGCGTTAATCATGAAACATTACTTCTGAAACTTGAGCATTACGGGCTAGGTCAATCAGCGTTAAGTTTGGTTGAATCTTATTTAAGTGATAGACAGCAATTAGTTCAAATAAACGGTGTGAATTCGTCGGGGTTAAACGTGAAAATGGGGGTACCCCAGGGCTCAATATTAGGTCCTTTCTTATTTTTAATATACATAAACGATTTACCCCGTTTATTGGAAAACAAACTAAACATGGTGTTATTTGCTGATGACACATCTTTAATTTTTAAAATAAATAGACGTACTTGTCAGGTTGACGACGTAAATAACGCGCTACGGCAGGTTCAGGATTGGTTCACTGCAAATAATTTAGTTTTAAATGGTAAAAAAACCAAGTGCGTAAAATTTTCCTTGCCGAATGTAAAAAGTACTGATTGTGACATTATCTTAAACAAGGAGAAGCTAGAATTCGTCGATAAAACGGTTTTCCTGGGGATCACGCTAGACTCAAAGTTACAATGGGGTCCTCATTTAATATCACTTGCAGGGCGGCTAAGTTCGGCAGCTTATGCTGTTAGAAAGATTCGTCAATTTAGTGATGTAGATACCGCGAGGCTGGTCTATTTTAGTTACTTTCATAGTATAATGTCTTACGGTATTTTACTATGGGGAAGGGCTGCAGACATTGAGTCAATTTTTATTCTGCAAAAACGAGCCATCAGAGCGATATACAATCTTCGCCGGCGCGATTCTCTAAGGGAACTGTTTAAGGGCATTAACATCATGACGGTTCCTTGTCAATATATTTATGAAAATATCATGTACGTGAGAAAGAATTTACATCTTTTTAGTAAAAACGGAGATAGACATAATTACATTACTAGAAATAGGGACCAATTAGTTCAACCAGGTTTCAGACTGGCTAAAGTAGCCTCTTCTTTCATGGGGTACTGTACAAAATGTTACAATAAAATTCCTCCCCACATTCTAGAACTGAATGAGACGAAATTTAAAACTTGTATAAAACGCACACTATGCAGGCAGGCATATTATAAGTTGGGGGATTACATCACTGATAAAAATGCTTGGCTCAATGCTAGTCTTGCTCCATAGTATGTAGTGATTCTGGGTGCATTGTCCTCACACATATAAATTTATTAATGTATGTACTTATGTACCTAAATTTTGTAAAAAAAACATATATTTTTTTAAAAGAGTAAGTATGGAGTTTCTTGTGCGTTCTTCTCCATAACAAGCTACTTTCCGAATGCACGGTAGAATCAATTTTTATTCCCTGTAAATTTTAATGTATTCTAACGTTCAAAAGTGCCGCTTTGTGGCCTAGTTGAAATAAAATATCTTTGTCTTTGTCTTTGTCTTTGTCTTTATGCCGGTAACTTTGGTTCTCCGGCGGAAATCCTCATTCGACTAATACAGAATTACTTAATTTTAATAAAAACGGATTATAGATTTATTTTAATATAGAACTAAATGCATTCATCAGAGTCATATGAGAATATTAAAAAGATCAAAACACTGATGCTGAAAGCCAAACATAATAGCAAGTACTCGTGGTAAAATAAAAGAAGGTTAAAAAATTACTTTTAATTTTTTAGAACAATTATTTGATTCCATCGGGCCGACACGTACCGACGCGTTTATTACTGAGCTGACATACGTAATTAAAACTCTCTTTAATATAGTAATGCAAATAAAGACCATATAATATACTAGCACTCCACCCGCGACTTTGTTCGCGTGATTTCATTTATCCTATAAATTATGTTCTTATGTGCAATTAGTGAAGGCGGCACGGTTTCTTTGTATGGGATGAGGCATCTGTATGCTAGTATTATATATTATTATCTGTGGTGAAGGCGACCAAAAATAAGCTATTATTAAATCAATAACAAATTGAGTATCGTAGACATAAACAAAACGATTATGACTATTGATAAAATCATCGATATTTAAGTTGTTTTACTATCTAAAAGAGAGCTTTTAATTAATTTTATCAGGTCAGTAATAAATGCTTAGGTACGTGTTCAAAGCTTATCTTCAGTAAACAAGTGTAGGTTCTGTGCGAGTGACATGCCAACTACATCGGTGTCTCGAGCCAACTAAATTGCTTTGTCTCGGCGACTTTTGGAGGGTACGCCCCAAATTTTATGGGTGACAGTCAGCTCCTAGTTCGTGCGAATCGCCACAGAAAAAATATATTATAATAAAATGTCGACAAATGTCGTTAAATTCGTGCGAATCATCCAATAACCCAGACATTATAACGCTTTTAAAACTACGCCTTACAGCAAGACGCAAAGCTCTACTTTCTACAAGAGTCAATAAACGACATTTTAAAACAAAATAACGAATTTCGTGAATTTAGAAAGAAAATTTGTTATGATATCCAGACAGTGTGATGACCGAGGGCAAAAGAGACGAGGATGAGCTGCAAGTGGGGCAATTTGGATTTGAACGTCGAAACCACCGGGGTTACCTACTGACCAGTTTTATGGAGACGGAGGGCCCTCTACATGATGAACTCCTTCTTCAGAAAGCGTGAGCACAGGAAGTGGACCTGGCAAAGTCCCGATGTCCCAATATTTTTTTGTTAATAGTCATGATTTGTTAACATTTCCGTGCCTTTACATTTTAGAAATTGCTCTTTTTGTTAAATGTAATCGACATCTATTTTTAACTTTATCGGAAAGCAGATGCCGAAACGTAACTTTGCGTTCTCATTACCAGAACTAGTTACGCACATGTATAGGACTGCTTTGTTTAGGAAAAGTATTTTTGCTATGGCACCGGTTATTTTAACCACATTCCTAATTCCATAAAAGAGGAATCAGTAACAACTTTCAAAAAGAAACTAACTATACTTCTATTAATTCTCGCTATGCTTGCTTTCAGTACGTAAACAAGGCCGTTGAAAACCACAATATTTTTCAAATGAACATACGTAGAATAAACTCGAATTTTAATGTGCTTACTGTTCTGTTAGATTATATTAATATACATTGTGACATAATCGTGCTGATAGGGTGCTGGCTTAGTAAGGTTGTAAGTCTACGTACTTTGGATGGCTATATAAGCTACCAATAATCGGTCAGTAGTCAAAACGAAGGCGTAATCACATTAAAAATATAAAGATTTCCAACCACTGTTACTTGATGCTAATTGTCTGGTGTACTAGTGGAGAAGTCGCTATTGTGATAATATATTGTTCACCTGCCAAAAAGAACCTGGACAACTTCCTTGCTAGTCTCAATGATGTCCTCGTTTCACTTATTCGTTACAAAACCGTAGTTATCTCCGGCGATTTGAGCATAGATATCCTACCAGTGCACCTAAATAAACAATCGAATGAATATCTAACTTTAATATCCTCTCATGGCATGTTACCTGCTCATATTTTCCCCTCTAGGAGCATGCGTGTCTTGATCATGTCATGTTAAAGATTCAAAAAAACGCAACTAAGTTAGTTTTCAACACTTTGATTATGGACCATTACCCAACTATCCTAAGTAATGAAAAAAAACAAGTTACCCAAACCAAATCAGTACGTTAGAGGCGTGGACCAACAAGCAGTTTTAAACGACCTAACGAAAGCAGATGTCTTATTTAATAAACATAAACGATGCTAATGAAGCCGCTGAGTAACTAATCAATAAATTCAATATCACCTACAGTTTCATCCCATACTATAGATGTAGTAATTCCGCTCAAAAAAAAAACATAAAGCCTTGGCGTACACCTGGTCTACTGAAATGTATTAGAAATAAAGACTTATTTCAACTCAATTAAAAAAAAAAACCTGTTAATTTGATACTCAAAGCTTCCTACAAATTTTACCGTTACTTTCTCAATACCTTGTTGCAAAACTAAAAACCAATCATCATCAAACTGTGCTTCAGCAGGCCAGATGTTTTTTTTTATATTATTGACCTCTATCTCACCTGATGTTAAGCGATGATGTGGTCGAGGGTGAAACACGCATGCCCAGAAATAACCTTTTCACTCTTGACTTAAAGACCCCTAGATTGTAGCTGTCGGGCAACACAGACTCCAGCAGAGAATTCCACTCCTTAGCTGTACGCACAATAAAAGTGTTCCCAAAACGTTTTGTGCGTATGGGTGGGACGTCCACCATGTACCGATGGCGCATCGCCGTACGTCTGGTAGTCCGATGATGAAAGGGGCTAGGTGGGATTAGATCGTGCAATTCCATCGCACACTCCCCGAAATGTAACCGATAAAAAACCGACAAGCTGGCAACTCGGCGACGATTTTCAAGACTCTGGAGCTTTGACTTGACCAGCGCCTCATCCCCGATGAGCCTCTTGGCCCGCTTTTCGATCGACTCTAGTGCATCAAGCTGGTATTTGGCAGATCCATCCCAGAGATGAGAACAGTACTCCATGCATGATCGAACTTGCGCTTGATACAAATTGAGGAGCTGTTCTGGCGTGAATTACCTTCTCACTTTTGCAAGGATCCCCAGCGTTTTGGCTGCCAGCTGAGCCTTTGCCTCAATGTATGGGCCAAAATTGAGAGTCGATGTTTACGTCCACCTATGCCTAGATACAATGTAACGTGGAATACCTCATGCGTTCTATCTTACTTAGCTACTTGTTATCCTAATGAAACATCGCCAAGAAGCTCAAGATGGTTCGTTATTGGCACTCTCGGAAAGTTGGTGCCGGTTGAAATTGGCTCTTTTTTGCGGATAAAAGACAAGCCTGGGTTTTAGTAAGTAAAGAAAAGTAAAGGTTTATTTGCATAGATTGTAGGTACAGTAAATAAGATGTGACAGTTAAAACATGGGTGATCCTTGTACAATCTACCATAAATTAGGCATGCAAAAATTATTTATTGAGATGCAATGATATTATGAGGTGCATTCACATAATAATATATTAATTTAAATGTCTTAGTACAATATAATAGCAATAGAATTAATAAATTGGAAAAATGCCATAATTAGGTCAGAATGACAACTATAAATTGGAACAATGTCATAATTAGGTAAGAATGTCAATTATATAAATCAAGTTATTGAGTACAAAATAATATGTCAGTGTCATTTAGAAATTCATTTACAGAATAGTAGCATTTTACAATTAATAATTCTGTCAGTTTCTTTTTAAAGCTTCTCATTGTGTCATTTTTAATAATGTTAGGTATTTTATTATATATTATGGGGCCCATACATACATACATACATACTAATAATACTTTTTTTCTGTAAAGCAGTATTACAACTCTCAACATGAAGTAGATGTTTGTGCTGACTTCTTAAAGGTCTCTTTCTATCTTTTGACACTGCAGTGAAAAGGTTAATGTTACATTTAACGAAAATAGCGACTTCTAAAATGTACATAGCCGGAAAAGTTAATAGTTTTAGGGACTTAAACACAGGAACGCAACTATCCGTCACTTTCATATTTAGCATTGCCCTTAAGCATCGCTTTTGGGCCTTGAACACCTGTTCTCGTAGAGTACAGTTTCCCCAAAAGATTATCGCGTATCTTAAAGTGGACGCGACTATACCATGGTATGCAACCACAGTTGTGGTGATGTGGACCTTTTTCGCCAGATTGTATAAGACATACGCGGATATGCTCAATTTTTTACAAACCTCTTCTGCTTGAGGTTTCCATGTGAACTGACTGTCTATCACTATACCTAAAAATTTTGCAACTTGTACCTGGTCTATAATGCAGTTATTACATTCTATTGTTATATTGGGTACTGATGTGCGTTGATAAAAATGCATAACGTTACTTTTATGAAGGTTAATTACTAAGTTATTTTCGTCAAGCCAATTTACAATGTAATTAAGGGTATTATTTATGTCCTGTTCATACTGATTGAAGTCTATACATTTGACAAGTGCGGTGCTGTCATCAGCGAATAAGACCATTGGGTGTTCAATGTGGAGTAGTAAGTCATTGATGTATAGCAAGAACAAAAGTAAGCTAAGAACTCCGCCCTGTGGCTCTCTCCGTCTGATAACTCTTGATTGGGATATGTATTTCTTCTCACGCCTAGTGGTTGTGCAGATTTTAGATATTTCCGTATATTGTTTACGGTCACTTAAATATGATTTAATAAGACTGAGTATGTTCCCTCTTATTCCATACAAGTTAAGCTTATCAATCAGGGTTGCATGATGGACGCAATCGAAAGCCTTTGTCATGTCTGTAAGGATTGCGCAAATTGGTACTTTTTTATCAACCTGTCCCATTATTATACCAAGTAAGTCGTAAATAGCAATATTTATACCTTTGTTCTTCCTAAATCCTTTTTGTTCATCACATAAAATATTATATTTACTTAAAAAGTTATTAATTGACTCATACATTATCTTTTCGATGACTTTCGAAAATATAGGAATTAGGGCAATAGGTCTGTAATTTACTAAACTTTCTTTATCGTGTTTATTGTAGACTGGTTTTACGATAACTGTTTTAAGACCATTTGGGAATACTCCAGAGCTAATGCAAAGATTTATAATATAACATAAATGTGAGGCGATATTATTCGACACGAATTTTACTACTTTTGTAGCTATGCCATCATATCCAAAGCTATTTGTATTTTTTAATGATTGTATCATTATTATTACGTCTTGAGGTATCACTGGAGCCATAAACATTGAATGTATGTTGCTAATTAAACCAGTAGTTACATATTTTGATGAATTATTAGATTGAACCTGATCAATGAAGAAATTGTTAAATGCATTAGCAATACCTTCTGGGTTACTAATTACGGTGTCTTGGGTTTTGATTTTGCTTATTGGCTCGACACTGCGTGTATTTGTGTTTATAATACTCCACGAGGCTTTTGATTTATTACTAGAGGTGTTTATAAAATGATTATTTTGTGCTCTTTGAGTTAATTTTATTATTTTCCTGAATTTTAGAGAGTAATTTTTGAACTTTTTTTTGTTTTCCTCCGAAGTGTCACGTCTGTATTGCCATAACAGACGTCTCTGTCTTTTACTGCACACTCGTATACCACGTGATACCCATTTAGTAGTTCGATTTGGTTTGATAGTGACCAACCTTTATGGAAAACACAGATCATATAGCATACGGAAGTGTTCCAGAAAATAATCATATGCTTCGTTTGCATTTTCTGTGAGGTATATATCCGAGAAAGAAAGAGAGTGGAGATAGTTTTTAAACATAGCTAAATTTTCGAATGAAAGGTCACGTTTCTTAATGCGCCAAGAATTAATTCTACAGGTTCTATTTACCTTTACTTCCAGTACCTGTGCAGTGTGATCGGATAATGCTAGATCTATTATTTCACATTTACATTTAAGTTGACAACCACAAGCAAAAATATCGATGCAACTGTTACTGGATAGTCTAGTTGGTTCTCGAAGTTCCAAATTAAGATTGTACCCCAATAGAAAGTACTCGAAGTCTTTAGTAACGTTATTTCTTTTCAATATATCTATGTTGAAGTCCCCACATATAATAACCTTCCTATTAGATTTATTACATATTAGTTTTAAGACAAGGTCCAAGTTTTCATAAAACACAGTTAAGTTATTTAATTTTGGTGGTCTATAGATACAGATAATAATTAATCTTTGTTTGATTAGTTCTATGCCGCAACATTCGAATATATTTGTTTTTGATTGACTTGTGATATCAGTTAATTCTTTATATTCTAAATTTCCTTTGACAAGGATGCAAGCTCCTCCACGCTTCTTTGATTGTCTTGCATAACACGCAGCCAGTTTATAGTTCGGAATTTTCAATACTTTTTCATGGCCAAGCATAATTAAGTGTTCTGTAATGCAGATAACATCTATGTCTTTTTGTTTCTTCGACATTTCCTGAAGGTAAACAGTCAGTAGGTCAGCTTTATTTATAATACCAGCAATATTTTGATGTAGGATATTTATACTGTTAAAGACGAAAAAAATCAGAGCTGCTTGTAGTCACATTTGCTTCATCGGTTTTGCCAGGAGGCCCCTCTGAACTTATTACGTTTGTGTCGGTCCAGTCATATGAAATTTCATCTAATAATGTTTTTAAGTTTTGGAAGATATTGAGCATTTCTCGATTTTTTTAACTCCATATTCTCTAGTGACAGATTGTTTATTTCCTGGTGAGCTGATGACAATTCTAATTTGAGCTTTGTTATTTCATCCTTCAGATCAGTTAACTGTTTATCATTTTCGTCATCGGATAGGTTCGGTAAACTGTTACTAGTGCCATCTAGCGTCAAATTGTTGCAACTATTATTAATTTCATTGAGTGACGATGATCGAATACGAGGCATGCTTTGAGATTTTGTCTTCCGATTTCTAAATGTGATATTCTCTAAGAAATCCATCATTCTTTTATAGAAAACATTCAGAAAAAGTACATCGTAGAACTCGGGTTCGAACCCACGGTCACGAAGTGTAGGTTGATGCTTCAAAAAACCAGCCTTCTTATCCACTGCGCCAGACGCTCAATAAATAATGTATTGAAATAAGTTAGTATGTTCTAATAAATTACTTATACAAGTTTTAAAAGACGGTTAATTTTCTTGATTTCAAAAAATTTGCACCGTAATTGTTTTTTTGTAATTTTGTGACGAGAACTTAAAAACTTGTTGGTTAAAGTTATTTAGTGGTACGGTAATGTTATTTTTTATTATAAAAACACTGTAATATCACTGATTTGAGACGAATATACACTTGTATTTTCAAATGTATAGTACTTTTTATTTTGTGGAAATAATCACTGAATAACAATGTCGCTTACGTATTATGTGTCATTTTCACCAATTAACCATATACGAACTCAAAATTAAGAAAGAAACTATTTTTAAAAACAAAAATATTACGGAGCCGATTTGTATTGTGTTGTGACACTGACAGTATTTCGTGTGTGTCTCTTTTATTTAGCAGCATAAAACCTGACCAGATTGGCATCGCCTCATTCGGAGACTGCCCGCAAGTACAGGTTCAAACGCTCCATCATGGCCTCACGGAGAGACTGGATCTGCGGCCCGGTAGCCCGAGCGTTGGACAAGTATCTCTCAGCAACAGTGCTGTCGTCTGCATACCCAAAGGTGCCGGGTTTGAGCAGATCGTTAATGTGCAGCAAGAATAATGTTGCTGAAAGTACTTACCCCTGAGGGACCCCGGCATTGGTATCCAATTGGTCTGATGAGCAGCCGTCGATAACCACTCGAATGGACCGATCTCTCAGAAAGTCTGCAATCCAGTCACATAGACCACCGGGCAGACCGAACGAAGGAAGCTTACCAATAAGGCTTTTATACCAGACCCTATCAAAAGCCTTCGAGATGTAGAGGAAAACAGCAAGCGCTTCCCCATGGCTCTCGATGGCCTCACTCCATATGTAAATGGCTTACGCTAGCGTATGCCATTTACATATGGAGTGAGGCCATCTCCAGTAGACCGATTTCGGCGGAAGCCGTATTGGCAGTCACTAAGGATCTCGTTAGTTTCTAGGTATGCCAGGAGGTTCGTGTTCGACGTTACAGAGATGGGTCTATAGGCACGGGCTGTACGTTAGCTAGCTTCCAAGCATTCGGCACTTTTCCAGTCTCATACGAAAGGCGGAATAGGCTTTTCAATATCGGAGACAGTTCAGGCGCACAGGTTCTGAGAACTATTGCTGGTATTCCGTCAGAGCCGCTAGCCTTGTTCAGGTCGAGGTTTCGCAGTATCCTACGGATATCCTTTTGATGGATGCGAATATCCGACATACTAAAGACCAGATGTATCTTGAAGGCATCTTTTAATGCCATTAAGAATATTACTGATTTTGAGACTGGTGACAGACTGTGTAGGAAGCTGTAGGCCAATTTCAGTACTCACAACACTCTCTAAAGTTTTTGAAACGTTGATAAAAAACAACTAACTAATTACTAAATTATTTAACTAAACATCATATTATTTCTAAGAGCCAATACGGATTTATTAAGGGTAAATCAACTGAAGTTGCTGTTATTGATTTGACGAAAACTCTGATTCAATCTTTAGATTGTAACGATAAAAAATAAGGAATAACGAGTGGAAAGAGCGCAAAGAGCGGCCATAAAGGTGCTTCTAAAGAAGCCTATAAGATATCCGACTGTCACTCTGTACCAACAATGCTCCGTACTCACAGTTAGACAGCTCTTTGTGCTGCCATCATGCGCAAGTATGCTACAATCCCATATAAGACGGAAAACAGCCGCAGGAGGGACATGATGTGTGATATAGAGTTGCATAGAACTGCTCCCGCCACTAGAAGCTTTTATATCATAGGCTCTCGTCTTTACAACCGTATAAATCAAATAACATACATTATATATTATAAATACAACTATATAAACCGCGAACTAATTACGGTAAAAAGTGTATTTTGTATCAAGGAGCACAGATCTACAACTCTTTACCTAAACATATAAAAGATACTAAGTCAATATCTCTATTCAAAAAGTTATTGAAACAACATATTTTCAAAGGCATTACAAAAAAGTAAATCTGTTCGAGTCTAATCTTATTATCGTACTCACTCCATGTAAACCGTTCCTTATAACTGCTCAAAAGCTGTCGTTAGTTAACACGAACGACAAAGTTAATCCAAATTACCCACTAACCCAGAAATGTAATTTTCTTATTATTATCTTATTTTTTACAATACCTACCGTCTATGCGCATCTGTACTTGAAATTGCTTAAGTTTTGTTTTATATTTTATTTCTCCTCGTAAGTGATTTGTAATCTTTGAGAAATAAAGAATTTTAAACCGTAAATACACAATTTAACAAAATTAAATAAAGAAGTTGATAAAGAAATTGAGTTGCCAGGAGACTGAAGACATTCTCAAACCAATAAATTAAAAAATACACGACGCGTACATATACGCATTCACACACTACACTACTCAAATACACTACATCATTCGTTTACATTCATGCGCTCACACAATTAAGTAGCTAAATTAAATTAAAAATGTATTATTTATGTTACAGTTAAAACCCGTTTTTAGTTAGAACTCGTTTTCTCTAGTTGAAACTAGTTTTTACTAAATGCCTTTGTTAAAACTATAAATACCTAGTCAAAACTATAATTTACCATTGTTATATTCGATTTTCAGATAAAACTAGTTGTCACTCCGAGCTTTAGCTAGAGCTAGCACTAGAGAAACTAATCATGGACCAAGTGATTAATCAGGGCACTATGTATAATGCCCAGGCATTCAATCAATGAATTAGTCCAAGAGCGAGCTCGTGAGCTTAGGGCACCCCGACACTGATAGGTTAGGTTCGAAGGAGATGACGGGAGTTGAAGTGAGCGAGCTCAGCTCCTGTCAACATGCTTAAATAGTAATATATTCTAGTGCTATTCTAGATATAACCAATGTCAACATTAAGATATAACATTGAAATAGTTTTTATCACATTGAATACTCTTATTGGGCATTCAACTGATATTCAATTTTGAGCATTAGTTATTTCTAGTTTTAACAAAGGCATTTAGTTAAAACTAGTTATAACTAGGGAAAACGCGTTATAACTAAAACCTGGTTTTAACTGTAACATAGATATGGATATTGTTTTTATATTTTTTTGAAATGATTGTTATCACATTTTTCAGCAGTAGAATGCTACATTATTCCTGAGAAACATATTATAGAAACGGGTCCTGTGGAGTGGACCACGGGAGCGAAGCCGCGGGGAAAAGCTATTTTCAAAGTAAGATGCATTTTACTAAAAAATGTGTAGAGTTATTAAAAGCAACGGAATTCTGATTTGATAAATTATAATTGTTATTAATTTTACCGACTTACTTTGGATAACAATACAATAAAATATTTTAAAGGTCTAAGTAGAGGCAAGTTTGCCGTACATTTTTAAAGATATTCATTTTAATGTTTTCGATAAAAACAAGTTCTCGGCAATGTAGTCAAGATTAACATATTTTTCACCTCAGCACATCTAAAAAGCAGGTTTTGCTGTTTAAAGACAGTGAGCAAAGTTCGATTTTGCTGCGAGCGTGAGAGAAAGTAACTTACTGATATTTTTTTTTAATGCTGGGAAGAGTGTTGGCTCTACTTTGTTTATGTTTTACCTTTAGGTAATAATATGTTCTCGCTGTTGAGATGAAGTTTTATGTGTTACACGAGGCCAAAGTTATTCACAACTCGTGTCTCTGAATCCCTCGCTGCAGTCAGGATTCTAACCTAGAATCACTCGCTACGCTTGTGATTCAATTATAGAATCCTTCGGTTACTCGGGATTCAAAGTTAACACTCGCAGCATATACCAACTTTGCTCTCTTGTTGCACAAATAACTATATTTCCACTTCTTCAAACTTAATAGATTCACCATGGGCTAAAAATATATAAAACAATCTATTTTTTTTGTATTTCACGTAAGTCTTCGACTTAATCGCTAACATAAGTATAGTGAGAAATCATATTTGAAGTAGGTATCCCGAAAAAGGTCCACAGAGCGTACCTAACATAGCAAATGAATTCACAACTTACTTAGTAGTTTAGGCGCTAAGAAAGAAAATTTAGTTCAAATAAATAGCACTAGATGGCGCGATATGCGATTGTGTTATTGAATTGTGTCTAAAATTAACATTTTCTAGAATTAATCATAACAATTTTATGTTCCTGTTTAATCAACCCTCCTAAAGCACAAAATTATGGACTCATAATTTACATTTCAAAGATTATTTGAACGGATCATTTAAAAATGATTCCAATAGATGGCGCGGTTTAAAATTTCCTAGGCATGCCCCTTGATTTTTTAAATTTGTATTGTAACATATTTTGGTACAATAAAACTGTAAAAAGGGTCTAAAAATACTATAAGTATAAAACAAATCGTCCCTTAAATATAAAAATAGAAATAGTCACGAACTTAAAATATAAAAATAGTCAGGAACTGAGTAAACCATTTTACTTGCAAGTCGTTGCCAACAACATCTTTAGCCGTGGAACGGAACCGAACGCGATCAATGTACTTAAAAAAATAATCAGTATAATCAGACGGAAAACGCTAGTTACGTCGGCATGGTTTCTTTTTATGGTATGAGGCAACTGTATGCTAGTATTATATTATCTGTGGTGCCCGGAATAACTGAGACACAGTTATCTGTATCTCCTTCTGTCTCTGGTGCCAGTTATTTGTGTTTTTTTATCTCTATTTTCCTTTAAGTGTTTTTTGTGTGCATTAATATAAATCAAGAGGAAATCGGTACGTAGACATGTTTTAAAATGAGTGACTGCCTATATGACCCCCAAAGAAGGAAAGAAAAGAAAGAAAGAAAACTATTTTACTAAGCGCAATTCATAGGCACAATATAAGAATTTATTTGGACAAAGATTTGAAAATAAAAACTCCTACAACCCAGTTACTAAGTAACACCATATCCCTTGGTGTCAGATTTACTAGATTTCTGACATTAAGTTTCATCTGTTTTAAAATCGCGCTACTCATTCGGCGATTTAAAGTTGCTCTCACTGCGTCTGTCTGTAGGTTATCTTATTGTTATTTAATAATAGTGGTAACGTAGCTCGTTGCGTTAGTAAGTCCAGTGCTAAGCCAGTTGGCTAGTAGGATTGACATAGTTGCAAGGTTGGTATATTTACTGTCATTAATAATAATTATTTCATTTATTTTTTGTGTATAGGCTATATAAAATGAGAGTGAAAAAGTGATGATCCAATAGTTTCTCAAGGATTTCTGTTTTAACCAGTACTTAAACAAAGTGTTATGGTTAGTTTAAAATCCTTTAATTTATTTCAAACATTAAATAACTTTTTAAATCTATTTATTTAACATAAATTAGACATAGACCCAATTAATTGTTAAATTCATTAAAAATGTGAATACATTTGGTTTTATATCTTTTTAAATATGCTTAAATCAAGTATCTCATGAAAGTTGGACTGCTCTTTGTCTTTCAAATTGTAAGTAGAAAATTGCAATTATAGTCTAGATATACTCACGAGTGGTAAATGATTACATCTTTGAAAGGTTATTTACAAGGTTTTTTTTTAGGTTTATTTGAAGGGTTTTCGGTTGGCGCAGTGGTTGAGCGATTGACTGCTGCGCTGCGTGTCGCGGGTTCGATTCCCGCACGGAACAAATATTTGTATGACCTACAGATAGTTGTTCCGGCTCTGGGTGTTTATGTAAGTGAGTTTATATGTTTGTAAACGCACCCACGATACAGGAAGAAATTCCTAGTGTGGTGCAACGTTTTTAAAAACAAATAAATAATAAAAAAATAAAAAACCGTTTTTTTTTCGTTTAATAAACGAATGAAATTGATTATAATCTGAACCAATCATTCGCTTTTGTTAACATTTTGTGATTTATTGAGCGCTTATTTATTTTTAACCATATTTTTTTTTTTGGTTATTTCAGATAGAAGTAGTGGAGGCAGCGTTATTTTTATATTTTATACTGAAGATTAATTTGATAGTAAAAAATTTATACACTTAAAAATGGATTATGTGATATCAGAACCAGAGAATGGGCTGATAAAATATGGCCCAGAAGTAGTAGAAGAAATAAGAAAAGAACATAACTTAGAAAATAAAGCCAATAGAGAACAAGCAATCGCAATTATAGATAAATGGGTAAAATCGCAGGAGCACTTAATCAAAAGAGATTTCAGTAAGTACCTACTTAAACTTAACAAGAATAGGATATGATTGATTTACTCCCTTTTTCGCACTTACTCCTATTTGGTCCGTTGTGCGTGCAGGCCTCGAATTGGCCGTAATCAACCAAGGGGGCCCAGCGCCCAGTGCGGGTTGCTCGATGTCACATGTCTTCGTATTTTTGGTTTTAATACAAGCCAGTTTCCTCACGATGTTTTCCTTCACCGTTTTGAGAGCAGTGGTGATGAAATAATTTATACAAATTAAAGCGCCTGCCTGGGTTCGAAACCACGACCTACAACTTGTAAGTCGCGGCCGTTACCACTGGGCCACCACTGTTTTCCCCAAACTTAGTAAGGATATAAATATTTCTAGAAATGTTAGCAAAAGTTTAGTGTTGAACATGATAGACTAGGCATTATAACATTTTAGCAGCGATAATGGTTGTCAGTCACTAGGTAATGGGATTTACGCCTCGACGTCTAAAAACCCCGAAACCCCGTCTGCATCATAGGCAGGCGGGACTCTAGGGTGACGGGCGCTCATATTGGAGACTCTGACCGCCTAGTATGTGTGCCAATGTGCTACATCGAGGCTCAGGGGAGGTGCTTTTTAGTCTCCTTAGGGATGTTAACAACGCCCTAACAGGCACAATTTTTTTCGTGGATTTTGTTACTACACGCCAGTGGCAGAAAAAGTGTAAAAGAATCGTTTGTCTTGTATGGGCCTTTGAAAAGGAGGGATGTAATGTGACTTACGTATGAATATAATTTTGGATGGATAGAAAGAGAGAGAGGCTAAAAAAAGATTTAAAGTATTAAAAAACCGTTGGCTTTTTTTATTTCATGCTACATAATGTATCAGTAGTAGACACGCTTCGATCGAACACTCCGATTCAAACAGTAAAACGCCCACAACTTTAGAACGGCTTAACCGATTTTCATCGAACATAGCTAAGAACACTCTCAATTAAGTATACTTCAAAAAAAAACCCAATATTATAATCGGTTCATCCGTTTAAGAGCCATTGATGCCACAGACAGATTCACAAATAACTCCCCACTTTTTCCGTCGGGGTTTAGAAAGGGATAGCGGGTTGAGAGAAAGGAATGGATGAAGAAAACCCGTTGTAAACGAGGCAGAAAGATGACGTATGAGCCAGTTGTTTCTCATAATTGTTTAGATAACAAAAAAAAACTATTTCGCCTGTCAGTTAGATTACCTAAAAATATTGGACACGTATTTTGTCTTTTCTTACGTAAACAAAAAATGACGACGATACAGTTCGTTGAAATATAGTGTGACGTCATGCCGTGCTACACTTTAACTGACTGGAAAAGTGACGTCACAAGCCCTTTCTCCTGGAAATTGATGCGCTTTATCTTTGTGATTATATATGATAGCCCCTCTAGACTTAACCGTTTTCACAGCAGAATTATGATAGTGTTGCTGTTGACACGTTAGATTAAGGCCCCTGAAAGACAGATTCAGGTGCAGGTGGTGATTCCCTTGTTCATAAAGTAAATTCATCATCATCATCAGCCTTTTTAATGTTCCCACTGCTGGGACACATGCCTCCTCTCTGTGAGAGAGGGAATGGGTCTTAATCCACCACGCGGGCCCAGTGCGGGTTGGTGGATGTCACATGTCTTCGAATTTTGAGTTCTAGGACATGTCGGTTTCCTCACGATGTTTTCTGTCAAAGTTTTTTTTTTTATTATTTGCTATAGGCTCACGTTTACGTCAACTTTTTTAAAAGTAAATAAAATTGAAATAATTTATCCACTAATATAATAAACAAGCACCATATTTTAAGTAAGGCCAGTGATAAACAACTGTGAAAACTGCATCCAATTACGTGCATTCGTTTTTGCGTCAACCGCGTATCAAACAACATCCTCCGTGACAGAAAAACAAAAATCCAAAAATCTTATTTTTGTTATATATTGCTAATATTAAGACACCTAGTATAAAAAAAATCAATATCTTCAAAACACAGACATCGCCGAGTTACAATTTTATTATAATGTATGTGCATAAGATAAATGACATACCGCTGAAATGTCCAGCCTAATTGATTAAAAAATGCCAATTAAATGATTAGACATGTCATGAGATTAAAGATTAATAAGACTAACTTAAGGAGCCTCATAGAAATCCAAGGTCAGCAAATGAACAGGTATAGTAATAAAAAGTTGTCCCAGCAACAAGCCACATTTGGACTTGACCGGTTTTTTTTTACTAGGTAGAATTTGAAGTATTTTTGTACATATACTTGAATAAAAAATATGCGAACTAGATGCCAAATTCATAAAAACAAGTTTTAACAAAACTGGCTTAGTGACAGCCAGCATGATTAATTTTGGTGTAACTAAAAAAATAAAAGCTTGCTAATTCAAGTAACTGAAATTAATAAGTATATCTTGTCAAGATTTTTTTTGTAAAACTTATAGAAGGTATTTTAAAAACAAACTATTGCTTGATTGAAAAAATAAATATTTAATATATAATTATATTAATAAAGCTGAAGAGTTTGTTTGTTTTCAAACGCGCTAATCTCAGCATCTACTGGTTGGAATTCAAATTTATTTTTGTGTTGGATTGCCCATTTATCCATGAAGGTTAAAGGCAATCTAATATATTATATAAACATCACGCTACGACCAATAGTAGCGAAGCATAAATGAAAAATGTAGCAATAACGGGCAAAATTAATCCTTTTTGAGAGCTTCCGTTGCGTGCGCTGCGTAAACGGTTTAAGTTAGACTCGCGGTCAGACTTCTACCTACGTATTTAACTAAGCAACAAGTGTTACCGTTCGCTCCGCATAAATAATTGTTTACTTTTAGTCTAAAGTGTAATTTTTAACTTTATTTTGAGTTTCAACTGTAAATGAACTCCCAGCAAGTGCAGTGCCTAAATTTGTATTGTGTATAAACTGCGTTGATTAACGTAAAACTGTTATAACTAATCCGTTAAAAAACTACTTTGTCTTAAAATCAGTGTTGACCAAAACGCGTAAGTGACGCCAATACCACGGCGCTTACGACCTTTCGCTCGCGACCATCTCAGCGAGCCGCTCCACGTCGTTGCCCAACGCTTTGAAAAAACTAGCGCTTTATTCTGTTTGGTACCGCTAGACGACATACGCTTTTTGATTCGCTAGAAGCGCTTTATTATTATACCCAATAATTTTAAACCGCACTGACAAAAATGACAACAAAGAATTGCGCTGGTTGTTTGATCGATTTTAATAGCAAGGAAAGCTTACAATGTTTCATTTGTCACAAATGGTATGATTTGTTGTGCGCTAATGTTACCGAAAAAGTGTTTAAGAGTATGAACATCAAACGAAAATCCATCTGGAAGTGTCCTAGCTGCGTTAGTAAACAACCTAAGAACGACAACAAGAATACACCTGTCAGACCAAATAAACCTGTGAGCCCCACTATTGAGCCATCGTCGCCCCGTTCGTTGTCACCGACGGACACCAATGTTACTGTTCGTTCCAAATCCAATCAGTCACAAAACCACACAACGCCGTCGCCGGTTCAAGCAAATGATGACACCTTAATTGAGTTTTCGAGAGGTACGTTGAGGGAAATTATTAAGCAGGAAATACAGAGTGCACTTAAACAGGTAGTTTCAGATCAGTTCCGAAAAATAAACGAGTTGATCTCAGGTTTCAATGAGTCACTTTCTTTCTACAATGAGAAGTACGAAGAGATGAAGGCTACTCTGGAAGATAAATCTGATAGGATACAGAAACTTGAAAAAGACAACTGCGATTTACGGGATGCCATTCAACAATTTAGTCAGCGCCTGAACCTAGTTGAACAAAACTCCAGGTCTGCCAACGTCGAGCTCCAGTGCGTGCCAGAAAACAAGGCCGAAAATTTAGTCAACACAGTCCTGCAACTAGGTAAGGTCATTAGTTGTGATATTAAAGACCCCAACATTCTACACTGCACCAGAATAGCTAAGAAAGACGCACAAAGTACCAGGCCCCGTTCAATTCTCGTCAAATTTAGTAGTCCTCGTCTGCGAGACAGTTTCCTTGCCGCTTCAATGAAATATAATAGAAACAATAACCAGGATAAACTGAATACGAGTCACTTGGGTATAGCAACGGAGAAACATCAACCCATTTATGTCACGGAACACCTATCCAGCCAAAACAAAACAATCCATGCCGCAGCTCGGATCCGCGGTAAAGAGCTTGGGTTCAAGTTTGTCTGGGTTCGCGACGGCAAGGTCTTTATGAAAAAAGACGAGACTTCGCAAAGAATTGTTATCAATAACCTAGATAAGTTAAAATCATTAGCATAGTGTTATTAAGTATGTTATAAGTTGCAAGTTCCTATTGTTTTTATCTAGTAAAATTCAATTGCCCACTACATGTGTACTATCAAAATGTACGAGGCTTAAAAACCAAAACTATTAACTTTTATCATAATATTTCCATACATAATTACGACATTATAGTGTTAACAGAGACTTGGTTGAACAGCGGTGTCTATGATTCTGAGTTGTTTGACGACAGATACATAGTTTACAGGCGCGATCGTGAGTCGAGCAAATATAAAACTCGTAAGGAGGGAGGTGGTGTTTTAATTGCCGTCTCAAAAACTCTGAGATCATATCGACTATCCCACTTTGAAAGTGAGATTGAAGATTTATGGATAAGCGTCGATATTGGCTCAAAAAATAGTTCTAGTAATAAATTCTACATCGGTGGCGTATACCTACCGCCACCTATTCATAGTAATACGCTGGAGCTCTTTACCAAAAACGTTCAAAACGTATTCAACAAAAATGAACAAATTTTGATTCTAGGAGACTTTAATCTCTCTAATATAACATGGCTCTCTATTAATGACCTTATATACTTGTATCCAGAACCCAACAACACGGAAATACATGCGATATTCTCTGAATTCTTGACCTTAAATGGTCTTTATCAATATAATGGTATCTTAAATAATAAGTTGAAGATATTGGATTTAGTATTATCAAACACCCCCATTACTGATGTAGCCCGTAGTAATTACAGTTTGTCTAAAGAGGACCCTTTACATCCCCCGCTAGAGTTTTATCTACCAGTGCAGGCAGAACGTTTATTAGAAGCTAAAAATTTAAAAAAACCCAACTTCCATCGAGCAGATTATGAAAATGTTCTGCATCACTTGTTAGCAATTGAGTGGGACAATGAATTTAAAGGCTGTGCTTCTGTTAACGATTTGGTAGACGTTTTTTATAGCCTATTAAGACAAACTATTTTAGACTGTATCCCCATGAAAAAAACGGCGAGTAATAAATATCCACCGTGGTACTCACGTGATCTTATAATACGTCTTAGAGAGAAGTACAAATACCATATTCGTTTTAAAAAGTACAAGAATCCATTAGACCAAGAGTTTTTTGAGAGATTAAGGGATGAATGCAATTCGCTGAGTTCAATGTGCTACAAGAAATATATTTCAAGTATGGAAAACAGTATTACACATAACCCTAAAACATTTTGGTCCTTCATTAAAAATAAAAGAAAAGGTAACAGTATATACCCCGCACAAATGTGTCACAACAATAAAATCGCATCAAGCGGCCCGGATATCTGTAATATGTTTGGAGAAAATTTCGCAAGTTCCTTCACTGCCCCTACAGACATTAATCCAAATCATGTAAATACTGCCTTTTCCCTCTCTTCCGTAGCACTATGTAATTTGCAATTTGATGGAAACGAAATATACCGTGAATTAATTGGCTTGGACGAAAGTAAGGGCGCGGGTAGTGACGGTATTCCTCCTTTATTTGTAAAACGCTGCGCTAAGGCCTTAGTATCACCCCTACAAACAATCTTCAACAGATCTTTACGGGATGGTATTTTTCCTAACACCTGGAAAGAAGCTCTCGTAATACCTATATTTAAATCCGGGAAAAAGAATTTAGTGACTAATTATAGACCAATCTCACTACTCGATACATTTGGCAAAGTGTTCGAAAAACTTGTTAGCAGACAACTGATGTGGTACCTTAAACAACACATCACTGAATACCAGCATGGTTTCGTCAAGTCTAGATCTACTAATACAAATCTGTTATGTTTTACGTCGGCGTTGTCTAAGTGTCTCGATAATCGTATCCCAGTGGACGCTATCTATACTGACTTTAGTAAAGCTTTTGATAAAGTAGATCACTGTCTTCTTATAAACAAACTGGCTCAAATAGGTGTGGCCGGGACAATGATAGAATGGTTTAAGTCTTACCTTGAAAATAGAAAGTCAAAAGTGGTAGTTAATGGTCATTTTTCTGATAGCTATGTAGCAACTTCCGGAATCCCGCAAGGATCACATTTGGGACCTATTCTTTTTAACGTTTTCATCAATGACATTACTGACTGCTTCAAACACTCCCGTTTTTATCTGTTTGCTGATGACTTAAAAATTATGAAGCCAATTCAGAGTAACCTAGACTCCGTAATGCTTCAAGACGACATCAATAGACTTTCAAACTGGTGTACACAAAACAACATGCACTTAAATATCAGTAAGTGTCACTACATCCAATACACTCGTAACAAAAAGGTGTTGGAGAATAAATACTACATAGACGGGGTTGAAGTACGGAAACTAAGTAGTGTTCGCGACCTTGGAGTTCAACTTGACCAAGCACTGAAGTTCGATGTGCACATCCTAAATATAGTCTCCAAGGCGTTTAAGGTACTGGGATTTGTTTTGCGAAACAGTAAAGAATTTAAGAGACCATCTACAAAAATAAAGCTCTTCAACACTCTAGTCCGTCCAATTTTGGAATATAGTTCAGTTGTATGGAATCCGCGTTACGAGGTTTACGCCAAGCGATTAGAGAGTGTCCAAAAGCGGTTTCTTTACCATCTGTGCTACGGAGATCACTTGGCTAAACAACTGTCTGGCTACTCTGATAGGTTGAAACATTATCATTTGGAAACACTAGCCAGTCGTAGGAAGAAGCTGGACTTTATTATCCTTCACAAAATATTTAGTGGAACGATAGATTGCAGTGAACTTTTGGGCTCATTAGAGATTAAAATTCCAACTCGGACTCCCAGGCATAATACATATGACTTATTCTACGTTCCTGGCTCAAAAACAAACCTAGGTCATTACGCCGCTGTGCCAAGACTTTGTAGGCAATATAACACGCTATCTAAAACAACAAATTTTGACATATGTGAATCTCTTGCAATGTATAAGAAATGTCTTGAAGATCTATCTAATTGTTAATTTTATTCTTCATTTATTTAATAACATCTGATGTGTATTAATTTTAATTGTTTTAAACTTTTTATTTTTATTTTTTAGTATGTTTAAATGGTTTTATCAAATATAATTTGTTAACAAATGTATATTCTATTATAAACAATTTTGACATACAAGAATCTCTTGCGATTTCTGAAGGAAGAAAGAAAGAGTATATTATTGTTAATTTTAATTTTCAATTTCATTTATTTAATATCATTAATGTGTTTTTAATTTTTAAATTTAATTCTCTTAAACTTTTTCAATATATTTCAATGGTATTATAAATTTGTTAGCTTAGATGTAAATTCAATTATGCATGCTGTGGTCTCCTGTAAGTGAAGGAGTTCACCTACGTGATACTTTTTAAGTGCAGTCTATTTCACATGATCTGTGTACATCCTTTGTTGGAGATCCTAAATAAATAAATAAATAAATAAATAAATAAATAAGTTACGCAACAATCATGTATGTAGGGTAGGTAGGGTAGGGTAGATGGGTAGGTAGGTAGCCAGTTGACGGGGGCGAAGCCACGTGGGACAGCTAGTATATTATATTTTCAAAATGTGCGCTTTGAAAACATCAATTTGTTATCTACCAGACTTTATAAATTTGTAAATATTTATGATTGTTATAATTTATTTTAATATGTGTGTGTTTTTAGTCGTCATATTAGATTTAATCTGACACCATCGTAAATAAACTTTGTTAAAGTGTAATTCCGTAACCAACTGTAGGCAGCAGCCGTAGGCGACGTGTCACTACGACACTTCTGGCGTCTAAGCTGTCGACTTGTTGCTAGTTTTGGAAGATATTTCATTGAAATATTTACTAATATATTATAAATGTGAAAATTTGGAAGGATGTGGGTGGAAGTGTGGAAATATGTTTGTTACTCAATCGAGCCAGAACGGCTGAAAGGATATGGATGATATTTGGCACAGAGATGGATTGTAGTTTGGAATAGCACATAGGCTACTTATCATCCCGGTATAATGTTCCTTGGGATAAGAGAAAACTTTTCACGCGGGCGAAGCCGCTGGCAGAAGCTTATAGAAATATATAGAATCCAGTAGTGGTGCGGTGACATGTCACGTCGTCAGCTGCTGCTGACATCTACAGCTAGGGAATCATACCTACCAGCAGATCATTTACATAGTTAACTCATATCTGTCGTGTAATTTAAAAATGGAACGATCTTTTTCACCGAAACATGGCAACCAAGGAGGTACCTTATCAAAGGTTTTATTTAAATTTCGAACTGGCTTGCAAATAGAAAGCTGTTTATTGAAAAAAAAAAACAAATGAACACTTTAAGGCTTAGCAAGCACTGCGATTTTTATTTGCGTGGATTTTTGTAGTTTTACCGCAATGCGTGCAGCTTCATATACGTTATTGGTTTATAACTCGTGCCCACCTATTTCGGTACGCGCCACGCTTGTACCGAAAAATGGCACTCATATTAAAAGACTGTCCATAACGTAACAGTTGCATAAATAGCTATTAGGTTACATTCATATTAGGGCAATTGCTGATAGATATTGTGATCGATATACCGGGGGCATCATTGCTGTACATCTTGATTAATGGACTCGAAAATATATCTATCTCATAAAATGTCATACCAAAAAGAGAGATAGATATATATTTGGAGCCTCCCTCCTATAAACATCTTATAGTGGCTAAACTCTAATCTGTGTATGGTACTGTTATGTAACCGATATAAAGTTTCATATCGATATCGAAAACGGTATTCTGATATCGGTATTAGTAGTACAGTTTGCAAAAGTTAACATGTTATTTAGATGAGCATACTAACAACGAACGCGAATTAATACTTAGAAAGAGCGGTTGCGTATATGGTTCCTATAGTTTGTAAAGTTTGCGTTTTGTTCGTAGTTTTTACGTTTTTGCATTGTTACGGTTTTAATTTTTGACTTATTCGTTCTCGCACGCTGGTAAGGTTTTTATAAGATACAGTTTTTGTAATATCGGTTATTTTGATATAGATATCGATATGATATGATATCTAACTCATATCCGATATAAGTTACGTTTTGATATATCGGACCCATCCCTACTACTGTCTAGTAAGTAAATTACATACTTATTTACTGGACAATAGGAAATTCCAAAGGACCATGGGCAAAAATATATGAAGCCTGGGCTCACGCACCAACAGAGATGAGATCACTTGGAATCTACTCCTTTTTCAATAAATATAAAGATGTAAACTCATTTTTGTGAAGAATCCATGGGGTTATTTAGTTATAAATATTTTTCTTCTGCCATAAATCTCGAATATAAAACAGAAAAAATGTTTCTACCTACCTATGTCTGTTATAGACTTTGAAACCGTCCAACTGCTGTGAAAGGCAATAATGCGATGATGGTAATAGACCAAAAAAAAAGGAAAAAAAAAGTTAGCTAGAGAGGTACATTGTACTATTTGTTGTTTGAAATCTTATGCTAGTTTTAATTCAAAGGAAAAATAAACATAAAAAAACAGCTGTTTTCAGTTAAAATTATTTTTATTAACATCAATCATAAATCAATAATAATATCGGTTAGATGACCTGCCGGTGGATCATTATTATTAATTTATGATTGATTAAATTGTATGTAAACCTAGATACCATATTATTGAAATGGTACCGATGTGCACAACTTCCTACTGTTCGTCTACCTGTTAGCAACGAACAGTAATATTGAGCGATGGCATCTGGTCCTATTTCATTTCTGTTGACCAGGATAAATACGTAATATGGACGTGCTCGAACATGTCTTGACTGTATTCTTCCTTTTGATAACCACACATGTTGGTTTTGGATATTGTATGCTGCTAAATTATGTTATTCATTTTCACGATATATTTCTATCGTATATAAACAATTGCGTAAATGTTCGCTGCAATATGTCCTAGCAAGTTCGATTTGATATGACCCAAGGTATATCATAAAAATCGAAATAATTGATAGCCGAGGAAAGTCTTCCAACTGATTTGCTTCCATTGCAAGAAATGCGGCTAAACAACAACAGTTTTATGACTACCAATTGTCTCTTTCTACAAAACTTATTTAGGTGCATATCTTTTTTCTGCAATGGAATTGAAGGTGGTGCATAGTAACAATTTAAGTACGAACAAAATCCTTTACAATGACATATGCCATAACTCTGTTGGTCACTGAGCCCAATTTAAAATCTCGCTTCTTTCTCATAGAGCAACACGGACTAGCGACGGCGGTTCGCCGGTGGTCCGTGTTGCTATTATGTTCTTACTGGACAGTTGTGAATAATTCTCCGGTAGAATTCACTTTTTGGAGACTTTTTATAGAGTAGTGGCAACATTACATACCATTTTTGAGCAAATTATATTTTTTGTTATACTTATTTTAAATCTTACTAGGTAGTTACCTACCATTTATTATTCTCATAAGAACCATCTCATAATGACATTTCGTCTAATTCAATAATATATCTAAGTAACTAAGTACATAAATAAGTAAGTAGCCTAGCCTAGGAAACTACCTACCGACTAGTTTTTTTAACGTATACCATAGGTAGGTCACTCGTGTGTCACTTTATCACCCTATCCACTTATTTGTTTGTTATTCCAGGTATTTTACTCGGTGGGAAAAGCGAAATACCTATATATTAAAAATATAAACAAATTACGTACTAGTAGTAGGTTAGGTATTTTTTTATAGTCTTACCTTTTGGAGGTTGTTATCTCTGGGTGCGTTATAGTAGAATTCAAGCAACCAACGAAGCTCAATATAGTCTTAAATTACTCTCTGCCAGATTAAGTAATTACTTGTTCTTATTTCAATCAAATATTCACAAATCGCACGCTTACTACTTACAAAACAATCTCACCGTTCGTGACTGTTGTGTATCGAGTGTTGGTTGAACTTGAGGCGCGTAGTTTTGTTTTGCGTTCCGACCGAATTATTTGCCTGGCTGCTGACCTGTTAAGTTTTCTATCAACTTACAACGATTACAATTGTTTACTAATTAGATATTTAAACTAATGTTTTTCGATAAATCTTTTTCAGGTAAATCGTACATAGAGAGATACATAATTACGGGCAAAGGTTCTCTCGAAAGAACGAAGAAACAAATAGACAAAATATGTACACTAAGAACGCTGATGCCGAAATACTTTGAAACGATAAATATTCTTGAAAGTGATATTGCGTCAATGTTGGATAGAGGGTAAGTCTTACTTATTTTGGAACTCATTTCTCCAAGATAGGGATAGGGCGTCCACGGTATTCGTTGAGCTTCATGCTTCATGTCGCTCCGCATGGTTCCGATGTTCGTCGATTAGATGCCAACTTGATGCGACGCCAGGTTTGACAGGGTCAGCCTTTCCACTGCGGGTTGCAATCTACTGCTTATTTGGATATGTGAGCCGAAGCCCTCAATAGGGTTTAGTAGATTACATTTATAATGCTGAATTGCCTAAAGAATTATTGGCAGGAGCAGTAGGTCCTATTTGTCATTCGCAAATTTTTGACAGTCTTTACGCCCAAAACCTAGACGCAGACGCCCTAAAGTCAGATAACCTGTAGGTATCTATTGGTGTACTACTACACTTACTAACTTTGTTTGATCGTCACTTTTATTATCATTACCTTTATCCCTGGGCTATTGTTTTGAGATGGATGCACTATGTGTCTGCTTTTCCCACTATCTCTATCAGCTATCTTATCAGTATCCACCCACTTTGTAACTGTATAATTTTTCACACTGTAAACATATACACAGTGTTTTTGTTATCTATCCAAATTCGTACTCCAAACTTTTTTAGCTGATGCTCTTTTCTCTGGTTTAAAAATAAAACATACCTCTTATCAAAAGAAATGTTGTGACTGTGGATTACATTTTCCAAACTTTTATTTGCACTCGTCGGGGCCCTTTTAGCTCGGGGGCCCAGTATCATTGATACGGTTGATACGGCGGCAGCACCTACTGACTGCCTATGTCTGACTCGTTGGTCGTGATTGCAAGCGCTATTGCTGAACACGAAGTCTTGGGTTCGACTCTCAGGTCGGAAAACGTCTTGTTGGGTTTGGGTCTGGAATTTCACAGGTAGCAGCCTGGAGTCTGGATTCATGCACGGTTGGTGGTAATAGGCTCATCTCTTATTACTATGGACTTACACATTATTGGCCAAATATGAACCAACCCTTTATAACGCTTTTTGGTAGCCGTAACGAAACAATTCGACACTGTCGCGTCGACACTGATTTGTTTTGGAAACATTTTTTAGTCGGTGAGTCGACTTAGTTTCGTCGCTACGACTAAAAATGGGGAACAGTCGACACAGTAACATTTGGTTTTAAAGTTTAGGTCACTGTATAGTAGTATTATTCTAAGTCTGCAACCACTTTTTAGAAATCATTCGTTCGTTTTCGATCATTCGTTCGTTTTTTGTTCTGCGACGTGAAGTTATAAAATAATAAAAAGAAAACAACATACGGCCATAATTTTTTGTCAAGAATTTTTTTTATTTGCATATTAATTGGTCTGTTTATTTCAAATTTTTATTGGGCAAAGAATTTAATTGTGTAATTTGTTGAAATAGTTTCAAATTTATCACTGCGCCATCATATAATTGTAATTTAACCTGTGTAGTACAATGTAAACAATGGTTTTTACTAACAAGACTTTAATTACCCAGAGCTTGGAAGCTTTCCCTTTAATAGATATAATACTAACTAAATGATATGGAACCAAGAATGAACTATAAAATTGGTAAATAATTAATAAATGTATTTTTATTTGGATAAACTATTCTAATCACAACTGGTCAGGAAGTAACTAGATTGTGTCGATAATGTAGACGTGAAACCAAAACTAGTTATAAAGTTACCGAATTCACAAATTGTTTTATTGTTTCCAGCGATTCTCAAACGTTCGGAGTCAGAGGCGATTTAATCTAAACTAATATTATAAAGCTGAAGATTTTTCTTTTTGAACGCGTTAATCTCAGGAACTACGGCTACTGGCTATAAAAAACACGCTACTACCAATAGGAGCGGAGCATAAATGAAAAATGTTGCAAAAACGGGCAAAATTATTCCTTTTTGAGAGCTACCGTTGCGTGCGCTGCGTCAGCGGTTAAAGTTACGCAACATTCATGTATGTAGGGTAGGTAGGGTAGGGTAAGTAGGTAGCCAGTTGACGGGAGCGTAGCCACGTGGGACTGCTAGTATACCAATATGTTTTCTATACTACTAACTAAAGAGGGCTCGTCGTATATCGGCTGTGCCTAGTAGGTATATGGGTCAACAAATACTATCTATCCTGTTTGGGCCAAAGACGAGGCAAAACAGCGACTTAGAACTATTAAGGTTGCCCTACTCGACGGCGCGATTGCACGAACTATTTTGTGCGCGGGGTTAAAATGCATGCTATCTCATCCGACTACACGTGCGAAAGAGATAGATACTGTGATGAGAAGTAAGAAACTAGTTTGCGTACGGTTTAGCACTTTTGCAAATTTGGAGCGAAATGGATGAGTATTTAGGACGAAAACGAGCGCGAGAAATTTTATTAACAGACCTTTGGGAGTATGGATACGAGTATCATGAAAAAACGACTATATGTAATTAATATAATGTATATTTTCAAAATAAAATTAATTGCATTGTTATACTATTAATCTATCCTTGTGTGGTGGCTGTTTTGCAATTTTCCTTCTTATGGTATTTATTTCCGTCTAAAGATGCGTTAAAATTAGTTTTGAAATATGGAACATTCTACGGTCATAACTTTTTTTATACTAGACTAGCACTCCGCCCGCGACTTCGTTCGCATGATTTCGTATATTATTCAACTAAGTACAGATGACTTTATTATGTGCAGTTAGTGAAGGCGACCAAAAATAAGCTATTGTTAAATAAATAATAAATGGTGTATCGTAGATATATACGGTTTAAGTTAGAATTTACGAAACTTTAATGACGTGTCCAATAAGTTTTAGCTAAATAAAGGACTCATGGGTAAATAACAATCACACTGGTCATTTAATCAAAACCTCAGTCATGAGGCTTTACAATAAGATCCATAGCGAGTACACCACTCACCATCTAATACTATGAACAATACAGTGCAGTGGAGCTTCCGCACGAGTCTGCCGATAAATATGCATAAAACTAAGGTCACTTTAAATACCCATGTAGCAACCATTCTCAATCGGTCTAAATGAAAATCGGTAACACGGACAGGAAAACTGAGGTAACCGACATAGCCCCAAGAACAACCAAACTTTGGTTGCATTAAGCAGACCAGATTGTTTGCTAAACAGATAGCCTATGGGAATAAAAGGTTCTGGAGTGGCGAGGTCGTTACTGGATGATGCAACATTGCAAAGCCTCGCACAAGTTGGACTGATGTCCTGGCGAGGGCCGCAAGTCTGCTGAATCCCTTATGCTCTTCGGATTTGACTGGGTGCGATTTTCAAGTCCTTTGATTTCGGGTTGAGCACAAAAAACTTCAGTATGAAAACGAATGCTGCGTTAAAAAGTTAAATTACCTACGTTTGTTTGCCTTACACTTTTTATTGACTTTTTGTTGTGTTTTTGTTTGTTTAGCTTGAGAAAAACGGTCCGTCCGTCCGTCTTAGTGCCGTAAGATTCTTCAAAAAACCGTTGACACTCCTAAATCATCTTCTGAGGCTAATTGTGAAAAACTAATGATGGCGATTTATTATTTGACCAAGGAATAAGATTTTTCATACAAATTAATGTCTCCGTTTTAACCTCTTTAAAGGTTCAATTGCCAAAAATCCCTCCTTAGTGTTCCCCCTACATTTTATAAAGAAGCTATATGCAGAAAAAAACTTCAAACATCTTGATCACCCCCTAAATAGTATTTTGTGGATAGTGCCAAAAAAGTACTAAATAACTAATAACAACCTACATTATTTATTAAGGTTAGTATTTGTGCCAAATTTCAAGTTTATTAACCCAAGATCTTCAACACCCCCCAAATCATCTTTTAGGGGTAGTTTCGTAAAACTAATGATGACATCCTTTATTATTTACTTAGGTTAGTATTTGTGCCAAGTTTCAAGTTTATTAATTCTTGAAATAAGATTTTCCATACAAACTTTAAAGTCCTTTAAATCGTATTTTGGAGGTAGTTCCGAAAAACAAATAACACCTTTATTATTTTGCCACAGGAATTAGAATTTTCATACAAACACATATCTTTCGTTTGCTCCCCTACAACATTAAAAGAAGCCTTCTGCAGTAAAATTCTTAAACACCCCCTAAATCGTATTTTAGGAATACGCTAATTTTGAAAACTTCAATAACAACCTATACTATTTGTTGTTAGAAAAAGTACCTAATAACAACGTACACTATTTAGTAAGGTTATTATTTGTGCCAAATTTCAAGTTTATAAACCCAAGATATTCAACACCCCCCAAATAATCTCTTAAGGGTAGTTAAAAAAAACTAATGATGACATCCTTTATTATTTACTTGGGTTAGTAGTAAATGCCAAGTTTCAAATCCAACAAATTGCCACCTTTAACCCATTTAGGGGTATAATTTCCGGCATCAATAAACTCATTGTTTTTTTTATAAATCAAGAGCCTAAACGTACAATTTCAGATTTTTTATCTTCCAAACCGAAGAAATTTTATCCCTTTAGGGGTAGAATTACCAAAAACCAATAAATACATGAATTATTTTTATCAACCAAGAACATAAATCTAAAATTTTACGTATCCAACTTACAAACTGTTGATATTTCATACAAACTTTCAACCTCTTGTTACCCCCTTGGGGGTAGAATTTTCAAAAACCAATACATACTTAAAAAAAACTTATAAACCAAGACTGTAAATCCAATATTTCACGTGTCCAACTTACAAATTGTATAAATTTCAGACAAACTTTCAACCCCCTTAGGGGGTGGCATTTCCGGAAATAATTAAACTCATTGTTTTTTTATTAATCAAAGTAAACCTACAATTTCAGATGTTTTACCTTTCAAACCGAAGAAATTTCATATTAAGTTTCAACCCTTATTTTTTACCATTAGGGGTAGAATTTCCAAAAACAATAAAAAAATAATTATTTTTATCAACCAAGGGCTTACATCTAAAAACTCACGTGTCCAACTCACAAATTGTAGAAATTTCATACAAACTTTCAACTTTCAACCCACTTTTTACCACCTTAGGAGCGGAATTTCCTAAAACCAATAAATAAATTAATTCTTTTTATCAACCAAGAGCGTAAATCTAAAATTTCACGTGTCCAATTACAAACTGTAGAAATTGCATACAAACTTTCAACCTCCTTTTTACCCCTTTTGGGGTGGAATTTCCAAAAATCTTTTCTTAGTGCTCACTTGCGTCACTTGCGGAACCTGTCTGCCAAATTTCATACTTCTAGGCCTAGCGGTTTTGGCTGTGCGTTGATCGATCAGTCAGTCAGTCAGTCAGTTTCTTCTTTTATATATATAGACGAGCACTCCGCCCGCGACGCGATTTCGTTTATCCTATAAATTATTTTCTTATATGCAGTTAGTGAACGCGACCAAAAATTACCTATTATTGAAACAATAAAAAATTGGGTATCATAGCTATACAGGGTTCATTGGATTTGAACGATTCGTTATTTGACTTATTAGGTTACCGCCACGAAGTAAAATCCTCCCCTAAAAACTTATCAACCCCTTTTTGCCCCGTTGAGGGCCGAGTTTTGAACAACATAAATATGCTATTCACTCTTTTTTTCTCTTTTTTATTTATCGTTTATATTAGTCAGATTGCGCATTGAGATTTCTCTAAAAAAACTTTAACACCCCTAACCCTATCTTGGAGAGAGTTTAAAAAATGTTTTATGTAAATTTTGAGTATCAACCTTATCCCCAAGGAATTTGATTTTACATACAAACTAATTTTTAACCTTTTCATCTCCTTAAAGGTTGAAAAGGGTGTTTATGTCAAGTTTTATGTTTATTAACCCAAGATATAAGATTATAAAAAAAAAAAAACATCCCCTAAATCATGCTTTGATGGTAGTTTCGATAAACTAACAATGAAAGCCTGTATTGTTTATTTACATTGGTATTTATGGCAAGTTTCAAGTTTATTAACTAAAGTAATAAGATTTTTCAAAAATACTTTAACATCCCTAAATCGTCTTTTGGGGGAAGTTTCAAAAATTAATAATAACAACCTTTATTAGTCATATAGGTTAGTATTTGAGGCAAGTTTCAAGTTTATTGACCCAAGAAATCAGATTTTGCCATACAAACTTCAACACCCCCTAAATCGACTTTGGGGGTTGTTTCAAAAGACTAATAATGATAACCTTAATTGTTTATTGAGGTTGATATTTATGTCAAGTTTTATGTTTATAAACCCAAGATATATGATTCTTAAAAAAAATAACATCCCGTAAATCGTCTTTTGGGGGTAGTTTTAAAAAATAATAATAACAACCTTTATTATTCATTTAGGTTAGTATTTGTGGCAAGTTTCAAGTTGATTGACCCAATAAATCAGATTTTGCCATACAAACTTCAACACCCCCTAAATCGACTTTGGGGGTTGTTTCAAAAGACTAATAATGATAACCTTAATTGTTTATTGAGGTTGATATTTATGTCAAGTTTTATGTTTATAAACCCAAGATATAAGATTCTTAAAAAAAATAACATCCCGTAAATCGTCTTTTGGGGGTAGTTTTAAAAATTATAATAACAACCTTTATTATTCATTTAGGTTAGTATTTGTGGCAAGTTTCAAATTTATTAAACCAAGAAATAAGATTTTTCAAAAACACTTTTTCACCCCCTAAATCATCTTTTGGGGGTAGTTTCTAAAAAGTAATAATGAAAACCTTTATTATTTATTTAGTTTGGTATTTATGTCAAGTTTCATATTAATTGAACCAAGAAATCAGATTCTTCCATACAAACTTCAACACCCCCTAAATCATCATTTGGGGGAGTTTCGGAAAACTAATAATGAAAAGCTTTATTGTTTTTTTAGTTTGGTATTTATGTCAAGTTTCATGTTTATTGACCCAAGAAATAAGATTTTTCCATATAAACATCAACACCCCCTAAATCATCACTTGGGGGTAGTTTTTAAAACTAATAATATCAATCTTTATCATTCACTTAGAATACTATTTGTGCTAAGTTTCAAGAATTTTGGCCGAAGGAATTAGATTTTCCATATAAACTTTCAACCCCCTTTTTACCCCCTTAGGGGTGGAATTTCCAAAAATCCTTTCTTAGTGCACACTTACGTCATTTGAGGAACCTTTCTGCCAAATTTCATGCTTCTAGGCGTAGCAGTTTTGGCTGTGCAATGATTGATCAGTCAGTCACCTTTCGTTTTTATAGATATAAATAATGATGAGACAAATTGATATCATTTTTGTTTTGAACGCACACCGTCAAACATTGGAGTAATCGCCATACTACGTTTGTATGAAAGAATAATCGCCTAGTGCAACCTTAAGGAGCAAGTAAAATACCGCTTGTGTGGAATAACATATTTTTAACAGTGTTTTCACAAATTTACAGTGATATCAAGTTTTCTATAATAAATAAAAACTATTATTTATAGTATTTCATGGCTTGCTTATATTTATATAAAATTGCATTAGAATCAGTCTTCTCATTTTAGAGATTTTTTAATTAAAATTTTGTATGGAGACGAATATTATGTTTGACATTAGGTAGGTAGGAAGGAGTGCGGCGCGGCGCGTCTTGCCTGTACTCGCCTGTCCTGCTTTTACCTTTACCGGTACATTTACTAGGTCTTTACTTACGTGCCGCTCAGTCACACATCATCATACTATTCTGACCTTTTTGTTGTCTGTAATAAATACATTATTATTGTATTATTATACATACGCTGTGTATATATCCAATTGAATTCATTTCTTACAAAGACAACATAAGGACTATTATGCCAATAATAATTTATTTACTTTTCCTTTAGTAAGTCGATGTGAGACGGAATCGTTTCGGTTTTTTTTTCTCATTTTCAACTGCAGTCATTTGATCACTAGTCAAACAGTTTGAGAAACAGTGTCTTAAGGAGACTTTTTTATTCAAATTTTAGCAATATATTGTTCAATAATAATAACGTAACATTCCGAAACCTCGTGTAAATATAAATTTTAAGTTATTATTCTAGTAACATGGTGACCACACCGCTACTACACATTTTTACTCGATTGTACACATGTTACAAACTGAACACTAAGTGTTTAAAAATAAGTCTACACAAATGATTATATAACGTGTGAACACATAGACTACATATATTTACTGAAATGTTTTCCTGTCAAATTGTGTGTGAACTATTACCACACATAGATACCAAACCCCACACAGTCTCCATGTTCCGTAGCAGTTTCGAAACTGCGACAACTTGTAACAGCTTTGAAGATTCTGTGACCAAAAATTGCTGTATGATCTGGCTTACCTTTCGGGGAATACAGCTTTGATTTTAAGATTATGTTATGATCAGAGATCGGAATATGTAGAGTATATTTACCACAATATTTACCTAAAGTTCGAGGAAGTATAAGTAACATCCCATCAAAAACATAAATGTCAAAATGGGAGCCAAGTTCAATGCTGATGTGGTTGTTGTATTCGCCAACAAAAGAATTGAGATCTAAATGGGTGCCAAGTTCAGTAGATAATCCTGAAATTGATTTATAAGAACATACAACATTCTAAAATAAATTAGAAAACACAATTTGTCATTTATCTTTTGCTATTACAATGCTTGCTATTTTAAAATATAACTTTCTTCTGAAAACGTGAGCACAGAAAGTGGACCTGGCAGAGCCCCGATGGTCAAGCAAAAAAATAGATCAACTTCATCATGTCGAAAAAGCATGTATTCAGTGACGTCTCCTTGATAACGCAGTGAAAACCGGGATTGATAACCGCATGGTAAGAGGCACATTGAACTAGAATATTAAGCTGGAAAGGTATCGAAGACCTGTCGTACGAATAAACAATAAAGTCGTAAAAAACGACAAGGCATTGGGTTATGACAGAATTACGGCCGGACTCCTGAAGGCGGGTAGACAAACTAAGCGTATTAAAGATGCTATTGAGTGGAATAAGGGCGCCAAGGCCTTTGCAAGAGATCTAACTATTGGGCAGAGCCAGCTCATGAAACTGAAGACCAAAGATGGCAGAATACTATCCGCCAAGATTGAGAGCTTCTATGGGCAGTTGTACACGTCAACCAGTAAACCCGTTGCGAATCTAGCAAATGACCCAACACTATACCCAAGACATACTGGACTTCAGCTTGTACTTAATTGAACTTGGCTCCATTTTTACACATTTATGTTTTTGATGGGATATCATTACTTTTTGTAAACAAATTAATAATATTTTTAATTCATTAGTGATCTGTAAATGTGCTTATCCCTCTCTCTCTCTTGCCATAAAGATTGATTACTATCTACTGTTATAATTTATTGTCGTGTTAATAACTGCAAGTGGCATACGACCACGGCCATCGTCTAAGAATATTATCTTATTTCATACTTTTCAGAGCTCGATTTTGCTGTAGTCGGGTTTTTGTTTTTAAACTTATTTTAACTTAAATTATTTTGTGTTTTTTTTTTATAAGTGCAACTTTTGAACTTCACCATAGTCGAGTAAAAATTAAACGCAATAGTTCAGTAAACCCAAGCAAAGCAGCGAGTAAAAGCTAGTTATATAGAACTAATAATATTTTTGAATTGTGCTAATTAAGCCATTTAATTTGTAACCTTTACAATTTTTTTATTCATGACTTTATGATCTCTAAGTGACGCCATATTGATTTGAGTGTGACGTCATATTGCCTATCCAGCGAACTATCAAGACGTTTCTAACGAAACCTTAAGTATTAAAGCAGTGGCAGTCACTTTTCAAGGATTTAGAGATTTGTCTATTGACCTGCCGGTATTTGCTCGCACCGTCTGAAGAAAGCAGAATCATTTGACGCCTCTCGTTCATGAGCTTGAGATTAAGATTGGAGAGATTTTTGTTACTTTTTGTATGACGGTTCTTCGGTTTCGGTAGACCCAAACTTATTGACAGTTTCTACGAACCCATTGTTGTATTCGTCCACGCAGCTCCCTAGGCATCCGAAACGATTCTGGAATTCAAGCTAAAAGTTTTCGGGGTTTTGGATTTGGATTTGTGTTGGTCGGAGCGTAGACTTTATCTGTCGAGACCTTTCCAGCTTAATATTTTAGTTCAATCTGCCTCTTACCACGCGGTGATCAATCCCGGTTTTCACCACGTGGATCACCAAGACGTCATTGTATAAATGCTTCTTCGTCGACATGATGAAGTTAATCTATTTTGTGTTGGACCATCGGGGCTCTGTCAGGTCCACTTCCTGTGCTCACGATTTCAGGAGAAGGAGTTCATCATATAGAGGCACTCTTTCTTCATAAAACTGGCCTCCGAGGAAGTTTTAAGATCTCTGGTTATGATGCCTCCTACTGGGCTAGGGTTAACCATCGAATTAAAAAGAATTAGCATAAGACAATTTAGTCTTTATTAAGCATAAATTGTTTTATAATATTTTTTCCTTCCAAGGTTCTACGCATTGATGCCAACTCTTACAAATGAGTACCACAGGATCGTCATCTTCAAGTTCAGATCCAGTTCGGACGTGAATAAAATGGATTATACCTTACTCTTCAAATTTTTGGTAGTTGTGAGTATATTATGTTTTGGAACTTTATCAGCCTGAAATTGAACCACACATGACTACATCCAACATTTGCAAGCAAATTCTGATAAATGATAAAGGACTTTATTTCTGAAAGTTGGTTTGCACAAACTCTTTTACATGTCGATCATATTTTAAAACTAAATGAGGTCGGCGTCTGCTATCTGACCACTTTGAGAAGAAAGGCCGAAACAAACACAGAGGTCAAGTTTTTTTAAAGTCCAGACAAAATCTTGGTTAGATCATGTTAAGACCATGTAGATCGATGTCTGAAATGGTCTTTTGAGGTAAGAACCAGTCGGATTGAGTGGACCTGTCTAGTCAGTGCACGCATTTGTCAATAACCGTGCAGCTTAACTCAGAATTTAAGGAGCTCAACGATTCGACGAATAATACCAAAGGAAGGACATTCGGGTACGTAACAGCTTGGCCGTCTGAATTTGTAGAGCTATAGCCCCAGCTGGAACTATGGCTGTTGAAGTCACCAACTACTATTTTTGTGCGCTGAATCTCAATATTGGGTGTTCGCCATTGAAATGGAATGCCGGGGGTTTATACACCGATGTTACTGTGCAGTTACTAAAGTCTAGAGAGATAATTTATATGTTGTTTACACTAGAGCATTTTGTAGCATTAACACTTACGCCGGGAGCAACAAACACTGCGTTACCGTGCTTCGGGTGACAAATGACAGTCCAGGAACGTGAAGCCTGCCCTGGATGAAATCCCGATGCGTCTCTTGAACACATAGAATGTCAAAGGGCGTCTTTCGGGACAACTCAGAAAGAATTTCTGCTTTGTCCCAAGAGAACCCTTCGATGTTAATCGAGACCAAACACAAGATTTTGTGAGTTGACTGTTTGGACCAAGAAAGGCCGATTAGGGCTTATATTTGGCATCTTGGTGAAAGGATTAGCCCAAGGAGTGCCGGACGAAGCAGAAGGTCGGAAAGTACGTCACTCGGGGAGGCTCATTCTTGCACCCCAGCTCCATTTTTAGCGTAAATATGATAATACGTAGTCAAGCCCAAAAAATTTGGCATGTCGACAATGAGGGCTTCCATTTTTGTGCTCATCATTGGGTCCAGTGCTCCTAGCGGCAAATTCAAAATCGGCGGCCCTCATTGCCATCGCCGATAGATGTAATTTTGGATCGCAGTTACTTACTACTATTATGTTATGTTTCGTTTTATTTGTACTTCTCAAGAACTATATAATCACAGTCTTCTAATATCCGTTTCAGGCTACAGAATATATAAAAAACACCGATTATTGCCGAGGGTTCACGCTTATCTGTGACACAAGTGACAGCAATACAGCAGATGTTCTTTCAAAGTTGAACCTAGTTGATTTGCAACAATTTGTACCTGTTATCACGGTAAGTGGAGTAAAAAGATTATTACAAAGTGAACATACCTTAACTTTAATAAAACAATTTGATTCAGACAATCATTGGTTTTAAGAAGCATTTGACTAGTCGATTCCGAAGACGCGAAGCTTCGGGAGGCCAAATTAAGAAAAGTGATGCAGATGAGCAACTAAGGCCCAATTTTTTGATCCGTAGTTAACTTAACCAATGGCTATAAATGCTAAGCAATGGTTTAAAATTTAGGTAAAACGCGTTAATTCCTCAATTGTTAGTAGTAAACACGTTTCGACCGACAATCCATCGAAACACGTAATTATAAGTTTATAACAAGATATCTTGTGAAATTATACCGATTCAAAGAATAAAATGCGCATAACTTTAGGGCGGATTTATTGAGTTCCATCAAACATATTCCACTCTCGATAAAGTCAACTTCCAAACAAAAATCAAATTAAATCAAAATCGGTTCATCCATTTAGGAACTATGATGCGACAGACAGATAAACCAACACTGATACACACGTCAAACTTATAACACCCCTCTTTTTCCGTCGGGATTTAAAAACAGGAACTCGCATTGATTATCAAGTTTTCTTACTGCACGTTGGTGATTTCACTTCGGGCAAGGGACTGAGACATAGTTTAACAATCTTACAGTTGGGAAAGGCCTTTGATGTCGAAAGACAACGCCGCCGCCGCCCGTGTAGGTACTTACGCATTCGCAAATATGCAAGGGGGTATGTAATGTATGCATGAGAGTAGTGGTGGCTTAGTGGTATATGACTTATAAGTTGTAGTTCGTGATTTCAAACCCAGGCAGGCACTTTCATCATCATCATATCAGCCGTAAGACGTCCACTGCTAGACATAGGCCTTCCCCAAGCATCGCCACTTTGACCAATCCCGTGCGTCTCGCTATCAGCGGATCCCCGCAACCTTCACCATGTCATCAGTCCACCTGGTGGGAGGCCCTCCAACGCAACGTCAGGCACTTTACTTTGTGCAAATTATTTCACCACCATTGCTCTCAAAACGGTGAAGGAAAACATCGTGAGGAAACCGGCATGTCCTAAAAACCAAAAATCTGATACATTTAACATCTACCAACCCACATTGGGCTCACGTGTTGGATTACGGCCCATTCCCTCTCACATAGAGGAGGCTTGTGTCCCAGCAGTGACAACATTAAAAAAAGCTGATGATGATGTAATGTATTCGCATTCGGATGAACAATATTAGTATAAATGTTTGAGGGAAACATGAGCATGGCCGTGATTAAAATTCTACTTTACTTAATACGTCAAAATAATGTCTCTAAAATATTGTTTCCAACATATCACCGGAAATTCTGCCTAAAATGGTTTTCTAGTTATTTACAGTAGTCAACAAAATTTGCTGGAGGTAACTGTAGCCCACCAAAAGAATCACGCGAAGTATTGTATGCAGGTTGGCGTAAGTAAAGATTTACACGGACCCGCCTGCCCTCAGCGTTTTAATGCACAACCTAAGTGCGATCGAGCACTGCGATCCGCGCCACCCAAATCGCCGGAGGTCCTCGCGGTCGCAAGTACATTCATTGCCCAACTGTATGATTGTTAAACTGTGACTGAGGGTCAGGACAAAATTGCCACTTTCGTCAAGCACTAATACTAAACTTGAAGCCCCAAGTTCGATTCCCGGGTGAAGCTAAGTGTTATTGGGGTTTTCCATTCAGAATTTCGCCGTAACAGCCCGATGTTTCGATTTGTACCCAGCTGATGGCAATAGGGTCCCCCATTACACGGGACTTAAAAATAACTGGCAAAATGTGGGTGTGCTGACCCACATTTTGTCAGTGGGTGTGCTGAATACTGGCTTAGTGTTATTTTATGTACATTCAGCCAGCCCAATGGCTAACTCTCGTGCTTTGGGTTCAAAGCCGTGGGCAAGTACCAATGTGAGTTTTTCAAATTCACATGTACTTTAGAAAAGTTTATCTTGAACATCACAGGCAACGGTGAAGGAAAACATCGTGGGGAAACCTGGACTTATATGATTAATAACTCTGAAATAGCCAAATCAGAGGCCTGTGGGTTTCCCAGAGGCGGCTTAATTAACTTTGATACCAGAGGTGGCCACATCCTCACAAAAAAAGAAGAAGATTAACTATTCTGATTTCTTACAAATCTTTAACCTTTACAGGAAGGCTACGGCTGCAAAATAAAAGGGATTATATTTCTAACTGCCTCGAAATTCATCGAAGGCTTCGTCAAGATTATGAAACCTTTCTTCTCCGAGAAGATAGGCAGCAGATTACATGTAGCTACTTCTGTTGAGGGTTTGAAAGAGTTCGTGCCGGTGGATATTTTACCTAAAGAGTATGGTGGGAAAGAAAAGTCAATTGAGATTTTACATGGTAAGTTGGTTTTCTTTAATACTCATTACGCCAGTGAAGAAAAGTCAATTAAGATTTTACATGGTAAGTTGGTTTTCTTTAATACTCATTACGCCAGTGAAGAAAAGTCAATTAAGATTTTACATGGTAAGATGGTTTTCTTTAATACTCTTTACGCCAGTGAACACTGTTATGGTGTTGCTTGGAGTAGGCCAATGTCAAGTTAGTGGACATCTTTCGGTTGAAATGTTGATGTTTTGATAAATAATATTTTATTACAAATCCGACTCGGCTGGGCAGCGTTCGGGAAGTTGCGCGGTATCTTCTCATCCAACTTACCACAGTGTCTCAAGACGCCGATGTCATTACTTACGGGACAGAGACGTTACAATGGGTCTCATCATAAAGCTTAAAGTCACACAAAGGGCAATGGAGAGGGCTATGCTCGGAGGTTCCTTGCGTGATCGAATCAGAAATGAAAGCATCCGCAAGAGAACCAGAGTTACCGATATAGCCCGAAGAATTGCCAAACTTAAGTGGCAGTGGGCAGGGCACATTGCTCGCAGAACGGATGGTCGTTGGGGCCGAAAAGTTCTAGAGTGGCGACCGCGTACCGGAAGACGCAGCGTTGGAATGCGTCCCTCTAGGTGGAGCGACGACCTGGTCAAGGCTACGGGCGTCCAGTGGATGCGAAACGCACAGGACCGATCAGTGTGGCGACGCTTGAGGGAGGCCTATGTCCAGCAGTCGTCGTCGTCGTTGACGTCTTTCATCTGAAATGATGATGATAAAACAATAAGGTAATTGTAAGTACCTTCATTGTAACTACAATCGTACCTGCCTATGGCTAGACGGAATGTTCGAAAGATGTTGGAATAATAAAATGCGTAGAGAGATAGAAAGGAAATGCAGGAACCCATTTCTCAGATTTAAGATAGTCAAATTAAAATCCATTTATTGCCAAACACCAATTAGTACATGCATTTTAAAATATATTTTAATGTTAAAATTACTAAATTATACATCTCAAATTTTACCTAGTATATATAGTACAATCATAAAATTTTAATAGAACATCAATTACATTAAACGTAAACTTAGAATAAAATATCAATTAAATTAAACATTCATAATATTAAAGTTAAATATTAATTATATTAAACACTCATAAACTTTAAATGAGTATAGGATATTATGTTACCAAAAATATCTTAGAGGTTCAGCTCAGCTTTTAGTAATCGGTCCAAGTAGGCCAACTATTATAAAATAGCCATGAGTCACTATTTTGTGTTAGCAACTATAAGTTATTAAAAACTTTTTCCAAAAAAATACAACAAACTGCCAAATAAAAAAACACTACAAAGTGAAAAATAACTTAAATTTCGGCAATCGGTGTCAAAAAACAAAGTAACGAAAACAGCTGCACACCGACCCGGTTCGGATCGATTATATTTGTTTGTGAAAATGTTTTTATTTTTAACTTTATAGTTACCACAACTATAAAGTTAAATTCAGAGTCAGATCTTCATCAAATTTAAATGGGACCAATCAGGGAACATAGAATACTCTTTCAAACTAAAAAATCGTTTAAGGTTTGCCTAGAAAATTTAAAGAGTTCCCTCAATATTTCCAGGATCCCTTTATTAGATCCTAATCTAATGACCATGGGCCACCTGGGATGTATATCCCTTTAAACAAAAGAAGAATTTTCCAAATCAGTCCAGGCGTCTTTGAATAATCGGGGCACATTTATAAATAGATTCCAACCATTTTGTGAACCTCTTCCTTTATACCCGACTACGGTGAAGCCAAAAGGAAGGGTTATGACTTTAGCAGTCTATGTCTAGGTGTGTTTGTATATACGTATGTTCCTCCGTAGCGCCTAAACTATTCATCCGATTTTGATGAATAAGGTGACAATATTTTTTTTTATTATGGCTCGGGTAAAAGAGGCAAAAACAGAATACCGTAGTCTGGTTTCACTTTTTGCTTGTTTTGAAGTATGTTAAGAGGCAGATGAAAGGAAATATGAATGAATTGATTGTGTAAAAGCTGATAGGTCGAAGAAATAATTAAATTCTAAATTGGCGGCAATTGTATAATTGATTGTACTGACTCAAATAAATTTGAATAAAGGCTGGAGCACTGCTCTTAAAACGGTAAGCATTGTAAGGATCCGCCATGTCCTAAAACCAAACATTTGAAGATATGCAACATCGAAAAACCCGCAATTTACCCAATTGGTGGACAGCCTTGGGCTCCCTTTCTGAGAGAGTAGGTCTATGTCCCAACAGACGGAACATCGCAGGCTTATTATTCTAAGGATAGGAGTACAATTTATGATGACAATTTATAATAAACAACTTATTTCATTTCCAGAAAACCTAGTCAAGGTGTTGGCTTCAGAATCACATCAAAAGCTCATGAAGGAGATGAACGCAGCCCGAACGGACGAATCTAAGAGACGACTGGATAAATTCAACGAACAATACATGGGGATGCCTGGGACTTTTAGAACTTTAAGCTTGGATTAAATGGGTTAGATTAATTTTATTATGATCTTTTATTAGTTTTCCACCCTAAAAGTCCACAAAGTAGAGATACCAATCTGGTGAAGATTATGAGGACCCTCATAAAGCTAAAAATGCAAGGGGGCAACGTATGCCGTGACGAAATGAGGCACTCCGGCGCCCCGGCCAAAGGCAGCTGAAGAATACCGTGTGGTTTTAGCCAATAAGAGTCTTACAGACCCAATCATCACATCCTGAACGAAATTCATGAGGGTTTTCAGACTATAAAAAAGTGAGTGGTGTAGTACTTGTAGTAGGCAGTGGACGTCTATCGGCTGAAATTATTATGATGCTCATTCTTATTCATCAAAGACTAGATCTGTTTGATATAGTTGTGCACTCACTGTACGGGTTAAATTACGTGCCCCGCATTCACAAACTTGTTTAAAAGTAAATGATGCAAAACGAATCGTTAGGGTTACAATCAATAACATAAAATATATATATTTGTACTAAGAAAACTACATACCGTCTATTTACATCTTTGATGTGCGTTTATAGTGCGAAGGTATAGCAACGTGTCACTACTTCATGTTATTAATTTGTGGTCAGGCGCTAAGTAAACACATATTATAGGTACTAGCTAGCAGAGTTTTTGATCAAGCATATTGAGGGCAAAAAAATCAAAGTTGGCAAAATCGTCACATTTAGGGCAGGCCCAAAAAAAGAAAACGAACGGTCCTACAGGTTAAGTGCCTATTTTGGAAATTTGCAAGTAGACCCCTGATGAAATGCCTCCAGATAGGAGCTATTATTTCCTCTGTGTTCTCTCAAAAAGCCGCATCAACTCAGCTTTCAACTTTTTACCGTGAATATGCTTGCTCAAGGACCCTGCCAGCTCCATCTGCATGTGAATTTTTGCATTATAATAAAGAATATCACTGTTCCGAAACCTTCCAGTTTCATATATTTTATCACAACTAATACCATAGTAACAGATGAGATGCCAAAGAGAAAACTAATACTTAATTTAATGTCATATAACAATTCCTGTGCTAATTTTAGTTTTGGTACCAACCTGTTTGATTGTATGCTGTAGCTGTTCTAATATTTGATAATTTATACGTTGTATACAATTACTCCCTGAATATTGAAAAGTGTAGCTCTTGTAGGAAAAACCAGAAATACAAGAGCCAGGGCTGCATTGATTTTTGTGTCATGAAGAGAGTTTTTTATATTAATAAACCAATTTAATACTATCTTCAGGTATACCAAACTTACACACCTATACGCAAAAATCCGACACTAACTGTTGGCCAGTAGTGTTGGTTCATTACACAACGCCCGTCTGATAGTGAGATCCTCCCTTTTCTATAAACTTTAAAATTTTCCGCCCCAATGTTCGTCCAAGATTATGTCCGTCAATGGTATAGTCGATGATATCGTTATAATTATAACCATCACTTGTGAACCTATGTACTAGTATTTTTATAACAATTTTAGGCGTTGAGCGCCTACTTAAATTGTGAATACACGTATATTTTAATGGCATTTGTGGTAATGTAGTTTGTTACTTAAATAAAACGTGAGGCGTAAAATATTTGTTATAGTGTACCTATTGAGAATTGTTATATTTTTATATTATTTTATTCATATAGTATGTTTTTATTGTTACTGATAGAGTTGTTTAGATGGGACAGCTGAAATTCATTTCAAATAGTATTGAAAAATATTTGCCCAAACCAAAACATTCGCGGGAAGTTCGAAATATTTTAGTTTGTAAATCTTAATTACTTCAATAGTAAACATGGATACTGGAAATGGACTTTTAAAAGGCATAAGGTATTTCAAAATAATTTCTTAAAAATATAAATAGATATACCAATCAAAAGATAATTAATATTTGTTATGTCTAAAGCCTTCGACTGCATAATTTATTACACGCAGATACTCATCGAGAGAAAAAGTAAAACAAACTTGGCACCCATACGTATCCATGTTTATTTATTCACCTGTAGGACTCTAGAATTGTGTTACTTAATAATAATACTTTATGAAGTTCCTGGGTACATAACTGGTGTTCCACAGGGTTTACAATTAGGTCCTCTCATGTACTGACACTGACCTCTGCATAAACCAGAGATTTGATTATTTCACAATGGTTTAGTTATTTTAATGTTATAATTTAGTTAATTATATGAGAAAAACATACCAGACGGATTTAGTAAGCAGCATTAGTTATCAAACGTACTCACTTAAAAATCTATAGATACATTTCCTGTTCCAGCAATCCGCACAGGGCCCGCGTGGTAGATAACGGTCTATTCTATCTCGTAGAGAGGAGGTCTGTGTCCCAGCAGTGGGAACATTTAAAGGTTGATGATGATGATTTCCTGTTCATCCAATTTATCATTGACTAGGAATAATGGAACAAGTCAATGAGTATTAATATCAAAACCTATTCATGATAATTTAAAATACTGTTTAAAAATATTAAAAGTAAGACTTTATTTATTTAAAAAAAATTGTACACACACATAATACAAGGACAAGCAGAAGGAAAAGAAAAAAGGTACAGAGGCTTTACTCTTGGGACATTAATATTATTATACATTTATGCCTATATTTATTATTTGGATGTATCTGCCTACGTCTACGGAGAATACAACCGTGATATTCTGTAATGTGTGTCATTAAAACCTTTAGTTGCACGAGTACAATTACCTAGACTCTGTGCTGTGGAGTTTGACTCTAAAATCAAGGTCAAAACACCCACGTGCCTATACAAAGTGGATTCACGTGTCTTACAATTTTACCATAAGAATCCAAGAAAATATTATATTTCTTTAGTTTTTTCAAATTTTTTACTGCGTGTTTCTGATAATTAAGGTAATTGCGCAGGTATTGCAAGTTTTTGCACGGTTGGCACAGTGGTTGAGCGATTGTCGGCTGCGCTGCGTATCGCGGGTTCGATTCCCGCATGGAAAAAATATTTGTATGGCCTACAGATATTTGTTCCGGCTCTGGGTGTTGTGTATTTGAGTTTATTTGTTTGTAAACACACCCACGATACAGGCAGAAATTCCTAGTGTTGGGTAACGAAAAAAAAACAACTCTTTTAATTAATTGCATACGAATAGTATCTTATCTGAAAATCTATGAGAAAAAATCTAGAAACAAAGTTAGAGATGAAATGACCGAGACGACATGGGTTCTATGTGAAATACGACCACATCTTGAACCACGATGGCCTTTTAAGGGGTAAACCGTAGTAACATTAGTTGGACGTGTTCTGAAAGTTGAAGAAGAAAAAGGATTGTTCGTTGATTAGCAAATGTTTCTGTTGCCGTAACATTTATAGTTGGTGCATGTGGCGTTTGCATTATAACAAGAAAAGAGGGGCCCAGCAGTAATTGAAGTTGGCCTGTAGATTACAATGATGTTCTGATAGATTTTTCCACAAAATGTTTACATATTAGGCGAGAATAAGCTACACAGAGTAGCTACTTCCTCAAAGATGTGATTATAAGCGATGGTTAATCTAGCAGCCTTAATGCCTAATTAATTCGACAAGGCAAAGGGCAAAGAGTATGAATAATCGACCAATCACATAGACGGAAACCACATCGCTTCTTTCATCTCGCTTGTGATTCGTCGATTTTACATTTTTTTTACTCTTTGCCCTATGTTTTGCTGAATTCATTACGCAATAAGGCTGCAGATTTATATATCCGAGTAACTACAATCGCAGGTAAACAGAATCCCCCATCGAGCAAAAACCGTAGCAAATGGAGATACACTAACCAACAAGAGTTAAAAAACTATACCCAACCACGGCAAAAACCGCTATTAATATTTAGAATTACAGATATATAGCTCTAATAGTTTATACAAGTAAAATAGTATTTTTGTTGCTTCGTATTGTGAATATAGTACCTACTATTTAAACTCAGATTTTTTCCTAAAACATTACTCGATACAATATCAAAAAACCGGAGACCATTCTTCAAAAGTTTTGAATTTCAATTTTGTTTTGTTCCATAGTCGGGTTTTGTAGTTAGTTCCATAATTTTGCCTTCTTAACCGGGCTGTGCGTTTTATTTTCTGGAACGAAACTTTACAAATACTTTATCAAAAACAACTTGTTGACTTAGTTTCGGTACTGTATCGTTTCGTTTTGATAACTCAGTTTGAATAAGATGATTCAAAATTCCGAACAATGTACAAGATTTCCAAACAACCATATCATGAGTTTCTAAATCACAGTACCTATGTAGTTTAATAAACAAGGTTAAAACGGGCTCTGTACAGAGACGCGCGTATGCGCTCGGTAAAGACTCTGTACCAAAGCGACTCAAGCAGAAAGCAAAAATTTAATTACATGTACTCGGTAAAGAATGTGTACAGATTCAGTTTAGCAACAAAAACGAAGCGAAAACGCACCGACCCGGTTTGGAAGCTTTAGTATCGTAAATAGTTGTCCTAGTTACATTTGCAGTTAATTGGCATTGGCTGTTCACCTTGAGAATCTAGTTTGTTTTCTTGTGACTGACAAAAAGTTTAACTAAATATGCATTTTAAGTAATTGTTTTGATTTAGCATATAAACAAAAACTTGAGTAGTTTAATAGTAAGTAAAACTTGATGAGTTTGGAGTATTTTTGCTAAACAGCTCTTAGCATAACATCATAACATCACGCCTGCATTTTTCGAAGGGATGGGCAGAGATGCACTTATAATACACCCAGATTTCGCCAGTTACGTCAGAGCCTATTGCAATGAACTGGGCACAAATCCTAGGACCTCAAGTTAAGCAGAAGCAATTGCAACCGCTAAAAGAACGAAGCAGTCTCGAAGCACTTTTACATTTAAGCATGGTAAGATCACACCACCACACATTACTCCACGTACAACAACAAGAAATTGTGTTATCTATTGTTAGGAACTTCATTTAACAATTTAATTAGATTTAATCATTTTTGATATTGACTTATTAATTTTTATTTACTCAAAAATAAAAATAATAGATTTTTGAATACTTAATTTATCAACAAAAAAATTAAAATTAAATAATCTTAAGTATCACTGAGCAATACATTATGTTATAGTAACTTACACTTAGTATGAGTATAATACGGTAATGCATACAGGGAGGCTCCGAACACGTTCTAATGTATAATATGCAAATTGTGACAATAAACGATTATGTGTTTTTGTATTTGTATCAAATAGTTAATTTCAACTACCAGTCCTACTAAGTTACCGTACAAATGACTATTATTTCTCTGTGAGATATTTATAAGCCAATATTTGGAGAGAGTTTAGGAATAGTTATGAATATTAACGTGGATGGATAGATACGGAAATAGATAGATGAATTAGTTGAGAAATGATATGAGGAAAGAGGGAGTCAGTGATAATGATACAGTTGACAGCACGGAGTGGCAGAAAAATATGTGGCACCGATCCCAAGTAACAAAGGAGACGGGTAGGAAGGTGATGAGGATGATGGATTTCTTTAACTAAAGCATGGGTTTATATTTACATCTTTTTAGTTCGATTCTTATTGATTATACATATTCATTATATATACACATATTCACGAGCTAACTGGGTGTTTGTCTATGTGAGTTTATATGTTTGTAAACGCACCCACGATACAGGAAGAAATTCCTAGTGTAGGGCAAGGGTTAAAAAAAAAAAAAAAAAAGGTCAGTCAGCTCGCGAATATGTATCCTCCGACTGCACAGCAAGATTTTCTTCTTGTTATACATCTTTTTATTTCGTTTTTCTCCTCTATTGGTCAATTTTAAATCCATTTAATAATCATGTACACTACATTCTAATAGGCAGATCTCGCGAGAATCACTGTCTTCGCCGAAGTATGAGAGCACATCAACGTTTAACCTTGTCATTATTACTTGGTGACAATAGATTATGAAACTCATCTGTTTTAACTGACAATTACATAGTATATTACAAGATAATCTTGCAATTATTTATAGCGCTTCAATTATTCACAATTGAAGCGCTATTACGGAAATGTAGTGTTAGGTATCTAACAAGATTGTGATGACACAAGTGGTGAGCTAAACATTTGAGAGGGAGGAAGAACGATGTTAAAAAAATGGATCGATTGTATAGAATAATATGAAAACAAGCAAAAAGATTAAATATTGTAACCCGGCTACGGATTCCTTTTTTTTTAGCCTTTGTTTCCCAGGGCCTGTAGTCTCGACATAGATAGCGATCGTTATCTCGTAACGATCGGTCGCTAAGTCCTAACGATCGGCAGATATCGATTTTTGGTAGTCTCGACAGTCAAAACTATCGATTTTTGACGTTTGTCATCGCAAACATAACGTATATTGTCGCTAAGTTAACGATTTATCGGTATGATATCGAATTTCCTAGCGAGCATTTTTGACAGCTCGCTAAGTGTCGTAACGATCGTTATCATTGGTTTTAGAGGTTACAAAAACAATAAATAAATAATAATTAGAGTAATATGGCTGTATAGTATTAAGCGTGGGCTTTGGTCGTGCTAGAAAACAGACTCGATATAATAATGAGGCGGAAAAATGCACGAAACCGGCGTGAAGGTGAAAATCCTTTGGATTTAGAGGATGGCCAATTTATCTATCTTTACCGAATAAACAAGGACGTTTCATGAGCTTGTTGGTGAACTTCGCCCATCTATTCAAAGATGAGGGCCTTACGGACTTTCTGTGGAGTTTCAAGTGAGTGTCTATGCGTTGGGTACTTAATGTGCCTAAATAATATTTCTATTTTTTTTTTCTTATATCCAAGATGTAATGTAATTTTCTTCATAATAGTCAAGTGGGTGCTAACAACTACATGTTGGCTTGCAGTGGGGCTGCAGCATAAGCTAAAAGTCAGTTAGCCGATTAGTACATGCTGTAACTTTGGCTATCAATGAAAACCATTTAAGAAGATATGTCAAATTTCCTATGACCCAAGAAGAACAGTGTGTAGTTAAAGCAAAGTTTAGAAATACTCCACAGCCATTCCCAGTTGTGATTGGAGCCATAAAACATATAAAAAATTATCATTTGGGACCACCGTACATGGCTGCTTGGTAACAAATAATAAATGTTCATTATACTGATCATGTCACTAATGTTCATTTGTCTGAACAGTTGCCCATTAAAATGCTGAAAGTACTTTCTATGTTTTATCTTTTAGGTGGTGATGGATATCCTCTTTGATGACTCCTTTAAAAAATCAACGCCCTGGGACACCGGAGTATCAATAAACAAATGCTCATTGTTCAGCCAGGAACGTCGTTGAAAGATGCTTTGCTGTGCTGAAGTCTGTTTAACGGGGTCTGTCCCACTCAATGCATGTGCAGTGTTACACAACAAGCATATAAAATATAAATTACATGAACCGGAGGCCATCTCACCCATGCAAATAGTGAACAATGATGGTAGTGTTCATGATGATGGCTTAGAAGTTACAGGTACCAAATCAAATGATTACCTATTGACCTATTTAATTAGAATCTCCATTTATTTGACCCAAAGGTGATATATAATGGCTTAAAGCATCAAGTCTGACTTATTGTTTTTGTTATACAGGACTTGTGGTGCACTGGGTGAGCTGTTGCAGAGTGCATAAGAAGACTCAATAATACTAGTTTTACATAATTTTATTTCCTCCTCTTTGATTTAAATAAAAAACATATAAAACCATTTATTATTTTTATTTACAAAAGTTGTAAAACTGTCCGCTTTTGAATTTGCAGCCTATGCAAACAACATCCACGCCTCGGCTTGTACCTTGCCTGCCTCTGGCAGCGTCTGATTGCACTTGAGTTTCAGCTGCCACCATCTGTAAAAAAATTAGATGTACTAAAAATGTCTCTTAATGCTCTAGTGTGCTAGTGATTCTAATAATAAAAAAGAAATGGCATAGTATCCGGGCAGTCTGTGCCAAATGTGTACACTACACTAATTAAGGATGTTATGCGTCTCTCCACTTCAGTCAAAGAAGCAGTGATGACGCCTCGGTTGCCAGTTTGAATGATTTGTTTTTATAATTATGCTGCCTTAGTGCAGGCGCAGCTTTTTAAGTCTATCCAAACCTGTAATTAGGATACCTATTGTATTCTACTAAATATAAATAAAACTGACGTGGCTTGTACTTACATTTAAAAACCAACTTGATATTTAACGCCATGCACTGCTCGGGGGACTTATTGGATCCGTTTGGGAGTTTGTTGAGTTCCTCGGGAACCTCCTTCAAGCATGTTTCAAAATTTGCCCGTGTGGAGATATGGACGGGCTTCTAAAGTTGCCAAATGCGCATCAATATGCCCCGAAGTACGCCTGAAACATTTAAGATATTCATTAAGTAAACACAAACTATTTCGAACAAACAAAAGGGACAAACCAGAGACTGGGCAGCAGCGTTCTCTGTGCTTCTATAACAACCATACTGCGATCGCCAACCCGCCTGCCAAGCGTGGCGATTATGGCAAAACCCCCCCAATGAATAGCACAAATAAAAAATGGCCCCTAGTACCCGGCAGCTTGCCTACCCTCGACTACGGTAGCGGTCGAGGCTACGGCATGGCAAGGGGTGCTAAGAATCTCCGGACGAGATCCGGCTACCCCAATAATCACCGACGACTGAACCTGGCAACGTACAACACGCGCACACTTCGGACCGACGAGAAGGTCACTGAACTCGAAGAGGAATTGAGCAGGTTGCGATGGAGTATTGTAGGGTTATCTGAAGTCCGAAGAGAGGGGGAGGACTCGATAATCCTTGAATCCGGTAACCTGCTCTATTTCCGAGAGGGTGACCGGCAGTCCCAGGGTGGTGTCGGGTTTATCGTCCACAAGTCCCTTGTGAACAACGTGGTGAAGATCGAGAGTGTGTCGACCAGGGTGGCGTACCTTATACTCAGAATATCCTCAAGATATTCACTGAAGGTCATACAGGTCGACGCCCCGACCTCGGCACACCCCGACGATGAGTTAGAGACCATGTATGAGGATATCTCCAGAGCCATGCATGGTTTCAAAACTCACTTCACCGTTGTCATGGGGGACTTCAACGCGAAACTGGGCAAACGAGACAAGGATGAGCTGCAAGTGGGGCAATTTGGAGTTGGACAACGGAACCACCGGGGTCACCTACTGGCCAGTTTTATGGAGAAGGAGGGCCTCTATATGATGAACTCCTTCTTCAAAAATCATGAACACAGGAAGTGGACCTGGCAGAGCCCCGATGGTGCAACAAAAAATGAGATCGACTTCATCATGTCAACCAAGAAGCAAATGTTCAATGATGTCTCTGTGATCAACTCGGTAAAAACCGGGAGCGATCACCGCATGGTAAGAGGCACATTGAACATTAATATTAAGCTTGAAAGGTCTCGACTGATGAAGTCCACGCTCCAGCCAGCACAGATCCAGGTCCAAAACCCCGAGAGCTTTCAGCTCGAACTCCAGAATCGTTTCGAGTGCCTAGGGAGCTCCGTGGATGAATACAGCAACGGGTTCGTGGAAGCTGTCCATACGGTCGGGTCTAAGTTTTTCAAGACCCGTCGTACAGATAGAAATAAAAAGCTCTCTGATCATACCCTCAAGCTTATGAAGGAGAGGCGTGAGATGATCCTGCAGTCTTCAGATGAGGCGTGCAAATACCGGCAGCTCAATAGACAGATCTCTAAATCCTTGAAACGAGACCTCCGCCGCTTCAATACCGAGCGTATTAAAGACGCAATCGAGCGAAATAAAGGCTCCAAGGTGTTTTCAAGGGATCAGGCTATTGGGCAGAGTCAACTCACGAAACTGAAGACCGACGATGGCAGGATCGTATCCGCCAAACCGGAGCTTCTCAGGGAGATCGAGACATTCTATGGGCAGTTGTACACATCGATCAGCAAGCCCGTTGCGAGTCTAGCAAACGACCCAAGAGCTAGATTGACCCGACACTATACGCTATATCTATACTCTATATATATACTATACACTATATAGCCTGTACGAGATTAGGATGGCTCTGAAACAGCTCAAAAACAACAAGGCGCCGGGTGATGATGGAATTACGGCCGAACTCCTGAAGGCGGGTGGAAAACCGGTCCTTAGGGCCCTTCAGAAGCTATTTGATTCCGTCATACTCGAGGGCAAAACGCCACAGGCATGGTGCAGGGGTGTGGTGGTACTCTTCTTCAAGAAGGGCGACAATGCCCGGTTGAAGAACTACAGGTCTATCTCACTTCTTAGTTACGTTTACAAATTGTTTTCAAGAGTCATCACGAATCGTCTCGCCCGCAGGTTTGACGACTTCCAGCCCCCCGAACAAGCCGGATTCCGAAAAGGCTTTAGCACCGTAGACCACATACATACGCTGCGGCAGGTTATACAGAAGACCGAAGAGTATAACCTGCTTCTCTGTTTAGCGTTTGTGGACTACGAGAAAGCCTTCGATTCGATAGAGACTTGGGCTGTACTGCAGTCTCTCCAACGGTGCCAGATCGACTACCGGTACATTGAGGTGTTGAAGTGTTTGTACAAAAGCGCCACCATGTCAGTCCGTCTTCAGGATCAGACCTCGAAACCAATCCTTCTCCAGCGTGGCGTGAGACAGCGAGACGTCATTTCTCCGAAACTGTTCACTGCTGCGCTGGAGGATGTCTTCATGGTTCTGGACTGTAGGGGGCTTGGCATCAACGTTAATGGCGAATACATTACTCACCTTCGGTTTGCCGTCGACATAGTGGTCATGGCTGAGACCATAGAGAGCCTCAGTAAAATGCTCGATGACCTCAGTAGAGCTTCCGAAAGAGTGGGTCTTAAAGAGAACATGGACAAAACCAAGATCATGGTGAATGCCCATGTAACACCCGCTTCTATCAAGGTCGGAGACTCGACTCTCGAAGTTGTAGACGATTATGTCTACCTGGGACAAACGGTCCAGTTGGGTAGGTCCAATTTCGAGAAAGAGGTCAACCGTCGAATCCGACTCGGCTGGGCGGCATTCGGGAAGTTGCGTGGTATCTTCTCGTCCAATTTACCGCAGTGTCTCAAGACAAAAGTCTATGACCAGTGTGTGTTGCCAGTGATCACCTATGGGACCGAGACGTGGTCGCTCACAATGGGCCTTATTAGAAAGCTCAAAGTCACCCAAAGGGCAATGGAGAGGGCTATGCTCGGAATTTCCTTGCTTGATCACGTCAGAAATGATGATATCCGCAGGAGAACCAAAGTTACTGACACAGCCCGAAGAATTGCCAAACTTAAGTGGCAGTGGGCAGGGCACATTGCTCGCAGAACGGATGGCCATTGGGGCCGAAAAGTTCTGGAATGGCGACCGCGAACCGGAAGACGATACGTTGGAAGGCCTCCCACTGGGTGGACTGATGACCTGGTGAAGGTTGTGGGAAGGCGGGAAGGCGGGATGGGAGACGCACGGGATCGGTCAGTGTGGCGACGCCTGGGGGAGGCCTATGTCCGGCAGTGGACGTCTTTCGGCTGAAATGATGATGAAACTACTTCGAACATATGCAAAGTATTCAATTTAGTACCAAAAATAGGAATCGAAAATTGTTGTAGGTTGTTATTACCTGTCGCTCACGCTGCTTGCTAGCACTCGGGCTAGGGCCAGCGCCTGTGTCACTGTCCTCCACTATAGAAATACGGTTCTTTTCCAGTTTTTAATCAATTTCAATTCTCATTGTCGTATTTTGTGTACAAACAAACTTGACAATTGACAGTTTGTTTCCCATGTTCAACGTCTGTGTTGCAAGGAAGCGAACTATTATCTTCTTTGTTATGCGTATTTTTAAAAACGGCATAAGCTACTTACAAGTTTCGATGCAAAAAATTGTTAACATGATAAGGTTTACCTATCTTCTGCACAATTTTCTTGTCTACCAATTTTCCCTATGATACAAGGATTTTTTTCAACTGCCATAATTTTTCAAAAAAATCACCGCACTATGAATACGAACATCGCTAGCGTACCGACAACTCTAAGTCAATATAGTGACAGATTTTGCACGCTAACTCGGCTGTCGAGACTTGCGTTTATCGTTAGCGTCGTTACGGCAAGCGTATTTTGTCGGTAAGAGATAACGATCGTTACGTAACGTAACGATCGCAAACTATGTCGAGACTGCAGGCCCAGGCCATAATACTTATAACGAATCGATTGATACCTTATTCATCAAAATCGTATGAATAGTTTAGGTGCTACAGAGGAAGATATGTAAATACAAACACACATAAACTGCTAAAAACATAATCCTGCCTTCTTTTTGGCTTCGCTGTTGTCGGGTAACAAAGACCAACGATAGTGTGTCGGTTGGAAGTAAGAAAGGTAGGAGAGGGGGCACTGCTACCCCAGATAATATCTAGCGCCGACTCCAACTAATAGGTATAGGACAAGGGCAAAAAGGAGGTTAGTAAGAAAAGAAGAACCAGTATTTCGAGTATGGTGATTGTATGCATGATAATATTTTGTTTATTTTAGCTTCCTCTGATTCAAAGCCATCATTGTAGCGGCGAACTATAGTACAATTTGACGTTAAATAAATCCAGAGGCTCTAGATATTTTTTGTCTGCCAGCGATGGCAAATGTCGAAATGTCAAAATGTAAGGGATTGATCACGTAACATTTCGATAGTGCTTGACATTCCCATACATTTGTTATGGTTTTACAATCGCAATACTTTCGTTGAGAGAATGTCACTTGTCTAGAGGACCTGTTTTATCTGACAGTTGCCAGATATTATTTTAAAATAATACAAAAAATAGATCATACAAGAATAGCATTTCTATCGAAACAAAATATAAGTCCTACAATACAAGCTTATGACTCACGATATTCTCCAACCTTGTTCTTATCAGTTTATATGATAAACAGGTGTAGACGACACAGCATCATATGTTTGTTATCAACTTTTTTTTATAATTAAATAAAGAAAAACATAAGGGTCTTTAAGTCAAGGGTGAATAGATTACTTCTAGGCATACTTTCTTCACCGTCGACCACATCAACGCTTAACATCAGGTGAGATAGTGGTCAAGCGCGAGCCTATCTATAATTTAAAACATAATGTTAGCACCAGTTTCTAGTCCAACAAGATGCATTGAAATAACAGTACGGAATAAAACCTTTGTCGGTTGCATTAGGATTTAATTTATTAAGGATGCCAAAATAAAGTCTGATTAAGGAGCTGACAACTTCATAGGTTAACCTGCGATAACTAGTTTTCTTCTTTGCTGGCCATCGAAACATTAGGTTAAGATCATATTTTGTTCTACTTGGGGCTTTATGTTAAGTGACAATCAAGAGCAGTGGTGGCCCAGTGGTATCGGCCGAGTCCTACAAGTTGTTGTTGGTCGTGGTTTCGAACCCAGGCAGGCGCTTTAATTTGTGTAAATTATTAGGGGTTAAAGTATGAAATTGCCGATTTGTACAAAAAAAAGTTTTTTTTTTCTTTTTAATTTACCATATTAAAAAGAAAATGCGTGCTGCTGGTGCAGAAAACCTCAAACGGCGCAAATATAACAACCTTATTGGCAGTTATATGTTTGAGCCGTGTGGGGTTGAGACATTAGGTCCATGGGTTCCGAGTGCTCACCGAGTGTTTCGAGACATAAGTAAACGGTTAGTCGACTGTTCGCGTGACCAGAGGGCTGGCCTTTTCTTTAGCCAGAGAATCAGCATTGCCATTCAACGTGGCAATGCTGCCAGCGTTCTGGGCACGTTTCCCATTGACATCGATGTGGACGAATTTTTTGATGCGCAATAAGCTTTATTTGTTTTGTTATTAGTCAAAATAGACCATATTTATTTGATCAAAATAATTACCATTATTATCTATACATTGCTGCCATCTAATAGGAAGGTCATTTATGCCTTTGCAATATAACTCTGGTGATCTAGATTCGACAAACTGTGTGAAAGCATTTTGTACTGCCTCCTGAGAAGAAAACTTTTTACCACGTAGAAAATTGTCATTGATTTGACGCAAATGAGTCAATATTGTTGATAAGGTAACGTTAAACCATGCCGTTAATTCCTGAGTAGTTTGGGTCGGATCGGCTTCCACCATCTCTTTCAATTTATTGTTCACCTGTGTGTTCTGTCTTCCAAGTAGTTCGTTCTTCAAATCAAAGTTTCCATCACGAAAGCATTTAAACCAAAATCGCACGGTGCGTTCCTTAGCAGTACCCTCTCCAAACGCAACATTGATATTGCGAGCTGTTTTTCGAAGTATCCATATTTCTTGTCTAAGCTGAATAAAAAAAAACAATTGAAAGTCGAAAATCGAATGTTGCACATTTTTTAAAAGAAGTACTTCATAGATACCATGTGAAAAAAGTTTCACTCAAAAATCTCAAACCATGAAGGTTCTATGTCAGTTCGAAGTACCTATTACAATAAAACATTTCATACTTTAATCCCTACTATTTCATCACCACTTCTCTCAAAACGGTGAAGGAAAACATCGTGAGGAAATCAGTATTTCTTAGAACAAAAAAGTCGAAGACATGCATGTGACATCAACCAACCCGCACTGGGCCCGCGTGGTGGATTACGGCCCATTCCCTCTCACAGAGAGTAGGCCTGCACGCACAACCGACCAAATGGGAGTCTAAGTGAGGAAAGGGGGGTCCATCTATACTATCCTATCCTAAAGTGATAATCTATCAGCGATAACGAAAGTTAAAAATACATCAACCAGAGGTTATGTTATCATATCGTATGTTTCATTCGATGTCGGCGATGGTAATGGTCGAAATGCCAAAATGTAAGGGATTAAACACTTGACATTTTGATAGCGTTTGACATTAAAATTTCCATACATTATTGTAATTCAAATCATCGCCTATCCTATACTACCTATCAGATTTTAAAATGGGCAGAAGCGAGAAAATCTGTCACAAAAAAATGGGACTGACATCGCAACATTTCGAAAACACGTCAATCCCATACAGTTTGAAGTTTATGACAGTTTTTTTTTTGTTACAAACTCCCCGCTCTATTCCCAAACTACTGTAACTCCTGAAAGCCAGAATCAACAGTAGCGATCGCCGACGAATGAAGCTTGAAGAAGTCCCGGAGATTTAATTTAACTGACTTGGATCACGGAACGAAATTAATCAGAAAAGAATAACGGAGGAGTAGATAAAGATACAAATTTCCACTTCCCTGCATACCAAACAGGAGACAGAACAAACAAGGCCAAGATCCACAAAGAGTCTTTTACATCTGGGATCAACCCAGTTGCCTAGCACCACGGATAAAAAAATATCATTAATATTAATGGGTCCTAACATTGTGATTCCAATGGTATGGCATAAACGCTTGAACGCACGGCAATTTGTTCTAGTTTTCACAAGGTCCGTATAATAAATAACTCCGGATGCAGCCTGTACGTTATCCAACATAATATTGACTACGGCTACTAGATTTATAACAGTTGTTATCGCTAAAAGAATATCGGTTCCACTTATTATATAGGCGCTGTGAGTACGGAATTCTCTACCCAAATCCATTTCACACTTCCCTCCTACAATTTCCTTAGATTATAGTAAAGCCATAGCAAGAAGAACCTCCCTAATAGCTACAATCATTCTAATGAATGCTTGAAGTGATGAAATAACCTTAATTTAGTTAATTTAAACAAGTAAGTACCTATTTTATGGCTGAGTTTCCTCATTGCTTATTACAATGTTGTATAAATGCCTATAGTATGGCCAGTAATCGGTGTCTCATGATCTTCTTATTATTGTTTGTGGTTTCGCTATTTTTTCTTGTCACATTATTATTTTGATGAGAAAAGTACTCAGTTGTTTTTATTTACAAACTAGCACATTTCCATGGCTTCGCTCCAATGGGCTAGGTCTCAAAAACTGTAGATTTTTTTGGGATAAAAAGTAGCTCGTGACACTTATCGACATTGTGTCTATCGAGTCTTTGGTCAACCGGATCCACTCGAAATGGACCCACGGGATCACTCAACCCCATCACATTTTGAATAGGTTGACTGGACCCACTGCCCAATTTCATTATTAGTACAGTCACGGAGTAAAGCCGAATCTTTAACTGACTGGCCAAAAAGAAGGAGGTTCTCAATTCGATTGGTATTTTTTTGTATGTATGTACACCAATTACTCAAAGACGCTAGTACCTATTTGGAAAATTCTTCTTTTGTTTGAAAGGGTATACATTCTATTTGGTCCCATAGTCATCAGGTCAAGATCTGATCTGATCTGATGATGGGATCTTGGAGAAATCGAGGGAAATCCTCAAATATTATATGCATACATATAGCGATTTTAGCATTTTCATCAACAATGCAATCATTTGCACTCAGAAAGTATCATTTGGTGAAGTGGAACTGGTGAAGAAGACCAACGATGGCCAATGGAATTCCATAATGCTAAGTATGTCACGGGTCTACGATATCTCGAATAGTAAAACGACTATGACGAAGCAAATACTTATAAATAAATAGTACTGATGAAAATGGTACCATCAAACTGATCTGATGATGAAGTCCGCAGGTAGGCACTGGAATTTCGAAATAAAACAATGTATCCTAGTCATGTTTGGGCTTATTGGAATCAATCAATCAGTTTTATCTCTATACGTTAAGCGGTTTTTGATATTTCGTTATGAGTGAGTGAGTGACCTTACGCTTTTTATATATGTAAAATAATAAAAAATGTTGAATTATTTTTTACTTATTTCTGATTTGTTCAAAATATTTTGATTGTGAATAAATGTTTAAACCTAATTGTATTGCATTTTATTATATTTTAACCGACTTCCCAAAAAGGAGGAGGTTCTCAATTCGGTTTAATTTTTTTATATCCAGACAATTTTAAGCTCGACTGTATCCACGGGTAGCTTTAAGCAATGGATGTTCTTATTAATTTAAATGTGAGTCCGGTTAACTAATAAAAATACAGAAAATAAATTATGTGGTCAAGTGGACTCGCGGGTCCAGTAGCGAGTGGGTCCAGCTGACCAAATGCTCATCAGTGAAATAAATGTCACAAAGGTTTGTGACAGAATCTAATGAAGTGTTTAAGATATTTCCGTTGAATAATTTCTATCAAAAATGGACGTTGTATCCGTGTCCAACTGTCGCCTTGCACTTGTCTGTGAAAGCCTTCGGTGGTAACAAAACCAGGAGGTATAAGGTGGCCTCTTATTTTATTTGTACTACGCAGCATTTTGATCTAGAGTTGGTCTAGACCAAGTCAAATTCAAACTGCTGTCACTGCCGTGCCACAGTGCGATCGACTGAAGCTATCTCAAATTGCATAATTTTCAGTATCATCTACTGCTTTACCCTTTTCCCCAACGTAATTGGGCCGTCTTCCAGTCAAACCATGTGCAGCTGACTACCAGTATCTAACTTGAAGCAATTGCCTATCTGACGTGCACATCCCATTAACTGGGCAATCCGAGCAGTATCACCCAGAAAGTGTTAACAAATCAATTATCATCTGTAGTTTTTATTGAGAAGTAGGCTCGTCAGGACTTTTTATTTCTATCTCGTTTACTATTAGACAGGATTCATTGAATAATAATAATAATAAACATTATTTATTTATATCGACATCAAAAAACAGTGACTATCTTAATACGTAACCTTGTATGGAGAAAGGTGTCTGAGATAGGTAAGGCCCTGTGTTACAGATCACCCATTTTTTACATAAAGAAATAATTAATCATGAAATTATTTGTGTGTAGTCTTTATAAAATCTAAATTTTAGTTTAAAGTAAGAAGTAGAGTAGAGATTAAAGTAGAAGTAGATAGTAGAGTAGAGATTGAACTTTCTAAAATAGAAACAATATTTTTTTCAGTTGGATCATAATGACACGCGAAATTTTTATATGTTCAAGCGACTGTTAGAGATTGCTAGATAGGTAAACCTAATTATCTATATCTTGGACATCTTTCCAATCCCTGTGTCATTCTTATCTGATAACACGGCAGATAACATAATTTCTAGTGTATTGTGCGTAGTCGCAGCTGTTTCTTGTTGAAAATTTTAATATTTTATATTTAGAAGTGGCCATTAGATTTCTTAGTGATAGATTTTGTTCAGCGCGTGGACCTATTTGTTTCATGTTCTAATACTAAAGTGCACGTGATTTTCAAATCTGGTTTGTAATTACTTTTATTTTGTTAAAATTATTTATAGTGTTACATTTTGTTGTGTCTACAATAGACTTTGGTACCTAGTGGATTCGCTCGCTCGGTATTTTTCCATTTTAATGCAAATTCAGTATTTAAACGAGGATAAAAATAATCCTGAATCTAGTCAAAATAATAAAATACTAACAGATAACGTCATCAGGGTAAAGCATTAATTAAAATTATATAAATAATAACGACGATAAAATCCAACAAAAATTACACTGGAAATAAAATATTATGCAATACTAAAAGAAGCTAATTTACAAAATTGAGACTGGCTGGCAATGACAGATAAGTATGTATGTTTGTTTTTTATTTCATCTTGTTTATATTTTCTAATTATTTTAGCAAATAAAAAAAACTTAATAGCTAGTTTGATATTAGTAAATAAGAATATAGAATATGGTTTGATAGATATTAATTTCAATAATTAGGTTTGCATTATCAGCCGGATGGGAGAGCAGTGGTGGCTCAATGGTAATGGCTCCGACTTACGTGTCGTAGGTCATCGGTTCGAACCCAGACAGACGCTTTACTTCGTGTAAATTATTTCATCACCACTGCTCTAAAAACGATTACTAATAGAAAGGATTTGTCCCTTGCAAATCCGGAGCAAGACGCTATAAATCGCAACGCAGGCCCGGCGCGGATTGATGCATGTATCACTGAAATCACCAGTCTACCAACATGTTTTCCTGGAACGTTTTGTATATGAGTTTTAATGAAACAGATTGCTTAAAGTAAAGGGCCCTTGCCTGGTTCAAGCCCATGACCTACGTGAGTCAGTGATTCGTAAGTCAGGGCCAATGCCATTAAGCCAGTCAGTCATAACTAGTATATTATATTTTATAGACACTAAAACATAATAATCCACGATATGATACAATGATAATCTTGTGGGCATGGCATAAGTTTCTATAGCGGCCTCGGTAGTCTGGTGGTCACGTTAATGTTGAGCATGAAGTCATGGGTTCTGTCCTGGATCGGGAAAAGAATGATTAAATTGGGTTTGTCCATCTGAAATTTCTTAGCAGCAATTTGGAACCTGCATTTATGCCCTGTTGTTAGCAATAGCCTCACCCCTATTCATCATCAGCATCAGCCTTTTTAAATGTTTCCAGTGCTGGGACACAGGTCTCCTTTCTACCCCTATTACATGGGAATAAAAAAACTAAACCAACTTTTTAAACAAATCACTACAAAGCGAAAAATAACTTTGTTTCCGAAGTCGGTGTCTTTGGTACCTATTGTTTTTCGTTTTTCGACACCAACTTCGGAAAACATGTATTCTTTTGCTTAAGAATTCGGTTTAATTTTTTTGTTGAAAGTTTTTTATTTTACTCTTAGTGTTGGTGCATCTCTTTTCAATTCTAATAAGCCCATCATTTCCATTCCATTCCATTTTCAGTAGCATTTATTAATATTATTATATATTTGCTTCATTATAGTCGCTTAACTATTCGAGATATCTAATACTCGTGATATACTTATTAAGGAGTTCCAGTGGCAATCTGTGAAGTTCTTCATCAGATCCACTTCTTTAAATGGTATCTATTTTCCAAGTGCAAATCCTTGCCATGATATTGAAAATACCAAAATCGCTTTATATATATGCCCATAAAATTTGAGGATTTCCCTCGATTTCCATGGGATTCCATCATCAGATTTTGATTTGGTGTCATTGGGACCACCTCGAAAGTATACGCTTTAAATCAAAAAAATAATTTTGCATATCCATATATATTTGAAGGAGTTATGCCCTAACATACATAAAAAAACATAGGAACATCCAAATTGAGGAGCTCCTACTTTTTGTCTTAAGTCTTTTACATATATAAGTGGTGAAATGTGAGTGTACCATTATATAGGTGGGAATCTACATTTCTACTTATCAGGTTTAATGTGGTGTTCAATTTTGTAAATATTCAGTTCCAAACAGATGAAATCACTCATTTATATACTGCAGTGCTTATTTTAATTCACACAGCGCATTTCCTTAAAATAGTAACCTCCTAAAATATTATTTAATTAAAATTATTTCAGAGGAAGTGTCGTTCATCCTCCAAGGATTAATCTCGTCCACTCAAGCGATTAATTAATCAAATAAGTTGATTCACAATTGAAAAGGTTGACAAATCTAATCTCTTTTTAATTTCCTTACTAAATCTGTCTTTGAAATTTAACTTTTTATTTATGGGTTGTCTGTTTTCTGTGAAAATAATTATGAGTCAATTATTTAATGTTCATTGTCATAAAAAACCAGAAAAAAAACCGGCCAAGTGCGTGTCGGACTTCACACACACACACACACATCACACACATGCACATTAGAGCACATTTAGAGTTCCGTACCAAATCGCAAAAAAAAGTTGGTAACACCGACTTTTTTTTGCGATATGGTACGATTATGCGATAGGAAAAATTAGGAAATATCAAAGGAAATCTGATTTATCAATATATTGATATTTGTTCGTAAAATATACGTTTTTGTACTTTATTAATAAGAACGAAACTCTTAATAATTGTTTTATAATAAAACTAATTCTCTATTATAAAGAATTTATTCATATTCAGTTGAGTTCAGTATTCAAAACTACTTAGCTATTTCACAATCTTTTTAGAACTGATAACCGCTTATGGCGGGCTGTCAAAGTGACATTCTTATTATTTTTTAATAGGAATGCAATGGTAACTTAGCCATTCCAACACGCTGTCTTTTTACAGAAATTAACAAAAGGATATATGGTATGAAATTAGAACAACATATAAAATACTATGTAACTGCTACCCCACATACTTAGTAATGTGCATAGGTATGTGTAAACTACAACTAGATAAACTTAACAAGTCAACACACAGAGTTCAGTTATAAATATGAACAGTCAACACATATAATGTGTTTAATTAATACAATATGAGTGAAAGTAATTTGACAAAAAAGTCTCATATGTGTCTAAAAGTACAATATATTTAGAAAATATTTTAATGTTAGTTAACAATAATAATAATGCAAGTATAATTTCAACTTATACTATATAATTAATACTTATGATTTAAACACAATGACCTAACATACATAGTATTTCAGGTAAGAAGGAGTTTTTATATCTCTCCTGGGTCTACTAGGTTTGCTATCATTAGTTAATGGAGTAGGTGCTTCCCTGACCTCAGGAGTTTTAGTAGTAGATTGAGAACTTGATAATGGATTAATAGTTTTTAAAGAATTTTGGGATTCAGGATCCTCTAGGGTGTTATCTAAATTAATTGAAGAGGTGCAGGGGAGTGATAAAGTAGTGTCACCATCTTCTTGTGTTTTCAAAGATACATTTTCTTGTTCCTTTACAACAGGTAGTATATTTTGTTGTGGTGTTGTATCAGTGGTCTGTTGTAATGTCTCAGATAAATCTGTTGAATGTGGTGAAAGTGGGCGAATGTGTATAAGGTCTCTTCTATATGTTGTATCATTTACATCAACTAGGTAGGAACGATCTTAAAGCACATCTGTTATTATTCCAGGAGTCCAAGTTTTGTTAGACGCTGGTTGAATTTGAACTGAAACAGGCTGTCCTATTTCTAATGTGGTTGCCCTTCTGGCTCTTTTATCATGTGAATATTTTACCCTCTCTTTATTACTCTTGATGTTTTCAGAAACATTTTCAATCACATTTGGTTTTAGTAAACTTTTAACAGTTGGTAAGAAACCTCTTGTTCTACGTGAAAATATTCTTTGTACAGGACTTGAGTCCAATTTATTAGGAGTATTTCTCAGACAAAGCAGACTCAACCAGATATCTTCTCCATCATCAGTAGCTTTCATTATTAATTTTTTGGCTATTTTAACAGTAGCTTCAGCTTTGCCATTACCTTGGGGATGATGTGGAGACGATGTAACTTGTGTAAAGTTCCATTTACAAGAAAACTCTGAAAATTCTTGACTGACAAAATTTGTTCCACCATCTGTGACAACTATTTCTGGAATTCCATGTCGAGAAAAAATTTCTTGCAAATTTCTATTACTTGTTTGGAAGATAAATCTTTTAATACATCAATCTCGAAGAAATCAGAGTAATGGTCAACCTTTATCAAATATTTAATTTGTTTACCATTTTGGTTGAAAAAGAAAACATCCATAGATATCATTTGGAATGGATATTCAGGTATTTTGTGACTTTGCATGGTAAATTTTTGTTGACTTGGTTGATATTTAATACAAGTAGTGCAAGTTTTGATCATTTCCCTTATGTCGTTAGACATTGATGGCCAAAATATAGCCTCTCTAGCTAATTTTAATGTATTTTCAATTCCTGAATGTGCTTTATGTAATTTACACAACATTTTTTCTCTTAAATTTTCCGGTATTAGTATAGCTTGGTTCTTAAGTATAAGGCCGTTATAGGATGTTAACTCATTTTTATAATTATAGTACTTTTTGAGGGCATCTGGCACATCTCTTAAATATTTTGGCCATCCATGTAGAATAAAGTTTTTTAAAGCCTGCAAATTGTTATCTTTTGATGTTGTATTTTCTATTTCCTGTATACAGTTATCAGCTATAGGTAAGTTTAACAAAGGATCAATTTTTTCTATAATTTTAAATATTTTTAAGTCTTTTGATCTATCAATGTCTTTACACTCTAAATAAAATCGAGATAATGCATCTGCCATAACATTTTCTTTGCCAGATACAAATTGCAACTCAAGACTATATCTTTGTAACATCAGAAGCATTGATTGAAGCCTTTTTGGAGCTTGCAGAAGAGGTTTCTTAAATATATTTAATAATGGTTTGTGATCTGTTTTAATAATTGTTTTTGTGTTACCTATAATAAGCTGGTCAAACCGTTTGCAGGCAAAAAGTATTGCCAGCAGTTCCTTTTCTATTTGGGCATACTTCTTTTCAGTTGGAGTGAGGCATCGTGATGCATATGCTACTGGAAGGTTCTGTTGGAACAAAGCCACACCCAGAGCCCCTTCACTGGAATCACATTCTACAATGAGTGGCTCATTTTTGTCAAAATATTTCAATGATTTGGTGTCACAGATCATGGATTTCAGCGAATCAAACTCTTTTTGAGCTCTTTTATTCCACAACCATTCAGTTTTGTCATGTGTAAGGTGTCTTAGGTATATTGAGTTAGCACTTAAGTTAGGAATGAATCTACTGAGATATGTAACTATACCCAGAAATCTCTGAACTTCTTTTTTATTTTTTGGAATTGGAATATTTGAAATTGACTCTATTTTAGATGGATCTGGTTGGAGACCTTTATTTGAAAACACATGACCATAATATTTGACAGAAGTTTGTAAGAGTTTTATATAATTTTATTTAACTTACAATTATATTTTTGTAATCTGATAAATAAATTTTGAAGATTTTTGTTATGATCTATAATGGCTTCTGTCATTGTATCCCCAACTCCATATACAAGCAGATCATCTACCAGTGCCTCAATACCATTTAAACCCTGAATCATTTCACTCATTTTTATCTGAAAATGATCTGGTGCTGAAGATATGCCAAAGGGAAGGACCTTCCATCGGTATTTACCAAATTGTGTCCAAAATGTTGTTAATTTACTGCTTTTTTGAGATAGTTTCAAATGCCAAAATCCTTTTTTGACATCAAATGTAGAAAATATTTTAGCTCTGCCTAACTCTGGTAGGATTTCTTCAACTGTAGTATATTGATGATTAGGCCTTTTTATAGCTTTGTTTAAAGGAATTGGATGTAAGCATATTCTAAAGTTATCTTTCTTTTTTATAATAAGTATATTGCTTACCCAATCTGTGTGACTATCTTCTTTGGTTATTATTCCCTCTTCTTCTAATCTCATTAATTCTTCTTTCGGCATGGGTCGTAGAGCAACTGGAACACGACGAGCTTTCTGGATAACTGGTGAAACTGCCTCATCAATTTCCAGATCTACCTCACCTGAAAAGCTTCCTCTACCTTCAAAAACTGAACTAAATTTATTTACTATATCTTGTGTCTCCTGTGAATAATTGCATTGTGTTATTTCCTTACAGAATTTCACGAGACCCATATCAATACAAGCTTGGCATGATAGGAGAGGAATGTGTGTTTTGTGTACTATTTGAAATGTAACAGTATGATTTTGTTTATGACCTGAAATGTTGGTTCTTAAAGTTAAATCTATTTCCCCATATACAATAATATGATTTCCTCCAAAATCAAATAGAGTTTTATTTGACCGTCGCTTTTTCTCTTGTACATAACTTTCACCGAACATTTCCCTAACATTCTGGAGACCAATTAGACACTCATCAGCTGCTGTATCGAGTAGACATTTCGTAGATTTCCATTTGTTTCTGACAATGTATTCAAGTGTGCACTCCGCTAAGTTCTTATTCTTTTTGTTCATGATCTTGTTGAAAACATGTTCAGTGTCTGAGTCTGAGTCAATGCTGTAATTATTTTCTTCTGTTTGGTTTTTCATCACCACCTTTACTTGTCTCTTCTTCTTACATACTTTCTCTAAAAGGTTTTTTCCTTTACAGTTTTCACATTCTTTACCCCAGGCTGGGCATATTTCTTTCTTGAATACATGAAAATTTCCACAAAATTTGCATTTTCTGTTCCTATTTGTAACTTTCTCTTCTATTTTCTTTATTTCTGAAGTTGTTGTTCCTGATAAATCTTTCATATGTCTTTCAGTGGCCTCTGCAGCACGACACAGATTGACTGCATCAGTTAAAGTTAAGTTTTCTTTTTTTTAAAGGTCTTTCTTTGTTTTCATGTCTTTTATTCCTAAAACAATTTTATCCCGTAACATTTCATCTTTGAATGTAGCATATTCACAGTCTTCAATCAGCTTTGTTAAGTTTGCATAGAAAACATCAAACACTTCGTATTTTTGTTGAATTCTACTTAAGAAGATATATCTATTGTAGATTATGTTTTTCTTAGGGAGCATTTTTGTAGATATAATTTGCAAAATATCCTTGCATGTTTTGTTTGCTTTTTCTGTGTCTGTGAGACCGAAATTCCCATATTTCTTTAACGCTTCGCCGCCTATGGCGCTGAACAATACGCTTACTTTTCTTGGTTCTTGTTCCGCCGACCATTCATCCATTTGAGTCGCAGAACAATAATTAGTCCACGCAGATAAGAATGATTTAAATGCATCTTGCGGGTCTATATCAACGTTTATAGCTGTTGGCCAGGGCACATTTATGTTTTGTGGGTGTGTTTTCTGCGAAAGTCTTGCGATCTCTTCTTGCATAGACTTCAGGAGCAAAGTTTGTTGTTGAACGATATTTACTAGCGAAGTATCTTCCATTGTGCTAGGTTTACGCTGCCACCATGTTTTATAATGAAACTAATTCTCTATTATAAAGAATTTATTCATATTCAGTTGAGTTCAGTATTCAAAACTACTTAGCTATTTCACAATCTTTTTAGAACTGATAACCGCTTATGGCGGGCTGTCAAAGTGACATTCTTATTATTTTTTAATAGGAATGCAATGGTAACTTAGCCATTCCAACAATAATTAATTACGATCTAGCTTAGAATACTAATAAGCAATTTAACTCTAACTTAATATGTTACATGATAGATTATGTTAAAATAAAAACAGTTTCCACTTGCACTTTTAGACAAGTCCGTGGCACCAGAGTCTGATATAATTTATAAAACCACTATGTTCCTGTGTTATATGTATAGCACAATATTGTCACTATTATTCATTCACTTTGTACACTACACAAATTCAAAAGGTTTAGTTCTGTTTAGCTTACACACTAAGTCTGTGTTGTGAAGCAGCTGGATATCTTCAACATTCACGTGTCGATGAAGTCTGCAAGGTCACGCTGCAGATCGTCATTTCCTATGTACCAGGGTGCATTTACAGCATCTCTGAGGACTTTATTTTGCAATTGTTGAATCTTTTTGACGTTGTTTTGTTTAGTACAGCCCCAAAGTTGGATACCATATGTCCAAATTGGCATCAGAATATGCTTGTATAGGGTTATTTTATTATGTATTTGTAGACAGGATTTCCTTCCGAGTAACTCGGGTCGATCGAGTTCCTGCCTTTACTTTTTGACATGACTTTTCCAACGCAACTTGGCGTCGAGAATTATGTCAAGGTATTTGGCTGTATTAGCATAAATAATATTTATGTTAAATGGGTGATAGTCCAATTGTTTGTTTGTGAAGTAAAGAGTCTTTGGTCAACCGGACCCACTCGAAATGGACCCGCGGGATCACCCAAACCCATCACATTTTGAATAGGTGGACTGGACCCACTGCCCAATTTCATTATTAGTACAGTCACGGAGTAAAACCGAATCTTTAACCGACTGCCCAATAAAGGACAAGGCCAGCGGCCCTGACGGCATACCAGCTATAGTTCTTAGAACCTGTGCGCCTGAACTGTCCCACGCCTATTCCGCCTTTTATATGAGACTGGAAAAGTGCCGAATGCTTGGAAGCAAGCCAATCTACAGCCCGTGCCCAAGAAGGGCAGTCGAGCTGACCCGGCCAACTACAGACCCATCTCTGTAACGTCCAAGAATATGGAGCGTATACTTAACACTAAGCTCCTGGCATTCCTAGAAACTAACGATATCCTTAGCGACTGCCAAACCGGTTACCACCGTAATCGGTCTACTGGGGAACTTCTAGCGTATGCCATTCACATATGGAGTGAGGCCATCGAGAGGCACGGGGAAGCGCTTGCCATCTCCCTCGACATCTCGAAGGCTTTCGATAGGGTCTGGCACGAAAGCATTATCGGTAAGCTTCCTTCATTTGGTCTGCCCGATGGTCTGTGTGATTGGATTGCAGACTTCCTGAGATATCGGTCCATTCAAGTGGTTATCGATGGCTGCTCGTCGGACCAATTGGATATTAATGCCGGGGTCCCTCAGGTGTCAGTACTCTCAGCAACATTGTTTTTGTTGCACATTAACGATATGCTAAAACCTTTAGGTATGCAGACGACAGCACTGTTTCTGAGAGATACTTGTCCGACGTACGGGCTACCGGGCCGCTGATCCTTTCTATCCTTGAGGTCATGGTGGAGCGTTTGAACTTGTCCTTGCAAGCAGTCTCCGAATGGGGCGATGCCAATCTGGTCAAGTTTAATGCTGCTAAAACCCAGGCGTGTCGTTTTTTCCGCTAAAAAGAGCCAATTTCACCCGGCTCCAACTTTCCGTGATGTAACCGTGCCAATAACGGACCATCTTGAGCTTCTTGACGTTACGTTGACATTGACTCTCAATTTTAGACCATACATTGAGGCAAAGGCTCAGCTGGCTGCCAAAAAGTTGGGGATCCTTGTGAAGGTGAGAAGGTTCTTCACGCCGGAACAGCTGCTCAACTTGTATCAAGCGCAAGTTCGATCGTGCATGGAGTACTGTTCTCATCTCTGGGATGGATCTGCCAATGCACTAGAGTCAATTGAAAAGTGGGCCAAGAAACTCATCGGCAATGAGGCACTGGTCAAATCAAAGCTCCAGAGCCTTGAACATCGTCGCCGAATGCCAGCTTGTCGGTTTTTATCGGTTAAATTTCGGGGAGTGTGCGCTGGAATTGCATGATTTAATTCCGCCTAGCCCGTTCCATCATCGGACTACCAGACGTACGGCGATGCGTCATCGGTACATGGTGGACATTCCACCCATATGCACAAAACGTTTTGGGGACACTTTTATTATGCGTACAGCTAAGGAGTGGAATTCTCTGCCGGAGTCTGTGTTTCCCGATAGCTACAATCTAGGGGTCCTTAAGTCAAGAGTGAATGGGTCTTTTCTAGGCAGGCGTGCTTCACCGTCGACCACATTCTCGCTTACCATCAGGTGAGATAGTGGTCAAGCGCAAGCCTATAGACAATAAAAAAAGGAGGAGGTTCTCAATTCGATTGGTATTTTTTTTATGTATGTACACCGATTACTCGAAGACGCTTGGACCTATTTGGAAAATTCTTCTTTTGTTTGAAAGGGTATACTTTCCATTTGGTCCCATAATCATCAGGTCAGGATCTGATGATGGGATCTTGGAGAAATCGAGGGAACTCCTCAATATTGTAGGCATACATATAGCGATTTTGGCATTTTCATCAATAATGCAACTATTTGCACTCAGAAAGTGTCATTTGGTGAAGTGGAACTGGTGAAGAAGACCAAAGGTGGCCAATAGAATTCCTTAATGTTAAGTATGTCACGGGTCTACGATATCTCGAATAGTTAAACGACTATGAAGAAGCAAATACTTATAAATAAATAGTACTGATAAAAATGGTACCATGGAACTGATCTGATGATGAAGCCGGCAGGTAGGCACTGGAATGTCGAAATAAACCAATGTACCTATCTTAGTCGTGTTTGGGCGTATTACCAATCAATCAGTTTCATCTCTATACGGCAAGCGGTTTTTGATATTTCGTTATGAGTGTTTGGGGGTATGTGGAACAGGGTGTTAAGTCCTACAAACCTCCATAGAAAAGGGAGGATCCTGCGACCAGACGGGTGTTGTGTCTGGTCCGGGCAACTGCCCAACGGTTGTTGTCGGACTGTTGTATGTGTTCTAATCGCGCCGAAAACTTTACTTGTGCGATGCAGGATTTGTGTGACGTCATGTCATTAGTTCGTAAGTGGCGGCGTTGGTGCCGCTACAAGTGATTGACCTTTCGATTTTTTTTTACTTATTGTTGTTTTGATCAAAATATTTTGATTGTGAATAAACGTTTAAACCTAATTGAATAGCATTTTATTCAATTTTTAACCGACTTCTCAAAAACGAGGAGGTTCTCAATTCGGATGCTTTTTTTTTTCCAGCCAATTTTAAGCTAGACTGTATCCACGGGTAGCTTTAAACAATGCATGTTTTTTTTTTAATTTGAATGCGGGTTCGGTTAACGAAAAAAAATATAGAAAATAAAATTATGTGGTCAAGTGGATTCGCGGGTCCAGTAGCGAGTGGGTCCAGCTGACCAAAGACTCTTAATGTGAATTTATTTTGACTTATTAAGTTTGATCTTCCATTTTGTGTACATACATAAACTTTGTTCACCGCTAGGTGACCTTTTTTACTGCTTCTCTGTGGCTTGATCCAGTAGCCACAATTGCAGTTACATCTGCAAAAGTCGGAATGGTGGTGTTTTCTAGTACTGGGATGTCACATAACAAGTACAAAATTGAGCCTAACACACTTCTTTGAGGTATCCCAGCTTTTATAGCTTTAACTTGGGGAATATACGTTCTCTTGCCTCATTCTAAACATTATATTAGTTATATACGACTCTAGAATATCTGCAAATTCTGGAAGCATGCGTATGAGCTTGAAAATTAGACCGTTATGCCAAACTGTGTCAAAAGCTGGCGCGACATCTAAAATAACACGAAGGCGCAGACTTCCTTATTTTTAAGCGTTTTTCAATTATGTGAATTATTCTATGTACCTGGTCTATTGTTGAGTGTTTTTCCCTGAAGCCAAATTGATGATTTGGAATAAGTTCTTTATCTTCTATTATTGGTTTCGAATAGCTTTGGTAACACGGGCAACAAATTAATAGGTCTATATGATGATGCTTCATGGGGTGATCTCCCAGGCTTCGCAATCATAATGACTTCAGCGACCGTCCATGGCTCGCATACATGTTTTAAAATAAATTCAGGATTGATAAGCTTGGTCAGCTTTACTATGACTACGCGCGAGGTGTTCTAGAATTTCACCTGTAATGAGGTCGTAACCCGGAGACTTTGTCGAGCTAATGTTATTTTAAATTCTCTAATTACTTCTTTAGGAGTCACAAGCTTAATGATTTGGGTTTGTGATACATTTTGAGTCTCAAGTATTTGTATCGAGCTTTCATTGGGTTGAAAATTTTCTTCTAAATGTTGAGCAAACCTTAACGCTTTATGATCATTGCTTATTGCCCATTTTCCGTCGCTATCTCTGATGGGTGGTATTTGTTTAATTGTTTTTATTTTTTATTTCATGTTGCTTTCTAAAGGGAGTAATCCGTTGATTTGTCATTAGTTAGCTGCAGAAGGTTAGTATTCAGAGATTCATCCTCAAACTGTAGAATTTGCCTCTTCAATTGTTTACTTAGGTTATTTAGTGACGTTTTATCTCGCGGGCACGCTTTTTGGTCATTGCTTAAGGCCCATTTTTCGTTGCTATCTCTGGTGTCGTCTTATTAAATTTGTGGTATTGTGTCCCTTTTCAGAGGGAGTAGTTCGTTGTTTTGTCATTGGTTAGCTGCAGGAGGTCGGTATTCAGAGATTAATCCTCAAATTGTAAAATATACGTATAATAAACATTATCACCAAATTAGAAATGTATAGGTTATTGGGCAGTTCAAAAATTCTTTTGACTTTGGTGGCTTCTCATGCCTTGGTTTTCCATTATAAAAAATACAAATTTATCTACTCAACAAGCTCTAAGCAACGATACCCCACTCAATCTTCTTTAATGGTCTGAACATTTTATTACTACGTGCACGGACACGTTGTATAATTATTATGTCAGTTTTGACAATATTTCTGAGTACTTGGATTTTTCCGAAATATGTTGTGGAATCTTGGCAGATTTTATGACTTACCTTTTAAAAATGCGATTTGTCTTTTTAGCCTAATTTACGAGGGCAGGTCCAAAAGTTCGTGGAATATTTTCCATTTATATCAACTTTTAGTGCAATTTGCTTAAATTATAAACTTTAAAACTTTTGCGTTTCATAATTGAAAAACAATATATCACGGGCATTTAACGCGATGATTTCGATTTCATCGCGTTAAATTGCCGTGATATATCGTTTTGCTAAAATTAATAACAATAAAGATATTTTTTATTGCTCAACGCTTCTATCTTTGAGTAAATCGATACAATATTAAAAAAAATAAGCAAGTTGTTACTTTGTTAGCTGTTATTTGCCAACCCTAAAAACGATTCAAAGGTTCAAGGTCAATCCACACATATCAGGGCCGTGCCTGGGACGTGACAGGGCCGGGCCCAGGCATTGAAGCTCCGTCACTGGCCCTACATTTTATATGAACTCGTTCACGTGTGTGAACGAGTTCATATAAAATGTACCCACCGATATTTTTTTAGCCCCTGACGGGGCACGGTCCGTACACATCCTGGGCACGGCCCTGATATGTGTGGATAGACCTTTAGACTTTTTTGTATTTTACATTGTCTATATATATAAAAAATCATAGAGACGCCAAAACTGTACATTGTTAATATTATTATAATACAAACCTACCTATAAACTTGTCATTGTGCGGGTACTTGCCATATTTGCGTCATAATAACCAGAGACCTGTAATAACCCAGTAGCCATTTCAACATCTAAGGCAGGAAACAGACGATTAAACAGCCTATACATTTATTCTATAAAACATAGCTGTCAAAACTAAACTAAACTGAGGCTCTAATGGTCAAAATGCCAAAATGTAAGGTATTGGTCACGTGACATTCGATAGCGGTTGACATTTTCATATATTGAAAAAAAAAACCCTATCGCTATCGCCATTCGATATCGCGGCGCTTTCGTTGTCACTTGTCTGGCCGCATATAAAATAAAGATATGCACGATAACACAATCATCATCATCATTTCAGCCGAAAGACGTCCATTGCTGAACATAGCTCTCCTCCAAGTACCGACGCATCGATTAGTCTTTTGCGTCTCGCATCCAGCCAATTCTCACAGTCTTAACCAGGTCATTGCTCCACCAGTGGGAGGCCTTCCAACGCAACATCTTCCGGTACGTGGTCACGTATGGCCACACGATGCTTGCAGTTTATTGTATAATAAGATGCATTTTACTCAAAAATGTAAGGTATTGGTCACGTGACATTCGATAGCGGTTGACATTTTCATATATTGAAAAAAAAAACCCTATCGCTATCGCCATTCGATATCGCGGCGCTTTCGTTGTCACTTGTCTGGCCGCATATAAAATAAAGATATGCACGATAACACAATCATCATCATCATTTCAGCCGAAAGACGTCCATTGCTGAACATAGCTCTCCTCCAAGTACCGACGCATCGATTAGTCTTTTGCGTCTCGCATCCAGCCAATTCTCACAGTCTTAACCAGGTCATTGCTCCACCAGTGGGAGGCCTTCCAACGCAACATCTTCCGGTACGTGGTCACGTATGGCCACACGATGCTTGCAGTTTATTGTATAATAAGATGCATTTTACTCAAAAATGTGTCGAGTTAATAAAAAATTAAATTATTTCAAAGGTCAAAGTTAGGAACAAGTTTGTTGTTTTAATTTCTATCGAGATTTTTTTAATACATAAGTTTCGGGAAAAGCCAAGTACTCAGAAATGTATTCAAGATCAAGTCAAGATTAACAATTTTTTTTCCGCAATTTACTAACAAAAACAAGCTATTTTTGAGTCTTTAACTAAATTCTTCGTCTTAATCGCTCTCTATACTTCTATATCTATATCTAAACTATATTATCTATACTAATATTATAAAGAGGAAAGATTTGTATTTTTGTATGTAACGAATAAACTTAAAAACTACTGGACCGGTTTCTAAAATTCTTTCACCGTTGGGAAGCTACACTATCCCCGGGTGACATAGGCTTCTTTTTATCCCTGTATTCCCACGGGAACGGGCACTACGCGGGCAAAACCGCGAGGCGCCCGCTAGTCATTAACAGTGAAAACCTTCACCAGCCTTTATGAAAGAAAGTAAGAGTTAATAAAATTGTAGGTGCTCCGTAGACCAATTGAAGTTTGACCAATTGGTCTATGGGGAAAATTACATGTTTCCATCGTCCAATTACCAACTGGGCTATGGAGAACACTGGATGTTAACCAAAACTATGCTCCATAATAACATTATAAACCTGAGTTCACACCAGTTTTCTCTACTTTGGGTTCAAAGAAGCCTTTGATATATTTTTTGGTTCATATAAAACTGAATTCAAAAATATTATAAATAAATACAATATAATGTTAGCTAAATATAATATTCAATGAAAATATAGGAAAGTATGTCAACGTTTGAAATGGCAATGTTTGTCCCATCTGCATATTTTTCACTGTCGTACGAGCAATGCTTACATGTGTAATTTGATATTTTAAACTATCGACTATTTAAGTAAGTTAAAAAAAAAACAACCAACTGCCAAATAAAATACCTACAAAGTGAACAATAAGTTTTATTTCGGCAAGCGGTGTCAAAACCCGAAGAAAGGAAAACAGGAACACCCATTTCCGAAATTGAAGTTATTTTTAACTATGTAGTGTTTTTATTTGGAAGTCGGTTGTATTTAAAAAAAAGTTTTTTTTTACAAGCTTATGGACAAGGCTTTACAATATCATTAAACTGGGCAGCGGAACATATCTCAATTCTCCATAGCCCAGTTGGTAATTGGACGATGGAAACTTCTAATTTTCCCCATAGACCAATTGGTCAAATTTCAATTGGTCTACGGAGCACCGACGTAAAGATGCAATTTTATTAATTGTTACAAGTTTAATGATTTCATAAATTTTATTTTGAATGTTTTAAATCTATTTGACAAATTGACAGCTTCGATTGTATTTTAGATATTTTACCTGAATTTGACTTTATTTATCTATTTAATTTTTTTACAATGTTTTTATTAATTTTGTGTGGCTTTTCTCTAAATGTATTTAAATGTTGCATGCCAATTTTGGTTGTGATGACAACTCGTCACACTACACTTTCACTAATACGTCACTTTGTACATGTAGTCAGCTTCCCAATTTGTCTGAAGCAGTTTTTTTTTTTTTATCTATTGGCTCGCGTTTGACCACCATCTCGCCTGATGTTAAGCAATGATGTGGTCTACGGTGAAGCACGCTTGCCTAGAAGAAACCTATTTCGACTCTTTCCCAATTTTTGGGCAAAATGTAAGGCTCAACTGTTCTCACAAGTTCACAACTCAACATCTTGTTTGTATAACTACATTCTGGCAAATAAATGATACGATGTGATTGATTTCATTCATTGCATAACAGGCTATTCTGTAACCATCTCACCGTGATAACTTTGGTGAAGTGATCGTGTAGTAAGCTATCAATGCCTAGCATCAATAGGAATAACAGCTCATTTCAACTGACGGTAAGTATTTTTTACAGAATCGACCGGCTGGATTGATAGCTCACCTTAGTTTACACGGTGAGATCTTTAGAATCTTGATAAATAACCAAAATCGTGGCAGATATATTTCATATTTCAATAAAATATTAAGTAGTTAATACATTACTAATCGTCCATGACAGCTTAGTTTCTTTATAGTGCTTACACACGTTTGGATTTGGTCCGGCCGGACCGCAGATTTGTGGGCGGAGTTAGTCCAGTCCGGACCATATCCGAGCGTGTGTGGCGTGGTCCGCCGGACATTATTATTATTAATTGAGTCCGTCTCACTCCACACAAGCGTGTGTAAGCGAGAAAGGATTTGTGGGCAGAGTTAGTCCGGCCGGACCAAATCCGGACGTGTGTTAGCACTATTAGCGTCTATTTTGTTCTCACAACTTTTATTTATTTATTTGTTTACCCTCGCACTGGACAATTACACCAAAGGAGCTCAAACTTGCAAATACTCACGTTAAGTCCAGGTTTCCTCACGACGTTTCCTTCACCGTTGTCAGCGATGTCCAAGATAAACTTAGAAAGTACATAATTATGAATTGAAAAATTCACATTGGTACTTGCCCGAATTTGAACCAACGAACTTTTTTACATTGACAGTAACTTAAAAATAGAACGACGGTCACTTTAAAAGTTAAAGTGAATGTCAATTAGAACGTTTGAGATTAAATCAGCTGGTATCAGAATAACTTGGCTCGACTCAGTGCAAAAAGGACGTTATAAATATAATAAGAAGGTAGAATAATATTATTATGCATCATAAAAATTATGTTTTTTTTTTTATTTGAGGTGGGTTTGCTGTTGACTCTAGTCTAAGTCATAGGTGACAGAGACAGAGTCGACGATGGAGTGAGTTTACCCAGAAGGAGCCTGTTTACTCTAACTTTGAAGAGATTCGGGTTGAATGCGTTCGGAAACACAGATGCAGGTAGTGAGTTCCATTCATTCGCTGTGCGCATTATGAAGGATGTTTGGAAGCGCTTGGTGCGAATTGGTGGAATGGCAACAAGGTAAGGATGGTAACTTGCAGTGCGTCTAGATGTCGATGGTAGAAGGGGGCTGGTGGGATGAGGTCGTGGAGTTCTTGAGCACACTCACCGAAATACAGTCTGTAGAAGACCGACAAGCAGGCAACCTTGCGGCGATGAGCCAAGCTGTGAAGCTTGGTATCCAACAGTTCAATGTCGCCGATGAGCCTCTTAGCTCTGCGTTCCACCGAGTCAAGCGCGGCAAGCTGATACTTTGCTGAGCCATCCCAAAGGTGCCTGCAATACTCTATGCAGGATCGGACTTGCGCTTTGTACAGGGTTAAAAGCTGTCCAGGCGTAAAGTATCGCTTCACCTTATTTAGGATGCCCAGTTTTTTGGCCGCAATTTGGGCTTTGTACTCAATGGAGACGCCGAAGTTAAGACTGGATGTCAACTCCATGCCTAGGAGCTCAAGCCGATCAGTCACTGGAACAGACGCACCCCGAAAAGTAGGCGTCCGATCGAAAAGACTCCTTTTAGTGGTAAAAAGACACGCCTGTGTTTTGGTGGCGTTAAAGGAGACCAGATTGTCATCACCCCACTGGGAGACAAGGCTTAAGCTCAAATCTGTCCGCTCTACCATAGTCTCTCTCAAGGAACGAACTTCATCCACGCTGGTTCTTGCCCTGGACAGGTATCTCTCTGAAACAGTACTGTCATCTGCGTACCCAACAATACCAAGCTGAAGTAGGTCATTGATGTGCAGCAGGAAAAGAGTTGCAGAGAGAACAGACCCCTGAGGAACTCCGGAATCAATAGCCATAAGGTCAGAGGAGCAGCCGTCTATGACTACTCGGATCGACCGTTCGCAAATGAAGTCTGATATCCAGCTACAAAAACCAGCGGGGATGCCATACGCAGGAAGCTTACTGAGTAGACTTGCGTGCCAGACCCTTAAAGGCCTTCGAGATATCCAGCGAAACAGCAAGTGCTTCGCCGTGTCTCTCGATGGCTTCGCCCCAGCAGTGCGTGTCATACACAAGAAGATCGCCAGTAGACCGTCCCCGGCGAAAGCCATATTGACGGTCACTGAGGAGATTATTGTCTTCAAGGTAGGTCAGCAACTTACTGTTCAGTACCCTTTCCATAACTTTGCACAGAATGGAGGTAATGGCGAGTGGACGGTAATTGACAGGGTCTGCACGGTTGCCTTTTTTGGGCACTGGTTGCACATTTGCAAGCTTCCAGGACTTTGATACCGTTCTTTTTACAAGAGAGAGGCGGAACAAGCGTGTCAACACAGGAGAAAGTTCGGGCGCACACAGCCTCAGTACTCTCGCTGGAATGCCGTCAGGCCCGCTGGCCTTGTTCACGTCTAGACGTGCACAATACTCTTCGGACCTCTTTGGTGTGCACAGCGATCTCCGGCATCGAAGAGTCACAATGAGGGACAGTAGGTGGTTGCTTGGATCCAGCGTCCAGACGTGAATTGCTAGCAAACAGAGATGCAAATAAATTTGCTTTCTCACTTGCAGAGTGAGCCAGCGACCCATCAGGTTTCAGCATTGGAGGTAAAGTGAGACGACAGAAATTCGATTCAACCGCTTTAGACAGGGACCAAAACTGTTTACTACCCGGAGGGTGCGATGCCAGCTTGGCCCTAATACGTCCAATATGGTCAAAACGTGCCCGACGCAAAACCCGCTTGCAGAACTTGGTAGCTGAATTAAAAGCTCTTTTCCTCGCACGAACCCTACGCGCTCTAACTTTGCGGTCGCGGGCCCCGACCCAGGCTTGGTAGGCAGACTCTTTTTGGGCCTCAGCGTGGGCACATGATGCAATGTTACAGGTTTTATGACTGATTAAATAAGTTAACAAGTAAAATATCAAAATTTAAAAAACGCCCGACCCATTGTATCTTGCGAAAAGACCCCAATTCAAACAGTAAAACGCCCCTAACTTTGGAACGATCGAACTGATTTTATTCAAACGTAGCTAAGAACACTCTCGACAAAATAACCTTTCAAACAAAAAAAAAAACAAAATCAAAATCGGTTCACCCGTTTAGGAGCTTCGATGCTACATACAGATACATAGATACATAGACACACAGACACACAAATACACAGTTACACCGATACATAGATACACAGAGACACAGATAGATACATACATTGATAGATAGATACACTGATACACAGCAACACACGTCAAACTTGTAACACCCCTCTTTTTCCGGCGAGGGTTAAAAAGAACGGCAGTGCAAAAACACAAATAAAAATTCAAACAATACAAATTTATAATAATTTTAGTTATTAATTATCTTTAGTTCAATCACAGGTTTAATGCTACTAACTGAATCAGACTGACATCAGTTTTCAAAAAAATTAATTAGCAGCTTCTGGACTTATCCATATCTTTCCATCGGGCTTGATTGAGGTCAAGAACGGATTCATTGAGTAATTAAAAATACCTATATAGCTATCATACCGGTCTTCTCTAGCTATAATTTTGAGCACTCAGCTGCTGATCCGTTAATAAACCAAGTGGTTGGCCGATACTACTGAATGTCACCTTCTACGGACTACCGGAAGACGCTGCGTTGTAAGTCCTCCCAATAGGTGGACCTACGACCTGGTTAAGGTTGCGGAAACCTGCTGGATGACACGCACAGAACCGGTCAATGTGGTGACACTTGGATAGGCCTATTTTTAGCAGTGGGAGTCTTTCGGCTAAAAATGATGACAGTCATGTTTCTCTTTACCAACATAATTATAAATGTCTGGAATCTACCTAAAAAATGCGATCGCTGTGACACCGGATACAAAGGCTTATATTACTATAAACTTGTGCACTTATCCCATTATAAGAACACCACGTAAATAATAATTAAAGTGGATTATTTTGCAAAATAAATTGTTACGTCATAAATTGTCAATTGGCTTGGGCAACTTTGTTTTTGTTGACTCTGGTTGCGAGGTTTACAGAGGTAGCAACTAGACGCAACTTATTGTGGCAACGATTAATATACAAATGTTTTTTTACCTCAATAATTATTTAGTTTTTTTTGTATACTTCATATTTAAAAGAAGGCCAATATAACTATGTTGATACATATTATATTAAAAAAAAAAAAAAAAAAAAAAAATAACAAATGTTTCGAAGAATCTGTCTTTCCAGAACAGTTGAAATTGGCTAAAGTAGATCCAATTTTCAAAAAAGGCCTTAAGACAAATCCGAAAAATTACCGGCCCGTATCCCTTTTGCCAACCTTATCAAAAGTATTTGAAAAAGTAATAAAAACTAGACTGATGGTACATTTGAATATAAATAAAATTATTAATTTAAGACAATTTGGCTATCAGAAAGGCGTTGGTTGCTCAGATGCAATAAACACTCTTGTAGATGATATAATTGCTAAATTAAACGACAAAATGAAAGTGGCTGGACTGTTAATCGACCTTAGTTCTGCTTTTGACACAATTGTTTATGAGCTGTTACTGACTAAACTTAAATATTATGGTATCAGAGGCAAGTCCTTACAGCTTTTAAGATCGTACTTACAAAATCGACGCATGTATGTCGAAATAAAAAGCATCGATGCTAGTAATCACGAAGTCGTATATAAGTCTAAAATTAAAAACATAAAACGTGGTGTGCCTCAAGGCTCAATTTTAGGACCAATACTATTCATCATTTTTACAAATGACTTGCTGAACTTTATGCATCACGTTAAGCCTGACGTAAGACTTGTTGTCTTTGCAGATGACACAAATATAATTATTGGTGAAAATGACTTAAACAAATTGACCAAAAATGTAAATAAAACCCTGGAAATTCTTTGCGATTGGTTTACAGCCAATAATCTTTTATTAAATACAAGTAAGACTAATATTATTTTATTCAAGACTACAACTCGTAGCAATGACAGTTTAGATGTACAAATCAAAGAAGACAAGATAATATTAGTAGATAAAGTGAAATTCTTAGGGATTCATATAGACGGGCTTTTAAACTGGAAACAGGAGCTAGCTGCTATTGATTCCTCTATTTCATCAGCATGTTATACACTAAGGAGCCTTAGAGATATTTTGGATGTAAAGCAACTAAAGGCTGTATATTACGCGCTAGTAGAGTCCAGATTAAGATATAGCATCATGTTTTGGGGTAGCAGCTATAATTATAACTGTCAGAAAGCGTTCGTCTTACAAAAACGTGCCATAAGGACAATAGTCAGAATTACACAAACAGACTCATGCAAAGATCACTTTAAAAAACTAAAAATATTAACTGTACCAAGTTTATACATTTTAGTAATCCTAAGTCACTTTGCGAAGTATATTCATCAGCATGAATCTCAAGAGGAACGAAAGTTAAGAGAATGCACAAGAAGGAAGGATTTAAAAGACACAATATCACCAAATTTTAACATAGTTAAACATTGCTCCAGATACCAAGCAGTGGAATTGTTTAATAGGTTACCGACGGAGTTAAAACTATTAATTTATAGCTATCACATATTTAAAACCAAGTTAAAAGCCTTCTTGTTGGACAAATGTTATTACTCGATGACAGATTTTATGTCAAGCAATTAAAACTAGATGAATTAATATAGGATTAATTTGACATTCTAAATTGTTTGTGACATTTTTATGGATTAATTTGGCATTATAGTGCTTGGGTCTTACACTGAATTAATTGACATTCTAATGTTTGTGACATATTTTTGGATTAATTTGACATTCTAATGTTGGTGACTTATTGATTAATTTGACATATTATTTTGACATTGTAATTGTTCGTGACATTTTGATTGATTTGACATTATAATTGTTTGAGAGATATATTGGTATGATTCGATATTCTCATATATAATAAATAAATTGGTATGATTTGACATTATTATATTTTATAACTGCTTGACATTATTTTTAAAACTGGTTATTATATCTAAAACTGTTTTGGCACTTTATTGAATTTCACTTGAATTGACATTTTAATGGGATCTGTTTGACATTATATTTCAATCCTGTTTTGACATTATTATGTTTTATAACTGTTTGACATTGTTTTTTAAACTGGATATTGTATTTAAACTGGTTTGGCACTTTATTGAATTTCACTTGAAGTAATAATTAATAATAATTGTATGTAAACTGCATGTGTATATATTATTATTATATATTCAACACAATGTGAATTGTTTTATGAATAAATGTAATAAAATAAAATAAAAAATAAAAATAAATTATTATGATTACTTTTGGTTGTCCAAAGTAGAGAATGTCTCAGGCATTAAGTCCGCCTATGTAACTGTATGTTGCATGATGTTTTATTAAAATTAAATATATAAATAGATATAAAGCTTATTTAAGCATTATCTATTATGGTAATTTATACAAACTTTCTTGTACATACGCAAAAGTAATAAAAACAAAAAAAAATAGAGAGAAAGAGTCCACTTTCACTGCTTTTTAGAAAATTTAAATTTACGTTATACGAGTTTGAAATCTTTAACCTCATGAACAACCTCGTTCGATCGCTTTGCTCCCTCACTTCAGCTCCTGTCATCTCCTCCATTTTAGTTTACTTTAGACCCAGCAGACAGAAGACATTTTTTTTATTTTCATGTCGCTTTTTCAAACATCTGTAATCGCCCACTGTTCGTCGCCCACTTAGTTTGGCATATTTAGTATTTTTGGCACCTTTAATTTGAATTTATTTCCGCTCGTTTAAATTCTATCCATTTTATAGGGGTCAGTGCACCATGTCTTTTTATACCATACTTCCCTTCATGTCCTCATCTTTGTCCAGGAATCCAAACGTGTAAGCATTTCAGTGCAATCGGTAAGGAATTTAAAAAAATACCAGCCTGTAACTGTCCCACTGCAGGACAAACCCTCTTCTACACATACACAGAAGGCACGAGCATAACTGAAGTGCAGTGATGGAAAACTGTTGTAAAATTCAGTTGCAAGATTTGACGTATATACTGACTAACAAGGCAAGTGAAATAAAAGCTTGTAAAAACAACACTTTTTAAATTAAAATTTAATTAAAAACTGAAACATAACTTTATTCTATACGTAGTCCATAGCTATTTAATATATAGTTTTATTATGAACAGGCACAGATTAAAAGTCAATTAAACTTAAATAACCAATTATTATTATTTTATGATTCATTGATCAAGATTGCTTGCGACACTCAACGAGGAATCTAGTTAAACTAGACTCAACTAGAACTTGAGTCAAGCCCGTGTCTTGTTTCGTGCTCAACACAATGGCACACAATTGGGTATCATCATCAAGGCAAAGGTCGGTTTTCAGTGTTACGGGATCCAGCTGAGTAGTATCAAAGTGACTGGCATGACTACCGCATACGAATATATACCATATTAAGTGTTGAGAAACAAAATATCACGGGAATTTAACGCGATGATTTCGATTGTTTATTTACCTATTTCACCCGATGTTTCGGCCGTGTTGCACCGACCGTGGTCCCGGAAAGACAAATCAAAAATCAAATCGGTTGGGAAATCATTGCGTTAAATTCCCGTGATATATTGTTTCTCAATTATGAAACGAAACGCGAAAGTTTATATTAAGTGTAGTTTGTAAGAATTCATATTTTACGTAGGTCTGCCAAAAAAGTTCCACAGAGGGTAACATAGCAACTTACTTAGTACAAATTTCGTGCACAGACAAACTTTGACACCCTGTCACACACCTGTGTCTCCTTCTGTCTCCGGTGCCAGTTATATGTAATTTTTTATCTTTATTTATAGTGCTTTGTGTATGTGCATTAATATGAATCAAGAGGGAGTCGGTATGTTAACATGTTTTAAAATGAGAGACTGCCTATCTTACCCCTAAAGAAGGATAGAAAGAAAATAATTAAATTTAGTGCAACCCATAGGCACAATATAACAATTTTTTGGACAAGGAAATGGGAATAAAAAAGCTTACAACCCTGTTACTATGTAACACCATACCTCTTGGTGTCAGATTTACTAGGTTCTGACTAGAACGACAGTCAAAGTTGTACAAGTGACAGCCGGTACCAAAGACTTAATGTGCTATTCGCGACCCTGAGGAGACTCGGTATTTAATGAATAGTTACCCATCCAAGGATCTTGCTCGGCAAGCGTTGCTTAGCGTGCGGCTGATTTAATTTAGTATCGAGCTCCAACTGCTTCTACACAGCTCAACGAAGAATAATATACAAAATTTACATTCCTTTGTTATTTCTCAAAGCCATAGTTGCCTTGCTTACTATGTATCATTAATTAGTCTTTGAACAATAAGATATTCTAATTGCTACATTTTTGCTAACAATATAGTCGTGGTGATGATGCCTACAAAAAAAATCTAATGTCAATTCTTGTTTGACGTTCTCAAGGCTTTTGTGGTGAACTGGGACGCATATCTGTTTCAATTAATGAAATCACTCATATTTATATAAAACAATATGTATATTTATTATTATGTTATAATAACTGTGTAAAAATAACAGTTAATTAATTTTAATTAGGCATTAAATTATTATGGCTCATCTTTTTCTATTTTTTTTATTACTGTTTTGAATTTTAACTTATTGTGCTTCTGATTGTAAACGTGTATTTGTATTTTTAATTATCTTGTCTTACTTATCTTTATCAAAAGCCTGGTTTAAACAATATTTTTTTCGCGGGCAAACCGTGAGTGCCTTTTCATACGCCCCGGTTGCAAGGTAGCCGATGCCTGGAACCCGGGGCCATGTACGGCCGGTACGTGTGAAAGCTAACGTACATGGCTTATGCAAAGACACTTGGTCTGAGCTGATAATATCTTTATTCTTTGACAACCGGGCCGTCGACCACGTCATAGTTTATCATTAGGTGGGATAGTGTTCAAACGCGTTCCTATCTACAATAAAAAAAGCGTCACGAGTAATCAGACGACGAATCGTGCAGCTGCTGAAATCAGAGAGGCAGTCACTCACTCTCTCCATATAAAATTTTGGTATTCAACTTCATCTGCTTAGACAGGAAGCCGGCACCAAAATGGTTGGGAACTAGGGATTAATGAGATCGCATTAACGTTAAGTTTCATCCGTTTTAAAATCGCGCTCCGCATTCGGCGACTTAAAGTTGCTCTAGGGTCGCCCAGTCTGTAGGTTATCTTATTGTTATTTAATAATAGTGGTAACGTATCCATTTACGTTAGTAAGTCTAGTGCTTAGCCAGTTGGCAAGTAGGACTGACATCGTTGCAAGGTTGGTGTTTACTGTCATTAATATTTTATATTTATTTTTTGTGTATGGTCTATACAAAATGAGAGTGATTTCTTTAAGGTTAAATTCAACTTCATTAATTTCTCTTAAACACTATATAACTTTTTGAATCTATTTATTTAACATAACTTATACATAGACACAATTACTTGTTAAATTCATTAAATAGATAAAGTAACGTATATTTATGTAGGTTAGGATTAAAGTAACGTTTATTTATGATACTATGAATAAGGTTTTTTTTTTTTAATCCATTGGGTCCGCGCCAGCTCGCCCTGAAATAATACTTGGATATTTCTGTTTCGATAGGCGTAAAACGTCGATGTATAGTCAGACAGAAAAGTGTTGAATTAACGCTTGCTACACAGATAGTGTAAAAAAATAGTGTTTGGATAAATAAATCAATAATTAAACAAGTAAGTACTTATCCTTTTTAATATAGTATAGGCTTTGTACTTTGTAGCAAAAATCACAGATTATTTTTACTTGACAATCTTATATAAGTGGTACGGTGGTATTTATTGAATCAGTCTTTATAGATTATAATTATTAGGTTAACAAGAAGGTTTATGTGGCAATTCAAAAGTACCTTTAAATGGTTTAGTTTAAATAACATATTTTTCATTTTCATTTCGGTTCTAACTTCTCAAACATGAATAAAAACATGATTGACTAAATTATCTTTATAAAAAAAACAATAGGTATTTTAAAGAATACAGAACTAGGTGGAAACAACTCATTTAAAAGAATACAGTTTTCAGTACTACAAATTAGTACAGTCATTTCAGTACTAATACAAATTCAACAATTAAAAAATAAACAATTTTCTAATAATTATAATCATTCAAGTAATAATTAAAAACCTACGGTTTTCAGTGCAAAATCAACTATTTCTTTCTATTAATAATCGACATGAAATAAAAGTAATTTAATCGTTTTTGATAAATCAACAATCGAGCAGTTTCTTGTCAAAAGTCTTTTAGGGTCATAACTTTTTCTAAAAAAATATTATCAAATATTCTATATAAGTTATTTAGAATAAAAATACCACTTTGCCTGACTGTACAAATGTCATTTAATTGGTAGTAAAACATCTCAAGAATAATATTCTTCGGGTCTAGTTGGTGCGGACCAAAATCAAGTTCCATATGAAAGCTGGACTGCTTTTTGTCTTTCAAATTGTTAATAGAAACAAACTTAGATAATTTCAAAATAAAAGTTTTACTTAAGTCATATTATAATCTAGGTATAATATTAGTAACTCAATCTTCGGGAATAATAATCACCATTATTTTAAGTTTTTATTAACAAGACAGATTTTTTTCTATAGAATGTATTTTTTATTCAGAATGATTGCAATTCTATAGTCTAGTTATTAACATTCACGAGTGTTAAGGCCGTACCCTGACCAAAAAATCAGCATGAGATATAAGCATTCCTATTGGCCTAGCGGCACTGGTGGCGCATGAATTACTCTAGTGAATACGCCCAGATTTTAGAATAAAATCTTTATAAAATCGAATATTGGTCTTTTGAAAAAAAAATAACTTACAAAATGTTCGTTATCAAATTGTCTATCCATTAGTGTTAGTAGAAAAAATTATTAATGAACACTTTACGAGGAGATGCATGCTATCAATCATTATTTTTCTCATTTTTATGGTTTTGTTGGAAGGAGATTAGTGAAAGATATACTACATAAAAAAAAAGAAATCTACAATTTTGGAATCAATAATATGTAGACATTTAATGTATTTTTATTAGTGGATATTTCATTTTAAATAACGAGTAGATAGCTCCTAAAAACTGCACGAAAAACGGCTAGCGCGGCGTTTTGCTCGGGGTAGCGTCATTTACATAATTATAACATCTCATCTTCTCTCGTTCAGTCCATCCAGAGGTTGTCTGTAAGAGATTGCCCTGTGCGATAAGACCGCCCATTGTACACTTATCTTTATAAATGTTTTGTTCTGTAATTATTTCAGTGGTGTACAATAAAGTATATAATATAACATCTTTGAAAGGTTATTTACAATGTTTGTTTCATAAACGAATTAAATTAATACCGCCAATCCATTAATTTGCATTTGTTAACATTTTGTGATTTATTGAGCACTGATAGCTGCATTTTTAACCGTAATTTGTTTTGGTTATTTCAGATAGAAGTGGTGGCGGCAGCGTTATTTTATATTTTTATACTGAAGATTAATTTGATAGTGAAAATTTATACCCTTAAGAATGGATTATGTGATATCAGAACCAGAGGATGGGCTAATAAAATATGGCCCAGAAGTGGTAGAAGAAATAAGAAAAGAACATAACTTTGAAAATAAAGCCAATAGAGAACAAGCAATCGCAATTATAGATAAATGGGTGAAATCGCAGGAGCACTTAATCAAAAGAGATTTCAGTAAGTACCTACTTAAACTTAACATATATAGGATAGGATAGACTTCGCACTTAGGCTTCCATTTGGTCCGTTATGCGTGCAGGCCTCCTCTCTTTGAGAGGGAATCGGCTGTAATCAACCACGCGAGTCCAGTGCAGGTGGTTCGATGTCAAATGTCTTCAAATTGTTAGTTCTATGACATGCCGGTTTTCTGACGATGTTTTCCTTTACCGTTTTGAGAGCATTGGTAATGAAATAATTTATACAAAGTAAACGCCTGCCTGGGTTCGAACTTATGACTTACAACTTGTAAGTCGCGGCCGTTAACACTGGGCTACCACTACTCTACCCAAACTTAATTACAAGAATATAAATATTTCTAGAAATGTAAACAAAAGTTTCGCGTTGAACATGATAACATTTTAGCAGCGATAGTGATTGTCAAAGTCACTAGGTAATGGGATTTACGCCTCGACGCCTAAAACGCCGAAACCCCGTCTGCATCATAGGCATGCGGGACCCCGGGGTGACGTGTGCTTAGATTGGGGTCTCTGACCACCCAGTGTGGCACAGTGATCACGTGCCACCGTACACAGCGAGGCACAGGGGAGGCGCTTTTTAGACTCCCCAGTAATGTGGTCTAACAATCGTTGCACAGTGCAGGTTCAGGGGTAGTCTTTAAGAGGTCACGAGGTTCCTCGATGGTGGGGTTTTAGTGAGCTTAAAATCCCGCACACCATGGCAAAGTGCAAAGAGTATAAGCAATCTACCAATCACATGGCGAGATGAAACACGAGATGTTGATGTGATTGGTCGATTGTTCATACTCTTTGCCCCTTGCCGAATTAATTACGCAATAAGGTTGCATTTCTCTCTCCCCAAAAGTACAGGCGCCTTTTGATGGTTGCCCCCCGTTAACAAAAAAATAAATAAACAATGGGATTGACATGATTTACGTTATTGATGTCACGAGAGTCCCAAACATTTTGGACTATTGGCAATTGTTATCCCTGACACAAAATCACTTTCTAAATAACTGTTTGTAAGTCCATAAATCTGGTAGGAATTCAGGCAGGGCAAGATTTTTCATGGATATTGTTTGTACACGTTATTGGTAGAAAAAATTGTAAAGGAATCGTTTGTTTTAGTATGGGCATTTGAAAAGGAGGGATGTAATGTTAATTACATGTATAAATGTAAATTGTCCATGGTTAGAAATAGAGGGAGGCTTGTAAGTGTGTCTTCTGTGTACGTGTTGTTGGGTGTTATGAGTCATGTAAATAAAACAACTGGTTTCGGTGAGCACTAGTACACAACTGCTATATATAATTATTTATTTGACCATTATAATATTTGCTGTGCATGCGACATGTAATGTGTCGATGCACCACATTATTTCCCCCTTTAAAAACAAATAAACAAATCGAGTACACTTACATAAAAATAATTAAAAAGTTTACATAAAAAATAAGACAAAAGAAGTATTCTTTCTACACGAAATATAGCCATACACGAACAAAAATAAAAACGAACTTAATACTACGCGGTTACACTTTTCTTCTGTTTTCCTTTTTCCGATTGCTGCTGTCTTAAACGTTTTGTGGTCCCTGTCCTCCGTTTGGGTGCTGACAGCAACGCATGGAGACTGTTGGAATCTGAGCTGGTTGCGTTTGCCTGGCGTCGACGTGCCGTGTCACGTTCTTGTATAACCGCTTCCTACACTTTCTGTACATGCAGTACAATAGCACTGCAACGGCGATGATGAAAATGCCCCCCATAGAGATTTCCGTCATTGAGATGCTGGATCCCCCTGACCCAGCGGCAGTTTGTGCCACCACGATCTCTTCCTTGGAGCCCCAGCTGCCCATGTTTCCGAATATTGCAATTGTCTTGATCTTGCTTTACCAGCGTGTTGCTGCTGCGGTAGTTTGGTAGTTTGTGTGGACGAAATTATTCTTTTCTTTATTCCGTGTTTTTCTTTCGTTGATCTGGCGGTATTGTAAATCGTACCACCGGATGTATGACGCGGCCTGAGCGTGTTGTGTTTGGTGCGGTCTTATTAATTTCTGCTGGCTCAACATTTTTGTCGTCGTTCACTTCGCTACTGCTACTTTTCTGGTGTTCTAAAGGTTCATTTACCTTTCCGTCCATTAAAATGTATGCTGGTTTTAATCTGTCCACCGTTACTATTGATGTTTTCTTCGGCAATTGAATTTTGAAATGTTTCTCTTGCTTCTCTAACACTTTATATGGGCCTTCGTAGGCTGGGGTCAGTGGTTTCTTCACAGCATCCGTTCTGACGTATACGTATTCGCAGCTTTTCATGTCTGGATGTATGTACGATTTGTGACTGCTGGCCTGTTGGTTGTTGCTAAACGGGCTTAGCTTTGCCATTGTCCTCTGGAGTGTCTGTGCAAAAGTCTCTGGTGATGTTACTTGCGTTTTCGGCTCGATAAACATTCCTGGCAGACGTATGTTAGTTCCGTATAACATCTGTGCTGGGCTTGTATTCTCTTTCAGTCGTAGTGCTGCTCGTAATCCTAGTAGCACTATGGGTAGTTCGCTTGACCAGTTCGTTGTATTTCCGCGCGCGACTAGCGCGGTTTTCATTGATCTATGCCAGCGTTCAACCAAACCATTTGACTGTGGATGATAACTGGTGGTTCTGGTCTTCTTAATACCGAGTGACTTGGTCAGAGTGATAAATAAGTCTGACTCGAACTGTCGTCCCTGGTCCGTTGTTATGGTGTTTGGGCATCCGAATCTCGCTATCCAGGTGCTTATGAGAACTTCCGCTACAACTTTTGCTGTTATCTCTGCTACTGGTACAGCTTCCGGCCATCTCGTTTCTCTGTCGATCATTGTCACGATGTATCTGTTTCCGTTGGATTCTGGTAGTGGTCCGACAATGTCTACGTGCACGTGGTCTAATCGTGCTGTGGGTGGAAAAATTCCGATTGGGGCCGAGTTGTGCCTATGTGTCTTGCTTTTCTGGCATGCCTGGCATGTTTTCGCCCAAATGCCGACGTCAGTATTCATGCGGGGCCAGAAATAGTGCTCGGAGATCATTTTCTTCGATAATCTTATTCCGGGATGTGTTATGTTGTGCATGGTGTCGAATACTTGTTTTCGAAGTGATTTCGGCACATACGGTCGTAAACTTGGTTTTGTATTTTCGCAGTGTAGTTGTCTTGTTCCTGATAATGTCGTTGTTTTCCAGTTAAGGTTGCAATTTTTTAACAGCTGAGTGAGTTCAGTGTCATTGCGTTGCATATCTGCTAACTCAGTCCAATCCACAGGTGTGGGGCAATCTATTTGCTCGAGTCGCGATAACGCGTCGGCCACCGGGTTCATGTTACCGGATAGGTGACGTATGTCTGTCGTGAACTGTGCGATGAACTCGAGGTGACGTAGCCGTCTTGGGGCTATCGTTTTACTTGTGCAGGTTTGTTTTGTAGTGAAAGCATGACATAACGGCTTATGATCGGTGTAAACTATCAACTCTCTTCCCTCGACATAAGGTTGAAAATGCGTTACTGCCATGTAAATGGCTAGCAATTCCCGATCATACGTGCTGTACTTTGACTGCGTTTCACTCAGTCCCTTTGAGAAAAAGGAGAGTGGCTTCCAGTTTCCGTTTTCATACTGTTGTAAAACGGCGCCCACGCACGTTTGAGATGCGTCTGTCATTAGTGATAACGGGCAATGCGTTGTTGGTGAAGACAATGTAACGGCGTCGCTTAGACTTGCTTTACATTGATCGAATGCTTCTAATGCCTCTGGAGTCCATTGTATTTCGGTTTTGTCATTTTTCTTCGATCCAATGAGGTATTTGTTTAACCGAGCTTGGTGTTTGGCTGCTTGTGGTATATTGTTCCGGTAGAAGTTGATCATGCCTAAAAATCTTCGCAAATCTTGTACGGTTTTTGGTATAGGGTATTTGGTTATTGCTTCGACCTTGTCTGGTAATGGTTTGATACCATCTTTTGTGATCTGATATCCGAGGAACTCTACTTGCTGTTTGCCCAGTTTGCATTTGGCTTGATTTATTGCGATGCCATGTTCGTCTAACCGTTTGAACGTTTCTTGTAAATGTCGACGGTGTTCGCTGGTTGAAGATGACGCCACTAGTATATCGTCTATATATACGAATACGAAGTCAAGTCCTGCTAAGACTGTGTTTAGGAATCTGACAAAGGTTTGCCCTGCGTTTCGTAGTCCAAACGGCATTCTTGGAAATTCGAATAGACCGAACGGGGTTATTACTGCAGTCTTTTCTACGTCTTGTACTGGAATCTGATTGTAAGCCCTTTTTAAATCGATCGTTGAATAAATACTGGTTCCTGGTAGTAGGTATGTGAAATCTAGTAGTCTCGGAATTGGGTATCTGTCCGGTACCGTGATCGCGTTCAATCTCCTGTAGTCACCACATAGTCGCAACTCGCCGTTTTTCTTCGATGTCACGTGCAAAGGACTTGCCCACGGACTCTTGGAAGGCCTGCATAACCCTGTCTCTAGCATGTGTTCTATCTCCTTCTTCACTCTTAGGTATTTGTCCGCTGGCAAAGGTCTTGACTTGGAGTAAACAGGATGTCCATTGGTGATGATTTGGTGAACAACGTCGTGCTTCGGTCGTGACTCTGTATCGAGAGGTTTCAAAATGTTCGGGAAATCTGATAAAATGTCTGCGTAGTCTTCGGTTAATTTTACGGTCCGAAGTGTAGGCGTGCTTGACTTCATTAACTTTGCGTTACTCTGAAGTCCAGTTGTACCATCAATCAAACGTTTATTCCGAACATCCACCAAAATGTTGTTTCTTTCTAGAAAATCGGCTCCAAGTATTGGTTGCGTAATGTCAGCTACGATGAAAGTCCAACGGTACGGGCGTCTCATATTCAGATTCAACGTCAGCGTTTTGTCGCCGTATGTTTTTATTTGTGTACCGTTTGCAGCGTATATTTTATATGTGTCGTCAGCTTTTAAACGATTCCCTCTTCTAGGTATGGCTGAAATGTTAGCGCCTGTATCTACCAAAAAACGATACCCACTTTTTCGGTCGGTAACGCATAGGCGGTTTGACGGTATGATAGCGCTGACGACCGCCTCTGTCAACGCTGAATTTAGTTTTCCGACGGTTTCTTCCAATTGCATGGATTTTCACAGTTCCGAGCTCGATTCCTGTACCGATGATGATACCTACATAACCAGTTGGGACTGTCGGGTGTAATCCTCGTCCTGGAGTGTGATCTTGTGCGCGACTGGCTTCGGTTGCGCCTGTAACTACGGTGTCTACCATTATTTGCATTGGATTTCAAGGCTGCTATTTCTATGGTTAGCTTCTTCATTTGGTTGACCATCTCAACCATAAGCTGTGTTTGTCCGCTTGATATTTCCGACACTTCGCCTGATCGTCCTTCCAATATCTTGTCTGCTATGGCGGCGAGGTTGTCAAGTTTCTGATCTTGACTGACCGTTAACACTGCTCGAACGTGATCGGGGAGTCTTGATATCCACAAACCATGGAGGGTTTTTTCGGCCACCTGACTCTTACGTGCCAATTCCCTCATTCGTCTCAACAGTTGCGACGGTTTTTGGTCGCCTAATTCCACTTCACTGACCAGCTTTTGAAATTGCCGCTCCTCCGATTCTTCGTACACGGCTAGGAGTCTTTCTTTAATAGCACCATATTTATTAGTGGCGGGGGGTGACATTATTATGTCGGCCACTTGACTTACTGCGTCTTTGTGGAGCTTGGACAGTACGACTCCGTATTTTACTTCGTCACCCTGTTTTTGGGGAGCCATCATTGTCTCAAACTGCGCGAACCACACCCTGGGCATCTCTATCCAAAAATCCGGGATCTTCGAGGATATTCCTAATGCTGCGACTTCGGCCTGACTGCTGTCCGTCGCTCCGCATGCTGGTAACACACCACAATTTCCACTTGTGCTCATGTCTTCGGTAACTATATGCCTCTTGAAAACCAAAACCAGTGAGATCCGCTTGTGGAAGGCTGGTAAGGTTGTGCAGTGCAGTTACCACGACACGAGGAAATCACTTTAAATCGCGGCGCGTGTTAATTCAAATCGGGGTCACCAGATGTAAGTGTGTCTTCTGTGTACGTGTTGTTGGGTGTTATGAGTCATGTAAATAAAACAACTGGTTTCGGTGAGCACTAGTACACAACTGCTATATATAATTATTTATTTGACCATTATAATATTTGCTGTGCATGCGACATGTAATGTGTCGATGCACCACAGGCTCAAATAAGATAAATAAAAAGACCCTCGACAAGTTTTTATTTCATGCTCCATAATTTATGTAGTAGTAGACACGCTTCGATCGACAATCTATAGAACACCTAATTATGACACGATACGTATGTTTCAAAAACACCCCAATTCAAACAGTAAGTCACCCATAACTTTAATCCTTTAATTGAGTGAATTAATTAATTTCTTTGTAAATCCTAAATTTTTAATCAAGTTTGAGGAAATGAGGTTTGGTTGAGATATGATTCCCTAGCCGATTGTAGTGGCAGCAGCAGGTGACAACGTGTCGCCTCGACACTACTGGATTCTATATATTTCTACGAATATCTTCCAAAGAGAGCAACACGTCTCCAACTTAGACCCAGAAGTGTCGTGGTGACACGTCGCCTCCGGCTGCTGCCTGGAGTCGGCTACGGAATCACTCTTTAACAAAGCTAATAAAGGTGTCACATTAAATCTAATATGACGACTAAGGAAAACAAACGAATTTATAAGAAACATATTTACAAATTTATGAAATCTGTTAAATAATAATAGTTTTCATTTCGCACATTTCGAAAATATAATAATATATAAACTTATACAAACTTACTGTTATTAAAAAAAAATCCTTGATGGTTGACAAACGCACGAAATGTATTTTTTTTCAATCATGCAGTAGTTTGTATTTTTTTTTATGACAACTTCGCCCCACCCTAGGAGATTCTTCCTGTATCGTGGGTGCGTTTACAAACATTTAAACTCACATACACAAGACACCCAGATCTGGTACAACTATCTGTAGGCCAAACAAATATTTGTTCCGTGCGGTAATCGAAACCGCGAGTGCGTGTCGCGCAGCAGCCGATGGCTCAACCAACCGTGTCGTCGTTACTACATAACTAGATGGCAAGTGCGTATTTCCAAGTTTACAAAAAAAACTGCATAACGGCCTACTGCTTAACTAAGCCCCTCTACCACTAGTCCACTAAGCTCCTCAACAAACTTGACCGTCTTTTAAATTACTGCATTCGATTCGTTTTCAATTTGCGTAAATATGATCACGTCTCTGCGCATCGATCTCTTCTAAAGTGGTTGCCCATACGCCAACGCAGAGAGCAAAGGGAAGTGCTCTACCTTGTCCTCTTTTCTCGACTCGTCCAAATCCACTAGTTATCCAGCCCCTCACTTTTGATACATTTGCGCCAAACACAATAAGAAATTACGGTCATCACATAACCACCTTCTTCAATGTCCCACTCACCGCACTGACTTCATTCACTGTTCAGTCTATTTCTCTGTGGAATGCGCTCCCTCAGGAAATCAGGATGGCAACCAACCGATTAACCTTCAAAGTAAAACTTCGCGAGCATATTTGTAAGAAGTTGGAAGTAGTATCGTCACAGAACATACTACTTATTGTTTAGGTATATTTATGTATTTAGTTTATTGTTTAAGTATATATTGTATTTATAGTATGGTGAGGTATACGTTTTAAATAAACGCGATATGCTTAACTCAAAATATTGCACCTACCTCTATTTTCTCTGCATCACCCAAAGGTCGACTACTCAACTGGTAGAAAATACCTAAGGCATTAAGTCCGCTTCTGTACGTTAGTGTGCATGAAGTATTAAATAAATAAGACAGATTTTTTTAAACTTGGTAATACGAACTTGGCCTCTAGTTCGTATATTTTTTTTAATTTTAGTATATTTATAAAAATATATAAAATTGTGTAGTAAAAAAATAAAACCGGTCAAGTCCAATTGTGGCTGGTGCTATAGCTGTTTGTAAATTAGTGACTCTCGAGTGAGGTAAATCTATAAGGTACCTAAACAGTGTAAAGTATATGGGCAAGCCCCCCCACTACTAGCCCACACTAGCCTACGTGCCCCACACTAGGACTAACTCCTGTATCGTGAGATGCCCCACACTAGGACTAACTCCTGTATCGTGAGATGCCCCACACTAGGACTAACTCCTGTATCGTGAGATGCCCCACACTAGGACTAACTCCTGTATCGTGAGATGCCCCACACTAGGATGAACTCCTGTATCGTGAGATGCCCCACACTAGGACTAACTCCTGTATCGTGAGATGCCCCACACTAGGACTAACTCCTGTATCGTGAGATGCCCCACACTAGGACTAACTCCTGTATCACGATACAGGAGTTAGTCCTAGTGTGGGGCATCTTTTTATTATTATACCTGATTATTTGCTGTCCTTCTGTTTCTATAAAGCTTCTTAAGTTATTATCTAATCTACTATTATCTAATCTCATGTCATGCCAAATTATTTAATTGTCATATTTTTGCCGTTTATCAACAAAAAAGCCAGTAAGCATGAGTGGGGAGGCTAGACATTTCTACGGTACGTCAGTCAGGTGAAAACGTAAAAAAACAGTCAGACATAGTATCTTTCGCATCTATCTTCTATATATATGTCGGATCTTGTCATAATTTGTTTACTTAAAATGATACACAAGTACCTTTGTTTGGTACTGGTAGCGTATGGTGTCGATATGGTTCATGGATAGCGACAGTGAGCGTTGATCGTTCGGACATGGCCGTGACATGGCACATACTGGCCTAGGAACTGCTCAGTGTTTCCTTTTAAGTCCAGAGTAGTACTTAGTACCATAGTGATAGTAATTAACTCTGTAACGAATTAAAACTGTGTAGAAGTTACAGGAGAAATTTCTCTAGTTTACCCGTATACCAAATTCGGCGCCCACGGCTATAATTCTGACACCTGTATGTCACTAAGTATATCCTATATACCTGGATCTGACATATACATACATTATAATGAAATTGTAACTCAGCAATGTCTGTGTTTTGAATGTATTGAAAATTGTATACGGGGTGTCTTATATCAGCATTAAATGCACAAATAATATTATTGAAATTTTTCTTTGTCTGTCACTGCCCGAAATTGGATGCGGTTTTCACAGTTGTAATATTGATGGTCTAACTTAAAATATGGTATAATACTCACAACGGATCTTTGTGTCTCTGAATTGGCTGCAAGACCCTGCGCAGTAGCTATTTTTGTTTCAATGTCGAAGGTGAATATAGCATTGTATAACTGTCTCTTGCACTTGCTTACGTTTGTCGCATCGTCCTATCTCGCTTACTATATGCAGTATACTCGATGACAAACTGTTTCTTGCGCGATGGTTGGCAGAGCCAACTTCAGAGACACAAAGATCCACTGTGACTATAACACCACGCACTGTATAGCGTGCCACGAAAGCGGTATGAGATTTGAGTGCTCAAAGGCCTTAGTGCGAACTTTTACTCGCGCTCAATCGCGTCAATTTGTATTGAAACTGGATAAACGCCGTCTGGTGATGCTAAGGAGAAACTCTTTTTTTGTATACATTTTGAGATAAGAGATCGGTACGTTAAAAACTCGGAATAAGCACATAGTGCGGGAAAAAACCGAACGTCATCGGGGCGGCGGAAAGAGCGCGGGAGGCGCGGTCAAGTCTCATCTTTCGTAGTACGCACTGTACTCGTTTATTATATTAATCGTTGAATTCTTTAAGGTTGAGGTTAGGGTTCCGTAGATCATTTCCTTATTTAGGGGCCTATAAAGCCTATCCTTCGTGTTACAGGGCTATAAACGAGACTCTTATTGACAATACCTACTTATTTGACACATAATGCCGTTTACAGTATTTTCATACGGATCCCTAATCACAATTGATATCATGATTAATAATAAAATTCTTACTATAATTGGTTTTAGTGATTATAATTAGATGCTAAATTAAAAAAATAAGTCTTGTTTTCCAAGTTTGTATTTCACGAAGCCAAAAAGAAGTAAATTGCTATGCCTTTATGTTTAATAAGATTATTATAATAAGGCCTTAAATGGCTTGTGAACTAGTATAATAGTCTAAATGGACTTTAGCACGTTTAAATGATCTGTCGTAAGGTAAAGCCCCATAATCACATTGCCTTGCAAAATGTCGCGCACGTAGTAGTTAGGTATGTAGTTCTGTATATTGCTAGGCAGTCTTAGTACCTATCTACATAGTTTGTAAGTGTTTTATGATTAAAGTTGCTTAACAGGTTATTCATATTGTACCTTATTTATAAAAATCCCTGAGGTGTCACATGAGCAGATTCTGAATTCGAATTGACTATAGGGAATTTTAATTCAAATTTTCTAGAGAATTTGAATCTGCTACAGTTGCAAAAGAGTGCAGAGATTTTTATAAATAATGGTCATTAAAACTGGCATTAAACTTATTGAATTATTGCACTACTATAATAATATGGATGTTTCCTGGGTAAAAAAATGATAACTATATTTAGTCCGTCAGTGACATTATCAAATAATAGTATTTTTTGCTGTTTTAAATAAACAAAAATTGACAAAGATAAAGTGCATCAAAGTTCAGGAGTGGGGGCTTGTGACGTCACTTTGTCTTTAATAATTTAGCACGGCGTGACGTCACACGATATTTCAACGCACTCCATCGTCGATTTATTTTGTTTACGTGGCAAAAGAAAAATACGTGTCCAATATTTTTAGGTTATCTAACTGACGGAGTAAATAGATATTTTTTGTCAACTACCTTACTGAGATACCGTATACCGATGGATTAAAATTTTCTCTCCAATTATGCAACCAAGTCTTAATTAATATTTTAAAGAGGGAGTCCGATTTTGTGAGTTTGTTCTCACTAGAACCACTACACCTATTTGAAAAAGTCTTTCACCATTCGATTGGCACATTATTGCAGATGTTTATGGACTATAAATTCTTATGAAGTGGGCAATGTCGTAGCAACATAAAATACAAATAGTGAACACGTGGATCTGCTATACATTTCTGGTTTCCCCTTCAGAGACACGCAAATGACGTTGTGATGTTATTAGTACAAAATAATAGCATAATATTTATTAATGGTGCCAATTATTTTCTTGGCATTCGACCTCTTTAGTTTTCTAAGAACTTAAAACGATTACAACTGTTTACTACATATATAATTAAAGTTTATCCTTTTATTTATTTCAGGTAAACCGTATATAGAGAGATCATTAATCACGTGCAAAGGATCTCTGGAAAGAACGAAAAAACAAATAGACAAAATATGTACATTAAGAACTCTGATGCCGAAATACTTTGAAACGATAAATATTCTTGAGAGTGATATTGCGCCAATGTTGGATAGAGGGTAAGTCTTAATTTTTTTTGCGACCAATGTCCCCAAGATAGGGATACACGGTATTCGTCCACCGCGATTGGTCTTGAGCTTCTCGCTCCACATGGTACCGATGCTTGTCGGTTAGATTCCAACACGGTGCGACGCCAGGTTTGACAGGGTCAGCCTTTCCGCTGTGGGTTCCAATCCACTGCTTATTTGGTTATGTGAGCCGAAGCCCTCAATTGAGTTTGTAGCTTACTTTTATAATGCTGAATAGTCTAAAGAATTATTGGCACGAGCAGTAGGTCCCATATATCATTCGTAAATTTTTGACGGTCTTTACGTCCAAAACCCAGACGCAGACGCCCAAAAGTCTGATAACCCGTAGGTCTGTATCTAGTGATGTATTCCTAAACTTAGCAACTCTGTTTAGTTATCATTTTTAGTATCATTACCTATATCCCAATTTTTTTGAGATCGGTGCTCTTTGTGCCTGTATTTTCCACTATTTCTATCAGCTATCTTATTGGTATCCACGCCTTATTATTTAGACCCTTATTATAGACTCTATTTTACTTACTTCCTCGGACTGTAGTTAAATATACCTAATCCTATATCTGGTTATGATGCCACCTACAGGGCAAGGGTTAGCCATTGAATTAAAAAGAATTATCAGAAGACAGTTTAGTCTTTATTCAGGTTAAATTAATTTGTTATATTTTTCCTTCCAAGGCTCTTCGCATTGGTGCCAAGTCTGACTGATGAATACCATAGGGTCATCATCATTAAGGTCAGATCCAGTTCGGACGTGAATAAAACGGATTATACCTTACTCTTCAAATTTTTTGTGGTTGTAAGTATATTGTGTTTATGGATCTTATCAGGCTGAAATTGTATCACACATGACTTTTACACGTAACATTTTTGCTGGGTGTATGATGCCCAGCAAATACTGAGTTGGTAACCCTTTCGGTATGGGCACGCTCAGCACAATTTGTATTTGTACTTTTTTTTACTATACTTATCTTTTACACTGTGCGTGTTTCTGTTGTGTTGCGTCTATGTCAAATAAATGTTTTTTTTATTCTATTTTATATAGGTCAGTTTCGTGGAGCATTATCTCTGTCCTCTGTTACTCATCAGTTCCTATGTGCTTGACTCTTTCCAATTCTTAATATGTCATTCTAACGCCTAGAACATTCCCATTGCTGTAACATAAGTCTCCTCTTTTTGAATGTGGTGTAATATGCCTAATTTGTAGGATGTTTTGGGAGTCCTTAGCACACCATAAACAATAAAGAAAACGCATTAAAATAATTTGCGAAAATTAAGAAAGGCTTTTTATAATATTCATTTTATTTATTTATTGCAATTACACTCTGCACTTGCAGTTTGAGCCAACACGTGTATAGATTTAATAATTATATAATTACATGGGATATTAATAATTTTTGATTCACAGACCAACAAAACACAGACAGATAAATCGATTAAACTAACATTAAGAAACATCATATTTCAATAAAAATAATTCAAGGATTTAGGATTTATTAATAACAGTTCAATTATAAAAATTAAATAATCATATAATATCAATTTAATCAATAATAATTATCAATTAATTCATTTCCAAGTTACTTATTTAGCTGCTAAAATAATGTATACAGCCCTCAAAAATACACCTACTAGTATTGAGCAATGAAACAGCCTAATTTTGACAAAGTGACATCCTAATAGCGAAAACAAATGTCGAAAGGTCTAAAAATTACGCCCTTACGAAATGGTACGTAGTTAATCACAAATATTTTGTAATTCTTACAATCACTGTCACCGACAGAATGCTGCTTTGGTTTGCAGTTATGTCCTACTATTAAGTAATTTTTCTTTTTATGAGTTCTACGCAAGATCATTGTAATCACAATCTTCCAATATCTGTTCCAGGTTGCAGAATATTTAAAAAACACCGACTATTGTCGAGGCTTCACGCTTATCTGTGATATAATTGACACCAGTGCAGCAGATGTTCTGTCAAAGTTGAACCTAGTTGATTTGCAGCAATTTATACCTGTTATTACGGTAAGCACTCTTCAACTATACTGGCCTTCAAAACTTAATACCACACTTTTGCAATTTCTCCTTAACTATAGAAGTCAGAGTTTTGATATAAAAATGTTTTATAGAAAATTGCATCAACATTCTTTGAAATCATAGTTTACTTCAGTACTCGTAATAAATAAATGATTTAGTTACGTGTTTAATTAAAAAAAGATTTAATAAAGATATTCCCCAACATCGCCGCAGTAATCTTGTCTTCAGTATGCCAAACCGATTCGAAGCTGTAATCAGAGCCCGAGGAAGCAATATCTATTAAAATGTTATGTCGTAAAACATACTTAAATATTATTAGATTTTTTGCCAGTAAGTTAAAAATTGTATTTTTGTGGTTTCTATCTTAATATACTGAATATAAGGTACGCCACTTGATTCTGGTCGACATACTCTCGATCTTCGCCACGCTTGTCCTGATCTCAAGAGGAAGCGCGTTCCAGAGAAGAATGGACTGAATATGGAAGGAGGAGTGAACAAAATCAGTAGTATGAGAAGGACAAAGCAAGAGGAGATTATTGGAAGAACGCAGATTCTGAGCATGTGAAGAACATAGATAAAGAAAGTTAGATATAAGATAGGAAGGAAGGGTGGGAGAATTGAGACCGGAGAAAAGCGTGGTCAAAGTGCGTAAACTTCTTCTCTGCTGAATCAGCAACCATTAGTAGTAGTAGGGACTCCTGTTTTCGCCCTTATAGTCCCATTCGGTCCGTTGTGCGTGTGGTTACTGGCTAACATATACCCCCACGTACCAGAGGCTGCTTAATTAACACTGACACCTGACGTGGCCACATTTTCACACGAAAAGAAGAAGATTTTCTGTTCTGGTTTCTTACAAATCTTTTGCCTTTACAGGAAGGCTACGGCTGCAAAATAAAAGGGATTATATTTCTGACTGGCTCAAAATTCATCGAGGGCTTCGTCAAGATTGTCAAACCTTTCTTCTCAGAGAAGATAGCCAGCAGAATACATGTAGCTACTTCTGTTGAAGGTTTGAAAGAGTTCGTTTCGGTGGATATTTTACCTGAAGAGTATGGTGGGAGCGAGAAATCAGTTGATATTTTACATGGTAAGGTGGTTTTATTTTATACTTATTACGCTAATGAATACCGTTATGGTGACGCTTGACACCCGGGCGTTTCCTCCCGCCTAATCCTGAACAGGAACCTCCCGAAACAGCCTTGACCAGTGAGGACCTGCGTCAGGCGGAAGGTGAGGACGCCGTGGCGCCTCTCAAGCCACTCCTCAAAGAGGGGCCTTATCGCCGCAATTTTGGTGTGACGCTTGGAGGAGGCGAATGTCAAATCAGTGGAAGCCTTTCGGCTGATATGTTGATTTTTATGATAAACCAATAAGGTCAAAGTCTTCTACAATCATACCTACCTATGGCAAGACGGAATGTTCGAAAGATGTTGGAACAATAAAATGCGCAGAGAAATAGAAAAGAAAATGGAGGAACCCATTTTTCAGATATAGGATATTCAAATCAAATCATTGCCCATTTTTGTTTCCAATCATCAATTTATAAAATATATTATAATGTTAAAATTACTAAATTACACATTCTTAAATTTAAATTAAATTATCAATTATATTGTACATTCAAAACATTTAAATATAACATAAATTACTTTAAACAACCGTAAACTTAAAATAAAATTTCAATTAAATTATAAATTTATAATATTCAAATTAAATATTAATTATATTAAACATTCATAAATTTAAAATGAGTATAGGGGCAACTATAAAATAGCAACGAGTCACTGTTTTGTGTTAACAACTATTATAAAAAAGTTATTTAATAGCTTAAATAACTTTTTGCAAATAATACAACCGACTTCCAAATAAAATCACTACAAAGTGAAAAAAACTTCAATTTCGGCAATCGGTGTCAAAAAACGAAGTAACGAAAATAGAATAACACCGACTCGGTTCGAATCGATTTTATTTATTCGTGAAAAAGTTTGTATTTTTCAGTTTTTAGTTGTGGTAAATAATGGGCAAGTTCTCTAATAAGGTACCTAAAATGTCCAAAGTGATGCCAGAATAGATTACCCGAATAACATGAAACTTGAACAAAACCGGTGGAATTAGAGTGTACCAGGGTAAACTGTACACATATGCGTACCCCTCTAGAGCTTATCGGCGCAGCGTGATGTTATGTTATTAAATGGTGTAAACAATAACAAGACATGTGATCGCAGCAAACTCAAGAGAAGAGTTATGTTATATATCTCCGAATTTCTTCATCAGTTCTTCACCAAATTTAATTGGGACGAATCTTTCAGACAAAAAAAAACGCTTAAGGACGCTGTTACATTTTCGACGAACTCAAATGTAGGTATCTAGTCGCACATAGCAACATTACGCGCACGCACTCATTGAAACAACTGAGTGCTCGATTTTATTTTATACACCACTCAAATAATATTGGTCCTTAATATTATTTTTTAATTTTATCGAAGTTGTTTCAGGAAGGTCAGTTGGCACTTTGAATATGCATTTGGTAACTGTTACAAACCTTCGTCGTAAAAACTAGTTTATTATTTTTAACCGACTTCAAAAAAAGGAGGTAATCTATCTATTCGACCCGTATGTATCCGCAATTTTCTTAAAAAATAATCCGATACTGATCGGGTTTTCGTCGATAAATGTATGTGTTTTCAGGGAAGGTTTTTTGTTTAATTTATTAGGATCTGATAAAGATCTTCGGAGATAAACAATGGAACTCTTCAATAACAAACATCAAATGACCTGCGATTACTGTGATCGTTTGTTTATGTTTTGTTTTCACCATACCCTAATATAACATCACGCTCGTACGGTTTAAGGGGGTAAACAGGTGTATTTACCCAGTAAGGGGTACCAACAAAAACTAAAACATGAAAAATAATAACTTTCCTGTGTCGAAAAACGAAAAACAATAGGTACCTACACCGACAGCTTAACCTTACCCATCCAAATCCTAACCTTACTAAGAGCTGCTTAAACCCACCCATTCTTTTCTCAACCTTGCCAACAACTGCTTAACCTATCCAAATCCCGATCTTACACAACATAATTTCTAAATCACATCCTAATAATAGGAAACTCTAACATACTTTTATTTCGGTCCGATCAAATATCAACTCCTTTCGATCACGACAAACGACTCACGCATGCACACTACAATCTTTTCTATTACTTTTATCGTATTTATTTTTTGCTAAAAAGCGATACGCTCGTCCTTCCACGAGCGCTTCTGAGCGCGGAATGATGAGCTTCAAGTGCAAAATGTATGAAGAAGTCGGCAAGTGTTTTTATTTTAGCTAATAATTAAAAAATATATTGATTTGGGTAAAAAATAATTATCTGAACCTGTAAAGGACTATATATACCGCAATTTCTCATAATTTTGAAGAAAAAATATGCTGAAAAATTACCTAAACTGGGACCTATTCAGACCCTACTTTTTTAATATTTTTGCGATTATTGTGATGGGCAAAACGTATTTGTGCGAAAATTTTGTATGATGTCATGCAATTTTTCTGATGCCAATCCGGAGTTGAATATATTATCCATAAATTTAGACCATGATATCCTCACATCTGTGATGGCATATACATTAAAATTGTACCTGAAAAGCACTGTTATTTGTAGAAAAATGTAATAGCGTCCTTAAAGTGTGTTTATAAATTTTGAAGTGTTCCCTCGATATTCCAGGATTCTCAAATAAATTTGAATATAGGCACTGCTCTTAAAACGGTTAACGAAATAAATGTAATGAAACCGGTCCTAAAACCAAACATTTGAAGATATGCGACATCGAAAAACCCGCACTTATACCCACGTGGTGTACAGCCTCGGCGCCCTTTCTAAGAGAGTAGGTCTATGTCCCAACAGTGAGAACAATGCAGGCTGATTATTATTCTAAGGATAGGAGTACAATGAAGAAAAAGACAACTTATTTATTTCCAGGGAACCTAGTCAAGACGTTAACTTCAGAAGCACAACAAAAGCTCATGAAGGAGATGAACGCAGCCCGCACGGACGAATCTAAGAGACAACTGGACAAATTCAACGAACAATACATGGGCATGCCTGGGACTTTTAGAACTTTAAGCTTGGATTAAATGGGTTAGAATAATTTTTATTATGATCTTTTATTAATTTCCTATCCTAAAAGCCCACGAAGTATACCAATCTAGTGAATTATGGTTATTATACTTTGTGCCTCGTCCTCGAGATTAGTACCTGTAATTAATGATTATTATTTACATGTAGTACCGGCTACGGGCGGCTACTCAAATCACTATGTTTTAGAGACAATTTTTTTTTTTTTTCTTTCCCTGGCAGCTCTGTATCGGCTGTCAACTTGTCATTCGCGGTTTTAGTGCTTCGCTACTCGACACATAACTAAACTTTTAAATACAAAGAACAGTTTTAAAAGTTGGAAAATGCCAAAAAGGATACATCATTGTCAACCGAGGAATACGAGAGAATCAGGTGAAAAATGAAAAAACCTGGAAACAATTTAAAACATGCTCGACATAAACGAAGTAAAACAAAATCGTCTCAAGAGTCGACGCCATATTTAGACCCACAAGGTACCTAACTCTGTAAAATTATATTTTGATTTAATTGTACATATATCTACAACTATTTTGCATGTCTAACAAATAATGCACTTCGGGCAAGCCATCGGGCCGTCCCACTGCATATTCACGAGATTATCAATCAAAAGAAATGTATTTCTTTTTTCTAACGACTGTATTCGAGCTGAAAATCGGACTGTCTCACAACATTAAATAATTCTCAAACAAATAATGCATTTCGGGCAAGCCATCGGGCTGTCTCACCGCATACTTACGAGATCATCATAATTTAATTATTTTACCTTATCCGAGCAGAGTATCCGACTGTCTGACAACATTCAATCATTCTCAAGCGAATAATGCATTTCGGGCAAGCCATCGGGCTGTCTCACCGCATACTTACGAGATCATGAAATATAATTTAATTATTTTACGAATTTAACGAATGCACTCGAGCAGATCATTGGACTGTCTCACAACATTCAATAATACACTGGTTTCGTTCAATTCTTTGGAATTGCTACACCCACCAGATTTTATAACTCGGTTATCAACCGGCAGTAAAACAATGGTTTGTAATCATTCCAGGCAAAGTCCTAGACGACGATGCCACAAATGAAATGGAAACAATTAAAGTCGAATATGACCAAGAAAATACCAAAATAACCACGAACAGTAGTGATCTTCCTCACAATTCCAGGCCAGAAACACACAGACTCTCTCAAAATTCATTGGGTTGACCCAACATTGAACACAGAGTATGGTGATGGGGCCGAACTCCACAAGGAAGTGGCGAGCTGTCTGGAACATCTTGCAACATGAGGCCTGTTTCCATAGAGACCACAGGCGGGTATTTCCCCTACAGCTCTTTGCGCAGGAAAAATAACCGCTGACATTGAACGTGACAAAACTTGGGGCTCTTATGCTATACAGCAAAATGGCCAAATTATTGATAAACAAGGCCATAGAAGCAAAACAAAGACTACTCAGCACCATCTCCATCCTAGGAGCAACATTATCCAAAGTACTGGATACAAAAGAAAAGGATACAGATCTATTAAGTTGAATAATGGATACCACTCGCACCATAAGTGAAGTTCAACATTGTGAGTTGTGACTCAATTACTAGATGCAAATTTAGCTGCGGCTCAATAAAAAAGGACCTTAAGGACAAGTTCAAAACACAAAGATAGACAAATATCTGTTCGGGTAAACACTTGCTGAAACTCATCGAGCTGGTAAAGCTGCTTCTAAATCAGATGCTGCAACAGCACCCAAAGCCAAGAAAGAACCCAACACATTCTAAGCAAAATACTCGAAAGCTCCACCAGCGCCACAAGGGCGACAGGAGAACAGGGAGCCTGTCTATAGCCTGAGTCAGCCATACAATACCCTTTAAGTGGTCATTACATCTCTACCTCGACGCTGCTAAACTCAGTAAGGTACCCTGGTTGCTTATAAATTCTTATAAATAGTGGTAATTTATCACTGAAGATAAGACCATGTTATCATGGATTGAGGGTTGCATGGGTATCCACAACACTTTAAGATGGCCCAGCTGCAAAAACACTAATGGCTGGTTTCTGATTTGAGTAAAACAGCAATAATCAGTTGAGTATTGTCAAATCAGTGTCAAAAAATTTAGGAAGCGTTTGAGTTTTTTACGTTTCACAATTGAGAATCTACCTAGCTCAGTTAAGTAAGTACTTAAGTACCTACATAAGTATGGACCTGTCAAAGATCCATTCTCTTTCTCTTTCACCCTTACGTTCCATTTTACAATAGAAATCCGAGACATCACAAGATTGCATAAAATTTACTATATAAATTTTATACAGATATAAAAAGTACGTTAGTTATATTACTTCATTCAAGATTAAAAAAAAACAAGTTATTAAATATGTTATAATCTTTAATTACTTGATTTTTCATAATAATAGATACCTATTTACCTATAGATACCTATTTGAAATGTATACAACCTTATTATGAAACTATGAAATGGATCGTAGGCACTAGTCAAATAATTCAAGATTGTCATAGCAACCGTATTTATTTTGTCAAAGATGTCTTATCGAAAGAAAATAATATCTAATATAATTTGTTATTGCCAAAATCAAGAATTTAAGCTTATAATTACTAAAAGTGAATGTGTTCAGAGCGAGCAGTTGCTGGTTCTTGTGATACCTCATAGAACTACCGAATATTTTACTCAAAATTTCATAAGATCTCTCAAGAGGGAAGAGAACCGACACACACACAGAATTCGTGCATCTGCATTGGGATCTGATTGCAATTGTGATTTACCAACAAATATGGACTTTTGTGATAAAATTTGTAATGAGTGACCTGGGTTTTCAATTCAAGACCAAAGGCTTTGCTATCCATCGAAGAGCCTCCGAAGGAAAACAATATTAGCCAGGGTCGGTGCTATTGGATATGTGCCGATAAAGGAGGACTGTGTTTTAATATATGTTAACGAACAATATATTATCTGCCTACTTATTTTGTAAAATAATAAATAAATGAGACTTATGATGCTGTTTTTATCATCTTTATTGTAGGTACTGATGCCAAAATCGTATCATACAAAAGCCAAATTCTGTACACATTTTCATCGTTGTAACCTTTTCTTATCGTAAGGATCCTACTAATATTCTATATAGGTATGAAAGTCTGTATGTTTAGATATTGGTTAATCACACCTCAATGGTTTAATGTATTTGATAATATATCATTTGGAATACAATTACACAATGACTAATAATAAAATGATTTAATAATAAAAATTGATATAATAATAAATAAACGGAATAACAAAGCCTTTTATTCTGAAATCAGAGCTATAAAACTGTACTCTATACAATACATCTTTATAGTTTATAAAAAGTTCCTAATCTCAGTGAGCCTCTTGGCTTAGGCCTCCACTAACAGTTTCCACAGGGGTCTCTCATGAGCTACTCGCCAATACCACAGCGCGCCATAGCTTACACTTTGTGCCTTCATCTTGGTGCTTTTCTCCATTTCCTTTGGTTATCGCGAATCATATGACCGGTCCATCTTCACTTTACACATAGTTCCTGTAGGATAACTCTCGGTTTTCGCGCAGGAAAAGCCACTGGCAACCACAAACACAAAAACTGGCACTTTAAAATATTTTTTTGAGGATCTCACTCATCATAATAATCATTTCTGCCGAAAGCCTGCTGGATACAGGCCTTCCCAGCACTCAGCATTCAGCGTCACCACATCAACCGGTGCTGTGCGTCTTTCATACATTGGATGCCCTCGACCTCAACCTGGTTATCGGTCTGTAGAGGAAGGCTTTTCAGCTCCATCGACCACCCGTTCTTCGAGCAACTGAGATCTATCAGGCGTGAAATATTTGCATCCAATCTAATATTTTCGATAATTCAGGTCGAACAATCTTCTGCCGCGCATCGGTCTTCGTTTCGGCATCTCTAAGGAAGACAAGGATGTATCTTCATCACTCGTTTTATAAGTTTTTATATATTATTTTGTATTTATTCCGCTTGATTAACGTTTAAGCAAGGGCTTGTCAACTATCAACTGCCAAATGTAACCAGTGTAGCCAGATTTGACGAGCCCCTAATCGCCGAAAATTTCGTTTTTCCATTTATAAAAAACTCAAGACGACCACTATTCATTAAAACCACGAAACATTCTACAAAACGTAAATTTCCATTGTTGCCTTGAACACGCTAGTATCTAATATCAACTTTAATGCGTTTGACACAATAATCATTATTGGTTCCGCATTAAACATTTTTCAGCATTTCTTTATTTTCCCTGTGTTGTCACGACTGAAGTATAATGAAAAAAGAGATGAACTGTTAAAAGCATTTTGATTTCCAGTTATTTTCATCATTCCTGAGGATTAGACATACTTATTCCGAAATCGCCTAAAATAGTGCCATGTTTTTAGGGTTCCGTACCCAAAGAAAAAACGGGAGCCTATTACTAAGACTCCACGATCCGTCTGTCTGTCCGTCAGTCACCAGGCTGTATCTCATGAACCGATCTAGCTAGACAGTTGAAATGTTCACAGATAATGTATTTCTGTTGCCGCTATAACAAGAAATACTAAAAACAGAATAAAATAAATATTTAAGTGGGGCTCCCATACAACAAACGTGATTTTTTTGCCGTTTTTTAAGTAATGGTACGGAACCCTCCGTGCGTGAGTCCGACTCGCACTTGGTCAGTTTTTTAAGGTAGCCTAATTGGCGATCAGTCGCCGATCGTAAAAATTGGTCGCCTCGGCCACCCTTCCGAGTCTAAGCCTAAATGGCAAAAAGTCGCCCAATCTGGCCACACTGATTATGTAACGTTGACAACGGTTTGAGAATTTGAGAATGATCAAATGTGTTTTTCTCAGTTGTGAAACCCAATTGAACGTCAAAGTAGGTTTTTTGTATGACATAAGGTATACTTTGGCATGACTTGACTACGTATACTCAAACCTTGCTCAGCATCGCAGAAAACTTAAAGTGGCAGATGATCAAGAGTGACAGATGCTTAAATCGAGATAAGCACATACTTACTTACCTCAGAAACCGGCCGTAAGATGCAATATCTAAGTGCCAGCCTTGAAAAGGAAAATTTGTCTCAAGTTTTTCTTAAGACAAAAACCCAATGGCAGTAAAGCCTTAATAAGTACATTGATGTAAGTCGTTTCAAAGTTGAAGACTTGTGCACAGAATTAAAAATGATATCAAATGATAGTTGCATGGCCATACATAAAATACATTAAAGATGCAGTCTCTTATAAAATATCACAAAAATTCTAGCAAATATCTAGAATACACTCTTGGAAAATTGTATAAGTTCGGTCTACTACCATTTGGGTAAAACACTGCAACTTACATTTTCACAAAAGTCATGAAATCTGCCAACAAATTACCCAAGATCCTGTGGCCATTAATTGTTGACTGAAAATATTGAAAACACTAAGAAGTTAATCACAAGTTAGTAAATAACAAACTTACACCCACTAATACTGGTATATTTTTGGGATATATATTATTGATAAAAGACTTATAACTGTCATGTAACATTACCTACAGATAAGAAAAACTTATCTATTATGAAATTTGACAATTTATATGTTTTTTAGGACTAGGTACTGCTCTCAGCGTGCCCTACTATTGAATATGGATGGCTTTATATATATCAAAAAACAAGAATGTGTAAAATCCTAAACCTCCAAGGTGAAGTAAATTATGAAAAATACATAGATATCCCTACAATAATTCCCTGAATGGTGGCCATATGCCATTCATTCGGGGGGGGGGGGGGGGGACTGCCTGTGGGGATGAGATTGCTAGGGGCCAGTGGTCAGACAAGGAATGTGAATATCAAATGAATTTTAATTGGATTTATTAGCATCATTATTTGTCTTTTTAAATATTTGGTAAACTTTTCAATAATTGTGAAATACTCTTATGTATAAACAATCCAACAGCAATATAGGCTGCATTAATCGAATGGGTGGAATTCATTACCCTCATCTCTTCAACTTAGCCAGCGGCATTGGTGTGAAAACCATTATATTTCATTTTCGCTCCTTACATTAGGTTGACTGAAAATCAAGTAGTTGCTACTGTATTGCAGAAGTCACATCCCGATGTAGAATGGGAACTAAAAGAAAATGCATATGATTAATAATTGAAAGATAAATTTAGAATTCTGAAATTTACCTACTTGCAAGTCACATAAACAAAAAATATGACAAATACATAACAACCCGAATGCCTTTACAATTGACCCATTTACAGTATACTGGTAACCAACTTTCTTTTCTGCGTTTCCACCATTCTCAATCATATTAAAATATCTACGAAAAATCATAATGGATAAGGCTAAGGGCATCATAGTGGTCATCATGGCCAACTCTGCCCGATTGGGCACTTCTCATAATTTAGAGATGATCATACTTAAACCTAATGAATATAATAAAGTATCTCACAGCAAGGGAAAAATCCATACCAACCTTACTCTGGCTGTCGGAGTCTAGTGTGTAGGTAGTGAAGTCTATTATGACGAAGCATACTACCATCATCAATAGAAATTATGATAGCATCTCTATCAGAAAACTTTTCCAAACAATTGACTCATGTTTAATAAACTGGTATATTTTTTTTAGAAATATAATAATAACATCTTGAACAGCAATGGTAATATAATTTCTTAACAGAACTTTCTAATTCTAATAAAAAATATAACAAATGCTTAACTGTCACAAATTGGCATTATCACTGATAATACCTTGAACATTAATGTACTCTGAAAATATTTTAAGGGCGTGTTCAGACTACCTTTTACCTGGCCAAAAATACAATGCCACCTGGGAAACATCCCAGATTCTGGAAGTATTAGGAATTTGGTACCCAAATGAGATGTTGTCTCTAGAACAACTGTCAAAAATAATATCAAAGTATAGAAATAGAATGAATGCATATAACCAACAAAATTTCAGATCTCAAAAAATCTCTTATATATGAACTAAATCAATCAATACTTCAGACAAAGAACAGTAATATATCCAGCTGAAACCCTTGTAGCCTACATTATTTAATTATTTTAGGCACCAAGAAACCATACCACATTAATGTCCAAACAGACTATCAGTCGTTGTATTAAGCGTACTTTAAAGACTAGCAGTATTGATGTAGGTACACATATATTTAGCTCACAGCACATGCCACGCTGCTACTTCTAAAGACAGGTGTGACAATTTATGAGATACTAAAAACAGCAGGCTGGAGTAACTCAAGTACATCTGGAAATTTTATAAAAGACCTTTAGTGTAAAGGATCAAAATTATTTAGCAAGATAAATCTTTAGCTGTGATTAAAGATATCTTATTTAACTAACATGTACTAACTAATACAACAACCAGCAACTTTAACTTATAAGGAAGGAGTATCAGTATAAAATGTAATGTTAAGGAAACTAACAAGAGTAAAAAAAAAAAAAAAAAAACTGTATTTTAAAACAGTATAATATGTATAATATTAACTGAATGGTTAATTAAGAACTTTAGTTTTCCAATGACACCTATGATTGTTATTCTATAAACAAACCTTAATATTGATATTAAGTTGGTAACAAATATTCTGTTAAAAAGATAATTAAGAATATATATAAACATTTTGGTTAAGAACCTATGTTACCTAAAAGCAACTGTGATTGTTAGTCTATAAAAAACTTTAATACTTAATGACAATAAATAATAGGCAAAGAATATTTTGTTGATAAAGATAATTAAGATAAGAATAATAATTAAGAAAATGACTGAATGGTCGATGCTGAATATGAACCTTTGATATCTAATGACAACTTAGATTGTTAATCTATAAACATTATAACAATGAGAATAAGAAAGCAAATATTTTTTTTTGCAAAAACAAATAATTAAGAACATATCTGAATGAACTGATTAAGAACCTATGTGTGAAACCTATGGACAACCATGATGGTTAGCCTATAAAAATATAATCAAGAATTTTAAAGAAAGAAAGCTTTTACCTCACAAATTCATCATGGTGTATGTGATAATTCCAGAACTTAACTCTCAAAGTCTACATGTAAATAATAATCATTAATTACAGTACTAATCTCGAGGACGAGGCACAAAGTATAATTTATGATTAAACGAACTTACCCTAAGTGAAGTTCTATCATAATTATACGAAGTGCCTCGTCCGAAGAGATTAGTAACACCCTCCCAACCCTAAGGTATAACCCAGAAGCGTTCTGGAAATATCTATAAAACATCATAACTCTAAACTAAATGACAAGTTGACAGCCGACACAGAGCTGCCAGGGAAAGAAAAAAAAAAATTGTCTCTAAAACATAGTGATTTGAGTAGCCTCCAGTAGCCGGTACTACATGTAAATAATAATCATTAATTACAGGTACTAATCTCTTCGGACGAGGCACTTCGTATAATTATGATAGAACTTCACTTAGGGTAAGTTCGTTTAATCATAAATTATGAGGACCCACCCTCATAAAGCGAAAAATGCAAGGTGCCCAACTCCGGCGCCCCGGCCAATGGCAGCTGAAGAACACCGTGTTTTATTAGACACTAAGAGCCTGAAAGACCCCATCATCATATCTTGAAGGACATCCATGAGGCTTTCCAGACGATAAAAAAATTGTAGTGTGACGATAAAAGTATTAGGCGATTCTGGAAGAATACCTATATCTAGTAGTGGACGTGTGTCGGCTGACTTTATTATGATGCTCATCCTGAATCATCAAATACTAGATCTTTGATTCACCATAAAATGTTTGTACAACCACTGTACGGGTTAACTTACAGGCCCAGCATTCATAAACTTGTTTAAAGTAAATGATGCAAATCCAATCGTTCTGGTTACAATCAGTATAATATGCGCGCACACAACAAATATGTTTATACTAAGAAAACTACATGCCGTAGACTGTGATGCGCGTTTATAGTGCGAAGGTATAGCAACGTGTCACAACTTTATGTTATTAATTTGTGGTCAGGCGCTAAGTAAATACCTAACTTGCTAGCAGGTTTTTTGAGCAAGCTTATTCAGGGCAAAGAAATTGCCAAGTCAATGTTTTCAAAATTATCACATTTAGGAAAAGCCCAGGAAAGGAAAACAAACGGCCCTGCTTGTTAAGTATCTATTTTGAAAATCTGCAAGTAGACCCCTGATGAAATGACTTCTATCATCTGATCGATAGTCAAATAGCAGCTATTATACCCTCGGTGCTTTAAGAGTTTCCTTTATTTTGTTATAACTAATCTATACTAATATTATAAAGAGGTAAAGTTTGTGAGTTTGTGACGTTGTAAGGGGTAATCTCTGGATCTGCTGAACCGATTTTGAAAATTCTTGTACCGGTGAGATGGATGTACGGAGTGCCGAGAATGGATAAAGTGAGAAATTAGTATATTAGAAGAAGTTTGAAAGTGAGAGAAAAGTTGAAAGGAAACCGTTTGTCCTGGTATGGTCATGTGATGAAAAGGGATGAAACGCATGTTACTAAAAGAGTTATAAATATAAATGTAGATGTATGGAAAGGGACCCCTCCCTGAAAAACGGCTGAAGAAAAGATGGATGGACTGTGAAAGAAAGAATAGGGAGTCAGTGATAGCGTGACGGGGGACAGAACGTTATGGAAGAGGAAAACATGTTGCGCCGACCCCAAGTAACATGGAACAAGGGCAGGCAGATGATGATGTTGATGACCACCGTAGTGATAAAGGCGATAAATTACACTCTATAACAAGGCATTTTAATATTATTCACAAAGGCTACCTATCAAGAATACTATGACTATACTGGAAGACTATGGGCCGATCTTCGTCAAACACTTCTTCCGCTAAATCAGGCAAATCGTTTTCGAATTTTCGTTTTCGTTTTAAAAATTCGGGTTTTCATTTAATTTTCATTAGTTGAAATTTTTGCTTGAAGTGCCCTAGTTGCGGAAATTAATTAATAACTTTAAAACTAAAAGTGATAATTACACTTTTAGCATATCGTTAGAAAGGGCATGGACTGAGGATGTTTTAAAAAAATCAGAAGAACTCCAACCCTGTTAGTTTTTTTTTAAACCCCATAGAAAGTTCCCCTTAAAATTATTTCTTTACCTTACTACGGTACTTCAGGCCCCATAACTTTTCTTCTCCACAATTTTCTGGTGTAAAATAATTTTTTGCAGGACCCTAAGACTCTAACGATTAAAACAAGACCATTAGCCGACCGGTCCCATGGATAGATTTTGAGCTACAGGTAGTTTTAGTCAAAAAATCACAAAAAAGTCAAATAAAAAATAAAAATAAATTAAAAAAAAACCTTGAGGCCAAGGTCAATATAATGGGCGGGGGTAGGTAGCAGACTATCCCTAGTTTCTACCCTAGGCGTATGTACAGCTCCCTTCCAAACACCCTGTATATTCCCCAATGTTAACGCAGTACTGGCCGTGCGCCCACTCGTAGCCATATCAATATTGGACGTATTTGGACAGATTTGTTTGCAAAATATTATTTGATTTACATATGCTATTTCAGTTATAAAGAAATTCTAGCCATCAAGTTTTCTGTGTAATATTATTTTTAAACATCCATGTCGTTTTGGAGGAGTCTCCAAAAATAGCGAAAATATATAGTGTTATTAATAATTTTTTTAAAGCATAACAATTAGTAGAAATAAAGTACCTATATTGTGCTTTTTAATTTCGTAGACTAAACTGACATTTGGGGGGTTGTCACTCTATAGTTACATAAAAATAGTGTCGTATCCTGACTATCCTGAGTGATCGAAAGTTAATCGAAGTAGATCGAAAATTAAACTATTTCACGGCAAAAAAAAAATTGTTTGGAAACTAACGGCCCTTATTTAGTATCTTCTACTCATTTATGTAAGAATAAGAATAAGAATAAGAATAATTTATTGTTTAAAAATTACATACAAATGCGTTGCTTCCTGGAACTCACACTAGGATTCCCTGTGTCGTGAGATCCAGGCTCCTTCGTTCCGTTTACAATATAAAACGTTACAGTAAATTTCTTAATTAAATCTAATCTAATTGTAATTTGCAAGAAAAGGAATATAAAATAAAAAAGTTAATACTAAAAGAAAGCAGTATATAACCCTTAATGCATGTACCTATGTTGTATGTGATTGTGATGGTGTGTATGTATGTGTGATGGTGTGTGTGTATATGTGATAGTGTGTGTTTGTGCGGGTGTATGGATTAAGATATTGTGTCTGATTGTTATACCTGAGAATGTATATGATTATGTGGAAGTATAGAATAATAAATATATAAATAGAGATATGTATTTAGTACCTCACACAATTTTTTTTTTAGTTTATTATGTTTTCGGTCATATCATAGTCCAGAGTAATAAGCCATTTGGTAACCGTAATTTTGCACTTAATTTGAGTAAGTTGTAGAATTTTGAGTTGGTTGTTGAGTTTCCCGTAAATGTGCGGTCCCATAAAACCGTACGACCTTCTACCGATTGTTTTACGGCATTGAATCTTTTCCCATTGCACCCTTCGACTTGACAGAATACAAGTGCACATGGAGGTTTTGTGAAATCTTAGGGTGACAGATAAGATATAAAGCTGTCTGACTCGAAGAACTCCCACTTCGGTGTAGAGTGTGTTAGTGGGGTACCGGAATGGTCTTCCGTAGGCAACTTTGAGCAGAGCTCGTTGAGCTCTTTCAACCCTTATTAGCGACGTTTTACCAGCCGCACCCCATGCTATTATGCAATAGTTAAGGACTGATTGACAGAGAGAGAAGTATATCATCTTTAGAACTGAGTCATCTGCAATTTTACCCAGTTGCTTAAAGATACGGAGCATCTTTCGAACCCTACCCCTTAATGCAGTCAGATGTTTGGACCATGACAAACGGTCATCTACAAAGACTCCCAGGTATTTAATCGAGTCTGTTTGTTCGATGTATGTCAGACTTAATTTTATCGATCGCATATATTTTATTGTTGATTTCATATTTAACACAATAATAGTTATGTACTATGTGCATGAATACTGTTATATTTAAATGTATTACGTTAATATTCATAAAACATTTATTTACACAAATAAGTAAAATTTTATTGCGGAGTCATGTCACATCGATTCGATGAATTACTTATGATTGAGTCTTACCTACAACACTATGCTTCGCGCTTGCAACATTTAAAAAAAAAATATTAATGGCCGGTTTCTGAGGTAAGTAAGTACGTGCTTATCTCGATTTAAACATCTGTCACTCTTGATCATCTGCCACTTTAAGTTTTCTGTGATGCTGAGCAAGGTTTGAGTATACGTAGACAAGTCATGCCAAAGTATACCTTATGTCATACAAAAAACCTTCATTGACGTTCAATTGGGTTTCACAACTGAGAAAAACACATTTGATCATTCTCAAATTATCAAACCGTTGTCAACGATTCATAATCAGTGTGGCCAGATTAGGCAACTTTTCGCCATTTAGGCTTAAACTCGGAAGGGTGGCCGAGGCGACCAATTTTTACGAACGGCAACTGATCGCCAATTAGGCTACCTTAAAAAAACTGACCAAGTGCGAGTCGGACTCACGCACGAAGGGTTCCGTACCATTACTTAAAAAACGGCAAAAAAATCAGGTTTTTGTATAGGAGCCCCACTTAAATATTTATTTTATTCTGTATTTAGTATCTGTTATTATAGCGGCAACAGAAATACATCATCTGTGAAAATTTCAACTGTCTAGCTATAACGGTTCATTAGATACAGCCTGGTGACAGACGGTCAGACACACGGATCGTGGAGTCTTAGTAATACGGTTCCGTTTTCCTTTGGGTACGGAACCCTAAAAACATGTGACTATTTTAGGCGATTTCGGAATAAGAATGTCTAATCTTCAGGAATGATGAAAATAACTGGAAATCAAAATGCTTTTAAAGGTTCATCTTTTTTTTTATTATACTTCAGTCGTGACAACACAGGGAAAATAAAGAAATGCTGAAAAATGTTTTATGCGGAACCAATAATGATTATTGTGTCAAACGCATTAAACTTGATATTAGATTCTAGGGTGTTCAAGGCAACAATAGAAATTTACGTTTCGTAGAATGTTTCGTGGTTTTAATGAATAGTGGTCGTCTTGAGTTTTTATAAATGGAAAATTTTAGGCAAAATTTTCGGCGACTTGGGTCTCGTCAAATCTGGCTACACTGGTTACATTTGGCAGTTGATAGGAGTTTTTGGATGGATTTTTTCGGGTGAAGTTCAGCGGCTGTTAATATTATTTGCAGATTGATTCCTAGTGGTAATTGTGATATAAAATTGGTGTAGTTTTGTGTCTCAATTGTCTACGCAAATGGACAATATGTGGAAATCATTGACAGAAGTGATCTCGAGATAGTGGAGCGGAGAATTTTATTGTAGTATTGACTGCCTCCGCAAAGCTTACTGGGAAGCCTGACTAGATATAATTTGCTGCCAAATACTCCAAAAAACATTAGAATATGTTACATCCGCATTCTAATGCATAATAAAGAATATTAAAACCCATTTATGTATCCGACTGAAAGACTTGTATCTATGGTCATGAATAATAATAACTAAACAAATTGGCAGTTGATAGTTGACAAGCCCTTGCTTAAACGTTAATCAAGCAAAATAAATACAAAATAATATATAAAAACTTATAAAACGAGTGATGAAGATACATCCTTGTCTTCCTTAGAGATGCCGAAACGAAGACCGATGCGCGGCAGAAGAGTGTTCGACCTGAATTGCTCGAAGAACGGGTGGTCTATGGGGCTGAAAAGCCTTCTCTCTACAGACCGATAACCAGGTTGAGGTCACGGGCATTCAATGTATTAAAAGACGCACAGCACCGGTTGATGTGGTGACGCTGAATGCTGAGTGCCGGGAAGGCCTGTATCCAGCAGTCTTTCGGCAGAAATGATTATTATGATGAGTGAGATCCTCAACAAAAATATTTAAAAGTGCCAGTTTTTGTGTTTGTGGTTGCCAGTGGCTTTTCCTGCGCGAAAACCGAGAGTTATCCTACAGGAACTATGTGAAAATTGAAGATGGACTGGTCATATGATTCGCGATAACCAAAGGAAATGGACATAAGCACCAAGATGTAGGCACAAAGTGTAAGCGATGGCGCGCTGTGGTATTGGCGAGTAGTTCATGAGACACCCCAGTGGAAACTGTTAGTGGAGGCCTAAGCCAAGAAGCTCACTGAGATTAGGAACTTTTTATAAACTATAAAGATGTATTGTATAGAGTACAGTTTTATATCTCTGATTTCAGAATAAAAGGCTTTGTTATTCCGTTTATTTATTATTATATCTATTTTTTATTATTGAATCATTTTATTATTAGTCATTGTGTAATTGTATTCTAAATGATATATTATCAAATACCTACGTTCAACCATTGAGGTGTGATTAACCAATATCTAAACATACAGACTTTCATAACTAATTAGAATATTAGTAGGATCCTTACGATAAGAAAAGGTTACAACGATGAAAATGTGTACAGAATTTGGCTTTTGTATGATACGGTTTCGGTATCAGTACCTACAATAAAGATGATAAAAACAGCATGATAAGTCTCATTTATTATTTTACAAAATAAGTAGGCTGATAATATATTGTTCGTTAACATATATTAAAACACAGTCCTCCTTCATCGGCACATATCCAATGGCACCGACCCTGGCTAATATTGTTTTTCTTCGGAGGCTCTTCGATGGCTAGCAAAGCCTTTGGTCTTGAATTTTAAACCCAGGTCACTCATTAAAAACATATCACAAAAGTCCATATTTGTTGGTAAATCACAATTGCAATCAGATTCCAATGCAGATGCAGGAATTCTGTGTGTGTGTCGGTTCTCTTCCCTATTGAGAGATCTTATGAAATTCTGAGTAAAATATTCTGTAGTACTATGGGGTTAGAGATATCACAAGAACCAGCAACTGCTCGCTCTGAACACATTCACTTTTAGTAATTATAAGCTTAAATTCTTGATTTTGGCAATAACAAATTATATTAGATATTATTTTCTTTCGATAAGACATCTTTGACAAAATAAATACGGTTGCTATAACAATCTTGAATTATTTGAAATGACAATCTTGAAGTAGGTAATTGACTAGTGCCTACGATCCATTTCATAGTTTCATAATAAGGTTGTATACATTTCAAATAGGTATAGCTATTAAATTGCTTAATTATGAAACATCAAGTAATTAAAGATTATAACATATTCAATAACTTGTTTTTAATCTTGAATGAAGTAATATAATACTAACGTACTTTTTATAGCTGTATAAAATTTATATTAGTAAATTTTATGCAATCTTGTGATGTCTCGGATTTCTATTGTAAAATGGTACGTAAGAGTGAAAGAGAAAGTGAATGGATCTTTGACGTGTCCATACTTATGTAGGTACTTAGGTATAGTCATCGGCACGTAACTTGGCAAGAGTCGTTAGATGCGCAGAAGTCGTTTTTTAAGTCTCCTTGGTAGTGAAGCGGGACGCGAGGTACAAGGTCGCGCCGATCCGAGCGCGCGATTGGTGGCTCAATTGACCCTTGCCTCCCGTACCCCGTCCTCTTTCCGTTCGCTCCCGATTACACTTGCGTGCACGAAAGTTGTACTCTTTGTTTTTGCTGAGTTTTTGTTAAGATTTTGTTAAGTTAGTTTTTGTTAGGAATAGTTGTTATTGTTTTGAATTTAGTTTTTATTACGAGTTACTGTTTTATTTTGATATCACTGCCATAATTTTTACTATCTTTTTTAATTTTTATCTTTAACTTGTAACTGTTTATATTTTATTTATAACACTTAATAAACTTCACGAATTCCTCTCCTTTATTTAACTTTCTTCTAAACATACATGTTTAAAAATAAATGATGGCCATAACCATTGAAAAATTACAAGAAATAAAAGTGATCTCTTTTCGCGAACTTACCCCCACTACGCCATAACCTTGCCAAGTTACGTGCCGATGACTATACTTACTTAACTGAGCTAAGTAGATTCTCAATTGTGAAACGTAAAAACTCAAACGCTTCCTAAATTATTTGACACTGATTTGACAATACTCAACTGATTATTGCTGCTTTACTCAAATCAGAAACCAGCCATAAGACCCACGGGCGCACGGTTGGCGCAGTGGTTGAGCGATTGCCTGCTGCGCTGCGTGTCGCGGGTTCGATTCCCGCACGGAACAAATATTTGTATGACCTACAGATAGTTGTTCCGGGCGGCGCTGGGTGTTTGTGTTGTGAGTTTATATGTTTGTAAACGCACCTACGATACAGGAAGAAATTCCTAGTGTGGGGCAACGTTTAAAAAAAGAAAAAAACCGCCCAAGTGCGAGTCAGACTCGCGCACGAAGGGTTCCGTACCATTATAGCAAAAAACATTTTTGTATGGGAGCCTCCCTTAAATACTTATTTTATTCTGTTATTAGTATTTGTTGTTATAGCGGCAACAGAAATACATCATCTCTGAAAATTTCAACTCTCTAGCTATCACGGTTCTTGAGATACAGCCTGGTGACAGACAGACAGACAGACAGACGGACAAACAGACAGACGGACCGCGGAGTCTTAGTAATAGGGTCCCGTTTTTACCCTTTGGGTACGGAACCCTAAAAATAAATAAGAGTTTATTTTTTGTTGCCATGTCGAATGAGTTAAGTGGAATGGAGGAACATACACATAAATACACTCACGCCTATGGTCTATGGGGTAGGCAGAAATTACAGAACACCACCTGCTGTCGGGATCGTAGAAGGTCCTTTTCCTTAGTTTTCGTTCATACATCTATTCATACACGCACGCCGGTTATGAGTTGTGTCTGTGCACTGTATATTTTGTGTTTTGAAAAAGAACTATTTATTAAATAAATAAAAAGATAGAAAAAGTATTTATTTTATTCATTTTGTGTTGCTATCTGCTCCTTTTTGGGTTGAGTAATTTACAAAATTATTTAGTTTTATTTTTCGTTTCTGTATATTTACAATATTATCTGTGTGAAAAATATTTTTCCTCAACTGTTGTTCATTATTCAAATTTAATATATTAGGTAGCTATTAACCTTGTAATGTTTATTTATTTTTGTTAGTAGGTATGTCAGTACTATCAAAACATTTTGGAAGTCTTTTTTGCCCAAAAACATCGCCAGACAATTCAATGGAGATAATTTTTCATTATTTTATTGCAACAATTATTTCACAAAAGTACTGCAATAATTTATACATTAATTTTCAAAAATGTCTAGCAGATATTCAGATTTCAAAAGTTTATACAGACATACTTATATTACGTAACTTTGCAACTACATACATATTTTCTTTTCTATCCAGTGATGGGAACAATGGTTGAAATAATATTCAAATAACATTCAATTCTTGTAAAAAATCATCCTACAAGGCCAGAGTTTTAGTTAACTAATATTGCAAATGCGAAAGTAACTCTGTCTGTTTGTTTCCCCTTCAGGTTTTAACTGCTGAACGGATTTACTCACAGGTAGATCATGTCGTGTAAATACCTTTCGTTAGTCGCCTTTCATTAGCTCGCTTTTTGCCCCATGCGAACAATTGACGTAGTGTGTGGCGAGCAACACCGCCGTCTCCGAATAGATTATATAGAATCATTCTGTTCCCACGAAACAAGGGAAACTACAAAGCCCCGCTTGTAGAAGTAAGGCTGGATAGTGCCTGGGAGCGCCCGGTCCCAGGCAACAGGCACGCTTGCGACTTAGGCTCTCGCCTAGCCATGTAGCTCTCGGCACGGCGACCTTAGCTTGTGGGTGAGATGTTCGCAACGCACAGAAGAAAACAGAAGTGTCTCTGGAATAAATTCCGCAAATGGAAACGCTGGGAGGGGACGCCGTAACCTAGAAAGACATACATAGACCTTAATGGTGATGTTATTCAGAAAGGCCAGGTGCGCAGTACTCATAACCGGCGTGTGTCTATGACTAGATGTATGAATGTGAGTGAAGCAAAAGAAGTATGTAAGGATCGTAGCAAGTGGCGTTCTGTAGTTTCTGCCAACCCCCTTGGAAAAAAGGCGGGCGTTTATGAATGTATGTATGTAGATCATGTCCTTTATTAGGACATATAATAATTTTTATTCCAGGAGTATCCGACTTCTACGCGGGTTAAGTTACTGACGGAAGATAGTTGAAAATAAGTTTGGAGGTAGGTGCACTAACCTTTGCATGCGATATGGTCCTGAGTGTTGACTACCCAGTCCGCGTTAGTATCTTTTGTTACGTAGAAAACACCGTTGTTTTAGCCGGCGGGGACACCTTTGACGAGACCATCCAGCAAAGTAATGATTGCGTGCCCGGAATCGCTTTAGTACGGCTGAGTCAACGGAACGGCGGCATGCGCTACAAAGACTACAACAGCCACAACTTATGTGCAAGCGCATTCTCGATGCCATCCTGCCACACTTATATATAAGCCTTGCTGATAAGAGAGAAGCGCATCTGCTACAGGCTCACTCAGCTGCTAACAATAGTGCCCTATTGCTTCGGTGAGTACCTGATTAGGATTGGACAAGAGGCCACGGCAAATTGCCACCACTGCAGAGGCAACAGACTCTACACAAGCACGAAAAGAGCCAAAAATAAAGGTGAACTAACCTTATCGATGATGTCCTTCGAAAAGGTCAAGTTTGTGTGTGTGTATATGTGTCTATATGTTTTTTACTTAATCACGCTCAAAAGGGCTGGACGGATTTGGATGAAATTTGGTACAGAGATTGATTATAGTCAGGAATAGCACATAGGGTACTTTTTATCCCAGAATACCTTCCATCGGGATAATAGTCGACTTTCACTCGGGTGAAGCCGTGGCAGAAGCTAGTACTATTATAAATGCGAAATTAGCTCTGTCTGTTACCTTGTCCTAATTGAAACAGTTTGTGTGTTTCATTGGGTGTTCTCGCCTTCGGATCTAGAAATCCTGTTCACTACTTCTATCTACCCAATGTGTACATAAGGTTGATTGATTGATCCTCCAAGAATAGTTATTCAGAACGTAATAAAAGAAAGATTTTTCTCGTCTCAATGGCCAGTGTTACACAACTAGAACTAATTACCACTAGCGCAACACGTGTATATTAGCATTGCGTGATAATTAAAAATAAATAGAATCTATAACCATTATGTCGTTTATCAACCGGCGTGATGACGCCAATTCCTTACTATACAATTTCTATATAAGTCAATGTTACTATAGCTAATTGGACTTAACTGCCCAGACTTTTCTCAACCATGTTAGGGCCATCTTCCTGACTGCATGCAGCTGAGTACCAGTATTCTACATAGGCGGTCTGTCGTCCGTTCGTTTGTTCACTAGACACAGTTCTGCAACGACACTACAGTGCACTTGTACTGTTTTAGAAACGTACGAACCACGCGTAAGCCGTGCGGTGCGGTGTGTCGTGTCGTCAACAAGCTCACACTTGTTTTGTACAGCCGCTTAATCGTCACCGCAAAAAGTCGCGACGCCATAGCATAAAATCCATTTGTTAATCGTGTCACGTGTGTTGCAGTGTCGTGCAATGAACAAACGGCCCATATGGAGTTCTGAATTTTGACCACATTTAGTCGTGTCGTGTCGTGAACAAACGGCCTTAGGATGCCGTTACCGTGCTCGGATCGCGCCTGCTACGGTCTAGCATAATTCATCTTTTATAAGGTTCTTTCCGCGAGGCACGGAGGGGCTTTGGTTGTAACAGTTGGTCACCCATCCACAGAACGATCTCGACAAGCGTTTCTTCTTCAACCTCGAAGATCTACCCCTGCAGCCATCTTTATTTACACTGAATAATAAAAATATACTTCATTTTTTTTAACGCAAGCTTTTTTCGTATTCTTTTCAGCAAACCCTTTCAATTGATACTCATATCATGGCAGTCCACAAAAAATAAGTAGTCCGCCATATTGGATTTAGAATGACGTCACTTAACTAACCATTTCATTCAGATTAAACGTGAATGCAAAATTTCTTATTAATCGTTGGCGGATAACTGCTTTAAAATTCAGTTCCAAGATTTGACCCGAACACAATTACATACATATATTGCAAGTTAAATAAAAGCTTGTAAAATAATCTGGTCTTGCTAGCTTTTTTCTTCACAGCAACAAAACTAATAAGCAAACTCTGATTTGTTGCAAACAAGAAAAAAGTTCGCATGTCTCAATATTTTTTTTCAGTATAACCACGAGCTCTGCAATATGAATTGAGTAGATTTTTCTTCATCCTTAACGACGACACTTGACAAAAAACCTAATGTAAACAAAGTAAATAGCTTCCTTTTAATTTGATCAGAAAACAATTAAAACGCTTTGATTGTAATAATAAGCAATGCTTGACTTTACTTAATTGTAGGAAGCACGATAACCATTATGAATGATTGATTAATAATGATCGTCACGTCACTTCTGAACAGTGAACATGAACAGTGTTGCTAAGCTTCAGTTTAGAATATAGACATAACATACCGTCACGATGTTTTGGAGAATACAGCGAAAGGGTTGAGTAAAAGTGCACTTACATTTCATACACATTTCACCACTTAAAGTGCACTTGCATTACATACACATATCACCACTTATGTTTAAATTCCATGTAGTGGTGTTGTGGTAGCGAGCTTATTTCCATTACACATAAATTGGGAAATCCCTGATGGAACCAGCAACACTTCGCCCGACCCAGGACGGTTTACTAATGATAAGGATAAAATATAAAGTCATAATTAACATTGGCAAAACGAAAATTTGCATAATGATCATTACGCATAATACTATTAGGTATTAATGTTTTGCCATAATATTTATTGTCATAAATACTGCTGGCATAAAAATAATGAAGTATAATTTAATAAAGCATAATGTTATAAACGCATAATGATATTTACGATATAACTCATGCAAAAACAAACATGTCCGCGGTTCAACGGTGGCCCTAGAGCTATCCCCGCCGCACCTTAACTTAACCAATAGATACTATTCCTATATTATACTTAAAATGTAAGTACATTCAGATTCAAAAAATATAATGCCTTAAAATTTATGCAACTCCAAATTATGCCAGATTCTCCCTAGGACCTCATGCTCAGCAGTTGCGATCGCCAGACCAACGAGACAAAAAATAAGAAAAATAGACATAAAAACAACTATTCTACATAGACACAACACAACAGCAACAATCACAATGAAACAGAGAAGAAGATTAAATAAACATGATGAAATAAGACTGTTGAACTTGTCTATACTGTAAGGGTTAAAATTTAGTATTTGGTGGGCGTTAGACACCTAGCGCTGTGCTAATTTTCAATTAGCACCCTGCAGTGACACAACACAACAGCAACAGTCTCAAATTTAAAGAGAAAAATAGTAGAGAACCATGATGAAATAAGCCTGTTGAATGTAAATTCAACAGGCTATATCAGTATCGATAGAGGTAGTAATTCAAAATTTGATGGGCGTCAGACACCCAGTGCTGGGTTTTTAGTTGGCAACTTGAAATGATACGCTTAAATGTGCAGTTTTCGTGCCATTAAGTATTAAACAAGCAGGCTAGCCATACGGTACCTATACGGCAGTAGTCGAACCAGTAGTACTTTACGCGGCAAGTGCATGGACACCCGCAGCCACTAAGTTGTGCGTAAAAAAGAAGTTAAATGTGGTCCAAAGAGGATTTGCACAGAAACGTGCAAATCCTACTGCACCGTATTCCTACACTCGGCACTAATGCTGGCTGGGATACTACCCCTCGATCTCCGAATACTAGACGCAGCTGCCCTGTACGAAGCGAGGAGGAGGGTGCCTCAGCCGGCGCTGGGAGACAGGGACGTCGAGCGACGCACCACATTTGCTTCGACACCCCACCCGGCGGAACATATAAGCCTGCAGTTCATTTGCCTGGCAGACCAAGAACAACTGCAAAACCACTGCACACAAGCAGTGCAGATATTTACGGACGGCAGCAAGATTGATGGCAAGATGGGAGCGGCATTGTCTCTTTGGAGCAATGGCGTCGAAACCAAGTACCAGAAATTGAAGCTATCATCCCACTGTACAGTCTACCAGGCTGAACTGTTGGCCATATGCTAACCCACAAAGGCGATAAAAGAGCGCACCGAAGAAAGTTTTTGGGATTTACAGTGACTCAAGGTCTTCACTGGAAACGGTCGCAAACCACCGCCCTCCTCATCCCCTCGCAGTTGAAACGAGGGAAAATTTGCTAAAATGCAAAATCCAGGGTAAACATGTAGCTTTATTCTGGATTAAGGCTCATGTGGGACTGGAGGGAAATGAGAGAGCCGACCAGTTGGCTAAAGATGCGGTACTAAAATTAAAGAAGAAGCCGGATTATGACCAGTGTCCGATTTCATTCGTCAAGCGGAAAATCCGAATGGATTCGCTTGCCGAATGGAATTGGAGGTTCAGGATAGGTGACACAGCCGCAACGACAAAAACCTTCTTCCCGGGCGCAGTAGATGCATTTAAAATCGTCAAAAAGCTGAAGCCGACAGGGGTACTAACCCAAATATTGACAGGGCATGGTGGGTTTTCCGAATACTTGAACAGGTTCAAGTGTAAGGAAAGCCCATCATGTACATGCGACCTCGATATTGACGAGACAGTGACACACCTATTGACTAAATGCCCGGCCTATGGCTTGGAGGGTAATCTTGAACAAGAACTTGGAATTAAGATCAATACAGAAAACCTAAAAGACTTAATTACAAACAAAAAACACGGTAGAGAATTCTTAAGCTATTGCATAGTAATAGCGCAGAAAACTATTAATAGAAACAAATAGATATATAATTATGCTCAAAATTGTATAATCATGTATTTAATTGGTAGCATAAAAAACGAATAGATATAAAATAGATTTTAAGTATAGATATAAAATAGATTGTACGAGTAGATATAAAACAGATATTCTTAGGATTAAATATATTATAAACTTAAAATACATTTCAAGAAAAACAGACAGAATATTTGTCAAACATTGGTAGAAATTAAGAAATGTAATAATTAAGAATAGATCATAGTTAAACTTAGCAATAATGATAAGTCCCCAAGGTCTCGGACTATGTCCGAGGAACTTATCTAGTTTGCAGAGCGCCGAGAGGTAGGTCGCCTACCTCTCGGCGTCTTCAATAAAAAAATAAAACTGTATGCAGCAAAGAGCACTTGGCATTCAGAAAATGCTTACGAGTAGTTAGGCTCGTGAGCACTCCACACTCTCAACATCTTCGGGTTCATCGCTCAACTCAGCCTCGCAGCATTCGGTACCTGCTCCAGAAGTGAGTCCAGTGACAAGGGATGCAGCAGTTGCATCGAAATCGAGCGACAAATACTTCTCACCACTGACAACACCATCACTGTCACTACGGAAGAGTTCTACCGTGAGCCAGTTTAGGACCTCGAAGACCCGCTGATAGGATTCTCGCTTCTGGTGAAAGTGTACATCGCATGCAATGGACACAAAACATTGATGAAAATAGGCAAACAAGCACTCATATATGGCTACAGAGGTGGGAAGTATTTCGTTCATCTTCTGCTTTTCGTATCGATTAAATCAAGTTTACCCGACCAGTCCGACCAGTGGCTACTTGGCACCTTTGACATCCACCACGTTTAGATCCTGAACAAGACTAAAAAAACGATGGATGAATGTGAAAGATGATAATTATGGTTGGAAAATGGCAATTTCAGAGAAGACTAGAAGAATAGAAAAGTACGGTAGAAGAAAACTATGTTGAGCCGAGCTCCAACAAAGGCTGGATCGTGATTAAGTGATTCTACCATCCTTTCGGAAAATACCTACGTGGAGAAGAACTGACAAGAAACTCATTTTTTAGCTAGTATCTTAACTATAGCTCAGCATTTCGCACGAATGCGGTTATTTTTGTATGCTAATTGTATCGAGATCGGGAGGTTTCATATTTATTTACGAACCCGGCTATCTAGTTCAACAAATGTCTTATCTTTTATTTCATTTTTGTACTTACCTTAATTGTCATCATCGCCAGCCTTTTAATGTTCCCTGGGACATAGGCTTCCTCTCTGTAAGAGAGGGAATGGGCCGTAAATCCGTAATTCACCATTTGGTAGATTACCTGCTGGTTTCCTCACGATGTTTTTGACCTTAAGTTATTGTAATTAATTCTGAAAATTTACAATGATTTTTGTTCTTGTTTTTTTTGATTTGAAAACTTTCGTGGATTTTATGTTTAAATGATTCGACTTATTAACTGATGTCCAAATTATTTTCTAGCTACTTTATGATGCTATTATGTACTGGCGAGCCGCCCCGGCTTCGCCCGTTACAAATTATATTCAAAAACCTTCCTCGTTTCTCACTCTTTTTACTGGTGAAAACCGCATGAAAATGCGTTCAGTAGTTTTTGAGTTTATCGCGAACAGACTCGGCGGTCACTTTGTTTTATAATAAGTAGTGATAGTGATGTATTTATTATTTAATTTGTGACTTGTTTTTTTTTCTTTTACCGTTAAGAATATGTTATGCAGTTTATTTTATCAGTGACTTAAAATTATAATCTTGTAGTAGATAATAACGGTCAATTATTTTCACGTAATTAATTTTATAATTGATTAGGTTAGATTCGCCACCTAAACACATATGGCGCAATTATCAACTGCTTAAACTTGATTGCCTATATTTTGGCACGTGTACAAAATATGAGTATGAATAAAATATTTGTTAATATAACGTTTGTATTCCCCAAAAAATTCTTTATATTATACAGCGGAGCGAGCAGCAGCGGAGAAAGGCATGTCGCGCCTTTAAACTATGTCACATGATTGTCCCGTGCTAGCATTTAAGACAAATTGTAAGACATGATATATTTTATCATATATTGTCACCTTAGTTATTGACCTTAGTTAAAGAATCTACCATGCAAAGTATTTTTTTTTTTTTGTCATAAATTCATGCTGGGATGCTGCTAGCATGGGGATTCAATTTTGGTTATTTTTTTCCTAGAACACAACGTTTTCGAAATATCGTTTTGGAAATATATAGCGTTTTATGCAAAATTAAATGAAATTGGGAGGCCCATAATTCGCAAACAGTGCATCGTAGGGCTTCTCAGAACCAAAATGGTTTTTATGGTCAAGGTTAACCCGAACCTGCAATAAAATTGGAAAATTTCCGAAAAAGAAATAAAATAAACGTCAAGAAGTTATGCCACAAGTCAAAAAATATCTCACGCTGTCGTGCTAGCATTTAAGACAAAATGGCTTTATCGGCGAAACTGTGATAAAAAGTGTGACTTATGCCATGTCACAGTAGGCCGTGCTCGCCGGGCAGAAATGGCAAAACCTCTCGCCGTAAAGTTGGGTGAATAGGAAGGCAGGGAGAATGAGAACGAAACTTCAAAGACAATTTTTGCAGCATTTTAGTAGGTACTCCAATATGTTAAATAATTATAAAAAAAACAATACTTTGTTAGAAATCATGAAGTGGTATCAAAGTTAAAAACCTAATCAAAGTTTTGTTTTCATTCACCCCTGCATTCCTATTCACCCGGTTTTACCCGATAATCTGACAAGAAAAAACTTAGTCCCACTGTGAGAGAGAGACGGAGGTTTGCAGGACGAAGAGCACTATACATTTTTAACCGACTTCGCAAAAAGGAGGAGGTTTTCAATTCGGCTGTATTTTTTTATTTGATTTGTTTTACCTCAGAACTTTTTAGTGGGTGGACCGATTTTGATGAATCTTTTCTCATTTGAAAGCTGGTACTTGTCATGTGGTCCCATTTAAATTTCATCAAGATCTAATGAAGAACTTCGAAGATATACATCAGAACTATTCAATAAATGACGGCAAGTCACTCGAGATAGCTGCAATCGGATGTCTGTTTATTGTTTACATCATTTCATAACATAACATCACTTTAGCACGCTCTAAAGCGGTACGCAGGGGTGAACAGTTCACCCTGTTATACTCTAATTCCACCGTTTTTGTTTATGTTCCATGTTTCTGGGTTAATCTATTCTGGCTTCACTTTGGAGAAATGGTCCATTATGTAACACAACTAAAAAGTGAAAAATAAAAAACTTTTTAACAAAAAATACAACCAGTCAAGTCAAAAAACGAAGAAACCAAAACAAGAACACCGACTTCTGAAATTGAAGTTATTTTTCACTTTGTAGTGTTTTTATTTTGAAGTCGATTGTATTGTTTGTTAAAAAGTTTTTATATATTAATAGCGTAATAGTCAGGCCCAGGTTTTTTTTAGGGAATGGCCGCATTGTAAAATTAGTCTCAATCTGTCAAAATCACGTCTTAATTTTCCTGCATTTTGTTTAGGTTTTGTTGACATTGATTTTCATCTTGATGACATTGCTGCTTGAATATTAACGTTTTTTTAAGTACAAGAATTAGCTTTCAGCCACAGACATAGATCTTACTAGATAACGCAAGTCCCTCCATCTGTATGAAAACCAAGTGTACAAGTTTTTCACACACAATTTAAAAAACAAATTTAGTTTTGTTGACATTGATTTTCATCTTGATGACATTGCTGCTTGAATATTAACGTTTTTTTAAGTACAAGAATTAGCTTTCAGCCACAGACATAGATCTTACTAGATAACGCAAGTCCCTCCATCTGTATGAAAACCAAGTGTACAAGTTTTTCACACACAATTTAAAAAACAAATTTACTTACCAATGAAAGTAAACATTTCCAATGCCTCGGGCAATTTTTTGTATACAGTTTTTATAGCTCAATATGGCAATTTTACTCCGGTTTTTGACAAGCGAGTACATACAATCGCGTCATCTAGTTAGATTTATATCTGTGCTTTCAGCTATTAAATAACATCCAGTTTCTTGGATTATGACTTGACGTCTTGTGAAGACTGGTGGTTTTTTATAATATGACAATCAATTTCCGGCCATCAATATCCCATCTTAATTTTATTCTAAGGTATCCTTACCTATATTAACAACTGGTATGTGTTCAGAATTTCGTTTCCAAAAATGTAAGTAATTAAGTGTTTATGGAAAAGTTTCCTTGAAATCTATACATAAAGTTCAGTTTGCTCTACAACAACAACATGTTTGTATGCCTATTTCAGTAGTGCTAAATATTCTAAATTCAATTTAATTTACAATGACATACGGTTGATATTTAGTTTCTGTGGCAATAATATTTTTTTTGTAGATTTTATATGCGTTGTAGGCGTAATAACCATCAGTATGGACTCTTGAATAAAAAGTTCATAAATATTAATAATAAAGTAAAATATTTGTTACTGGAATTGTCATATTATATTTTTATTTCTTTACTTATGTACGTTCAAATGCGATTATTTATCGGAGTCGGTATGTATGTCAGAACAGTCTAGTACAAGGAATGCAATGTAAGTAAGAACTTAATTTCTTTTATGATCGAACTTGTCCTTATCCACAATTAGTGATCCGACCGTACTGGCTTTCCACTTCTTATTATCTATTATTTTAGATCTATTATATTAGATATCTCCGTCCATTCTTACCGATTTTGAAAATTCTTTTTTTGTTTGAAAGAGTATGTTCCGAAATTGGTCACATTTTAATTTAGTAAAGATCTGATGAAGAACTTCGGAGATATATAACAGAATTCTTAAATAAATAACGTCAAATCTCTCGAGTTTACTGCATTCGCATGTCTGTTTATTGTTTATACCATTTCATAACATAAAATCACGCCAGTACGCTCTAAAGGGGTACGCAAACTGGTGAAATGAGAGTGTACCAAGGTGAACTGTACAAGTTCACCTTGGTACACTCATTTCACCGGTTAGGTTCAGTTTCATGATATTCGGGTAATCTATTCTGGCATTATAGGTACTTTACTAAACTACTTGCCTATTAGGTAGGTACAACTAAAAAGTGAAAAAGAAAAACTTTTTTACAAGAAAGTACTAGGTACCTAGGACTTCCAATTAAGAAAACTACAAAGTTAAAAATAACTTTATTTTTGGAAGTGTCTTTCACAAAAATTGGTCAAAAAATACTACGGGCTTGTTAAGTACCAAGTCAGTAGTTTTTTTTTGTTAAAAGTTATTTTTTATGTTTTCGCGTGGTGTTCTGGAGCGCTACTAGATAGCGCGAAGCAAAACTGTCTTTACTTTTTTTAAATGAAGTCGATATTCTTCTCCCTAGAGTAAATAATATTCTATGCAGGTAGGTAAGTTGGGTAGGTAGACCTACCTAGGTTAGGCAAGACGTAGGTAAGTAGGGTAAAGTAGGCAGTTGACGGGAGCGAAGCCGCGGGCACAGCTAGTAATTAGTATTTTAATTAAATATTAATTATGAAAAATAATGAGTTTTTGAAGTTTGGATGTATGATTCCAATTAGCAAAATACAAACACATCTAAAATGACTTTTAAAGTATATTGAGGTTGGATAAGGATGTTGAACCTTATAAATAAAATAAAATGAGAAAATCTTTGCTATGTAGGTATATTTTAATAAGCAATATTTCTACTTACTATCTTACTAATGATAACATTATAAATGCGAAAGTTTGGATGGATGTGTGTATGTTTGTTACTTAATCATGATAAAACGGCTGAACGGATCTGGATGAAATTCGGCACAGAGATAGATTATAATCTGGAATAGCATATAGGCTATTATCCCGGTATAATGATCCCTTAGGATAAGAATACACTTTTCAAGCGGGAGAAGCCTCTGGTAGAAGCTAGTTCTGAAATAAGGTACACACGTTGACATAAATAGTCTTGATTTCTGAATTAAGAATTCGATGTTGAGTATTTTGTCAAACTTTGGTATAAGTAAGGTTTGAAACGGTTCTAACTCTAAATTCTCAATTTAAAAATCATAAGGATACTTTTTTTTTATATGAGCAGACTAAGCATTGTATAAGCTTTCCGAACAATGGGTAGTCAGATTTATCTAAAAAAATATAGTTTGACGTCAGAGTGCTGACGCACATATTACATTTAAATCCTCAAAAACTAAATGTATATTCATTTATTATAGTCTTTATCAACACGTTGCAATCGTGACAAATAAATCTCAAGCGTCGTCAAGAGAATCCACTACTCTTGTCAGTATGAATTTATAGCATTCATATAATAAATATTAGGTAAATATATATTTACTATAAAACCTTGTTGGTCATTCTCCTTCATTTCATTCAGTGATCAAACTTCGCCGCGATAATACATAAAATAAAAATGGAAGAAATAAAACCGTGTCCAATTTTTGAGTTTAATGAAAATCAGTTGACGACTGTTCGAAAATGTTTTGGTTATGACGATTTGAATAAATTGAAGCAGGACATTGATCATTTTCAAGATTGGATTAGTAAACAACCGCATTTTCGGTTAAAGGAGTTTGGTAAGTTTATTTTTCATTTTTAATCTACTGCCCAGTTACTGTTGTGAATTGCTATTGGGGTTCCGAGTTTGATTCACGGATAAAGTAGAGTTATGTTGAATTTTGTGTTAGGAATTTCATAAAAGCCTGAAAAATTAAGTGACCTGATAACTCGAACATTAGACTCCAGTCGAATGTTGGAGGAATCAAGTCAGATTTTTTATCATATCGAATGAAAACATGGCGTGATGATGAAGAGTCTTTCCGACCAATATTCGCTCTTGGCGGTCGATTTCAGTGGATACTAGGTATCCACGTGGGATATATTATCAAAAATCATGGTATACTAAGAAATGCAATCGTTATTGCCCGAATCGGTTCTGTGGATATTTCCTAAAAGAGCTAACTCAGGTTTCGTTTAGTTTTGAAGTTGTTACCCCAAGTAAAATAATTGCTCAAAACTGTAAAAGAATTCCTCGAAGAAAAATAATTATTTAATATATTAAATGATTGTGATACTCAATATAATGTGATTAAGTTATATTGTAATTAGTATAAGAATTGTATGGTATAAAATAAAATTTATGGTATAAAATAAAAAATGATAATTATAGTAATCTGTCTCCTGAGATACAGGTTAACTACCTAGTTCAGGAGGCAGAGCTTTTATGTATATGTGACACTTGTTTGCAAATATATGAATTTACTAGCTGTCCCACGCGGCTTCGCTCCCGTCAACTGGCTACCTACCTACCCATCAACCCTACCTACTCTACATACATGATTGTTGTGTAATTAAACCGTTTACGCAGCGCACGCAACGGAAGCTCTCAAAAAGGAATAATTTTGCCCGTTTTTGCAACATTTTTCATTTATGCTCTGCTCCTGTTGGTCGTAGCGTGATGTTATATAGCCTATAACCTTCCTCAATAAATGGACTATCCAACACAAAAATAATTTTTCAATTCCAACCAGTAGTTTCTGAGATTAGCGCGTTCAAACAAACAAACAAACAAACAAACAAACAAACTCTTCAGCTTTATAATATTAGTATAGATTATTATTCCGTTTATGTATCTTTGTACACACTTTATATTTACAATTTTAAATATTCCTTTATAAAAAAACAAATCATTAAAAAAAAACATTTGAATATATAACAAAAATGGTTGTCCACCGGTGTCGGGAGCAGGGTCCAAGCTACCGGTGGTTAGGGCTCCAGAGACAGGAACCTCCTCACAATGCGAGCCGTATCGAGGAGTACTGCCTTCTGTATCAGGCCCTTGATCCAACCGTGCAATGACAGCCTCGACAGATGGTCGTCGAGACTCTTGGCCATCAGGCCGTTGGCCGTAATGACAATCGGCACAATGATCGCCGAGTCCACATTCCACATGTCGACAACCTCGTGTGCTAAGTCAAGATACTTGATTTGTTTCTCTTTCTCAGCTTTCACGAGGTTCTCGTCATGCGGAATAGTGACATCGATTATCATTGTGCGGCGCGCTAATCGCTTTATTATTATTATTATAATATAATTTAATGTAAACTGTATATGTAACTGTAATATTGAGTATGAACCATTTAAGCAATTACTAAGTTCTAAGAACCTACCTTATGTTAACATCTTCAAATTTCTGTACACTTAGTTCGCAATAAAGAATTTGAATTTGAAGTAACATGGGACAAGGGCAGAACGATGATGATGTTGATGGTAGTTTTAAAGTTGATCTCTAAACCGGCCTTTGCAGCATTGGCGCTTTGAATATTTTTAAATTTATTTATTTTAAAGGATACCTACTACAAGAGGATACTAATGATTTTGGTTACAAAAATAACCAGATTTTATAAAAATCGCAAGCGTGCTTCGAATTAGAGCCATGGTCAAAGAATGTGTCAAAATTTAAACTTACATCAATTGTCATGGTCTCTGCAATCACACCGTCTAGCAAGAAAATTAAACTTGCCGAGGATGATTGACAGACTTTCGGCCTTCTGGCTATCCTTAACAACTGACAAAGATCTCCAAATGACAGCTGGGACCAACAGCTTGACAAGCTTTTCGAGGTTATCTCTTGAGTATAACAGTTGGAAAGTTATAGCAAAAAAATTGTAATCAATATGTTTACGCAAATTTTATTGATATTGTGATTGTTAGCACAACTGATATGAGGTTAAAAAATGCAATGCCCATAATGTTAAGGAAAGTAAAATGGCATTGAGAAATTCTCAGAAGCAGTAATTCGTTTTGAATGTAGGCCGGTGAATAACAGTAGGGAAATAGGAATAGTTTTTTTGATATCAAATTAAAACTTTGAGAGCCTCTATTGACAAGTTGTCAACTTGCACATTGGCCCTTATACAAAGATCCCATCGAAATATTGTTTATTTTGTTCCTTTCTATTATATAGAACAGGTTACTATAATCTGTAGTGAAACAAAACAAAAGTCCTAGATTTAGGTTTCATGTATAGTTTTACATTACATTGATTTCTCCTTCTATCATTGTTGCGTTTACAAACACACGCACGAGCACAAACATCGAACCCGGAACCACTACTGAAAAGCCATGCAAATATTGATTCGGTAATTGAATTCGAACCAAACCGCAGAGGCTGAACCTACAATTACTGGTAACCTAATTATTGTTTTCTCTATAATTGAAAATTTCATAAATAAACAGCCTTTTACCATTACCACCGCAAGGAGACAGGCCTACTTTTTGTGAGAGGGAATGGACCGTAATCTACCACGCGGAACCAGTGCAGATAGGTTGGTGTCACATGGATTCGAATTTTAATCCTTGGACATACCGGTTTCCTCACGATGTTTTCTTTCATTGTTTTGAGAACAATGGTGGTGAAATAAATAAAATAAAGGAATGCGTCTGTCTGGTATGACGAGTATTTTAGAGGAAGGTTGAAAGTGGCGACAGTGACAGAAAAGTTGAAAGGAAACCATTTGTCCTGGTATGGTCATGTGATAAGGAGGGATGAAACACATGTTATTAAAAGAGTTATGAATATAAATCTGAATGGAGGGAAGCGGAGGGGAATGCCAATGAAAAGATTGATGTACTGTGTGAGGAGTGACAGGAAAGAAAAAGGAATCAGTGATAGCGTGATGAGGAACAGGTCGGTATGGAAAAAGAAGAATACATCTGTCTGGGTTTGAACCTATGATCTTCGACTCGTAAGTCGAAGCCGTTACCACTGGACCACTACTTCTTCATGACAAAATTTTGTGAAAAACATAGAGATGCTTTTTACAGTTACAAAAAAATAACACCCAACGAAACAAATAACTCAATCTGAAATAAAAAGCAAAAATATTAAAAATCTAACCCATATACGGTTTTTTGCGTATGTTACCCAGAACATAACAACGAATCTATTGGCACCTAATTCATCAAAATCGGATGAAAAGTATAGAAGCTACATCCGTAATTAAAAACACACATACATAGACTGCTAAAATCATAACCTTAACTTTTGGCTTCACCGTAGTCGTGTAAAAAAAGATGGAATAAAAAAAGGAAGTACATATGATAGCGAGCTGATTGATTGATTGGTTTTGGTCAATCAGCTCTTGATTATATATCCTCCAACTGCTCAACATGGTTTTTTTCTTGTTTACGTCTTTTTAGTTCGCTTCTTAAGTTGTCGTGGTTTCAGATTTTTTTATTTATTACTTTTTAGTTATCCTTATTTTTTTTCTCTTCATATAATTGTTATATATTTAAACACCTCTCATTTTGATACCCCACACGACGGGTTTGGAAGTAAATAAAAATTGGGATCTCCACCCCACAATATGGCGCCCGAAATCGGCCATTTTTTTTTATTTGTTTGTAGCCAGTGGCACTTGCATGGTTAAAACGTATCAATTGACGTAGGATCATCAAAATCGGCCTACTCGTTTGGTCTTTAGAACACCATATAAGAACAAAGACACATATATACATAGACTGATAAACATATTACCCTTTTATGCGTCACGCAGTCGGGTAAAAAGAACAAAATGTCTTTAGTATAAAGTTCATTTGGCCTTAGAATCCCAAGTCAATCCAAAGTTATCGCAGTTCAAAGTACTTATATCTGTCTTATCTGTTTCGTGATTCATTAACCTTGTTAAAATTATTGTTATTTTTCAAAACGTTTGCCCCAAATTATACTTCTACCAGGTATTTTCTTTGGTCTTTGTTTAATTAACCAAATGTTTTTGCTGAAATCGTAATGATTTTATCTCAAACTTGACACTGTAGGTAACTGTGCGGTGATCATCAGTTCCATTCATACCCGATTGCCGAAGGAGGGTAACGTGTTTATTAGCCCATGTATATTATATATGTAAGTTTGTTTCTATGTGGCGTTCTAGAGACCAAACGCAATGGCCGGACTTAATGATTCTTACGTCAATCGAGCGATCGGACGGCAATTTTGGGCGCCATTGTGGGTGCCCCAATTCTTTTTTCTTCTAAACCTATCGTGTGATGTATCAAAACGATGGGTTATAAAAGGAAATTACAAAAATATAAAACACTAATATGTTTAAAAGTAATTCGAAACATAAAGGATATATCTAAAAAGTAATAAATAAAAAAAGTTAATCAAAAAACTCGACTGCTTAAGAAGAAGACTGCCAAAGATACGTATTTTAACCATTTTCTTAAGTGTTGGCAGTAAAACAAAGGTAAAGCCTTTCACTACAATTTTTATTCTTTTCTGTTCTCTGTCATATATAAGGTATTTATAAGTATATTATATACTATAATATATGTATCTTTTTTATGCTATTATGTCTAAGTAATATTATTTATGATCTATTGTACACTGATACCCCTAAATTCTTCTCCTTCCTCACGTTCAGTTCATCTAAAGGTTGTCTGTAAAATTTCCTGTGTGATAAGACCGCTCATTGTACATTTTATTTTAGAAATCTTTGTCCTGTATCTTTTTTTGTGATGTACAATAAGGTATATAACAAAAAATAAAAAAAGTCGTAAACAAGAAAAAAATCATGCTGTGCAGTCAGAGGATACATCTGCTTTTTGTTAGCCAGCTCGCGAATATGTATCCTGCGACCTCATTAGGGTTCCGTTCCTCAAAAGTAAAAAATCAACCCTTCTTGTAGGATCACACATTTTTCTCTGGAGGAACGCCTGGAGGTATTAAGTTGAAATTGATCATATTATAGTAAGATCTTTTTTTTTGTTATGGGTTTGTTCAGCAAACTGACCGATACAACAACAATTTCTTACAACGTTGTTTATGTTTAACTTTTTGTTAGAGAAATGTTCGGTGCTTTCATTGTGTATGAATTTCAGTAATGTTATCTAATTATTTTGATGAATAGGTGTTTGTACGGAACCTTCGGTGCGCGGGTCCGACTCGCATTTGGCCTGTTTTTTTATATTACCGGATATTGTATGAAACAGAGATCCTCGATATAAATGCAGATTTGCATTGAGTAGTTGAAAAGAGGCCACTAGATGGACCGATGATCTGGTGAAGGTTGTGGGAATCCGCTGGATGCGAGACGCCCGGGACCGGTCAATGTGGCGATGCTTGGGGGAGGCCTTTGTCCAGCAGTGGACATCTTTTGGCTGAAATGATGATGAAATGCAGACTATTCCTACTAATACACGGACTAATTCTAGTCGGAAGTATCAAATCAAAGAGTATTGAGGAAAATACTAATTCCCCTGAGGCGGAGCCGTGGGCGGTAGCTAGCGATGCCATAAATGCATAATTATATTAATTAATTGAAAGGCTTGAATCACTTAATAACAGCAAAAAGCCTTCTATAATTAATTTAATTGCATTAGGATCGAATTCAATTAAACCGAACCGGACTATCAGACCATGTGCATGCGCAACTGGTCTAACCAGTTACTGACCCTGAATTACGAAACTGCCTTTTAAGGTTACAGGTAAATGATGAAAAAGTTACTTAATATCGCAGCAATCCGATGCTATTGTCATGTCACTCAAGGAGTTTAAATACCAAAAATTACGGCAAATCTGATAAAAATTCGGATTTTAATCTGCTTGGACAGAAAACTGTCCATTTATTGTTGGCAGCTGTCATTATGTGACTCCAAAAAACGTGATATTCTGTCAACGAGAACGATTGACGAAAAGTAAAAATGTATGAGATTTAAATAATTATGCTATAGAATTGCCACGTGGTCAATCTTTTACATTTTTTATAAGTTTTTAAGCTGACATGGTCACAATCATTAGAATTAATATTTGTTTCGGGATTTTATATTTTGACTTAATTTCGCTATAGTCGATATAATGTCACTTTTTCTATACCCTCTTTTCAAATCTAACCACTAAACCGACCATATTTTATATAACTTCAAGCTATGTTGGACCACTGTTCGTCAAAATGTCGTTCACCCATTGAGACACTGCATTAACATTCATTTCTATCTACGGTGATGTGCCATCGGTACATGGTGGAAATCCCAACCATAAGTACAAAACATTTTGGAAATTCTTTCATTGTGCGTGCAGCGAAGGAGTAGAATTTTATTGAGATAGCTACCGGAGTCGTTTTTCTTATAGCTCCAACCTGAGGATCTAGATAGATGTCATATGATGTAAGCGATGGTGATGGTCGAAATGCCAAAATGTAAGATACTGATCATGTGACATTTCGATAGCATTTGACATTCTAATACATTTTGGTCATTTTTCCAATCGGTATCGCCACAGTTTCGTAGATCGAATGTCACTTGCTTAGAGCCTCTGGGGGTTATTGAAGTCATGAGTGAATAGGATACGTTACTTCTAGGCAAATCGCCTTAGTTATAACTTATGAATAAAAAAAACACAACAATTATAATAGGTAACTATGTAATTCTAACAATGACAAATATAGGTATGACGCAATAATTGTACCCAGACGCATTTTATTATCATTATTAATAGGATAAATGTCTCCTTTAATAGTATTGATGAATTGCGTCATTATATCAGAATATACAGGTATTCTGTCCAAACAATATAATTTTTGTCTTGAATTTGTTTAACCGATTACTAGTGTTTTTTTTTTTATCGTGCGTCTGTTTATCTGACTCCCATAACCCAGTTGTGAGGTAGGTCGCTGCAGGCACAACCTAGTTAGATGAGGGTACTCCAATGACTCACAGTGCGATTGCGGAGACACGTCCCAAACAATGCCTCACCTTTTGCCGTGCTCTCTGTGCATCAACACCTGCACCTTAAAATATCTTTGTGAGGCAAATAATAAGGGGTACGAAGACGTAAAGATGAAATTACCGTTGTCTAAACCATATACACATAGAGGAATGAATTGATCAATATCTTTGGAAAATTTACTAGATACTCTGTAGGAAGAGATAAAACAACTGTGTGACCTCACTTGTCTCTTACTTCATACAGTTAATGCAACAACCTGTGACTTGGACTTATCAGAATATTAAAAAAGGACTAGCATCACGTTTACTTTTCTCTCTCACTCTTTTCTGATCGTATAGACTTCACAGCCGGATACCATGTTTAGTCCATTCCCCTATGTCTATGATCGCATAGGATTAACGATTTTCTTTCAACTATTTCACAGATAGAGACTTCTTAGAGCGATACCTTATCTATAGTAAAGGATCCATTGAAAGAGCAAAGCAGCGTTTCGACAAACTATGTACCTTCACCAGTTTGATGCCCGAGTTCCTGCAGAACTATGATATAAGGAACGAGTTCAAACCCCTGTTTAATATTTGGTAAGTACTTATTTTTCTCGTTGCCCGATTTGGTATTTTAGAAATGGAACAAGAAAAGATGTTCTAAACTAAATAAAGTGACAGCCTAGTAGTACCTATTCTGAGCGATCAGCTCATCTGTGAACTAGATAGTTTTACTGTGTCTGAATCTAAAACCTGTAATATTGAGGTCTGTAAACACCTTCTTCCCTCTGGTGACAAAACTCTTACCTTGCTTACACAAAATATTCACAGCATTAACCGTAACATGAACGGCTTTGAAGTGCTGTTACAAGGTCTCGACATAAACTGTGATATTATCGTCCTGACGGAATGTTGGTTGTCAAAACAAACATTCAACTTACCGTCTCTGGACGGTTTTTGTTCATACAAAACAGACAGGAACACAAATCAAAACGACGGAGTAGTAGTTTATATTAAAAATAACTTGCGAACTATCAGAAGAACTCCCCTCCCAAGATAGTAATAGCTTAATAATTAAGATTATTCCCGACACAGAGGTTATGGTTATATATAGGCCCCCTTCTCATAATATCGACGGATTTCTGGTCTCACTTGACACAAACTTAAAAAACTTTAGTTCTTTTAAAAATATTATACTTATGGGCGATATCAATATTAACATTGCTTCCGAAAAACTCGACACCCATACAATATTATCTGAATATTTGCTCATCTCATGGATTTTTACCAGCTCACTATCACCCTAAACATCAGAGCGGTTCTTGCTTGGACCACATCATTCTAAAATCAAAAAATCCATCCAAAACATTTGTAACTAACTCATCGCTTACCGATCATCAAGCTGTTCTACTAATAATGCAAACAAGTTCACCTAGAAAAAACTGCGAACGTAGCTACACTAAAGTCAATATGACCAACCTTAAAAGAGATTCGGTATTAATTTTGCCCCAGTTTATGAATCTGTTGATGCAAATTTTTCATTAAAATATTTTATAAATTCACTACAGTATGTAATTCGCAAAAAAACTTTCACTAAGATAATCCCTAGAAAGTATAGTTGCACCCGGTCTCGTTCGTTGTATAAGACATAGAGACAAACTTCATTTAAAATCAAAACTCTCACCCGATGACGAAATAATTTCTATTACTTATAAAAGATATCGAAATTTCTGTAATAATCTTTTGAAAAAACTAAAAATCCAATACGATAAAAATTAATTACAGAAAGCAGGGAAAATAGTAAACTTGTGTGGAAATATATAAAAACCAATAAATTTAGATCAAAAAATCCCGAACCTCCGTTTGAGTTACTGACTACAGAGATTAACAACCCATCCAACGCAACGAATAAAGTAAACACCTATTTTGTGAATGCCGGTAAGTACTTGGCAGAAAAACCTTAAATAGTAGTTTTCTTCCCTAACTAATAATATTCTTAAAAGTTTTAAACACCTCCTCGACCCTCCGATAACCCACATTTTTCAGCTATGTTTATCCAAAGGAATATTTCCTAATTTGTTAAAAAAATCAGTGGTCACACCTTTTTTTAAATCAGGAGATCAAAAAAAACCTTAGAAAAATTATCAACAGTAGACTGATAAAATACTTGGAAGATAACAAACTACTTTCATATAATCAATTTGGGTTTAGGCCCAAAAGATCAACTAGCCAAGCAGTAAATAAAATGACTAATTATATTAGTACAAATTTAGATAACGGAATGCATACGGCTGGGATCTTTCTTGACCTTGCCAAGGCCTTCGACACAATTTCTTGTGATACACTTTTGCAGAAGCTTGTATCGCTTAGGATAAGAGGAGCGCAACTTCTACTGCTTTCTGATTATCTCAGCGATAGGCAACAGTGTGTCAAAATTGGTCCTTATACAAGTTCTGATCTTACTAATAGTCGTTTTGGAATTCCACAAGGTAGTATTTTAGGTCCTACATTATTTTTTTAGTCTACATAAATGACCTATGTAGCCTGCCACTGCAAAATGGTGTCATAATGTCATATGCTGATGACACCGCTCTATTGTTCGCAGACAAATCAAGAGCTGAGGTTTATGAACATGCTCAGAATAGCTTTAACATGGTGTCTAATTGGCTCAAAAATAATCTTCTTACACTGAATTCAGATGAAACCAAATACATTTAATTTACATTGAGGAATACTAACATACCGCTTACTAACCTAAATATGTACGCGCATAACTGTAACACGTACGCTGACACTGCATGTTCTTGCCCCACTTTAGTTAAAACTGACGATTAGAAATATCTAGGTGTCACTATTGATTAAAATCTAAATTTCCGTAATAATATCGAGTTAATATGTACTAGAGTGCGCAAATTAATTTATGTTTTTAAGAATTTACGTAACATAGCTGACTTTAAATTAATTAAACAGATTTATTTAGCGTTGTGTCAATTCATTCTTACCTACTGTATAACTTCCTGGGGTGGCGCGGCTAATTCAATTTTACTTCTCCTAGAACGTGCTCAAAGAGCAATTTTAAGGGTTGCTACCTTTCGCCCTTTTCGATTTCCGACACAGCAGCTCTACAAAGCATGTAATGTTCTTACAGTACGCCAATTATATATTTTTCACACAATACTGCAACAGCACATTGCACTTCCCTATGATCCAGTTCCTTCCGACAAGAGACGGAAGGATCTGGTATGCACAATGCCACAGACCAAACATGCTTTTATTAATCGGTTTTATGTATTTTTAGGACCTTTTCTGTATAATAGACTCAACAAGTTACTCGATGTTTATAGCTTAACATATAAAAAATGTTGCTTTACCTTAACAGATTATTTAGGGACACTCAATTACAAAGACACAGAAAAACTTCTAGAAATTGTTGTTTGATTATGATATACCCTAATATCTACTTGTACATACTTAAATTATTTACTTTTTATTTTTTGTTTCTTTTTTTGTGTTTTGTACCAATTTAAGTATTTTTGTGTTTGTTAATAAACTAATTTTATTCAATAATTTTACTGACCCAATTATTGCTTTATGTAAAGTGATGGCCTGAAACACAGGTTTGAATGAACCTATATCAGGCAGATCCCTTCCAAAAATAGAAATTCTTGTATTATATATAATCTTGCAGTTGTAATAAAATATTGTTGTTAAAGTTTACATATAAGCACTATTTATACTATTGTTTTAGAAATAATACTATTTGTAATAAATCATTCTTATTCTTTAATAAATTATTCTAAATTTTCCGACTGCACAGCATGATTTCTTCTTGTTAATTTCGTTTTTGTTCACTTTTTAAGCAGTCGGGATTTTTCGGTCACCTAGACGCTCTAAACTATAAACTTAACATTCAAAATACACCAATCTCGATCTAAATATTGACGAGCTTAGGTACCTGCAATTGCTTTAAGTATTTTTTTTTGTTGACAAGTCTTTAAAATAATGCATAATTGTTTTTATGCGATTTTCCAGCAACACATGCCTCCTGCCAAAACCGTCTTCTGACAACTACCGGGTGGTGGTCTCCACGCTGACAGGAGTAGACGATAACAAGTTTGAAGTTGCCTCATATTACAGATATTTAATTGTGGTAAGTACAAAATACTAAGTGAGTACCTAAATTTAACTTAGGTACAGTTAGCGACAATCTTTATGGCGCCTGTAAAGTGTGTTTAGCTGCAAAGTAGGGTACCCCTACGTCCACCCACTGCTAGAAGAACTTGGTATTGTCATGAAGTTTGGATAATATTAAACTAAGCTTCTCTTGAATATCAGTCAAGAAAAATAGCATGAATAAACCCCCTAAACTTTTAGTTAATATACTTATGAAATGGCCAACCCGCCTTGCGTATTAGTCACGATTTATGATCATGCCTTCTGTGTTTGAGAAGAGCTATTTTCCTTTTAAGAAGCTTTGCTCAGGTCATCAAGGGTGCAGGTATACGGACATCTGGGGCACCCCCAGCTAATGCAACAATGTCTGAACAGGTGCATCGTACTTGTACATGGTGTTTACTGGATCTATAATGGCCCACTTTCCCAAATTATAGCTTCAGCGGCATACTGGGTCTAATCCCAACAACTCGTTGCCCGACCATGGAGCCCGTACTAACTTGATACTAAATTGTACTAATAGACAATTTTCTTAACTTTACAGCTGGGTCAGTACATGCTACAGCATGACTACTGCAACGGGTATGAACTAGTAGGTGACACTAGGAACGTCACAATGGGGACAGTAAAGAAACTGAATCCTGTTATCATACACAAGGCACTTACTTTAATTGTTGTAAGTATTCTTGCAGTTTTACTGGCGTGATACGCAAGGTCAAATTTAATTCACTAGCTAAAACGCCGCAGTCTATTTTCATTTTTGACAACAATGCCGAAATAAAAACACCGAAAAGAAAGAAACATGGAACATTCACCTTTTTTACCAAAAAGTTCTACTCAGTTTTTATACGCAATAATCTGCCAAAGTAAAAAATTGCTAATAAATTTTCTAAAGGTGAAAGAACATTCGGACAGTTAAACACAGCTTTATGCAAACCTGAGGCTTTAAACAAATTGAACTTCTATCAGCCATAACGACGTCACAAGGTACAAATGTTAGGGATAGAACACATGACATTGACATGTACTATCATGGATTGACATTGTCAATCCCAATACATTTTGAATCTTCTTTAAATCGCTACCGCTGATAGAAAACCACTTGTTTAGAGCTCAGAAAGAACATTGGTTTGCTTCTTCAGTTTTAATAATTATTTGTCAGAAACCGACATTATTTGTTTATGGAAGCTAACTGGAAGATGGAATGCATGCACGATTTTCCTAACCTTTTCCCAGTTAGCTTCCAGTCAAACCTGAACATCAGAATTTTACATGGAGTGTCTGCTTCAGTCTCTGGCCTCTACAATCCCGGTTTTTCTTCGTAAGTCTGGTTCACAGGATAGCATTTTTCTTTGCAGGAAGCCTTAGGTCAAAGAATGAAGAAGATTCATCTAATAAGCGGCTCAAAATTCTTCGACACGATTCTCCTGGTCTTCAAACAAGCTCTTAGCGCAAAACTGGCCCAAAGACTTGTTGTACATAACAGTGTGGAGTCGTTGTATGACCACATACCTAGAGAGCATCTCCCTAAAGATCTTGGTGGTGATGAGAAGACTACCAAGGAGTTGGCTGGTGAGATTTTTTTTGCAGTTGTTTAGTCTGTGTCTGAAATGAGAACAAAACCTCGAAAAGACCGCTGGTCCAGGGTGGAGAGGTGTAGCTCAGGATAAACACCAGTGGAAGCTGTTAGAAGAGTCATATGCCAAAGGACAAACTAAGATTTGAGACATGTTTTAAATGATGAAGATGTGTTGTATTTATAGTAGTAGATTACAGAATAAAATGCGTTATTATTATTTTGTATGTGTATGTGGTGTGTAGATTGACTGCTCCGGTGTTATCGGGGTCGCAAGCGCAACTTTTGAGTGTACTACTACTGAACCTGGGTTCCTGGGTTCAATTCTTAGGTTGGGCAAAGTTTGAATGGGTTTTCCCATTAGAAATTGCTCTCGGAGTTGATGGTGTAGTTCCCATCATGCGCCTGATTTGTACCCGGTCATGTAGAATTATCTCTCCATCGGACTGTGAGGTTAAAATTAAAAGAACAGAGAGTGCACCTGTGTTTGAGCACACATTTGTGCAGTATAATTATATTAATTACTAGCGGACGCCTCGCGGTTTCACCCGCGTAGTTCCCTTTCCCGTGGGAATACAGGAATAAAAAGTAGCCTATGTCACCCGGGGATAGTGTAGCTTCCCAATCGTGAAAGAATTTTTGAAAACGGTCCAGTGGTTTTTAGGTTTATTCGTTACATACAAAAATACAAACCTTTCCTCTTTATAATATTAGTATAGATAGTATAGATGTGTCCAGCACACTTGGCTAATCTCTGTTTTGGAAATCAAACTGTGGAAGATTTTTTAACATTTCATTTGAATTGAAAAACGCTGGAAAGGGTTCTTGCCATAATAAATGCGTCAGGCGATGCAGCGCGATGTATTAATAAATAGGGGACGCCTCACGGTTTCACCCGCATAGTTCCGGTTCCCGTGGGAGTACAAGGATCAAAAGTAGCCTATGTTCCCCGGGTGTAGTGTAGCTTCCCAAGGGTGAAAGAGTTTTAAAATCGGTCCAGTTTAATTTTATTCGTTACATACAAAAATACAAACATATTCCTCTTTATAATATTAGTATAGAAATATAGATGAAGGCATTAAAAAAAACAGATTCGTGTACAGCGCCATCTCTTTGGAGCGACATTCAGTCATGGATTTTTTTGCAATTTATGCAATGAAACTACCTACTTAAGTACTATTAAGTAATGATGATTTATTTCATAAGTTAAATAGTCTTACGATACTGTCAAACACAATCTGAAGTTTAAAGAGAAGCAATCTGTAAACTTATCACGTTATTACTTTGTGTATTTTGTTGAAAATAATAGTTATTGAAAACTAGAAAAATACTAGAATATTAAATAATAGTTATTGAACTGTTTAACTTTTGGCTACATTAATAATTATTAATTGTTATCAGCATTGTGTGTAGATGGATTATCAAAGAACCTAATTTATTTATTTATTCAGGACCTCCAACGAAAGATGTACACAAAAAACACAATGAATCATCAATTTGAAATAATGACAAATGCACTCCCTTAATTATAGGAGGCCACAGCATTCACTTTAAATTATCGACTAAATAAAAACTAAAATATATACAAGGTAACAGTAAAACATATAAAAAGAAAACCAAATCAAAACATGGCATACTTATTAAAAAAAATCTCCGTATCACTCTAGGATATACCAACAAAAAATCAGGCAAAAAATCTTCAAGAGTATCAAAATGCAAAATGTACACATTCTTTTCACAAATACTATTAGGTTAAACAATTTTAAAATAAAAACATAATAACATAATGGTAAACTGAACTGTTTTTTTTTAGATACAGACAGCAAAGTGTAAACACTTTTAAAATAAAATATAAAAATAAATTCTATAAAGTTAAATTAAAATATCTATACCATCTATACCAATATTATAAAGAGGAAATATTTGTTTGTTTGTTTGTACCGAATAGGCTCCAAAACTACTGGACCGATTTCAAAAATTCTTTCTCCGTTTGGAAGCTACTCTATCCCCGGGTGCCATAGGCTACTTTTTATCCCTGTATTCTTACGGGAAAGGGAACTACGCGGGTGAAACTGCGAGGCGTCCTCTAGTAATAGATAAAACTATAGATTAAATAAAAAATAAAAACTGACAGAACCTCAACTAAAAACTTTTTTTTAATCGTTTCTAGTATGCTGTTTGTTAGAATTTATTAATCAAAGACCATTTTTATCCACAGATATTGACTTCAAAGAAGTAAGCACCGACGATCACATAGCAACAGTGAAGAACATGGAAAGAGCTTCTACAGACGAATCCTGTCGACAATCATGTAAATTCAACGAGGAGTATTCGGGCATGCCTGGCTCTTTCAAGACTTTATGTGTAGACTAGATTAGTTCCTATTGTTGTTTTGTTCTAGCATGCCATAAGCGTTCATAGACCCCCTTTATTTATTGTAATGTTTTAACCATATAAAGGATATAATGAAACAAGAGGCCTTAGTCCAGTGATATTCTATGACCGAAAGCATCGCCACGGCGATTAGAAATACGTTTAAAATGTATGGGAATGTCAGGAACTATCAAAATGCCACGTGATAAATTCCTTATATTTTTTTTTATTTCAATCATCGCCATCGCTGATAAGATGGCACTTTCAGCCAGAACTAGAGCCCAGAGTCCCTTAATAACTGACGTACTATCAACTCAAGCATCGTGTACAATAGCGATGGGTAAAATGAATGGGATTGCAAGTGCTTTCGAAATGTAACGTGACCCATCCCTTACATTGTGGCATATGGCAATCGCCATTGCTGGTAGAATTAATCTATGGCTATAGCCGCGTTATATAGCGCGCTGGACGGTCTAAAAGTAAAAATGTATGGACAAACGCTGTCAAAATGATACAAATTAAAAAATCGTTGCTTTTTGGCATTCCAACAATCACTAATACAATGACACTTCGACTAAAGCCTCCAAATCAACATCAGTCTGTCGTAATCTTCTTTTTTTATTATTGTAATTTAGATTTTTTGGTTTCTTTCGAAGAGATAGAAGGGAAAGGACAGTGACCACTTTATTGGCGTGTTAATACGTATGAACCATACTAAACTTTAATTGCACCTAGTGCAACCCCATGTCGTGTCCAGGCTATCTCTCTCCATTCTGGGTTGCCTGGAAGAGATCGCAGAACGCGATAAGGCCGCCTGTTGTATGTTTGTTGTTATTTTAAGGTATCCGTGTGTAATGTTTTTATCTTGGTGTACAATAAAGTATATAATAAATAATAAATAAATAAACTTTGGTAAGGAACTCAATAATGTATATTTTTGTAGCGATACAGACTAAAATTGATAATAATAAAAATCTGAATGATGTAGAGTTGGCCGCTGGAGCACAGACTAGTTACAAGGTTTGAATGTGTTCTGTGACTTTAGAGTATTAAATAAAACAAAGGGGTTGATAGGTATATTTATTTTATTTTTCTGGCGCTCGTCTCGAATATTGGTTGAAAATGTGAGACCCGAATAAAATTTTAATTTATAAAACTGCATTTTTCTAAATGTGAACATTCCATATTATTTAGTCAAGAAATATAGAGGTTAAAAAACGTGCCTTTTTATTTTTATTTGAATACAAATTTTAGAGTTTGACACGAGGAAAAAGGTATTAATATTATACCTTATTCTTTATTAAAAGATTTAAATCCATTTGTTCTTAATTATTTACCTATACTATAATTGACTTATGCCCTTTGCCCATGCAAAGGGCGTCCACAGATGTCCTCCATAGCAATCGGTCTTGAGCTTCATGTTTCACCTCGCTCCACGTCATTCCGATGCTCGTCGCTTCTGCCAATATGGTGTGACGCCATGTATGACGGGGACGGCCACGCTTTCTTTTGCCTTGGGGATTCCAAACCAACACCTAACAACACAACACCTTTATGATCTGAATCCCTTCGGAGCGTGTGACCAAACCAATTTAACTTGGTAGTCAAAACCGCTACTAATTTTGTGCACTGGATAATTTTATTTCGGCCATGAGATATTCAAAGACTATACAAAGTTCAGGTTCTGGCCGATGATCTGGTCGGGGTTGCGGGAATACACTGGATGCGGGCAGACGCTTTGGGGAAGTCTGTGCCAAGCAAGTGATGTTTCGGGATCTAAACATGGCGAATCACAGAGCTGTCTGTCAAAATTTTAATCATCATCATCATCATTTTAGCCGAAATACGTGCACTGTTGGACATAGATCTCCCCCTAAATTTGAATAGTTGAGACTAAATTCAAGTTAATCGATACGAAAAGAAGAAGTGGAAGGAGACGTTTTACGGCTGTAATTTTATTGAGTTGTTTTGTGTGTCGGGTCGTTCAGCTCTCTAACAGTAAAAGTCATGATGGCTGGATGCAGTTAAGCCGTTTGCTGGAACAGGTTTATTCTAACTGTGTCTGGTCCTTTTCTCATAAGTGAGTCCGGGCGCAATACTGCAGTTTATTACATGATATTTTTTATATTATCTGGACTTTAATAGAGACTTTGACCCTTAGTTTGTTTCCTTATTTTTTCTCAATGATGATGATAGAGTCAAATATGAAATGTCGACTCCATAGCTTTTTTAAATTATTTTTTTAAACTATAACATTTAAATTTGATTTGGACATACTAGTTACAGAATAAATAATATGATTTGGTTTAATTTAGAATATGAAATAATCTTCTGTATACCATAGATTACCGTATTGACGTATATTGCAATGAGCACTATAAAAATACAAGCTATAAAATACAAGGATCATTGTTTTAGAAAAAAAAATTAAGAAACATTCTATCAGCGACAACAGTCATCACAAAGGTCAAAGTATACGGCTTTATGTGAATGATGTTAGATCCATTTTTTCTGATACCTGTCATTAAGGAATCAACAAATCTCTTATCTTGTATTTCAGCTTTGTATCTTTCTTAAGTTATTCTAATTACTTCTGTAAATTGTCTAATAAAAATATTTTTGTTCTTTTTAGTGTTCCGTACCTGACGGGTACAAACGAAGCCCTATTGCTGTCACTCACGAGTCACGCGTCCATACGATTAACGTCTCTGCGGCACCTGCACTGCTCTCGCCGCAAGCATTGAACGCACCGAATCTGATGACGTCATCCGCACGCGCATGTGGAATCCGTATAACTATTTTACCGAAATGTATGATCATGCAGCGCGGATAAGTGCACGACTTTGAATACGATTTCATATAAAGATTTATAAAATGCGATGACTGCGGTGCGTGCAGCTCTTGCAGCGCATCTAGGTGCGCTTTCACCTTAAGAGAGATACAATGCGAAGGGCAGCTTTGTGGCGAGCTGGTAACAGTAGCGACCCCACGGACCCGATCTCCCGGGAGAAGTCTTGTTCCTCATCTCCAATTTGCCTTTATTGGCCGGTAGGAGTGAATACTGATGGGGAACATTGCTCCCATCTCTTTCTTGCCTTAATCGGCTGGCTTGAGTGGAGATAAGCAAGAGCAAAAGTGCTCGCAAGAAGGCAGTATAATGCAGTAACATACTGTTAGGTATCTTGATCGTACTTCCGGGATTGTCCTGATAGCCGCGATATACCACTCCACTCCTCAAGCAACTCCGTATATATGGCCTCCTTGGCGCTACTTAATTAAAATGCTAGCGAACGTTTATGGGAGGCATTAATTGAGAGTGCAAATCATCCCCTGCCATTTTATAGCCATGTAGATCAACAGTGATCAGGCAGGGGCGAATAGTCCTTCTGTAGTTTTAGGTAATCGATTCATAAAACCTCCCAAACCCATAGGCTAATGTGTTTTGTTTCCATATTTTGCAATAGTCGCTCGCTTCGCGGTAACAGTGGCGCGATAAATACCTACTTCGTAGGGAAAAGCTAGCCTTAACTTTGAAGGTTAATCGGTTGGTTGCCATCCCGATTTCCTGGGGGAGCGCATACCACAGAGAAATAGACGGAACGAAGAAATAACAGTGAATGAAGTCAGTGCGGTGAGTGGGACATTGAAGAAGGCGGTTATGGGATGACCGTAGATTTTTATTGTGGTTGGCGCAAATGTAGTTAAAGTGAGGTGCCAGATAATTAGGGAAATTAGAAGAGGCGAGAAATGAAAATAACGTAGTTAGTGCCATTTGCTCTCTGCGCTGGCGTAAGTAATCGGGGAACATACATAATAAATAAAAAGATTCCGACGAATTGAGAACCACCTCCTTTTCTTGAAGTCGGTTAAAAAAAATATAATTTTAAAGTTAATAAAAGGTAATAACGCTCATATATTATCATGTAATTGATTTTGTTTCGCCACCTTAACACACATTCTTCAATTATCAACTACTGTTTCCGAATTATGGGCCTCTGATTTTGCATAAAACGCTCTATATTTCCAAAATGGTATCTCGAAAACGGTGTGTCCTAGGCAAAAATAACCAAAATTTAGCCCTCCTTTGCTACTCCATGCATGCTAGCAGCATCCCGACATAAATTTGTGAAAAGATTGTTTTTTCAATTTTTTTTAAATTTTTTGGTAGGTTATTTAACTAAGGTGACAAAATATGATAAAATATGTCGTCTTCTTATCTTATCTTGAGAGACAACTCAGACACTTCGACCCATTGGGATCTATTGTGGTCCCCTAGATAACTTACTCCTCCCCAATCTCGTTGAAAACTCTTCTCATGAGTTTTACAACGAGACTGGGAGATATGAGTCTATAGACTGGTCTTGAATATCCAACCCGTAAGAGACTCATTCGCTTACCAGCCAGTGCATCGCATGTGCAAAGAAGGTGCTCCATGCGTTCCGTATGTTCCCCACACAACCTGCACATGGGTGTCGCGGTTAGACCCATCTTCATGAGCATGTCGTTGGTTCCAAAGTGCCCGGTAAAGGCCCCAAGCAGGTAGCGAATTTGCCCCCTGCTCATGTTCCAAATGCATTCCCGGGCTTTGAACGTAGAGCCTAGGAATTTCTTGGAGAGTTGTAGACCGGTACTAGACAGCCAATGAGTACGCTGTCTGTGATCTGCAAACTCCCTAAATGCGGCTTTTACGAGATACGTCGAGATGACTACGCATGGTTCTGGACCCACAAAATCATTTGCTGAGCCCTCTCTTGCCAGTTCATCTGCCATTTCGTTACCATGGATTCCTTTGTGCCCAGGGACCCACATCAGTATTACCCTGTTATGCTTCCTAAGCCTATATAGGGTCTGGATAGCATCCAGAATAAGTCCGGAGTCCACTTTGTAGTATGCCATGGCTTTGATTGCAGCCTGACTGTCACTAGGAATATATATGGATTTACCCCTGGTTCCTCTATCTATATTTTCTTGAGCGCAGGTTATTATGGCATATGTTTCTGCTTGAAATACAGTTGCCATCTTCCCTAGGCTTTTGTTACATTTGTAACCTGTTGCGTATATTCCCGCCCCTGTACCTAATTCCATTTTGTATCCATCAGTGTACCACACCAGACTATCTTGTTCTGTGGATCGATTCCCTTCGTCCAGACCTCTATTGTAGGGATTAACATGCTTGTTACCCGATCTAGGCCTTCATTCCCATCGAAATTTTTATGGTTGGTCCTTGGCTTAGAGACATCCCATAGTCCAGCTATATCAAGTCGATGTAATATCTTCCTTGCCTCGAATTCAACCATTATATGCAGAGGAGGGATATTGAGGTATCTCACAATCGCTACCGTAAGTGTTGTCCTGAAAGCACCCGTGATGCCTAGACACACTGTTCTTTGTAATCTAGTGACTGGCGCTTTGCACTAGGCAAGCTTTGTTCTTGGCCACCACGCTATGCTGCCGTATGTGATAATAGGTATTATCATTGTCCGGACAGCAATCGTACCACTTTGGGCTTTAGCCCCCAAGTTTTACTGTAGGTGGTACGACACATACCGAACACTCGTAGGGCTTTCGTCGTAATATTTTCCACATGAGTTTTCTACCTGAGTTCTCTATCAAGCGTTACAACCAGATATTTAACTTCGGTGAACCAGTGCAGCTTTATGCCATTGAGAGAAAGCTCTCCTAGGTTTCCTAGTTGTCTTTTCCTCGTGAATAGAACAATTACTGCTTTGCTTGGGTTGATAGAGAGGTGGTTCTTTGTACAACATTCCTCTGTCATTCTCAATGCCTATTGTAATAATCCAGAGTCTCTGTTCGGGCATTTACCATTAACCATTATACCTATGTCATCTGCATAGCCTACTGTGTAGAATGGTCCAGTATTGAGTTTGATAAGTAGCGTGTCTACTACCAAGCACCACAATAATGGTGACATCACTCCACCCTGCAGATAACTTCTTGTTGTTGCTGCACTAAGTCTGTCTCACATCAGTTCCGATCTGACTATTCTGCTTCTCAGTATATGGTCAATCCAGTTGCACGTGGTAACGTTGATGCCATGTTCCTTTGCATCGATGCGTATGGACTCAAATGTTGTCTTGTCGAAGTCTCCCTCTATGTCGAGGAAATCCTTGACATAGATCTCTTGTCCCTCTAGCGCAGCCTCGTCTTGACTCGCAACAAAGTGCAATGCCGTTTTTGTAGATTTGCCAGGGCTGTAGGCGCACTGTAGTTTATGTAGAGGGAATACTTTAAGTGATCTCTCTCTTAGGTACCTGTCTACCAGTTTCTCCAGAGCTTTTAAGAGAAAGGATGATAGACTAATTGACCTATAATACATTATACAGCAGTATACATTCCGGGAAGTGAGTTAACAGTTAACTAAATTTCACGCCCAGAGTATCCTGTCCAGGTTCCGTTAGATACACATTCTCATCCTTTACAGATGATAGTGGGTTTGTCTTAGTCATGGACATTGCTTTACACAACCTCATTCCATTTGGCAGAGCTTCGATGGAGGTGCAATGCTGCCGGCAATTAGTTCTATTGGCCTTGCGTACCGCCTCCAATAGAACTAATTGCCTCATCTTATACCTCGTCAGCATGCTATGTTAGCCAGAAAATCTTTCCTGGCTTTTGCATCATTAAAGGCCTGTCATGTTTCCTGACGTATTTTAGCTAGTTCAGGAGTCCACAATGGTACCTTTATGCAAAAAGCCTTTTTCTCTGGGCAGTTATCTTCCCATGCACCGATGGTGCGGATAGATTTAAGGTGGGCACCTTGATTCTATCCGCTTCAAATTATATATGTAGTATGGAATTAAGCTTACCTTTAGGGCTCCCTAGATTTACTTTTAAGTCCTTCCTGTACGAGTCCTAATTTGTATGCCTTGGGTTTCTCCTTCGTCGTCTAGTTTCTCCCACCGTCCTAAACCTAAAGCATATAATTATAATTATGGTCAGTCAGAGAGATTTCATCCGATACATGGCAATTTTCAATGTAAGCGCTGGCCCTGTTTGAAGCCAGTGTCAGGTCAATAACTTCAGTTCTCGCAGAGGTCCTAAAAGTAGGTTTATTGCCTGCGTTAAGGATTTGTAAAGAAGAACTTACCACAAAGTTCAACAAATCCTCCCCTCGTTTGTTGACATCCGAGCTGCCCCAAACGACGTGGTGTGCATTCGCATCGCAGCCAAGTACCAGGTCGAGGTTCTTTTGGTTGCCGTAGTTAACCAGTCTTCTGATTATTGGTGTTACTGTTTCCTTTTGTCCATATGAGAGGTAGGCAGAGGCAAGGATAATTGTCCTTTTCTCTGTTCCCGGCCCCTACTTGGATTAAAGTTGTTGTGAGATTCCTGTAACAAAAAATACGTAAGGGCTTTGCCTCTATACCGCCCCTGATATAGATGCAAGTCCTTGCGTCATTAGTTGTACAGTCATAGAGCACCATGCCTCCTGTCCCACCTAAGCCTTTTATAGTCCCCTTATACAGATACGGTTCCTGTATCAAGGCAACGTCGTATGTATTAAGCTTCAGTTGCCGAGCGAGAAGGGCAGTAGCGGCTCTGCAATGATGCAAATTGATTTGTACACATCTTAGTCCCTCCATCTTGGATATCTTGATGGGTTTGTGCTGTTGCTGGAGAGCCTGCTAGCACGAGACAACCATGTGACATAGTTAAAAGGCGCGACATGCCTTTCTTGTTGCTTCTTAAGTGCGACATAATCTGAATAGACGACCAAATAAAAAAATACGTATAAAAGTGTGCTGATTCTTCAGATACACACAAGATAATTTTGTTGGGATCAAATTAATATTTGACCCACGACCATAGACTCATGCACACTTCATTTTTCTTTGTTTGTTTGATAACATAGTAAATTATTGTGACAATTTTAATAATTACTTAAAAAATACAATAGCTTGGACCCTGTTCCCTGTGCCCCTATTTTTTATATATTAAATGTTTTGTGGGGGTGTTATTTAAGAAATATTAAAAAATGTAGAAAGTAAGAAGAATAAGCTTTAGAATAAGCATCAATAGGATAGACCCTAATTTTATTACAATATAGCCTTATAAATAGACTAATAAGTAATTTAATTATAACCTAAACTATTAAATTGTCTTTACTAAGAATGTGTCCAATAGCACTTTTTTTATTGTCTTTATTAAGGCGAATATACTTCGTTCCTGTGTTCGTTTTATAGCACTTTTGTACGTTACACTATTAACATTCACTAACACTAAACACTAACTCGAACGGTTTTGTTCTTTTTAGTCTTCTCAGTATGTTTGTGTGGTCGAGAAGCTGGATTGGCTCGACGTTCACATGCTGATGAAGTCTCTTTTCGTGAGCTTCTGCAAATTTCTGGATTACTTTTTCGATGAACTCAACTTTTAGGTCCCGATGCAGATCATCATTTCGTATGTACCATGGTGCATCTACAATTGCCCTTAGTACTTCTGCAATCGTTGTATAATTAATATATTGCTCTGTTTGATGCAGCCCCATAGCTGAATACCATAAGTCCAAACTGGCATCAGGACTTGTTTGTATAACAACAATTTATTTTGCACAGACAGCATGGAGTTTCTTCCAAGCAGCCAATACATTATTTTATATCGGTGTTCGAGTGTTTCTTTTTTCTTCTTTACGTGGGCTTTCCAGCGTAACTTTGCGTCAAGGGTCATACCGAGATATTTGGCTGTATTCTCGTATGGGACTTATTATTAATATAATCTGGAGAATACTGATGTTTTTTGTTGGTAAAATCTATCTAACAGATTTGGATTCATTATGTTTAATCCTCCATTTTTTGGTCCAGTCATAAACTTCATTAACAGTTATTTGAACCTTTTCTACTGCTTCTTCGTGGCTGTTTCCTACAGCCATTATGGCTGTATCACCAGCAAAGGTCCCAATCGTGTTTTGCTCTAATTTAGGAATATCACAAGTGTATAGTAGGTACAGGACCCGACCTAAAACACTTCCTTGCGGTACGCCAGCTTTTATTTGTTTCAGTTCTGAGTAGGAATCTTCTTGTCTTATTCTAAAGGCTCTGTTTAGAACGTAGGACTCAAGTATATCTGCAAAGTGCTTCGGTAACAGGCTCTTCAGTTTATGTATGAGGCCTTCATGCCATACTTTGTCTAACGCTTGCGCTACGTCTAGGTATACAGTAGAACATACTTTCTTATCTTCAAGGGCGTTTTCTATAACGTTTGTGATTCTATGTACTTGATCAATAGTAAAGTGTTTTTCTCGAAAACCAAACTGGTGCTCTGGTATTATGTTCTCGCTCTCTATTATACGTTTAAGTCGTCTGAGTAACAGCTTTTCAAATAGCTTGGACATTATTGGTAGCAAGGAAATAGGCCTTTAGGATGATGTTTCGTGAGCCGGTTTACCTGGCTTAGCTATCATTATTAATTCAGCCACCTTCCATAAGTCTGGTACATATTTGAGCCTTAGTGCGGCATTGATAATGGTCGTTAATTTAACCAGACCTTTTCTCGGTAGGTTATGAAGTACTTCTCCTGTTATTAAATCGTACCCTGGTGATTTTTTTGTGTTTATATTGTGTTTTATTTCTCGTGCGACTTCACTCGGTGTTACTAATATTATTGTAACTTCATTTTCCAATGTCACTATATTAAGCAAAGTGTGATCTTCAATGATTTCCCCATCGTTTGTTTGAAAGATATTTTCTAGGTGCTCTGCAAACCTCTTCGCTTTTTGCTCGTTAGGTACTGCCCATTGCCCGTTTTCACATTTGATAGGTGGGATTTGGGTAATCGGTCTTTTTAAGTGTTTGGTAGCGTCCCAAAGAGAGTAGTCTGTCTTTTGGTCGTTACTTAGGGTCTGAAGTCTTTAAAGTCTTGGATTAGTCTTCTTACTTTTTTTGTAAGATTATTCAATTTTCGTTTGTCTTGCTGAGCTGATGCGCCAGCTAACAGAGTAGCTACTCAATTCTCTACTTGTACAATGGTATAGAACGTACACAGAAAAGTACCAGTCGCTGCCAGACCCGTCACGCTTCAGCGACTTCATCACAGAACAAGCTCACTTCTGCAGTGCATTCGCCACGCCTGAGAACATTAAGGAAACAGACTCTCTGGTGGGAAAACGCGTCATACAACGGACGCACATAGCTACCGACAAGCCGGTAAACAAATGTCGAATTTGCGACAAAGAAGGTCACTACGCGTCTGACTGCTCAAGGTTCAGAGACGAAGCAAGTGACAAGAAATGGGAACTTGCCAAGAAATATAACTTGTGCTATCGCTGCCTTAGATATCGTCGTAATGGTCACGCTTGCAACAAGAGGCAGTATGGCCTCAATGGGTGTACAGCCAAGCAACATCGACTTCTTCATAAGGACAAGAAGCCTCAGACAGACAGGACAACGAAGCCTGCTGTTCGAGAAACGAAGAAGGAGTCTTAGGAGACGGTGGCCAGTTCGCGAACTACTTCGAGTCACGCTTTCCTGAAAATGATACCGGTCCGGGTAATAGGACCGGCGGGAGAGGCAGACACTTACGCACTAATTAAGTGATTGACACTTGAGTAGTTTAAAAATAAACTTTATTTAGACGAACAGCGTTACAGTAATTAAGATAGTAATGTCTATTCTAATAAGGAGACATGTATTTATATTTAATTATTGCTAAGTTAACAATATTCTTATACACTACTTATTTGCTACTTTGAGGTGGAGGGGGATTTGCTGATAAAGCGAATAGCGTTAGGGTCGTCACACTTAACTCCTCCCTCCCTAAGAGAGAAATTATCTAAAGGCAACTCTGTCGTCTTTAGAGAATTTCGTCTAAGTTTCTTAGTCAATAACTCTCTTCTTTGAAACAAAAATCCAATGACGAATACAATTATAATGGCGTAAATACTTATGGTCCATACACTGATTTTGTCACTAACTATAATGGTTTCACCATCACTGACACTATCACTGTATTTGGCTTGGTTCAGCAGTTCCTTGACGTCGCCTAGATCTACTCCTCTGAGATCCATCTGCTTGGCTGAGGGGGTGACATCTCTGCGTAGTTCGGGCATCTGTACTGGTGGCAGTCTGAAGGAGACTAAACTGGTGTTTATGGGTGTTGTGATTGAGATATCAGCAATCTGTAAGGTACAATGTTGACTTGGCACTAGTATGTATGTGCCTCGTAGATTGTGTCTGCGGGTCTCCTCTTCGCAGTGCTCCGTTGCAATAGTTTCCTTTTCCGTGTATATCAACCAGTGAATGCTGGATATAGGCTGCACCTTGGTTTCTTCTATCTGCACCTGGTGTTGCTTGCAGTTACTGAAGTTATGTTGTAATAACATGAGCTGTTGGATACATGTTTCCTCTGCGTACTGTACCACGTTTTCATCGGAACAGAGATATGTCTGATCTTCTATTTCCTTACAGTCATCGACTACGGATCTGTATTTCGACTTGTTCACTATTAGGTAAGGATATTGGGGTATAATGATATTAGGTTTTTGGGTTATTTGGTTATAAATCGGGATAGGAGTAACTTTATAATAATTGTATGTGTTTTTGTCTATTAGTGGTACTTCTAATACAAATATAATTTTACTATTGTCTATATATCCCTTAATTTCTATATTTCCTTCTAATTTTACTAAGTTATCTAATCTTAATGGATAAATTAAGTTATGATGTTTTCTTATGACATTAAGAATATTAAATAATTCTGTGGTATTTACTATGGATGGATGTAATATGTGCATTTTACTAAAAGCAATAGCAGTTTCCAATTCAAAAATAATGGAATAAATGGTACGACAATTATTCAAAACTTGATTCATACTATTCATTATGGTTAAAAGGTTAGAGTACTTGGTTTGATTTTGAATAAGTGTTTGGAAGTGTTTTATTTTGAAGTCCAAATGTCTAGTATTAAAGTTAATGTCATCAGAAACATTGAGTTATTTATCGAAAGCCTTCTGCATTAATGATACTTTTCGTTCTATTGAATGTTCCCTATTTCCTAAATTACTAATTTCTACATTATATTTCCTAGCATCTTCGTTATCTAAATTTCCTGTTATTACCTTAATAAGGGATCCTAATGGGTTTATAATTCCTCTCCTTGTTCTGCTAGAGGGTAGAATCTGTTTTAACCTATCTTTTGTCAATTCTATAAATGATTCAATTTGTACTGTCAATCCTAAAAGTTCTCTATGTATCTCGCTATTACTATGACTTATAATTTTTAACTTATTATACTCTTCTATAGTCTTAATAATATCCCAATGGTTAGTCCTCATCAGAGCTGTTCCAATCTGGATCGGAACTATTCCCGGATTCTGGTCGATCCTCTGGATGTTCAGGGTCGTCCCTTGATCCGCTAGGACGAGCAGTATCAACCACCATCTGTGAAGGGCGTTTGACATTTCTTAATGCTACTTTAGTGTTTCTATTTTTAAGCTTAACTGGTACTATGTTACGTTTAGGTTTGCCGGTGACCGTTGCCTTTTCGTATCGCGGCAGTTCTTTTGCTTTCCTAGTCCTAGTATTTTTCACGAAAACCGTGTCACCATCCACTATTTTAGGTGGGTCTTCCCCTCCTTTCTTATCTCTAACTAGGTTTTTATGTCCAATCATTTGGCTGCTTAAATGCTCATAAAGAATTTTCAGTCGTTTACGGTGATCCTGTAATATCTTTTGCATTAAAGTTTTGTCCCTGTCAATATCAAAAGCATTTCCAGAATCTGTGTGCCCGAAAACTACTTCGTAAGGTGTGAAATTTGTAGCGCTATGAATAGTATTGTTATAACCCATGATCGCATATGTCATAACGGAAGCTGCATCTAAACTAGATTGTTCATATTTTGCTAACCTATATATTTCAATGATTGTAGAATGAAACCTTTCTACTATTGCCATTGAATTAGGGTTGTTAGGTGTCCCTATGTGTTGCTCAATTTTATATAAACTTAACATTTCCTTAAGCAATTCATTGTTAAACTCAGTGCCTGCATCGCTACTTATTTTTTTGGGTATTCCATACATACAAAAATATTTGATTAGAGCTCTCACTACCTCGGGTGTGCTTTTATTAGGAATCTGTATTGCTTGACCCAATTTACTAAATGAGTCTACTATGGTTAAGTATTGATTTTTCTCTATATATAACAGATCTATAAAAACTTCCTGGAATGGACTGTCTGTAGTTTGTGTTAATTGTATAAATGGTTTTAGAGGTTTCCTGTCATACTTCATTTTCTTACATTCTTCACATGCATTAATAATAGCTGTAACTGTTTCTTTCATATTGCTCCACCAATATGCTCTTTTTAACTTCATTAGAGTCTCTCTAATACCTCTATGACAAGTCTTCCCTTGATGATATTTGACAACTAGGTCTTTCTGGTCGCTTTCATCCGTAACATTCACAACTCTTTCAGTACATTCGACAAAGTTTTGCGTTCCCTTTTTGTAAAGTGACGTAACTACATTAACAAATGTTTTTCTATGACAATGGTCTTCAAAGTAAATGAAGTACTTATGTTTGTAATCTATATATTCTTTAAGAAATTTTTTGACTAAGATTTCGCTGTTACTAGGGGGTAGATGGACTTCGAAAATTTTTTGTTTGTTATTAGAAATATCTTTTACACAGATATCGTCCCTGTACCATGTGAAAACATGAATTTGTCTAGCTTTGGTATCTACCGCTTCATTAAGAATAGGGGTTCATGTTCCCTATTTGATATTGAATTTGCTGACGCGGCGTCGCTTTCAGAATCAGATAATTCTATCGTATCTATTTCTGGTTCTTTAACGCTAAGTTTTACGATTTCGTCCGTCACTTCTTTCAAATGTTGCTGTAATCTCGCTTCCTTCTCATCTACGTTAACTATCATTGATTCCGAGTCATCTTTTGTAATATTAATTTTGATACGGGACAAGGCATCAGCATTTGTATTTTGTTTACCTTTCTTATAATATATATCGAAATTATAGTCCTCTAAGCGTAAACGCCATCGAGTTAGCTTGCTATTAGGTTCTTTTAATGAATTCAACCATGCCAAAGGTCTATGGTCGGTATATATTGTAAATTTTCTGCCATATAAATAGGGCCTGAAATGTTTAACTGCCCATACTATGGCCAATAACTCTTTTTCTATCGTACTTTATCTAGATTCTGTATCGCTTAGTTTTCTACTGGCAAATGCAATCGGTTTGTCTGATCCTATAGTACCTTGAGAAAGTACTGCTCCTACCGCAACGTTTGAAGCGTCCGTTGTAAGAATAAATGGTTTTGTGAAATCGGGGAATTGTAACAAAGGTGCATGTGTCAGCAACTCTTTACATGTTTCAAAACTTTTTTTATATTCATCATTTATCTCAATCTTTCTTCCCTTCTTCAGGCATGCTGTGAGAGGTGCGGTTATCTTAGAAAAATCTTTTATAAACTTTCTATAATAACCAATTAATCCTAAGAAACTCTTAATTTCTGTAATTGTTTTGGGCAAAGGGTATTTCAGAATAGCCTCTATTTTGTCGTTGTTAGGCTTAAGGCCATCCCTAGTTATTGTATGACCCAAGTACATTACTTCCTTTCTCAAAAATTCGGATTTATCAAGCTGGACTTTTAAGTTAGTTTTTCGAAATCGCTCGAAAATAGCTCGTAGTTTCTCCATGTGTTCTTGTAAACTGGTGGAGAATATGATGACGTCATCAAGATACACAAGGCAATGCAAACCTTGCAGACTTCTGAGGACGTTATCCATTGCACGTTGAAATGTGGCAGGCGCTGTTTTCAAACCGAAAGGCATTCTGTTGAATTCGTATAAGCCGAATGGTGTTGAAAACGCGGTTTTTTGTCTGTCTTCCTTCTGGATTTGTAATTGATGGTAGCCAGACGCAAGATCTAAGGTGGAAAAATACATACTCTTTCCTAGTTTATCAAAAAGATCATTGATGTTTGGCAAAGGGTACTTATCGTCCACAGTTATCTCATTCAAACGTCTATAATCTACTACCATCCTCCACTTTTGTTGTCCAGAGGCATCTAATTTCTTTGGGAAAAGATGGACCGGTGCACTCCAAGGAGAATTTGATTCTCGAATTACATCGTCCTTTAGCATTTTATCCACTTGGCGCCTAATCTCATCTGTTTGAGCGGGCGGCAACCTATAGGCTTTTACATTAATGGGATCTTCGTTTACCGTTCTAATTTTATGTTTCACTTCATTAGTGAAAGACAACGGTATGTCCTCACAATAAACAATATCCTTATATTCCTTACAAATATTCTTAATCATCGTTCTTTCATCCTCATTCATATGATCTAACCTTAATTTTTTTAAGTTATTTAATAATAACTCATTCATTCTTTCTCTGTCGCTTAAATTGTTAACTACGATCTCTCGGTGATTGTAAGGTTCTACCTGAAAGGGGTTAGTGACCTTGAGGGTCATTTCTATGTCCTTGCAGTTCTGGATAACCGTATATGCATAACCATTTACACAGTTAACTAACGCACAGGGCATTCGAATTCCTTGAGTCAATTCTTTAAAATCTAATATAGCCTCGCCATTAGTTAAATTTACGGGCAGTTTCACCCTTAACTCACTACGTGGCGGTAAAATATAAGTATCTTTTAGCGCTGAAGAATAAACAAAAGGTATATCAGTATTCCTCGTACATAAAGTTAGTGTTTGGTAATCAATTTTTGCCTCTAATTGCTTTAATAAATTACTGCCTAATAAACCGTCATAGTTATTGTCAACATCGTACACGTGAAACTTATGACCTTCGGAATTTTTAAATATTTTGGGCAAGGGAGTTAAAACAACTTCTGTATGCATACTCACACCATGAGTACTGACTACTTCGAAAGGTTCTTTGTAGATAGCATTTTTAAAATAATGGTAAGCGACACGTCGACCTATAAATGATCTAGAACTACCAGAGTCTAACATAAAAACTGCATTACCTAGCTCCGGAATTACAATGTAAGGCAAAGAACGATAATTAGTACAATTTAAAACTATTTTTTCTCTCTGTGTGAGGCTTTCAGGTAAAAATTTTCAATCTGTTCAGTTTCATAGGACGTGTTTGCTTGCGGTTCATAATCGCAAGTATTTTGTTCATTATTATCGTAAGTCATAAGTGAGTCATTATTCGTATAATTTACGCGTCTAGAGCTTGCAGTTCGCATGGTAACATCGGTGTTTCAACCCGAGTTTGCTGGCGTTGCATTATACGCCGGTGACGTCCGCGGCGCGGCCTGCTGATTCAACCACGGCGTTGACCTACTTTGTTGTGGCGACTGATTTTGCGCGTTATTTTGGTTTCTAAAAGAATTTCTATATTGAATTGAATTATTTGGAGAATTCGTTTGAATAATATTTCCTTTTCCTAAACCAACCTAGTACACCAGTACAAAATAGTTCACTATTTTGTACTGGTGTACTAGGTTGGTTTTGCGGATTGGGCGAACGTTGGGAATTGCCATTAATATTGGAAAATTTTCCTGGCGGTTTTGAACCACTTTTATTTCTATTATTTCTAGATTCATAAACCGTCTGAAAGTTTTGCTCTTCTAACACTACTTTCAAGGCCTTTTCTAGTGTCGCCACATTCCTTAATCGTACCAATCTAACTAAATAAGGAGGTAAATTATATAGAAAAACATTCAATGACGAATTAGTATAAATATGCTGTTTGGCTTGGCGTAAATTCGCATCGTTTACAGTTTCAATTATTTTTGCAATCAAGACACTACGCAAGTTTTGAATTCTGTGACAGAAATCTAAATAACTTTCGTTGTAATTTAGTTTCATAGACTCTAACTCCAATACTAAACAATCTTCGGTCCTAGGGTCACCAAAATGTTGTGCCAATAATGTTTTCAACTCCAACCAAGTACGAATATTATCCCGTTCCCCTACTAGATTCGCGGCTTCCCCTGTTAATCTACTAGTAAGAACGTGAAATAGATATTCGTTTTGTACTTCTCCCCCTTCAAATGTATTTATAATATATTCACATTTCTTTATAAAAAGTGGGAGCTGTCTAGAATCGCCACTAAACTCTGGAATAATTTTTGCCATTGTTGATGGAACCTGCACGATTTGATCCATTTTGAAAGAACAGAAACACAGAAAGAAGGTGAAAACTAAACACTTAATACCTAACTAGGTTAATCTTATTACGCAAGTTATATCGTAATAAAATAAAATAATGTTATTACGGTATTGCTCAACCCCTAATAACACAACAGATACAATTAAAACATAGAGAAGAATGATAAAAGAAAACAGAGAGGATAGTGAAAAAGTTTTACTCACAGTCCTGTAGTTACTCCCATCTCCTCCTTGTGACTACTATCAGATACTGCGCCAGCCGTTGTGCCTGGTACTTAATAGATTTGTTTGTTCGGGGATCCCTGTTGAACTGTAGAAACAGACGTCCAGCTGCGCTTGTAGAGTTATATACGTCGCAAACTGACTACAGAGATCCTACCGGCTGCGCCAATTAAGTGATTGACACTTGAGTAGTTTAAAAATAAACTTTATTTAGACGAACAGCGTTACAGTAATTAAGATAGTAATGTCTATTCTAATAAGGAGACATGTATTTATATTTAATTATTGCTAAGTTAACAATATTCTTATACACTACTTATTTGCTACTTTGAGGTGGAGGGGGATTTGCTGATAAAGCGAATAGCGTTAGGGTCGTCACACTTAACTCACTCCTTGACGACGGATCCACCGTTTCGCTGATCGACGAAGCCATCGCTCAGCGAGTGGGAGCAGTGGGCCCAATTGACCCCCTGAAGATCGGTGCCATTGGTGACACCATCATAATCGACACTCCCTCATCGAGACGAATAACAGTAGCTCTCACAAGCCAGCTGAAAAATCGGGTGCCCTTCAAGGCGTGCACCATTCCGAAGCTCAACCTGTCACCACAGGCAGTCAGTCAAGAAGACGTAGCACGCTGTAGGCACCTTCTAGACTTGACGTCGCAGCTTATATATCCTGCTGGAGTGCCAAAGATACTCGTCGGCCAAGACAACTGGCATCTGTTGCTGGCCACCGAAGTCTGCAGAGGACCAAGAAACCAATCCATCGCGTCGTGAACTATTATGGGCTGGACATTACACGGCGCGCACACCAGAACACTGGGCCAGCAGGTGCATTATGTCAACGGGTGTAAGTCCGTTGACGCAAGGCAAGATGCGGAACTGAATGAGCAGCTCCGTGAATTCTTCGCTATTGAATTGTTGGCTATCAACCCAAAACAGCCAGCTTCTGACCCCCAGAAGAGGGCAGAAGACATCCTAAACCGTCACACAAGACAGTTAGGAAACGGGCACATAGAAACCGCTATTTATGGCGAGACGAGAAAATAGAAATGCCCGATAGTTACGAGACAGCACTCAAAAGGCTAGTCTCCATCGAGAAGAAGCTGGATTAAAACCCCGCTCTTCGTGTGAAATATACACAACATATGGACTCCCCAATCGAAAAGGGATATGCTTAGAAGGCTCCCAAGTCAAGCATTCCAGGAAAAACCCGGTACCTGCCTCATTTCGATGTTTTCAATCCCATGAAGCCAGAGAAACTTCGTATAGTACATGATACCGCTGCAAAATCGAGAGGAAAGTCACTCAACGACTTCCTGCTAACTGGACCAGATTTGCTGCAGTCACTGCCCGGCGTCATGATGAGATTTCGTAGACACTGCGTGGCCATCTCCGGAGACATAGCCGAGATGTTCATGCAAGTCAAGGTGCGAAGTGAAGACCGAGACTCAGTTCGCTACCTATGGAGAAGCAATAGGAGAGAAGGAGGCCCAGAAGAATACCGCATGACGTCTATCATATTCGGCGCGGCCAGTTCACCGTGCATCTTTGCGAAAAATTGGAACGCAAGAAGGCACATCGAACAGCATCCAGTAGCAGTAAAAGCTATAGTAGAGAACCATTATATGGACGATTACCTGGACAGCTATAGAACAGTCGAAGAGGCGACAGAAGTCGCGACCATGGTGAATAAAATACACCAACAGGCGAAATTCAACCTAACAAAATGGGTATCAAATAGTTCGCGCCTCATAGAAAACAAAGATCCGTCACAAACCTGCACTGAGGTTGTGAACATCGGAGACACAGCAGGCACAGAGAAAATACTCGGCCTGATTTGGAGACCTAGTGAAGACACGCTAGGTTTCAACCTAACGCTTGCGAGACAGCCGCCAGGAATTCTTGAAAAGGAGGCCCCTACAAAAAGAGAGGCCCTCAAAATCGTAATGTCGCTGTACGACCCGCTGGGTCTCGCCTCACCTGTTACAATTCGAGCTAAACAAATACAACAAGAAGCTTGGAGGCGAGGCGTCGATTGGGACCAGCTATTAGATAAGCATAGCAAGATGTTATCCTGATTATAGTGATGCCACTGAAATACAAATATATGTATTTACCGATGCAAGCGAGACGGCGTACGCAGCAGCTGCGTATTGGCGAGCCACCACAGCAGAAGGCACTCAGCGGGTGAGCCTAGTCATGGCCAAGGCGAGAGTAGCTCTATTAAAGCTACAATCGATACCGCGCCTCGAGCTGCAGGCAGCGGTGATGGGAACCCGCCTGGCTGCAGCTGTGAAACACGTGCACGACAACAATCCGTCGTCGGTCACTTATTGGACAGACAGCAAAACCGTCTTGTCATGGATCAGAAAAGGAGCACGAACCTATAAAGCTTTCGTAGCTCATCGCATAGCTGCCATAGAGGAAGGCAGCAAAGTGGAGGATTGGCGATGGATTCCTACAAAATTGAACATCGCCGACATAGCAACTCGTGATGTACCACAAAGGTTTGACTCACAGCACGAGTGGTACTGTGGCTCTAGTTTCTGGTATGAAGACCCCTCTTCATGGCCATCAGGAAAGCCTCCAATCGCAGAAGAGACAGGAGAAGAAAGAACTCTCACTGTCATAGAGAACCTGAAAGAAAAAGCTGTTTTGGAGGAAAAAACAGCCAGACATACATACACTTCGAAGCTCACAGAAGCTATGCCAAATCCCGTCAACTTTTCGAGATAGGAGCGGCTATAAAAGCGTACACATTGACATCTAAACGAGCCACCTATTTTCTTGAGCCTTGTTGTAGGTACTACAAATTTGTATTTGTTCCCTAGTATTTATGTTATGGATATCACTGTATTTTTTAAACAATTTTATATTTTTATTGGGATATAAAAGATTTTCATAAATATACTGAGAAGGCACAGTCATTACATTAATCTCCTTAAATTTCTCTCTGAGAGAGTGTCTCGGGCTTAATTTATAAATTGATCGAACAGCTCATTTCTGCAAAACAAAGATAGTCTGGATGTGGGCGGCATTTCCTCACAACTGAATACCGTACGACATTACACTATGAAAATACGACGTACGACATTATACTAAACGGGCTGTCTCTATGTCAGTTAAATTACAATCTTTTCTTATGCTGCGGAGCTTAGCTTCTTTGACAATTTATCTATATGTGGGCCCCACTAACTTTGGGCTACCATTGGTACTCATAAAAGTAGAACACGGCTTTATGAGCTGTATAAAAAAAGGACTTACGTAAACACTGCTGAATTTAATTTATATGTTAGAAATTATTCAACATTATTTCAAAAAGTTTGTTGTTTGGCCAAGTCGCGTTATTTGAGCTCGAAGATTAAAAACAGTAGTAATGTTATAAAAACGACATGGAATATTATTAATAGTGAAACGGGAAGATCTGGTAACCGAAATATTTACTACGGCCTGTCTATTAATGGCAACATTATAAAATCAGACTCACAAAACGCAGTGGCCTTTGAAAATTTATTTTCAGATATTCCCATTTCAACTACTAAATCCTTAAACTCATCACCTTCTGTTGCTGAGTCTTTGATAAAAGAAAATGTTAATGTTTGCGATTCGGAATTTATTTTTGAACATATTACTTGTAAAGACATAATTAAAACCTTTCACACTTTAAATGTTAAAAAGACCGCAGATCTGTACCAATATCTGCGGGTGATCCTGGCCAGCTACTTGGAGGACCGAGAGGTCCTCCTCGTGGACAAGACGACCAGGATGACGCCCACATCGTCGTGGAGGGCGTCCGAATAGGGGTCGGGGCCCAGATGAAGTATCTGGGCCTCGTGCTAGACAGCAGGTGGCGCTTCGGCCCGCACATCAGCGGGCTGTCGACGCGCCTGCTGAAAGCCGCGGCCCTATCATGGCTGCTCCCGAATCTGGGAGGGCCCAAGGAGCGATGCCGGTGACTCTATGCCTATATCCTCAAGAGCATGGCGCTCTACGGGTGCACCCATCTGGGCGGACTCCCTCCACAGGAGGGAGAATGCAACCGCCATCCGTAGGCCCCAAAGGGCCATTGCACAGCGGGTGGCGAGAGCCTACGGCTCAGTGGGTTTCTCGGCGGCGTACGCTCTGGCCGGCACCCCTCCCTGGGAGTTGGAGGCATGGGTGCTTGCCAGATTGTACGAGTGGATGGCGCGGCGGAAGGCGCTCCGGGAGCGCCCCGCCACTGAAGAGCGGGAGGCCGTGCGGTGGGAGACGAGGGACGCTATCGTCGTCCATTGGACGGAGGACCTCGCCTCTGCCGCCTTTGGCCGTCGGACGTTGGACGCGCTCGGTCCAGTCTTGCAGGGCTGGCTCGAGCGGCCCCAGGTTTCCTCTCGTTTCGTCTAGTGCAGGTGTTGTCCGGACATGGGTGTTTCGGAACGCACCTGCACCGGATCCGGAGGGAGGAAACCCCGGGGTGCCACGACTGTGGCGCTGCAGAAGACACGGCGCAGCACACCCTCGACGTGTGCCCAGCCTGGGCAGAGCTGCGTCATGTCCTTATAAGTGTGATCGGGCAGGACCTCTCACTTCCCGGCGTGGTCAAATCCATGCTGGGGAGTGAGGAGGCCTGGGTGGCGGTTGCCTCCTTTTGCGAGGTCGTGATGTCGCAAAAGGAGGTGGCGGAGTGTGCGCGGGAGGACGATTCTCTCGAACCACCGCTCCGCAGGCGGAGAAAGGGTGGGAGAAGGCGGTTGTACGATCGCCTCCTCCCACCTCCTGGTGGTGACTAGCGGGCGACAGGCGCGGGGGCGCCCTCGCTCGCATTGCACGAGTCACCACCCTCGTCGGGCGCGAACGGCGGAACTTTTTTTTGGCGGTGGGTGTAGAAAAAGTTAAGACGCGTTTCTTTTTACAGCAATTTTTGTAAATTGTTTTAAAATATATTTAAGTATTTTTATTAAATTTTTAGTTGTAATATAGTTGCATAAACTACCTAATCAGTTGTATTTACATTGGTGAAACAGTCAATGTAAAATAGCACTTAAAACAACACCACCTGCCAGCCATCAAATATATTTCACCTGTCAAAGAAAAATTTGTTGCTATTCCACTGAACATGTCTCAGCTGGATGATATTCAGTCAACCCAGAAGAACCTGGAGGAGTGCTTCCTAAGGAAGATGAATCAGCTTGAGGCACAAATCCAGTGCGCAGGACCTGCAAAGGATACTGTGGCAAAGGTCCGAGAGGAGCTCCGGTCGTTCAGAGAATTGATGTTCGCTATGCTGGGACTTCTAAGGAAACAAATCACAGAGTGCACCAGAGTGGTTAATGGATTGGAGACACGCTCTCGTCGGAAAGCATTAATCTTCACCGGTTTTGCTGAAGTTGATAGGGAGGATTGCCGGGCTCTTGTGCTGGGTATCATAAACAAGAAGCTGGCCCTGCCCGACATTACTGCATCGTCCATCAGGGGGTGCCATAGACTTGGGCCATCCAGCCGGGGGCCCACACGCAGTCGCCCTATCCTGGTAAGATTTGTTAATGTTGACCATAGATCTGCTGTGTGGAAGGCAAAATCGGCACTGAAGGGCTCCACGGTCACAGTTAAGGTGCCTGGCACAGTGCCTGACCCGTAGTAGGCAGGCCGTGTTTAGCAAAGCGCGCTTGCATTTTGGGATGGCGGCATGCTGGACACAAGACGGCGTCATTGTCGTTAGAACCCCCGATGGTACACGGCACAAGATTACTGCGGTGGAGGAGCTCAATCCCTTGTTGACACGGTACCTTAAGAGTGCTGGCGCTTCATCTGGTGCATCGGGAGGCAATAGTAGAGTGCAAAGTGGAGTGTAGTGACTAAGTGTTTACTAAAGTATAGTTAGTAAATCTAATCACAATAACACATTGTATCATAGGACGTCGTATATCATATATTTATTGCGTAATTTTTGTCACACGCGAGTACCCACTTACTTTGTTTCAATCATTTTTAACAGTTTGGTGGTATTTTCTCATTATTTTCAAGTCATTTTGCTTGTGTTAATGTTCAATGGTGTTTATTTTATCAACTAGTAACTGTCACTGTCGCCTGTCAGTTGTGACGTAAGTTTGTCAATGTAAATGTAATGTCATTGTGACGTCCCATGTTGTGTTTGCTAATTGTGCGTTTTGTTCTTGCTCACTTTCCTTTGTGGTTTGTTTTCATTATGTGCAATGCTGTTTTTTTGTTTCTTGTGTTTTTAAAACTTTTCTTGTTGTTTGTTTTTTTGCGTTTTGTTCTTGCACATATAGTCATGCACGTTTGTGTAATTTTGTTTAATTCTACGCATTGCTTTTGCTTTCTTGTATTTGTAATACTATATATTTTATGTTTTCTCTATTTTAATTTATCTGATATCTGTTTTGTACCCGTGCTGCTGGTGGGTGGTGAACATATAGTGGTGTTGCACCTTTAGGCAAAAATTTAGCCTTAGTTAATTGTTATTTTTTTTATTTTTTATTTATATTGTATTTTATGGTATCCGATGACGATTCCTTTCATTCTGCTAATAATTCCTTCAACTCGACCGCTAATGCAAGTTTTAGTTCTCTGACTGATACCCTTGGCGACATTCTGCGTCGGAACTTCAGCCACCAAAAGCGTCACATGTTTAATGTCTGCCACATCAACGCTCAGAGCGTGCCAAGTCACTACAGTGATCTGTTCGACACCTTTTCCGACGCCAATGTACACGCTGTTCTGGTTTCTGAGAGTTGGCTCAAACCACATCTCCTCTCTACCACCTACCCCCTTCCAGGTTTCATTCTAATCCGCAATGATAGAATTGGAAAGGGAGGGGGTGGTGTTGCTATCTATCTTCGCAGCGATTTTCATTTCAAAGTCATTGCTTCATCTCCGTCTTGCTATAGTGCATCCGCTGAGGATTTGGAGGTTTACGTAAAAGGTGTTAAGACCTTACTTGGTGTTGTTTACTGTCCGCCCGCCGTTGACTACTTTTCCAACTTCGAATTAGCACTGGAATCTGTTGGATCAGAGTATGCACATTGTGTAATCATGGGAGACTTCAACACAGACCTGTCTCGCCCATCCTCTCGTTCCCGAAATCTCCTACATATCATTGAGTCCGTCAGCCTTCATGTCCTTCCTCTGCAACCTACTCACTTCAATGCCTCAGGTGATGACACTTGGCTCGATTTAATCCTTACGTCCACTCCCTCCCTTGTTTCCTCTCATGGTCAGTGTCCCGCCCCTGGCTTTTCCAACCACGATCTTGTATTCCTTTCCTATACCCTAAAACCACCTAAACTTCCCTCTAAAGTTCTGCACATGCGTTGTTTTGCCCGCATGGATACAGGAAAACTGCGGCAGGATGCGTCGGAACTGGATTGGGGTAACCTTGCTGCGGCTACGACTGTAGATGATAAGCTAAGTTTGTTTAATAGGATGTAGATGATAAGCTAAGTTTGTATAATTGATTTCTCCAATGCCTTTAATGCCGTCAGTCACGATATTCTCCTCTCTATCCTTTCACATCTTATGGTTTCTTCCGAGGCACTGGAATGGTTCTCTTCCTATCTTCGGGGACGACAACAGTCGGTTCGGGTTGACAAGAGCTCGTCAAGTTGGTGTGACCTGGCTGCTGGTGTTCCGCAAGGCGGTATTCTTTCACCATTGTTATTCTCCATCTTCATAAATTTTATAACTCATTGTCTTCGGTGTTCGTATCATCTTTATGCCGATGACCTTCAACTTTAAGCAGCTGCGCGGGTGGAGAGTTTGTCAGATGCTATAGACGATTTAAACCGGGACTTGGAGGCTGTCAAGAACTGGTCTGATAGATTTGGGGTGTCTGTAAACCCCTCAAAATGTCAGGCCCTTGTGATTGGAAGCACGCGCATGATGGGTCGATTGGGGATTAGCTCTCTTCCTCCTATAATGTTTAATGGTACTGTCATCCCCATCAGCCCTAGTGTAAAAGAAGTCGGTCTACATCTTGATTCGACGCTAAGCTGACAAAGTTAGGTTTCTAGTGTCGGTCAAAGGGTGAATGGGACTTTGCGTTGCCTGTATCGTCTGAGAAACTTTCTACCTGCAAAAACGAAGACTATGCTTGTGCAGACTTTAATTTTCCCTTTAATCGACTATGGTGACGTGTGCTACTTTGACCTAAACGCGGTATTCCTGGATAAGCTGGATAGGCTCTTAAACAACTGCATTCGGTTCATATTCAACCTCCGAAAATATGACCATGTGTCAAGCTGCAAAACTGAACTCAAATGGATGCCCATTCGGCAAAGAAGAAATTTGCGCGCTTTGACTACGTTTTTCTCTCTACTCCACTCTCCCACACCTCCTTCTTATCTCATACCTCACTTTCAATACCTATGTAATTCACACGCGAGGAATCTGCGTTCATCTATCAATCTTCTCTTGCTCTGTCCTTCTCATACTTCTGATTTTGTTCATTCTTCCTTTCATATTCAATCCATTCTTCTCTGGAATGCGCTTCCTCTTGATACCAGGACGGCCACCAGTCAGTATGCATTTAAGCGGAAGTTGCGGTATTTTTTTCTAAACGAATAGCAGAATCGTCTCATTTTGCGCCTTTCTATGAATTTATATATATATATATATATATATATATATATATATTATTTTATATATAGTATTAATGATAGGAAATATTTAAGTATATTTATTATAACTATATACTTTTGTACTAATTTTGCGTTTATAATATTATTATTTCTATTTTTATGCACCTGCCATGCTATCTCTTCACCGCCCTTGGTTGACTGGTAGAGAATGCCTAAGGCATTAAGTCCGCCTATGTACTTTTATGTTGCATGAAGTTTTAATAAATAAAGAAAATAAATAAATAAACGGCCGAGCACTCGCGGACGTTCCCAGGTCCTTCCACTGAGGGAGGGGCGTGAAGGGCCTGCCGTAAAGACGGGCGGTCGCCCGGGGAGTCCCACATAGCACCTCCATTCCCACAATGGGCGGGTATGCGTAATGCATTTTTTACCAGAGTGATAAAAAAAAAAAGTATGTGGAATCTTCTTTATAAAATACTAGCGGATGCCTCGCGGTTTTACCCGCGTATTTCCCGTTCCCGTAGGAATTCAGGGATAAAAAGTAACTCAACGGTGAAAGAATTTTTAAAATCGGTTCAGTAGTTTTTAAGTTTATTCGTTACATACAAAAATACAAATCTTTCCTCTTTATAATATTAGTACAGAAGTATAGAAAATAAAAAACCTTGATTTTATTTTAAGAAGATTTTTTTCACTATCTTGAAATAAATTAGTGTACAACAATACATAATCCCGACTTCTGAATTAAGAATTTAGTATTTTTCAAACTTTGCTTTAGCCTGAAAACCTGGCAAACTGTGTCATTAAAGTAAGGTTTGAAATGTACTTAATTTATTTCGTTCGTTTTTTTTTTAATTTAAATTAGATTATTGGCAAAAATTTTAAAATATTGGAAAAGATAAATCTAGAAGAGAAGAATCATAGAAAAAAAATTACTCTTGAGAAGAATCCACTAGTCCTGTCAGTACTCATTTACATACCTACAACAAGTATTATAAAATTACTAAAAAACTCCTTGGTAATTTTACTTCATTTCATTTTGTGAGCAAACTTCGCCGCGTTAGTACATAAAATAATAATGGAAGAAATAAAATCGTGTCCAATTTTTGAATTTAATGAAAATCAGTTGATGACTGTTCGAAAATTTTTTGGTTATGACGATTTGAATAAATTGAAGCAAGATATTGATCAGTTCCAAGATTGGATTAGTAAACAACCACATTTTCGGTTGAGGGAATTTGGTAAGTGTTTTTTTAATCTAATATGCAATAACTGTTTGTCTGATATTCACTACCTCGATTACTGAGTCTAGGGTTCTTTTTCGGGTTAGGCTGAGTCATGTTGATTTTTGCTGGTTCACAGGTCACGATATTGTATACCGTGTCTAGTGAAATCTGGTGTCCTAATAAAAGTTCTCTTGACTGAATATCGTCTAAAACAATCTGTTCCGTCCCGATCATTGGTATTTACTTGCAACACCGTGTCAGTGGGCTGTCAACGATTTTGACAGCTGACACTTAACAGTCGAAAGAAAAAGCTTATAACGTGAGCACACGCTGATGTCGGGTCTTGTCGAAACATATCGAATGGAGATGTGTTTCACCCATTGTATTTGTTAATCGCGCCCGCCGTTCGCAATCGGCGTTGTGGGGCGTCCCTAAAGTATGTTTAGAGTATATTTTCACGCGCATCGAAGTGCTTTTGCGGGAAACTTGCTGCCTGGTGGACGCCGGCCGGATTCTTCGGTCCAGACAACCGTCAGTCGATCCCTTATTTTCCTTTATTATATATATATTCACCTATCCCTAACAATAACTGTAAACTAAATAACTGTTTATGAGAAAATTGCCCAATGCAATAAATTATGTTGCTAATGGTGGAAAAGCTTGCGATACTTATTAAATTCAGAAGACCGCATCGCTAAGTTATGCGCAAGTAATTCTGAAGATCGCTATCAAATAATAATATTATGTGTCCACTCTCTGGACAGGTACCACTGAAATATGTGTGGTGCTTTCCTTAACAGGCCATCTTACACATTATGCTTTGGTTCTTATGTGATTTAACCAATTAAGGATATTATGAGTTTTAAATTATGGATTTTACACACCGGCCTAATTTAGTTTAAATTAACAACAAAAAGAGATTGTCTTGTAAAAGTTCTACTGTTACCATTGGTATCAATTTTGTATCAATCCTGAGGAACGCTTTCAGTATTAGCACGCTCAGCGCAATTTTCAAGCGACTTTTCAAAAAGGAGGTGGTTCTATGTTAGGCTGTTTGTATGTTTTTTATTTGTTTCTGTTCAGTTTTTTACGTCAATTGTAGACCGATTTAGAAAATTATTTTTTTATTTCGATGGGTATTTATACTCTTGAGGTGGTCCCATTGTCACCAAGTTAGGATCTGATGAGGGATCTTATGGAAATCGAGGGCACTCCTCAAATTTTATACGCATACATTATATTGCGATTTTGGTATTTTCATCGACATGGCAAGCATTTGCATTCAGAAAGCATCATTTGGTGAAGTGGAACTGACGAAGAAAACCACAAATTGCCCCTAGAACTCCTAAGTGATAAGAATGTAATGGGTATAAGTTATCTCGAAAAGTTAACCGATAATGATGAAGCAAATACTTATAATTAATTGGTACTTATGAAAATGGTACCATCGAACTGATCTGACGATGAAGACGGAAGGTAGGCACTGGAACTCCGAAATCAAACAATGTATCCCAATTGTGTTTGGGCTTGTTTGAATCGTCATGGATGTACTTTGTCAGTAACTGATTTGCTTGGTAATTTGAGTTACCTACCAAAACTAAAAAGGACAAAATAAAAATCTTTTTAACATAAAAATTAAACCGACTTCCAAAAGCAAAACACTACAAAGCGTAAAATAACTTTCTTTTCCGAAATCGGTGTCGGTAACAAAGACACCGACTTTGGATAAGAAAGTTGATGATTTTATTTATTTATGAAATTGTAGCTCTTTGAGTGTTCTCAAAGAGCTACCATTTTTGTTAGAAAAAAGAGGTTAATTTTTATTTCTGATTGTATAAGTGTTTTTTTTTATATTTATGTTTAGTGATTTAGTAGTATTCACCAAATTGTCTGTGTTTCATTCGTATACAATTTATAATAACGATGCTAGTTAAGGGTTAATGGGCTTAGTCAACCATCGTTGTTTTGATTTCTCTTCAAAGTTACGGAGCAATTATACTGCCATGTGTCATATGGGTAGAGGCACTTTTATTTTTATCGTTAGCCGCCATTTTGAAACTGAATTAGGTTTATGGGCACAGAACATGTAATGCTACGTTTTTTTTTGTTATTATTGACAGGGTTGCGATTGGCCAATTAATCACCTTATCGTAAGCGATGATGTGGTCGACGATGAGCGCTTGCCTAGAAATAACCTGTACATTCTTGATTTGTAGACTCACAAGTTGTAGTTTTTGGGGGTGGCCTATGCCCGGCAGTGGACGTTTGTCGGCTGATATGATGATGGTGATGAGGCTGTAGCTATCATAAAATACAGACTCCGGCAGGAAATTCCACTCAATTGTCAAGATATTTAGGATTAAAATTCTCACTATATCAATATCTGGCTTCATAGCAAACTCTAGACCACCTTATTTCAGGACATTTTTAATGTATCGTGCACTGAAACTTTGTAGATAAAAATCAAAAATATCTTGGCCAGCTACAGAAACAAGTTTAAACCCCTTACCGTTTTCGCATCAACCTGTTTAATGGATTTATTATAACTTTCTTTTACTTATTTTATAGATCGAGACTTCTTGGAACGATATCTCATCTACAGTAAAGGCTCTATTGAAAGAGCAAAGCAGCGTTTCGACAAACTATGTACCTTCACCAGTTTGATGCCCGAGTTCTTGCAGAACTATGATATAAGGAACGAATTCAAAACCCTGTTTAATATTTGGTTAGTATCGACTTAAATTTTTAGGGATCCGTAGGACCTTTATAGGATCACTTTATTATCCGCCTGTCTGTCCATCTGTCTGTGAAGACTCTTTTTCTCGAGAACGCGTCCAGGTATCGAGTTAAAGTTAAAACCATAGGCTCAGATCCACAGTACCTTGAAGCTGTGAAAAATCATACTTCTAAGTTAAAGTGAATTCTAAGTAAAGTGACGAAAATACTGCGAGAATCGGTTCCTGAACTATTTATAATATTATGTACCTACAAATTTGTACGAAATCCTCGATGGGTGTGTTCGACTCGCTCTTATCCGGATTTTTTTTCAGAATCAATCTCTTGAATCAGCTTTCTGCCCCATATTTAAAAGAGATTAACTTTTTAATTATAATAACCGAGATATTAATTTGTGGGTTTGATGCCCGGGTTGGGCAAAGAGTTATTTTGTTTTTTTATCTGAAATTTCTCAGTAGCAGCCCGGTATCTGGATTTGTACCCAATTGATGATTTCTCTTCAAAGTTACGGAGCAATTATACTGCCATGTGTCATATGGGTAGAGGCCCTTTTATTTTTATCGTTAGCCGCCATTTTGAAACTGAATTAGGTTTATGGGCACACACGGAAGTCAGTTAAAAAAACAAACAAAAATATTTTTATTTTTATTTTGATGGCAATAGGCTCGTCCCCAATTACATGGGATTTAAATATATCTGGCGAAATATGGTTGTACTATAGGTACACACCTTTTATTTTTGTGTGGAGAAATGCTCATGCACACTGCGCCACCATGGGGAGATAGCACAGTTATGTGGAACTCTAACCCACTAAAACTCCACGGTGTCCCCCTGTGCCACTCATGGCCGGAACACGGGCAAGACACACAAAAAATAAAAATGATACCCCACCGCAGCTGTCCGTTACCGGACCCTACTCTGGGGAGTGGGGGGTACTTCACCGGCGCACCAGAACACACTGTACGCCGTGACCACCCCAGGGACCAGAACAGCGCTTGGGCGCCGAACGACCCCGTGTATGGTACTTTTGGTCCCCTTGTGACGGGTCAAGTTCAATGGGCCCACCACCTACCATTTTTCGGCCGTAGGGGACAGAGAGAGTGGCCAACGCTATACCAAAACTCCTAAATCCCTGCGGCCCCACCGCCTCCACCATAAGACGGTGGCGACTCCGTCCAGACCACGGAACGTAGGGAGAGCGGCGCACCGCAATACCGGCACTCCTCTCTCTCCACGGCCACCAACCCTCAGCCGCGATATCGTATCGCGATGGGTATGGGATGCCCTATACAACATCGCAGCCCGCCTCAGTTGGATTGTCATCCATGCGGCATCGCAACCTACTTGTTGGCCGCTACGTCGTCGGCTTATCAGCAAACGCCCTGACGAGCGGCCCCTCCTCGGGTTCCTCATCGCTTCATCGTAGGTGCTCAAGCCACGGCTACTGAGCCCCTCCGCCTTAAAAATGCGAGAACCTACCGGGGGGAAGCCTAATTTATCGCAAAATACAGTCGTGATATTATAATAATAATAATAAAATGATCTGTGGCCTGGCTTGTCAAGAGTGACACTAAAATTTTCTTCGCTCTTCGAATTTTTTAGAATATATTTATGAATCCGAACAATATCACCATTAAAACTACATAAAACTAAATTTAAATAATGTCTACATATATATTTAATAAAACAACAAGAAGAAAACATAAACTATAATAATTAAAATGAACAACATACAACATACAATAAACCAGAATGACAAGCTGAGAAGAAAATGCTGACACGAAGCCAGGCCCGAGCCAAAAACACACGCCCAACATCTTCGGGTTCGTCGCTCAGCTCCGCCTCGCAGCCGCCGGGATCCCCTACAACCGTGAGTCAAGCGATCCTGGACGCTGCAGTTGCGTCGAGCTCGAGCGACGAATACTTCTCTCCGCCGACGACACCACCACCTACGCGTCGACGGGGAGGACGCCGGCCACCGGACAGCCTAGGACCTCGAGGCCCATCGGTCTCTGACAGGGTCCCCGCTCCCGGTGGAAGTGTGCAGCGCATGCGATGGACGCAATCGATTAACGAAAACGTCATGCGCGCATACTTTGGGGCTACAGAGGGGGGAAGTAACCTGACTGCGTACCGTGGTCGGATGCTCTCTCTGTTTCAGGTGCTTGAGCCAGCTGTCAACGTGTCGGCCCAACGTCTATCGGATCAGGTGCGGGTCATCCAACGTAACCGTATGCTGGATGACGCCGTACTTGATAGACTGCGTGAGGAATCACAGAGTAGCCGTGTCTCACCTGCCTTGCCACCGGCCGCGGTGCAACTGCAACCCAGTGTTTCACCGCGACCCGACCATGTTGGCGAGGACGACGACGACGGGGCTATATCTGTAAGTACCCAATGCAATGCGCGTTTGAGGAGCGCTTTAGAATGTGCATTCAGCGAGTATCGCTCCACACCGCCTGAGCTTAGACCTCGACTACCTCGTTTGCCCATGCATAAGAAAAATAGGGCGCTGGTGTGTGCTCTAGATTCGCAGCTATCAAATGTTTTTGATAGCAGCAAAGACCTTGCCGACACCCACTCGATCTTGTACTGTGCGGCTGCAGCAGCATGTCGTGTAGCTAATGTCAAGTTTCCCAAAACTGACAGAGCTACACGACCAGCTATACCAGCTTGGCAGTGCAGGATTGAGCGTCGTATCGGTGAGGCTAGAGCACTCATCGGCAAGCTTATCTGCTTCAGGGAGGGCAACACTCGCCCTAGAGTGATGCGCTTTGTGAGGCGGGCGTTCTCAGGGACTGATATCAGTTCTCGAGATTATATGTCCCGCGTCACAGAGCGTATCGACTTCCTGAAGCAGAAGATCTATGCATGGGCAAACCGTATTCGTCGGTACAAGCGGCGAGTGGAGCGATACACCCAGAATCGCACATTCCAGAGCAACGAAAGGTGGGTTTATAGGGCTTGGGAGCAATCCAACCAAGGTGTGACTGATACGCGCCTACCGGATAACGACGCCATGTGTTCGTTCTGGCGCGATATCTGGTCGGTGCCTGTCAGTCACACCGAGGGTGACTGGACTCGGGAGGTCGAACGGGCGTGCGATCCGATACCACAAATGGGGGCAATTACCATCAGCCCCCAAGATGTGGCTAGTGCAGTCCGTCCGTTGCCTAACTGGAAATCTCCAGGGCCAGACGGACTGCACAACTTTTGGATTAAATGGTTCCAAAGATCGCACGCTCGTTTGGCAACTCAGTTCCAGTCTGCCTTAGAGTCAGGATCACTGCCCCAGTTCCTAACGACAGGAATGACCCACCTGCTCCACAAATCAGGTAGTACTGCGGATCCTAAAAATTATAGACCGATAACGTGCTTACCGACGGTCTATAAAGTTCTTACATCCATTCTGAGAGCGAAAATTAATCAACATATTGACAATAACGCCATCATGTCTGCTTCTCAGAATGGATGTAGGAACGGGTCCCGCGGTACTAAGGAGCTGCTCCTCATAGACATTGCTATTAGCCAACAGGTTCGCCGTTCCCGCAAGGATCTGGCGACATGTTGGATAGATTACAAGAAGGCCTATGACTCAGTGCCACATACATGGCTCATGAGGGTGCTGGAGTTGTATAAAATTGATGCAACTCTGCGCGCCTTCCTGACGTCATGTATGGGGCAGTGGAGGACGGTCCTTCACTATCCAGGATGTCGACAGATTCAGGAAAACAGCGAACCTATAAGGATCGAGCGCGGAATATTTCAGGGCGACAGTCTGAGTCCTCTGTGGTTTTGTTTAGCCCTAAACCCTCTCAGTACACTGCTGGAGGGTTCAGGTCTGGGCTATCGGTTGAGGAGAGGTGGTCAGGTCATATCACACCTCCTTTACATGGATGATCTGAAGCTCTTTGCCCCCAACAACTTGCAACTGATGAAGCTACTGAAGGTAACAGAAACCTTCAGTGACGCCATCCGTATGGAATTTGGTGTGGACAAATGTGCAGTCATGCATGTAAAGCGAGGGGAGATTATGGAATCCGTGGGAATACAACTCTCGGATTCCATACACCTTCGATCCCTTTCCTCAACCGAAACTTACAAGTATTTGGGTATGTCGGAAGCACTAGGCATCAATGCTACTGACGTGAAACAGTCGTTGAAGGAGCGCTTCTTTGGCCGCCTGAAAAGAGTACTAAATAGTCTTTTATCGGGCGGTAACAAGGTGCGCGCCTTCAACGGCTGGGTCATGCTGGTATTGATGTATTCTTTCGGCATACTCAAATGGACTCAGACTGAACTTGACGCCCTGGATAGGAGGGTCCGCACGCTGCTTACGGCAAATCGTATGCATCACCCACGTTCATCGGTTATGAGACTGTATATCCCTCGGAAGTGCGGGGGTCGTGGCTTTTTAAATGCTAAGACCCTACACAACCGCGAGGTATGCAGTCTTAGGGAATACTTCCAGGCCGCTGACGTGGGTATGCATCGAAATGTGGTAGCGGTGGACAAGGGACTCACCCCGCTCTCCTTGGCTAACGAGAACTGGCGCAAACCTATAGTATTAGATACTAATGACCGCAGGGAGGTATGGCAGAGCAAGGAGCTTCACGGACGCTTCTTTCGGGTCCTACATGGGCCCGATGTAGATCTTTTAGCGTCCGTGGCCTGGCTGCGATTTGGTGACCTTTTCGGGGAAACCGAAGGTTTTGTCTTTGCGATTATGGACGAAGTTATGATGACGAACAACTACCGGAAATACATTGTGAAGGACGGCACGGTTGACATCTGTCGGGCATGTCACCGGCCGGGTGAATCAATCCGTCACATTATCTCCGGTTGTTCTAGTCTGGCTAACGGAGACTATTTGCATAGACACAACCTTGTAGCCAGGATAATCCATCAGCAACTTGCTCTTAAATACAATCTTGTGGAGTCGGAAGTGCCTTACTATAAGTATGTGCCCGACCCAGTTCTCGAAAATGGCAATGTCACGTTGTATTGGGATCGGTCTATCATCACTGACAGGACTATTGTTGCCAATAAGCCTGACATAGTGGTGATAGACCGACTTGAGCGTCGCGCAATGATTGTTGATATAGCGGTCCCACATGACGAGAACCTCGTAAAGGCTGAGCGAGATAAGAAAAGCAAGTATCTTGATCTGGCTCGCGAGGTTGTCGACATGTGGGACGTGAATACAGCGATCATTGTGCCGATAGTCGTTACGGCCAATGGCATAATAGCCAAGAGCCTCGACCAACACCTTAGGAGGCTCTCGTTGGGCAGCTGGATCAAGGGCTTGATCCAGAAAGCGGTACTCCTGGACACGGCGCGTATCGTTAGGAGGTTCCTCTCTCAGGAGCCCTGACCACCGGTAGCTTGGACCCTGTTCCCGATACCGGTGGGCTACTATTTTTGTATTTTTAAATGTTTTTTTATTTTCTTTTTTTATAGAATAATATTTAAAAATGTAAAAATATGTATATAAAACGAATAAATAATGTTTTTTTTATTTTCTTTTTTTTATAGAATAATATTTAAAAATGTAAAAATATGTATATAAAGTTAATAAATGGAATAATAAATAATAATAATAAATTTATTTCAATTAACTTTACAAACTTTCTACAATATATAATCTTACATAGAGGCCTCCTTTTAAGTATAATAAATACCTGTGCTAGGAGACCCCGCTCCTCTAAAACTAGAAACAATAATAATGTAGGAGTGTAAATACAAGACAAATTCAACTTAAATCTAGGATATGTGTGTGTGAGGTGTGTGTGTGTGTATGAGTGGTGTGTGTATGGTATGTTTGTGTATGTGTGGTGTGTGTGTATGTGTCGCTTATCGATAAATTTTCACATGACAATTTGTAAAAGAGTTTCAATTTCATCATAACTTTGGCCTATTAGCCAGTCTAATATAGATTTCTTACATTCTCGATAACTCATAGGATAAATATTTAAAAGTTTATTTAATTTGTTGTAGATGGAAGCGGATTGTCTGGTGAACTGCCTTTTCGCATATGAGGTTTTAACCGATATTTCTGGTGTAACAGGATATTTTCTCCGTTTATTGTTGAGACTAGAATCATAGGGGAGGGTTTTGTGTAATTTTAAAATAGCATGGAGTAGGGTCATATTCAAAATAATTGTAAGTTACGGATAGGAAACAAATATGAATATTATTTTATTGTAACAGAAAAATAACAGAAAGGAGTTATTAGGGCAAGTTTAAATAGCATACATTTGTAAAATAAATAAATAAATAAAACATGCACACACAGACAGTACATGGCACAGCAATGCAATACAGGGCACATTATACGAAAACTTAACATACTTCAAATAAAAAGAAAAAAAAACAGTTTTGGCTAACCTGCGGTGCAGTAAGTTGAATAATATTTTATTGTCATTAATTCATTTATGACACTATGTGAATAACGCCTAATCATTCATATCTGTTACGTAACAGAAAAAAGTGATGGATAAAATAACGTATATGAATTAATTGCACGTGTCTAAACTACAAATCCATTTATTTCCACATTAATTTAAATTTTATACGAATATTTTATATTTATAACAATTAGCACAATACAGTTATTTCCTAGTATGGGTAATAAAACAATAAACTTACTTACCGCTATTTTAAACGTCTCACATTAAATATTTACTTTTAAAAGTCTAATTTTCTTCGACAACGAAACGAGCTGAGAAACTATATTGAACAAAATGGCCGATCATTTATTTTTACGTCGTGTAGTGGCAGGTAGTGGACTAATGATGCCAGTATATCATATTTCTTTATTACCATGGAAATAATGTTAAAATAGCATAACAGAGAAGAATAACAGATAAGTGTAAAATCAGGAGACTCATTAATAAATTAAATTTGAAGAACAATAAATAGTATTTTATATTTTGTTTAGTGAAGTGTTGAAAGTTTAAACAGAATTCTCTGAATATAGTTTTTTTTTTAACCTTTGTGTAATAGTTAATAATATTTTTTTTTTTTTTAGTTTACAGTCAAAGACATGGACATTGAGTACTTGTATGAAACGGAATCTACGCAATGTTTGGTTTCATTTTTTTTTAATGAATTGTTTAGCTATATCAAATGTTTCGTTGTTTTTTATTAAATTCAAATAAACATTCAATCTGTTTGTTTATGAAATTCTAGTCAGTTGTATCTCGTTATAAAAATAATTGGGTTGGACACTATGACAGTATAATTATTACAATTATTTTGAATATGACCCAGTACATATAATTTTCTGACTGTGAGGAGGCCACTTAGTGAGTAAAGGTTTTCAGTATGGAATCTATACGGTTTAAAATACATCACTTTTAAGAGAGACCTTTGCGCTCTTTCCAGTTCTAAGAATTTGATTTTAGTGGCCCCGCCCCAAACAGTTATACAATACACTAGAACTGACTGGGCCAGTGAAACGTATATCTGATTTAATAAAGTTTTTGTGGTAACATGTCTTAGTGTCTTGAAAATCCAAATGAGTTTTCTAGTCCTAGACATGACCATATCCGCGTGTAAATGCCAAGATAAACGTTGGTCTACCAAAATACCTAGATATTTTATATTAGTCACTTTTGCTATTTTAATGCAAGAACAATTTGTGCTAGTAGGATTATCACAGCTATGTATTCTAAGGTTATGATTAGGTCCAGGTTGACTGTTGTTGTAATTAGTAAATGCTATATATTTAGTTTTAGAGATGTTTAGTGTTAGTAAAAAATAATTTAACCATTTTGCAACCTTAATGAGTCCCTTTTCAGCATATCGATATACAGATTCCCATGTTTCTCCAGTAAAGACAATGGCTGTATCGTCTGCATAGGAAAAAATACGACCCTTTTCAAGGTTCATTTGGCAAAGGCTGTTTATGTATATTAAGAAAAGCGTAGGCCCCAGAACACTGCCTTGCGGAACACCGAAGCTCACCTTCAACTCATCACTGATGTAGTTTCCTATCTTTACACGCTGTTTTCTATTCTGGAGATAATCTGTGAGAAGAGCCAAAGGGACTCCTCTTACGCCTATGTTTTCCAAACTACGCACAAGGACTGGAACAGAGATGGTATCGAAGGCCTTTTTTAGATCCAGGAAAACAGTTAGACACCTTTTGCCTTTATCCACGTTTCCAACAATATGAGAGGTTAATCCTGAGACTGCATCTTCTGTCGATAACCCCTGCCTAAATCCATATTGACAGCCAGATATTACGTTATATATGTTCATGTAATTTATCAATCGAGTGTTAATTAGCTTTTCTATGATTTTTGAAATTGCAGATAAGACTGATATGGGTCTGTAGTTGCTCACATCATCTCTATCGCCACCCTTGTGCACAGGAGTAATAATGGCTTGTTTTAGAACGGGTGGAAAAATACCTTGCGTGAAACACTGATTAGCAAGATGTGTAATAATCGATACCACCACGTCATGGGCAGATTTAAGAAACTTTGTAGATATATTGTTCCACCCTGGTGCGCTCTCAGTTTTAAGACTCATCAGTACACCATGGACTTCCTGAGGATCAGTTTCTAGAAGTACAAAAGATGAGGCCTGTGAATCCGTCAAGTTAGAAGTCTCACGATCTTGGGTTAGATTGATAGAGTTGATTTCCTCGGCCAAAATCTTATCAATACTAGAGAAATAGTTATTGACGTGATTCACTGACTCATGAGAGGTTGCTTTTATCTCTATAAATCTAAATTTTGAGTTTTTGTTTGTTTGCGATGCGTGATATTATTTACAGCTTTCCACATTTTTTTAGTATCTTTATTTGCTTTTTCTATCTGTTCCCTGTCATATTTTCTTTTAAGTTTTTTAATAAGGTTATTACAGTGATTACGATACCTTCTGTATGTTATTTTTAAGATATCGTTATTCGGATCTAGGCGTAGTTTCCTCTGCATATTGTTTCTATTCTGAATACAACGTAAGATACCCATACTAATCCATGGTTTAATAATGCGGTTATTTTTCGGGATTAAGGTTGTTACGGTATTTATTAGAAGGCAATATCTGAGTTTGTCAATGAAAAGTTCAGTAAGTGCAACAGGGTCATTAATTAAATTCAGTTCGTAAATACTACTTTCTTTTAAGTTTACTATCGCTTTCTCAAAATCAAAAACTGTTTTTGTTCTAGAACATTTATGCGCCGTTTTGATATTTGATAACTTCAAGAATATCATTAAGTGGTCCGTTATGGTAGTATCCAGAACAGCAATAGTGGCAGCATTTTTGTTCTTGTCCATTTTCAAGATAAAATGATCCAAACAGTTTTCACCTCTAGTTGGTAGTGAATGTCCTGGTAGTAAACCGTGCATTGCCAGCATGTTTAGGTAGCTATGTCTATTTGTACGCTCGTTAGTTTGTTCTTGAGTTTTATGAATAATATTTATATTTATATCGCCAGTTAATACAATATGTTTGCATGATTTTAGGGTGTTCAGGTGGTTATTAAGAGAAATTATAAAGTTGTCAGCATTACTGTTTGATGGTGAGCGATAGATACCCAGGATAATAAGATTGGGCAGGCTTATTTGTAAGCATGACGAGTGTGCCAATATAACCTCTTTTACACTAACTTTGTGCGAGCTTTTAACATATGCTACTACGCCATCGCAACGATTTATATGATTAGTAGTTGGTTACGCTTCCTAATTTATAGTTCATATTTTATTACATCACCATAGGGCGATTGAAAGGCATTGGTATACTAGTTCCAATTTATTAAATTAGTGTCACCTATCGTTGTTTTGGTGGTATTCCGCGCCGTGCCGCTACGGTCTTTTTACGCCGCCACCACGCCACGGCCGCAGGCGATCCTCGCCAGTCTCTTACCAACCAGGGCGGAGGTGCGCTCACTAAATCATCACGTACCCTCTCGCCCAAAACTCTTAATTGAACCTACATGGAAAGTGTTATCTGTATTACCTAGACCTACTGTGTTGTGTACCGCTGGCCAGCATAGTGTACCTAGTCTGTGAGCTGAACTTCTCGAACGTGGCATCTGCATCTGCATGGGAATCGCTGTTTCAAAGGTATGTGGCATAATTAGTAAATTGAGCTTTATCCATTGCCTTTCGTCTCATCTGCGTACTTTTCTCCTTCAATTTAGCACTGCTGAATCAGCAATTATAGCTTAGATTACTCTAATAATTTAGGTTCAATCGCGTGTGATTTTACTAGTAATCTTCTAGAGGTTATACGCACCAGTAGTGGAGAAGGACAGATAATTTTGAATTTCGGGGATGGATTTATTCGCGTCCAGTCTGCATTCACTTAAAATGATAATGTCGGCATCAAACTTAAAGTTGGTTAAAGTAATTTGTAAATCATTTAGATTACTATAAATGCTTCTAATGTTTTGTGAGACAATTGTGAAGTCCAAGTTTCGTACATTGATCTTTTTAGAAAATTCTTCAATTTGATGTAAAGTAGCTTCCGCCACAACTACATCGTCTATTTCTTGCATAATTGTGTGTGCACTATTCATTTGGAATATCGTTTAGCGGACTGTGATTCAATAACATAGAGGTGATACAAGTATCTACGATTTTTAAGTTTAAGAATTAAATCATAGTTTAGACTTATGCTATAAATATAGTGAGCTGATGTTATATTATTTTTATATACTATTTTTAAAATGTCTATTTCGGTTTTGATGAGAATATAAGTGCGTTGAATGTGTGTGTATGTAAGAGCGGATGCATATTTGCGTTTGTTATAAAGAACATGGTGTGCATGAAATTTGAATATGTATAGAGTGTGTAAATGAGTCAAAAGTATTACATTATTTATATTATTTAACAAACAGATATGTTTCGGTGGAGTTAACAAAAGACTTAAGACTATTACAATATTATCTTTTACTGACCAGTTTAGCATATGTATGGACTGTGGCATATAACATATACATCCTGCCTCAAGTCATATCTCTTGCATTAAAGCTTGTATTTGGGCTTCAGTTTTAATTATGTGAGTCGGCGATTCCTCCTGCTTTTTAACGTAGACTTTCCCGTAAGCGGTCCAGCAATATTTGTATCCTTTAGACTTAACAAGATCCCGTGCCAGAAAGTGTAATCGTGCATCTTTAGCGGCAAGTTGTTCCGAGACGTAAATTGGGGTGTTTGTCTTAAGACCTAGATGGTTAGCGCACAGCTTACCCTTATACTTGGTGTTATAAGCTTTACACATCTTTATGATATCAGTCTTTAGTAGAGTGGACGATATTTCCACTACAATAGGGGTGTTCATCGTTCCCTGTTTCTTTCCTTTTACTCTGTATATATCTCGTATGTCTGATTTCGTAATTTCACAGTTTGTACTTTTCGTTAAGCATAGGACCATGCTAATTAAGTCTTCTTTAGTCTCTTTCTGTTGCTTAGGGACGTTTTTTATTTCAATATTAGACTTACGTGAACCTCGCTGGAGATCTTCCACTTTTTCCTCAAGAATGGTGATGTACTCCTTGTCTCTTTTAGCTTGTATCTCCAATTGCTCTATTTTCTTTTTAAATTCTTCGTTCTGCGCAGTAAGGTAAGCCACAGAGCTTTCAATGTTTGAGTTAGTCTGTTTTATTTACATTAGCGTTGGGGTGATTTTTTTGAGTTCATTTTCTTGTACTAATAACATTGATTTAATCATATTGATCATGTCTTCTTTAAGTACATCAAGCTCATCTTCTCTCCTTCTTTTACCTCGTTGGGAGACATAATTTGGTGGAGTAACGAGGGTTTCGTTCGAGCTTTTTCCAGTTAAATTTGATTCCGAGAGTGACTTATCCATTTTAGGAAATTATAACAGACCAACAGGTATCAAGCCGACTGAACTTACAGGTAAGCGAACAAGCAGAAGCACTCTCCGGCCGTATGTTCAAACCGTGGTAATATACGTCGATGGCGTACGGCGGAAGAATTACGCGGCCGCGCAGCGTGTGGCAGATAAACAGTAGCGGCGCAGGAGCAGTATGGCAATTATGAGGTGGTCCCTTATTCTCGCGGGTCGTGGGTGTGCGGGCGAACTCCGTTGTGTGGACAGTCGGTTTAAGCGAGATTGGCAATTAGGCAGTCAGAGATATGCACTAATATCGGTTAGTGTTACTTATATTTGCGGAGCAAATAGCGACACGTCTGTTCTCGATGCGTGTTTCGGCGAAAGAGGCAGCAAAAAGGCAGGAGTTGGTAAGCAGATTTTAGTCAAAAAAGTTCTGGCAATAAGTTGCAGCGATGAGTGTGTTATAGCGCCTGATAGGATTTAAAGCAATACAAGCTATTCAAGTTTGCCCATACTATTGCTTTAGGCGTTTTTGACAAATATTCGGATAGTTGAGGGTAATCAATAAATTTTAGGTAAAATCTATTCACTGGTTCTATTGTTTTGGTCGGTTTATCGCACGAATCACTGTACAAACGTTGCAATAAATATTTCCACAGCTCGTCAGTCACTTAGTTGGGCCACTCACACAAAGTTTACGTAATTAAATTCAGTATTTACACCAAAAAGTTCTTATTTATGGAGAGCACTTTCAACATGATCTTATTGTCAGAACACCGAGCAGAAGATCAAAATCAGAAGATTAAATATTATGAGACATTATTTAAAAACGGTATGATAGTCACACAGATGATGACAGACAAGAACTTAACATTCTATATAAGTGTTTGCTGTAACATTATATGTAGGCGTACATAAATATTTCTAACAGGAACTGACTCAGATGTGGCTATCATTACGCTAATTGTAATTTGTTTGCAATTTTTCAGTAATTTATGCCTTCTGCCAAAGCCGTCTTCTGACAATTACCGGGTGATGGTAACAACGCTGACAGGAGTAGATGATAACAAGTTCGAACTTGTCTCCTATTACAGATATTTAATTGTGGTAAGTTCAAATACTATAAATAAATTAATAGTCAAATGCACAATAAAATTCATAGATGTGAATGCAAATTTCTAAGCCAATAGGCTTAAGGGTTATGGAGGATATTTATAACATAACTTCACATCTTAGTCAACCAGTTGTTTTCATGTATGTTATCCCTGGATGACAGTAATATCACTGGGCTTTAAACTAGAAGAAGCATTTAACCTAGATTTTATGCTGAAACAGATAATTAAGCGTCTTCTCTATTTATTCGTTTCGATTTTTGAATGATTTTTAATAAATCACCCTTCTACGGCTGAACAGATTTGGAATGATTTAGACCATGACACTTGGAACTTATTTCGTTGTCTTTTTTTGTCGTGTTGTTGTTATTTCGTTCGTTTTGTTGTTGTTTCGTTCGTTTCCTCGTTTCCCTTGGGATATTTTCAATGCTCTATATATACTAGTTTTGACTTATTTATTTTCCAGCTAGGTCAATACATGCTACAGCACGACTACTGCAATGGATATGAGCTAGTGGGTGACAGTAGAAACATCACAATGGGAACAGTGAAAAAACTGAATCCTGTTACCATGCACAAGGCTCTTACATTGATTGTTGTAAGTATTCTTTCATGTTTTGTTGAGAGTTATTCGAATTCATTGCAAATAGTTTAAAAGGCTTTGAGGAAATTTTTTTTTTTTTGTTTCATAAATCAGGACAAATCCACTATAAAAGTTATTCATAGTTTTGTACTTTCTCTCTTTTAACCACTTAAGATTTCTATGCAAAATACCATAATTTAATTTCGTCGCATATACGTTTCCCATATATGTTGAAGTCAGCTCCAGTTTAAACAGATGCAGCTGAATAGTATGTTAGCTTATAGTGTAATATAAGTATTTTTATTAACCCCCGACGGAAAAAGAGGGGTGTTATAAGTTTGACGTGTGTTGCTGTGTATCTGTTTGTCTGTCTGTGGCATCATAGCTCCTAAACGGACGAAACGAATTTGAATTCGTTTTTTTGAGTGACTTTGTCGAGAGTGTTCTTAGCTATGTTTGAATAAAATCGGTTCAGCCGTTCAAAAGTTATGGGCGTTTTACTGTTTGAATCGGGGTGTTTTCGCAAATAGTTCTGGAATAATATCATGATAATTATAATTTTATTAACAAATGTTTTGAAGTCAAACAATTTATTATCTGCATCTGAAACAGAGTTGAAAACTGATATAAGTCTTCACTTTGCTGGAATGCGATGTCGCTCTTATTTGCACCTTAACACTACAGAGATAGGATCTCAGTGATGAGAGCGAGAAATATGTCCGTTGTAAATGATTATCCATGTCATTTATTATTATTATTGTATAAATGATGTTCCCTTAACGAAATCGATGGGCGCCAACCGAGTGAATCCGAACGATAGTAAGTATTAACTTACTAGTATACTTGAGCGGGGAGATACTTGCTCATATATACCTACTAGTTTGTTAGCCTATCTCCATATTTAAATCTCACTGATCTGACAGTAATGCGCTATAACTTTAATATCACGCTAGCCACTATTATATAGCTTGCAATCTGACTGAAAATATTTTTCAGTTAACTTTTACAGCAATTATTATATTACTTAAAAATTAATCATAATAATAACTGGGTTTTTATTTCTTTTACGTATTAAATTATTCTTACGATCGATAAAGTCCATAAAAGTATTGTTTTACCGAAGGCTTTCGTCCCATCTCTAATATTAGTTCCATAGACTCTCACGTTAAGTCACGTTGCTATAAGCTGGCGAATGGCGAATTTCAAATGTCTTCATTTTGTCATCGATAATATGAAGTCCAGAGTACTTGTATGATAGAGGTCAGTGCGTTAAGTGCATAACATGCTTTTCCTTGTTAATACTGGCTGTAAAACACTAAATTTTTCATTTCAGGAAGCCTTAGGTCAAAGGATGAAGAAGATCCATTTAATAAGCGGTTCAAAGTTCTTCGACACAATTCTCCTGGTCTTAAAACAAGCTCTTAGCGCGAAACTGGCCCAAAGACTAGTTGTACATAACAGTGTGGAGTCTTTGTATAACCATATACCTAGAGAGCATCTCCCGAAAGACCTCGGTGGTGATGAGAAGACTTCGAAAGAGTTGGCTGGTAAGATATTTCAGCAGTTGTTTAGTATGTTTTCAGATGGTAGCAAGACATCAATATAGTTAGTTTTTTTGTGCTGCATTGATGTAATTTCTGCAAGGCATTTCAGTGCGAGGATACACAAATTAATGGTGCAACTTTAAGAGAAATAACCTAGTACAGACCACTCCTGATTTCTTACCGGTCATGTAGTATTGTAGTCCCATCGGACTATGAGAGTAGGGAAATCCCTGTTTCTCTGTGCAACTGTTTATGAACAAATTTTTTTGCGCTTTAATATCTCTTACGTATTTGGCTAATCTCCTTTGAGATGTATTAGAAATCATTAGATCAGTGATACATTTTTTTACTTATTATAAATTTGGAAATCGCAGAAAAGGGTTATTGCTATAATAAATACGATAGGCAATGCAGCACGATGCATTGCCTAAAAAAATGATGGTTGCATTTAATTTTAAACAGATTTGTATACGTTGCCATTTCTTTGGAGCTCTCGATGATATTCGATCATTGATTTTGGACTATGCGATGAGGTATCAGTGATAGAATTTTTTACTCATTTAAATTAGGAAACGATTGAAAAAACCTATCCCTCGAATCTATAATTTAGCGAAAATGTTATATATTGTTTGCGATGATAGTCGATAGCTTTGACGGGTCTACTTTTTATAGCAGAACATTTTATGTTATAATATTATTATGTATAACAACGGATAGTATGAACTTCATTTCGCTGAAAATCATTTGGCATTGACTCATTTATCAAACATTCAAAACTCATAATTTTGTCAGAATCATCTTTAGGCATACATTTCAAATCGATAGTCTTTAAAAGGCAGAACCATAATATCGCAGAGTGTTCACAGTCAGAATCTTCTTTTGGTATACATCTCATATCCATATTAATTGAAATACTCATACATTACAGAAAATTCTTATTTAGAATTATTTTGTATTTTTGACCATAATAATAACACATTTTTTTTTTTGGTTTTTATTTCCCTGTATGAAACATGCAAACAAGCATACACCATACATGCAGCAAAACTGTAGCATGCAAACAAGCATACAAACATGTAAACAAGCATACACCATGTGCAAGCATGCAACAAGTAAGCAAGTACGCAGCCTGTAAGCGAGCATGCAGTAGGCATGGTTTCTGTCAAGGCTCCGGTGCTGCGGGCCTCCGGCGGTCCCACGCGAACTTAAATTACACTCTAGGGGTAGGGCAGACAAGACTACGTGGTGTCGGTTTTGCAGCGATTCGTTTCTGTTACTAACTTTTGTAACACAACACATTGACTTCTTAATACAATATATTTATTTAAGGTTAAACATGCTATTTTATAGAAATGCCTAATAAAAGTATTCCAAATGAATTTCTGCCATCTTCATAATATACCTAGTTAAATTGTACAAAATAATGGTCGCTCTAAATAAACGTTATGCTAAACGAAATTATGCCAAATAAAATTCTGCCATCTTAAAAATATGCCATTCGGACATATAAACATTCGGTCAAACAATTATTATATTTAAAATATTATGGCCTTAAAATATTCGTTTAAAGAAGACTATGCCAAGTGTGTTATGCCAAATAAATTTCGGAGCATCAAGATTCTGCCAGATAGTACCAGCTTTGACAGTAGAGACTACCAAAAATCGTTATGATTGGATCGTTAGGACTGAGCGATCGCTATCTATGTCGGGACTGCAGGTCCTAGACACGGTGAATATCGTTAGGAGTTCAATCTCTCAAGAGCCTTGACCACCGGTAGCATGAACCCAGTGCCCGATACCAGTAGCCCACTATCCTACTACTATAATAAACGTGAAAGTTTGTGAGGCCATCCTCACAAACTTTCACGTTTGGATGGATGGATGTTTGTTACTCTTTCACGCAAAAACTCCTGAATTGATTTTGATGAAACTTTACAGAAAAAGTAATAATAGTTGATTTCATAATTGGATTGCAAAGTTTACAAATTTAACTTATACATCAGAATAACACATAGGCTATAATTTATAAAGATATTCGGAGAAGTACTAATACCACGCGGGTGGAACCGCGGGCGGCAGCTAGTATTTTATGTTTTTAATTGCTTTTTCTATATATTTTTTAATAGACTAATATTTCAAAAATGTATACTTTATAAATCAAACAGTTTATTTCAAATAAACCTTAGAAGTACTTTTGAGTTGTCAAACAAAAAATAAAAAGATGACTAGTTGCAAATTCGCAAGCTTCTCGCAAGAGAAGCTTGCGAATTTGCAACTAGTCATCTTTTGAATTTATTTGAATGAATTTTCATCAGCCAATCACAGCAAATAACGCGTGCTTGACAATTTGTCACATTAATTCTCCGATAATTTTGAGCTGGGAAACTGAAGGTAAGTGGCATACAAATATTATTGGAACATAAAGTATCCATTTAACAATATGTGGGAAAATAAACAGTTCAAAATATATGGGGTTGCAAGAGATCTATTTCATACATTCTGGCATTTCAACGACATGTCTAGGCACCCTGAATAAAACTAGGATTCGCACTGAGCGTGTGTTGTGTTCACACTGAGCGTAGGCTGCAAAAGCAGCTCATAAATAGTTCTGATCCTCCGACTACACAGCATGATTTTATTCTAGTTTACGTATTGTTAGTTCGTTTCTTAATTTCATTTTTTTTCTGTTTGTGTACCTATATAGAAGTAGTTAAGGAAACGTTGAGGTGGTTATAACAATGCAGACACTATCATTAATTACACTATTGTTGTAGTTTTTGCTGCCATTAGCCACGATTTCAAATAATTTTGAACAAACTAATGAATATCTTCTCATTATTATAAATCTATCCAAAGTGAAGCTGCACCTATGTATTCAACTAAAACATAGTGTGAAAACTACAGTCGTCTTGCTGCCGTAGAATCTACAAGTATCTATTCGCCTAATCAATCGATATTCTTAAATCATTTATCTGATACTGGACTAATTTCACTGTCTTAGCTAGAATAAACAGCAATAATAATAAATGTAGATGGATTGTGAGGGACAAAATCTAAAGAAAATATGGATGGATTGCGTGAGGAATTATAATGAAGGAAAAGGGAGTCAGTGATAACGTGACGTTTGACTGGACGAAATGAAAGTACAAAAAGGTATTGCGCCAACCTCATCAATTAACGTGGCAAAAGTTCCTCTAGACAAAGTGTAATTTCTATAAGCGATATACATTAATAGTAAAAAAAGTAAGAGATTGAAATAGGCCACCGAAATGTCATGTGGTGGGACCACATGCCATTTCGGTGCACAATCGCAAAAAAGTGACAATCTATCGGCGAGCGATACTTTATTTGCTAGTTGATAGTAACTTTGTCTTTGTTAGAGCCCAAGGGCAGAAAGATGAAGAATGGTTGATAAAGAGGGAAGAACGGGCTACAAGCAAGTAATTGAAAGATAAAGATTGGTTGATAAAGAGGGAAGAGCGGTTAACAAGCAAGATGAAGAGTGATGAAGAGTGGTTGATAAAGAGTGAAAATCAAGATGAAGAAATGAAAAGAAAAGATGAAGAGTTGTTGTTAAAGAAGGACGAGTGGGTTACAATCAAGTTAATAGTTTTGGCCTACTGTCTCATTAGATGGTAAGAGATTTTAATATGGTGGACGATGAAACACGCAGAGCAGTAGAAGAAGTCACCTATTCACTCTTGACTTAAATGATGTTAGCCGTTTATTCAATGACTGAGGACATAAATAATGATGGTGTCTGTTGTTTCTATTAAATCTCTGACGTCTGTACTTAGATAATCTATTTGTTGTGGTAATAAAAATATAATTGTTGAGTAACAACTAAAAGATTGCATTATTTACTCAGCTGTTCTTCAATTGATAACCACTACTTCAACGAGCCGTGACATGACGATACACATCGATGACGTCTGTGACGAACTCGTTGATCTAATACCTAGACTAACGAGGGTTAAGTCTAGACTCACGCTTGCGATAACCTATAGTCTAGGCAAGTGCTATTGCAGAGCAAGCTTGGGAAATGTGTTATTGGGTTTTCCATCTGGAATTTCTGAGTATCCGCCCGTAGTTTAGATAAGTAACCAGTAGATGACAACAGGCTCGTCCGTTTTAAATTGGGACTTTAAACATTACTTTCGAAATGTGGGTGAGTACTATTGGTACTATACACCTCAGCGTAATAACAAAAAGTATTAACTATTAGTACGTAAAGTCTCAAAACTTTGGGGGCTGAGTCACCCGCGTCCGTAGGAGAGTTACCCGTATTGATGTTACCCTACACGTAGTCCCCGGGTGGTGCTAATCAGGTGACACTAACTGGTGGTAGGCTTCGGCCGAAGGCTTGTGACCACCCACCCGGCAAAGACGTACCGCCAAGCGGCCTAGCCGTGTTCCGGTACGATGCTCGGTGAAGCCACTAGAGGAGTTGGGTCGAGATAGTTGTTCCACTGCATGCTGACCAGTCTGACTCGCGCTGTTTTGGGCGTATCGGGAGACTAGTCGCGGAGGGTAGCGGGATCCGAGGCACGGTGCGCCGCTGGCCGACCGCAGGTAGTTAGGGGCCCAAGTAGTGTGCCAGCCACATACGAAAGGCTGCCCCGCCAACTGTCGAAAAATCCCGGAATGCACCATCGTGCTGGTTGGCGACCAGATGGGAGGGCCCGATGGACATCTCCGGGGGGGCTCGGGCGTCCCCGCAGTCTCCGAGCTAGTGCCCCAATGATGGCGTCCTTACAGTGCGTGTCTGTAGGTTAGTAGCGTGGAACCTCATCTCAATTCCTTCTCCTCTCCTTTCACTCTATTAGAACAAAATAATGGTAAGAAATAAAAAGAAAACTGGAGTTAAACAGCGGCTGCACCCCCTCCCCCACAAAGTGCATCTCACTAATATTAGAGGTCTGCACTCCAATCTCACCTCAGTCCACCATCACCTGGAGACTGAAAAGCCAGCACTGTTTTTCCTTACGGAGACGCAGATAGGAAGTCCGTTAGACGTGTCGTACCTATCCAACCAGGGTTTACCCTGGAGCACAATTTCAAACCACGCGCGGGTGTGCATACATGCATATGTATGCCCGCGACGACACTTGCTATCGGCGTCTCCGTAATCTTGAAGACTCCAGGTTCTCAGTGCTGTGGGCTCTGGTGGACACTGGGCTGGATAAGATTGTCTATCCCTGGTTCTACCGCTCGCACAGCGGAGATCAGGAGACAACCAGGCTCACAGAGTACCTTAGTGAGGCGGCTGATACGGCACAGCAGCGGTACCCTTCCGCCCAACTAGTGCTACTTTAATGCCCACCACCAGGAGTGGCTCTTCCCATACCAGTGCACTGATCATGCTGGACGAGAGACGCGCAAGCTTGCGCTGGCGCTAAATCTCACCCAGCTGGTCCAGGGGGCAACGAGGGTGCCAGATGTTGATTCGCACACAGCCAATTGCTTGGACCTTCTGCTGACAACAGATCCAGACCGATACTCAGTGTCGATATCTTCACCTTTGGGTAGTTCCGACCACTGTCTGGTGAAGTCTGTGTCCGTCTACTCCCCGCCCGATCCCAGCCCAAGAGGCACCCGGCGGGTATGACGGTACAAGTCAGCAGATTGGGATGGGATGCGTTCTTTCTTCGCATGCTATCCTTGGCAGCCCACTTGCTTCTCTTCGGATGATCCATCGTCATGCGCTGATGCTGTGACAGATGTGTTGCGTCGGGGGATGGAGTACTATATTCCATTCTCAAACGTAGCAATCTCTAACGTAAACCGCCCATGGTTTGGAGCCGAGTGTAACGACGCCAACGCGGTTAAACACAGGGCCTACCAGGCATGGGTCGACACTCGAACGCGCAAGGCAAATGACGTGAGTCAGAAGAAGAGAGCCTTCAACACAGCTGCCAAGTCCTGCAAAAAGGTGATGCGAAGAGCACGGTTTGACCACATTAGCAGAATTGGGCACAAACTTGCTTCATACCCAGCGGGTAGCAAAGCGTTTTGGTCCCTGGCTAAGACGGTCGAATCAAACTTTTGTCGCCCCTCACTACCACCACTGCTGAAACCTGACGGGTCACTGGCCCACTCCGCTGAGGAGAAGGCAAACTTGTTTGCCTCCCTTTTTGCGGAATCTTCGCATCTGAATTCTAATGGCGCGCAGCCTCCCCCTTCTCCTGATGGATGTGTGACGAGTATGTCGGACATTCGCATCCATCAAAAAGACGTCCGTAGGGTGCTGCGTAGCCTTGATGTGAACAAAGCGAGTGGCCCAGACGGGATACCAGCAATTGTCCTTAAAACCTGTGCACCTGAATTGTCTCCGATCTTGACACGCCTATATCGTCTTTCGACAGAGACTGGAAAAGTGCCGAAGGCTTGGAAGCAGGCCAACGTACAGCCCGTGCCCAAGAAGGGCAGTCGAGCTGACCCGGCCAACTACGTACGAGTATGGAACGTGTGCTCAACGGTAAACTCCTGGCATACCTAGAAGCGAACGACATCCTCAGTGACCGCCAATACGGCTTCCGCCGAAATCGGTCCACTGGGGATCTTTTAGCGTATGCCATTCACATCTGGAGTGAGGCCATCGAGAGACACGGGGAAGCGCTAGCCGTCTCCCTCGACATCTCGAAGGCTTTCGACAGGGTCTGGCACGAAAGCCTCATTGGTAAGCTTCCTTCCTTCGGTCTGCCTAGTGGTCTGTGTGATTGGATTGCGGACTTCCTGAGGGATCGATCCATCCGAGTGGTTATCGACGGCTGCTCGTCCGGTCAGTTAGATATCAACGCCGGAGTCCCTCAGGGGTCAGTGCTCTCGGCAACATTATTCTTGCTGCACATTAATGATCTGCTAAAACCCGGAACCTTTGGGTACGCAGACGACAGCACTGTTGCTGAGAGATACGTGTCCGGCGCACGGGCTACTGGGCCTCAGATTCAGTCTCTCCGGGAGGCCATGGTTGAACGCTTGAACCTGTCCTTAAAGGCGGTTTCCGAATGGGGTGATGCCAATCTGGTCAGCTTCAATGCTTCTAAGACCCAGGCGTGTCTTTTTTCCGCTAAAAAGAGCCAATTCCACCCGGCTCCTTCTTTCTGTGGTGTAACCGTGCCGTTAGCGGACCACCTCGAACTGCTTGGTGTAACGTTGACATCGACTCTCAACTTCGGTCCTTACATTGAGGCGAAAGCTCAGTTAGCTGCAAAAAAGTTAGGGATTCTTGCAAAGGTGAGACGGTACTTCACGCCAGAACAGCTGCTCAACTTGTATAAAGCGCAAGTTCGGTCATGCATGGAGTACTGCTCTCACCTCTGGGATGGATCTGCCAAATACCAGCTTGATGCACTTGAGTCGATTGACAGACGGGCCAAAAGGCTTATTGGCAACGATGCACTGGTCGCATCAAAGCTCCAGAGCCTCGAACATCGACGCCGAGTCGCCAGTCTGTCGGTTTTTTATCGGTTACATTTCGGGGAGTGTGCGACGGAACTGCACAATTTGATTCCGCCTAGCCCTTTCCATCATCGGACTACAAGACGTACGGCCATGCGCCATCGGTACATGGTTGACATCCCTCCCATACGCACAAAGCGTTTTGCTAATACTTTCATTGTGCGCACAGCTAAGGAGTGGAATTCCCTTCCGGAGTCTTTGTTCCCTGATAGCTACAACCTAGGGGTCTTTAAGTCAAGAGTGAATAGGTTTCTTCTAGGCAAGCGTGCTTCACCGTAGACCACATCATCGCTTAACATCAGGCGAGATGGTGGTCAAACGCAAGCCTATAGATTATAAAAAAAAAAAAAAAACTCACCACTCCCTGCCAATTTATTATCGCCTGCGACAAGGCAGTCAACCAGGCAGTAGAGCTGTGCTGCACGCACACATTTAAACGAGGACAAACATTACGCGTTTTATGTAGTAGTAATAGGCTATTCCGTGCGTACGGTTATATGGAGTGTCGGGAGTCTGGTAATACTTCGAGGAATACTAGTGTACTGTTATGTTAGGTTGCTTTAGCTTAAATACCTAGGAATAATCTCTAGCTAATCTAAGATCATCCGAATCGTTTTTGATTAAACTAAATTTGCCCCAATAAATACTGTATTGAAACCTGCACTAATCTACTTTACTGACAAGAATCATTCATAAAAGTTCCATCCAGTTTCGTCAAAAACAAAATAAGGTATCTCTCATTACTTATATAATGAGATCCGAAGAAGAAGTTCTTCATACGATTAAAAACAAAAAAAAATAAGTTTGTATTATAATGGCAAATGTATGTCATAATCTAGCAAAACCCAAGCAGTCAGCCCCACAAAATCAATTTTCTGACTGGTTATCTTGACCATGGTATAAGCTATTCCTAAATACTCCATGCCCTAGCCGGTAACTTAGTGAGGGTCGCGGGAGTCAAAGAAAAGGACCAGTTGATGTGTGGTGACACTTTTTGGGAGATCGTAAGTCGAGGAGTGGACGTATCAGGGCTAAAATGATAATGTTGTTGTACGTCGGGTCGTTGAGCTCCCTAAGATACAGTTAAACTCATTAACATGATGGGTGATGCAGTTTTGCGGTTTGCTGGAACAGGTTTTCTCAAAACATTTCTGGTTGTTTTCTCAAAAGGCCGAACGTTATCATGCACTTTATTACATGATATTTTATATTGTCTGGACTGTAAAAGAAGCGTTGAACCCTGAGTTTGTTTCGATGTTTCTTGTCAGATATAGTCGGATAAGCCATCTAGCGGATCCATCTAGCTTTTTTGTCACATGACGTTTTAAAGTAACTTTGTTATACTACGAGTATTTACAGAATAAATAATATTATTTACTAATTTTGACTACGAAATAACCTCTGATTTTGGCATGGCTATCCACCATCAAAATCGTTTTATCCCCCAATGAGCACTGATATTAAATACGGGGTTCTTTCTTTAAGATCTGCAACTAGATTCATATTTTGTTTGACAATTCAAAAGTACCCATAAAGTTTATTTAAATTAAATAAACTATTTGAATTTTTCATTTTTAAGAACCGTTTTATAAACTACTAGAGAGCCTAGATGAAGTGAAATTCTGGCTGCGATAATGCTTGTCATTAAGTTCTAAATATATGGGATTTGCGTTACCGAAATGACACATGATAAATTCCTATGAAATTTCTATTAATCAAAGTAATCACCCATGCACTTTATTGATGCCCTTGATATAATTATATATTATTTTATTATTCCATACCAGAGAGGCATCTCCGGCATTGAATTTTTTGCCTGCCAAGAAGTTATCCAAATTCTGTAAGAAGTAGGAGTCTGTAGGTGCAAATTCTGGTTAGTATGGCGGATGACGGAGACCTTCCAACCCCAGCTCTTGCAACTTGGAGACCGCTGTGCAGTATGAGGTCGCGCGTTGTCGTGCAGGAGCAGCGGAGACGAGCGATTGACCAAAGCTGATTAGAGACCTGCGGTTTCACCAACATTTTGTTCAGTTCTTCACAGTACACATCTGCTCAATGCTCATCCCGTTTAGTAAGAAGCAGTGATGAATCACACTGGTCCTAGATCAACAAACAGTGACCATCACTATTCTGGGGATAAGTTTTCGTTTAGGGCATTGTTTTGGTGCTGAATCAACCAACTTGCTGAGCGCTTGCGATTATCAAAAAGCATCCATTTTTTGTCGCAGGTAAAAAAACATTCCCAGAGGCCTACGATTCTTTTGTTCTCGATAAAATTAAATTCATACTGTACTTTCCAACTGGTCCACGGCATTTTAAAATAACCAACGGGTCCATGAGAATGTTCAATAAAAACTTGGCTAAGGGGTAAATGTTTATTATTTCTATTAAATAAAAAACAATGAATACAGATAACTAAGAACTCTTCATATAACTAAGAGTCTGTATCACATGAATGGTCATAACAATTAAAAAATCACAGTTTTTTAACCATTTTTATCTTACAATAAAAAGTATCCGTACGCAAAATACGCGCTTAGACGTGGAGTTGCGGACACCAGCCCGTCTTAATCTAATCTAATCTAGACTTAAGTACTATAAAAATCACAGTTTCCGAATAATTACAGGAAATTATCCTAATCTTATACTCAAGTAGATTTAAGCTTCATACATTTACATTTGTATACAGTTTCAGAATAATCTCAATCATAGACTGACATAGACGTAATAAATTAAAAAAAATCGCGGTTTCAGAAGAATTAATCGCAGTGTCTCTATCTTAAAATAAAACAGACATTTTCAAAATAATCGTAGTTAATAACTATCAAAAAAATTGTTTTCTCGCGTCAAAATATTCAGCTTGTTCCTCAAGCGAGTTTAATAATTCAAGTAATCGGAGCCCCGAATACTTGAATTATTTTCAATTTACTGTTCAAGGTTTTGTGCCTTGAATCTACTAAATTTGTAGTTCAGTGTCTCTCGCCTTCACAATCCCAAATAGCAATTGGTTTTGAAGGGTTGGTAAGCCAAAAATCAACAAAATAATCTTTGAAACGCATATTTTATTAATTTTCTAGTGCTATTTTCATAATGGCTAACCAACCATCTTCAACATCATTAAATAGCAAATAAACCAAAGCAACACATCTGTTCACATGATCTTTTTCGCCTTTTGTAGAAATATAAAGATCTTTTGCGTGTTTCTAGAGCCTTTCTAAAATTAAAATTACAGCCTTTTATCTTAACATCCGGTAAACATGTTCGGATAGCATTTATTACCGCTAATGAAATCAAATCGAAATCCACAATGACTTTGCGTGGTTACTAAACATGGTAAATTTATCTTGATTGAGTTTAATAATATCTCATGCGTCGTCTCCAGTTTATTTAGGAAACCGTATGCCTGCGATATTTTTAAATAAAAAAATTGAATTTGTTTTTACTGACTGTATTTTTGATATATCTCGTGGAACCGTTGGGAATTCATCTAAGAACATTTAAAACGATATTATAATTTTTTCATGGACCCGGTGGGAAAAGAAGAACAATAGAATCGTGGACCTCTGGAAATAACCCGTTCAAAATTCCTTCCGTACTTCGCGCTGGCGATCATTGAGTTCGTAGGACACCCATTTTTCAAGTTTATTTACCTTGCCAATTTGACGCAAATAGGCCAATATTGTTTACATGCTAACGTCAATATTGTTTACATGCTGCTAATTAAGCCGTAGATTGAGTATCATCAGCTTCCACAATCGCTTTTAATTCGTCATTGTTGAACAAAGTTTTCGAACTTTTCAGGTCGAAATTTCCAGAACGGATGCGGGCAAACCAATAATAGGTGGTGCGTTCGTTTGTAGTGTTCGCTCCTAAAACGTCGTTGATGTTGCGTGCCGCTTGTGCCGCATTGCTTCCACGACGGTACCCATATTCCACAATTACTCGATTTTTTAAAGTATCCATGATGACGAAAACGATTCAAATGCGATAAAAACATAACGCAACTAATTTTGAAAAAAAGAATCCATATTTCTTAAATAAAATTAATTTGGAATTAGAATTCTTAGCCAAACAAAAAAATATTTTGATTTGAAATGGCCAGTACTGCAGAACGGCAATTTCATAGGTCGTTTAGACAATCGTTGTCACTGATGGGATAGGCAAGTTAGTAAGGTAACTATAAAGCCAGAATAGATTTCATGAAACTTGAACATAACCGGTGAAATGAGAGGTCTGCGTACCCCTGAAGAGCGTACTGGCGTCATGTTTTGTTATGAAATGGTATAAACAATAAACAGACATGCGATTGCAGCAATCCCGAGAGATTTTCCGTTATTTATTGAAGAGTTCTGTTGTATATATCTCCGAAGTTCTTCATCTCATCTTCAGCAAATTAAAATGGGACCAATTTCGGAACATACTCATTCAGACAAAAAAAGAACACAAACATAATGTCGAACATAGAACCTCCTCCTTTTTGGGAAGTCGGTTAAAAATGGTCACGTAAAATTTCGATAGCGCTTGATTTCGATAGCCTCCTTATAGGAGGCCACAGCATGCTGAGTATCGACAAATAAAAACTAAAGTATAAACAGTTATTACAAAGCAGAAACAAAAAAAAAAGCAAAAAAAGTACAAAACTACAAAGTGAAAAATAAAGTTATTTTTCACTTTGTAGTTTTGTACTTGGAAGTCGGTGGAATTTTTTTGCAAAAAAGTTTTTTTTTTTTTACCGTTTAGTTTGCCATAAAGTTGGTAAACTCGCAGGCTAAATTATGTATAATGGTGGAAGCCGAAAGTGTTGTTTTATAAGTATGATACGCTTTTTTTTTTTGTTTCTGCTCTTTACATATTAATATTTTATTTCTACTATTAACTTGTAATAACTGTTTATACTTTAGTTTTTATTTGTCGATACTCAGCATGCTGTGGCCTCCTATAATTAAATTGATGTAGTGCACTGTTCATTACTTCATATTGATAATTCATTGTATTTTATAAACGATTTCCCAAAAAGGAGGAGGTTCTCAATTTGGATGTTTATATATATATATTTTTATGTATGTTCGGGCATAACTCCATCATATATAATCTGATTAGCGAAATTCTTTTTTAGTTCGAAAGAAGTTTATTCCGAAATGGTCCCATTTAAATTTGATAAAGATCTGATAAATAACTTCGGAAATATACAACAGAACTCTTCGGCGAATCTCTCTTTATTGCTGCGATCGCATGTATGTTTATTTTTTACAGAATTTCATAACATACCATCACGCGGATACGCAGACGTGTACAGTTCACCCTGGTACACTCTCATTCCACCGGTAATGTTCAAATTACATGTTATTCGGGTAATCTATTCTGGCATCACTGTGAGCATAAAGGTACCTTACTAATAGAACTTGTCCATCTATGTATCACTAAAACGAAAAATAAAAAATCTATCTTCCAAAAAATACAACCGACTACCAAAAAAAAAAACACTACAAAGTGAAAAATAACTTAAATTTTGGAAGGCGATGTCAAAAAAGTGAGAAACGAAAACAGGAACACCGACTTCCAAAATTGAAGTTATTTTTCACTTTGTAGTGTTTTTTTATTGGAAGTCGATTGTATTTTTTTGTTTTGTTCATCTTTCGTGGGAGGTCTTGAATAAATAAATAAATCAATTTGCGTTTAGTTACTTCGACCATTGCCATCGCTGACACCAAAATTAAATGATGTGAGTGTGTCCATAAAAATAACAAACATCCAAGTTTTTTTCAAAATATGCGTCAGTGAAACATTATAATTACCGTGTATGATGCTCAAAACAGTTTTTTCTCATGCGTGGCTTTTCACCTTATTTGATGATTTTCAAGTTTCTTATTATTTTAAATACAAAACATTCTTAAATAAAAAACAACATTTCGCAATCATTTGTCACAAGAAGACACTTGGGTAATTATTGTTTACAAACACTAATTAAGAAGTATTTCCTTATTTTAAGAAAATAACGATGTTTTTATGTTAATGTCGCGCGACATTTTACAGCGTCATTTTTGTGTAGATATTGAGTTAGGTGAATGAATACATGAGCAGTTATGGCCCAGTAGATCAGTGGTTTTCTAATGTCTACAGCCTCAAGTTACAAGTTCTAGGTCGTGGGTTTGTGATGTTTGAAGACCTTTGACAGTCGTTACGGGTATTCAGAAGCCTAATATCTGACACCAGTCTTGCCAAGGCGTACCGTGTTAGCCAGTTACTGGGCTGTGGAGATCAGATACTGGGACTGGATACTGGGCAGTTGCTCCATGTAAAATATTGGGTACCACCCGTTTAGATTGGAAGCTGACATAGTTAGAAAAAGGCTAGGCAGACTTATAGTGCCATGCTATGAATGAATACTATTGGTTAGAAATTAAGTTGGTTTCTACAAGTAAAATAAAAAAAAACCCCGACTCACTTTTATTTAATACTATATAATTTATCTAGTAGTAGACACGCTTCGATCGACAATCTCTTGAACACGTAATTATGACACGTTATCTTGCGAAAACACCCCGATTCAAACAGTAAAACGTCCATAACTTTTGAACGGCTGAACCGATTTTCATCAAATGTAACTAAGAACACTTGATAAAGTCACCTTTCAAAAAAAAAGACAAAATCAAAATCAGTTCATCCGTTTAGGAGCTATGATGCCACAAACACACAGGTACAAGGCCTTACACTAGAACTTGAATCGTAAATTGAGGTCAGTGGCACATCTGATATTTTTTGTATTTTTTTTACTGTGGAGAACCTGCACTTAACTGTGTTAGTTAATACGTATTATATAAGGTAATAATAAAAAAATCGAATGCAGGCATAAATACAAATAAAACAAATAATAATAGGTAATCAATCAATCTGCCCAGCCTTTTCCCAACTATATTGGGGTCGACAATAAAATAATAAAAACTGGCCAAGTGCAAGTCGGACTCGCGCACTAAGAGTTCCGTACCATTATCGCAAAACACGGCAAAAAAATCACGTTTGTTGTTACAGCGGCAACAGAAATACATCATCTGTGAAAATCTAACTCAACTGTCTAGCTATCACGGTTCGTGAGATACAGCCTGGTGACAGACGGACAGACAGATAGACGGATCGTGGAATCTTAGTAATAGGGTCCCGTTTTTACCCTTTGGGTACGGCACCCTAAAAAAACAAATAAAAAAACATGTTTAAGGTAAATAAAAGTGACCTCTAAAAATTTTCAAGGCTTAAGTTAAACCGGTTCTTGATGCGCCTGATAAAACTTAGAAAAATGCATTTATAACTAAGGAAGACACGCATGTAAATTTTGAGGGGCCATCCTTGGTGCGCAACATTAGAAAAAAATCAAAACAGGCTGTTCAAGTAAATTCTTTGGGTCATAATCTTCAGCCTACAACAGGCCTTTGCTAGATACAGGGGTCTCCTTATAGATTATCATCTATTTCGATCCTAAAGAACTCAAATCCAACTGCAACAGGCCAGCTACAACAGGGTGGCTCCTGGGAAAAACGTCACTCCACCTAGCCTGAGGGCGTCTCACCTTACTTGGCCGATTTTTGGTTTTCACCATTGAGGTAATAATGTACTACGCACTAGAGAAGTCACCACATATCACTGCTGTGTTCAGTTCATGTGGGGTCGGCCGGCCGCACTTCACTCATTTGCTTGCTAGATCTTGAGCGCCTATGTCATTGTTTGTTTTTAAACGAAAAAACGTTCAAACGCATTAAATATGCTGTCGTGTGTTTTAAGATATTGCACTTATAATTCAACTAATACGGCGAAATGCAAAGGAATAACTTTTCATCAATGAGTAACTAGAAAATCATTTTTAAATTGAAATATTTGGTTGACGCCATGTTGCCTCATTTCTCATATAGACTAAAAAATAAGATGTGACAATTTGTGTAACAAGTGTAGGTAGAATTAGCTGTATTTGGTTTTTATAGCGGAAAATAACAAAGGAGCTGACTGTGGTTATTCAAATAAATAGTTTAACAAATTGGTAGTTATGATAGGTGGGTAGGTGTCTAGGGTAGGGTAGGGTATGTAGGTATCCAGTTGATGGGAGCGAAGTCACGTGGGACAGCTAGTATCTAAATAATGGGACGACGTAAATTACTTCAAAGTCAACGTTTAGCTTTGATATTCTTATGCAAAACAAACAGGACGGTTAGTACTGAGACCTTACCGGTACTTGCTTGAACGATGTGCTGCAATGTACTATTCAGCACGAGAAACCATGGACGCGGAGTGACCGTGTAAAAATCTCTAGATTATTTGAACCACATATTGACGTCTGGGAGGAACTTTTATCCGAATGGCAATGTAGATGGGATAATTCCATTAAGGGCCGACACCTCCACCAATTCTTTCCATCTGTTCACGTGCGACTGGCCAGGACGTGGCTGGAGGTGTATCACTGTGTTGCCCAATTTCTCACAGGGCATGGTAACTTTAAAATTAAATAATTTTCCTTCGAGCTCGTTGCCTCGCCTTTATGTCAGTATTCAGTGCCTGTATGTCAGGCAACTGGGCAGTTGTAAATGTAAATGACCCTTTGTGCCTATTGACCTTGTTTGTTCTGTCTCCTACTTGATATGGAGGGAACTGGAAATTTTATTTTTTTCCTACTTCTCCACTATTCTTTTCTGATTAATTTCGTTGCGGGATCCAAGACAGTTAAATTCATTCTTCGGGACTTCGTCGAGCTTCATTGCCTCGGTGCTTTTGTGGTGGCCATTATTGATTCTGGCTTTCAGGAGTTGCAGTGATTTGGGAATAGTGCTGTGGGAATGTCCCAAAAAAGAAGTACATAAATATAATATTAAATTAATTATTACTTTACTAAGGGTATTTCAACTAAATTTTTTTTTTGTAAAAATGTGTGAATTCTAATGAAGCTTGTTAGGTATAAAGCTACGAGTGTGTAGGTACCGCTTCTGTAGTCAGTCAGCAGTTTAGTCTATATGAGTGACAAGTTGTTGCAGAATGTTGAACGAAACGCGTAAGCGCCATGAAAATCACGGCGCTTCCGACTTTTTGATCGCGAGAAAACTATACCTTAGAAGCGCTCTAGCGCTGCGTGTTTACACTGTTTTGTTAGACGGCTAATTATTTTTTCAGCGTTTCAGCGAAGTTTAGTATAAACTCTTGTCAAAATGGAGCATGTCCTTTACTTAGGATAGCTTCTCTAGTACATATTATCTCAATGGTTTTCACCCAAGAAAACGTCTATGCCAGCTGGTGGTGTAGGGCATCCGCCAGTATTTAGGCCACTGTTGAGAACCAGAGTCCTGGATAATAAAACAAACTAGCGATAGCGAGTCGATATAATGTTTCTTTATTGGTATATTGTATATATTTCTTTTTGTCTTCATTTACATTTAAAAATGTATTTTTTTGACAAATTTGACAAAAAATTGCTAATTATGTCAGTTTGTGGCAAATATTATGTCAAGTTGTCAGTTATTTTATATTGGACTTGGAAACTTTTTTATAATAAACAAATATAATATCGAACATAGAACCTCCTCCTTTTAAGGAAGTCGGTTAAAAATAACTCACATATCGCTGAAATAGGCACCGTGAAAGCATACAAAATAGTGATAAAAATTATCACCAAAAAATATTAATTAGGTATTTTACGTAAACAACAAACATGTACGTAACAATATACACAAACATTTCTTATATAATACCAACATACTAGCAAGCCTACATCCTACGTCACACAAAACGCGAAGCGATGGCAACAGATTTCGTAACTGTACCGCGCTACGCATGCCGTATGACGCCATCTTGGATACACAAGCGGATTCAAAAAAATGTGGGGCGATAGTATTTTGCATCCTGCTTAGTAATTATGTGCTACAAATCAGTTGCGAAGTGTTTAGAAAGAAAAACTACATTACGTTACAAAAGGCAGCGATTATTGCAAGCGTTATATTGAGTAGTAATATTAACTGCCAAATACCAGCTGAATGAACTTGAGTCGATCAAAAACAGGCCAAGAGGCTCATCGGCAATGAGATAGTGGTCAAATCTAGGCTCCAGAGCCTTGAAAATCGGCGTCTAGTTGCCAGCCTGTCGATTTTTATCGGTTACGTTTCGAAGATTTAGCGTTGGAATTGCATGAACTGATTCCTCCTAGCCAGTTCCATCACCGGACTACAAGACGTACGGTGATGCGTCATTGGTACATGGTGGATATCTCACCCATAAACACTTAACGTTTTAGGAATACTTTTATAATGCGCACAGCAAAAAGGTGGAATTCCCTGCCGGAGTTTGTTTTTCCTGATAGCTACAACCTGGGAATCTTTAAGTCAAGAGTGGATAGGTTTCTTCTAGGCAAGCGTGTTACATCATAGACCACATCACCGCTTACCAGCAGATGAGATAGTGGTCAAGCGCAAGCTTATTATTAATAAAATATAAAAAAATAAAACTGCCTGGCATCTTCCCAATCTTATTTGATCGGCTTTTAATCTAACTGGATAAAGCCGAAAAACAGTATTTGACATGGAGTGACTGCCTATCAGATCTTCCCAATCCAGTAACAGGGTAACACGGTAACTATTGTCAAGCCTGGGGCTCTACCGTGAACTCACATCTGAATTGAATTGATACATCGTGAATTGTATACATATATTATTTCACTTACGCACTGTGGAAATTACCTTGCTCTAAGAGCTCATAGTAGGCTATTTTTTACAAATGACAGCCGGAACAACTGTGTAACGTGGTCGCCGAGGCACTGAGGAAACTCGGTATACGTGGAATGGTCACCTATCCACGGACAAGAGGCCCTAGAAAAGTTACATTCCATCATCGAAACCGTGGCCATAGCGATTGTCAAAAAAAAGTTAATTTAAAAACTAAAAATCCTCATTGCTTACGAAGTGAACTAAAAATCTGTTAAAGCAACTACTCTGTGCTGTTGGAGGATAGATAATCGGGAGCTGACTGACCAAAACGATAATGTATCCTCTGGCCGCACAGCATAATTTTCTTCTTGTTTACGTCTTTTTAGTTCACTTCGTAAGCAGTCGGGATTTTTGATGTTATAAATTAACTTTTTAGTAACTCCTTTTCAGTTATTATAATATTTTTAGAATGCCTTTTAAACATATACGGTATATATTTTTGCAATCACCTTTAAAAACCCTTAATTTTGATACTCCATTTGATTGGTACAGAAGAAAAATAATTGGAACCTCCACAATATGGCGTCCATGCTTCTGTTTCTGCCATGTTTCTGTTTTTACCGTCACTGTTCAACACTTGTGCGGTCAAGACATATCTAACGATCCGTTTGAAATATATGAGGTAATAAAGAATATTACATACACACAAACATACAAGATACGCTAAAAACATAACCCTTTCTTGCAGCCGGGTAAAAAGAAGAAATTGTATAGGATTGACAACTGATATCGAAAAATCACGTGGTCAATCCCTGTTAACATTTTGATATATCGACTATCGTCTTCGCTGACATCGAATGCCACTTGTATAGAGCCTCAGTTCTTAAAAGATCGACTGGTATTATTTGGACACAAATTCCTCTTTGTTATTTAGTACTATGCGATAGATGCATTACTTTACCTTATGACTGCGTCTGATGATAGAATCAGTTTTCGGAGACACTTTTACTTATAGGATGTTCCTAAATTGATAACAGATATTGGGCTCTAGACAAGTGTCATTTGATATAAGCGATGGCGATGGTCGAAATGGATTTTTCCTTTTTGACAATCGCTATCGCCACGCTTTTGATGATAGAATGTAAAAGGGTAAAAACGGACCCTATTACTAAGACTCCACTGTCCGTCTGTCTGTCTGTAAAAATTTTCACAGATGATGTATTTCTGTTGCTGTAACAAAATATACTAAAAACAGAGTAAAATAAATATTTATGTGGGCATCCCATACAACAAAAGTGATTATTTTGTAGTTTTTTGCGAAAATGTTACGGAACCCTTCGTGCGCGAGTCCAACTCACACTTGGCCGGTTTTTTTTAATGTTCTCATTACAATTAATTTGTGGCAAACGTATAAAAAAGCATTTTTATTTGTTCTGATAAAGTTACTACATCCGGTCCCGCTACCAACTAGTGCCTATCCAAATACAGATCGTGTATTAAGAAATGCAACACCAGCATACAATTCATCATCATCAGTCTTTTTATTATTCCCACTGCTGGGACACAGGCCTCCTATCTGTGAGAAGGAATGGGCCGTAACCCAACACGCGCGTTTCAGGATTTGCAGCGGTTTGTAAATAGTGTGGTGGGATTGTCCCAAAAAAAAGTGGTGATGAAATAATTTACACAAAGTAAAGCACCTGCCTGGGTTCAACCCATGACCAACAACTTTTAAGTAGCGTTCGTTACCACTGGGCTACCGCTGCTCCTAACATACCATTACGCCTTGTTAACCGAAGGGTAAGCTAGAGGTGTCCCTATAATACGCCAATTATTCTATCAAAGAATACATTTTACAATCTAAAAATGTATTTTCTTACTTGCTCATACTTAGTCTTATTCACACTTTGTTGAATAACGTGCATATAATAAACATAATCACCCTTATAAACTTCCCACTGCTGGGTTACAAGCCTCATCTCTGTGGTTTTCTTTCTAGGGTTTTTTTATTTCTAGGGTTCCGTACCCAAAGGGTAAAAACGGACCCTATTACTAAGACTCCACTGTCCGTCTATCTGTCTGTGTGTGTGTGTTGAAATTTTCACAGATGATGTATTTCTGTTGCTGTAACAAAATATATTAAAAACAGAATAAAATAAATATTTATGTGGGCATCCCATACAACAAACGTGATTATTTTGCCGTTTTTTGCGAAAATGTTACGGAACCCTTCGTGCGCGAGTCCAACTCACACTTGGCCGGTTTTTTTTAATGTTCTCATTACAATTAATTTGTGGCAAACGTATAAAAAAGCATTTTTATTCGTTCTGATAAAGTTACTACATCCGGTCCCGCTACCAACTATTGCCTATCCAAATACAGATCGTGTATTAAGAAATGCAACACCAGCATACAATTCATCATCATCAGTCTTTTTATTATTCCCACTGCTGGGACACAGGCCTCCTATCTGTGAGAAGGAGTGGGCCGTAATCCAACACGCGAGCGCAGTGCGTTTTGGTGGATAACACATGTCTTCGTTTGTTTGGTTCTAGGACATGCCGGTTTCCGTGAGAGCAGTGGTGATGAAATGCCCATTGGCCTTGTTTGTTCTTGGTGGTTTTATGTTTGTTGTCACTGTTGATTCTGGCTTTCAGGATTTGAAGCGGTTTGTAAATAGTGTGGTGGGATTGTCCCAAAAAAAAGTGGTGATGAAATAATTTACACAAAGTAAAGCACCTGCCTGGGTTCAACCCATGACCAACAACTTTTAAGTAGCGGTCGTTAGCACTGGGCTACCGCTGTTCCTAACATACCATTACGCCTTGTTACCCGAAGGGTAAGCTAGAGGTGTCCCTATAATACGCCAATTATTCTATCAAAGAATACATTTTACAATCTAAAAATGTCTTTAATTACTTGCTCATACTTAGTCTTATTCGCACTTTGTTGAATAACGTGCATATAATAAACATAATCACCCTTATTAACTTCCCACTGCTGGGTTACAAGCCTCATCTCTGTGATAGGAAGTGGGCCGTAAAACACCACACGGGCCCACTTCGTATTTGGTGGATGTCACATTTCATCGAATTTTGGTTCATCACGATATTTTCTTTCACCGTTTTGAGAGACGAGTTGGTGTAAGGTGATTTCACGTGCCTGGGTTCGAACCCACGACTTACCACTTGTAAGTCACGACTGTTACTACTGGTCCACCACTTCTTTAATGATTCAATAACGCGCATAAATGATTATTATTTTTATCGATCTGGCCTCGCAAGATCAAACTATAAAAAGGAACGCCGCTGTTCAAAACAGTTTCATTTTTTTATATGTACGTAATTTTTCGAAATATGTACATTTGAACATAGAAGTATTATATTTTTTGAAATCACCTCATAAAACCCTTTGTTATGATACCCCATAAGATGAAAAAAAAATTTTGCTCCCGCAATATGGCGCCCAAAATCCGCTATTTTGATATTTAACAATTTTAATGTAGCCAGTGACATTCGCAAGGTTAAAACGAATCGAGTGACGTAAGACTCATCAAATGCGGCACATAGGAACAAACATACATATATACTTACATACATACATAGACTTATAAAAACATTACCCTCCTTCGGCAGTCGGGTAAAAAGGGGCTGTCTCTGAACAGACCCCTGAGCATTCAGCCCCATCTACCATAACCTTGCTGAATAGCCAACCTTAAGATTTAGACAAGTTGTCATTTAGTTTCGTTTTTTTGTTGTTGTTGTTTTTTTATTTATAGTCTTTTTAGTCTACGGGTATCCGAACCTACGGGAGCTGCAGTCCAGAAGAGAATCCGACTCTCGATTCCTCAAGAAGAAGCAATGCTGTAAGTCCTTGAATCTTTCAAGTCCTTGCCTACCTAACCCTTAAGTATCCTTGAATATCTCAAGCCCTAAGTTTAATCGTTACTATATTCTTATATCCTGTCCAATCAACATAGATTGAGATATGATATTTTTTTTTACTTATAATTTCTGTGTGTGTGTAAGTTTTTAGCATTCAAGATTTTCCATGCTACGGAATATCGATCTGATAGGTTAGATAATAGTGACCGAAGTAAGAGTAGGCTCGCGGCTATAGACGAGAACAGAAATTTAGGCGCGATGGCGAGCGACGACGTAGTAACGATTTATAAATCCCTAATATTAGTGCCGGAGTTCGACGGGAACCCGCACGTATTAACCCGTTTCATTAGTATATGTGACCAGTTGGTAGTTACTTATTTAAAAACCGCAAAAGGTTATGAACTAACGAATTTAGCCCTCCTTAACGGAATTTTAAATAAGGTTACGGGACCCGCTGCTAGGAATATTAATTTCAATGGTATCCCGGATAACTGGCAGGGTATTTGATCCGCCCTGATCAATAACTTTGCTGACCATCGAGATGAGACCGCTTTATACAGCGACTTATCCTTGCAAACCCTCAAGTAGCCCTCAAGAATTCTATGAAAGGTGCCAAAACTTATTTAGCACCATAATGACTTATATCTCGCTTCACGAGACAGTAGAAAGGGCTGGGCTCAACCACAACCGAATCATCATTTACCTTTGAACTATTTCACCCCCAAAATAAACCCTTTTAACTTTCCTGTCATGCCTGGACCATCAAAACAATTTGCGTTCAATACGCCTGGCCCGCAGTGACAGCAGTCAATGCAGCCTTATGCTCAAGGAAGGAGGCCCAGCACGCATATGCAACAGCAACCCCGTGGCTTATAACCCGTACTCAACAAATGATGTGCGCCCCCTTGAAAAATTATCACCCGCAAAGTAACGTCTTTAGAATGCCTCCTAGACCTCAACCGCAATCACAATCAAGTTAGAATAACGCGCCTAAGCAAATGAGCGGCGTTAGTCCTTTTGTGCTCAAAACCTTGCCACCCTCAGGTCGCGATTGGAGACAGTATGGTAATCCACCTCCCAATCTACGACTATGATTATAGTAATTGTTACTATGCCGACTACGAACAAGATTGCTATTATACTAACGAACAGTACCCCGAACCTGGATATTACGAGGATTCGTATCCCTACCACGACACTCCTTCGGTAGAAGAGGCAGACCAAGATACCCAACCTGCTGAAAATTTTCAGAAGGTATCCAAATTAGAAAAACCAAAATAGAGCTCAACTTTCATATACAGAGGCAAATCGGGTTTATTTAGATTCAGGATACACCACTTAAGTTACTAATTGATACAGAAGCCAATCAATCGTTTATAAGTCCAGAAGCCGTAAGCAAATATTTTAACCATATACCACTAAACTATGAGCCATTTGAAGTAACGAATGTTCACGGCACGTCTAAGAACGACTATTCCATTACTTTGCCATGCTTTTCAGAATTAAACGAACATTCAGATGTTACATTATTCATTTACAAATTTCATAATTACTTCGACGGACTCCTAGACTTTGATTTGCTTGAAAATTGGGGAAGTAAAATCGATCTTAACCGTAAATCTATACCAATATTATAAAGAGGAAATATTTTTTTGTTTGTTTGTACCGAATAGGCTCCAAAACTACTAGACCGATTTCAAAAATTCTTTCACCGTTGGGAAGCTACTCTATTCCCGGGTGACATAGGCTACTTTTTATCCCTGTATTCCCACGGGAACGGGAAATACGCGGATGAAACCGCGAGGCGTCCTCTAGTTACTAATAACACAGAATGCACAACTACCTATACAGATGTATGACTCACACAATGTTAATTTGTATGAGGACATAATATCAGCTTATTCATCCAAGTTAGTTAGAGTACCTATTAATACGTTGGATGGTGAAGTAATGATCGAGGATCAAGTCATCTGTTTTTGCTTAATTTCAAACTGTATAACTAATATTAAAAATCACCGTGGCTGGGTGGAGATTACTAACCCTACGTGTAACGACATCATCTTTTCAATGGACCGCCCCGTAGAGGCTGAGCTATTTAACATTGAAGTAGAAGGTACTGCAATTCCATCAGATCGTGTTAATGCCGTACTTTCTCGTCTCAAAACGGAACATTTAAACCCAGAGGAACTTGCTAACTTAAAAAACCTCTGCGCCAACTATGCCGACGTCTTTTATCTCGAAGGCGAATCATTGACATTCACAAATAAAGTGAAACATCCCATCCGACACAACTGATGCAATTCCAGTACACACAAAACTTATAGATATCCCTATGTCCACAGACAAGAAGTCAGAGATCAAATAGGTAAAATGCTTGATCAAAATATAATACGACCATCAGATTCGGCCTGGAGTTCCCCTATTTTGATCGTACCCAAAAAGGCGGATGCTTCTGGCAAGGTTAAATGGCGACTTGTCGTGGATTTCCGAAAAGTCAACGAAAAAACGATTGATGATAAGTATCCCATACCTAACATTACAGACGTACTCGACAAATTAAGTAAATGCCAATATTTTTGTACCCTAGATTTGGCCAGCGGGTTCTATCAGGTCGAAATGAATCCTGAAGATATACATAAAAAGGCGTTCAATGTGGAAAACGGCCATTATGAATTCCTTATAATGCCGATGGGGCTTAAAAATTCATCCATTCCATCGATATTTCAAAGTTTTATGGATAATATCCTTAGAGACCTAAACCACATCTGCCTGGTATATTTGGATGACATTGTAGTGTTCAGTACATCCCAGCAGGAGCATATTAATAACCTAGAAAAAGTATTTAAAAGATTGCGAGAATCTAAATTTAAAATTCAAATGGATAAGTCAGAATTAATAAAGTTTGAAACTAGCTTTCTAGACCACTTCATTTGCAACGAAGGTGTCAAGCCAAATCCAGACAAAATTAAATATAGCCATAGAAAATTATACTCTTCCTAAAACAACAACAGAAATCAAACGTTGATATGAAATTTATCCCGAATTTTGCTAAATTAACTAAACCACTATCTCAATGTTTAAAAAAAGGTACAAATAACTTTGGAACAAAAATACATTAATTGCTTTGACCACTGTAAAAAAACTCCTTACTAACGACCCTAATCTGCAATATCCAGATTTCAATAAAGAGTTTATTCTAACAACCGACGCATCTAACGTTGCGATTGGCACCGTCCTATCTCAGGGAGTAATAGGCTCAGATAAACCCATAGCGTACGCTTCACGTACTTTAAACTCTAGCGAGTTAAACTACAGTACCATTGAAAAGGAATTGTTAGCAATTGTTTTGGCCACCAAATATTTTAGGCCATTTTATTCGGTAGAAGATTTAAAATAATTACTGACCATAAACCGCTTCAATGGATCATGAACTTGAAGGAATCCAATTCGAGACTAACAAGATGGCGGCTAAAACTGAGTTAATTTGATTTTTCAATAGAATATAAATAGAGTAAATGCAATACTAACGCGGATGCTTTACCACGGCTTGAAATTAATAATGTAGAACTAATGTCTATTGTAGCTAACCCTTCAGAAAATAATCCTGCCCTTGATGACTCTAGAACCATTACGGCTACGGAACCCGCGGATAACTTGGGTACCGCTACAGTCCACACAGATAATGAGGACCCCATCCTAGAGGTTCCCATTTCTGACGATCGAAGTTTACGAAATAGATTATTTTTAATATAGTAGGAGATCGAACAATTGTAACAAAACTCTATGACACCCACACACGAATTAATATTCAAGTGTCAGAATCAAATTTAGAGGAGGACGTAGTTAATGCGACAAAAGAGTACGTTCATCCTAAAATTAAAACAGGGCTATTAATAAATCCAACTTTAGGCATATACTCAATAATTCCCACTATTCAAAAGGTTTAAAAAAAACATCAATGAACTTAACGTTAACCAAAAAGGAATTGGATAACGTTAGAGAGTACTTGAGGCAACAGGAAATTATTAACAAGCATCATGATGGGAAAACTAACCACAGGGGTACTAACGAAACTTACTTAGCTCTATCTCATAAGTACTACTGGCCGAAAATGCGCGAACATATAACGAAATTTAGTAACGAATGTACTATTTGTGGTCAGGCAAAGTACGACCGCAATTCAACCAAACAACAATTTAAGGTAGTTCCACCAGCAAGTAAACCATTTGAAATAGTATACCTCGATTTATTAACTTATCAAAACGAAAAGTTTCTAAAGTTAGTAGATTCAATTTCAAAGTATGCTCAGGCGTATTACTTAAGAGATGGAACAGCTACAAGTATAAGTGTAGTACAAGCATTGCTTATCTTTTGCACTCACCATGGAATACCATCTACCATCGTTACTGATAACGGGACAGAGTTTACTAACAAACTAATAGCAGAATACACAAGGTTACACAAAATTCAACACCATACTCCGAATGAAAATGGTATAGTTGAGAGATTCCAGGCTACCATATTAGAGCACCTTCGTATCCTTAAATTTAAACAAAAAGGTGAATCCGTGATTAACCTCATGCCCTACGCCCTCCTAGCTTACAATAGCAGTATCCATAGTTTCACAAAATGTAAACCTATCGAAGTTATTACCGGACATTTTGATCCCCGCGATTCCTTTGACATAGATTTAGATATGACTAGTCATAAAGAGAAAATGACTACTGCATATAATGCAATTCACGAGCTATGTATCGAAACCCGCAAGAAGTCTACTGATACTCGTAATCGTCAACGCGAACCAGAAGTCGATTACTCACCTGAACAACAGATTTTATAAAGAATCCATTTGCTTCCAGGCAAAAATTAGCTCCTCGATACACTCATAACGTTGTTATGGCGAAACTCCCTATCCACATCCCTACAAGGAAGAAACGCGGTCCTGTTGCGAAGTCTAGGCTAAAAAGGGTTCCTAAAACCGCCCGATTGTTACTGGAAGCTCCTGATTCTGCACCTGTTCCTGCGAACAGCTTTATCTCAAGAAATAAGACTTGAGAGCCTGGACGATGGACCTGGAATTGTATCCTTTAAATTAGGCCCAGCTAAGATCTTATCACAACACCTTTCCTTCATACAATACGTTAATTTAGACACTCTACAAAATAAAATAAATTCTATTGATAGCCAATTACTAACCAGCAGCCCTAATCTTAATACAAAACAAATCATTATTCCAGCCTCATATAGAATTATCTAAGATCTAAACTCAATAGTGTATCCAAACAATTAAAATCATTCGAGATAACTCGTGTAAAAAGAGGGCTCATAGATGGTCTCGGTAGCGTTGTGAAAAGCATTACAGGATATTTAGATTATACTGACGCATTACATTATAATCTATACTAATATTATAAAGCTGAAGAGTTTGTTTGTTTGTTTGTTTGTTTGTTTGTTTGAACGCGCTAATCTCAGAAACTACTGGTTGGAATTGAAAAATTCTTTTTGTGTTGGATAGTCCATTTATTGAGGAAGGTTATAGGCTATATAACATCACGCTACGACCAACAGGAGCAGAGCATAAATGAAAAATGTTGCAAAAACGGGCAAAATTATTCCTTTTTGAGAGCTTCCGTTGCGTGCGCTGCGTAAACGGTTTAATTACACAACAATCATGTATGTAGAGTAGGTAGGGTTGATGGGTAGGTAGGTAGCCAGTTGACGGGAGCGAAGCCGCGTGGGACAGCTAGTGAAGCTATAAAATCTCTCGAAAACGATGAACACAAATTAGTCACTGAATTCGATCAGCATGTTAGTCTAACAAAAGAGATGTCTGCTCAATATACTAAAATCATTGACGATATTGTAGATAACCAGGAAAAAATGGCAGCCCTACTAAATAGAATTAACGAAAGCAACGCAGATAGAGATCATGATTTGATAAAATACGCACATTTAGCTCAAATACTTATTATCCTTAGCGATAACGTAGATGCAGTTTCACAGGAACTAAACCGGCTACAGAATGTTCTAGCATTTATAGAAACCTCTACAATGCACCATTCTATTCTCAGCATAGACAAAATACGCGCTATACTAAATAAATTAACAAGTTTATATAGCAGTGAGAAAATAGTAGATATAGATATAAGAGAATATTATAATATAATTAAGTTAGGTTCATATTTTGTAAGCAATAATATAGTTATAGTATATAAGTTTCCAATATTTCCACATACTACATACGATCTATATATACGATATAAATAATACCCAACAAATATCATGAAGACCTCATTTCATCCTCTTCTTTCCTAGCCATCTTCCAGAAAGATTCTAAGAACATAGAGGCTGAATGCCCAAAGACCAACAAGTGGTTCATATGCGAGGAGAAACGAAGTCTACAGAGTCATTCCTCTCAAGATTGCATACACGAACTCATCACCACGCAAAAGAAAAGTTCAACATGCAAACCTGTCAATATCACTTTGTACCAGCCAGCGTACGAGGAACTTGATGATAGATACTACACCATCAGCTTCCCGGTTCCCACGAAGGTTCATCTCTCCTGTGGACAAGACCTGTACAAAGAAGTTAAAGGAAGTTACTTACTCACCATACAGCTGGACTGTTACATAGAGACACCACAGATCACTATCGCCAATAAGAAAAATCGTCTGAAGGGTCACGTATTGAAGATTATGGACCTACTTCTAGAAGACATAGACATAATCAGCCTCCAGTCGTGACACTAAAATTGAACTCAATAAACTTGGACCACCTACATGCAGCCAATATGAAGATAATGCAACAATAGCCACATATTCCAGTTACGAATGACTACGGAATCTTCCACACTACGATTCCAATATACATAGCACTAACCGGTGCATATGCACTCATGGGTACTGACGGTACTGGTCAAAATCTAAGAAGACTCCAGACGAGGAACCACAATGTCACCCATGGCGTCCAGAAATAATTTACGCTCTTCCCGAACCTAAAGAGAGGATAAGCTGCAACCAACCCCCACCTCAATTCACTACGAAAATAATCGGTGATGGCTGCTCTTCGGGGGGAGGTGTTACGCGGTGCTAATCTATGAGGATCGCCGAGACAGCATTGACCCAAATCAACACTGCACACGGACCTATATTCATATTTGATTCATAATTCGAACATTGTCAACCTCTTAGAAATAATGAACTTGTAACTTTTAGTATAATTAAATTTTATTAAATAACTTTTGCTTTTTTGGGATCCCCCGGTTGTAGCCCACGTAATTGTCTTGCTTTTTTTCTTACTCTATTTATTTATAATTTTTTGTTATTTATATTTTATTTTACAGTTTTTTTCTGTGTGTCTCGGCACTTTAGAGTCCCGGTCCTTTGAAAGGCATGCGAGGAGCCGAAGCCAACTCGTAGAGGCCCCGCAAGGCATGTATCAAGAAATGTTACACCAACCGACGATTATCCCTGTATGTACTACGCAACTGCACCCAAGGACAATCCCCGGTTGGTGCAGAACTATTGCAAATTAAGGAGAAAAAATTATTGGGCTATAGATTTTGTAGGTTTAATGGTTCGATTGATCAAAACTATAAGAGGACTACCGGTCCCTGCCCGACCACTTTAGAACTAAACGGCTATAAAATCGCAGGGGGTGACTTGCGCACTCAATTCATAGGCCCCCATAAAGGGTCGCTAGAACTTTAGTGACGTAGCGCCAAGGGGGCAACATATCCGGAGGTGTTTGAGGAGTGGAGAGGTATACCACGGTTATCAGGACAATCCTGGAAGTACGGTGAATATCCCTACCAGCACCTTACTGGGTTAACTTCCTTCCTCCGAGCACGTTTGCTCTTGCGTATCTTCACTCAAGCCAGCCAATTTAGGCAAAAGAGAGGTGAGAGCTATGGTCCCCGTCAGTTTTCACTCCAACCGGCCAATAAAGGCAAGCCAGAGATGAGGAAAAAGACTTCTCCCTGGAGATCAGATCCGTGGGGTCACCACTGCCCACCAGCTCGCCACACAGCTGCCTTGCGGATTGTATTACTCTTAGTCTGGCCCCTCACCCTAGGCATGTTGCAACAAAGCAGAATCTACCGGCTCAAACCTAGGGATCATTGAAGCGTTTGTGCTAGAGATTGTGCGGTGGGGATACATTAATTATTATTGGTATTTATATATATTGTGTTTATAATAGTTTAATTGGCACCGGCAATTCTATTTCAATTTCAATAAATAAATAAATCAGTGCCAGTATAATAAAACAGGCCAATATGTTTAGAATTGACCACAATCATGGCGATTAAGTAGCTCATGTTTATTCCTAGATTTATTTTGACTTTCCACAATCTTTATCGCATTTTAGCTTTTATACTCCTGTGGCAGCAATATTAAAGTAGTTTTATAATAATTTGCAGTGACAAGCACCTTTACGAGTAACAGCATTTCAAGCTATTTTGCAGAACCTCTATAACTTTCTTTTTGTACTAATAATGAGGTCCCAAAAAAAAAAGAGTTAATAATTATTAAATTTTTTAAAAACATGCATTGTTACGAATCTTTTGTACCGATCTTTTGTTTAACAGAGGGTTTTGAAGAATGAGTACCTATTAAATGCTGTATAACCCCTCGTTGTACCCGTAAAAAGTACTTCCACAATATTTTTTTATTATGTTGTAAACAATGATGACATTGAGATAAATTTTATATAATTGTAGTTTTGAGTTATTAAGGTAAAATTTCGTTGACATTTTAGTTAAATACTTGAATAATTATAATTTTATGAAGCATTTAAAAAACATACTGACTAATGAAATAATGACACGGCTCGTATTGTTCCTGACCACCCTCTTCCCGATACCGGTGGGCGAATATTCTTTTTATTAAATGTTTTTATAATTTAAAAGCAAAATATTTACCTGTTTTAGATTTTTAAAAGCTTTATAGTAATCACCAAAAAAATAGAGAAACCTATTTTTATTAAAAAGGGTACCCACCTAATTAGATACTACTTCCGTATTTCTTACATAGATGGGCAATAAGAAGCTTTGATGAAATTTTGATGCGTTTTGATTTATTGCGTATTTTCTTCTACACTTATCAACTGAGAAATAATACAAAATAACATAATGGATAATTGAAATACAAATAATGCAACCTTTATTATTAAATTTAAAAAACATTTTCCTGTTTTTCGGAAATTATCAAGATAATTAAGAAATTTAAGATTCAAGATAATTTATTATTAATTACTATGTAAATGTTCAGTCTTATTTACCTTATAAGTAACAACAACATAATTAAGCCATCATTTTAAGCAAAAAATCTTGTAGCTCGAATTTTCGCACGGTTCATATTTATAAATATTTACCGAGGCGTGCCAAAACACAATCGTTTGTCCTTTGCATTGGACGCGTTATAAATTAAAAAAATACTCGGTTCCGACTTTATTTTAATAATAATAATTATTATTTCTGTATTTCGGCACGGCAGTGATTTTAAACAATTAAAATATATTTTTAATTGAGTGTGGTGCGGAGTTTTCAGTGATTAGCAAATGTAAGTTTTATTGTTTTGGTTTTGATTATTAGTTGTTTTGTACAGAATTTAAAAAAATACAATTAAATTAAATTAATTAAAATTGATTTCTTACACAATAGTACAATAGCGGACTCAAAGCCTAAGGCATTATCTTCTAGTCAACCAAAGGTGGTGAAGTGATAACATGGAAGAATTCTAAATTTTTGGCACGGCCAACACATGACATGACATTTGTTTTATATGTTACAATAATTATACACACTTAATCAATTTGTCCTTTAAGGGTTTTAAAGAGATATCATGGGCGATGTCTTAATTTTTGGCACGGACATAACACAAAAGTCACAATAATTATGCACACATAATAATCTAGATATTTCTGTTTTATCAATCATCAGGACTGAGCGTAATGCCATATCTTCTTCAGTTTATCTAAATGTTTTTGGTAAACTGATCAAATAAATAACAATTCAAGGGCTACTTGATTATACTGTTATAACTACTTGGCACTTGTTAGTTCGAAATTTGCTTAATCAGTTTAGTATACTTGTATCCGCAGTAACAGGAAAAATATTTAACTAAAGATCCGCATAGAGATTGCGTTTAAAGAACAGAAGTCTGCCTCAGTTCAAATAAAACCGCATGGTCTGATGTAATAGGATCTTAGCATACGGGTCTATGTATACCGATGTCTACGTAAATATTTAATTATTCAATAAGCAGGCTATTTTAAAGAACCGATCGCGTCTTGAGGGCCCGAACAAAACGACATTCTGTCAGCAATAACATCTGTCAACTTATAGTTTCACATTCTTTTATAAATATGACCCATAGGCATTTTTAACTATCTGAACATTTTAAATAATGCCGTATACGTTACTTATTCCATAAAATATTTAAAATTATACTTAATCAGCAAATTAAAGTCCAATTTCACAATATTGCTGATTATTGTTTTAACTCGTTATAAAATACTGAAAAAAGGTTGTCTGGTAGGTGGTACAATAAAGTATAATCTATTCTATTCTATTCTACTGTTCGCCAAGTCGTCGCAGTTAGTACCAACATTGAATTTATCTGTTAATTTAGTGTGCCAGAATAAAAGCCCGTAAATAGCAGATAAAACAGTTTTGATTAAAAAACAGGGGACCTACGGAGTGCCTCCAAAAGCGACATGGCTTTTTGGTAGTGCATGTCAACTCTCTTACAAAATCAAAAAATCTAAATCGAAATTTCTTTATTCAATTAGGCCATTATGCGGCACTTTCGAACGTCAAAAAAAAAAAAATTTTAATAATAATTGATTCTACCGTCCATTCGGAAATGTAGCTTGTTATAGAGAGAAGAACGGACAAGAAACTCCACATATACGGTTAAAAAAAAAAAAACATTACTTAAAATACATTTTAGACCTGTCGATAATAATTAATATTAATCACTGATGGAATACCACTTTGTTTAGATCCTCTGGTGTATCAAAAGAAATGCAATTTTAGCGTGGAAATTACTATTTTTATAAACGAGAAAGTTTGTAAGGATGGATGAATGGACTGGTGTTTGTTACTCTTTCATGCAAAAATTAATGAACGGATTTAGATGAAACTTAATAAAATTATAGCTTATTCAGCAGTATAAAACATATACTATAATTTATAAAGATATTGGGATAATTATTTATACCAGGCAGGCGGCAGCTAGTAATAAATATTTCATCATCATCTGCTACCTTTTCCAAAGTGTCCTGTCGGGGTCAGCTTTCAGACGAACCGTGAGTAGAATAGTATAAAATACTTCAAGTCTCATCTAATTAACCGGTTATTTAGCGCTATAGTTTTTTGGGCATAAATAAAAAGGAAAAGTTGGTCAAACCTTTTTGTACAAAAAGTACAAAAAAAAATACCAGCAACTGGTTTCCACTACAGTACTGGTTGCAAATAAAAAGAAAGTTAAATAAAAAAGTAGTAAGCTCATTTATTAAATAAATGCTGTTCGTTTTTGCGTTGAAAGGCGAAAGATAAATGTGGCAGACAATTTATTGAAAGTGTGATCAAAACGATATCTTTTTGTACCATGTAAAGTGTATCCCTTGTATGTTGTATTATGAATGTGAAAGTCCGTATGTTTTTTATCAATGACGTCTCAACAGCACACCAGATTTGAATAATATCTGGCGTACGAATAGATCAACATAAAACGTAGGATGCTGCATTATTTCTTCCCAGTAGTATGTTCCTGTGGGTTAGTCCACATATTGATATAGATAATTTGGTAGAGGCTTAGGGACTGTCTCTAACTGCTGACGCTATAGAAAAAAACGGCAAAAAAATCAGCTTAATCAGTATGATACACCAATTCGCAAAATCTTATTGCCACATCTGACTTTGGTTGTGGCAAAATTGATTGAATTAAACCTACCTCTGATATATTAAAATTAAATTCATTGATTAAAATTCTCCTTTCGTCCTGGTTCTTGACGCAATCTATCAGCAAATGATGTACATCATTATCACGTATTTTATTCTGTTTTTAGTATTTGTAGTTATACCGGACACAGAAATACATCATCTGTGAAAATTTCAACTGCCTAGCTATCACGGTTCGTGAGATACAGCCTGGTGACAGACGGACAGACGGATCGTGGAGTCTTAGTAATAGGGTCCCGTTTTTAATCTTTGGATATTTGGGTACGGAACCCTAAAAAGATGATTTTCGAGTTCATTGATTAACCCACTTTAATTTGTTATGTCATAAAAAATCCAGCCAAGTGCGAGTCGGACTTGCGCTCGAAGGGTTCCGTACCATTATCGCAAAAAACGGCAAAAAAAAACACGTTTGTTGTATGGGAGCTTCACTTCAATTTTTTTCTGTTTTTAGTATTTGTTGAAATAGTGGCAACAGAAATACATCATATGTGAAAATTTCAACTGCCTAGCTATCACGGTTCATGAGATACAGCTTAGTGACCGACGGACAGACAGACAGACGGACCGTAGAGTCTTATTAATAGGGTCCTATATTTGCCATTTGAGTACGGAACCAAAAAATATTTATGCAGGCAATATTTTTGAAGCCTTCTCTATACCTTTATGATGACACATCTTGCTAAGGTCTTCCATTCCAATAAGTGCCAGTGATAATATGGTCCCCTCATCTTTATTCAAGCGTGCTTCATCGCCGAATGCATTACAGTTACTCAATAGTATCAGGTGAGGTCGTGTTCAAGAGAAAGACAATCTGAATCAGTTTAGTGCGAATTTTATCAGTGAGAGTGTGTGTCTTTAGAAGAGTATACCTATACTGTTCTTATACCACTGTTCTTAAAAATATCACACTAATTTTAATTTTAAACTTTTTAGTGTTTTTTAAGTGATAAAAGTTTTAGTCTTTATAAGGGAGAAAGATTAATAAGTGTTGGTGCTGATACGAGAGAAGAGTTCTTTACACTTCGTGTGATAATGGTGAAATGCTTAAAAGTTACTCGATTTTAATTAGGTCTTTTAGTCGTGTGCTGTCCACTAGGAGTGTGGTTCACAGAAACCTTTTGAAAACGAAAGTTAAGTAATGTTTGCGAGGTTATTGGTAATTTATTAAATTATTATTATTAGCTAAGTGGTTAACACCTTTCATGCTTGAGGTCGTGAAACGTGAGAAAACCTGAATTTATTGTATCTATATGGTTGAAATTACCAACCCTTCTTGAGCAAGCATGGTGATAAATGATTGTGCTTTCTCCGTATGCGCAAAGGCATTAGCCCTGCAGTGGGTCAGGTAAAGCTAAGAATACTTGTTATGACCAGTGATCGGAATAGGTAGAGCTAATGTACCTTAAGATCGAAAAAGAACAGAGACATAGTGGGACGCCTTACGACAAAATAATTTTTCGGGACTTATGTCCCGGGTTCCGGGACATACTTAAGTACAACTAAAACTAAATCAGTAAAACAAATATCAAATTAATTTCCTGTTTCTGTTTAAATAAAAACAGTATGCACGATTTTAATGTTTTCAAAAAATTAAGGTAATTTTTTTATCTTCGTTTGAACTATATAAGTAAGCGCGGACGCTAATGTCATTTACATACAAGCTTTAATAATTAAAGGCAAAAATAAAGCAAAAAAAAAGTTGTCGTAAGGAACTCTCCACTTTTGTCTCTGTTCTTTGAACTTTAGGTACATTAGCTCTTCCTATTCCGATCTCTGGTCATGACATTAGAAATGTAGCTTGAAGCACGTCGCACGATGTCAATAAACTTCAGTTTTGGAACATTGTCCACAATGTAGTCGTTATCTTGTTGTGTCACGTGTTCAGCGGCAATTGTTACAAACTCGTATATAGTTTTTCATTGTTTTATTTTCGTTCTACATTTAAATACATAGCCTTGTTGTCTTTTTGTCACCAACTTCAAATGATGATATATCTTATACCTAAAATATGCGAATTTCAACCGATTCTATTCAATTGTTTTTATATACACAAAAAAAGCATAAAGAGAACCGACAAAGAAGAAGTGGTAAAAAAAACTGCTAACTGATTGTTTTCAATTTCTCGTCAGATTTTCTTCATCTATAATTCAACTATTAATTCCTAGCCACTTAGCCTAACAAGATAATGATGTTAGTATTCATAGACTTTATTCAAATCTTTGTTTAATTTTGCATTGTCGTTTACTAAGCCGAAATACATCATTAGCTTAATAGATGGATGATATTTTGAGATGATTGACGATCCTAGACGCTTGTTCAGTTAAAAAAACCGGCCAAGTGCGTGTCGGACTTCGCACATTTAAGGTTCCGTACAAAACCGCAAAAACAATTTAGTTGTAATAAGAACATTGAGGAAATTTCAAAGAAAAATCTGATTTATCAATATATTGGTATTTGTTTGTAAAACATACGTAATATTAAACATTATCACAAAATTTCAAGTAAATGAAAAGTTAAAAAATTCTTCGGAACAACATTTTGTAATAAAGGCTGACTTTGGTGGCTTCTCAATCCTTTGTCTTCCAATATTTTTTATAACAATAAATAAAGTATTAATTTACTCAACGAGTTCTAAACAACGATACTCCACTCAGAAGTCAGGTCAGAATTTTCTTTTCGCGTCCCCCTTATAATGTTTTTTAACAATTTGTATGGCTTTGAGTCAATAAGATGCTTATACTGAAGACTAAGCTCTGTAGACTGTAAGACTGTAGCTCTTACCGTTTGGCTATCAAATCTGTGTGACAGACGATGGAAAGACAGATGAACAGACAGATGGACACGTGATTGACCGTTTGGACCCTTCGAGTACGTAACCCTAAAAACATAATTGATGACAGTAACATAAAAGCTCGCGTGTATTATCAAAGGATTAGGCAGAAGTACTTTTCGCTCACTTTTCGCCATACAACCACACATTAAGGCAAAGGCTCAACTGGCTGTCAAATAATTGGGGATCCTTGCGAAGGTGGTACGGCACTTCACGCCAAAACAGCTACTTAAATTGTTTCAAGCGCAAGTTCGATCTTGCATGGAGTACTGTTCTCAGCTCTGGGACGGATCTGCCGAATACCAGCTTGAGAGTCGTGAGTCGTGAGAGTCGATCGATAAACGGGCCAAGAGGCTCATCGGCAAAAAGGGAATGGTCGAGTCTTGAACATCGTCGCCGAGTTGCCAGTTTGTCTGTTTTTAATTCGGGGAGTGTGCGATGGAACTGTATGATCTAATTCCACCTAGCCCGTTTCATCATCAGACTACAAGACGTACGGCGATGCGCTATTGGTACATGGTGGACAATTGACATCCCACTCACACGCACTAAACTTTTTGGAAATACTTTTACATTCTGCGTACAGCTAAGGCGATTCCCTGCTGGAGTCTGTGTCTCCCGATATCTACAATCTTGGGGTCTTTAAATCAAGAGTGAATATAACACTTTGCTCAAATCAAGAATTGAAGCCAGGACGTCATGCTCAGCAGTACCGCAACGACGCACTGAATATAATCATAAGCCTATATGGAATCAATTTTGTGATGATTGACGACACTAGACTAGACCCTTGCTCACATAAGCAATATAATTAATGATAGTAATTTCTAGTGCGTAATAAATATGTATGTAATATATTCACTTCAAGTTCAGATTATGTATTATCGTTATATAATATTTGGCCACTTTCAAAATGATGCAATCGCGGTAACGTCTTCGAAAGCAACAGCATGTTTAATTTTTGCATCATTTCAAAGATCAATGTCAAATACTTACATATTATATTTATTACTAGCTGTCCCACGCGGCTTCGCTCCCGTCAACTAGCTACCTACCTACCCATCTACCCTACCTACGCTACATACTTAATTTTGCGTAACTTGAACCGTTTACGCAGCGCACGCATTGGAGATTCCATTGCGTGCGATCCTCAAAAAGGTATATTTTGCCCGTTTTTGCAACATTTTTTATTTTTGCTCCGTTCCTATTGGTCGTAGCGTGATGTAATATAGCCTATAACCTTCCTCGATAAATGGGCTATCCAACACAAAAATAATTTTTCAATTCCAACCTGTAGTTCCTGAGCTTGGCGCGTTCAAACAATCAAACAAATTCTTCAGCTTTATAATATTAGTATAGATTATCTCAAATCTAGATATTCGTGTACTTTTAAATAGTACTCAGAGAATTCTGAATATCATGGAACATTAATTTTATTTGAATTGTGTTTTTGGATATTGTAGAAGTTGATTGTGTAATTATTATATTTATTCCTTCTGATAGATTAATAAAAAAGTATTGGACATGTATATTTTTTTTGTCAATTAAACAAAAAATATATATTGTGACATGAAATTTAATATGACGTCACTTTTTACTCATAAGTTACGTTAGGACATCAAAATCAGTAGCGAGTTTAATAACATGATAAAAATAGATATTTTTTTAGGTAGATGTTGACATTATAAGCATTTATACCTAACCCACCAGGAGGCCAGAATCGTGAAGAAGTATTTGAAGAGCTAGAATCATAAGCAATAGAGACTAACGGAGTAAGTACTAGGACTTCAAAATTGAAAATCGCCCGGTACTCTTTTTACCGCTCACGATTCCAGCCTAGCTTCCTTATGATTATAATCTCCTGCACCTGTAGCCAAATTGACAATCAACAATTGATAACGCTATTAGAAAACGCATCAATGTATGGGAATGACGCAATAGAAGGCGTTAACGATTGTATAAAGCGATTCGGTACGAAACGTTTGTAAGTTGGCTAGGGGGGGCTGGTAATTAGGTTACAGTTTACCGGTACCGGAGTGAGCTGATAGCGTCTAGTTTTTCTTTAATTTTTCTTGTAGCGATTTTTGCTGGCTCCCTGTTATTGTTTTGTCGCTATTTTTCACATCTGATGTGCATCTCGCCACGTTTTAAGTGCTAATTACTTATTTAATGCATTGTTTTCCTAGTTTCTAGTAAAATATATATTAACTTCGATTTATTCTTCATATTATTGCCGAGACGGGTGAGCACGACTGTACTTTTTATTTTTTAGTCTCTAAAATAAAATTTGTTCTCGAATCGACCACTGAAATATTATGTAGTAGGCAATTCCTACTACATTATTTTGGAGTGGTCGATTCGAACACCGATAAATTCATTCGGGCAAATCGCCACAGAAAAAATTGCGTCTATAATGGATTAAGATCAAGTTGAGTAAAAAAAAGGGTGTCCTGCAGAAGGATATAACGATTATTCTTTAAGATAGGATCCTAATTATGAACCTAAGGTGGATAAAGAAGGTTTTGGAGGAAAAATATCTGTTATAGCGTGACGGTTGTCAGTGGTGAATTGAAGAAGAAAACTTGTTGTGCCGACCCCATAAAAGGAGAAGTGGTAAAGATATTGATGAATATACCTTATCATCATAACAAAATTTTATTTACATTACAGATGTCGGAAGACAGCATGCATCCGATGTACCCGTACACAAAGGAAGATGTGCAGGAGATCAGGAAAGAGCTGGGATTGAAGGAGAGTACTATTGAAGAGGATGTGGATGCTATCATCGATTGGTTCCACAAACAACCGCATTTGGTTGAGGCTGGAATTGGTAAGGATACAACAAGACTCTTAGACGTTTTATTGCATTATGCAAAAATGCACTCATATAAAAGAAAAAAGGTAAACAGCAGTTTAGTACATTTTTTTTGTACAACTAGACATAAGGAACATTTTTTTTCTTTTTAATGCGATAATTTTTACATAAGTCGTGTTCGATTGGATTTCTACCTCCTCCTTGGACTCCTAAAACTTTGGATTGTGATATAAAAATCAGTTTTTATAGTATGCTGGGTTCCCATGATTCTTTTGTGGCCAGTCAAAACTCGTTGTGATACGGGTGTAACATAGGCTATCACAGACTTGTTTGACTGGTGTATCCCGTACACGACACGACACAATAATGTGCCTGAAGTGTAGTAATTGTATTTTTATCTCCAATAACAATATATAAGCAAAATACTCAAACATTGAGTACTACGGTTATCTAGCGGTATATTGATATTAAGGCTACTCTAACATCTTTCGTTAGGTGGAAACGATTTCAGACCACTTTTTGAGTCTATTTATTGCTTGCCGTATGATGGTCTTTATTATAAAACTGCGCCTGTGTTAAAATATTTTTTTATCCCAAGGGAACATTATACCGGGCTATATAATCGAACTCTGAGACTAACTTCATCCAGACTAATTCAACCGTTCTGGCGTGATTTAGTAACAAAAATCCTTCCATCCATCCAAACGCATATTTTTTAAATTTAGTACCTACTACTAAATTTAAAAAATATGCGTCTATTGGTACATGGTGGACAATTGACATCCCACTCACACGCACTAAACTTTTTGGAGATACTTTTACATTCTGCGTACAGCTAAGGCGATTCCCTGCTGGAGTCTGTGTCTCCCGATATCTACAATCTTGGGGTCTTTAAATCAAGAGTGAATATAACAGTTTGCTCAAATCAAGAATTGAAGCCAGGACGTCATGCTCAGCAGTACCGCAACGACGCACTGAATATAATCATAAGCCTATATGGAATCAATTTTGTGATGATTGACGACACTAGACTAGACACTTGCTCACATAAGCAATATAATTAATGATAGTAATTTCTAGTGCGTAATAAATATGTATGTAATATATTCACTTCAAGTTCAGGTTATATATTATAAGTAAGTAGGAATGATGAAACAACGTATTCAGTTTTAATATTGTAACTTTAAAGATTAGACATGAGACATGAGATAGAACTCAATGATAAGCAATAGACAAAAGTTTAGAATTAACAACTGTAGATGTCGACTTTGTTTAATTTTACTATTATAACAAACTCTAGACACTAGACAATGATATGAAAGATAAATAAAATAAGGTTTCAATGATTAAAATTCTGTTTGGTCAAGCACATTATATTGCACATCGGCAGTTGTAATATTAAAGACCGACGAAGGTCGAAGAAATCAAACACTTCGATATTATCATGTAGCGTGCATCATAACACAATGCAGCAATTTTGCAAGTCAAAATGCACATTTATTCATACCAAATAGCTGTCACTCTGTATTCAGAATTAAACTTAGTTAAATATGAGGTGGGCGCCTTCTGCATAAATAAACAAAAGATAGATGGCCTACGTAAGGAGTGAAATGAAAAAAAAGGGAGTCAGTAATAGCGTGACGGAGGACAGGATGGTACAGAGGAAGAAAACGAGTTGCACCAAACCCGAGTAACACAAAATAAGGGCAGGAAGAGAAAAAGAAGTGTATCTCCATTATAAAAAGGAACTTCATGATACATGAAGCCTAAATTACCAAACCTTTATATGTAGAGGCCTGGGAATTTAGGCTTTGCGTGCGTCACTGAATGAATTATTTAAAAATATATTATGTAGTTATTCAAATAGTTAAAATCACGATTGCCATAAAATAATTGCAAAAACAAATTAACTTAACTCAATTATTTATTTATGAGAGCACGTGATTGTATATGCGTCAATTAATTCAACAAAGATTAAATTTAATACATGAGAAATTTCCCACGAATGTCCATTGAAATCGTAGTTTTTCATATTAACGGCAGCACGCGTTTCGGCAAATCTGCAACGTGAGTTATATCCAGTTATAATTATTCAGATTTTATTATAATTTAAAGTTTTAGGAAATGAAAACACCTAATTAATTTATTTTTGCACATAGATGATATTTTATGTATCATCAATTCATGAATGTTGTTTTCAAGCCTACGTAATTAAAATTGAGTACTTCTAAGTAATGATTAATGCATTTAAATTATAGCGAAAGTTAAAAGTACATAATTATATATGTGACGTTCGTGCGATATTTCGTTCTTTAGTGACAATTCTATCAGAGAAGATGATTGTCAAGTCGAAAATAATTTTGAGTTTTTGCCATACCGTGATCTTATCACAAATATACAATTACACTTTGTTAAGTGTGTCTAGTTATCTCCAGACTGACTAAGGCACTTGACCCACCACTGGCAATGAAACCATTAGCTATCGACTATTTTCTCGCTGGAGAAGCGAACAAAAGATACAGATCCCGTGTCAATAAAAGAGACACATATTAATTGTTGATCGCTGGCTGTTCACATTGCCGGCGAGTACTCTTTCATTACAAGTTCATCGCAGCGACAAGAGCTATCAAAGTTAATTATCTTGCTCAGTGATACTCGCTCGGCGATGGTTGTTTGGCGGTTAGAACTCAAGCCGAGAGACTATAGAACCCACGCGTGCAAGACCGACCGCCCGAGCGAGTGGTGCGGGTAATCGCCCGTCGCACAAAAACACGCGCTCATAGACGAGTGGTAAAACTATCGGAACTCGATCGCTTCTCGCTGCTCGCCAACTCGTATCTAGGTTCTAGCTCTACTCGCTGCTCGCTGGTCGTTGGTGGTGCGACAAGTGCCTAAGGGGTATCGTGTTACTGAATACCTGGTTAGAAGAGACTAGAAAGGCAATAGCTTCATTTATAAAGCTGGTGTTCAGCTGCATCAGCTTCGACTATAAACCCACAACAACATAGTTAGGAAATGATTAAGCAGATGATGAGTGATGAGTCGGACTACTTAGACCTGGTCAAAAAAGCATCTTCATTTGCATCCAACCTGGATGCAAATGAAGAAACTTAAAATAAGAATTCGGTTGAAGCTAGTTGAAGAAAAGAAGGAGAAAATGCCATAGATAATAAAGTTAAATTTCAATTCCAGATAGAGACTACGTGGAAAGAATGCTGATCGTAACAAAAGGGTCAATAGAGAAGACAAAACGCAGAATAGACAACTTCTACAAATACAGACTATTGGCTCCAGAGATTATACAGAATAGAGAGAAGGTGCTGTCGGACTCCGAAGATTTGTGGAGTTTTTAGTAAGTATTGATACGATAATTCCTCAGCATAAATAAGAAAAAGTTTATTTGATCATTGTTACAAAATGAATTTAGAGCTATAACATAATTATTTTATCTGTAACGTTTACACGGTGGTCCCTAAAATAGTACCTGTATCTTGGGGACCTGAGTTGTGATTACTTTAAAATAAAAAGTACTATTGTGGACATCTATGCAATCGATTTGAAGTCAGTTCTTGAATAAAATAAATTGATATAGTTTAGCAGAACCTTAACAAAAACGAAAACGACGTTGGAATACGAATTTCGGAACTGAAATGGAGCTGGGCGGGACACCTGGCAAGGCGCGGTGATGATAGGTGGAGTAAGGTGGTGACTGAATGGCGTCCAAGGACTGGAAGAAGAAGTATTGGTCGTCCAGCGGCGAGATGGGCAGATGACATTGTTGCCATTGCGGGTAGAACCTGGATGAGGTTAGCACAGGAACGTGGTGATTGGTACAAGAAGAGAGAGGCCTATGCTCAGCAGTGGGCGAAGTCGGGCTGTGGATGATGATGATGAACAAAAACTTAAAGGTACTACTAACTTAAAAACCAGAAAATACGAGTATAGGAAAAATAAATAAAATAAAACTTTTTAACAAAAAATCAAACCGACTTCCAGAACAAAAAACTACAAAGCAAAAAATAACTTTCTTTTCCGAAGTCGGTGTCTTTTGTACCCATTTTTTTTCAGTTTTTCGACACCGACTTCGGAAAAGAAAGTTATTTTTTGCTTTGTAGTTTTTTGTTCTGGAAGTCGGTTTGATTTTTTGTTAAAAAGTTTTTTATTTTTCTCTTTTTTGTTTTGGTAGGTACCTCCAATTAACATGATTATCATTTACAGCCAAAGTACATCTCATTGCGATTCCAATAAGCCCAAACACGACTAGGATACATTGTTTTATATTAGAGTTCCAGTGCCTACCTTCCGGCTTCATCATCAGATCAGTTCGATGGTGCCATTTTCATCAGTACCATTTATTTATAAGTATTTGCTTCATTATAGTCGGTTTACTATTCGAGATATCTTATGCCCGTGACATATTTAGCATTTAGGAGTTCCAGTGGCCATCTGTGGCCTTCTTCATCAGTTCGACTCCACCAAATGGTACTTTCCGAGTGCAAATGATTGCATTGTTGATGAAAATACCAAAATCGCTATATGTTTGCCTATAATATTTGAGGAGTTCCCTCGATTTCTCTAGGATCCCGTCATCAGATCCTGACCTGATGATTATGGGACCAACTAGGAAGTATACCCTTTCAAACAAAGGAAAAATTTTTGAAATCGGTCCAGGGGTCTTTGAGTAATCGGGGAACCTCCTCCTTTTTTTGAAGTCGGTTAAAAATGGAAGACAAAGTAACATTTTGTCAATGCTAACGGTTGTCCAAAGGTCAAAAATGTATGACATAGACTTATCATCATCATATTAGCCGAAAGACGTCCACTGCTGGACATAGGTCATCCCCAAGCGTCGCCACATAGACTTATGCTACCAAAATTGTACGTGATCAATCCTAAATATTTAGGCATATCGACAATCGCTATTGCTAGCAGAATGTCACTTTTCTTAAGTCTCAGAACATAATTCTTAAGATTTATGCAAGAAAGAGTTATTTTCCGGTGTATTCTTACTAACTTCTCTGACAAACATGGGACTTGTCACACTCCATCAGTGATGTCACTTGTCTAAGAATACTTGTCTTGTCCAAAATGTTTGGACTAAGACAAGTATTTGGCAGTCTTTGTTGCTGACAGAATGTAATATTGTCTATACGGTATGGTGATTACACAGATCAAAGACATCAAAATGCTAATGCCACCTTGTAGCTGCAGAGTTCACTTGTAAGCATCTTGAGTGATAAAGTAGTTTACTAGGATAAATTGTATGTTTGAAGAAGTAAAATTTCAATGCTGTTGCAGTTGGTCTGTTTGCCGACCTATCAATAATTAATTGAAAACAGGTCTGGTAATTTCAGTTTCATCGTATGCTGTAATGAAAAAGATTGCAATCGAAACTGCATCATGGTTGGTGAACCGTGATTGTTGGCAATATGCTCCACTAACAACTACCAAATGTAGCTTCTGCCCGCATCTTAGCCCGTGTGTTAAGTGTTTTAATGGAAAAATAATAGCGGAGTAAAAAGTCCCTTTTGCCTAATCCTCGTCATAGGCTATCCCTGTGCCAAGTTTTATACGATTCCCTTTAGTAGTTAAGGCGTAAAGTGGTTTTTATTATCATTGATAGGCTTGCGGTTTACACCCACTTTGATGAGAAGCGATGATGTGGTCGACGGTAAAGTATCCTTGCCTAGAAGCAATCTATTCTGTCTTGAACTTAAATTCCCCAGGCTATCGGTAACAGGAAATATAGAGCTGTACGTTCAATGAGATACAAATATCTTTTTACTTAGTTCAGGAGCCAGCTGTTCAACCTGATTCTGACCACCTTTTGTACAAATGTTTAGTGTATAATTAACCTTGTGTTACAGTTTTGTACAAAAAAAAAAAAATATGTAAAAAAAAAAAAAGTTTCCCAAAACGAATAGTGCGTATGGTTGGTAACAAACATACATACAAACAGCATTGCTTTCTCATTTATAACATTATTGTCGAGTTTGTATAATATGGATATAATTAATGAGAGAAAGTACTCGTAAATACGAACAACTTTTACTATAAGAGCAAATCCGATATAATGTACAAAAAAAAACGCTGTTTCATACAAAAAGTTTCACGAAGAGAACGCGTTTTTTGTTAATACTAAATCAAAATGTAAGAAGAATTATTATGATTTCTATAATCTTAAGGCCATTTTAGGGTTCCGTAATCAATAAGGAAACCTTATAGTTTCGCCATGTTCGTCTATCGGACGGACGTCCGTGCGCAGTTTAGCTCAGAGAGTCTTAGTACTAGAAAGATATAATTTTACATGGATATATACATCAAAGTGGTAAAATAAAACCATTAAAAAAATATGCTACCTCTTGTACACGTAAAGTGGGGTTATTTTTCTGGTCTGTCCCTTGGTGTGGAGTATCGTTGGATAGGCTATTAAAAAATATTGTCAAAACCATTTTTCGATTCAGGGATCCGTTTGCGTAAAATGAATCTTAAATGGCAATTTTTTGTTAGAATCAAGTATCCCGCTGGTTTTGAATGTTTGCTTTTGAATATGTGAAAAAATTCACGACAGTATTATACATAACGAAATTAATAAGAAAACTACAAAAAAATTTGTATATTGATGAATGGGGACAACAGTTTTCGAACGGCAAAGTTAATGTTGTCCCTTCGTTCGAGCGTTGTATACGTACGTTAGTAATGTTACCGATTTATTTTGGTTAATATAACTGTTTAAACGGAACCCTTTGTACTCAAGTCAGACTCGCACTTGACCTGGATTTTTGTCTCATTCCAATTCTTAGTTTTTTGACCGTTCAGTGTCTAGACTTTTAACTCACAAAATAATGAACGTCAATCTCACTTCAAGACTTTTTACGATTAGTTTTTCTATAGAAATAGACCGGTTGTTGGAATGATTCGATATTCACATTATAAGTATGCTTATAATACTGTTGGAAGTTTTTAGTTACACTTAAAAATTAATTTTACAGTCACGATAACGACTATCGAAAATAAAAATACGAGAGATTGACCTTCTGACATTTCGATATCGCTTGACACTTCCATATAATTTAGAATTTTGACTATTGATCTCGCTGATCAAATGTCACTTTGTCTAGAACATTGTTCTACCATGGACCTATGTCCACTATAATAAAAAATCAAAATCAATCAATCTGCCTAGCCTTTTTCCAACCGGATTCAGCTGAATACCAGTGTTTTACAAGGAGCGACTGCATATCTGACCTCCACAACCCAGTCACTGGGTAACACGGTACCCCTTGGCTAGACTGGTGGCTCGCTTTCCGAGGCATGGAGGAAACTTGGTATGTTGAAATGGTCACCCATCCACGGATCGACCTCGTCAAGCGTTGCTTAACCTTGAAGATCGATCCGTGCGGCTGTTATTATTTAGCCACGAGCTCCTCACAGAAAAAAAACAAAATAATGAATAAAAAAACTTAGAGTTAAAGTCGTGACAATCTGAGAAGTCGTACTTGACAACTATAAAAATACAATATATAAGTTAAACTTTGTGCTCACGAATGATACTCGTTGTTATAGTGTATGGGTAACATAGTACAGTACAAATATTTTCTAAATATCCCTTGGCAAACTTCGTGTTTCGTCAGGCGTCGGATTTCTATCAGACTTCCAAGTTGATTGAGAGCGTCCAGTCTGCACCAAATGCAAAGGGCAACTGAAATAAATCGAACGATTCACCAAACACGAAGTTTGCCGAGGGAGAGTAAATAGTTGTACTGTAATTAAATAGGTTCGTAGACGTTCATATAAAGCTATCGCGGCATGTAAAATGAGAAACGTTATCGGACTTCTTAGATTGTCAGGATTATATATTTGCTAACACTAGGTTTAGTTGACAATACTGTATGACATAGGTACTGTCAATATATAAACTCAACTCAAGATTTTCATGCAATTGGGCCTTTGCGTTTTATTTATTTTTATTTGAGCAACTGTGTTTACAGTTACCAAGGTTTTATTGCTGGTTACGAAATTATTGGGACTTATGAACTTAGTTTTATTAGCAGTAAAATAAAGTTTTGCTACTTAGTTTTGTATTATTTTATTTAAATTGATTTTCTAACAACAAAATTTTAGAGTAACGAAACATGTTAGGTTATTTTTTTCTTTCAGTGGGTTTCGTTCTGGTTAGTTGCTATGCTGTTTTGTTCACATTCTGATTAATAATAATCTTGAAATAATCTTTGAAAAACTTAAATCTTTTATTGTTTTAGTTGTTCACATTACGAACAATAGTGATGACGTCAAATAAGTTTTTACAATGAAATTAATTATTTTAATTTTTATAATTTGTGGCCTAGTTGAAATAAAATATCTTTGTCTTGTCTTTGTCTATTAATTTGAACTTTTGCGCTACAATCCAGACTCAATGCACAAAAAACAACCCTTGCATAATCTTAAAGTAAAGGAAATACAACTAAAGCGAATGCTATACTGTAACTTTGCATTCACATCTGTATCGTACTATAATAATAATCCTCGTGGCCAAATTATCGACCTTAATTTTTTCAGAGGTATGTGGAGTAGATTCAGTTACATTGAATTTCGGAATAAAACTATATTATTACGTTAGAAATTTTTGATTCGAGAAATCCATTAGATCATTAGCGATACTTATGTTTGTCAAGCCCAATCTGACAAGTCTTTTCCAAACTTTGTTGTGGTTGGCTGCCAGTCTCTGATACTAATGTAGTGCTATTCTCTAAGGATACAGCCTTGAGCGCAGCGCGGCACCAGCGACGAAACTAGTAGTTTAAACCAGACAAACAGTCTCAAGGCTGTATCCATAAAGAATAGCACTATAGTAACTATTTCACATGGAGCTAACAATCTGCTCATCAGAGCTCTACAATTTAGCTCCTATCCTGAAACACACTGATGCCTCTTTCGTACTTTCTGTTTTTTTTTTAATTACTATGCTTCAATGTCTAACTATTTTTCCTCTTTTCCAGCATCCAGATTTCCACGCCCAAGATATTCAAAGGTCATAGGGTCAGTGTGATCAAACTCGTGGACCCAGATCCGAGCTCCTTTTCCTGTGAAGTCTTCTTCAGAAACACCTTTATGGTATGTTTTATTTTATTCTGACCCTCACAACTCAGTCACTGGGCTACACAAAACTGATTGCTAAACTTAAAATTGTACATTATACTGCTTTGTCTAATGTAAAATTTAGATCTATCGGTCGTTGGTTCAGAAGCTGGCTTCTGGAACAAAAAATATCCCAAAATTAATGTGACTTATTGTCACGGCCGTATAAACGATTGCAATTAGTTGAATCAATGTTTTCACTAGCCAATCTCAATCTCTTAAGGTTACACTTGTCAAAAATAATTCTTCCATACAAACATAGTCTGGCGATTACTCCACTGTTTGACGGTGTACGTTCAAAATAAACAATGATATCAATTTGTCTCATCATTATCTAGCCCGGTATGGAAACAGAAAAGTAAAAAAAAACAATATTTGCAAGTTATGAATGTCGAAAGTTCCAACACTAGTTTTAACGCATCTTTGGGCGGAAATAAATACCATAAGGAGAAGGAAAATTGAAAAACGGTCTCCATACAGGGATAGATTAGTAATTCAACAATGCAATTTTTTTTTTTTGAAAATTTTCGTTTTGTAGTTTTTTCTTGATATTTATACTCCCAAAGGTCTGTTCATAAAATTTCGCGCGCTTATTTTCGCCCTAAATCATCATCCATTTCGATATAAATTTGCAAAATTGCTAATTCGTACGAGAACTAGCTTCTTACTGCTCATCACAGCATCAATATTTTTCGCACTTGTTGTCGGATGAGACAGCATGCATTTTAACCCCGCTCACAAAATAGTTCGTGCCGTTGACTAGGGAAACCTTAAGCGCGCTGGATATTTTCAAATTAATTTTGCGGTGAGGTCATCGTAATTCGACATTAAAGAAGACTGAAATGTCAAAGAAACAAATAAATCCTTATTTTCTCCTAAATGGGTCGTATCTCAAATAAGTATGTTTATTATCTAATTCCAGCTAGCTGACATCAAAATGAAACACGACTACTTCCTCGGCGACATCTGGGTTCTGGACATGAAGGGTGCTACCTTCGCACATCTGCTTAGACTGAACCCCACTTTGATGCAGAAGTCGGCTCATTTGTTCCATGTAAGTTAATATAATACGATGGAGTTCGAGAGTTCATTGAATGTTTCGAGTCATAAGTAAACGGTTATTATAATCTTCACGTGACCAGAGAGCTTGTCTTTTGTTCGATCAGAGAATCTACGTTGAATGGCTATGCTGCCAGCGTCCTGGGCACTTTTGCCATTGAGATTAGAGAATGCACAACCGCTTCTGTTTTAAAGAACCGTGCTTTTCGGGACCTTTTCGCTAAAGAACCGGTATTTTCGATACTTTTGATACTTTAAGTAAGCAAATATGCAAATATGTTAATTTTGATGTTTCTGGCAGTTGAAGTGTTCTGTATCTGTTTTCAGCATCGTCAACATTTTTGCGGCTACAATTTTATTTATGGTGGTAAATTTCTTTAATGCAAATTTTACAGCTATATCCGCAGTCAGTAGTGTCTCATCTCGACGGATAATGCATAACGCTTCCAAAATTGTTCTAATAATGTCAAGTACCTCGTAAAGTTCTGTTATATTTTGCCAGTCTTCTTTTATCTATAAAAGCGAAAGGTCACTCACTCACTCATTATGAAATAGCAAAAACCGCTTTACGTATAAAGATGAAATTTGGCAGGGAGGTTCTTCAAGTGAAGTAAGTGCGCACAGGAAAGGATTTTTAGATATTCTACCCGTAAGGGGGTAAAAGGGTTGACAGTTTGTATGAAATTTCAGTAGTAATTGGACACGTGAAATTTTAGATTGATGCTCTTAGTTGATCAAAAGAATTCATATATTTATTGGTTTTTGGCAATTCCACCCCTTAGGAGGTAAAAAGGAGGTTGAAAGTTTGTGTGAAATTTCTACGCTTTTAAGTGGGACACGTGAAATTAAAGATTTACGCTCTATGATGATAAAAAAATCATGTATTTATTGGTTTTTAGAAATTCTACTCCTAATGAGGTGAAAAGGTTTTCATTATAAGATTTTCAAAACTACTCCTAAAATAAGATTTAGGGGGCGTTAAATATTTTTGAAGAATTTTACTGTACAGGGCTTCTTTTTATGATGTAGCACTACGAAGAGATTTTTGGAAATTCAACCTTTAAGGGGGTGAAACTTAAAAGTCATCTGTAGGATAAATACGGATCACGCGAACGAAGTCGAGGGTAAAGTGCTAGTAAAACAAATATCAGACTTCACATCAATTAATGCCCTCACTGTGCACATTCGAAGTTTCAGAAACCGCACCAGAGTATTTGCTAGACTCTCCCATCGCGTTTTCGAGTCACTGCAATTTCTATTTTAAAATCAGCGATGTCATATTTTTGCGGTATGTCGTCGTTTTTCGTTAGTGATTTCTTGAATAACTTGACAACGGTTCTAACCTTTGAAATTAGATCGTTACATGAAAACTCTTGTTCGACGAGCGATTAATTATTTGTTTCCAATACCTCCACGGCATCCGTTGTTAAAAGCGACACATTCATTGGTGCTGATTTTCCGAGCAAATTCCTCGCGTAGCATGCTCTTGTACTACTAGGTAGCAAGTGTATTCCACGCTTTAAGCGGTCGGGCTTTAGGTAATAAAATTATAAATATTCTAAACGCGAAGTATCTTTTCCCAAAAGTACCGAAAGAACCGGGATTTGATTATGAAAACACTGGTTTCTAAAACGGTGCGAATTACCGGGATATCCAGGTAGTTTTGGTTCCGGTATTTCCCGGGACAATTCACTAATCTTTGTAGTCTAGTCTCTCTAGTCTTAATAGTCATACATTTTTAAATATTAAATTGTATTTATTATAATATGCGATTCGAATATTCGAATCCACTCCTGCTGCTGGGCATATACATATTTTCTGAAGAAAATGCATGCACAAGCTAACGCTTATATTCTTAGTTCTGAGGCTTTAGGCAAGTATCACTCCATAAGCGCAGCTTTGGCGATTTTCGAAACGACAGAATATAAAATATTGATAACGAGACATTTAGATAAAGCTTGAAATTCCCATTTATTATATGAATATAGAAACGCTATCCCAATGCTTTCGTTGACAGAATGTTACTCGCGTAATGCCTGACGTTTTTTTTTATGATTTCCTTCACAGGTATCAAATGTTTCCTTCCTTCACTGATCCATATCTAATGCATGATCCTTCAAATAAGAGCATAGCAATGTTGCTTGTCGGAAACTTTACCTGCCGGACAAACTCTTGCGGACAGGTATATTTATTCCAGTTTCAATTTTAACAACCATAATTTTATCCAATTCCAGGAAGGCCTCGGACTCCGAATCCACTCCATACACCTCCTCAACGCCACCAGCCTTCTCCAGCACTTCATCAGCTTCATGAGGCAGTTCTTCAGTCCAAAGATCATAGACCGTGTTGTGGTGCATGAGAACTTAGATGACCTGCATATGAGTGTTCCGAAGAGGTACCTGCCTAAGGATTATGGAGGAGATGAGCCGTCGACGGCTGAGTTTAAAGGTAAGACAAACTTTTTGATGGAACCTTGTTATAATAGTTAAGATTTATAAATAAAAGTGTTGATGAATGGAGAGGTAGAAGATGACCATAAAAAATAAAGGAAGAACTGAAGAAGAAGAAATTACCAATAGAGTACATTACTTTGTTCCTAGAAGTGTTTTGTGCAATTTTCGCTGTTTCTTCCTTTCGAACTAACGCTGGAGCGCGCGTACCCGTATGTCGTATTTGTAATGGTTTTAATGAAGTTTTTACTGACTTGGACATATTTGCAATGCACACAAATAAATTTCACAACTGCCTTATGTAAGCAATAAGAAAGCCTTTAATTGCTATTGTAACAGAATGAAAATAATATCAGTTTTGTATCGTTTGTTCAAAACTAACATTCTACTATATATGATGTGGATTACGGTGTGAGTTACGTATTTATTTGTATTTGCTTATTTTATTAGTCATAAGATTGGAATGTGTAACTGTTGGTTATTCCTAAATAAATAAATAGAAAACGTTGTTGAGGTATGCGGAAAAAGGTGGCCAGTATCGTAATCTCCATTGAATAGGGAGGCCTAGACGAGTGTTGGGTCTGATGAGCAACTGCCCCATGGTTGTAGTTGGGCTGTTATAATATTATCCGCGTGATTCCAGGTATTTTTGTAGTTCTTTTGTAACGGTACAGATGTCACTACAGACTGCTCTTATTTTCTGTGGATTGGCAACATCGCTTGACAGTTGCCAAGTACGTACCAAGGCAGCCTGGCAAATTATCAACAATATTAGCATATTAAAGAACCTATTTTAAAAATTGACAATCAAAATGTGACAATAAAGGATCCGAGGAAAATAGCAACATCGTTTAATGACTTCTTTATTGACCAAGTACAAAGTGTAGCTTATGACACATCTGATGGAATTAATGACCTAGTAAATGGCTCGAATTGAATGTTTATGTCACCGACAATCCCATATGACATAATAAGAGCAATAAAATAAATAAATCGCTTAAAATACAAAAAGTTATGGGTACGATGGTATTACTACCAGTGTTGTTAAATTTGTTAATGATGTTGTTGCTGGGCCTCTAAATCATATTCTGAACAGTAGTATTGAATCTGGTGTATTCCCTAATAGCCTAAAAACCGTAGTAATAAAACATCTACATAAAAAAAAATAGAGAAGATATGTCCAATAATAGACCAGTAGCATTTTTCCCAATATTCTCTAAGGTATTTGAAAATATTATTTATCAAGCAATGGATAGATTTTTGATTAAATATAATATATTATGCGACGAACAAATGGAGTTTAGAAAAAATAAAAATATTAATATGGCAATATATGTATAATCTCTTAAATAATATTATGACAAATGTTGACAATAAAAATCCTGTATGTGCAATTTTGACGGATATGACTAAGGCATTCGACTACTAAACCATGATGTCCTTTTAAAAAAACTTTACGCCTATGGTATAAGAGGAAATAGCCTAGATCTAATAAAATCATATCTTCGAGACCGATTGCAATACACAGAAATCACGAGAGTATGCCTAAAAACTAAACGTGAACTTAAATATACTTCGGATTGTAGAGAGGTCAAACATGGTGTACCGCAAGGTAGCGTTCTGGGACCACCGTTTTTTCTCTTATACATTAATGATTTACCCCGTCAAACACATCACCCTATGGTGTTGTTTGCGGACGATAGTACTGTGATAGTAAAATGTTCGGACTTAAAAAAATATGAAAGTGAGATTAATAACACATTAGAGAGTATTATTCATTGGCTTAACATGAATAACTTGATAATAAATTTACAAAAAACGAAGGTAATGCATTTTTACCAACGTATTAGTCCCGCTAATTTAACTGTCGGCTATAATGGGCAAACAGTTGACTCAACAAATATAGCAAGATTCCTGGGAATCTTAATTGACAGCAATCTGACTTGGAAACCTCATTCTGAGGACGTGCGTAAAAAATTGAGTAAATTAGCTTACGTTCTGTACAATTTATAGCATAAAGTAAGCCATACTACACTACTAACAGCTTACCATAGTTTGGTTGCATAGATATTGAGGTTCGGAGTAATTTTCTGGGGAAACTGTAGCGTAGATTTTCAAGGCTCAAAAGCGCTGCATAAGATCAATGTCAAGTTTAAAAACTAGTGAAAGCTGTGAGCCTGTGTTTAGGTCGATGAAAATACTAACCATCCCGTCTTTATACATATTGGAAGTGTCCATTTTTGTTAGATCGAATTTAAATTTATTTCCGACACTAGCCAGCATTAGATTACGCTCAGGTCCTTTAAGACAACAATATAATAAGTTATTACATACAGGTAAATATAAAACAACACTATTAAGAAAGAATATTATGTCAATGGGGCCTATCATATATAATAAAGTTCCGCATAATTTAAAAGAACACCCTATTCGTATATTTAAAACTAAATTGACTACATTACTATTAGCAAAATGTTATTATTCTATTAATGACTTCCTGAATGATAAAGATTTATAACTATACTTTTAATTTTCATGTAATTTACATTTGTAAGGGGGTTGCGTGGACTGGAAGTCGAGGACGTCACTCGTTCCGGCAGATAGGAAAACTCCAGGTTTTGGTAGGACGATTTATTAGGTAATTTCCAACAGTTATGGATGATTACAATAGTGATATACAGAATTTATACTAGGCTTCCACCAACTTCACTACGCCCGCTTGGACGAGGGAGGCGGTAGATGACCTCTAATCCAAAAAAAAGGGTAAAAGTACGAAAACTAACTAGCCAGGGAGTCTTACGCACTCTTCCAAGTAGGATGGAGTGGTAGGTGCACTTGGTTAGAAGTAATCTTAAATAAAACAGTCTTTGTAGCGAGGGTCATAAACTCGGGGCGACTTTTAACACCGCGATTTAGAAAACAGAGGTAAGCGAACAGCGACATCTAGTATCAATCTTGCGAACTATTTACAATACAATCAATGATATTAACACAGTTAGTTGGCTACGCTTACTTGTTGGTAATAGTTTACAGCTTTATACGCAGATGGCGTTAGTGGTAGGTTACATTGAACATGTATAACAATGTTTATAGAAATATGATGTGTTACAGTCTCCCCCTCAGTCCCCAAAGACGTCTCGGCGAGAGGGACTGGATTAAGAGAAGTTATTGTTTCTTATGACGTCCACGTCCTCGTCGTGTAACTGAGGATGACTTGTTCTCGACCACTTTCTTCTTGGGTCGTCCTCTTCTGCGAAGTGGTTGAATAGGTTCTGGCACAGTAGTGTGAGATTCCATCTTGTATGGAGTCAAAGCGGATGCATGGTAAAGTCCAACTGACGTTTCAGGATCAGCTGGCGTAGCCAATTTAAAAGATGCGGGTCCATGTTTCTCTTTAATTATATATGGCCCATCTCTGTGGGGTGCAAATTTAGCTGTTACACCCTGTGCTGCTTTACTTATAGGATGCAGGTTAACAAGTACCATGTCTCCAGGTTGGTACAGTGGAACTTTCTGTCTTAGTTTATCAACATACGTTTTGCGAGTCTCTTCCTTCATTTCCTGTACTTCTCTTGCTTTCATTAGAGTTTCAGCCAATTGAATTAGGGACGGGGTGATCTCCGGTATTAAGTTTTCAGATATCATTATGTTTTTGAAATCGACTTCATTATCCCGTGGGGACCGTAACTCTCTTCCAAACGTTAGGTAGGCTGGAGTTCTATCGGTAGCGGAACAATGAGCACTATTCATTGCAAATCGTATTACCGGTAGCAACTCAGACCATCGGTTATGTTCTCCTCCTTGCACTAATATGGCCAGCTGTGTCTTTAGGTCTCGGTTTCGACGTTCCACAGGGTTGGATTCCGGGTGATATAACGGCGTAAAATGATGTTTTATGTTCAGGCTGTAAGTAACCTGTTGCATAACAGCGCTCACAAATTGTGTACCGTTATCACTAATTAGACGTCTGGGCACTCCATATCTTAGGAACACCTCGTTGATGAGAGTCATAGCGCAGTTTTCCGCGGTCGCAGAGGATAGGGCAAATAGTTCTACCCATCGTGAAGCCACGTCTTCCACGATCAATATCCAAGTCTTACCATCTTCAGTGGATGGAAGAGGTCCAAACAAATCAAATGATACTACTTCAAATCGTTGGCTCATAGAAGTAGTTTGAAGGAGTCCCGCCGGTTTTTGGTTAGAAGGCTTATATCGTTGGCATTCTAAACAATTCTTTACATAACTTGCAATGTAACTACGCATTCCACTCCAGTAGTATCTATTGGCAATCTTCTTGAATGTCCTCTCAGCACCGTAATGCCCTGCTAAGGGATCGTCATGGTAAGCACCGAGAACATTTTGCCACTCATGACAAGGTACTACGAGTTGAGCATCATCTACTTCCGTGTCAGGATGTAGACGGTATAACATACCATTATTCATTAGGTAACCTTTGTTACTCCAATAGACAGCTTCCTCGTTGCCCTCTGCTTCTTCTAAGGCGTCTATTATTTTCTTAATCTTGTTATCCTTTATTTGTTCTTCTCGAATTTCCTTGCTACTTCTTGCACTCCTTGTAGGCATATCTATTTCTACTGCACATAGTGCACAGGTAGAAGAATCCTCACAACATGGTGGTCGCGATAACGCGTCAGCCACAGTATTTAACTTACCAGGCTGATAGTTGATGACAAGATTGAAGGCTTGAAGTTGTAGGGCCCATCGGGCTAGTCGACCCGTAGGAGATTTCAAATTCATCAACCACTTCAGGGCTTGATGGTCCGTTAATAGAGTCACGGATGAACCATCGATGTAAGCTCGAAATTTGTTCAACGCCCATACGACGGCTAAAGCTTCGCGCTCAGTAGTGGAGTAGTTTCTTTCTGCTGAAGTGAGCAATCTGCTCGCATATTCTACTGGATGTTCATCGTCTTTCTCCCCCTGGACGAGAACAGCTCCTAGTGCGTAATTGCTAGCATCAGTTTTTATAATATATGGTTTTTTTTCATCTGATTGTCGCAATACAGGGGCTGTAGACAAACAAGTTTTCAGTGTAGCATAGGCATCTTCCTGTTCCTTTTCCCATATCCAAGAAGCCCTTTTCTTTGTTAATTTGGTGAGAGGCTGTGCTATGGCAGAAAAATTTGGTATAAATCGACGATACCATGAACACATTTGGAGAAACGAGATGAGTTGTTGGAGATTTCTAGGAGTCGGTCTTGCCAGAATCGCTTCAGTTTTACTTGGATCGGTTTTCAGACCGTCAGGAGTAATGATGTGTCCCAAGTACTTGATCGATGAACAAAAGAATCTACACTTGTCTTTGTTCACAGTAATGTTGTATTCTCTCATTCGTTGTAATACATCTTTTAGGTCGGATAGATGGCTTTCAAACGTCGTGGAGAAGAGAAGCAGATCGTCGAGATACGCCAGCATATTAACGTGTTCTAATGTAACACGCATTCTATCAACCAATCTCTGAAAGGTGGCCGGCGCGTTACGTAGTCCGAAAGGCATCCTTTTGAATTTGTACAGGCCAAAAGGTGTTATGAACGCAGTTTTCTCTTCATCCTCTTTCCTTATTTTAATTTGCCAATATCCTGACTTGAGGTCTAATGACGTCATAAAAGTGGTGGGCTTCGCAGCGTGGAGTAAGTCATCTATTCGAGGAATAGGGTAAGTATCTGGTACTGTTATAGCATTTAGGCGTCGATAGTCGACGCATACCCGAATATCTCCATTCGGCTTCGGTACCAATACAACTGGTGAGGCCCAAGGGGAAGAGCAAGGTTCAATTATTTCTTGCTTGAGCATATCTCCTAGTTCCCTTTTTAGAATTTCTTTCTTAGTCGGTGATAATCGATAAGGAGGCACCGATATTGGTACGTCACTCTTGGTAACAATACAGTGTTCCCCAAGCAAGGATGGTTGGTTATTACCAATGAAAACATCTTGGTACACTACTAATAATTTATTTAGTTCGATATCTAAACAACCTATTTATACATTAGTAAATAGTTGCTCGGAGTGGGGAGAAAGTGTAATGTCCGCTTCTTGGATGTTTTTCTCGGCATCCCTCATCATATAATCGGCGAAAGCAGGCACGTATCCGTCGAAAATCTTTCGCGTTCGCTTTGGTGGCGAAAGTTCCAGCGGTATCAACTTATAGCCGGTGCTCTCAGGTAAGCTAGCCTCTTGTGACACCGTCGCAGCCTTATCGGCAATTTTCGGTGAACTGGTGATACTCACGGCACTACTTTCGAATTGTACGAAATCTTCGTCGTACATTTCAAATGTTCTGTAGTCATTGTCCGGATAGTTCCACGTGAACTGTCCAAGGTCCAATACCATTTTCGCTTGCTGTAGAAAGGCGATCCCCAACAGAGTACGATTGTATCTCGCCTCGGGAAGTACAATGAAGCGAGTAGGAAAGGTACGCCCTTCCAGCATGACAACGGCTGTGGTGGATAAGACGCGTTGTGTTTTTCCGACGCCGTCGGCCAAGGTGACACGAACCATTTCCTCTTCAAACTTGCTGCCTTTCTTGACTAACTGCTTATATAGTTGATAGGAGGCGACATTAGCTTTCGCACATGTGTCTATAAAAGCTGTGCCCTTTATCTCATCGACCTCAATAAACACAATGGGCCTCATCTTGATATCGTATTGGAGGTTAATTGGGCAGAAACTTAGGCCAACCACTTCGGTTTTTGCAGACTCCCTCTTCTTCGTTGAACATGTTGGGCAACTGGTACGAACAACACCGGACGCACCGCATCCATAGCAGGATACTCTAGGTGCCGATGGTGACGGTGCCTGGGTACCTTTTATTTGTGCTCGTGGACCTGGATCTAACTCCACAATGCCCGATTCCTTCTCCTTCTTCTGCAATTTTCGGCACTGCTCTGTGCTGTGTCCTGGGAAGTGACAAAACCCACACTTTGGTTTTGGTTGTCTGGACTTCTTAGGAAACGTTGCAGGATCTCCTTCTTTTGACATGCTGCACCATAATTGCTCAATAGCTCGCGCTGCTTTAAGTAGGTCATCGAAAGTGGTTATGGAATGTCGCGGAATTTTCTCCTGGATTCTGTGCTTCAGCTGTCCGTACACCAAATCCAGCTGTTGCTCCTCAGTGTGTTCAGGACCTGGGAGCTGAGCCAACAACATGCGTTTATGAGCAATGAAGTTCTCAGTAGGCATTGCAAAATCCTGCTTGACTTGTACTATCTCTTGATAAAGTATGTACGCGGGCTTTTTAGGGGCAAACGCGTAACAGAGGCGCTCCTTGAAGTCCTCCCAGGAAGTGACTTGCTGTTTCACTCCCTGCCACCATACTGCAGCTTCACCCTTCAGTACAAGTGGTACACCAGTGAGTGCCTCTGAATCACTTATGTTTTCAATCTTTTTGAAAACACTTGTCGCTGCCAAAAATGCTTCCACCACTTCCGGATTCTTCACTCCATCATATTGAGCGTTACAGGAAGCAAAGGAACCGTGTCTTACAGGTGACAGTCTTGCCAGAAGTGTTTCAAACTGCGTGTCGGACAGGTTGACAGACATCTCTGGTTGCCTCCTTTTCACTGTTGTCGTAGTGATACGGCCGGAGCGGGTTCTGTATTTCGGCTTGCAGTCGTGCCCACCGTTGGTCGCCAGTTTGTAAGGGTTTGCAGTCTTGCCCCACGTTGGGCGCCAGTTTGTAAGGGGGTTGCGTGGACTGGAAGTCGAGGACGTCACTCGTTTCGGCAGATAGGAAAACTCCAGGTTTTGGTAGGACGATTTATTAGGTAATTTCCAACAGTTATGGATGATTACAATAGTGATATACAGAATTTATACTAGGCTTCCACCAACTTCACTACGCCCGCTTGGACGAGGGAGGCGGTAGATGACCTCTAATCCAAAAAAAAGGGTAAAAGTACGAAAACTAACTAGCCAGGGAGTCTTACGCACTCTTCCAAGTAGGATGGAGTGGTAGGTGCACTTGGTTAGAAGTAATCTTAAATAAAACAGTCTTTGTAGCGAGGGTCATAAACTCGGGGCGACTTTTAACACCGCGATTTAGAAAACAGAGGTAAGCGAACAGCGACATCTAGTATCAATCTTGCGAACTATTTACAATACAATCAATGATATTAACACAGTTAGTTGGCTACGCTTACTTGTTGGTAATAGTTTACAGCTTTATACGCAGATGGCGTTAGTGGTAGGTTACATTGAACATGTATAACAATGTTTATAGAAATATGATGTGTTACACATTTTTAAATTATATATTTTTTATTATAATTCCTAGATAAGCTTATTGATTTGTAATCGACTATGTATATGACATTTTAAATGATAACAATTTTTTTTTAAATTCCTGGATGAGCTTATTGTTTCGTAATCGACTGTGTATGTGACAATTAAGTTATTTGTGATATTTATTTTTATTTTCTGATGCCTTGTCAGATAACTTCTAAATGACATTTTTTGTATTGTAACTTCAAAAAATAATGTTTTTGCATGCCGTAAGGCAGAATGTAGCGGAAACACCCAATTCTGTACCATCTCAAACTTGTACCTACATTGCTGGCAAATAAATAATTCTGATTCTGATGCATGTAGCGTGTAGAAACACTCATAATCTTCTGTTGCTAGGTACTTGAGTACGCCTATTTTAATCTTGGTATTTCTACTGCTTGATAGCACGCTACGATCCTGATCCTCTTTGTTATTCAATTACCCATGATTAATTGAGTGGTAGTCAGATACTTGACGATCACAGAATCACTTTCCCTTTTAGTATTATTCAACTCGGTTTTGGGGGCTTTGAACAAGACCCCTCAGCTCGAGAACTAGCCGGTGGTGACGCATTGCTGGCGGCGCATCTTTTTGGTCTGAGTTGCTGCGTCTTGCAATTAGCTTTTTATGACTATATTTTTATATCCCTATCTAATTTTAAGAAACTGTAGTCTTAAGTTGTGAGTTTCAGTTTTCGGCTACTGCCCTCTGTTACCCCACTTGTGCCAAGTTGCTGGTCCGCCTCAAGGTACCAAACCGCACTAGGCCCGCGTGGTGGATAGCGGGCCATTCTCTCACAGAGAGGAGGCCTGTATCCCAGCAGTGGGGAAATTAAAATGCTGATGATGATGATGATAATTATGTTGATTTGATTCTAAACTTGATTTTCTTACTTGCCAGATATATACGAAAAAGAAATAAGGAGCACGAACACAAAGCAGTTCCTTTTAAACTCAATGAAGATGGTGTCCAACGAGGAGAAACGACCCAACTCTGACATCAATGAGGACTATCTGGCCGGATCATTTAGAAAATTAGATTTTGATTAATTCTGTTGTTTTTGGTGTATAATTAATTGTAGTTGTTAAGCTATTAATATATTGTATTTGTAATTATAATTGCTTATTTATTTTTTGTTAACAGTCTTGACTTACCGTTACACCTGGAGCACAAGTACCATAGGTACTTTACAGGTAAATTCAAACTTAATGACGGCTCGGCACATGAGGTGAGTAGCACTGTGCACAGTAGCGATGCAAAGTATACAATTCATGAGATAGCGGGGCCGGAAAGGGGTGGGATACTACAGAGTGAAAAGCAAACTTCAAAGCCACCTTTAAGTTTGTACCAATGCTGCAATGATAAGAGGCCCCAAGCTTCAGGTGCCCCGAATAATGTGGAAACAAATAGTTAAATGTTATGAAAACCTCAAGTTCTTAATGCCAATTATAGCCTTAAGCTACTTGTTAGGATGATCTAATTAAGCTAGCTAATTTTGCTTAAAATCGTAATGAAAACTACCTATCTCACTCCTTAATCATCAGCCTTTTAATGTTTTCCTACTGCTGGGACACAGACTTCCTCTCTGAGAGAGAGAGAATGGGCCTTAATCCACCACGCGGGCCGAGTGCGGGTTGGTGGATGTCACATGTCTTCGAATTTTTGGTTCTAGGACATGACAGGCCGGTTTCCTCACGATGTTTTCCTTCATCGTTTATCGCTGTCATGAGATAAAACAAATGTTTTAACAAGGTCAAAAGAAACACAAAACTGTAAGCGAACTTAATTTATTTCAAATATCACGCATAGGTTCTTACAGATACACAATTCAATTACAAATTAAAATAACTAACATTCTTTAAATGACGGTAACATTAGTGGTAGGTCAGATTTTCAGACAATCAGTCTGCCTAATATTTTCCTAACTATATTGGGGTCAGCAGCTGAGAACACGTATTTTACATGGACTGACTGCCCGGAATAAGCAGCGTTGGAAGGCCTCCCTCTAAGTGGAGCGACGACCTGGTCAAGGCCGCGGGCGTCTGGTGGATGCGAAACGCACAGGATCAGTGTGGTGACGCTTGGGGGAGGCCTATGTCCAGCAGTGGAAGTCTTTCGGTTGAAATGATGATGATGATATGATAACTGCCTATCTGACCTCCACAATCCAGTAACTGGGTAACACGATACTCCTTGTCAAGACTGGTCAGATTGCCGAACTTCTTTCTATCCGTAAAAACTGTCGAATATCTACAATACAAACCACAGTGGGGACAAACAGCTTGATATGCTATCCGAGGCAAGAAGGAATCTTGCTATGCAGGCTGGTTACGCACTACACTGCCTTGTCCGTGATCAATTATGACGGATAGCCTGTCAGTTTTTTATCAGTTACATTTCGGGGAGTGTGTGACGGAATTACACAATTTGATTCCGCCTAGCCCTTTCCATCAACGGACTACAAGACGTACGGCTATGCGCCATCGGTACATGGTGGACATTCCACCCATACGCACAAAGCGTTTTGTTAATACTCACATTGTGCGCACAGCTAAGGAGTGGCATTCCCTTCCGGAGTCTTTGTTCCCTGATAGCTACAACCTTGGGGACATTATGTCAAGAGTGAATAGGTTACTTCTAGGTAAGCGTGCTTCCCTGTGGACTACATCATCGCTTACCATCAGGCGAGATAGTAGTCAAACGAGAGCATAATAAAAAAAGAAGATAGAGTTCGGATGTAGTGTGTAACCGCCCGATGGTCCACGGACCGACCTCGGCAAGCGTTGCTTAACCTTGAAGATCGATCCGTGCGGCTGTTATTATTAGCCACGAGTTCTTCTATTTAAGTCACTTATATAGAAAATTAAATAAATGGCTTTACTTAAATACCGAATACTTTAAGTGTTATTAAAATATTTGAGCAAATTTTAGGCCTTATTCAGAGTAAACCCGCGGTGATAAAGGCGGGTGAGGCACGATAAGATGTGACATTCTTCTATAAACAAGTGAGATTCTTTCAACGAGTTTAAAGCGTTGCTAGATCGATTGGAAAAACATCATAAATTTATGAAAATGCCAAGCGTTATAGAATCATCAATCCCTAACATATTGGCATTTCAACCATCGCTATCACGGATAGAATTACCCTTTTTTAGAGAATTAGGTGACCACAGTGCATCGCAAGTTGCAGTAGCGGTCAGTAGTGGCTAGATGTGTTTCCTCAAGGAAAAACAATAGACAATCGCTTTCTAAAAAGACCGCTCCGCCCTAATCACTTCAGTATGGACGTAAATGGCAGTTCATCATTAAAAAGCGGATGAACACATTCCAATGTATTTTGGAATATTTGGCAAATATATCGAGTCGGTCTAATGGACAAGCTTTGCTGAGGTATCACTACTACAATAACATTCTCAGTTCCACTTTACCGAGATAGCACCTAAGCTGTTTCAATGATTTCGAATTTTCTCCATATGCATAAACACTTGAGACACAAAACTACACCAATTTTACATCACAATGTTCAATAGGAATTAATTTGCAATTAATTAAAACAGCCACCAAACTTTACTCGCAAAATCCCGCCAAAAATCCGTAAATGCCAGTTTCATTCACGCATATTTTATTTAAACTTTCTAAAAAATACATTAAAAAAAGAATTTGCTAATCAGTTTCAAGCAGTTCAGAAATTTTAAATCAAGACTTATTATGTTTGATAAATTCCACCCGCTTTAGTACCCGCGTAAGTTCCTAACTCAGTCCGGGGCCTAAGTAGGGTTAGCAAGTTTACCTTAAGTACTAAGTAAAGGGAAAAGTTCTGAATCGGGACAATCTGTAATTAATGTAATTATTTTAAAATTTTCAAACAATATTTAATTTTGGGTTATGTGATTTTGATCAGAAATTAATTTTATATCACTGTAGTACCAAATTTTTTCTCTATATTCTAAAAGAGCTGTGGTGTTCTAAAAAAACATTTATTTTTGAATTTAAATAGAACTATGATGAACTACAAGACGGAATGATTTTTCTGAGGCTTTAAACAAGTGACATTCGATATCAGCGATGGCGTTGGTCTAAATGCCAAAATATAAAGGATTGATCACGTGACATTTTTATAGTGCTTAACAATTTCATTTTTGACATTTTTAATCGCGTTTATTGCTTTTGTTGACACTTGTCTAGAGCTTCTGGACAAGCAGATCTTATCACAAATTTTGAATATTATTCCCTTTATTAAAATGACTAACTATTAATCATCTCAAAAAACAGCCACTTCGGGCTTATTGTATTTTCACGATGAACCCCATTATCCTTCATCATTTTGTATACGTCTAAATACTGCTAAAAACTAAAACTATAGTGAAGTCTTTTCTAAAGGTATGCACACATAGGATGAGGGTAAAAATAAAATAGTTATATAGTCTTAAACTTATTTAAAAATTACTACCGGGTTCTGGATAGAAATTATTGACGCATCACAAACCAAACACAAGTCAAGTTATGCCATTAGCTGTTGAAAAAAAATTCATCCAACCACACCAACGAACGTACCTTTGATAATAATTGGTCACATATTTTTATTTAAAAAAAAAGACATGAAAGTAGGAATAATGTAGTAGAAATGCGCTCCTTGCGAAGTATATGTGGTGTAACTTTAAATGATAGATTGAGGAATGAGGTAATAAGACAACGTTGTGGTTTAAAAGAATATGTAGTGACTTAAATTGAAAAGAATATGATGGTTTGGCCATGTTGAGAGAATGAATGAAAAGTGACTAATTTTTTACAAAGCAGACGTGAATGGAAACGACGGGAGGGGACGCCCTACAAAGACATACATAGACCTTATAGGTGATGTTCTTCAGAAAGACCAGGTGCGAACCTGGCCGTTTATGAAACCGGCGTGGGTGTATAGCTAGATGTATGAATGTGAGTGAAGCAAAAGAAATATGTAAGGATCGCAGCAGGTGGCGTTCTGTAGTTTCTGTCATGGGCAAAAGGAGTGAGTTTATGTATGTATGTATGTATAATTTTTACAATATTTAACGTTCCTGAAATTGGACTAAATTAATAGAATGTCAGTTAAATCTTCTTTGACAGGAGTCATAACAAAAGAGTACGATTATAAAGTCGATCATCCACTACTACTACCTAAGATGTACATGAAGAGATTTATCACTATAGCTTAGCGGTTCATTTGTCTCTGAGACATACATTCGTGTCGTTTGTTCGTCACCGTGGACGATTTAAACATTTTCATACAAAGCTAAACTAGGGACACGTGCGCAGCTTAGAAATGGGCTGCTATGGTGTCGTGCCTGTAAGCCAAGTAACCCACGAACAGCCAAAACCAGTGTATTCCTTAATCATCATAATTATTCTAAATTTAAAATTCTAAAGTCAAGATTCTTCAGCCCTTAACAACTAATCTAACTCTAATTTTCTGAAGGAACCTTCAACTCCAAACTCATCAGTAATTTTTGATGCTGTTGTTCTCTTCGACTCGTCGACGTGGAAGTTTTTATCTTGATTCGCGAAGAACTCTTTCCAGGTGTCTGATTGTAGGGTTTCATACCACATGTCTGTAAAGAAAATATTATATCATTGTCAATGCTTGTATTTTCTGTCGAAAACCACATAAACTTGAATAAGCGCAGGAGGAAGATGATGATGACTCTTGGTCCTGACTTTTGCTCAGGGTGTCCTACATTCTGTTAGCGGTGGTACCAATACCATGTAAACAGTATGTCCGAAGATGTTTTTAGGGTTCCGTACCTCGAAAGGTAAAAACGGAACCCTTATAGGATCACTTTGTTGTCCGTCCGTCTGTCCGTCCGTCTGTCTATCTGTCAAGACCCTTTTTATCAGGAACGCGTAAAGGTATCAAGCTGAAATTTATATCAAATACTCAAGTCTACTGTCCCTTAAAGCTGTGAAAAAATAAATATAACTTCTAAGCCAACTCAATCAAAAGATATAGCCGTTTATGCCGCAAATTGCCGCAAATTTTTGATATTCACAAGGGAATCAAAACCTACAGGATACTTCCCGTGAACTCAGAATCTTGAAATTTGGTACGAAGCAACTTCTTAAAGCACAGATAAAGGAAAAGTTGCGAAAACCGTAAATTTTCAGTTAGAGCATATAATAAAAATATTTATAATAATTTTAAACATACTACCCCTTTCCTCATGAACGCGTAGAGGTATTAAATAGAAATTCATATCAAATACTCAGCTTGAAGGTCTATAATACCTTTAAGCTGAGGTTTGTACGGAACCCTCGGTGCGCGAGTCCGACTGGCACTTGGCCGTTTTTTTTATTTAGAGAGATTTATAATAAGATAAAATCCCATGTTCCATTTCCTACCAACAACATGAAACTTAATGGCGAGGCTAAGGCCTTAATTTGGTTCAAATGAATTTCAAAACACTACTTAGGGATCTCAATATTACTCTGATCGACCTGAAAATCGATGCCAAGAATTCACGCGTACATCACAACAACGAGAGGTATTCATTAGAGCACACGCTGATTCCAACATCATCATTCAATGCTTGTCATGGAGGCCTTAGAAAGCGAGCAGTGTATCTCATACACTTATCCATAGAATGCTTAGAAGAGTAATATGAAGAACTTTACTCACCAGAAATATCCTGAACAGTCATATTGGCAGTACCACCCAATTCAACAGGGAACATTTCTTTAGGTAGCACCTTGAATATCTGGTCAAAACCTTCGTACAGATGCAATCTCTCCACATGTTTGGCTTTCATGATTTTCTTGAAAAGGGCCAAGATGGTATGACCAAAGGAAGGGATGTTGACCAGGTGTAGACCTTTTATCTTGATAGCGTAGCATGACTGTGGAGGAAAAGGCGGAATGTAAAAATTTTTGAGCATTAAAAAATCTCTGGATGTATTACTTACTGCATACGCCTCATCTTTTTTTGCCATATAGAAAACAGAAACGAAAACGAAGAGGCGTATGTAATTGGGATTTTCGAAGAACGCCTGGCGGTTTTTATCCGCAATTTCTGGAGCTATGCAATTTTTCTATTAGAATGAGATAACAGACTCATGGGGCAGTTGGCTACACAAGACCTCTAGTGACATACTCTCAGCAATATCGATAGTCAAAAGTCAAAAATTGTAAAGATAGACAAGCTCTATTGAAATACTACTTACCTATGCATTTTTGATTTTTTCGAAAAAAGGTGGCGAAAATTGGTGATATATATATTGTCACTTTGTCTAGAGACACAGGTAGCACTAATTTGTAGTTCTCCTATATTTCTGAATAGGTCATGAATCAGATACTTTGACTGTATAAAAAAACTAACCGTAATATGATAATAAATCTTGCTGATCATGATTGGAGTGAACTGCATAGCCTGGTTGAGGGTAGCGTTACTGAAGTCGAAGATCCAGTGGTCTCCTTGTGTGGTCTCGTTGAAGAGTCTGTAGTCTCCCATCAGAAACCCTAGTTTGGCTACGTCTAGAACAACCATATCTGGGTTCAATATCCTGGAAGGGAAAACGGTTATATTAAATAATACAATCAGGACATTGAAAAAAAAAGTTTAGTCCGCACACATTCGTAATTTAAAATGGCAAAAGCCTAGCATGCTCAAAATCCAAGTGTCCGAAAAAATACTAAAGTAAAAGTCCAAGTGGATGAATGTATTGTAACAATACAGACTAAATAACTGTCTGGCAAAGGAAATAAATAAAGTAGATTACACTATTTAAAAAAGGAACGCTGGGGGCAACCGGACTGTGGTATATTTATATTAAATAAATGTCTACTACCTTTGGTTGACTGTAAGGAATTATGTATCTTGAGTTCTTAATAAATATTAGAATATTTAAGATACAAACTTTTGTACTTTGAAGGACACTTTTACATTACGGGTAAAATAACTGTGCATCTCGCTGAATCTGATATATTTAATTTAATCAAATAACTTCCCTCCATCCTCGACCAAAATTACAATCACTTACACAACAACTATTCACACTCAACCATCCACAAGGCAAAGTCCAACCAAGCTTTATTCACAAACAGTTCCCTAACTTCCCACAAGCCCAAGATATAAAATAGACCCGACGTTTCTCGTAAGTCTGTTAAAATTTTCACGAGTCGACCTCTGACAGCGTAGACAGCATGTAAACGGCTTTGCCGGGCACTTCTGAATATTTGAACGCTCTTCCTCGGTGCATGGGCTGCGTTATAAATTGAAAGTGCATTGTGATTCTGATTGTTACATTTTGAATTTTTATTTGTGGCGAGTGTTTTAATAAATGATTTAATGCATAGTGATTTTTACATAGATTGTAGCCATGTTTCTAGTACAGTTGAAATTTTGAGATAGTTAAGGTCTTTGGATTTTGGGTTAAAGCTATCGATAAAATGGTTAACATTATCACATTTTGTTATTTTTGTTCATGTAGAGGCATTTTTGAAGGCAGACAAGTAAGAGGAGAGACAGGTGTATAAGATTGGATTTACGAAGATCGCCTGCACGTTTTCAAACCGCAATTTTTGGAGGATCGATGTGAGCGAAAAGCCAAGAATCTTTGCGCAGCAAGTTTTTTTATCATACTAACAATGCCAGAAACTCGACAAAGTTGGCTATATAAGAGCTCATTTGTAGCTATGAAAATGAATAGAGTTACAATAGTAATATCAACAACAGGTGTTATTCCGAAACAAATATACAATAGTTTTAATATTCTCAATCTATCAAAATACACATACCTAACACTACAAAAAGCTGCAATATTAAACACTTGCCACATAGTAAGACATAAGACATTTTTGACAGATTTACATTACAATTTGAGTGCAGTACAAAATAATATACCAGTCCAAATAGAAAATTAGGATTTCACCTTGATTTACACCAGTGAGATCCTATAAAAACACCCACCCAAGAAACTTCTTTATTAATATGATTTTTAAACTTAAGTTTAAAAATCATATTAATAAAGAGAAACAATATACCTACCACGGGTATTTAACGCGATGATTTCGATTATTAACAAGTTAACATAATAATAAAATAAAAAATTGCCAGATTACAATTTCAAAGTCACTATGTGGTTTAACAAAACGAAGATTTAAGTTGAGAATTCTACGTAACACAGAGTTATACACCTCTGACACCCAAGCTAAGATTGAACTTGATTATGCTAACCACGACCCTTCCAATGCTGAACTTGGTCATCATTATCGGATTATCAGCTTTAATGTGCTCACTGAAGGGGCACATGTTCTCTGTGACAGAGGGCATGGGCCTTAATCCACCACGCGGGCCTATTGCGGGTTGGTGGATGTCACATGGCTTCGAATTTTTGGTTCTAGGCCGGTTTCCTCACGATATTTTCCTTCACCGTTTTAAGAGCAGTGGTAACGCAAAGTAAAATACCTGCCTGGGATCGGTCAATGTGGCGACGCCGGGGGAAAGGCCTATATCCTGCAGTGGACGTATTTCGAATGATGATGAAAGCGGCTGCCTGGTTTCGAACACACGACCTACGACACGTATCCGTAAGTCGGGTCCGTTGCCACGGGGCCACAAATGCTCCGTGCCGTGGATGTGGTCATTATCCTACATTTTATGGACTTTTTCTACTACCAGAGACTCTCGATTAAGTGATAGTCCTTCGGGGATAAAAAGTCAAGAATCAACCACAAACGATTAGTTATAATAGTAATCGCTATAGCTGATAGAATTTCGTTTTGTGGAGAGCCACAGGTAGAACTAGTTTATAGTGCTCCCATGTTTCCCAGAGTTCAGCATCATCATCATCTGTTCTGTGAGCAATGTGCCCTGCCCACTGACACTTAAATTTGTCAATTATTCGTGCTAAGTCGGTAACCTTGGCTCTCTAAATCTTTCCTTGAGTTTATATAACTTTTATTTTCTTGATTGCTTACCTGAACAGAAGAACCCGGTGGTTCTCCTTAGTCCTCATCGGAGGTACAACCCAGTATCCTTCTTTCAGATATTTATCCATGAGAGGAGAAAGGGGCTCTCTGCCTGATAATATGTCAGGCATCCTCGCCCTTGCGGAGAAGTAGTTGTCAATCTTCTCCTTACACTGTTCCACGCTGAAACCTCTCGTCTTTAAATGGCCTAGGATCATTTGGTCATCTGAAAAAGAGTAAGAAATAGGAAAGAAATAAAAAAATTGAAAATCATTTAATGATGTAGGTATCTAGATAGAGATATAGGAAGCCATTCCTCGCCAGAAGTAACATTTCTCTCAGACTTTTTAACCTATTATCGGAGCTCCATAAATAAAACTTGAAATTTACCCCGCCACTAGCCACTTGATTCAATCGCAATTGGTCGTCATTAACAGAAGATTATTATGTGCTGTTTTATTTTGGACAAGACTCCTCCGCATCCCGGAAAGTACGTTAAGGCGTATATATTCCCCAATGTAAAAGCAGTACTGACGGTGCGCCCGCTCGGTACCAGAATATCAATATTTTACCTCCTTTTGGACAGTTTTGTTTGCCAAATATTTTTTGATTTTATTATCTACCCTATATAGGTTAAGAAGAAATTCTAACCATCAATTTTTCGGTGTAAAAATATTTTAAACATCAAATTCGTTTTGGAGGAGTATGCAAAAGAAGTGAAAAATTTCCTGTTTTGTAAAATATTTTTTAGAGTAAAAGTTTAGTCATACGAAAAAACATATTTCACAAATAATGTCCATGAATTAATAATAAATATATATTATTTTCAAACTTTTTATCCTAGCCGTTACTAAGGAGTATCCTTTAGCAAGTTACCGTTTTACGTCACTAAAGCAGACTAAGGGTCTTAAGCTGTTGGTCCCGGCTATTACTTGTAGATCTTTGATAGTCTTTACGGGTAATCAGAATTCAAAAATCTGATAGCAGTATTTTCAAGGGGTACAGACATATACATGTCATATTGATCGAGCGTCTTTGCTATGGCTTAATCACACTCGGAAGGCGATGACGACTTTATGATCACAATAAATTATAATTTATGACGTTTTACTTACAGTTCATAGTTAATTACTTTAAAAACAACAACATTGTCTTGCTACAATTATTCCACCCACATTTTCTATAAACGCCATAATTATTATTATGACTCAGGTGTTTTGTTTTTATTAAAAAAAACCCTACATTGGGTTTTCCCCTGTATTGCGGTTACTTGACCACAATATTTCAAAACTGGCTGGAAATTGTGCACACCCGGAACAATATAAACTTTTAAGTAATAAAAGTATTTATAGTTGGAAAGGTCACTGCAATTGATTATCAACCTTATTGGTGATAGATTTAAATATGCATTTTATACCAGTTATTATTATGAATTAACACCAAATAATGGGCTTCTACATTGTTAACTGATGAGTGCACGAGATGTTTAGTTGTATGGTCCCACGGACCACGTTGACAATATACTCTGCGATTATTTTATAAAACATCTATACCCAACGTTTGCCTAAAAGGCTCTAGATAAGTGCCAGTCTGTCAACAAAAGTGCCGCTAGAAAAATGTATGGGTCTAAAATGTATAGGGATGTCAAGCACTATCAAAATGTCAACAACAATGCCTTACATTTTGGCATTTCACCTATTACCATCGCTGACAGAGTTACACTTTGTTTAGAGTCTCTTCTTTTCTTTGTAATTTACTAAAGGTACCTAATTAAAAAAAACTAGTGTGAAACAGACAAGAACTTTTAATTTATTCCCAACAAATAACTTGCTTATCATTCAAGTTATTACAGTCAATCACAAAGGTATGACGAAATCAAACCAACTTCAACACAATTATGCCAGAATCCTTTGATATTGCGTGCAAAATATACTGATCATACCTGAAGGCCGTTTGTGACTAGTTTTTTAATGGTTGGCAAGACAAAGAAAAATTTTTAAACCTACAATGTTATGGATTGGATTATCCTTGTTTTGTTTTCTGAAAACGAGTGTTTGAAAAATATTCATTCTTATTATGTTTTGCAAAGTTAATGTGCATAAAATATGCAAATCGTGAGGCACTTTTAAGTTTTTTTTGGCAAGATATAATCATGGAAATGAAAAGGGTTATAAAATACTAAATAATTAATGTTCTGTAAACAATAATGTGCAACCTAAAAAAGACGATAAAGATTCTTAAGTTTCATGCAAATCTGCGTTTGTTGTTTTAAAGATACAACATTTTTAGCCGGTATAAAAATTAAATCATTGATATTTATTTTATTCTTTCAGTAAGACTAGAAGCTGACCCCAACATAGGCAAGCTAAGGAAATGGTAATTGATGCCATTTATTGCAAAATATTCCTAATTTTTCTTCACAATGAAAAATATATAAAAACAAGATCATTTGTGAACATCATCCGAGCGTTTAATTCTAATCGTAAATTATTCCAGCCTTGGGTAACTAGAGGATATTTTACTTAATTTCTATAACTAGATACTAATTATGTTATAATTGTGAATTTCCTCTTTTGTGACGTTTGCAAATAGATTAGATCATTGTTAAAGTTATTTTTATACTGTAAGGATTAGAGTTCAAGAGGTGTTCTCAGTATAAGTACAGATCTTAAGTCACAGAAGTCAAGTTATTTATAACCAACAATATACATTGTACGATAAGTAAAATAAAACAATATCACTAAAACTATTACAATCGATTTAAATGAAAAAAAAACATGGAATAACAATAATAAACTTAATAAATGTATGAATAACAAGTAAAATTTCAAAATTTCAAAAACCCCTATACATTTTTATTTCATGCTACATAATTTATCTAGTACATAGTAGATGCGCTTCGATCGGCAATCTATTGAACACGTAATTATGAAACGATATCTTGCGAAAACACCCCGATTCAAACAGTAAAACGCCCATGATTTTTGACCGGCTGAACCGATTTTATTTAAACATAGCTAGAACACTGACAAAATAACCTTTCAAACAAAAAAAAACTAAATCAAAATCGGTTCATCCATTTAGGAGCTATGATGCTACAGACAGACACACAGATACACAACAACACACGTCAAACTTATAACACCCCTCTTTTTTCGTCAGGGTTTAAAAATAGTTGGTCAACATAAAAACTCAATAATTGTTATTAAAAATAATAATTCAAAATTTCCAATAGATCAAGTCTGATGCCATCGCTTTTAAAATCATACATTCCATGTATAACAAGACAAGTAAACATCATCCAAAATTAATTTACTTATACTAAGCTTATATTTGCATTTGAAGATTGCCCAAATGCGCTGTATTTGCTTAATATTAAAAACACTTTAGCAACTCACTAAAATCATAATATTCCTTCCCAGTTAAAAAGCCTATAGATTGTGTTGGAGCTGGCTTCTAGGTTATATTCAGCCACAGATTACCTTTCAGCAGAGTTGTTCTACCTCACGACAGCGGTGGTCGTGTGTGTAGATGCACATTGTATCTGTGTGCTCAGGCGATTGAGTGCTCCAAACCTCCCAAGCTTAGGGCTCTTACACACCACGTTTTTTCAGGCGCCGTCGACGCTCGTCGTACGCAACTATAACGCGCTGCAAACGCGATGTTATCGCAACCAGTTTACGACTCAAACGTTCATAAAATTGCAGTATGCAGACGACAACTTTTTTGCGAGCTGTCGACGCGCTGTTAGCCCGGCATTTCATCGATACAGCGCGTCTCTTTAGCTTCAAACACACACGTACAGTGCGTTTAATTTGGATACTTGGTAACAGTATTACGATGGCATCAATCAAGGCAATACTTTTTACTCAGGCCTTAGTACTTTTGTTAAAAAGAAAACGTAAAAGTGCGTTCGAAATGAAGTACAGACAGAGTGTGCACCGCAGGCCTCTGCCCCACCTCTTTCCTCGATGTTGGTCGGTCACACAGCACACAACGTTTCCAGCGCGATCCTTACGCTACGCGCGTTTTACTTTGCAAGGAGAATTGCTCTTCTCATGAATTTGCAGGGATGCAATCGCAAGTAAACTACCTATTCCAAGTTTAGCAGCGCCGACAAAGCGAAATTGCGAGACGCGCGTCGAAGGCGCCCGAAAAAAACGCCGTTTGTAAGAGCTCTTACTCTTAGTTGCTTATCAGCTGCGTGTAGAAATATGGGGCATACAAGTTCCCGATTTTGTTTTAGCGCTAAGGATTTTAAAAAGGTCGAAAATGTACGGTAGTATTGTTGTGTGCTGCTCTCACGAGGTCAATTCCAAAAAAATTGGCATTTCGACAATCGCTACAGCATATAGAATATCATTTTGTCTAGTGTTCCAGGGGAGACAGATAATGATGACGGTTGGTCTTCAAAAATATCTAAAAGACAAATTATAGGTATCTCATCTATTCGCACGTCATCACGATTTTTTTTTCTAAATAACACGTATAGAATAGAGTCGAGTTTTTTTTAATTATTTTAACATACAACTTTAATAAGAAAACTTGATATAAATAAAGACGAACTAGTGCCCTATAAACGTCGAAGTTTACGACATATATAACTAATAACCTGTTTTTGTATAAAATTAGTTTGCACCTTAAAAACAGTAAAGAACAAAAACCGGATTTATTGGGAAGTACGTTGACTTTAACGTTGAATGCTTACGTCAGTGTTCTTAAAACGATGGGTGGAAAGATAAGTTTTCTATTGTATAGAGTTGAGGAATACATTACAAAAAAGAATAATTTAAGATATCAATAATCACGAGCTTACTGCTCAGATTATAGAACAGTAACAGGTGGCACGTACGGAACAAGAGAGCGCAACCACCAATACAAATACAAATTGAAAAACTAATACAATCTCGCGTTAGTACGAAACTACGCGTCGCACTACTTACACGTCAAAAGTGATTTGAAAAAGAAGGACGCTTTCTTTTACCTTTTTCCCACAGTACTTTTTCATTTGTTTGTCAATCTAAATCTGTTTATTTTATCAATTTAATGGTTTTCGAAACAGGATATACATTTTTATTAAATTAGCGACAAAATTATGAATAATATTATAGCCAGATATGCAGATAATATACATTTAATCACTTATTATTGTAAAAACCACAATACTTTTTCGTATCCATAAATAGATTTTAAAGCAGTTCCTAGACGGCCCACGACGAAATTGTTCTACCGATATAAGTAATATCCGTAGAACAAAATCGATGAAAGGCATTCTCACATTGAAACGTTGGGCCTGTATATAATAATAAATAATAATATGTATATTCAAAATTACAGGTAAAACAATAAATACATTTTTGCTAAAAATTTATGACAAGTTCACACGTGTTATGCGCCTGAACTAGATAATGCTGTGTTTCAGGCGAGAAGACGTACATTTTTTTTAATAATCCCTGGTATAAATAAAAATAGGGAATCGTAGAATGTTTTTCGTTTTTGATACGTAAAACACTAGAATTAGTTCAAACTAGTTGTATTTACTGTTAAATTAAAGAACATGTTATATAAGTCCTACAGTCATCTTAGGTAATATGAACACTGGTATGTTTTTGTGTTTGCAAATCACCAACTAATACCAATATTAGTTATACTAAGCTAAAGTCCGTATTGATTCACATAATTTGTTCAATTAGTACCTACCACGTGTAAGATTATCGCAAACTAATCGACGTAATGGTTGATATCTGTCAATAAACTATTCATGTTATCTATACTCCATTCGCTCGAGCCAAAAATAAAAGCAAAAATAAAAGTGGTTTGATAACACATATTTTCACAGACGATCACGAATACTATTCGTTAGGTACTTTTTATCCCGGAAAAAATATTCCTGATAGGAAACTCATTCGAATGCTTTAATTATAAAGATTGGGTTATAGATTTTGAATTTTCCGATACTAAAAAACATCATCATCATCATTTCAGCTGAAAGACGTCCACTGCTGGACATAGGCCTCCCCCAGGCGTCACCACAATTAACCGATCCCGTGCGTCTCGCATCCAGCGGATACCGCATCTTTAACCAGGTCATCGGTCCACATAGTGGGAGACCTTCTAACGCATCGTCTTCCGGTTCGCGGTCGCTATTCCAGATCTTTTCAGCCCTATCACCATCCGTTCTGTGAGCAATGTTACCTGCCCACGGCCACTTAAATTCGCAATTCTTCGGGTTATTTCGGTTACTCTGGTTAATTTCACGCAATGAAACTCCGAGCATTGACCTCTCCATTGCCCTTTGGGTGACTTTAAGTGAGTGGAAATCAACCAAACACAGCATATTGTACATTGTTATGATAAAAATAATTATTAAATACCTACCAATTTAAATTAGGATTTTTCGAGACTGTTTAATTGCATAAATACCTTTTTTTTACAAACTTGTTTTTATCAACAGAAAGATTGTATTATTCTACATGTATATGCGCAGTATAATGAACCCCTCATAATTTATATTTAATTTTAGCTCGTCGATATCTGCGCCTTTGTTCATATATTCGTATCTACAAAACCGCGATAGATCTTCAGTTTTAAAAACCCTTTCTTATTTCGGGTTTTCTTTCAAAGTCCTATATTCTGTGGTATTGCCGCGCTTTTTCTATCATACAATCACTATTATGAAACAAAGTCCCCCGCCATGTCTGACTGTCTGTTCGCGATAAACTCAAAAATTACTGGTCAGATTTTCTTGCTGTTTTCACCAATAGAGTGAATTATGAAGGTATTTTTTATATTTTTTTAAAGTTTTGTGTAAATTGGTTGAAATATGACGATAATTGATGAAAATGTCGGAAATAGTCAAGTCGCCTGGGAGCTTTAATCGAAAAGGCTGCCTAATTCCTTTGAGATGTAACAAAACAAAGTAACGTGGAATTTTTCCTCTTTTATAGTACTTAAGAAAAGTCCGCGATGGCATGTGTCTATCTTATAATGATAGCTTACGATACCAATTCTAACTTCAAATAAATGGTCATGTACAATGCGGCAATTGAAAAGCTATTTAGACGGTACAGTATTAATCCTTATCAACTTAAATACGTTAGTTACCTTAAGCATTTCATCCACATTATGATAATCCTTTTCACCAAACAATTTTAATAAATTTCTTAGGAGTTATCGCAAAATAAAAAATAACGCGCGCGAAACTAAATTAATCACGGGTCTCACACCAATGAAGGGACCCAGACAGAAAAAATATGTCGGCATACCTAATATTACGCTTTACTACCTGTGCTAAGCCGGGGCGGGTCGGAAATCACATACAAATTTTAAATAAAGGGTTCTTAATTGACTCAAAAAGCGTGATGGGTATCTTTATCTTAAAAAAGATAAAACAAAAAATTGTAACTCCAAAGTTTCAAGTTCCTTCACTGCAACTGGTTTCTGACTCCGTAGTCTACCGTCAGTACACCAGACCTTTGACAAAAATTATAAATAACCCTGTCTTTGTTGTCGGGTATAAATGAGATAGTTGTCTGGCATTGGCTATCTATGTATGCGTGTGACCCTTTTTTAGTATTTTTTTTACTGGCCAATAAAAGCAATGTATTGGTAAGTAGTTCTTTGTTTCAAGTATAGAGTTGGCATTTGGACCAGGAAGTTTTGAATCACTTTGTTGTTTTTTAATATATTTATTGAATTCGCGTTTATTGTTAGTGCCTAAATAGTCTACAGCCTGGGTAGGGGTAATTTTTCAGGCTTTGATAAATATATATTTACTATTCGTAGTATAAACGCGAAAGATTGTGATTTCGGATGTTTTTTTCTCTTTTACGCAAAAACTAGTCAACGGAGTTTGATGAAACTTTACAGTATAGTAGCTTAAAAATCTGAATAATACAAAGATTTAATTTATAAATATAATTTTCTATTAGTCCAAAATGAGAAAGAAGTTTGGGCGTAGGTACTGTATCCACGCGGGCGGCAGATTGTACAAATAAGTAGGAAACACTTTTATCACACTTGCGGATCTAAACTTTAAAACCAATGCCATATCCAAGCATTCCCCTAGAAAGGTGTAGGTACATTGATCTTATTGATACGACCTTCAAAAGGTGCAAATTACGTACTACTTAAAACCAGTGCGCAAGTAAGACAAGATATTATGACAAGACGATAACAGAACAAACAAACATCATCATCATAAAGTAAACAAAAGATGCTAAGTACATATGTACATAATTATGTGATAGTTCGACTTCTTCCTAATAATATAGCGTTATTTACGTAAGAACAAGATTACAAATTCAGTGAAGTCCCTGACTCCTGTGCTAACCTGTGTTACAGGAGCCAGCGCCCTCTCCCGGCAGCAAATACAGTTCAATCTTATGCAATAGTTATCAAAATGAAATTACAAAGCTGTTATAAAGATAACACAACAAAAAGTTTACTTATAAACTGTAACCCGACTGTAGCTTTTATTTTTTTAGTCTATGTTACCGGGCCATAATAACGAATCATTGACACTTTCATCAAAATCGGATGAAAGATTTAGTCGCTACGGAGGAAAATACGTAAATACATATAAATGAATCAATAGTCTATCTGACCAACACAACACAATAGCTGTAAAACACGATACTCGATCTAAAAGTGTCAGCCGGGACAAACGGTTAATGTGCTTCACTACGCACAGCCCCGCCCATATATTATGATCTACTGAAGATCAACTCGTGCGCCTTTTCATATTTGCCAGGAGCCGTGCATGGTATATAATCATAAAACTAATTTACAAAAAAAAAACAACCGACTTCAACGGAAGTAAATCTTCCTGTTTTTAATACACGAAGTATTAAAAACAGGCAGACTTACTTCCGTTGAAGTCCGTTGTTTTTGACAGCGACTGCCGAAATTGAAGTTAATTTTAATTTTGTAATGTTTAATTTGTAATTTGGATGTATTTCACAGTTATGCCAGAATAGATTACCCGAATAACATAAAACTTGAACATAGCCGGCGAAAAGAGAGTATACCAGAGTTTACTGTACTCATTTGCGTACACCTTTAGAGCGTATATGCGTAATTTTATTTTATGAAATGGTGTAAAAAATAAACAACAGTGCGATTGCAGCAATCCCGAGAGATCTGTCGTAATTTTTTGAGGAGTTCTGTTCCATATCTCCGAAGTTATTTATAAAATTTTCACTAAATTTAAATGAGAACAATTCGGAAACGTATTCTTTCAAACAAAAAAGATTTTTCAAAATCGGTCTGCAATTGACGGAGAAATGACGGGGAAAATACAAAAAATTAGAAACAAACATACAACCGAACATAGAACCTCCTCCTTTATGGAAAGTCGATTCAAAATATATAAACATAATTATTTACCCTACTTCCTAAGATACTGGACCTCAAAACACAAGGAATCAAAGGTAACTTACTGTTTTATTAGTGTACCGTGTGAAAATTAACCATATAAAACTTTTTATTTATTTAAGTACTAAAAACTCACGTAATTGTCCTTGTGGCAGATGTGGCTGCTTCTCATACCACTCCCGCACGCTTGTAACCATCTCCTCCAAAGCATTGTGATTGATGTTGTAGAGTTTCAGCAACACGTCGAGATCCCCATCTCTGACGGTGAGCACTTTGCTCGCGTTCAGAGAGTAGTCGAAGTTCCGGTACTGTGGAAATTATAAGGAAATTCTAGAGTATTGTAGAGGAAGTCCTGTTTTGTGGACAGTAGTTTTTTCAGTGGTTTACCTTATTTGGTAAGGAAAAATGTGTTATGAATTTAAATGATATGCTTGACTTTGCTGATTGATATCTAAATGATTAATTCTAGTAACATAGAAAAGCATGTAGGTACTAAGGGCACAAATGGGCACTTTTAGCGAAAGGATAAAAAAAAAATCTTCGCTATCGAATTTCGGTCTCGGTGGCCAATTTCAACCGAGATCAGTACGCGGGAGATTTTATAGAGCCCAAATGAGACCGCAAATACTGCTGCACTGTGTGTTCTCTTACTCTCATAGTTCAGTCACAGATTTTTTAGAAACCAATTTTTTTGAAAAAATAACATTTTTTTTTTGTTAGTATAACATTAAGTACTACGATGAAATAAAAAAATAAAAATATCATGTTTTTATTTCCCTAAACATAGATTTTTGAGCACACGCTAATAATATAATTCTTGAAGTCTTTGAAAGTTTCAAGGATAGTTTTACAATCGAAATTGAGAGGACAATAAATAAATAACTCGTATTTATTATTAAATTTATTAATGGTTTTTTGGTTGGCGCAGTGGTTGAGCGATTGACTGCTGCGCTGCGTGTCGCGGGTTCGATTCCCGCACGGAACAAATATTTGTATGACCTACAGATAGTTGTTCCGGCTCTGGGTGTTGTGTATGTGAGTTTATATGTTTGTAAACGCACCCACGATACAGGAAGAAATTCCTAGTGGGGGGGCAACGTTTTAAAAAAAAAAAAAAAAACACTAATAACAGGTCATTTTAATCAATTCAAAAATATTATTTCTTACTTTTTTCGGATTGTTCAAACAAAAACAAACAACATAATGCGAGTGTTTCGTTTTACACATCACAGTAACTATTGAAAATAAAGTATTTGCACGTACTTTATTTGTATGCCAAAGTATAAAGTATATTTTTTCGATAATATAGAACAGTAAATTCAAATTCAAGTAAGTAGTTTTATTATAAAGTATGTTTGGCAAAACTAGTTAAAGGACCAAAATCCTGAACAGGGAATCGAACCCTTGATAGTCTAACGAGACCAACGAGGCAGTTAAAAATACAATTAAATATATTTAGATTTTGATTTTATGACGCGTTATTTTTTTTTTTTTACTTAGCAACAACATAATAACAATTTTTCAACGTGTATAAGGATGATTGCAGTTGCGTGTTTTTATGTTCATAATAATAATGATTTTTAATTCCTTAGTGTATGTAAATAATTATTGTATGTCAACAGTGCATTATTATTTTATTCAAAAAACACTGTAGTAAAGCTTAAATAGGCCACTTATTCTTTCATTTAAATATTAATTAAACTATTAATTTAGCATCTCAACAACTTATTTCAGATAATAAGAGATTGCTTGACTATTATTTACAAAATAATGTATATTATTTTTTAAATATCGTAAACATGAAAAAACATAGTACAAAACACTTACAACAGCGGGACAGTTTTCTTGGTCTCCGATAGTCATTTTGCACTTATTATTGTTTCACAAACACTCTAAGACACTTGGTTCGCGTTGCACAACCTGACAAAGTCTGTACCACTCAGCCTTCGTCCAATTTATTATATTAGCGCCCTGCGTAGAAACCAAAAACTTTTTGTTCCGGTTTCCATTTATAGTATCACTGTCTTTTGTCAATTCGTGAATAATTATTTATTTTGCTAACCGGTATTATTTTGTCTTATTTTTATAAAACCTTTTTTTTATTTTGTAACGAGTTCTATTTTTAAAATCACTAAGTTCTGTCATCATTTTGAAATTATAATTTACGAAATAAGATAATAATTATTTTATTTGTATAATTTAATAAAATAATATTGTTTGTATTATTATCTAGTGATTGGTTCTGAGACGGTAGCCTACCGTCGTATCTAGACTAATTCTGTGCAGAGATCTAGTTTTAACAAGTTTAAACGTCAGATTTATTTCTATTATAATATTAAGAACTGCCTCGTTTGTCTAGTGGTCGCAAGTGCTACTGTTGAGTATGAAGTTCTAGGTTCTTTCCACATATATACATCGAAATAGATAACGCAATTCCCTCTATTTGTATGAAAATCAAGCGTGCCACTTATTACACACAATTTAAAAACAAATTTACTTACTTACTTTTAGCTCATTATGGCATTATTATAGTTTATCTGTGTATCTCGGCACCTTAGGGTCCCGGTCCTTTGAAAGGCATGCGAGGAGCCGAAGCCAACTCGTAGAGGCATCAGGAAATGTGGCATTATTGTTATTTTTAAGCCATTTATTCCATAACATTAATCATATTTCATTTACAATGTTCTTCCCTTAGTCTTAATCTTAGTTGTTAGTAATTGTGTTAGTTTTCAGTTGGTTTTTGGTTATGGACCCCAGTTTGGGTAAAGGCCTCCTTCAACTCATTATGGCATAATTAAGCAATTTTCTTGTTTTCGGTGAATTGCCGGTGCCTATAATAATAAATAATATAATAAAATAATAATAAAAATAATAAAAATTGTTTATTTCTCACCACAAGCCAAAAAATACCAACAGAATTTACACATGAGCAAAAGCAAGTAATTTTTGGTTGTGGATCGCTGGTGCCCGTGGTAGGTAGCAACACCTGTAATACAGGTCACCAGGTCCCCACCCGGTCATAGATTAACACATTTGATAGCTTACATCTGATATCACAGCTAATAGCCGTTTAAAGCAATTAGTGAGTTAATAACAACTTACATTCATTTTAGAATTATAGTGAGATTAAATTTAATTTGAAAAAAAAATACAACCGACTTCCAAATAAAAACACTACAAAATGAAAAATAACTTCAATTTCGGAAGTCGGTGTTCCTGTTTTGGGATCTTCGTTTTTTGACACCGACTTCCGAAATCGAAGTTATTTTTCATTTTGTAGTGTTTTTATTTGGCAGTCGGTTGTATTTTTTTGTTAAAAAGTTTTTTTATTTTTCACTTTTTAGTTGTGGGTACATAACGGACCAATTCTCCAAAGTGAAGCCAGAATAGATTAACCCAGAAACAAGAAGCTTAAACAAAAACGGTGGAATTAGAGTATACCAGGGTGAACTGTTCACACCTGCGTACCCCGTTTAGAGCTTTGATGTTATGTTATGAAATGATGTAAACAATAAACAAACATCCGATTGCAGCTATCCCGAGTGATTTTCCGTCATTTATTGAAGAGTTCTGATGTATATCTCCGAAGTTCCTCATCAGATCTTGATCAAATTTAAATGGGACCACATGACAAGCACTAGCTTTCAAATAAAAAAAGAATCATCAAAATCGGTTCACCCAGTAACAAGTTCTGAGGTAACAAACATAAAAAAACAGTCGAATTGAAAACCTCCTCCTTTTTTGCGAAGTCGGTTAAAAAGAGTTAATAATAATATAAAGTACCTTTATTTGGAAGGTTTTTATGAGTGTAATGTTTGTGTAGGTGTGTGTTTGTGATGATGTGTGTGTGACAGTGTATTTTTGTTGTGGTGTGTGTTAGTGCATGAAATAACTAGACTAATACGTCAAAGAGAGCTTCTGTGGCAGTATATTTTTGGCCTTGTAGCCAGGCTTGTAAAGGGACTTTAAAATTATGTTTGTTCAATGGGTGCAGGGAAAGAATTCGGTTTAATTTATTGTAGAGATACGGACCAAGGAAAATAAAGAATCTATGACTAAAGGAAGTTTTAAGAGGCGTATTTAGAGCAACTATACAGTTACGGCGATTTATTTGCTAGGAATAGTTGGAAATGGCGTGTTGTTTAATGGCTGTGGCCAGAACAAACAATTGCCTAACCGTGAGATCTTGACAATATTCGTAGAGCTTAACGGTGGGATAAAGTCTTGGCTTGGAACAGCATACTTTAAGAACCACTCTCTGCGCTCGCTCGATCCGGATAAAATTGAAAGAAAAGATTTGGCTGCACAGCCCCAGGACGAGATGCAATAAACTAAAATTGACTGACACAGTGCCTGGTAAGTCATTTTCATGACACCAGCATCTGCAGAACTGCGTAGTTTTTTAAAGATGTACATTAGTTTTCGCACCCTATTTGATAAGTGTGTTATGTACTCTTTAAATGTAAGGTTGCAGTCAATGACAATGCCAAGATACTTTATCGAGGTGACACTTTCAATGTCACAGCGAACATGGATGCAAGTACCGACGCTGCAATCAAAACACGGTGTCGACTGGGCGGTAACGTTCAGTGATCTTATAGCAGACACATTGGTATTTCGAATCGAAAAACTTATTATTTTCGTTTTCGATATGTTCAGGGTAAGCAAGTTGCTCTTAAGCCATTTGCTGACCGTATCGAAACCCTTCTGAGCAAGGCGATATGCGTCTTCCCAGCTGTCCGAGGCAAACACAAGTACTGTATCGTCTGCATACGAAAATATTGTGCCGCTTTCTAGACTGAGGCTACACAGATCATTCATGTAGATTAAAAATAGACTTGGGCCAAGAAGACTGCCCTGTGGCACACCGAAAGCTATATTTAAATCTGAGCTGGAGTAGGATCCAATTTTGGCGCTCTGTGTTCTATTTGTTAGATAGCTCCGAAACAGGGACAGCTGGGCGCCCCGTATTCCCAGGCATTCGAGCTTAGATAGTAAGATGGGAATCGAGGCCGTGTCGAATGCCTTCGCGAGGTCCAGGAACAATGCACAACATTTCTTGCCGTTTTCAAGTTCCTGAGCTAAATGATTAACCAATTTGTGAACAGCATCAGCAGTAAAGATTTTTTCGAAAGCCAAATTGGTTAACCGACAAAAGATTGCGTGCCTCTAGGTATGCTAGATCCACAATTATGGCTATATCAGTTCCAACCGTGACTGTCAAACAGTTCGCTTCTGATATGACGGGTTCTTTAACTTTCACGTTAGCTAGCAGACTATTTACATATACAATTACTCCGTCATTCTTATTAAATGTGTTTGATGACTTATGAGAAATATATCCATCAAGTATCGGAATGACGGGGTTGCGGGAGAGCCAGCATTCTGATAGAATAATCACGTCACTGGGTACCTCAATTCTCTGCAACAGAGTTAAAAGCCCAGCATAATTAGCATTTACGCTCCGGATGTTTTGGGATAAAATAGTCAAACACGTGTTGGAGGGCAGTTGCTTGGCACATTCATCAGGGATGCATTTTATCACATTTGAAAAAGCAACCTAATCCAAACTTTATAACACATCATTAACATTATTTGCATTATCGAATTTTACGGTTTAAAACTAAGAGGACTAAGTATAGGATTCTCATCAGTATTAATTTTAAATTAAAATAGGGCATCATTAGGTGTTTAGTACGTAATTTAGTATCTATCTATCGATGGGGAGTTTAAACAAACACAATGTAAATAAGCATGTATATTACCGTTTAGTTATCTTATTAATAGTGAGAATGAGAAAACATACGACAATGGGTGGATGAATGGATGGATGGGTGGTTGCTACTCTTTCACGGGAAAACGAATGGACGGCCGTGAAGAAAACCTGGCAAACAGATAGTCAATATAAGTCGGTGTCTTACGTAGGTACCGTTTTTTAGCGTTATGGACACCGACTTCAAAAAATTAAGTTATTTTTCACTTTGTAGTTTTGTATTTGGAAGTCGGTAGTATTTTATTGCAAAAAGTTTTTTTATTTTTCACTTTTTAGTTGTACGTACATAATAGGCAAGTTAGTAAGGGAACTATTTCGCCAGAATAGATTTCATGAAACTTGAACATAATCGGTAAATAGAGAGATCTGCTTACCCCTTAAGAGCGAACTGGCGTGATGTTATGTTATGAAATATTATAAACAACAAACATACATGCGATTGCAGCAATCCCGAGAGATTTGCCGTTATTTATTGAAGAGTTCTGTTGTATATATCCGAAGTTCTTCATCAGATCTTCACCAAATTAAAATGGGACCAATTTCTGAACATACTTTTTCAAACAAAAAAAGAATTTTCAAAATCGGTCCACAATTAACACTACACTTAAAACACGGTACACTTAAAACTATGTTAACTAAAGAAAAAATTACAAGACATGCAGTTTTCAGGCGAGACTCCAATGTTTTTGGCAGATCACGATGTTGGGTGTTGATAAGTCTTTCTAGTCACTTTTTATGCTGTTTTAGACCTTCAAAATCAGATTCCTGTGATATTCTCTTTGCTGTCTCACCTTCTTTCTTTTTAATGTAGACTTTGCCATGTGATGTCCAGAGATATGCATAGGCGTTTAGCTTTGTAAACTCTCTTGCTTGATAGTACAGCTTCTTGGCTTTGGTGGTAAGGCTCTCGGAGATAAATATGGGACTGTTGCATCTTAACGTGTGAGCTGTTAAGTCGGTTGGTCTTGTGATCCCGATTGTACTTTTTAATGTTTGTTAGAAGTTTGTCCTTGATCATGATTGACGCAAAAGCCGGCGGTTATGGGCCCATCGGTTTGGGGTTTTCTATTACTGGTAAGACGATAAACATCTCTGAGCTCACCTGATTGTATTTCGGAGCCTACAGCGGTTCCCAGATTTTTTACAATATCTATAAGGTCATCCTTAGACTCATTAAGTTTTTTAGGTACATTGCGAATTTCTAAGCTTGATATCTTTGAATTTCGTTCCATGATCTCGACTTTTTCCTCCAAATATCCTACATACTCCAATGTACTCTTCTTTTCTTTTTCTAAAAGAGCTAGTTTAGTCATGAGATCGTCGTATTTAACGCTCAAGAACTCAACCGTATTTTTCAGCTCCGTATTTTGAACCTTAATTTGGTCCAAATTACATTGCATCACACTAAATTTCTCTTGTTGATCCTTTCTCAAATTATCAAGTGATGACATAATATCCTCCCGGAGAGATTTGATTTCAATTGATTGTTCAGAATCATGTTTACGTTTGATAATACTAAATGAAAATCTCAAAGTACGATCATTGATCGTAATTTTACTCCGTTTTTTGACACGCAAAGTACATACAATCGCGTCATTTAGTTAGATTTATATCTGTGGGTTTTTTTTTCATCTGAAATATCTTCATAACAACCCGGAGTCTGGCTTTGTGCCCGGTGAAAGGCAATAGGCCCAACTCCGATTACATGGGATTAAAAATAACTGGTGAAATGTGTGTGTACAAAGGTGCGCCGCTGACCAACCCTTTTTTTATACTCTATAGGCTCGCGCTTGACCACTATCTCACCTGATGGTAAGCGATGATGTGGTCTACGGTGAATCACGCTTGCCTAGCAAAAACCTATTAACTCTTGACTTAAAGACCCCTAGATTGTAACTTTCGGGAAACACAGACTCCGGCAGGGAATTCCACTCCTTAGCTGTACGCACAATAAAAGTGTTACTAAAACGTTTTGTGCGATGGGTGTCCACCATGTACCGATGGCGCATCGCCGTACGTCTGGTAGTCCGATGATGAAATGGGCTAGGTGGAATTAGATCATGCAATTCCATCGCACACTCGCCGATATAAAACCGACAAGCTGGCAACTCGGCGAGAATTTTCAAGGCTCTGGAGCTTTGTTTTGCCCAGTGCTTCATCGCCGATGAGCCTCTTGGCCCGCTTTTCGATCGACTCCAGTGCATCAAGCTGGTATTTGGCAGATCCGTCCCAGAGATGAGAACAGTACTCCATGCACGATCGAACTCGATACAAGTTGAGCAGCTGTTCCGGCGTGAAGTACTTTCTCACCTTCGTAAGGATCCCCAACTTTTTGGCAGCCAGCTGAGCCTTTGCCTCAATGTATGGGCCAAAATTAAGAGTCTATGTCAAAGTAACGCCAAGACGCTCAAGATGGTCCGTTATTGGCACGGTCAATTCCCGGAAAGTTGGAGCCGGGTGGAATTGGCTCTTTTTTGCGGAAAAAAGACACGCCTGGGTTTTAGTACTATTAAACATGACCAGATTGACATCGCCCCATTTGGAGACTGCCTGCAAGGACAGGTTCAAACGCTCCACCATGGCCTCACGGAGAGACTGGATCTGCGGTCTGGTAGCCCGTGCGTTGGACAAGTATCTCTCAGCAACAGTGCTGTCGTCTGCATACCTAAAGGTTTTAGCTGATCGTTAATGTGCAGCAAGAACAATGTTGCTGAGAGTACCGACCTCTAAGGGACCCCGGCATTGATATCCAATTGGTCCGATGAGCAGCCATCGATAACCATTCGAATGGACCGATCTCTTAGGAAGTCTGCAATCCAATCACACAGACCACAGGGCAGACCGAATGAAGTAAGCTTACCAATAAGGCTTTCGTACTCTTACAGAGTATGGACGTGACTGAGATGGGTCTGCAGTTGACCGGGTCAGCTCGACTACCCTTCTTGGGCACGGGCTGTGCGTTAGCTTGCTTCCATGCATTCGGCACTTTTCCAGTCTCATACGAAAGGCGAAATAGGCGAGTCAAGATCGGAGACAGTTCTTGTGCACAGGTTTTTAGAACTATGGCTGGTATTCCGTCAGGGCCGCTAGCCTTGTTCACGTCGAGGTAGCGCAGCACCCTACGGACGTCCTTTTGATGGATGCGAATGTCCGACATTCTCGTCTCGCATCCATCAGGAGATGGAAGGGGCCGCGCGTCGCCAGGATTCTGACGACTAAGATTCCGCAACAAGATAGGCAAATAAATTTACCTTCTTTTCAGCGGAGTGGGCCAGCGACCCGTCGGGTTTCAGCAGTGGTGGTAGTGAGGGACGGCAGAAATTCGACTCGACCGACTTAGCCAGGGACCAGAACGCTTTACTACCTGCTGGGTAAGAAGCAAGTTTGGCCCCTATTCGGCCAATGTGGTCGAACCGAGCCCTTCGCAAAACCATCTTGCAGGACTTGGCAGCCCTGTTGAAGGCCCTCTTCTTCTGATCCACATCACTCGCTTTGTGCGATCGAGCGTCGACCCATGCCAGATACGCCTCATGCTTAAGCGCGTCGGCACGATGACATTCGGCGCCGAACCATGGCCGGTCAACACTGGACATTGTTACGTCGGTGAACGGAATGTAGTACTTCATTCCCTGACGCAGCACATCCATCACGGCGTCCGCGCACGTCGAAGGATCAGCTGAAGAAAAATAAGTAGGCTGCCAAGGATAGCATTCGAAGAAAGATCGCATGCCATCCCAATCTGCTGACCTGTACCGCCAAACCCGCCGGGTGCCTCTTGGGCTGGGATCGGGTGGTGAGTAGACGGACTCAGACTTCACCAGACAGTGGTTGGAACTACCCAAAGGTGAAGCTATCGACACAGAGTATCGGTCTGGATCTGTTGTCAGCAGAAGGTCCAAGCATTTGGCCGTGTGCGAGTCAACGTCCGGTACCCTCGTTGCTCCCTGGACCAGCTGGGTAAGATTTAGCGCAAGCCAAAGCTTATGCATCTCCCGTCCAGCATGATTAGTGCACTGGTGGGGGAAGAGCCACTCCTGGTGGTGGGCATTAAAGTCCCCCAGTAGCACTAATTTGGGTACCGCTGCTGTGCCGTGTCAGCAGAATCACTGAGGTACTCTGTGAGCCTGGTTGTCTCCTGATCTCCGCTGTGCGAACGGTAGACACAGGCGTAGATAATTTGATCTAGACCGGTGTCCACTAAAGCCCACAGCGTTGAGAATCTTGGGTCCTCAAGGTTATGGAGCCGCCGATAGCAAGTATCGTCACGGGCGTACAAACACACACCCGCGCGGTTTAAAATTGTGCTCCAGGGTAAACCCTGGGTAAGATAAGTGCAACATGACTGACGAACTCGCTATCTGCGTCTCCGCAAGGAAAAATAGCGCTGGTTTCTCAGCCTCTAGGTGGTAGTGGACTGCAGAGAGATTTGAGTGCAGACCTCGAATGTTGGTGAGGTGCACTTTGTGGGGGAGGGGGTGCAGCTGCTGTTTTGGTCCAATATTCTTTTTCGTTGACATAATTATAGTAGAGTGAATGAAGGTGAGGAAAAGGAAGTAAGACGTGGTTCTACGCTGATAACATACAGACACGCACTGAAAAGACGACATCATTGTGGCACTAGTCTGGAGACTACGGGGACGCCCGAGCCCCCCCGGAATGTCCATCGGGCCCTCCCCATCTGGTCGCCAACCAGCACGATGGTACATTCCGGGATTTTTCAACAGTTAGCGGGGCTGCTTTTCATGTGTGGCTGGCACTAGTGTGCCAGTACACATGCAGCTTGGGCCCCCAACTACCTGCGGTTGGCCAGCGGCACATCCCGTGCCTCGGATCCCGCTTCCCTCGGTGACTAGTCTCCCGATACGTCCATAACAGCGCGCGTCAGGCCGGTCTGCCAGCAGTGGAACTGCTGTCTCGACCCGACTCCTCTAGTTGGCTACACCGAGCATCGAACCGGAACACGGCTAGGCCGCTTGGCGGTAAGACTTTGCCCGGTGGGTGGTCGCAAGCCTTCGGTCAAAACCTACCACCAGTTATTGTCACCTGATTTGAACCACCCAGGGACCACGTGTAGGGAAACAAAGGGTTCACTACTACGGACGTGTGTGACTCAGCCCCCTTCGGGGAATAAAGGCGTGATAATGTATGTTATTTATATGATACCGGTCTGGAACACTCCAAGAAGTTCCTGTGCTCTACGTTCAAAGCACGGGAATGCATTTGGAATATGAGCAGGGGGCAGATCCACTACCTGCTTGGGGCCTTTACTGGGCACTTTGGAACCAACGACATGCTCCTGAAGATGGGTCTAACCGCAACACCCATGTGCAGATTGTATGGGGAACATACGGAACGCATGGAGCATCTTCTGTGCACATGCGATGCACTGGCTGGCAACCGAATGAAGCTCCTAGGGGTTGGATATTGAGACTATAGGCTCATAATCTCCTAGTCTCGTTAAAAAACTCATGAAGAGAGTTTTCAACGAGATTGGGGAGGAGTAGGTTATCTAGGGGACCACAATAGATCCCAATGGGTCGAAGTGTCTGAGTTCCCCCCTCCACACGATAAGATATATGATAGCAAAAACACTACATCATTCAACATTTTCACGCATTATGACATTGCGTTTACTTTAAAATCGGAAAGACTTATTGGATACGTTGTTCTTTCTCACAACGGCGGGTTGGTTTTAGCCGTGCGTGCAGATGTACAGGTGGACATGCACATAGTTTAAATGTGCTCAGGCGATATTGAGCGATCCCAAGCTCACACAGTACCAATGTGCATGAGTAAAAACCAACCCGCTATCGTAAGATATCATAATTGTACTTAATATTATTCATACCTACATATTGTGCAACGTGACTGACAAAGTCATCACAACGTTGAAAGCATTTTTCCAATTCCTAGTAAAATATACCTTGTACAAACATTAAAAAAATATGACTCCGGAAAAGGCTAGGCAGATTGATAATTATCACCTTGGCCCAATTTCGTAGACATCTTTTTCAACAACTTCAGAAAATTAATTAATTGTTTAATCCATCATTGACTGCTCGTTATTCTATAATTATTGTATTCTGTTATTATTTTTCATTAACGAGGAGCTCGTGGCTAAAACGAGGAGCTCGTGGCTAAATAATAAAAGCCGCACGGGTCGATCTTCAGGGTTAAGCAATGCTTGACGAGGTCGGTCCGTGGATGGGTGACCATATCAACATACCGAGTTTCCTCCGTGCCTCGGAAAGCACGTTAAGACGTTGGTCCCGGCTGTCATTTGAAGATCTTTGACAGTCGTTACGAGTAGTCAGAAGCTTGAGATCTGACACCAGTCTTGCCAAGGGGTACCGTGTTACCCAGTTACTGGGTTGTGGAGGTCAGATAGGCAGTCGCTCCATATAAAACACTGACTCAGCTGAATCCGGTTAGACTGGAAGCCGGTTAGCTAGGAATACTACTACTGTTATTATTTTTCATTACCTTTTTGTTATTCATGATAATTTAATTCTGTGTTATGTTTTGTATATTTTCATTTAATGAATATTATTGATTTTGCTTATTTGACATTTTAGTAGTGTGTATTTGCATTTCACGGATTATATGTAATTAAATATGTAAGTGCTGTGGACACCTTTAAGTGTTCACTGTAGGTAATACAAAAATTGTGATTAATCTGTTGTCAATGTTTTTGTGAAACATTCGTTGGTGTGCCGTAATAAAATAAATAAATAAATAATAACCAAAGAAACGCTTGACTTAAGACTCGGTGTGGCCTAAGTCCTGCAGAGTATTTTTTTTGGCTGAAATAATGATAGGACCAACGTGTAAACGCATTAGTCTTTTTTTATTGCTTTTGTAAAGTTGATAGGGGCCAATGGAGTTTATGAAGGTCAATCTTCATAAACTCCATTGCCCCCTATTAACCTTTTTTCATTAGTTACAATAATATGGACCCAAAGAGACATCCATTTTTTACTTTGACTTCTAAATATAGCAGACCAAATTTTAGTCGAACAAGGTTTTGATATTGCGTTGAATTTTTATTTTGAGACTAGTTGTGCCCGTGGCTTCGCTTCCGTCAACTGCCCTACCTTTCCTACCTAGGATAACCTACCTATCATTTTTTTCAAGGATAATTTTGCCGCGCAGAATCTTAACACCGCCATTCAGATAATGACGCCATCTATGGAATATGGAGTTCAACGTGAGTTCAAAAAATATTAACATTTATTAAATTGCAGAATCTTCACTCAGTTAGTTTGTTGGATTCGGTTTCTCAATGACATTGTTTATGTATATATATGTATGTATCTAAGTATATATTTTTAAGTAGTAAGTTTAGTAATTTATTTTTATTTTATTTTTTTCTTCTCGTTCTTTCAGGGGTGCAGAGATAAAACATGGCAGGTCCAATTAAGCACCTGCCATGTTTTATCTCTGCACCACCCTAATGTCGACTGGTAGAAAATGCCTAAGGCATTAAGTCCGCCTTTGTATTTGTGCATAAAGTTAAATAAATAAAACTGTCTGAGTATCTAAATTGCGTGTGTTGTGATATGTTACTTCTTTTGAACACTTTAAATTCATTTAACTTTTGATAGAGTGAACTGACGCACAATTTTTTCGTATAAAATTTATCTACATTGGTTTCGTACATTCTACGTGATGCGCGTACAACTAAACAGACAAACTGATAAACAGACAAACCGACAAACAGAAAAAAAAGGCCAAAAATGCTGGCAATGGGTTCTGCTGGTTATCTTTGATAACCTGTCTATTTTTTTGGCCATATTACCCATGAACAAAATCACCTTTTCTACAGATTTATTATTGTATTGATTGATTGACGTAAAAAGGTAATAATGTTATTTCCTTATGATCGATTATTATAAATTGGGATTAAAGTCATACGAGATACCTTTTTTTACCGTGATGAACACTGCGCTACCACGGGGAGATAAGGTAGTAATGTGGGACCCCAACCCATTAAAACTACACAGTGTCCTCCTGTGCCACTTATGGCGGGAACACGGGTACGCGTTAGCACTCATCCGTGAACCCTCATCACCGGTGTACCAGAACATACTGCACGCCCTGACCACCCCAGTGACCCAACCAGCACATAGACGCCAGACGAACCCGTGCACGGCACCCTTGATAGAATATTTCTGCTTAGACTTTTAGGTTTATAAAATCTTTTTTTAGAAGTCGGTTGTTTTTGTTTGTGAACAAGTTTTTTAGTTTTGCTTTTTAGATGTGGTACATATCTATAATGCCCACAGTTATGCCAGAATAGATTACCCGAATAACATGAAAATTGAACACAACAGTTGAAATGAGAGTGTACCGGGGTGAAATGTACACTGCATACCCCTTTAAAGAGTACGCTTTCATTGATAAAATGTAACTTGTCTAGAGCAGTGTTTTCCTTGGTTCCGCGAGTATATGGGGGTCCGCATTCCCTTCTTTTTAACCCACTACCCAAAAAGGAGCAGGTTATCAAATCGACTCTACTTAAAAAAAAAATGATGTGTTACCTCAGAACTTGTTACTGGGTGAACCGATTTTGATGATTATTTTTTTATTTGAAAGCTGGCTATTATATACCACAACTAAAAAGTGAAATATAAAAAAAATACAACCGACTTCCAAATAAAAACACTATAAATATTAATAAATGTTAATATTTTTTGAACTCACGTTGAACTCTATATTCCATAGATGGCGTCATTATCTGAATGGCGGTGTTAAGATTCTCCGCGGTAAAATTATCCTTGAAAAAAATGGTAGGTAGGTAGGATAGGTAGGAAAGGTAGGGCAGTTGACGGAAGCGAAGCCATGGGCACAACTAGTCTCAAAATAAAAATTCAACGCAATATACCTTGTTCGACAAAAATTTGGTCTGCTATATTTAGAAGTCTAAGTAAAAAATGGATGTCTCTTTGGGTCCATATTATTGTAACTAATGAAAAAAGGTTAATAGGGGCAATGGAGTTTATGAAGATTGACCTTCATAAACTCAAAAAAAAAACAAAAACAACCGACTTCCAAATAAAAACACTACAAAGTGAAAAATTACTTTAATTTTGGCAGTCGGTGTCAAAAAACGAAGAAACGAAAACAAGAACACCGACTTGCGAAATTGAATTTTTTTTTCACTTTGTAGTGTTTTTATTTGGAAGTCAGTTGTATTTTATGTAAAAAGTTTTTTGAAAAATGCTGTAGACGCGGCGTCAATAAACATGCTGATCACTTTAATGATATTGTATGACTCACAATCATCTGCCTAGCCTTTATCCCAATTATTGTTGGGGTCAGCTACTAACGAAATGTATTTACAAGGCAGACGCAAATGGAAACGCCGGGAGGGGACGCCCTAGAAAGACATACATAGACCTTATAGGTGATGTTCTTCAAAAAGGCCAGGTGCGCAGTACTCATAACCGGCGTGTGTGTATGACTAGATGCATAAATGTGAGTGAAGTAAAAGAAGTATGTAAGGATCGTAGCAGGTGGCGTTCTGTAGTTTCTGCCTACCCCCATGGGAAAAAGGCGTGAGTTTATGTATGTTGGGGTCGGCTTCCAGTCTAACCGGATTCAGCTGAGTACCAGTGTTTTACATGGAGCGACTACCTATCTGACCTCCACAACCCAGTAATTGGGTAACACGGTACCCCTTGGCTAGACTGGTGTCAGATCTCAAGCTTCAGACTACTCGTAACGACTGTCAAAGATCTTCAAATGATAGCCGGGACCAACGGCTTAACGTGCTTTCCGAGGCACGGAGGAAACTCGGTATGTTGAAATGGTCACCCATCCACGGACCGACCTCGTCAAGCGTTGCTTAACCTTGAAGATCGACCCGTGCGACTGTTATTATTTAGCCACGAGCTCTTCCTATGTTGTATGACTCACAATGGCAGCATGTAAATGGGTCCTTGAAATTGTCTTTGATTTCCTAGGGTCCGTGGACTGAAAAATGTTAGGCAACGCTGGTCTAGAGCTTTTTTGGGACAATCCCACCGCACTATTCCCAAACCACTGCAACTCCTGAAAGCCAGAATCAACAGTGGCGACCACCAGAAAAGCGCCGAGGCAATGAAGCTCGACGAAGTCCCGGAGAATGAATTTAACTGTCTTGGATCCCGCAACGAAATTAATCAGAAAAGAAAATGGAGGAGTAAGAAAATACAAATTTCCACTTCCCTCCATATCAAGCAGGAGACAGAACAAACAAGACCAATAGGCACAAAGGGTCGTTTACAACTGGGATAAGCCCAGTTGCCTAGCACCACGGATAAAAATTAGCATTAATATTAATGGGTCCTAACATTGTGAGCTGTTATATTTGATTCCAATAATAGGTATGGCAAAAGCGCTTGAACGCACGGAAATTTGTTCTAGTTTCCACAAGGTCCTTATAGTAAACGGCTCCTGATACAGCCTGTACATTATTCAACATAGTATTGCGTTCATTCTGCCAAAGAATACACTCCCATAAGATATGATGTGCAGATTGTACATATTCAAACAAAACGCTGGTCTAGAGCATCAAATGCATGTTAATATCTCTATTTTACTAGGCCCGCTTGCAACACCATGGGTTACCTTACTAACTTCGAGTTAGTATCTAACCCGGTATTACTTGTGTTATTTTTGTATGAAATTTATTATTTTTACCTTCTTTTAGCAACTAACTCTTGAGTGAGGTTATATTTTATAGGCTCGCGCTTGACCAATATCTCAACAGCTATAGTTACGAGTATGTACCTACTGTTTAGTTAAAAGTATTTTGTGGCATCGAGTTGCCGCGTCTGATATACCGCTGTTAAACCCGCGATGGTTTGTGTTGGTATGTTAATGCATTCAATAAATGTTTGCAAAAATTTCTTAGGTAAGAAAAGACAAAAAAACCGGTTGGTAAGCGATGATGTGGTCGACGGTAAGACACGCTTACCTAGAAATAACCTATTCACTCTTGACTTAAAGACTCCTAGATTGTAGCTATCAGCAAACACAGACACCGGCAGGGAATTTCACTCCTTAGCTGTACGCTGTAAAAGTATTTACAAAATGTTTTGTGTTTTCACACAAATGAGGGGCTGAATACTCAAAATAGGCTTTCTTTTAAACATTTTTTAGCCAAATCTATTGAAGATGTGGCAGCGGAAAAAAGATATGTTAATCTTGATCATATTTCCGAAAACTTTGTTGTGGCCGAAACACGTTTACGCACAAAAACCTCGATACAATTGAATGGCAAAGTAACCTCTTACCGTGATCTTCAAAATATTTTTCCGGTAATACTGACCAGCGTACATTTGTACAATTAACAACAATAACGTATCATAAAAGGACACAAAACTTCATTGTCTTATATATTGAAGTTTCATTCATTATTTTTAAGTAATTCATATTATTGGTTTTCCGCGGCTGGCAACACTGGCGACAGGTCGTCAAAAAACGGCCTCGTAACTAATTTATTTTAAAATTATTGTTTTATTGTGTTTAGTTTGTTAAAAATCCTTTATTTATATTAGAATCAACGTATAAAGTGACACACGTAGTGTTTGTGACCAGTTTTTATTGTGATAACTCAATAACAATTGATATTTCACTAAGTCATGTACCGGCTGTCAACGTTTGAACTGTGGATTTGAATTCTTCGAACCGGGGGAGTATTTTGTTTTGATTTGCGTATTTATTGCTGTATTATTTACATACTATACACCACTCATACACTGCTCAGAGCTCTGAGCGACGTCCAGTACACACCGGCTACGTTTATGTCTCATTTTGTTTGACAAATTGTGGAAGCAAAATCGAGGACGAAAACACTTGCCCCAGACATAACATTCACTGCAAACCCTACTTCACACATAATATATCTTTAATATATTGTAAATATTATAGGTAAACCCCATAGTTCATAAGCATTGTAAATACTTTGTTTCCACTAAAACTAAAGTTCTTAGCAATAATCCTTATACAAAAATCTAATCGAGCAATAAACGCCAATGTCTAATAAAGCCTTTCCATTAAGTATTACCTGTAATTAAGTCTGACAATATTAATTCAAATAGCTTTTCTTTGTTCTTAGTTTTATTTATTTTTTTCTTCTTTTTCTCATATACCTTCTTATATTTTTATAATCTTTTTTTGTAACGTTTCTATTGTTTTTAAACATTTTACTTCTATTTAACTTTTAAAGCCCTCCTTCTTTCTCAAGTTTTCAACTAACGTAGTATTATCTTCACATACTCAGCTGTTTCTTGTCACATTACAGGTGTCGCTTAAGGAAAACATTCAATATGATGACCCGGGCAGCTACCGTTCGTGACATGAGTATCAAACTGAAAGCAGTGCTGAGGGAGCTGGATTCATCTAGAAATGAGTGCAGCAAGCTACTGCGGGAACGAGAAGAAAGTGAAGTAGAAATTGAGTTAATAGTGAACAAAAACACTCAACTCAAGAACCAGCTTGCAGAACTACACTCCCAACATATGGATATACTGGACCAGCATCACCATCTCCGTCAACTGGTATCAGATTATCAGCAGTGCCATGACACTCATGACCAGGCACTGAAGCGTATATCTGTACTAGAAGCAGAATTGTGCAAGGCTCATAACACCATTACCTCCATCGACTCGCTGAAAGTCAGCGAAGAGGTTTCTAACACCAGTAACCTGTACAATGAGCTGATGGATGCATCCAAACTGGAGTGTGAGCCGCCCACCATTACCATAGACCTTACAGGGGATGATACCATTGCTAAATGTCCAATTATAAGTAGTCATAATAAAATTAAGAAATATATTAAGATCAATAAAAGTATTAAGAAAAATAGGAAACTTATAAAAACTCAAAGTGTTTGCAAATATAATGTTAACCTTAGGAAAGATTTAAGAAACTTAAAAAACCAATTAAATATATGTAATAGTAAATTAGAAACTAGTACACAAATGTATGATGTTGAAATTCAGAACCTTGAAAGGGAATTATTGAGTAGGGAAAATACACTTAAGGAAATATTTTGTAAATATGAATGTAGTCAACAGATGTTGAGTGAACGCATGCAGGAGGCCTGTGAGTTGGTGGACCTGGTGAAGTATAATGCAGAGAGGTGCGAATCATTGACTAACAACCTCACCTGTAGTTGTACTGCCGCTCTACAACCTCTCATGTCACAACATGTTGCTACTACAACTTTACCCATTGATCATACTGCAACAACTTTGAACCCCACCAAAAGTAATGTCTTAGTATTTTCTGATAGATTAGGAACAGGTTTTGGATCTTTGTTAAATAACCGTTCTAAACATACAATAGTGAACCATTGTTATCATAAACTGCAATTTAATGAGCTTATCCATAAAATTCAACAGACACAATTGAATGAGCAAACTACCGTAGTACTTCTTATTGGAAATAGCCTTAGTATAACAAAAAGGGACATAGTTAATGGTATTGACACCCTACTTAAGTTAAGATTAGGCAAATTAATATTATGTGCATTGCCCTATTCTGGCAAGTTACTTGTTCATGAAAATGAATACATTTCTAGTTTGAATAACCTGATGCATATATTATCTTGTCGTCATAGTGACCGTTTATTGTTTTTTGACACCAACAATTTTGTTAGTGATTTTGTTTTGATTGGGAACCATATGTTTCTTCCCAAAAATAGTCGACATTTATTAGCTACATTGTTAGCTTTTAATATACACGCAGTTATTGATAATTTAATTGAGACTAGGTTTAGTGATTTAACAGTATTATCCAGTTTTTCTGATAATACTTTAAACGATGATTCTTTAAACGATTAGAGCCGACAAAAGAGAAGTCGAATAGTAATATTTTACTATATCATCAAAATATAAATCGCTTCTCCGGCAAAATTTTAGACGTGGAATTGTTAGTAGATAAATACCACATGGATATCTTATGTTTTTGTGAAACTTGGTTAAAACCAGATAGGATGTTGTTTAATGTAAATAATTTCTCAGTTGCCAGCGCGTACAACAGATCCACAGTGGGTGGTGGTACCCTGATACTTTGTAATAGTCATTTAAAATATAAGGAAAGGAAGGATATCACTGCTTACTCTGTTGATCGCTTGTGTGAGGTAGCATGTGCAGAGGTCGAGGGGCATACTGTATTGTGCGTTTACAGACCACCAGCATCAAACTTGTCATTGTTTTTGATTACAATGGAAGAATTATTAAGTAAACTTTTCAGAGATAATAAATTAGTTTTTGTTTGTGGTGACTTAAATATAGATCTGTTAGTCAACTCGCCTGAAAAATGTAAGCTCATTTCATTATTTAAATCATTTAACCTAAAATATTTATTTAATGAACCAACAAGAATAACAGCGACTTCAGCTTCTTGCATAGATAATGTATTCACTAATTGTAAAGTAAAAGATTCGTTTTTAATTAGTGGCGTTAGGTCAGACCATACTGGTCAACTAGTATCTTTTGAGTCAAATAAAAAAATTAACCTAGCTAAATCAATTCGATTAAGACCACTTACTAAAAATAAATTAATCTCTTTTAATAATAATGTGTTTAGCAACCTTTGTAACGCCAGTTTTGATTCAAACGACCCCAATATAAATTACGGCACGTTGTTTTCAACAGTTTGCCAAGAATTCAATAAAACGTGTCCTGTAAAAACAGTTAAAGTCAACAATTCCAAATCGAAATTTAGTGAATGGGCCACTGTGGGCATAAGAAAAAGCCGAGATATCTTATATAATTTATATTACGAAAAATCTTTGACTTCCGATCAAGTTTTTCACACTTATGTTAGAAACTATTCTAAAATATTCAAAAGAGTCTGCGCTCAAGCAAAATCTCAAATAATAATTAACAAAATTGGTGCTTCTAATAACAAAATAAAAACTGTGTGGCAATTAATTAATAGAGAAACTGGAAAGATACAACAACGCGATCAGAATGAGTTGTCTTTGAAAATAACTAATCAAACCATTTCTGATAGGCAAGAAGTCGCTGAGACATTAGAAAATTTCTTTACCAACATTCCGTTAGAGGTTACGAAGTCTCTTCCTTCCTCATCTAAATTAGCTGAAGCTCTTCTTAAAGAAAACTTTACTAAGGACATACCAATCTTTAAATTTAAACCAATATGTATTAATACAATTAAAAACGCGTTCAAAAGTCTCAATATAAAGAATACTGAAGACTTGTGGGGGATATCCGTTAGGGTTCTTGGAGATATTATTGACTCAATTGCTCCTGTCCTAACAGGCATATTCAATCAATGTTTGGACAGCGGCACTTTTCCTGACTTAATGAAACACAGTAAAGTAGTACCAATTTTCAAATCAGGCTGTAAGAGCGATCCTTCTAATTATAGACCTATATCCGTGCTTCCAGCATTGAGTAAAATCTATGAAAAAATCATGCTGGAACAGATGTTGTCTCACTTCAATTCAAATGGGATCCTGCATAGTCAACAGTTTGGTTTCACGAAAGGTAGGTCGACAACGGACGCGGGAGTAAAACTCATCAGCCACATCTTGGAGGCTTGGGAGAGGTCCCAGGATGCCATTGGCATTTTCTGTGATCTCTCAAAAGCTTTCGACTGCGTCGACCACAACACACTGATCTGTAAATTACACCACTACGGAATTCGTGGAAAATCTGCTGATCTCGTGCTTTCCTATTTATCAAACAGACAGCAAAAAGTAAATGTTAATGGGGCGACGTCCTCCGGGTCTCTAGTCAAGATGGGCGTGCCCCAAGGTTCAATTCTCGGCCCTTTCCTTTTTCTGGTTTACATAAATGATCTCCCTTTTATGATGGCCAAATTATCGGATATAATTCTATTTGCTGATGATACTTCGCTAATTTTTAAAATAGATAGGCAAGATACGGATGTTTTAAATGTCAACGAAAGTCTAATTGTTCTCTCAAAATGGTTCGCAGCTAACAATCTTTTACTGAATGCGAAAAAAACAAAATGTCTAAAGTTCTCTTTACCAAATGTACCACAACATGACCTAAACTTAAATCTTGACGGCAAAAATCTTGAAGTTATAACGGAAACTGTATTCTTGGGGATTACTATCGATTCAAAATTGCAGTGGGGCGCGCACATTAGAACTCTTTCGGGTAGGTTAAGTTCGGCTGCATATGCAGTAAGGAAAATAAGGCAGCTAACCGATGTAGCTACAGCTAGGTTAGTATACTATGCTTATTTCCACAGTATTATGTCTTATGGCATTCTGCTGTGGGGATCAGCAGCAGACGTTGACTCAATTTTCATCCTACAAAAGAGGGCAATCCGCGCAATCTATAAAATGGGTCCTCGCGAGTCCCTCAGAGAAAAATTTAAAGAGATCGATATACTGACTCTACCTTCACTTTATATTTTGGAATGTATTTTGTATGTCCGTAAAAATCGGGGGCTTTTCAAAACTAGAAGCGACTTCCATAATTTAAATACACGCAGTAAGCACGAAATTGTAATACCCAAATTCAGATTAACGAAAACTAGCAAGTCTTTTCTTATAAACAGTATACGCTTTTATAACAAGTTGCCAAAGTCAGTTATAGAACTGACCGATGGAAGGTTCAAAAACTACATCAAACGTATCCTTATTAAAAAAGCATATTATAAAATCAAGGACTACGTTGAAGATAAAAACATTTGGCCTTAGCTCCTTCTGCGCATGCAGCTTCCCTGGTAACTTGTAAACGGCACAAATATGTGGATGTCTCTAACTATTCTCAATCTCATTTTTCTTTCCTTCTTTTAATTAGACTTTCACAATGGTTTTCAAACATCTTTATAGCCCTTTGCTAAGAATAGTTACAGCACTGATAACAAAATTTGTGCCACATGTTAAATTTAGTCATGTAATACTATTTTTATTTACCTTTGTATAGATTCTTTTACCGATTGTTTTGTGAATGTGTGAACATTGTAGGCCTTCTAGATGCTAGTTAACATTTGTTAACTTTTTTATAAAATATATAATCCTTTTATTTTATTTTTTTAGTTTCTTACGACTTATTGTCATAAGTCGGGCCTACGTTGTCCCCCCATGTCTAAGTACTAATGCTGTAACATGGAAATATTGTAAAACCAAACCATTTTTAAAAGAGTAACCATGGAGTTTCTTGCCGGTTCTTCTCCATAGGAAACGACCAACCCGAACCGTGCACCTTTTGTCGACGTTTTATAAGTGCCCATGTAGGCCTATGTGAAATAAAAAATATTGATTTTGATTGATTTTGATTTTGATTATGTTTTGTAAAAACGTCTATACAAATTCCATCGTGCTTCTCTATCAATCCAGTGCAATTCGACAGTGACCGCCAAAGAGTAAAATGTGACCGCTTTGCGGCGTTGCTAGGTGGACGTATGTCGCTTTTTTCCGCAAAAAGCAAAAATAATATTCAATTTATTTCTCGTCAATTCAATCTGTCAAAAAAATATCAGGTATAATGCAGCCAGATCATGTAGCCTGGTGGCTTTAATTGGAACTAACGAAATCACAAGTAATATTGCCAAAGTCTGTATTATTTTTATTTTTTGGCACTACCGCTGTCACTGGCATCTATATTTATGTTGTATTATAAACGACTCACGTCGTTTAGTTTACTTACTAAGTCCATAGGTAACTAAAAAGTATTAGAACCTCTTTGAAAATACAACAAATGTCATCTCAATTTGAATTAAACAATATTTAAAATATAGGTAAGGTCGAATACTATTTTAACCTTCTTCGTTCATGTGAAAACAATAGAAGCAAAAAATACAGAACATGGAATGGTCGTACCAACCACGCTGGCAGTGTCTCGAAATGACAGAACTAATAAAATTCTTCGTATCCATTTGTTTCAATCTTTGTTTCTTTCTAACATACGGCACCTAGAACTGACCAAAAAATGTCAAATTCGTGAGAAATGATAATCTATTTCTCACGATTATGACATTTTTCGTCGTTTCAACCAAAAATCGTCCACATGTGGACATAAAGCTCACCAAGAATCACCACATTGATCAGTCCTGTATTTCTCGCAATTAACTATCCCAATTGCAATAACGGGCTACAATAATAGTTTGTTAGTCTATTAATATTGTGAAGCTAATTATTAATTGATCTTATCATTTTGCTAAATCGGCACTGACAATTCTAATTTATTAACAAAAAAGCCGCCGATCGCCCTGGAGAGTAAACTCAAAGACTTACACTTGGGGATTGCCAGAGATTTACGCAGCATTCTGGATGTAAAAAGAACAGACCGAATATGGAACACGCTGTGTTCTCAAACGGGCATAATAGACGTTGATACGTTTTAAGATAGACAGATTGCTTCATTCCAAATATTGGTACTCAGCTGCATATAGTTACACTGGAAGCCGACACCAACATTCTTAAGAAAAGTCTCAGCAGACTAGACTATGAGGGAAAGATACAACTAGACATAATAGAACATAAGGACACTGCCTACCCTATTAACACAATCCTTTGCCCACCTTTTCCAACACCCGTTTTCTAGTTCTTTTATCAGAATCCGAGTAATCCTATAAGCCGCGGAGAATTACATGTTTCTTTAAAAAAAACTGAGGTTCGCGATGAGTTCTACCTCTTTCATTCGTAGATTTAAAAAGTGGGTAAATTGAAAATGGAAACTGTCGATAGTCAACTGTCAACCTAGTTACTGGGATTAAGAGTTCCACCGCAGACATAAATGTAACAAGATAACGCAAGTCAAAAAGTGGCACGCTTGGTTTTCATACAGACGAAAACCAAGCGTGCCACTCCTTTACACTATATATGGACGAATTTACTTTACGATAAAAGAAAATATTTTCATTGTCTCGGTCTACATTTTTGTAGAGTTTTTCGGCATAATCAGGCATTTTTCTAGAATTCGGTTGATGTCCGGTATCAATTACGCTAAATAAAACAGCTCAAAGTAAGAGCATTGCTCTTTACTTTTACATTCTTTTTTGACAAGCGAAGTACAGTCAAGGGTCAAAAGTGCAATCTTACTCTCACAAAACTCAAATGGCTAGTGTTAGTAGAAGAAGTTAAATTACTCACAACTGATGTATAGAAATTAAAGTACAGAATATACCTACTAACCGTGAATAGTACATTACTGCAGAATCCAGTAAGTAAGCCTTCCTGGCCAAGTATGAGTTAACCGGACCGAACCGCAGGTGAGGTCCGGTTATATACGAGGCCAGGATGGCTTTCTTACTGGTTGAGGCTTGTATAATGCTTTTCTCAAAAATGAAAGAAAGTTTAACAACAAATTCATTTAATTAATATTTTAGGTTACATTCATAATAGAGCAATTTCTGATAGACATTGTGATCGATTTGATTTGGAAATTTGAGCATTATTTTGACAACTTTCTTCGAGATAAATCGAAATTGCAGTACAGGCCAAATACATGAGGGCAGCGGCCGGCAAAAGTTGTATGAAAATACATATCCGTCATGTGTAGCGGCTAAATAAATTAAATAGTAAACTCATATCTGTCGTGTAATTTAAAAATGAAACGATCTTTTTCACCGAAACATGGCAACCAAGGAGGTAACTTATCAAAGGTTTTATTTAAATTTCGAACTGGCTTGCAAATAGAAAGCTGTTTAATGAAAAAAAAACAAATGAACACTAAGGCTTAGCACGCTCTGCGGATTTTTGTAGTTTTTTACCGCAATGCGTGCAGCTTCATATCGATATCGATAACGGTTTTCAGATATCGATGTCAGTAGTACAGTTTGCAAAAGTTAACATGTTATTTAGATGAGCTACTAAAAACGAACGCGAAATAATACTTAGAAAGAGAGGTAGCGCGTAATATGGTTCCTATCGTTTGTAAAGTTTGCGTTTTGTTCGTAGTTCTTACGTATTTGCATTGTTACGGTTTTAATTTTTGACTTATTCGTTCTCGCACGCGAGTAAGGTTTTTATTAGATACAGTTTTTATAATATCGGTTATTTTGATATAGATATCGATAGGATATGATATCTAACACATATTCGATATAAGTTACGTTTTGATATTTCGGACCCATCCCTACTACTGTCCAGTAAGTAAATTACATACTTACTTACTGGACAGTAGGAGATTCCAAATTTAAAATCCCGCTTCTTACTGGACAGTTGTGAATAAGTCTCCGGTAGAATTCACTTTCTGGATACTTTTTAGAGATGTTATGCCAACATTACATACCATTTTTGAGAAAAATTGATATTTTTCTGCCTAAAAATAATTGCCGCTGCTGTTTTGGTAGTGTGTGACTGCACTTTTGACCCTTAACTGTACATATATTTTTATAATCTAAACAATTTCTATCTAGTTAGATTTATGTCTATGTGGTCCACGTTTCGCTGTCACCACGTCTCTGTATGAAATTGTGTAGCGAAACATTTGACGCGCGTTTTCGATTTCTCGGGTGTCTTCTTATTTTGTCTGGTGGTATTGGCACATAGGTATAGGTACTTTTACTTTAGCTATCTCATTTTTTTATGAGCAATCATCATCATCATCATCATTTCAGCTAAAATACGTCCACTGCTGGATAAAGGCCTTAAAAGCGTCGCCTTCCACACTGATCGGTCTTGAGGAATACTTAATACCTATTGGTGGAAAACGCTGCTACTAAATATGATGTCTTGAGACTTTAGGATGTCTCTTTTCTAAAGTCTTAAGACCTCATTTTTAGTAACAGCTCTGTTGCAGCGTTTCGGACTTCGCTCATTAAGGGTTCCGTACACCGCAAAATTGCGTTGGTTGTAATAGAAGAAATACAATATTTTTTTAAACGTAATATACAGTATTTATTGTTATTATCGATATCCTACTCCATGGGGTAGGTCAATTTGTTATAGATTTCCTCTGTATCTGTATGGGAGCCCCCTTAAAAATATGAAAAAATATGTTTTTACAATTTGTATGGCTTTGGGTCAACAATATGCTTATACTGTGAAAATTTGAAGTCTGTTGCTCCAACCGTTTGTCCGTAAAACCCATGTGACAGACGACAGATAGACAGACAAACAGACGGACAGACGGACAGACGGGCAGACGGACAGACGGACAGACGGACAGACGGACAGACGGACAGACGGACAGACGGACAGACGGACAGACGGACAGACGGACAGACGGACAGACGGACAGACGGACAGACGGACAGACGGACAGACGGACAGACGGACAGACGGACAGACGGACAGACGGACAGACGGACAGACGGACAGACGAACAGACGGACAGACGGACAGACGGACAGACGGACAGACGGACAGACGGACAGACGGACAGACGGACAGACGGACAGACGGACAGACGGACAGACGGACAGACGGACAGACGGACAGACAGACAGACGGACAGACGGACAGACGGAATGATAGGGTTCCGTTTGGACCCTTCGGGTAAGGAACCATAAAAATGACATGCCATCGCCAATATCGATTGTCGAAAAACCAAAATGTTTGGGATTAATTTTGGTAGCACATGTAAATTCTATACATAATTTTTGTCGATAATCGTTATAGCCGATAGAATTTCACTTTATATAAAAAACCTCTGGATTCGAGTCCCGCTTGTGTAGAGCGTTATTGGCATTTTCGATCTGTAATTTCTAAATCTTAGCCCGTTCTTTGATAAAGGGTGTGGTTTCCGCACTTAGTCCTTCAGGTGGACCACTGTGCACGGGACCTTCAGGTAGCCCGTTGTCTCAGTCTGGATTTGATTCTAGATTCGTTGATGATAATAAACTTGCCCTCTGTTACGTAGTACTTAAATGCCCGGCGATATGTAGGTGTAGGTACTATGCCTTGGGAGAATACAAGCGTTTTATGTCTCTGATGGGGTAATAAAATCTAATTTATAGATACTAAAATCTTTACTAACAGTTTGTTGTGATCTTCGTCTTATTGATAGATTACTAGAATAGTCTAAAACTTCTGGTAATGCCGATCTAGCCAGGATGCAGTGGAATATTTATTTTAATGCTAGAAGAATTTAAAATAAATAACTAAGTTACGCTTTGTGCCTTAAAAGTCAAAAAATAATAAGGACCATCAAAACAGGCGGATTTTATGTCACGTCTTAGTCATATTAAATTTATACCGTAATAATTTCGTATAAATTAAATGTGCTATTTTTATCCAAGCTACATTTTTTCCTGCATGGCCTATCATACAAAAACAGTGCATTTTTGTGTATAAAGTGTAACTAAGTACCTAAAAATATGAAAACATGTAGCTATCAGTGAAAGAAATTTCGTGATCGTAATTAAAAAAGTAATCTCTGAGACTCTAGAGATTATGCTGACATCGAATGACACTTAATGTCATTCAAAAGATAATCTCTGAGACCCTAGAGATTATTCCGACATCGAATGAAATCTAATGTCATTCAAAAAGGTATTCACTGAGACCCTAGAGATTATGCCTACATCGAATGACATTTAATGTCATTCAAAATGGTAATCACTGAGACCCTAGAGATTATGCTGACATCGAACGACATTTAATGTCATTCAAAAAGGTAATCGCTGAGACCCTAGAGATAATGCTGACATCGAACGACATTTAATGTCATTCAAAAAGGTAATCGCTGAGACCCTAGAGGTTATGCTGACATCGAATGACATATAATATCATTCAAAAATGTAATCTCTAAGACCCTAGAGATTATGCTAACAACGAACTACATTTAATGTCATTCAAAATGGTAATCTCTGAGACCCTAGAGATTATGCTGACATCTAACGACATTTAATTTCATTCAAAAACGTAATCGCTGAGACCCTAGAGATTATGCTGACATCGAATGTCATTTAATATCATTGAAAAAGGTAATCTTTGAGACTCTAGAGATTATGCTGATATCGAATGACATTTAATGTCATTCAAAAAGGTAATCTTTGAGACTCTAGAGATTATGCTGACATCGAATGACATTTAATGTCATTCAAAAAGATAATCTCTGAGACCCTAGAGATTATGCCTACATCGAATGACATTTAATATCATTCAAAAAGGTAATCTTTGAGACCCTAGAGATTATGCTGATATCGAATGACATTTAATGTCATTCAAAAAGGTAATCTTTGAGACTCTAGAGATTATGCTGATATCGAATGACATTTAATGTCATTCAAAAAGGTAATCTTTGAGACCCTAGAGATTATGCTGACATCGAATGACATTTAATGTAATTCAAAAAGTAATCGCTACGGCGACGCTTTCATTGATAGAATGAACTGAGGCTCACACAGATAGCGATTGGAAAAATGACAAAAGTGTATGGCATTGTTAAGTGCTATCGAAATGCCACGAGACCAATCCGTTACATTTTGGCATTTAATCTATCGCCATCGCTGAGATTAAATAACACCCTGTCTAGAGTCTCTGATCGGCGATCCAGAGATTATCTCCTGTATCTTCAATTTACAGAGATTATCAAGTGCAATTCCCTGCCGGACTCTGAATTTCCTGATAGCTACAGTCTGGAAGTCTTCAAGTCAAGAGTGAATAGGTTACTTCAAGTCAAGCGTTCCCCATCATCGATCACATCATTGCTTACCATCAGGTCAATCCAATCAATAAAAATAAAAATAATAAAAATGGTCCTCCATTTTGAATATCTACCCAAAAAAACAAAAATAAATTGACCACATCCGTGTCACTAATTGAAAAAAAAAATCCTTAACTCTGTCCAAAATTTTAAATTTGCGAAATTCTTTTGTTTGTTTTTACAAATGTCAAACCACACAAGGAAAGAGTCACATTTCCTGTACAAACCGTATCTAGTTATCCGTACATAAAATATTATAATGGTAAAAGTGACTTTGTTTGTCTGTATGTTACCTTTTTATGCGTAACTGCTGATTGGATTTGAATGAAACTTGGGACACCATGAATCCATCCAGATTAATACATATATTTAAAAGAAAACACGATTATAATGTCCCTTTGGGAAAATAAAAGACTTGCCATGCGGGAGAAGCCGCGATCAGAAGCTAGGAATGTATATTTATTTCCTTACTGTTCTTTGAAAGACTTAAGTCAGAGGTAAAACTATGAAGGATGACAAGTTTTTTATTACAGCAGTAAGTAATTCTTTTATTTTTAACACCAGATGTCCACCTAAGTTATTAAATAAATTGTGTAGGCGTTGCACTAGATCAGGGATGGCACGCGTCGTATTGGTGGCACGCAAAAAAAAATACGGGCACGCTAATTTTACAAACTAAGAAACTTAAACGATAAGTACAAAATATTTACAACAAAGTTAATTTCGTTTAGATATTAAATTATTTTATAAAGTATTTAGAGTCTGACTTCTAAACAACTAAACAGTAAACATTAAGATTGCTGTTTACAATTTGAGTTGCAAAAATTAGACAGTTATTTAATCAAAATATTTTTTTTTTTATTTCACTTAGGCCTACATGGGCACTTATAAAACGTCAACAAAAAGTGCACGGTTCGGGTTGGTCGTTTCCTATGGAGAAGAACCGGCAAGAAACTCCATGGTTACTCTTTTTAAAAAAATGTTTTGGTTTTACAATATTTCCATGTTACAGCATTAGTACTATGGGGGGACAACGTTGGCCCGACAATAAATCGTAAGAAATAAAAAAAAAGATTACATAATATATAAAAAAGTTAACAAATGTTAACTAACATCTAGAAGGCCTACAATGTTCACACATTCACAAAATAATCGGTAAAAGAATCTATACAAAGGTAAAAAAAAATATAACAAGACTAAATTTAACATGTGGCACAAATATTGCTTAACTATTCTTAGCAAAGGGCTATAAAGATGATTGCGAACTATTGTAAAAAGTCCAATTAAAAGAAGAAAAACAAAAAAAATAGAAAAAAGGGATTGAGAATAGTTAGAGACATCCACATATTTGTGCCGTTTATGAGTAACCATCCCTGGTTACTCATAAACCGCATGCGCAGAAGGGATTAAAGCTATTTTTTTTATCTTCAACGTAGTCCTTGATTTTATAATATGCTTTTTTAATAAGGACACGTTTGATGTGATTTTTGAACTTTCCATCGGTCAGTTCTATAACTGACTTTGGCAACTTGTTATAAAAGCGTATACTGTTTATAAGAAAAGACTTGCTCGTTTTAGTTAATCTGAATTTGGGTATTACAATTAAATAAATAAAATAAAAATAAAATAATAAAATTTATTCATCAAAAATGGGTACAATTTATCTATCCTAATCAAAAACATTGAATAGTAAGGTTTTTTGTTTTTTAAAGATAGAGTGAACGACGATGACTGTACTAGTATAAACTGTGTTACAGACACCGGCGCCTTCCTCCTACAGCTAAAAGTTACAAGTCAATCTACACTTTATGTCAAAATTACAATAATACAAAATTACAATTTTTATTGTGCGAATAAAGTTAATTGAACATAAAATAATACATTATAATTTAATAATAATAATCAGAGATAATTTAATATAATATAATTCAATAAAATAATATAATTTAATTAATAACATGCACTTAGTTTACAAGCATGCTTGGGAATAGGTACATAAATCTGTGTGTGTTAGCGCTTATTAATTTCGTGCTTACTGCGTGTATTTAAATTATGGAAGTCGCTTCTAGTTTTGAATAGCCCTCGATTTTTGCGGACATACAAAATACATTCCAAAATATAAAGTGAAGGTAGAGTAAGTATATCGATCTCTTTAAATTTATCTCTGAGGGACTCGCTAGGACCCATTATATAGATCGCGCGGATTGCCCTCTTTTGTAATATGAAAATTGAGTCAACATCTGCTGCTGATCCCCACAGCAGAATGCCATAAAACATAATACTGTGGAAATAAGCATAGTATACTAAACTAGCTGTGGCTACATCGGTTAACTGCCTTATTTTTCTTACTGCATATGCAGCTGAACTTAACCTACCCGAAAGAGTTCTAATGTGCGCGACCCACTGCAATTTTGAATCGAGTAATCCCTAAAAATACAGTTTCCGTTATAACTTCAAGATTTTTGCCGTCAAGATTTAAATTTAGGTCACATTCGGTAAAGAGAACTTAAAACATTTTGTTTTTTTCGCATTCAGTAAGAGATTGTTAGTTGCGAACCAGTGTGTCGAATCAGCTTGTCCTCGAATTCCGTAGTGGTGTAATTTACAGATCAGTGTGTTGTGGTCGACGCAGTCGAACGCTTTTGAGAGATCACAGAAAACCAAAGGCCTCCTGGGACTTCTCCTAAGACTCCAAGATGTGGCTGATGAGTTTTACTCCCACGTCCGTTGTCAACCTACCTTTCGTAAAACCAAACTGCTGACTATGCAGGATCCCATTAGAATTGAAGTGAGACAACATCTGGTCCAGTATGATATTTTCATAGATTTTACTCAATGCTGGAAGCACGGATATAGGTCTATAATTAGAGGGATCATTCTTACAGTCTGATTTGAAAACTTTTTAGATTATTTTAATTATTCTTTATGCATTTTTGACAAAAAAAATTGGAATTCATTAATAAGTAAAGTGACGTCACGTCATTGCTATTTATTAAATTATTGTTTTAATATAAAAAACGTAGGGTCACCAATAGAGGTTTGCAGTCTCTGCACTAGATCATTCACTTGCGATATTATTCAATGACTAGTAGGTACACTGCGTACACTACATACCAACATGAAAGTTTATAAAGAAGGGTGAAAGAATGTTTATTACTTTTTATGTATAACTCCTGAAATTATTTTAATGAAACTTGTATAGCCTGTCATGTATCAGAATAACACATTGGCTATCATTTATAAAATTATGGGGATACTTTTAATGCACGCTGGAGCAACCGTGGCTGGCAGGTAGTAAAGAAATTATACTTTAAATTAGGGCATTATGGCGATTGACCTATATCTTTCTAATATCTTTAATTTTTTTTTTTTTTTTTTTTTTTTTTTTTTTAATTATTACGTCTCGCAAACAGTCAAAGTGACCGACATATGCTTAACCGGACTTCCCTGTGGAGACTAATCTCTTAGCCTCCGGCCAGGCTTCAAAGTACTAAACCTAAAGCGACAGCGCTAAGGGCTACCCCAGTTGGGGTCGGACCTCGGCTCAGGGCGTCGCTGGGGGCAGGCTAAGGCCGGATCTAATAAGGTGATTCTACCATCCGTTCGGAAAAGCCTACGTGGAGAAGAACGGACAAGAAGCTCCAATAATATCTGACTTGCATTTAACTATGGCTCAGCACGCGGGCTAGCTTATAGAATCGAAAAGGATTACGCGACGAGCCTCTGCGGTGAGGACGGAACGAATATGTAAGATAATTTTGTATGAACGGCAGGTTCGTACTATTTACGAACCCACTGACCGTCCTTGTAGATAAGGCTATCGAGCTCCTCAGTGATGGACTCATACCTCGAAAAGAGGTTGGCGCATTCAGCGGGAAGGAGAGAGCCCGCATTCCGGATTTCAGCATCCAGAGCACGGGCTTGAGGGGTCATAAAAATGGAGTACGCGCTAATTATATTTATACCAACGCATATATATGGCTTTTGCCCAGAGGGGGCGACAGGGGGCTGGCACTTAGCAGCAGGGGTGGTGGAAGCCACCTTCTGGCTTTGTGCGGTCATAGGGGCGGCCATAGGGGCGGCGGGGGGCATTGAGTCGGGGATAATAATTGGCGCTGCGATGGGAGTAGCCATCAGCGCTGGAATTGGCTGGGAGCAAGACTGAGGAGCCACACTTTGGTGGTTCAGCTTACCCCAGGGTGAAGGCCTCTGAGGGGCTAGTCTGGGGGGGAGTTGAGTGGTAGGGGCTTGACGCGCTTGGCGCGCGTCATTACGCTTGGCCATTTTAGGCGCAAGTTTGGGGGCTCTAGGGCAACCACGGTAATTAGCCGGGTGCCCGACTTGTCCACAAAGCACGCAGCTGGGAGGCTCCGTGCATTGTGATCGGTCTTTTGGACGGGAACAGTCCTTGGTATTGTGCTCTCCCAAGCACTTAACGCACCTGGGAGGAGCGAAACAATTGGTCTGAGAGTGACCGTAGAGTTGGCAGTTGTGACACTGACCAACGAGATGGGGACGGTATGGCTTTTCAATGGAAATGCCTGACAAGTTACATACAGTTCTAACATTGAAAATGGGATTGTGACCCTGGAAGGGGAAACACACGACAAGGACCATGTCGTAGAGATCTCCGCCTCTTGCTTTATGCAATCGGTGGACCTCTGACACAGGGACTTTTTGCGCTAATAAATCCTTTCGGATTTCTTCCGTCGGGATTTCCTTCGGAACGCGCTTAATGATAACTCTAGTGTACTTTTCCTCCGGAAGGGAGTAAGTATGGAAAGATACTTTCCTGTCTTTTAGAAAACGAGTCAAAGCTCGATAATCATTGGGAGTGGGGACCTGAATTCTGATGCCTTGTTGGCATGCAGTGGCCTTGGTGAAATTAATTTTACGCGCTACACAGGCGCTTGAAATGTCGCTCCATTTCCCTTTATCTTGAAGATAAATGGGTGGAGGAGGAGGAGGCTTCCTAGTGGTAGTATTATTTACTACTACCATAGGGCTAGGCGAGCGGTTTGACCGCTGAGAAGGACTAGCGGGGGCGGGGGCGGGGGAGGGTTGCCTGTCGGGCAAGGCCGGCGGCAGAACTGGCTGGGGAGAGGTCTTAGCTACTGGCTTTTTGGCCTTGGTAGCGTGAGGGGGACTTTTCCTCATTTTCCTCTTTCCTCCAGAGTGGAGAATGAATTCTCTGTCATCATTAGAGTCAGAAGAAGAGGACATGGTGGCATAGTCCTCTGACAAATCGGGGTTATTACTGGGGTCAACTGGGGGATTTTCTATGACCTGATCGATGTGGACAGCTACTGCTGCCCATTCATCGTCGGTACTTAGGGCTGTGTCCATCTCGATGGGAGAGTCATGCTCCTCATCGACCCAAGTATTTGTTTTGGACCTAGATTCTGAGTGCATAGCTGCTACGCGCTCTTTGTACTTTTTGTACTGAAGACGGGCGGACATCCTACGAGGAGGAGGAGGCTTAGCAGCCGAAGTCTGGGGCTTTAATGGGCTACGGTCCCTCTCAGAGGGAATCGGATCTGGCTTAGTGGCACTATTTGCCTGAACCTCGCCCTGGGAAAGGGTGGGTGATCTAGGCCCGGAAGTGGGCCTGACGGGTGGGGATGGGGATCTTGGAGAATCCTTCGCCTCACATGACACGGGGGCCATGCTAGGTTCAGGTTCCACTACATCCTCTACGGTCGGATATATGTTTGGTACTAGTGCTTCTAACACTGTGCCAAAAGGACAGGCGAGTCTACCTCGGAGATGACAGTCCTGAGCGAACCTCTCCTTAATGGTTTTAATGGCATTTTGCACATTAACAGGGAGCTGACTTACGTCAGAATAGGGCGGGGGGGCAGGGGCACTGTAAGGTGCACATCTGGCAAGAGATGAAAGAATGATCTTAAATCGGGCCTGGTTTTCATGACGCGGACTGGGATCGTCCGACATAAAGTCCTTGACGAGCTCTATCAACGCCTCAACGGGATGCATCGTTGTCGATAGAGTCAGAACAAGGAGAAGAGAAAAAAGACTAAAAACTACTAAGGGGCTGATAACCTTATTCCCCGGGTGGATGGGCCCGGGGATGTGTGAATCCTACCCTCCCAGCCGGGTTAGACTGGGAGGTGAGTATCTGGTGAGCCCTAAGCTTGTTATCCTGCCACCAATCTTATTGGGTGGCAAGGGTCCTAGGGTACCGGTGAACCCACCGAAGGTGGGCCACCCTCCTCCTGTGTACCGAAAGTCTGGCACGTCGGGGTTGAGACACCCGACCGTGCCAGGTGAATCGCTGTGGGGCAGAGACAGGGGTTGACTAGGCTATCTACCAAGGCCAACTACCCTGCTCCCGACTCCTTCTGACTGCCGTGTCCAGACGGGACTTAGCAAGTGGGCGGGTCACCACTTCACTTGGCTTAGTTAACACCGTTAGGTTTCCACCAAGGACCACTAAGTCGTGGTTTTAACCCGGAAGGGGCCAAAAAAGATGTCCCTACTAGTAACCGAAGTTACTAGTAGCGACACCTGTGAGCGGCGCGCGGAGACGCGGCGACCGCAGTGACGTCACGCAGTGGCGCGACGAGTCGGAGAGAGGGGCGCGGCGGGGCGCGCGGTGGGGGCGGCGAGAGCGGCGGGTGGCAGCGGGACGTCCTCTCGGGGCGACGGCTGGTGGTGAGTGAATATCTTTAATCGAGTAATTCTCATATATATATATAATCTGAATCTCGGAAACAGCTTCAACGATTTTCATGGGGGTATCGGGGGCGATAAATCGATCTAGCTAAGTTTCATTTTTAGAAAACTTCGTTTTCTTTATTTTCACGCGAGCAGAGCTTGGTACTGTATCATTTATATAAGCGAGCACTTATATAACTTCATTAATAAAATTCTTAAGATATATACAGAAACTACCTTAGAATGTAAACAAATGGTGACAGAATGGATAAAACTCTAAATTATGTAGATACAGAAAATAATATGATTGTTCATTTTATTAAGTAGTAATGTTTTGTATGTAATGTGTACGCTTGTATGTATGTTTATATATAAATAATGAATGTTTGTATAAAACATTAAAGAAATATATATCTCGTTATATATTTGCTCACACACATTCACACACACACACACGCGCACACCCTAACTCTCACTTGCACACACACGCATACCCTAACTCACACTCCCACTTGCACACACACGCACACCCTAACTCACACTTCCACACACTCGTGCGCACAATTGCGTGCACACTCAAATACATTTCAATCCAATTGATTTAATATAAGTTATTATGATGATACGTTAATTTAATCAAGTTGTGGGACAGCGGCCTCTTCTGACACAGTTGTTTTCACACTTAAAAGGAGAAGTCAACCTCAACTTTTGTTAACGAATAAAACATTTTTCATCATTCGAGAGCCAAACCTCGAATTATGACTTTTACTTAGGATATTCAGTCGGATGTCTGCAACCGCATTTCCGTGGCTGTTATCATTTAGCCACAGGTTCCTCCGTGTAGGTATTTCATTATATAGGGAGGTATTACTACGTGTAAACCTATTTTTGGAGCCCACAAGAATAACCCCTTCTAGTGCTACATGCTTAGATAATATTTATACTAATGTTATACCAGTCCACAAAGAAATTATAAATTTACTAGATTCTGATCATTGCGGGCAGAGGATTACTATACCAAACCAAAGCAACAAAGTGGCTAAAAAGGATATCACTGTTAACCCCAAAACTGCAAGTCGCTTGGCAGCTTTTAAGGTTAAACTCATTAATAAATTGCCAATTTTGTCAATTGATGCTGATCCTAATCATCTATATGATGATTTTTTTAGTATATACTGTAAACAATTTAATTCGACCTTTATTCCCAAGACTATCTCCGTTAATAGTAATGCATCATTCAGTGATTGGGCTACCATTGGTATTCATAAAAGTAGAACACGGCTTTATGAGCTGTACAGTGAAAGGAATTATGTAAACACTGCTGAATTTAATTTATATGTTAGAAATTATTCAAAATTATTTAAAAAAGTTTGTTGTTTGGCCAAGTCGCGTTATTTGAGCTCCAAGATTAAAAACAGTAGTAATGTTATTAAAACGACTTGGAATATTATTAATAGTGAAACGGGAAGATCTGGTAACCGAAATATTGACGACGGCCTGTCTATTAATGGCAACATCATAAAATCAGACTCACAAGTCGCAGTGGCCTTTGAAAATTTCTTTTCAGATATTCCTGTTTCAACTACTAAATCCTTAAACTCATCACCTGTTGCTGAGTCTTTGCTAAAAGAAAATGTTAACGTTTGCGATTCGGAATTTCTTTTTGAACATATTACTTGTAAAGACATAATTAAAACCTTTCACACTTTAAATGTTAAAAAGACTGCAGATCTGTGGGGTCATTCTGTAGAAGTTGCTAAGTCTATTATTGACATTGTCGCACCTAGTTTAGCTATTATCTTTAATAATTGTATCGACTGTGGGGAGTTTCCCGACCTTATGAAAAATAGTAAAATAATACCTTTGTTTAAATCAGGTAGTACATCAGACCCTACAAATTATAGACCTATTTCAGTACTACCTACGTTTAGCAAAATATTTGAGAAATTAATTTTAGAGCAATTGCAAAGATTTTTTAATAAACATAAATTATTACATACCAAGCAGTTCGGTTTTACAAGGGGTCGTTCAACTACTGATGCCGGTGTTGAACTTTTAGGACATATTTATAATGCATGGGAAGATAAGTGCGATGCCTTGGGAATCTTTTGTGATTTGTCCAAGGCATTTGATTGTGTTTTTCATGAAACGCTAATCAGGAAACTCCACCACTACGGGATCCGGAACAGCGCTCTGGATCTTCTTACTTCATATTTGAGTAATAGGATTCAGACCGTTGACGTTAATGGAAAAAGATCTCCTGGATCTATGGTAACAATGGGAGTCCCACAGGGCTCGATTCTTGGTCCTTTCTTGTTTCTTATTTATATTAATGACTTGCCTTACCTCATAAAGGATAACCATGATATAGTGTTGTTTGCGGATGATACTTCACTTTTGTTTAAACTTAAACGTCAGCAGCAGGTTACTGACGATGTAAATAGCGCGATCTCAAAAGTAGTTCACTGGTTCAATGTTAATAATTTACTTCTTAATGAAAAAAAAACCAAATGCATTAAGTTTACCCTGCCTCAGGTTAGGCAGGTGAAAACCGATGTATTGATAAAGGACGAAGAATTGAATCCTGAAAATAGCACAGTATTCTTAGGCTTAACTTTGGATGCTAAGCTTCAGTGGGGCCCACATATAGACAAATTGTCAAAGAAGCTAAGCTCCGCAGCATATGCTGTTAGAAAAATTCGTAATTTAACTGGAGACAGCCCGTTTAGTATACTTTAGCTATTTTCATAGTGTAATGTCGTACGGTATTCTGTTGTGGGGAAATGCCGCCGACATCCAGACTATCTTTGTTTTGCAGAAAAGAGCTGTTCGGTCAATTTATAAATTAAGCCCAAGACACTCTCTCAGAGAGAAATTTAAGGAGATTAATGTAATGACTGTGCCTTCTCAGTATATTTATGAAAATCTTTTATATGCCCATAAAAATATAAAATTGTTTAAAAAATACAGTGATATCCATAACATAAATACTAGGAATAAACACAAATTTGTAGTACCTACAACAAGGCTCAAGAAAATAGGTGGCTCGTTTAGATGTCAATGTGTACGCTTTTATAATAAGCTTCCAAGCCACGTACAACATCTAAGTCTTAATAAATTCAAATCTTTTATTAAACGTAAGTTGTGCCAGAAAGCGTTTTATACAACTAAAGATTACCTTGAAGACAAAAAGGCTTGGGATTGAGCTGCTCCAATTAATTTTGTTTTTTTTATTATATTTTGCACCGTGAATTTTGTTGTTGTTTTTTTGGTTTTCTTGCAATGACAAGAATATTTACTTTTTAAAGTATTATATTATTTTATATTAATTATTGTGAGTGTGAAGACTATGTGGATCATTCTTTTTTATTTTAATTTAAATTTATCTTAGTTTTTAATCATGGTCTGGCAGTTTGAGTAGTTTATGCGGCCTACCCGAATGTCCTTTCTTTGGTATTGTTCGTCGAATCGTTGAGCTCCTTAAAGTCTGAGTTGAGCTGCTCGGTTATTGACAAATGCGTGCACTGACTGGACAGGTCCACTCAATCTGACTGGTTCTTTCCTCAAAAGACCATTTCAGACATCAGTCTACATGGTCTTCACATGATCTAACCAATATTTTGTCTGGACTTTAAAAGAGACTGTGACCTCTGAGTTTGTTTCGGCCTTTTTTCTCAGAGTAGTCAGATAGGAAACGCCGACCTCATCTAGTTTTAAAAAATATGTTCGACATGTAAAAGTGTTTGTATAAACCAACTTACAGAAATAAAATCATTTATCATTTATCATTTACTATATTTTCACAAATCTTGTAAATAGACTACCTACGTCTTTTAGTTTTCCTACGCTTGAACGCTTTTTGATAAGCTCTACCGCGTTCTCTCAGCTGTGAATTGATAGGTAGTTTAGTACTTTATTTCTCAGTATAAGTGAAGTATTTTTGTAAACAAATCTAGATTTGTTTACAAAAATACTTCACTTATATGTCTAGGACGTGGATTTTTAAACCCAACGAGTCTATATCGTGTGGCCCAAATGTTTTACTTTAGAAAGGGCTACTGATAGAGCCGCGAAACAACAGCAAAACACAGAATTAATTCCAATGCCTTTTATTTTAACAATTCAACGATACTCATTGTTTTCCACATCGAGCAGACGATTTAAAAAAAAAATTAATAAATGGCATTTACATAAAGGTAGCAAGTGTGTTACGAAATTGGAGTGCAGAATGAATCCTTTTCCTTTTTTATGATCAATTTTGAACAACGGTTGAGATTATTTTGTTTTGTACCTAAGTAGTCCAAATAGATACATTTATTTCCGACCCTTAATTTTTTATAAAAAAATATATTACTTTGTCCCGCACTAGGAATTTCTTCCTGTATCGTGGGTGCGTTTTCTAACTTTTATACTCACATACACAAGACATTCAGATCCGGAACAACTATCTGTAGGCCATACAAATATTTGTTCCGTGCGGAGACACGCAGCACAGCAGCCGATCGCTCAACCACTACGCCAACCGTATCGTCAAATCATTAAAATTGCAATCAATTGCCATTTCATAATTTTGCCATAACGATATCAAACCGAAACCCATCAATCGCAGGAACTACCCGAAATACAGCAGAACAATAGAAGAAGATACATAAACATAGACATAACAGACACGATTTAGTACCGAGGATGACCCTCGGCGGTTGGGCGTGCCATTCATGAGTTATGACCGGACCAGAAGCATAGATTAAGAATTTACAGAAGATAAATGTAGATAGGCACTGTCTTTTGAGATACTAATTGCCAATGATTCTTACCTATTTGTGTTGTCGGCAGGACATTCATTATTAACTTCCTACCATTTCACTTGGACGTAGTAGCATGTTGTCTTCATCCATTCCGACGAAGAAGAAGTAAGAGGTTTCCGAAAGGGATTCGATTCAAACCCAGTAGCCAAATGCTATCGCTTAGTGGTGAACCAGTTATATGGTCCTGTCTTCAAGGCGTATAGGCCGCAGGCATGCTCTTTATTTCGTACAATAATCTTCATAATTTGCTCTCAATACGTTGAACGAAAATTTTATAAAGAAACGTTATGTTTTAGAACTTATGTAAATATGTTAATGTATTGATTTATAAATATCCTTGGATATTATGGTGAAAAGTAAAACTATAACCAAAATTGAGTTGCTCTGAAAAGAGAACATTTTATTTTATTACATAAACTAGTTTTAACACTTTTACGAAACATTCTTTAACATTGTACGCCCACCCCAACATACATCACGCAAGGCCGCAGTAATGTTAAGGGTGCGAAAGTACATGAAAATATATGGTACGTTAAAGGACCTACTAAGACCTTACAGCCTAACAGTCCCTACGATCCTAAGACCTATAAGCCCTACAGCCCTACCTAGTGTGTGATAAATAAATAAATAGATAAGTTCAGGATGTCTGCACCATGCGACCTAAGGTTACAGACGGATAGTGGGCAGGAATTCCAGGTTCGGGAAGGGTAAACTCACTGCTAGTCCAGCAGACTCACAGGGGGCCTACCTCCACCTTTTACAAAACAATACCAATTTGAGTACGCTTTGTTTCTAGCTCTTATTGAGACTTTTCATTATCGTACCCTCACCTTAGTTAAACGATATCAAATTGATGCCGATTAGTGTTGGGAATGAACGAATGATTTGAAATATTTATCTATTTCCCGATATAGAATTGCTAGCGAAGTAAAAAAAGGTTTTTAGAATGTCGTTTTTGCTATCACTAAAATTTAAAATAAAAATTATCATGAGATGTTTATTTCATATAAAAACCAAATAGAATTATATACCATACTAAACATTCATGTCAAACATTTACACTATTATTTTCTTAAGTGTATTTTACAACAATATAATAAATTTAAAGAAAAAATAAGTATTATTGAAATCAAAACCAATAGCTGACACTGTAAAGCATCTCAAAAGACTGAGTATGATATAATTTATTACCTGTGGCTTGACTTTCCATATTATTATGATAACAAATTAAAGAGTGCAACAAATCTTACCATTTTACTTTGTAAGCTTGTATTTTTAAATTGGTCGGATTATTTATAACCTCCATTTTTTGCCGTATGAGCTCTGTTTACAAGCGTACCTTATTATTTTCGTTGTTTTAAAGTAATTTACAATAAAGTTGTTGTGTGTTTGTTGTGAGTTGTGTGACAAAAGGATTGCCATATATTCTATGAACAAAGATCTTACATATATCTACAAACATGTCCAATAGTTGTGACCTAAAGATTGTTATCCAAAATTGCCGCTATCACAATGTTATCACGAATTTCTGTCTTCAAAACTCTCCGTGGTGACAAGGGGATGTATTATACCCTAGACGAATTGGACGATATGGAGCCAAGTTCATGTTTTTTATAAATAATGATTTGCCTACAATTTTATTTGGATGCTGTAAATGAAAATGATTTGTTGTCCAACTACAACAGAGCGGCACGTACAAATAATGAAGAAGCTGTAAATAAGTTAATCGCAACCGGAAAACCTTGACAGAGATGATAAAGTCCTCTGGCGTGAAAAATAATTAAATAACATTGTGCTCCTTTCCGCTAACTTGGCTTAAAGAAGGTAATCTATAATCTTATTCTTAAAAGATTGGTTATTTTGTAGAAAATAAAACAATATACTTATCAACTCATTAATTAAGTGCACCCGTTTTTGGTTAATACCTAACACAATATTCAAATTTTGTTATAGGATACACTCGTAGCAAAGTATGGCAGGACCAAACCATAATGATGTTCTGTTAAAGACTCCATCATAAAGACATATCCGCAGGATTAATAAATCTGCTATTACCTCCTTTTATTACATCAATGGCTATTACTGTGTATTGGTAAGTTTTAGTTAATATTATTATGCTATTCTAAATGCAAAAACTTACTTTAACCCCTTGAGTGCTAATTAGCAGACACAATAATAGACAAACAAGTGCCTTTTGGAAACTTTGGTTCCCAAGACAATCACCATAATTTTTGATGTAATAGTTTACATCTTGTACCATTTAGCCTGGGCAGAGGCACAGATAATAATATACTGGTCTTGGGTTTCTTCTTCTGGGTGCCAACTGAAAACCAGTGCTGGGTGTCTGACGACCAGCAAATGCTGAGTTGGTAACCCTTTCGTTATGGCCAAGTTTATTGCAATTTGTCTCGGTATTTCATTACTGTCATTTACACTGTTGCTGGTGGGTTGTGACTGTCAAATAAACGTATCTTGTTTTTCAGCTAGCACCTGCCTACTCTATAAAACTCAGGACTCATATTTCATTATTTGTCTACAGGATCAGATACTGGCTTTTTGAATGGAGGTGAGTTGAAAGGAAGAAGCCATCATCTTCACCATTCACCATTGATTATCACTCAGAAATGGATACCTATAAATATGAAAAATTGTTCATCAGTTCACCACAATTTTGCCAAACAAGAGCCCAACTCTGTTGTGGTTATATACAATGAAAAACCTTACCATTACCTAAAGTAAGAAAAAGTACCATTGTCCACTGGCAAAAAAAATCTATGTAATAGGCCTGGTTTCTAGAGAACAGTCATGACATCATGTATATGTCATCAAAAACCAGAAATATTCTGAAATAATCAGTAAATTATTTAAGCACCTAATAGTAAGAAATGAAGAAAGTGAGACAATGAATTTGTATGTTTTTTTTTGTGGCAAATAAACACTTTTTCTTTCTTTCTAAGTTTCAGTTTTATCCTAATTTGCTAAAGAACTTAATAAAACCAGCGCTTTCTATTTTGGCCCCAGAACCGCCTTGAAATAAAACAGGTTAGCATGGGGTTAGACTACTACAAATGTTCTATGTTCCTTGGAGTGTAAGAAAACAATGATATGTGTCCAGCATGGAGCTCGTTGAAATATGTTAATTTAATTATGACTTATTCCCTTTATCAGTAATGCATTTTCTGTTCAAAGTAGACCTACCTAATAAATAATTGTGTTTAAAAACAGTGTTATGTTTTATTTTATTGAAGTATTTGTAGTGTTTGATGTAATAAGACAGCATTAGTTGGTTTCGTCATGTTGACCAGATTTATTTATCAAAGGTAGTGGAGAGATAACATTAAGTAAAATGTGTACCTACACATATATATATTGTTGCGGTGGCGGTAAGGTGCCTGGATGTTGTAAGTACCTATCCACGGTCGCCCCCGCTGGGACAGTATCCCACTTATGTTTGTCGTGCGTTCCCTACTTACTCAGCTGGTGGCACACGTCACCACGCACCCCTGAATGCGTATGTAGGGTAGTACGAGAGGACAACCCAAGGATCCACGTTTTTTACTGAAGAAAGAACCAGAAATAAAAGGCGGATTTTCTTGAGAATTGGTTCCGCGGATTTCGGCTTTTCTCCTTCCGGCTGAGCTGCGACCAGTTTATAATAGTAATCTCTGGCTGCGACTGAATTCATCTGTCCAGTGGCCCGTCTCCCTTCTTATATAAGGCCCGCTCAGACCAACAAAAAAAGGAATGGCCCGTCATTCCCAAATTGACGCCCACGTGTTTATGGACCATCCTTGCGTTCATTTTGACTTAGCCGAAATCTTTGTAGCCGTGTATTTTATTCAATTTTCTACATAATCCTTACAAATTTGGTCTTAAATGATAGGCTTTAACCACGTACATATAATTACAATAATAAAATTTACACATTTTACCATAATTAAAAGTTTCTACAACAAAAACGAAAAATTCTGGTTTGTTTACATTTTGATTATAATGATATGCGATTATCTTGGAAACGTGTGGACCGATTTACATGACTCAAACGGATAAAATGGTTTTAGACCAAGACCTTTCATTTGACACTAACCTCAACAAAAAATCTCCACAAACAAAAAATCATGTTTTCAAGTTCTGCGCGTAATTATTAACATGTATGATATCTCATGACAATTATTTAAAAACTATCTTTATCAACTTTTAACATTGGAATTAGGATTATATAAGTTTGTACATGCTAATTAGATAAAAAACAAAATAATTACAACTCTAATTAATATCTAACAAGAAGTAATTACGCTTAGGTACTATACTTCGACATTTACTTACAATCTGTTTAGTTATCTTAGGTACTTACTAGTCAAATTTATTAGATGTACCTACTTAACTATCACTTTATGTACTAAGGTGCTTTCATGAGTAGGTATTACATAAACTTCGTTGTTTTACCTAATGGGGTTTTTTAAAATAGGCATACCTACGTATTACGTATAAATTAACTAAGTATAGTAAATACCTCTAAATATAGGTAGTTATATGATGAATAAAAGGCGACTAAGAAAAGATATTTACAAGGCAGATGTGAGTGAAAACGCCACCCGGTAGGGGACGTCCTAGGTCATACACGGATCTAATTAGTAATGTTCTCCAGAAAGGTCAGGTGGGCTGTCAGAGGCTGAGGGCCTCATTACCGGTGTCCTCGTATGACTAGATGTATGGATGTAAATGAAGCAAAAGTAGTATGTTAGGACCGTAGCAGGTGGCGTTGTAGTTTCTGCTTGCCCACATGGGAAAGAGGCGTGAGTTTATTAGAATATTTTCAGGGTAAGTAGAATGGATGAGTTTGACGATAATAATAAATAATGTACAACACGTGGGGTATAAAAGTATATTGATTCTCCAGCTGCAAAAACATTTATTACCTGATTACATCACAGTAGGTGCACAAACCAACACACAATATTGTTAACGCAGTCGGGTAAGATGCAGATGGTTATCAGTTATCTACCACCATTGAGATTATGTCCATGGTTATCACACACAACAATACTAGGCAGTCATCACAAGCACATTAAGGATTAATACAGCAAAGCAGCCATAAGCAATAACGTGAGACACTAGCACAAGCATCACAAAACACCAAATGCATTCTTCGTTCGTCGTACGTAGGTTTTACAGGTTTCATATATTTTAGCTCCCTCAGCTTCACGATGCGTTTGTTGGCCTCTATCAGCTTTCTTTTATTTCTTATTTATCCTCGAACTCGAACAGTTTTATACACTTAGAGCCTTTATTTATATCATGTCCTGCTGTTTTGGTTATCTATCCCAAGCATTGTGCTTATTGTCGGTAGACACAAGCTGACGGCGCGGCGGTAGTAGGTTGCGATGGCTCACGTAGCGTCTGCACTGCCCTCCATGATTTCATGGGTTTACTCGCCATTCATAATGTATTCGCCACCTAGAATCAAACAAGAAATTTAGTCCACATATGTTAAAATCGCATGAGATACACAAATCAATCGACAAGTTTACCTACGTAGATAGGTAATAACATAACATGATGCCTGTAGCTCTGTAGGGATTGGCAGAGGTTATGTATCCAATAAATGCGTAAATAAATACGTTTTACTTACCGTATGATCATGGAAGTGATAATTTTTGTATATATTTTGGAAAATGTTGATAAATCGAGCCCGCCAAAGCAACTTTTTTTAACTGTCAAACAAAACCAAAAATTGTAGTAAAAACGATATCGCTGGTTGTCAAAAAGCAGGCTGTGGTTTGAATTTTGAATGAACTATAAGAAAATCGGTATCCAAATATTATCAAAACCTAAACAAAAGCAAACTTCGTAGCGTTATCAAATTGAGCTTTCTTAAACGACGTCATGGTACGAAAACGTGAAACAAGGTCAAATTGATACCGCTCTAAGAGCTTGTGGTAACCCCCCAGGACTGATCAGAGATGGCTAAAGGTGTCTTGGCCACAGTGAGGGGTAATGAGACAAGAATATAAAATTCAAATCTGATTTATTTACAATATTTTACAGCTTATATACTATTTTTAACCGACTTCAAAAAAAGGAGGAGGTTCTCAATTCGTCGGAATCTTTTTTTTTTATGTATGTTCCCCGATTACTCAAAGACGCCTGGACCGATTTCAAAAAATCTTCTTTTGTTTTGAAGGGTATACTTCCTAGTTGGTCCCATAGTCATCAGGTCAGGATCTGATGATGGGATCCTAGAGAAATCGAGGGAACTCCTCAAATATTATAGGCATTTATATAGTGATTTTGGTATTTTCACCAACAATGCAATCACTTGCACTCAGAAAGTATAATTTGGTGAAGTGGAACTGATGAAGAAGACCACAGATGGCCACTGAAACTCCTTAATTCTAAGTATGTCACGGGTATAAAATATCGCGAATAGTTAACTGACTATGATTAAGCAAATACTTATAAATGAATGGTACTGATGAAAATGGTACCATTGAACTGTTCTATGATGAAGCCGGAAGGTATTCACTGGAACTCTGAAATAAAACAATGTATCCTAGTCGTGCTTGGGCTTATTGGAATCGTCATGAGATGTACTTTGGCCATAAATAATTACCATGTTAATTGGAGATACCTACCAAAACTAAAAAGAGAAAAATAAAAAACTTTTTAACAAAAAATCAAACCGACTTCCAGAACAAAAAACTACAAACCAAAAAATAACTTTCTTTTCCGAAGTCGGTGTCGAAAAACTGAAAAAGTTGGGTACAAAAGACACCCACTTCGGAAAAGAAAGTTATTTTTTGGTTTGTAGTTTTTTGTTCTGGAAGTCGGTTTGATTTTTTGTTAAAAAGTTTTTTTATCTTAATACACACTAACGTATAAATTTATTTGTGTCCTATGCGTGTAAGTTGCAACCAAACAGTATTTTATCTGGGCCGCGCGTCAGCTGGGCCGAATGCTGAGTCAATGTCCAAAGGTAACATTGAACAAACATTGATTAATTACAAATTTTACCTGAAAAGAGAAACAACATTTAAAGCTATTGTTTAACCAGTCTTATTAATCACTATTATTTAAATATTCAAATTACAATATAGTTCTCACTTAACATAACCTCTATAATTATCATGCTGTATCAATCCTTCAATATGACAGCCCGCTCCATAGAATCAAACAAGTTCACAGATAAATTATACATCAAAGTTATTACGCGGCAAATTCAAATGTACAAACTAAATGAAGTATCACGCACTTTGTTTACATTTGTATTTGAATACTTGTGGTATCCCACAGGCGTTTTTGACCCAGATATAATGATCCCCTATTTGAACTCTCTCAGGCATGCACTTTATTTGGTATAATTATTTTAATAATTTTATAATTGCTAGGATAATGCAGGGCAGTTTGACTGAACTCAAAACTTTCAAAGAAAACATCATGAACAAACCGGGATGTTCGAAGGCCAAAACATCCGAAGACGAGGTCTGTGTCCCTGAAGGAGGAACATTGTAGATTACGCGGAACGGTTACGCGTATACAGCAATTCCGACCGTGATAAACCTCTAAAACTTTCTTAAGTTGTAGGCAGTTACATAAAATGATTTCAAACCGATGCCGCTTCTGTAGGCACAATTTTAGTCTACGGTTATGGCCAGAGCAGAGGTCAGAAAAGCCCTATTGTCCAGCGATTAGCAATTGATCCCACATCTCGCAGCCATTGTGTTCGATGAGTGCGGATGAACTTAGGGAATTATGTATCGTACTATTAATTTAGGGGTGTCAATTGTGAAGGATTTTGTTGATGAATCTGTTGGTCAGTATTGTGCAGTAAATAATCAACGTAGTTCCTTGGTTTTATCTAAATATATTGTAGTATTGTAAAGAAAAAATTGGTCATTTGTAGGAGGTAATTTCTGGTAACCAGATTATCTATAAACATTTTATTTTATTACCAGCTTCTGTCATTTGGCTTCACCCGCGTGAAAGTCGAATGTTGTCTCACGGGAACCGTATATTTTCCGGGATAAAAAAGTAGCGTGCTATTCCAGACTATAGTCTACCTCTGTGCCAAATTTCATCCAGATCCATTCAACACACGCACGCATCCATCCAAACTTTCGTATTTATAATATAAGTAAGAAGTAAGATAAGATTAAAACTTCATGCAACTGTGGCTATAGACAGACGGACTGCATTTCAACTGTACTCAAATGGCAAATTTGCAGTTTTAAAGCAGTTTAAGTGCTGTGATTTACATAACACATCTGAACAACTGCATCGAAACTGCTAACCGACGGCGCAGTCCACTCAAATGCAGTCCGTCTGTCTAGAGCCTTAAAGGTACGAGTACATAAGCGGAACGAATGTTTTAATTTTTTTACTGAGAGAATTTGATAATATTGCTGGGTGTAAAAATCCACTGTTGTACTGGGTACAGTACTATTATATTCCAGTGGATATTTCAGTGTTTTTTTTTTTCAGTAGCTTACAAGCTTTTTACTGTGGGTTCATTCCCGTGTCTTATTAGGTATAATAAGGCACGGGAATGAAGCCACAGTAAACACCTTGTAATTACGATAATTATTATATCGACAACATAAAATGAGAAACCGTGCTGATAAAATCTGCTCGTTCACTTTTACTGACTTCAGAAAAAGGAGGTAGGCAATCGATTCAATACGTATGTATGTAATATACGGTAAAAAGCTGTTATTATGATAACTATTATATCGACAACATAAAATGAGAAACCGTGATGATAAAATAGGCTAGACTAGACTGTATCTCTACTAGTGACAGGTGGTCACCTCCTTGGTCTGTCTCCTGCTGCTAATCACGAGGTCCTGGGCACAGATTAGAAAAGTTACTCCTGGGTTCAATGCCTGGGATGGGCGAATTGTTATTGTGTTTCTCCACATACTAACACTCATCCATCCACTACACAACATCTCAAGCACACACTTTGCGCACACGCTTACCCACATATTATTGCTACTGTTACACGTTTTGCTTACAAAGTTTTTAAATTAACCATAACGGACGAATGGTTGGCCCCTATAACACAGGATTTGCCTAGCATCGGGGCCAATATTCACAAGATTGAGCAAAAATTATGTCATAATATTATAGTAATGTAACATGAAACAATGTATTTCTTAATTTTTTTCTAAAATAAATTATTGTTGTTGTTATTGGTAGTTTTTCAATAGCAACTTATCCCTATTAACTGGCGGGCTAAGAGGGGGGAGAGGTGGAGGGCTGTCCGCTCGGAGGATTTCTCCAAATCTCAAAAAGTTTATCAAATTCTAAGCAAGGCTAAGAGGCAGTTTGGAGTTGGAGGACACAAATATAACCGGTTTAAAATGTTTTTTTTATAAATAATAATCTAAAAAACACAAAGGTACAATATTAAAATTACTTCTACTGCTATCTTTAGGGTCAATCTATCAGGTTTTATCGGAACGGTCCACGCTGGTAGATCGGCACAGGCTTTCTTTTTTATATGTGTGTATGAGATGTTTGAGGCCCCGGCCCAGAAATGTATAGGTCCCGGACTGGGTTTCGAGCAAGGGCGACGACAAATTGAACTATGGCCCAAAGACACCATGTTAAATACGATTTCCTTTATCTATGGACCATTGAAGCGCATTCTTCTGGTATGGCGCCGTTGGATTAGTACAATGTCGATCAGCTAGAATTGAAATTCATCATCATCATATCAGCCAAAAGTGTCCACTGCTGGACATAGGCCTCCCCCAAGCCGGCGATTGACCGGTTCCGTGCGTCCCGTAACCAGCGGGTCCTCGCAACCTTCATCAGATCATAGGTCCAACTGGTGGGAGGCCTTCCAACGCAACGTCTTCCGGTTCGCGGTCGCCACTCCAGAAACTTTCTGCCCCATCGGCCATCCGTTCTGCGAGCAATGTGCCCTACCCACTGCCACTTAAGTTTGCCAATTCTTCGGGCTGTGTCGGTAACCCTGGTTCTCTTGCGGATCTCTACTCAATCAATTTCTGATTCAATCACGCAAGTTGACTCCGAGCATAGCCCTCTCCATTGTCCTTTGAGTGACTGTAGGCTTTCTGATGAGGCCCATTGTAAGCGACTATCACACACACTGGTCATAGACTTTAGAATTAAAATTAGTTGGGACTAATTAGGCGCCCCTTTCTTGTAAAAGCCAATAAGCATATCATGATGGCACAGAGGCTAATTCCTCACCTCAGATTAAGGCAGGATCGGTTCATTATCGCAAGCATTTCGGTCCCTTCATTGAGGCAAAAGCTCAGCTGGTTGCCAAAAAATTGGGGATCCTCGCGAAGGTGAGACGATACTTCTCGCCAGAACAGTTGCACAACTTGTATCAAGCGCAAGTTCGATCATGCATGGAGTACTACTCTCATCTCTGGGACGGATCTGCCACATACCAGCTGGATGCACTTGAGTCGATCGAAAAACGGGCCAAGAGGCTCATTGGCAATGAAGTACTGGTCGAATCTAGTCTCCAGAACCTCGAACATAGCGCCGAGTTCCCAGCATGTCGGTGTTTTATCGGTTACATTTCGGGGAGAGCAGTGCATTGGAATTGCATGAACTAATTCCTCCTAGCCCGTTCCATCATCGGACTACAAGACGGACGGCGATAAATCATCGGTACATGGTGGACATCACACCCATACGCACCAAACGTTTTGGGCATACTTTTATTTTGCGTACAGTAGAAGAGTGGAATTCCCTGCCGGAGTCTGTATTTCCTGTTGGCTACAACCTGGGAGTCTTTAAGTCAAGAGTGAATAGGTTTCTTCTAGGCAAGCGTGCTTCATCGTCGACCACATCATCGCTTACCATCAGGTGAGATAGTGGTCAAGCGCAAGCCTATGAAAAAATAAAAAATACAAAAAGCGTGGCGCAGTTTGGAGTTGGATGCCTATGACGCTTAACTACGTATGACATGACAAATTGCTATTGCATACGTAACAACCGCATTTTGTTATATCCCTGGTTAAAGTTTAACTACGGATAAAAAATTGGGCCTTAGTCCACCTTTACCCCTATTGAAAAAAACTTTTTGCAAAAAAATACTACCGACTTCCAAATACAAAACTACAAAGTGAAAAATAACTTAATTTTTTGAAGTCGGTGTCCATAACGCAAAAAAATGGTACCTACGAAAGACACCGACTTCAAAAAATTAAGTTATTTTTCACTTTGTAGTTTTGTATTTGGAAGTCGGTAGTATTTTTTTGGAAAAAGTTTTTTTATTTTTCACTTTTTAGTTATACGTACCTAATAGGCAAGTTAGTAAGGGAATTATTTCGCCAGAATAGATTTCATGAAACTTGAACATAACCGGTAAAATGAGAGGTCTGCTTACCCCTTAAGAGCGAACTGGCGTGATGTTATGTTATGAAATGTTATAAATAACAAACAGACATGCGATTGCAGCAATCCCGAGAGATTTGCCGTTATTTATTGAAGAGTTCTGTTGTATATCTCCGAAGTTCTTCATCAGATCTTCACCAAATTAAAATGGGACTAATTTCGTACCATACTTTTTCAAACAAAAAAAGAATTTTCATAATCGGTCCACAAATGACGGAGTAATCGGTGAACATACACAAAAAAAAAAAAAAAAAAACAAACTTGAAGTCGAACATAGAACCTCTTCCTTTTTGGAAAGTCGGTTAAAAATGACTTAAAGAAAACGAAATGTGAGTTAATAGTGAGTAGCTCTCATCCTTCGTTAAATATATTTATCACCTTATGTTTATTACCTGACTGCAAGGAAAGGGTTATTTTTATAAAGATCAGCAGATTTGAATCGCCTTGAACGAACAATCTACCTGCATTTTATATGATCAAAAAGGTCATACTTAAATATAGAGCAGGTAAAAGTAAACTAGTACAACAGGTCTAATTTTATAATTATCTTCTTTTGTTAAGATTTTAAAACAAAAACGCTTTGCTTTTGGTTCCAACTTTGATGAAGGTCAGACCGTCGTAGGCTCTTGGAATATAGGGCCCGTTTGCGTTTTATAGATCAATGATTATCGTTATAGTTACTCGGTCGCCTGAAAGTCTAAAATAGTAGTATATGTAATGGTCATAAACTAGGGGTTATCAAAACACGAGTGATAATATTTTCACACGAGTGTTTTAATACCGAATTATATGCCGTTGCATACGCTATATCTTCACTCATACAGTTGAAATAAAACAAAAGTGGAAGCGGAAAAATATATGGTATGGCAGGCAATTTAGATTCTCATACTGCGCAGCGCGCGCATCCATAGACAATGACACAATTTTTCTACTTTAAGTTAATGAGCGCATACGCGCCAATAAATTAAAAAGTAAAAAACAATGTGCCATAAAAAATAAAAAGTTATTTTACAATGCATGTCCTCGAAAAGAGCGTTTTCCAAGCAGCCAAACTGTGCGGAAAGTGTCACTTTTTTCACTAGTGCTTTTAACTTTTCTGTATTTTTTTAATTTTAACTCAGTCGTCAGCCAGACGCATAGAGTTTTAATTATTTGAGAAAAGTTTTACAAGTTAGTTAAGTACAAATTATCATTCACATAAAAGGTGGAATATAACTAATACTTCATTAAAGGCGAATTCAATTACTCTAGATTTAGATTTGATCAATAATAGCTATTTATGCAACTGTTACGTTATGGACGGTCTTTTAATACGAGTGCCATTTTTCGGTACAAGTGTAGCGCGTACAGAAATAGGTGGGCACGAGTTATTAAAAGAGCAATAACGTACAGTTGCATACTAGATTTTATCTACTTCGTACACAACAACAACAAGACGTTTTCAGAAAATGATGTGGTTGGAATATTGTTACGTTCCCGCCATATCTCGAAATCTTCATAACATTTCTCATATACATGTCTAGATTTTTCTGGTAGTAATTTTTTTGTAGCCGCAACTGTTCTATTTGTTATATCTGGTGGAATAAGATTTCACTCAGAAATTTTTCCTGCGTCCACATTTTTTTAATTTTTTTATTTAGTCTTTATTAGGTATAAGGCAAAGATCTTGTAGCCGCAACAGCCAAATAGTATACGATACTTTTGTTCTAAACTTGTTCCATTTTTAAAAACATCATTTACATTGTCTCGATTTCGAAGTAATATTACAGGTACCTGGCTGAATGTTCAGAATGTCTTTGCTTGTGTTTTAGAATTTATGACGAATCGCATAATGCAACCCGATGTCGTTATGGGTATCATAATGAAACCGCTGTCAATTTTGTAATTCGAATATAACGAAACCGAAGTAAATAAATTATTTTTAAATATTCATTAAATATGTTTGGAAGAACGTATATTTTGCTCGTGCCTTTTTGCGTTACGACGTGACAGCTATTTGCACATGCGCAGTAGATATGCTCGAGGAAATATTAGTTAATCTGTGGATATGCCGAGCGCGCTTGAATAAGCTCGCCATTTTATTAATTTCTTTCTTGGTTCAGATATATATTTTTATTTACTCGCACAATGCATAGTAATAGTACATATCTGCAGAATCCAGTAAGGAAGCCTTCCTGGCCAAGTATGAGTTACCCGGACCGAACCGAAGGTGAGTTCCAGTTATATACGAGGCCAGGATGGCTTTCTTACTGGTTGAGGCTTGTATAAAGCTTTTCTCAAAAATTTAAGAAAGTTTCACAACAAATTCGTTTAATGTTATACCGTAATGTACTTTTTCTAACAGTCTTCCCAAAAAGGAGAAGGTTCTCGATTCGGATGTTTATATATATTTTTTTTGTATTTTCAGGCATAACTCCGTCATATATAAACGGATTTAAAAAATCTCACAATTTGTTGCGTCCCGATTGGTCGAGGGGCAGGGCTAGACCCGGGGCAACGATGTCTCACTAGTTTCTTAAGGGCCTACATACGCTTTAGTGCCCTAAAACAGTAACTTTCTAAAGCGTACTCCTCAGTAACAGCTAGGTTAAAAGGTTTTCAAAAAATATATATTTATTATTGATTTATGTACATAATTTTGAACACAAAGTTTTTTCGTATAACTAATAGTTTTGCTTTAAAAAAAATTTTAACAACACGATATTTTTTCGCATCTTTTGGAAACTCCTCCAAAACGACTTGGATGTTTAAAAATATTTTATACAGAAAAATTGATGGCTGGAATTTCTTCATACCTAACATAGCATATGTAAATCAAATAATATTTTGCAAACAAAGCTGTTCAAAAGGAGGTTCAATTTTTAATTTTTGGCATCGAGCGGGCGCACGGCCAGTACTGCGTTACATTGGGGCGTATATATCGCCTTAACGCATTTCTTTATACAGACACGTAGGTCTGGGTAAATCACTATTTTATAAACGCAAATGGAATAAAGTTAGTAAGATAATCTCTTTTTGACACATTGAAACCTTACCTTCTTTTTTTGCTGTCGTTTGGTCTTTTCTGTTTTATTATTTGTTTATAAATCGATAAATAAGAAGGTTATAAATGCTTACAATTATTGTATTCTAGGCCATGAGGATTTATGATTTAAAGGTTCAATGTTAAAAATATGTTGGGTTTATTCAATAGTACGGACGTCATAACAAATTGTTTTTCATAATTTTATTCAAATTTAAAGTTGCTTCTGCATCGTCTCCGGCGCTGCGGGCAGTGTAATCCTTTAGCCCTAACGTTACAAATAATAGGACCCCACCCCAGCACCCACGACGGGCGGGGATTGCTCTCCCTTCACGCCTCCGGTTTTTATATACACTCTAGGGGTAGCAGCCAAAAGTCGGGGCACCACGATTCGGTTTTGAAACAGATTTGACCTACTCGTATTTTAACCATGATGTGTCATGACATGAACTACAAGAGAAACGGAATGAACATATCTTATCAGGTCACAGACACACAAAATGGCATAAAACGTTCCGTTTCATGATCGTACAAATAAAAAGTCAATGTATAAAAACTTTTTTATTCCAAACGTTGTTTTATGAGGTAAATGAAAAAAAAATTTTTGTTAAATAATACGTTATTATAAAAAAGATAACTTGTTGTTGTATAATGATGAAATGACAAATCATATTTTTGCCAAACGTTGACTGTGAAGTAAAAATTTGTAAATAATTTTATGGTTAAGGACACCATACTATTCATAAGTTTGAAACCACCGTGTCCTAGAACCCAGAATTCAAAGACATGTGACATCCACCAAACCACACTAGGCCCGCGTGGTGGCTTGCGGCCCACTCTCTTTCACAGAGAGGAAGTCTGTGTTGTGCGTCAGTTGTGTAAATGATATAGGTCGACTATGCTTATGTTTATTCATATCGACGCTGGAACGGCAAATTGTATGAACGACCATTTTGGTCAAAAGTGAGTTGTTTATATCGTTGAAATCGGCAGATTTTTCTCTTTCGAATAATCTAGGTTCCAGTTAAATCCGAGCACTTTTATGGTCGTTAATACAACGGTGATTTCAATCATTTTCGTATTGAATTTTGTTTTAAATCCAACCACTTTCGTAATTTGTTTCACAAACCGTACTGCACGTTAGACAGTTGGCCATAATTCACTTTGCTTTTTTGCCTAATTAAAGATTTATGTTAAAACGTTTTACCTAATCATTTTTTGTTTTTTTTTATCAATAAATGTTTTTACTAGTTGGCCACTTAAACGTTGTACAGACATTACAGTACTCGATAGATACACTACATGTTAAATGTTTAAGGATCCTCTCTTGCACTAATAACCACCTAATACTAGCACTTGCCATCACCTAATTAATAGGAAGAGTTATTACCTAATATATAGTAATTAATTGACAAACTGCAGTTACCGTTTCATACCTAATTACGTTGAGTGTGATAGATTGGTTAATAGATACCACGTTAATCTTATTGGGTAGATTATATTGCATAGAATATTTTTTTTCGTATAATACATATTTGTATGGCAATAATCGTATTAGTATTTGGATACAACTGAGAAACAGAATCGTATAAATTATAAGTAGGTATGTCAACATGAAGGGCCTTATTTATAAAAATCTCGGCGCTGTTTAGCAATATAAATAAAAAATATAGAATAGGCAAATGCTAAACAGTGTCGAGATTGTTTTAAATAAAGAGTGTGAGTTTATAAAATTAATATAAAAACACGTAATAAAATGGGAAAAGCATTACTGTTGCAAAGTAGCATTAATATAGAATGGAAAATTGTTCTTAGCAGCAGATCAAGGTGAAGCAGGTATATTAATATTTATGAACTATTTTACAAAGGAACATTAGTAGTCTAGCAGTGGTAGCTCACTATCAACTCAAGACAGACACAGCAGACACTTCTATATTCGTACTATAATTTTATTATAAAAAGATAAAGTTTGTGATGTTGTAAGGGGTAATCTGGATGTACTGAAACGATTTTAAAAATTCTTTCACCTGTAGAAATCTACGTTATTCTTGTTTGTCATAGGCTATAATATATTTTCATAAAAAATAGAGATCTTTATGAAAATTGCAATAATGTAACCCAAGGTAGGAAAATGTTGCCTATAAAATGCATTCTTTGGCGTGCGCTGAAAAAACTATTGATGATAGATGAAAAATTGTAGGTAGGCAGGGTAGGCAGGGTAGGCAGGGTAGGCTGGGTAGGCAGGGTAGGCAGGGTAGGCAGGGTTGGCAGGGTAGGCAGGGTAGGCAGGGTAGGCAGGGTAGGCAGGGTAGGCAGGGTAGGCAGGGTAGGCAGGGTAGGCAGGGTATGCAGGGTAGGTAGGCAGGTAGCCAGTTGACGGGAGCGAAGCCCCGGGGCTCAGGTAGTATTATATAAAATGTTGATACTATAGGGCTCACACAGGCTGATTTTTAATTTAATAGCAATCTTTTATATCAATTCCAGAGTTGTTCATACCTATTTATAAGTACTTTTATTTTCAAAAAGAAGTCTAATTAATTGAAAGTACCCAAACTAGCAATGTTTTGAAATGGACTAATCATCAAGGTATGTATATTGTATGAGTGCTCAGACTGGGAACTCTGTCCGCCCACCAAGTAATTCCAGGTAAGACGGTGGCACAGAGATCATGGCTGCCGTCCACAGCGAGGCTCAGGGGAGCCTCTTTTTCAGTCTCACCAGGGATATTAGCTGAGCACCCATACCGCATACATAGACTGATGTACCAGTTTCTTCTTTACTGGTATTTCCGTAACTTGCTATCAAATAATTAGAATTTTAGACAGCGTAGATCAACTAGTTTGACATACATAACTACCTACATACTTGTTATTAGATCACATTCCTAGCATAAATTAATTTAACTGGAATAATAGCATTTCTGGTTGACAAGCAGTTTGATTTGCGGTAGAGCATTGGCCAAAATCCCACCGCACTATTCCCAAACCACTGCAACTCCTGAAAGCCAGAATCAACAGTGGCGACCACCAGAAAAGCGCCGAGGCAATGAAGCTCGACGAAGTCCCGGCGAATGAATTTAACCGTCTTGGATCCCGCAACGAAATGAATCAGAAAAGAATAATGAAGGAGTAAGAAAAATACAAATTTCCACTTCCCTCCATATCAAGCAGGAGACAGAACAAAGAAGACCAATAGGCACAAAGGGTCGTTTACAACTGGGATAAGCCCAGTTGCCTAGCGGACTTTGTACATAGGTCTACCTACATTTAATATGATTTATTTATAGATTTGTATTAAACTTACACATAATTATAATATACATACTTTGACCCACCTTCTGTGTTTATTCTATTTTGTTTGTTATTTATATATTTATTTAAGTATTTTCCGTTTCCGTAAGTGTGTCCGTGGCATCAACAGTGGGTCCTATCAGAATATCAGCGCGGCGTTATTTTCTTTTTTGGATATCGCTGCACATGCTGAGATAGAAGCCTTTTTGGTCTCGCACAGGGTTTTTTTTTTTTTTTATTTTTTATTATGATGTTTAATTTTATGCATATTTCTCGTGTCTTCTGTGTGGGTCAAACATAAATATTTTTTCTTTCTTTCTTTCTTTATCTTAATTTAAAGTTAAAGCTTCTAATCGATACCAAATACAACATCTTTTCTTTTGATTTTGAGTGTATTTTAATTTCATTTAATTTCATTTAATTTCATTTAACATTATTTTAATAATTTTTATTTTTTTATCTTTGTTTTATTCTGATTTTTATTTTGCTTTACTTTATTTAAGAGAAAAAAAAAATGGGTTTAAGAATAGTCTGATTTAAATTCTACTCTCTTTAATTGTAATTTGATTATGATGATTATTTAATTATGATTTTATTTTATTTTATTGCAATTTATTTTACTATGATTAAATTTTTATATTACTGACTTTACTTAATTGTAATTTCGAACAAATTTCATTTTGATATTATTAATTTAATTTAAATGCAAATTTGACTTACTTTTATTTTAATTATATGTTACTAGCTGTTGCCCGCGACTTCGTCCGCGTGGTTATGAAGAAATAAAGTTTAATGATGTTTAACACAAACTATTTTTATTATATTTCAGTCAACAGAAAATTAAAGGGATCCGCGGTATAAAAACAATTTCTCCTTGATTCACACCAGTGAAAACGCATGCCTCAATTATGTGTTTATGTAGAGTCTTTATTTGAAGTCTAGTCCCATTACACAATTTAGGTGGGTTTAGATTCCGTAGCAAAATTATCGGCGCACCTACTTTTAGGTACAAAATATGAGGTGGAATTCCAGGTGGCTCGAGACTATGGAGGAACTCTACAGGATAATGTACAGTATCATCGAATTCTAATACAGAGTCTACCGATTCATATTTCACTTCAGCACCGGGCAATTTCGCTAGTAAATGTAGGTTAATGCTATCGGCTGTATCATTTTTGGGGGTTAGGATTGCTCTTTCCCTTAGCCACGAACTATTACTATTTTCTGCGACTTGATGTATATTGGGGTATATTGTATCAGTTAAAGTGTTTAAATCTTTTACAATGGTACAAAGGCTGTAAGGGATTTGAATTATAAGTGATCAATAAATATTTGTTAAACACATAGGGTTGCAAAAGCGATTATATTCCCTTAAACCAGCCCTGTCATAAAATCTGTTCCTTCCTGACATGTCTTAACTATATTCTATCTCTTTACCAATTTTCAGGTATAAAAAGCCAAGGATTTCATATAAACTTGCGAGAGCCCTTACTTCCTTAATCCAGCCCTGTCGCAAAATCCGTTCTTAGCTGACATCTACTAACTATAAACTACTTCCCTGCCAAATTTCAAATTTGTAGCACAAATAATGAAGGACTTTCATACAAACTTGCGAGAGCCCTTAGACCTCCATAATCCGGCCCTGTCGCAAAATCCATTCTTAGCTGACATCTACTAACTAAAAACTACTTCCATGCCAAATTTGAAGTTTTTTAGCACAAAAAATTAACGACTTTCATACAAAATTGCGAAAGCCCTTAGACCCCTAAATCCGGACCTGTCGTAAAATCCGTTCTTAGCGGACGTCTACTAACTATAAACTACTTCCATGCCAAATTTGAAGTTTTTTAGCACAACAAATTAAGGAGTTTCATGCAAATTTGCGAGAGCCCTTAGACACCCTAAATCCAGCCTTGTCGCAAAATCCGTTCTTAGCGGACGTCTACTAACTATATACTACCTCCCTGCCAAATTTTAAGTCTGTAGCTCAAAAAATTAACGACTTTCATACAAAATTGCGAAAGCCCTTAGACCCCTAAATCCGAACCTGTCGTAAAATCCGTTCTTAGCGGACGTCTACTAACTATAAACTATCTTCCTGCCAAATGTAAGGTTTGTAACTTCAAAAATTAAGGACTTTAATATAAAATTGCGAGAGCCCTTAGACCCCTAAATCCGGCCCTGTCGTAAAATCCGTTCTTAACGGACGTCTACTAACTATAAACTACCTCCCTGCCAAATTTGAAGATTCCTGCTCAAAAAATGAAGGACTTTCATACAAACTTGCGAGGGCTCTTAGACCCCCTAAATCCGGCCTTGTCGTAAAAACCTTTCTTAGCGGACGTCTACTAACTATAAACTACCTCCTTGCCAAATTTCATCTTTATACGTCAAGCAGTTTGCGATATTTCGTGATACTTGAATGAGTGACCTTTCGCTTTTATATATATAATAATAATATAGATAGATAGATTTTAATCTTAATTTGAGCAGGTTTTTAAATATTTTTATTTATTTTTCAGATCTGATGTAAACAAAGGTTAACAAGAGGCGAAGACACTGTGTTGGAGCGCCTGATCATCACAGCATGGCAGCAACTCACTTAATGAGCAATTACCTCTAATTGCGATGCGCAAATGTATTCTTTTGTTCATATTTTTCACTTGCTGTACTTAACCCGTGTAGTCAACACCTATTATAGTCATTTTTCTTGCACTGAGTATTCCTGAAGTTTTCATTCGGCAAATCCCTTAAATTCCCGCACATGGTCCGTAACGAGCTGGATAACGTTTTATATCAAGAAGATCAGCGATCATAATCAAGGAATTAAGGATTTTATTATCCACGTGCCGTGGAGGTTAATTGCCGGTGGATTGGAGTGATCTCGAGCAAACTATTAGCGGTGTACGGCGTTAAAGTTACATAAAATTAAGTCTAATATCGTCACCCAACACTCAGGTAGTATAAGTGAAAGTAAATATTCATAAAAGGTCAGTTTTATTTATTGTACTACCGATTGTATTGTGTTATATGAAAATCATTAGGTACTTGTTGCAGTGTAATTAGTATTATATTCATCAGCAAAATTAAGTTTAATATCATACTGATTATAGTATAGTTAGCTTGTATGCTACATCAATTAAACTTAAGTTATAAAGCTGTAACTAATTCACGTAACTATCTACAAAACAGTAGTTGTTCATTATATTATTAGCAGGTATCTTAACATAATACATATTATAAGTTGTGAGTGCTTGATATTATTGCAAGTCATTGTTAAAACATAGTAAAGTAATTATTACTTATTTAGAATCATTTATGTATTCAACAACGATTAGTGTTTGCAAATAATAAGTTTGGATCTGGATTGTATGTATAGTTTATTTATACCGTTGGGTAGTTACATCATTAGGTTTATGTTGTTTTGCTATTGCACTTAGGTGTAATTTTATGCGTGTATTAAGGTCATATTATTCGTCTTTTACAATTGTATTCCTGTATCAATTTCAGGTTGACAACACTCATCTCCCAGCATGTCCGAGGAAAGGGATTTAATCAAAAAGCGAGGCAGCTTCAAGGGTCGTTTGACTGCGTTTGTCCACTTTCTGGACTCACTCAAGGACAAAGAGTTATCAAACTGTGATGTTTCAGAATTGCAATTGCGCATGGGCAAGATCGAGTCGTTGTACGAGCAGTATGATGAGGTACAGTTACGTCTGGAATGCATTGTAGATGATCTCAAATTACAATATTCTGAGCGTTCTGAATTTGAGTCTCTTTATTATAAATCCTTGTCTAGAGCCCAGAATATTCTGAGTGATTTTAATAAGGATAGTAAATCGATGGAAAGCTGTAAAAGCACACATGCTAGCGTGCACAAGCCAGTTAAATTGCCAACAATCCAGTTACCAAAGTTTAGCGGTTTATATTCTAATTGGCTGGAGTTTCGCGATACCTTTACTAGCCTAATTAATTGTAACGATGACATTGACGAAATTAATAAGTTCCATTACTTGAGAGCATCTCTTGAGGGAACTGCTGCAGTAGTAATTAAATCTATCGAGTTTTCTTCGAGCAATTACTCTGTGGCATGGAAGTTGTTATGTGATCGATTTGACAACAAAGGATTATTGGTTCATAATCATGTATCAGCATTGTTTAATGTCGAGTCTATCTCAAGGGAATCTTCTGTTGCTATAAAGAGTTTAATCGATAACCTAAATAAAGATTTGCGAGCTTTAGAGTCATTAGGGGAGCCTGTTAAATATTGGGACACACTATTGATTTATATTATAACACGTAAGCTTGATCAAAGGACTTATCGTGAGTGGGAGGAGTACAAAGGTAGGAAGGACAAAGATAACACGAGTAAGTTCGACGCATTTATGCAATTCCTACGTAATCGAGCCGATCTAATCGAGACCTTAGAACTTGTTCGCCATAATCATTGCCAAACGCCAGGTAAATCAAGCCCTACGGTCAAGTCTATGGTAGCAGCCCAATCCCTTAATAGTTCAAGCACTGAATTAGACCCTAAAGTGTGCCCTAAATGTAATAACAATGATCACACTTTAAATAATTGTCCACAGTTTCTCGCATTAAGCAATGACGATCGTCTCAAATTACTACCCAGTTATAAAGTTTGTTTCAACTGTTTTCGCTCAGGTCACTATGCTAACAAATGTAAAAAACCAGGTTGCAAACTATGCAAACGTAGGCATAACACACTAATTCACATAGATTCTAAAATCACTATTGCGAATACACTTCGTGATAATTCAAATAGCAACTTCTCTGCATCTGTCTTACCGTCTACTACCACTGATACAAATAACGTAGCTTTGTCAACAAACATTGCATCTCCCCGTGATCATAAGCAGCGAGATGTGTTGTTGTCGACCGCCCTGATCAAACTGCGGGACCACAATGGCTATGTGCATCTCGTTCGCGCGGTTCTGGATAGCGGTAGCACCTCGTCATTCATAACGGACAGATTATGTAAACAACTCAGTTTAACAACTAGACAAATAAATAAATCCATTATTGGCATTAACAATGTCACTTCGCGCGTAGGCAAAACATGTCGTGTTAAGATGACGTCATTGGATGATAGTTTTACGTTCGAACTTCATTGTTTTGTTCTGCCATATATTACGAGTAACGTACCGTGCCGTGAAATTAACATTTCTAATTTCGACATACCTTCGAATATTATTTTAGCTGATCCTACTTTTTATAAGCCTGCTAATATTGACATATTAATAGGTGCTGACCTTTATTGGGAGTTGTTAGGATCGCAACGTCTAAAGTTAGGTACCGGAAAACCAGTATTATGTGAAACCCGTTTAGGTTGGATAGTTTCCGGTCCAATTACTCAAAATTATATTTCACTGCTGTCGAATGATGTAAATTGTAATTTTTCTAAAACTATTTCCGATGGCGACAGTGACTGGGAAAGGCTTAGAACAGAATTGACAAAGTTTTGGCAATTAGAGGAGGTGAATGCGAAATATTCCAATTCTTACATGCCCGAAGAAAAGTCATGTGAGGATAATTTCGTTAAAAATACGACGCGATTGTCTGATGGTCGTTTTTGTGTTCGCATACCCCTTAAGAAAGATCCTTTAGTTCTGGGCAATTCTTTTATGAAAGCTGCACATTGTTTACATTCTTTAGAGCGTAGATTAAAGGTTAAGCCAGACTTTAACAAAATGTATCATGAGTTTTTGTTAGAATACGAGTCACTCGGTCATATGACAAAAATTAATAACCCCAATTTGTGTATTGGTTATTTTATTCCGCATCACGGAATATTACGTGAGTCGAGTAGCACGACCAAACTTCGTGTTGTCTTTAACGCAAGTTGTCCTACTATGACGGGAGTGTCCTTAAATGACCTTCAGATGGTCGGGCCAACTGTACAGGACGATCTATTGTCTATAATTCTTCGGTTCAGATTCCACAAGTATGTCTTATCTGCGGATGTGGAGAAGATGTATAGACAAATAGTAGTCCACCCGTCAGATAGGTATTTGCAACGGATTGTTTGGCGTGACAATGATTGTGAGCCTAGTAATGTTTATGAATTAAACACCGTCACGTACGGTACGGCTAGTGCACCGTTCCTTGCAACACGATGCATTAAACAACTAGGACTCGATTGTAAAAACCCTAAAATATCGGAGATCATCAAACACGACTTCTACGTCGACGATTTACTGACAGGGGCGAATGATTTAGATGAAGTTAAATTTATTCGCACTGAAGTTACCAAGGAGCTTGCGTCGGCATGCATGCCATTGAGAAAGTGGAAGTCAAATGACTCTCAACTAGTGTCGGATTCTGTTCCTGCGTCAGGCAAGTCGCCTGCGTCATTGGACTTGAACATTGGATTTAATGAGCCTGACAAATTGCTTGGTCTCGGATGGTATGTCAGTGATGATAAGTTAGGGTTTCCCATAAGTCTTACTAAGTCCTCGACCGGCCATACTAAGCGTGATTTGCTATCCGTGATTGCGAGAATTTTCGACCCTTTGGGTCTGTTGGGCCCTATTATTATTACCATGAAGGTATTGTTACAGAAAATGTGGTTAGACAAATTATCATGGGATCAACTATTACCTATTGGGATTAGTGAACATTGGGATACTATAATAAAGTCTTTGCCTCTTTTAAATCATTTCCGTATTCCACGAATTGTAGTCTGCAACTCATATACGGAGCTAGAACTCCACATTTTCACAGATGCGTCTGAGTCCGCATACGGTGCTTGCGCCTACATTCGTAGTGTTAATGATAAGGGTGAGCATTTGGTTCGTTTATTGATGGCCAAAAGTCGAGTGGCTCTCATAAAGCCTACAACAATCCCGCGACTGGAATTGTGTGGTGCGGTAATCGGTTCCCGTCTCTGTGAGAAGGTGATGAGCTCACTCCGAGTGAAGATCAGTCGGGTCTATTGTTGGACTGATTCGACCATCGTGTTGGGATGGTTACAGATGATGCCTACCAAACTTCAGCCGTTTGTACGCAACCGCGTTGCTGAAGTTTTGGATAAGGCGGGTAACTGTACATGGCGGCACGTCCCAACCGATCAAAACCCAGCAGACCTAATTTCTCGTGGTGTGGAAATCAGTGTTCTGCAGGGTTCAGATCTGTGGTGGTATGGACCAACATTCTTAGGACTAGACCAGTCTGAGTGGCCTTCTCAAATTAAATCTCCAGTATTTGAAACGTTACCGGAGACTCGACCTAATGTAGTGTTAAATGCTGTTATTAATTATTTAAAAAGTGAGGGTTTAATTGATTTTAGTCGTTATTCTAATTACTCACGGCTTATACGTTCTGTTGCTTACCTATTGCGATTTATTAAGGCATGTAGAAGACATTATCCAAAGACTAACTATTTGTCACATGATGATTTACAAGATGCATTAAACGTAGTCATTATTCAAAGTCAATCTCAATCGTTGCCCGAGTACGACTTACTTTTAAATAAAAGGAGCTTACCTAAAGGGAGCGCCCTTCTAAAGTTCAATACTTTTTTGGACGATAAAAATATAATGCGAGTAGGAGGACGTCTCGATAATTCTAATTTTGTTTACAGTAAAAAGCACCCTATTTTATTACAGTCCACTCATGACTTTACAAAATTATTATTTTATTTCGAGCACCGAATGCTGATGCACGCTGGCCCGCAATTACTGCTAGCTTCCATTAGGGAATCTTACTGGCCAATAGGAGGTCGCAACTTGGCGAAGGCCTGTTATCATAAGTGTGTTCTGTGTCATCGTATGAAGGGTAAGGTCGTACCTCCGTTAATGGGTAACTTACCAAAAGAACGCCTTCGTCCAGGTTATCCCTTTGAGAGCACGGGCGTAGATTATGCCGGCCCTATTATGTGTGCAAGTCGTCAAGGTCGTGGATGTAGGCTAATAAAGGTATATGTCACAATTTTTATTTGTTTTACAACCAAGGCCATTAATTTGGAGCTTGTTGGCGATTTAACTAGCAATAGTTACCTACTTACTAGCTTTGTATCGATTTATTTCTAGGAGAGGTAAACCCGTTGATATTTTTTCGGATAACGGTACCTCATTTGTCGGTGCGTACAACGACCTTTCTAAATTTTTAAAATTAAATAGTTCGTCCTTGGGTGAAAGTGCAGCGAACGATGGAATCAGGTTCCACTTTATACCCGCTTATACACCGCATTTCGGCGGACTCTGGGAGGCGGGTGTCAAGTCAACAAAATACCACCTTCAAAGAGTGTTGGGAAATTGTAATTTGACTTTCGAGGAGCTTTACACCGCATTAACTAAAATTGAAGCCATCTTGAACTCTCGTCCACTTACACCGTTGTCTTCAGATCCAGCAGATTATACACCGCTTACGCCAGGACATTTTCTTGTTGGACGGCCTTTAACTTCGTTGCCGCAACCTGACTACCAGGACAACTCTGTCAACCATCTGTCTCGATTCCAAAGAATTGAACAACTCCGCCAACACTTCTGGAGCAGATGGAGTAAGGAGTATGTTGCAGAATTACAAGTGCGGTCCAAATGGCGTTCCTGCAAGGATGGTCTAAAACTAAACTCCTTGGTCGTGATTAAGGAGGATGGTCTGCCGCCTCTGAAGTGGAGACTTGGACGAATTGTGGCTGTTCACCCAGGAACGGATGGCATTGCTCGTGTCGCAGACATTCAGACGTCCACTGGTGTCGTTCGACGAGCCTTCAACAGAATCTGCCCATTGCCCGTGTCTTCGGAATCTGGTTGAAACCGTTGCTTTCAACGCCCGGGGGCATGTTGGAGCGCCTGATCATCACAGCATGGCAGCAACTCACTTAATGAGCAATTACCTCTAATTGCGATGCGCAAATGTATTCTTTTGTTCATATTTTTCACTTGCTGTACTTAACCCGTGTAGTCAACACCTATTATAGTCATTTTTCTTGCACTGAGTATTCCTGAAGTTTTCATTCGGCAAATCCCTTAAATTCCCGCACACACTGACTTCTGTAACAGGTTTTTACGTAGATTAGAAGTCAGTGCTTCGATTATTTTGATGTAAATATTTATTATTTTTTCAATAAAAATATTTGATTTGATGTGAACATCTAACTTCCAAAAGCTCACATTCCTTCTATTAAAACTACCAGCATTAGGTATGTTAAACACAATATAACAGCACTCTTCAAAAATTATATCCTAGCTAATTCTCATTGTAACTGACTGCAACCATAATATCAGCTGCAAGTTCCACAACAATACACGTCAAAGCTTTTCCTTATCTGCTACACAAAACACGCTATTATCATCCTTATTACAACTTATTTAAAGTCCACTTCCATTTAATGCACAATGTTTAAAATATATTCTGCGGTCGTCACAACTCCTGAGATTATGAAAATAGAGTTTATTCTTGCTTGGTGGAAGTATAGTATAAATTGGTAAAGTTCTCAGTGACTCCGCTAAACATTGCAATTCGATGCCCATAGTGTAATGGACATTTGGATACGTATTGAGAATGGGAGTTCTAATCTGATTGCTACTATGCCATTCTGTGGATAGGCTAAACAGGACCGTTTGATCTTCATGCCTCTGTGCTTGCATAATATGATAATAAGTTTGTTTCTGTAGCGGTGTCATGGGGGATTTCCTTACTTTGGTTTTTGCACAATTGTTACTGTCTTAAGACGGCTTTATCTTGTTTGTGTGCTTTTGTTTAAACACTTTAGTTTTTATTTCTTCTTCTTCTCTGTGTACCAAAATAAGGCCATCAGTTTTTTACCATCATTATCCTCTTTACCCTTTTATCGAAATTATTATTTGAGTTTAGTTCAGTACGTATTCATCTTCAACACAGCTCAAGCCGTGATCATAAATATGTATGTAGAAGTCAGTCAATCAGTCCTAGTTATAAAAACACCTTTCGAACGAACCATATTTTCTTCCACTATTCTTTTTACTTTATCAACAAAAATAAATACAAAAAATGCTTTTCGCTCTTCTAAATAATTTATTCCCTCTATTTTACGTTTATTCCTTTTAACGGGCTCCCGGACCATTAGTGTTTTTTATAATTATTAGAATAAAGATAATTCGCTTTCTACTTATCCTATAATGAGCTGAAATAACAAACCATCATTAATTGTTTTTTATGAAACAGATTCAAGAATCCACGAAACTCCTCTAACCGTTTTGCGGCGAATACCGAGAAACAAATAATTCACACCCAAAATATATCAATTCACTAAAATAAATTATTAACAACGGTCTGAGCCTCAGTACAAGCCATAAACAGTATTCTAATTCGTATTTAACAGACCCTAGCGGTTACTGACCAAGAGAATTTCTAATTCGAGTCCCAAATTACCTAGACATTGGCATATTTAGTGGTGGCTCTCAAAGCTACAGTAATGAACTTGCTTCAACGGCCATTATCAAAATATTCTGACAATACCGAATGGTTGTAAATTCGGAACGGGTGGCACAGCTATAAATCTAACTAGATGACGCGAATGTATGTACTTGGCATATCAAAAAAGGGAGTAAACTAATGTAACTTTTTTTAAAGAATATTGAGCTGTTTCATTTAGCGTTATCGACACCGGACACCAACCAAAACTAGAAAAATGCCTAACTATGGCGTATTGAGCTGTAAAAACTCTACAAAAAATGTTGGCCGACAATGGAAACATTTTCTTTCATAGGTAAGTAAATTATTGTGTATGAAAAAGTAGCACGCTTGGTTCTCATACAGATGGAGGGACTTGTGTTATCTAGTTAGCTTTATGTCTGTGGGTAGTCGTATTCTGAGCAAGTATTTTCATGTTTGAGATGAGCTTAATTTAGCGAATAGTTATAGAGGAATGTTTTAGAGCCATTGCTTCAAAATCAGAACGTTAGATACGATTTCTAGTGGTCCGGTTTCATACTAAATCTGGTCCTTACGTCTAAACTAATGTTATAAGAGAATAAAATTATTTGTTTAATATAACTTCACATCACACCTATATTGTACACGAAGGGTTAGGTAGGAGTGCAACTATAGTACCGCTACAGTCCGTAGTATTATAGTATGTTTATTTGCTTTTAAAAGATTATCTTTGACTTTAGTGGCCTGATTACGGAAAATCCGTTCACAGATAAACAGAAACACTGTCGCCGAGTTTCTATGCTATTTTTATTCCTCGCGCTTGTCCACTATATCACTTATAGGATGATGTGGTCGACGATGAAGCACGCTCGCCTAGAAGAAATCTGTCACCTCTTGACTTTTCTATCAGGAAGAACAGACTCCGGCATGGAATTCCAGTCCTTTTCTGTACGCATAATAAAAGTATTACCAAAACGTTTGGAGCGTATGGGTAAGATGTCCACTATTGTACACTATGTACCAATGACGCATCGCCGTACGTCTTATCGACCGATGAAGGAACGGGCTAGAAGGAATTAGTTCTTGCAATTAAATAATCCCTGTCAGATAGGTAAGGCAGAGAGCTAAGGGCACTATCTACCTTGTTTTCACTTTTTACCTCTTCCGATTCCCAAGTAGTTATCTAGCCCCTCAATTTCAATATACTTGCGCCAATCACAACAAAATCTTCGCTAATCACATAATCGTCTTCTTCAATGTCCCATTCATCGCACTGACTTCATTCACTGTTCGTTCTTGGTTCAGCCTATCTCTCTGTGGAATGCGCTCCCCCAAGAAATGAGGATGGCAAACAACCGATTGGCATTCAAAGCGTAAACTCCCGAACACGTTCGTAAAAAGTTGACAGTAGTATCGTCACAGCGATAATGTTTGCCAATGATCTGCTACTATTAACAGTTTAAGTATATTCGTGTATTTAGTTTATTTGTTTGAATAAAATATTGTTTGTAAGTATAGCTTTGTATTTCAATAAATCTACCTTGCCGTGATTTACTTTCAATATTGCACCTACCACTATTTGTCTCTGCATCACCCAAAGGTTCGCCTCTGTATATTTATGTGCATGAAGTATTAAATAAATAAATAGGTCATACAACCAAAGATTTGAGAAAAAGCTAGTACATTGTACATTACATATCCGATTTTGATTTATCTTCGAACCGTAATGCTAACATGTAGTTCATTAGCGTCTGATTTTTTAATGAGGATGTCTAGTTGTCTTGATTGTTATTGTATCGTTTTTATTCCCACTAAAGTGTTTTACCTTTCGGTATCTGGAAAAGTACTATACGGGGGTAACCACCTATTACTTGCCGATAAACTGTCTTACAAAGACCACAACATTACTAATATAAATTAATCATTTATTCAACAACATTAGCCAATACAATGCTAATATACATTAAAATACATTTTATGCTAATAACACTTCTCTTTGTACGCACATAATGTAAGTAAGCCTTATAATATGCTAAAACCTTTTAAGTCAACTGCCTCCACTCTAATTGACTTTATCGCCAAGAAAAACCCGCGATAAATGTCAATAAATAACAAGATATTATCCGTCAATATGATTCAGTTGAGTGGTTTAAATAACGTACGCCGATATCTGAATTAAGAATTTACACATACATATACTTACGCCTTTTCTCCCATCGCAGTAGATAGAAGAAAAAACTACAAAACCCCACCTGAGCTGAGGCTCTAGACAAGGTAACAACGAAAGCGTCGCGATAGCGACTGGGAATAATAATATGAAAATGTAAGGGAATATATATATATTAAATTTTTGCATTTCGACCATCGACATCGCTGATAGAATGAGACTGTCTAGAGCCTTTGCTCTGATACTCATGTTTCGACAATTATGTAATATTGAATCTTGAAACGTGACATTCTAAAATGATTATTTTTTTATTATTCTACTAATTTATTATTTTGATATCAAAATCATATTTTTTATTTCACAGAGGCCTACATGGGCACTTATAAAACGTCGACAAAAGGTGCACGGTTTGGGTTGGTCGTTTCCTGTGGAGAAGAACCGGCAAGAAACTCCATGGTTACTCTTTTAAAAATGACTTTTTAAAATGAATTAACAATATTTCCATGTTACAGCATTAGTACTTAGATATGGGGGGACAACGTAGGCCCAACAATAAGTCGTAAGAAACAAAAAAAAAAAAAAGATTATATATTATATAAAAAAAATTACAAATGTTAACTAGCATCCAGAAGGCCTACAATGTTCACACATTCACAAAACAATCGGTAAAAGAATCTATACAAAGGTAAAAAAAGAAGTACCTATAACAAGACTAAATTTAACATGTGGCACAAATGTTGTTATCAGTGCTGTAACTATTCTATCTTAAAAAATGTTTTTTATAATTTTTACTGTGACATTCTATAATGATTAGTTTTGATTTGATTTATTAATGTGACATTCTAGGATGGTAATTTAGATTACATTATTTTATTGACATTTGCACATATTTTATTATTATTAAATTTGAAAATCTAGAATAATTATTTTGAACTGTATTCTATATCAATATTTGCATGCCATTACCCAAGGCAACTATGACGTTCCATGATCTTTTTTAATAACTCTTATTACTGGCAATTTTTTATGTATGTATGATTTTCATGTTTGAGCTATTTGCTCAAACATGAGTCATATCAACCATGATTTGATTTGATAAATAGGTACTTCTTTTGCTTCAATCATCTAACCATACGCGCACGCCGGTTATGAGTACTGCCCACATGATTTTTCATACGAATTTTTGGTGATGACATATGATCCGTGTATGTTGTTCCCAGTGTTTTCACTTACGTATGTTTTTATTAAGAATTTAAAGTAAAAAAAAAAAAACTTTATTTTTGAGTATTTTTCAAACTCTACTTTAGACTGAAAACTTACCTTATGTTGGCATTATTAATTTGATAAGTTCTTTACTTAAAATACTCAATTTAGAAACTAGCCCTTAGAATATAGATGTAAGCCAATAAGCCATAAGAATACCGTTAACGTCAGAACCCATCGTTTAAAATTCCCATTTTTACTATATATTTTTATTTGCGAAAAGTGAAGTGTCGTCGTTTTCATCTCACCGACGTGCAAATTACGTTTGCTATCCAATTTCATACTGAAACTCGAGCGACGTGAAAAATTTTCCGCGTTAGCTCGCGGGAAGCTTTTATTATATTTGTAGCACTTATCAGCAGTAGATTAGTTGGTCCTTTACGGAAGCCATTTTGTGCTCTTGCTTTTAAAGGAGGATAAACGCTGTGGGTCGTGTTTTTTTTTTAGTTTGACGGGTGGCAGTGAAGAAGTGTTACAGGATCTTTGTAGTTTTTAATGTTTGCTAAACATGACTTTTACATGCATACTTTTTAAAATAAAGCAAGAATAATTTCTGTTTGAAAATACCCAACCTGCATTGAGCGAGCGAGGTTATTAATGCTTGTGACTTCTTTGTATGAGAAGAAGCATTTGCCTCGAAGTGGTTATCCACAAACACTAACTACCTTACTCGTACGTTATGTAACAAACTGGTATAATTATTATATTCTCTTAGTTTAATTCCTTCTTTCTATGTCGATGGTACTTTTTAACCCCCGACGGAAAAAGAAGGGTGTTTTAAGTTTGACGTGTACCTGTGTGTTTGTGTATTTGTGTATCTGTCTGTGGCATCATAGCTCCTAAACGGATGAACCGAGTTTGATATCTTTTTTTGTTTGAAATGTGACTTTATCGAGAGTGTTCTTAGCTATGTTTGATGAACACCGGTTAAGCCGTTCTAAAGTTATGGGCGTTTTACTGTTTGAATCGCAAGGTATCGTGTCATAATTACATGTTCAATAGATTATCGATCGAAGCATGTCTATTACTAGATAAATTATGTAGCATGAAATAAAAATGTGTCAGCCGTATTTAATTTTTTTGTTGATAAACTTCGTTTTTGTGACATAGACTTTTTAAGAAACTAATATCCCACGTGACATCTTTGGGTCAATATTTAACTTAATCCGACTAGGCTCGGTCAATTGGGTCAAATAAGTAAATACCTTAATAAACTAAAACATATTTCCAATGTTTCATCCAATGGTGATACATTTCAAATAGCATCAATTCCTTCCTCCACTTTGCTATTACTTTTGAATCAGGCACTATTTTCACAGATTCTATTGGTTTTTAAGGTTCCGTAACCAAAGGATAAAAACGGGATCCTATTACTAAGACATCACTATCCGTCTGTCTGTCTGTCTGTCACCAGGCTGTATCTCATGAACCGTGATAGCTAGACAGCTGAAATTTTCACAGATGATGTATTTCTGTTGCCAATATAACAACAAATACAAACAAAATTAAATAAATATTAAAGTGGCTCCTATACAACAAACGTGACTTTTTGCTGTTTTTTGCGATAATGGTACGGAACCCTTCGTGCGCGAGTCCAACTTGCAATTGGCCGGTTTTCAGGTGCGCGGTACACATAATCGGCGGACGTGTATAACTAGAAGTAGGAACGTAGTGAAGCGAAAGGAGTATTTAAGGATCGAAGCAGCTGGCTTTCTTTACTTTCTGCCTACCCTCATCGGAAAGAGGCTTAAGTTTATGTATGTATGCACTTTCTACAAATTAGGGTTGCCTTTCGGCTCACACTGGGGTCCATTTCATTCTATCCGGTCTTGTGCGTGACCAATCTATCATTCAAAGAGAAAGATTCAAAGCAAAGTGCGAATAAATTATTCCTTGGCCCGCCTAGATCAACTATACAAATAAATTTACCTATGCCTACAATGTGGGGAGAAGACTTACAATAGGAATTGTGGAGGTTCAGTTTTGTCGTATTTTTTTATTTAATTATTGTTATTCTTGCTGCCGCTCGTAGCACCGTTCGTGTGGAATTTGTATTTCCCCAATACATACTTCCATATTATATGAATATTATAAATGATAAAGTAACTATATGAAACTTGGCACACAGGTAGACCATGTTTTGTATAAGATCAAAGGATTCTTTGTCTTTGTTGTGTTTGTTTGTGTCTTTACCAGGTGTATGTACACTTGTACTTGTTGTATGTTAATTATTTTACATTCACGCGGGCGATTCCGCTGGCAGAAGCTAGTATCTGTTTAAATTATAGCCATATGTTATTCTGATTCAGATGATAATTCTGAGCTTATACGTCGAAATAACTCATAGGCTATAAATAAGCTATGTTACTGTAAAGATTTTCAAATTCCATTCAGTAGTTTTTGGGTGAGATACTAACTAACATTAATAGATCCATCCTCACCAGCTTTCACTTTATGCCTAACTAGCTGACCTCCGGGGCTTCGCTCCCGTCAACTGGCTATCTACCTACCTACCCTGCCCACCCTGCCTACCCTGCCTACCCTGCCAACCGTGCCTACCATGCCTACCCTGCCTTCCCTGCCTATCCTGCCTACCCTGCCTTCCCTGCCTATCCTGCCTTCCCTGCCAACCCTGCCTACCCTGCTAACCCTGACTGCCATGCCTACCCTGCCTAGCCTGCCTACCCTGCCCACCCTGCCTTCTCTGCCTATCCTGCCAACCATGCTTTCCCTGCCAACCCTGCCTACCCTGCTAACCCTGACTGCCATGCCTACCCTGCCCACCCTACCTTCTCTGCCTATCCTGCCAACCCTGCCTATCCTGCTAACCCTGCCTACCATGCCTACCCTGCCTACCCTGCCTTCCCTGCCTATCCTGCCTACCCTGCCTACTATGCCTACCTTGCCTACCCTGCCTACCCTGCCTACCCTGCCTTCCCTGCCTTCCCTGCCTACCCTGCCTTCCCTGCCAACCCTGTCTAACCTGCCTACCCTGCCTTCCCTGCCTACCCAGCCTACCCTGCCTACCCTGCCTTCCCTGCCTTCTTTGCCTACCCTGCCTGCCGCGCCTACCCTGCCTTCCCTGCCTATCCTGCCTACCCTACCAACCCTGCCTACTCTGCCTACCCTGCCTACTCTGCCTACCCTACCAAACATGCCTATTCTGCCTACCCGGCCAACCCCACCTAGCCTGCCTACTCTACTTACCTACTATTTTTTATCTATCATCAATGGTTTTCTCAGCGCAAGCCAAAGAATGAATTTTATAGGTAACATGTTCCTACCTTGGGTTACATTATTGCAATTTTCATAAGGATCTCTATTTTTTTTGAAAATTCATTATAGCCTATGACACTCAGGAATAATGCAGCTTTCTACTGGTGAAAGAATTTTCAAAATCGGTTCAGTAGATGCAGAGATTACCCCTTACAACGTCACAAACCCACAAACTTTAACTCTTTATAATATTAGTATAATAGCTGACCCTCGGGGCTTCGCTCCCGTCAACTGCCTACCTACCCTGGCTACCCTGCCTACCTTGCCTATCCTGCCTACCATGCCTACCCTGCCTACCCTGCCTACCCTGCCTACCCTGCCTTTCCTGCCTACCCTGCCTATCTTGCCTACCCTGCCTACCCTGCCTACCCTGCCTTTCCTGCCTACCCTGCCTTTCCTGCCTACCCTGCCTTTCCTGCCTACCATGCCTATCTTGCCTACCCTGCCTACCCTGCCTACCCTGCCTACTCTGCTTACCCTGCCTACCCTGCCTAACCTGCCTTTCCTGCCTACTCTGCCTATCCTGCCTATCCTGCCTACCCTGCCTACCCTGCCTACCCTGCCTACCCTACCTACCCTGCCTACTCTGCTTACCATGCCTACCCTGCCTATCCTGCCTACCCTGGCTTTCCTGCCTACCCTGCCTACCCTGCCTTTTCTGCCTACCCTGCCTATCTTGCCTACCCTGCCTACCCTGCCTACTCTGCTTACCCTGCCTACCCTGCCTACCCAGCCTACCCTGCCTACCATGCCTACCCTGCCTTCCCTGCCTATCCTGCCTACCCTGCCTATCCTGCTAACCTGCCTACCCTGCCTAGCCTGCCTACCCTGCCTACCCTGCCTACCCTGCCTACCCTGCCTTTCCTGCCTTTCCTGTCTACCCTGCCTATCTTGCCTACCCTGCCTACTCTGCTTACCCTGCCTACCCTGCCTACCCTGCCTGCCCGGCCTACCCTGCCTACCCTGCCTATCCTGCCTACCCTGCCTTCCCTGCCTACCCTGCCTACCCTGCCTACCCTGCCTTTTCTGCCTACCCTGCCTATCTTGCTTACCCTGCCTACTCTGCTTACCCTGCCTACCTTGCCTAACCTGCCTAACCTGCCTATCCTGCCTACCCTGCCTACCCTGCCTTCCCTGCCTACTCTGCTTACCATGCCTACCCTGCCTACCCTGCCTACTCTGCCTACCCTGCCTACTCTGCTTACCCTGCCTACCCTGCCTACTCTGCCTACCCTGCCTAACCTGCCTATCCTACCTACCCTACCTACTAATTTGTATCTATCATCAATAGTTTTCTCAGCGCACGCCAAATAATGTATTTTACAGACAACATTTTGCTACTTTGGGTTACATTATTGCAATTTTCATAAGGATCTCAATTTTTTTTTGAAAATATTTTATAGCCTATGACACTCAGGCATAATGTAGCTTCTACCGGTGCAAGAATTTTCAAAATCGGTTCAGTAGATCCAGAGATTACCCCTTACAACGTCACAAACTCACAAACTTTACCTCTTTATGATATTAGTATAGATTATGCCTAATTTAAAATGCATTCATAGAGAAAAGCTGGGAAATACTTTTAAAATACGTTCATAATTAATATTTACAATTTCAATATTTGTAGTAGGCACCAATAGGGCAAAATATTTACATTCAAATGTATCACATATTACTATTACAAAGAGATTTTAGATACATAAATTATGAAGTAAAATGTTCACAGAAACTAGTTAATATAGGTAAACTTAGAATGTGCGGTCCGTAATTCATACAAGAATATGCATTCTGAAAAGCAACACTTTCTATGCAAATCTTGTTATTTTCACTCGCTTTGTACTGTTTGGTTCGTAATGGCTGTAATTTTTATCTATGTGCACTTGTGCAGTTCGTATTTCCTCGTTTAAAGCCGCAGTCTTTTGCAAAGATTTATAGGCTTGTCGATTAATTATTTCTGATTTATTTTATTCGTTTATCCACGCACTATTGCATCAAAGGAGCATACAGTCATAAATTTATACTAATTATTTATATGTCCAGGTTTCCTCACGACGTTTTCTTTAACCGTTGTCAGCGATGTACAAGATAAACTTAGAAAGTACATATTATAAACTGAAAAAGTCACATTGGTACTTGCCCTGATTTGAACTCACGACCTCAAGCGCGAGAGATGAGGTCTTAGCCACTGGGCCACCACGACATTATGATGATGATATCTTTCAACTCTACACGCAGTTACTGATCAGTGAAATAAATGATATCAGTGCCTATCCCCCGATTTCTGAATTAAGCATTTAAAGTTAAATAATTGTCAAACTGTTCTTTAGCCTGAAAACCAGTTAAATTAGGTACAACATTTTGACAAATATTCAATTCAGAAATTGGCCCTGTGTATGCGACTTCTAGTCTACTAGCCTGAGCTAAATGCACCTATATGTTCATGCAATTATGTGACTGTCGGAAGATATCATAGATTTTATGATCGGTGCCCCCGAGGCTCTAGGCAAGGTCACATTCTAACGGCTAAACCGATTGTCGATATACCAATGTTTTTGGGCTTGACAACTTGACATTGAGATTACCGTCAGTTCCAGTGGTTATCGTTAATGGAATGTCTTTTTTTCTACAGTCTCAGAAAACAAAAGAGCTTTATTTAAAGAAAAGAACACAGACAAATTAAACATTGAAAATTCTCAAAGTTCTCAATCAAAATCCGTTAACAAAAACGAGAAAATTCTAGAAGGCATTCTATAGAATATAGCACGCTTTCGTATCATACATACACAACGCCCCAAGCGTCCCACTTTACATACAGATCATTTTCAAAGTTGACGCCCGAAAAAAACATTCTGACATGATTCAATTTATTCGTGTACTGCAAAGACACGAGCCAACCTTGTAAAATATTTACGTGTCTTTTGCCCCTTTCAACCCCATAATGTATTCAGAAGTTGCAAGGGATGTTGTGCAAAAATATTTAATACTTACTGAATATATTTTTTGGGAGCGCTTATTAGTATTGTGACTTGGGGATATGTTTGTCATGATTTTTTAAGAGATTTTGTCATGATGGAAGAAGTCTTTATTGGGTCTTAGAAAGATGGTGATGATTTCTTGGTTTATCATTGTCCCGTTTATTTAAGCATCATGAAATCTAAGATGAATTTATAATATTGAGTATACTTCAATGAACAAGTATTTGAAGCAATGACATACAGCAGTAGTTTGAAGACGCAACGTAGGAAGCCTTCCATGAGGTGAATTGATGCCTTAGCGATGGGCTGGAGAGAGCCGCGAGAATCCACTGTATGTGAGAAGCTTAGGACCGGTCGATGTTGTGTTTGGGTGACGCCTGAGTCTAGCAGTGAAAATTTTTCAGCTGAAATGATGGTAATGTTAAATTTTATCGTCATCATCCACAGCCCAACTTCACCCACTGCTGGGCATTGGCCTCTCATTTATTGTACCAATCACCACGTTCATGTGCCAATTTCATCCAGGTTCCATCCGCAATGGCAACAATGACATCTGCACATCTCGCCGCTGGACGACCAATACTTCTTCTTTCAGTTCTTGGACGCCATTCGGTCACCACCTTACTCCACCTATCTTCACCGTGCCTTGCCAGGTATCCTGCCCAGCTCCATTTCAATTCCAAAATTCGTTCTCCGACGTCGGATACCTTCGCACGTCTTCGGATCTCAACGTTTGGAACTCGGTCTATTAGCCGTATGCCAAGCATAGAACGCTCCATGGTTCTTTGTGCAACTCGAAGTGTACTGTGTACAGGCTTCAAGTATACATCTTGTTGAATATAGAAATCATAAAAGTTTTCTATTAATTGATAAATGCTACTTTTAAAATCTTTTGGTCTACCTACATTTTTTGGCTTGCAATAAGGATAAAGGTAATTAAGAGAGAATTGAGAGGATCTTCAGGAGAACCAAGTACGCGAGATTTCGATAGATGACATTCTGTAGCTGTATTTTATTTTGTTGACATTGCCATTTTTATTTGTTTTATTTTTATGTTGTTGACTTTTTACCATTTTATCTATATTTTATCAAAACTTTAATTGACATTAATTATTTTATATTTTTTATTCTATAGCATCAATTAAATATATATTTAAACTGACATAATATTTTTTCTAGGTTAAATTAATTGAATTTGTTAAAAGAGAAAACAGAATGTATTACTTTACTCAACTGCTGTGCCCGACAGGATCCATGTGAACTGTATTACTATTTTGATTATAAGATCTTGTTAAACACTTGTGATAGAATTTGAAGTCCAGAGACTCTACTAGACAAAGTAATATTCTAAGAGCGATAATGATTGTCGAAATGCCACATCGTTTGCGATTTATCACGTGATATTTCAATGGCGCATGTCAATTCCTTACATTTTAAAATTTTGAAAATCATTCTCGCCAAATGTCACCTATATATAGACCTATCGATATGACAACGATTGCGGAATCCTGAGCCTAAGAGATATTCAGCAGTAAACATCTTTTCGCTGATGATGATGAGAGCCCACAATCCTTCTGTAATATATTTCGAGCCTGTTTAAACAAAACTATTCAAGCCTCTTCAATTCGGGTGCTAAAAAACATAGTCGAGTTCCGGCGTGACCTCAAAACAGACGCGACAGTATGGTTTATTCATAAGTGAAGTGCCTCACTTTGTGCCTACATCTGGCAATCTCTCGGAGGAGTTAATCGCGTATTTTTGTATGTGTTGCTGGTGTTGGTAAGTTTATTTTTGTTTTTAGTTTACATAAATTTGATAAAACCGGAGGCAAGGCAGATGTGAGTGGAAGTGCCGTGAGGGAGACGTCCTAAAAGGATTTTTACGATCTAAAACTGTCCAAATAGTAAACGCATTATTAAACCATGGGTAACCCCAGGTATGCTTCGTTGCATTAAAAATCGTAATAAACTGCAAAAGACACTTAAGAGTGACCCACACAACGAAATCAATAAAATAACATACAATCGATATAGAAATAACTGCAACAAGCTCTTAAAAAAATGAAAAGAAAATATGATAGGGAATTACTTGCTAAATCAAAATCAAACAATAACTTGCTTTGGAAAAATATTAAAAATATAACTTACACTAATAAATCTAAAAGTTAAAAACATTGAACTAATAAATATTAAATCGAACCCTAGTGATCAGTAAACTTTATTAATGACTATTTCGTAAATATTGACAAACAGCTGGCCCAACAAATTTAACCTAGCGCAAATAGTGACCCTAATTATGTACCTAATCAACTGTCAAATTGTTAAAACAAATTAACTTCTTTGTACTCCTGGACACCGACCTCAATGAAGTGGACAGAATTTTGATGAGCCTAAAATCAGATAGTGCTGCTGGCTGGGATAATATCTCCACAAGATTTTCAAAGTATGTAGGCAGGGAAGTTGTCCCAATCATAACCCATCTTGCAAATCTCTGTTTCAGAGACGGTATCTGCGCTGCCCCCCTTAAAAAATCCATTATAACTTCAGTTCACAAGGGTGGGGACAGAGATGATGTCAGCAATTACAGGCCGATATCTGTCCTTCTAGCTATATCGAAAATCTTCGAAAAATTTAGAAATATTATGCTTCTCAATTATTTAAATAAATTTAAAATACTATCCTCAACACAATTTGGATTTAAGCAAAATATATCCACCGAGGATGCAGTTACCGCACTAAGCTCGCTTGTAGTTAATAAACTTGATAATGACAATAAATGTTTAACTATCTTCCTGGATCTTAAAAAGGCATTTGACACTGTCTCTGTGCCAATCCTTGTGACCAAACTGGAAAAAATTGGTATAGGAGGAACTGCTCTCAATCTTTTTAAAGATTATCACTCGAACAGGAAGCAAAGGGTTAAGTTGGGGCAATACGTCAGTGATGATGCTGAAGTGTTGTACGGCGTGCCTCAGGGTAGTGTTTTGGGTCCCACACTTTTCTTAACATACATCAATGATCTCTGTAATATGAACATTAAAAACGCCAAAGTCTTTTCTTATGCCGGCGACACGGCTGTGGTTTTCTCTGGAAGCTCCTGGAATGACGTAGAGCAAAGTGCTTCATGTGGCATGGCCCACATAGCTAAATGGCTGAATAATAATTTGCTGACATTGAACACCTCAAAAACAAAATACATATGCATTAGTATCTGTGATCGTACACAACCAAATAAGGACTTCACAATCAAAGTTCATGAATGTGGTGACATTAAAAACAAAAACTGTATGTGCTCTACTATTAATAAGGTCACATAAACAAAAGATTTAGGTGATGACCAGAGATTATCCTGGTATCCTCACCTTGAGCAAGTCTCTAACAGGGTTCGGAAACTAAGCTGGATTTTTTAAAATTTGAGACACGTTGTTCCAAAAAGTGCCACCAATACCGGAGACCCATTTAAGAACCTATTAAAGGATATATATATCGCTCTCGTGCAGTCAGTCTTGGTTTACTGCATCCCTATTTGGGGAGATGCAGCCAAATCCAAATTTATTGGGCTGGAACGAGTGCAACGAGCCCTAATAAAAATAATGTTTTTTAAAAGGATTAGATATCCCACCGAGAGACTTTATCAGATAAGTGATTTGCTTTCGGTGAGAAAATTGTATATATTACACACCGTTCTGAAAAAATACAAAGAGCTGCCTTATGATACCACAATGTTATCAAAAAGAAGGAAAGATATTATAGCACCGATACTACAAACAAAAACCAGGTTTGGTAGTAGGCAACACGGCAAAAGATCATCACAACTTTACAATAAAATAAATAAAGAGATATATGTATACACCAAACAATATTATGAATGTAAAAAACAAATAACTAAATGGATAAAACCTCTCGAATATGAGGAAACGGAAACTCTCTTGCAGCACGCATCATAACTCGTTCACGCGGCATTTACTCACATGTACTACCTACTCACAGCATTTACTCACAGGTACACGAACACACACATTAACACTCCACACACACATAAACACCCCACACACACATATACACCCCATACACACACTTATACACCCCACACACACATAACCCAAACCCATTTGATTAAGCTGATAAAAATAACAGTCTTCTTGAATTCTCTTTTGTATTTATACAATTTATTTTCACATAATGTATAAATAGTAAATGGTGGCAAGATTTGTTTATGTTATTGTAAGTAAATCTAAGTTGCGGAAGAGTGTGAGTGAGATTCTAATACAGGCATTTATTTGCTTAAAAGGACACCTCTGAAACTAGCTATATACTACAAAAATTGTTAAAGAAAATAAACTATTTGTATTTGTACTGTTACCAACAATAATAATTATCGTAACTTAAAATTTCTGCAAATTATTTAGAAAACTATAATCTTGCTGCTTACATGTAGGGCAAAATAAATAAAATAATTGAAGTAAATATGTAGAACAGTGTAATCGACAGGTAGGAATCTATAGAAAATAATTTTAACTAACAAAACTAATTAACAAAACTCAGTTTTGATGCTAGTGAGACAAAAGTTCGCAGGTCCGCCAATATATTTTTTAAGTTCACAGACCATATTCGTGATATTCTTCAAAAAGGTGCTTATTTCACATAGCCAACGTGCTTGTATGGGCGTAAATAAAGCAAATAAAGTGAGTAAAGGTCGTAGTAGGTGGCTTTGTAGTTGCTCCCTACCTCCATGGTAAAACTCGTGAATGTAATATGTATCCTTTGATAACAATTTTCTTTCAGATTTTTATGTATATAAAAAAATAGGTCTCTTTTCCTTATAAAATTATACAACGGGCAGATTTTTATAGAAATTCGATCATCTTTTGTGTTTTGAGCGCCTGTAAATTCTTGAAAGCATGTAAGATGTAGGCATTTTACTAATTTATAATATCGCTAGCTATTCATGGCGGTTTGCGTAGGAGTCCGCAATTTGAGACAAAGTATGATTTAATGAGTTTTCATTCTTGAGTATGACGTACTTATTCATATAGATCCTTTATAAAAAAGTTAAAGCTACATTATTTTGCTGAGACCGTTTAATAACAGTGGAACTATGTCTTTTAAAGCCCATTGAACAGTACAGTAAAAAAACTATTCCATAGAGTTCGGTGAACACTCGTATAGCCCCACTTTCATCAATTAAAATAAAAAGTTAATTAAAAAAATCAAAAAACCCGACTGCTTAAAAAGCGAATTAAAAAGACGTGAGGATAATTGTGGAGTATACATATTCGCGAGCTGGCTGACCAAAACCAGATGTATCCTCCGACTGCACAGCATGATTTTCTTCTTGTTTACGTCTTTTTAGTTCGCTTTTTAAGCAGTCGGGCTTTTTAATTTTTTTAATTAACTTTTTTTATTTACATCTTTTTAGTTATTTTTAGGTCATCATCATCATCATCATCATATCAGCCGCAAGACGTCCACTGCTGGACATAGGCCTCCACCAAGCGTCGCCACATTGACCGGTCCCGTGCGTCCCGCATCCAGCGGATCCCTGCAACCTTCACCAGGTCATCGGTCCACCTGGTGGGAGGCCCTCCAACGCAACGTCTTCCGGTTCGCGGTCACCACTCCAGAATCTTTCTGCCCTATCGGCCATCCGTTCTGCGAGCAATGTGCCCTGCCCACTGCCACTTAAGTTTGGCAATTCTTCGGGCTATGTCGGTAACCCTGGTTCTCTTGCGGATCTCTACATTTCTGATTCGATCACGTAAGGAAACTCCGAGCATAGCCCTCTCCATTGCCCTTTGGGTGACTGTAAGCTTTCTTATGAGGCCCATTGTGAGCGACCACGTCTCAGAGCCATAGGTCATAAGGTGTATTTTTAGGTACATTTAAACATATAAGTGTCATATATTTTTTAAATCACCTCTTTGATACCCCACACGATGGGTTTGGAAGAAAAATAAAAATCAAACCAAAAAATGGCGCCCAAAATCCGCCATTTTTTTCTTTTCCATTTTTTTTGTAGCCAGTAGTGTAAGAATCATCAAAATCGGGCAACGCGTTTGGTCTCTAGAACGCCACATAGGAACAAACGTATATACATACATACTTACATACATACATAGACTGATAAACTCTTACCCTCCTTCGGCAGTCGGGTAATAAAGAAGACATGACGACCTTCACCGTGATCTTAAAATAAAACACGTCAACACCGTTATCCATAACTTTGCTGAATCCCACGAAAACAGACTTCATCGATATGTGAATGAAGAGGCAATCCCGCTGCTAGATAACATGGACTTAGTGCGTTGGCCAAAGAGAACTAAACCATTTGAGTTTAGAGTATAAATAGTGAACAAGTAATAGCAGCTGATACGTTAAAAAAGAAATACCGAACTATTATAAAAGTGCAAATTGACACTATTCTTAGTCATCCTTACATAAAAACAGTATTATAAAACAAAGTCACTTCCCGCTGTCTGTCTGTCCCTATGTATGCTTAGATCTTTAAAACTACGCAACGGATTTTGATGCAGCTTTAATAGGTAGAGTGATTCAAGAGGAAGGTTTATATGTATAATACACGCAGGCGAAGCCGCTCGCAGAAGCTAGTATCATTATAAAATATAATAATCAGTTAGTTTAAATTGCTTATTAGAATGTTTAGGCTAGATTGTCATCTATTATTAAGAACTATAGTTTTTATTAATATAGAAAAAAAACTAAAAGTTTCAACATCTTTTTTTTTCCTCAGGATGTTATATTTTACCGTTGAGAGCAGTGGTGGTGAAAGAAATGACTGAATGAATGAATACCGCTTGTAACTCTTCAATCCAACCGACATCATTTTTTATTTTTTTATTTATAAAAATGTTGCCCCACACTTTTTGTTTACAAACATATAAACTCACATACACAACACCCAGAGCAGGAACAACTATCTATAGGTCATACAACGCAGCGCAGCAGTCAATTGCTCAACCACTGCGCCAACCATGCCCCCAATATTATTGGTTTTCCCATAAAATATCAATACTTATTCAATTTAGTTGCACAACAAAATAATCTGACTCCACTAAACGATACACTCGCGGTTGAAACTTAGCAAGCATTCTAAAGTATGTAGGTGTATGACCGGGATCTAAAGTCGACCGTCCACTGCTGTTAGATATGCTCGAAGAGATATGCCACGTTAGCTGGCCGATACATTTTGCTTGCTAGCTAAGAATTCGAAGTATCATGGTCTTGAGTCACAGTAGATGATCAATAGAGACAGATTATATACATTTGTATAGTTAACCCCTTTTTATCGGTTATTGCATATTGTAACTAAAAATGAGTGATGATACATTTTTTCTTACAATCATCAACGTAGAAACAACCATTATTTTATTTTTTTCTGCTTATTATAATGTTTTGAGTGGCACACTCTTGCTACCGAACATTTGGAACAGTCCCTGGTCTTTTATGTTTACAATACTTAGTAGCAAGTTTTTAGACACTTACTTTTGTATTTTTTATTTATAATATGGATATATGAAATAAATAATAAAATGTGAAATGTATTTTTTTTAAATAAAGTAAATTTTTAATTTTCAAGCATAGTTTATGCGATATTCATGCATCGCAGTGGGACCACGGTTCCGGAGTGCATATTTCGAGCTTTTTATGTTACATATAAACCAGTCCCTAATGATCAATCAATGTGCTTGGCCTGTTTCCGTCTATAGTGGGATCGGCTTCTGTCTAATCGGATACTTACAGCTGAATATCAGTATTATACATAGAGACTGATTTCTGCCTCCACAACCCCATAACTGAATACTACGAAACCCCTTGGAAAGGCAGGTTAGCTTTTTTGGTTCCTGGCTACCCATTGCAGTTAATAACCACCAAAGTAGCGTCTCTGTATGTGATGGATAGTATGAAACTTTAGATGCGTGGTTCATTTGTTTGCTGGCTATGAAATCAAAGAATCCTGTTGCAGTCGCAGAGGGCATTCACATGCATATATTAATACATTTTCATACATAATGCAATAGTATCAGTCATTCCGAGTTTAGGCCATGGCTTAAGTCTCAGCGGAGACTAGCTGTTGGCGTGGAAGATACTTATTAAAGTACACATTCAAAAATGTTTGCGCTAATATAAGTGTGTTCTGTCTGTTCCCTCACTATCATAGTCCGATGGAGTGACAATCCACACGACCGGAGAGGGATCAAACCCAAGACCAACGGTTGTACTTGTACACGGGCTTGTGAAACCGACAACCTTCAAACTCTTGGCTGCCGCTGTGAAATTATTATTGAAAAACCCAATAACCTAGGTCGGGCAGACCCAACCAAAGCTGTACAGCCCTGCAGCGACGGAGCAGTTTCCCAAACTAGGCTATGCACGCTTACTAAACTAAGTAAGCGTGCGTAGCCTAGCTATGGTGCGTGCGTGCAGCTTAGCTGAGTTTACTAATGAAAAGCATAAAATATATTCCCATAATTTACATGAGCATAACGAAATTCAGCATAATGATCATTGTTCATAATGTTATTGGGCATAAATACTGTTGGCATAATAATAATGATGCATAATCATATAAAGCATAATTTTATAAACGTTTAATGATATTTACACATAATATTCTTTGGAATAAAACAAACATGTTTGTGGCTCAAGTGTGGCCCAAGGGCCATCCCGTCGCACCTTAACCTAATTAATTTGAGTCCTTATGTCAAATATATTTAATTAGTCAATTGAAAGAAACTTTGAAAATTGACATTCTACCCGTAGGTATTTTAATTTTTGACATTCAAATATGTACCCATAAAATTATTATGACAAATTAATATTATGCCTTAAAGATTTATTCATCCCCAAATTATGGCAAAACAAATTAGATCAAATGGCAGCCTTTGCATTGTGCCAAAGTATTATTATGCTGATAAAAGTTATTTGAAAACATTTACACATTTGTCTAAAAAAATATGCCAAGAGGGGGATGCCCGCTTAGCTGTGGTCTGCTTTGGAGCGGTACCTTAATATCAGGAGTCAGAGGCCACAGTAATCCGCTGCGTTCTAGCTAAGGCACGGATTTGGCTCAAAATATGGAAAGGATTATCCTGGAATGGGAGTAACATACGGGTAGGTATTTTATGTGAACTCGGTTGATGATATTATTCACTTAATGGTGGCGCTGTGGTCTTAATGAGTTCCGACGGAAAAAGAGGGGTGTTATAGGTTAGAAGTGTGTAACTGTGTGTTTTTATTTCTGTCTGTGGCATCATAGCTCCTAAACGGATGAACCGATCTTGATAAAGTTTTTTTCTTATATATGACCTTCTGAATGATAAAATTCGGTTCAGCCGTTCACAAGTTATGCGAATTCTACTCTTTGAATCGGAGTATTTTCGGAAGATTTTGTGTTATAATTCCGTGTTTCTGTCGACAATCGACAGAGTAGATTAAAAACATGGGTTAATAAGCCTTGGGGGGTCTTTTAAATTTTAATTTATCTTGTTATCAGGTGCTTTTGCCATTCTATCAAGTACCAATAGGATAACCGAATGCTAGTTGCTACCTGCTAATTTAAAATAGAAGAAAATAATGGTCCTTTTGGTGTGGCTACCACAGTTTTGGGTCGAACGTGAATAATAATCTAGACAAGAGGTGGGTACTGACATGACAAATAATAGAAAAGTATGAAAGACAAGCGGATGCCTCACGGAACCACCCACGTAGTTCCTGTTCTCGTGGGAATACAGGGATAAAAAGTAGCCTATGTCACCCGGGGATAGTGTAGATTCCCAACAGTGAAAGAATTTTCGAAATCGGTCCAGTCGTTTTTAAGTTTATTCGTTACATACAAAAATACAAATCTTTCCTCTTAATAATATAAGTATAGATATAGATGAAAACACGTTGCGTCGAACCGAAATTAATGAGGGCTATCGCATTTGAATTTGCCGATAGCGGCACTGGTGTCTGAGGTCTTCAAAATGTTAAATTTCACCGTTTTCCGGCTTTTAGCGCGAGTTTATGTACTATTTCTTTATTGTTGTAATCAAGGAACAAAAAAAGCCGTGGAAATGCAAAGTAGGCGTGGCACGCGTGTCACTAATAAGCGCTTCCACGCAAAAACGATTCCAGTCGTTTCCTAACATCGCGTCGAGTTGTTAACCTCGCGTCAAATTTATTTTTACCTAACTATGCCGTTTTGTTCAATTTTGGAGTTCAAAAATGATAGTAGGAGAAAGAATCTTAAAAATGCAGTTATTTCGTATCATCGCTAAAAACGACTTTATTTGTTTTCTAATAAAATCTTAGTAAATTTCCATTTACTAACAACCTTACGCGATTAAAATAAAGTTTATTTTGGATTGCATGTATTCACTATTTCGTTCTCGAAAGTTCTTCGCTACTTAATTAGGGATGCAATCGGGTATTGATTTTAAAGATGGATATCGATAAAAAAAATAGGAAACTATATTGTGGATTAAATTTCCCAAAAAAAATTGAAGTACTTTGCATGCATAATAGTTATTACAATGATTGTTTGTGCAGCAATTTCTTGTAATCACTAAATGAAAAATCTTTCTGATTTTTAGAATTCTCTAAGACGCTAGCGTGAAAGAGAAATGGATAGATACAACGAGTAGAGTTAATTTGATGCCATCCAAATCAAGCACTATATGCTCTGAACATTTTTTAGAAGTTGATTTATTAAGCCGTTTTTTTGTTTCAGCGAGACTAACGAACATTATTAGATTTTTATACATATAATATTTTATGTTTAAATAATACTACGCCATTCATACTACAGTTTTACTGAACTCCATACAAGGTTTATTATTTCAAATTAAGAAAGTCGGTATCTATCGATAATGTAATTAAAAATGCAATGTTACCTCCCTGGTCGAGTAGCAGTAGATATCGACCTACGACACGAACGTTAACCTTACATTAAACGCATAAAGTTTATAATTGCAACCACTGAGAATACCGCCATCTATGGTCGGGTAGCGGAATTTACTAGGCAATCGAATCTATTTTGACTTTAGATTACAAAACGTCGTAAATATTTTCTGCAGTAACGCAAAATAAATCCTATTTAAAGAGCGTGAAGATTTCTTTCCAGATGTAAGATCTGTGACTTATGCTTGTTTTGACTAAAATTAAAACGACAAATCAAACGATCGCCTTATTTGTAGTGCATTATATGATTATCAGTTTTTTTGTGTGAGTTTGGCGACACCGGTTCCCATAGTAATTTTGCTGCATTGCACTTCCACTGTTTTTTCTGTTCCGTGGTTGTAATATTTACCAAAACTGCCAGATTAAGATGGGTTTTACCCAACACTGATTTAATAGTTTTATGTTTTGGAAAAATTTATCCTCCTTTTTTCAAATAAAAGAGGCTGCGAAACTGCAGCTTACTCGATTTTATTATATCTAATTGGATTTTTGTCAAACTTTGTTTCCGTGCGCGGAATAAAAACGTTTAACAGTTATATTTAAGGAACTTACTCGCCAGTGGCGCCAACTGGTGAGCAAAAAACGGAAGCCCTCATTGAGATAAGGACCTGATTCTGATGGTATAGGCACGGAAGTCCTAAACTTTTTTTAACTGAGGAAAATATTTTATTTTATATTATTTAAGTGACAAAAACGTTCCCATATGTTTTCAACTCTATAGTTACATTACGTACATTGTTAATGAAAAAATGTTCAACTAAAAACATTTTGTTTGTAAATTTTTTATGAGAATTTCATACATTTGTAAAAGGATTCCTTGTATGCCTTTACTTCGCTGAGGATAATTTCATAATAATAATGTAAAAGAGGATTGCTTTTAAACATTGAAATAATTTAAAAACTCGAATAAAGTAATTTTTTATTAAAATATTCATAAAGTTAAAAGAGAGCTTTAGATTTTATTATTATTAGTTTTTACTTGTTTGGTGTACCATGATAAAAACAAATGAATAACAGCTAATGCCTATACAATCCACACTATATTATTAATAGTACATTGTGTATTAAGGGCGGTAAGCAAGGAATTACGATCGAGGCTCTAGTAGAAGCCCGAAGTCGAAGACTGAGGGCTTTCTGAGTTCGAGTTCGTAATTCCCGTACCGCCCGTGAAACATATAAAGTTTTTCAGCACATTTGCGAGTAATAATGATGAATTTGACTAGTTATAATGATGATTGCTGACTTGTGTCAGCACAGCTAATATTACGAAATATGTGAACTTTTTTATTAAGCGTATGGCAAGTTTTTGCCCACACCACAGATTATACAAATGTTTCGTTCAGAAACGTCACGGGTAAATACTTACATACGTAGTCAGCCATGGCGGAGTGTAAAAAAAATAATTAATTTCGACGTTTTGATACAAATAACTATTAAAATCGATTATTAAGAACATTAGTTGAGTATATAAGTAACATGTGGCAAGATTGCAAAGAAATTCCTCTTTAGATAACATTTTAAGACAATTTTTCTCAAACTCCTTGTTTACACGCAATTGAAAAATTGTCTTAAAATCTTGCATGACCTTTGGGCTATGCTATAAATTAAAAAAAGTATTACTTATCGAACTTGGGTTTCATAACAAAAATAAAGCTCAAGGGATTTTACGGGGCATTACGGCCAAGTTAACCTGTATGTTTAGATAAAAATAACATTACGCAGAGATGCACCATCTATATTTCGCTAGTTATATTTTAGTGCCGTGTAATGGGGGCGGATTTGGATAAAGCTTGGCGCATGACTAGATCATGTCCTGATTTCGACATTCCAGCGGGCAAAACTACTGCCAGAAGCTACTATCAATATGAAGTAGCCAGACATCAAAAATTAACATAATAATACAAAATTAATTTATGCCCAAATGAAACAGAAAAGATATCCGTCTAAACAGGACATAGAATAAAGCCACATAACAATGTACAGGAAAAAGATCCTACCCAGTGCTAACAAGACAAAGATTTAAAAAGTAAGGAACTCTAACTTCAAAGGACTTTGATTTATTCGATACTTGTCGGTGGCACACTGAGAGGAAAATAAAATCATTTTCAAGCTAATATTTTGAGTCTAGTCTTGACGTAATATTCACAAAAAATATGACTTGCATGCTAGTTGAAAAGAACGTTCTTAAGTGATCCAAAACATTTGAAAATTTAATGGCTCAGATATTTTAAATATAAAACTATTATAAGAAACTTTTAAAGTTACTTTTGGCGAAAGTTAGTGTACCCACTCTCCAAACAATTTAAAAAGTTTTGACGTTTTTGATTTTCAGGACGATTGAATTAAAATTAAATCAATTTTTTTTAAAGGTTTTATTTAAATGTCGTTTGAATGAATGAATAAACTTTAATGAAAAGTAAATCGATCTTCTTATTCTTTGTCTTCATTGCTGAAGGTCGCGCCTGTCTTGGAATGCTTTGACGGATTCATTGACGATTTGTAAAGTAAATAACTCTGAATTACATTTAAATGTAATTTCGGATACTTTTGCATCAACACATTAATAAGCCTGCATCAACCTAACGGTGGCCTGCTCCAACAAAACGTATGTATTTGTTTAGCTAAGTGTTTTGAAACCATTATATATAAACTTATTTGGCGAGCAGAAACAGTACTTATTTTTCTCATTGTACACTCAACTTAACTTAAAAAGATGTCCACCTTTCATCTCCTTGTCAAATCTGAAATCTCAACTAGGAAAACTTGAGCAATAAAAAATGTTTCCTACACAAGAATTGTATTATAAAGTTAAAATAACAACCATTATTAGGCTTTATTGCTCTAAACATTGTTTATGGGATGTTCTAAATTCATTTTTACACTTTTGCTGGAATATAAAAATGTTACAGGAATTTTGTGGTGATGGTAATTATAAACTTTAAGTAGATATGAATTTGAAAAAAGTCACATTGGTATTTGGTATGACCTCAAACACGAGAGGCAAGGTCTTATCTACTGGGGCCATCTAGAAATATTGATCAATTTTTGTGCCTTCTCTGTATGAGAAGAGGCCTTTGCCCTCCAGTGGGACAGTAACCGGCTGGTATAATTATTATTTAGGAGTGAGATGTATTAATGTCCCACTATTGGGCATATGTCTCCTCCCCAGCTTTCCACTCTTCTCAGTATATTGTCTTATCCGGCCAATCTTTCGTAAATGATTCGACGTCACCACGCCAGCTTTTCGAAGGCCTCCCTCGGAGCGACGCGAGTCTTCAGGCTATTACTACTTGACTACATAGAATGATCAAAAGATAATGATTTACCTTTGAACAGTAGGATAGGATAGATGGACCCCCTTTGCCGCACTTAGACTCGCATTTGGTCCGTTCTGCGTGCAGGCTTCCTCTTTGTGAGAGGGAATGGGAATGGCCACGCGGGCCCATTGCGGGTTGGTGAACCGGTTTCCTCACGATATTTTACTTCACCATTGAGAGCAGTGGTGAGGAAATAATTTAGCTTACCACGCTTTCCGAGGTATAGAAGAGTCTCAGTAAGTAATGGTCACTTATTCACGGACCGACCTCAGCATGACTTGCTTAACCTTGATAATCGATCCTGGCAACTGTCAACTTAGCCACGAGCTGCTTAAATGCACATGACCCTTGCATCAATATATACTTAGACTCATGTTTTTTAACAGGCTTTTATTAGCTTAGATGTATCTATGTAACGGAATATTTAATCGTGATTTTCACCCCCTTCAAAACGTCGGATTAATTTGAAACTTTGTACACTTATCAAGGGCCCATGACAATGCAATAATTTAAATAGTTTGTCCCATAATTCTTACCAGGATCTTCATGATTAGCGATTTTTTTATATCCGATACCCGGTAGTGTCTCTTTGTACAAAGTACCTAGGCGCGTATTAAGACATGCGCATGGCTTAATTTTTAGTTATATCCGAAGATACGGTAGTGTTATATCCTTGTGCCAAGTGCACGTATTAAATAACTGTTTCGGAGACGGAGCCTGAGAAACGGCCATCACATCCAGGGAAGGCAGTATAAGGCAATCTAATTGCCCACTCCCATCATGTGGAGGTGAGGAGATGCATAAATAAATTGTTGTTTAAAAACTAAAAAACACGCTATTAAAGCGTGTTTTAAGGTTTTAACAAATTATAGGTAAATTGAGTATGAATACTGTGCACCTGGCGTTTCTGAAGAAGATCCATATTTATGTCCTCCGCCGAAAGACCGACAGACCGACAAACAGTTGACACAGTCCACATATTTTCCGGAAAAAGCAGCAAAAAGGGTTATGTTGTTATAAAGGACAAAGGTGAAAGGACACCACAATCAGTTTGTTGCTTCCCATGTCATAATTAACTCTGGTTTATTTAGGACCATTTGTTATTGCGTTTGTTTATGTAAAGGTGTGGATTAAAGGGAACGGTGTTTAAGTAAATTTATTTATTAATGTAACCGCGGCAACGCTTGAGGAAAAATTTGAATTGTCTGTTTTATTTTCCCACGGAGACGTGCCACTAGATCTTTCGTAAACTTTTACATAAATATTATTATATTAGTCGAATAGGACTAAGTTTTAAACAGAAACTGTACGTTTCTTTGATATCTATAACAAAAAAACGCATTTAAGCTAACTTTTCTTAACTAAACTTTCCGGATTCTTCTTCTTTTCGAGTCGATGGAAAACTCTCTATAAGTATTGGGCTCAGTAGCTGGCCACCCCAATTGCGCCGTCAGTGGCGAGCATAAGGTCTTCCAAAGTTCAGGTGTATTGGCACTTGGGACACTCCAGCATGTGTGCAATATTTTGCAAAGGAGCACCGCACTCACACTGGGTATCAGACGGGTCTATAAAACACCATTTTGCCAAACTGTATTTGTAGCACCTACTTGGGTACGCAAACGATTAAGTGCTTTCTTTATTGCACTGCAGTTCACGTCTAGGTGGCAGGTGTTACTGGGGTTTCAAGAAGTCAGGTGGTGGTAGGTGAGCTTCTTTCCACAGCTTGCTTCTCTCTATAGCCCGTGGAGTCTTGGATGGCCCGTGTGCATCGGAGAAAGCTCTTCCGGCTTATAAGTCTACCTGTGGTTGTAATGTGACAATAGAGGGAACTTTCCGGATTGAAAAAGGAAATATTGGAAATATAAACTAAGCTATCCATTTTTAGAAAATCGTGTTTCTATATAAAATTTCTTAATGAACGGTTTAAGAGAATATTTATAAAATTCAATAAACGGATCAAACACGAATGTTAATACTAAGTTAACAAAACATATCACTTCAGACTACAGAATTTGAATTCCAAGTTCTTTACCGTCAAAGAAAAACAGCTATACTTTGATAAAAATCTTTGCTGCCAGGAAATATAAGGCACTACTCAGATTAAGAAACTTTTTGTTGCCAATACGAGATACTGTTTTATGAAACCAAGGTTGTGGTATCCGTTTGCGACTATTATTACTACCGAACCGACCTCTAGTAATTGATTTTCTTCTCGATTAATATAGTTTATTCACGCTTATTACACATTGAATCAGCGATCATTAAGTGGAATAAACTAAAAACCTCAGTGGTTTTCTTTCATTTGACGTTAGTTAAAAACAAAAGTTTAATTTTGTCTTGGAAATATCAGGTTCACCAGAACATGACGCAAAACTGCAAGCCTGCGTGTCAGAAATCAAAGTCCACTTTTTGTTGGATACTCGTATAGTTGTCAGTTGCTTTGATCCATCAAAGCAACAAAAGTATCTACGTTTGCGTAAACCCTTGAGTGTGCACTGAAATATAGGCCATTTTTCAGTCTACGAGGAAATAAAACAAAAGATACTAAAAGGAAAAGGAATACAGAAAACTCAAAGCTAGTGTCTGTATAGAGGATATTCTCATCGAAGTGTTACGAAAAGCGGCGAGAATTGGTAGAATTTTTGAATTGGAAATTCAGTCGCTATGATCCGGGCAAAAATTTAGTGATTTCATTTAGGTTTAGGTGGAAGAATGATAGCTGCTGAAATCGGTGTATTGGACGAGGTAATTTTTACTGCAAGAGCTGTAGGTAATTCGAACCAAGTAAGAATAAAATATCTGGATTCACAATTACTATTGAGAATGCATTATAAGTGATACCGACTTAAGTTGCTTTGAAGTTAGTTTTTTATTAGATAGTGATTATTGAAAAATGTTGTCTCATGTAAAACTCGAGAAAATGATACTAGTAACCGTTAATTGTCTTAAAAATAACGTTGTCAAGGCATCTTTTTCTATAGATGCCTAAACTATGACCACTATCACCAAAGGTACCAATTAGTTTAAATCTTCCTAAAATGTTAGCCAAAACGAAAATTAAAAAGATAAAAAATAAGCACAATACGCTCCCTTCTCACAGAGATAGCTATCAAAATTGCTCCTAAAAATTTCAAACAAGAATAAATTTTATTCTTCACAAATTCTTACCCCTTTTTATTCGAGTACCTGTAGAAATGTTTTCCAACGAATCTTTATTACAAACATTATCTTAATTAGGAAAGAGGTGTAAATTCTGCCTTAAGGCTGCTTTATAATGATCAAGTTTTCACTGGAAATTAAATTGATTTTCATTATGTTTTAGACTTTGTAATGTAATCATTTGGAGGGCGGAAATTGTCGTGATGGTTTTGCGAGAGTGATTTTGATTGTGAGATTGTGGGGCTGTATTAATTACCAGCGGCTCACCATGACTTTGCTCAGGTTATTTATAGATAAATAATATTTATTTATTTATTAGGCTCATCAACAATTGTTAACACTTAAATATTAGAATAATTATATACCTATACTATAGTTGAGTGTCACACTTTTAGCACCATAAAACCTTTAGAAAAAACTTAACTGTTAGAATAAAAAAATATAATATAAATGCAATGGTTCCAAAGATTACCCTCCACTCAAAAACTCACAAAATTTACTCTTACATGTATTTATTTTAATATGGAAGACTGGACCCTGAGGAGACCATAAGCTCTTAAAGCAAGGTTATTTTGAGTGTGCGTAAGGGCTAGATGTATACAAGTCATATACTGTCCCTTACTCTGTCCCTTAAGCACACTCAAAATAACATTACTCTAAGATCTTATGGCCTAGAACGTATGACAAACAATCTTACCAAGGAGTATCGTATTAATCATTGAGATTTTGATTTGAGGGGTTGAGGAGGTCAGATACGAAGTCACTCTATTTAGGATAGGGGAGTCTTAAGTGCAGAAAAGGGGATAGATGGATCCCCTTTTCTGCACTTAAGACTCTTCATTTGGTTCGATGTGCGTGCAGGCCTCCTCTCTGTGAGATTTAATGGGCCATAACCCACCACGTGAGCCCAGTGCGGGTTAGTGAATGTCACATGTCTTGGAATTTTTGGTTGTCCGGTTTCCTTACAAATTTTTCCTTCACATTTTTGAGAGTTGTGGTGATGAAATAATTTACACAAAGTAAAGCGCCTGTTCGGATTGGAACCCACGAGCTGCATCTTGTAAGTCGCGGCCGTTACCACTTCGCTACCACTACTTTCAGGCACTATATGTAAAATATTAGTATAAATAGACAACATGGTTGGCATAGTGGTTGAGCGATCGGCTGGTGCGTTGCATGTCGCGGGTTCGATTTCCCCATGGAACAAATGTAATAGATTGATGGATAGTTGTTCCGGATCTGGGTGTTTGTGTACGTGAGTTTAAATGTTTGTAAACGCACCCACGATAAAGAAAGAAATTTCTAGTGTGAGGCAAAGTAAATAACAAAAAAAGAAAAGATAAAACAGCTGCGCCTAGTTCGTCAAGAAACCAACCTCAACATAATTCGGAAAAGGCTAGGCAGATGATAATAAAACTGCCTGCTTCGACTAGACCAGTCTTAAGAAAGGGTTTTCCCCATCACCACGTCACGACGTCGTCGGCGTGGAACGGTGCGGGGTCGCGGAGTGGCAAGTTGGCTTTACGGGCAAATATACGTTACCATATCGTAAAAATACACGTCACGATGCCGCAACGATTCCGGTACCTTTTTCAGCATTTCTGACATAACTAAACAACGTTTCGTTTCGTTTCGTTTCTTATAGTTTCTGACAGTTACAGCATTTCTAACATCTTTATGCCCAACTAATTGCTAAGACATTTAAATATCAACTGAGCGAGGGCATCGTACCGCTTGCGACGATGTACGACGTGACGTGCATTACCACGTACACCGTGCCGCGACACCGCACCGTCCCACGTCGACGACATCGTGACGAAGTGATGGGGACAAGCCCTAATGCTGCTAAGTAGGTATATGGAGAAGTGTTCGATTCTTAGGAGTTAAAGGGTTTATTTATTTTCTCGTTTTTTCTCGCCTGGAGTCCGAATTTATAACTTTCCATGCTTAGTGGAATAACCAAGGATTTTTATTGTGTAATCATCTTTTCATCAAAATAAAGACTTTATGCAATCAGCTTTACAGGCCTATATAGTAGCTTATTGTTGGCAATACAAAAAAACTCGTAACAATAATAATTTGAGCTGGCAATCCTTTTGTTTTTTTTTTCAACGCGGGGCGCGATAAAACTTTTTCTTTCTGAGATACCAAAGTTACATTAGAATTGAATTAGCAAAGTTTAGTTTGGAACAATGCTTGAATTTTATTTTTGAAGTAACTTTTTGTGTATCTATTACGTTTGTTTTTAAACATGGAGCGTTAGGTATAGAATTATAATAAAGCTATTTAAAACAATATAGTTACGAAGGACGTGGAGTTTCTTGCACCGTCCTTCTTTTCCATAGAGATTCTACCTACGCTTGTGAATGTATAACTAGCTTCATGTCTTGGTCTAATTGATATATGATTTTGAGTTTAAATTTTAGTATATTATACTAACTATATTATTATGAGAGGTCTTTCCTAGGGCAACGGAAAAGCTCCTGTAAACAGTCGCAACCGCCTTTGCGAAAACAATGCGACGACCATTCTTCATAGAAATTTCTGTGAAGAATGGTCGTCGCATTGTTCTACGGGTAACATAGTCAGTCTGTCAACGGAGACTTTTCTAATGCACGGCTGCTCAAATAGAAATGGAACCTATTTCACTAATATTAATGTGGAGTGGACATGCTAATAAGATTAGCTCTTTACCCATGCAGGCATAGGTACTCAAATATTAATCGGTGAATTTTTCAAGCGGGCGTGGATGGCCAAATCCGAAACTATGAGATATAGCGGAAAACACTCAAACGAGTTACGAGGCCGATTTTGATGAAAAATAAAACTGAATGATTTTGAAAAAAAAACACGTGCTGTATTATTACACCTTTCGATAGTGTCGCTAATAAGAATCAAATTCTGGGCAGTAATTACTTACGGAAAACTTATGGTAAGACCGCATAGCTGACGACTTTATCCTCGCCGGCGTCGCCGCTCTTACAAATGACATTCTAACCAAAGCGTCGCTATAGCGATGAGAATAAAATACTTTTTTTCAAAAAAATACAACCGATTTTCAAATAAAAACACTACAAAAAAATGCAACCCGATAAAAACACTACAAAGTGAAAAATAATTTCAATTTCGGAATTCGGTGTTGCTGTTTTCGATTCTTCGATTTTTGACACTGACTTCCGAAATTTAAGTTATTGTTCACTCTGTAGTGTTTTTATTTGGATGTCAGTTGTTTTTTTTTTGTAAAATGTTTTTTTATTATTTACTTTTTAGTGGTACATAATAGACAAGTTCTATAGTAAGGTACCTTTAATGCCCACAGTGATGCCAGAATAGATTACTCGAAGAATATGTAACTTAACTGGTGGAATGAGATTGTAGGTACCAGGATGAACAAAACTCATCCACCTACCCGTTTAGAGCATACTGGCGTGATGTTATGTTATGAAATGGTGTAAACAATAAACAGATCACAGACATGTGATCGAAGCAATCACGAGAGATTTGCCGTCTTTTATTTATTGAAGAGTTCTTTTGTATATCTCCGAATTTCTTCATCAGTACTTTACCAAATTTAAATGTGACCATTTCGGCATAAACTTCTCTCTAACAAAATATTACGAATTTTACAAATCCGTTTTTATATGACGGAGTGCCCGACCATACATAAATATAAAAAATATAAACATCCGAATTGAAAATCTTCTTCTTTTTGGGAAGTCTGTTAAAAATGACAAAAATGTATGGAGTTGTCCATTTCTACCGGAAAGTCACGTTATCAATCCTCTTGATTTTGGTATTTTGACAGCGTCGTCATTGCTGATGGAATGACTCATTCAGTCTTGTTACAAAAAAGTGGTTTAACAAAAAAACTAGGTTTAAACCTCTATAATGTACGGTGTAAACGAGGTTTAAACCTAGGTTATAATTAAACTGCTTTTTGTAATAAGACTGATTATGTCTAGAGCCTCGTACTAACAAAAAGCGTAAGTTCAAACCACACTTTACGTTTAGATTATCTGCAGGCAATCAACAAACCCTTGACTATGATCACAAAACTTAGTTCAAGTTAACTAAGCTAGTTAGTTAAAGTGTTTGCTTAATTTATGACGGGATAACATGCGATGTTATTTATTTATTAAAAGTAGAACTAGCTTAATAATAGAATATTGTGTATTTGTGGATTATTATAACATGCGGTATCGCGTAGAATGGTGTTATGGTTATAATTGTGGTTACTTTTAACTGGAATAGTTTATAGTTAAATAAGAGGGCCCAGACAAAGTGTCATTCTATCTTGAGTGAAAGCGATTGTAAAAAAGCTTAATACAAAAATCAAAAAATCCGACTGCCTAAGAAGCGAACTAAAACGACGTAAACAAGAAGAAAATAATTCTGTGCATTCGGAGGATTCATATTCGTGAGCTGGCTGACCAAAGCCAGATTTTTTTGTTAGGTAACTTTTATTTTTCGAATTAGGTACATTTAAACAGTGTTATATTTTTTTTAAATCAGGCCTTAAAACCCTCGTTTTTGATACCCCACAAAAAAATTAGGCCCCCACAATATGACGCCCAAAAGCCGCCTTTTTCTATTTTCCTATTTTAATGTAGCCAGTGACACTCGCAAGTTTAAGATGAATCGATTAACATAAGAATCATCAAAATTGGCCAACGGGTTTGGTCTCTAGAACGCCACGTAGGAACAAAGATGCATACATACTTACATACATAGACTGGTAAACACATTACTCTCCTTCGGCAGTCGGGTAAAAATGCCAAATTATAAGGGATTCACTGCACGTGATATATCTGTAATGTTTGTCAATCCCAAACATACATTAAAAACTTTTTGATAATCCTTATTACTGACAATGTTTCACTTCGGCTTGGCCAGTTAGGAAGTGTTCCTTTGATCAAAGTGTGTTTAAACTAAATTGCATTTTTTTATTTTATTAAGTGTTATTCCGAGAACTTTTGATTTCAAGCGTCTTTCTCATCCGGCTTACAAAACCGGTAACCACAGGGACGGATTCTGGAGTGGAAACCCACGTTGGAAAGCCACTAGAAAGGTGGATCGATAATCTGGTGAAGGATGGGGGAATCCGCTGGATGAGAGACGAATGATACCGGTCGATGTAGTGATACAAGCAGTAGATAAGTCTCCAGGCAACAGGCGTCTTTTGACTGAAATAACTAAGATAAACCCAAATGAATCTAAGAAAATAACCTATCAAATGTTGAGTACGTACATCTTATCTATTAGAATAGGTAGGTATAACGTGAAATTGTCTGGCGTTAAAATTAACGCCTCATCCCTTTGCTTAATTAGGCAATAAAAGGTACGTTTAATTGTGCCCATTATGAAATAACAACGTTTTGTACATTTTATATTATCCACTCAAAGAGGAATTTCAAGTTTCAGTTGTTTTAATAATTTCCGCTCCTACAATGATGATGGTACCTATAGGAAATATGATCGATTGATTTGGCGATACTTGGGGGAGGCTTATGTCCAGCAGTGGACGTATTGCAGCTGATAATTATGATAATGATAATATTAAATAATAACACAGACTGAAATGAAATTAGTTTTGGTGTAAAATAGTTCTCACGAAAAATCTAAACTGTTTCAAGTATTAGAGAAAACGGTTTTCCATAAAAATGTAGGAATACAAGTTTTTTTTTTCGTTCTCAACAATTTATTCGACTATCAATAAACACTGTAAAACCTAAAAATAAATAAAATCTTCATGAAGTTTACATGTCCACTGATTTTTGTCCTCAAATTGTAATTACAATATTCGAATCCAAAATGTCAAACACACTTCTTTTCATCCGAAAATAATCGCCATGACATATTTCCCAAGCATAAGCTTGAAAAAAAATTCTAAGACAAAATTATAAAGGATACACGATTATGCTAATAACGACTCGAAACGCCGTGAAGGGATAAAAAATTGTAATAAATTCGTGTCTAACACAGACATAAATCTGACTAGATAACGCAAGTCCCTCCATCTTTATGAAAACCAAGCTTGACACTTTTTCGTACACAATTGAAGAACTTTATTTACCGATTAATGAAATTTTTTCCATTATCTCGGCAACTGCTTTTTTACAGCTAATTACGACTTAATTAGGCATTTTTCTAGATTTCGGTTGATGTCCGGTGTCCATGACTGGACCTTATTTGTGATGTTCTTTAGAAAGGCCAGGTGCGCAGTACTGATAACCGGCGTACGTGTATGACTAGATGTATGAACGTAAATGAAGCATTTATGGATAGTAGCAGGAGGCGTTCTATATTTTCTGCCTTGGAATGCCATGGGTAAAGGGCGTTTAAAGTTTATGTATGTATGTGTCCGGTGCCGATAACGCTAAATAAAACAGCTCCAAGTAAGAGCATTTCTATCACTTTTACTCCCTTTTCGACACGCGCATACATTCGCCCCATCTAGTTAGATTTATGTCCATGGTGTCTCAAGTGTTAAGCTGCAGAAAAAAAGTTTATGGCCGTATCTCCTCTTAAATGTAGGGGTGAGACCTATTAATTATTGTATTAAAAGTATTTAAGGTTTAATAGCCCGGTAGTCATGTAACAAGGTAATTTAATGTAATTTTGTGTTAGAAGTTTAGGTGAAATTAGGCTGTTGAAGATAAAAACATGTTTTTTTTGGTGTTGTAATGTCTCTTTATGAAAGCGTTCGGGAACGAAGTTATTTTATCAGATTTTTAACTTCAGTGAGTGAACTATTTTCTATTCTTTTCGGTATTTTTTTCTTCAAAGAAGAAGAAGTTGAGGGAAGTCTATTCCCAGTCTGCCTCCCCTTCTTCCACTTTTCACGAGCCCGCGCTTCCTCCTACCAGTTCTAGCGAAATCTATCCAGTACATCCCGTTATCACATTCGTGGTATCCCTTTTCACTGTCTCAGTAAATTTACGTATAACTCACAAAATAAGAATAAGAAAGTAATTTGCTTAATTTCAAACGTCTTTAGACCCTTATAAGAAATGCAAGTGTAGGCGACACATTGTGACACATACAAAGATGGAATAATATCTGTATTAAATTCAGCAGTTGTTGCAGTTGCTATAAACGTCATAAACTTACGAATACGCTGAGAAAATACTTTTGAAACAAGAGATTATTGATCTTAATAAGTATTCAGACAAAATATAAATAACTAGCTTTTCACTGATGCTGTGGCCTATTATACTATAACACACAAAAAGCCATTACATTATTTACACTAACTTTCTATTAAAGAAATAATTCTCGTAATCGGATCAAACTTGGATCATGGTGGACATCCCACCCATACGCACAAAACGTTTTGCGTACAGCTAAGGAGTGGAATTCTTTGCCGGAGACTGTGTTGCCCGACAGCTACAATCTAGGAGTCTTTAAGTCAAGAGTGAATAAGTTATTTCTAGGCAAGTGTGTCTCACTGTCGACCACAATATCATCGCTTACCAACAGGTGAGATAGTGGTCAAGCGCGATCCTATAAAATATATAAAAAAACTTCTAAAGATTATCACTACATATTATAAAACAAGGTCCCCCGCCGTGACTGTTTGCAATAAACTCAAAAACTACTGAACGGCGTTAAGTGCAGTTTTCTTCAATAAAAAGAGTGCAAAACTAGGAATGTTTTTGTATACATAATTTGTCACTGGCGAAGCCGGGGCGGTGCTATTCTCCTATAAACCAACACTTTTACCTCCATCATCATCAGCCTTTTAACCCATTTACAACGACCGATCGTTATAAACAACAAAAAAAGATTTGAAGAACCAAACCAAACCAGAACCAAGAACCAAAATTTGCAAAGTTGAGACCGCTTTTCGATATCTTCAACGAAATATGCCTGAATATGGCTTCTTTAGAAGAAATGTACAGCATTGTCGAGGCTATGGTACCTCAATCAATTTATACATGGAAAACCGATTGGGGATGGGAGACATGGACATAAGTTCTAGGTTGGAGCGACTAGATTGGGATACGAACTATGGTTTGATCCGTACCAAGGCCATAGGTATGGCAGCCGGTGTGATTTTGCGTTTTGCTGATCATTTAGGTACAATTTCGTCACCCAAGTGTGTCTTGTCACTTATTCTTTGACAATTTATTTTCTTCTATTCCACTCTTCAACGAGTGAAGTAACAGAGGGCTCAAAGCCACTGGAAAAATTCGAGAGGATCTTAGAAAAAAGTGTAATTTTGCCGTCCAATAAATAATTCAAGAAGGCAGAAAGAGTTACATTCAAGTACAAGTCTAGCCAACCAGAGCATATTTTGGTTTGAAAGTGGAATGATAATAGTGTGGTGTCAGTAGCATCCAATTCAGAAAACATCGAACCCTTACATAAAGCTAAACGGTCCTCGCAGCAGCAGAAAAATATATATAAATCGATCACCCTGCAGTTAAAAAAAAGCTACAATGAAAACATGGGGGAGTCGATAGGTCCGAACAAAACATTGGTCTTTATCGTACTTCTATCCGTGGCAAGAAATGGTATTTCTCATTCTTTTGTCAATGCTTGGACATGGCGACTCACAATGCGTGGCACTTTACAAAAATAATCGAGGAGAGTATGCTCATCTCACATTCCGGAGAGGTATCTTGAAAACATATAAAAAAAATGAGAATCCGCGTTTCTCATTTTTTTAGGAGTAGGCTTCTAGAACTTACAGGGAAACTTCACGCTACGATAGAGTTGATCATCTAGTAGAGTACAAGGAGTCTCAGTTTCGATCCGCATTTGCCGAGCTTTTCTGAAAACTCCGTTTTTTTCGGTATTTTTCTGTTTACTATATGCATCAAGTTAACAATACTAAAAATGACAGTGATACGAGATAAAAAAAAGTTTATGTGCCCACTGCTGGGCAATAATCCATCACACATGTCACATGTCTTAGAATTTTTGGTTCTAGGACATACCAGTTTCCTCATGATGTTTTCCTTCACCGTTTTGAGAGCAGTGGTGATGATATAATTGACATAAAGAAAAGCGTCCGCCTAGGAACCCAGGACCCACAAATTGTAAGTCGCCCACTGGGCCACCATTGCTCTCCTCCACACATCTCCATACTTCATACATCTAAACTCTTTTAATTCTATTTATTTCAGCACATCAACACCGCCACTGTATCCATATATTTATGTTTTTTTTTTAATGTCTTGTACAATCCATACTTAAAATTATAAATACGAACTCTGTTTGTCTGTCTATTACCTTTTCACACTTAAACAAAACTGGTATAGATAAAATTTGGTAAATAGATAGTTTAAGACCCTGGCAAGGACATAGGATAATTTTTATCCCAGCAAACATCCTTAAGGAGATCGAAAGGGGAGTGGAAGTTTGTATGGTAAGCTAAAAATTACTCAAGTAAGGTGGCCCACGCACCTGCAATATTATTGTGCGATATAAAATAAATGGCTATTCAAAGTACTTATGCTACGCAGACGAAGTTGCGGGCAACAGCTAGTAACACATACGTACGTATAAGTTGTAATATAGAAACTTTGATTGTTTCAAATATTCAAACCTTCATACTGATCATAAACAGCTGCAAACTTCGCTGAACAAATATATACAAAGGATAATGTGATGTTATTAAAAAGCAAATACATTTTCGCCATTCTATATTCTACCTGTGTAGCAGTTACTACAGTAGCTAAAAAAATATATTTGACTTTAGGCAAAGATAAAAAAATATATTAATTTTGCATCAAGCCGTCACCGTTAAATGAATATGAATTCCCCTGAACGTAATGTGTCCTTTTTGGAAATCAGCAAGTGGACCCCTGATCAAATGGCTCCTAACTGAAAATTTCAGATATATTTTCAGCAAGCCGTATCTACTGTACTAACAATTTCTTGCCATGGATATTATGCTTGCTTAAAATCCTAGCCAAATTCCCTCTGTTACGTAACTAGACTTTCTGACGTCAAGGCGTTTCCATCCAGTCTGCTTTAAAAGATGAAAAATGTTTAATTTATTTAGATCCTTCTAATAATTCAGACGAAAATATAATAAACGATGAAGAAAACGACACTACAATAACATTCGAAACAACAAGAACGAACCGGGTTCAGAAGGGACACTTGGAAACTATTGATTCATATCGTTTCGCTCCAAACTTGTTCCAATGACGAAGTTTAAACTCTAAAGAGTTATTTTGAAAGGAATTCAATATCTTGAGTTTTGTTCGATTTTGATGTAGAAGAAGATCGTACTGAGATGATTGGTTTTGTTTTTAAGTTCTTGTTCAGTTTGTAAATGCAAATGCAGCTGTATATTCTGTATTGTTTAATAAGAAACATTCGGTAAGAAACTTCATGATATTTACGTTGCTAGTTTTAAAAAAATACCTCTAAAATGATGCAATTTTTTTGACGTATTCTACTCTGATGAAGTCTCACAGCCATGTCCATTCAGTAAGTGGCCGTAGGCATACTAACCATTAGCCTTAGTGCGAGTTTTAATTCGTGTTCGACCGCGTTATAACATAAACGTACGCTTAGTCAATTGGAACGGAAAAAAAAGGTTTTCCATTATTGTCACCAGACGACGCTTATGCAATTTAAATACAAATTGACTGTACGTAAAAAGTTGCACTGAAGTCACGGGTTACAGGCATGCCCGTAAGCAAAACCCTTGCGAGAATTTACCTCATTATGAACTCTGTTAAAAATGGTCTAAATACTTTGAAGAGAAGAGAACAGAGATTGAATAATTGTGTTTGGGCATAACTCTTCAGTTTTAATTAAAGAAATGCTGCTGAACTAAATCAATTAGTAGGTACCAACTACCAATCATCTCGCCGTGGTAGCGCAGTATGCATGAGCATGACTCCAGGATAAAAAAATGTACCTAACCATTAATAATGCCTAAAATTATTCCATGTCATGTCTTCCAACTCGAATATATCTCAAATCATAAAATAAATAGTTATAGCTTGTTATAATTTAACATTAATCGTGGGATTATTTCCATTGTCTTGGCGATTGATTCGAGTAGAGTTCCTTCAAAGAGTCTTGGCATATGGGCCAACCACTCGTCAATCCCTCATATCCTACTGCTTCCTATAAGCCCCAATCTTTTAAATAAAATCAATAAAATTCTTCTAACACCAATCGCATTTCACGAAACAATACATGATCACCAATGCACCCCAAATCAGTTTTTCACCAAAAAACAATATGACTTCCACTGCAATAATTTCAAACAGCGACCTAAACAAGAAAACAGTGGAAGCAGTAAATTTGCTGCCAGGAGGCAGACAACTTACCGAGTGTGAAATTAATTTAAGACCAGAAACTTGGCGGTAACTTTATCAGCATATTGAGTACGGTGCTCTAATAATAGGTGGCCAGCACTTGAGTTCTGATCAAAGGCCAGGTATGCAAGTTTTGGTAAGATCTTTGGCTGAAATTGTTGGCGGCATTATGTTGATGAATTTTGATGTATGTGTGTGAAATTAAGTTTGGTTTCAGTAAGATGTGCTACTGTTATGATTAATTTGGTTTTATGAGAGAACTCCGGCTTCTGGAAAGTCTCATATGTCGGACTAGCTTGTGCACGGTTTTGTCTACGTGGAAACCACTTTAAAATATCCTAGGGCATTTGAAAAAGTAGTGTAGTTTCTATCCGAAATACTTTTTGGAATCGGGTTAGTACTTTCAGGGATTACCTCGTATAAAATCAGTAATCCAAAAGCAGGATCAACGTAAAATCACGAAAATAAAGTTGTAAGATTTCTTTCATCATATTTTGAAGTCGTTTTCAGTAAAAGTGGTTTACATTCAGTAAAAGTGGTTTGCTTTCATGCCCTGAAATATTCTCAAAAAATTAAAAGCCTGTATGTTTAACTTCAAGTTTCGTTATCTTTGATTTTACAATTCGAGTACATTTTACCAACTTTTCAAAAAAAAAGTTCAAATGCCAATACAACCCATACATTACTATAGACCCGTTTTAAAAGAAATGGTCATTAAAAATAACTAAAAATACACAACGCTAAAGCCGATACTTGAGTTAGAAGTAATAGATTGAAATAATCTTGAAATATTAATTCTATAGTTGAGTGCTATCGAAGGCTTTTATTACAATACTTACAGTTAGATGATAGCTAGATCAACTATACAATTATAAGTCTGAAAGCAACTTAATGGTCTACGTGCGTTATATCAAAAACACACACAATTACTACACACACTATTATATAAGCACACGACCTGACCTGTTATTTGTCTAAAGTCACCTCTGGCTAAATACGAAGAAAATTGTAACAAGACTTAAATAAAGTGAAAAAAGCTTGAGTATCCATTTACAATAATTATACACTTAAATACTCCTCCATATTTATATTCATTATCATCATAATCATTTCTCCTGAAGGACGTCCACTGCTGGACCTAGACCTCCCCCTAGCGTCGCCGCACTGATCGGTCCTGAGTCTTTGCATCCACCGGACTCCTGCAGCCTTGACCAGGTCGTCGCTACACCTAGATGGAGGCCTTCCAACGTTGCATTCTCCAGTACTTGGTCGCCACTCTAGAACTTCTCGGCCCCAACGTCCATCCGTTCTGCGAGCAATGCGCCCTGCCCATTAATATTATTAATGCGTATTTAACTTTGTCTTATTGTTTGATCAATTTTGGCGCTGAAACCGCTTAATCAATGTTGATGAATTTGACATAAAGATAGATTGGACCTTGGAGAAGATTGTAGGATACTTTTTTATCTTGATAATAGAGTAGAATAGATAGAATAGAATAGAATATAGATTCTTGATTGCACACTAAAAATGTAACACATTTCTTTAACAAAAACTTTATACTATGGGTACAATGACGGTCTTATCGTTGACAGCGATATCAACCAGACAACCTTTGGATGGACTGAATAATTTTCGACTTAAATGAAGGTGAAACCGCTAGCATAAGCTAGTAAAATTATAAATCATATTCTGGATGTAAATTAAGATGATTAATTATTTAATTAATCAAGCTTCAATAGTAGAACGTATTTGGATGATATTTGGCATACAGGTAAAACCAGATTTGGATTACGACATGTAAAGGTTGTCTGTTGGGATGTTAAATGAGAGATAGAAATGTTCACTTAAAACTGTATATTGTTAAGAAAAATGTTACAAATGTTTAATAGAGCGAGGGAGCACGCGCGACGACACTTAATGCTAACCGATCACGTACTGAAGTTAATTGTTATTTGGGTCGCTTGACGTAAACGCATATAATGCTGATTTGGCTATAAATTTATAGTTATGATGTGCGATTCGCCGTACATGCTCCCGGGCAAAAATGTTACAAAAACCTTTGCTAATAAAAATATTAAAATTAAACAATATCATCCCCAGTGTAAAAGTTACGTCTTTGTGGCCTAGGGGACGTTGCTTGGTCATGTACGGTATTTAAGCTAGCGTTGCTAGCTATCACATTCACTTCACTGGGCTGACGGTCAGCCACTATGCTCTGCTTTCGCGGCAGTTTCACTTGATTCACTTCACTAGAATTTAAATTGATGTTTCGCGAAAATTTCACTGTAGGTTCCGTCTGCGTGAGGTTTCTGGTAGCCGCCTTCCTCCTGCGCCACAGGAACACCGCTGCTGCTACAATGGACGCGCACAACAAGCCATAGCAAATGGCGTATTGATGAACGTCATGTGTTGATAGGCTAAGGTGATTTCGATCGATCTCGATTGAAGTGTTTGCTGTAGCCGTTTTCAATTGATTTATCTGTTGGCCGATGCTTTCTAATGTTTGGTTTAGCGGATCTATGGATTCCGTGTAGTCTGATAGGGAGATGTTTACTAAATGATGGAATTCCGTTATCTGTGGAGTTTCTATTTCAGGGTCAGTTTTTATGATGTTTCCCGAATGGGAACGAGAGTATAGAGCAAAGTCTTTGCCTTTAATTATGCACTTAGGCTTCAAACTAATTATACCAGCTCCACTGATTTGCTTGTAGGTAACTTGATCTTGACAGATGATCCTGATCGGATATGTGTGGCAGCAAAAGTATAGGTATTTAGATGGATCGTTCAACTCAATCCACATATCACTGCACTGAGATTTGCTTACTACACATTGTTTAATGTTGTGATTGACCTTACAGAATTTCTCGTCAATGGGAAGATAGTTGACTGGCTTGTCTATTGTACAGAAATATGAATTTTCATTATACTTTGTGCCTCGTCCTCGAGATTAGTACCTGTAATTAATGATTATTATTTACATGTAGTACCGGCTACGGGAGCTACTCAAATCACTATGTTTTAGAGACAATATTATTATTTTTTTTTTTTTTTTCCTTTCCCTGGCAGCTCTGTGTCGGCTGTCAACTTGTCATTCGCGGTTTTAGTGCGTGCTACCCGACACTTATCTAAACTTTTAAATACAAAGAACAGTTTTTTAAAAGTTGGAAAATGCCAAAAAAGGACACATCATTGTCAACCGAGGAATACGAGAGAATCAGGTGAAAAATGAAAAACCTGGAAACAATTTAAAACATGTTCGACATAAACGAAGTAAAACAAAATCGTCTCAAGAGTCGACGCCATATTTAGACCCACAAGGTACCTAACTCTGTAAAATTATATTTTGATGTAGTTGTACATATATCTACAACTATTTTACCAATCCTACGGCTTAAACTTGCATCTCTAACAAATAATGCACTTCGGGCAAGCCATCGGGCCGTCCCACTGCATATTCACGAGATTATCAATCAAAAGAAATGTATTTCTTTTTTCTAACGACTGTATTCGAGCTGAAAATCGGACTGTCTCACAACATTAAATAATTCTCAAACAAATAATGCATTTCGGGCAAGCCATCGGGCTGTCTCACCGCATACTTACGAGATCATCATAATTTAATTATTTTACCTTATCCGAGCAGAGTATCCGACTGTCTGACAACATTCAATAATTCTCAAACGAATAATGCAATTCGGGCAAGCCATCGGGCTGTCCCACCGCATACTTACGAGATCATGAAATATAATTTAATTCTTTTACCTAACGAATGCAATCGAGCAGATCATTGGATTGTCTCACAACATTCAATAATTCACTGGTTTCGTTCAATTCTTTGGAATTGCTACACCCACCAGATTTTATAACTCGGTTATCAACCGGCAGTAAAACAATGGTTTGTAATCATTCCAGGCAAAGTCCTAGACGACGATGCCACAAATGAAATGAAAACGATTAAAGTCAAATATGACCAAGAAAATACCAAAATAACCACAAACAGTAGTGATCTTCCTCACAATTCCAGGCCAGAAACACACAGATGCTCTCAAAATTTATTGGGTTGACGCAACATTGAACACAGAGTATGGTGATGGGGCCGAACTCCACAAGGAAGTGGCCAGCTGTCTGGAACATCTTGCAACATGAGGCCTGTTTCCATAGAAACCACAGGCGGGTATCTCCCCTACAGCTCTTTGCGCAGGGAAAATAACCGCTGACATTGAACGTGACAAAACTTGGAGCTCTTATGCTATACAGCAAAATGGCCAAATTATTGATAAACAAGGCCATAGAAGCACCATCTCCATCCTAGGAGCAACATTATACAAAGTACTGGATACAAAAGAAAATGATACAGATCTATTAAGTTGAATAATGGATACCACTCGCACCTTATGTGAAGTTCAACATTGTGAGTTGTGACTCAATTACTAGATCCAAATTTAGCTGCGGCTCAATAAAAAAGGACCTTAAGGACAAGTTCAAAACACAAAGATAGAAAAATATCTGTTCGGGTAAACACTTGCTGAAACTCATCGAGCTGGTAAAGCGGCTTCTAAATCAGGTGCTGCAACAGCACCCAAAGCCAAGAAAGAACCCAACACATTCTAAGCAAAATACTCGAAAGCTCCACCAGCGCCACAAGGACGACAGGAGAACAGGGAGCCTGTCTATAGCCTGAGTCAGCCGTACAATACCCTTTAAGTGGTCATTACATCTCAACCTCGACGCCGCTAAACTCAGTAAGGTACCCTGGTTGCTTATAAATTCTTATAAATAGTGGTAATTTATCACTGATGATAAGACCATGTTATCATGGATTGAGGGTTTCATGGGTATCCACAACACTTTAAGATAGCCCAGCTGCAAAAACAATATAAGATGCAATATCTAAGTGCCAGCCTTGAAAAGGAAAATTTGTCTCAAGTTTTTCTTAAGACAAAAACCCAATGGCAATAAAGCCTTAATAAGTACATTGATGTAAGTCGTTTCAAAGTTGAAGACTTTTGCACAGAATTAAAAATGATATCAAATGATAGTTCCATGGCCATACATAAAATACATTAAAGATGCAGTCTCTTATAAAATATCACAAAAATTCTAGCAAATATCTAGAATACCCTCTTGGAAAATTGTATAAGTTCGGTCTACTACCATTTGGGTAAAACACTGCAACTTACATTTTCACAAAAGTCATGAAATCTGCCAACAAATTCCCAAGATCCTGTGGCCATTAATTGTTGACTGAAAATATTGAAAACACTAAGAAGTTAATCACAAGTTAGTAAATAACAAACTTACACCCACTAATACTGGTATATTTTTGGGATATATATTATTGATAAAAGACTTATAACTGTCATGTAACATTACCTACAGATAAGAAAACTTATCTATTATGAAATCTGACAATTTATATGTTTTGTAGGACTAGGTACTTACTGCTCTCAGCGTGCCCTACTATTGAATATGGATGGCTTTATATATACCAAAAAACTAGAATGTGTAAAATCCTAAACCTCCAAGGTGAAGTAAATTATGAAAAATACATAGATATCCCTACAATAATTCCCTGAATGGTGGCCATATGCCATTCATTCGGGGGGGGGGGGGGGGGAGGACTGCCTGTGGGGATGAGATTGCTAGGGGCCAGTGGTCAGACAAGGAATATGAATATCAAATGAATTTTAACTGGATTTATTAACATCATTCTTCGTCTTTCTAAATATTTGGTAAACTTTTCAATAATTGTGAAATACCCTTATGTATAAACAACCCAACAGCAATATAGTATATAATATTAATCAAATGGGTGGAGTTCATTACCCTCATCTCTTCAACTTAGCCAGCGGCATTGGTGTGAAAACCATTATATTTAATTTTCGCTCCTTACATTAGGTTGACTGAAAATCATAGTAGTTGATACTGTATTGCAGAAGTCACATCCTGATGTAGAATGGGAACTAAAAGAAAATGCATATGATTAATAATTGAAAGATAAATTTGGAATTCAGAAATTTACCTATTTGCAAGTCACATTAACAAAAAATATGACCAACCCGAATGCCTTTACAATGGACCCATTTACAGTATACTGGTAACCAATTTTCTTTTCTGCGTTTCCACCATTCTCAATCATATTAAAATATCTACGAAAAATCATAATGGATAAGGCTAAGGGCATCATAGTGGTCACTATGGCCAACTCTGGCCGATTGGGAACTTCTCATAATTTAGAGATGATCATACTTAAACCTAATGAAAATAATAAAGTATCTCACAGCAAGGGAAAAATCCATACCAACCTTACTCTGGCTGTCAGAGTCTAGTGTGTAGGTAGTGAAGTCTATTATGACGAAGCATACTACCATCATCAATAGAAATTATGATAGCATCTCTATCAGAAAACTTTTTCAAACAATTGACACATGTTTAATTAACTGGTATATTTTTTTTAGAAATATAATAATAACATCTTGAACACCAACGGTAATATAATTTCTTAACAGAACTTTCTAATTCTAGTAAAAATATAACAAATGCTTAACTGTCACAAATTGGCATTATCACTGACAATACCTTAAACATTAATGTAATCTGAAAATATTTTAAGGGCGTGTTCAGACTACCTTTTACCATGCCACCTGGGAAACATCCCAGATTCTGGAAGTATTAGGAATTTGGTACACAAATGAGATGTTGTCTCTAGAACAACTGTCAAAAATAACCTGCCCAAAAATACAATGCCACCTGGGAAACATCCCAGATTCTGGAAGTATTAGGAATTTGGTACACAAATGAGATGTTGTCTCTAGAACAACTGTCAAAAATAAAATCAAAGTATAGAAATAGAATCAATGCATATAACCATCAAAATTTCAGACCTCAAAAAATCTGTTATATATGTACTAAATCAATCAATACTTCAGACAAAGAACAGTAATATATCCAGCTGAAACCCTTGTAGCCTACATTAATAAACATATAAGAATTATTTTAGGCACCAAGAAACTATACCACATTAATGTCCAAACAGACTATCAGTCGTTGGATTAAGTGTACTTTAAAGACTAGCAGTATTGATGTAGGTACACGTATATTTAACTCACAGCCCACGCCACGCTGCTACTTCTAAAGCCAGGTGTGACAATTTATGAGATACTAAAAACAGCAGGCTGGAGTTACAACTCAAGTACATCGGGAAATTTTATAAAAGACCTTTAGTGTAAAGGATCAAAATGATTTAGCAAAATAAATCTTTAGCTGTGATTAAAGATATCTTATTTAACTAACATGTACTAACTAATACAACAACCAGCAACTTTAACTTATAAGGAAGGAGTATCAGTATATAAGGAAACTAACAATAGTAATAAAAAAGCAAAACTGTATTTTGTTAAAACAGATATATGTATAATATTAACTGAATGGTTAATTAAGAACTTTAGTTTTCCAATGACACCTTTGATAAACAAACCTTAATATTAATATTAAGTGGGCAACAAATATTCTGTTAAAAAGATAATTAAGAATATATATAAACATTTTGGTTAAGTACCTATGTTACTTAAAAGCAACTGTGATTGTTAGTCTATAAAAAACTTTAATACTTAATGACAATAAAAAATAGGCAAAAAATATTTTGTTAATAAAGATAATTAAGATAAGAATCAGCTCAGCTCTACGCGCAAGCTGACATACTCAATCTGGATGACTGCATCTCGCTGTTGAATGCTGATCTTCAAGCAATCGCTGACTGGTCTAGCAGATTTGGCGTTACTGTCAATGTCAGTAAATGTCAGGCTATCCTTATTGGTAGTTCGTATTATCTACGAACCTTGGACACTAGTCTTCTAATGCCGCTTAAGTTCGGCAATACTGTTATCCCTCTCTCGCCTCACGTTAAAGACTTGGGCCTATATATTGATGACAGATTAAGCTGGAATAAGCAGGTCGCTCAGATTAGCCAGAGAGTCACTTTCTCACTGCGGTCTCTCTATAGATTCAAACATTTTCTTCCGTCCAGCACCAAAACCACCTTGGTTCAAGCTCTCGTATTGCCTATAATCGACTATGCTGATGTTTGTTATTCTAATCTATCCCAAGAACTTCTTAACAAAATGGATCGACTTCTTAACAACTGTATTCGCTTTATTTTCGGGCTTCGTAAATATGATCACATTTCTACCTTCCGTTCTCAGCTTAAATGGCTGCCTATCCGTCAGAGGAGATCCCTAAGATCCCTCTGCATGCTCTTCAACATCATGAACGATCCTTGTACTCCTGATTATTTAAAACAATATTTTAAAGTGTTGGGCAGTTCTCACGATCTTAACCTTCGAGCTTCCAAAAACTTACTTCTCCAATTTCCTTCTCACCGCACTGGGTTTATATCTAATTCTTACGCTGTCTCTACTATAAAACTCTGGAACGTCCTTCCCCTTGACATAAAAAAAACTGAGAGTAAATTTTCATTTAAGCGTAGAATCCGGAACTATTACTTGTCCTCTCTTACATAGCTCGGTCTTCGTCTTAGTTATTATGTTTAATTTCTGTTTCATTTAGAATATGATATTTATTATAATATTTATTAGTCTATTGTTTTAGAAATTATTTATGTATTTTATTTGTTAGATAGTTTATTAATATCCGACTTTAATTATTGTTCATTTTTATTTTGTACTCCTACCACCTGTTTGTCCTTTTTAACCCAAAGGTTGACTGGTAGAGAATGCCTTGCTGCATTAAGTCCGCCTATGTATCACCATTGTACATGAAGTTTAAATAAATAAATAAATAAATAAATAAGAATAATAATTAAGAAAATGACCGAATATGAACCTTTGATATCTAATGACAACTCAGATTGTTAATCTATAAACATTATAACAATGAGAATAAAAAAGCAAATAATAAATTTGCCAAAACAAATAATTAAGAACATATCTGAATGAACTGATTAAGAACCTATGTGTGAAACCTATGGACAACCATGATGGTTAGTCTATAAAAATATAATTAAGAATTTTAAAGAAAGAAAGCTTTTTCTTCACAAATTCATCATAGTGTATGTGATAATTCCAGAACTTAACTCTCAAAGTCTACATGTAAATAATAATCATTAATTACAGGTACTAATCTCGAGGACGAGGCACAAAGTATAATTATGATAGAACTTCACTTAGGGTAAGTTCGTTTAATCATAAATTATGTTGACATAGCTGAAGTTCCGTGAATGATATTGTTAGGTATGCATCCTTTTTCAAATTTATTGCTACGTAGTCTGTTATCGGCAATACGTTGAGCATGTTAGTACCGATTTGATGAGGAACTGAAAGGATCTTATAAATCTTATAACTGTCTCTACTAACCAATGGAAATGTTATTTCGAATATGACGTAATCTGTCATTACTCTTGCCTTTGCACTCAACATGCTATAGACTGACCTAAGGTCTGATTGTATATTGTCCACTGGTATGGTCACGTCTTTGTTCAGCTGCCCAGATATGAACTGTAACTCATTTCTTAATTGATCAGGGGTTAATAAATGGGTATTGAATTTGCCATGATAAACGTCTGTTATGGTATCTAATAGAGTGTTCTGAATTTCTTTCAGACTGTGCAGTAAGTTAACTGCTGTTAGTGCTGACAAAGTGAAATCCTGACTGTCACTTAGCTTGTCCATGTTTTCTTTAATTGTGTTAGTTGCTCGATCTAGCTCGTTTAAATGCTTGTTAATTGTTTTATGTTGCCGTTGTATATGTTGTTCAGTCCGTTTCAGTACATTGTATTCAGCCTCAACGATAGATGTTTGGTTTTTGAGTAAGTTTGTAAGATGATGCTCATTTTGTGTTATAAGTTGGGTATCTTTTTTATACTGTTCGGCGAAACTCTCGTCCAATACTCCGAACAGTGCGTTTGCAATGTTACCTATTCCATTGATAAGGCCGCGACGCTGTCTGTCGTGCGCGTCGAAATGCTGATTCAATAGGAGTCGGTTATAATGTTGTAATTCGGAGTATTCGTGATGTAATTGGAGTAGTAGCATACCGCATCGACTTGTTTCTGTTAATGTGCTGCATGTTTTGTCTAAATAGTCCAGGAACTTTGTTGCTGTTGTCATGCCGTCCCAGTACGGAGTCATATTGTAGTATTCAATGAGGGTCCATTTGTCTCTTATAAGTTGCATGTTGTTGATAGAGTCAAAATATAATGAGATATTGTTAGATAATGGTGATATAATTTCTGTTGTTTGTGATGTTGTTATCAATGACATAAAAATTATCAAAGAAAGCGCCATTGATGTAAATAATGATTTAGGTTTATTTGTTTTAACCTTTGTTTCGCCAACCCCATTTTTATTACTGTCCTGGTCGTTTTTCATGTCTTCCTGTTTGTTAGATGAGATGGGTAGAATCGATAATTTGACAATAGGTCGTTTTAAGACACCATTTTTTGTTTTTATCGTTACTACTCGAATGAGACCGTCCTGTCCAGGGTGGAGCTCTATTACTCTGCCCATCATCCATTTCCCTGGCGGGAGATTGTAGTCCTGTGTAGTTACCAACTGCCCTATTTCAATATTGTTTTTAATGTTCATCCATTTAGGACGCATTGACTGTTGTGCTAAATATTCTGTTTTCCACCTTTTCCAGATATCATGCGCAATTTTGGCAGATAGAGTCCACCTGGGACGTGCATCATGTTCTGTTTCGATGATTGATGTTCCTGGCCTCCCAGTTAGGAAATGAGCTGGAGTCAGTACTTCCAAGTCATCTATGTTTTCGGATAACGCACACAGCGGTCTAGAGTTCATACATGACTCCAGTTTTGCTAAGACAGTTGTATAATTATTCCTCAAAAGTTAGCTTCTGCTCACCAACTACTCTTTTGAGGTGATGTTTTAGGCTTCTAACAGCTCTCTCCCATAATCCACCTGCACTTGGCCATGATGGTGCATTAAAATGCCATTGTATTTGTAAATCTGTTAATTCTGCTGATAAGTTGTTGTCAAACATGCTTTGTAGGTCATGAAATTGTTCTTGTAAAACTCTGTTCGCCCCAACAAAGTTGGTTCCGTTGTCACTGTATATGTGACGGGGAGCTCCTCTTCTGGCAGCCATTCGCTGTAGTGCAGCTAAAAATGCAGAGCTACTTAAGTCGGACACTAGTTCCAGATGAACAGCTCGGGTTGCCATACACACAAATAATGCTATGTAGCCTTTTGTTGTCTTTATCCCCCGTCCTTTGTTGCTTTTTATTTCAACATAGCCGGTATAATCTACACCGGTGTGATAGAAAGGGGGAGCGGGTTTGCTTCGGGATTCTGGTAGATCTCCCATTAACTGATGCTGCATTTGTGGTGAGTGTTTTCTGCAAAGTACGCAGTTTCTAACTTCCTTCTTGACCGCACTGTTGCCTCCGATTATCCAATACTTTTGTCTAATGTTTGCTAGAGTTAAGCGTGGCCCACCATGGTAAGTTAGTAGATGAGCTTGATTGATGACAAGTGTTGTTAAACGGCTTTTGTTTGGCAGTATTGCTGGATGTTTCATCTCCATCCCAATGTCTGCTTTTCTTAGGCGACCACCTACCCGCAGGATACCCTCTCGATCGATAAAGGGATCTAATTTTAATAGATTGCTCTTGTTGTTCAATTTACCATGCTTTTTTAAGTGTTCTATCTCTTCTGAAAATACTGTTCTTTGTACATGTTTAACTATCAATGATTTGGCGTTTCGTATTTCTAATAATGTGAGATACGACGGCAATGAGCCATGTTTCATTGATGTGACGTTGTTGTGTAATTGCATTGTTTTTGTAGCGTGTAATTGCATTGTTTTTGTAGCGCGTAATAACCATGCGAGTACTTTTACAGTTTTAGTAAATGAGCTGTATTTATCCAGTAGTTTACTAATGATGCTCTCTGTATTTGTATTTTGATGCTGAGTTATCAAAGCATTTGTTTTGTGACTCTGACTATGTTTCGTTTTAAGTTCTTGGTCTGTTGTAAAAAGGATTGGTTTTGATAACTCCAAATTTGCATCGAATGTTTTCAAAGTGTTGGGTCCTTGCCACCACAGACTATGATGTTTTAACTGAGATGGCAAAATTCCCCTGCTTGCTGCGTCCGCTGGATTCTCTTCTGACTTAACATATCGCCAGCAGTCTGGTTTTATTACTTCAGTAATGCTTTTCGTTCTGTTTGCTACGAACGGTTTCCAGCGTCCGGGATCGCCTTGCAACCAGCCCAAGACAACCATCGAGTCTGTCCATCCAAATATTTGGATTTTTTTGTCTCCTAAACAGCTGATGACTTTGTTCATTAATTTTCCTAGTAAATGTGCTCCTGACAACTCCAATTTCGGTAAAGTCACACTTTTCGAAACCGGAACTAGTCGAGATTTGGCCACAACTAATACTACTGAAGATTTGTTATGTTTTTTGATACGCGCATAAATAACTGCAGCGTACGCTTTTGTTGACGCATCGCAGTAGCCGTGCAGTTCGATTGTGTCATGAGGTAGATACCCGATCCATCGTGGTATTTTATATTCATTGATGTTTACTATATCTGTTTGTAACGTATTCCATTCGTTTTTAATGTTTTCTGGGACTTCTTCATCCCAGTCCAGATTATTTATCCATAGTTTCTGGAATATAATTTTTAATTTTGTTGTTACCGGTGATATCCACCCTAAGGGGTCAAATAGTTTAGATATCTCGGCCAAAAGCATTCGCTTCGTCAATGTTGTATTATGTTTTACTGAATTGTGTTTGAAAGTAAACTGATCATCTGTAGCATTCCACCGTAATCCTAATGTTTTTGATGGGTTTTCTGTTTTGAAATTAAATATAATTTCTCCTTCGCTCTGATTGTTATCAATGTTTGCCAAGAGTTCCGAACTGTTTGCTGACCATTTTCGTAATTGGAAACCTCCTGACCTTAATAAATTGTTAAGATCTGTTATAAGTTGTTTACCATCCTGTATTGAATGACTACCATGAATCAGGTCATCCACGTAAAATGAATCTGTTAAGACCTTGGATGCTTCCGGATATTTGTGTTCCTCATCCTTTGCTAACTGTCGCAAGGTCATCATTGCTAAGAAGGGAGCTGATTTTGTTCCATAAGTTACTGTTGCTAGTTGATATGTTTCAATTGTTTTGTGTGGTGAATCTCTCCACACTATCTGTTGATATCGACGATCTGCTTCATTTACCATTATTTGCCGGTACATTTTTTCGATATCGGCTGTATATGCGTAACGATATTGTCGCCATTAGATGATTAATTTTTGAAGGTCTTGTTGTAAATTGGGACCTTTAAACATTAGGTCGTTGACACTATTCCCGCTAGACGTCCTGGCCGACGCGTTGAATACGACCCGAAGTTTTGTTGTTGTTGACTCAGCTCGTTGTACAGCGTGGTGTGGCAGATAGCACGATATTGTTGTATTTTTGTTGTTGTTTTTTCTTGGAAACACGTGACCTAAAGCTTGGTATTCATATATAAACAGTTTATATTGTTCTGCTAAGTTTGGCTGTTTTTGAAATTTCCGCTCCAAATTTTGGAACTGAGCTATGGCCATTTCTTTGGAAGACCCTAACTTTCCTTCGGTGTTTGATTTAAGAGGTAGCCTGACTTCGTAGCGCCCATCTGCAAGTCTTTTTGTTGTTGCTAGATAATAGTCAATACATTCCTGATCCTCTGACGACACTTGCGATTCTTCGCTGATGTCTTCAATCTCCCAAAATCGTTGAATGTCTTGGGTGTTGCTCAGTACAACATTGCATCGATATGACGTCGTTTCCTCACCACCTCCGTATATGATCCAACCCAGTTGTGTCTGTTGGATTACCGGATGGGAAGGGCTTTCTCCTCTGATCAATCCCGATAGTAATATTATGCCATGGACGTTGGCATTAAGTAATAAGTCCACCGGCCTGCTTGAGTTGAATTCGGGATCTGCTAGCTTTAAATTTTCTATGTGACACCAATTAGCTCGATCAAATGTTTTGATTGGTAAGTTCCCAAGTAAGTTGTCCATTATTAGCACATCTGTACTAAATGAAAAGTTGTTATGGATTGATGAGCAGTGAATAGTTAGTTTACCTTTACATTTGTTATGCTGTTCTCCTATGCCCATTACGATTCCTTTGCATCGCAATTTTTGTAATCCTAACCTTTTCACTGCCTCTTCCCTGATTAGGGACACTTGTGAACCCGGATCTATCAAGGCTCTTAAGACTTGATGGGACCCATCAATGGCTTGTACCTTGATTAAGGTAGTGGCTAACATCACTTCGTTAGTTGTTAATGTATCCCCAGTGACATGAGATGAAACAGACACTATTGGGTTTTCATTAATTTGCTGTTGATTGATAATGGCCGCACTATTAGCATTTGGCGATCTTGATTTTGTGCAAGCATCATGCATAATTGAATTGTGCGTTCCATTGCAATTGCGACACCGTTTGGTCGAAGTGCATTGTTTACCATTATGATCGAATAAGCAATTTATGCATACTTTCAATTGCGAAACTGTTTTTAGCTTGTTTTCGCCGGTCGATTCTAAAAACCTTTTACAATTATATAGGCCGTGCTGATGACCGCAAAGTGGACATTTATACGGCATCGACACGTGTAACGCTTTGGAGAATGATTTACTGCTGTTGCTATGCTGATTGTTGTAGCCTGTTTGATGATTTTTGTTAACCGAGGTTCTTGTATCTTGATTGGCCTTTTGTGTAAAACTTTCATGTTTTCTACGCGAGGATTCTAGACTTGTAAACTTGCTCTCTAGGAAGTCGAGAAACTCTTGTAGTACTGGTAGATCACGGGCGTTTTTCAAGGAATCTATGTAATCCCCAAATGTTTCCTGATCCAATTTTTGTGACAATAAGTTCACAAGTAGTGGATCCCATGTGTTGATGTCGACACCCAGGTTTTTTATACCATGTATGCTTTCTAGTGTGACGTCATGCAATTTTTTGATTTGTGTCCACGATTGCTGTTGCATGTTGGGTAAACCGAGTAAAGTGTTGACAATAGAGTTAAATATAAGCTTTTTATTGTTGTAGCGATGGTTTAAAAGCTCCCAGCTTGTGTTGTAGTTTTCACTGCTTATTGGAAGATGTTGTATAATCTTTTCTGCCTCACCTCGCAACTTTCCTTTCAAAAATTGCATCTTCTGGGCGGCTGACATTGACCGATTGCTGTGTATGGTCTCATTAAACAAATCTTTAAAGGAGTACCATTGGTGATATTTTCCTGTGAATATAGGGATATCCATTTGTGGAGTGCTATGTTCTCTGTAAGACACGGACCAGAGTTTCTTGTTGATTGCTCTTTTGAGACTGATGAACGTTTTCTCATTGTTGCTGTAGATGATGTCATACTCTTCATCTGCGCCACACAGTTCACCGTCAATTTCCCAGTGTAGCTCATCAACCTGCTTCCATTTTGATTGTAAAGTTCTAAGGGCGTCCTCTAATGCCCACTTTTCATTGAGATCTTCCAGATCAATGTTGGTGATGGCCCTCTTAAAGGCTTTGATATTCGCTGTTTGCTTGCGAACCATGTCATCAAGTTTACTTGTCGAACCCTTTGACATCATCACTTGGCTGGTACCCGGACCCCTTTCCGCTTGCTCTTGTTGACGATCTTCCTGTTGGGATTGAGACCGTTTGTGTGGTGATGGCGGGATTGTTGCAGCTAATCCCACACATTGCTCGGCAATTAATGTTTTAATGCTAGTGTATAGCTGACTTGTTTGCTCGTGTTCCGAGTTTAGAAAATATCTATGCTCACTGACCCCACTCGCACAGATACGTATGTGATTGTTCTGGTAATCTTCCCAGTAACTCTCAAGTAGTTCCGAACGACGTCTGAAATAGTCATCCGTCTTTCTTTCGGCTCCGTCCTTTTTTATGTTAATTTTCAATTTATTGAGCGCTTCACTAATCTCCTGTTGCGATTCGTAAAGTCGTTCCATGTTATTGGTGGATATAATGCTTATGTTTTTAATTAAAAAGGAAAGATCTTACTTGTGTTCTCCGTCTCTTACGGATGTTAGTTCGATGTTGATGTTGGCGGAAACAGATCTGCTGTTGATCCTGTTCCCTTGCTGCTGGCGACGCCCTGCTGCTGACGTCTTGCTAATGTTTGTTTGTTGTTATACGGACTGCTGCCACAATGACGATAGTTCAACGAACGAGGGTCCTCACAAATTTTTGGTCTGCTTTAACACTAGTCAACTCCTTCCGGACGGAGGACTATCAAAAACTCGCGAGGTCCCGCCCGATGGCTCGAAGGACCATGTAAAGGTTGTCTGTTGGGATGTTAAATGAGAGATAGAAATGTTCACTTAAAACTGTATATTGTTAAGAAAAATGTTACAAATGTTTAATAGAGCGAGGGAGCACGCGCGACGACACTTAATGCTAACCGATCACGTACTGAAGTTAATTGTTATTTGGGTCGCTTGACGTAAACGCATATAATGCTGATTTGGCTATAAATTTATAGTTATGATGTGCGATTCGCCGTACACGACATAAATATTCCCAATCTTTACCTAACTATGTTGCGTTCGGCTTCTAATCTAACCAGATTCAGCTGACTACCAATATTTTACAGAGTAACTGCCTATCTGAACTCCACATACCCCTACTGAGACCAGAATATTTTTTGTCCCGGCATTATGTTACCTAGGCACGGGGTCCCAGCGCTAAGTAGAAAATTTGGTTCAAATAAATAAAACTAGATGGCGCGATGTGCATCGATTTTTTATTGAATTATGTAAAATTAAAACTAGATGGCGCGATATGCATGGATTTGTTGTTGCATTATCTAAAATTATCATTTTCTAGAATTGATCATAAAAATTGTATGTTCTTGTTTATTCAACTCTCCTAAGCACAAAATTATGGAAATTTGGGCTCTTAATTCACATTTCATAGATTATTTGAACGGATCATTTAAAATGAATTCCAATAGATGGCTCGGTTTTAAATTTCTGAGACATGGCACTCGATTGTTTCAATTTGTATCGTAACCCATTTTGGTACAATGAAACTATATAAACATGCAAAAGAATACTATTAAACAAATCGTCACGGTTTTTAAAGCAAACAATATTAACGAACCGAGTAAACCCTTCTACTTGCGAGTCGCTGTTAACACCATCTATCGCCGTGGAACGGAACCGAAAGCGATAGATGTACTTTTAGTAAATAGTCCGTACAGTCCGTCAAAAAACGCAAGTTAATTGAGCACAGTTTCTTTGTATGGGATGAGCCATCTGTATCATCATCACCTTTTTAATATTCCCACTGCTGGGACACAGGCCTCCTCTCTATGAGAGGGAATGGGCCATGCGGGTTGGTTGATGTCACATGTCTTCGATTTTTTCTTTCTATGACATGCCGGTTTCCTTCAGATGTTTTCCTTCACCGTTTTGAGAGCAGTGGTGATCAAATAATTTACATGAAGTAAATTTAAAAGTTTAAAAAAGAAGCCATCTGTATGCTAGTTTTATATTATCCTGTGCCTTAGGATAGCACCACACTTTATCGTAAGTGAAGCCGCGGGCAGAAGTTAGTTCTCCATATTTCCTTCTCTGCGCCTATAATTAACGCTGATGTTTATTAGAAAATATAATTTTCTCACATCTCTCCGTATTCATACCACGTAATACAATTATATGACAATAGAGTCTAAATTACTTGGAGCGACGAGCCCCAAGATGTGTCTCGCTGTATGAATATTAAAAATACCTTTGTTTGACTTCAAAAATACACCTTAAACTGGTCAAGATAGGGTTGGATTTTGAACGAAGTGTTTAGAGGGTTGTATACACACGAAGATGGTGAAGTGGGTTACATAAAATAAGCTTATTTGAGTGTTTAAAAGTGATATGTTTGCACGCTTGTCTTGGGATGAGAGAAAAAGTGAGGTATGTTGAGATTCGGATTAAATCTTGGTATTTTGCTACATTAGCAGCTGTTTATTGTACAATCGAGTCGCCTTATCCTTCAAGAGCTTAAAATTATTTCCTTCATTAAGATAAAACACAAAATAAAACTGTTTGATACAGTATGACACGTAATGCAGTTTTATTCTGCAGTAGTCATACTGCAGAATAAAACTCGCCAAGTGCGAGTCTGACTCGCGCACGGAGGGTTCCGTATAAACAGCTACATTCAGCAAATTAAATAGGTAACCTTACTAAAGTTCATAAACAATGAAAGCGCCGAACATTGCTGTAACGAAGGGACAAAATTCAAATCAATATATATTATTCTTTTTTACTTTTACAAGTACATTTTATAAGTTGGTCGACTATTACTTGTAAATGAGTGAAGCCTACTTAGCTGTGATAGTTTTCCTTTTAATTTGGTTATATATATATGCTACTGTCGTGAATTTTTTCACTTATACAAAAGCAACCATTTAGCCGGCAAGGGGACTTTACTGCAGCAAACATTTGCCATTTAAAGCTTAATTTCACGGAAACGGATCCCCGAATCGAAAAATGGTATTCACAGACCCGAAATATTTTTGAGTGGCCTATCCAACAATACCCCACACCATGGGATACACGAGATAAAAGCAATCCCCACTTAACGTGTTACTACAAAAAAGAAACATGGTTTTATTTTCCCACTTTGTCGGCGTGATTAATTTGTATATCCATGCCTAATTTAAAATAAATTTAATCACCTTAAAGCTGTACAATTTTTGGGTGTCTTTTTTTCTTTGGACGGACGGACCAGACCGTTCACCGGTATTGGCGCAATACGACTGCATATTGCAAGAAACCAAAAGGAGGGTTTTTATTATCTAGCATTAGCTGGATACTGAGAAGTACAGAAACGTCACACAATATTTCTAAAAATACATGTGTTTCAAAATGTCGCGGTTTATACAGACCCAACTGTCGCTTGCCGGGTTAACTGAGAACTATGGAAGAAGTGACGAGTGAGTGAAGAACTTTTACGTTGTCACCAAATGAAATGAAATAAGTGCAAGACTTTAAGGTTACACTAGTCGATCATTCTTCCATACAAACGTAGTCTGGCGATTACCCCACTGTTTGATGATGTACGTTCAAAATAAAAAAGTATATCAATTTGCCTCATCATTATCTAGTCCTTGTATGGAAAAAAAGTAAAAAAAAATGAATATGTTATGAGTGTCGAAAGTTCCATATTTCTACAATATTTTTTGGTGGAAATAAATACCACAAGAAGAAGGAAAATTGCAAAACGGCCACCATACAGGGATAGATTAGTAGTTCAACAATGCAAATATTTTATTATGAAAATATACATTTAATAGTTTTTCCATGATATCTAGACTCCCAAAGGTCTGTTTATAAAATTTCGCGCGCTCGTTTTCGTCCTAAATCATCATCCATTTTGCTACAAACTTGCAAAAGTGCTAATTCGTACGCGAACTATAGATTCTTACTGCTAATCACAGCATCTCTTTCGCACAGACAACACGTGCGATTGACAGCATGCATTCTAACCCCGCGCACAAAATAGTTCGTGCCGTCGACTAGGGCAACCTTAATAATGAGACATATTAAAGTTAATGGGTGGTTATTTATAGATTGTTATTTTGATATTTCTTGAGTTGTAATACTGAATTTATGGTCTATAGCAATTTTCAATTCTAAGCAAATTGTTTCGAGCCTAAAACATTTATTTTCATTCTAAACGTTCCCTAAACAACACCATTTCCTCAAAGTACAGTCATGCACAACTCAACGATTTTCAAATGTTTTTTCGACCCTTGACCCAAGCAAGCAAGACTCTCATTATTCCGTAGAGGAGAACTCTTATCTTCGTACAACGGCAGTGCTTGGCAGTAATTATTATTTTTCAAGTGTTCAAGGTAGGGAACAAAACCTTTTTCTACGTCATTATACTCCAGGTGATTGAGTGCGTGGAACACTTTGTCATGTCGGAGACTTACGTCCTTTTGGTGTGACACGGTTGTAATGAAGCTACAGGTTTTTAAATACGTTTTTAAATGCTTGCGTGGGTATCTAAATGATTTTGAAAATCTGTTACATTTTCTTCTTAAAGCGGCGTATTGTTGCCGTATGTTGTGGTGGCCCAGTGGCTAAAGATCTCGCCTCTCATGCTTGAGGTCGTGGGTTCAAATCTGGGCAAGTACCAATGTGACTTTTTCTATTCATATGTAATTTTTAAGTATATCTTGAACATCGCTGACAACGTTGAACGAAAACATAATATCAGTTTGAAAAAGCCAACCCATATTGAGTAAGCGTAGTGATCAATGCTCCTGCCTTCCCAATATGAGAAGAGTCTTTAATCCAGCGTGTGAGAGTATATGACACCTGAGGCTCTGGACAAAGAGTTATTCTATCGGCGATGGCCATGGTCAAAATGCCAGAATATAAGGGATTGATCACGATACATTTTGATAGCGCTTGGCATTATATACATTTTACCAATCGCTATCACGACGCTATGGTTGATATAATGTGACTTGTATTGTCTATCTAGAGCTTTAGGTAACACTATTTCACGTGAAGCATAAATAAATTAAATCTTAAACTTATTATTGGACACAAAATACAATCATCTTACTTCAACAACAAAAGCATATTAAACATTATCGGTTCCCGCAATTGTTTCATAAATAATAAATCTAGTAATTCAGAAGAAAATATTGTCGCAATCGACTCGGCAGCGACAGTCTCCAATAAAACTTTCAGCGTAGTTTCAGAACTTATTTAAAGAAGTATATTACAAATATTTCGAGTATAGAAATAAAAGGCATTTGTAACTAGGGTTGTCACCCGTTAGAAGGAAATTCTGATCTGTCCTGTACTGCACAAGAAAAAATAAGTTGTTTATTGGAGACTAAAACTAAACTGAAACTGAGGAGCTCGTGGCTAAATAATAACAGCCGCACGGGTCGATCTTCAAGTTTAAGCCACGCTTGACGAGGTCCGTCCGTGGATGGGTGACCATTTCAACATACCGAGATTCCTCCGTGCCTCGGAAAGCACGTAAAGCCGTTGGTCCCGGCTGTCATTTGAAGATCTTTGACAGTCGTTACGGGTAGTCAGAAGCTTGAGGTATGACACCAGTCTTGCCAAGGGTTACTGTGTACCCAGTTACTGGGTTGTGGAGGTCAGATAGGCAGTCGCTCCATGTAAAACACTGGTACTCTCTTCGTCACTGACTTCTAAGTCACAGGAATATACACCTAGTTTAGGAGTCAGAGTATCTAAAAATGTACTAACGTTTAAAGCTTTTATATTTTTAACTAATATGAATGTTTGTAAGAAAGGCTTTTTGGTATTATTACTCAGCCGAAGCCGGTTAGACTGTAAGCCGACCCCAACATGATTGGGAAAAGACTAGGCAGATTGATTGATTGGAGACAAAAAACTGATCAATATAATTCAAGAACAGCTTAAACGAGTCTTGGTGGCCCAGTAGCTTAGACCTCGCATCTTGTGCTTGAGGCTTGTATTCAAATCCGGGCAAGTATCTATGTTACTTTTTATCCGACTACGGCGAAGCCAAAAGGAAGGGTTTATGATTTTAGTCAATATAATATGTATGTTTGTATTTACATATTTTCCTTCGTAGCGTCTAAACTATTCATCCGATTTTTATAAATAAGGTGTAATTCGATTAGTTGTTAAGGCACGGGTTAAATAGGCTAGAAAAAAACCGTTGTCAGATTACACTTTAAATTAAACTTTTCGTTCAAATTCATGCCTATGTACCACTATTGTACATGAAGTTTAAATAAATAAATAAAAATATTATGTACTTTCTTCTTTAGTAGGATCGTTTACCTGCAGTGGGAAATTCATCATCATCATATCAGCCGAAAGACGTCCACTGCTGGACATAGGCCTCCCCCAAGCTTCACCACATTGGCCGGTCCCGTACGTCCCGCATCCTGCGGATCCCCGCAACCTTCACCAGGTCACGTATCTTTTTTTTTTTTTTGGGTGGGAAATCATCCAGTGACTTCTCCCGCTCTGGGTGAAGCGGGAGGGCGTGTCAGACTTTTACTGACTAAAACCCACCCGTGTTCCTTCAATTGCTTGAGCCAGGGCCGCGGTAACTCTTTTTCAAATTTATCCGCGACCCAGACAGGCATCGGCCCTAGCGGACCCCGTCAGTTTTGCTAATATCTCTTTGAGGCGCGCGTGGAACACTACGCGCCGTCGACTCGGGCCTGGTCCTTTTCGGACGGCGAGCTACCCGCTGCTCGCCGTCCGCAAGCCCGCGCCTACGGTGGCCGGAAATCGTCTTGCGACGCCCGACGCCCGAGACGTCTCCTGCGGCGGCTGGGGGCGTGAGGGCGTCTCCGTTGCGTCTCCCTCACGCGTTCCGCCTCCTCCTTCGCGAGCATTACTGCTTTGCAGAAGGAGGTGACAGCTTCCCATGCCCTCTCGCTCCGTATCATGGCCTGAACCAGGGCCGGACGCGAGAGGTCACCACCGCCGATCGCCTCCACGAGGACACGGCGGTGCTCCGCCCAAGCGGAGCTGACCACCACCGTATGCTTCACCGTGTCCTCCGGGCGATCCACACAATGGTGACACCCGGGCGTTTCCTCCCGCCTTATCCTGATCAGGAACCTCCCGAAACATGCATGTCCGGTGAGGACCTGCGTCAGGTGGAAGGTGAGGACGCCATGGCGCCTTTCAAGCCACTCCTCAAAGAGGGGCCTTATCGCCTCAATTGTGGCGTGCCCAGCGCTGGGTTGCGACAATCGCTCTCTCCATGTCGCCATGAGATCCTGCCGGAGCTCTGACCGCCGAGCCGTAATTTGTCGCGGCAACGGTGTTTCGCCCCGGCGGCGTTTCGCCTCCTCGCACCACTCCCATATGTGCGCGAGGACCTTTGCCTCCAGAACCCATGGCGGCAATCCGGCAAGGAGGTTCGCTACCTCACCGGAGATCGTGCGGTATCCTCGGACCAGCCGAATTGCCATGACCCTTTGGGACGCGTTCAACCGGCGGGCTGGTAGCCGCCTCAGGGAACAGGTCACGTACCTGTCAGTGTAACAGTACCGTCAGTTGCTTTTATGATTAGATAAGATTTGTTTTGTTAAAGATATTTACCACAAAAACAACGGTAAGGTGACCAAAACAAATCAAAAAACATCCTTCAGGTGCCGACAAGATTTTGTTTCAGCAGTTGTCATCTGACTGATAAAAGTAAAGTACCTATGAACACATGATTATTATATTATCATGATTGAGATGACATTATTGATATACTACAATATCTGTAAATTACTTCCGATTAATGTCTTCATTTTTGTAATTCTGTTGTTATGTTGTGTATTTTAGCGGAGGTATACATGTTTTTAATAATATATGTTGAATACAGGCCTGCGGATCACAAAGCCAAGAGCCGAACAATGGGGTCCATAGCAATATTGCGACTCCTGGATCTTACAAGGTCCATCCGCGAAACTGCGATACGCAGCAGCGATAGCTAGGGGTCTGTTCCTTGAGATACCGATTCCTGTCAGACAGGTGGAAAGTGGTACAATGGTATAACTTACAACTACTACTCACATTTGTTCCCACGATGATTTGCTGGTCCCGTGTCCAATCCCGTGTCCGGTCAAGTGTTATTGGGAAAATATATATAATAAAGGGAATAAGAGACGTGATCCGGGGCGAGATTCCCTGCAGACACCTAGACACGCTCCCGTCAAAAATATATCTCGCTGCGCTTGAAATATACACAACAACAAATGCACGGGCGACTCACAAAACCGCTCACGGATGGCGAACGTGATTTCGAATAACGATGGGTTGACTATTTAACGATTACAACAAACATCAAAGAAAGACCCCCGTATCACGTCTAGCCATGTCAATCACATTTCTGCGAGTGCGTGTCAACTGTCAACTCAATCAAAAGCTGTCAAATCGATGACAGCGAGCTGACACAGTGTTGCAACAAATAACAATTAAAGGAACGAAACGTTTCGTTCCGAACAATACATATTATTATAATACCAGCCATTTCTAGCAGATTTCAAACTTATATTAATTATAAGTCCAGGACCTGGATTTATAGTTAATATAAGGTGAAGGAAAACATCGTGAAGAAACCAGGTTTCCTCACGATGTTTTCCTTCACCATTGTCAGCCATGTCAGCGACGTCTAAGATATGAATGGAAGAAGTCTCATTGGTATTCCCCAATTTGAGCCCACAACCTCAACCACGAGAGGCGAGGTCTTAGTCACTGGTCATTGGGCTGGTCATCAAAGTAAATACATAACTGTCCCTCAAGATACAGGTTGCCCTAGTTTGAGAGGCTGGGTTCATTACCCAAAATGGTTACAATGGAATTCTTGCAATATAGCTGTACGTGTACATACATAAACTCACGCCCCTTTCCCATGGTGGTAGGCAGAAACTACATAACGCCACCTGCTACGAACCTTACATACTTCTTTTGCTTCACCCACGTTCATACATCTAGTTTTACACGCACGCCGGTTATGAGTACTGCACACCTGGCCTTTCTAAAGAATATCACCAATAAGGTATATGTGTGTCTTTCTAGGGCTTCCCCATGCACGACTGCCTTGTAAATACTATTCGTTAGTCACCTTTCATTCATCCTCTCAACATGACCAAACCATCTTAGCATACTCATTTCAATTTTAGTCACTACATCTGCTTTCAAACCACAACGTTGTCTTATTACATCATTCTTCAATCTATCATTTAAAGTTACACCACACATACTTCGCAAGGAACGGATTTCTACTGCATTATTCTTAATCATTACTTAAGTTTCTTTTTGTTGTATTTTCTGTCTTTCAAGAATATACTACGAATATTTTTATCAAACTATTAAAAAGCCCTATACAAGGTGACAACCCTAATTCTAACTTCTCAGATCCCATGTCAAACTGTCTGCGGAGAAGGCGTTTTATTAAACCGGGAAGTTTTCACATATCTTATTTATAAAACTTCGCATCTATCGATATTGTGCAAAAATTATTTTGAAGGGGTGATAAATAAATAAGCTTTATCTTTTATGTGCTTATATTCTCACTAAAGTAACAAGTAATAAGTAAGTGTAAATGTGTGTGTGTAGTATGTGCGTAGTGTAAGTGTTTGTGTGTAAGTGTTGGGTAGTAAAAGTAACAAGTTTTTCTTGTAAAAGAGATGTATAACCTTTATGGTGTACAATAAAGTATATTCTATTCTATTCTAAAGCTTTGGTCTCTTGATCGAAAGTACGTACTCTTAGGTTTTTAGGGTTCCGTACACAAAGGGTAAAAACGGGATCCTATTACTAAGACTCCACGATCCGTCTGTCTGCCTGTCTGTCACCAGGCTGTATCTCATGAACCGTGACAACTAGACAGTAAGACTAGAAATTTTCACATATGATGTATTTCGGTTGCCGCAAAAAAAAACAGAATAAAATAAATATTTAAGTGGGGCTCCCATACAACAAACGTGATTTTTTTGCCGTTTTTGCGATAATGGTACGGAACCCTTCGTGCGCGAGTCCGACTCGCACTTGTCCAGTTTTTTTTAACAATTCTGTAAATAATTTGGTTTGTTAATAATTCAGTGTTGAAAACTACGGCATGTATTTATTGTCTTCTAACGAAGGTTAAGTTAGGTAAGTCATTTTTAAAAGATAATTGTTTTTGTAAGAGTTTGGTAAGATCAGAGGGGTGACCAAAACTTCTTACAGCAAGGTTATTTGCAGTGTGCGTAAGGTACAGATGTACATGACTTGTGTACATCTGTCCCTTTTTCACAGTCGAACCATTACATATTGACACATGGTACGGGGGCAGACGGTATTTAGACTTAGGACAAAGACAGAGTGACACTATAATCAGCATTAAAGATAGTCAAAGTCCAAAGGGTGATAGACAATCGTCACTAAAAGAATTTCACTTAGGTCTAAAACCCCTTGACCAACGTCCATTAATGAGTTGCCTGATACTGATTTCAATTTTTACATTTATTTTAACTCAAAACATACAACACTTGGGTTGCCTTTAAATTAATGATATAATCCAAAAATACGTTTCCCCTTACGTTTTCCTAACCCTCAACAAAATACCTTTCAAAAAATCGTCACTAATAGAATTTCACTTAGGTCTAAAACCCCTTGACCAACGTTCATTAATGAGTTGCCTGATACTAATTTAAATTTTTACATTTATTTTAACTCAAAACATACAACACTTGGGTTGCCTTTAAATTAATGACAAAATCCAAAAATATGTTTTCCCCTTACGTTTTCCTAACCCTTAATAAAACACCTTTCAAAAATTTCGCTAAAATGAAACACCTAAATATCAAACGCGGTCCTTTATTAAATTAATTAATTAACTCAATTTTGTAGCCAGGAAATAACCATCTTAATTTGAATCTCAATTGGTTTCAACCATGGTAGCTATATAAGATGCCCAGTATAAGTACTTAAACGTCTTTTTGCCCATCTTCTCAGCTGACAAAGTTATCTCATTAAATGCACCAAGAGTTTGCAAGACAAGAGGCCAACTTTGAAAATATAATCCAATGTAAAATGACCTCTACAAACTCCACCAGTTCTATTAAAAAAGTTCCGAATGTAAGGACTGCGAAGGTCTCTGTAGTTTGGCCGTTTAGCCCGTCGTGGAATTTGAGGGGTTCATATTTGTCTTGAGTTGGAGAAAAATTTAATGTTTGTGCATTTCTCAGTCTTGGTGAATAAGTACTTAATCGCTGAAAGTAATTTGTTTATGGTGCTCTCGATCTGTAGTTGCTGCAAGAGTTTTTTGAATTTGTTTTATTTTAGTTTGGATATGACCTTACCCAGTCCTTATTGGTGATGTTCTTCAGAAACGTCCCCCTACTTTGCTACGTGTTCCTCATTACTGAGGGTCATGATTCCCCCGACGGGAGATCAACTTTTCTGTGTTGATATCACTCCATCTGCGTCTATCCTTGGCGTCGTGGAGAGCATCGTGCAGTTTGATGTTCAGTATTGCACAGATTTGGTTAGACCATCTGATTGGATTATGACCCTGAAAGGTCAGTTGACTCAGAAGGGCCATGTGCGTAGTACTCATAATCAGTGCATGTATGACCAGATGGCTGAATGAAAGTAAACAAATGAAAAGTATACGATCCCACTTTACACGTGGCGTTCTGCAGTGTCTGCCTACATGGACAAAAGGCATGAGTTCATGTATATATGTGACTTTTACCCTCTATTATATGGGACTTATACATAACTGGCGAAAAGTGGGTGTACTATTATAAGTGTACTTCTACGTAAACAGGCGTGATGTTGTGCTTGTTGTTGTGTTGTGTTGGTGTTTGTCCGATAGATGCAAACTATGATTGACTTCGAATATCTACAATCTGCACATCATATCTTATGGCAGTGTATTCTTTGGCAGAATAAACGCAACATTATGTTGGATAATGTACATGCTGCATCCGAAGTTATTTATTATACGGGCCTTGTGGAAACTAGAACAAATTTCCGTGCGATCAAGCTTTTTCGCCATACCTATTATTGAAATCAAATATAAAAGCTCACAATTTTACGACCCATTATACACAGTGGCTTTTTAATTGTGTCTCGAATGCGGCATACAAGGGGTTTATGTTAATTTTTGTCTGTGGTGCTAGGCACCTGGGCTTATCCCAGTAAGACCCTTTGTGCCTTTTGACCTTGTTCTGTCTCCTGCTTGATATGGAAGGAAGTGGAAATTGTTTTTGTTTTCCTCCTCCTCCTTTATTCTTTTTTGATTAATTTCGTTGCGGGATCCAAGACAGTTAAATTCATTCTCCAGGACTTCGTTGAGCTTCATTGCCTCGGCGCTTTTCTGTGCTCGGTGCTTTCAGGTTTGTAGTTGCAGTGGTTTGGGAATAGTGCGGTGGGATGTCCCAAAAAAGAGATGCAAACCATCGAAAAGTCAGGATAATTTCCTTAGATTAAGACATCGTCTGTGGTTTGGGCGGTAGGTGGGTACAATCGTGAAAATCACACAAATAATTCGATACACTGGGTTTATTCAAATAGTCACAGTTACAAACTTTGCTTAAAAATATTACGGATCGACATTAATTCTACGATGTCTTAGCTTGGAGGCGGCCAGAACTATTTTACCCTATAATGCTGACCCCACCATGCAAGCGGCTAGATGGATAAAGCGTGACAAACTATAGTTGTTCTTGATTCGCCACCAGAGTGCGTGCTAAACCCGACATGCTTATGTTTTATGTGTGTGTAGATAAACAGACTAGTTCCTTTAGTTTCGAGTATTGACAGGGGAATTCACTGTTAATCCCTTCTGACATGAATTCCCAGTAAATTGTATCTTCAATCTGGCAACTATGAGTATCCAACTATCAAATAGACTTGTGGCTAAGTGTCCAATGGTGTCCAACTTCAAGATAAACAATTAATTTCCTTTACAGTACAAAAAATAACAACATAATTATTACCTATCCTTTTCCCAGTTTTATTTGATTCGGCTTACAGTCTAACCGGAATGTGCAGTACTCGTCTTTACATGGAGCGACTTTCTTTCCGACTTCCATAACCCAGAAACTGCAGTAACACAATACCCCATGGACAGACTGGCGCCAGATTTCAGGTTTCTGGCTATCCGTTACGACTATCAAAGATATACATACACATGACAGCCGGGACCTTCCAAAATACGGAGTAGTCCTGGTTTATCAAAAATGGTCACCCTTCGGTCCCAGCTAGGCAATGTTCAACATGGAAGATTCAAACATCACTGTGTGGTCATTAATTAGCCATTATCTCCTGATACTAATTTCAAATTCTATTAAGTCACACTTCACTAACCACAGTGTCTCAAAATGAAAGTCTATGACCAGTGTGTGTTGCCAGTAACCTATGGCTCTGAGACGAGGTCGATCACAATGGGCCTTATCAGAAAGCTCTTATTCACCCAAACGGCAATGGAAAGAGCTATGGTCAGAGATTCCTTGCGTGATCGGGTTACCGACATAACCTGAAGAATTGCCAAACGTAAGTGGCAGTGAGCAGGGCACATTGTTCGCAGAACGGATGGCCGATTGGGCAGAATAGTTCCAGAACTATTCGGCCATCCGTTCTGACTTAAATCCGAATCTTAATCCGTTCAACACAACGTCTGCCGGTTCGCAGTCGCAACTCCTGGAGTGGCGACTGCGAACCGGCAGACGTTGTGTTGGAAGGCCTCCCACTAGATGGACCGATGACCTAGTGAAGGTTGTGGGAATCCGCTGGATTCGGGACGCACGGGATCGGTCAATGTGGTGACGCTTGGGTGAGGCATGTCCAGCAGTGGACGACTTTCGGCTGATATGAGGATGACGATGATGATGACGTATTAAGTATTTTTTTTGGGATCCTGCCGTTTTGCAGAAAAGTTTTTGAGAAAATTTGAATACCCAAGCAAATTTTAGCAACCTTTTTTATATTAATGCAATATTTGGAATAATTTTAGTAAGCTCATTTTTATTTGCCAAATTATTACTGCAGCAAAATATTACGCAGTCGCCACTCCTGGAGTGGCGACTGCGAACCGGCAGACGTTGTGTTGGAAGGCCTCCCACTAGATGGACCGATGACCTAGTGAAGGTTGTGGGAATCCGCTGGATTCGGGACGCACGGGACCGGTCAATGTGGTGACGCTTGGGTGAGGCATGTCCAGCAGTGGACGACTTTCGGCTGATATGAGGATGACGATGATGATGACGTATTAAGTATTTTTTTTGGGATCCTGCCGTTTTGCAGAAAAGATTTTGAGAAAATTTGAATACCCAAGCAAATTTTAGCAACCTTTTTTATATTAATGCAATATTTGGAATAATTTTAGTAAACTCATTTTCATTTGGTAAAATTTTTACTTTGCAGAATATTACCAAGGATAGTGTCATTAAGACATTTGGTCATTAATCAAATGATTTATTACAGCAAACAATCTTTAGACAATAAACGCTTGGTCAAATGATTTGTTATGACAAAAAAATATAAATAATATAATATTATATAATTTAAGATGCAATTTTATTTTAATTTATTTTATACAAAATATTTGTAACATACAATTTTATTTTTTTTGTAATGGACATTAGCAATTTTCATTAGCGGCAGCGGCCGCCGAGCGCCAGTTTTCGGTAATTATGGTCAATGAATTAGTCCAAGAGAGAGCAAAGTGACCTTAGGGCACCCCGATACGGATAGGTTAGGTTTGAAGAAGATGACGGGGGCTGAAGTGAGCAAGAAAGCGAGCGAACTCAGCTCCCGTCATCTCCTTCATGTTAGGTTACTTTAGACCCCGCAGACAGAAATATAAGCCCGCGTAGCGTGGCTCCGTCGACTTTGTTGCTCAAATATTAATCGTACTTACACATTGTAATTTAATTTGTATATTTTGTACAACTGACATACAGATGCAAATTTTTTGTTGAGCCATTGACTGAATAGAAATGGTAAATTGAAAACTGACGATACTAAATATTTGGTTTATTTTATTTTGCGTAAAATGTGTTATTCCAACTGAAATATTCCACTACATAAAAATTGGTTAAAGTAAGTAAGTTAGTAAACAAGTAATTGTTTAAACGTTCACTTGCCAAACATTAGGTTTGCGTTATTTGTGAAGAGATTTTTTGCTAAGTAATAATTTGGCAAATGAAATTATGTAGCAAATTGTTTTGGAAGTGATAATTTTCAATTTCTTTTCGATGAAACAAGGATAAAAAACAATTTTGTTTTAGAACAAGCTCTTGCACTGAAAGGTATTTAAATCGATGAGGCCAATACGATAGTGCTATCTTGTCTGGTTGAGAAGCTGCTTTGTAGAATGGATTACTAGTTGCCGGACACACAGGTACGAAAGCAAAGAAAACAAGAAAAAGAGCTGATTTGCGCCAGGCAGGACGCATACCATAAAAAGAACAAAACGGTCATACGTTTTGCGTGGTTGTGACGCATACTTTGCTTGTAATAAAAAAATAACACATAGCATTTATTTATACACATTTATCTGGCGATTCTAGAAAAATAACGAACCCAAAACAAAAATAGTGCTTCTACAGGTTGTATAATTCGTCAATAGATTACCGAAACAACAGTCGCTCTTTGTGCCAAAGTTTGTTCTTGTATTGTTTGTTTCTGACATTTCTGATGTCAGAGAAATGGTAGGTAGCTTGTAATTTGATTTATCCTTTAAGATTCACTAAGAGGTATATATTTTATCGTTTGTTACTGTCTGTTAAAGAGCTCGTGGCTAAATAATAACAGAACCAAGGATGAGCAACGCTTGCCGGTCCGTGGTTGGTTGGAACCATCTTTGCCTAGCGAGATTCCACCATGCCTCGAAAAACATTTTAACCCGTTAGTCCCTGCTGCCATTTTTGTAGATCTTTGACAATCGTAACGGATATTTAATAAGGAGCAAGGAAATCAGACACCAGTTTGAATGTCCCGCAAAACAATTTTGTCTTTTCTCGGCAACTGCCCAACGGTTGTTGTCGGACTGTTGTATACGTTCAAACCGCGGCGAAAACTTTGCTTGCGCGACGTCAGGTCATTAGTTCGTAGGTGGTGGCATAGATGCCGCTACACCAGTCTTATCAAGGGCTATCGTGTTACGCATTTACTGGTTTGCGGAAGTCAGTTAAACAGTCGCTTCGTGTAAGATACTGGTGCTCAGCTGCATTCCATTAGACTGGAAACTTGTTCTTTCGTATCAAATTCCTCAAACAATAGTCTCAACCATTCAGATTTTGTCCGACCATTTTTGCCACGTTCAAACCCTGAAAGGTCAGGCAAGAAGGGCAAAAAAAGAGGTAGGCAATATCCACCGAAGGGGCTCCACACTTGCACTGAGTTTTGGATGGGTAACAACCCCAACCAGAGTTACTATCATAGCCGGAAGAAGTTGACTGAAAATAAGTTTTTTATCCGTCAGGTAGATTACAAAAAAATAATAAACACGTATTTTTTCTTTTAGTGGTAAATAGAAAAAATACGTGTTTGAAAACGTGGGTACGCCGACGACACAATGCGTTGAAATATCGTGTAACACGTATACGTACGTGTATATATATTTTTTTATCTGATATAGGCTCGCGCTTGACCACTATCTCACCTGATAGTAAGCGATGATGTGGTCGACGGTGGAGCACGCTTGCCTAGAAGTAACCTATTCACTCTTGACTTAAAGACTCCTAGATTGTAGCTATTGGGAAACACAGAGTCCGGCAGGGAATTCCACTCCTTACAGCTAAAAGAATTCTCAAAACGTTTAGTGCGTATGGGTGGGATGTCCACCATGTACCGATGAGGCATCGCCGTACGTCTGGTAGTCCAATGATGGAACGGGCTACATAAATCAGGATGTTCTACACCTTATACTGACAAAGTGACGTCACAAGCCCCCACTCCTGAATTTTGATGCGCTTTATCTTAGTCAATTTTAATTTATTTGATTAAACAAAAAACATGCGTCCGATATTATTTGATAATCTCAGTGACGGACTAAATCGAATTATCATTTTTCTACCCAAGAAACATCCATATCGCTGGATGCGAGACGCACGGGACGGGTCAATGTAGCGATGTTAGAGGGAGCAGTGGACATCTTTCGGCTGATATGATAATGATGATAAACTCCATTTGACCAGGTTGTATCTAAAGTGGTCGCTTAACCTGGACCCTGGACTGGAAGCTGACCCCAATATATTAATATACTAGGGACCTGTATCAATATGAAGAAAGGGATTTCGCCAATCAACATTGGCTTAATGTTCCTACTGCTACATGTTGGGATACAGGCCTCGTCCCTATGAACCTCTTACAGAGTTGTGTGGGCTGTAATCCATCACTTAGATAACGTGCGTTTTGGTGGATGTCACAATGTCCTCGGATTGTTGGAAAAAGAACAAGCTGTATTCACCACAAATGTTTACTCTTCAATGGCGGTTGAAGTTTTCTCATATGGGCCTATTCACATTGGCCTTTTTCTGTGAGGGCGTTAACTGTACCTAATCCGCCACGCAAGCCTAGTCTGTATTGAAGTATATCACAAATACATGTTGTCAAATATTTGGTTCTGTCGTAGAACTTGCCACAAGTCTTCGATAAATTAGTCATCCTATCTAAACATAAACCACTACTAATAACAGTATATACTATTAACATGTTTTTACTTGGAAGTCGGTTTTTTTTTCTTTTTTTAGCTATGGTACATAATGAACCAACCAGTTCTATGGGCTAGGTACCTATAATGCCCAAAGTGATGCCAGAATAGATTAGCCCAATACACATGAAATTTAAACAAAACCGCTGGAATGAGAGTATACCAGGGGGAACTGTTCACACCTGCGTACCCCTTTACACCGTACCAGTGTGATTTTATGTTATGAAATGGTGTAAACAATTTATAAACAGACATGCGATTGCAGCTATCCCGAGTGATTTGCCGTCATTTATTGAAGATTTCTGATGTATATCTCCGAAAAGAAGGGCTGACATTGTTGCACAAATCCCACAGACCAAAACGATATTTGCCACCAGGCAATTTAATAAACGATCTGCTAAACTATATAATAAAATAAACAAAAAAATATGCTTATATAATAAAATAAGTTATGAATGTAAGAAAATTTTAGCCAATTGGATTAAGACACTTACTTACGATGACACGGAGGCACTTCTAGAGCACATACATTAGCAAATGCACTATCACATACACTTTCACACACACACATCCTCACTACACTCTCACACTCACCCTCACACACACTAACACCCCCACAGTTTGACTTCGCACAGATTTCCACACTCGAGAAATACTCTCAACATCATCTTTAGTAATTATTTGTTATTTTAAACCAACTACTTGTACTGATAGTGTTATTAATTATTGCTATATTATGTAAGAGCGGAGTCTCCTAACACAGTTAGTTTAGTTTAGTTTGGTGGCAGAACTTCTTTCTTAAAGATCTAAATTTCATTTTTCCGTTCAACTAATCATCTGTTACTCATTCCACTTCTCTTTTCCGACCTCTTCTTTCTTCTCTTTCCCTTCCAAAATACGGAGTAGTCCTGGTTTATCAAAAATGGTCACCCTTCGGTCCCAGCTAGGCAATGTTCAACATGGAAGATTCAAACATCACTGTGTGGTCATTAATTAGCCATTATCTCCTGATACTAATTTCAAATTCTATTAAGTCACACTTCACTAACCACAGTGTCTCAAAATGAAAGTCTATGACCAGTGTGTGTTGCCAGTAACCTATGGCTCTGAGACGAGGTCGATCACAATGGGCCTTATCAGAAAGCTCTTATTCACCCAAACGGCAATGGAAAGAGCTATGGTCAGAGATTCCTTGCGTGATCGGGTTACCGACATAACCTGAAGAATTGCCAAACGTAAGTGGCAGTGAGCAGGGCACATTGTTCGCAGAACGGATGGCCGATTGGGCAGAATAGTTCCAGAACTATTCGGCCATCCGTTCTGACTTAAATCCGAATCTTAATCCGTTCAACGCAACTCCTGGAGTGGCGACTGCGAACCGGCAGACGTTGTGTTGGAAGGCCTCCCACTAGATGGACCGATGACCTAGTGAAGGTTGTGGGAATCCGCTGGATTCGGGACGCACGGGACCGGTCAATGTGGTGACGCTTGGGTGAGGCATGTCCAGCAGTGGACGACTTTCGGCTGATATGAGGATGACGATGATGATGACGTATTAAGTATTTTTTTTGGTATCCTGCCGTTTTGCAGAAAAGTTTTTGAGAAAATTTGAATACCCAAGCAAATTTTAGCAACCTTTTTTATATTAATGCAATATTTGGAATAATTTTAGTAAGCTCATTTTTATTTGCCAAATTATTACTGCAGCAAAATATTACGCAGTCGCCACTCCTGGAGTGGCGACTGCGAACCGGCAGACGTTGTGTTGGAAGGCCTCCCACTAGATGGACCGATGACCTAGTGAAGGTTGTGGGAATCCGCTGGATTCGGGACGCACGGGACCGGTCAATGTGGTGACGCTTGGGTGAGGCATGTCCAGCAGTGGACGACTTTCGGCTGATATGAGGATGACGATGATGATGACGTATTAAGTATTTTTTTTGGGATCCTGCCGTTTTGCAGAAAAGATTTTGAGAAAATTTGAATACCCAAGCAAATTTTAGCAACCTTTTTTATATTAATGCAATATTTGGAATAATTTTAGTAAACTCATTTTCATTTGGTAAAATTTTTACTTTGCAGAATATTACCAAGGATAGTGTCATTAAGACATTTGGTCATTAATCAAATGATTTATTACAGCAAACAATCTTTAGACAATAAACGCTTGGTCAAATGATTTGTTATGACAAAAAAATATAAATAATATAATATTATATAATTTAAGATGCAATTTTATTTTAATTTATTTTATACAAAATATTTGTAACATACAATTTTATTTTTTTTGTAATGGACTTTAGCAATTTTCATTAGCGGCAGCGGCCGCCGAGCGCCAGTTTTCGGTAATTATGGTCAATGAATTAGTCCAAGAGAGAGCAAAGTGACCTTAGGGCACCCCGATACGGATAGGTTAGGTTTGAAGAAGATGACGGGGGCTGAAGTGAGCAAGAAAGCGAGCGAACTCAGCTCCCGTCATCTCCTTCATGTTAGGTTACTTTAGACCCCGCAGACAGAAATATAAGCCCGCGTAGCGTGGCTCCGTCGACTTTGTTGCTCAAATATTAATCGTACTTACACATTGTAATTTAATTTGTATATTTTGTACAACTGACATACAGATGCAAATTTTTTGTTGAGCCATTGACTGAATAGAAATGGTAAATTGAAAACTGACGATACTAAATATTTGGTTTATTTTATTTTGCGTAAAATGTGTTATTCCAACTGAAATATTCCACTACATAAAAATTGGTTAAAGTAAGTAAGTTAGTAAACAAGTAATTGTTTAAACGTTCACTTGCCAAACATTAGGTTTGCGTTATTTGTGAAGAGATTTTTTGCTAAGTAATAATTTGGCAAATGAAATTATGTAGCAAATTGTTTTGGAAGTGATAATTTTCAATTTCTTTTCGATGAAACAAGGATAAAAAACAATTTTGTTTTAGAACAAGCTCTTGCACTGAAAGGTATTTAAATCGATGAGGCCAATACGATAGTGCTATCTTGTCTGGTTGAGAAGCTGCTTTGTAGAATGGATTACTAGTTGCCGGACACACAGGTACGAAAGCAAAGAAAACAAGAAAAAGAGCTGATTTGCGCCAGGCAGGACGCATACCATAAAAAGAACAAAACGGTCATACGTTTTGCGTGGTTGTGACGCATACTTTGCTTGTAATAAAAAAATAACACATAGCATTTATTTATACACATTTATCTGGCGATTCTAGAAAAATAACGAACCCAAAACAAAAATAGTGCTTCTACAGGTTGTATAATTCGTCAATAGATTACCGAAACAACAGTCGCTCTTTGTGCCAAAGTTTGTTCTTGTATTGTTTGTTTCTGACATTTCTGATGTCAGAGAAATGGTAGGTAGCTTGTAATTTGATTTATCCTTTAAGATTCACTAAGAGGTATATATTTTATCGTTTGTTACTGTCTGTTAAAGAGCTCGTGGCTAAATAATAACAGAACCAAGGATGAGCAACGCTTGCCGGTCCGTGGTTGGTTGGAACCATCTTTGCCTAGCGAGATTCCACCATGCCTCGAAAAACATTTTAACCCGTTAGTCCCTGCTGCCATTTTTGTAGATCTTTGACAATCGTAACGGATATTTAATAAGGAGCAAGGAAATCAGACACCAGTTTGAATGTCCCGCAAAACAATTTTGTCTTTTCTCGGCAACTGCCCAACGGTTGTTGTCGGACTGTTGTATACGTTCAAACCGCGGCGAAAACTTTGCTTGCGCGACGTCAGGTCATTAGTTCGTAGGTGGTGGCATAGATGCCGCTACACCAGTCTTATCAAGGGCTATCGTGTTACGCATTTACTGGTTTGCGGAAGTCAGTTAAACAGTCGCTTCGTGTAAGATACTGGTGCTCAGCTGCATTCCATTAGACTGGAAACTTGTTCTTTCGTATCAAATTCCTCAAACAATAGTCTCAACCATTCAGATTTTGTCCGACCATTTTTGCCACGTTCAAACCCTGAAAGGTCAGGCAAGAAGGGCAAAAAAAGAGGTAGGCAATATCCACCGAAGGGGCTCCACACTTGCACTGAGTTTTGGATGGGTAACAACCCCAACCAGAGTTACTATCATAGCCGGAAGAAGTTGACTGAAAATAAGTTTTTTATCCGTCAGGTAGATTACAAAAAAATAATAAACACGTATTTTTTCTTTTAGTGGTAAATAGAAAAAATACGTGTTTGAAAACGTGGGTACGCCGACGACACAATGCGTTGAAATATCGTGTAACACGTATACGTACGTGTATATATATTTTTTTATCTGATATAGGCTCGCGCTTGACCACTATCTCACCTGATAGTAAGCGATGATGTGGTCGACGGTGGAGCACGCTTGCCTAGAAGTAACCTATTCACTCTTGACTTAAAGACTCCTAGATTGTAGCTATTGGGAAACACAGAGTCCGGCAGGGAATTCCACTCCTTACAGCTAAAAGAATTCTCAAAACGTTTAGTGCGTATGGGTGGGATGTCCACCATGTACCGATGAGGCATCGCCGTACGTCTGGTAGTCCAATGATGGAACGGGCTACATAAATCAGGATGTTCTACACCTTATACTGACAAAGTGACGTCACAAGCCCCCACTCCTGAATTTTGATGCGCTTTATCTTAGTCAATTTTAATTTATTTGATTAAACAAAAAACATGCGTCCGATATTATTTGATAATCTCAGTGACGGACTAAATCGAATTATCATTTTTCTACCCAAGAAACATCCATATCGCTGGATGCGAGACGCACGGGACGGGTCAATGTAGCGATGTTAGAGGGAGCAGTGGACATCTTTCGGCTGATATGATAATGATGATAAACTCCATTTGACCAGGTTGTATCTAAAGTGGTCGCTTAACCTGGACCCTGGACTGGAAGCTGACCCCAATATATTAATATACTAGGGACCTGTATCAATATGAAGAAAGGGATTTCGCCAATCAACATTGGCTTAATGTTCCTACTGCTACATGTTGGGATACAGGCCTCGTCCCTATGAACCTCTTACAGAGTTGTGTGGGCTGTAATCCATCACTTAGATAACGTGCGTTTTGGTGGATGTCACAATGTCCTCGGATTGTTGGAAAAAGAACAAGCTGTATTCACCACAAATGTTTACTCTTCAATGGCGGTTGAAGTTTTCTCATATGGGCCTATTCACATTGGCCTTTTTCTGTGAGGGCGTTAACTGTACCTAATCCGCCACGCAAGCCTAGTCTGTATTGAAGTATATCACAAATACATGTTGTCAAATATTTGGTTCTGTCGTAGAACTTGCCACAAGTCTTCGATAAATTAGTCATCCTATCTAAACATAAACCACTACTAATAACAGTATATACTATTAACATGTTTTTACTTGGAAGTCGGTTTTTTTTTCTTTTTTTAGCTATGGTACATAATGAACCAACCAGTTCTATGGGCTAGGTACCTATAATGCCCAAAGTGATGCCAGAATAGATTAGCCCAATACACATGAAATTTAAACAAAACCGCTGGAATGAGAGTATACCAGGGGGAACTGTTCACACCTGCGTACCCCTTTACACCGTACCAGTGTGATTTTATGTTATGAAATGGTGTAAACAATTTATAAACAGACATGCGATTGCAGCTATCCCGAGTGATTTGCCGTCATTTATTGAAGATTTCTGATGTATATCTCCGAAAAGAAGGGCTGACATTGTTGCACAAATCCCACAGACCAAAACGATATTTGCCACCAGGCAATTTAATAAACGATCTGCTAAACTATATAATAAAATAAACAAAAAAATATGCTTATATAATAAAATAAGTTATGAATGTAAGAAAATTTTAGCCAATTGGATTAAGACACTTACTTACGATGACACGGAGGCACTTCTAGAGCACATACATTAGCAAATGCACTATCACATACACTTTCACACACACACATCCTCACTACACTCTCACACTCACCCTCACACACACTAACACCCCCACAGTTTGACTTCGCACAGATTTCCACACTCGAGAAATACTCTCAACATCATCTTTAGTAATTATTTGTTATTTTAAACCAACTACTTGTACTGATAGTGTTATTAATTATTGCTATATTATGTAAGAGCGGAGTCTCCTAACACAGTTAGTTTAGTTTAGTTTGGTGGCAGAACTTCTTTCTTAAAGATCTAAATTTCATTTTTCCGTTCAACTAATCATCTGTTACTCATTCCACTTCTCTTTTCCGACCTCTTCTTTCTTCTCTTTAATCATGATTATGACTCGCAGCGCGCGGGCTCGCCTAGAAGAGACCAAACTCAGTCAGGCTTTGAGCGAATTAAAGGCGTCTCAGGAGTTCTGTGACCAACTGATAAGGGAAAAAGATGAAAACGAAATAGAGTTCCTTAGTGTCCTTGACAGGAATAGCAAACTGAAAACAGAAATGGCTCAGTTGTATACTCAACACACTGATGCCATAGCAGCCCGGGACAGGCTCCAAGTTGTTGTGGACGGGTTCAGCCAGTGTAGCAATGAGTATGAATAAGCTCTTAGTCACAAATATTTACTACAACAGCAGCTACATGAGGCTCAAAGTCCGATTGAATATCTTGAAACTACAAATCATAACATCACTGCCTCGTTGAATCAAAGTCTATTCAATGAATTGGTGCCTGTTGCCCCATCAATGGTTACTGCAATAAATCCCTCTTACACAATAGATTTAACAGGTCATGATGATTCAAAATCAATTAAATCATTGAGGGTAGTCACTGGTAAAAATAAAATAAAAAGTACATTAAAATTAACAAATACATAGTTAAAACTAAGAAAATGATCAAAAAACAAAGGTTTTTCATCAAAAATGTAAAACTTAATAGAGAAAGGTTGCATCTACTTAAACAATTAGATATGTATTCATTTAATTTAGAAAAAATACTAGGAAATACCAAACTGACACAGAAGACTTGCGGTATGAACTTGACCATCTACAGGAGAAACTTACTTCTATGACCATCAAATATACAGCCTCTGAAAACCAAATGAGGCAATATGTATTGGCAATGAATGAGCTGGTAAGTTCACAAATTAACAAATGTGATCATTGTCAACCACCATCTGTTGAACTCACACCGGACCATTCATTGACAATATGTGATGCCACCATACCGCAGTCTAGTGCAAGTTTGCCATTAGAAATTACTAACCGTTTGCCTAAAAATAATGTAAATACAGAAATAGTATTATTTTGTGATGAAATTGGAAAGGATCTAGGCCACTTGTTGACAAATAGATATCCAGGACACTCAATAATGAACTACTGTATGCCTGGTTGTTCTTTATTTGACATAATTAAAAAAGTTATCAAATGCAATTATAACCAGGATACCACATTATTAATATTTATTGGTAATAGGGGCAATGTGAACAAAGGAGAATTACTCCAACATTATAGCTCTTTGTGCAACCTTAGTTTAAAAAAAATTGTGATGTTCACATTCCCATACAGCCAAAGTTTGCCACAGGAAGAAAACATACTTAGGTATGAATTGAATAGGACATTACATAATTTAACATATTGTAGTAATTTATTCCATTTAATTGACACTAACAATTATGTTGGTAATCACTTTTATTTGACAAAAGATAAATTTTTCATGGATAGGTACTTTTACTTTCTTTCAAAGTATTATAAAAGACAGATAGCTGTGTCGCTATCATATTATTTTCTATTACAGCCAAGAATTTGGCTAAACAACTTGCTTCTATTGAGCAATGCCAAGGAATGTTATTTAATTCAGCCAATAATTTGGTATCAGAAATTGATATTGGTAGTAATTTAAATTAGAAATTAGGACAATAGGGACAACCTCTTGCAAAAGCATACAGGATAAAAATTGCAAATTAAAATCAAATAAAAGTTTAAATTCGGTAAATAGTATTAACCTGATGCATCAAAATATTCAAGGATTATTTATAACAAAGATTTAGAAGTAGAATTATTTATGAACTTTAACAGTATTGATATTCTTTGTATAAAAGAACATTGGCTTAAAAGCCACCAGTTATTGTTCAATTTTAATAATCACCAGGTTGGTAGTTCATTCAGCAGAGTTAATGCTATACATGGTGGCTCATTGATTTTAGTAAGTAAACCAGCTTAAATTTAAAGACCGTAAGGATATTGTGAGCCTATCTGTTGAGCGGACAGTTGAAATAGCTTGTATAGAATTGGAGCAGTTTATTGTATTAAGCGTATACAGACCCCCTTCAGGATTGTATGACTGCTTTGAAAAGGTAATGGATGAAGTGTTACACAAGATTTGTAACTCGAATAAATCCATTGGATGTTAATTTATTAGAAAACTCAGGTTCTTGTAGTAAAATAATAAGTCTGTTTCAGTCCTACAATCTTGTAAACCTATTTTTGGAGCCCACAAGAATAACCCCTTCTAGTGCTACATGCTTAGATAATATTTATACTAATGTTATACCAGTCCACAAAGAAATTATAAATTTACTAGATTCTGATCATTGCGGGCAGAGGATTACTATACCAAACCAAAACAACAAAGTGGCTAAAAAAGATATCACTGTTAACCCCAAAACTGCAAGTCGCTTGGCAGCTTTTAAAATTAAACTCATTAATAAATTACCAATTTTGTCAATTGATGCTGATCCTAATCATCTATATGATGATTTTTTTAGTATATACTGTAAACAATTTAATTCAACCTTTATTCCCAAGACTATCTCCATTAATAGTAATGCATCATTCAGTGATTGGGCTACCATTGGTATTCATAAAAGTAGAACACGGGTTTATGAGCTGTACAGTGAAAGGACTTATGTAAACACTGCTGAATTTAATTTATATGTTAGAAATTATTCAAAATTATTTAAAAAAGTTTGTTGTTTGGCCAAGTCGCGTTATTTGAGCTCAAAGATTAAAAACAGTAGTAATGTTATTAAAACGACTTGGAATATTATTAATAGTGAAACGGGAAGATCTGGTAACCGAAATATTGACTACGGCCTGTCTATTAATGGCAACATCATAAAATCAGACTCACAAGTCACAGTGGCTTTTGAAAATTTATTATCAGATATTCCCATTTCAACGACTAAATCCTTAAACTCATCACCTTCTGTTGCTGAGTCTTTGCTAAAAGAAAATGTTAATGTTTGCGATTCGGAATTTCTTTTTGAACATATTACTTGTAAAGACATAATTAAAACCTTTCACACTTTAAATGTTAAAAAGACTGCAGATCTGTGGGGTCATTCTGTAGAAGTTGCTAAGTCTATTATTGACATTGTCGCACCTAGTTTAGCTATTATCTTTAATAATTGTATCGACTGTGGGGAGTTTCCTGACCTTATGAAAAATAGTAAAATAATACCTTTGTTTAAATCAGGTAGTACATCAGACCCTACAAATTATAGACCTATTTCAGTACTACCTACGTTTAGCAAAATATTTGAGAAATAAATTTTAGAGCAATTGCAAAGATTTTTTAATAAACATAAATTATTACTGGTTACTGGCGATGTAAATAGCGCGATCTCAAAAGTTGTTCACTGGTTCAATGTTAATAATTTACTTCTTAATGAAAAAAAAACCAAATGCATTAAGTTTACCCTACCTCACGTTAGGCAGGTGAAAACCGATGTGTTGATAAAGGGCGAAGAATTGAATCCTGAAAATAGCGCAGTATTCTTAGGCTTAACTTTGGATGCTAAGCTTCAGTGGGGCCCACATATAGATAATTTGTCAAAGAAGCTAAGCTCCGCAGCATATGCTGTTAGAAAAATTCGTAATTTAACTGACATAGAGACAGCCCGTTTAGTATACTTTAGCTATTTTCATAGTGTAATGTCGTACGGTATTCTGTTATGGAGAAATGCCGCCGACATCCAGACTATCTTTGTTTTGCAGAAAAGAGCTGTTCGGTCAATTTATAAATTAAGCCCAAGACACTCTCTCAGAGATAAATTTAAGGAGATTAATGTAATGACTGTGCCTTCTCAGTATATTTATGAAAATCTTTTATATGCCCATAAAAATATAAAATTGTTTAAAAAATACAGTGATATCCATAACATAAATACTAGGAATAAACACAAATTTGTAGTACCTACAACAAGGCTCAAGAAAATAGGTGGCTCGTTTAGATGTCAATGTGTACGATTTTATAATAAGCTTCCAAGCCACGTACAACATCTAAGTCTTAATAAATTCAAATCTTTTATTAAACGTAAGTTGTGCCAGAAAGCGTTTTATACAACTAAAGATTACCTTGAAGACAAAAAGGCTTGGGATTGAGCTGCTCCAATTATTATTATTTTTTTTTATTATATTTTGCACCGTGAATTTTGATATTGTTTTTTTTTTTTGGTTTTCTTGCAATGACAAGAATAGTTTGTTTCGGCCTTTCTTCGCAGAGTAGTCAGATAGGAAACGCCGACCTCATCTAGTTTTAAAAAATATGTTCGACATGTAAAAGTGTTTGTATAAACCAACTTACAGAAATAAAATCATTTATCATTTATCACAGGCATTATTTGCTTAAAAGGAGGCTCCAAACACTAAACCGTTATGTAAACTGAAGCATAAATAAACTTTATTATTATTATAGATCTTGATGAAATTTAAATGGGACCACATGACAAGCACCAGCTTTCAATAAAAAAAGATCTGAGGTAACACATATAAAAAAAAACACTCGAATTGATATTCTCCTCCTTTTTGGTAAGTCGTTTAAAAACCCAGAAATCCATACAAACTAACTGTATGCGGAACAATGTGGTTATTTCGCTCGTTCTGAGCAATCGATTAGCATACAGTTTGTTTATATCGATATCTGGATCAATTGTGATACCGTCTCCTTTGTATGTTTGTGTTTCAGTCCCGCAAAAAAGGCTTTATGGATTTGGATGCAATTTAGCACAGTGATAGAACAGCACATAGCACACTTTTCATCCCAGTATAATGTTCGTTTGGGATGATAAAACCTCTGGAAGTCCTAAACAAATTACGAAAATTCTTTAATTGATAAAAAGTTAATGATAATGCTTTCTAGCCGATTTCGGCCACAGCGAGCGCATTCTTTGGCTCCTCATTGCGGTGGCTAGCTTAGATGTGATGTGTGTCTGACATAGCAGATACGTGCGCTAATGTTTTATTTTTATCGGTACTCTCGCATTTGACCACTATCTCGCCTGATGGTAAGCGATGATGCGGTCGACGGTGAAGCACGCTTGCCTAGATAACCTATTCACTCTTGAATTAAAAACCCTAAGGTTTTAGCTATCAGGAAACAAAGACTCCAGCAGGGAATACCACTCATTAGCTGTACGCACAATAAAAAATGAAATTGCTATTGAAAAAAACAATAAAAAGCTTGAGAATGTCATAGACAATTTTTTTAATTTATTTATTATATACTTTATTGTACACCACAAAAAAACATACAGGACAAACTTCATTCAAATATACAAGTGTACAATGGGCGGTCTTATCGCACTAGGCAATCTCTTACCGACATTCCAAAAAGGAGAAGATTCTGTGTTCGACTTTGTGTATGTTTTTTATTTTTTTTATGTTCACCGATTTCTCCGTCAATTGTGGACCGATTTTGTTTTTTTTTGCTTTAAAGAGTTTGTTCCCAAATTGGTTCCAAATTTGTTAAAGATCTTTGAAGAACTTCGGAGATACCTATGTACAACATAACTCTTCAATAAATAACGGCAAATCTCTCGGGATTGCTGCAATCGCACTGCTGTTTATTGTTTCATGACAAGACATCAAGCCATTACGCTCTAAAGGGGTACGCAGATGTGTACAGTTCACCTTGGTACACTCTGATTTCACAGGTTATGTTCAAGTTTCATGATATTCGGATACTTTAGAACTTGCTTACTTACTTACCACAATTAAAAAGGTTTTTTTTTTACAAAGTATTACAACCAAATTCCAAATAAAAACACTACAAACTAAAAAATAAAAAACATTGTACAAAAAAATACAACCAACATCCAAATAAAAACACTTCAAAGTGAACTTTGGAAATCGGTGTCAAAAACGAAGAAAAGAAAACAGGTAAACAGACTGCCGAAAAATAAGTTATTTGTCATTTTGTATTGTTTTTATTTTGGAAGACAGTTGTATTTTTTGTAAAAAAGCTTTTCAACTTAAAAAAAATACACGAGAGAGAGACCGTGAGAAAAAGCTCAAACGAAAAATCAAAAACAATCATTAAGCTACATGTTCCACCTCACAAAAAATAATTATTCAAACTCAACTTTTTTTCAATATATTTTCCCCCATCTGATGGTGATGCTTTAAACAAGAGCCTAATCTTTAAGTTCAAAAGTTCGTTAAAAGAAATCCTCTGTAATAAGAACGGCTAAGCAAAAGATTCTGAAGGAATAATCTTTTAAAACATAATCTGTGTTTTTACTAACTTTTGCGAAGTTCAAACGAAGTGCTGTAGCTGGGGAATTAATTTTATTGATGTTTTTCTCAAGTTTTTCTTTACATCGGCATTGCTTTTACCAAAGATAGACGTATAAGTACTGACGTCTTTACCAAAAATGTAGCACTTGAACAGCGTATGTTATGGCAAAAGGAACCTATGCCAGAAAATAGTTGGCTGCAAACTACTATCTATGCCCGAAGGAGTGAGACGTTACCGCTCTATTATATATCAAAAAGGCTCCAAAACGACTGGGATTTAAAAAATATTTTACACAGAAAAATTGATGGCTGGAATTTCTTTATAACTAATATAACATATGTAAATCAAATAATATTTTGCAAACAAAACTGTTCAAAAGGAGGTTCAATATTGATATTTTGGCATCAAGCGGGCGTACGGCCATTACTGCGTTAACATTGGGGCGTATATGTCGCCTTAACAGGTAGGTACTTATACTAAGCAGCTCACTGACAAAAATCCTATAATCTATTTATTTTCACTTTGTGTTAGATTTTAGAAGTTAAAATCGTAATGTTCAAATGTAATATATCCATTAGGTACATAATGTATGTAACCTAATACTTAAATGAAACACCAAGACCAAGTTTTCGTGATATTTCTCAAGGAATGTGTTTTCACCATTGTGTGCATTGTCAACAGTTTACGTAGCGTAACGGTGGATAGGGAAACCAAATAGTCAAAATATTCAGGACATTACTGCTAGAAAAAAAAACCCAAAAATTTTGATATAAAATTAATACTCTATTGAAGATTTAAAATAAAAATGGTTTTTATTACAAAGAAATATAATCGACTTCCAAATAAAACTATAAAATGAAAAATAACTTATTTTTCGGAAGTCGGTGTTCCTGTCATTTCTTAATTTTTTGACAGCGCCTGCTCAAAAAGAAGTTGTTTTGCACTTTTCGGAGATTTTATTTGGAGGTTGTATGTATTTTTAATAAAAAAGTGTATCTTATTTGACCTTATAGTGGTGGTACCTAATAGGCATGTTCCTAAGGTACCTATAGTGCCAGAATAGATTACCCGAATATCATGACATAACCGGTGAAATGAGAGTGTACCAAGGTGAACTGTACACATCTGCGTACCCATTTAGAACGTACTGACGTGATTTTATGTTATGAAATGGTATAATCAATAAACAGACATGCTATTGCAGCAATCCCGAGAGAGTTGCTGTCATTTATTGAAGAGCTATGTTGTATATCTGCAAGGATATTCATCAGATCATTACTAAATTTAAAAGGATCCAATTTGGGAACTACTACAAACAAAAAATAATGTTCATAAACACATTACCCTCCTTCTGCAGTCGAGTAAAAATTGTTGCACAATTGATGGAGAAATCTGTGAACAACTACAAAAAGAAAACCATTCAAGTCGAACATAGAACCCCTCCTTTTCGAAAAAACAGTTTATGAAATATATTGGGCGACATTTTATTCTGAATTGGTCACCCTACAGTTGAGGGTGAGTTCCGGATGTTTTTACACCTTTATCCCTTATTGGATTACTTCTATTGTCATCTATAAGTGGTAATAAACTCCTAGCAACGTAGGTTGTACGCCTTTTTGTCCTTGAATTGTGTTTTTTGCTTGGAAATATTATTCAGCTTGTGATATTCTTAACTACAAGATTTATTAGTTCACTTAAAAAAGTAATTTGATTAAAATTTAATTAATTCACATTCGCATAATTTAATCAATTAAATTAATTAAATGAATGCGAAACGATGTGATGAAAAGTAGTTTCAGTAACATCTGGGGCCTATTTAGTAAACGTGACAATGACAAAAGACAGGTGACAGATGATAAGCCCACAATCTGTCATTTTTTTCTTTATTAAAGATCAATGACAAATTTGTCACGGTGGCAAATCTACAAATATGTCGACTTGTCGTGACAATTTGACATAATATTGTTGTTTAATAAACAGTTTCTTTTGACAGGCGACCGGTGACAATTTGTCCAGCAAAAACTTGTTAAATTTAACTAATATTTGTCGTATTGTCAGAATGTTTTTCACAAGTCAAGGCAATTCGGCAGTTACAGTAGTACGAATATTTTTTAAATGTGTTAACGTCATCAACAGATAGCAGTAATAGTGAACTTTTCTTTCAATTTACGTGGTAGAATATTCTTAAAACGACTTCGAGTATCTAAAAATACCTTCGATTACTTGATAAACAAAATTGGACAGCAACTTCAGCACACAAAAAGGAGGAATATATCACTTGTATACAGGGTGGGCAAAAAATCGTGGATGAAACGAAACAGGGCGATAGTTGGGCTGACAGGCAGAAAAAATCTGGTTTAAGACCAATTGCATATAACCCCAAATATCGCCCTGTTTCTTCTAAACCACGATGTTTTGCCCACCCCGTAGACAATGCCTAAAATTGTCGCCTTTATTATACGAGTGTTTAGTCTGACAATTTTGTAAGTAGTTAGCTGTCGCATTTCGACATAATTGTCATCTTTATAATACGTCACTTGTCGCGACAATTCCATTTATTTGTCAAAAACTGTCAAAATTTTCGGAATGTCACGTTTATTAAATAGGCCTCTGGGTGTTACTGAAACTATTTTTCATCTTATCGCGATATTGGCATATTGTATGTTCTGTTTTCGTTTTTTTTTACCAAGGCTGGGCGCTTAATAAATACTGCGGATCTTTTTCGATAGAACTCTTAATAGAAAATCACCTTAACTGGTACAGTTGCAGTTGCTGGAACGTATTGGTAGTAACAAGCCAGGCAGTATTAGTTAATTAATACCAACAAAAGATGATACAAAAGTGATTATCAATTAGATACTTTACCGCTAGCGTAAGATATTATCACTGCAATGTAATTCCTTATAACGTTATCGGATTACATGTAATAGATTGTATCAGCTCAATGTTGTCCTAATATAAATTATAAGTAAATATGACTTCCGCTATAATTAGTTCATAAAACTACAAAAAATATCAATGTGCGATTCGGAATCGCGCATCGAGGGTTCCGTACAAACTTGAAGGTATAGTTTATAAACTATGAAAGCACTGAACATTGCTCTAACGTGCCTTGTACAAATGATGAACGGGATTGAGGGACAAACATACATCTTCCGTAGGAAAACTCTTGTCCCCATACATACATAGGTTGCGGTCAGTTTACCAACTGCAAATAAGCTTATAAATGCATTTTTTTTGTGATGTAACTACACATTTACGGTTTTCGGATTGTTTCCTTTACTTGTGCTTTATGTCATTGCTTCTTTCCTAATTTCATGATACAAGGTCAACAGCAAGTACCTGTTGCAAGTATCAAAATATGCGGCATGACGTATTTTTTTAGTGCGTTGACTTGGAACTTAGATTTTTCTCGAATACTTTTTCGCTATTTGATATTAATTTCAACTTTATGACCTCCACGTGTTTCTGAGAAAATCAGTCATGTATGACAGACACAAAGACTACGAATGGATCCTATAAGTCTTTTAGTAGTATAAGTATTACATTTTCGTTTCGAGGAACGGAATCACAAACAGAAACAAAAATTAAATTAACGTCGTTGTGGTACTGTACTATTATTTATTCTGTGTTCGTGGATCATTATGACCCTTCGATACTATAGGTTTAGGTTGTATGAATAAATGTACCAGAAATTTTCACAGAGTGATAACCCAACAACAAGAAAAAGCATTTAAAAGGCAAAGAACAGAATGACTCCGATTAAAATCAGTTCGTGTCAAAACTATCAAGTCTAATTTATCTACATATCTTTTCCTCCAATAAATATTTATTATCAAGGCGTACAATGGTATATTTTTACGCGATAATCTCTGGGAGTACCAATCTGATTACGAAAATCCTTTCACTGAGTGCCATCGGCACTAAAAAAAACATTTTTCAACAAGCTTTTCATATTTTTCTCAGCAAACCCTTTCATTTGCCCTTTTGTTATTGCTAATTTAGCATCATTCGTAGGCAAAATAACAGTGAACGTTATGTTTTCAGATGCTGGCCGTCAGTATGAAATAAGAACTTGCGTGGTAACGTTTTCGTAAAAACTATCGGAAGAGTCTGGTAATCGTGTAGGATCTATGGCGTCCTTAAGTTATAGACCAGTGCCATTCAATCAATAAAGCGTCGTGATCACTAGAGTGAAAATGTTCTGTGGTCGTGATAGCGATTGAAAAACTCTCAAAAATGTATCTGAATGAGCATAAGAAAGCTCTATAGAAATTTCACGTAATTAATCCCTTAGGGCGGTTACGCACAACGCGTCCGTGTACGTGATTTGAGTCCCGAGTTCAAAATGTTCCGAATTATGACAGATTATGACGGATAGAGTTCGGATGTAATGCGTAAGCTTCCCTACAAGAAGTACAATGGCTAATTCGTAACCAAAATTTCACGGGCACGGATCAGATGTAGTGCGTAACCGCCCTAACTGCCCTTACATTTTGGCATTTTGAATATCACTTTCGCTAATAGAATGACACTTTGTCCGACCCTCTTCTGCATTTGAGTTCTAAACACGCAAGTTTGCTGCTTCGCGCCAATTTAAGTTATCACTTGGTTATAGAAGATGGGAGGCCTGGCTTGAAACATCGTACGTCTAAACTGACTGTCAGATCTCAGCCCCTTAATTGCACCTATCTTCAATCTAGCTATCAATAGTAATAATTACATTTTCCTCTTTAATCTTGACTTAATTCTGAAGTATGCGTTGCTGAATGCACATACCTTGAATATCAATATCTGATCGATAAATAATATTTGTTTTAATTTTTATAACCTACGTACCATTAACGCAGTTCCATGATGGAACTACTGAAGTTTTTTTTTAAAATCTCTAGTTACATTTTAAAATAATCATAACCATAATCATTTATTTGTCTGCATATGGAAAAATATTAGGTCTTAAGATTTGTACCGTAATCTGAAAATAATGGAGCTAATGTTGAATTTTGTTATAACTACCACATTATTATTTTAGGCACTTGTCAATTTATTAAGGGTGTAATAACACTAGAGGTAAAAAAAACTTTTTTTGCAAAAAAATACTACCGACTTTCAAAAAAAAAACTACAAAGTGAAAAATAATTTTATTTTTGGAAGTCGGTGTCTTTTGTAGGTACCAATTTTTTGCGTTATGGACACTTAATTCCAAAAATAAAATTATTTTTCGCTTTGTAGTTTTTTATTTGGAAGTCGGTAGTATTTTTTTGCAAAAAAGTTTTTTAATTATTCACTTTTTGTTGTACCTACCTAATAGGCAAGTTGTTTAGTAAGGTACCTATAACGCCAGAATAGATTACCCGAATATCATGAAACTTGAATAAAACCGGTGAAATGAGAGATCTGCGTACTGGCATGATGTTATGTTATGAAATGGTATAAACAATAAACAGACATGCGATTGCAGCAATCCCGAGAGATTTGCCGTTATTTATTGAAGAGTTCCGTTGTATATCTTCGAAGTTCTTCATCAGATCTTCGCCAAATTAAAATGGGACCAATATCGAAACATACTTTTCCAATCAAAAAAAGTTTTTTTTAAATCGGTCCACAATTGAAGGAGTTATCGGTGAACATAAACAAAAAAAAAAAACAAACAATGTCGAACATAGAACCTCCTCCTTTTTGGGAAATCGGTTAAAAGCTTGAATTGATAAGATACTGATATTCAACGGGCGTGCCTTGTGCTATACATATATTTAATTTGAAAAAAAGCACAGGGAGAGTGTTCTGTTTAGGTTAGAAAGTTTTGTACACATAATGAAATACAAAATTATATATATCTTTTTATTTAATAATTCAATTTTTGTAATGATTGACTTCCATTCCTCTTTCTTTCGTCAAATTGTATTTGTTTAATCTGATCTTTACATTGACATCCACTTGAAGGCGTTTTAAGAGTTGAGACATATGATCATCTTCATTCGATTCTGAATCTTCTTCTTCTTTTTCTTCAGATTCCTCTAGTTTTAAAGTAGTGTTTTCTTCGGGAAGAGAATCCTCAGAGTCAGTGGTAGAAGACGTGATGGATACGGGGGTGGTTGAAAAGGGGTTGGTCGATGTAGGGGTGGACGGAATGGGGGTGGTAGTTGTAAGGTTGGTAAAGATTGTTGTGGTGTCATTCACAGTGATATCATTATCTTCTTGCAGATTTTCAAAGTCAATACCCGTTACTTCTTCGAACCAGGGTAAAAATATTCCAGGACGAATGTAACCTGATAGAAATAAATGTATTTAATTATTCTCGTATGACTTAATAGAAACAAATGTATAAAATTATAAGGTTAACGACACGGTTGGTGCAGTGGTTGAGATTCGATCCCCGCACGGATCAAATATTTGTATGGCCGATTTGTTCCGGTTTGATTGTTTGCGTATATGAGTTTGTATGATACGGTTCATTTGAACCACTACACAGGAAAAATTCTTAGCGTGGGCCAACGTTAAAAAAAAACCATGTCATCATAAAAGTAATACAAATGTTCTCAAACCGATGACTAACAAGAATAAATCAATTTATAAGCCAGTAATGCACATACCAGAAGGCAAGCCAGATTCGCAACGGTTGCTTGATCCAGGAAAGAAGTAGGAGACTCCTATGAGGGTTGGAAAGCCATCGGAGCCAACATGCACGAGTGGGCCACCATTATCACCCTGGAATGAAGCTTAGTTAGATTCGCTTAAAATGCAGGCATATTCGCTGACACTTCGATCTTTCAGAATAATGATATTAGGAGAGTATTTCACTCTTCAGTGTGGAATCAAAGAGTTATCAGTCAACCTTTTCGCAACTATGTATGTTGGCGTCTGATTCTAGTCTAATAGGATGAAGGTGAGTACTAGTATGTTTTTTGGAGTGACTGCCTCTCTGTTCTCCATAACCCAGTAACACGATACCCATTGGCAAGATTGGGGTCAAATTGCCTGGCTTCTGAAACTACTACTAAAGATCTGGAAATTACAGCCGGGACCAACAGCTCAACATCCTTTCCGAAGCACGGAGGAATCTCGCCATGGGAAAATGGTCATCCACTCACGGATCGACCTCGGCAGGTATTGCTTCATCTTGTGGATCAACAGTTGAATCAAAGAGTTACGTGGATTTAAAAGAGAAACTTACGAAGCAAGCATTCTGTGACGAAACGTTGTAGTATTGTTCGCAGACGGTGTTGGCAATGGTGATCATAGCGTATCTTCTTTGACACGCATTGTCAGAGATTGCCCGAAGATATACCCATCTCAGCACGTCAGATTCGGGTCCTGTAATGTTTTATTTTAATTAACTTTTAGTTTCTGTGTTTATTACGTCACTTCTTCTTTTCAGCTGAAATACTAGATCCCTAAATTCGTAACTCTTTTGACATCTCAAAGCACGCGTGCTCTCTTTCTTTTGGCAACAGTATTTATTGCGTGTGTTACGTTATCGAGTAAACGGATTTCTTAACATATTATCACAAAGATAATATGAAGCAATGAATGCAGGCAAAGTAGACGAACGCTATTCTTTGAAGTTACGCGATTAGAACGCAGGAATGGTTGAAAGATGCGTGTTTTAATTGTCTTATGTTATCTTGTCACATCAAAAGTTCAGGCTCTTATTCCTAGCCTTGTTTGAATAAAGGTTTTTATTTTAAAACCAAATAAAAGTTTTACTGGACAAATTGCCAAATTAAAGATAGAAAATAATAATGTATATTTATAAATTTTATTTCAATTAATTTGAAATTGTGCTTGTACTATGCTTGTGTTATGCCTGTATTGTTTTAATTAAGTTTTATTTGTTTAATAAAACGGTTTTGCATGCCTTAGTTAAGGTAGAAAGTATAAGGATCACTTAATATCATAATAACATCTTCAAAAACTTTATTCAAACAACTTTTTAGCTTACCGTGCATCGTCATAAAAACCTAACATGTATGCAAAATTTGAGTTCAATAGGTTTGGGATAACTTTTGAAAAATTCAGTTGCAAGATTTGACTCATACATATGGATACTATCGCGCACTACGCGACCACGACCAGAGGCCGCAACGACCAGATTAACTACAGAAATAATTTGTTGCCAATTGGTCGACGTTTATAATATAGTTTCTTTAGTTAATCTGGTCGTTGCGGCCCGTGGTCGTAGTCGTGGCCGCGTAGTGGGCGAGGTCCCTTATGACAAGGCAAGTTAATAAAAGGTTGTAAAATTACTGACCAAAGGTCTCTGTCCTGCCATGTCCACTAGTGTACACCTTCTCTCCATCGTAGTCACGGTACGCGTCAGCACTCAACTGTATCCGGATCGATTTCACCAAACCTGAGTGAAAATGTCACGATAAAATTAACACAATCCAATCAACGCCGAGAATTTCGAGTAGAATTTAAATAAATAATAACCTCATCTTATTCAGGTAGACGTATTCCAATTTATCCTACTTCCTACTAATAATCTTACTTAGATTATAAATGCGAAGGTTTGGTTGAATGTATGATTGATGAAGTTTGTTAAACTTACGATTGTTACTCAATCAAGCCAGAACGGCTGAAAGGATTTCATCATCGATCAGATATAATTTGGCACAGGGGTAGCTTATAGTCAGGAATAGCACATAGGATACTTTTCATTATTTTTTGTGCTCAATCATGCCAGAACGGCTGAACGAATCTGAATGAAATTTAGCTCAGATTTAGATTTTAGTGGAATAGCACATAGTTTTAGCAACTTAATATAATGTTCCTTTGGGATAAGAAAATACTATTCACGCGGGCGAAGCCGCTGGCAGAAGCTAGTACAATTATAAACATTACTCACTCACAGGGGGATCACTCTAGGGATTGCTGTAAGAAAACTCAAAATTGAGTTAAGCTCGCCTTTGTACATGTGCTTTGTTATCACATTGTATTGAATATTGTTTTTGATGTCCAATAAGAATTAAGAATTCATCCATTCAAAAGTTTGACTAAGAATATCTATATATATAAAATAATTCAAGAACGGCTGGACTATTTTTTATATTTTTGGATTTATCTTCGTCCGGAATAGGATATATAAGTAATAAAATATCGAAAACTTAACAATAAAAAAAATCACATGCATTTTTTTGCGAAGACAGCGCCATCTCTGATACCTGATAGAAACAAAGCACACAAAAAATGAACATGGCGTTGTATGTTAGTTTCGGTATTGCCAGTAGATGGCGTTGTCGATTTTTCTGAAATTCGTCCTATAATTCTAAAATATAAAACACAAAAAATGTTTCTACCTATATCCGTTAAAGACATTGAACCCATCCAACCGATATGCCCCAAACAATTAAAATATTTATAAGGAAAAACAACGTTTGCCGGGTCAGCTAGTTAATACATAAATTAAAACGAATAATAATAAACTAAAATTATTTAATTAAAATACATAAAAAAACAAATAAAATATTTTTTATTTGCTACATGGATATTATTCAACACTTTTGAAAACTGGCTGCTATTGCACTGCTTTTGAACTCACAATGCATTACATGAGTGTATTAATTATTCGCCACATATTCCGTTCATCATGCAGTGTGGTACACTCTGAGAATTGACTATGACTTCTTTGAAGAAAGTTGTTCATATTATAAATGTGTTCTAATATGATTTTTAAATTTTATAATCTTTCTTCGTAAGTTATTTGAAAACGTCGTTTGATACACGTGATGTGTAAAAACATTTTTAAAGTAACATTTCTTAAGAAGGGTATGTTGGTATACTTACTTGTATAAACTACAGGGCGCTGCAGCTTCATAAGTGAGATGTCGTACGGCTGCAAACTTGAAGAAAGGTTGTTATATTTAGGGTGGTTGTACCATTCCGTGGTCTCAAATATGTACTGCGGGTTTGTAAGATACACCACACCTGCACGAACCACCGCAAGAACGCGGCTGAAGGAGAAATAAAGGTTTTCAATTAAATCAAATATACTACGAGGACATAAGATCAACGAGACTGTTAATTAAATAAAAATGTCCATGTAATTAATTACATACCTTACAGTGCAAGTCGCAGCCGTGATGACCCATTCCTTGGACACAATGGAGCCACCACATTGGCGTATACCACCATTAGAGTTTACCATGCGAAGGGCTGCATGGTGAGGGAGCTGGCCCGGCTTTGCCTCCCACCCTGATACTATGCGTGACGACGACAATGATGGTTCTAGTTGAACGTGAAATAAATTAGTTTGTCGATATCGTAAAGGATTCCTTGTTAACCAGGAAGTGGATAGCAGAGTTCAGATAGACAATCCCCGGCAGTTGAAAAAAGAGTCAGGAATAGCGTGACGATTTACAGGACGGTATGGAAGAAGAATACGAGTCACGCCGACCCCAAGTAACGTGAGACAAGGGCAGGAATATATATCTCTTTTTTTATTGCAATATTCATCAGTCTTGCAGATATTCAGCAATATGTGTAAGATAACAATTAAAGGTCTTGTACGGAAGCCGCCCAGTGACTGATTCGTTTATTCATATTGCATTCATAAGGATTTGGGAATCTTTCTTTTTAGTCTTCGAGCGACTGTTTGGGTTTTTTAACCCCCGACGGAAAAAGAGGGGTGTTATAAGTTTGACGTGTTTTGCTGTGTATCTGTGTGTCTGTCTGTGACATCATAGCGCCTCAACGGATGAACCGATGTTGATTTAGTTTTTTTTTGTTTGAAAGGTGATTGTGTCGAGAGTGTTCTTAGCTATGTTTAAATCGGTTCAGCCGTTCGAAAGTTATGAAAAATAAATGTGTCGGGGGGCTTTTTAAAGTTTACTTGTAGTAGGCTAGCGGCCAGCATGTTTGGATGATTCGTTATCCGCTTTTTGTACGCTTTTGTCCTTTCTGAGATTTTTTTCTGTAATTCTTTTGATGCAGACGTTGTGATAGAGCATAGGTCGAGATGGGCAGGAATATGATGATGATGTTTTGTGCTTAATTATGTGCTAGCGAAACAACTTCATCGTCATCATCAGCCTTTTAATGTTCCACTGCTGGGACGCAGGCCTCCTGTCTGTCAGAGTCCATCCAGTGCCAATGGGCCTGAATCCACACGAGCCCAGTTTGAGGTTTTTTGTTCATAAGACATGCCGTTTTCCTCACGATGACTGTTTTCCTTTACCGTATTTTTACTTACTAGGGGTGATTTTATTCTCTATTAAATCTGGTTCGACACTGTACCGGGCGGATACCTGCAATTAAAGAGCCTTTATTACACAGACACAGAGTTAAGTTAAACTAGGGGCCAGAAGCTCTAGAGAAGTGACAATCTATCAACGATAATGTCACGACAGCGATTAAAACGTTAAAATGAAAAAACTGAATGGCAAGTTTATTACGTAAGAAACTGCAATCAGCAATAATTGCGCAGTGATCGCGTGATCTATTTAATGACCTAGGTACTGAGGCCTTTAAGTTTAGTCTTTATTTTTTTGACAGACACTTTGAACAAAAGCTATTTGCCTGTCCAACGATTAATAAAATTTAATGTTTGACATAGCCTGCCTTTAGCTCCAATATTCCGATGAATACTATAAATATTAATTTGCAGATGTATCGAAATTCTGTAACAGTAAGTAATATGGCAGTGAATATTCAATATTTATATTTACATACTATTATAATATTAATTAATTTGAAAAAAATATTGAAAGTATTTGAAAAATTAGAATGTAACTAAAATGTCAATGTGTAAAATCGATTAAAATTTCTTCGTAAATAAATTCGATTGTTATAAGAAGGCGAAGCGATAACGCATTAGGATATTACTAAATGACTAATATTTGAGCTATGAAACGTTAAATAATCTTTGGACACACTTGTTTTCCAATTTACTTTACACATTGGCAAAATAGTCGACATCGGGGTTGTCCATTTAAAAATATGGAATAAAATAGAAGAAACATAATGCGGACGTAACTCATTATAATGTGTTTTGAAGTATTTTCAGAAAACATAGCGTGTTAACCTTTTCAGCAAGCTTTGCTGAGGTAGCCTACACTACAATAAAAAGTCCCCCTTTACTTTACCGAGATCACGTCTGTATCAATAGTTCAACAAATTTTCCAGTTGCGAAGACGCTTAAGACACAAAACTTCACCAATTTGTCATCACAATATCCACTAGGAATTAATTTGCGGATAATGAAAGTCGTCGCTGAATATCACATGACAAAATTCAGCCAAACACTGGAAAATTTCTGTAAAAGGAAACAAATTTTCTCGCCAATGGTTGTCACTCTGCTGTTAAAAACCATGCGGAATACGAAATGATCGCGATCACCTAGCGATAAATGCATATTTTAGTTGTTATTATTAGCAGCGCAGTAGAAAAAAATCAATGTGTGGCTATCGCACATACTTAATGCGAATTAAGAGCAATAATTTTGCAAAAAAAAGCCTGTCGATCTTATAAATAAAGCAATTAATAGCGCGATGACTGCGCAATCTCTGCGCAATTATTGCTGATTGTAGTTTCATACGTAATAAGCCTGAGATTGCCAAGCGCTATCGAAATGCACGTGATCAATCCCTTACAATTTGACATTTCGATAATCGCCATTGCTTACAAAATGGCACTGTCTAAAGCTTCTGACAACACTCCTTTATTAAATTTTATTTGTTACCGCAATGGCGTGGGGTACCACGGCTTCACTCCCGTGGCCCACCCCATAGGACCCGATTTTAAGTAAAAAAATAGCTTGTGTCACTCAGGAATAATATAGCTTCCAACAGGTGAAAAATTGTTCAATTTGGGTTAAGTAGTTTTTAAGTTTATCATTACAAAGAAACTTACAAACAAATGTTTCCTCTTTATAATAAGTATTATATTATATATTATTAGTGTAGATATTCACTTTAAATTGCCTTGGAATTGATTTGCAGTAAACGTAAAAATCATTTACAAACAACGGTTCATAGATATCTAAGATGGTGTTTTTGAAACTTAGTTATAAAAATATTAATTAAGTAGCCAATAATTTTTAAATACTGCCAAACTATTACTTTACCTGAAGTACAGTCAGCAGGAACAGAAACAAGCCCGATTTCTTCAACATTTTAGATGCCACTGACAATTTTTGACAACTTCCCTAAGAGTTAGAAGCTTTGCTGTTGGACTTTTAGACAGATTTATATCGTAATTGATAAGATAATTAATGTTAACACGATAAGATAAAATGAAATACACGAGTGTTAACATTGGAAGATAATTTTTTGATCATTCGATAGCGATCGTTATCAGATTTTGATTCTATGAACGAATATTATTCATCAGACATTCATACATTATCTATGACTAAACCATGTAGGCACCATATTAAATCCAATATTAGTTACGTGTCTACAGGAAATTTGCGATAAATATACTATTAAAAAAAATACGGTCATGTGTGCGTGTCACGAGCCAACTGCGCGTTCTGTCCTAACAGACATAGAGCAGTCACGCGGTCAAGCGTTCAAGAAATCAGTTTTGCGTTCGTTGTGTTGTATTACGTTACATAGATATACCCACACAGGAGGCATTCTGCCCGCGTCCGTCAACCAGAACACACGCGTTCGCGCGTTCACTGCTGTTTCGGTGACCAAATTGGCAAAAAGTTGGAGACTGAAAAGCTAATTATGTTAATACGTGAAATGCGTTTTTTATACGATGCGAAAGATAACAATTATAAAAATCGAGGAAATGAAGGAAAGTATGGCTGGAAATTGTAATTGGTATTTCTTCATCTTTAACCCATTTAGCAAAAAGTCTATGCAATTCTCCATATAGTTCTCTAGCCTTAAAAAAAGTTAATAAATAAAAAAAGCAAATAAGAATAGAGAACATTATTGAGAAAGGGCACACCCATTATTTCCTTATCCGTCTTGATGCTGATAATGACCACAAAATTAATAATTCGTCTTCCGATGAAGAACTATCGTCAAAAAACATGGTGACAATAGTGGTACCGCGTAGACCGTCAAACAGCGGGAATTGCGTGTAAAATACTGATTATTCAGTATAAAATCGGACGCCTTATAAAGCTTATTAAAACCGAAGTTTTCAAAGTCGTCACATCGTGTGACATTCTATAAAAGAAAGCGTCGCGATGGCGATTGTAAAAAGTTAATAATGGGAAGCACTATCGGAACGTCATGTGACTATTTCTAGAGTCTCTTATGTTAATTTTGTCGTGATATCTTCAATCAGTGTTGGTGAAAGCGATCCGGATTTGTGAGTGCAGACTCGTACCGAGACTACGACGGCGAGCAGGTGTATGCTAGTGGAAATGGCAAGACAGAGAGAGCCTCAGGTTAGTTTTTTTTATTTATCCGTGAGGTTATTAGATGATATTTAGAGGACTTGGTAAACTGTAAATAAACAGAAAATATCATTTTTGGTATTTAGGGTTCCGTACCCAAAAGGTAAAAAACCGGCCAAGTGCGTGTCGGACCACGCGCAGTAATAGGGTTCCGAAGTTGCATGATAATGCAGATTAAGAAGAGGGTCTACCCAACGATACCCCAAGCCATAGAAGAGAAAAAAAAACATTCAAACTTTACGTTTATAGGAGGCAGATGAAAAAAAAAAAAAAAAAATTATTTTACCACTTTGTCGGAATTACTAATATGTATATCCATGCCAACTTATAGTTTTCTAGTACTAAGAGTCTTCGAGCTAAGCTGTGGACGGACATACGGACAGAGCGAAACTAAAAACGGGACCCTATCACTGAGACTCCACTGTTCGTCTGTCTATCTGTCACCAGGCTGTATCTCATGAACTGTGATAGCTAGACAGTTGAAATTTTTGCAGACGATGTATTTCTGTTGCCGCTATAGCAACATGTACTAAAAACAGAATAGAATAAATATTTAAATGGGGCTCCCATACAACAAACCTGTTTTTTTCGGTTTTTTGCGATTATGGCACGGAATCCTGTGTGCGCGAGTCCGACTCGCACTTGGCCGGTTTTATTCTTAATCGCATTTTTCTAAAATACCTCAGTATTATTGAGGTGAACAAAACAAAAAACAACAAATCAGTAGAGACATTTACGAGTTTTGCGAGACTTACACGATATATGTTTGTTTGTTACTCAATCACACAGGACGGCTGAACGGATCTGTATGAAATTTGGGGCAGATAATATTATAGTTAAAGTCTGGAAAAGCACATAGGCTCCTTTTTTGAAATTATGAAAACACTTTTCACGCGGACAAAGCCGCTCGCAGGAGCTAGTATTATAAATGCGAAAATTTGAATGGATGTATGTTTGTTACTTAATCATGACAGAATGACGGAATGAATCCAGATGAAATTTGGAACAGAGATAGATTATAGTCTGAAATAGTTCATAGGCTTTTTAACCTGGTATAATTATCACTCGGAATAGTAATTTATATGAATAAAAAAAGTTAATTAATAAATCAAAAACCCGACTGCTTAAGAAGCGAACTAAAGATGTAAACAAGAAGAAAAATATGCTGTGCAGTCGGAGGATCAGGTGGTCAGCCAGCGCGTGAATGTGTATCCTCTGACTGTACAGCATGATTTTCTTCTTGAAAACAATATATCACGGGAATTTAAAGCGATGACACCCGAACAAAAAAATAAACCCCTTAATATTTTTTTTGAATTAAACGAGAAAGATTTAAAGTGGATTTTCTTCTTGTTTACTACATCTTTTCAGTTATTCTTGAGCAGTCGGTTTTTTTTAAATTATCTTTTTTATTTACAACTTTTTAGTTATAATTTTTAAGCTATTGCATAGCTTCTATCGCGGGCCTTGAGCGTGGAGACCGAATACAGAAATTCCCTAACGAAAATAATCTAACACCCCCCACTCCGACCGGCACAGCGGTGATACTTTGACTTGGGTGTCACGACAGGCTCGACGGGAACACGGAATCCTCTTACCGTTGGATGGTGTTGTAAAATATGTTTGATAAAAGAACGGCATACATAGAGTTGTAAAACCTACATAATTTTATTTGTTCATTATAAGTTATAAAATAATATATATATATATATATATATATAAATAGAAGTTTTTTTTTACATTTTGATATATTTTAATATGCAAATATAGCATTTTTTGTCAAATTTGAGTATTATTTCGAAAGAGAAATTACTTACGGCATACATTTTCAAAACTAAAACTAAATAAAAGCAAATTTTTGGTCAGCTGGCTTTATTTTACTTATTTCAGATTCGGACGCCAACGGCTGGATATACATAGAAAATTATTTATTTTATTATTAATATTTTTTTAGGAGTATGATAAAATTAAAATATTGTGGTTTTGCAACTCTATACAATTCGACATTCAGACGCATTTTCCAGGACCGGATCTAGAATATAATTTCTTTACGAAAAATTAGTACTTAGATCTGTATGATGATATAATAAATAATTGTAAGTATGATATTTTCACTTATATTCTAATATTATGAGGCAAAAGTGTTTTTTGTTTGCACGTTTGTGTTCTTTTTCGTTCAACGTGCTAACTAAACTACTGGTTCGGTTTGAAAAAATATTCCAAAATATTTAGCATTAGCCTATTCCACTTATCGAAGAAAAAGGCTTTTCCGAAAAATATTATAAATACGCAACGCAAGTGAGTTTGTTTCGCTAAATAAATAATTATAATTGCATAATTTGATAAAATATGCTATGCAATAGCTTTTTATTTCAATTTTTTTTAAACTAAGATGTGGTATATATTTTTGAAATCACCTCTGAAAACCCTTCATTTCAATACCCCATTCGATAGGTTTATGTGCCCGATATCCACCATGTTTTTTTTTTAACGTCACTTTTTTAAGAACACTTGGGCGGTCAAGTCGTATCTAACGATATCACCCGTCTTAATTTATTAAATTCGTCAAGTGTTTTGAAAGATATAACCCTTTCCTTACAATCGGGTAAAAAGAATATAATTACATAATTATGTGTTAATATAGCAAATAAATGACTAGTGTAAGTGTAACTTTTATTTTGTGTCATTAACTTGCTGTATTGTAAAATTACAAACTAAAACTTGCATAATCGACTTCAGTCACCAATGACAGCCATTTCATCATTATTTCATCCCCTCACAGTTCACTTCTTATAATGTTCTAGGATCCATTTCTGACGTGCTGTGCCGGGTATATCTACGGGCGATCTCCAACATTGAGTGTCGCAGGACATTTCCGAACAGCGTCTTCGACACCACCATCTGCGCAAGATACTACAACGTCACATCCCAGTCAACTTACTTTGTTAGGTTTATTGATAGTATTTGTGTTCTTTGAAATAAGTTTAGAATGTATTTTTATAGTTTCACTTAGAAAAGTGCACACGTGCTACACTTAAATTCGAAAATGTAACCTAAATTAAACTTATTCCAGGGCGACAATGGAGGGCTACTAGTGCATGTGGGCTCTGATGGTGTTCCAACCCTTATAGGAGTTTCTTTCTGGTTTTCAACCGTTGCCGATTGTGACCGTGGCAGGCTTGCAGGTAATATTATGTATTACACTCATATCTTAGTTGAGTCTCTTCAGTTTTTCTTAAAAGATATTTAATATAAGAAAGTAAAAACCTTTATTTTTTATATTTTCCTCAGATATTGTAAGTTATCCTAATAAAAAATATTTATTTCTACCAGGTTTCCACCGTCCAGGAGCTTTCTTAGCATAGTTTGAAGAGGTAATAGGTTTTGACTTGGAAAACATGCAAGAAGATGATGAAGATGCAGATGGTACCACTGAAGTCACTACTACTACTACTACCATTGACTCTGAGGACCAAGGTCAAGAATATTTAAGTCCCAAAATTAATACTACTGCCTCTCCAGAAGATTCTGAAGAAAAAGAAGAGGAGGAAGACTCGGAGTCTAATGAAGATGATGGCATGGCGCAACTCTTCAAACGTCTTCAAGTGGATGTCAAAGTCAAGGTGGCTTTTAACAAGTATAATGTGACGAAGGAACTAATTAGGGAATGATAGTGTTCTAAAACATTAATTTAAAAACGTACGAGGAAAAACAAATGAAATTCCATTATTCTATTTTATTGTGTGTTCATATCTATGATATTATACATATTATTATCTAGTAAAAACAAAATTTTATAATAGTTTACGTTTATTACGTGTTGTTATCATATTTTCTATTTTCATGTCCTGTAAAATACATATATAGCAGTATATATAAATATGGCAGTTCGCATAGGTACGGTGATAAGTACTAACAACGACCCGGTGAACATCATCGAAACCACGGAATGGTACAATTTCCCTACGTACGAAGACTCAAAACCAACTGCTGTGCAGCCAAAAGACATCTCACTTATAAAGCTCCAGCATCGTCTTGTATATTCTCGTGAGTATCTTGTAACCAAAAAGCAATTCATTTGTAAGCAAAAATATGTTTTTAACATACTCTTAAATACTAGATATTTTGCAAAAGATTGGATTATTGGAAGCTAAGAAAGAATTTGGTGCAGAGATAGATTATTGTCTGGAATAGCATATATGATACTTTTATCCCGGGAATATGTTCCCTTGGGATAACTTTCGACATTCACTCGGGCGAAGCCGCTGGCAGAAGCTAGTAAATAATAATTGTCAAAATGTGTGACAGATTGACGAACTCTATTAAAATCCCACGTGTCCCTTATGTTAAAGCTTTTTAACTTACTTCAAAATAGGAGGAGGTTCTCAATTTGTCGGTTTCTTTTTGATAATTGCTTTCACTGATTTACATTGTCTAGAGCCTGTAGTCAATTTATAATTAATGCTCGACTTTTCTTCATGTTAATTCTCTCTTGCTTCTTCTAACTCAGGTTTAGTGCAACCAATCTGGGTGCAGCCGAATGCTGATGCGTACCGCGGGCAAGATATTGGGATATAATTATATTATTATTATATTTATTTTATATTTTATATATATAGTGGGCATGGCAAAATATTGTCCTCAAGTCAGTATCTCTTCTGTTATTAACAACCATAGAAAAAAAGACCGCTGGCTCTTTTTGATAATCGTTCAACCTAATAGAATGTCACCTCTAGTTTATTTCCAAGTAAAAATACTAATTCGGTAATTCAATAACAGTGTTATATATACTTTTAATGTTCTAGTCTTCATTACCGAAGTGCCAGTGCTCAAATGGGTGTACCATGGGCGAACTCTAACGTGGCTTGTGCCCAGTTCTTCCCAAGCGGCTATATCGATAACACAATCATCTCTGCACAATACTACAACGTCACCGCACAGACTGCTTGCGGTGTAAGATTATTTACTGCAAAGAACTTTAACTGTACACGCAGTGCTTAAGATATCAACGAGTAAAAAAGTTAACAGATGCTTGTCTAAATTGATTTTAAACTCAAAGATAATCTTATCTTAGCTTATCGTTGGTGGGTTAAAATTTGCAAAGTCGCACTATTGTGTAGTAAAGAGTATAACTAGTTTAAAGCAATCACTTCTTATATATGTGAAGCCGTTATCCAGAAATTCGCTTTCTTTCACAGTATAATGGAGTTTCTTGTGCGTTCTTCTCCATAACAAGCTACTTTCCGAATGCACGGTAGAATCAATTTTTATTACTTGTAAATTTTAATTGTGGCGTTCAAAAGTGCCGCTTGGTTGCCTAGTTAAAATAAAATATCTTTGACTTTTGATTAAATTTCTTGATTAAACCATAAGGTTTGGATGGGATGTTACCTGAATTGCAAACGATAATTGTTTTCTTTTTTGCAAATGAATTTCCTTCTTGTTACTAGAAGGATTATGGTGCGCACTAGTGCATGTTGTCTCCGACGGAATTCCGACCCTTATTGGTATTTTCGCATTTACAACATCCGCAGACGGCGCCTGTCCTCCTCGCTTGCCTCCTACAGGTAATAAATTATAGTTATATTTGACGCTTGCAAATGTGCAACTTGCTTCATTTTTTTTGTCTGACAATTCAAAAGTACCTTTAAATGGTTTATTTGAAATAAATTAATTAAATATTCTTGTAACAAACTAGTTTTATCCATCGGCTTCGCTACGATTATAGTTTTGCGCTCAGCGATCGTTTTCTAAGAGATAATGATTTTTTGTTACTACAAGAGATTACCTCGTACCAACTAAACAATTTTAATAATTAATTTAACTAGTTAGTCTTTCGAGATTTTCTCAAAATTATAATAATTATATTAAAATTCGTTCATTTCTACCAGTTTACACTCGTCCAGGACCATACTTACCTTGGTTCAGACAAATTACGGGTTTAGACTTTGGACATCTACAAGAAGATGATGAAGACGATACCACCACCAACTCAACCATATCTTTTACGGCCCCCACCCCTACTACGACTGCACCTGTCCCCACTATAACTACGCTTATCCCCACTACGACCACACTGTCCTCACTACGACCACACTTGTCCCCACTGCGACCACACTTGTCCCCACTGCGACCACACCTGTTCACACTACGACCACACCTGTCCCCACCACTACTACCACGATCCCCACCACCATCACTGACTCTAATGAACAATGACCAGATGATTCAATCCCCGAAGATATTAATTCTCCATCTCCAGAAGATTCTGAAGACAAAGAAGAGGATAAAGAAAAATGTGAAGACTCAGACAGCTCAGAATCTGATAAACATAATGATACAGCGCAACTACTAAAACGCCTTCAAGTAGATTTCAAACTCATGTTCGCATTAAACAAATATTTTGTGAAGAAAGAGTCAGGATTGGAAGTAAATCATCACAGGCATTAAAGAATTTGGCAAAATCTTTAAAAAAAACATATCTCAAGGGACTCGGACAGGCAATATTCTATGTATATTATTACAAGTTTGAAAATTACAAATTGAATATTAATTATTACTACTTTTTGTAATGTGCACATAAAACACTATGATACCCATCTTGAACTAGCTACTATACTTAAAATTTCAGCCTCCATTTTTGCTTATATTTTTACATATAATATAAATTTTGTTTCACTTGCTACGGAAGTAGTCACAAAATATCAATTAATTTTAGCATTTGGAGTTCCTGGAGCAGACAACCGTGACAGACACATACAGTATAATCGAACCACAAGGGTTATATTTTACCACTAACTTCTGCCCGCGGCTTCACCCGCGTACGAAATGTTATATCATCCTAAGGGAACACACTTCTCGGATAGAAACTATCCTTTGTCTTTTCCAGGGTATCAAACTATTTCTGTACCAAATTTCATCTAAATCAGTTCAATAGTTTAAACAGAGAATAGGTAACAGACAGACAGAGATTGTTTGCATTTTTTAATATTATTACTAACTTTAACCCGCCGCTTCACCCTCGCAAAAAGTGTTGTAACCTCCCAAGGGAAAGATATACTGAAATAATAATGACCCTATGTACTTTCCAGGGTCTCATACTATCTTCATACAGAATTATATCTAAATCGTTTCAGCGGTGTAAGCGTGAAAAGGTAACAGACAAACCAACAGAGTTACTTTCGTATTTATAATATTAGTGAGTACTAAGGATTTTTGTACGCCACTCAAGAGTACCTTCCTGATGACATGATATACGCGATATCGCACACGTATTTTCAATAAGAATGTCAAGTGCAAATCGGTTGAATTGCATTCATGTCTCCATGCAAGCAATTTCACTTGGTAAAAATCGCTTATCGGTGTGACATACATAAATCAAATCACGTCGAGCCATCAGGAAGTTTGCTAAAAGGATTACCCTGAATCTAGTAGGTAAGATAACACAGCTGATTACGGGTTAACGTCCTCATATCGAAATTACTTCATTAAGATTTTATACTTTCAGTACAAACTTCAATTGGATACTCATGTACTACTTACAAATGGTCAGTATTTATCTTATCTTTATCAAAAGAAAAAGTTTTCCGTTTATTGGTTTTAAGTAGATACCTATCATGCCTATTATTTTATCATGTCTTTTAGTATAATTGGCCTATAATAATCGCACTGCTAATCTATCACGCCGGCCTAGTTAGGGGTTGTGTATTGACGTGTGATCCTAAACAAGGGATACAGTACAATGACCCTAATCTGTACACTATACAAATATATATGTTCCGTCCGGGAAGAAAACCTGCGACAGCGGCCAATCGCTCAGCCACTGCGCAAATCTTGCCAAAGAGATTTAATCAAACATAAGAAATGAAGTACAGAAAGAGCAAATTGCAAGTAAAAAATAAATGTCGTTGATAATAAAATTATGCGGATAATTAATAGTAAGACTTGCTTATATTTTATGTACGCGAGACATGACATAAAAAAATATTAAAGAAACACAACACTTTTTTTGATTACAGTCTGAAAATGTTACAGATGAATGTTACAGAATTGCAAATGTTACAGATTTTTCAAAACTGACCTTTAAATAGGACTCCCCATTTGCAGGATGTGAATATTAATCGCTACGTCAGCTGCAAACGATTATAATGTTGAGGCCATATTCAAAATTATATAAATGATGAAGACAAAATCATCTATACAAACAAATAAAAAGTCACATCATCACATCACATCATCAGCCTATTAATGTTCCCACTGCTGGGACACAGGCCTCTTCTCTGAGAGAGGGAATGGGCCGTAATCCACCACGCGGGCCCAGTGCGGGTTGGTGGATGTCACATGTCTTCGAATTTTTGGTTCTAGGACATGTCGGTTTCCTCACGAAAAATGATAAATTATTTTATTTCTGTAAGTTGGTTTATACAAACACTTTTACATGTCGAACATATTTTTTAAAACTAGATGAGGTCGGCGTTTCCTATCTGACTACTCTGAGAAGAAAGGCCGAAACAAACTCAGAGGTCACAGTCTCTTTTAAAGTCCAGACAAAATATTGGTTAGATCATGTGAAGACCATGTAGACTGATGTCTGAAATGGTCTTTTGAGGAAAGAACCAGCCAGATTGAGTGGACCTGTCCAGTCAGTGCACGCATTTGTCAATAACCGAGCAGCTCAACTCAGAATTTAAGGAGCTTAACGATTCGACGAACAATACCAAAGAAAGGACATTCGGGTAGGCCGCATAAACTACTCAAACTGCCAGACCATGATTAAAAACTAAGATAAATTTAAATTAAAATAAAAAAGAATGATCCACATAGTCTTCACACTCACAATAATTAATATAAAATAATATAATACTTTAAAAAGTAAATATTCTTGTCATTGCAAGAAAACCAAAAAAACAACAACAAAATTCACGGTGCAAAATATAATAAAAAAAACAAAATTAATTGGAGCAGCTCAATCCCAAGCCTTTTTGTCTTCAAGGTAATCTTTAGTTGTATAAAACGATTTCTGGCACAACTTACGTTTAATAAAATATTTGAATTTATTAAGACTTAGATGTTGTACGTGGCTTGGAAGCTTATTATAAAAGCGTACACATTGACATCTAAACGAGCCACCTATTGTCTTGAGCCTTGTTGTAGGTACTACAAATTTGTGTTTATTCCTAGTATTTATGTTATGGATATCACTGTATTTTTTAAACAATTTTATATACCCATCTTGAACTAGCTACTATACTTAAAATTTCAGCCTCCATTTTTGCTTATATTTTTACATATAATATAAATTTTGTTTCACTTGCTACGGAAGTAGTCACAAAATATCAATTAATTTTAGCATTTGGAGTTCCTGGAGCAGACAACCGTGACAGACACATACAGTATAATCGAACCACAAGGGTTATATTTTACCACTAACTTCTGCCCGCGGCTTCACCCGCGTACGAAATGTTATATCATCCTAAGGGAACACACTTCTCGGATAGAAACTATCCTTTGTCTTTTCCAGGGTATCAAACTATTTCTGTACCAAATTTCATCTAAATCAGTTCAATAGTTTAAACAGAGAATAGGTAACAGACAGACAGAGATTGTTTGCATTTTTTAATATTATTACTAACTTTAACCCGCCGCTTCACCCTCGCAAAAAGTGTTGTAACCTCCCAAGGGAAAGATATACTGAAATAATAATGACCCTATGTACTTTCCAGGGTCTCATACTATCTTCATACAGAATTATATCTAAATCGTTTCAGCGGTGTAAGCGTGAAAAGGTAACAGACAAACCAACAGAGTTACTTTCGTATTTATAATATTAGTGAGTACTAAGGATTTTTGTACGCCACTCAAGAGTACCTTCCTGATGACATGATATACGCGATATCGCACACGTATTTTCAATAAGAATGTCAAGTGCAAATCGGTTGAATTGCATTCATGTCTCCATGCAAGCAATTTCACTTGGTAAAAATCGCTTATCGGTGTGACATACATAAATCAAATCACGTCGAGCCATCAGGAAGTTTGCTAAAAGGATTACCCTGAATCTAGTAGGTAAGATAACACAGCTGATTACGGGTTAACGTCCTCATATCGAAATTACTTCATTAAGATTTTATACTTTCAGTACAAACTTCAATTGGATACTCATGTACTACTTACAAATGGTCAGTATTTATCTTATCTTTATCAAAAGAAAAAGTTTTCCGTTTATTGGTTTTAAGTAGATACCTATCATGCCTATTATTTTATCATGTCTTTTAGTATAATTGGCCTATAATAATCGCACTGCTAATCTATCACGCCGGCCTAGTTAGGGGTTGTGTATTGACGTGTGATCCTAAACAAGGGATACAGTACAATGACCCTAATCTGTACACTATACAAATATATATGTTCCGTCCGGGAAGAAAACCTGCGACAGCGGCCAATCGCTCAGCCACTGCGCAAATCTTGCCAAAGAGATTTAATCAAACATAAGAAATGAAGTACAGAAAGAGCAAATTGCAAGTAAAAAATAAATGTCGTTGATAATAAAATTATGCGGATAATTAATAGTAAGACTTGCTTATATTTTATGTACGCGAGACATGACATAAAAAAATATTAAAGAAACACAACACTTTTTTTGATTACAGTCTGAAAATGTTACAGATGAATGTTACAGAATTGCAAATGTTACAGATTTTTCAAAACTGACCTTTAAATAGGACTCCCCATTTGCAGGATGTGAATATTAATCGCTACGTCAGCTGCAAACGATTATAATGTTGAGGCCATATTCAAAATTATATAAATGATGAAGACAAAATCATCTATACAAACAAATAAAAAGTCACATCATCACATCACATCATCAGCCTATTAATGTTCCCACTGCTGGGACACAGGCCTCTTCTCTGAGAGAGGGAATGGGCCGTAATCCACCACGCGGGCCCAGTGCGGGTTGGTGGATGTCACATGTCTTCGAATTTTTGGTTCTAGGACATGTCGGTTTCCTCACGAAAAATGATAAATTATTTTATTTCTGTAAGTTGGTTTATACAAACACTTTTACATGTCGAACATATTTTTTAAAACTAGATGAGGTCGGCGTTTCCTATCTGACTACTCTGAGAAGAAAGGCCGAAACAAACTCAGAGGTCACAGTCTCTTTTAAAGTCCAGACAAAATATTGGTTAGATCATGTGAAGACCATGTAGACTGATGTCTGAAATGGTCTTTTGAGGAAAGAACCAGCCAGATTGAGTGGACCTGTCCAGTCAGTGCACGCATTTGTCAATAACCGAGCAGCTCAACTCAGAATTTAAGGAGCTTAACGATTCGACGAACAATACCAAAGAAAGGACATTCGGGTAGGCCGCATAAACTACTCAAACTGCCAGACCATGATTAAAAACTAAGATAAATTTAAATTAAAATAAAAAAGAATGATCCACATAGTCTTCACACTCACAATAATTAATATAAAATAATATAATACTTTAAAAAGTAAATATTCTTGTCATTGCAAGAAAACCAAAAAAACAACAACAAAATTCACGGTGCAAAATATAATAAAAAAAACAAAATTAATTGGAGCAGCTCAATCCCAAGCCTTTTTGTCTTCAAGGTAATCTTTAGTTGTATAAAACGATTTCTGGCACAACTTACGTTTAATAAAATATTTGAATTTATTAAGACTTAGATGTTGTACGTGGCTTGGAAGCTTATTATAAAAGCGTACACATTGACATCTAAACGAGCCACCTATTGTCTTGAGCCTTGTTGTAGGTACTACAAATTTGTGTTTATTCCTAGTATTTATGTTATGGATATCACTGTATTTTTTAAACAATTTTATATTTTTATGGGCATATAAAAGATTTTCATAAATATACTGAGAAGGCACAGTCATTACATTAATCTCCTTAAATTTCTCTCTGAGAGAGTGTCTTGGGCTTAATTTATAAATTGACCGAACAGCTCTTTTCTGCAAAACAAAGATAGTCTGGATGTCGGCGGCATTTCCCCACAACAGAATACCGTACGACATTACACTATAAAAATAGCTAAAGTATACTAAACGGGCTGTCTCTATGTCAGTTAAATTACGAATTTTTCTAACAGCATATACTGCGGAGCTTAGCTTCTTTGACAATTTATCTATATGTGGGCCCCACTGAAGCTTAGCATCCAAAGTTAAGCCCAAGAATACTGTGCTATTTTCAGGATTCAATTCTTCGCCCTTTATCAACACATCGGTTTTCACCTGCCTAACGTGAGGTAGGGTAAACTTAATGCATTTGGTTTTTTTTTCATTAAGAAGTAAATTATTAACATTGAACCAGTGAACTACTTTTGAGATCGCGCTATTTGCATCGTCAGTAACCAGCTGCTGACGTTTAAGTTTAAACAAAAGTGAAGTATCATCCGCAAACAACACTATATCATGGTTATCCTTTATGAGGTTAGGCAAGTCATTAATATAAATAAGAAACAAGAAAGGACCAAGAATCGAGCCCTGTGGGACTCACATTGTTACCATAGATCCAGGAGATCTTTTTCCATTAACGTCAACGGTCTGAATCCTATTACTCAAATATGAAGTAAGAAGATCCAGAGCGCTGTTCCGGATCCCGTAGTGGCGGAGTTTCCTGATTAGCGTTTCATGAAAAACACAATCAAATGCTTTGGACAAATCACAAAAGATTCCCAAGGCATCGCACTTATCTTCCCATGCATTATAAATATGTCCTAAAAGTTCAACACCGGCATCAGTAGTTGAACGACCCCTTGTAAAACCGAACTGCTTGGTATGTAATAATTTATGTTTATTAAAAAATCTTTGCAATTGCTCTAAAATTAATTTCTCAAATATTTTGCTAAACGTAGGTAGTACTGAAATAGGTCTATAATTTGTAGGGTCTGATGTACTACCTGATTTAAACAAAGGTATTATTTTACTATTTTTCATAAGGTCGGGAAACTCCCCACAGTCGATACAATTATTAAAGATAATAGCTAAACTAGGTGCGACAATGTCAATAATAGACTTAGCAACTTCTACAGAATGACCCCACAGATCTGCAGTCTTTTTAACATTTAAGGACGCTATTACATTTTTCTACAAATAACAGTGCTTTTCAGGTACAATTTTAATGTATATGCAATCACAGATGTGAAGATATCATGGTCTTAATTTATGGATAATATATTCAGCTCCAGATTGGCATCAGAAAAATTGCATGACATCATACAAAATTTTCGCACAAATACGTTTTGCCCATCACAATAATCGCAAAAATATTAAAAAAGTAGGGTCCGAATAGGTCCCAGTTTAAGTAATTTTACAGGATATTTTATCTTCAAAATTATGAGAAATTGCGGTATATTTATAGTCCTTTACAGGTTCAGCGAATTATTTTTTACCCAAATCAATATATTTTTTAATTATTAGCTAAAATAAAAACACTTGCCGACTTCTTCATACATTTTGCACTCGAAGCCAGTCGAAGCTCATCATTCCGCGCTCAGAAGCGCTCGTGGAAGGACGAGCGTATCGCTTTTTTGCAAAAAATAAATACGATATAAGTAATAGAAAAGATTGTAGTGTGCATGCGTGAGTCGTTTGTCGTGATCGAAAGGAGTTGATATTTTATCGGACCGAAATAAAAGTATGTTACAGTTTCCTATTATTAGGATGTGATTTAGAAATTATGTTTGGTAAGATCGGGATTTGGATAGGTTAAGCAGTTGTTGACAAGGTTGAGACAAGGATGGGTGGGTTTAAGCAGCTCTTAGTAAGGTTAGGATTTGGATGGGTAAGGTCAAGCTGTCGGCGGTGAAGGTTAGAAGTGGATGGGTGGGAGGAGATTTATGATTTGAACCGGTATGTATGTATGTATGTATGACGAATACGGGGTCAAAACCAAAATACAAGATGGCGCCGACGAAAATTTTACATCTTTTCGTCATGGGTGTCATTTTCATGGATGTTGGTTAATATGTCATTAACTGCTGCTCAATATGTAATGCTACAAAAATTTTAGATAGTAATATTTTATATGTTCCATGTAATGCAAAATGTTCAAGTAATTTTTTAATCCTTGTGACCGGAAATTATTTCGTTTTAGGTACTTATTTCACGTAGCGTTTTTTTAAAAATACCTACTCACTACAATAAAGTGAAAACTAATTTTCTTTTCGGAAGTCGGTGTCGGTACCTATTGTTTTTCGTTTTTCGACACAGGAATGTTATTATTTTTCATGTTTTACTTTTTGTTGGTACCCCATATTGGGTATACTAAATACATCTGTTTACTTTGTTAAACTGTACGAGCGTGATGTTATGTTAGGGTATGGTGAAAACAAAACAAAAAAACGATCTCAGTAATCGTAGGTCATTTGATGTTTGTTATTGAAGAGTTCCATTGTCTATCTCCGAAGATCTTTATCAGATCCTAATACATTATACAATAAAACCTTCCCTGAAAACACATACATTTATCGACGAAAACCCGATCAGTATCGCATCAGTAGTTTTTAAGAAATATGCTGATACATACGGGTCGAATAGATAGAGTACCTCCTTTTTTTGAAGTCGGTTAAAAATAATAAGCTACTTTTTACGACGACGCGACGGTTTGTAACAGTTACCAAATGCATAATATTCAAAGTGCCAACTAACCTTCCTAAATAAACTTCGATAAATTAAAAAATAATATCAAGGACTAATATTATTTGAGTGGTGTATAAAATCGAGCGCTCAGTACTTTCAATGAGTGCGTGCGCGTAATGTTGCTGTGTGCGACTAGATAACTAAATTTGAGTTCGTCGAAAATGTAACAGCGTCCTTAAAGAGTGTTTTCCTTCACCGTTTTTGAGAACAGTGGTGATGAAATAATTTACACAAAGTAAAACGCCTACCTGGGCTCGAAGCCACGACCTACAACTTGTAAGTCGCGGCCGATACCACTGGGCCACCACTGCTCTCTATAAAAATAAAAATTGTCTGTATGTAATATCAAAATAACAACGTTTTATTGAATGCATGTGAAAGTATTTAAGGTACTAATAGCAAATACGCAATTTTTAAGAGTTTTCTCTGTCTGTCTGTTTGTTCCGAGTAATCTTCAAACCAGCTGATCCGATTTTGAAGGCACTTTCACTGATAGATAGTTGATGTTATAACTACTTTTCATCCCGGAAAAAATCAGTAGGGAAATAAAAAAAATATATATATATTACAAGTTTGACGCGTATGAAGTCGCGGACAGTAGCTATATATACAATCTATACAAATAAATAAAATTAAAGTATCTGTATGTAATATCAAAATAACAACGTTTTATTGAATTTATACGAAAGTATTATACGGGACTTATAATAAGTACACAATTTTTAAGATGTTTGTCTGTCTATTTGTTCCGGGTGATCTCTGAACTGGCTGAACAAAAAATCGAAGTTGCTGTAGGAGAAATACAATTTTTTTTTTACAGATTTGCACATTTATTTATACATAATTAGGTTCGCGCTTGACCACTATCTCACCTGGTGGTAAGCGATGATGTGGTCGATGGTGTAACAGGTTTGCCTAGAAGTAACCTATTCACTCTTGACTTAAATACTCCGAGATTGTAGCTATCGGGCAACACAGACGACATTCAGACATGTAAATCAAAAGAGTGTATCTTCTATAACCAGTTACTAGATACTGCTACGTTACTGAAGACTACACTTTCCAATCATTCATGAAATTAAATTAAGATAACAGTCCCGGATGTTATCATAAGTGCAATTTGTGGACTACTTAAAAAAATACTTATTTTTAATCTTGTCTTATCGTAAGTCTGTAGATAGTAAATAACAATAAATTTCAGTAGTTACATCTTCTAATTCTAATGAAAATTGCCAGTAGTAAAGAAAATGTTAACGCAATCGGGCTTGTTTCTATTTCTGCTGACTGTTCTTCAGGTGATATTATTTAGTTAGATAATTAATAATTTAGTTTGTATTGAACAATATTATTACAAATTTCTCTATCCTTTCTAACCGACTGTCCAAAAAGGAGGAGGTTCTATGTTCGACATTAGTTTTTTTTTTTTTTATGTGTATGTATATCATATCTCCGTCAATTGTGGACCAATTTTGAAAATTATTTTTTTGTTTGTAAAATTATGCTTCTACTTAATTAAATATACGTATAGCACAAGGCACGCCCGTTGAATATCAGTATCTTATGAATTCAAGCTTTTCAACCGACTTCCCAAAAAGGAGGAGGTTCTATGTTCGACATTAAGTTTGTTTTTTTTTGTTGTCACCGATAACTCCTTCAATTGTGGATTTAAAAAAATCCTTTTTTGTATTGGAAAAGTATGTTTCGAAATTGGTCCCATTTTAACTTGTTGAAGATCTGATGAAGAACTTCGAAGATATACAACGAACTCTTTAATAACTAACGGCAAATCTCTCAGGATTGCTGGAATCGCATGTCTGTTTATTGTTTATAACATTTCATAAAATAGCATCACGCCAGTACACTCTTAAGGGTTACGCAGATCTCTCATTTCACTGGTTATATTCAAGTTTCATGATATTCGGGTAATCTATTTTGGCGTTATAGGTGCCTTACTAAACAACTTGCGTATTAGGTAGGTACAACAAAAAGTGAAAAATAAAAAAACTTTTTAGCAAAAAAAATACTAACGACTTCCAAATAAAAAACTACAAAGTGAAAATAACTTTACCAAAATGATGAATTTTGAAGGTACCAAATGGTACCTTCAAAAGACACCGACTTCCAAAAATAAAGTTATTTTTCACTTTGTAGTTTTTTATTTGGAAGTCGGAAGTATTTTTTAGCAAAACAGTTTTCTTTATTTTTCACTACAACTGCTGATACAATAAAGAGTCTACATAATCCTAGCCTAGGGATACAGACCTTTGTCACTTTGACTTTGAGATTACTATATAGGTGACAATCCCGTTTCACCATCACTGACTTAGTTTGTTATTCAAAGTTTTTGGATACTCAATGTTATTCTTAGTCTATAACTTATTCTACATGTGGCATAAATGTGTGCGTCTTAATTTACAGTTTTATGTATAAATACAAGGCGTATTATTAGTATATTTCTTTCTTTCTTTCTAAAAATAACAGAATATGAATAACTTATTAAAAAGTAAGTACGTTCACAAAAATGTACATTAGGTGCAGTAGTTTAATTTCTAAAACAATGGTTTAAATAGAGCTTTTATGTAAACTATAACTAAAATATTTTATTACAACTATAAGATTATAAAAAAGAATGTCTATTTTTTGGTAGGGACCTTCCCGATTTAGGTTCTTTCAAACCTGTGTTTCAGGCCATCACTTTACTTAGAGAATAATGATGAATGATTATACTACTGTTTTATCTAACAACGCTTTAATACTTTGCAGGTATCCGCTGTATACAAAAATGTAGCGCAAAGCGCAGCATTTATTGAGAATGAAATCGAATCCGGTAAGTTAAATAAAATGATGCTTTATGAGTATGTACTAAAACTCAAAAGAATCGAGATCGAGAAGAAGGTTGGTTCTTGAATGGGTGATCACATCTATATTGAATCCCTTTCATGCCTCGTAAAGCACCCATACGTCAGCAATGTAACCACCTTTGGACTTGTAGGCCTAATTCTTTTGTAAATGAGTTTTGTAAATATTGTGGTTTACAATAAAGTATGTCGTCGCAAGCGACTCAATACAACAAGTTAATCTAAATATTACGACTTGTTGATTTCATAATTTTTGACTACCTGTAACTTTATTCTGATTGGTTGGTTGGTTCTGGTTGGTGAACGCCGCGAAATGGTGCTTTAATTTTGCTACTAAAACGCGAGGATACGAGTCGATCTAGAAAGCTAGTGTTGTGATTGCGATAGTTGATGCCATTGTTCAATTTGTTCAGATCATAAAATAGAAACTGCAATGATTGCCGAACGAGCTTTTATCCATTGATTACTCTAATTTGCTCTATGTCAATCAATACTTCAATATTGTATAACCTCATGGGGCGGAGCATCAAAAACTATCATTCTCTCTCTTGAAAGAGCACAAAGAGCTGTTCTAAAAGTAGCAAATTCTCTACCTTTCCTTTTCCCTACCCACCAGTTATTTAAATCCTGCAAAGTCTTGACTGTTCGGCAAATTTATTTACTGCACATAACACTAAAACAGCATGCAATGCTTAAATATAACCTAGATATAACTAACAAAAGGCGAAACGATATAGTATGCAGTTCAACCTCTACCTCTAAATTTGCATTTACATATAGATTCTTTACATTTTTAGGGCCCTTTTTATATAATAGATTAAATAGAATACTAAGTATATATAATTTAAATTATTTTAACTGTAAAAGCATTGTTTTAAACTATTTGCAAGGTTTGTCATATGACCAGACTGAAGACCTGCTTCTAGTATTAAAATAAAATTAGATTAAAACTACGTAAGCATGATTAAAAATAACACTACTATGTATATTTCCGCAGTGTCCTAGTTTTACTTAAAATTGTTAATTTATTGCAATACCTACATTATTAAATATAAATAAGCACTTTTACGCCTGAAGCACAGGTTCTACCTAGTTCAGGCAAATTATACATCAGCACTTTTTAGAACATAAGCAAATTATTGTAAATTTTGTACTTTAAGAAATAAATAAACGATTTTATTATTATTTATTTATTATTACCAGGTGGTATAAACGTGACTGTATTTTGTACTTCATCTCAAGTTTTATTGGCTTACCCCAGTACCCAACGTCATGGAACGAACCAAGAAACGAAGAACATTTTTATGTCATCGCTACGCCCAAGTAAAGCTGCATAAAACAATTTGAAAACATAATTATTGTCGACACAAAAGTGATTTATTATTGAAATATTAATCGGTAGATAACTACTAGTTCCTCAAGATACAGGTCTGGAGACCGCGCCGAAACAAACTGACTGTTTAAATAGTTGTAGATAAGATGTAGTAGTTTTAAGGTTCTGAAATATTTTTTTTTATTGTCAATACACTTTATTCTTATTCTTAAATGACTCTTTTAGACCCAGAATACACTGTGACATCATCTTCGTCGTCGCGTATAGTATCAGGATGGCAGGCACAGCCGGGCCAGATCCCTCACCACGCACACCTTCGTTTGGTGCAGAGTACCGGTACTCTAGGCCAATGTGGAGGCGCCATCGTATCCAGAGAATGGATCCTTACTGCAGCAAGTTGTACTGCCCGGTAAGTCACTCATTTTAGAACCTTAAAGCAAAGGAGGATGTGCCATTTTCTATGGAATCTGGCCCACCCAACAAACAGGGTTGAAATTAGTATTAACGGAACCGTGATCTCCCAAACCTTCTATCACATCAATTTGAATGAGACTATTTTTTTTTTTTAAACTTCAACTAACTTTTTAACTATTTTTATACAGGAAAAAAATCCTAGTGTGGGGCAACACTAGGAATTTTTCCTATATCGTAGGTGCGTTTACAAACATATCAACTCACATACACAACACCCAGAGCCGGAACAACTATCTGTAGGTCATACAAATATTTGTTCCGTGCGGGAATCGAGCCCGCGACACGCAGCGCAGCAGTCAATCGCTCAACCACTGCGCCAACCGTGCGCCCAAGAAGAAATGTGACTGAGAACATCTTTTTTACCCTTTGACCCTAGCAGCCCTTTCAGAAAATATAAACCTTATTGCTGTTAGTTGCGCGGCTCGTACTATGGAGCAATGCACGTTTAACTCTATATTTGAAAACTGGATCAAAATTGACGTTAGCTTCTGTAACATGAAATGGAGTGCTTGGAAAGCCCGTTCAGAAAATACAAACCTCATTGTTGTTGGTTACTTGGCCCAATTCGTCGCATCCTTCTTTGGCATGGAAACCTTAACTTAAATATAAAACTTAAACTAAAATATCTTTATTTCTCAATCAGCCGTGTAACTGTGGTGGTTCGAGCGGGTGTAGTGTCCCTTACCAATCCGGAGTACATCTTTGAAACAAATGAATGGTACATCCACCCTAGATACAACCAGCAAAGTACTAATGTGCAGACAAACGACATCTCAATAGTCAAGCTACAGCGCCGTGTTGTTTATACCAGTGAGTATATTACATACATTAAATCAAACAGTTTTTTAAACGCTGTTTCAACTAGGCAAGCGTGCTTCATCGTTGACCACATCATCGCTTACCATCAGGTGAGATAGTGGTCAAGCGCAAGACTAGAAAAAAACACATGTTGGTATATAAATAAAATAAAATATTTTTAATAAAAAAGCACCAAAATACCAATTTTAAAAGTACATGGTAACATATAATGTGTTAACATACATACATTAAAATAAATTCGTTATAAAATTCAACTATGGTATTCAACAGCCAATTTTCAAAAATGTTGCACCTGATAACTTGGGGTCCAAATTGAGTTCATTTCGACCCCAATTTATCGGATTCAAAAGAACAGTCTAGAGAAATTCAAAGAGTTTTTACAGTTTAAACTTTGCGGCAATTAATTTGCAAAGTTTTACACATTGATGAGTGAAGGTTTTACCATGACGTTTTGTACACTCAGGGTTTCTGCAGCCGATTCAGGTGCAGTCGCGTGCTAACGCTTTCGCCAACTACCACGGCCTGCGAGTCTACACAAGTGGACATGGCTTGACATCGAACACGGGTCAGTATTTTTTATATTTATTAATGAGCGTAATATAAAGGCAAGACACATTTTCTATATAATGATTAAATAACAATACCGGATAATTAAATAATACATAAAAATACCGGATCAATGGTAATTGGGTACGTTATTTGAAACGGTGTGTGCTACAGTTCATTTTCAATCATTTTGACTCCAATGATTTCATCGTGAGGTTCAAAATTTCCAAACAAACTTAAAAGGTTCGATAATTTCGAACGTAATCCAATTTGGACCCCAAGTTATCGCGCTCAAAATCATTGCAAATTAGCTTTAAAATATCCCATTTCAAGCAAATCGCTTTATCATAATACATCAGGAGGGCAAGAACCAGTATCAATAAAGTCATCAGTGACTACATAGTCATCATCTCCTAGCCTTTTTCCCAACTATATTGGGGTCGGCTTCCAGTCTAACCGGATTCAGCTGAGTATCAGTGTTTTACATGGAGCGACTGCCTATCTGACCTCCACAACCCAGTAACTGGGTAACAGCGGTACCCCTTGGCTAGACTGGTGTCAGATCTCAAGCTTCTGACTACTCGTAACGACTGTCAAAGATCTTCAAATGACAGCCGGGACCAACGGCTTAACGTGCTTTCCGAGGCACGGAGGAAACTCGGTATGTTGAAATGGTCACCCATCCACGGCCCAACCTCCTCAAGCGTTGCTTAACCTTGAAGATCGACCCGTGCGGCTGTTATTATTTAGTCACGAGCTCCTCAGTGACTACATAGTAAAGATAATAAATAATCTTAGGCGTTGCGTGATTTATAATCATAAGTCTAACGAACAACATAATATTATCAACATGTCTGCTAAAAAATTTGATTCGTCACAACACATTAGGTACTTAATATCCCGTTTCATTGTAAAAAAAAAATAACCAGCATGTAACTTAGTTTGGTGTCCAGTGTAGTAAATGTTCTCCTTATGTTTTGCTGCCCCGATACAGTAGCCATTAGGGTATTTCCGCAGAGGCACACCCAAAAGCTTTCAAATTTCATTTATTGCATCCATAATGTACATACAGGTGGTTAATATAAGTTACAGAAACAATTATGGATCCTGTCGGGCACAGCAACATTCTGGAGTCGGTGCCTAGGAGAGAGGAATAGCGTACAAAATTTTTCTTATTAATATTTAAGTTATCCTAGGCCAGGCCTCCCGCAATAATCGCCAATTCACCACCTCAACCGATCGGTCTCTTATCAAGCGGCATCCCGCAACCTTAACCTGGTCATCTCTCCGCTTATTGGGAGGCCTTTCAACGCTGGGTCTTCTGGTACGCGGTCTCCACTCTAGACCATCAACCATCTGTGAGCAGTGTGCCCTGCCCACTGCCATTTAAATTTTAAAATTATTTGGGCTATGTCAGCAACCCTACATATCTTGTAGATGTCTTCGTGTCTGATTTGATCACGTAATAAAACACCGAGCATAGCCCTCTCCATTTGGGTGACTAAGCTTTCACAAGATATCGATGCAGGTTAACTTTAGTTTATTAAATTTTTATGTTTTAGGTTCTGTTTCCGAGGTGCTGAGATGGGTATATCTCCAGGCGATCTCCAACGTGTCGTGCATTTGGTATTACTTCAACTTCATTGTCGTTAACACCACCATCTGCGCACGATCCTTCAACGTCACTTCACAGTCTTTATGCAGAGTAAGGTTTGACCACTATCTCGCCTGATGGCAAGCGATAATGTGGTTGACGGTGAAGCACGTTTGCCCAAAAAGTAACCTATTCACTGTTTACTTAAAAACCCCTACTTTGTAGCTATCAGGAAACAAAAACTCCGGCAGGAAAGTCCACTCTTTAGCTGTAGCAACGATTTAAGCGTGTAGCTGGAATGTCCACCATGTAAAGATGGTGCGTCTTGTATTCCGATGACGGAAAGGACTAGGAGAAAGCAAATTGTGCAGTTCCATCGCACACTCACCGAAATGTAACCGTTTAAAAATCAACAGGCTGGCAACTCGTCGTCTATGTTCAAGGCTCTGGAGCTTTTAAGATCGGATAATTCATATGAAGTTTAGAATGAATCAGAACACGCTTTGTGCATTGTGCATCCTCCCGATTTTTAAAGGGATTAGAAAATATTCTATGGAAGCTGGCCTATTTAGTTTAAAAGTTGCGTCACACGACGTAACTGTTATATTACGAACTAATTTGCACCGATTTTTATCCTTATTGGGGCCCTCTCGATCCAAAATGGATTGTTATCCACATTACTTTAAAACAAAAAAAAACTGCTAATTATAAGAAATATGGAGTATATTTCTTATAATTAATTTTTGGTTTGTAGCCCTGAATATAAAACAGATTTTTTTCTGATAGCTCATGAACGAATAAATACTTCAAATAACAATTTACGCAAAATTACTCACACATCTTTTTTCCTTCAATTCTCCCCTGACAATGGGCAATAAATGGCGTAAAGTACAAGCCATAAAATTTCTTAATACTTCTCGTGTTTGTAGAAGCAGTTTACACTAAATAAATATATGACCCTTGACGTACAAATTACAGAGGATACTCTCTTGCTTCCATCGTTCATTCATTCGTTCATCTTGCTATATTTTGTTTAATAAGTTTCCTTCTTGGTACTAGGGTGATGGTGGTGCTCCATTGGTTCGTGTCGGGTCGAATGGAATTCCAACCCTCATCGGCGTTGGCTCCTTCTGGTCAAACAACTGCAACTTGAACCGGCCTAGTGGTAATAACTGTTTTTTTTTAATTTTGTTTTTCTTATTTATCACACCGAGATTAAAACAATACAGCTCTCAACAACAATAAGATCACAGTGACAGGTAGTGCTCCTTTACAAGTCTTTTAAAGTATATCGGTAGTGATTGCGCGCGTTTTATTTATTGTATTTTTAAATTATTTATTCCCAGGCATACCATTGGTAACTCTTATTATTCCAATATTATAAAACAAATTGTAAATATAAATAAAACTTCTTAAAATGGCACAGTTCTGTAGCATTCACCAAGAGAGCAAAACCTTGGCAAGTTTTTAATAAAATGTGTTTATTCCTGTCAGGTTTCACTCGTACGGGGCCGTATTTATCATGGTTCCAACAAATAACAGGGATTGATTTCGAAAATCTGCAAGAAGAAGAAGAAACCACTACTACTACCACCACCACAACTACTACTTCTTCCACCACCACTACCCCTTTGACCACCACTACCTCTTCCACCACCACTACTCCTTCCACAACTACAACCCCTTCCACCACCACTACCCCTTCCACAACGACAAGCCCTTCCTCCACCACTACCCCTTCCACAACTACTACCCCTTTCACCACAACTACAACCTCTTCCACCATCACTACTCCTTCCACAACGACTACCCCTTCTACCACCACTACCCCTTCCACAACGACTAGCCCTTCCACCACCACTACCCCTTCCACAACTACTTCTTCTTTCACCACCACGACACCTTCCACAACGACTAGCACTTCCACCAACACTATTCCTTCCACAACTACTACCCCTTCTACCACCACTACCCCTTCCACAACGACTAGCCCTTCCATCACCACTACCCCTTCCACAACTACTTCTTCTTTCACCACCACGACACCTTCCACAACGACTAGCACTTCCACCAACACTACTCCTTCCACAACTACTACCCCTCTCACCACAACTACTTCCTCTTCCACCATCACTACTCCTGCCATTACCACCACCCCTTCCTCTACCACTACCCCTTTGACCACCACTACCTCTTCCACCACCACTACTCCTTCCACAACTACTACCCCTTTGACCACAACTACAACCTCTTCCACTATCACTACTCCTTCCACAACGACGACCCCTTCTACCACCACTACTCCTTTTAACACAACTTCAACTTCTTCCACCATCACTACTCCTTCAACCATCACTACCCCTTTCACCACCACTACCTTTTCTACAATTACTACTCCTTTTACCACCACTACCCCTTCCATAACTACTACTCCTTTAACCACCACTACCCCTTCCATAACGACTACTCCTTCTACCTCCACTACCCCTTCCGCAACGACTACCCCTTTTACCACCACTCCCACTTCCACAACTAATACCTCTTTCACCACCACTACTCCTTCCTCCACCACTACCTCTTCTACACCTACTACTTCTTCCACAAATACTACCCCTTTCACGGCAACTACTACCCCTTCTGCCACCACTACCCCTTCCACCACCACTACCTTTTCCACAATGATTAGCCCTTCTACCACCACTACCTCTTCCACAACGACTACCCCTTCTACCACTACTCCCCCTTCCACAACAACTAGCCCTTCCACCATCACTATCCCTTTCACCACCACTACCCCTTCCACAATGACTACTCCTTTCACCACAACAACTACCTCTTCCACCATCACTACCCCTTCTTCCACCACTACCTTTTCCACACCTACTACTCCTTCCACAAATACTACACCTTTCACCACAACTACTACCCCTTCTACCACCACTACATCTTCCACCACCACTACCCCTTCCACAACGACTACTCCTTCCACCACCACTACCCCAAGTGACCAGGTAACAACTACTACTACACTACCAGATGATTCTGATGAACAAGATACAGGTACTACTTCACAACCTGATGATTCAGTGGAACAGGAACCAGATGATGCTTCACCTGAAGATGGAGAAAATAAACCAAGACCACCAGAGAACTCTGAAGAAGAAGAAGACTCAGACGGCTCAGAATCTAAAGAAGATGATGAAATAGGGCAACTTCTGAAACGCCTTGAGGTGTTTGTTAAAGTTAAGGTCAGGCTCAATAAATATAAGACAAAGACTGAAGTAGATAAGGTAAAACATAATATTAAGCATCATTGATTTAGTACAGTAAAATTAAAATATTAAATATAGTTATTGGTAGCGACGCGCTCAATAGATTTAAAAACAAGTAATGTTGTAACTTAAATACCTTCTTGTAAATGTATAGGTAGATACATCCCTAGTTATAAGTTTAATCATAGAGGCGGGATTCTTGCTAATATGCTCGTTACAATATGGGTCCCGTCAAGTATGCCACCAAACGAGGATCGACGCGCACGCGGCCATCTTGCCTTTTGTTAACACGTAATAAACATATTTTCTTAGTTATCTCGTCTTTTTGTTGCGTCATACCTGCTAGTTTCTGCAGCACTAACCCTAACATTCACTTTTCTATTATATCATTTAAGGTTTACTTTCCTTCCAAGAACAAAACAGAGCAATTTAACAATCACAGTGACCCATATTTGTAATAGCCTGTAAAAATAAAATATTTGCACCGAAAATTACAATATATAAAAATAGCCTTAATAGACTGGCGATATTTACAGGTCCAATTAAGAAGAAAAATAGGACATAAAATTCTGATCGAATAATTCGTTCATTTTTATGTTGAACAAATTATTATTTAATTAGTTGATTATTTTGACAACATTGGTCCAATGGATATCAACGAAATAGCTAATTCTAATTTATTATAAAGATAGTTCTACTTTTAAATCTAAATAAAGAACTTAAACAGAGCCACAGACATACCGCAGAGGGCGACGCGATCGTCCCAATCATAATTATGGCGGACCAATACGCTGCCATTCTTTAAATGTTTCTAAAGCACGGGCATTTTTATTTTCCAGAAACTTTCTCAGTAAAATAATATTTACACATTTTCCAGGAAAATGAAAACCCTTATTATCCTGTTAGCAATATTATTTTGTCGATTGGTTTCAATTAATGAAATGAAAAAGATATCATACCAAAAATATTTTCATGTAAAATGTTTCCAAGACGAGAACATGTTTGAACAGGCTTGTACTGTTAAAAAGTTATCAGATCTCATGTAGAGCCAAACTTCTAACTCTATAAGCCCTAACTTCTCAAACTCTACACCTTAGTCAAAATATGTGGCTTGGCCATTTTTCGTTACTACAAGAACTATTGTATAACATAAAAGTAAATGAACAGTGAATACATTATTCACCTTACGCGTTGCTTGGCTCCTCTTGGCGGGGGCCACTACCGTGACCCCAGATATTTTAATGATTTGTGAGGATAACCCAGTAGGCAGTCGCTTTACTTTGTGTAAATTATTTCAACACCACTGCTCTCATAACGGTGAAGGAAAATATCGTGAGGAAACGGCATGCCCCAGAACCAAAATATCGAAGATATATGACATACACCAACTAGTTCTGGGCCTGCGTGGTGGAATACGGCCAATTCCCTGTCACAAAAAGGATGCCTATTCCCCAGCAGTGAGTGGAAGTGTGAATCGTTGGGTTAATATTTAAGACAACATAAGTTCTTATTTGAGATGTGATTTTCATAGTTTTATTTGTTGATAAGTTTGTTTTACTCTAAACGCTTTTATGTGCATGTCTTATCACATCGTTTTCACATATATAATACTCGTAAGTAATTTTCTAACAAGAAAAATGTAATAGAATAAATGTAATTTTACTTTATTGATGTAAAAATGTCAATTGTCATGGAGTTTCGTGCATGTTCTTCTCCATAGAGATCTACTGACGCTTGCGAATTGTGCAAAAAGCTTCAGTTTTGTTATTTTTTTGTTAACAATTCAAATGTACCTTTAATAGGTTTAGTTTAAATAAAATAGTTTGATGTTGAACATACAAGTAATTTATGAGGCTTCCTGTTCGCATTTCCAATCAAAATGTCTGAACGATGATAAAAAGCTTTTTAAATAAAACATTCATTTCTTAGCCGTCGACTTTACGCATGTTTTCTTGTAAACATGAAGTTTTTCCTCTACGCACTTGACCTTTTTGAATGACGTATCCTACAGCTTCCCTTAGGGAAGCATCTTACGACACGCGCCGGCGGCGGCGTGGCGTTGAGAAAAATGTGTGAGCAGTATGCTTATTCATTTTGAAATACAAGTCATTTTAGAAACGCTACTGAGCTCCTTGTAATAAAAGGCACTGGAAAGTCTTGCCCATGCACCGAACAGTACTTACTAATATTTACATATGTAATAATAATAATAATCTTTATTATGAACAACTTACAGGGTATCTTTGAGGTGAGACCCTGACCTCCAAACTAGTAAAATACTGTATCTTGAAGGTCAGTTCCTTCCCTTCACAAATGTGTTATTAACAACAGTTTATGTACAATTTGTCCATAATTTTAACATCGGCTATCTTATATCCTAGACCAGTAAACAACAATATATTACTAGATTTCAATATGACCAAAACTAGAAAAACAAAAAAGATAGAAATTAAAAAAAAAATGGAATGTGTGTGTGTGTGTAGTTTAGTGTGTGTGTGTATGTTTATGTATATGTGTGTAAATGTGTGTGGGTGAGCGTGTGCGTGATTGAGTGTGTAATTCATACCGTTACAACAAAAAGAGACTCAATTTTTTCATAGTCCATGTCATTCAACCATGCAATAATTTTACATTTGACTTGATTATTACTATTATATGTGTTACATATGTTACATGATGTGATGATAATTAAAGACTCATTAGACTTTCAAAAGTTATTTTTAGAATAGAGGGAATTCACTACAGGGATTAAATGTCCGTGGGCATGCCTGGGGCCCACAATAGGTATGTTTGTTTGTTTGTGACGGCCACACATACTAAAAATACATAAAAAATTGACAGACTTATAGTAGCAAGATCCGGCAGACATGGCACCCTAGCATGCTCGCAGGCAAATCCGTTTAATGATTTTCCTACTTAATGTTGCCCTAGTCGACGGCACGAACTATTTTGTGCGCGGGGTTAAAATGCATGCCATCTCATCCGAAAACACGTGAGAAAGAGATAGATGCGGGGATGAGCAGTAAGAAGCTAGTTCGCGTACGAATTAGCACTTTTGCAAATTTGTAGCGAAATGGACGATGATTTAGGACGAAAACGAGCGCGCAAAATTTTATAAACAGATCTTTGGGAGTATGGATATCATGAAAAAACGACTAAAGGTCTATCCACACTTAAGATGCGTTAAAATTAGTGTTGAAATACGGAACTTTCGACGCTCATCAATTTCCATTTTTTATTTTTTTACCTTTTCTGTTTCCATATAGGACTAGATAATGATGAGACAAATTGATGTCATTTTTTATTTTGAACGTACAGCGTCAAACAGTTGAGTAATCGCCATACTATGTTTTTATGGCAGAATGATCGACTAGTGCAACCTTAAGGTAGGACGTCAAATGCCATAGATTCCTAATGTTGCAATTCTCTAGTCCTAACTCAGCCCTTGTGGAATCGATAATCACATATGGACTTACCAGCTATGGAAGCACATTTAAAACTTACCTCGATAAAATACATAATTTGCAAACACGGTTGTTGAAGCTGGTACCTATGTTAAAAATAAGTACCGCGACAATTATGTAGGTCTATTCAATCATTGTAAAGTGTTGCCTGCTCTGGCCCGTGCTGAGTACTTGTTCCTCATAGAGCAATTTAATAACTCTGATAATCAAGTTCAAATAAGATATGATATGAATACTCAATAAGCAAAAACAAAATGTTTTCAAGTACCATGTAATAGTACATTATGGTACAAGTGTGTAAAGTGGGTGATTACCGCTGAGGTGTCATTGAGACCCGAGCCGTTAGGTGAGGGTCTTAAGAGAGCCGAGGACGGTAATCATCAATACACACGTATATGATACGATGTTTTTCAACACACTTGTGAAGAAAATAATACTAAAAAATCATTTCCAACAAATCAATTTTTTATATAATTCTTTTTCGCAATGGCGGGCAAAATTAATTAGTTTTCCTATGCACGCGCATCTAACAATGGCGATCGGCCATAGACTAAAAGTAAAAATAATGAGTTATCTTTTTTTTGGCTTTTCGTGGATAGCGTTTTAGCCACGTACAAAAAGGGGAATTTCAAGTTTTCTTTATTACAGACAAATTAAAAGTTATATTTAAGTGAAAGTTTTATTTATTAAACACGTACAAGTTGAAATTATCTATTTAAATATGAAGTTGCATGAAATGAGTTGCATTTGTACTATTGAGCACGATCTTTTTTGTATCGAAACTTTTTTAAGAACAAAGCAACTCAACCAATAAATAAAAAAAAAACTCTTTATCTCACTTGTGAATAATAGTAATGAAAAAGTTGATAACAGGTGTCATTATGTGCCTAATTGCGGTGAAATTAGAGCCACTTTATGAGCTAGTGTGTTGAAAAATAACTTTTATAGTAGACGCACCTCATCTGTAATAATACCTAATTTTTTTTTCATAATTCATAATCATTTATTTGCTAATATGGGTAATTACATGAAGTTGTTAAAAAATATAGCACAATCCGACCATATTACACCTTGAGGCATGCAAATCACAAGCAAGTACACACATTTACTTGCAAAAAAATAATAATTTATATATAACAACACAATTTCAATTTAGTTTTGTTTTGTTAATTTCACCGTGTGGCAAATAACAATGAAACATATCAAATGAAGCTATCAATAATGTCACTAGAAATTAATTTTAAAATGTCATATATTAAATGAGAATGTCAAGATATATTCGTAATTAAATGTCAAAGTAATAATATAAAAAAAAAAAATTAAAATTAAATTAGCGCACCAGTCACATCAACAATATGTCCTTACATTATCTTTTAAGTAATCCTGAATACTATAATAACATTTACATAGCAAGAATCTTTTTAATTTCTTTTTGAATTCATCGATGGATGGAGTTTCTAATATGGTCTTTGGTAAATGATTGTATACACGCGGCGCCATACTGAAAATGCTTTTGGAATATAAGGCTGTCTTGTAAGATTTGCAACAAATTTTATCTTTATGCCGCCTACTTCTGTACTTATCAAAAAGATGTTTGTTGGTTCTTGCAAAGCTAGCAATCTCATAAATGTAGACAGACGGCAATGTTAATATATTATGCCTGATAAAATATGGTCTGCAGGTATCAGTCTGGTTGATATTAAACATACCCCTAATGCACCGCTTTTGCGCCTTGAATGCCGTATCCTTATTGGTGGAATGACCCCAGAATATAATACCATACTTTATCAAGGATCCCACGTAGCCATGGTATGCTGCAAGTACAGCAGAGGTGTTCACCGATTTTGCCAGCATATGTAGGGCGTATGATTGCTTATTCAATTTTTGATTCAAAGTATCAACATGTGTCTTCCAATTCAAATTATAATCAATTGACATGCCTAAGAATTTTGTAGTTGCTATCTCATTTATTTTATTGCCTGCATAATGTATATTAATGTCAGTAAATTGGGCTTTACGATTGCGAAATATCATAATTTTAGTTTTGTCAAAGTTAATTTTCAAATTGTTATTAGTCAGCCATTTTATAATATCACTTAGAGTGCCATTTATATCTTTTTCTAGGGATTCCTTATCCTTACTCGTAAAAACGACAGTACTATCATCAGCAAAAAGTATAGAGGGATGATTGGTTACTTTTGGAAGGTCATTTATATAAATGATGAATAGCAGAGGGCCCAAAACACTTCCTTGTGGGACGCCTTGTTTAATTTCCCTGTATTCCGATGTGTACTTAATTTCTTTTCTGGTTTTGGTGCATACTCGAGTAACTAATGTGGACTGCTTTCTGTTGGTAAGATAAGAAGCTATCAGATCTAATGAAGTACCCCGAATTCCATAACTACATAATTTATTTAACAGTATTTGGTGATCCACGTAATCAAAGGCTTTACTTAGATCCATATACAAAGCACACGCCGGCATTTTATTGTCTAAGCTACTCATAACTGTGCTCAGAAAATCAAAGACTGCCATATTAATGGTTTTATTTTTCCTAAAACCTATCTGCTCTTTAGCAAATAAATCAAAGTTTTCAAAATAGTTATTTATCCTGACATAAATAACTCTTTCATAGACCTTAGAAAGCACCGGTACCAATGCTATGGGCCTATAACAATTCATATTGTAGGTATCATCTTTCTTGAACAGAGGTTTAATGATTGTTAATTTAAGTCTATCAGGAAAGTGACCATTTAGGATTGACAGGTTAATGATATGACTTAATATGTAGGATAATTTAATTGGCGCTTGTTTTAGAATTTTAGTCGATATATTATCATATCCAGTACTGTTAGTATTTTTTAAGTTTAAAATTATTTTGTGTACTTCATCGGGTGTAGTTGGATACATAAATAACGTTTTGGAGTGATTAGGTAAGGTCCCTGTTTTATTAGCACAACTTGTATTCCCTTTTAATTGGTCTATAAAAAAATTATTGAAACTGTCCACAATGGTCTGCGGATCATCCGTACAATGTTTACCGTCTATATGAATTTGGTTGATTTGGCTTTTTGGCACATTACACATTGTTTTATTAATAACATTCCAAGTAGCCCTGCATTTATTTTGAGCTGTATGGATAAAATAATTATTCTGAGACTTTTTTGTCAATTTTATAACACGTTGCAATCTACTCGCAAAGTTTTTAAAATTGGTTTTATTTATGTCATTTCGATTCTTACGATACTTCCATAATAATTGCCGTTTACGCATGCAGCATTTTCTTATACCTTTAGTCATCCATCGGGCTCGTATTTGAGAATATATTTTAATTCGAATATATGGAAAACATAGATAATAAAATAAGGTAAATAAGTCATAAAAATGTCAAAAGCTTCCTGCGGGTCATTATTTTCAAACACGTCACTAAAAGAAATCGAATTTATGCAATTATTAAATTTCTTAATATTATCTTTACTATAATCTCGTCTTTTTACATACCAATGTTTTAGAGAGCAGCTAAGTTTTACGGGACAAGTTAGTAATTGTGCCGTGTGATCTGATAAGGCAAACTCCATAGTTTTACATTTACATCCACGAATGTTATACATGAAATTATCTATGCATGCTCCACTAATAGTCCTTGTTGGTTCAAATAACCCTAACTGTAGGTTGTGACAAGCTAGTGTTTCCATGAACATTGTACTCATCTTGTTTTTATTTAATACATTTATGTTGAAGTCGCCACAAATGATTATTTTCTTTTTACTGTAGCAGAACTTCCCAAGTAGTCGATTTAAAGTGTCAAAAAATGTGTTTAACTCATCTATTTTTGACCTTGGTGGTCGATATATACAAAGTATTATAATATTATGACTTAGAAGTTCGATGCCTGAGCACTCCAGAATGCCTTCGATGCAATATTGTTTAAGTGTAGTAACTGGTTTAAAAGCATGATTATTACGTACTAAGATACATGAACCTCCTCGACGATTATTTCTTGAGAAGAAGGATCCCTTAATAAAGTTAGGAATGCCGATTAAATCCGTATCAGCACTCAACATATTATGCTCTGTGAGACATACGACATCTACTGGATTTTTTGCGTCTTGGTGTGACGACAGAGATAAAGATAATAAATCCATTTTCCTAGCAAGTCCATTTATGTTTTGATGAAGGATGTTTATATTTTTATACACGAAAAAAATCTGATTTCCTTGGGGTATTTTGAATTCCAGGATTCGTTTCAGTTTCAGGAATGATTAAATTTGATATATCAGAGTCCATAATTTGATACTTTAAATTGTCAAAAATTGATTTCATTCCACAATTGTTCAATCGACAAGTGATATTTGAAAACATAGTACGATCATATAGTAAGTTTAAATTGGAGTCAAACATTACGGCATAGTCATAAATTTGTATGTCATGATATAGTAAGCTATTGAACATTTCAATTCTTCGGTTGAACATACCAGAATAATCATTGCACCTATATGTGGGCAGACATAGAATTATATTAGTGTGAGTTATCATTAAAAGGTTTTCCCTAATGTTGGAAATTAGGTCTGCATAGTTTTTAGTTAATTTAAAATCTTCATTACCTATTAGAATTACACAATAGTCTTGCATAGTATAATTAGTCAGTTTTGAGTCTAGATTACTAACAAGCGTACTTATTCCACAGTTAGTTGTGATATAATGACATATCTGATGGTTCGGAAAGGTGTTGTGTGCTATGGATAATACTTTGTTAGTGTTATTACTACTTATTATACACAATTGGTTTTTCTTGGCTTGCAGTTGAGACGAGTTGTTATCATTTTTCTGATGACTTCCAATAGTTTCTTGAGCAAACTTCAATGTAGTTGTTACGCTATTTCGCCTTAGATCCAAGTGAGCTGTAGAATGTTGTTCTTTGTAGGGAGTAGACAATCTCACATTATTTTTATTTTTAGGTGTTCCAATTTCACTGGTTAATTTCTTTGTTGCGTTCTTAACTAGTTGATATTTGTTATTTATAGTATTAATGGTCTGTTTTAACTCGCTATTTTCTATTGACAAATTGTTTATCTCGTTATGGGCTGCCAAAAGTTGTGACTTTAGTTCTCCGATTTCCCGCTGTAAGTCTTGTACTTTATCATTCTTCTCGTCATCCGATATGTTTGGCATACAGTTGGTGGTGCCATCTAGTGTCGTGTTGTTACAACTAACGTCGTTAGTACTGATATCGTTAACTGTCGTCTCTGACAATGATTTCGTTCGGTTTCGTCGCAGAGTAATATTCTCGAAGAAATTCATTCTGTTGTAATTTACTAATTTAGCAAAGCAAACCTTTAAAAAGACAGTGCTAGAAGCGGGGTTCGAACTTAGTGCCTACAGGGCGCACGGGTCAAAAGCACACGCCTCAGCCACTAGGCCAAGCGATCATTAGTTTTAGTAGACGAAATAGGGAAGCATTAGCTACTAGATGCTTGTTGCGTCAAATGATATAAACGTAGGTAAAGCGGCAAATGGGTTCAAAGTCCAATTTCTTTGTTCTTTTTTTGCGTACGGGACGGTTTAAATTTAAATTGTCTTTGTGTTTGCAGTCACAGTTTTTATCACTTTCTGTTTATGTTTTTTGCAAAATATGCAGTCTATCACTGATTTAGGTATTATGTTTACAAAACATGCACTTTATAATAAGATTTCAATTGTTTTGAAAAAAGTTTAACACTGTTCATACACACTTTTTGTATTGTATTGATATCACAGCTGATAGTTTATAGATTCACCTGATAACAATGTCTCTGCTGTATCAATATATCCTTTCACAAATACATTTAGTTTTATGATTAAACTGTAACTTAAACTATTTTTAAATAATTTTAAAATAAGGATTCGATGTTGACGTGACTACTAGCGCCACAGTACTCATCATAATTATCTCTTAATTTATTAAACCAAATAACCTTAGTCATTACGGATTCAATGAACAGTAAAAATGTAAAGCGCAAGCTGAAACAACACTATACCGATTTGATTATTTACCTTAACTCACTAATAGCACCTTGATTAAATTCCAGACCATGGCATACTAAGACATACCGCATGGGTCTAAATTGTGTGCTTTGTGTAATCCTAAGGAAAACAACTTGTTTTTGTAAATAAATAGTAAAATGTTTTTTTTTTTTTCGGGAAAACTATACATGCAATTTGAGCACAAAGATTATATTTATTATACCAGAAAGAAAATAACCAATCTTAAATTATTTCCCTAAAATATTTTAAAACATAACAAAAAAAGGTAAAATGAGTATCTATATAATAATCTACAGTTTAACATTCATCAAGAGTCATACTTGTATCAAAGATACTTACACATCCTCTTATCAAAATTATTTCAATCAAAATTTTACCTTCAACCTCATCCAAAACCAATTTCTCGTTACCCCTGTATATACCTACATAAAAGCCGTTACCGCCATCAGGTATCAAGTTACATAGTAATCTCAAACCGGAACATAAGCAGAACGTTGATTAAACAGCCCTGTTGGATCGGGGGACTTCTACCATAGAATAGATAAGTACAGAAGGTCATCCACATAAAACGAGTGACAACGTACACACAGACTTGCATCTAGGTACGGTAAGTGCAAGCGCTCTTGCGATACATAGTTTTTGTTGTGTTACTCGCTTATCTAGCCCGGTGGCATAAATTAAACTCAAGGAAAATTACTATCTATAAAAGTTGCTCCATCACCAGGCAAGATAAGCTTGCTGTACTGTATGCGTCTATGGCCGCTTTTTATAAATTCGGTCTTTGGATTCTAACAAAGCTGAGGCCCGTGATTCAGCAATGGGCATCATTGGCTTAGGCATAAAGTTTTATTCATTTCCGTTCATTTTGCCTTCTTTTGTGACGTACCTATCGTTTTGAGTCACACTACGATACATTATAGGGTGCTCACTGTACTCAGTCAGATCTTGCCCATTTTATGTGTTTTCATTGAGTCAAACAAATGCCAGTCGCCAGTGCCTTTGCACTCGCTGTAGGTGCAGCGTGTCTCTGTGTAGATGCCTTTACACTTGATGTATGGAGCTGCCCTTCTGTACCTATTTATCTATTCTGTGACTTAGACATTCCCTTGGGAAATTACAACGGCCTGAGGCGTTAGCACATGAAGATGTGTGTCCTACTAATAGTTTTGAGTTTCTGTTTAACTTTTTTTGAGGTTTGTTTGTATGATGGAAATTACTTGGTCTCGACACGTGACGTTTTGCTACCGTATGTCAAACCTTCGGCCCAGGTGGAGCGACGATCTTCGCAGGGTGGCTGGTAGCAGCTGGATGACAGTTGCCAAAATTCAAAGCAAATGCCGTGCAATTGAAGAGGCCTTTGTCCAGCAGTGGACTACCATAGGCTGATGTTGATGATGTCAAACCCGTCCATTTTGGAATTTTCAACAATCTTTATCGCTGGTAAAATGTCACACTGTCTAGACTTTAGAGGCTCAGCTAACAAATTTATTAATGGCATTAAGTACGTTGAACTTAAATGATGCTGTAGTGAGTAATAAAAAGGTTGAGATATAATTTGAATTTGTTTATCTTGATGCAATAATACGAAATGAAAAAGTTTTAGTTTTTCTAAATAAGTATAAGTTTTATATCATGGCATTTTAAGCTGGACTTATGGCTATTTAAAAATATTATTATTATAACAGTTTCTTGTCAATTCATTTATGACAATATTATGTATGTAAGAAAAAATAATCATTTATGCAAATCTCTTTAGTAAAGTAAGTCATAGACACAATTGTAATACGAGAAATAAAGATAAGATAGATCAACCATCTTATAGACTAGCTAACGTACACTTATCTTTCATGGGGTACTGTGTTAAATTCTATAACAAAATACCTTGTGATATATTAAAACTAAATGAAAATAAATTATTTTATTTATTTATTTATTTGGGAAAACAAACGGAACTTAAAATAAAACAAACAAATTAAAAAACTTTAGTTGAAAACACGTTTTGTAAACAAGCATATTACAAATTAGATGATTATATTCAAGATAATAATGCTTGGAAACATGCTGGTCCTGCTCCATAGGGCAATCTTTAGTGTAGACAATTTGTCAATTTATATTCCTATTCAAAGTTATTGTGTAAGAAATTGACTCACGCACTGTTCTGTTGTTGTTGAATTAGGTATTTTACCTATGTTTTCAATATTTCTAAGTATGTGAGAACCCTGTTCCTATTTATCAAATTAATGAATTTACCTGTTAATACTTTTAATACTTTTCATCACACTTGCACGTAAACAGTATCAAAACATACAGGTTAACTTGGCCGTAATGCCCCATATAAAACCCTCGGGCTTTTTTGTTTGTCATGAAACCCAAGGGCGGTAAGTAATATTTTTTAATTTACAGCACACAGGTCATGCTAGTTGAAGCAAGGAGTTATTACACAATTGAAAAATTGTCTTAAAATGTTATCTAAACAGGAATTTCTTTGCAATCTCGCTACATGTTACTTAAATACTCAACTAATGTTCTTAATAATCGATTTTAATAGTTATAGTATGAAAACGCCGAAATTATTTAATTCTTTTTACACTCCGTCATGGCTGTATACCTACGTAAGTATTTGCCCTTAAAGTTTCTGAACGAAACACTGTATAATCTGTGGTGTGGGCAAAAGTTCACCAACCGCTTAAAAAAAAGGTTCACGTATTTCGTAATAACAGCTGTGCTGACTTGTGTATTAAAGTAATTCATAATTATTATTCGCAAATGTGATGAAAAACATTGTGTGTATAACGGGCGGTACGGGAATTACGAACCTCGACTCAGAAAGCCCTCAGTCTTCGACTTCGGGCTTCTACTAGAGCCTCGATCGTAATTCCTTACATACCGCCCTTAATACACAATGTACTATTATACCTGTACGTAGTATAGTGGGTAATTCCATTCTGGGTGCATCATCCTCTAAATGAATTTATTAATGTATTATTATTATTTAATTATGTAAATATTGTAAAACACCATTTTTTTATTAAGAGTAAGTATGGAGTTTCTTGTGCGTTTATTTATTTTATAATTAATGTACACACAGTAAATACATAAAGACAACACATCAATACAATAGAGTACAAAGGAACTGCTTATTTCTAAAGAAATTTCTACCAGCAGACCCGCGAAAAGGAAAAATGAAAAAGAAATGTAGACAATAGTGTGTGAGAACAGGAAGAGAAGAAAAGTGAACGACTTAAACTATAGGCACCTACACAATAATGTAATGGTGCATATATACTTACATAAATACATATTTTAAAATGTATAGATTCTTAATATTTATACATATGATTATAATGATCAGAATTGAGAGGAAAGATAATGCTCTTTTAAACGTGTTTTAAATAGTGAGATAGTCTTTAAATCTCGGATGCTAGGCGGAAGTGAGTTCCACAATCTTACAGCATGGACAGAGAAGGAATAAGAATAATAGCTGGTTTTATGTGGTTGGGATTTAAGGATAGATCTGAGATGAGATCTGCACAGTGCATCTCTAGGGCGAGCGTAAGAGAATCGCTCACGCAGATAGGAAGGATAGGACTGGCGTTCTTCTCCATAACAAGCTACTTTGCCGAATGCACGGTAGAATCAACTTTTATTACTTGTCAATTTTAAATTTAATTTGTATTTGACGTTCAAAAGTGCCGCTTATTGGCCTATAGTCAGAATTTTAATTCGATTCCAGATTTGACATTAGCTACTGTCATTTTGTGAAATAATGATACCACATATAATAGTGTAGTGATGAACACAAAAATCGATAAACAATCGAAAAACAATCGATAAACAAAATGAGCTGGAAAAAAGCTGCCATTCAAGATTGGCTTTTAAATAAAAATATTCATTACGAACCAGATATGGTTAAAGCTACGCTTTTAGAACTGATTCCACATAACGAGTCTTTTAATAAGTACGCTGTAGACGAAATGGCAGCACAACATGGGATCACGGTTTTAAGACTGCCCCCTTACCATTGCGAGTTAAACCCTATCGAATTGATATGGGCGCAGGTAAAGGGGCATGTAGCTCAAAATAATAAAACTTTCAAATTGACAGACGTGAGAAATTTATTTCAGGAAGGCATTCAAAAAATTACGGCTACCGAATGGTCTAAATGCGTATCCCATGTTGTCAAAGAAGAGGAAAACAAGAGTAGGCTAGATATGTTAATTGACAATATTACAGATACATTTATAATAAATGTTACAGAAAGTGACAGCGATAGCGATGACGGCGACAATATATAATATAAATTATTACCATAATACATCTATCTGTTTTATTTGTCATGTTGTGTGTTATCTGTTTTGTTTGTGTGTCATGGGCTACCGGGCCGCAGATCCGGTCTCTCCGTGAGGCCATGGTGGAGCGTTTGAACCTGTCCTTACAGGCAGTCTCCGAATGGGGCGATGCCAATCTGGTCAGGTTTAACGCTGCTAAAACCCAGGCGTGTCTTTTTTCCGCAAAAAAGAGCCAATTTCAACCGGCTCCAACTTTCCGAGATGTGACCGTGCCAATAACGGACCATCTTGAGCTTCTTGGCGTTACGTTGACATCGACTCTCAATTTTGGCCCATACATTGAGGCAAAAGCTCAGCTGGCAGCCAAAAAGCTGGGGATCCTTGCGAAGGTGAGAAGGTACTTCACGCCGAAGCAGCTCCTCAATTTGTATCAAGCGCAAGTTCGATCATGCATGGAGTACTGTTCTCATCTCTGGGATGGATCTGCCAAATACCAGCTTGATGCACTAGAGTCGATCGAAAAGCGGGCCAAGAGGCTCATCGGCGACGAGGCGCTGGTCAAGTCAAAGCTCCAGAGTCTTGAACATCGTCGCCGAGTTGCCAGCCTGTCAGTTTTTTATCGGTTACATTTCGGGGAGTGTGCGATGGAATTGCACGATCTAATTCCACCGAGCCCGTTTCACCATCGGACTACCAGACGTACGGCGATGCGCCATCGATACATGGTGGACATTCCACCCATACGCACAAAACGTTTTGAGAACACTTTTATTATGCGTACAGCTAAGGAGTGGAATTCCCTGCCGGAGTCTGTGTTTCCCGACAGCTACAATCTGGGGGTCTTTAAGTCAAGAGTGAATAGGTTATTTCTAGGCAAGCGTGTTTCACCGTCGACCACATCATCGCTTACCATCAGGTGAGATAGTGGTCAAGCGCGAGCCTATAGGATATAAAAAAAAAAAAAAAAAAAAAAAAAATGTTCCGTCATGATCACATTTTTTTATTTATTTCACACACAATTATAAAAGAAAAGTCTCAGATCGTTAATTAATCGTCAAAACTAAATTATCGGTTCAGAAATATTTAATTTCCTGATATACTTAGTTTACGAGAGTAAAATTATAAACGAGAAGAATCGTTCCGGAAGTATTCCATTTCCATATCGAATAATTTTGCAACGTCACTATTTAGTACTTGTCATAACGTTGCAACACTGAAATTGTCAAATCTGGAATCGAATTAAAATTCCGAGTATAGTTGAATAAATATATTTGACTTTGACAGATTTATTCTTATCGCAACTCAACTTTGTTACTCAAACGTATACGAAATTTTAATAAATAAAAGACAGACCTTGATTTCAGTACATTAACACTTGAAATCTAGAAAAATACATAATCTCTTAGTATAATGTTTAAGAAGGAGCCAGGAGCCAAAATTATCTTTTTAATAAAACAGCTAACAAAATGCACATTGAACACTAAAAGTGGAGGAAACCGTTCACTTTTATGAACACAATCACTTCTTAATAGTAAATAGTGACTAAACTTAGTCGTGTTTAGTGCAGTTTAACCGTCAGTGTGTCTATTCAGTTTAGTTTAGTATAGTATTAAAAGTTAGTTGTATTTATATTAGAGTTTTAAGTGAGCGTTGACGCTGGTTCGGAAACATTTTAGAGTAAAGTGAAATGTGCTAAATAATTTGATGTGAAAACTAGCCAAGTCAAATCTTGAGCTAGAATTTATTTTTGTGGCAGAAAAAGCAAGAAATTGTGTTTTTAAATTTATTTTAGAATGTTTTATGTTCTTGTAACTAAATAGGATACAGAACTTGGCATCCATTTAAATCTCAATACGTTTGTCGGCGTAGTCAAGAACTGCGCATATTCTTAGTATTGAACTTGGCTCCCTTTTTCACATTTGTTTTTTTTGAAGGGATATATATCATTACATTTTGTACAAAAATGATTAGTAGGAGGTAAATTAATACCAAATGGGTTTTGTTAATCTACTGTATTTTCCTACGTATACGGGGTATAATTGTCTTTTTTGTGTTATTTTCCATATTTTCTTGTACCTTTAAAATATTCGAGTGAATTGCCCATTCAGTATCCGGATTTTTTTACGCGTTTTCTGTTTATACTTAATTTGGCCAAGTCGGGGCGGTATAAAGCGCGCAGGTGGTTGTACTCTACAATAGAACTCTCATGTGCCTTGATTTGACTCGGGCTTAAATTGATAAGATGTACATTTAAGGTTTTAACTCTGGAGAGTCCAACATAAGCCTGCCCTTTAATAAATATAGAAGAGCCCATGTCGAGAAGAGCGCTGTTAAGGCTTAGGCCTTGTGATTTGTGGATAGTAATATATTATATATATTTATTTATTTATTTAAACTTCATGTACAATGGTGATACATAGGCGGACTTAATGCAGCAAGGCATTCTCTACCAGTCAACCTTTGGGTTAAAAAGGACACAGCAGTGGTAGGAGTACAAAAATAAAATAAAATGAACAATAATTAAAATCAGATATTAATAAACAATCTAACTAATAAAATACATAAATAATTACTAAAACAATAGACTAATAAATATTATAATAAATACCATATCATTATTTATTCTAAATGAAACAGAAATTTAAATATAATAACTATGACGAAGACCGAGCTATGTGAGAGAGGACAAGTAATATTTCCGGGTTCTACGCTTAAATAAAAATTTACTCTCAGCTTTTTTTATGTCAAGGGGAAGCACGTTCCAGAGTTTTATAGTAGAGACAGTGTAAGAATTAGATAGAAACCCAGTGCGGTGAGAAGGAATATGGAGAAGTAAGTTTTTTGAAGCTCGAAGGTTAAGATCGTGAGAACTGCCCAACACTTTAAAATATTGTTTTAAATAATCAGGAGTACAAGGATCGTTCATGATGTTGAAGAGCATGCAGAGGGATCTGAGGGATCTCCTCTGACGGATAGGCAGCCATTTAATCTGAGAACGGAAAGAAAAAATGTGATCATATTTACGAAGCCCGAAAATAAAGCGAATACAGTTGTTAAGAAGTCGATATATATATGCTAAGCAAATAGGGAATTGTTCCCTGTGAACATATACATTACTTAATATCTAAAAATTGGTCTTGACTCGTTCTAGAATGAAGGGTGGTATTCCACTCGTTATAATAATCTAAACTAATATTATAAAGAGGTAAAGTTTGTGAGTTTGTGACGTTGTAAGGGGTAATCTCCGGATCTGCTGAACCGATTTTGAAAATTCTTTCACCAGTAGAAAGCTAAAATATTACAGAGTGGCTATTAAATGTTAAAAACAAAATTAGAGTTCCTTATAAAAATTGCAATAATGTAACCTAAGGTAGCAAAATGTTGCCTATAAAATTCATAACTCCGAGCATAGCCCTCTCCATTGCCCTTTGGGTGACTTTAAGCTTTCTGATAAGGCCCATTGTGGACAACCACGTCTCGGACCCAAAGGTGATCACTGGTAACACACACTGGTCATAGACTTTTGTCTTGAGGCACTGCGGTTAATTGGACGAGAAAATACCACGCAACTTCCCGAACGCCACCCATTCGAGTCAGATTCGACGGTTGACCTCTTTCTCGAAGTTAGACCTACGCAACTGGAACGTTTGTCCCAGGTAGACATAATCGTCTACAACTTGGAGTGTAGAGTCTCCGACCTTGAACGCAGTGGGTGTTACATGGGCATTCACCATGACCATGGTCCATGCTCATTTTAAGACCCTCTCTATCGGAAGCTCTACCGAGGTCATCGAACGTTGTACTGAGGCTCTCCATGGTCTCAACCATGACCACTATGTCGTCGGCAAACCGAAGGTGAGTAATATACTCGCCATCAACGTTGATGCCCAGCCCCCTCCAGTACAGAACCCTGAAGACATCCCTCCAGCGCTGCAGTGAATAGTTTCGGAGAAATGACGTCCCCCTGTCTCAAGCCGCGCTTGAGAAGGCTTGGTTTCGAGGTCTGATCCTGAAGACGGACTGACATGGTGGCGTTTTTGTACAAACACTTCAACACCTCAGTGTACCGCTAGTCGATCTGGCACCGTTGGAGAGACTGGACTGCAGTACAGCCCAAGTCTCGATCGAATCGAAGGCTTCCGCGTAATCCACAAACGCTAAACAGAGAGGCGGGTTATACTCTTCGGTCTTCTGAATAACCTGCCGCAGCGTTTGTATTTGGTCTATGGTGCTAAAGCTTTTTCGGAATCCGGCTTGTTCAGGTGGCTGGAAATCATCAAACCTACGCGTGAGACGATTCGTGATGACTCTTGAAAACAACTTGTAGACATGGCTAAGAAGTGAGATGGGCCTATAGTTCTTCGGCTGGGCATTGTCACCCTTCTTGAAAAAGAGTACCACCACATCCCTGCACCATACCTGTGGCGTTTTGCCTTCGAGTATGAAGGAATCAAATAGCTTCTCAAGGGCCTTAAGGACCGGTTTCCCACCCGCTTTCAGGAGTTCAATCTTGAGAAGAACTTAATGATCCGATTCAAATAAAATTACTGATATAAAGCTACGCAGATGATATGGTTTGTTTTAAAGATCCAGCCAAATACTTCAAAGTGAGTCATGATTAACTTCCAATCCAGTTTCTTTCTTCACAGAATATTTGTTTAGTGCAACCCTGACTTTGACATCCACTTGAAGGTGTTTTAGAAGTTGCGCTATATCATCATCTTCATTAGATTCTGGGCTATCTGAGTCTTCTTCTTTATCCTCTTCGTTTTCTTCTGAATCGTCTGGAGCTGGAGTAGTATCATCTTCAGGAGAGATATCAGCTGGTATGGTGGGGTTGTTGGTAGTAGTGGATGTGACGGTTGTGGTGGGTTCTGGGATGGTAGTCGATGTTGTGATTGTGGTGGGGTATAAGATGGCTGTGGATGTGGTGGGTTCCCGGGTGGTAGTGGTTGTGGTGGGTTCTGTGGTCGTAGTGGATGAGGTGTATTTCGGGGTTGTAGTAGCTGTGGTGGTAGTAGTAGGGAATGGTGTGGTTGTAATAGTGGTGGGGATGGTAGTAGATGTGGAGGAGATAGTCGTGGTATCATCTTCATTATCTTCTTGCAGATTTTCAAAGTCTTAACCCGTAATTTTTCTGAATCAAGGTAAGTAAGGTCCCGGATGCGTATAACCTGTTAGAAAATAATGAATTTTAATGTATACAGATTTTAAAATATTTAAAGTACGAAAAATATCACAAAAGACGACTTATGTAGAATACATTTAAGTACCTAGTAGAATTAGTGAGATTTGTGCTAGGTAATCTCTTAAAGTAACGATTTAATTACAAAAAATCATCCTCTTTTAGAAAACTGCACTATTACTGAGGGAAAAACAATAACGTTTCTCGTGGGATAGGAGGTGTAAGACAAAAATAGTAACAAAAAAAAAACTATTGCCAGTAGGCAAACCAGGAGGACAGGTGACGTCTGCGTTTGTTGTAAATGCGAAGATACCAATGAGGATCGGATCACCGTCGGAGCCAACATGCACTAGTGGGCCACCATAATTAAAATTTAATTTTTGACATTACGAGTGCCAGAGACTAAACATTACATCCGTTTTTTTTATTCCGTTCACAGGTAAAAATGTCCAAGTTCAACGTGGAAACGGCTTTCAATGATTTATTGAAGAAAGTGGCAGCGTTGACGGCAAAAATCACGACTCAAAAACCTGTGATCGAGTCTCAAAACAAGAAGTTAGACGATCAACAGTAAAAGATCGAAAAAAATATCGGCACCATTACCGAACAGACGAGGGTACTTGCAGCTTTATTCATCAAAATTGAGAAGCTCGAAGTTCAAAATACATCGAGGAGTGACATGGATAAACTCGACGGAATACCCATTGCACAGCGGGGGAGCGAGGCAGGTATTGCAAGTGATGCCAAAGAAGCGCAAAGAAAGGAGACGGAACGTGCGCGCCGTGCGACTGAGCGAACTAAAAATAAGGCTGCGTCCATACCACGGAAAACAGACGAGTGTTTATTGAAAACTCCTGAGATTGATTTGGGGGAAGACATTTCATCTGAAGAATGAAACGTAGTCAGTAGCAAAAAGCATGCAAAGAAAGTTATGGCTAAAGCCAGAAAAAAGGCGGCAATGCGCAAATTGCTACAATTCAAGCTATTCAGAGAAAAAAGTTTTTACATGTATGGTCACTACATCCAGACACATCTGAGAAGGCAATAAGTGAGCACATGACGGGATTTTGTGGTACCGACGATATTAAAGTCTAAAAATTAATCCCGAAAAGCAAAAGAGACTACTCGTCATTTATGATTGGAGTCCCAGAATCAGTTTTTGATAAGGTGAACAACGTAGATTGCTGGCCACTTAATGCCCAATTCAACCATTGGTGTGGTTTCGGAACTCCCGTAAACCAACACAAGGCATCCAAAGCCAGCAATAAAAGCGTTCGAGTGTATTACCAGAACGTTCGAGGTTTGAGAACAAAAACAAAGACTTTCTTCACAAATATGTTGGCATCCTCATACGACCTTTTTGCCATCACAGAATCGGGCCTTAATGATTCAATCCATGATGGCGAACTTATTCCACAGGATTATAAAATACTACGTTGTGATCGAGCAGATGGGCACAAGCAAGGAGGAGTGTTCTTAGCAACATCGCCGCGTTTTGATTTAAAGGGCGTTCCAATCGCCAATGTGAACTCAGCCTTATTTGAGGTTGTTTGTGCTACCGTGCACCTGGGCAATAATTGTTTGTTTTTATGTTGTGTGGTTTATATTCCTCCGAAATGTGACAGTAATGAATATATGCGATTGTTTAATATTTTAGAAACTGTATGTGTAAATTATGAGAATGTAGTAGTAGAATGTAGGATGTAGTAGTGATGGGTTATTTTAATATGCCATCTACATCAATGGAAGTACAAAGTTACTTGGAGTATGTAAACGCTTTCTGTTGATTTTTTCAGGTAAATAATGTTAGTAATATAAATAATCGTACTTTGGACTTAGTACTGACTACGTTTTTGGCGAGTGAGATGGAGGTAGAACTGTCGGGTAAACCGTTGGTGGATATTGACGTTCAGCATCCTCCACTGATAGCGACATCGAAGTTTGGCGGTCAATCCAATGAGCTATTGACGGTACACAAACAGAATTCTGATTGCGAAGAGAAATCCGTATTAAATATTGATCCGAAATGGAACTTTACCAAATGTAACTTTTCCAGACTTTATAGTATTTTACAATCAGTAGATTGGGAGGCCATGTATGAGATTTCGGATCCCGATGAGGCATTAACGTTTTTTTATAGCGTAGTTAATGAAGCTGTTAGTGAATGCACACCAACAAAAAAAATGTAGTAGGAATAAAAGCAATTAAAATTATCAGCGTAGGTTACAGACAAATAATAAAAACGATCCTAAATCTTTTCGGAATTTTGTTAGAGGCAAGCGTGCTAGACGCAACAAAATTGGAGTCACAAAAGATGGAAAGGAGTTGAGTGACGAAGAATGCCCGGAATGTTTGGCTTCCTTCTTTCATTCGGTGTATAACGGGGTGCGCCCGGCACTGGACCCCGAGGAGGCGAAGCGCGCGGCGGGCGCGAGCTTGGGAGCGGCGCGCGTGCACGTTAGCCAGATTGACCTGCGCGAGCTGCGCACCGCGCTCCGCCGCCTCAAGCCCAAGAATTCGGCGGGACCAGACGGGATACCTCCATATATTGTAAAAGGCTGTAGTGCGGTGTTTGAAAGGCCATTACTGCATATTTTAAATTTGTTTTTGAAGTTGGGTCAGTATCCCAACCACTGGAAAATCACTAAATTGATCCCAGTCCCAAAGGGAGATTCGGGAACTGATGTTAGTGGTTGCTGGCCGGTGGCGGTGTTGTCGGCGTTTGCTAAGGTGTTTGAATCGGTGTTGCACAAGTGTATTTCAGATAAGGTTGCTTCTCGACTGAACGACGCTCAACACGGTTTCCGGACTGGTCGAGGTACGGGGAGTATCTTGTTGTCTTTCAGGACATATCTGACGCCTGTGGTTGACGCTGGGGGACAGGTGGACGCTGCGTACTTCGACTTTCGGACGGCGTTCGACACCGTCGAACAAACAACGTAACAAATTACGTCGTTGCTGTTGGCTAAGTTTGCGGCATTTGGTTTTACGCCGCACCTACTGAAATTGATTGTGATCGCCGGCAGTACGTCGAATACGGCGGATGCATCTCCAAACCATATTTCACGTTTTTGGGGGTGAGTCAGGGTAGCAATTTAGGTCCATTAGACTTCACTCTGATGGTCAATGATCTCCCGGAAGTCGTAAGGGAGGCGAAGTGTTTGTTATTCACGGACGATCTCAAGTTGTACCTATCGGTAGCAAATACTTCGGATTGTGAACGGCTCCAACAGGATATTGATAGAGTGGTGCAGTGGAGTGTAGATAATAAGTTAGGTTTTAACGTTTCCAAATGCGGTATAATGAGCTACACACGCGCGCGGGAACCTCTGCTGCATCAGTATCAGTATGAGCCGTGGTCATGTCACGAGTCACGTGCGGTACCTGGAGGTGGAGATGGTTCCGGAATTAACTTTTCGTGAGCACATCTTAGACATAAGCGGAAAATCCTTCCGAAATCTGGGATTTATACTCAGACAGTGCAAGGACTTTCAGAATACGGCAGTGGTTAGAATACAGTATCATGGTGGAAAGAATCCAAAACAAATTCACTCGTTTTTTGTTTTTGAAGCTGTACGGTGTCTATCCCTTCTTCCCACTCATGTGTCGCGAATGCGAAGTAATGTCTATGCCTATAGGTACAGGTAATAACTAGTAATACGTGGCGTGAGGTGGGCGAGAGAGGAGGTAGCGCGCGGGGCTCGAGAGCGCGCGCGCGCACCCGAGGCACTTGGGCCCTGATGGTCGGAGCTGGTGAGAGCTAGAAGTATATGGGTGAGAAAATCAGTTTTATCACAGTGCATGTGTATTCAGATTTACCAGATATTTATTCAATAATGTTTTCCATTATTGTCGATCAGATTCATATTCAGACTGATACCAAATCAGACCAGCATTCAGATGCGAGGCTTGGGGTGGCTATAAGGAGAGGTTGGAGGCCACTTTAGGGGAACAGCCCCCTATATCATTGCGATGATAATTCAGTAACGGGTATTCAGTGAAAATCAATACACGTCGTTAGATCTTAATCAGATGGTACCCAGGCTTATTTTTGAGAAATGGGTATTTTAGGTACAGATATTCGTCACTAAAAGGTATTTGGCGACATCATGTACCCGAGTCTCTTTGTAATTGGGATGGTAGGGTACAGCAGGCTGGCGTTGCGGAGGGGCATCGCTCTGTGTAGCTACGTGTTTCGGGTGCTGCGCGGCTGGCTTCACCACCCCGATTTTTTAGCGGAGCTGGGGCTGTGCGTGCCACCCGGCTGCGGGGGCAAGCGTCGCCCCACACGGACGCTACTGGAGCCATTCTTATAGGACTAACCTGAACAAGTTTACCCCCTTGTGACGCGCTATAAGATTTTTAAATATTATATCTAATGAGTTAGATATATTTCACTGTAGCCTGATGAAGTTCACAAGAGTAGCACTGAAGTGCATTGAAAATGTTGGAAAATGATTTTAATTGACATTTTATTTGGATTATAATAAAAAATCTAAATATTCTAATTGTATTTTATTGTGTTTAATTGTATGATATTTGGATTTTAATTGTATTAATAATTGTATAATTGATTTTATTTTAATTGATATTTAACTGTAATATTTTATTGTATTTTTAATTGTCTTTAGTGGTATTTTTAATTGTTTTTCTTTATGTCTTAATATCTTTGTGGTAGTAACATCGCATTGGCGATATAGCTGTTAAGGTGTTACTTACATAATTTTTAATAAATAAATAAATAATCATCCTGCCAACAAGAAGGAACGATTATCAATTTCGATCCAGATAATGTTACATCCCACCCAAAACAAGTTCTTAATAACGGCTTCGCTGATAAAAGAAGTGATTGTTTTGAAAGAGTGGAGAATAACTTTAATTTTTGAGTTTCAGTTAAATTTAGACAAGTATCTATAAAATCTTCACTCATTGCTATTTTTAAGTACTGCGTGTACCGATAAAGATCTTTGCAATAAATAATCTTACTCGGCAAGCAGTTTGTGTGGTGACGTTGTAGTATTGTGCGCAGACGATTGTATTAGCGATGGTGCCGCTCGGGAAAGACTGGGCACAAGCAACGTTGGAGATCACCCGTTGGTACACCCATCTCAGTAAATTGGCTAAGCCTTAGAACTAATTATAACACTGATAACAAACAATTCCAAATACGTCTATTTATTTGGAAAGAATTTATGAGTTATGACGATTGTTAAAAATACCACTGGATTGATCATATATAAGATCGACTGGATAGTCAGTCGATTTTCGATGTCTATGGTGATAGTAACTGAAGTGACATTTACTACCTGTGTTTGTTGTTCTGCTATGTCCACTAACGTACACATGTTCGCCGTCATAGTTGCGTTATGCGTCAGTATCCGGCTGCACCCGTATAGGTTGCACCAACCCTGAGTTATGAAGCCAGTCAGCGAATCCGATTTTCGAAATGCCAAAATATAAGGACACATCACGTGGAATTTTAATGGCGCTCGTCAATTCCATATATTAAGACCGTAGCTATATTACGAAATTCGGTCATAACCCAGTCTTTTGCAAAAAACCCAGGATTAAAAAAAAACGTGTTTCATTTTTTTGCTTAAATTTGTTTTTAGATGTTATTATACTCCAATTTAAAAGTCCCTTTTTACAACCTGTTCAATCTATTTTAATAATAATCGCGTTGGTGGTAGTTGACATGACCTATGGCAGCCGTAGTAAGCACAACCAGTTGGTATTGATAACAGGTTTATGCTTTTTGCCATCCTTATCTTTACAGAACAGAACTCAAAATTTGTTGGGCAGAATGTAAAAAGGATTTTTTAAAATATCTAATGTTATTTTAAGTTGAGTATATAAATAATACTCACTGGAATACACAAGTCGACCCTACAGTTTCACAAGTGCGATGTCGTTTGGTTGCCTAGGAATTGGTATCGTACGTAGGAAAGTTGTACTATTAATCTGTGGTTTCGTATATTTTCACCGGGTTATTGTCATTTGCTGTCACCGTGCCTACGCGAACTGCTATATTCACGCGTCTGAAGTGGATATAAGGGTAAAAAGGAATGTCAACAGATTATTGTAAACCTCGTTAGATTATTAAATATCTCGAGCTCACGTGAATGTATATGCGTGTATAGTGTTTCTTACTGTCCGAAGTTGCTGATATTTTTATAGGCCAGGTTAACCAACGTTTGCTATGGGTTTTTATTAGATGGGTTAGTGTTTTAATTTGAGCGGCATTTCAATGGATCCAAAAAAAGACCTCGGTAATTGTTGCTAAACCTGGTGGCTTTACCACCTCGGCCAATCATGGTAAAACACTGAACCATCCCAAACCCGACCAAAGTAAGAGTTACTTAACCGGTGACTTCACCACCCCAGTCGATATTATATTTGTCGGGTTTAGTCAATAGTACGGACGTCAAAACAAATCGCAACCACGCCATCTGGCGGCAAATTAAGAACAACAACGCATTGGCGCGCTTTCTCTAACCACTTGCGTAGTAAGACATTCCTCCTCCAGTACAAAAGCATATTTTGGAACATTTTATCGACAATGCTAATAATGCCTTGGAAAATTGTAACGCTACGTTAATATTGGGTGATTTCAACCTTAGTAGCATCGAATGGATGGGTTCACCAGGCTCACCGCTTGCATCTTCTTTAAATAAAAATGGAATTTATGAGCAGAAACTGATGGACTTTATTTCTTTAAATAATTTAGCTCAATACAACTGTGTGTATAACCATAAAAATAAGATACTCGATCTTGTTTTGACCGATACCACGGTAAAGAGTTTAAGCATGTCCGAAAGCCCTCTTAGTAATATAGACTCATACCATCCTCCCCTTGATTTCGAACTGCTGTGTAACTTGCATGAGGAAACTTTACGCCCTAACCAGGAGTCCAAATTTAACTTCTATAAAGCTGATTATAGTAATATTATTCAAGAATTAAGTAAAACATCATGGCATGACTTGTTTTCACAATGTTGCGATGTTAACGCAATGGTAGACTGTTTTTACAAAGTTATTTATAATATTATTGAGTTATACGTACCTAAGACTAAGCCTAAATCTTGTAAATATCCAGTTTGGTTTAGCAGGGATCTTATTCGCCTACTAAAGGAGAAAAATAAGTACCACACACTTTATTCCAAATTTAAAAACCCCCTAGATAAAATTTCATACCGTTTAGTAAAAGACAGAGTTTCGAAATTAATACATATTAATTATAGGCAATATATAAAATCAATTGAATCTTCGATCACCTCTAACCCTAAGCTCTTTTGGTCATTTTTGAAGCATAAACGTAACGGTAACAGTACGTACCCTTCATCAATACATTACGGCGATGTCAAAGGTAGTGACGGTGCAGATAATTGCAACATATTTGCCTCATGTTTTTCATCTGTTTATAACCCTTATACTGGCAATACTGTTGACGATACGGCTAAATACGGGACTGCGCAATGTCAGCATACTGATTCTCTGACCCAATTGACACTAACCACGGATTCTGTAATTAAAGCTTTAAAGAGACTTGACCCTAATAAAGGGCCAGGACCTGACGGACTGCCTTCCATTTTTGCAATAAAATGTTGTGATTATTTGGGGACGCCTCTCTCTATGATTTATAATAAATCATTGAGCACAGGTTGTTTTCCGCAGACTTGGAAGGAAGCACGAGTAGTACCGATTTTTAAGTCTGGTGACAAGTCCGCCGCGAATAACTATAGACCGGTATCTATTTTATCTATTTTTGGCAAGGTGTACGAAGCTTTGGTGTACCCTATACTTTCGTGGCATGTGAAACAAACATTGATGCCTGAACAACACGGCTTCATGAAAGGCCGTTCTACTGGAACCAATCTTGCGTGCTTCATATCGGATTTAGCCGAAGCCGTAGACCGTGGATTACCTGTAGATGTAATCTACACTGATTTTAGCAAGGCGTTTGACAAAGTGGATCATAAAATGTTAGTTAATAAATTACACACAATCGGAATTGCAGGCAACTTATTGCAGTGGTGTGAATCTTACCTTGTTAAGCGCACATCTAAGGTTGTGGTCAACGGTTATTCGTCAAACCTGTTTCCGACACCCTCAGGCGTACCCCAGGGCTCCCATCTGGGCCCATTGTTTTTCAATATTTTCATAAACGACATAGCTTCTTGTTTTGTACACTCAAAGATATATTTATACGCGGACGATCTAAAAATTATAAAACGCATAGAGTCCAATCAGGATCCATATAAACTACAAGAAGACTTAAACCGTTTTTTCCAATGGTGTTTGGACAATAATATGTTACTTAATGCTGACAAATGCAATCACGTTCATTTTTCTAGGAAAAAAGGACCGCATTTTTGTAATTATAAAATTAATGACAAAATTATTGTCGAGAAAGAAGTAATTCGTGATTTGGGTGTTTATATGGACAATAAGCTTCGGTTTAATATACACGTTGATAAAATTGCTACTAAAGGGTTTAAGATGTTGGGTTTCATTCTGCGTAACTGTAAAGATTTTAAACGTGCCTCAACTAAAATTGCAATCTTTAACTCAATAGTCAGGTCAGGCTTAGAATATTGCAGCATAGTTTGGACTCCATTCTACGAAATACATAAACGTCGATTAGAATCAGTGCAGAAAAGATTTCTTTGGCACTTGTCATATCACTGCAATATGGTCAGAAATTTAACTAGCTACAGCTCACGCTTGAAACATTTCAAACTTATGAGTTTGGAAAATCGTCGTATGATCCTAGATCATCTGTTCCTATTCAAAATAATAAACACTCACATTGATTGTCCGAGTTTGCTGAGTCAGATAAATATAAATGTACCTTGCAAACTTGCTCGTAAGTCCAGATATCGGTTACTTTGCGCTAAGGGCTTTAAAACCAATATGGGTCATTTTTCCACCATTAACAGATTGCAGGTTCAGTTTAGTCGCCTGTCATGCTCACCCAGTGTGGATATTGATATGTCTTACTCTTTACATAAAGTTAAGTCTGTCTTGCATAGGGCATTATCTCAAGAGTGAAAGGGAGATAAGAATATTATAGTTCATTTTTATTTTATTTTTCTTTTGTCTTTTTCACTTACATAAATATTAAGATTTGGTGTATGTTTGTATTTGGGTTGGTTGGCGCAACGTTGTACAAAATTGTTTGGATTGATCGAGCAAAACCAGCAATATTCATGAGTTTTCATTTGTATGTCGGTTTTACGTTACAATTTACGTAAACTGTATTTATGTAACAATCTATTTGAAAAGTAGTAAACACTGTTCTACATTTCCTATTCCTTTGTTTAATGCATGCCGTGGCAGCCTTTAATTAAGGCTACACTATACAATGTAATAATATGAGTGCTTCAACATGTATTTTTTGGTGTATGCTTTGTTGGTTGTCCTTAATTAAATAAATAAATAAAAATAAAGACAGCAAAATAAGGCAGTTGAGTACTGACAGCCTTAGAGCTAAGATTCGTAGATCAGTGTCAATGCGTAATATTAGTAAGCAAGATTGTAACTGGGGGTTTTGACTATTAGAATAAACCCAGTGTATCGAATAAATTGTGTGATTTAATTTTCACGATTGTACCCACCGACCTGCCCACACACGATGTCTTAACCTAAGGGATCCCGATGGTTTGCATCTCTCGGCCACCCTTGATGCGACATATTCGTATACCGGTCTTCTGTTCGAAATGATCAGTTCACAATTTACCAAATAAAATTTAAAGAATCTCAAGATAATTATAATCTAACGATGATTTATAACACTATGCATTATTTGAGACAGAGTGAACGTCTGTCTTTGCTGTGAAAAATACGAAACACATTACCCTCCCGCAGTCGGGTCAAAATCTAGGTTTCTCATGACATCTTTTGTTTTATACTTACCAGGGTTGATTTCATTTTCGGTTAAGTCTGGTAACACGTTTTTGTATCGCGCAGATACCTATAGTATTAAAGCTTGTTTAGATAGGGTTAGCTGATCGAGCTCTTAGGTGACAGCTTAGAAACGATTTTAAGTAAGGCTAGGTTTCTCACAACGTTGCACAGAAATCGATGATGACGTTATGTTATACACAATAATACAGAGTGATTTCTAACTCATTGGTAATTTTTCAGACAAAGAAAGTACTTATGCGTATGAACAACTTGTATCGAGACTTTCTATATTGCACAGGTAATTGTTAAATAAGGAATTGTTTACTATAATTATAATTGACACATAGACATAAAATGGCAAAAAGTGAAAAAAATAATAGTAGGATTATTAAACCCATTGGAAAAGTAAGAGAATATAACAAAAATGAAAGTAAAAATAATTTACGGGCGATCTGAGGTCGGGAAGTGGATGAGGGTGAATATTTAAGGCTAAAAACGGTTTATCTCGATTTCCGGCAAAACTACAAGTACTATGGAAAAAAGTTAAACCTAGTCTCCTCCAGTCTGGTCCACATCTTTCTTTAAATTTATCTTCCCAGCGTTTCCGCGGCCTTCCTCGTTTCCGTTTTCCATCTCTAGGTACCCCCTCTATGATTTTCTTTTCCATCTTTAATTTTGCAATCCACAGACGTGCCCCGCCCATTTCCATTTCAGACTTCTTATTCTCTCTATTATGTCAGCTATTTTGGTTTTCTTCCTAATTTCTTCATTTGTAATTCCATTCCATATGGATGCCAAACATATCTTCATCTTTTGTCTCTACGGACAAAAGATGAACGCAAACTCGGAGTTATGCAAAGAAAAACGGAGAGAAGCATGTTGGGTATAAAATTGTCCGATAGAATTACAAATGTGTTTTATTAGATAAGATAAGATAAGATAAGAAGTTTTTATTTGTATAGAATGTAGGTATTACAATAAGGTGTTAACAAAAGTTCAGGAATCCATGTACATTCTGCCTTTCGGCATACAAACATTTATGGGTTGACACCGGTACATACATAAAACATTACAGGTTGCCAGCGCAGAAAAATATTTACTTATATACTATCACAAATCATCACTCAAAAAATCTGATATAGAATAATAACATTTTTGTAACAATAAATCTGTAAGTCGTTTTTTGAATATTCTAAATGGTTGTTCTTTAATAACTTTAGGCAACTTATTGTATACCTTTGGCGCCATACACATGACGCTTTTCTTTAACAGTGTGGTGTTGTAGCTACCTTCGTGCAATAGACTTTGATACTGAGATCTCATACAATTTGTCCTCTTTCGTACCTCACATAACGATGGAAACAGATGCGGGTTGGTTTTTACAAAAATGGCTATTTCTAGAATGTACAGACATGGGAAGGTTAATAATTTATGAAATTTGAAAATAGGAACACAGCTGAGATAAACCGTTTTTAGCCTTAAATATTCACCCTCATCCACTTCCCGACCTCAGATCGCCCGTAAATTATTTTTACTTTCATTTTTGTTATATTCTATTAATACTTTATATTTAATGCCTGTACTAGAGTTCTCATCAGCCTTATAATGTTCCGACTGCTGGGACAAGGGCATCCTCTCTGTGAAAGAGGTAATGGGCCTTAATCCACCAAGAAGGCTAAGTGCGGGTTGGTGAATGTCACAAATCATCGATTTTTTAGTTAACCTGGGGGGGGCCCCCAGGCGTTTTACTTTGTGTAAGGTTTGAACTCACGACCTACGTCGCGTAAGTCGGGGCCGTTACCACTGAGCCATCACTGTTCACTTACTTACGTACTGGACTTGTAAGTAAAGAATAAGTTTAATATTAATAAAAATAGTTTTAATAATTGTATTATAGTAAAATTTAAAAGCACCGCAACTTACTCTCATATGAAGATATTTAGCCAATACTTTTACTCTGGTCTCTGCACTGTTATGGGTTATCATCATTAAATCAGAAGACATCTACTACTAAACACAAGCCTTCCCGAAGAGCCACATTGACTACTCGTTCCACTAGAAACCCCTAAATCAGTTCCCCAGGGGATTCTACAGCACTCAATGTTCCACTACGATCACCTATGCAGGGGTTTCTATAAGTACTAATAAGTTCTATTCCTTTAAAGTCCCTTCTAAATTAAAAAGTCACCTATAAAATAACAATATGTAATACATAGAATTAAAAATCGGTTTAAAGAGCGGATTACAATGACGTAAATTAAATTTTCAAAAATAAGTTAGATGTTGCAAAAAAATAAGTACCAAAAGCGTTGAAGAATTCCGCCAGTTGGACTAGTGCAGCGTCTCGGTGGCGTTGGGTTCGAGTCCCACCTAAGCCGTTCGGTTTACACAGTTCTGGATAAAAAAGGAAGAATTTGTTAGAAGATGGTCAACTTTCGGTGAACGTCACAGAACTACAAATGTTGCAGAAAACTAGCATTCCCAGATAAATAAAAAAATTGGCCGTACTCCAACGCTAGTACATGTTTTGAATGCGTTAAAAAAAGAGCGCCGCCCAATAGCTAAACAAAGAAGACCAGAAGATATACTCAAAGATCAATGGATTCAAGAGTCACAACTGAAGTTGTTGAATGGGCAAATATCAGTCGGTAATTTTCTAGAAATGATGAAGTAAATAAGAATTCAGGAATAAACCACTTTTTAAGTTAATTAAGTAGAATTACAAACTTTATTGTTTTTAAATCGGAGACCTGCAGTCGAAGTTGTAGACGATTATGTCTACCTGGGACAAACGGTCCAGTTGGGTAGGTCCAACTTCGAGAGAGAGGTTAACCGTGGAATCCGACTCGGCTGGCCGGCGTTTGGGAATGTGTATCTTCTCGTCCGATTTAACGCAGTGTCTCAAGACAAAAGTATATGACCAGTGTGTGTTGCCAGTGATCAGCTATGGGACCAAGACGTGGTCGCTCACAATGGGCCTTATCAGAAAGATTAAAGTCACCCAAAGGACAATGGAGAGGGCTATGCTCGGCGTATCCTTGCGTGATTACGTCAGAAATGTGGATATCCGCAGGAGAACCAAAGCTACCGACATATCCCGAAGAATTGCGAAACTGAAATGGCAGTAAGCAGGGCACATTGCTCGCAGAAGAGATGGCCGATGGGGAAGAAAAGTTCTGGAGTGGCGACCGCGAACCGGAAGACGATGCGTTGGAAGGCCTCCCACTAAGAGGACCGATGACCTAGTTAAGGTTGCGGGAAGGCGCTGGATGCGAGACGCACGGGATCAGTCCATATGGCGACGCTTGAAGGAGGCCTATGTCCAGCAGTGGACGTCTTTCGGCTGAAATGATGATGATCATGATGGCATTTCTGTTGCCACTATCGTATTCTTCCGATCTTATTTCCGTAGAAATTGATCCCAATACTCCGTACAAATTAAACAAACTATCGATGCAATAGATCTAAAGTAACAAAATAGTTTTACCGTATAGATTCATATCTGGCTACTTATACTAATTGCTTTAGGCTTTTCCTCGTTGTCAGATTATCAGTTAGAATAACTGAATTTCATGTAATTAAATGAGATATCTATCTCTAACATACTTAACTCTACATCTTAGTGCTCTGCCTACTGCCACTTAAGTTTGGCAATTGTTCGGGCTATGTCGGTAACTATAGTTCTCTTGCGGATCTCTACATTTCTGATTCGATCACGCAAAGAAACTCCAAGCATTGTCCTCTCCATTGCCTTTTGGGTGACTGTAAGCTTTTTAATGAGGCACATTGTGAGCGACCACGTCTCATAGCCATAGGTACTGGCAAACACACTAGTGTAGAACTTTGAGATTTGGTAAAATGCTGAACAGTTTACTATTGGTTTATATTTTTTTCCCAACACGATACAGTAAAAATCTTCATATAACTTAGTACATCCTCTCGTCTTCGCTCTACTGACATTTTACCTTCTGCCTCTTTCTCGCATTATCATTCCTTCTCTGTCATCACGTTGCATTCCATTCCTCATAGATTTACACTAATAAACAGTTACTAATATATCCTACATTCGACCTTTCTGCTCCCATTTCTGTCCCCTGATATGCGCACTCTCCACACACGCTACTCTTCCACACCTCATTCACATAGCAGCTATACACCCTCACTGGCATAACTTTCCAAATTCACCATACCTTAACTTAAACAATACACTTCCGACCCCCCCTTATGCTGTAAACTTTCCACAGAGTTACTAAATTAGAACATTGTACCATATTTTATACCTAAATAAGAACACACAAGAAAAGGAAATTACTAAGTATGGAAAAACTTGTTACCTCTTAAGAACTTAACTGAAATTAACACAATTAACATAAAATAATAATACTATTGTATCTGCTTACACACCACAGCAAAAAAACACAACAACAACTGAGTCAAGCACTAGATCTATTTGAATTTACAAAATAGCCTTGTACTATCCAAACTCTATGTATCACTTAGCAATATATATAACACACAACTTGGTATTCGTGAGGACACTGAGTAATGCTATTTAATACAGCTAAAGTATACAAACACATGACAACACCTTTTAAACAAAAAATAAAATAAAGAACAAACAAACAATACTCTTTTCATTCATCGTTACCTAACCATTTTTTCATGTTATCTGCTGAACTACGAGTAGATGTTCTCTTTGGCCCTTCCGTGGCATCATACAATTTCTCAACATCGTATCTGTCATTTCGCTTGACTTTAGTAATCCTATAGGTCCAAGGAATTTAGATTTCACTTTTAGACCTGGGCCGAACTGAGTTCTCTTGATTGCAACTTAGTCACCTAGCCCATATGATGAACTAGGTTTTCTCTTCTCATTATAAGTTTTTTTTATTCTCATCTTGTACTTTTTGAATTTGCTGCTTGGCTTTCAGTTTCACATTCTTTCTATTTTCATCATAACTGCTGATAACTTCTTTCTGTAATAAGGTAACTATATCCATATCCTCTTTACATCTTATTTTTGTTCCAACCAACAAGATTACTACTGGAGTGGTGTTTATAGATCTCTGGTAGGTACTATTAAGGGCTCTTTGGACACGAGTCACGTGCTTGTACCACAGAGATTTATCCTCTATACACAGCTTGGTTAACATAGTTATATAAGATGAACCCTCTCTACTTGTCCGTTCCCCCGAGGCACTCCAGTAGTAATCTTGATAAGCTGGATATATTCTTCTTTACAATACACTGGTGAAAGCTGTATCTCTGTCTGTTATGATCCTAGTAGGGTTCCCAAACACCTGTTGATGTAATCTTAATTTATTCAACACTTCTGCACTCGTTGTGGACTTAGTAGGAAAAAGCCATGAAAACTTAGTAAAAGCATCAATCATGGTAAGTATATAATTATATTGTTTTCTTGTTTCAGTAAATGTCCTATATGATCTAAATGCAATGTATGCTGGGGTATTCCTTCTTTATCTAATGGGTTCAAATAGCCCTCCTGTTTTCCTTCTTTTCTTGTAGTTAATAAACAAGGTATACAACTTAAAACTACTTCTTCTATTCTTTTATCCATATTTCTTATGTAGTAATCTTTTCCTATGGCTTCTTTCATCTTTCTTAAAGAAATGTGTCCGCTTAGGTGCAGTCTTTTTATTATTTCTTTCTACAAAATCTTTGGAACTATTAATCGTTTCTGCTCACCTTTATACAAAATGCCATTATCAATCCAGAAGTCATGATATTGACCATCTTTTAAAATCAGCTGTCTAATGGCATTGAGTTCTTCATCTGTTTCCTGTCCGAGTCTTATCTCTTCTTGCAGACTTATCACAGCAACAAATGGGTTTCTGCTGAGAGCATCTGCATGCTGCATCATAATGCCAGCTCAGTGTTCGATCTTGTAGTCATCTTGTAATCATCTGGCATGAATGCCCGTCTAGCCACTTTTGCCGTCAAATCCTTCTTCTTTAATGTCTGTTCAAAAGCTTTACAATCTGTAACGATTTTAAAAGAAGTTCTATATAAATAGTGTCTAAACTTCCTGACAGCTGCCACAACAGCGAGCGCTTCCAGCTCGTAGCTCGAGTATTTACTTTCAGCGTCAGTCGTCTCATGACTCATGTAAAGCACCGGATGTAGTTCTCCATCTGGATGCAATTGCAGTAGTATTGCGGCCAAACCATGACTGTACGCATCGGTGTGCAACTCCGTTGGTAAGTTGGGGTTGTAGATTTTCAATACTGGATCACTGGTCAGCCTTACCTTCAATCTATTGTTGTTCGTCTTCAAATTTAAATGACACATCCTTTCTTAGCAAATTTGTTAATGGTCTAGCAATCTTAGCATAATACTTGATATATTTCCTGAAATAAGATGTTAGGCCAATGAAACTCATAATTTGTTTAACATTTTAGGTTCAGGGTACCCTGCAACGGCTTGCACCTTTTCTGGGCTTGGTCTAACTTCACCATTCTTGATCTAATGATCCAGATATTCAATCTCACGGCTTATCAATTTCACATTTTTCCAATTAACTTCAAGTCCATATTGTGAGGCTACTTCTAAAACCTGAGTAGTCTCTCTAATGCTTGAATTTCCGTCTCAACTGGCATTACAATGCCATCAATAAATATTGCCATATTTATTTTTGCTTTAAGCTCTCTGAAAATAATGGAGACAAATCTCATAAAATATTTAGGGGATATGGACAGACCAAACGGTGCACGCAAAAAATTGAATTGCCCATGATGCGTCATGAAGGATATATATTGAACTGACTCCTTGCTTAACCTAAGATGGAAAAATGCGTTTTTAAGATCCAACACGCTGAATATTTTGGCATCTCTCAAATTATCAATCAAGTCATCAATGATTGGCAACGGGAATTCATCTTTGACAATCTTCTTATTTAGTAAACGGTAATCCACACAAATTCAAGTAGACCCATCTTTAATTTTCACAAGTACCAAAGGACTAGAATACTCGGAAAAACTCACCAGTATTATACCATTTTTCAAACATTCATCTATTTACTGCTCTACTACCTTTTGTTCCATGTGTATCGATTTTTTCTTTTGTTCAATTGTGTAGGATATCTCCTCCGTGTTCGCTGGGCTATTGGCACATCGTCTTTTAACACTATCTTCATCTCGATTAGAGCTTCTCTCGTCTGAATAGGCTTGTAATCTTCAGTCAGCCTCTCAACCTCCGTCTTTATGCTGGGATTAGAGATATGACCTGTAACATCCACATCTCTCACACAACAATTCACCCTAGACGTCCCCTAATTCGTCATCTTGTGACAAAAACAACACAGCGCCCTCACGAACTACCATCACAACATTTTGCAAAAAATCTTGATCAATAATAAGTTTGTAGGGCGTGGAACGACCGCGCGCAGGTTTGACGATTTCCAGCCTCCCGAACAAGCCGGATTCCGTAAAGGCTTCAGCACCGTAGACCACATACATTCGCTGCGGCAGGTTATACAGAAAACCGAAGAGTACAACCTGCCTCTCTGTTTAGCGTTTGTGGACTACGAGAAAGCCTTCGATTCGATCGAGACTTGGGCTGTACTGCAGTCTCTCCAACGGTGCCAAATTGACTACCGGTACATCGAGGTGTTGAAGTTTTTATACAAAAACGCCACCATGTCAGTTCGACTTCAGGATCAGACCTCGGAACCCGTACATTTGCAGCGAGGTGTGAGACAGGGAGACGTCATATCTCCGAAGCTGTTCACCGCTGCACTGGAGGACGTCTTCAAGGTTCTGGACTGGAGAGGGCTAGGCATCAACGTCAATGGCGAGTACATCACTCACCTTCGGTTTGCCGACGATATAGTGGTTATGGCTGAGACCATGGAGGACCTCAATATAATGCTCGATGACCTCAGTAGAGCTTCCGAAACAGTGGGTCTTAGGATGAACATGGACAAAACCAAAGTGATGATGAATGCCCATGTTACACCCACTCCTATTAAGGTCGGAGACTATACACTCGAAGTTGTGGGCGACTATGTCTACCTGGGACAAACGATCCAGTTGGGTAGGGCCAACTTCGAGAAAGAGGTCAACCGTCGAATCCGACTCGGCTGGGCAGCGTTCGGAAAGTTGCGCGGTATCTTCTCGTCTAACTTACCACAGTGTCTCAAGACGAAAGTCTATGACCAGTGCGTGTTGCCAGTGATGACTTATGGCTCTGAGACGTGGTCGCTTACAATGGGCCTCATCAGAAAGCTTACAGTCACCCAAAGGGCAATGGAGAGGGCTATGCTCGGTGTTTCCTTACGTGATCGAATCAGAAATGTAGAGATCCGCAAGAGAACCAGGGTTACCGACATAGCCCGGAAAATTGCCAAACTTAAGTGGCAGTGGGCAGGGCACATTGCTCGCAGAACGGATGGCCGATGGGGCAGAAAGGTTCTGGAGTGGCGACCGCGAACCGGAAGACGTTGCGTTGGAAGGCCTCCCACCAGGTGGACCGACGACCTGGTGAAGGTTGCAGGGATACGTTGGTTGCGAGACGCACGGGACCGGTCAAAGTGGCGACGCTTGGGGGAGGCCTATGTCCAGCAGTGGACGTCTTTCGGCTGATATGATGATGATGATGATGAGGGCGTGGAACCTTTAGATACTACACGAAGCATTATATCACAATAAATCTTATTGTCTATTTGTAAACATAACATAATCTTTCCGCACGATCTTAACGTGAACATTTTCCGTCTTAAGCCACAGCCCTGCTGTTCCCGTCAAAGAACTACGAGCAATGATGGGCCGTTGCTTCGCAGACGATTCAAATATCTCCGCGTTGTCGTCGAGATCTTGAGCCCATTTCGTGGCATAAGTATGGCCTTCACCACTGAATTGTGTCATAGTAAAAAAGTCAAAATACGTCTTTATTCTCCGCCATCGTCTTACGGCTTTATAATGCGTCTTTTCTTCGTGTTTGTCTGAATTTTTTCACAGTTTTTATGTGTCACGATTGTCTTTTTTTTCAAGTATTTTTTCTTCAAACCAAATGCCCGCAATCCCGGACGAGCCCCCAAAATGTAGAATTATGGGATTTGCGAGGCAAGTAAAATGCTGAACAGTTTACTATTGGTTTATAATTTTTTCCCAACACGACACAATAAAAATCTTCATATAATTTAGTACATCCTCTCGTCTTCGCTCTCAAAACTCCAACCATCAATGTAATATGTGACTCCAACCATCACTCTACTGACATTTTACCTTCTGCCTCTTTCTCGCACTATCATTCCTTCTCTCTCAAAACGTTGCATTCCATTACTCATAGATTTACACTAATAAACACTCATCCTACACTAGTCATAGACTTTCGTCTTGAGGAACTGTGGTAAGTTGAATGGGAAGATACCCCGCAACTGCCCGAATGCTGCCCAGCCGTGTCAGATTCGACGGTTGACCTTTCTCTCGAAGTTGGCTCTATCCAACTGGATCTTTTGTCCCAGGTAGACATACTTGTCTCCATCTTCGAGTGATAGGAGTGTTTGTAATATGGGCATTCAACATCCCCTTGGTTTTGTCCATGCTCATTTTAAAACCCACTCTTTCGGAAGCTTTACTGAGATCATCCGTGGTCTCAGCCATGACCACTACGCACTCGCCATTGACCTTGATGCCTAGTCCTCTCCATTCCAGATACTTGAAACCATCCTCCAGTGCACTGGTGAACAGTTTCGGAGGAGATATGATGTTTCCCTTGTTGCGTTGTGAGGATCTCAACTGAAAATAGTCGAATGATACTAAATATCAAAATTAGTAAGTTAATACGGTTAATAGCCACATCTCTAAAAACACGGAACAACTCTAATTTTTCGGAACGCGATCGCTCTGTCATTTCGATTTCAGTGGTGGAGCTGAAATATCTATCTTTCGATCCTCACACATGTTCACTTCCACATTAGTTTAATGATTGTGCCTCCGTGTTTTATTGTCAGTGATCACGTTTACTTATGTTAATAAATGCTAGCGTGTTCATAGTTAACCTAATTTTGCATCTGTCAATGAGCTTGCTATGTTTGCAAGTTTTCTTATCTGTAAACCGCTGCTATGTGCTGAGCTTTTACCTACAATGTTCCCACACCGTTCCTTGGCTTAAAGAGGGAAAGAAGCTAGTACATCGCATGCGGCTTGCTGCTAATTGCACCGCATTTAACATGCGCACCCTATGGTGCTTCCAGGATTCACCGTGCAGGACGTAGCGGCCTGCGCAACCTACCCTACGTATTCCTAGCCGCTACAGTCCCTGCGGCCTACCGTCGCGCGTAACCACGTCTGCCACGTGCTGCCAGGGACGCACTTCACCGTATAGCTGAGAGCTGACTCCTTGCCCTTGCTTACTGATGCACGCTGATGGCTACCTGCACGCTGCCTACGCATGCTGCCTAGGTCTTGGCCTGCGTACCTGCGGCCTACCGCCACGCGAGCCGGTGCCTGCGCAGCCTTCCCTGTGCAACCCTAGCCGCTACAGTTCCGGCGGCCTACCGCTGAGCCTGTGCTGCCAAGAGACGGTTCCCTTTCTATGTATTAAATGAGTGATGGTTATCGGTGCAGAACTTCTGTCACTTTAATTACCCGCGACCTAGCTGTGGAGCTTTCGTTATCTAATTATATATATTAACTTGTCCAGCTGTTTTCTTTGCATCAACCTACTTACCTACCAGTTAGCGGCCTGCGCCAGCTTACGTAGCGCAGCTCTAGCCGTTACACCCTGTCTCACACCTTACTGCAGAAGAATAGGTTCCGAGATCTGATCGTGAAGTCGAACTGACATGGTGGCGTTTTTGTTCAAACACTTCAACACTTCGATGTACCGGTAGACGATTTGGCACCGTTGGAGACAGCCCAAGTCTCGATCGAATCGAAGGCTTTCTCGGGGTTTATTCTCATTGGCCACCCTCAATTGGCCACCCCGGTGGCCGATGGGAATTATTTAGTGAAATTTGCCACCTTCCTTTATTCCCATCTGCCACCGGGGTGGCGGATGGTACTAACTAGTGGCGTTTGCCGGTTTATTCCCATCTGCCACCTGCATTAGTTTAGTCGGGTGGTCGATTCTCATGACCGTAAAACGGGTAAATAGAAAAATATCAAGAAAGTTTTTAAGGTTCATATTTGACTATTTTTCATTGAAGGATTTTGGTAGAATTTTAAACCATTACACATTAACATTTTTTTGCGTTCTTTTAATAATCTCTTGCTCTGTCCTTCTCATACTACTGATTTTGTTCTCTCTTCCTTCCATATTTACTAGTCCATTCCTCCTTCTATATTCAGTCCATTCTTCTCTGGAACGTGCTTCCTTTCGTGATCAGGACGGTTACAAGTCGGTTTGCATCCAAGCAGAAATTACGGATTTATTTTCACAACTAAGGTGCTTGTCCCATCGCCGACGATCAGCCTGCAGCGAGTAGAGTTAGAAACTATAAACGAGTTGGCAAGAAGCAAGTGTGTAGTTCCGTTAGTTTTACCGCACGGCTATGAGCTAGTGTGCGACGGGCGATTACTCGCACCACTCGCTCGGGTGGTCAGTCCTGCACGCGCTTTCTTCTTTTCTGTTACTTCGTAAATGTATTTTCGGTTTTTAACTATATGGTCTCGCGTTTGACTAATTTCTCTCCTTATGGTAAGCGATTATGTGGTCTACGATAAAGCACGCTTGCTAGAAGTCGTACTCTTTCTCGTAGTCCACATACTCTAAGAAGATAGGCAGTTTGTACTTTTCGGTCTTCTAGTTAAACTGCTGCAGCTTAGATATGTTGTCTACGGCTTTGAAGCCTTTACGGAATCGGCTTGTTCGGGAGGTTGGAAAGCGTCAAACCTACGTGCGGGACGATTCGTGATGACTCTCGAAAACCACTTGTAGACATGGCTAAGAAGTGAGATGGGCCTATAGTTCTGCAGTGAAGCATTGCCACCCTTTTTAAGAAGAGTACCACCACACCCCTGCACCATTCCTGTGGCGTTTTTCCCTCGAGTATGACGGAATCAAACAGCTTCTGAAGGGCCCCCGCCTTACGAGTATGGCCGACTATGGGGAGACTAAAAAAAACCCCTCCCCTGAGCCTCGCTATGCACGGCAGCACGTGATCACTGTGCCATCGTCTTTCCTGGAGTCACTTGGAATCCCCAATTTCCAGAATCCCCAATCTGAGCGTCCGCGACCCCGCGGAGACACGCCACCTTATGATGCAGACGGGGTTTCGGCGTTTTAGGCATTAAGGCCTTCTTCTTCGAGTGAGATCAGCTCTCTCTTGATCCCGCTCAGTGGCCTCCTTCTGGAACATCAAGGTCTCATAGAAGGAGGCCATTTCCCAGATTTTCATTTAACCCTAGATAGCTAACCTCCGTTGATTAAACGGGTACCGAAACATAATATTGCTATAGTGTCATAACGGTGCTCAGGATTCTTTTGTCGCAACTAACCAGTTGGTTCTAGAGGGACTCTTTGGAGTTATGCATGTGTCAGGTAAGTGAGTACCTCGTACTCGAAAGACGACCACCGTAACCGTCGCCGTCGTTGCGGTGGATGTTTAGCTTTAACGTTAGTTTTATGATGTAATGGTTCCGTGTGTCTTATCTAACAAACTGGTTTTACAAAAACGACCTTGAAAGAGTTTAATATTGAGGGAATAATTCGATTATTCCCGATGTCCACCACTTGGTTGGCCACCACTGGGGGACAGCGGGAAACTTTTAAAAATTATTCTCGTTGTCCACCAATGGAGGACAGTGACACGCATTTTTAAATTATTCTCGTTGTCCTCCACTAGAGTCAGTGATTTCATAAAACATCAATTAGATAGTCTGTCACCCCAGAAGGTGATTCAGCTAGTGAGACCGAACATTTTGAGGAGACTCAGTGGGGGTCAAAATCCTGTCTATAGCTAGTAAATACTAAGCTTTAAGTCCAAAATTTTTAAATCAGATGAAGATCATGATGAGCAAAAGGAAAACTCCCGGCAAATTAGGAAAATTTACGAAATCCACTTCTTAATTACTTTATTATACTTCCATTTATTCAATTTTCTACACACTTTCTATTTTCATTTTTAAATATATCTTCATAAAAAATCATCATAAAAAAATATTAAATAAATGGCTGTCCGCCGGTATCAGTGGTTAGGGCTCCAGAGACAGGGACCTCCTCACAATGCAAGCCGTATCGAGGAGTGCTCCCTTAAATATCAGGCCCTGGATCCAACCGAACAATGACAGATGGTCGTCGAGGTTAGAGTCATGAGACCGTACCCACAATCGGCACAATGATCGCTGAGTCCACATTCCACATGTTAACAACCTCGAGTTTTAAGTCGAAATACTTGATTTGTTTTTCTTTCTAAGCATTCACGAGGATCTCGTCATGCGGAACTGTGACATCGATTATCATTGTGCGGTCTAATCGGTCTATCACCACTATATCCGGCACTATATTGGCAACAATAGTCCTTATCAGTAATTATAGATCGATCGCAGATATACTATACTGATTATTATACTATTTAGTTTTTACTTTATGAATGAAAAAACCCAGACTGTTTACTTTTTATAACGATGTTGCATGTTTAAAGAATCAGAAGAAAATTTGTTGTGATGGATATTCCTACGGGCGATCTCTGTCGATGCGTGTTAAAAAAGATTCGCTATGAGCACCATTGGCAACAACATCTGCGCACAATACTTCAAAGTCACTTCACAGGATGCTTGCTTCGTTAGTTTTTTTTTTGAATGCGTGTAACTCTTTGATTCCACCACAGACATAATTTTAATTAGACAAGGCAAGTCCGTCAATCTATGAAAACTAAGAACGCCACTTTTTCACACACATTTTAATATAAAATTTACTTTCCAATTAAAGAAAATGTTTCCGTTGCGCAAAATACGCGCTTGATCGTGGAGTTGCGGAAAACAGCCCGTTTTAATCTAACCTAACCTTGGTCAATATATATTTTTTAAGATTTTGTAACTCTATACGCCACAATTGGCATTTGACAAGATTTCAGATGATGTCCGGTACCAATAACGCTAAATAAGACAGTTCTCACTTTTACTCCCTTTTTACAGACGCTACGTTCATACATTATTTCATATAGCTAGAATTTCATAGAGCTGTGAATTCCACCCAGAAAAGTGCAAGTGTGATAATTATATTCTCCTAACATTATTATTCTAAAATACCGGATTCGCAGTCAGTGAATTATTCCTGCATTTTAAGCGAATCTAAGCTTTATTCTAGGGTGACAATCGTGGCCCACTAGTGCAAGTTGGCTCTGATGGATTTCAACCCTTATAGGAGTCTCCTATTTTTTTCCTGAATCAAGCAACCGCTTTGAATGGCTGGCTTGCCATATAAAATTGTTTGATTCTTCTATGTTATCATTTTATAATTATAATATTTTTACAAATTCATAAATTTAATTATTTTAGATTTCATTCGTCCTGGAATTTTCTTACGCTGGTTTGAATAAGTAACGGGTATTGACTTTGAAAATCTGCAAGAAGATGATAGAGGTTTATTTTTTTTATTTATCGGTATGTTCGCGTTTGACCACTATCTCGCCTGATGTTGAGTGATGATGTGGGCGACGGGGAAGCACGCTACGCGAGATGTAGATAATACCACTGCGGCAGACAACACTTCAACCTCCGCAACTATCACATCCATTTCATCCACCCCTTCATCCATCAATCCTACTTCAACCACAGCAGCATCCATCACCTCTTCTTCTATCACCACTGATTCCATTTACTCTGAGAATTTTCCTCCCGAAGAAAATACTACTGCACAACCAGAGGACTCTGAACAAAAAGAGGAATAAGAAGACTCAAAATTTATTGAAGGTGAAGAAATATCTTAACTGTTAAAACGCCTTCAAGTGGATTTTATAGTCAAGATCAGATTAAACAAATACAATGTGATGGAGGAAGTAGGACAGGAAGTCAATCATTACAAACATTGATTTATCAAATAGAAATAAGAAACATGTATAATATTTTAGTATGTGTAGTTACATAAATTCCTGACCTTGTTCCCTTTGCTTGGAATCCGAAGAGAGGTAATATTATTTATTCGATCCATGTATCTCCGTGTACAAGGCACGCGCACAATTCGATTCAGTACTTTATCTACTTTTTTCATAATTCTTTCATCACCATCATCATTCATCATCATTTCAGCGGAAAGAGGTCTACTGCTAGACATAGGCCTCCCCCAGGCGATGCCACATTGACTAATCCCTTGCGTGTTGCATCCAGCACATTCCCGCAACTATAACCAGGTCATCGGTCCACCTAGTGGGAAGCCTTTCAACGCATCGTCTTCTGGTTCACGGACACCATTCCAGAATTTTCCGGCCCCATCGGACATCCATTCTGCGAGAAATGTCCCTACCGATAAAAGTCATCAAGCGCAATCGCAACCATCAATCAATCGCATTTTGATCAAAATCAATCGCATAATTATTTCTGTAACTTATATTTACCACCTGTATGTACATTATGGATGCAACTAACTTAATTTGAATTTGAATGTGTGGATCAAATCTTGCAACTGAATTTAAAAACAGTTTCCCAACTGATAGAGCTTAAATTTTGCATATATGTTTGGTTTGGATGACAATACACGGTTAGCTAAGTGATATTATTCTAAATCTAATATAGTGGTCTCCGATAGACCAATTATTTTAATACACCTTCATGATATTGATGTCAACTAAAACTGGCTGACAAGAATACGTAAACGCTTGTTCTAAAAATCTATTATCATTAAGGCGTATATATTCCCCAATGATAACACGTTACTGGTCGTGTGTTCGCTCGGTGCCAGAATATTAATATTGGAACCCCTTTTGGACAAATTTTCCTATTTATCAAATTAATGAATTTACCTGTTAATGCTTTTAATACTTTAAACCTATAAGTAGTATATATATTATGTAGTGCTATTCTGGGTGCAACGTCTTCACATATATGAATTTATTAATGTTACTTATGTAAATATTGTAAACCACTTATTTTTTTAAAGAGTAAGTATGGAGTTTCTTGTCTGTTCTTCTCTATAACAAGCTAATTTTTCGAATGGACGGTAGAATCAATAATATTACATGGCCTAATTGAAATAAATATTATTGACATTGACAGTTTTGCTTGCAAAATAGTTTTTGTTTTACATAAATCCTATATAGATTAAGAAGAAATTCTAACCATCAATTGTTCTGAGTAAAAATATTTTAAAGTATCCAAGTCGTTTTGTAGGAGTAGAAGAAAAGAAAGAAACGAAAAAATATTGTGATGTGTTTTTTGCTTTAAAGCAAAGCCATACGAAAAAACCATCTTTCAAAAATAATGTACATGAATCAGTTACAATTATATATTTTTTTAAATCTTTTTAGTTAGTCGTTACTAAGGAGTATGTTTTAGAAAGCAACCGTTTTACGGAACTAAAGTGGAGTAAGGGCCTTAATCATTTTTATTTCTATTTCCGATGACACTCGGTGATAGTGTTGTGTCCTATCGGTGAAAGAATGTCCGTAATCGGATCGGTACTCCCAGAGATTATATCTTAAAAAAATTTTTACGTCTTATTTAGTAAAGATAAATAATTAAAGTTGTTAGTATAGACTAGTTCTGATCTTAATCTGAGTCATTCTAATTTTTGCTTGTTAAATGCTTTTCCTTGTTGTTTGATTATCAGTTGAAATTCCTAGTGAATGTATTCACAAATAATAACCAGTTATTCTAAAACAAGTGAAATTCAAAATTTCAAAATCCCCCCGATACATTTATCTTGCGAAAACATCCCAATTCAAACAGTTAAACGCCCATAACTTTTGAACGGCTGAACCGATTTTATTCAAACATAGCTAAGAACACTCTCGACAAAATCAACTAACAAACAAAAGAAAAAACCTGTTCAACCGTTGAGGCGCTATGATGCCAAAGACAGACACACAGATACTCAGATACACTGATACAAAGCAACACGCGTCAAACTTATAACACCCCTCTTTTTCCGTCGGGGGTTAATGATACAAACCGATAGGGTCGACGGGCCTTAATGACCCACAACTTTGATTCTGTTACTATCCCACTGCAAGACAAAGGCCTTAACTCATACAGTAGGCACGAGCTAATCAACACGCTTGCTCAATGCTGTTTAGCGATTTCAGACTTTATATTAATTTATCAGGCCAGGTTTTCTAACGATGCTTTCTTCACCGATGTCAGCAATGTCCAAAATAAACTCAGAACGTTTTTTTTTAGTTAACCTATATTGTCCCAATCCTAGTTTAATCCTGGTCAAAGGCCGTCCCCAATTCCTTTCATTTCTCTCGATGTTGACGAGGCGTGCGCGCAGGGTGACGGCTGGCGGTGATATGAAGTCTTGGTTTCGAAATCCACTGTCTCAAATAGCATATTCAAATCTTTGCAATTTTCTACACGAGTGATTATTTTGTAGAATATTGAATAAATTTATCATCATCATCATTTCAGCCGAAAGACGTCCACTGCTGGACATACGTTAGGCTTCAATATAACATTTTTATTAACTCAGTAATGCGGAGGAGTACTTCGACGCCTAGATGTACCTTTCTTTTGTATGTAAGTACTTAGGTTTAGTTAAATTTAGTTTTGTTTTGTTGTTAAGTATTTATAGAACACAAATGTGTATATTCACTTCGCATTATTGAATGTAGTGCTATTCATTAAAAAAATATATGAATTTTAACCTTATAACCCAAGAATGCACACGATGCAATGATCTTCACACTATCCGACAAATCGTTTAATATTACCCAACACGGACTGAACAGAATCCCCTAACAATTCTCTCCTGCTTTAACATTCATAGAACATATAGGAACACATTCTATCCCAAATTCTTACATTGGTACGGCTACCCCGATTTTGTCTTCGATATTTTCCGTCCTACCTTTGGGAAAATAGGGGTAAATATGCGATAGATAGTAACGAAAATCATCTAAGCAGAAAAGTGGGCTCCGAATAATAAGTGGCAAGGTTGAAGTGAAAATTATGTTATACTAGTTTTTTCTCGCGGTTTTGTCCTCTTGAAAAGTGTTTTATCGTGATCCTTGGGATGGGATCATTTTACCGATTTTATGCATCCAGGATATTTATTTACTATTTATATACCCTCGCAACGCCTTACAGCAATTACACCAATAGAGCACAAACTTAAAAATACTAACTATAAATCCAGGTTTCTTCACAATGTTTACCTTCAGCGTTGTCAGCGATGTCCAAGAAAAACTTAGAAAGAACACATGAATTAAAAGAGTCACATTGGTACTTGCCCGGATTTGAACCCACTACTTCAAGCACGAGAGGCGAAGTCTTAGACACTGGGCCACCACGACATAAACTATGTTTGTGTATAAATTTCATCCAAAGTCATTTTGCCATTTTGCGTAATTGTAATAGAAACATACATACTTTCATATAATGGGCTTGATGGATTTATATATATTGTATTCACTGTTGGTTTTGATCAAGGTTACGGGAAATAAAATAAAATGGAAGTTAAAGGTTTTTTAAAAGATTAATTAAGTAAGGAAAGTTGTAGGTCTAGAAGTCTCTTATTTACTATAGATTTTCATCCGGTTTGGTTATTCTAAAACAAAGGTCATAGGGCATAATCTGACCCGCTTTGCGAAGAGTGGCGGACATTAACCAAAATAGTTTGAACCTAAAGAGAATAATGTGACCTTTCATTGCATAGATTTATGTGAACCAAAATCGATGGAAAAAATTTAAAGATTCGGTTAAAAAAAAATACGAACGGTTTCAGAGGACTTTAGTTTTCGTCTGTACATTTTGTTAAAAATGAGGTAATTCCTTAAGTTTTCCGTGTGTCATTACTTTCCAGAATTTTATCGTTATTATCGACACTACCTGATCTACTGATCGTGTAATAATCAGCGCGTTTATTATTTTCATAATCAATAGGTTCGATTCTTGGCTAATTATATTTCGCATCTTTCGGAAGATTATTACAGTTTACATGCAGCAGTACGCGAGTAGATTATTATGTAGCTATTATTATCACACTTTTAAAGCTATTTTATTTGCTTTTACGAAATTTTTTTTATACATTTAAGAAAAAAGTAGTGTGAGTATTTACTTATTTCACCCACCGTCGCCGTCACAATTCAATACTTACCTCATTACGTGATTTAGTGTTGTTCGACTCACACGTTAATTTGTTTTGTCCGGAAATTTTTCGCCACGATGGGAAAGAGGAAGCGTCCAAGTAAAGACGATAGTGACGCTGTTGAAAAACTGTTAAAAAAAGTTAAAAGATTAGTTAAGAGGCGTAGGATTTCCTTTTCATCGGCAAGTGAACCTGAACCACTGTTATCTCCTTCGCATTCACTGCCGCACGATTTAACAAGTGATCTAGAACTACAAGGTAAGTGAATAAACAATATTTTTTGTTCATCGTAAATTTTTATGCGTTCTTGTACGCAAATGATTATGATCAAATGTCAATATCATTCGATATTTTTTTAAGTAATCCCGACGTATACCGTGTGTGGATTTCTAGTAGATATGCCTTATAGGTACCTATCTAATAAATATCACAAATAAAATTAACAATACCAGCATTTTACATTTTCTGAAAATTCTATGTGCGACACGCACTACAGAGAATCTCTGCCAAGAAGATTCGCCATCATCAGTTTAGGGCATGTAGTTTCATGTTTTGTTTTTTATTTTATGTTTATCTAGTACTTAAGTAATATTGTATTGCCCGATTTGTGAACCAAGAATTAAAAAAACAAATAAAAAAAAAAGGGAAATAATAAATAACACAAAAATAGACGATCATTTATTTGGTTCTAATTTGTCTGATTATCTTAAATCAACCAAGGCTATAACAATGTCTGCTCAAGCTGGTGCTTAAAACGCACGGGGGGCGCCGCGCCAGGCCGCCGAGCCGCAAGCGTACCCCAGCCAGACTCGGCGCTCCGCTGCGGGACCCGCGCCGCGCTCAGCCAGCCGCACGTGCACGGGTAGCCAACTGCTCAGCCCGACGCCGCTAATCACTTCGCCATAGGTAGATAAACATAATGTACCTATAGCTGGAAGGTTGCAACATTGTCTTTATGAATGGCAATATATTACAAATGACACAACTGGCCTGTCTTTGATAAAAGGCTACCAAATACCATTTCTTTCTTAACCAAACCAGACCGATTTTCCAAAAATATCATACACGCAAACAGATTCTAACAAAATTGATAATTGTATTTCTGAGCTATTAGAATCAGGTTTTACTTCTTCAAGTACCCAATGTCGTAATACAATTTGTTTCACCTATATTTATGGTACCTAAAACATTGTTTTATCCTTACTTTAAAATAATTAAATAAATAATAATAATAAAATCTGTGGCTCGACTTGACAGACAGTTGCCAAAAATTTTCTCTTATAAATTTCTTCCATAATAAATATTTTTAACTATCTAAATTATACAAAACAATATGAAATCAAGGAAAAAAAAAACATACTACAGTAAAATCACTAAAAGTATGGCCGAAATACAAATTCAAGAATAAGAAATGTGAAAAATGAAGTCGACGGCGACGTCATGTTAACGAGAGCTGCCGCCGCAAGAAATGCACGCCCACCACCTCCGGCCTCGTCGCCCAGCTCCGCCTCGCCGCCGCCGGAAACCAGCCCCACCGTGAGTGCTGTGACACCGGCCGTGGCAGTTGCGTCGAGCTCGAGCGACGAGTACTTCTCTCCGCCGACGACACTACCTGCGCGTCGACGGGGAGGACGCCGGCCGCCGGACCGCTTAGGACCTCGAGGCTTACCGGTCTCTGATAGGGTCCCAGCACCCGGCGGAAGTGTGCAGCGCATGAGATGGACACAATCCATAAACGAAAATGTCATGCGCGCATACTTTGGGGCTACAGAGGGAGGAAACAACCTGACCGCGTACCGTGTCCGGATGCTCTCTTTGTTTCAGGTGCTTGAGCCAGCCGTCAACGTTTCGGCCCAACGACTTTCGGATCAGGTACGGGTCATCCAGCGTAATCGTATGTTGGATGATACTGTACTTGATCGCCTCCGAACGGAAATGGGTAACCGTGTCACTGCCCCATCGTCGCAGGCTGTGGTGCTACCACAGTCCAACCACGCTGACGAGGAGAGTAGTGACAGGGTTACAAACGTAAGTACCCAGTGCAATGAGGAATTGAGGAGTGCTTTGGAGTGTGCTATTCGGGAGTATCGCAACATGCCACCCGAACTTAGGCCACGATTACCTCGTTTGCCCATGCATAACAAGAATAGGGCGCTGGTGGCTGTTCTGGATTCGCAGTTGTCAAACTATTTTGATGACTGCGAAGACCTCACTGATACACATTCGATCATGTACTGCGCGGCTGTAGCGGCATGTCGTGTAGCTCATGTCAAATTTGCAGATGACAGAGCTACACGACCGAAACCAGCCATACCGGCTTGGCAGTGCAGGATCGAACGTCGTATTGGTGGGGCCAGAGCACTCATCGGCAAACTAATTTGTTTCAGGGAGGGCAATAGCCGCCCAAGAGTGATGCGCTTTGTGAGACGGGCGTTTTCGGGGACTGATGTCAGCCCCCGAAACTATATATCCCATGTCACAGAGCGCATCGACTTCCTGAAGCAAAAAGTGTATGCATGGGCAAACCGTATTCGTAGGTACAGGCGGAGAGTGGAGCGATACACCCAGAATCGCACATTCCAAAGTAATGAAAGGTGGGTTTATCGGGCTTGGGAGCGACCCAATCAAGGTGTGACTGATACGCACCTGCCGGATGATGACGCTATGTGTTCATTCTGGCGCAGCATCTGGTCGGTGCCTGTCAGTCACACCGAGGGTGAATGGACTCGGGAGGTCGAACGAGCGTGTGATCCAATACAAGAAATGGGGGCTATCACGATCAGCCCCCAAGATGTAGCCCGTGCAGTCCGTCCGTTGCCGAACTGGAAATCTCCAGGAACGGACGGACTGCACAACTTTTGGATCAAGTGGCTACAAAGTTCGCACGCTCGTTTGGCATCTCAGTACCAGGCAGCCTTAGAGTCTGGTTCGCTACCCAAGTTCCTTACAACAGGAATAACCCACCTGCTCCACAAGTCTGGTAGCACCGCGGAACCCAAAAATTATAGACCAATTACATGTTTACCAACGGTCTATAAGGTTCTTACATCCATTTTGAGAGTTAAAATTAATAAACACGTCGACGATAACTCCATCATGTCGGTCTCTCAGAATGGATGTAGGAACGGGTCCCGCGGTACTAAGGAGCTACTCCTTATTGATATGGCCATTAGCCAACAGGTTCGGCGTTCCCGAAAGGATCTGTCGACATGTTGGATAGATTATAAGAAGGCCTATGACTCGGTGCCTCATACATGGCTCATGAGGGTGCTAGAATTGTATAAAATAGATACAACTCTACGCACCTTCCTGATGTCGTGTATGAGGCAATGGAGCACAGTCCTTCGCTATCCAGGATGTCGAAATATCCAGAGGAATAGCGAACCTGTAAGGATCGAGCGAGGTATATTCCAGGGCGATAGTTTGAGTCCACTTTGGTTTTGTCTTGCCCTGAATCCTCTAAGCATGCTGCTGGAGAATTCAGGGCTAGGCTATCGGTTGAAGAGAGGTGGTCTGGTTATATCTCACCTCCTTTACATGGATGATCTGAAGCTCTTTGCCCCCAGCAATCTTCAGCTGATGGAGCTACTGAAGGTAACTGAAACTTTTAGTAGCGCCATCAGGATGGAGTTTGGTGTGGACAAATGTGCGGTCATGCATGTAAAGCGAGGGGAGATTGTGGAATCCGTAGGTATTCAACTAGCGGATTCCATAAACCTGAGATCCCTCTCTCCAAACGAAACCTATAAGTATTTGGGTATGTCGGAAGCGTTAGGTATCAGCACTACTGACATGAAGCAATCGTTGAGGGAACGCTTCTTTGGCCGTCTGAAGAAGGTACTCAATAGCCTTCTTTCAGGCGGAAACAAGGTGCGCGCCTTCAACGGTTGGGTCATGCCGGTATTGATGTACTCTTTCGGCATAGTCAAATGGACTCAAACGGAACTCGACGCCCTGGATAGGCGAGTCCGTACACTGCTGACTGCATATCGAATGCATCATCCACGATCGTCGGTCATGAGATTGTATATCCCGCGGAAGTGTGGTGGCCGAGGCTTTTTAAATGCCAAAAACCTCCACAACCGCGAGATATGCAATCTCAGGGAATATTTTCTACACACCGTCGTGGGTATGCATCGAGATGTAGTAGCAGTGGACAAGGGACTCACCCCGCTCTCCTTGGCGAATGAGAACTGGCGCAAGCCTGTAGTGCTTGACACTAACGATCGCAAGGAGGTATGGCAGAGTAAGGAGCTTCACGGACGCTTTTTCCGGGCCCTACATGGGTCCGATGTAGACCAAGCAGCGTCCGTAGCCTGGCTGCGTTTCGGTGACCTCTTTGGGGAAACCGAAGGTTTTGTCTGTGCAATTATGGACGAAGTTATCATGACGAATAACTACCGGAGATTTATTGTGAAGGATGGCACAGTTGACATCTGTCGGGCATGTCACCGCCCGGGTGAATCGATCCGACACATTATCTCTGGATGTTCTCGTCTAGCTAACGAGGAGTACTTGCATAGGCACAACCTTGTAGCCAGGATCATCCACCAGCAACTTGCTCTGAAATACACTCTTGTGGCATCGGAGGTACCGTACTACAGGTATGTGCCCGACCCAGTTCTCGAAAATGGCAATATCACATTGTACTGGGATCGGTCCATCATCACTGACAGGACTATTGTAGCCAATAAGCCTGATATAGTGGTGGTGGACCGAATAGAGAGGCGTGCAATGATTGTTGACATTACCGTCCCGCATGACGGGAACCTCGTGAAAGCCGAGAAAGATAAGCAAATCAAGTATCTTGACTTGGCTCGCGAGGTTGTCGACATGTGGGATGTAGACACAGCGATCATTGTACCGATAGTCGTGTCAGCCAATGGCTTAATAGCCATGAGCTTCGACCAACATCTTAAGAGGCTCTCGTTAGGCGGCTGGGTCAAGGGCCTGATCCAGAAAGCAGTACTGCTGGACACGGCTCGCATTGTTAGGAGGTTCCTCTCTTTGGAGCCCTGACCGCCGGTAGCTTGGACCCTGTTCCCGATACCGGTGGGCCTCTATTTTCTATATTTTTAAATGTTTTTTCAAATTTTGTGTTTTATAAAAATATTTAAAAATTTAGTTAATAAGAAAATAAATTAAATAAAGGACATAATAATAACATAATAACTTTGTTTCAGGTGCTTGAGCCAGCCGTCAACGTTTCGGCCCAACGACTTTCGGATCAGGTGCGGGTCATCCAGCGTAATCGTATGTTGGATGATACTGTACTTGATCGCCTCCGAACGGAAATGGGTAACCGTGTCACTGCCCCATCGTCGCAGGCTGTGGTACCACCACAGTCAAACCATATTGCCATCAATGCTGACGTGGAGAGTAGTGACAGGGTTACAAACGTAAGTACCCAGTGCAATGAGGAATAGAGGAGTGCTTTGGAGTGTGCTATTCGGGATTATCGCTACATGCCACCCGAACTTAGGCCACGATTACCTCGTTTGCCCATGCATAACAAAAATAGGGCGCTGGTGGCTGTTCTGGATTCGCAGTTGTCAAACTATTTTGATGACTGCGAAGACCTCACTGATACACATTCGATTATGTATTGCGCGGCTGTAGCGGCATGTCGTGTAGCTCATGTCAAATTTGCAGATGACAGAGCTACACGACCGAAACCAGCCGTACCGGCTTGGCAGTGCAGGATCGAACGTCGTATTGGTGGGGCCAGAGCACTCATCGGCAAACTAATTTGTTTCAGGGAGGGCAATAGTCGCCCAAGAGTGATGCGCTTTGTGAGACGGGCGTTTTCGGGGACTGATGTCAGCCCCCGAGACTATATATCCCATGTCACAGAGCGCATCGACTTCCTGAAGCAAAAAGTGTATGCATGGGCAAACCGTATTCGTAGGTACAGGCGAAGAGTGGAGCGATACACCCAGAATCGCACATTCCAAAGTAATGAAAGGTGGGTTTATCGGGCTTGGGAGCGACCCGACCAAGGTGTGACTGATACGCACCTGCCGGATGATGACGCTATGTTTTCATTCTGGCGCAGCATCTGGTCGGTGCCTGTCAGTCACACCGAAGGTGAATGGACTCGGGAGGTCGAACGAGCGTGTGATCCAATACAAGAAATGGGGGCTATCACGATCAGCCCCCAAGATGTAGCCCGTGCAGTCCGTCCGTTGCCGAACTGGAAATCTCCAGGACCGGACGGACTGCACAACTTTTGGATCAAGTGGCTACAAAGGTCGCACGCTCGTTTGGCATCTCAGTACCAGGCAGCCTTAGAGTCTGGTTCGCTACCCAAGTTCCTTACAACAGGAATAACCCACCTGCTCCACAAGTCTGGTAGCACCGCGGAACCCAAAAATTATAGACCAATTACATGTTTACCAACGGTCTATAAGGTTCTTACATCCATTTTGAGAGTAAAAATTAATAAACATGTTGACAATAACTCCATCATGTCGGTCTCTCAGAATGGATGTGGGAACGGGTCCTGCGGTACTAAGGAGCTACTCCTTATTGATATGGCCATTAGCCAACAGGTTCGGCGTTCCCGAAAGGATCTGTCGACATGTTGGATAGATTATAAGAAGGCCTATGACTCGGTGCCGCATACATGGCTCATGAGGGTGCTAGAATTGTATAAAATAGATACAACTCTACGCACCTTCCTGATGTCGTGTATGAGGCAATGGAGCACAGTCCTTCGCTATCCAGGATGTCGAAATATCCAGAGGAATAGCGAACCTGTAAAGATCGAGCGAGGTATATTCCAGGGCGATAGTTTGAGTCCACTTTGGTTTTGCCTAGCCTTGAATCCTCTAAGCATGATGCTGGAGAATTCAGGGCTAGGCTATCGGTTGAAGAGAGGTGGTCAGGTTATATCTCACCTCCTTTACATGGATGACTTGAAGCTTTTTGCCCCCAGCAATCTTCAGCTGATGGAGCTACTAAATGTAACTGAAACTTTTAGTAGCGCCATTAGGATGGAGTTTGGTGTGGACAAATGTGCGGTCATGCATGTAAAGCGAGGGGAGATTGTGGAATCCGTAGGAATTCAACTTGCGGATTCCATAAACCTGAGATCCCTCTCTCCAAACGAAGGCTATAAGTATTTGGGTATGTCGGAAGCGTTAGGTATCAGTACTATAGACATGAAGCAATCGTTGAGGGAACGCTTCTTTGGCCGCCTGAAGAAGGTATTCAATAGCCTTCTTTCGGGCGGAAACAAGGTGCGCGCCTTCAACGGTTGGGTCATGCCGGTGCTGATGTACTCTTTCGGCATACTCAAATGGACTCAAACGGAACTTGACGCCCTGGATAGGCGGGTCCGTACACTGCTGACTGCATATCGAATGCATCACCCACGATCGTCAGTCATGAGATTGTATATCCCGCGGAAGTGTGGAGGCCGAGGCTTTTTAAATGCCAAAAACCTCCACAACCGCGAGATATGCAATCTCAGAGAATATTTTCTAAACACCGACGTGGGTATTCATCGAGATGTAGTAGCAGTGGACAAGGGACTCACCCCGCTCTCCTTGGCGAATGAGAACTGGCGCAAGCCTGTAGTGCTTGACACTAACGACCGCAAGAAGGTATGGCAGAGTAAGGAGCTTCACGGACGCTTTTTCCGGGCCCTACATCTCCGTAGCCTGGCTGCGATTCGGTGACCTCTTTGGGGAAACCGAAGGTTTCGTCTGTGCAATTATGGACGAAGTTATCATGACGAATAACTACCGGAGATTTATTGTAAAGGATGGCACGGTTGACATCTGTCGGGCATGTCACCGTCCGGGTGAATCGATCCGCCACATTATCTCTGGTTGTTCTCGTCTAGCTAACGAAGAGTACTTGCATAGGCACAACCTTGTAGCCAGGATTATCCATCAGCAACTTGCTCTGAAATACACTCTTGTGGCGTCGGAGGTGCCGTACTACAGGTATGTGCCCGACCCAGTTCTCGAGAATGGCAATATCACATTGTACTGGGATCGGTCCATCATCACTGACAGAACTATTATCGCTAATAAGCCTGATATAGTGGTGGTGGACCGAATCGAGAGGCGTGCAATGATTGTTGACATAACTGTCCCGCATGACGGGAACCTCGTGAAAGCCGAGAAAGATAAGCAAATCAAGTATCTTGACTTGGCTCGCGAGGTTGTCGACATGTGGGATGTGGACTCAGCGATCATTGTACCGATAGTCGTGTCAGCCCATGGCTTAATAGCCACGAGCCTCGACCAACACCTTAGGAGGCTCTCGTTAGGCGGCTGGGTCAAGGGCCTGATCCAGAAAGCAGTACTGCTGGACACGGCTCGTATTGTTAGGAGGTTCCTCTCTCTGGAGCCCTGACCGCCGGTAGCTTGGACCCTGTTCCCGATACCGGTGGGCCTCTATTTTTTATATTTTTAAATGTTTTTCTTTTTTGTGTGTTTTGTAAAAATATTTAAAAATGTAATAAATAAGAAAAAAGTTAAATAAAAGACATAATAATAATTTATTTGTAACATTCAAATTAACAATTTTCTCTTAAACTAAGTTGTCTAACAATGAAAATGAAGTAAGTACAATTGATCATGCTTAAGAGATTACGTTGACGACTGTACTAGTATAAACTGTGTCACAGTCGACATCGCCCTCCTCCCAGTGTACTTCAATATTACAAAATCAAAGTTATAAACAAAAAAAAAAGAAATTAAAATAATTTGTATCACAATTTTTTTTTTTTTTTTTCCTTTGTCTGTAAACAAAAATTGGTAATACAAGTACCTGTGTGTTTATGTGGTATGTTGTGTAGTGTGATGTGTAGGTGAGTGTGTACTAGCAATTATGACTATTTTTTATTTACTATTTCCTCCGTTTCTGCATAGTCCAACTGTAGGAGCCAGTCACGTATAACATTCCTGCACTTGCTAAAAGTTAGAGGAAAGATGTTGTGGATTCGGTTCGCTTTGTTATATAGTTGGTTACTTATAACATAATACTGATGCATTGCAAATGCATACATGTTGAACATTTTAAAAAAGGAGACTTATAATACGGCTATAAAATTAATTGATCAAAATTGCGATATGGCGAGCATAGGTTTAACTTGGTGGAAAGATCACATTGACTCCTCCTTTTGCTTATTTCAAATGATTTTACCCTTAAAATACTCATCGACGCTTCAACTACTAGTTGAGGCGTAGTTTATAATAATCAAACAACTGCTCATGGACATTGAAATCATCCACAATTATTATTATCATTACACATACTCATGAATTACTTGCAGCCTTTTATAGCCTAAGTATCTTTACATCAGGCCCCAAATTTTGTATTATTTTACATGTTATGTACTACTATTATAGCAACTGCGTATATTTGTAGAAAGGGAATTAGCAGATTACGCATTTAATAAAAAAACTTTTTTACAAAAAAAATCTACCGACTTCCAACTAAAAACACTACAAAGTGAAAATAATTTTCTTTTTCGAAGTCGGTGTCCATAAAGAAAAAAAAATGGTACCTACCAAAGACACCGACTTACTTGGAAGTCGGTAGATTTGTTTTGTAAAAAAGTTTTTTTTATTTTTCACTTCTATTAAACAACTTGCCTTTAGTAAGTTAGGTACTTATAATGCCAGAATAGATTATCCGAACACTATGAACAAAGCCGGCGAAATAAGAGTGTACCAAGGTGAACTGTACACATCTTCGTACCTCTTATAGTGTACTGGCGTGATGTTATGTTATGAAATGGTGTAAACAATAAACAGACATGCGATTGCAGCAATCCCGAGAGATATGCCCTTATTTATTGAAGAGTTATGTTGTATATATCCGAAGTTCTTCATCAGATCTTCACCAAATTAAAATGAGACCAATTTCGGAACATACTCTATCAAACAAAAAACTAATTTTCAAAATCGGTCCACAATTGACGGAGATATCGGTGAACAAAGACAAAAAAAAAACAGAAAACATACAAGAAATCGAACATAGAACCTCCTCCTTTTTTGAAAGTCGGTTAATAAAATAATATTTTCACTCGGTAGTACAACATTTATTTTATCTGGAAGTAGTAATTATAAATGTTACAGATTCGTTTCCAGAAAATTAGACCCAATTTCAGAAACTATATATGCAATCACATTCAACTGGAAAAATATACAATTTATGCTTTTCCTCCCTTTAGTCAAAAGTTCTACATAAGATAAAGAATGATAAAACAGAAGAGATTGTAGTAGTGCCATCTTGGCCAACCCAGCTGTGGTCTGGCTAAAATGACTAAATTCCAAAGTACTGTACTTAAGGCTGACAAAAATCAATTGGTTCCCCTTTCAGGGAGGAGCACCGTCTCCGCGCGGATCTTGCCCTGATGGCAGGGAAATTATCCGGCAGTCGCTTCTAAAGCGTGGAGTACCCGACGCATCACTACATATAATGATGTCTTCTTTCTCCGTTAACACGCTGAACCAATATAACACTTCATTAAAATCATAGTGGCTATATTGTAATGAAAAAGGATTCGATTATTGTGATTCTAACACTAACGAAGTAATAGAATTCCTAACTGATAAATTTTATTCTGGTGCTAGTAACAACACACTTAACAGTCACCGTTCAGCATTATCTATATTGCTAGGTCAGGAAGTGACATGCAAAGACGGCATAATTTTTTTTTTTAAAGGAGTTTACCGTATAAAACCACCTACACCAAAATATAACACCACTTGGAATCCCAATCTTGTGTTAAATTACTTAACAAATGATTCAATTACACTGAAAGAGTTATCAATAAAAACTTTAACACTTTTAGCACTAGCATCTGCACAGAGAATGCAGACTTTAAGTCAACAGTAATATTTTTAATTTTGATTAAATTAAAAATATTACTGTTGACTCAGATAAAATCATAATTAAAATCGAAGACTTAATAAAAACTTCAAGACCCGGTGCTTACCAACCATTGATTTTGTTACCATATATTAAAGAAAACTCAAAGGTATGCCCAGCCTTAACTCTCAAGCATTATGTAGAAAAAACTGCTTGTTTGCGTGGTCAAGAAGATTCACTATTCATAAGCTATCAAAAACCACATAAAAAGGGGGTTCTCAAACTTTATCTCACTGGGTAAAACAGGTTTTAGCAAAGAGCGCCATAGATGTAAATATGTATGGTGCGCACAGTACAAGGCACGCATCCACGTCTGCTGCTCACAGAGCAGGTGTCAACCTGGAAACTATTCGTAAGGCCGCAGGTTGGACAGAATCTTCACATGTATTCCTAAAGTACTATAATAAGAATGTACCTACCTCTAATGAAACTGAATTTGTACAAGCACTCTTTAGGTGATTCTTATGCAAATTTGCAAGTTCGATATTATTATGAGATCAGAATGATAAGTTTACATTTTGTTACAGCGATTAAAAGATTATAATAAATAGCATTAATCTATCGTTTCAGTGTGTAATTTTTTCGATGCTCTAAACATCTGCATGTAAACTGTAATTATCTTCCGAAAGATACGAAGCATAATTAAGAATCAAACGAACTTACCTTGTGAAGTTTGATATCTAATTATACGAGTGTCTTGACCGAAGATTATTACACTCCCTCCCTCCCTGATAGTCCCAAGATCTATTGAAAAATAAAAATCTAAAAATAATGAGGTAAGTATTCAATTGTGACGGCACGGTGGGTGAAATAAGCAAATACCCACACTACTTTTTTCTAAAATTTATAAAAAATAAATTCGAAAAAGCAACTAAAATAGCTTTAAAGGTGTGATTAGGATAGCATCTACTCGCGTACTGTTGCATGTAAACTGTAATAATCTTCGCTAAAGATACTCGAATAATTAGATATGAAACTTCACAAGGTAAGTTCGTTTGATTTTTAAGAATATCGAGGTAAAAAAAACTCATAATACAGATTTAGTTTCATCAAAACGGCCTCGAGACTCCTTGCAGTGTTTATAACTTTTCGTCATAGTTTCACATTTGTACCACTTAAAAACTCACATTAATGTGATTAATGACTTAGTAAATCAGAACCATATATTAATACATTCTACTATATTTGGTTTGTGTACGCCATGGGACCCCCACTTCCCCACCCACTGAACTTTTTTAAAATTATATTAGGAAGGGAGGAGGGAGGAGGGAAAACACTTATGGGATAAAAATATCCACTGTCCAAATCCACGGCATGATCTACTCGTGTGACAAGTTTCATCATAAACCGATATCAATACGTTTACAACTGACCCTACAAGCCAAAAGCGATCTCCCATTATTAACTTTGTCCCTCAGAACCGGCTTCGATTACGATTTTCCTCATATTGTCTCTTTTGCGGTAGTAAACTTAGTTGCTCTTTGTTCTTGATCGACTTTATTTACTTTAAGTAGTTCAAGTTTAGTGTGTATCGGTTCGTAGTAGTTGGTAATAATAAGCCTCTCGACCGAATTTAACTCACGGTGGACATTCTCAACGGAGATCAACCAATTACGTAGGAATACATAGGGGTATTTTGCTGTTCCTCTACTCTTATAATCTTATAGAGGGATTATTCAAGATCTTTGCTTCGCAAGGTTTCCCCGAGACACGGAGGGACACTAGATCAACTTTTGTATGGTTCCCTAGTCAACAAGTAACCCTTATTGTTTCGCCATGTCCTTCTGTCCGTCCGCCCGTCCATCCGTCCGCAGCTTAACTCAAAGATTCTTAGTACCAAAAAACTATAACTTGGCATGGATATACATATTACCTAATCACGCAGACAAAGTAGTAAAATAAAATCATGTTTTTTTTTTAATTAGTGTGGGGTATCGTTGGATAGGCCATTCAAAAATATTACGGGTCTGTGAAAACCATTTTTCGATTAAGAGATCCGTTTGCGTAAAATGAAGCTTTAAATTGCAAATTTTTGTTGGAGTAAAGTATCCCTCCGCCTGCCAGCTAAATGGTTGGTTTTGGATATGTGAAAAAAATCACGGCTGTAGTATATATAACGAAACTGAAAAGGAAAAATATCACAGCTAAGTAGGCATTACAAGTTTACAAGTAATAGTCGACCGAGTTATAAAATGAAATTGGAAAAGTAAAAATTTTGTATATTCTTGTATGAGGGCAACAGTTTTCGAACGGCAAAGTTAATTTTATCCCTACGTTGAGTAATGTTCGATGCGTTGAATTTTATGAACGTTAGTAAAGACCCCTCTCTGCGCGAGTCAGACTCGCACTTGGCCGGTTTTATTATCGCTGTTTGGCCCGCGTTTGACCACTATCTCACCTGGTTGGTATGGTGTTGGATGGTTAGCATTGATGTGGTCAACGGTGAAGTACGTTTGCCTAAAAGTAACCTACTCTTGACTAAAAGACTCCTCAGGTCGTATGTATCAGGAAACACAGACTTACAAACTCCAGGCTGCAATACCTCTTTTTGCTGAGCCTGGCAGTCGATAACATACGGATAGTTATCACTTACACAATTCTGGACAGTTACACAGATCTGGCTTTTTTCTATACTTATCGCTCAATAATTTGCAGAGCTGTTTGTATAATTCTAAGTTATCCTATTTTTTTTTATTTTTTTTTAGTCTTGAAACGAAACGCGCCTGCGTCAGTTGTACTTAACAATATTCCTTTTAAAAAAAATCCTATAAATTATTAATTCTAGTTGAAATTGTGATAATTAGACTCTGCAAGTGTTAATTCCTTGGACAAATTATTATCTTTAACTAGAACTAGTGCTAAAATAGTGAAATAAATTCTAACCTCAAACTTTGAATTCTGTGTCGTTTTTATTTTGTGAAAACCCACTTTTTAATCATGTGTGGTGAAAATATATTTGAATTTGTTTTTTTAAATCTTTTTTAATCAATTATATTAAACGTTTTCAAAATGAGCAACAACAACACTAATTTACAACAAACTCAAGAAATGCGTAAACCAGAGCATGCAAACAAACCACTTGTTCAGCAAGTATTTCACAAGGGACTGTTTAATACGGCCCAACGCACAAGAAGCAACTCGACGAGAGACATTCAAAGAACAATATCGAAAGATATAGTCGATGAGAATCCACTCTCCAGCTGTCAAACAAACATGTCACAGTGTGAAACCCAAACTCCAAATCAACCCTCCAACCTGTGTCTTGGCAGTGAAATGCTTAATAAGCCTGACATGGTCCCTTGGCAAAAAGTTCCAGGAACAAATCAAAAAAGTAACAGCTCCCCAGAGCTACTCAAAACTACCCACACACTTCAAAAGAGAAGTACAGACAGACAACAAATGTTTAACAAAAACCGGTCCATAGAGGTAGAAACTAGCAATAGCTTCTCACTACTCACTGAAGATCTAGGCCAGAAGAGTGATGAGACTAATATCACAAATTTAACCAAGCCTAAGAAAATATCTAAGCTACCCCCAATTATCCTTTATGGCATTGAGGATGTCAAGCAGCTGACTGATTTAATTCAAGAGGCAGTAAGAAAAGAGGACTACTCGTCCAAAATAATATCCAGAAATCAGCTAAGCATTTCTTCGAAATCAGTAGAAAGAAGAAATAAAGGGTTGATAGGCTTCACGAGAAAAGAAGATAGGTGTCAAAAGTTTGTAATAAAAATCCTACACCATACAACTCCTAAAGAAGCAATTGTGGAAGCTATCGAAGCAACCGGAAATAGAGTAAGAGGCGAGATTGTTAATGCCCGTAAGAAAAATACAAAGGAACCATACAATGTATTCTTTGTAAATATAGAACCAAATGAAAACCTCCCACTTATCGAATCCATAGAATATATATATCACCAAAAAGTAAAAATAGAAGACCCTTGAAGAAATAAGACTATTGCACAATGTACACGGTGTCAGCAATATGGACATACTAAGAATAACTGTATAAGACCCTTTAGATGTGTCAAATGTGGGGGCCCCCATAACAAAACAACTTGCACAAAGGATAAAAACTCCCTGCCATATGTGCACTGTGTCAAGGAAGTCACCCTGCAAACTATAAAGGCTGTTTAGTCTACCGTGAAATCTATGCTAGAAAATCACACACAAAATATAGGAATGAAAATAATAAACCTGAACAAAAACAAACAAACACACCTACTTTAGAAAGCGATAAATGGATGCCCATAGTACAAGGACCACAACCGCAACCAAAAACCACCTATATTGAATGTAAAACCTACCGGGACCCATTGAAAGAAAAAATAAAAGATAATTCCAATGGAAGAAGTGAACACAATCATTTTGAGTCCTCAGAACTCGATACAGCACAGTCAGCTCAAAATGACAACCAAACCCATATTAAATATGAAAACAAGTTACTAGAAATAGTCACCAAACAAGCACAAAAATTTATTTGTTGATCCAACAAATGGGGATGCTAATAAACCTCATGTCCACACTAGTTGATAAGACGTAATGGCCTCCTTACGAATTGGCATGCACCCGTAAAGAATTATCTCAAAGTTATACTCGAGGTCAACAAAGTTGATATCATGCTTATCTCTGAAACCCATCTAAATGACAGAAAAACATTCAAACTCGAGGGTTATAATGGCACTTGTCATGGTGGCACAGCCGTGATAATTAAGCAAAACATAACACCCACAGCCAGGTCCGGGAAGATTACCTGCAAGCGATTACAATCACTATCGACAATCGAGATGGACCTGTAAATGTAAGTGCTGTATATTACCCACCCAAATGTACAATTAAAGATGAAACATTTAAAAAATACTTTGAAGACCTTAGAAGCAAATACATCTGCGGTGGAGATTGGAACAGTAAACACACCCACTGGGGGTCTCGACTCACCACCACAAGAGGAAGAGAACTGTAGAAGTGCATGGACACTCTAAGTTTAACAGCTCTTTCAACTGGTGAACCAACCTATTGGCCAACAGACATGAACAAGTTGCCTGATCTGTTAGACTTCTTCATTATTAAGGGATTTACAGATACCTATCTTGTTATTGAAAATTGTCTGGTTACAACTTCAGATCACACACCAATCGTGGGCACATTTAGTAGAACCATAATTCACAGAGATCCACAATCAACCCTATATAACCACAAAATCGACTAGGCAGCCTTTGCAGAGTACCTAGAGAATAAAACCAATTTGAAGGTCAAACTAAAAACGGAAATTGACATAGATGAAGCAACATTCTATATAACTAATTTGATACAAGAAGCGGCTTGGCGTAGTACGCCACACCTAACAACAATGAGAAAAGCCTCAAACATCTTACTAGAAATACGGGGGAAACTAGCTGAAAAAAAAAGGTTAAGAAAGAGTCTGGCAATTGAATAGGCATCCTGAAGATAGAAGACTATACAAAAAGGCAGCTTGAGAACTTAAGGAAGTGATAAATGAGAATGAAAACCAATCCTTCCAACAGAAACTGTCATCACTATCTGCAAAGAGGTGTGATGACTACACTCTGTGGAAACTCACAAAGCGGTTTAAGAGGCCGCAACAGCCAGTTCCACCACTAAGATCATAGCTGGAATGATGGGTTAAAGATTCCAAGGAAAAAGCTGAACTTTTTGCACAACATCTCTGTCAAGTGTTTCAACCAAACGTATCTAATATGAATGACTTTTACCGTGAGGTGAACTCCTTCCTGGAAAGTGATCAACTATTATCGCTTCCAATAAAATTTATAACACTGAGAGAATTGTGGAGATTTATAAGAACATCAAGTAATAAAAAAGCCCCTGGTTTTGACTTGATTACTACTGAAGTCCTGAAACGACTACCGAAAAAACCCATTGTCTTTCTGACAATGCTATGTAATGCTATTATGAGATTGCACTACTATCCCAAATTGTATGCTACCTAAACCCGGCAAGGCACCCACGGAACCCAGCTCGTACAGACCAATCAGCCTTCTTCCAACAATGTCCTAACTATTTGAACTAATTTTCCTGAGCAGACTTAAGCCAATTCTGGAAGATGAAGCTATAATCCCTAACCACCAGTTTGGATTCCGGGAACAGCTCTCCATGGTTGAACAGGTCCATCGTGTGGTAAACAAGATAAGGCAATCGCTGGAACAGAAAGAATACTGTGCTGCAGTCTTCCTGGATATCCAACAGGCATTTGACAGAGTCTGGCATGAAGTATTACTGTATAAGCTTAAAATTTTGGTTGCCGAACTCTTATTACGTGGTGTTGAAATCATACCTGCTGGGCAGAAAATTCCAAGTTACATTTGGTGATGAAGTTTCACAGTTGTATGACATTGGGGCCTCTGTACCTCAAGGCTCCGTGCTTGGTGCTGTATTTTACTCAATAAATACAGCTGATCTACCTTGAAGTGAGAATGTAGTAACAGCAACATATGCAGATGATACTGCCTGCCTAGCAAGACACAATGACCCTAATGTGGCAGGAGAAATGCTGCAAACTCATCTGTACAAAATAGACGAGTGGCTGGAAAAATGGAAAATTAAACCAAGTGTATCCAAATCTATACAAATCACATTCACACTTTGTAGAGGAGAATGTCAAAACTCTAAGAGGTATAACTACCTAAAGAAAACTTTGTGAGGTACCTTGGGCTTCATCTAGATCGAAGGTTAACATGGACCAATCATATAAAAGCTAAAAGGAAAGAAGCGGATCTCAATTTCAAACGGTTGTACTGGTTAATTGACCGACAGGACAGTCACCGCTAAATCTGTCCAATAAACTATTATATATATGGAATTCTGCTCTGGGGATCTGCCAGTAACTCAAATCTTGAAATCCTACAAAGATTCCAGAATAATTTACTAAGAGCAATATCAAATGCACCATTATATGCAATACAGTTTGCAAGAAATGTGGAAATACATAAATACTTAAATGTGCCCACCATTAAGGAGGAGGTAAATAAATACGCCACAAAATACAAGGATAGGCTTCAAAGGCATACAAACCAGCTCGCCAGGGACCTGGTTAATAATAATAACCACATCACAAGGCTGAAACGATGGCAAATATCGCAACTAAACCAGAGACACTAAATTGAGGGTCGACTATTCTGAAGATGGGAATAGAAGTATTTGTTACAATACCTCCTGAAACACAAAAAGAAGACAGAAAATCTGATTATGGCTGAATGGCAGATATGAAGAGTGTGAAAAAAAAACCTTATATTTTTTGTCTTGCATGTTTACATTGTCTACATTTCAATTGCATACAATAATGATAAGTGGAAGTGCGGAGTCTCCTAATACAAGCAATACCAAAAGGTGATCTCCAATAATATGTATCGAAAAGCCCTTTCTAATTGAAATAAACATTACATTTTTTAATTTTATAATTGGATTTGGACAAATTTGTCATTTATTTCCTTTACCCAATTACCCATAGAACTGGGGTAAACGTGAGTGAAAACCCCGAATCGGTTAACGTAAGTTGGGATACCCTCAGGCTAGGTGGCGCGACGATCTTTTTAGTATTTAGTAGCAGCTGGGAGTCTTGTCAAGAATTGAGATCTATGGTGGTAGATTGGAGAAGCCTGCCTATGTTCAACAAAGGACTGTTTTAGGCTCGATGGAGTAGGTTTTTGCAGTCGAAATTGAACATTAATATTGAAGTATATTTTCAACTCAACTTTATTATCTGTTATAATAATTTGTATTTTTGCCTGTTAATTTAACAGTGATTTTAGAATCATCAAAGTATTACCTATCCCAAGAAAGTTACTTCCTGATCATCATCATATCAGCCGAAAGACACTGCTCTTTCCACTGCTGGACTTAGGCCTCCCCTAAGCGTTGCCACATTGACTAGTCCCGTGCGTCCCACATCCAGCGGATCGCCGCAACCTTCACCAGGTCATCTTGACAGGCCTATTTCTAAGACAATTTCAAGTACAAATCGGTCGCATTTCATTGCGTCCGAACTGCATCGCACTGCGTTCGTCCGAACGCAATTTAAACCGTCTATGGGTGTAATATGAATCTAATCGCGTTGAGCCATCAGGAACATTGCTAAGTCTCCGTCCCCATATTACAATAAATCTCTATCTATTACACTCGGTAACGGATAATAAAAGGCCCGAAAATCTGACGGTCGAACGGGTCAAATCTTAGGATATTGATATTACCTAAGTTATTGGCCAGATATTGTCTAGGTTGCTGAACCCTTATCCTAAGGTAGGAAAGGTAGTACCTAATATTATTAGTAATTTTGTCGCAAGGTGTAATACCCGTCCATATCATAGCAATTTGTAGAAAATGGGTAACTGACCATAACAGTATTGTACATAACATCACGCCTGCTCAGAAGGCTGGGGCAGAGGTACACCGGTAGTACACCCACAATTCACCAGTTATGTTTAAATCTTATGCAATAGGATGCAGCTCATTCAAAATCAAAAATCAAAATCAATTTTTTTATTTCACATAGGCCTACATGGGCACTTATAAAACGACGACAAAATGAGCACGGTTCGGGTTGGTCGTTTCCTATGGAGAAGAACCGGCAAGAAACTCCATGGTTACTCTTTTAAAAATGGTTTGGTTTTACAATATAAATCATTGCCACATAATCCAGAATCTTGTCTGATGAGACCCAACAACACTTTGCCTGACCTGAGCTTTGAACCCAGAACCTCATGTTCAACAGTAGCGCTTACGACCACTGGACCAACGGCCTGTATTGAATTACAACTTAAAACCTCTTCAAAATAGTCAAAGGCATTTGTCCCACTGCCGACGAGTTGGCGAGCAGAGAGAAGCGAGTGTGTAGTTCCGATAGTTTTAACGCTTGGCTTTAAGCGAGTGTTCTTGTACGACGGGTATTTACTCGCACCACTCGCTCGGGGCGGCCGCACTGCAGGGAGCAATGTCCGCTGGTTTGTCTCTCGACGTGAGTTCTGACCGCCAAGCGAATAAGTGAGTTTCGCCAAGCGATTATAACTTTGATGGCTCTTGTCGGTGCCATAAACTTGTGGTGAGAGAGTACTCGCCGGCAGTGTGAATAGCCAGCGATTAACCATTACAATATGTGTCTCTTTTATTGACAAGTGATCTTAAATCTTTTGTACGTTTCTTCAGCGAGAAAATAGTCGATAGCTAATCGCTTACTCGTCGGCGGTGGGACAAGTGCCTTACAGTAAAATAAACGGTCACCCATCCAAAAAATGCCTTGCTATGCGTAACTTAACCCCAAAGTACGATCGTTTTCACGATGACCATAAACCTCTATGAAAGCACCCTACAAAATTTTCCAATAAATAATAATAATACCCTCCACTATTCCGCCATATACCTTCAAACAAGGATTGCTCCTAAATATTTTATTTTCTAATACACAATACCTCTTTCCCCTACTTTACCGGGTGTGCCGTAATAATTTTCAATCGGCCCAGAATATGTTCCTCAGTATTCTTTCATGAATAAATATGAGAATTTTATATTTAACAACGTGTTAAAGGAAAAAGGTTTTTCTTATAGATTTTACGCTCAGTTTCATATTGTATATAGATGTTATGATACTGACAGTAGATACTACGATTTATTCGGTGATACAAAATATTATTGATGAGAAAAATATAACAATAATTATTATTGGTATAGGGAGTTCGTGGCTCTTTAAGGTTATGCAACGCTTGCTGAGGTCGGTCCATGAATGGGTGACCATCTTATTATACCGAGATTCCTCCGTCTCTCGGCAAGCACGTTAAGCCGTTGGTCCCGGTCGTCCTTTGTACAACCCTGACAGTCGTTACGGATAGTCCGATCCCAGGAAATGTAACACCAGTCTTGCCAAAGGGGTATCTTATTACCCAGTTACTGGGTTTTGGAAGTCAGAGTCTCGAAGTTGTAGACGATTATGTCTACCTGGGACAAACTGTCCAGTTGGGTAGGTTTAACTTCGAGGGTAGGTCAACCGCTGAATCCGACCCGGCTGGATGGCGTTCGGGAAGTTGCGCCGTATATTCTCGTCCAATTTACCGCAGTCTCTCAAGACAAAAGTCTATGACCAGTGTGTGTTGCCAGTGATCACCTATGGGATCGAAACGTGGTCGCTCACAATGGGCCTTATCAGAAAGGTTAAAGTCACCCAAAGGGCAATGGAGAGGGCTTCGCTCGGCGTTTACTTACGTGATCGCATCAGAAATTAGGATATAAGCAGGAGAACCAAAGCTACCGACATAGCCCGAAGAATTGCGAAACATAAGTGGCAGTGGTCAGGGCACATTGCTCACAGAACGGATGGTTGATGGGGCCGAAAAGTTCTGGAATGGCGACCGCGAACCGAAAGACGATGCGTTGGAAGGCCTTCCACTAGATGGACCGATGACCTGGTTAAGGATGCAGGTATACACTGGAGGGATCAGTCAATGTGGTGACGTCTGAGGGTGGACGTCTTTCAGCTGAAATGATGATGATGATGATAGAAGTCAGATAGGCAGTCGCTCCTTGTAAAATACTGGCTCTCCGGTGCATCTAGTTAGACTCGAAGCGAGCCCAAATATAGTGGGGTAAAGGTTATATAGATTGATTGATTGAGCTTTATGTCTCACAATGAAAGAGCCACTATTTATTTAGTTCTAAAAATTATTGATGGATATAATAATTATTATTGGTTTTAGATTGTGATTGTGTAATAATTTTATATGAATATTATCTTTTGCTCGCGGCTTCCTTCGCGTGGAAGTTGGATACTATCTCACACAGAACAGATAAAACAGATCTCAGGGTAACGTATACATTACTGAACTTAAAATGTCCTATGTTCTAATCCAGGTCATAGTTCTACCGTCAAAATACGTTTCATCATTAGGTGATGATTTAAAACCTTTTAACACTTATTTTCCCATTCAAGTATAGTAGGATTATTCATGAGTTGAGTTGATGTGAAAAAAAAATATTATAAAAAAAAAAACGTAATACCTGCACTGTCTCTAATCATAATATCTATGCGAAACATTTCATTACAAAAATCACAAACACGAATACTAAGCACGAATGATTTATTATGCAAACTATTTTTATCAATTCTGATTATCAAAAACAAAATACCATTAATAAAATACCCTTTAAAACAAATAACAGCCCCTAAATATAACGGGTATGTAGTCAAAGAGATCGTATCTTAGTCCTAGAGCTGATATCTATTATGATTACAATATGCACGCTTCACCACACATTGGGTCTAACAAAATGCCTTTTCAATATTCCTCTGTAATCTTCTATTTATTTCGTTAGAGGTAGGTTGAGAATATATTGGTTATGTAACTTTGGGTAGAAGAGAAAATTATAGTGTGTTTATATTATATATTGATTTTATTTCAGAACAATTTTATCTTAATTAAAGATAAGCAATCATCAGACATCACAATAACAATGTAGATAGTAACAATGGTGTTTTCGGTTGGGGTATGATTAAGATAAATTAAGATTAAAGATTATAAAGATAATAAGATTATAATTAAGTAAAACAAATGGGATAACGATTAAAACTAATGAGGTTAATGAGATGAGATTGAGTCGCGCCCGATATGCTATCCGAAAGCATACTTACTGTTTTTCTTAGGAGTATACACAAAATATTCAAGGCATAGAGCGGGGTGTCGCAATTACGCTTACATGTTTATTATTGTTCGGTGATTGACCCAAACATGCTCCCGAAGGAGAAAAGATGAAGTTACCAACTTAGTATATATTATAGTAGGTATTGTTAAATTAGTAATTAAATTAATATTAACAAGATGAAAACAATGTTCAAATAATACTAAAATAGTTGTGTAGGTTTAGTTATGTTAGAAGTTGAGATGAAGGTAACATTACAAATTAAGCAGAATCGCTACTGTGTAAATCAGGAACAGAAAATACGCGGCAGATCAGTGAAGAACCTCTATCTTCCTTTTTTTGTAAGCACTTACCAGATTTATTAGCTAATCGCTTAGGATCACTTTGCACTGATTTACTACTAATTTGCCCATTTTCCCTAATTTCACTACAATTGCAACACCTTCTGTTACGGTGTGTGGAGATGGTAACGCAGTCGCCGCAGGGGCTATCGTCTGCTCTGCTGTAGAAACGGAACGTTTTCCTTTACGTTGCGTTTGTCGCCAACGTTTAAAATTGTAAGCTGCCACTAATAACAAGTTTTCCAATATGATGAGATATACTATACTGTATACAGAGCAGTATACTGATGGACGTCGTGGTAGGAGATATTGATAATGTTCACTCTGCTTCATAATCTCAAGACATCGCTTCAAATTGGCTATGAATAGAATATAACAGAATAGAATAATGATTTATTTGCACAGAAAGTAGGTACAAAGTCCAGAAGTCATTATAACATTAAGTGATCCTCAGTGGTCCTCCTAACGTTGTCTGAGTTATTGAGATTAAGCTCATATGAAGTTTCTGCCATAGTAATATTTATTATATGATTGATTGGTGATATGTCGGCCGAGATAATCTTTGTCGTCGTGCTAATTATACTAGACAATGTGTTGTTTGCAGCCTTCCCCAGCACGCAACATACCAGCATCTGCTAACCTTACAGCCTTAACTTGATTTTCACACAGAAGTTTGACGTTACATACATAAACGATAATAAATATTTGTTTTCTGATGAACTCTCTCCATAAATTTTTGCACGAGGTGGTTTTAGTTTTACACGTTCTTGTTCCTGGGATCTCGCAAAGGCTATTATCATCTTTCATGTGGTGAATAGGCTTGCTGATATGACACAGAATAGTCACAGGGTTATGTGATACACATGACTGCAGATCTTTGTCTGTGATAGTTAAATACGAATCCTTTCTCATGTTGATGGCTGCTAATTCAGAGAGTTTCGACCTTCACCATCATGTTATCTTTCAGAATGCATGGAACCGGGATAAGATTGAAGACTTCGTAAAATCTCTTTCAATCAGGGGAATTTTTATTTCTATAATTAAGTATTTGCCAGAGTATTTGGCTCTTACTTTGAGCAAGCTGTACAGATCTTTAAGATTAAAGTTGTCGACAGGAACTACCAAGTCTCCAGATATTTGTGCTGATACTATTCTTAGCTCTGATCTGAGTTCGTAGATATCAAATGAAAATGTAATTTTCCACTATATATATCAGTTACTGCATCTAAAATTTTGTCCTGGTTTCGTCGAAGGGTATACAACAAGTTGTTAGCAGTGAAAGCCGAGGTTATGAAGTCTGTGATGATAGTTATGTGTGCACGTGCTGAGCGAGATTTTTATAAGAAACTTGGAGATAATTAAGCTTTTGATTCATTAATTTGTGATATTTGTTTATAGTACTCTCCATCCTTTTCATGAGATTAAATTCAGCTTCTACGACCGATGTTTGGTTTTTCCAGAGGTTGTAAAAATGGTTTTCATTATGCTTTAAAAGGTCAATATCGTTCTCATATTTTTCTGTAAATCGTTGGTCGAGTACTATTTGCAACGTAGCCTACTCCGTCTAGCAAGCCGCATCGCCGTCGTTTCTTATTAGTCATAAACGAGTCATTTATCATGGTAATATTATCATAATATTTAATTTCTTCAAACTCGTGTTCGAGTTGTAACATGACGCTGATTTGATGAATTAATTAAGATCATTATCTTGTTCAATTAAATTTATATTTTTTTCGTAATTTTAGTTTTCCAAATTCTTCTTTTTTAGGGTCCGAATTTTTAAAGACTTCGCGGTCCGTCTGTCTGTCACCAGGCTGTATCTCATGAACCGTGAAAGCTAGACAGTTGAAATTTTCACAGATGATGTATTTCTGTTGCCGCTATAACAACAAATACTAAAAACAGAATAAAATAAATATTTAAGTGGGGCTCCAATACAACAAACGCGATTTTGTAGCCGTTTTTTCTATAATGGTACGGAATCCTTCGTGCGCGAGTTTGACTCACACTTGGCCGGTTTTTTTTGTTCTTTGCCCATGGTTTCCATGTTTTGTGGGGTTACCTGTGTGACAGGATTTCCTCGTATAGATAGTCTAGTCCTGGTGATGTGGTGAAGCTTAGAAATGTCTAGTAGACGTCTTTTTTCATAAATTATGATGACGATGAATGCAATAAGATTTCTTTTAACACGTCGGATTGGTAGATAATGTTGCCATAACCTCTGCACACACACGAGAATAATGGCACTTAAACTAAATCCTACTTTTAATGCTAAGCTTTAAATTCTGATACGACATGATCAAACAACTCACGTTCATTCGCATCATTATAGCATTTAACGGGCGCTTAAATCATAAAAAATATCCCTTCAAGCCTTTTGAAGACAGTTTGGATCCGGTAAACTGTTCATAAATACCATAAAATGCTTCCATTGTTGACTATTAATCGTTAATTTATACCCTAACTTGAAAACAATGGCTATTTGATTTTCATTATTCGCAGTTCTGGCTTGAGTTTATTGTTTGATACTGCCGTCCTCAAGCTACAGTCCCACTATCTGACAATTGGCCGATTTCAGTTTTTATTCCATCGTAATCAGCAAAAAAATATCTATTGATCAGTCGAAACAGTATTTTTCTACTATTGATAGATGCCAGATAACAAGTGAAAACGTCCTAAATTGCTATGTTTACAAACCTATTGTTGATAAGATTCATTAATTGATTTAACTAACAATTTGACTTTCAAAAGTGGACAATCAAATCGTATTTTTTTTTGTCACCGGAAACTCTCGCATAAACTAAACTAAACTATTATAAACAACATATATATATTATATATATGTTGTAAACAACATATATATATTATATATATGTTGTTATATGTGTTGTTGTTATATATATGTTGTTTATATATTGTCTAAACTATTTTTAAACAGTATCTTTTATTGCTTTCGCGTTTTTTTTTGTTTTTCGTCTTAACTGAAAATATGATTTTTCAGATACCGACACCATAGTTTCAGTTGATTCTTTTATAGTATCATAAATAGGGGGCATTGTTGTAAATATCTTCCTTTAATGGGTAGATAGTAGTGTTTAGAATGTGAAAGAGTCGTTTGTTTCCTACTTTGAAAGTAACTAGATAGGTTTTAAAAAGATAGTCTGTGTTACGGGCATTTTTAATGTTCAGTATCTTTACCATCAATTTAGGATCTCGTCTATAAAACAGAAATAGCTGCACGGATCGAATATAAAGTTATAAGTAATGCTTGCCGAAGTCAAAAACTGCGTATATATATCGGAGGAAGGTATACGATTAATAATCAGGAACAAAGAAATATCGCTTGTAAACTTATTAATTCAGTTTTGTTTAATTGGCAACATTTAGCTTCTGATTCAAATCCCAGTTCGATTTTATTCGATTGACAACACTTTATTTTTCTTATGTCAAAATACTTGATGCCTAGCAGGGGTGTCTATACAGGCGCTCTGAGTGGGTTCTGCCGCTATGGCTTCGTGGAGTTAGAACAGAAACGCACGGACGCGCGTTTCGGAGTTGAGAACTAGACTAGCCGAAAGCGGCGTGTATAAACTTGAAAAAGTGTGTTTTTGTTGAGAGAAAGCATTGGTGACCCAATCCGCTGCTTTGATAAAATTGGACCCAGGACTATCTTTAAAACGGCATAAATTACCTGCTTTGTGCAAGCATACCCACGTTAAGCCCACAAGATCAAGGGTATATTGAAGATAGCCCTCATGTTTGCGAAATATATATATTTTTTAATTCCGGCATCGACCTCTTTCATAAAAACACTCGCTGTATTATTACACCATCTAATATGACTATATTACTACTGGACTACTAATAAGGATCAAATTCGGGGAATTCGACAAAATAATTAATTTTCTTCGTACTATGTTAATAACGAAATCTACAAAGTCACGAATCATGGCAATTATTGTTATACGGAAATATGTCTTGGGTTATAATAAAATAAAGTATTATTTACCAAAACATACATATCTGATGCATCTGACCAAAGACTACAGGAAGGGACCGGATGGAAATAGCGAAGTTAAGAACAGTTTGAAGAAAAGTGGAGGAAGCCTTTACTCGTTGAGAGTTGCTTATTAGCTAGCACTGTACTTTTTTTTATTTAGAAAATCATGGTGCCAGTTAATCAGTAATCTCTAGACTACTTTGTATGGAAGAATGATCGACTAGTGTAACCTTAATGGGTATAGATAGGATTGTTAAGAATGTGGATGATTCGTTAGTTTACTTTTGTGAAACTCTCTAGATATGTCTAGATAGGTTTGATAAGACAATCTATGTGTAACTAAAGCCTACAGGCATTTTTACAAGCTATTATTATATACTTGCCTTGTTACTTAGTATGGGCACGGGATCCCAGTGCTTACAAAGAAAATTTGGTTCATATAAATGAGACTAGACGGCGCGTTATGCATCGATTTGTTATTAAATTGTATGTAAGATTAGCATTTTCTAACTCGTATTTTATTTTTAATCAAATCTCTTAAGCACAAAATTATGGAATATTGGGCTCTTAATTCACATTTCGAAAGTTATTTGAACGGTTCATTTATATTGTATACCAACAAACGGCGCGCTTTTAAATTTCTGAAGCATACCACTCGATTTTTTAAATTTATATTGTATTTTGGTACAATGAAACTGTAAAAAGTGCAAAAAAATACTATAAAACCGATTTGTTTTATAGTATTTTTTTGCACTGAATTTAAAGTAAAAAATTGTCACAAACCGAGAAAATCCTTTACCTTGAAAGTCGCTGCTAACACTATTATAGCACTTTATTTCGTGGAACGACAAGTAAAATTTAAAAATTTAAAAAACCCCCGACACATTTATCTTGCGAAAACATCTCGATTCAAACAGTAAAACGCCCATAACTTTTGAACGGCTCAACCGATTTTTTTCAAACATAGCTAAAAACACTCTCGACACAATCACCTTTCCAACAAAAAAAACTAAATCAAAATCGGTTCATCCGTTGAGGCGCTATGATGCCACAGACAGACACACAGATACACAGATACACAGACACACAGACACACAGACACACAGATACACAGATACACAGATACACAGCAACACACCTCAAACTTATAACACCCCTCTTTTTCCGTCGGGGGTTAAAAAGAAGGTTAAGAAGAGTCTGGCAATTGAATAGGCATCCTGAAGATAGAAGACTGTACAAAATGGCAGCTTGAGAACTTAAGGAAGTGATAAATGAGAATGAAAACCAAACCTTCTAACAGAAACTGTCATCACTATCTGCAAAGAGGTGTGATGACTACACTCTGTGGAAACTCACAAAGCGGTTTAAGAGGCCGCAACAGCCGATTCCACCACTAAGGTCACAGCTGGAAAGATGAGTTAAAGATTCCAAGGAAAAAGCTGAACTTTTTGCACAACATCTCTGTCAAGTGTTTCAACCAAACGTATCTACAATGAATGACTTTGACCGTGAGGTGAACTCCTTCCTGGAAAGTGATCAACAATTATCGCTTCCAATAAAACTTATAACACTGAGAGAATTGTGGAGATTTATAAGAACATCAAGTAATAAAAAAGCCCCTGGTTTTGACTTGATTACTGCTGAAGTCCTGAAACGACTACCGAAAAACCCCATTGTCTTTCTGACAATGCTATGTAATGCTATTATGAGATTGCACTACTATCCCAAATTGTATGCTACCTGTTATAGCGGTTTGAGAAACCTCTTCATCCTTGTGTCTATCATGAAAAGTGGACTGTATTTGAAGGGTTCTGGCAATAGTGCGTTGAAAATAAGTGGGAAAATATTCACGGATCAATTCGGGCAATCTAGTATGGAAATGAGGGAAGTAGTACGCCTTACCTTGTAGTGGTCGATGCCAGCCCACGTGTGGCAGCGAGCTGGTGTTCTTCTACTCCAAAATGGCTCCTTCAGGATCCACACACTTCACACAATTGTTTTATATCTGCGAGGCGGGTTAATAGACACGGTTCACAAGGTTCTCTGCAATCTAACTAATTAGATGCATCAGTCTCCAGCCAGGTGGCTTGGAAAGCTGGCGGTTGAGATACGAGGCCCGTTCACGTTGAAGTTTCGGTTCGTTCTGGCGACCTGTCATTAAGGCGTACATAAAGGGAAAAGGAATGAGGAAGGAACGAGATAATAAGGATATCGATCGCCCGCGAAATCTCAAATGCGTTTGTCTATGTGTTTTTGGTCATTGATTTATGACATTTACAAGAGATGGCGCTACCATTTTCCCGGCCTTAAAGGGTCACCTTTAATGAAAATTAAACTTAGCCCTATGAGGTGTACTACCGTATACCTATTCAGCAATACGGACTAAGATGCGGATTTTTACATTTCAATTATTAAGACTTAAGATAAATACTGCGAGTTGCATAATACATTAAGTTGCATACCTATAGTTAAATTTTAATAGAAAATTATGTTGCGTCGCTAACTAACTAAAACTAAGAGACCTAACTATCAAGCCAGGCCTTATTGAGTCGGTAATGGACACAGACGCACAACAGGGCGCACATAGCTACCCTTTGCGGTTTTCACAGTAACAACACGGGTTGTACCGTCCTTGGAGGTATGCAATTTATTAATAATGCCTAACGGCCATGAAAGGGGCGGAGAGTTATCAGTAATGATAACTACAATAGTACCCTCTTGTATAGAAGGTGCAGGACTATTCCATTTGGATCTAGCCTGAAGTTGATGTAAGTATTCTGAACGCCAGCGCTGCCAGAACGACTGCACCAGTTTGTCAAGTAGAGTATGTCGCTGAAGCAAGCTGAGCGAGTCTGCTTCAGGAGCGGGAAGGGACAACAATGGCGCGGTGTGCAAGAAATGCGCAGGGGTCAGTGCTGATGGTTCATTAGGGTCACTACTCAAAGCAGTAAGTGGCCGCGAATTAACTAGAGCCTCAACTTGACTAAGGACAGTTATAAGTTCCTCGTAGGAGAGGATTTGTTGACCTATAACTTTAAAAAGGTGAGTTTTAACTACCTTAACCATACTTTCCCAACATCCTCCAAAATGTGGGGAAGCAGGCGGAATAAACTTCCAATCTATATGATTGAAGGAAAGTTCTTCCTCAAGATGAGGACGATAATCTTTAAGAAATTTGTGAAGGTCGCGTAAATAAGAACTTGCACCTACGAAACAAGTACCGTTATCGGTATAAAAGCATTTAATAGGACCGCGTCGCGAAAGAAAGCGTTTTAAGGCTGCAAGGAAAGTCACTGTACTTAAATCTGTAGCCACTTCAATGTGCGTGGCACGCGTCGTCAAACACGTAAAAATGCAGAGCCAAGCCTTACGGCTCTTAACACCTCGACCACGAAATGGTGTATACTGCAGCGGGCCTGCATAGTCACAGCCGGTGTGAGTGAACGCCTTGTCGACTTGATTAACACGCTGGCTAGGTAGATCTGCCATAAGTGGAAGAATAGGACGCGGGCGGAACTTAAAGCAAGTGTTACAGTTGTGGATTCTGTGACGAATTATTCGACGTGCAGCTAAAATTCAATAATTATGCCTGAGTAAGGACATAAGCAACTCCGGACCGGCATGAAGATGTTTCTTGTGACAAAAGTCAACAAGAAGATCAACAATATGGTCATGACGTGGTAGAATACAGGGATGTTTATATTCGTAGGGTTCGTCCGAATTTGTGAGACGACCACCAACTCGTATGATGCCGTGCTCATCGAGAAACGGCTTAAGCTTATGGATGGCGGGAGTACATGGTTTATTATTTTTTAGATTTAAAATATCTTTACGGAAATGAACATCCTGTACAGCTCGCAGCAATTTAATTTCTGCATATTTCAGATCAGAGCTTGATACAGTACGTGCACTAGGCAGTTGTCTTAAAAACTTATAGACGTAAACAATAGCGCGTAGCAACTTAGACCACGACGAAACACGTAGTGCTAGTGCGTAAATTGGTGATTCCGTAACCTCAGAAACCACGGCATGAGCGACTGATTTCTGTTCGGGTACGCCCTCATGCAGTGCATTGTGTTCGAAAGTATGTATGGGCCACTCAGCTGGGTCATGAGAAACCCACGATGGTCCACGATACCACAATGGATGCTGCAAGAGCTTAGCTGGCGTGACACCACGAGACAGACAATCAGCGGGGTTCTCAGTACCTGCGACATGGTTGAAACAATTAGCGGGTATAAGCTCTATCAGCTTAGTAACCCGATTGGCAACAAAAGTTTGCCAGCGGTGCGGTGAGGAATTTATCCAGGCGAGCACTACTTTAGAGTCAGTAAACGCGTATACCTTATGGATGCGGTAGTGGGGCGATATTGTGTCTTGTACCTTGCGAAGCAACTTAGACAACAGTAGGGCCGCGCACAACTCTAGTCTAGCCACCGAAATGGTTTTCACAGGTGAGACTTTAGACTTCGCACTAACTAACTGCACGGAGTAGTTAGAACCATTGTATATTTGCATGTATACGACTCCACCGTAAGCACGCTCGCTGGCGTCAGCGAAACCTACTAAATTCATGGTGCATCCGTCGACCAACCCCAGATGACGCGGGATAATAATTTCATTAAGCGTAGAAAGCTCAGTACAAAACTGCTTCCAAGCGGTGACTATATGTTCAGGTGGTATGTCGTCCCAGTCACACTTTGCTAGCCAAAGTTCCTTAATTAAGAGCTTAGCGTACAGAATAGTGGGGGCGACAAAACCCATTAAGTCCCATAGCCGAGCCACTGTGGAAAGCATGGTTCGCTTGGTACATTTATCATCTGGTGTGGTGACGTCAAAGCGGAAACTGTCACAAGACTTGTCCCAGCGTAAACCCAGGACCTTATGTGGTATAGACTTCTCATACTCGATATCGGGCGAAGCCTTATGAGTATCAGGTATGTGTGCGAGAACCTCTTTCGAGTTACTTGTCCATTTGACAAGGTCGAACTGGCCTCGCTTGAAGAGCTGAATAAGCTCATCACAAAGCGAAATTGCTTGCGGTATGGACATGACACTACAGGCAATGTCATCCATATATAGGGCGGAAGAAGCAGCAGCAGACGCTGCAGGGAAATTATCGCCTTCATCAGCGACTAACTGGCGGACTACACGTAACGCGTGATATGGACTAGACTTAAATCCGAAGCAAACACGATTAAATTGGTAGACCATTATAGGTTCATGTTTACTGAATCTGTAAAAGATGCGTTGAAATCTACGGTCCGATTCACGAACGCCGACATTGAGAAACATTTGGCGGCAATCAGCAGACAGGGCTATTTGAAAGAGACGAAAACGAATTATAATATTAAATAAATCACCCTGTAGATTAGGGCCTGCATGTAGAATGTCATTGATCGACTGTCCCGATGTAGTTTGACTACTAGCGTCTAAAACTACGCGAAGTTTAGTGGAAGTCTTATCTTCGCGAACGACACCGTGATGCGGAATGTAATATGTCAGATTAGAAACGTTGTCATCTTTTAAAACCGGACTCAAATATCCCTTGTTAACGTAGTCCCGCATGACGTCATTGTAAGCGCTGCGTAACCCTAAGGACGCATCAAGTTTGCGCTCCAAACAATGAAAACGCCTAAGTGCGGCAGCGTATGAGTCGCCTAGCGAATAAGGGTCGTCGCAAAATGGCAGCGACACAATATATCTACCACTGTCATCGCGAACAGTGGTAGCTCGAAAATGTTCTTCGCACTCGAGATCCTTACGGCTTTGCGAGGGCGAGGCGGAAATTTCTTCAAGCTCCCAGAATCGCTTGAGAAGCGAATCTAAACTGGGATCTTGAAGAACAGAACAACATGAAGTTGTACTCGTACAGTGTGAAGTATGTGCCGTAGGTACGGAACCCATAACCACATACCCCAACACAGTTTCAATAGCGGGAGGTATATTATATTGCTCGCTATGCACTATGTTAGGCAAAAGCAAGCGCGGGAATATAGCAGCACCAATCAAAACATCGATACCGCTCGGCTCCGCAAACTTCGAGTCTGCGAGCGGTAATGTTTTGAGATGTGTAAGTTTAGAGACATCGACGAGAGCGGTCGGCAATGTCTCCATAATACGTTCAACAATAAGCGAAGAAACGTTAAAATTAATATCATTACTAAAACGAGAATATAATTTAATATCTACGGAACCTTTAACTGGTTTTTCCGACCCACCGATTCCTTTAACTATTAAATTAGAAGTATGAAAGTTCTTCCAAAGTCCTAGACGCTTAAAACATTCAGAAGTAATAAAATTACTTTGAGATGCGCTATCTAGTAAACAACGTATTATGTGCGGCTTATCATTTACATCGTAAATTACGACTTGAGCAGTAGCGAGCAGAACGGTTGTATACGCCGTACATTGCGGGCTATCTCTCACCGACGGCGACGCCGCAACGCACCGAGCGTCAATCGAACGCGATCGAGCGGCGCCAGCGACAGAGGTCGTACACAACGATACCTCAGACTGTGAGGTAATAGAAGGTACTGTCGGCATAAGCGTTGGGACCGGATTCGGCTGTGACGTCACTACAGTTGATAATTGCGGGTTTTTATTAAAATGTAACAATGTATGATGACGTTGATTACATGCGCGACACTTTAATTTAGAAGAACAGTTAACCGTTTTATGTTTAATACTCAAACAATTGACACAAGCATTGTTGTCTTTCACACATTTGAAACGAGCTGTCGGAGTCAAATTATCAAAAGCGGGACATTTATATAAGTGTTTATGGATATATGCTTCGCACAGACACTTGTTTGAATTATTTAACTCAGAGCAAGCTACATAGGATTGTGGATTAGGAGCGGTCATTTTATTATTAAAACTACGCGATTTATTAGACTTATGTGAATTGTCTGAACTATTAGGCTTATTATTGTTAGCTAAGGGTGGTTGGGTATTACGGAATATCCGACACTGATCATTGATGAAGCTGACAAAACTATCTAGAGTGGGAATCTTACGATTACGTTCTGTCATCTCGAAAGCGCGAATAGTTTCAGTGTCAAACTTTTTTATTGCGAGGTGCAATAAAATGAAATCCAGAAGGTCAACTAATTTTAGATTCTTTAGGGAATTAATTGCGGTGACGAACTTGTCCACAAATAGCTGGTAATTCGAAAGAGACGCGGGACCGGATAATTTAAGATTTAAAGCTTGATCCAAATAGGTAGACGCGAGGACACGAATATCCTGGTACCTATCGAGGAGTGCCTGGAACATGACTTGGTAATTCTCAGCACACGGTGTGACTCCCGCGAACACAGACTGTGCCTTCGGCGACAGCTTACCTATTAAATAGTACAACCTGTCTGCATCCGTCAGCGACTTATTGTCATGAACTGTAGATTTAAAACTTGCATAAACTAATGGCCAGTTTCGTATATCACCGTCGAACGACATGAGTTCGATTGGCGGCAACCTTGGTCTACATGTTGCGCAATCACTCATACTGTGCCTCCCGGACGGCTTATCTTCCAATTGAGACGTCACACGTTTCACGGAACAATACATATCCTCGAATGAGGCGTAGGCTTGATAGCTAGGCTTCGCATCGGGATATACAGCCAGTAACCTAGCATTATAATCATCCAATAATCTATGAAAGTCCGTTCGAATATCATCTATTGTTACACAAGAACTGAGAAAGCCTTCTCTCACCGATTCGGAAGTATTAGCGACTTTAGAACGATCATAAATTGACTGAATACGCTCGAAAAGTATATTACGCTTAGCTTCTAAAATCACTAACTGTTGATCTTCCGAAGAAGCGATTGCTTTCGCATCACGCGGCATTGTTATGTTATGTAGTTACAAATAACCACACAAACAAAACAATGTACGGTAATTATTTAAACGAACAACTATATGTAGAAAAGTAATACTACTGATTGTGACTGTACTGTGACAACGGGTTTCGCAATATTTGCGTAGTAACGAAATAAGTTTTTTCGTAGTACCCACTAACCAAAGTAATTATATAGTACAAAATGTTAATAGCATTACTATCCCAACCAGTTTTATTGTTAAGTTTGAATATTGTTTAAGATAAATGAATAGGTATAAATATGCAACTTATAGCCCGCAATCGTCTAAACGTATTCGGTAAAGTTATGATATTTATACTGCGTAGGTACCTACAAGTAGTACACCTATTTTATTTTTCTCTTATAGAATGAATGTCTACCCCGCGGTATTCGGAAAGTAACTTATTCCTAACAATTTATAATTGGAGGTAGGTGATTCCTATAAGGGCGGTTAAACTAAAAGACGCTTGAAATATGGAAATTTACAATACGACAAGTTAGTTTTAAATAAGAATTATTTTTAATAATAGCAGATACGTAATTATGAACCTGCTATAGCGGCGTTGATGGAACCACGTATTGGGTTTACAACTTGATTATGTGGGTAGGCGGCTAGGTGCCACGACCCTAGTAGGAATTTATGATTGATTCCTACGTAAGAAATAAAGGAATATGGATATATTATAGTAATATATCGGGCTACGAAGGACCAAAAATGTTATAGCGGTTTGAGAAACCTCTTCATCCTTGTGTCTATCATGAAAAGTGGACTGTATTTGAAGGGTTCTGGCAATAGTGCGTTGAAAATAAGTGGGAAAATATTCACGGATCAATTCGGGCGATCTAGTATGGAAATGAGGGAAGTAGTACGCCTTACCTTGTAGTGGTCGATGCCAGCCCACGTGTGGCAGTGAGCTGGTGTTCTTCTACTCCAAAATGGCTCCTTCAGGATCCACACACTTCACACAATTGTTTTATATCCGCGAGGCGGGTTAATAGACACGGTTCACAAGGTTCTCTGCAATCTAACTAATTAGATGCATCAGTCTCCAGCCAGGTGGCTTGGAAAGCTGGCGGTTGAGATACGAGGCCCGTTCACGTTGAAGTTTCGGTTCGTTCTGGCGACCTGTTACTAAGGCGTACATAAAGGGAAAAGGAATGAGGAAGGAACGAGATAATAAGGATATCGATCGCCCGCGAAATCTCAAATGCGTTTGTCTATGTGTTTTTGGTCATTGATTTATGACATTTACAAGAGATGGCGCTACCACTACCTAAACCCGGCAAGGCACCCACGGAACCCAGCTCATACAGACCAATCAGCCTTCTTCCAACAATGTCCTAACTATTTGAACGAATTTTCCTGATCAGACAAGCCAATTCTGGAAGATGAAGCTATAATCCCTAACCACCAGTTTGGATTTCGGGAACAGCTCTCCATGGTTGAACAGGTCCATCGTGTGGTAAACAAGATAACGCAATCGTTAGAACAGAAAGAATACTGTGCTGCAGTCTTCCTGGATATCCAACAGGCATTTGACAGAGTCTGGCATGAAGGATTACTGTATAAGCTCAAAACTTTGTTGCCGAACTCTTATTACATGGTGTTGTAATAAGAGAAAATAATACATAAATAATAAAATAATAATAATAAAAATAATTTGGAAATAATTTGATTTGATTTGATTTGATTTGATTTGTAATCATACCTGTTGGGCAGAAAATTCCAAGTTACATTTGGTGATGAAGTTTCACAGTTGTATGACATTGGGGGCTCTGTACCTCAAGGCTCCGTGCTTGGTCCTGTATTTTACTCAATAAATATAGCTGATCTACCTTGAAGTGAGAATGTAGTAACAGCAACATATGCAGATGATACTGCCTGCCTAGCAAGTCACAATGACCCTAATGTGGCAGCAGAAATGCTGCAAACTCATCTGTATAAAATAGACGAGTGGCTGGAAAAATGGCAAATTAAACCAAGTGTATCCAAATCTATACAAATCACATTCACACTTCGTAGAGGAGAATGTCCACCTGTAACACTAATAAGTGAACAACTACCTAAAGAAAACTTTGTGAGGTACCTTGGGCTTGATCGAAGGTTAACATGGGCCAATCATATAAAAGCTTAAAGGGAAGAAGCGGATCTCAATTTCAAACGGTTGTACTGGTTAATTGACCGACAGGACAGTCACCGCTAAATCTGTCCAATAAACTATTGGTTTATAAATGCATCATAAAACCCTTATGGTCATATGGAATTCTGCTCTGGGGATCTGCCAGTAACTCAAATCTTGAAATCCTACAAAGATTCCAGAATAATTTACTAAGAGCAATATCAAATGCACCATTATATGCAATACAGTTTGCAAGAAATGTGGAAATACATAAATACTTAAATGTGCCCACCATTAAGGAGGAGGTAAATAAATACGCCACAAAATACAAGGATAGGCTTCAAAGGCATACAAACCAACTCGCCAGGGACCTGGTTAATAATAATAACCACATCACAAGGCTGAAACGATGGCAAATATTGCAACTAAACCAGAGACACTAAATTGAGGGTCGACTATTCTGAAGATGGGAATAGAAGTATTTGTTACAATACCTCCTGAAACACAAAAAGAAGACAGAAAATCTGATTATGGCTGAATAGCCGATGGCAGATATGAAGAGTGTGAAAAAAAAAACTTTTATTTTTTGTCTTGCATGTTTACATTGTCTACATTTCAATTGCATAAAATAATGATAAGTGGAAGTGCGGAGTCTCCTAATACAAGCAATTCCAAAAGGTGATCTCCAATAATATGTATCGAAAAGCCCTTTCTAATTGAAATAAACATAAAAATTTTAAATTTTACAATTGGATTTGGACAAATTTGTTATTTATTTCCTTTACCCAATTACCCATAGAACTGGGGTAGACCCACAATTCACCAGTTATGTTTAAATCTTATGCAATAGGATGCAGCTCATTGCCACATAATCCAGAATCTTGTCTGATGAGACCCAACAACACTTTGCCTGACCTGAGCTTTGAACCCAGAACCTCATGTTCAACAGTAGCGCTTACGACCACTGGACCAACGGCCTGTATTGAATTACAACTTAACACCTCTTCAAAATAGTCAAAGGCATTTGTCCCACTGCCGACGAGTTGGCGAGCAGAGAGAAGCGAGTGTGTAGTTCCGATAGTTTTAACGCTTGGCTTTAAGCGAGTGTTCTTGTACGACGGGTATTTACTCGCACCACTCGCTCGGGGCGGCCGCACTGCAGGGAGCAATGTCCGCTGGTTTGTCTCTCGACGTGAGTTCTGACCGCCAAGCGAATAAGTGAGTTTCGCCAAGCGATTATAACTTTGATGGCTCTTGTCGCTGCCATAAACTTGTGGTGAGAGAGTACTCGCCGGCAGTGTGAATAGCCAGCGATTAACCATTACAATATGTGTCTCTTTTATTGACAAGTGATATTAAATCTTTTGTACGTTTCTTCAGCGAGAAAATAGTCGATAGCTAATCGCTTACTCGTCGGCGGTGGGACAAGTGCCTTACAGTAAAATAAACGGTCACCCATCCAAAAAATGCCTTGCTATGCGTAACTTAACCCCAAAGTACGATCGATTTCACGATGACCATAAACCTCTATGAAAGCACCCTATAAAATTTTCCAATAAATAATAATAATACCCTCCACTATTCCACCATATACCTTCAAACAAGGATTGCTCCTAAATATTTTATTTTCTAATACACAATACCTCTTTCCCCTACTTTACCGGGTGTGCCGTAATAATTTTCAATCGGCCCAGAATATGTTCCTCAGTATTCTTAAGTTCAGTTTCCTAAGTTCAGTTTCATATTGTATATAGATGTTATGATACTGAAAGTAGATACTGCGATTTATTCGGTGATACAAAATATTATTGATGAGAAAAATATAACAATAATTATTATTGGTATAGGGAGTTCATGGCTCTTTAAGGTTATGCAACGCTTGCTGAGGTCGGTCCATGAATGGGTGACCATCTTATTATACCGAGATTCCTCCGTCTCTCGGCAAGCACGTTAAGCCGTTGGTCCCGGTCGTCCTTTGTACAACCCTGACAGTCGTTACGGATAGTCCGATCCCAGGAAATGTAACACCTGTCTTGCCAAAGGGGTATCTTATTACCCAGTTACTGGGTTTTGGAAGTCAGAGTCTCGAAGTTGTAGACGATTATGTCTACCTGGGACAAACTGTCCACTTGGGTAGGTTTAACTTCGAGGGTAGGTCAACCGCTGAATCCGACGCGGCTGGATGAGTTCGGGAAGTTGCGCCGTATATTCTCGTCCAATTTAGCGCAGTCTCTCAAGACAAAAGTCTATGACCAGTGTGTGTTGCCAGTGATCACCTATGGGATCGAAACGTGGTCGCTCACAATGGCCCTTATCAGAAAGGTTAAAGTCACCCAAAGGGCAATGGAGAGGGCTTCGCTCGGCGTTTACTTACGTGATCGCATCAGAAATTAGGATATAAGCAGGAGAACCAAAGCTACCGACATAGCCCGAAGAATTGCGAAACTTAAGTGGCAGTGGTCAGGGCACATTGCTCACAGAACGGATGGTTGATGGGGCCGAAAAGTTCTGGAATGGCGACCGCGAACCGAAAGACGATGCGTTGGAAGGCCTTCCACTATATGGACCGATGACCTGGTTAAGGATGCGGGTATACACTGGAGGGATCAGTCAATGTGGTGACGTCTGAGGGTGGACGTCTTTCAGCTGAAATGATGATGATGATGATAGAAGTCAGATAGGCAGTCGCTCCTTGTAAAATACTGGCTCTCCGGTGCATCTAGTTAGACTCGAAGCGAGCCCAAATATAGTGGGGTAAAGGTTATATAGATTGATTGATTGAGCTTTATGTCTCACAATGAAAGAGCCACTATTTATTTAGTTCTAAAAATTATTGATGGATATAATAATTATTATTGGTTTTAGATTGTGATTGTGTAGGAACTTTATATGAATATTATCTTTTGCTCGCGGCTTCCTTCGCGTGGAAGTTGGATACTATCTCACACAGAACAGATAAAACAGATCTCAGCGTAACGTATATATTACTGAACTTAAAATGCCCTATGTTCTAATCCAGGTCATAGTTCTACCGTCAAAATACGTTTCATCATTAGGTGATGATTTAAAACCTTTTAACACTTATTTTCCCATTCAAGTATAGTAGGATTATTCATGAGTTGAGTTGATGTGAAAAAAAATTGATTATAAAAAAAAAACGTAATACCTGCACTGTCTCTAATCATAATATCTATGCGAAACATTTCAGTCCAAAAATCACAAACACGAAAACTAAGCACGAATGATTTATTATGCAAACTATTTTTATCAATTCTGATTATCAACAACAAAATACCATTAATAAAATACCCTTTAAAACAAATAACAGCCCCTAAATATAACGGGTATGTAGTCAAAGAGATCGTATCTTAGTCCTAGAGCTGATATCTATTATGATTACAATATGCACGCTTCACCACACATTGGGTCTAACAAAATGCCTTTTCAATATTCCTCTGTAATCTTCTATTTATTTCGTTAGAGGTAGGTTGAGAATATATTGGTTATGTAACTTTGGGTAGAAGAGAAAATTATAGTGTGTTTATATTATATATTGATTTTATTTCAGAACAATTTTATCTTAATTAAAGATAAGCAATCATCAGACATCACAATAACAATGTAGATAGTAACAATGGTGTTTTCGGTTGGGGTATGATTAAGATAAATTAAGATTAAAGATTATAAAGATAATAAGATTATAATTAAGTAAAACAAATGGGATAACGATTAAAACTAATGAGGTTAATGAGATGAGATTGAGTCGCGCCCGATATGCTATCCGAAAGCATACTTACTGTTTTTCTTAGGAGTATACACAAAATATTCAAGGCATAGAGCGGGGTGTCGCAATTACGCTTACATGTTTATTATTGTTCGGTGATTGACCCGAACATGCTCCCGAAGGAGAAAAGATGAAGTTACCAACTTAGTATATATTATAGTAGGTTTTATTAAATTAGTAATTAAATTAATATTAACATGATGAAAACAATGTTCAAATAATACTAAAATAGTTGTGTAGGTTTAGTTATGTTAGAAGTTGAGATGAAGGTAACATTACAAATTAAGCAGAATCGCTACGGTGTAAATCAGGAACAGAAAGTATGCGGCAGATCAGTGAAGAACCTCTATCTTCCTTTTTTTGTAAGCACTTTCTAGATTTATTAGCTAGTCGCTTAGGATCACTTTGCAGTGATTTACTACCAATTTACCCATTTTCCCTAATTTCACTACAATTACAACTCCTTCTGGTACGGTGTGTGGAGATGGTAACGCAGTCGCCGCAGGGGCTATCGACTGCTCTGCTGTAGAAACGGAACGTTTTCCTTTACGTTGCGTTTGTCGCCAACGTTTAAAATTGTAAGCTGCCACTAATAACAGGTTTTCCAATATGATGAGATATACTATACAGTATAAAGAGCAGTATACTGATAGAAGTCGTGGTAGGAGATATTGATAACGTTCACTCTGCTTCATAATCTCAAGACATCGCTTCAAATTGGCTAAGAATAGAATATAACAGAATAGAATAATGATTTATTTGCACAGAAAGTAGGTACAAAATCCAGAAGTCATTATAACATTAAGTGATCCTCAGTGGTCCTCCTAACATTGTCTGAGTTATTGAGATCGTATGAAGTTTCAGGCACAGTAATATATATTATATGATTGATTGGTGATATGTCGGCCGAGATAATCTTTGTCGTCGTGCTAATTATACTAGACAATGTGTTGCTTGAATACACCATAAAATCTTCTGTTTTTACTCAACAGCCTTCCCCAGCACGCAACAGACCAGCATCTTACAGCCTTAACTTGATTTTCACACAGAAGTTTGACGTTACATACATAAACGATAATATTTGTTTTCTGATGAACTCTCTCCATAAATTTTTGCACGAGGTGGTTTTAGTTTTACACGTTCTTGTTCCTGGGATCTCGCAAAGGCTATTATCATCTTTCATGTGGTGAATATGCTTACTGATATGACACAGAATAGTCACAGGGTTATGTGATACACATGACTGCAGATCTGTGTCTGTGATAGTTAAATACGAATCCTTACTCATGTTGATGGCTGCTAATTCAGAGAGTTTCACCCTTCACCATCATGTTATCTTTCAGAATGCATGGAACCGGGATAAGATTGAAGACTTCGTAAAGATCCCTTTTAATCAGGGGATTTTTTATTTCTATAATTAAGTATTTGCCAGAGTATTTGGCTCTTACTTTGAGCAAGCTGTACAGATATTTAAGTTTAAAGTTGTTGACAGGAACTACCAAGACTCCAGATATTTTTGCTGATACTATTCTTAGCTCTGATCTGAGTTCGGAGATATCAAATGAAAATGTAATTTTCCACTATATATATATCAGTTACTGCATCAAAAATTTTGTCCTGGTTTCGTCGAAGGGTATACAACAAGTTGTAAGCAGTGAACGCCGAGGTTATGAAGTCTGTGATAATAGCTATGTTTGCACTTGCTGAGCGAGATTTTTATAAGAAACTTGGAGATAATTAAGCTTTTGATTAATTAATTTGTGATGTTTGTTTATAGTACTCTCCATCCTTTTCTTGAGATTAAATTCAGCTTCTATGACCGATGTTTGGTTTTTCCAGAGGTTTTAAAAATGGTTTTCATTATGCTTTAAAAGGTCAATATCATTCTCATATTTTTCTGCAAATCGTTGGTCGAGCACTCTGAATAAACTATTTGCAACGTAGCCTACTCCGTCTAGCAAGCCTCATCGCCGTCGTTTCTTATTAGTCATAAACGAGTCATTTATCATGATAATATTATCATAATATTTAATTTCTTCAAACTCGTGTTCGAGTTGTAACATGACGCTGATTTGATGAATTAATTAAGATCATTATCTTGTTCAATTAAATTTATATTTTTTTCGTAATTTTAGTTTTCCAAATTCTTCTTTTTTAGGGTCCGATTTTTTAAATACTTCGTGGTCCGTCTGTCTGTCTGTCTGTCACCAGGCTGTATCTCATGAACCATGAAAGCTAGACAGTTGAAATTTTCACAGATGACGTATTTCTGTTGCCACTATAACAAGAAATACTAAAAACAGAATAAAATAAATAATTAAGTGGGGCTCCAATACAACAAATGCGATTTTGTAGCCGTTTTTTTCTATAATGGTACGGAACCCTTCGGGCGCGAGTCTGACTCGCACTTGGCAGGTTTTTTTTGTTCTTTGCCAATGGTTTCCATGTTTTGTGGGGTTACCTGTGTGACAGGATTTCCTCGTACTGATATACTAGTCCTGGTGATGTGGTGAAGCTTAGAAATATCTAGTAGACGTCTTTTTTCATAAATTATGATGACGATGAATGCAGTAAGATTTCTTTTAACACGTCGGATTGGTAGATAATGTTGCCTTAACCTCTGCACACACACGAGAATAATGGCACTTAAACTAAATCCTACTTTTAATGCTTAGCTTTAAATTCTGATACGACATGATCAAACAACTCACGTTCATTCCACATCATTATAGCATTTAACGGGCGCTTAAATCATAAAAAATATCCCTTCAAGCCTTTTCACGACAGTTTGGATACCGTTAACTGTTCATAAATACCATGAAATGCTTCCATTGTTGACTATTAATCGTTAATTTATACCCTAACTTGAAAACAATGGCTATTTGATTTTCATTATTCGCAGTTCTGGCTTGAGTTTATTGTTTGATACTGCGGTCCCAAGCACAGTCCCACTATCTGACAATTGGCGGATTTCAGTTTTTTATTCCATCGTAATCAGCAAAAAAATATCTATTGATCAGTCGAAACATTATTTTTCTACTATTGATAGATGCCAGATAACAAGTGAAAACGCACTAAATTGCTATGTTTACAAACCTGATTTTTTAATCCTCAGATGAACAATTAGATAGTACTTATTAGACAAATAACGAAATATAGCATTTTCAATCGTCAGATAGGCTTTATCTGGTCAATAACGGCCCTAACTGAGGAATAAATCTGAATGCCTTTTTGACGGCCAGATAAACGTATATTTAATAGATACAACTAGATCCATTGACGTTTAGTTTGAGTTTATTTCTTCTTTTTCCCAAAGTTATATCAAACTTTTGTTTATTTTCGACACTGTTGAGGATCTGGCAATTGAAGAAGAGGCGTATGTATGAATATTTAAATAATGAAAGGAAACAAAGAGTAACAGTTTTTATGTGGGATTCAAAAGAATTTCATCGCCATTTCAGACTTTCATATAAATCTGTAAGTACTATATTTGCTTCCCCTGGTAAGTGATCGGATTAAGCAAGAAATACTAAGGTAAGTTCCAGCTAGTTTTTACAATAAATAAACTATTATTTATTGGTCACTACATCCAAGTAGGTAGGTATAGGTACCTAGGTATACCTTCCTACAAAACACAGTTGTAAATTGTACCTGATATCCCTAACTAAATTCCAAGCCGCATCTTTATTAGAGACCGCATCAGTATTCTTATTTTCCACAATATGTTTGTGCTTGTCTACTAGTCTAACGAGCAATTCTATTTCAGCAGTTCTGAAATTAGCAGCGCGCTCTCTTTTCTTAGATTCCATTATTATCAAAATAATAAAAAGTCATTGACAATAAACCAAACTACAAAATCACCACACACGGGAAAATAAACGATGTTAGGATACGCGGGATGCACTACGCATTTGCTATCCTATTCTAACATACATTACACCGTATGCGTATATCACGCTCCCACAATATTACAGTGAAGTTGGCCACTAAAGACCACAGATAACTATTCGCTTGCTATCTGGCCATTGTAAAATGCAACAATTTTATTTGTCCTTTTATCAGTCAGTTAAGTTAATTTTTTAGATAGTTATTTGTTCAGTTATTCGATGATTGAACAATCGGCCCATACACTAACAATGAGCCTATTCAAAAGTGGACAATCAAATCGTCATTTTTTTTGTTACCGAAAACTCTCGCTAAACGCGAAAACTATAAAAGATTACCTGTCATAATTTACTTTTTATACTGTTAAATCAAATGATTTATATTTATAAACATCATCTTTTATAGTTTTCGCGTTTTTTTTTTTAGTTTTTCGTCTCTAACTGAAAATATGATTTTATCAGATAGCGACACTATAGTTTCAGTTGATTCTTTCATAGTATCATAAATACGGGGCATTATTGTAAATACCTTCCTTTAATGGATATATAGTATTGCTCAGAATGTGGATGAGTGGTTTGTTTGCTTCTATGAAGGTAACTAGATAGGTTTTAAACAATAGTCTGTGTAACGGGCATTTTTAATGTTCAGTAACTTTACCATCAATTTAGGAGCTCGTCTATAAAAAATAAATAGCTCCACGGATCGATCTATAAAGTTATAAGCAACGCTTGCCGAAGTCGGTTTGATGTAAACTTAAACTGCATATATATATATTTAATTCCGGAATCGACACCTTTGATAAAAACACACGCTGTATTATTACACCATCTAATATAGTGACTAATAAGGATCAAATTCTGGGCATCGAAGAAAATACTTAATTTTCTTCGGAGTATGTTAATAACGACATCTACAAACTCACGAATCATGGCAATTATGACAGGTAATGATTTTTGGAGAAATGTTATACGGAAATATGTCTTGGGTTATAATAAAATAAAGTATTATTTACCAAAACATACATATCTGACCAAAGACTACAGGAAGGGGCCGGATGGTAATAGCGAAGTATAGAACAGTTTGGAGAAAAAACTTTTTTGCAAAAAAATACTACCGACTTCCAAATACAAATACTACAAAGTGAAAAATAACTTTATTTTTTGAAGTCGGTGTCTTTCGTAGGTACCAATTTTTGTGCGTTATGGACACCGACTTCAAAAAATAAAGTTATTTTTCACTTTGTAGTATTTGTATTTGGAAGTCGGTAGTATTTTTTTGCAAAAAAGTTTTTTTATTTTTCACTTTTTAGTTGTACCTACCTAATAGGCAAGTTAGTAAGGTAACTATAACGCCAGAATAGATTTCATGAAACTTGAACATAACCGGTGAAATGAGAGATCTGCGTACCCCTTAAGAGCGTACTGTCGTGATGTTATGTTATAAAATGGTATAAACAATAAACAGACATGCGATTGCAGCAATCCCGAGAGATTTTCCGTTATTTATTGAAGAGTTCTGTTGTATATCTCCGAAGTTCTTCATCAGATCTTCACCAAATTAAAATGGGACCAATTTCAAAATATACTCTTTCAAACAAAAAAAGAATTTTCAAAATCGGTCCACAATTGACGGAGATATCGGTGAACATACACAAAAAAAAAAAAACAAACATAATGTTGAATATAGAACCTCCTCCTTTTTCGGAAGTCGGTTAAAAAGTGGAGGAAGCCTTTACTCGTTGAGAGTTCCTTATTAGCTAGCACTGTACTTTTTTATTTAGAAAATCATGGTGCCAGTTAATCAGTAATCTCTAGACTACTTTGTATGGAAGAATGATCGACTAGTGTAACCTTAATGGGTAGATAGGTTGTTAAGAATGTGGATGAGTCATTAGTTTACTATTGTAAACTTTCTAGATATATCTAGATAGGTTTGATAAGACAATCTATGTGTAACTAAAGACTACAGGCATTTTTACAAGCTATTATTATATACTTGCCTTGTTACTTAGTATGGGCACGGGATCCCAGTGCTTACAAAGAAAATTTGGTTCATATAAATGTGACTAGATGGCGCGATATGCATCGATTTGTTATTAAATTGTATGTAAGATTAGCATTTTCTAGAATTGGTCATAAAACTCGTATTTTCTATTTTAATCAAATCTCTTAAGCACAAAATTATGGAATATTGGGCTCTTAATTCACATTTCGAAGGTTATTTGAACGGTTCATTTATATTGTATACCAACAAACGGCGCGCTTTTAAATTTCTGAAGCATACCACTCGATTTTTTTAAATTTTTATTGTATTTTGGTACAATGAAACTGTAAAAAGTGCAAAAAAATACTATAAAACAAATCGTCACTGAATCTAAAGTAAAAAATTGTCACAAACCGAGAAAATCCTTTACCTTGAAAGTCGCTGCTAACACTATTATAGCACTTTATTTCGTGGAACGAAAATGAACGCGATCGAAGTACTTATAAAAATAACCATCTTAATCAGACGAAACACGCTAGTTACGTCAACGCGGTTTCTTTGTATGAGATGAGGCATCTGTATCGTCATCATATCAGCCGAAAGACATCCATTGCTGGGCATAGGCCTCTCCCAAGCGTCACCATATTGACCGGGACCGTGCAACAAGCGGATCCCCGCAACCTTCACCAGGTCATTGGTCCACCTGGTGCGAGGCCTTTCTACGCAACGTTTCGGTTCGCGGTCGCCACTCCAGAACCTTTCTGCCCCATCGGCCATCCGTTCTGCGAGCAATGTGCCCTGCCCACTGCCACTTAAGTTTGGTAATTCTTCGGGCTATGTCGGTAACCCTGGTTCTGGTATCTGTATGCTAGTATTATATTATCTGTGGTATGGGTCAAATCTTGCAACTGTATTTTTAAATAGTTATCCTTAACAGATTGAGCTAAAATCATGGTTTGATTGACAATTTGCGGTAAGCTAAAATGTTATTTAAAAAAAGCTTTTTTTTAATTGTTTTTTTTATTAATGTTTGCCATCAATTTGATTAATTCATGATGAGATCAAGTATAGAGAAATAGGGTAAGGTGATGACTGATTGGTACCCAAGGGCAGCAAGGGCAAGCATATAAGATGGGAGGACGAGCTAAAACAAACAGCCGGCCTCAACGGGAGGAGAGTGGCTGTGACAGAAATCAGTGGAAAGAGCTAGAGGAAGTCTTTGCCAAATGGCACAAGGAATTGAGGGACATACTGTAACAAATACAAATCAAAACAAACAATTCAGAATAAAGGGCATTATTATTATCATTTCCTTTATTCATTAACTTGCTTATTTACTATATTTTTAAATGCTTTTTACTAAACAAATTTTAAAAAAATGCCCACCGGAATCGGGAACAGGGTCCAAGCTACCAGCGATCAAGGGTGACCCAGCCGCTTAACGAGAGCCTCCTAAGGTGTTGGCCGAGGCCCGTGGCTATTATTATTATACTATCAATTAACTTCAAAATGAAGAGCTCGTTGCTAAGTAATAAAAGTAGCACGGGTCAAAAATCAAGATCCAGATCTTTACTTGATTCCTCCTTACCTCCGAAAGCACGTTAACATAGTGGTTTTAGCTGTAATGGTATGCGACATACATGGCGCAAATGCAAATACACCCTTTTTCTTTCCTTTTCATTTCTAGATCGTTGACCGTCGATACAGGTAGTTAGAAGCAATAAATCTAGCAACAGTTTTGCCAAAGGGTATCGTGTTATCCAATTACTTGGCTATGGAGTTCAGAGAGGCAGTCGGTCTGGTAATCTGAAAAAGAATGGTATTCAGCTACATCTGGTTGACAGACTGGAAGTCGACCCCAATACAGTTGTTGCAGTCATCCATAATCTGGGGTTTCTATTATAGGTGCTCCGTCACTTGGAGCACTCGCCTGTAATGTAACGTTGCAGAGTCGAGCATTACATCATTGAGGGGGGAGAACCGAGCATTATAGTGCGCAACTTGACGATACAATGTGTAATATTTTGATACAACTTGTAAAATCAATGAGCAACACTTTTAAACATTGTGTAATCAACATAATGCTCAAAATCTAATCTTATGTTACATTAAAGGCTCGTCAGACAATGAGGCAGTATTGTAATGTAATGCTCAAAATCGACTCTCAAATGTTACATTACAGGTGAACGCTCCAGGTGAGCACCTTTATAATTTATTTTAATGTAATGTTGTTAACTGTCTTCAAAAAAAGGAGGAGGTTCTCAATTCGTCGGAATCTTTTTTTTAATGTATTTTCCCCGATTACACAAAGACGCCTAGACCGATTTGGAAAATTCTTCTTTTGTTTGAAAGTCATCAAGTCAGGATCTGATGATGAGATCTTGGGGAAATCGAGGGAAATATAGCGATTTTGGTATTTTCATCAACCATGCAATCATTTGCACTCAGAAAGTATCATTTGGTGAAGTGGAACTGGTGAAGAAGACCACAGATGGCCAATGGAACTTCTTAATGCTAAGTATGTCATGGATATAAGATATCTCGAATAGTTAAACGACTATGATTAAGCAAATACTTATAAATAAATAGTTCTGATGAAAATGGTACCATCGACCTGGTAGGATGAAGCCGGCAGGTAGGCACTGGAACTCCGAAATAAAACTATGTATCGTAGTCGTGTTTGGGCTTATTGGAATTATCATGAGATGTACTTTGGCTATATATGATTTTTATGGCAATTGGATGTACCTATCAAAACTAAAAAGAGATAAACAAAAAACATTTTAACACAAAAACAAACCGACTTCCAAAAAAAATACTGCAATGCGAAAAAAAAATTACTTTATTTTCCGAAGTCGGTGTCGAAACACGGCAAACAATAGGTACCAAAGACAAAAATTAAAGTTATTATACGCTATGCAGTGTTTTTTTTTGGTGGTCGGTTTGTTTTTTTTTATTGCAGCAATCTACATAGATAATTAGAAAAGAATTTGTAGATTATCCAATTTCTGCTGTATGTAAGATGAGCTGTGGGCTATTTGAACTAGTAATTGAACATTGAGATGTTAGGTGACTTTACGGTACGCCAAGACTTTGGTGAAGAGACGAACTTGAAAGGAAGAACTGGCCCGAATTGGCAGGAGATTTACGTGGCTGGCAAAGAGGATACTTAGGCCTATTTCAAACTGTGACAGAAAATTGGCTACTTAGATAAGATTTAATTTTGATTAAATTTTCTATAAAATCAGAGGGTTGTCAAAACAATACAATCGCTATCACACCAAAATAAAACGAAAAAAAAATACAAAACACCCCAACTCAAATTAACACCCCGTACAAAGCTAGAAATATAAAATTACTCGCATAAATAAATCCCTTTGTTTGGTTCCAGCCATTACATTAAATTATCACTTGGAAACTAATTAAAAAGACAAAAGAAAAGTTTGCGAATAACAGAACTCTATCGCCAGCGTTGTTTAAATTACCATGATACTGTAGGTACCTTTAATAGGATGAGTTTTAATTTATTATTTCTGAAAAAAAAGGCTATCAACCTCATGGTACTAGGTTTAGATTATAGATCAACTCATATTTGCACGCGGTGCAATGTGTGGGTGGTTGTTTGCTCGGGCGATGAGTCGACTGCTGCCTCACTTTCACCCAAATGCATAATGTATACGTATTATTACAAGCGCACGCACACAATGGCGCCGCGAGCACAGATGAGTTGAACTATCTATATCGAAGTTACGATTCATACTTTTCAAGTTTATTTTAGATATCACTGCATCGGGATTGTAAAAGTCGTAAGGAAACCTGCACTCTAATTGGGGTGCGTCTCATATCATATAAAGTTATTTGGTATATTTTCATTTCAATAACGTTCACAAGATATAATAAACGTTAGTTATACCAACTGTTGATACAATTTCTTTATCACGTTACGTCACGTTTACGCTATTAGATATAACGTTTATTTAATCGAAAATCATTAGGCCTTTTGTTTAAAATATATAATATTGATATAACGTTTATTTAATCGAAAATCTATTCTAATCTATCTATTTTAGTTGATCAACGAATAAATTATGATCAATAAATCAGCCCAAGAGCGAGCGAAGCGAGCTCGGGAGCTAAGGGCACGCCGACACGGATACGTTAGGTTCAAAGGAGATGACGGGAGCTGAAGTGAGCGAGCAAAGCGAGCAAACGCAACTCTCGTCATCTCCTTCGTGTTAGGTTAAGTTAGGTTACTTTAGATCCTGCAGACAGAAATAGGAGCCCCGCGTAGCGGTGCTCCGTCGACTTTTTTGCTTAAATACTAATCGTACTTGCACCTTTTTATAATAAAACCAATGTAAACATTAAAATAATAAATGATGGTACAAAATGTTATTGTTTTTTTAAGCTTGAATAAGAAGCCAGAGCTCGTAAAAATTCACACTCTAAATATTCTTTTTGCCACTGCCGTATATTGTTAATTCTCTGTTGATTATGCATATACAGATACAACCAACAATGATATTTGTTAAGTTACCTACATTTCACAACTTATTAATAATTAGACAATGTTATAATGTGTATATCTGAAATTTTGTTTTGTGTCTTTACTAGGCGTTTTATCATATTAGAGCTAAATAGGTTTTATGTATTTTGAGTGGTATATCAAACGATTTTATATACAATATATGTTATGCTTATAAAAATTTGTTACTTTAAAATTATATCAATCTTTTATAATATTATATGATCATTATATCAAATAAAATTGTTATAAATCACTTGTTATATCTTGTAAATATTAGAGATTTTGTAATTATATCATATATTACTTACCCCTCTAATTGCATTACTTTATTGATAGACCAATTGTACGCGTGCCGCTTTTATTTTGACATTTAAAATGTTGTCATCACGTGTTTCATGCTGTCGTATAGGTTTCCGGTATATTATGCCTTGGGATAAAAACATTTTTCATGCGGGCGAAGCCGATGGTCGATGCTAGTTTTTAATATTAGTAGAGATAAGGATTCCTATCCCAAATTCAATCATTGACACAAGTACCGTACAACCTGCTCCCCAAAAATCCTCGATCCAAATCAGAGCCAGCAAGAAATATCAGCGGAATATGAAAAACAAATATATCACCGAGCTGTTGTCGACATATGGGGCCGACAGGAATAAAAACAAACTGTCTAGACAATATCCAACGTCAGGTAGTCGCGAAAAATAGCCATGTTTATTCATAATGGAAGGATTTCGCCGAAGGGAAGGTGTTTTTATAGAAAGGATTTTTTTGGTAGGAAGAGTATAGTGAGGTTAACGTTGATTATGTAGCATTGTAGGTATGGAAAACAAGAAGTTATTGGCAGTAAATAAGTTGATGTAAATGTTGTGGTGGCGCAGTGGCTAAGACCTCACTTCTCCTGGGTTCAAATCCGGACAAGTATCAATGTATTTCAAATTCATATGTACTTTCTAAGTTTGACATCACAAGCAACGGTGAAGGAACAGCTTATGTTATATATTAATTGATTTTAAAACTTAAATCCAATTATTTTTTATGTCTTCAATGTATTCCGTCGCATGTTCAGTTACAGGAAAATGATAAGGTTGATCTGCTCGCCAAACAAGCGTGTGTTGATGGAGTCCCCATAAATATTACTCCACTGTATTCCAACTACTTTGGCAAGGCAAAAATAAATTGTTTAGAACTTTGGCACGAGTATTTTAACGAAAGGTCAATAGATAAAAAAACTTTTTGCAAAAAATACTACCGACTTCCAAATACAAACTACAAAGTGAAAAATAACTTAATTTTTTGAAGTCGGTGTCTTTCGTAGGTACCATTTTTTTGCGTTATGGACCTCACTTCTCCTGGGTTCAAATCCGGACAAGTACCAATGTATTTCAAATTCATATGTACTTTCTAAGTTTGACATCACAAGCAACGGTGAAGGAACAGCTTATGTTATATATTAATTGATTTTAAAACTTAAATCCAATTATTTTTTATGTCTTCAATGTATTCCGTCGCATGTTCAGTTACAGGAAAATGATAAGGTTGATCTGCTCGCCAAACAAGCGTGTGTTGATGGAGTCCCCATAAATATTACTCCACTGTATTCCAACTACTTTGGCAAGGCAAAAATAAATTGTTTAGAACTTTGGCACGAGTATTTTAACGAAAGGTCAATAGATAAAAAAACTTTTTGCAAAAAATACTACCGACTTCCAAATACAAACTACAAAGTGAAAAATAACTTAATTTTTTGAAGTCGGTGTCTTTCGTAGGTACCATTTTTTTGCGTTATGGACACCGACTTCAAAAAATTAAGTTATTTTTCACTTTGTAGTTTGTATTTGGAAGTCGGTAGTATTTTTTTGAAAAAAGTTTTTTTATTTTGCACTTTTTAGTTGTACGTACCTAATAGGCAAGTTAGTAAGGGAACTATTTCGCCAGAATAGATTTCATGAAACTTGAACATAACCGGTGAAATGAGAGGTCTGCTTTCCCCTTTAGAGCGAACTGGCTTGATGTTATGTTATGAAATGTTATAAACAACAAACAGACATGCGATTGCAGCGATCCCGAGAGATTTGCCGTTATTTATTGAAGAGTTCTGTTGTATATCTCCGAAGTTCTTCATCAGATCTTCACCAAATTAAAATGGGACCAATTTCGGAACATACTTTTTCAAACAAAAAAAGAATTTTCAAAATCGGTCCACAATTGACGGAGTAATCGGTGAACATACACAAAAAAAAAAAAAAACAAATATGAAGTCGAACATAGAACCTCCTCCTTTTTGGGAAGTCGGTTAAAAAGGGTATATGGTACCGAACTATCCAGCCAGGGAATTCTCGAGTTCCATGGATTGACTGTAACCATAATATAAACTTAATTACTATAGCTTTAAGACTTCGTTCATGTTTTTCGTTCGAAAATACAAGAAGCAATGTCTTTGGACGCTGTATAATTTACGATATGGCCATTACTAGTTTTGAGGTTTGTGTTTTTCTGTTCTGGGCGATGAGGTCGTGAAGCGACTTAAACAAATAAAAATAAAATACAGTTAATCACATAAGTAAAATTCTTTCCTGTACTTTTAAAAATCCTTTCTATTATTTCTTTCTAACTTTGCTACGGGAGGAACCCCAGTGCAAGCATCGAGACTCAGCAGTTTTGGTTTTGCGTTGTATTTTTTTATGTAATCGCCATGTTATCTCTCCACCTTACTTAGTTGACTGGTAGATAATGCTCTAGTCATTAATGCAAGTCCGCCTAAGTACCTTTATGCTGCATGAAGTTTCAATAAATAAATAATTACGCTTTGATAGACAACAATAAAAAAGTGCAGTTTGGGTATCCCATGTTTTCAAGGAGCTCAGGAAAAAGTGATATCGCAGTGGTTGAGCATTGGCTGCTGCACTACGTGTCACGGGTCCGATTTCCGCACGGAATAAATATTTGTATGGCCTACAGATATTTCGGATCTAGATATTTGTGATGTTAGTTAAAATATTAGTAAATGCATCCACGATACAGGAGAAATTCCTAGTAGGCAACGTTTTAAAAAAGGACAAAAGTATTACTGCACGTTCGAGCATATGGCACCCGTGGGCTGCAGTTGAAAAGCAGACTTTATTACCACTGTACGTACAAAGATACTGGTATCAAAACTTTTTGGTAATACTTTACACGACCGCTGCTACTTGTCAAAACCCAACAACCGTACACACTTAGGTAGGTATGTCGAAAAGGTAAAGATAGTCTACTAAAAACATCATTCCTTACAATAAAAGTAAACGTTATTGAACAGAGTGTCAGTTACCGGCTAAAGCAAACACCTGGGGCTACAATAATATCTAAAGGGTTTACTTTGTAGCTAACGGCTAGCGATCGATTAGACAGCCGGTGTCAGGGAAACCGGTGTTGTTTGTTGCTAAACGAGGTTTAGGTTAATCGATTGTTTTTCAACAGTCTGAAATTCCTGGAAACTGGGTACCAGGCCATGCCTGAGGTTTTAAACGAAGTGACATTCTATCAGCAATAACGATTGTCAAAAAACGACTTCCAAAATAAAACACGGTGTCTTTGGTAACATTTTTTTTTTAGTTTTTGACACCGACTTCAGAAAAGAAAGTAATTTTTTTCTTTGTAGTGTTTTGTTTTTGAAGTCGGTTTAATATATTTGTTTATAAAAGTTTTTTTATTTTTCTCTTTTTAGATTTGGTACCTTAAACTGCTCTACACGTCAGATCCAAATAAAATTTAAATGAGACCAAAAAATAATCATCAAAATCAGTTCATAATGCGTTCTGGGCACGTTTCCCATTGACATCGATGTGGACGAATTTTTTGATGCGCAATAAGCTTTTTTGTTTTGTTATTAGTCATAAGATTAGACATATTCAATTGTATATATTGTTAGATGATTATATTCCTATTTATTTTTCTTCTAGAATATTATTTCAGATTAAAAAATACGTTCATAATTGGCTGAGTGATTACGTAACAAACATACAATAAAAAAACTTTTTGCAAAAAAATACTACCGACTTCCAAATACAAAACTACAAAGTGAAAAATAACTTAATTTTTTGAAGTCGGTGTCTTTCGTAGGTACCATTTTTTTGCGTTATGGACACCGACTTCACTGTTTTGCTTTAGAAGTCTCCAAAGCAAAACATAAAAATGTGCAAAAATGTTTTGTTTTTTTATTTTTTATTTTCTTGCTTTCTCTGCTATCAACCCTCGCGCCATCATCTGCATTTTCTTTCATATTATTCTCCACTAAATTATCTATATGTTTTCCGACAAATGATTTGATACTAATCTGCTCCCACATCTCCACATAGAAAACCAACCCAAAATACGCGACTATATCCCAATTGTAATTACTCGGCAACCTCATAGGAAATCCCAGGAAAGGCACTCAATTACGAACTCCCAAGCAGGTGCCATAAATAGAGAAACTTCATCAACCACCTTAAATATTTCGCCTAACTCATCCCCAGGGATAAAAGACAAGTCTGTATTCATGCCTACTGTTAAGGCGCTTGGTAACGTAGCGAGCATAACCCATATATTTTGGGTGACATTTCAGGACTTTAAAATAACTTGAATAAGTCAAACCGCTTAGAAAAAGAAACAAAAAATGTGCTCTTCAATAAGAAGTTATACATTGAGGTAATTTGAAAGTAATTTAAAGCTTAATTAAAGAGTAAAAGAATATACAAATATTGAGTTTGGACGGATTTTTCAACAAAAACAGCCACATTGATCGGTCCCGTGCGTCTCGCATCCAGCGGATCCCTGCAACCTTCACTAGGTCATCGGTCCACCTGGTGGGAGGTCTTCCAACGCAACGTCTTCCAGTTCGCGGCCGCCACTCCTGAACCTTTCTGCCTCATCGGTCCATTGTAAGCTACCACGTCCCGTAATGTGTTAACTAAATAATATTCTGAGAAAACTACATCACAGAGAAAACTCTGTGCTAAAACGTTCCTTCAATTAAAGATAAAACTGGATTTCTTCGCCTTAAGTAGAAGTTACATTTCGCCGTCAAATAAATACATTCTTAATTTATCACTACCAACTTTTAGGTCTTCTGTCATTTTTTGCGAGGACGTGAACTTTTCGACTGATGACGTCAGAATAAAAAATGGCGCCGCGAGCGAATTTCTTGATAGATTAATATTGTTAAGGAACGAAGGTGGAAATGTGATATTTATTCGAAATGTGAAATGAAGGAATTCGAGTGTATGAGTAAAAGATGAATTATATTTGGATCCTGTGTCACACAGCCGTTTCTTCTTAGTAATCATGCTACAATTTGGGTCGGATCTAATATTACAGTATCTTTAAAATATAAAATATCGAAAAGTAGAGCATGAGATTATCTTACGAACCTGTTATTCTATAAAAACATTTAGGTATATAGGCTCATTTTAACATTGCCTCCGGTGTTTTGAAAGGACTTGGTTAGTATAAAATGCACTACGTTACATTTTTGGTAAAATAGTAATTACATTATTTTAAACAACTAAAAAAGATAAGAGATCTGCTCAATTTGAGTGATTGGTATCTTTATACAGATAATGTAGACTGTGACATAAATGATTTGATTTAATTTAATTAATTGAGATTCATGGTCAAAAAGATGACGGTGGATCCATCCATTGTTTTTATGACGTCAAATTGCCACGGTCTATATAAGTTATATTTACCGAGATACCAATCAGTTAATTAGAGCATTAATTAGAGCAGATCTCTATATTTTTTTTCATCTTTGAGATTTAGATAAATAAATACATAATGATGATGGATAGAGAGAATATTTGTCTGTTCCAGATATATAGGATCGGGATTTCACCTACTTATTGACATACCGGTGTCATAAGTGTCGTGGGCGAAGAATTTAGGATACGAGTAAACCAGAAAAAATATCTCCTGTAACTTCTACACAGTTTTAATTCGTTATGGGGTCAATTACTATCACCATGGTACTAAGTTAGTACTACTCTGGACTTAAAGGAAACACTGAGCAGTTCCTAGACAGTATGAGTCATGTCACGGTCATGTCCGAACGATCACTGAATCACTGTCGCTCTCCGTGAACTATATCGATATTATACCTGAAACTAGACTCCACCCAGTACCAAACATAGGTACTTGTGTCCCATGTTAAGTAAACAAATCATGACAAGATCCGACATATTATAAACGTAAAAGTAAGTCTGCCTGTATGTTTGCTTCGCTTTGAAGCCTAAACCACTACACCAGTTTTGATGAAATTTGTTTTAGGGATAGCTTGAATCTTGGCGGACATGGGATAATTGTTACGGAATAGCTTCCCTTGAGATAATTGCCGAGCTTCACTCTTCTCATGGTGTGTGACGCAGAAGTATTTTTTATTTGCCTGATATTTTCCTACTGCTGGATATAAAAGGAGACCAAATTTTTTCCAACGTTCTTGGAACTTTGCCTCCTCCAGCCAATGCATCCAGATCAGAAGGAGTACAAATTGCCATGACAGCGTTTCTTAGATCTGCCACAGTTATGTCAGCAAAAGCTAGTTTAGAATAAAAACACAGCCAAGTGCGAGTCTGACTCGCGCACTTAGGGTTCCGTATAAACAGATACATTCACCAAAATAAATAGGTAACATTACTAACGTTCATAAACAATGAAAGCACCGAACATTGCTCTAACTTAGGGACAAAATTTACTTTACCGTTCGAAAACTGTTGTCCCCATACATCAATACACAAAATTTTGACTTTTCCATTTACATTTTATAAGTTGGTCAACTATCACTCGGAAACTTGAAATGCCTACTTAGCTGTGATAGTTTTCCTTTTAATTTCGTTATATATGCTGCTGCCGTAAGTTTTTATCATATATCCAAAAGCAACCATTTAGCTGGCAGGGGGAGGGGATACTTTACTTTGACTAAAATTAGCCATATATATATAGAAAAACGGTTTTCACAGACCCGTAATATTTTTAAATGTTCTATCCAACGATACGTCACACAATGGGAAAGACGAGAAAAAATTACCCCACTTTACGTGTACAGGATAATTTCTGCACACTAAACATTTTTTTTTTTTTTTGTAAACCTCAAAAATATTTTTTTTCTAGTTTTTATTTTTACTTTAATATGTATATCCATGCCAAATTATAGCTTTCTAGTACTAAGAGTCTCTGAGCTAAGTTGCGAACGGACAGACGGATATGGCGAAACTATAAGGGTTCCTTATTGCTGAATACGGAACACTAAAAACATAAAAGAACAGAACCAAAGTTGAGAAACCGATAGCCCAGATGTTTCTCTACTTAGATTACTTGACAACAACCCAGAAAAACGCTAACACAAACAAAATAAAAAAAAGAAAAGCTAGCCAAAAAAGGGCTAACGAGAAACCACACTTATGTAAAATAACATAGAATGTACCATTCTAATAAGACTCTGCGGGCTGGATTCAATCTTTACCAAACATATTGAATCTGTTCGGTTACCAGACTGAAACAAAATGGTTGTGCCAAGTGTATACTAGAAAATGTAAGCAAAATACTTGTACCGAGGAAAAGTTTCGAGAGAGAAAATCTACGTATATATTTCTTAGGTTTTTCTCCTATTTTATTAAAACTTTCAATATCGTATGCAAATTTTGTGGTGAGGAGGTAACATCAGGTGTTTTCTAGAAAGGTTTAGTCCATGACCATTTCTTATTGATAATTATATAAATTAATTCGGCTTTTTATTCACATACATAATTCATTATAGCTCTAATGAACATAAACCAAGAATATGTGGTTACCCCGACTTACGTGTCGGTCGTGGGTCAAACCCAGGCAGGCGATTTACTTTGTATAAATTTGTGTTATTTCATCACCACTGCTCTAAAAACGGTGAAAGAAAACATCCTGAGGAAACCGGCATGTCCTAGAACCAAAAAATCAAAGGCATGTGTCATCCACCAACCCGAAATGGGCCCACGTGGTGGATTAAGGCCTATTCCTACTTTCCCAAAGAGGGGGCCTATGTCCCAGCAGTGGGAACATTTTAGAACAGTTTAGCAAAAAATAGCTATTTATGCAACTGTTACGTTATGGACGGTCTTTTAATACGAGTGCCATTTTTCGGTACAAGCGTAGCGCGTACCGAAATAGGTGGGCACGAGTATTAATAGACCAATAACGTACAGTTGCATACAAGATTTTATCTACGAAGGAAGGAATAAAACACAGTTATAGACAAATACGTATTTCAGGAAGTGTGTTTAAGTATTTCATTTCTCATATACATGTCTTGATTTTTCTGGTAGTAAATTATTTGTAGCCGCAACTGCTCTATTTGTTATATCTGGTGGTGTATTTTCAATATCACTTGATGTTGAAGACATTTTTAATAAATTTTGGAATAAAATTTCACTCAGAAATTTTTTCCCGCGTCCACTTTATTTTTATTTTTTTATTTAGTCTTTATTAGGTATAAGGCAAAGGATCTTGTAGCCGCAGCAGCCAAATAGTATACGATACTTTTGTTCTAAACTTGTTCCATTTTTAAAAACATCATTTACATTGTCTCGATTTCGAAGTAATATTATAGGGCCCTGGCTGTATGTTCAGAATGTCTTTGCTTGTGTTTTAGAATTTATGACGATTCGCATAATGCAACCCGATGTCGTTATGGGTATCATAATGAAACCGCTGTCAATTTTTTAATTCGAATATAACGAAACCGAAGTAGATAAAGTCTCAAACGATATAGAAACAAGATAGAAATGTATTTTTTACAACCATACCCAAATTCTAGGAGATGGGACGTGATGAAAGAAATACTTCTCGAGAATACTTCGTTTATTTTGGCTCGTTAAACACATATTACAGATTTTTTTACTTTGTAACGCCTTTATCTTGTTTCTATTCATCCGCCATCCTTTCTAAGTCTCCCACAAACATACTCTCTCATTTCCTCATTGCTGCATTCATATTTCTAATAATTTCTTAAAATTATGGTGCAATCCGAATTAACATTCTACAACTCAGGCATTCTGTTTTCAGTCTGCCCTCAGATTGACTCTACTAGTACACTAAACTGAACTAGTTTACTTCTAGTTACAATCTTCTTCTTCAGTCGGTCCCTCATTACTGAGGATCGTGGTCACTGGACCCCTTTAAGCGGACAATCTGCCTCCATCGACTCCGGTCCAAAGTTGCCATCACCACCTACTGGAATTTGCTTGAGGATGTAGCTTCCTTCACTTGGTCAGACCATCGTGTTGGCGACCGGACTCGTGCTCTCTTTCCTTCGGTATTGCCAACAATGACTAGCTTTTCAAGGCTGCTATCTCCTCTTCGCATTATGTGGCCAAAGTAAGTCAAAATACGCTGTAAGCAAACCGTAGACAATCGGGTCTTGATATTGAGTTGTGAAAGGACAGACACATTTGTGCGTTTGGCTGTCCATTGGATTCGGAGCATCCGCCTCCAGCACCACATTTCGAATGCGTCTATCCTCTGTCTTTCTCTTGCTCGGATTGTCCACGTCTCAACTCCATAGAGTTACAATACCTTAGTTAAATTTTAAAATCATGCAATTACTTGTTGGAACCGTCTTAGATAAAATAACTGTTTAGATTCTAATATAAAACAAATTATTTTGTAAAAAGAAACAAAATAAAGTTATCATCTTAAATGTAACGATTAATTTTACTTAACTAACTCCTATTCTCTTTCATCCGTACCACCTTATTACTCTAAAACAATCTTTAAAGTTTCCTTTAACATAAGAAAACTATAGACACAAAATCTGAATACATTTTGCTGCCTTGCGTAACTGTTGCTTCAGTCCGTATTTAGGTATCCACAAACAGCAATCATGGCATATTAAAAAATCATAATATCTATATTCCCCTAAGGGTTATGGCGGTGTTTACCAATAGTACACCCATATGTATAAACCAAATTAAACTTATCCCGACCAGAACATCAAACCATAAGACCTGCATGATCCTCAGCAATAACACTTGCAACCACTAAACCAACGATGAAAGAGTAAACGATATATAACTACCAAAATAACCTCCTTTTTTAGAAGTCGGTAAAAACGTACATGACTTTGTGACTTTAGTTGATACCCAAGCATGCTAACCACACCCTGCAAACCAAAAACTATATCTCTAAAAATGATGATTGATATCATCATTTTTAGAGATTAGTTTAAGCAATAAACAGAATTATCAAGACGCAAAAAAGGAGCCGTCCATTTCAATATACATTCGCTATTTGTCTTCTTCACTTTCAACCCTTTGGCGACTATCTTATGTAACGCCAGCGTTTATTTTTATTACTCCCCAACTATCGATTTGGTTACCAAAGTTCTGTGCCAAGAAAGTGCCTGTGTAGGTCGCAGCCATTGACTCCCTTGCCAAATGTTTTGGTAATCTGTGAAGATCTCTTGTTAATTTAGGAAATAATTTAGGAAACCATTGTTTTAAAGCGTTGTTGTTTGAAAAAAAGATTTAGTGTTAGAAGTTGGAAAGATGCTTAAACAGTGGTCATGTTGAGAAGATGAACGAAAGCAGCCTTATTATAAGTAATACTTTAAACGTGAGTGGTGAAACGCCAGAATGGATAGACGCCTTAGCATTACATAAACCTAACATATTCGTGTTATGTATCAAAAAAGTTCATTGTACATTGTACTCTCACAACCCGCGTCTCACTTCAAAAACCAGCTGAGGCTCTGGATAAAGTGAATTTCTGTCAGCGATTTGCATAAAGGAAATAAGATTCTAATTATTTTTAACCCTCGACGGAAAAAGAGCGGTGTTTGACGTGTGTACCTGTGTATTTGAGAATCTGTCTGTGACATCATAGCTCCTAAAAGGATGACTCGACTTTTTTTTTGATCGAATAGTTACTTTATCGAAAGTGTTCTTAGCTATGTTTGATAAAAATCGATTCAGCTGTTCAAAAGTTATGAGCGTTTTACTGTTTGAATCGGGGTACTATCGCAAGTAATTTGTTTTGATATTTTCATTTTTATCCTACTTATATATCTTTATCATATTCACGTTTGCAATACTCTCATCAATTGAGACAGGATTACGTTGCTTTAAAGGTTATTTTGTGAATCAATGATGTTCTGCAACCGGTAAAAGTTAGTTGCTAGTTTGGGCAAATGGCTTATCAACTATTATAGAAATTACTCGATATCTTACACTCGATTTCTGAATAACGATGTTTTAATTAGAATGGATCAAACTCCACTTAAGCATGAAAACCTGTGCATTGTAGTAATTTGACACATTCTCAAAATCAAATTCGCAATTTGGAAACCGAATGGTAATGCACACTGACCTCCATATATACAATGGAGGTCAATGGTAATGCAGCAAAACGCAAATTCTTTTTAGTATTGTCATTAGGTATTTCTTACTAGCCAGTAACAATCCTACTGCAGGGCAAAAGTCTATTCTCTAGAGGCACGAGCAATGATCATATTGATTTCATTCAATAATAGTTAGTAGGCTCTGAACTTCTGGGCATAGACCTCTTCCAAGATCTCTCGTATTGGATATCAATTCATATTTTGTTCCACACCATTTCAATTAAAACTCTTGTTTGTGAGTTTTCAAAGTAAAGGAAGTTAAAATAAATAATCAACAAAACAGTTTTCATTTTTTTTATTAAACTCATATTTTACAAAGAAACTATTCACATGAAAATCATTACAATTACCTTGATATTAACAGTTGACAAATAGATCCGATAAAAGATGTCAGACATCAGTTTCTATTACTAACTAATTTACAATATTTACAACATTATTTACATAATTTACAGTTGACAAAGTCAATTCGACAAAGACCATTATGATATTTCATAAAATTGTATAAACTAAGAATTATTACTCACAGCCGGAAAAAAAGAATAGAAAATAAAATGAATCAAAAACGTCAAGCTTTTTTTGGATAAACACCTATAATTATAAAAATCTTGACACTGTTTTAGCAATTGTTCAGCACATTCTATATTTAAATTTTCTATAGAGAATTTGAATTTAGAATCTGTTATGCAATATCTAAATATTTCAGATATTTGTATAAATAAGGTCTTATTTATGTGCTCACATGTTCCAACATTTCGGGTAACGCATTGTATGCCACCATATTACCGAAACCTTTAGGCTCTTTTTTGGTAACTATTGCAACGATTTCTTCTTCGGGTGGTGGTGGTGGGAACTCTGCATTAGGGTCCGCGGCCGCAGATATATCATCTACACTAAGTACTACTTCTCTATTGTCAATCTCAATTCTGTTACGCTCTAAAGAACTATCTTCCATAATGCTGTACAGATTTTCTGATTTACTCTTACTATACATCTGTCAGGAATTCATGTAAAATGGATCGTTTATATTGACTCCATCATTGACTGTGTTACCCTTTTGGGACCACTGTTTTTGTTGATGCTTTATCCTATAGATAATTTCGTCGTGAATTACGCCGAAACACATGGCTGTTAGTGCTAAACCTGTTAAGGTATATGCAGAACAAAACCACAAAGTAGTAGATTTGATGGTGTAATACCTAACACCATTTATTGTTGTATAAGTCATACCAGGAACAATATTACCGAACCCAATGGTGCTCAAAGCCATGAAACAGAAATAGAAACCGTCTATGATACCCAAATTGTCTATTTTGAACAGAACTACTGCTCCGATAACTATGTATATAAATATTGCTGTTAGACATAAAAGTACGGGAGCTAGTATACTGAGGCCATGCATAGATAGCTTCGAGTCAGTGTCCGGCCAACTGATGACGTCATCTTTGGCTGTGCTTGTGGTTGGCCTTTCTGATAGCGAGAGATCTTTCTGACTGTCAGGTTTCAACACGTAGCATTCTTCTGTTGGTGTTTTGCTCGTGTTTTGGCTGTTCAGCATTTCTTCTTGCTGTCTTTTCATCTTCATTCTGCGTTCCTTCTCTGCCATTCTTCTTTCGTCGTAGCAGCAGTAGCCGCAGTTTGAGCAGAGACAGCAACAGAGGGCTCGGCTGAAGACACTTCTCGCCATTTTGGAGAGGAGAGACCCGACGCTCGATAGGTAGACCAGGGTTAGCGGTATACCAATTAGAGCGTAGATTATGGTGACACCTTTCCCGAGGATTGTTCTCGGAGCGATGTTGCCGTAACCTGTAGAAAAAACAAAGCAGTGTTAATAATACTTTCAAAAAGATTGGAAATCATGGTTTTGGATCGAAAGACCTGCATTAAATGGCATCGATAAAAAAGTATTTAATGGGTAAATAATACTTTTAGGCTTGCTTACACCTTCCTGGGTTATCTAACTAACACCATGTTAGTAGCTAACCCAATATTTATGACATTTCAGTTTAACGTTTATTCATTTAACCTCGTGTTAGCAACTAACTCTGAGTTAAGTTTTTCATGCACGTGGGCCTAAGGGTTTCTAGCATAAATGGATATATTAAATAATTGTTACGTAAAATAGAGGTAATTGTTGCATCTATGTATAGCCATTGGTCTTTCTCAAAACCGTGGTTTCTCAAACATTTTGTTAGTAGTACAGGATTACTGCAATACAGTAGTATAACAAATACTTTGCTCTGGTCATTCTCGGCCTTCCATTCTAAAGTAAGTAGACTAAACCAGAATTACTAATAAAATTTTAAAACAAGGTACGAAACATTCTCACCTATAGTTGTTAAAACGGTGAGCGAGTAGAAAAACGCAAGCGCCAAATTCCATTCATGTTCCTCATAATGGTTCGTGAGGTCGCTCCCGAATTCACCAAGCGCCATCTCTCTGTAACTAACGCCATACTGTGACGCCATTTCGGTAGTAACCCTTTGTACAAGCTCGTTTTGAAACTTCAGAATCTCCTGTGCAGCCAACCGCGTCCAATTCTCTCTATACAAAATATTTAGAGACACTGTAATCTCCCAAATATTTTCGACCGCTCTGCTCCTGGCGTCCCAAAAGTAATTTGCTGACAAAGTTAGATTTCCATAATCATATTCCTCGTCCGTCTTTTTGTGTGTACTATTTGTATCTTTATGACTAAGTTTTTGTCTATCTGGAAGTATTCTGGGTCTCGCTGGGACTTCTGCGCCGCCTTCTATTGCCAGAAAAATGAACGATCCCAGAAAAGTATAGGCTAAAAGTACGACGAATATTACAACGTTAGTGAGGGAGCCGATAATGAATTGTTTTCTTCTATACTTAGTAGTTTTGAGACAAAAGCAGCAAACAACTTTTTGTCGTGATGTTTGTGCTCTTTTTCTGCTATTAGATGCCATGGAGTCGGCATCTTGGCATCGGTCCAAAGGGATCCCTCCGTTTAGCGAGGGCTTTGCCAATGTGTACTGTTCGAACCGACTGATTGCTTCTTTGTCCAATACTACATGATCTATATCCATTTTGGTGTGTTACGTTCTACCTTCGAGTGACGTCATTATTTCAGCTCATCTGTAACAAAAGAGAAAATGTCATTAATATCAAATATAAGGTGTAGGTACCTAGTTATTGGGAGTACGGTTGGGAGAGGAACAAAAAATAAATTGTTTGTACATTCAAATGTATCCCTTCGTCCTTATCCGGGTACCTTTCTTTCTCATCAAAATCGGCTTAGTTAGTTTATCCGTGGCAATCTTCTATACAGGTATAGATATAGTTTCGAATTTATGGAGGCTTTAAACCTATGTAGTTATATGAATTTTTAATAATACTAAAACGTTGTGTATTGGATTTGCGTCCATCAAACATAGTTCAATATTAATTGAACGTCCATCAATATCGAATTTTGATTGGCGTTGACAAGTACTATCTACTGCTATCAAGGCTACACCTGTATACACAAACATCGCTTGTTAGTTTGTACATAAAGAGAATATGCTGTCAATTATATTTTCCATATTGATAACGTAACATTTATTACCTAGTTAATATGAAAAAAAAATAGCGGGAATTAAGGGACGAATTTCGATTAAAATTTACGAACATTGAATCTATTTTACTCAATAGGTAATTGTTATTGCAATAAATACCTACAAAATCAATGTTAATCTTTGATGTATAAAGCTCTTGATATTTTAATACACTTGTATATTATTACGAACAATATTGTCGAGTTTTTAGAAAATTTTGATTAGTTCAGTCTATTTATGTACCAACAGAATTTAATTTGCATTGAGCCGAGTTGATTCAAAATTGGTAATTCTAGGAAGGGGGTCCTATTCCATAATATGTTAAGCCAGATTACGTGTTTTTCAAAAATAACTTCATTTAATAAGACGTTCTCTGCTGGCAACATATGCATAAGTAAAGATACGGTCAATAATTTATGTATGTCAATACATTAAACACGGCTATCTAACTTTTTTAAGACTTAAAATAAATTAACGTTTATTTTGACCCACAAGGGAAACAGCACGAACACATACAGTATTTTATTCAAAACACAGAAGTAAAATAACTTTTTCATTCTGACGAAGTTGGAACTATCCAGTGTCACATATTATAAAAATAAATGAATAAAGGTACAAAGGACTTGTCGCTTTAATTCTAAGAAGTGACATTATTTTATTAGAAAATAACAATATTCCAACTCAAACCTAGTATTAAAACTTTCTAGATAGAAGTCCAGAATAACCTCATCAATATGAATTTTATTTACACAAATATATTTCTCGTTCCCATAACTTTTCTATTTAATACTTGGAACCGCAATACGAGAACATTTAAGCCGATAACCACCCTTACTACTTAAGTGGGTAGTCATTTTTCAAAGTCTTTCAGTTGTAGGGTTGCCATGCTTACAATAATTATAATTTAGTCGCGTAATATTTTCAACAAAAAAAAACTAGTTTTTATACAGAAATAATAAAACCTTATTTTTCAATCAGCATCAAATATTTTTTAAATAAAAGTCAGGACAGTGTTCAGTACATTTTCGTCCGCTTATCTCGAAAAAATGTAGGACACAGCAGTATTTTTTCAAGAACGAAGAAATTAGAAGAGAGAAAGATTGAAAATGTTTACGTAATTTCGTATTTTTCTACGGATTTCTTATGTATTTATTATCTGTAGACAATAAAGGCTTGCGTTTGACCACTATCTCACTTAAGCAAAACGATGACGTGATCGACGATGAAACATGCTTGCCTAAACTATTCACAAGTCACCATTAGTTTTACTTTTTTTTTCAAAATTTGTCGTAGGTACAGCTGTACGTCAGTAGACGTTATGATATGTAGTAACATAAACTTGAAAATAAATTTGGCAACCCTGCTCAGAGGAGAGAGGGGGACTAGGTGACAAATGAAGAGATATAGACTTAAAGGCATGATTAATGACCGCTCGATACCCTCTTGTGTGGGTATCTCGAAACAACTTATCTGATGTAATACGATGGATTTTTTATTTGTAAGAAATTGGCAATATTGAATTCGGTTTGTTTTTTAGGAATGGGTTGGGGATTTCTATGTATTTTTCCTGTTCTCCCGTATTAAGACTTATTTTAAAGAGGTCATTCTTTTGAATTAGACGATTAAAACACTATACTTTAATACGTTTTATATTAGCCACAGTCTATTCGTTTTGATTTTACTAATCTTCCATGCGACACACGCATTCAAGCATTGACAAAAGTTTAGTTTTTAACTTAGTATCTGTATCAGCTACGTTAAAAACAAAACCTTGCGGTCTATATTTTCTCATCCAAAACCATTATTTAAATCCTCATGCAGTTTTATTCCATTTCTGGATTGGTCACATACTAAAAGTTGTTTATTTGTGAGTTCTTTCACGCCTTAAAATGTTGTCAATGAATTTAGTAGTCTCCCTGTATAAAGAATGATCCATCTAAAAGGCTCAACTACAAAGATGTGGACATCCCCATAATAGGTCCCTCAAGCCAACGTCTTTAAAATAACGACGGACTTAGTAAAGATCGTAAAAACAGGCTTATGTCAAGGGAAACCTCAGAAGTGAGCCGATGAAGTAAATTAGACTAATTAGTGACACTTCAATTTGGTAAACTCTGACTTCGGTAATTTTTTGCTGAGTCTTCAAATTGGCGTTTTTATTTGGTAAGTAAGTTTGGGATGTTAATTTGTTCTCTTAAGAGTTTTTGATGAAGAATATGGAATTATTTTATAAAGTGGACCATTTTTTTTTGCTTTCCGGCTTTACGCATGTACAAGGAAATAATTATCCTGTTTTTAATTATTGTAGCTAGCGTTTGTTGTCATGGATGTGGTCGATTATGGAGCACGCTTGCCTGGAAGGAATCCTATTCACTCTTGACTTAAGGAACAGTTTTCAAGACTCCTAAAGAGAATTCATACAGTTTTGTATGGGTGGGACTGTAATCTTAACATAGTTTAGTGAAGGATAAATAGAAGTCATTCTATCTATTAATATTGCGTACATTTAATTGGAAAGTTAAACACAGAAAATGATTTGAAAAATGACTAAAAAATGCTTCGATAAAGAAAATATACCTATTATAAACAATTCAAAAGTCCGAAATCAAAGAAAGTTACGCAAAATAATACTTAAAAAGTACTTATAATAGTCCAACTTTTAATATTGGACAATATTTCAAAACGGAAATTCAGCTTTTTGAATAGGCCCACTAATAATAAAAAATAATTTTGTCTGTATGTTCAGAAACCCTAAACGAAGTGCCATTCTTTAATTTTTACTTTTTTGCCTTTATAACCTTTTGCATATATTTACAAATAATACACACACTACAGTGTGTACTCATTACTTGTCTCTCGTTAGGTCTACATTTTACATTATTTTGAAACATTGCTTTTTAGTCTGCCAATCCTTACAATTTATAATTATACACACTACATAGCTCTGTAACAAAGAAGAATATTATTTTGCTTTCTACCACAGCCTCTATCAAATAAGGCACTAGTACTCTAAAAATATACCTTCTCATGGCACCAAGACACGAGCACACATACACTATATATATATACTACACATAAAAACATTTATTTTCTTCTTTGAAGTCAATACTTGATTTTGTATTTGTAAGGTTTCTTTTTTAATTTAATTTAGTATTTCATTTTATCAAACCAATTTCATTGTTTACGACACCCTACTTTAAAGCTTTAGAATATTAGAATTCATGGCCACACAACAGTAATTCGTATATAAATGTAAACACATGCGCTGCGTGTCGCGGGTTCCATTCCCGCACGAAACAAATATTTGTATGACCTACAGATAGTTGTGCCGGCTCTGGGTGTTTGTGTATGTGAGTTTATCTGTTTGTAAAATGCACCCACGATACAGGAGAAATTCCTAGGGTGGGGCAATGTTTTTACTAAAATACCAAAAAACTCTACTAATACTCCTTTATACTCAACTTTAGTAATTTCTCATGGATCAATTTTATTTTTTTATTCGGGTGAAACCGCTGGCTACATTATAGTCTTTGTACCAAATCTTAAAGGTACTGTAACTTTTTCACTTACAAAGGGTCGGGGTACAAAATCTTTGCAAACTTTTGGCTTCCATTTTTAGAGAACGCTAAACTTTTCGCTGGAGAGATTGATTTTTTGTTATTACAGTAATTTTTATTTTAGTCTTTTGAGTGTTTAGAGTAACACAAATGAAAATATTAATACCTGACATTTCTGTTTTGAACACAAACTAATTATTACAATATTTATTGTTTTTTAGATTTCTTACTTGATGTTGTATAGTTTTTTTTTTAATTTAGTTTAATTTTAACCATATTTTAGGTACGTTTAAATAGTCAGATGGTTTTTTACCGGAGAAATAAAAGTGTAGGTTTGACAGCTTTCGTAGAGAAAATAATATGTCAAACAGGCTTCTTCAGTTAAAATTAAAAATTATCTGAATATTGAAAAATTAGCTCTTTTCTATATGTGTAGTCACTTTTAATATATTTATTTTTAGGCTTGTTTGATGTATAGGATTTGCTGGGAAAAGCTTTTTAAGAGACGAAAACATGTTTTTACTCAAGATATAAGATACTAGCATTTTTCTGCGGTTTCACTGACGTGGCCTATACCGTATGAACTGTGCATTTTCTGGGAAAAATACAATACAAGGCCGGTATTCCAGATGCTCATATTCATGCAAACTCAACTCAACCTGAAAATGGACAGATTTGTTGCCTTGTTGTTTGTCATTAACGTGTTCAAGTATAAGATTCCAACGCCCCAAATGTTACCGAACTCTTTTAATACAAGATCAGTGGAATTGAGTAGTGTTAGCATGTACTTGCAACGTTCTTGTAGTTACTCATTTGGACTTTAATTTTCATTCAATACCTATCAAACAAGATGTGTAGAAAGAATTCAGTAAAGAAAGAAAGAAAGAAAGAAAAATATTTATTTGTGACCCGCACAGGAGACACGAGCAAATTCTAGGACGTCTCGGCTCTTGCTCTATTGGGTACACATATGTCAAGCTGAAAAATCATATGCCAAACTCGAGAGTCGTGATTGGTTCGTGTGGCCAATTCTGAGTTTGAGTCGAGTATGAGCATCTAGAATACGGGCCTTATTAGTGTCCTCAGCGGTAGAGTAGATTCTATTAGTGAATGCATTTTCGTAATCAACTCAGTAATTTTAAAGATGGAGGGATTTTATGAGTTTTATTTAAAAAGGTTATAGATGACTCACTATAACCTTTTTATGATATTTGCGTAACTTAAACCGTTTACGCAGCGCACGCAACGGAAGCTCTCAAAAAGTTTTTTTTTACCGTTTTTGCAACATTTATCATTTATGCTCCGCTCCTAATGGTCGTAGCGTGATGTTATATAGCCTAAAACCTTCCTTGATAAATGGACTATCCAAGACAAACATAATTTTGTAATTCCTGAAATTAGCGCATTCAAACAAACAAACTCTTCGGCTTTATAATATTAGTATAGATTATAGATTCTATTAAGAACAAAGAATATTTATGAAATCTTAAAAAAACTTGCTTTAATAGTCCCTGGCTTGAAACCAAAGTAATCATAATTAATTATGTTTAATCAGAGTCGATCTAAAACTTCTAAAAGTTCACAAACAGATCTTAATTATTTTGGAAGATTGCTAGTAACCTAGATTAGAGCAATTTAATTCTTAGATCTTTTAATCGAACTTAATTTCATTATTATCCTCCTGCTCTTATTTATTTATTTTCAGCCTGTATTATCCCACGAATGGGCAAAGGCCTCCCTTTTTACCCGACTGAGGCAGGGTAATTTTTCGAGCGTATGTATTTCCATTTCTATAGCACGCTCTACAGCTCAAATAGCTTGACGGATTATGATATATGAGGTGTCGTTGGATTTGTCTCAATTGTGGGCGTGACATAGGCAAGCCTAAACGAACTACATAATTATGAATTGCTGTTGTCCCCACAAACAGAAATTATAGAAAAAGCTACCAAAACTTTGTTTGTCATCGCTGCAGCACCTCATAATATTTAATGTATAAATTATACGGTTAATTTTTTTTTTGCAGTCTTGTCAATCAGTTTTTGTTTTTATAATAATTTGTTTTTGTTTTTGTTTTTCTTTCATTACTTCCGCTTTTGGGTAATTGTGGACCTCAACAGCTCTACTGTAAGTGCATGAAATGTTTACTTTAGTGAAGGTTACCGTTGTACATGAACTATCAATTCACTGAGTAGTATGTTTTCTTTAGGCACTGTGTATCCTCCGACTGCAAAGCATGTTTCTCTTCTTTTTACGTCTTTTTAGTTCGCTTTTTAAGTAGTCGGGTTTTTGTTTTTTATGTATCCTCAGACTGCAAAGCATAATTTTCTTCTTGTTTACGTCTTTTTAGTTCGCTTTTTAAGCAGTCGGGATTTTTGTTTTTTTTATTAACTTTTTTTTGTGTTTTTCATACCAGACAGACCCCACGATCCTCATTATATAGTCACAGTAGGTACTAAAAACAGAAACTTGTCACTTTTTTTATCTGTAATAGATATTAAAAGCCAGTCCCTCTTCATTGATATACACTTTTCTAAATAACAAAGACGCGTAGAATATAGAGTGTTAATATAAATAAAAATGTCTAGTTCTTTAAACAAAGGGTTTGTCCAAACCGAATAAAACCAAAAAATATAAATAATAAAACATTCGATATTTTCGATCTCCATATATTTGATTCGAAGGTAAACATATGCACATAATTCACATAAGCTTCTGAACGTTTCTGTGCTGATAGATGAAAACCTCAAGTTTTTGTTTATAATAAATTCGCTTTCAGACCACGTACGTTACATTGGACGAGGGATGTAAGGTTTCGGAGAGAGTGACGAGTGGGCGCGGGGAACGACGCGATAGTGATATAGATTTTTATTTTTGCACCCTGAATTTTGATTTTTTGGTATTCTTGTAATGACAAGAATATTTACTTTTTAAAGTATTATATTATTTTATTTTAATTATTGAGGATGTGAAAACTATGTGGATATATTTTTTTCTCAGTTAGTTTTAATCGTAATCTGGCAGTTTGAGTTATTTAAGCGGCCTACCCGAATGTACTTTCATTCGTATTGTTCATCGAATCGTTGAGCTCCTTAAATTCTCAGTTCAGCTGCACGGTTATTGTCAAATGCGTGCACTGACTGGACAGGTTCACTCAATCTGGCTGGTTCTTTCCTCAAAAACCATTTCAGACACCAATCTACATTGTCTGCACATAATCCAACCAAGCTTTTGCTTGGACTTTAGAAGAGACTGTGAGTTTGTTTCGGCCTTTCTTAGAGTAGTCAGATAGGAAACACCGACCTCACCTAGTTTAAAATATGATCGTCATGTAAAAGTGTTTGTACAAACCAACATACAGAAATAAAATCATTTAACATAGACCTCTAGACAAGTTGATATTCTATGTCTACAATGGACTACGTGATATTTTCGCCCACTTGTCAATGCCATATATTATGGACTTATCGACATTTTTGACAGTCGTTATCGTTGATAGAACGACATTGCTGACATCGAATGACGTTTGTCTAGAACCTCTGCAGAAAGAAAAACCGACCAAGTACCAGTCTGACTAGCGCACGTTGGGTTCTGTACCGTTACCGCATAAAAATGGCAATAAAATCACGTTTGTTGTTATTGCGGCAATAGAAATACATCAACTGTGAAAATTTCAAATATCTATCTATCACGGTTCATGAGATACAACCTGAAGACAGACGGACAGACAGACAAACGGACCGCGGAGTCTTAGTAATAGGGTCTCGTTTTTACCCTTTGGGTACGGAACCCTAATAAGTAACATTCTAACCATGTATCGCAGCCGGAGACGCTGCGACAGTCGCACACACACTTACACACAGTTACACTTTCCTTGTAGACGAAGCATGGCAATGTCACCAATTAGTCGCAAAAAAGACTGGCGAAGGCTTTGGAAGACGAAGCGCTTATTACGCGCATTACAAAAAGCCGGGCGGCTTTTCAAAGCCTTTTGCCTAGGCTTTTAGTAATGCCGTATCTAATTGCTGGCCGATACCGTGCCTTCTATGGGCTATGATGATGAAGCAAACAGCGATATTATTTGAAGTCAACACTAATATTAAAAAAAAAAATATCTTATCTGATCTCTCGCCTACTGATTGACACTGTGCGTGACCAGAGGGCTTTGCGCAAAGAAAGAATCAGCATTTCCAACGTGGCAATGCTGCCAGTCTTCTGGGCACGTTCCCGGATGACAGCGATGTGGACTTCGACGCCTAAATGTACCTTTCTTCGGTATATAGTGTATGTAGTTAGGGTTAGTATAAATTTGTATTATTAGTTTTATGGGGCTGAATTTTTTGCCAAATCTATCGAAGATGTGGCAGCGGAAAAAAGGTATGTTAATCTTGATCATATTTCCGAAAACTTCGTTGTGGCCGAAACACGTTAGCGCACAAAAATCTCGATACAATTGAATGGCAAATTAACCTCTTACCGTGATCTTCAATAAAAATATCAGGTATAATGCAGCCAGATCATGTAGCCTGGTGGCTTTTATTGGAACTAACTAAATCACTAGGAATATTGTCAAACTCCGTATTATTTTTATTCTCTGGCACTACCGCTGTCACTAGCATCTATATTTTTGTTGTATTATAAACGACTCATGTCGTTTAGTTCACTAAGTCCATTACTAAAAAGTATTTAAACCTTTTTTAAAAGAGAACTAATGTTATCTCCAAAACGGCACCACGTGACCTCCTCACCCCAGAGGGCTGGTGTATATCTAAACCCAGTAAGTGCCTTGAAACTATTATATTCCAGGATAGCGCAAAAATATATTATGATTTGAAGTAGGCTATGGAAAGTCATGTTGTATTAGTAACTAAATGACATCTTATTATTTCAAGAGAATACTAAACAAGGAATATGAACCTAAGAATTGTACAAATGATATTAATAGTGTCCTAAGTTCTATTGGATATTTTAAATATGCCTAAAAAAGACCTGCCTAAATTCCAGTATAGTAGAACTCATTAAAATAATATAAATAAAATTATCTGGCTATAAAAAGATTATAAAAAATATTATATGTCACCTACTGTGGCAGTCGCATAGAAGCTGAAATAATAATAATAATGATTAAATTTGTACGGCAAAGACTCGTATGACACTAGCCAGATTACCTATTTTAGTGATCTTTATTTTCGTAGCAATAAAGTTGCATTCATAGGCAAAAATAACAGTGAACGATCTGATGTCAGATGCTCGCCGCTCCTTGAGCACTCGCTCAAGCTCGTCACTCTGGTTGAGGCCTATTTTTTGCGTGAATTGGAACGGTTTCGCAAATAGATCGGCTTCGCATGTGTGAGTGAGATGGATTGTGTTTCGCTACGGATTTAATGTTTGTGTGTGTGTGTGTTGTACTTCTTATGTGACGTTATAAATTATGACCAAGGTAAAGATGATAGGACCGGTTGTGGTGCGATACCAATGGTAACTTCTCCCTACGAAAGACTAAGCTTGAACTGCAAATCTGCCGAGGCTTTGCCCAACTATGTTGCTTCCAGTCTAGCCGGATGTAGCTGATGACCAGTATTTTACATGGAGGAGCTGTCTATCTGATACATGGGATCCATAACCCAGTAACTGGGTAACACGATACCCATACCATTGCTTCTGTCTTCCCGTAACAAAAGACAAAGATTTACTAATAACAGTCGGGATCAACAGTTTAACGGGCTTTTCAAGGCACGGAGGCGTCTCATTATGTCAAGAATGGTCACCCATCCACGGACTGATCTCAGCAAGCGTTGCTTAACCTCAAAGATCTACCCGTGCAGCTAATATTATCTAGCCTTGAGCTATGTTTACAGTATACTAAAATTATTGTTGGCATTAATTATAATAATTATGATTTAAAATATTAGTACCTATAGTGCGCGGCACGTAAGTTGTCTCATATTGAATATATTGTAGGTCGTTTATAAGGGATTCATTTCGGTTTAAATTGTTTAATCTCAATAAAACGTTAATACATTTTTGGTCAACTTACATACCGCGCACTATATGGATTTTATGTAAGCATTCAATCAGGAAAAAGATTTTCCATAACGTTTCAACACCAGCCATAATACACCTACAAACATAAATATTTAGATATTTTTCCCCTCAAGCTGTTTCACACCTCCTCACCTTGTGAACGAGGGCTAAAATATTGGTGTATCGATGGGCTGTTGGCACACCGTATGGGAAATATGGCGTCGGTGCAGAGAGTGCAAAATATTCGTGATTTTATGTATTGGTGTAATTTGGGCTGATTTTACTTATGGTTTGAGAAAGACAAGTTAAAGTTGTAAGAGGGCAATGTAGATAAAAACCTGCCAAGTGCGAGTCCGACTCGCACACATAGGATTCCGTACCATTATCGCAAAAATCGGCAAAATACGTCACGTTTGTTGTATGGGGCCCCAATTAAATATAGTTTTTTTTATTCTGTTTTTAAAATATAGCGGCAAAAGAAATACAAAATCTCTGAAAATTTCAACTGTCTAGCTATTACGGTTTATATATAGACAGACAGACAGAAAGACGGACAGTGAAGTAATAGGGTCCTATTTTTACCCTTTGGGAACGGAACCCTAAAAAACGTGTCTATAAATTTAAGGGATTGATGAATGAATCCTCTCAATTTAGAAAATAATTAAATCCTATAAATATCGTAGATGAATCGTTGGGATTTCTGTAAAAATATTCCTGACGGCTCTCCTTCCGTTTATTATCCACCCTAATATACAAAGCAGCCACACCTAAATGAATACCTCAATTTTCAAACCTCGCTTTAGCATCGAGAGTTGAAAATACAACAGCGTAATAATTTGTGTTACTTAAAATCGAACAGTATTGTTCAACATTATTTATTTCATCTGTGGGTAACACATTACATTAAAAAGCAAACAAATAACATAACGACTGTTTACTAAGCAAAGCTTTCGAATTATTATTGTAAAGATATACAAGACTAATTAATAAAATTACCGGCCCCTAATATAATAGGAACCGACCAACATGAAGTATGCCAAAATCTATGTAGCATTTTATAAGTAAATGCCCAAAAAACCCGACACTGCTCGTAAAGCCACACTGATCTCATGGTTGGTACTAAATAGACGAGTAAACTGTCTACCTGCCATTTCGAAGTCCAATTTTATTACCTTTTAAACCACCACCTTTATAGCAATCGGAGCCGGGAGAGGCATATATTTTACCTTAGATGTTTATATGCCTATATCATTGGATTTAAACCCTTTAGATCAGTTCATTGTGTACCAAAACAATTGCTTGTGCAATCTTATCTATGGGAAATTTTGAAAACTTTACTCAAAAAAAAATCTTATATCAAAATTATAGTGCCAATATAATAAAGTAAAGCATACAAACTTTTAAATGGAACACTGACAAGATAAAAAAAAAACCTTCAACAACATCTAAAGGTATCCATCAGAAATCTGAAAGGGCTAGTTCGAGGTGGCAAAGGAGAAGAATACCTGGAAGGATTTTGGGGAGACCTTTGCTCAACAGAGGAACAATGAAGGCTAAAAATAAAAACCATCAGAATTGATGGCATCATCAATCAACCTGCCTAGTCGTTCCAAACTATTTTGTGGTTGGCTTCCAGTCTAATCATAAGCGGACTGCGGGCGTCCGCTGTCACCACAGGACAAGTCCATCTGGCGAATTATTATGCAGCTGATACTAGTACCTATTTTACATGGACTAACTATGTGACCTCTATAACCCAGTAACAGGATAACAAATGTTAAACCAATACTCCATGGCATGGCCTAGAATTGTCGGCATCATCCTTCTCAGCGACCACTACAATGTTGCCCAATTATTTGTAAATTATTACAAGAAAGCTTACTTACGCTTTACAATATAGTCAGTATTTAGTTAAATAATAAAATAATAACATTCTTTATTCCGTTAATTTTTACACAGTACAATATTAAAACCCTTAATTACTAGTTATTGACAAATTCCTTGGATCCCACACTAGGATTTCCTGTGTTGTGGGGTCCAGTCTCTTCCCAAGTAGGTGAGGCAAATATTTTTACATGGTTACACAGAGATAATAGTTATCATATAAGTACGTACTAACAAAACTATGGATTTCATATCTGAGACAAATAAGTAATAATAATAATAATATGCAGTCTTAGGGAATACTTCCAGGCCGCTGACGTGGGTATGCATCGAGATGTGGTAGCGGTGGACAAGGGCGTTGTCCCCGCTCTCCTTGGCTAACGAGAACTGGCGCAAACCTAAGGGAGGTATGGCAGAGCAAGAAGCTTTACGGACGCTTATGGTCCTACATGGGCCTGATGTAGATCTTTTAGCGTCCGTGGCCAGGCTGCGATTTGGTGAGCTTTTCGAGGAAACCGAAGGTTTTGTCTTTGCGATTATGGACGAAGTTATGATGACGAACAACTACCGGAAATATATTGTGAAGGACGGCTCGGTTGACATATGTCGGGCATGTCACTGGCCGGGGGAATCAATCCGTCACATTATCTCCGGTTGTTCTAATCTGGCTAACGGAGACTATTTGCTCTTAAATACAATCTTGTGGAATCGGAAGTGCCTTGCGGTATGTGCCCGACCCAGTTCTCGAAAATGGCAATGTCACGTTGTATTGCGGGATCGGTCTATCATCACTGACAGGACTAATGTTCCCAATAAGCGTGACATAGTGGTGATAGTCGATATAGCGGTTCCCCATGACGAGAACCTCATGAAGAAAAACAAGTATCTTGATCTAGCTCGCGAGGTTGTCGACATGTGGGATGTGAATACAGCAGTCATTGCGCAGATAGTCGTGACGGCCAATGGCGTAATAGCCATGAGCCTCGACGAACATCTGAGGAGGCTCTCGTTGGGCACCTGGATCAAGGGCTTGATCCAGAAAGCGGTACTCCTGGACAAGGCGTGTATAGTTAGGAGGTTCCTCTCTCAGGAGACCTGACTACCGGTAGCTTGGACCCTGTTCCCGATACCGGTGGGCTAATATTTTTGTATTTTTAAATGTTTTTTTGTTTAAGAATAGTATTTAAAAATGTAAAAATATGTAAACATAATAAATACATGGAATAATATAATAATATTAATAGTTGCCACTGTCTTATTCTTTACAATCTTCACATCTTCCTTCCGCCATCCCTTCTATATATCTTACATTCTCTCTAGAATCATCTCACTAGAATTCATGATCAAGATGTTTACTAGCACAATGATGACAAAAACTTTTCTTCATTTACTTTCAAAAAGAACAAGAATTTTAATATGAAACTTCCAAAACTATAACTATTAAAACAGCCATTCAAAATGGAAACTTCGAATTTCCAAATTGACAATAAAGATTTAACAGTACGCAGGTGTAAAACTAGTCAAAAAGGAGTTTAAACTGGTGAAAACTTGTGAAATCCGGCGCAAACTGATATTTTAACGGCTGGCCGCGAGTGTGCAGTCAATTGTAGGCTGGGACACAATATTATGTGCGGCTCATTAAAGGCCAATGTACGCTAACGACATGTTGGCACGAACGCCGCTTGTCTGTAAACTGCCTATGGACTGGGCTGATGAAATGATTGAAGTTGGGTATTTGATAGTTTTCATTAGCCCTAACTTATATTAAGTAAAATACTTCAATAATGCACATGCTCCTTGATTTACAACTTGATTTTGCTTTCAAGTCAAAATATTCATACAACTTTGCCAGAATTTTTTATAAAAAAATTTGGACTAGGTAAGTCCAAAATTACAAATAGTTAAGACTACTTTTACCACGTTTGCAGACCAAGAGCTAGACTAAGTAACTTTAGCTTTGTCTGTATAGTTGAGGTTAATAAATAGATTGAATAAGGCATAATGATAATGACGTGTGTAGACCGCAAATTGGGTTCAGAAGTGTAAAAATTTTGTTCTAGCATTACAAGAAAGTAAAATCTTAAAAACTTAACTGCGGGTAAAATCTCATTCTTTTATAGCCAACTTTAACCTCAACAACAATACAAAATTATCTTCAACAATTCCAATAATTTCAACACCAAAAAGCCAGCTCCCAACGATATTTTTATCACAAAAAATCTTTGATATGTTGATACTTCTACTAGTGTTATTTTCGTTATACTGCTGTCGAAATTCTGAGAAGGGTCTGGTCTTATTACGTTATTTACTATGGTAGCTTTACGTAGTAATAAGTGGTAACCGGTATCCACACAGCTGGTAAATAAAATATTTGTATTTGTTAAGGAATAAAAAGATTTACTAGACTTTTTTGGGTTCGTTATATTGGGAAGTCTTCGATCTGTGATGATTTACTATTAATATAACATAAAAATCAACAAAAAAAATATACTAGTTGCACATTCGCAAGCGTAGTTCGAAGAACGTGCAAGAAATTCCACAGACCCTCTTTTCCATCAGTTTTAAATACAAGTATTTGGTTACATCATTATTGTTGGAAAAACAAATATATGAGAGAACGATGTAAAAAGACGTGCACGTAAAAATGTCTAGAATAAAACAAACGGGTGTACCCCATTGTTGCGAAGTTCACTATCGCGATGTACGGCACTGCGAAAGTTTACTATCGCGCAGTTCGTTGTTGCGAAAGTTCTTTACTGCGATGTATGTTACTGCGAAAGTTTATTATTGCGAAGTACGTTGTCACGAAAGTTCTTTACTGCGATGTACGTTACTGCGAAAGTTTACCAATGCGACGTATGCTGTCCCAAAAATTATTTACTGTGACGGTTGCAGTTTCGATAACACGCTATTGCAATTTAGGTCATCTAGGAGGGTTGCCGTTTAATTTCCAGAAAAAATATTTTTCTCTATGTTCACCCGAGTAGAGTTCGGTCGCCCAGGTACTGTAGATTAAGTATCTAGTCTGCGATATACTAAGCAGGCACCTCCATGAATTTTGCTTATGTTGATTTTCCTTTTGTTCCATTTATAAGTCTATTTAGATAGGTACATGAATTTTGTATATGTTTATTTTATTATTATTATCTTTTGGTTCAATAATAATTAAATTAGCTTAAAATTTTTGCTCATTTGTTAGTCATGTCCAACAATATAATATTTCCACTATTACCAGTATCAGCAACCCTCCTAGATGGTCTAAATCGTAATAGTGTTTTATTGAAACTGCAATTGTCACAGTAAATAATTTTTGGGACAGCGTACGTCGCAATGGTAAACTTTCGCAGTAACGTACATCGCAGTAAAGAACTTTCGTAACAACGTACTTCGCAATGGTAAACTATCGCAGTAACGTACATCGCAGTAAAGAACTTTCGCAACATCGAACATCGCGATAGTAAACTTTCGTAGTACCGTACATCGTGGTAATGAACTTCGCAACAATGGGGTACAAATACAAAAAGTACCAAATTAAAAATAGCCCGAGGCAGCCAAGTTATGACCAATCCCAACTGATGTTGCCCGTTCACGAACAAGACGCATGGATTGGAACCACTCAGCTCAACCATCATGGAGGGAATCGAATGGTCCAACACAGTCATGTGCCACCATCAGAGAGACATTAGAGAGAGCATGACACAGTCAATTGCCAGGGCACACATAAAGTCAACGAACGACATTTAGGTACAGTAAATGGTATATTTATATTTCGTACATACTAGTCACACATGTGCTGTGCAGTTATATAATACTAAAAGAAATTGAGTTTATACAATACAAATATATTCATACAGTTTTCGACGGGGCCACAGACCTGACCCGTCAAAGTGGGACCCACCTGCCACGGCTGTCTCTGGGGGTACTCCCCAGAGACAGCCGTGGCGGGTTCACGGACAAGAGCTAACGCTAATCTATAATGTCTTTAGCGTAATCTAGAGTAAAGGAATAAGTCAATTCACAAACTTTTCTTACAGAGACAAATAAATTATTGAAACTAACGTCAAAAATTCTGAACTCACGTCAAAAACTGCCTGATATTCAAGATTTCTAGATACCGTAAGCCTCTTTTACAAAATTATTCTAAAAAACACACCCAACGAAGACCCTTGTCAAAATTACCCAAAAATTATACGAACTCGCTTAATACGATGAGTACTTCGAAAAATCTCCGACTTGCTAATAAAGCCTGCAGGTTTATTCGAATAACTATCATAAAATTAGATGACATGTTACTGCACGAGTTTGATAAATGGCGAGCGACGCCTGGGAGCGAGGTGATATTAAATTAATTTAACTTTGTTTAGAGACACCTGGGTTGGCTTGGCATTAATATGTAATTTTGCAGGGTGTTTTCTTATGGTTTTTGAGAATTTAGACGTGTCGTTTATTTATAGAATGTGATATGAATGTTTTAAAGGACAATGATAAAAGATCGAAGTGATTGAACTTTACGGTATTAGATTCCTATGTGTCATGGTTTGGTTTTTCAGAAATAATCGAGACCTTTATAGATAGGGGCGTGGTAGTGACAGTTTTAGTTATGAAGATAAGTAGATAATGTTACAAGATAGAGCAACGCCATCTAGTGACGATAGGAAGAACTAGTAGTAACTAGTAGCGCCATCTAGTATCGAATAGCGGAACTAATCTTCTCAAAAGCTCGAGTCGAATGGAATTTTTCGGAATGTTCAAGCCGAACATTCTGGAAACAACTGGATTCATGTGTATATTAAAATCAAGTATGTTGTAAATAGGTTATTTAAAGGCTTATCTTTTTTGAATAATGAACCTGTCATTAATGATGTCGTTCACTGCCTACAAAATGCACGTTTTTTTTCTATTTTCATCCCAAATCTACGTTGATAAATAATATCCTTACCCAAGCAAAATATCATTAGAAACTGACGAACATTTTGCTACAACCGCTTTAAACCTAAGATAGGTACAATAGAGACCAGAATGTGTCTACAAATGGAGCCCTTTTGTTAGCAAAAAGATGATTACTCAGCAGGACGGCTAATGTAAGATATTTGTCAGTTACACAACAGGATTATACCTATGTGTAGTGTTGAAATTAATTCACGTTTTGTTTAGTACATTTTTGCCACACTACTGGATACTTATAATCTGAGTTAATGAAGAAACGATCGGTCATACTACTACTCGTATAAATTATTAAGGATGACAAACTGTTTAACGAGGAAAATTGTTTGTATTTTTACTTAGTGATCCATTTACGAAAATTCTTTTACTGAAAGCAAGTTAAACTGATACTGAGTTTCTAAGCCTCGAACTATTTTCAAAAACATTTTTGAGCAGTTTATTCAAAATTGTTGGCAATTCACACGGACACATACTTTTTGTTTTTATAACCACGCCTCAAAACCAGAACTAATTTGCATATTATTTGGAACACAAGTAAACGTGGATAAATGCTCATCCATTCTGCGCTACCACGGCGAGATAACGCGGGTTACTCCCCAGAGACAGCCGTGGCGGGTTCACGGACGAGAGCTAACGCTTGACTGTGATCCCGTCATAAGCGGCACAGGAGGACACCTTGGCGTTTTAATAGGTTGGAATCCCATATAACCGCGAAAATTCCATTCGACTCGAGCTTTTGAGAAGATTAGTTCCGCTATTCGATACTAGATGGCGCTACTAGTTACTACTAGTTCTTCCTATCGTCACTAGATGGCGTTGCTCTATCTTGTAACATTATCTACTTACCTTCATAACTAAAACTGTCACTACCACGCCCCTATCTATAAAGGTCTCGATTATTTCTGAAAAACCAAACCATGACACATAGGAATCTAATACCGTAAAGTTCAATCACTTCGATCTTTTATCATTGTCCTTTAAAACATTCATATCACATTCTATAAATAAACGACACGTCTAAATTCTCAAAAACCATAAGAAAACACCCTGCAAAATTACATATTAATGCCAAGCCAACCCAGGTGTCTCTAAACAAAGTTAAATTAATTTAATATCACCTCGCTCCCAGGCGTCGCTCGCCATTTATCAAACGCGTGCAGTAACATGTCATCTAATTTTATGATAATTATTCGAATAAACCTGCAGGCTTTATTAGCAAGTCGGAGATTTTTCGAAGTACTCATCGTATTAAGCGAGTTCGTATAATTTTTGGGTAATTTTGACAAGGGTCTGCGTTGGGTGTGTCTCTTAGAATAATTTTGTAAAAGAGGCTTACGGTATCTAGAAATCTTGAATATCAGGCAGTTTTCGACGTGAGTTCAGAATTTTTGACGTAAGTTTCAATAATTTATTTGTCTCTGTAAGAAAAGTTTGTGAATTGACTTATTCCTTTACTCTAGATTACGCTAAAGACATTATAGATTAGAGGATAGTGGCGTCCTTTTGTAATAAAATAACATTGAATTGGTACACAACACATTTGAAAAGTGTGGTAATCTTTCTTTCTGAGTATTAGAATACACTAATCTTTATTACAGACAATTTTGTGAAAATGACAAAATAATATCTCGAATTCTTAATTCAAAACCTGACAGACTGTTACTATTGAATAGTTTTTATTGTTTATTTTTTCTTTTCAGTCAGTAACAACTTCAAAAAAATAAGTTGTTAACCAAGACACTCATAGATTTTAAAGTGTCTAACGTCTTGGAACATTTAAATCCAATGTATTTTCCTGCTTGATAAGCTAAAGAAACTCGACTCCAATCACCAAAACATGAACATTTCGAAACCAGAAAGCAAACAAAGCGAGGACCCCAATCTCCGAACTCCCATTTTCCAAATGGCGAACAAAATGGCGGTAACAGGAAACCGGAAACGCCGCCATTGTATTGAAACGAAAATATATCGAGAATGATTGATGGACCAACAAATGGACTATGGTTAATTATACTTAATTCGGTAAAATGGAGTCTTTGTGTGAAAATGGTGGTCGTATATCATAGACAGACAATAAAGCATGTGTATGTTACCGTTGTGTTAGTTAGCCTTTCATATTGCGGTAGGTTTTTGGGTATGTAACTAGTTTTTTCCACGGCTTCGCCTTCGTAGCCATAGAAACCGTACATTTTTTCGGGATAAAAAAGTAGCCTATGGCAAACAAGTAAAGTGCAGCTTGCAATCAGTGAAATAATTACCGTGATTGGATTTGGTCCGCGCCCTCTCGACCCACTTAGACTCGACCCGAAGGATAATACCTGGATATTTCTATTTTAATTGGCGTAAAAACGGCGATGTTGGACACATCTTTGTCAGACAGAAAATTGTCGATATAACGGTTGCACCACAGAGTGTGTAAAATTTTAATTTTGTTTGGATGAAAAAGTCAATAATTAAACAAGTAAGTACTTATCCTTTTATAATATAGTATACGCTTTGAAGTACAATACACAGATGATTGTTAATAATTAAAAAGTAAACAACTTCCTATAAATAATCAACATTCAAGTAAGAACAAAATAATTAAAAAATAATCAATTTTCTATACATAATCAAAAAAAATTAATGATTACAGTTTTCAGTACAAAATATTACATATTATATGTATAATAACTTAATAAGTTATTTAGAACTAGAGGACGCCTCGCGGTTTCACTCGCGTAGTTCCCGTTCCCGTGGGAATACAGGGATAAAAAGTAGCCTATGTCACCCGGGGATAGAGTAGCTTCCCAACGGTGAAAGAATTTTTGAAATCGGTTTAGTAGTTTTGGAGCCTATTCGGTACAAACAAACAAAAAAATCTTTCCTCTTTATAATATTGGTATATAGATAATAAAATATCACTAAACTTGACTTTACAAATGTCACTTAATTGGTAGTTAAACATCTGATATCTTCGTGTCGGGTATTCAGCGGGTCGAGTGGGTGCGGACACATAGGATTAGTACTTCTAGAGATTACTTTCTAAAAACAAACAATTTAATAAATAAATAAAATTTAACCTATTTTTACTAATATTATTATAATTCGGATAAAATTCAGAGTGAGCCCTATATTCTAACTCCTATATGCCTAGTCATGTTATCCAATTCGATACCACATCGAATCATCGACTTGACAGGTAATTATTTGTCATTAATCGACATTAATGTTTTCGTTGTCAAGGCGACACAAGAAGACTACAGCCGTATTTCAGTTCGTCTGTATGAATATATTTGTGTTGTATAAACTCAATTTATTTTTGGATTATATAACTGCACAGCATTTATGTGAGTACTATGTACCAACTGTAAATCTACGATTTACTGTACCTATGTGTCGTTCGTTGACTTCAGTGTGCCCTGGGCAGTTGAGTGTGTCATGCTCTCTCTAATGTCTCTCTGATGGTGGCACATGTGTTGGATCATTCGGTTCCCTTCATGATGATTGAGCTGAGTGGTGCCGATCCATTTGTCATGTTCGTGAACGGGCGCCATCAGTTGATATTGGTCATATCTAAGCTGCCTCCGCCTGTTTTTAATTACCTATTTATTGTATTTTTAATTGTTTGTTTTAATCTAGACGCTTTTAAGTGCGGTTTTTTTACATCGTTCTCACTAATTATGTATGTATTTTTCCAACAAGATTATAATACTAACTAAGTAAGTAACCAAATACTTGTAAAACACAATTTTATTTTTTAAAGAGTTAATGTGGAGTTTCTTGTCCGTTCTTCTCCATAACAAGCTACATTTCCGAATGGACGGTAGAATCAATTATTATTACAATTTTTTTTGACGTTCGAAAGTGCCGCTCAATGGCTTAATTGAATAAAGAAATTTTGTATTTTTTTTTTCGTTGATCTATACCAATATTATAAAGAGGAAAGATTTTTTTGTTTGTTTGTACCGAATAGGCTCCAAAACTACTGGACCGATTTCAAAAATTCTGTCACTGTTGGGAAGCTACTCTATCCCCGGGTGACATAGGCTACTTTATCCCTGTATTCCCACGGGAACGGGAACTACGCGGGTGAAACCGCGAGGCGTCCTCTAGTCGTTAATATAACAGAAGAAAAACACGGTAAAAGATTTACTTAGTTCAATAACCTGGCATTCAGAATGCGGGGTAGATTTACCTAAGAACAGTCAAAGTAACGATATATGAAAATTGTAACTCTGTAAGGGGTCGTGCAATAATAAAATAATATTACACTGTTCTTTATGTAGTTGCCTGATCAAAAATGAAGAAAGGAGCTAAAATTTTATAAAGCCCACTTAGTTATTTAGGTAGAATGTGGCTATCAATAACGATTAATATTAATAAGGTAGATCAGCGCTAGAAGTAGTGTGTATTATTACTAAAAACCCGAAAATATACATAATCCTTAACAAATATTACTATGAGAGCAAAACCCTGCACCGTAATGGAATATATACACTTTTTTTCTAACACGTTCTTAACAATTTTGAAGGAAACCTATCCATCGTACTAATATTATGAATGCGAAAGTTTGGATGTGTGGATGTTTGTTACTCAAAAACGCCAGAATGGCTGAACGGATCTGGATGAAATACACAGGTTGGTACAGAGATAGATTATAGTCTGGAATAGCACAAAGGATACTTTTTATCCCAGGAAATGTGCCCTCCGGATAGTTTTCGACTTTCACGCGGGTGAAGCTGCTGGCATACCGCTGGCAGAAGCTAGTTGTTCCATAATTTTGAAAAATTCGTCCTAATAATTTATCTAGTAGTAGACAAGCTTCGATCGACAATTTATTGAACACGTAATTATGACTCAATATCTTGCGAAAATACTCCGATTCAAACAGTAAAACGCCTATAACTAGAGAACGGCCCAACCGATTTTCATTAAAGATAGCTAAGAACACTCTCGATAAAGTCACCTTTCAAACGAAAAAGCCGAAATAAAAATCAATTTATCCGTTTAGAAGCTATGATGCTACAGACAGAAACACAAATACACAAACACACGGGTACACACGTCAAAATTATAACACCTCTGTTTTCCCGTCGGGGTTTAAAGACAATTAATTAAATTGAATTTTTAAAATTGAATGCATTGTTTTTGATAAGTTTTTTAACCCGCTGAAATCGAATAAAAAAAAGCTGTAGTTCCACACATTTTAAAACTATGTGACTACGTGCGGAGCATTTTTCTTCATCGTGTCAGTGATTCCATGTTTAATGCTTATTTTATGAGTGTAATAAAAGTTGTTCATTCAACCCACCTGGTATAGTAGCAACGTCAGAACGCTGCAGTCATGATTAAGTAACACCAAGCTAAGCTTACTCGGAGTGACTCATAAACTGTTGGGGACCATCGTAAAAGCAAGCGTTTATAGCTATTAAGTAAACTGTTATACCTTGGTGTTGGTGTACCTAAATTATATTGTTACCGTCGTCCTTAGACAACATCGTAAAGCGACCAGCGAGTTGCGCATAAAAGTTTGGTTTCTTGGGTCTTTTTAGTAGAGCAAAATGTTATTTAAATATTTGGAAGGTAGCAATGATAATAATATGAATTGATATCTAAACAAGATGAAATTAAAAAAAAAACTGTCTTAACTCAAATTTTTAGCAACTTTGGGATCAACCACCGCAGACAGTATTATAAAATATTTTTATGTAAAAAAACCGCTTGTCTCTACATTTTGCCGAGTTACGAGATAGTAAATAGTTTGTTTTTTCATATATTAGAATTGATCCCAAAGTAGAAAATTCTGTTTATATTCATGAGAACCTTTACGTCCTGAAAAATTTCCAAAGACTTAAAATTCACCCGTCTCCATCGTTTTGAGTCGATGGTAAACTTTTGAAATAATTTATGCCCAGTGGAAGGCCGCGATACTTAGAATAAGTGGCGTTCATCAGGTCATCACAAGTGTGGGTGTATGTGCACATTATTTATCGTACGTGTATCGAACGGGTCTACAGAGAGACTTCATCAGCATGTGAACGTCGAGACAATCCAGCTTGTCGACCACACAAACATAGTGAGAACACTAAAAAGAGACTTCATCAGCATGTGAACGTCGAGACAATCCAGCTTGTCGACCACACAAACATAGTGAGAACACTAAAAAGAGACTTCATCAGCATGTGAACGTCGAGACAATCCAGCTTGTCGACCACACAAACATAGTGAGAACACTAAAAAGAGACTTCATCAGCATGTGAACGTCGAGGCAATCCAGCTTGTCGACCACACAAACATAGTGAGAAGACTAAAAAGAGACTTCATCAGCATGTGAACGTCGAGGCAATCCAGCTTCTCCACCACAAAAAAAAATGTTAGAAGACTAAAAAGAGACTTCACAGCATATGAACGTCGAGGCAATCCAGCTTCTAACTAGAAGATGTGAACGTCGAGGCAATCTAGCTTCTTGACCACAGAAACATAGTGAGAAGACTAAAAAGAGACTTCATCAGCATGTAAACGTCGAGGCAATCCAGCTTGTCGACCACACAAACATAGTGAGAAGACTAAAAAGAGACTTCATCAGCATGTGAACGTCGAGACAATCCAGCTTGTCGACCACACAAACATAGTGAGAACACTAAAAAGAGACTTCACAGCATATGAACGTCGAGGCAATCCAGCTTCTAACTAGAAGATGTGAACGTCGAGGCAATCTAGCTTCTTGACCACACAAACATAGTGAGAACACTAAAAAGAGACTTCATCAGCATGTGAACGTCGAGACAATCCAGCTTGTCGACCACACAAACATAGTGAGAAGACTAAAAAGAGACTTCATCAGCATGTGAACGTCGAGACAATCCAGCTTGTCGACCACACAAACATAGTGAGAAGACTAAAAAGAGACTTCATCAGCATGTGAACGTCGAGACAATCCAGCTTGTCGACCACACAAACATAGTGAGAAGACTAAAAAGAGACTTCATCAGCATGTGAACGTTGAGGCAATCCAGCTTCTCGACCACACCAACATAGTGAGAAGACTAAAACGAGACTTCATCAGCATGTGAACGTTGAGGCAATCCAGCTTCTCGACCACACCAACATAGTGAGAAGACTAAAACGAGACTTCATCAGCATGTAAACGTCGAGGCAATCCAGCTTCTCGACCACACAAACATAGTGAGAAGACTAAAAAGAGACTTCATCAGCATGTAAACGTCGAGGCAATCCAGCTTCTCGACCACACCAACATAGTGAGAAGACTAAAACGAGACTTCATCAGCATGTGAACGTCGAGGCAATCCAGCTTCTCGACCACACCAACATAGTGAGAAGACTAAAACGAGACTTCATCAGCATGTGAACGTCGAGGCAATCCAGCTTCTCGACCACACCAACATAGTGAGAAGACAAAAAAGAGACTTCATCAGCATGTGAACATCGAGGTAATCCAGCTTCTCGACCACACAAACATAGTGAGAAGACTAAAAAGAGACTTCATCAGCATGTGAACATCGAGGTAATCCAGCTTCTCGACCACACAAACATAGTGAGAAGACTAAAAAGAGACTTCATCAGCATGTGAACGTCGAGGCAATCCAGCTTCTCGACCACACAAACATAGTGAGAAGACTAAAAAGAGACTTCATCAGCATGTGAACATCGAGGTAATCCAGCTTCTCGACCACACAAACATAGTGAGAAGACTAAAAAGAGACTTCATCAGCATGTGAACGTTGAGGCAATCCAGCTTCTCGACCACACAAACATAGTGAGAAGACTAAAAAGAGACTTCATCAGCATGTGAACGTTGAGGCAATCCAGCTTCTCGACCACACCAACATAGTGAGAAGACTAAAACGAGACTTCATCAGCATGTGAACGTTGAGGCAATCCAGCTTCTCGACCACACCAACATAGTGAGAAGACTAAAACGAGACTTCATCAGCATGTAAACGTCGAGGCAATCCAGCTTCTCGACCACACAAACATAGTGAGAAGACTAAAAAGAGACTTCATCAGCATGTAAACGTCGAGGCAATCCAGCTTCTCGACCACACCAACATAGTGAGAAGACTAAAACGAGACTTCATCAGCATGTGAACGTCGAGGCAATCCAGCTTCTCGACCACACCAACATAGTGAGAAGACTAAAACGAGACTTCATCAGCATGTGAACGTCGAGGCAATCCAGCTTCTCGACCACACCAACATAGTGAGAAGACTAAAAAGAGACTTCATCAGCATGTGAACATCGAGGTAATCCAGCTTCTCGACCACACAAACATAGTGAGAAGACTAAAAAGAGACTTCATCAGCATGTGAACATCGAGGTAATCCAGCTTCTCGACCACACAAACATAGTGAGAAGACTAAAAAGAGACTTCATCAGCATGTGAACGTCGAGGCAATCCAGCTTCTCGACCACACAAACATAGTGAGAAGACTAAAAAGAGACTTCATCAGCATGTGAACATCGAGGTAATCCAGCTTCTCGACCACACAAACATAGTGAGAACACTAAAAAGAGACTTCATCAGCATGTGAACATCGAGGTAATCCAGCTTCTCGACCACACAAACATAGTGAGAAGACTAAAAAGAGACTTCATCAGCATGTGAACATCGAGGTAATCCAGCTTCTCGACCACACAAACATAGTGAGAAGACTAAAAAGAGACTTCATCAGCATGTGAACGTCGAGGCAATCCAGCTTCTCGACCACACAAACATAGTGAGAAGACTAAAAAGAGACTTCATCAGCATGTGAACATCGAGGTAATCCAGCTTCTCGACCACACAAACATAGTGAGAACACTAAAAAGAGACTTCATCAGCATGTGAACATCGAGGTAATCCAGCTTCTCGACCACACAAACATAGTGAGAAGACTAAAAAGAGACTTCATCAGCATGTGAACATCGAGGTAATCCAGCTTCTCGACCACACAAACATAGTGAGAAGACTAAAAAGAGACTTCATCAGCATGTGAACGTCGAGGTAATCCAGCTTCTCCACCACAAAATCAAATGTTAGAAGACTAAAAAGAGACTTCACAGCATATGAACGTCGAGGCAATCCAGCTTCTAACTAGAAGATGTGAACGTCGAGGCAATCTAGCTTCTCGAACACACAAACAAGTGAGAAGACTAAAAAGAACAAAACCGTTCGAGTTAGTATTTAGTGAATGTGATTAGTGTATCGTACAAATAAGTGCTACCAAAAAACACAGAAATAAAGTGTATTCGCCTTAATAGAGCCAATCAAAAAATTCCAGACAATCTTAGTAAAGACAATGTAATAGTTTAGGTTACAATTAAATTACTTATTAATCTATTTATAAGGCTAGATTGTAATAAGATTAGGGTCTATCCTATTAATGAACCCTAGGAAAAGATATGGGAAAAAAAGACGGGTATACAAAACCACATTTCGCCAAAATTCACCCTGTATTTCTTCTTTGTTCTAACTTATACTTTACGCTGCTCACCTTAAAACTTTAGCAAGATTGTAACCAGAGAACCACATACATCTGTTTGTCATGTTTTCCAGTACAATAACCCCATTTTGCAACACATAACCACTTCATACATAGGTACCACATTTACTTACTAAACTTTCGTGAAAGGTCTATGGTATGGCAAATTTTCTTGAAAAGTTTGTCACACGTAGAAAATTTGCGGCTTTCCGGAGTGTTGCGGTCAAAGTGCCAAAACTTGTGAATTGTTGGAGTAGAAATGTTACGCTTTTAGTAACTTTTAGATCTGGCGTTTGTGTTAGCTTCAGTAGACTTTAGGGTTAATAACTGTCGGTTTGAGGGAGAAAATGGTAGAAATGATAAATTATTTTATGATTTATTAAGATGTGGTTTGATTTTACTAGCCGCTAAAAGATAATAATTGATACTTCGAAAAGTCTACTGGGTATAGATGGAATCATGCTAATTTGCACACGGTTCAGTTCTGGGTATCGAGAAAGAGTTTTCATCTCTTAAAAAGGCTTAATAGGATATGAAAGTTTGTATTAAGTTTGAAATTGTAGCCTACGGAAAATCCCGTCGGGCACACGGCTTGCCGTTCGTGTACGGATCTTTTGAATGGTAATCTATCAATAAAATGTTGTAGATTTTTGATTTTCACAAAATATGAAGGATTGAATTTATAACTGTTGGACAAATTGTTCTGAGATTTATGTATGTACTAGCTTTGCGAGCGGCTGTGCCCGCGAAAAAGCCGAAAATTATACCAAAACAACCTGTTATCCGAATAACAAGTATAAAGTATATTGTGTTAATCCAATTTACTGTATTATATAATATAATATTGGCATTGGTCGATCTTTAAGGTTAAGCAAAGCTTGCCAAGGTCGGTCTGTGGATGGGTGACCATATTTACATAGCGAGCTTCTTCCGTGCCTCGGAAAGCACGTTAAGCCGTTAGTCCCGGCTGGCATTTGAAGATCTTTGACAGTCGTTACGGATAGTCAGAAACCTGATATCTGAAACTAGTCTAGCCAAGAGGTATCGTGTTATACAGTTACTGGGTTGTAGAGGTCAGATAGGGAGCCGCAAAATATTGGCACACAGCTAAATCCTAACCAGATTGGACTGGAAGCCTACCCCAGCAAAGTTGGTAAAAGACTCAGCAGATGATGACTGGCAGTATTATATAATCAACATCTTTGCTTGCCAATAAATAAAACCAATAAACACCAGCTAAGCCATACCCAACAAGGACCATCATAAAAGAAAACCGATAAATCCTTTAATCTAACCGGCCACTTTCCATATTCCCCTAACAATATTTTTTAATCGCCACACTTTATTCCCCTGCATGCAGCCAACAAAGTAAAAACAAGGCAAATTCATTTTTCCCACAGGTATTGCAAGTTTACTGGTAATAAAACTTCACGACGCGGCGAGGTTGCGGGGTGAGCAGGATTTATGGTGCATCGTTTGTGTAGGAAGGTGCTTATAAATCATCGTATTGAAGGAAACTGTGTTGCAGTGATAAACGGTATGATATGTGTGGTTCTTTAAGTCAGGTGTGTACAGTTAGGGAACTTGAATGTTCAGCAAATTGACATCATTTGTCAATTTTCTATGCTGTCACGACTGACAGTTGAGATTTAAATTTAAAGAATCTTTTATACGATTAACTTGCTGAACCATTCCTTTCCCAGTCTGTTCATTAGCTTGCAACGGATGACATTAAACATAAATTTTATAAAAAAAAACATTTCTTTTTATAATCTTTTTTCGTATTCTCAGCTTCTCTTTCACGTCATGGCAGTGCACAAAACATAACTAGTCCGTCATCTTGGACCGTCCGCCATATTGGATTTAGAATGACGTCACTTGGCTAACCATGCATTGTCACCCAAACTAAACGTGTATGCAAAATTTCATCTTAATCGCTGGAGGATGACTGCATTAAAATTTAGTTGCAATATTTGACCCGAAAACACTTACATATACATACATTGCAAGTTAAATAAAAGCTTGTAAAAATTAGGTAGGTTCGTATTGTCTACCCGGTTATGAAAAGTGTTCTGGTGACCTCAGTTGTAGGTATACTCGTACTAAAACTTCATGACGTTGCGGGGTGAGCAGGATTTATGGTGGTTCGTTTGTGTGTTTCATATATGTTGCAGTGATAAACATTTAGAGATATGTGTTTCTTCAGGTCCGGTGTGTGCAGTCAGGAAACTAAGATGTTGAGCAGACATACGTCGTCAAATAATTGCTGTTGAAATTTTAGTGAATGGTAATTTTGCTGAACAATTCTCTCTCTGTTCATGATCGCAACAATATCATATTAGGTGGGTCAGTATTGCGATAATCAGCAATCGCAAAAAGTGAATTGATTATCACAGATATAATTATGATGATTCAAAATAATGTTAATTTCCATTATTTTATTTTAAATTTTGTCATTATCTTTGAGCACTTTTATAAAGTAATTGGCAAATCAACAGTGTGAAAGTTTTCTGTTACTGAAACTTCACGACGTTGCGGGGTGAGCGGGATTAATGGTGCAACGTTTGTGTAGGAAGGTGCTTGTAAATCATAGTATCGAAGGAAACTGTGCTGCAGTGATAAACGGTTTGGTTGGAGATGTTCGTGTGTTTCTTAGAGGTAGGTACAGTTAGCATCATAGTTTGGTGTACAGTTTACGAAAACCTGGCATATATGTAAGTTAATTAAACTGTATGCTCGGCCAATGAAATTATTATCAGTTGTTTTTATTATTGGTTATATCATATAGTTTTTCAGAGTTTCGTAGCTGTAGGGTCAAAATGGGAATACTTATTCTTATTTACTTATTCTTTATTGTACACAAAAATATAAAGACACAAATATAATAGGGCAGCTTATGTACAAGGCGAGCTTAACCCCAATAAGGTTATCTTACAGCAAACCGCAATCGCATTAAGAAATTTGCATATGAGGACAGTGCGTCCAAGTGCAAAATATTTTTTAAATATTTAGTAAAAAAAACAATTTAACCATATTCGCGAGCTGGCTGACCAAAACCAGATATAGCCTCCAATCGAATGCACAGCATGATTTTCTTTTTGTTTACGACTTTTAAGTTCGCTTCTTTTTGATTAATTAATTATCTTTTTTTGATTTATAACTTTATAGTTAACATTTAGTTTTTGTGTTGTATTTAAAATATAAGTGTTATATATTTTTGAAATCACTTGAATTGACATTTGAATCGATTGACAAAATAATTTCAAAATCGGTCTAACCGTTTGGTCTCTAGAACGCCACATAGGACCAATCATACATACATAGATTGATAAACACATTACCCTCCTTCGGCAGTCGGGTAAAAACACTTAATATTTGGAATTCTTACATCTATACTAATATTATAAAGTTTGTTTGTTTGTTAGTAGGGTAGGTGGGGTAGGTAGGGTAGGTAGATAGATAGCCAGTTGACGTGAGCGAAGCCCCGGTGGTCAGCTAGTACATAAACTTAAATAAATACTATAAACATAATACATACTATATAATACATAACCAAAATCTTACATTCATGAATACATACTTATGCGTCATGATGACCTGATACTAATCCTCCGCTGTTCGTCAACTGTCACAGGACTGTTTATTTATTACAGTAATAGTCACCCATTTGAACAACATACACGTTCAGAATATTACTAGTAGATACTACTCCCAAGCCTCAAGAGTCTTACACAAGGAACTTATATTTTTCGGCTAATTTAATTAATCGCTTAGGGGCTTCATCATCAGATGAAGAATGATGATGAATCAATAATCCCAAACAAAATACCATTTAAATGCATTCAAGTCTATTCCTCGTATCTATGAATAATTCACTTTAGCCCCAACCTATAATCAAAATACATGGCGCATACCACATCTATCTAAATGTCTACACTGTCTTAGAAGACACATAGACTCGGAGCCAGTATATAGGATTATTTCTTATCTCAGACTGCAGCTGCGTAATCTTCGACGTCTAACGGGCTGTATCGAGCCGATATCGTGAGGAAGCGAGTTTGTTATAGTGATGAAGTGTTATAAATATAATCTTCAATTCTTAATATAACGAGAGGTAGAATTGTTAGTATTTTAAAGAGAAAATACACTGATAGTAAATTATAATATCGTTAAGAGGCATGGGCTTATACTTTATAAAGAGGATATTTAAAGAAGTCATGGGTAAAGTATTTTATTAAAAGCTTTTATTTAACTTGCATTGTATGTTTGTATGTAAGTGTGTTTGGGTCAAATATTGCAACTGGATTTTAAAGCAGTTATCCTCCACCGATTAAGATGAAATTTTTCATACACGTTTAACTAAGTCATTCTAAATCCAATATGGCGGATGGCCCAAGATTGTGGACTAGTTATTTTTTGTGCACTGCCATGATATAGGTATCAAATGAAAGGGTTTGCTGAGAAAAATACGAGAAAAGCTTGTTTTAAAAAAAGATTTCTAATGAATATTTTTATAATATTTCTAATTATTTTTCAATAATTGCCCCAATGATCATAAATAAAAGTCAAGTTTTCTAAAAACATAAGCAATTACAGAACAGAAGCAGAAGCACCCTGTATGTGAAATAACTTTCACATACAGGGTGGACAAAAAATCGTGGATCAAACGAAACACGGCGATAGTGGAGGCAGTGGTGTCTCATTCCTTACAAAGAAACCGTGCCAACGCGATGTACTGTACTGATTATTTTTTGTACATCGATCGCATTTGGTTCCGTTCCAGGGATATAGATGGTGATCTATCTATCGCCGTGGAACGGAACCGAACGCGATCTATTTACAAAAAATAATCGGTATAATCAGATGGAAAACGCTAGTTACGTCGGCACGGTTTCTGTGAGATGAGGCATCTGTATGCTAGTATTATATTATATGTGGTTGAGGTAAGGTAACTGCAAATAACTCCGTATAGTGAGCGATGTAGTTTTCAAAAACTCTTCTTACTTCATAATAACTTGTTTTAATATTTATCGCCCTTGTAATTTTCGTTAAAAAAGAGCGGTTCAATCATTGTTGAAAATAGAAATTTAAAAAAATATTATTTATTTTATGTAGGTAGATTTCGCTTCGGTCTCTGATTATAACAGTAAAAAAAATATCATCACAATTCAAAGAAAGCCAACTGTGAGAAAAATACGTGAGTCTTTGAAGAAAGCTCGCAGGTACTTACTCATTTTTCTTCTTAAAATAACGAATTCCATATTTAAATACAACCTTTTCCTCCCGTTATTTATCTTCTTCCCCAACTAAAATAAAACCACAGTGGACTGCATAAAATGTAACAAATAACTAAGGATTTAATTAACTAATGTGATTCCGCTGTGGTGGTGGTAGGGCGGGGTTTCATTGTGAGAGAGAATTTATAATTTGTTGTTTTTTATCTAGTGCCTGCCTTGTTGGTCTTGTGGTGGTCGCAAGCGGATAATAGATAAATTCCTGGATAAAATAAATAATTTATTTATTTATTTATTTAATACTTCATGCACACAAACGTACAGAGGCGGACTTAATGCCTTAGGCATTTTCTACCAGTCGACCTTTGGGTGATGCAGAGACAACTAGTGGTAGGTGCAATGTTAATAATTGTATTTGGTCCATCAGTTAGATTATCAAAAAATATTGGCCATATATTTCTTGCATTACCAAATCATTAAAAAATTACAAAGATAAAGCGCATCAAAGTTCAGGAGTGAAGGCTTGTCAGTAAAAAGTGTACGAAGGCGTGATGTCTAAGAAACTGCAACACTCTGTATCGTTAAAAAAACATATAATAATAAATAATAATGATAAGATAATTCATTAATACTATTTATATATTATTTTTATTTAAATACGTAACGCAAAATACGCGCTTAGACGTGGAGTTGCGGACACCAGCCCGTCTTAATCTAATCTAATCTATTTTTATTTAGTAGATTTTACTTTGCCGCAACATGCCTAAGGTGAGGGGCCAGACTAAGAGAGATACAATCCGCAGTGCATCTTTGTGGCGAGCTGGTGGGCAGTGGCGATCCCACGGACCTGATCTCCAGGGAGAATTGTTGTCCCTCATCTCCAGCTTGCCTTTATTGGCCGGTCGGAGTGAACACTGACGGGGAACAGAGCTCCCACCTCTCTCTTGCCTTAAATGGCTGGCTTGTGTGGAAATTTGCAAGAGTAAACGTGCTCGGAGGAAGGAAGTTAGCCCAGTAAGATGCTGGTAGGGATCTTGACCGTACTTCCGGGTCCTGATAGCCGTGGTATAGATCTCCAATCCTCAAGCACCTCCGGATATGTTGCCCCCTTGGCGCTTCGTCACTAAAGTGCAAGCGACCCTTTATGGGGGCCCATTAATTGAGTGTGTCAGTCACCCCCTGCCATTTTATAGCTGTGTAGTTCAACAGTGGTCAGGCACGGGCCAGTAGTCCTCCTATAGTTTAAGGCAATCGATTCACTAAACCTACCAAACCCATAGCCCAATACATTTTTCTCCATATTTTGCAATAGTCTTGTACCAACCGGGGATGGCCATTGCCTTTTGGTGCACTAACGCAATGCATACACCTGAGTGGCTACCTCTACAATGTAATTAATAAAACTTGCAAAATATACTCTCTTTCAAAATATAGGTGTAGGAGTGTTGTAAACGATTATCTCCAGGCTCTAACTTATGACGAAACTGAAAGTCTGTTCTCTAGGTAGGTAATATTCATCAATAGGTAATAAGCGCTAACACACACAGATTTATGTACCTATTCCCAAGCATGCTTGTAAATTAAGTGCATGTTATTAATTAAATTATATTATTTTATTGAATTATATTATATTAAATTATCTCTGATTATTATTATTAAATTATAATGTATTATTTTATGTTCAATTAACTTTATTCGCACAATAAAAATTGTAATTTTGTATTATTGTAATTTTGACATAAAGTGTAGATTGACTTGTAACTTTTAGCTGTAGGAGGAAGGCGCCGGTGTCTGTAACACAGTTTATACTAGTACAGTCATCGTCGTTCACTCTATCTTTAAAAAACAAAAAACCTTACTCTTCAATGTTTTTGATTAGGATAGATAAATTGTACCCATATTTGATGAATAAATTTTATTATTATTTTATTATTATTATTATACAGCAATAATGGTCGGTTGGTGTCACATTTCCTGGTACATGCCTAACATGGCCTCTGCAAGTTGACTTCCCCTCGCACGACTTTCAAAAGACCGGGACCCCGGGGTCCCGAAATTGTCAAAAATGAAAAATATATTTATTTTGCTGTAACAGAAACAATAGAAAAGAAACCAAAGTATTCAATCAGTCATACATTTTTTGTAATCATTTGGAGCGGTTGGTTCTAGACAGTTTAGATTACATGGAGCTTCTGAACTGATTAAATAACTATGTATTGATATCTTAATATATATAAATCTCGTGTCACAATGTTTGTCCTCAATGGACTCCTAAACCACTTAACCGATTATAATAAAATTCGCACACCATGTGCAGTTCGATCCAACTTGAGAGATAGGATAGGGTAGGGTAGGTAGGGTAGGGTAGGTAGGGTAGGTAGGGTAGGTAGGGTAGGTAGGGTAGGTAGGGTAGGTAGGGTAGGTAGGGTAGGTAGGGTAGGTAGGGTAGGTAGGGTAGGTAGGGTAGGTAGGGTAGGTAGGGTAGGTAGGGTAGGTAGGGTAGGTAGGGTAGGTAGGGTAGGTAGGGTAGGTAGGGTAGGTAGGGTAGGTAGGGTAGGTAGGGTAGGTAGGGTAGGTAGGGTAGGTAGGGTAGGTAGGGTAGGTAGGGTAGGTAGGGTAGGTAGGGTAGGTAGGGTAGGTAGGGTAGGTAGGGTAGGTAGGGTAGGTAGGGTAGGTAGGGTAGGTAGGGTAGGTAGGGTAGGTAGGGTAGGTAGGGTAGGTAGGGTTAGGGTAGGTAGGGTAGGTAGGGTAGGTAGGGTAGGTAGGGTAGGTAGGGTAGGTAGGGTAGGTAGGGTAGGTAGGGTAGGTAGGGTAGGTAGGGTAGGTAGGGTAGGTAGGGTAGGTAGGGTAGGTAGGGTAGGTAGGGTAGGTAGGGTAGGTAGGGTAGGTAGGGTAGGTAGGGTAGGTAGGGTAGGTAGGGTAGGTAGGGTAGGTAGGGTAGGTAGGGTAGGTAGGGTAGGTAGGGTAGGTAGGGTAGGTAGGGTAGGTAGGGTAGGTAGGGTAGGTAGGGTAGGTAGGGTAGGTAGGGTAGGTAGGGTAGGTAGGGTAGGTAGGGTAGGTAGGGTAGGTAGGGTAGGTAGGGTAGGTAGGGTAGGTAGGGTAGGTAGGGTAGGTAGGGTAGGGGGAGGTAGGGTAGGTAGGGTAGGTAGGGTAGGTAGGGTAGGTAGGGTAGGTAGGGTAGGTAGGGTAGGTAGGGTAGGTAGGGTAGGTAGGGTAGGTAGGGTAGGTAGGGTAGGTAGGGTAGGTAGGGGTAGGTAGGGTAGTAGGGTAGGTAGGGTAGGTAGGGTAGGTAGGGTAGGTAGGGTAGGTAGGGTAGGTAGGGTAGGTAGGGTAGGTAGGGTAGGTAGGGTAGGTAGGGTAGGTAGGGTAGGTAGGGTAGGTAGGGTAGGGTAGGGTAGGTAGGGTAGGTAGGGTAGGTAGGGTAGGTAGGGTAGGTAGGGTAGGTAGGGTAGGTAGGGTAGGTAGGGTAGGTAGGGTAGGTAGGGTAGGTAGGGTAGGTAGGGTAGGTAGGGTAGGTAGGGTAGTAGGGTAGGTAGGGTAGGTAGGGTATGGGGTAGGTAGGGTAGGTAGGGTAGGTAGGGTAGGTAGGGTAGGTAGGGTAGGTGGGTAGGTAGGGTAGGTAGGGTAGGTAGGGTAGGTAGGGTAGGTAGGGTAGGTAGGGTAGGTAGGGTAGGTAGGGTAGGTAGGGTAGGTAGGGTAGGTAGGGTAGGTAGGGTAGGTAGGGTAGGTAGGGTAGGTAGGGTAGGTAGGGTAGGTAGGGTAGGTAGGGTAGGTAGGGTAGGTAGGGTAGGTAGGGTAGGTAGGGTAGGTAGGGTAGGTAGGGTAGGTAGGGTAGGTAGGGTAGGTAGGGTAGGTAGGGTAGGTAGGGTAGGTAGGGTAGGTAGGGTAGGTAGGGTAGGTAGGGTAGGTAGGGTAGGTAGGGTAGGTAGGGTAGGTTAGGGTAGGTAGGGTAGGTAGGGTAGGTAGGGTAGGTAGGGTAGGTAGGGTAGGTAGGGTAGGTAGGGTAGGTAGGGTAGGTAGGGTAGGTAGGGTAGGTAGGGTAGGTAGGGTAGGTAGGGTAGGTAGGGTAGGTAGGGTAGGTAGGGTAGGTAGGGTAGGTAGGGTAGGTAGGGTAGGTAGGGTAGGTAGGGTAGGTAGGGTAGGTAGGGTAGGTAGGGTAGGTAGGGTAGGTAGGGTAGGTAGGGTAGGTAGTAGGTAGGGTAGGTAGGGTAGGTAGGGTAGGTAGGGTAGGTAGGGTAGGTAGGGTAGGTAGGGTAGGTAGGGTAGGTAGGGTAGGTAGGGTAGGTAGGGTAGGTAGGGTAGGTAGGGTAGGTATGGTAGGTAGGGTAGGTAGGGTAGGTAGGGTAGGTAGGGTAGGTAGGGTAGGTAGGGTAGGTAGGTAGTAGGGTAGGTAGGGTAGGTAGGGTAGGTAGGGTAGGTAGGGTAGGTAGGGTAGGTAGGGTAGGTAGGGTAGGTAGGGTAGGTAGGGTAGGTAGGGTAGGTAGGGTAGGTTGGGTAGGTAGGGTAGGTAGGGTAGGTAGGGTAGGTAGGGTAGGTAGGGTAGGTAGGGTAGGTAGGGTAGGTAGGGTAGGTAGGGTTGGTAGGGTAGTAGGGTAGGTAGGGTAGGTAGGGTAGGTAGGGTAGGTAGGGTAGGTAGGGTAGGTGGGTAGGTAGGGTAGGTAGGGTAGGTAGGGTAGGTAGGGTAGGTAGGGTAGGTAGGGTAGGTAGGGTAGGTAGGGTAGGTAGGTAGGTAGGGTAGGTAGGGTAGGTAGGGTAGGTAGGGTAGGTAGGGTAGGTAGGGTAGGTAGGGTAGGTAGGGTAGGTAGGGTAGGTAGGGTAGGTAGGGTAGGTAGGGTAGGTAGGGTAGGTAGGGTAGGTAGGGTAGGTAGGGTAGGTAGGGTAGGTAGGGTAGGTAGGGTAGGTAGGGTAGGTTAGGGTAGGTAGGGTAGGTAGGGTAGGTAGGGTAGTAGGGTAGGTAGGGTAGGTAGGGTAGGTAGGGTAGGTAGGGTAGGTAGGGTAGGTAGGGTAGGTAGGGTAGGTAGGGTAGGTAGGGTAGGTAGGGTAGGTAGGGTAGGTAGGTAGGTAGGGTAGGTAGGGTAGGTAGGGTAGGTAGGGTAGGTAGGGTAGGTAGGGTAGGTAGGGTAGGGTAGGGTAGGTAGGGTAGGTAGGGTAGGTAGGGTAGGTAGGGTAGGTAGGTAGGTAGGTAGGTAGGGTAGGTAGGGTAGGTAGGGTAGGTAGGAGTAGGTAGGGTAGGTAGGTAGGTAGGGTAGGTAGGGTAGGTAGGGTAGGTAGGGTATGTAGGGTAGGTAGGGTAGGTAGGGTAGGTAGGGTAGGTAGGGTAGGTAGGTTAGGTAGGTAGGTAGGGTAGGTAGGGTAGGTAGGGTAGGTAGGGTAGGTAGGGTAGGTAGGGTAGGTAGGGTAGGTAGGGTAGGCAGGGTAGTAAGGGTAGGCAGGGTAGTAGGGTAGGTAGGGTAGGTAGGGTAGGCAGGGTAGGTAGGGTAGGCAGGGTAGGTAGGGTAGGCAGGGTAGGTAGGGTAGGTAGGGTAGGTAGGGTAGGGTAGGGTAGGTAGGGTAGGGTAGGGTAGGTAGGGTAGGGTAGGGTAGGTAGGGTAGGGTAGGTAGGGTAGGGTAGGGTAGGTAGGGTAGGGTAGGTAGGGTAGGTAGGTAGGGTAGGGTGGTAGGGTAGGGTAGGTAGGGTAGGGTAGGGTAGGTAGGGTAGGTAGGGTAGGGTAGTAGAGTTGGGTAGATAGTGTTAGGTAGGGTAGATGAAATGTTTGGTATTTTTTATGATCCAGTAAACAAAGTTTGCCGGTGCTTAGTATATATATATATATATATTTTTGTAGCATCTCAAAGCCCCCAAATTGAAACTTCGTTTAGCTTTATCTTGAGCCTTCTTGAGTGAAAGCCACACTTTGGCCTGTCAGCTTTTACACTACTTTTTGATATTTGGATATTTTGTATCTCATTTGTCCTTGCGTTATCTTATTCTCCCCTTTTATCTGATACCCGGTGGAAATTTTATTCTGTCACTGGAGCCCCATCTCATGGCCGGGTAATATTTAAACTGTCTTCCACAATATATCACTTTAGCGAGTATGCGCTGAACTGAATGCTACACGAAAAGTTTGCCTTTGTGCTCCTTTGATAATTGAGCTATGTTAAAATGGTACATTGTGTTCAACTTATAAGAAAGGTTTATACAGGTTCCTGGATAACTCGAACGGGTAGGCAGAAGTGTACCTAGGATTGAGGCATTATGAGGGTATACCATCCCATATATTTTTTGTAGTAAGGGTAGTATATCAAATCCAGACTTCGCGTTGTTACAGATAAATTCCGATGGAAAAACTGAATAAAACTTTGCCAACCCGGAAATCAAACCAAAGACCACTGTGCATTAGGTCTTTGGTTTGATTTCCAACAAATAAGTCAAATTTTACTACTAAATATTTATATTGGTCTTAAATGGTAAAGTATATTCGTGTGTTTAGTTTATTTGTTTAAATATATATTGTATGTATTTTATAGTACTAGAATAAACCTATCTTGTCGTGATTTGCTTTAAATATTGCACCTACCACTATTTGTCTCTGTATCACCCAAAGGTCGACTGGTAGAAAATGCCTAAGACAATACGTCCGCCTCTGTACGTTTATCTGCTCGAAGTATTAAATAAATAAATAAAGTATCCATACATAACGTATTTATAATTCATGAAAGTTGGTCCAAAAATAGTTTTCCTGAAAACTTAATGAAAATAGGCCAGATGCGCAGTACTCATACTTGGCGTGCGTGTATGACTAGATGTATGAACGTGAGTGAAGCAAAATAATTATGTAAGGATCGTAGCAGGTGGCGTTCTGTAGTTTCTGCCAACCTCCATGGAAAAAAGGCGTGAGTTTTTGTATGTAATGAAAATAGGACAAAAATAACAAAAAATAAAACACAAAAGATAGCTTGCCCTTTTTAAATCAACAATTTTATTGGTTCGGGTTCTTATAATACACGAAACACGGTCATCATTCAAACTCAAACTTTGCAATATTTCACAATTTTTTCAGTGTCAATACAAAACCTTTCATAATAAAAACAAACAAATCACGAAAACTCAGTCTTTGCAACCATTTTCACCCACAGATCTCGTCAACAAATCATCTTAAGAGGCTACATTCAAATGTAGTACAAAAAGAAAGAAAGGAAAAGCTTCTAAACATATTATCCTCAGTCATTTATAAAAGAAATATACTACAATAGATAAGAAATAACTTATATCGTAACTAGATACGTTCTTTTGTGAGAAGATAGTATTGTATCTTACGACAGATACTAATTTGAAATTGTTGGAGGTTGAAAGTTAGGAGAAAATTCTTTTAGATGGGAGCTTCTTTAGTTTTTTTTTTTACAAATAGGAGTTAGAGAGATAGATCTTAGCGTACAAAAGTTTGGATGAAAGGTAGGTTGAATATAGAAGTTGTTATCGAGACAAAGACGGTGAAAGTAAACATCGTGAGCTAACTACAAATTCGATATGGTCGTTCAGCTTTGGACCTGTCTATTAGGTTAAAGCCCATTACCAGCACAAAAGGGAGGTCTATGAGCAGTGGGATCGTTAAATACTGATTAAGTTATGATATCGAGAGAAGAACAGTGGCAAAAAGAATTTAAGTTAACTTTTCTTAATAAAACAAAATATTATATATTTTAAAACTTGACATGAGCATTGATTTTATTTATAACATGTAATTAATAACTAATTATTAAATAAATACCAAACAACTTGCTAAATATAATATAGTTTCAAGGAAAATGTAAATAAATAAACAATAATAGAATCACATAAATACAAAATATGTGTACCTACAAAATAAATATTTTCCTAAGCTCAAGACTTCACCGAATCATTTATGATTCAATGCCAGTCAAGTATGATTTACGACTGGCAGACAGTTACTGGGATGGCAGATGTTTGGAGAAAGATGAACTCGATTTAAACGTACCAGGATTGCATGATGAGATAGGAAGTGATTGTTGGATTGGTTCCTTAATATTTCTTCTAGGATTTATTGAGCCCTAGTACATACATCTTCCGTAGTATGTAATTACTACATAAAATGGGTATGCACAGTGTACTGTGAATACGCAGAGGTAGACATGTATGTGGTAAGAATCTAAAGGTTGTGCTTTAATATCAACTTAGGCACGAAGGGTGATAGATAGCACTACACCATAATTTTATTGGGATAAGCCCGCCACTGTTTTTCCAACAAACTCTTGAAAGAAGCAATAGGATCCTCTCTCTGGACGATAGTTACCATGATACTCAAAACTCAGCAGGCATTGAAAGTGGGCGATTCCCGGCAAAATTATTCAACTGTCTTAGATTCCGCAACGAAATTAATCAAAACATAACAGGAAGAGTAAAAAAAGCACAACTAAAAAATGCAGAGATTACCGGACGGTTGCACTTATATGACATGCTAGCAAGGTAATGCTGTACATAATTAACGGATGGCTGCAATCGTGCCTCCAGTGACAGTACCATCTGAGCAGGTTGGTTTTATCAAGGGTCGAGGCACCAGAGAGCTAATTGTGAACATGAGGCAGATGATAAAGAAGAGCTGGGCATTCAATGTTCCAAAGTTCCTGTGCTTTATTGACTACTCCAAGGCGTTTGATTGTGTGAGGTGGGGCTGCCTGTGGAGATTCCTCCAGGAAACGGGAGTACCATTGTACTTGACAAAATTGATCGCGAACTTTTCCAATGATGAAGACTCGATGGTCAGGGTCAATAATGTGGTGACGGGACCGTTTAAGCCAGAAAAAGGAGTACGCCAAGTATGTATTCTGTCCCCTCTTTTTTCAACATTTATGGCAAATACTAAGGCGGCATCGCGGTAGGTGGCAATTAGATCTCATTCTCCGATATGCAGATGACACCAGATTGTTTGCGTCTTCAGAGCACGAACTTGCTGAGCTCTTAGGAAGGATAGAACGTGAGAGCGGGATGGTAGGATGAAAGACCAAAGTTATGATCATCGACCGAGCTGGACTAAACATACGCACGGGAGAGCTTGCTGATCTGGAATCCAGCCCGACTGAGTTTAATTAGGCAGGCTCAATAATCAGCGATCAGGAAGGATGCGATAGGAAAATTAGGAGATATACACAGATGGCCAAAACTGCTATGAGCAAAATGTCGAGAATATGGCAAGACAGTAAGATCTCTAACAGGACCAAGAAGAGAATCGTGAGAACACTAGTATTCTCGATATTTATATACGGCTCCGAATCTTGGACTATTCGCATTGTGGATCGAGAAAGGCTTAGAGGCTTTTGAGATGTGGTGTTGGAGAAGAATTTTACGGATACCATGGACCATAAAGCGCATTAATAAGTCCATTCTCGACCAACTGAACATCAAGTCCAGAATCTCCACGATATGCTTTTGATTTATTATATATGCTATCAGCGAGTCCTGAGTTATTTTGGTCATATCGCTCAGAGACAGCCAGACAATCTTGAAGAACTGGTTGTGGTGGGAAAGGTGAATGGTAAGAAACCGCGCGGACGGTCACCTACTCGCTGGTCAGACCAGATAGAGCGATTACAGGACTCACGGTGACCATTGCCCTGAGAAAGCCGATGACAGAGTGGCGTGGAAGCAGTTCGTCAATGACTCCGTGAAAGCGTTCCAGAAGCGCATGACCTTCAGAAATGAAAACAATGAATAAGAAGAAGTAAAACACATTTTCTTCTTTTCTTCATAACAAGATGGATACAAAACAGAACCTCTGGAAATACTGTAATTCTATGAAAGCCTAATTTAAGACAACATCCAAACCCGAAACAATATTCTAACTCTCATATATTCCATATTTTACCCTAAAATAAACAAAAACCATTTGTAATCAAAACAAAACTGTGAGTGAAATCGTAAAAAGCGGTTAACGGGAACATTATTAAATTAAGTCGAGAATAACGCGTTGCCCTTCAAAGTAAATAATGATTGCAGAAAAATTGGTTGGAACAGATTAAACAGTATTTTTGGGCTTTCTCTGCGATTATATTCGAAGGACACATGGATCTTATTAGTGATGTTCTTCAGAATACTGCGCAGTACTCACATAATCTGAAAATGTATGAAGAATAAAGATTATGTTAGGAATGTGGCAGGTTCATTACAGGTATCACGTTCTATAGATTCTGTCTACCCCATAAGTCGTGAGTATATGTTTATTGGAAAGATTAGCTGAAGACTTATATTTTGGGTTACCACAAGCTTTCATGGTGATTCATGTCTTGGTAAAGAGATTACCTTAGAATTAGTCAATAAAAGTTGTTATCTAGGCTGATAATGACCCAAAAGTTGTAAAGATTATGTTACTAGTAAATAATACTGCATCTGAATAAATTACCGAAGGAAATAACCAAAAAAATGGCAAACAAAAACCACGACAAATAAAAAACATCTTAAAATCTACTTTACTGTTGATAAGTCTAGAATGGGGAAGATCCCACGAGTGGGTCCACTATCAGATAAAGTGAGCGAGTAACTTTAAATCTGAGTTGATAGCGCACATAATCTTGCCTCAAAAAGAAAAAAAAATATGAATGTATGTGTAAATAAATAGTTTGAAATTTTGTTTCATTTAAAAAAAAACATAGTTCATAAATTCAATTCAACACAACGATTTCACGCACTCAACAAATGGCCGCTCCGAAAACATCGCGCAATATTTTCACGCACCAAAAAGGGTATGACAAAGCAAAACAAGTGACGCCAGAAATATTTGGACGACAAAAGCAGGTGTAGCTCATACCAACCAACCATTGTTTGGTAGCCGCGATAAATTTGTACCAACCTAACTGTCGCGACCAAGACATACATTTTTTCATTGTCCTTTACACGACCGACCAATGTAATTAATCGTTTTATTCTGTGTGTACTGTTTTATTTGTCAAGCTGTGCTTTTTGTGGTTTGTGTTCTTTGTTTTCTGATTTTCTGGTGTGAATAATAGGGAGCCCCTATTTCATGAACGCTGGAACATTTAATTATCTGGTGTGCGCTTTTCAATATATGCATGGGTAATTCTTGTACCCATATTGCTGTAGTTTATGGTTGAGATGTTTTTACCGAGTTAGACTACTATTTTGTATTTATGGTGTAGATCTAGTAGTTGAGAATTATTTATAGTAGCTGTTGGTGTTTAGGTCATTTGGTCGTAACAACTATCGGTATAATAACTGATGAATCTATATCTCAACTTTCGACAACTCTGACGTGTCTCTAAATTTTCGTCATCTTCCTTGTCTATTTTTCTCATCTGTCAACAATTTTTTATGATAATACACACACTCACTGATACACACTCACACTCTACACTTACTGATATTATAAGTGTGAAAGTCTATATTTGGATTTTCGTTAAACAATCACGGATATACTATGGCTTGGATCTGGACATAGGATTATTTTTATCCCATGAGTATGTTCCCGGATAGTATTCAAAATGACGTGGGCAAAGCAGTTGATAAAATCAAAGCCAATATTATGCTTTGGATCTCTACTAGTTATGATCTGTCAAACAGAAATTAGAATTAGAATTCCCTGTTGGAATCTGTGTTTCCTAAAAGCTAAAATCAAGATAAATAAGGAGGAGTAGCCTCGGACAGCATGCTTCATCGTCGACAACATCATCGCTCACTATTAGGTGATATAGTGGTCAATCAATAAATAAAGAAAGTGGATGACCCATTTAACATGTTTTATCACCAACAAAATAACACTTCCCTATTCAAGGAAAAAGATGTAGATGAATAAGGATCATAACATAAAATGGTTACGGTTGAATAGACATCTTCTCTATAGCGTGGGGTAAAGGCCAATCGTAAAATAAAAATGTTGCTGTTACGATGTTCCCTTGTAAACTGTTTAGCTTCGATAAAAACTTCCGAATGCCGTTTCTAGTATTTATAAGGAGCTGTGGAATAGTTTGTTGTTTATTCCGTTCGGTTTGTTTTGTCGTGATTTTCGTAATGGATTGTTATAGTTACTCCTCCTCTTTTTGTCTGACTTACTAAGTTAATCTTGGGCATTACTGACAATGATGAAGGAAAACATCGTGAGGAACGTTGGACTTATAGTTAATATAAGTTCAAAATCGCCAACCAGTCTTGAGCAATCGTGGTGATTAGTGCTCGTGCTCGTGCGTTCTCTGTATGAAAAGAGGCCTTTGCCTTGGAGTAAGACGTTACTGTTACAGGCTGGTATTGTTATTATAATGTCTGATTATGCTATCCTGATACTATCAACCCTTTCGAATATATTTCAAACACACACAAGATTTTTCGTAATTTTTCTTCACTTTGTTCCACCTAGGGTCATTGTAACAGTTGCAGTATTTTGAGATCAGTGGAATCAATATGCGTTTTTATATATACCCGATCGCGTTTAACGACTGTGTTACTACTAATGCCACATCATTTAGCATTTCATTTAGAATGTAATTATGGATCGTTTATCCTACTTTTATTAAAATATCTTTTCAACACACTTGCTCATAAAGTGGCTCTAATTTCACCGCAATTAAGCACATAATGACACCTGTTATCAAACTGTGACTTTTTCATTACTATTATTCACAAGTGAGATAAAGATACAAAAAAGATCGAGCTCAATAGTAAAAATCCAACACATTTCATGCAACTTCGTATTTAAATAGATAATTTCAACTTGTACGTGTTTAATAAATAAAACTTTTACTTAAATATCACTTTTTTTTTTGTCTGTAATAAAGAAAACTTGAAATTCCCCATTTTGTACGTGGCTAAAACGCTATCCGCGAAAATCCAAAAAAAAGATAACTCATTATTTTTAGTCTATGGCCGATCGCCATTGTTAGATGCGCACGCATAGGAAAACTGATTAATATTGCCCGCCATTGCGAAAAAAATTTCACAACTCGTTTTACTGTTGGAAATGATTTTTTTGTATTATTTTCTTCACAAGTGTGTTTAAAAACGTCGTATGATACACGTGTGTATTGATGATTACCGTCCTCGGCTTTCTTATGACCCTCACCTAACGGCTCGGGTCTCAATGGCGCCTCAGCGGTAATCACCAACATAACACACTTGTACCATAATGTACTATTACTACTTCTAAGACATAACTACATAAGTTAAAGACATATTTTTTTATAGTAAGGGCCCATTAATAACATGTCCTATTATAAATGTCTAGATTTTGGAATATTGCCAGAATATCTTTACTGTAATAAGAAAGGAATTTTGTAGTCCATTCGTCATGTGCCATGTTGAAATATGGTATTCCAACACTTAAGTGTTTTGGTACGGTTTAAGAGGTTTGAAAGCCGGAATTTGGCACAATATTTTTTCCATACTGACTTTGGGTAATAAAAACAAAAGTCACAACTAGGCCTCTGCCTACGACCTGCCAGCAACATCCAAAGTTTATATTTTCAAATCTGTCTAAGGTTTGTCTGATAGATATTATTGTTAGAGGTATTACCGCCATAGTTATACAATTTTGGTGTATAATATTATGCACTTTTAAATAACTTGAGTATATACAAACTGATACTAAGGTACAAACGCTTATAAAAGGGAAGAAGGGAAGAACTCTTTGGAAAAATAAAGTAATTCCATCCATGTAATATTTGTAGAAACAAAAAAAAATCGCATTAAATAATACTACGTCCATATCGTATTTTAAATCCTCTTGAATTTGTTACGAAACTTCTGTCAGTTTTGTAATAAAAACAGTGTTGTTATTTTTGTTTCATGAATTCCAATTTAAGCTGGACTCTTTAATCTATTTGCGAACTCATTTCACGTCCGTAATCTCTCTTTACATATTTATAAAACCGATTAGTGGAAACTCGGTGAATTATCTTAAAAACACATAATTAGGCTATTATTTAAGTAGATACGTCCCTGTCATGGATAAATACAACATCAGACTCGTGGTTTTTAGGATCATTTTTTTTTTTTTTTTTTTTTTTCCTTTATTTATCAATTATACAAAAAGTTACAGGTTTATTCGTATTAGATAGCAACCAAAAACCAGTAAGGTTTAAACTTGTGCTATCGTGAGTCTATTAGTATGTTTATTTATGTGCTATATATAAAAAAAAAACGCTAAAGGCGATAACAATTAATGACAACTCAAACTAGTTAAAGACCTATATTATTATTTAGGTCCTTAACTAGCTTGTACCACAAACATCACTGCATTATCTAAATAATACTTAAATAATATTGTTTAAGCTTAAATTTTATATTTTTGTCTGATATACAATTATTTATTTCTGAGGGTAGACTGTTAATAAGTCTCGGTATAATATAAGCAGTAGTTCGCTCACCATACGTGTTGTTTGCGCGCTGTGTACGAAGCCTATTCTCAGAAATTGCCCGCGTGCGTACAGGATGTTCAATTATGTTTCTTAAAGATTCATTGAAAAATTGTTCTTTTAATAATAAAAAAAATACTTGTGTATGAACTGGTAAGACTTTACAGTGTTTAAAGAGGCCATTTATATCGTCGTGAAAATGATTTCTAATTTTGGGAGACACTACCGTTTTTAAAATTTGAACTTGAATTTTGTAAATCTTATCAAGATAGGTTTTGTAGGTACGACCATAACTACTAAGCCCATACTGGATGTAGGATTCAGCCAGTGCGTAATATAGCATAATCTTCACTTTGAAGGGCAAACGGTTCTTTAATATTGTAATATTAGCAAGAAATTGTCGAAGTTTATCGCAAACACGTTCTACGTGATGACTCCAGTTAAACGTATCATCTATAACTACTCCAAGATATGTTTGTTTATTGACAACATCTATTTGAGGACAGTTACAATTGGTCATATTGACGGCATGCAAGCAGTCATGGTCATGGGCTATTAGGTTCCGTAAGGGCAACTTTCTAACGTAGGGAGATTTAATAACTAAAAGTTTGGTTTTGCTTGCATTAAGCACTAGGCCAGCATCATGACACCACCTTGTTAGAGCATCCAGATCGAGTTGCAAGCGTTCACATGCTATTTGAGGATTTTTGTTAGCAATAACAAGGCAAGTATCATCCGCGAATTGATAGCATGTACTGTTTGTTATGCATTTACTCATGTCATTAACATACGACAAAAAATGCAGGGGGCCCAATACCGAACCCTGAGCTGTTCCCTCAGTTATATCCACGCGTTCACTACAGATGTTGTCAATTTTTACAGTAAATGTTCGGTTCTCAAGATAGCTTTTACACCAGTTGAGTAATGGACCACGCACTCCGCAATCGTCTAATTTATCAATTAGTTGATTATGAATTAAAGTGTCAAAAGCACGTGAGAAGTCAATAAAGAGAGCAAGAACATATTTTCTCTCATTTAGGTGTTGATTGACTTCATCAGTGAAATTTGACAAGAGGTGCGTGGTGCTTTTGCCGGCCTGAAAACCAAATTGATACTGATTAATTACGTCGTGCTGTCTGTAAAATGCATGAATTTGTTCACAAACATATTTTTCCACTATTTTATCAATAGACGAGAGTAAAGTTATTGGACGATAGTTTGCATAATCATTTTTTTTACCCTTTTTATGGATTGGCCTTATGCAACCTACTTTTAGATCATCTGGGTATAGACCAGTTTCAATGCTTCGATTAATTAAGTCAGCAATTGGGTTGGATATACTGTCTCCTATCATTTTAATATCGAAAACTTTAATATTGTCTGGACCTGGAGCTTTTCTTGAGTTTAACTGTTTTATGATTTTATGAACACTGCCGGCCGAGGCCTTTTTAAACAGCATACTAGAATCCAATGGTATACGTGTAGCTTTAGGGTCTGTTAGTTTTATATTACAGTTAGGAATTATGTCCTTAACCGCTCTGTCAAAACCATTTGCGAAGTTGTCAGCAATAGCTTTGGCAGTAATTCCTTGCGCATCAAAAGCCCTAAGAATGGCCGTGTCAAGTGACATGGTCACTCTGCCTAACATTTGATTTAAAATATTGTAAAGTTTTTTTAAGTTTTTGAAATTATCACTAATATGTTGTATATAATATTTGTTTCTTTTGTTTTCTATTATTTTATGAATTTTATTTCTAATTTTATTATATTCTAATTTTATTTTTGTAGTATTTAAATTATTTTTCCAATCCCTAAATAATTTGTCTCTTTTATCACAAAGCCGGGCAATATTTGCATCAATCCAAGGTACACTAAATCGTTTCGAGTACTTACCAGTCAATTTACTTGTTTTAATACTACTTGCAGACTTGTCTGCATTATCAAAATATTCATAAATAAAACTTAAAATTTCGCTAGGCGAACTCATACTTCTTGTCTTTGTCCATTCAACATTTTTAAGTTCTTTGTAAAAAGTATCGTAATCAAAAGATTTTTTTGTAACAACCTGTATACACTTAAGAACTCCAAACAACTGGTCAACGCAGGTAAATATAACGCCTCGATGATCAGCTAGTACGACATCGAGCACCGCCGCGAACGGATGTAGTGTGGGAAAACGTGCAAAACTGTGATCAATACACGACTTGGTAATTAAATCTTTTCTAGTTTCAATTCGGGTGTAATCTGTTATTCCACACAACAATCCATGTTCGCTAAGTGTTTTTAGATATGAATCCTTGTATGCTGAGCTTACTTTCAGATCAATGTTCGTATCACCAATAAGGAGTAAATTTTGTTTTAAATCAAACTTAGTAATGTGATTAGCAAGCTCTGTGACAAATAAACTTTTACTTGTAGACGGTGGCCTATAGATTGCAGAGACAATTGCGTTTTTACGTGGTAGCCTGTAAGATTCTCAAAAGTCTTAGTTTTTTTTTCACTTAATGTAAACTTAATATGATTCCGGACATACATAATAATGCCGCCGCCTTTTTGGCTCGTACGCAACTGTGAGTACAATTTATAGCCAGGTAAGTTATATAAATTAACAATATTGCCTGAGATACCCACTTCTGTTAAAATTATAAGGTCTAGTGGATACTTACATGAATGAATTGTTTGTTGCAATTTAGTAAAGTTTTTAACGAGCGATCTAATATTAAAATGTATACATGATAAATTTATATTGGTTTTTGGAGGTATTTGTTCGAAAAAGTGATTAGTTGAATTGCAATGGAAGATTTCTTGTACATTTATATTGCTTACTTAAATGGTATACTAGCTTCTGCCAGCGGCTTCGCCCGGGTGAATGTCGAAAATTATCCCACGGGAACATGTTCCAGGAATAAAAAGTATCCTTTGTGCTATTCCAGACTCTAATCTATCTCTGTGCCAAATTTCATTCAGGTCGGTCCAGCCGTTTGAGTGTGAAAAATCTTGTGACCTTTGGATTATCTGAGATAGTAAATATACCCTTTTAAACAAAAGAAGAATTTTCCAAATTGGTACAGGCGTCTTTGAGTAATCGGGTAACAAACATTAAAAAAGATTCCGACGAATTGAGAACCTCCTCCTTTTTTTGAAATCGGTTAAAAAATTATGTTAGTTTCGTATGGTTACGTATTTATGTGACGTATTTCACTCCACCAATAATGATTAAAAACAACTACACTACAACAAAACAGTCGTTCCATAAATTCAGGCTATTTTACGAAAACGCAAGATATTTCTGATAGTGAAACGATAAAAAAATTAAGCGTTGCTGTGAGCCTGTGAGGGACCCACATAAAGTCAAACATTAAAAATGTTATGTTGGTAACATTGTAAGAGGTAGTGTAGAAGGCTGATTTGCATTCAGTTATAAGGTTGAACTTTAAAGCTGAGTTACAAAGTAGTATTGTGACTTTAAAAAAAAAAAAAAATAGCCATCTGTCGCAATATGAGATTACCAGACCATGAACAATCCATACTTATATTATAAATTCGAAAGTAACTCTATCTATCTGTCTGTTACCTTTTTACGCCTAAACCACTGAAGGGAATTCAATGAAATTTGTCAAGGAGATAGATCATCAAGGCATCATGAGGAAAGGCATAGGCTACTTTCTGAATGACAAAAAAAGAGATAGGGTAGGTAGGGTAGGGTAAGCAGATAAGTAGGTAGGTAGGGAAGATAGGTCCCTATCCTACCTACCCTGCTCGACGGAGTCCATTCTCGACCAATTGAACACCAAATCAAATCTCCACGATATGCTATTTATTTATTATATGTCTCTCAATTATTTTGTTCATATTGCTCGGAGACAGCCAGACAACCTTAAAGAACTGGTTGTGGTGGGAAATGTGGATGGTACGAGACCACGCGGTCGTTCACGTACTCACGGGTCAGACCAGATAAGAGCGATTACAGGACTCACGGTGACCATTGCCCTGAGAAGAGCCAAAGACAGAATGGCGTGGAAGCAGCTCTTCAGTGACTTCGTCTAAGCGTTTCAAGATGGGCACGACCTTCAGAAATGAAAACAATGAATAAGAAGAAGAAAATACACTTTTTCTTCTTCTATTCTCTAAGAAGAGGCTGGAGACAAAACAGAAACTCTGGCAATAGCGTCATTCTATGAAATCCTAATTTTAGACAGCATCCAAACCCAAAACAAAATTCTAACCCTCAAATATTCCATATTTTATCCTAAAAATAAACAAATACCATTTGTATGTAATCAAAACAAAACAGAGTGAATTCGTAAAAAGCGGTTAGCGGGAACATTATTAAATTATGTCGAGAATAACGCGTTGCCCTTCAAAAGATAAATATTGATTGCGGAAAAATCGGTTGGGTGAGATTAAACAGTATTTTTGGGCTTTCTCTGCGATTATATTCGAAGGACACATGGATCTTAATGTGATCTCAAATGATCTGAAGATATATGAAGAAAAAAGATTATGTTAGGATCGTAGCAGGTTCATTACTGGTATCATCAGGTATGGTTCATGGTAGTTATAGTTAGGTAGGTTATATAGTTTCCGCCTACCTCATTGGAAAAACTCGTGAGTATATGCTATTGGAAAGATTAGCTGAAGACTTATATTTTGGGTTACCACAAGCTTTCATGGTGAATCGTGTCTTCGTAAAAAGATTACCTTAGAATTAGTCAATAAAAATTGGTACCTAGGCTGATAATGACCCAAAATTGGTAAAGATAATGTTACTAGTAAATACTGCATCTGAATAAATTACCGAAGGAAATATCCAAAAAAATGGCAAACAAAAAATCATGACAAATAAAAAACATCTTGAAAATCTACTTTACCGTTGAAAAGTCTAGTATGGGGTAAGGGCCTACGTGTGGGTCCACTATCAGATAAAGTGAGCGAGTAACTTTAAACCTGATCGATAGTGCACATAATCTTGCCTCAAAAAGATTGAGCATTATTTTTCATGTAAAAATTTTATAAATAAAAAGTTTGAAATTTTACTTCACAAGAAAAAAAATATGATGATAATTACAAATCTGACCCCTGTAGATGACTGGCAATATTGAGTTTTCATACCCTCATGGGAAAAAGAGGCAGAAATTACAAAACGCCCTTTGCTACGATCTGATGACATTTCAATTTTGCCATTATCATCTACAACTTTGTAAAAAGAGATACATATGGTAGTGTCCACTAGCAGAAATAACTTAATTCTACTAGATTAACCACCACACTGTTTCCCACTGCAAAAGAGCATCAAAAACCATAGTTCATAAATTCAATTCAACACAACGATTTCACGCACTCAAAAAATGGCCGCTCCGAAAATATCGCGCAATATTTTCACGCACCAAAAAGGGTATGACAAAGCAAAACAAGTGACGCCAGAAATATTTGGACGACAAAAGCAGGTGTAGCTCATACCAACCAACCATTGTTTGGTAGCCGCGATAAATTTGTACCAACCTAACTGTCGCGACCAAGACATACATTTTTTCATTGTCCTTTACACGACCGACCAATGTAATTAATCGTTTTATTCTTTGTGTACAGTTTTATTTGTCAAGCTGTGCTTTTTGTGGTTTGTGTTCTTTGTTTTCTGATTTTCTGGTGTGAATAGGGAGCCCCTATTTCATGAACGGTGGAACATTTCATTATCTTGTGTGCGCTTTTCAATATATGCATGGGTAATTCTTGTACCCATATTGCTGTAGTTTATGGTTGAGATATTTTTACCGAGTTAGACTACTATTTTGTATTTATGGTGTAGATCTAGTAGTTGAGAATTATTTATAGTAGCTGTTGGTGTTTAGGTCATAATAACTATCGGTATAATAACTGCTGAATCTAAATCTCAACTGTCGACAACTCTAACGTGTAGTTATCTCTACATTTTCGTCATCTTTCTTGTCTATCTTTCTCATCTGTCAACGAATTTTCATGATAACACACACACTCATTGATACACACTCACACTCTACACTTAATGATATTATAAGTGTGAATGTCTATGTTTGGATTTTCGTTAAACAATCACGGATATACTATGGCTTGGATCTGGACATAGGATTATTTTTATCCCGTGGGTATGTTCCCGGATAGTATTCAAAATGAAGTGGGCAAAGCAGTTGATAAAATCAAAGCCAATATTATGCTTTGGATCTCTACTAGTTATGATCTGTCACACAGAAATTAGAATTAGAATTCCCTGTTGGAATCTGTGTTTCCTAAAAGCTACAATCAAGATAAATAAGGAGGAGTAGCCTCGGACAGCGTGCTTCATCGTCGACAACATCATCGCTCACTATTAGGTGATATAGTGGTCAATCAATAAATAAAGAAAGTGGATGACCCATTTAACATATTTTATCACCAACAAAATAACACTTCCCTATTCAAGGAAAAAGATGTAGATGAATAAGGATCATAACATAAAATGGTTACGGTTGAATAGACATCTTCTCTATAGCGTGGGGTAAAGGCCAGTCGTAAAATAAAAATGTTGCTGTTACGATGTTCCCTTGTAAACTGTTTAGCTTCGATAAAAACTTCCGAATGCCGTTTCTAGTATTTATAAGGAGCTGTGGAATAGTTTGTTGTTTATTCCGTTCGGTTTGTTTTGTCGTGATTTTCGTAATGGATTGTTATAGTTACTCCTCCTCTTTTTGTCTGACTTACTAAGTTAATCTTGGGCATTACTGACAATGATGAAGAAAAACATCGTGAGGAACGTTGGACTTATAATTAATATAAGTTCAAAATCGCCAACCAGTCTTGAGCAATCGTGGTGATTAGTGCTCGTGCTCGTGCGTTCTCTGTATGATAACAGGCCTTTGCCTTGGAATAAGACGTTACAGTTACAGGCTGGTATTGTTATTATAATGTCTGATTATGCTATCCTGATACTATCAACCCTTTCGAATATATTTCAAACACACACAAGATTTTTCGTACTTTTTCTTCACTTTGTTCCACCTAGGGTCATTGTAACAGTTGCAGTATTTTGAGATCAGTGGAATCAATATGCATTTTTATATATACCCGATCGCGTTTAACGACTGTGTTACTACTAATGCCTCATCATTTAGCGTTTAATTTAGAATGTAATTATGGATCGTTTATCCTACTTTTATTAAAATATCTTTACTACTTCAAATTCAAATTCAAATTCAAATATTTTTATTTGTAGAACATAGGTAAATAAACAGATGTCAATATTAATAAAATGAACGCTATGTCTTGCCGTCGACGGCGTACAAATATTCTAATTATAATTCCTGATTAATAATTGGTAAGAAATAATAATACATGCAAAATTAATTAACAAAATGTCACAATGTCAAATTAATAATTGGTAAGAAATAATAATACATTAAATTTTTTTAAATAAAATGTCACAATTTCAAATTAATAATTGGTAAGAAATAATAATACATTCAAAATTAATAAATAAAATGTCATAAGTTTACAATTTGTCTTCCAGGTACTCATCGACTGAATAGTAAGCTTTCTCGCCCAATAGATCAAGAAGAGCCTTTTTGAAGTGGTTTATGCTTTCAAGATCTCTTATTGTAATGGGCAACTTATTATATAACTGGGGTGCCATTCCTAAAAAACTCTTTGAGTATAATGCAGTCTTGTGTGGAATAGCACATATCTCTCTATTGCGACGTTTCGACCTCAGCGTTTGAAACAGATGCAAGTTTGATTTTGCGAATACTGCTGTCTCGTAGATGTACATACTTCTGAGACATAACTACATAAGTTAAAGACATAAATTTTTATAGTAAGGTCCCATTAATAACATGTTCTATTATAAATGTCTAGATTTTGGAATATTGCCAGAATATCTTTACTGTAAGAAGGAAGAAAATTTGTAGTCCATTCATCATGTGCCATGTTGAAATATGGTATTCCGACACTTAAGTGTTGTGGTACGGTTTAAGAGGTTTGAAAGCCGGAATTTGGCACAATATTTTTTCCATACTGACTTTGGGTAATAAAAACAAAAGTCACAACTAGGCCTCTGCCTACAACCTGCCAGCAACATCCAAAGTTTATATTGTCAAATCTGTCTAAGGTTTGTCTGGTAGATATTATTTATTGTCATTGTTTTACGATTTTGGTGTATAATATTATGCACTTTTAAATAACTTGGGTATATACAAACTGATACTAAGGTACAAACGTTTATAAAAGGGAAGAAGGGAAGAACTCTTTGGAAGAATAAAGTAATTCCATCCATGTAATATTTGTAGAAACAAAAAAAATCACATTAAAAAATACTACGTCCATATCGCATTTTCAAATCCTCCTGTATTTGTTACGCAAATACTGTCAGTTTTCAAATAAAAACAGTGTTGTTATTTTTGTTTCATGAATTCCAATTTAAGCTGTACTCTTTAATCTATTTGCGAACTCATTTCACGTCCGTAATCTCTCTTTACATATTCATAAAACCGATTGGTGGAAACTTGGTGAATTATCTTGAAACACACATAATTAGGTTATTATTTAAGTAGATACCATGGATAAATAGAACAACAGACTCGTGGTTTTTAGGATCATTTTACTTCTAACTTATATAATATACCGGCTGCTGCTAGCAGCTTCACCCGCGTGAATATCGAAAATTATCCCAAGGGAACATGTTGCAGGAATAAAAAGTATCCTTTGTGCTATTCCAGACTATAATCTATCTCAGTGCCAAATTTCATTCAGATCGGTCCAGCCGTTTGAGCGTGAAGAAATCTTGTGAACATGGGACTATCTGGGATAGTATACCCTTTCAAACAAAAGAAGAATTTTCCAAATTGGTCCAGGCGTCTTTGAGTAATCGGGTAACAAACATTAAAAAAAGATTCCGACGAATTGAGAACCTCCTCCTTTTTTTAAAGTCGGTTAAAAAATAATGTTAGTTTCGTATGGTTACGTATTTATTTGACATATTTCACCCCACCAATAATGATTAAAAACAACTACACTACAAAAAAACAGTCGTTCCATAAATTCAGGCTATTTTACGAAAACGCAAGATATTTCTGATAGCGAAACGATAAAAAATTTAAAGCGTTGCTGTGAGCCTGTGAGGGACCCACATAAAGTCGAACATTAAAAATGTTATGTTGGTAACATTGTAAGGGGTAGTGTAGAAAGCTGATTTGCATTCAGTTATAAGGTTGAACTTTAAAGCAGAGATACAAAGTAGTATTGTGACTTTATTATGTTACATTGTTGTTAATAGGAAGCTTTTTATCTCTATTAGACTTCTATAAAAAATGAAATAGCTATCTGTCGCAAGATGAGATTACCAGACCATCCATACTTATATTATAAATTCGAAAGTAACTCTATCTATCTGTCTGTTACCTTTTTACGCCTAAACCACTGAAAGGAATTTAATTAAATTTGTCAAGGTGATAGATCATCAAGGCATCCTGAGGAAGGGCATAGGCTACTTTCTGAATGAAAAAGACAAAGATATTTTATTTCAACTAGGCCACAAAGCGGCACTTTTGAACGTTAGTTACATTAAAATTTACAAGGAATAAAAATTGATTCTACCGTGCATTCGGAAAGTAGCTTGTTATGGAGAAGAACGCACAAGAAACTCCATACTTACTCTTTTAAAAAAAAAAAAGTTTTTTTTACAATATTTAGGTACATAAGTACATACATTAATAAATTTATATGTGTGAGGACAATGCACCCAGAATCACTACATACTATACTACGTACAGGTACAAAGTATTAAAAGTACTCACACGTGTACTGTGCAGTTACATAATAAGCGCTAGAAAAACACTAGCATCCGAAGCAGTTAAGTTAAGACCAATCCCAACTGACGGTGCCCGTTCACGAACATGACGCATGAATCGGCACCACCCAGCTCAACCATCATGAAGGGAACCGAATGATCCAACACACACGCCACCATCAGAGAGACATTTGAGAGAGCATGACACACTCAACTGCCAGGGCAAACACAAGTCAACGAACGACACCGAGGTACAGCAAATGGTAGATTTACAGTTGGGTACATAGTACTCACACACGTGCTGCGCAGTTATACTATACTAAAAGAAATTGAGTCTATATAATACAAATATATTCATACAGTCTTCAGCAGGTCCAACAATTCTACAAAACAATAATGTTCTGCATATCACTTGTTTTTGCGCCCTAGTGGTTGTGGAGCAAGAGTAGCATTGAGCCAAGCATTTTTATCAGTGATGTAATCCCCCAACTTATAATATGCCTGCCTGCATAGTGTGCGTTTTATACAAGTTTTAAATTTCGTCTCATTCAGTTCTAGAATGTGGGGAGGAATTTTATTGTAACATTTTGTACAGTACCCCATGAAAGAAGAGGCTACTTTAGCCAGTCTGAAACCTGGTTGAACTAATTGGTCCCTATTTCTAGTAATGTAATTATGTCTATCTCCGTTTTTACTAAAAAGATGTAAATTTTTTCTCACGTACATGATATTTTCATAAATATATTGACAAGGAACCGTCATGATGTTAATGCCCTTAAACAGTTCCCTTAGAGAATCGCGCCGGCGAAGATTGTATATCGCTCTGATGGCTCGTTTTTGCAGAATAAAAATTGACTCAATGTCTGCAGCCCTTCCCCATAGTAAAATACCGTAAGACATTATACTATGAAAGTAACTAAAATAGACCAGCCTCGCGGTATCTACATCACTAAATTGACGAATCTTTCTAACAGCATAAGCTGCCGAACTTAGCCGCCCTGCAAGTGATATTAAATGAGGACCCCATTGTAACGTTGAGTCCAGCGTGATCCCCAGGAAAACCGTTTTATCGACGAATTCTAGCTTCTCCTTGTTTAAGATAATGTCACAATCAGTACTTTTTACATTCGGCAAGGAAAATTTTACGCACTTGGTTTTTTTACCATTTAAAACTAAATTATTTGCAGTGAACCAATCCTGAACCTGCCGTAGCGCGTTATTTACGTCGTCAACCTGATAAGTACGTCTATTTATTTTAAAAATTAAAGATGTGTCATCAGCAAATAACACCATGTTTAGTTTGTTTTCCAATAAACGGGGTAAATCGTTTATGTATATTAAAAATAAGAAAGGACCTAATATTGAGCCCTGGGGTACCCCCATTTTCACGTTTAACCCCGACGAATTCACACCGTTTATCTGAACTAATTGCTGTCTATCACTTAAATAAGATTCAACCAAACTTAACGCTGATTGACCTAGCCCGTAATGCTCAAGTTTCAGAAGTAATGTTTCATGATTAACGCAATCAAACGCCTTCGACAGGTCGCAGAAGATACCTATGGCATCCTGCGACTCTTCCCACGCATTAAAGATGTGTTTTAATAGGGTGACACCAGCGTCAGTTGTACAACGTCCTTTGGTGAAACCATACTGTTTATCATGCAAGATTTTATTCGTATTAAAATGAATGAGCATTTGATTAAGCATTATCTTCTCAAATACCTTGCTGAAAACCGGCAACACGGATACTGGTCTATAATTATTTGTGTCTTTACTGTCCCCGGATTTAAAAAGTGGTATAACCTTACTATATTTCATTAGATCCGGAAAGACTCCTTGATCCACACACAAATTAAAAATTACAGCTAAGTACGGCGCTATAGTCTGAATAATGGAGGTACAAGCTTTGATGGACATTCCCCACAGATCTTCAGTCGGTTTGATCTTGATTTGCTTAAAAGCTTTTATTACTGTTATGGGGTTTATATGTGAAAAGTTAAATACATTCGGGCAGGCTGAAACGTTCGCGTTTAATAATCCAAAAGCAAGCGCGGGCGAAGAATTTAAGGTTTCAGTAGTTTTAATTGGGATGTTGGTAAAGAAATTTACAAATTCTTGCGCAACTTTTTTGTTATCTCTAATAAGTCCGTGTGTGGTCTCAAGCGTGTAATCAGGATTATTTCTTTTATTCCTGTTCGTTTCATTATTTATAATTTTCCAAACCGTCTTGATTTTATTTTCTGCTAATTTAACCTTATTTCTAATATACAAGGCCTTAGCTGCCTTACATGTATTTTTAAAAATTCTCGAGTAAGTAGCAACATACTTATTAAACGTTTCAGTATTCATACAAGGCTTAAGGCCATATAGCTCGTAAAGTCTTTCCCTACTTTTTCTATGTCCTGTAGTCGCCCAGTCACTGAATAAAAACTTAGGGCATACAGTTTTAGTTATCTTCTTAAAAGTGTTATTAAACTGTTTTTGAACCACTGAAAAAACTTCATCATACAAAATATTACCGTCATTCACTGTGAGGTCCTGATCGCTTAACTTAGCGATTAAAGTGCTGTTAAATTTATTTAATTTACCGGATGTTATTGGTCTGGATTGAATCTGCACTTGTTTAATTAGCATATTGGACTCAAATGTCACAAGTAGCCCACTATGATCCGAAGGCAGATAATTTATAATGGCATTGTCCAAGTAGTTGCAGCAACAAAAAACATTATCAATACATGTAGCAGAAGTCAGCGTAGTTCGGGTTGGTTCCGTAAACACATGTGACAAATTAAATGATTTAAAGAGATTTAATAACCTACTTCTATCTAAATTATCTTCTAGAATATTAATATTAAAGTCACCACAGACAATTACTAGTTTATTACCCATTGCGAGTTTTGCCAAAACATCTTCCATCACTGACTCGAATATAGAGTAGTTCTTATAATTAGGGGGTCTGTAGACGCACACTATGACATGCTTATCCAGCTCAACACAGGACAGTTCAACACTATGTTCAACTGAGAGGTCTACTATATCTTTACGAGGTTTTGATTTAATACCATTTTTAATTAATATAAGTGAACCCCCACGCAACACAATATTTCTGTTAAAACAACTGCCCACAGTATAATTTTCATAATTGATTAGCATTGCGTAATCTTTCAGCCAATGCTCAGTGAAACAAACAATGTCAAACATTGTTTTTTCTAAAAACAGTTCGATTTCTAATTCCTTTGAAGAAAAACCCTGAATATTTTGGTGAAATAATTTCAGAGAATTCTGCTCAGACCCTTTTCTTAAATTATTTTTTTGCGAGCAAGAAGGTACCTTTTTAATGGTGGACATACTCGCAACTATTCCGTTATTGATACCCTCCCTTGTCCTATCAACTAGTTTAAAGAATAAATATTAATAGCATTTTTGCTAACGTTATTCAAGGTATTGACCACCTTTAAATTAGTACTATTACTAATATCAATAATAACTGTATACTTCGACATACATATATTTGATGTCTTACCCTAAGAGGCAGATACAAAGTATCGCCTGTCGACTTTAATTTATCAACAAAAATGTTGATGTCAAAAAAAACAAGTTTGTCACTATAGTGACTCACAAGAAAGTGCAGATGCTTATTAAGCATGTGAATGTGATTATTTTGTCTATTTGACAATTTATCCAAGTAAGGGAAGGCACACAAAATAATTTTACTGCAATTTAACTTTAACATCTCTTTTACACACTCAGTGATGTCATCTTTGTTTACTTTTTTACTATTACCTACAAATACAGTTAAATTGGTATCTGGTTTATAAATATTCTTTGTCACAGATTCCATTATTTGCTTGTAAGATGACCCGGGCTTGCAATAATTAAAAGTGGAATGACTCTGATTGCCATTTAGTAATTTACCGAAACCTTTTCCAATACCATCTGAAAATATAACTGAATGAAAACCTTCTTTACTTTGACTTGATGAAAAGCCAGCACTCTCAGGCCGGTCTACTTGAGGCAAATCCTGTGCTACATTTGATATGTCTTGTACGAAGACACTGTTTTGAGACACCCTCTCAGCTTGGACCGGGTCCTCTGTAGCATCAGGATGGACTGCAATTAGATTTGAGACTGTCTGGCAGTTACATTGACACCTCACTAACTCATTTGCGGCCAAAATGTGTTCTTTAATTTGTAATTTTGAATTTGTATATTTATTGTAAAGAGAACTAAGTCTGTTCTCAAGTACCTGCAATTCTAACTGCAAGCGGTGAGTGTCAATCTCATAAATTTTCTTGCTGTCTTCTAATTTAATTTGGTAATTATTTAATTTATTAACTAGGTCAACACGTTCTTTCCTGAGTGGAATATTTTTAATAAAGAACTTGTGTTGTTTCCTAAACTTGTTACCATTTCTAATTATTCTATTTAGTTTTGCATATTTTTTGAGTTTGTTATGACTAACTTTAGAACAATTTTTCTTATTTATTAAAGAATCTTCAGTTAGCTTACTTGTAGGTATTGAATCCGGTTTACAATTTGATTTAATAAGTTCATCATACAAATGGCAAGTTTCATCAACCTGAGTTGATTCCTGTTCTTTTTGTAATTTAAAAATATGATTATTTGCGTGAATCAATTCTTCTTCTAGATCCCTAACTTTACTTAAAGCCTCCTCGTATAGATTACTGCAGTTATTGAAACCATCCGTGACTACCATCAGCAGCATCAAAAAAAAGAGATAGGGTAGGTAGGGTAGGGTAGATAGGTAGGTAGGTAGGTAGGATAGGGTTGGTAGCCAGTTGACGAGAGCAAAGCCGCGGGGGACAGCTAGTTTTTAAAATGAGGCCTACCCTAAAATTGTTTTTACGTTTATACACATTATCGAGATTTGAGAACATAATGTACACAACAGAGCAGCAGTTTTTACTTCTTTATATTTCTAAGCTGATATCATAAGAGGAAATTTGAAAGAGGCGCCAGTGACAGAAAATTGAAAAGGAAACCGTTTGTCCTGATATGATCATGTGATGAGGAGTGATGAAACGTATTTTACAATGACTGTGTGAGGAATGATATGAAAGAAAAGGGAGTTACAAACGCACAAAGCGTTTTGAAAATACTTTCATTGTGCGTACAGCTAAGGAGTGGAACTCCCTGCTGGCGTCTTTTTTTCCTGATAGCTACAATCTAGGGGTCTTCAAGTCAAGAGTGAATAGGTTACTTCTAGGCAAGCGTGCTCCACCTTCGACCACATCATCGCTTAACATCAGGCGAGATAGTGGTCAAACGCGAGCCAATAACGAATAAAAAAAAAAAAAAATTGTGATAGCGTGACGGGGACAAGACGGTATGGATGAAGAAATCGAGTTGCGCCGACCACAAGTAACATGGAATAAGGGCACGATGCTGACGATATCAAAGTGTCATAGCAGAAGATGGTCATAAAATTATTTTCACTAATGCCAGATCCAGAAAAGTGTAAAGAAATTTTTTCGAGTTTGGATAATCTTTTCTCTACCTTTTAATAGAACAAAATATAATGAAAATTGTTCATTTCTTGACAATTTTCAAAGAGGCTGGGTACAACGTTTTGTACCTACTTTATTACTTACTAGCGCTTTCGTCTCCATAGCATTAGTACTTTGAATAGCTTATTTTTTTATATCACATAATATTATTGTAGGTGTGTGGGTCGCCTTACATGAGAAATTATTAGTTCACCATACAAACTTCCCCTTTCCTCCCCCTTAACGGGTGATTGCCGGGATAAAAACTATGCTATGTCCTTGCCAGGGTCTCAAACTATCTCAATACTAAATTTCATCTAAATTGGCTTAGCGGTTCAATTGTGAAAAGGTAACAAACAGACAGACAGACTGAGTAACTTTCGCATTTATAATCTTATTAGTATGGATTACTAGTCGTAGAAGATAGATCATAAATAAACTCTGATCTATCACAAACAGACAGCTACGTAAAGCCACGAATTCAGAAACAATTGACGCGCAACACGTAATGTCAACATGTTTGGCAACGTTGCATAATTCCCCGTGACATTGACAGATGGAACGCGGCATGACGGCTGTCTCGTTGTTGCACAGACGCCTTAGAATATGTATAATGTTATTTATTGTCGTCACAGGTGTTTACAAAATAAAGGGGGAAAACAATTAAATTCTGGGAGCTAAATCAATAAAAAAAAACTAAAATATAACTAACGTGTACACAAAAATATACTAATTACAAAAAGGTACCCATAGATTTAGTGAAAATAATGTTTTATTACGGTATGTCAACGACCGGTCCTGTGATGCTTGCATCCAGCGTATTCCTGCAGTGTTCACCTGCACACTAATTGCAACTACTGCACACACGCTTTCTTTGCTTCATATTTTCAGTAATTCGTCTACACGGCAGAGTAGAACACCAAATTAATATTGTTGAGTTGTCAAAATTAAAGGCGCGTGATTCAAATTGCCATTGTAACAATTAGGTAATGAGAGCTGTCGCGTTTGAATCTGCCGCTAGGGGCGCTAGAGTAGCGTGAGGTCTACAAAATGTCAAATTTCACCGTGTTTTGGCTTTTAGCGCCAGTTTATTTAATACCTTGCTAATATTATAAAATATACGAAAGTTTGAATGGGTATATTTTTGTTACTCAATCACGCCAGAACGGATGAATCGATCTGGATGAAATTTGGCACAGGGAATAATAGCCGTGCTATAACACATATGTTATGCTATAACATATGTGTTATAGCATAACACATATGTTACTTTCATCCCGGTATAATGTTCCTTTGGGATCAGAAAACTATTTCACGCGGACGAAGCCGCTAGCAGAAGCTAGTATTTTTAACTGGCGGGCACAAAAACGGGAGCCCCCATTAAGGTGCAGCTGCTCCAGACAAATATTCATTATATCAGCGATGATGTTCGACATGACAAAATGACAATTTTATAGCGGTTGGCATTCAGAGACTCTATATAAGTGGCATTCGATGTCAGCGAAGGCTATAGTCGAAATATCAAAATTTAAGGGGTTGATCACGTGATTTTTCGATATCGATTGTCAATCACATACAATTTTGCCTTTTTGACAATCGCTATAGCCACGCTTTTGATGATAGAATGTCACTTATAAAAACCTATAGTTATGGTGGATCTACGAAACGGGGTCGCTCCTATTTAGGTATGTTTGTAAGTAAATCAAATATATGCGATATAATTTTTGATTCCACAGTCGACAAGTAAATCTCAATGTAATCCCTGGATATGAAAAAACCAACAGAAATTCACTTAAACTGAATACATTATCCGATATACGGATTTGCCAACCATTCGACACGTCAAACGTTTGTTGACAAAAATATCGATAAAAACGTTGACAAGCAAATACGCGTGATTTCAATGAAAATGAGATTTTTTTTATGGATTTCGTCGCTTCCGTGTAGGGTGTTAAATTATTTATATTTTTTGGTGTAAATGTTATTTTACCTGACTGCCAAAGGGGGTTTATATGTTGGTATGTAAAGTAAGGCTTTATGGATGTGGATGGATGTAGAGGGAGAGGAATTCTTTAAAAAAAACCGTGTAGTGCGCGTTGGAATTACGCACCAAGGATTCCGTACAAAAAGCTGTCACTGAACAAAATAATCAGGTAACATTACTGACGATCATAAACAATGAAAGCACAGACTGCTCTAACGAAGGGACAAAATTAACTTTTCCGTGGGAAAACGGTTGTCCCCATACATCGACATAGGTCGCGGTCAGTTTACCTGCTCCAAATAAGTTATTATGGTATTTTTTTTATGTAGGTATAAGTTTACAGTTTCAGATTTGTTCGTTTACTTGCGTTATAAGATATTGCTTCTTGCCAAATTTCAGGTATAGTTCTAGGTCAACGGGAAGTGTCCTTTAGGTTTTGATTTCCTTGCGGTTCCTCAAAAAAGCGACATAAACGGCTATATCTTTTGATTGCGTTGATTTAGAAGTTTTTTTTTTACAGCGTTGATTTAGAAATTGCAGTTGAGAGTTGTTGAGTGTATAATATTAATTTCAACTTATATACCTCCAGGCGTTTCAGATAATGATAAATGATAAATGATTTTATTTCTGTAAGTTGGTTTGTACAAACACTTTTACATGTCGAACATATTTTTTTAAACTAGGTGAGGTCGGTGTTTCCTATCTGACTACTCTGAGAAGAAAGGCCGAAACAAACTCAGAGGTCACAGTCTCTTTTAAAGTCCTGACAAAATCTTGATTAGATCATGTGAAGACCATGTAGACTGATGTCTGAAATGGTCTTTTGAGGAAAGAACCAGCCAGATTGAGTGGACCTGTCCAGTCAGTGCACGCATTTGTCAATAACCGAGCAGCTCAACTCAGAATTTAAGGAGCTCAACGATTCGACGAACAATACCAAAGAAAGGACATTCGGGTAGGCCGCATAAACTACTCAAACTGCCAGACCATGATTAAAAACTAAGATAAATTTGAATAAAAACAAAAAAAAAAAAATATCCACATAGTCTTCACATTCACAATAATTAAAATAAAATAATATAATACTTTAAAAAGTAAATATTCTTGTCATTGCAAGAAAACCAAAAAAATAAAAAAAATATTTATAATAACAAAATGCATAGTGCAAAATATAATAAAAAAACAAAATTAATTGGAGCAGCTCAATCCCAAGCCTTTTTGTCCTCAATGTAATCTTTTGTTGTATAAAACGCTTTCTGGCACAACTTACGTTTAATGAAAGACTTGAATTTATTAAGACTTAGATCTTGCACGTGGCTTGGAAGCTTATTATAAAAGCGCACACATTGACATCTAAACGAGCCACCTATTTTCTTGAGCCTTGTTGTAGGTACTACAAATTTGTGTTTGTTCCTAGTATTTATGTTATGGATATCACTGTATTTTTTAAACAATTTTATATTTTTATGGGCATATAAAAGATTTTCATAAATATACTGAGAAGGCACAGTCATTACATTAATCTCCTTAAATTTCTCTCTGAGAGAGTGTCTCGGGCTTAATTTATAAATTGATCGAACAGCTCTTTTCTGCAAAACAAAGATAGTCTGGATGTCGGCGGCATTTCCCCACAACAGAATACCGTATGACATTACACTATGAAAATAACTAAAGTATACTAAACGGGCTGTCTCTATGTCAGTTAAATTACGAATTTTTCTAACAGCGAACGTTCACTTAATGATATTATAAGTGTGAATGTCTATGTTTGGATTTTCGTTAAACAATCACGGATATACTATGGCTTGGATCTGGACATAGGATTATTTTTATCCCGTGGGTATGTTCCCGGATAGTATTCAAAATGAAGTGGGCAAAGCAGTTGATAAAATCAAAGCCAATATTATGCTTTGGATCTCTACTAGTTATGATCTGTCAAACAGAAATTAGAATTCCCTGTTGGAATCTGTGTTTCCTAAAAGCTACAATCAAGATAAATAAGGAAGAGTAGCCTCGGACAGCATGCTTCATCGTCGACAACATCATCGCTCACTATTAGGTGATATAGTGGTCAATCAATAAATAAAGAAAGTGGATGACCCATTTAACATATTTTATCACCAACAAAATAACACTTCCCTATTCAAGGAAAAAGATGTAGATGAATAAGGATCATAACATAAAATGGTTACGGTTGAATAGACATCTTCTCTATAGCGTGGGGTAAAGGCCAATCGTAAAATAAAAATGTTGATGTTACGATGTTCCCTTGTAAACTGTTTAGCTTCGATAAAAACTTCCGAATGCCGTTTCGAGTATTTATAAGGAGCTTTGGAATAGTTTGTTGTTTATTCCGTTCGGTTTATTTTATCGTGCTTTTCGTAATGGATTGTTATAGTTACTCCTCCTCTTTTTGTCTGACTTACTAAGTTAATCTTGAGCATTACTGACAATGATAAAGGAAAACATCGTGAGGAACGTTGGACTTATAGTTAATATAAGTTCAAAATCGCCAACCAGTCTTGAGCAATCGTGGTGATTAGTGCTCGTGCTCGTGCGTTCTCTGTATGAGAAGAGGCCTTTGCCTTGGAGTAAGACGTTACAGTTACAGGCTGGTATTGTTATATAATGTCTGATTATGCTATCCTGATACTACTAGGGTAGATCCCTTTCGAATATATTACAAACACACATGCATAATAATGACGATGGGATCCAAGATTTTCCGTAATTTTTCTTCACTTTGTTCCACCTAGGGTCATTGTAACAGTTGCAGTATTTTGAGATCAGTGGAATCAATATGCGTTGTTATATATACCCGATCGCGTTTAGCGACTGTGTTACTACTAATGCCTCATCATTTAGCATTTAATTTAGAATGTAATTATGGATCGTTTATCCTACTTTTATTAAAATATCTTTACTACTTCTAAGACATAACTACATAAGTTAAAGACATAAATTTTTATAGTAAGGGCCCATTAATAACATGTCCTATTCCAAATGTCTAGATTTTGGAATATTGCCAGAGTATCTTTACTGTAATAAGGAAGAAAATTTGTAGTCCATTCGTCATGTGCATATGGTATTGTAATGTTGAAATATGGTATTCCGACACTTAAGTGTTATGGTAAGGTTTAAGAGGTTTGAAAGCCGGAATATGGCACAATATTTTTCCATACTGACTTTGGGTAATAAAAACAAAAGTCACAACTAGGCCTCTGCCTACAACCTGCCAGCAACATCCAAAGTTTATATTTTCAAATCTGTCTAAGGTTTGTCTGGTAGATATTATTGTCATTGTTTTACGATTGTTGTGTATAATATTATGCACTTTTAAATAACTTGTGTATATACAAACTGATACTAAGGTACAAACGTTTATAAAAGGGAAGAGGGGAAGAACTCTTTGGAAGTATAAAGTAATTCCATCCATGTAATATTTGTGGAAACAAAAAAAATCACATTAAAAAATACTACGTCCATATCGCATTTTCAAATCCTCCTGTATTTGTTACGCAAATACTGTCAGTTTTCAAATTAAAACAGTGTTGTTATTTTTTTTCATGAATTCCAATTTAAGCTGGACTCTTTAATCTATTTGCGAACTCATTTCACGTCCGTAATCTCTGTTTACATATTCATAAAACCGATTGGTGGAAACTTGGTGAATTATCTTGAAACACACATAATTAGGTGATTATTTAAGTAGATACCTCCCTGTCATGGATAAATAGAACAACAGACTCGTGGTTTTTAGGATCATTTTACTTCTAACTTATATAATATACCGGCTGCTGCTAGCAGCTTCACCCGCGTGAATGTCGAAAATTATCCCAAGGGAACATGTTGCAGGAATAAAAAGTATCCTTTGTGCTATTCCAGACTATAATCTATCTCTGTGCCAAATTTCATTCAGATCGGTCCAGCCGTTTGAGCGTGAAGAAATCTTGTGAACATGGGACTATCTGGTATAGTATACCCTTTCAAACAAAAGAAGAATTTTCCAAATTGGTCCAGGCGTCTTTGAGTAATCGGGTAACAAACATTAAAAAATGATTCCGACGAATTGAGAACCTCCTCCTTTTTTTAAAGTCGGTTAAAAAATAATGTTAGTTTCGTATGGTTACGTATTTATGTGACATATTTCACTCCACCAATAATGTTTAAAAACAACTACACTACAAAAAAACATTCGTTCCATAAATTCAGGCTATTTTACGAAAACGCAAGATATTTTTGATAGCGAAACGATAAAAAATTTAAAGCGTTGCTGTGAGCCTGTGAGGGACCCACATAAAGTCGAACATTAAAAATGTTATGTTGGTAACATTGTAAGGGGTAGTGTAGAAAGCTGATTTGCATTCAGTTATAAGGTTGAACTTTAAAGCAGAGATACAAAGTAGTATTGTGACTTTATTATGTTACATTGTTGTTAATAGGAAGCTTTTTATCTCTATTAGACTTCTATAAAAAATAAAATAGCCATCTGTCGCAAGATGAGATTACCAGACCATCCATACTTATATTATAAATTCGAAAGTAACTCTATCTATCTGTCTGTTACCTTTTTACGCCTAAACCACTGAAGGGAATTTAATTAAATTTGTCAAGGTATCCTGAGGAAGGGCATAGGCTACTTTCTGAATGAAAAAAAAAGAGATAGGGTAGGTAGGGTAGGGTAGATAGGTAGGTAGGTAGGTAGGATAGGGTTGGTAGCCAGTTGACGAGAGCAAAGCCGCGAGGGACAGCTAGTTTTTAATATGAGGCCTTCCCTAAAATTGTTTTTACGTTTATACACATTATCGAGATTTGAGAACATAATGTACACAACAGAGCAGCAGTTTTTACTTCTTTATATTTCTAAGCTGATATCATAAGAGGAAGTTTGAAAGAGGCGCCAGTGACAGAAAATTTGAAAGGAAACCGTTTGTCCTGATGTGATCATGTGATGAGGAGTGATGAAACGTGTTTTACAAAGTTATGGACTGTGTGAGGAGTGATATGAAAGAAAAAGGAGTTACAAACGCACAAAGCGTTTTGAAAATACTTTAATTGTGCGTACAGCTAAGGAGTGGAACTCCCTGCCGGCGGCGGCGTCCTTGTTTCCTGATAGCTACAACCTAGGGGTCTTCAAGTCAAGAGTGAATAGGTTACTTCTAGGCAAGCGTGCTCCACCTTCGACCACATCATCGCTTAACATCAGGCGAGATAGTGGTCAAACGCGAGCCAATAACGAATAAAAAAAAAAAAAAAATTGTGATAGCGTGACGGGGACAAGACGGTATGGATGAAGAAATCGAGTTGCGCCGACCACAAGTAACATGGGATAAGGGCACGATGCTGACGATATCAAAGTGTCATAGCAGAAGATGGTCATAAAATTATTTTCACTAATGCCAGATCCAGAAAAGTGTAAAGAAATTCTTTCAAGTTTGGATAATCTTTTCTCTATCTTGTAGTAGAACAAAATATAATGAAAATTGTTCATTTCTTGACAATTTTCAAAGATGCTGGGTACATCGTTTTGTACCTAAATTATTACTTTACTAGCTGTTGCCCGCGCTTTCGTCTCCGTAGCATTAGTACTTTGAATGGCTTATTTTTTATATCACACAATATTATTGTAGGTGTGTGGGTCGCCTTACATGAGAAATTATTAGTTCACCATACAAACTTCCCCTTTCCTCCCCCTTAACGGGTGATTGCCGGGATAAAAACTATGCTATGTCCTTGCCAGGGTCTCAAACTATCTCAATACTAAATTTCATCTAAATTGGCTTAGCGGTTCAATCGTGAAAAGGTAACAAACAGACAGACAGACTGAGTAACTTTCGCATTTATAATCTTATTAGTATGGATTACCAGTCGTAGAAGAAAGATCATAAATAAACTCTGATCTATCACAAACAGACAGCAACGTAAAGCCACAAATTCAGAAACAATTGACGCGCAACACGTAATGTCAACATGTTTGGCAACGTTGCATAATTCCCCGTGACATTGACAGATGGAACGCGGCATGACGGCTGTCTCGTTGTTGCACAGACGCCTTAGAATATGTATAATGTTATTTATTGTCGTCACAGGTGTTTACAAAATAAAGGGGGAAAACAATTAAATTCTGAGAGCTAAATCAATAAAAAAAAACTACAATATAACTAACGTGTACACAAAAATATACTAATTACAAAAAGATTTAGTGAAAATAATGTGTTATTACGGTATGTCAACGACCGGTCCTGTGTTTCTCGCATCCAGCGTATTCCTGCAGTGTTCACCTGCACACTAATTGCAACTAATGCACACAGGCTTTCTTTGCTTCATATTTTCAGTAATTCGTCTACTCGGCATTGTAAAACACCTAATTAATATTGTTGAGTTGTCAAAATTAAAGGCGCGTGATTCAAATTGCCATTGTAACAATTAGGTAATGAGAGCTATCGCGTTTGAATCTGCCGCTAGGGGCACTAGAGTAGCGTGAGGTCTACAAAATGTCAAATTTCACCGTGTTTTGGCTTTTAGGGCGAGTTTATTTAATACCTTGCTAATATTATAAAATATACGAAAGTTTGAATGGATGTATTTTTGTTACTCAATCACGCCAGAACGGATGAATCGATCTGAATGAAATTTGGCACAGGGAATAATAGCCTGGAATAACACATAGGTTACTTTTCATCCCGGTATAATGTTCCTTTGGGATCAGAAAACTATTTCACGCGGACGAAGCCGCTAGCAGAAGCTAGTATTTTTAACTGGTAGGCACAAAAACGGGAGCCCCCAGCTCCAGACAAATATTCATTATATCAGCGATGATGGTCGACATGACAAAATGACAATTTGATAGCGGTTGGCATTCAGAGACTCTACATAAGTGGCATTCGATGTCAGCGAAGGCTATAGTCGAAACATCAAAATTTAAGGGATTGATCACGTGATTTTTGGATATCGATTGTCAATCACATACAATTTTGCCTTTTTGACAATCGCTATAGCCACGCTTTTGATGATAGAATGTCACTTATAAAAACCTCAGATCTTTAGTAATGGTGGATCTACGAAACGGGGTCGCTCCTATTTAGGTATGTTTGTAAGTAAATAAAATATATATGATATAATTTTTGATTCCACAGTCGACAAGTAAATCTCAATGTAATCCCTGGATATGAAAAAACCAACAGAAATTCACTTAAACTGAATACATTATCCGATATACGGATTTGCCAACCATTCGACACGTCAAACGTTTGTTGACAAAAATATCGATAAAAACGTTGACAAGCAAATACGCGTGATTTCAATGAAAATGAGATTTTTTAAATGGATTTCGTCGCTTCCGTGTAGGGTGTTAAATTATTTATATTTTTTGGTGTAAATGTTATTTTACCTGACTGCCAAAGGGGGTTTATATGTTGGTGTGTAAAGTAAGGCTTTATGTATCTGGATGGATGTAAAGGGAGAGGATTAAAAAAAAAACGGCTTAGTGCGCGTTGGTCTCGCGCACCGAGAGTTCCGTACAAAAAGCTACATTCAACAAAATAATCAGGTAACATTACTGACGATCATAAACAATAAAGGCATAGACTTTGCTCTTACGAAGGGACAAAATTAACTTTGCCGTTGGAAAACGGTTGTCCCCATACATCGACATAGGTCGCGGTCAGTTTACCTGCTCCAAATAAGTTATTATGGTATTTTTTTATGTAGGTATACAGTTAGGGTTTACAGTTTCAGATTTGTTCGTTTACTTGCGTTATAAGATATTGCTTCTTGCCAAATTTCAAGTTTCTAGGTCAACGGGAAGTGTCCTTTAGGTTTTGATTTCCTTGCGGTTCCTCAAAAAAGCGACATAAACGGCTATATCTTTTGATTGCGTTGATTTAGAAGTTTTTTTTTTACAGCGTTGATTTAGAAATTGCAGTTGAGAGTTGTTGAGTGTATAATATTAATTTCAACTTATATACCTCCAGGCGTTTCAGATAAAAAGGTCTTCACACACGGACAGACAGACAGACAACGAAGTGATCCCATAAGGGTTCCTTTTTTTTCCTTTTGCGGATCGGAACCCTCAAAAAGATGGATGAGAAAATTTAAGAATGAAAAAAAAAATATGAGAAGTTTTAAGAATGAAAAGCGATAGCGTGACGGTCAACAGAACGGAATGGAAGAAAATGAGTTGCAAGAGACAAGGGCAGCAAGATGATGATGTAAAGTTATGATTTTGATAATAGTGTGGTAACTAATAATGGGATGCGGAGATCGCATATCTCCCAGAATACTTCTACCGCGGCCAAATAATATTTTTCCAGGCGAGGCAGGATAAAGAAGTTGCAAGACGCACCGAAAACGCCTGGAAGAGCTATTGCTCAGTGAAGGCTCTGATGACAGGAGATTTGCCACAAACGCAAATTAATGGATATGTGCATTCTCCCTATCCTTAGATACGGCGCTCAAACCTGGTATTTGACAATTCAGCAGAGGTTCAAACACGAGGTATGCCAGCGAGCTATGGAGCGCAGCTTTCTTTGAGTCAGACTTACATACCGTATTAGGAATACAATGCTGCGCTCAGAAACACAAAACGCCAACGTCACTCAAAAAGCAGCCAAGCTGAAATGGGATTGGACCGGCCTCGTATGCCGCATGTCAAACGAGTCATGGACTAAAGCTTCCACAATGTGGTCCCAGAAAATGTATGGTGACATCGCGGCAGACCCAGGTGAAGATGGCGAAACGAGCGTGACACCTACATAAAGGACTGGTCTACACTTGCCCAAAACCGGGTGTAATGGAAAGAGGAACGGGAGGCCTTCGCCTAACTAAAAAAAAATGTAAAGGTTTTTATTAAAGTGAGCAACATGTTAGTAATTATTATATAAGTGATTTTGTAATCCACTTTGGCGATCTAGTGTTAGATGCCTTCTGAAGTGTACATACAAATTAAGTAATGTTCAATCTTACTAATATTATAAATGCGAAAATTTGGATAGATTAGATTTGCGTATGTAGTTTGTTACTCAATCACGCCAGAATGGTTAAACAGATCTGGATGAAATTTGGTACATGCCCCTTTAGACTACTGAGATTTTCTATAGTGGCCACCTTCACCAACATTACGTTATATAAGGCGGCACACTATACCAGGCAACCCCTTACGAGGCGTCTGGGACCATCTTCGGTAGGTCACGCCTCCAAGAGTACTCGCCCCTGGTACTCAAGAGAAAATGTGAGTCGCATCGTGATTACTCACTACCATTTGTCCAGAATGGTACCGGCGCTGTAAAGCCGCTCACAACACCCACCCCAGCACGCCAGCACTAGCGCAAGCACCAGCACCAGCGCACCTTGTTGGTGCTAGCGGATTCAATCCCCGTTAGGGACACCAGAGAAGCTGGCTCCCATTTCTCCAGAATGGTCCCGGAGCTGTAAGCACGCTCACCTCTCGAATACGAATCAACGCACCTACCCAATGCCTACAGCTGGGTTGCCGGAAAACTAATCCAACGGGTAGTCCTCTACTTTCTATCCAGGAAAGTGCCGGAGATGCAGCTCGCTCACAGGAGCTCACTTGCTTGAGGGTTACTCACGAACCCCGCGTCTGACCACCGGGTGGCCCTTTGCCTTAGGCCGGAAACTTCAGACACTTGTTGCGCGCGAGGAATGACGCTCGACCCACACGTAGCCGAGCAGACAACATGCCACTCCTCTGCAACCACCACATAGACCACCGCGAGTCCAACACCAATGTCAGGTTCAACCTTTGCGCTTGCAATGGTGGAGGGCCTACCTGACCCCGCGTACCCTTATCCAAACAGCCGGAACCGTAGTTCCAGCTGCGAGCCACAGAGATAGATTACAGTCTGGAATAGCACATAAGCTACTTTGCATCCTGGTATAATGTTCCCCTCGGATAAAAACATACTTTTCACGCGGGCGAAGCCACTGGCAGAAGCTAGTATTTTATAAGTGAAGACTTTTAATTGGCAGACAGTAAAATTTACTATTCTCTTTCTGTTTGTTTTAAGTTTTCCATGTTATCTGAATAAATCCCCCACGATGGGTTCCCACATTGTCGAGGCGGGGGGGCTCAGTAGCCGTGGTTTCGTCACCCACGGTGAAGCGAAGAGGAACCCGAGGAGGGGCCGCTCGTCAGGGCTTTTGCCGATAAGCCGACGACGTAGCGGCCAACATGGCCGGTGCCGCCTGAGCGACATCGCAACTGAGGCGGGCCGCGATGTCCTGTGGGGCTCCCATACCCATACAATATCGCGGCAGCGGGTTGGAGGCCGTGGGAGGAGAGGAGTGCTGGTATTACAGTCCGCCGCTCTGGACCTTTCGCGGCCTGTATGGGGTCGCCACCGTCAGATGGCGAACGCGGTGGGGCCGCTGGGGAGGAGAAGAAGTGTCGGTTTAGCGTTGGCCACTCTCCCTATTATCTGCGGCTGAAAAATGGTAGGTGGCGGTGCCATTGACCTTGTCCCGTCACAAGGAGACCAAGGTTGCCCTACACGGGGTCTTCTGGCACCCGTGTGCTGGTTTGGTCCCTGGGGTGGTCACGGCTTACAGTGTGTTCTGGTGCGCCGGTGATGGGGGTACTCCCCAGAGGAGGGTCCGGTGATGGACAGCCGCGGCGGGCTCGCGGTGGGTGCTAACGCGTGCCCGTGTTTTCGCAATAAGCGGCACAGGAGGACACCGTGGAGTCTTAGTGGGTTGAAGTCCCACATATCTGCAGTATCACCCCATGGCGCAGTATGGTTGAGCATTTATCTATGTTAAAAAATAAATAAAATAATCTAAATAAATAAAGATCATGTTGCACTAAGAAAAGATACCAATTTTAATACTCCTCGCGCATGAGAGCACATCAAAAGCAGGTGAAAGTTTTCATGAAAATTAAAATTAGTAGTGATTCATATATTTTGTTACCTGCGACATAACAATTTGTCCTTTATTCTCTCAGTGAAAACAATTTGCTAGATGAAATATTACAATATTATAGTATCATTTATACCTTTCATGTTAGAAATAAACTTTATTTTCATGTAAACGGTACATATTATTCGCATTACCTTTGACCTTTTCAAAGTAAATATCACCGTCAATTTTGTTTTGTCAGTTGTGTAACTATTTTGGTGTACAGTGAAGTATATTCTATTCTCTTCTGTCTCGTTGGTGTAGTGCAAAAGCTACTGCTGAGCTCCATGAGCTTGGGTTCGATTACCGGTTCAGGAAAAATGTTATTAGGCTTTTTTCATCATATTTTTTACAGTAGAGGCTGCTAATGGGCTATTCTAGATGAGAGATAACTGGTGAAATATATGTGTACTGTTAATGTCTATCCTTGCTTGCATAGGCAAAAAAAAACAGTTAAAACATTTTTAACTACATTTGTTCCCAAAATACTATTTGCCCAACTATGTGTGTTAGTTTGCTGTCGACGAAATACGACTGAATCCACTTTCAGGGCAAAAAAAAACGCAAATACCAAAAGTTCATCGCTTTTAACTTTATCATTGCGTTTTAAAAAAAATAGCTCGAAGCAAAATAAAATAGGACAAAAACGTAGAAGTTTTGAAGCGCCTGGGTACAACTTTGTCTCTGCATTTGTGACATACTGCTGTTTTGGTTGTAACAAATGTGTTTTGTAATGTATGCAGTCAGAATTTATGTATTATGTTGGCAAACAAGATGAAGGCAATAATAAGTAATAAGGTGAGATAGTGGTCAAGCGCGAGTCTATTGGATATAAAAAAATAAAGCAAATAAGTGCCACTACCTAAATATACCTTCACCAAAAAAGTACTAAAGAAAAGCCTTATTTGCAGTTTGGTCAACAGTACTTATAACTATCATAAAAAAATATGGCGTAATGATTATCGTAAAATCACCATAATAAATTAGCTTACCATCTTTAAACTTACTTGCCTACATCGTAAGTCATCATCATCATCAGCCTTATAATGTTCCTACTGCTGGGACACAGGCATCCTCTCTGTGAGAGGTAATGGGCCGCGGGTTTTTGGATGTCACATGTCTTCGAACATCAAATCATCATGTCTTCAATCATTAAATTAATGATACAAACAAAGTTGGTTTTAAATCAAAATTAAATGATCTAAAGGTGAATGAGGATGATGGTGATGAGGTCTAAATCTAAATGGTTGAGACTATAGTTTCAGTTAATCGACACGAAAGAAAGAAAGAAGGACAAACACTTCATCAGGGAAACATACGTCCGGCAATTATCTTGCTTAGACCGATCTTAATAAGGCCTCGCAAATAAGTGCCTGAAATGGTATTTAAAAATCATAACCACACAGATATATTCTAACACACCAACGCCAACGCCACGCAATATATATATCGCCACAACACCACACTACCATCAGAAAATAAGCTCGTTTCGTCACGTCCATTCGAATCAAATGAAAGGATAGATTCCAGAGTCACGTTACGTCGACAGCAGCCTGTGAGCGGACTAGCTAAACGGATTTGTTGCAGTGACTGGACGCAGCTCAAAGCTAGAGCAGCCTTTGGACGTGTTAAGATCTGTTTACGTTGGGACGTTGGAAACTGGGATTAGATGCGAATGTGTGAGTTGTACAGCTTAGGTAGCGGATGGACGGAGCAATTATTTGTGTGTAATTAAGCTGTGATTGTAGATTTTGTTTGGATCTTTGTGTATGTTTAGGCATTTGTTAATATCGTTTTAATTAATCAATTTTTGTTTTACTAATATTCTGTTACAACTGAACTGAAAAGTTTTTTGCTATAACCTACTTATTTCTTGCACAACATAAAATTATGCATCCGAAAACCAGTATTTTACCTGAAACGACTATCTATCTTACCTCGAAAATTCAGTAACTAAACCTTTCGGCACGCTCAGCCCAATAATTTTTTATACTTGTTCATTCTCTGCCAGTCAACCAACGGTGGTATAATAAAAATGTTGCGATTGTCGAATAAATGTTTTCTATTCTATTCTTCATATTCTGACTACCCGTTACGGCTGCAGTCAAAGTTTTGAATATGATAGCCAGGATCAATGGCTTGCCGTGATTTCCAAGGCATGGGGAAGATATCGATATGCAATGGACGGACTGACTTCAACAAATATTGCTTTATCTTGAAAATTTAACATTGCGGCAGTTTTTACTTAGTCATATTTCATCACAATCATTTAAAAAAAATCAGCCAAACTTGCCCGCCGTATGTCCCCTACCATAAACGTATCGTCACAAAGAACCGTTGGACCGGGTCCATCTGATTGGTGGCTAAGTGGAAAACTTGCCCGATGGCACAGAGCACTCGCGTTCAAACGAGTTCAGTGCGACCATGTATTGTGCAGCTGTTGTCTGCGAGACTGCGCCATTTCTGCGATTTGATTGGAAATTATTTTACTCTTTTTCTTTTTTCGAGGAACTGCAATTACTTAACAGTTGTAACTTTTTAAGAGAAAATTGGTGTTTGGCAATTAATTATTAACTTCTACTCCTTGCAATTTTATTCATAAAATACTAACATATTTTTAAATATACTAATTTAATAGGTACAAACACACAAAATACTGCATTCCAAATTGATCGTGCTAATGCATGCTTTGAATGCTAACAGCATTGATAAAGAATTATTTTTTAATAATAAATGATGATTATTACAGCTATTCTGTGTATTTTTTTTTGTTTTGTATGGCTATAATCTAACTCTTTGTCTTCTTCCTCCCATATCCACCCAATTTTGAATTGCTGCGTCCTTGGCTCTTGGACCTCCTGCATCTAATTATTGCTTGCTACTTTAACCAGGTAGTTAATCAAACTAACTAATTTCGTGGTATGTTTATGTTCCTTTAGTTAGTTTTGGATCTCCAATTTAACACCCCATCCACCATTCATCACTTCATCACTTCCATTTCCACAAGGACTATTATATCACTTAGCTTTGCTGTTCCTCAGATCTCTGAATTGCAGTTAAACACAGAGCAAAGAATTTAGTCTGGCATGAAACAGTGAAAACAAAATACCTTTGAAAATAAAAATCCCACCGAATTCATTCTACTAAATAAAATAATGGTACATTAATTTGACGTGAAATACTGCCGAGCCACGTAGTTTCAGAGAGTACTACAAATAAGTCTGAAGTTTATTTCAGTGATATTTCTTATACCTTAATTGAATACTTTATTTGAAATATTTATTATTTCTGCAATCATTGTCTACCTGTGTCACCCTATGTCTGTCTATTTATAAGTTTGTTTGTTCTTATTCTTCTCCCTTAGTGGTCTAATTTAGTTCGTAATCATCGAAACTATAGTATAATGTTGTAAAATGGCAAATTTGTTTCTTTGTATCATCGTCATTCTGGGCCTCCTCTCTCTCTTTCTTTGTATATTTAAGGTTGTAAAAAGTAATTTCTAGAAGCCCTAATCTGAATACAAAAGATCTGAAGATCTGAATTCTGAACTATTGGTGAGTGTAATACAGCTTAAATTGAAGAATCCAGGAAAACGCTGGTCGTCAATATTTTAAACATAAAACAGATGTAGTCTCATTTTTTTAAACCAATATTATCAAATACCCAAAGGACCAAAACAACGAACAAAACTCTCAACGAATAAAGCAGTTCCCCGACCCAGGTTGGAGATTACTTTTACAAGTCATTACGTCAAAAGTCAAGGTTGATTTCCAACCCAAAAGCTACCGCCAAATCAAAATAGAGAAAGTACGAACACTAAACAACACGGTTCCCCATCTACCACCATTTCTTTCCGCCCATACCAATGTATCACGTCACATATTAAATGTTGCGACTAACGAAACATCTCGAATGCTTCGTAGCCATCGCTCAGAGAGCCTTTGTACTTGTAATACAACAGTGAAAAAGAATAATGACTCGGGAAATGGAGTTGCGAAACTGTTACACCAATTCCCACCCTATTACTTTAAAGTCAGGGGATAGTTTCCCTTGAAAGGTAAAGGCGTTAAATAAACTTATAGCGGGAAGGGTGTATATTTTGTTGGCGATCTTCTAGATATATCGTGGGGGCTTATTGCAATTTTTATTCATGTTCTAATTTATGATTTTGAAGGCTTTTTTGTTATTAAACTGTGGCGGTTTATGTGAATTTATTGAGGTTTGAAGTTACTGCAGTGTCTGGGTCCAAATTGCCATATTATACTATAACACATTTCGTTGTCATTCGATGCAAACTAGTTTATTCAATGTTTATCATACTTTTACAAGCGCAAGCTTTAGAAGCGCTCATTAATTATATTAGAATAATGGTACATTGCTGTTTCCATCAGTGATAGTTCGAGTCAGGGGATAGTAGAATCGAAGCAGTAGATATTTTTAACATGCCATGAAGACAAACATTAGATATAGTTAGTATTTAATAGTGCGCTACAGATGATAACTATGGAACAGTTATAAGTACTAATCCCTGTTTAGTGGTTAACTAGAACAATCTAAAAAATCGTCCAGATAAACTAGTTAAAACAGACAACACGATATAACACTTGTTGCAGTAGAAGCAGTTTGCGCTATATATTCCGCTGTCACGGGATCCAGCAATAACTTACTGTCGACACTCATGTAGGTACAATGTACACACAACTGGGGCTAGGCTATCCATTCACTCACTAATATTTGGTGATATCCATTACCTAAGTCCATTCACCGTGGATATGGGTCTTGAGTTACAATTTCATGGATTGGACATCTTTCACTTATATTGTACTTTGGGCTGGTATCTAAAACTCCACGTTGCGTATTTCATGTAACGGTGGGACATCTTTTATTAACTTCTAAATATAAAAACGTTTTATTACCCTTTCCATGAGTATTTTATCCTAAACTTAGTTGCCTTCACCAGCTTTCACACTCATTGCCATCCATTATTAAATTCTCAGTAGGTGGTTTATTTATTCCATATACTAGTTCTGGTACATTAGGCCTGATAGAAGCGAAATATATCGCTTAGTATCGTATAAATCTTTATTTCAATCTAGATCAAATAAATCGATACTCCAACATACCACAGCACAATCGAAAGGCTAAAATTTTTCCATGAATATTTTACTTTTCCTTTTCGGGTCGACATATTCAATATTTAGATTTATATCGGGGGAAGCACTGAGATTACCTATTTGATTTATGGTAATAAATCCCGATTTAACCCTTTATTTTTAGGGTCATGGTCAATTTTTGGGAATGAACGGAATGGTATTAAAATTGGCAGTTACGTGTTGAATTTGGGTATTATAATAAATTATTGCTTTCTGTATGTTTTAATAAATTATTGGGTTTTGCTTAACGTATGTGAATGTAGACAGCGTTGGCATTACGTGCTTTAATTTGTAAAATATTTGATAAAGGTTTTGAAATTACACCATCATTGTCCTCTGTTATAACTCAATTTATTATTATAGGTCAACGGACCCGCATTTTCATCCTCTCTCATTTCTACGTATTAACAAAATTGTGTATGTTTGTTTTGTGTAAAATATAAAATATGAATATATAATATATTATGTGTTAGTCTTTTACTCTAGTAATCATCCTTATTCAAACTCATAACTGAACACCAATCATTCTACCTAGCCTTTTTCCCAACTATATAGGTAATCAAGTTCGCTTCCAATATAACTGGATGCAGCAGCGTATCAGTATTTTACATTGAACGACTACTTTTTTAACCTTCACAACTTAGTAACTGAGTAACTTACAAATAAAAATGTAAATAATAATGAGATTATAATGATAATTAATACCACTAGAGGTCCAAGTGCTCTGTGGGCTTACCACCCCAAGAGCACTTAGACCATGAGTGGTTCTACCCTAGTTTGAGACAATGAAAACTTCCATTCCCGAACTGAACTCAGAGTTTACACAGGAGGCAGTCGAAGAAAAATTGACTTCAAAAGAAACCTCATGCAATGCAAATAGTGAAACTTAATTCAGTGTTCACAACTTACATTTGGACCTTAGCTACACTGAACAAAGGTAGGCACTCTGAAACATTTCAACTGGAGCAAACTGAGTCTTTCTTCCACATAATTGGTTTCCAAACTCAGTACAAAATTGATGGATTGGCACCGAAGTTGGTCTTGCAAATTGTTAATTATGAAAATTCTCGCGTCCTCAATTTGAAGGCAGCTGAACAAAAGTTACCTGTTCGGAACAAATTTGTTTTGTGGCGTTTTTAAAGTTGTTTAACAAGGTTTAAGGAATGGCCTTTTAGAAATTTGGTTCTGTGAATAATGTTTTTTGATTATTTGCTGTTGGCTGATGCTTGGTGGGGTTTTATAATGAATTTGCAGCGGGTTTATTAATGCTGCCATTTTAAGGCTTGTGAGGGCTGAGTTTCATTTAATGTTGAAGCCTCAACACGATTCGTTTTATACGAGTATCACACCGATTTTTGGTATACGTAATTCCCAGTATGGCCGCTATTTGACCGATTTGGACTTGAAATTCTATTAGAAAATACTTGCAATATAAATTGCATCGCCTATCGATGCAATTTATATTGCGTCGCGTCATCAAATTGCGGCGCTAAGAGTTTTCTGCTTTGCAGTGCTCGTCATAATAACGTTTTGGTTGTGATTGCTTTATTATTAATAACTTTTTATATGATATAATACAACAAATTTCTCAACAAAAATTATATCTTCAATTATGAAGGTATTTTTTTTGTTGAGAACTGCTACTTCTACTTTCGAAGAAACAAATAACATGCTCATATAAAAAAATACCCTTGTAGACAGGGTATTTATTATAATAATCGTTATAATCCCTATAAGCAACATCGTTTCCACTCCGATAAACAGGGAAAGCTCCGTGATTACTTTATGATAACAAATGCTCAACTTTTTAGGCCACTTCTGTATTCTGAACAATTTCTTTCATGAATGATTACAATATAAATAAAATATTACTCAATTTATGAATATAAAGTAACTGGAAGAGCTATTGTTTTATTTTGTGTTGAGGAGCATTTAAGAGGAACAGAGCGAAAACATTACGGTTTACGGTTAACATTAGGCTTTAAGTCCGCCAATGTACCTTTGTGCATAAAGTTTTAAATAAATAAATACCAAGAACAAGAAATATACAATACGGATGCGAAGTGAGGTAAAACGATTGCAATGTCGTATTTTACAAGCAAGTACTGACTGCACATTTATGTTTTAACAATGGTGGACACAAATGAGGATGGATAGAGTTGAACACCAAAAAAAATATCACATAATTATTGAAGGAGATTTATGAAAGAAAAGGGATTCAATGTGAACTTGACGGTTGAAAGTGAAGAGATCATATTTCCGCTGACCCCATGTAACAAGGTTAAGAGGATAATAATGGGATACATTTATACACCGTGTAAGCTAGCTAAAAGGATGTATTCAAATAAACACCAATTAATCAATCTGCCTAGCATTTTCCCATTCATGTTCGGGGTCGGCTTCCAGTCTGACCATATGCATCTGAGTACCAGAACAGTATATAGAACTTCAGCCTATCTGATCTCTAAAACCCAGTAACTGGTAAGATACCTCTTGACACCAATCGTGGAGGCTATATTAACACACCCCTACCGCCAAGAGCTCAAACGATACGAAATTACATGGAATGCCACGTAATAGACGTTGTATTCTATTCGTGTATTATCTCGCATCACACCTAACACTGAAAGTGGTATCAAATTATACGTGAAAAATAAATAAAATCATCTCAACGTCACTTCCAGAATCCTTACATCTAGAGAAGGCAGTAAATAAGAGCACCCGTCCCGATAAGACTAGGGAGACGCCAGATATTAATCATCCCCTTAGCTTTGGATTTATTATTTTTTCTTACCCTTTGCGCGAGTATCATTGAATTTAATCGCGAGGGATTTTTTTTGTTTGCTTTTTATTCTTATTGCTTATTGATTGCCTGGGTAGGTTTTATTAATGCGAAGGTCGTAAATTTATTCTTTAGGGTTGAGTGCTTTATGAGTTTGTGATATTAGTTTCTAGTTTATTTTCTTAACGAGTGATCTGCAGTGTCCGGTAAGCTTCGTGTTTTACTTAATTATGTTCCGTATATTATTGTTATATAAATTGGTTTATAATAAAAAATAATAGTAAATACTATAACTGCATATAATTACCTTATTTGGGTACTTCCTACGAATGGTCAACCATCCGTGGATGGGTGACCATTTCAACATACCGAGTTTCCTCCGTGCCTCGGAAAGCACTTTAAGCCGTTGGTCCCGGCTGTCATTTGAAGATCTTTGACAGTCGTTACAAGTAGTCAGAAGCTTGAGATCTGACACCAGTCTTGCCAAGGAGTATCGCATTACCCAGTTACTGGGTTGTGGAGGTCAGATAGGCAGCCGCTCCATGTAAAACACTGGTACTCAGCTGAATCTGGTAAGACTAGAAGCCAACCCCAACATAGATGGGAAAAAGATGAAAATTACACTTTTCAAGGCGTATTGATAACGCTTAGGATACTGTTGGGGCTCCCAAGTTTCTGTAGTGAATCGGGGATGTTTGCAAAAGCAGAAACAGTCAGTTTTCAGGCAATAATGCGAAAGAGGCCAGCATCCTTGATGCAAAGGATGCGGGGGCCGCAAATGGGTATCCTAAAGGTTATTGCAGAAAAGCCTGACTGCCCTTTCCTGGAGTACTGGACTCGTTTGCACAGCAGCGGCTCCAATGTACAGGGCAATTGGCTTAACAAATTCATAAACTTGTTTTAGATATAGAATTGAGTATTTTATTTTTTGTTATATCTGTATGGATTTTGCTTATTAATAATTTTAATGGATTATGTATTTTATTTTGAAATTATTAAATTATGTGACTGATTTTGCTAACCTTATCTTTAATTTGAGTTACTAACGTTTGTGGATATTGGTCTGATTAATAATTAATTGAATTTATACTTTTTATACCCATGGCAATTACCGCCTTTTTTCCTGTCTTCCGCACCAATACCTACAATTATATGTAAACTTGCTTCTGCCAGCGGCTTCGCCCGCTTGAATGTCGAAAATTACCGGGATGAAAAGTATTCTATGTGCTATTTCAGATTATAATATATCTCTGTGCCAAACTTCACCCAGATCCGTTTAATAGTGTTTGCGTGAAAGAGTAGCAAACATACAAATACACTCAAAAACTTTCTCCTTTATAATAATTAGTGTGATTACTGTTACCAACGCAATTATTTTTGAGCGTATTATAATGTTGATGAACGTTTTACCAACTCTTTGGAGAATACAGACGTGAACGCAACGCAATTTAGCCGTTTACAAAAATATAAAAAAAAAATACACTCCAACATAATAAAGACAAAAATATTTGAATATACGATTTCCTTCACAAGGAAAAATCTTCAAACTAAAAACACCCAGGTAAGAATATCCGGAGTCTGTAAATCTCAACTGTTAGCGATTCTCAATAGGAAGGTATAAATTTACTGTCGCAGAAAGCAGTTTGTTATAGGAAAATAAAGTTTGTGCCATTAATAATAAGTTCCAAAGTTTGTTGAAACTGTTTCCGTTGTTGAAACCCATTTAGGTTGTGATAATAAGTTCGGATTCCCTTCACACCTATTCTTGAATCTTTTTTTGCTTGAGGTTTTTGTATGGGTTTGTTATTTTTGTAAAAACTTCTTTAGCCGCGCTGAGTGATTTTTGGCACACGAAACATTTATGGGTTCGCTTATGTGACATGCTAATATGACAGCGTTATCGTCATGACCTACCTATATCGTTTATAACACACTAACATATATCTATTTACCTGAATATTTAACACCGTAAAAACTGATTCATATTCGTACACTTCAACGTAAGGTTCAGTTGAAAACCAGCGTCAGGCAACTCTCAGTTGTCTGGCATTTTGCTGAATTTGCCCTTTTTGGCGCTGCCGCTGGGCACACTATGCATGTAATTGTTTTAAAATTAAGTTCCCTTTTATTTGTACCTACATTGTGTGTATCTGTGTGTGCCAAATAAACTAGTATTCTTTCTTTCTTTTTTCTTTCTTTCTTTACATGCTAATGTGACGTGTGACAGAATGATATAATGATTTATGAAAAGTTATAAGTTTTTACTTCTGTCGGCAGTCCCCATGACTAATTATTTGTTTAATAGTGGGGTCTAATAACAAACGGCTTTCTGTATTATCTACCATAATTATTTAGTTAGGTTAGTATGAAAAAGAAATAATCCATCAGTCTACTTAGCCTTTGCCCACTACGATGGAGTCAGTTTACGGTATTAACGGGCGCAACTACATTTATATCCGTAGATGTTGTACCCGGGATAATAAGGATATAAGGCATATAGGGAGGAGCTCGTGGCTAAATAATAACAGCCGCACGGGTCGATCATCAAGCGTTGCTTAAACGCTTGACGTGGTCGGTCCGTGGATGGGTGACCAATTTAACATACCAAGTTTCCTCCGTGCCTTGGAAAGCACGTTAAGCCGTCAGTCCCGGATGTCATTTGAACATCTTTGACAATCGGTACGAGTAGTCACAAGCTTGAGATCTGACACCAGTCTGGCTAAGGGGTACCGTGTTACCCAGTTACTGGATTGTGGAGGTCAGATAGGCATTCGCTCCATTTAAAACAACACTGGTACTCAGCTGAATCCGGTTAGACTGTAAGGCGACCCCAATATAGTTGAGAAAAGGCTAGGCAGATTGATAGGGATGGCTAAAAATGCAATGTCCCAATTGCAGAAAATATGGACAGACCGAAATAGTTCACGTAAGACGAAAGTGAAATTCTTCAATTCCATTGTGTTAGTCAATCTTCAGTTAAGGGGCCAAAACGTGGACTTTAAAGAAAGCTGACCGTGTCCGCATAGATGCGATTGAGATGTGGTGCTGGAGAAAGATGATGCAAATCCCTTGGACCGCCTTTCGCACCAACGACTCCATCCTCCGCGAACTGAATATAAAGATCAGACTGTCCACAATCTGCCTTCGTAGGATATTGGAGTTCTTTGGTCACATCGGCAGAAAGGATGAAAACAACCTAGAACAGCTGATGGTTGCTGGCAAGATTGAAGGGAAACGTCCTAGAGATTGCAGTCTAATAAGATGGTCAGACCAAGTCCGCACATCGTCGAAAACCAAACTGCACGATGCTCTCCACGACGCAAAAGACAGGCATAGATTGCGCAAATTAGTGATGGAAAAGTTGCGACGACAGGGGAATCACGAGCCTCAGTAATGAGGAACACGACGTGAGCAAAGGGAGGGGGGTTGTACTCGGATTCACTGCCTACCTGAATTCCGGAAACTAGTAACTATAATCGTGACAGTCTGAGAAGTCCGATGACGTTTCTCATTTTACATGCCACGATAACTTTGTATGAACGTCAACAAAGAGTCAAATTCGTAATCCTAATGAATAACTGTGTTACCCATACACTATAACAACGACTATCCTTCCTAAGCATATAACGTATATTTATAGCTGTCAAATGCGACTTCTTAGATGGTCACGACTCTAAGGGATATCGTATCAAGTAGAAGGAAAACGATACCTACCCCTTGGCAAAGATTGGTTGTTAGTTTTTGGGATTTTGACTTCGTGCATCTACTACCAAAGTTCTACAAATGATAGTTTGAACGAACTTGTTTAACATGCACTCTAAAAGACGGACAGGACACAAACTCGCGATTTGTAATGGTCGGTCACCCATCCACAGACCGACCTCGGTAAGAGTTGCTTAAAGCCATGTGCCCCTGAAAAAGCTAACTATGAAATATTTATCGAAAGGAGTTACAAATTATGTACAAAACAATAAATCAAATTAAAGACAAAAGTTCAGACAAGAAGAAACAGAATATTAAAGTTGTAAATGATTTTTACCATAACAAAAGAAGAAAAAAACTTAGTTTCCTAACAAAAACAGTTAAGAGTACATTATTTACAGTTATAACAGACATTAGAGGTACCTATTTCTGGCAAGTTGCCAGCCTTTGTCCAATACTTTGTATAGTTTGAGCTATTAAACTGAAGGTACATTATAACTTTCTCTTGATCGGAATTATTAATGGGAATCTATTATTGGAACTGTTACTATTTCCTTTAGTTAATGTTTATAAATTGCGCAACGATTAATATTAGATACCTAAAAAAAACTCCTACTGAATAATGAATACCGCGTTGGAATTCTTCATACACATGTGTAATCTACTTTGGTCGAGCGGTCCATGGTCCTTTAGGGGGCACCGGTGTGGGCACGTTCCCTGAGAGGCCAACAAGCACGCTGGTTGAACGCGTCCCAAAGTGTCATGGCCATCCGGCTGGTCTGGGGATACCACACGGTTTCCGGAGAGGCAGCGATCCTCCTTGCCGGATGCCCGCCATGGGATCTGGAGGCAAAAATCCTCGCGCCTATATGGGAGTGGTGCGAGGAGACGAAACGCGGCGGACATATCTCCGGCAGGATATCATAGCGACATGGAGAGGGCTACTGTTGAAACCCGGCGCTGGGCACGCCACAATTGCGGCGAAAAGGCCCCCTCTTTGAGGAGTGGATTGAGAGGCTTCACGGCGTCCAATAATTTGGCGCCTTACGGCGAATAATTTTCATATACTTAGCCGAAAATATCTTCCTAAAAGCGCTAAATAAAATTATCCGTAGCTTCATTTGCTAACGAAATATTATGTCAATGGAGTCAAGGATAATTTGATTTCATATATATTTTTGGAGAAACTTTTCCATCTTAATTAAGTATTTTTTTACCTTTTATTTCTTTCTTAAGTACACATTTACCTTGTTTTAGGTCTTGTGTTTAGAAAATTTACCTAAATGTTACTAATATGTCATTTTGTACGTTTTCCCATTTCTTTTGCTTTTTTTAACCTCAAGCTTACTTTAGCCAACAGCTTTTTGCGGGTGAAAACTCTATCTAATATCAGGATAGAATATATCATATATCCTAAAATGGCGGACTATTAAGGCACTAATCCCATCCAAATCCTCGATTTTACCACGCGGAGTTGCGACCGATTTGCACTTGAAATTTTCTTAGAAAATATGTGCGAGATACCGCGCGTACGTCGCGCCTTCAGGAATTTCTCTAAACATTTAGACTTCTATATTTATAACATAACAAAGATAGTTAGGATTAACTAACTAGAGCCTGTATTTACTTTTGACAGTTATAATTTTATTTGATTCTCAATGTATTTTATTTTGAAATTTATTCCGGAATATATTAATATTCTCGTAACCCAACAGACCCCGGACCAGCAGTATGAAAGCTAGTACATTCCTTTTCCTCTCAGATCAGGCTGGAATTCAATTACTAAATAAATCCTAGATTCAAAATCCTCTCTCAAAGGGTTTTGCTTCAGCATAAAAATTTCAGAGCAAATACACAGAAAATAATATCAGAAAAAATGTGAGGAAAATGTTAATTCAATGAATAGAAGGATATTAAAAAAAGGAAAAGACTGCGCCGGCTTCATCATCTATTTCTGTTAGCCTAAATTGTGTCCCACTGCTTGACAAAGGCCTTATCTTTCTCCTTCTAAACTTCCTCTATTATCTCTGACCAAGTTTGCTCCACGAACATGATTAGGTCGTATTAACAAAAGTTAAAGATTGATGTCAGCGAAGGTATGCCTTCAATATTTAACTTTATTTTTCTGTATAAGGAAAGTTATCGATTTTTTCGATTACAATTCTCATAGGTTTCCTATATATAAAGTTATTGATAAAATAATTGAAAAGAAAATAACTTCCATGTCTTATAAAAGGAAACGAGTAGGTGTAAAGGAAATTGATTTCAGATACTTCAGGAAACTGACATCTACATACATAGAACATAATATCGTTGTAAAGGTAAGCACGCATTTCTTATTGTAGATTAATTTGATACGAGGAATTTCAGAATTACCTACTTATATATTTTTTTCTTAAAATTACGCTCTGATTATTTTTAATATTTTATGTAAGGTATATTATATTCTATCATCTTATTTAATCGCCTTATAACTGTTGTATGTTATTTTAATTAAAATGTTTATTTTTGTTTTGTTTTATCTTGGTGTACAATAAAGTACATATAAATAATTAAACTGATAAATGGTAATGTTTGTATCCTGATCACTAGGGGATCACTCCAGGTAAGGAAGGTGATAGATTGAGTACTGACCTCAATCTATCACCTTCCTTACCCTGATTGTGATGTTTTTGCGGACGAACGTAAGATGATTACAAATCACATCACATCATCAGCCTTTTAATGTTCCCACTGCTGGGCCACAGGCCTCCTCTCATAGAGGGAGTGGGCTATAATCCACCACGCGGGCCCAGTGCGGATTGGTAGATGTCACATGTCTTTGAATTTTTGGTTCTAGGACATGCCGGTTTCCTCACGATGTTTTCCTTCACCGTTTTGAGAGCAGAGGCGATGAAATAATTTACACAAAGTAAAGCGCCTGCTCGGGTTCGAACCCACGACCTATAACTTATGTAATTGGCGTAAAGCTATTTTTATTAAAGTAAAACAATAATAAATAAGTAAAGTTACCAATGAACACCGACCCATATCTCATCTAATACAATTTACATCATCTCGTGACGAACCTTGCGAAGCACAAAATTGTAATATTTGATTATGTATATCATGCCAGTGACACGTTCTGTATCATTTTCAGGATATTAATTTAACATACTCGAAAAATTGAGATGATTTCTTCTTTGAATTTCATAAGCTTGTGTACGAGGTATATTATGGAGAGAAGTGTGCGTATTTTCAAAGCTTTAATTTGTAAAAAAAATATTCAAATTTGATGAATATTTTGGTTATTATGGCAATAAGATGATGATAATTTTACAAGATATTCTTGAATTAGTTGTAGGCTATTTTCATGTGTATATGGCTTATGCTTTTTTACATAATAAAACTTACTGCAACATAAATGTACTCAAGCGGACTTAATGTGTTTTTAGGGGTCCTTTTTTGAATCTGCGGTTTGGTACGGAACCCTAAATGTGCGAAGTCCGACACGTACTTGGCCAGTTTTTTTTACTGACGGTAGGCTCGTGTTTGATTATTAACTTACCTGATGGTAAGGAATTTCGGTAACAAATTTATTTCCCTCGGTTTTTTATATTACTTTCAATAAAATACTTTGGTATGTAGGCAAGAAACTAAAAACTTAGCACAAGTTGCAGTTAGCCTGGGATTCTATATAGAATGTTAATATTATATTGACGATAGCGACTGTAGGAAGGAATGGTTTGATGAATTACCCTTCTGGTAACGCGTGTCAATCCCATACATTTTGAATTATCGACAATCGCTATCACTGATAATTATTGTTCTTCAGACTAGAGACTCTGAACATATTATTAATTTACTCAATGTTATAACCAACAAATCAGTCATTATTAAAGTCATCTTTAACAAAACCTAAATATACATAATAATATAACCTAAATATAACCACATCGAAATTGACATCGGAAAAAATCTTTAAGGCTGTCAATCTGGTGTGTAAATATAGGAAGGAATTCGATTAGCTTGTCAATACCATAAGTGGGCATATATTTGAACGTCTATCCGCCATCTTGGATTCCCGTTTTTATTATGACAGGGAAGGATTACTCGGAAAAACGTAAATGAGAATGGAAGACGGTCCTTTGTTTTTATTCAATTTGAAAATAGAATTGCAAATATAGTACATTATGGTACAAGTGTGTAAGGTTGGTGATTACCGCTGAGGCGCCATTGAGACCCGAGCCGTTAGGTGAGGGTCTTAAGAGAGCCGAGGACGGTAATCATCAATACTCACGTGTATCATACGACGTTTTTCAACACACTTGCGAAGAAAATAACACTAAAAATCATTTTCAACAGTGAAAACGAGTTATGAAATTTTTTTCGCAATGGCGGGCAAAACTAATTAGATTTCCTATGCGCGCGCATCTAACAATGACTCAAAGGATATAGACTCAAAAGGATGTTTTTTTTTTTTTGGCTTTTCGCGGGTAGTGTTTTAGCCACGTACAAAATGGGGAATTTCAAGTTTTCTTTATTACAGACAAAAACAAAATGTATATTTGAGTGAAAGTTTTATTTATTAAACACGTACAAGTTGAAATTATCTATTTAAATACGAAGTTTTATGAAATGTGTTGCATTTGTACTATTGAGCACGATCTTTTTTGTATCGAAACTTTTTTAAGAACAAAGCAACTCAACCCATAAATTAAAAAAAAACTCTTTATCTCACTTGTGAATAATAGTAATGAAAAAGTCACAGTTTGATAACAGATGTCATTATGTGCCTAATTGCGGTGAAATTAGAGCCACTTTATGAGCAAGTGTGTTGAAAAATATATTATATGATCTGTTTTTAGATTACCTGAAGCGGCAAGAGATTTGTAGGTAACTAAAATTTGGCTTTGTTGGGATTGGTTATTTGGCACGAAGGAAAAAAAATATCAATCTTATAAACATAAAAAAATATAAGTATTTAGCAAAGAATTATTATTATGTTTTATTATCTAACAAATAACATAATTTTCGAACTTCAAAAAATATTGCGATGTAGTATTTAAGAATAGTCTAAAGACTCAAATGTTTTGGATATTTAAATTAGTTGTAAACAACTGTAACTTTTCTTCGTTCTTTGAAAATATCCGGGTTTATGAATAAATAAATAGAACTTGAAAAGGTGTTCATACCTTTGGCAGAAAGTAGAGTTTGACACATTTTCAGTCAGTAGAGTTTAACTTCGAATTCTCAATTCAAAAACCGAATACGAAGACTAAATGATAAAGGACAAACGCAAACATAAGCCATATGGTCCAGGATGTACTTGCTGGATTCTGCCACGTGGTCAACTACATCAGGCCTGTGGCGCTGGTCCTCTTCGCAGTCTATCTTGGCAGCAGAGTAGGCAGGTATTCTCGCAGCCAGCGTTGCCAGTAATGGTCGGCAAGCCGCGGCGTAGCCTTCCAGGTGCCCACGAGCTCGTGGTCTTCGATCAAGAATTATATTACCAGTCTGTTACTGTCGAACTACAGAAGCTCTATACAAGTGTAATTCGATGTCGCCAATGGCGGTGGTTGAAATGCCAAAACGTAAGGGATTAGTCACGTGACATATCGATAGCGTTTGACAATCTCATAATTTTTTTCCAATCGCTAACGCCTTGTTTTCGTTGACATAATGTCGCTGGCCTAGGGTCTCAGGTATACTCACGATGTTTTCCTTCACCATTGCTACCAAGTCAAGTAATCATGTAAGTTAGAAAGTACAAATTAATTGAAAAAGTCACATTGGATTCCCAGATTATACTCACGACCTCGAAGAGTAAAACAAAGGCAAAAATGTCATTGACTCTCAGCTCTCAGAACACATAGCAACATGGGACACATAAATTCACGACATTCTTCTATGGAAATTAAAGCCCTTAAATTAAATCCTTAATCTTCCCTGTGAGCGTACCTTTCTCAACCCTTGTCAAGGGGAGAAATGTCCGCAGACACAGCCATTGCATTCTTGCAGTGGTTTACTAAATTACAATAATTATTATTCAAAGAAAATGTTTTATTGGATAGCATTAAGACCCGTATTTGAATGGTTAAGCTGTTCATTACATGTTTTTTATCAGTTGGCTAGAACACTGAAGCAATTTTCCTTTATTATTTTATAAGCTTCTGCAGGAGCTGGGGGGTTTTGTTAAAACCAGGGGGCTTTAGTCGCTTGGTTACTGCTTCGTTGTTGAGTATGACAATCTTGGTAATAATAAATATTAATGAGCAGATTGTGTGTCTCATTGGTTTTGGTGGAAGTGGTCTTGGAGACTATACCTGTAATTATGCAAATATCAAGGTGCGTGTAATCAATTTGTTCAATAAAGCAATCTGTTGTATGTTAACAAATATAATATCATTATGGTAAATACTGAGTATCTAATATTTAAGCTATAATATTCAATGGTTACGAGGAACTTTGACTCCTGAGATACAAGTATCTTTTTACTTAGTTCCTGAGCTAGCTGTTCAACCTGATTCTGACCACCTTTTGTACAAATGTTTAGTGTATAATTAACCTTGTGTTACTGTTTTGTACAATAAACTTATTTTTGTTTTATTTTTTGGTTCATTTCCAGGTCGGGCAAAGTGTCATTGGGTTTTTCTATTAGAAATTTCTATGTGACAGCCCGGAGTTTCGGAATTGGCAGAGTGACACCCCCCGTGCCTCGGGAAGCACGTTTGGAGGTATGCGGAACAGGGCGTTAAGTTCCACAAACCTCCATTGAAAAAGGAGGATGTTTCGACCAGACGGGTGTTATGTCTGGTCCATGGTTGATGTCGGACTTTTGTATACGTTCAAATCGCAGGTTGTGTGTGACGTCATGTCATTAGTATGTGTTGTGTCTTGATGCCAATACACACGTTAAGCCATTGGTCCTTCAACTAACTCTTTGGTCGTGTCGGATTGCAGTCCCATCGGACAATGAGACTGATGAAAGAGGGATGTGCACCTGTATTTGCGCACAAACATGTGTACTATAATATCTCCCGCGCCGATGGCTGGTTTCCACTGCGATTGGCCGCTGCCGCTGTGGCCGAAACTCGGGTTGGAGGACTATTGTTGGTATGGATGTTTAAATATTATTGTAGGTACCTATCGCGAATATCACTTTTTTATTTTAGTTAGTTAAAAATGATCCGACATGAACAAAACAGAATTCAGTTCAAATGTGTTGTCGAAGTAAACATTCCCTAACGCTCAGGCAAGCTTTCGCGACAGCTAACTAAATACAATTAGCACTAAATGCACTTATTTGAAACATTAAAGTGTTTTATTTATTTTACTGTCTAAATTAATGTTAAAGCTTTTACTTAAACCTACTAAATGGTAATCAATGATAATTTCTACTACCTATACATAAAGGCGAAAGTTTGTGAGTGTGTATGTTTGTTACTCATTCACGCCAGAACCACTGAACGGATCTGGATGAAATTTGGCACGGAGATAGGTTACAGTCAGGAATAGCACATAGGCAACATTTTATATAATGTGCTCTTGGAATGATGAAACACTTTTAATACGGACGAAGCCGCTGGCAAGAGCTAGTTAAAAGATAATTAAATTATGTCAATCATTCGTAGCCAACAGTTAATTAAATTCGTAAAAAGTATTAAATATATTTAAACTGATATATCTAGAGGTAAAACTGATTGTTTGTTTGCGGTCAGTAGGTAATTTCTGAAAGTACTTATCCAGGTACGATTTTTTTCAGTAATATAAAGCTTCTTCGTGTTTTATATGTAACTTTAAATCGCAAGTCTCAATAATTTTTTAAGCTTTGGCAACTGTTAACTAAACATTCATTTTAGTGTAAATGTTTGTCACTGTTTATGATATAGGCCACGAGAACGAAACGAGAATACATACAAAAAAAAAATATTATTGTTAAAGAACATGTCATTTATTTACATATATATTTGTATAAAATACTTAATTAACAATAACTACCTATATATACACTTAAATCAAAAACTACGATTGCGTATAAAAAGGCCAGGGTTCATTGGGCGTCAAAAAATTCGTCCACATCGCTTTCAACGTGAAAAGTGCCCAGAACGCTGGCAGCATTGCGACGTTGGATGGCAATGCTGATTCTCTGGACGAAGAAAGAACAATAATTATTATTTGTTACCTTAAATAGATTCTAATCTCATTGATCAAACTTTATTAAGAGATGGTTTATTAAGTTCGTAATGAGCAAAACGTAAAAACATACTTCTCCATAAAGTAAAATAATTCCAAGGAAAATACTTCAGATGTTTTTTTTGCAGCAAATTACAAAGTACTGTGTCGTTATTGAAAATTCTTTCACTAATATAATCTAAATTTGGATATTAATATAAATATGGAATTTTCCTTACAAAAGGAATTGGCGGAGTGACCTCGATATAATGATATTTGTAATAGACTGATATTTAGATTGGGAGTTTACTACGTTGTTTCTTCTCAATAGGGATGTTTCCTGGGTAGCAAAATGATAATTATATTAAGTCCGTCAGTGATAAATTATATTTTCGCAGAAGCGGAACAGGGTGTAAAGTCCCACAAACCTCCATAGAAAAGAGAGGATCCTTCGACCAGACGGGTGTTGTGTCTGGTCCGGGCAACTGCCGGATGGTTGTTCTCAGACTGCTGTATGTGTTCTAATTGCGCCGAAAACTTTGCTTGCGCGATTCAGGATTTGTGTGACGTCACGTCATTGGTTCGTAAGTGGCGGCGTTGGTGCCGCTACAATATTATCAAATAATATTGGACCCGTATTTTTTGCTTTATCAAATAAATAAAAACTGATAAAGACAAACAGTATCAAAGTTCAGGTGAGGGTGCTTGTGACGTCACTTTGTCAGTATAAATTGTTGCACACAGTGACGTCACACGATATTTCAACGCACTATATCGTCGTAATTTTTTGATTATGTGGCAATAAAAAGCGTCTCCAATATTTTAGGTTATCTAACTGACAGATGTAGGGTGAGATCTATACCTACTTTATAAAATTTAAGGCACCGGTTAGGTACCCTAAATGGCGATTATCCGTTTATCTTCGTAAACGTTGTAGCTGAATGAATAAGAAAAGTTATGAAATAACGTAGTTTTGATAATTTGGGCTGTGGTTTTCCCCGAATTTAGTTTTATAGTATTTGGTCGGAAAATCACGAAAAAGCGGTATAAATTTAGTTTTGCAGATGATGTAAGTATCAAATTAATTTATTCTAGGTGCTGGTATATCCCAAAATGTTATGATAAATATATTTGCTAACCTACCGTCAACTTAACTTAAGTCAACTTCAAATAGCCAGTAAAATACACAACTAAACATTGCCTCCAAATTGCAAGAGGAAATCACGATCAAAGGTTCTCGCTCTTCAGAGTACTTTGCAGGCAGATTAATAATTACAGTTTGTTGACACGATAATGCTAAATCCTGCAGCACCAGAGGATGCAAGGGGAATATTGGACCTGCAAGATTGGCGAGGCTAAAGACTTTACTCCAATAACTAAACAACATTGATTGGCTATACAAATTTTACTGTAGGTAGAGTACCAGGAGATACGTATAATTATATATATTTTTAAAGTTTTGATATCAGTTTCTATAATCATACATAAATGACAGCCCAATTTATTTATTTAATACGTTATGCACACAAACGTACAGAGGAGGACTTAAAGCCTTAGGGCTTGTCCCCATCACCACGTCATGACGTCGTCAACGTGGAACGGTCCGGTGTGGCGGTGCGGTCGTCGGCGTTACGTGCAAATGTACGTTACCATATCGTGAAAATACACGACACGATGCCGCAACATAACACGTTGTGGTGTCTTGAAAAATTCCGGTATATTTTCAGCATTTCTGACATAACGAAACAACATTTAGTTTCGTTTCTTGTAGTTTCTGACACTTACAGCATTTCTGACATCTTTTAAGCACAATTAATTGAATTTATTTAAATTAAGCGAATCGCGATTATTTAAACATATATACGTATTAATCTAATTATTCATACAATTATTACCACAAGAATAAACTAAATAAAGAAATATACTTAAACAATTTATTAGAAGCAATAAATAAATAATTGAATAACTTTAGCGATGTGACTAAACTACTGTCAACTTCTTACGAATATGGTCGCGAATTTTAACTTTGAAGGTTATTCAATTATATATTCGATTGGTTGCCATCCTGATTTCCTGGGGGAGCGCATTCCACAGAGAAAAAGAATGAACGAAGAAACAATATTGAATGAAGTTTGTGTGGTGAATGGGTCATTGAAGAAGGCGGCCCCATTTCTGAATGGCTTATAAATTATAACTTATATTGCCTATTTGGCACAAATTTTTGAGCGACGGGTTATTTTTAGTAATACCCACATTATTTGCCACATTTTGCTGAATACGAGTAAATGATCAATAAATAATGCGTAGGCGCTCTCAAACTTGTATTACTGGTTTTGACTGACTGAAGTCAAATTACTTGTCCGAGTTTCACGTTACCTCTATTTTTGTGATGATATTTTGTTCTTTCAAGAAGATCATTTAAAAACTAAATAACCAAATCTAAGTTTTCTTCAAAACAAATCGCTAATTTCTAAAGCCTGAAACTATATCTATCTACAACGAACTATAAGGCTAAAAGTAATTGATGAAACTGTTCAAATTTTGAATAGACTTCAGTGTGAGAATAGAACATTATAGATAGGTGACCCTGGTATACCCTTGAATAAGATATAAATTGGAGTGAAGTATCATTAGTTAATGTCTAGGCCTTGTCAACGACGTCTCAGTATTGTCTCTTTGTTACTAAATTAGAGGGAAACGAGTTTCTCACGCGGCTTTGCTCCCGTGACTTGTCTGCACAGGAACCGAGCATTATTCTGGGATAAAATGTGGTCACTCACAAGAGCTATAGTGTTGCTTTTTACTAGTGACAGAATTCTCAAATGGGAACTTCCAGAGTGATGGTATCGGCTCCAAACGTGTCGTAGGTTGTGGGTTCGAAGCCAGGAACTTTACTTTGTGTAAATTATTTTATCATCACTGCTCTAAAAACAAACGAAGGAAAACATCGTGAGGAAACCGGCATGTCCTAGAACCAAAAATTCGAAGACATGTGTCAACCACCATCCCGCACTGGGCCCGCGTGGATTAAGACCCATTCCCTCTCTTACAGGGGACAGTGTCCTATTAGTGTGCACATTAATATGCTGATGATGATGATGAACTTCTAGAGATCATACTTCCTACAATCAAAAACCTGAATAATAATAACTATACGATTGTATAGTTTTCAGTTTCAAGACAGTTGGAGTGGAATGGTCATGCTACATGATCAGTTCATGGTTAGAGATCTGTTGTTAGTCCGAAAAAAGATGGCCAAAACACGCACAATTTATATAATACACGAGCGTAGAAAATTGCCAACGAAAGTAGAAACAAGAAAAAATATTTTTTGTACCTAAATATCTTGTCAATCATGTTTATGATAATAAGCTGTCATTGGCATTTCCAATTGACTACATAAGTAATAATAAATATACCTTAGCTATTCCAAATTTAATTGAACTATCGTTCAATGATCTCTTTTCAAGTTATAGATTAGCAAATGGTAACATAACAGTACGCTTGATAAGCGACAGCCTCACATAACCATTCGGAAGCGCATGTCGATACCATACATTTTTGAGCCCATACAATTAGAGAGCTTCAATAGTAAACTTTCAAACAAGGAGTTTATTTTTTTTGTAAAATGTGGACAATACCCACTCGAACCAGCTCTTTCACTAGAAACAGCAACTTCTAAAATATAGATTTTAATAATCAATAAATGAAACCTTTTGTTCAGGAATTGTTGAAACTGCTAACAAGCTCACTGGGGAACAAATTCAATACGGAGCAACATCGAAATGTGAACGAACGAATCAATGAATGAATGTTTCTCTTACTGAAGGTACATTTAATATAGATGAATGAAATGTATCCGATATTCAGTGAATTCGTTAGCCAATTGCGGGAATAGGAAATCAAAACTTCAATATTTTGATATAGTTTCGTTTTCAACGAAAATTGAGGCGAAAATAGTAAGGGTAGGTGAATTAATTGATTCTGTTGAAAGAATTAAAATCTGAATGTTAAAAGGTTAGGAGAAATGAATGACTACGGTAAATATTAGTGAAAACGTTTAATTGAAAAATTTAAGTTTTCTGATAACTAAAACGCATATTAACAAATTATAATGCCTGAATTTCTGAGAACTTTTAAATGAGAAAATTCAATATTATACTTTTTGCTCTGAAGAAAAGATAAACTGTATTGAGGGCAAAATTAAATTTGCCGTTGTAAAACTGTTGTCCCATACATCGTCATAGAGCACGGTCAGTTTACCAAATGCAAATAAGTTTATAATTGCATATATCAGGTCTGCAATCATTTGGAGCTGTGGATAAACCAAAATTATAAACCAAGGTAATGAAAAGATACTAACATTAATTACGTATATTTTAACACTCGCAAGGGTTCAAAACATACGCGGGATTGCAGACTTGACATTTGATATTAATTTCAACTTGATATCTCCAGGCGTTCCTGAGAAAAAGGTTTTTTTTGCATTCACGTTTAGTTTGGATTGGTTAACTAAGTGACGTCATTCTAAATCCAATATGGTGGACGGCCCAAAATGGTGACCTAGTTATTTTTTGTGCACTGCCATCAATGCGTATCAAATGAAAGGATTTGCTGAGAAAAATACGAGAAAAGCTTGTTTAATAAACACATTACGCTCCTTCGGCAGTCAGATAAAAATAGATTTATATTGAATAATTTTAGGGTTGCGTTCCTCAAAAGGATAAATGTACCCTTATAAGAAGTAATGGATGGTCACCCATCCACGAATCGATCTCTGCAAGCATTGCTTAACCTTGAAGATTGACCCATGCGGCTATCATTTAGCTAAGAGCTCCTCCAAAGTCTGTCTCCGTCGCATTCTCGGAATTTGCTGGCCCGAGACCATCTCCAACGTAAGCTGTTGGAGAAATGCCACGAGAAGCCGATCGACCGCCAGATCAAGTGTCGCAAGTGGAGATGGATTGGCCACACGCTTCTAAGGCCTCCCGATCACATACCCAAGCAAGCTTTGGACTGGAATCCCCAAGGGAAAAGAAAGCGTGGCCGTCCTCGTCAAACCTGGCGTCGCACCGTGTTGGCAGAAGGGACGAGCATCGGAATGACATGGAGCGAGGTGAAGCGTGAAGCTCAAGACCGATCGCGATGGAGGACATCTGTGGTCACCTTTTGCCCCATCTAGGGGTTAAGACATTAAGTCAAAGTCCTCCAAAATCAAAGTCAACCTGTCTGTAGATACTTATTTTGTTAATATATCAAGGCATACATGTAATTACGGCCTACTGATTACATAAATGTAATATGCTTTAGGAATTTGACGACAAACACCGAGACAGCTTGATTGCAGAATATTAATATATGTAAACTGAATATAGGTAGGTATGAGATGTAATGGGGGTTTAGAAAGGTCCAGAGGTCACGGGAGATAAGGTTTTGGGGTTAATAGATCTCTGTTTATGGCAGTGGAGTAGTTTATCGCTAACTATTGTAGGATTTACACTGCGTTGCATAGGCTATCCCCATTTCTACAAATATAATTTAATTTTACTGTTTAATTTATTAACATTATTTATTTATGTCTGAATGGATGGAGAGGGAGGGGACGGCCAAAGAAAAGATAGATGAACTGTGTGAAGAGTGATATGATAGAAAAGGGAGTCAGTGATAGCGTGACGGGGGACAGGACGGTATGGAAGAAGAAAACGTGTTGCGCCGACCCCAAGTAATATCGAACAAGGCCTGGAAAATGATGATGATGTTTGGAGTTTTGTTAATAAATAAGGCCTTGTCAGCTGAATGAAGTTGATTAAGGTCAAAAAGGACGGATAGGTTATGGCCAAGATGAGAAAATAGGATACTTTTGTAAACCCAGTAGCCTGTCCCAGTGGATAAGTATTCGATTTTCAGTTATCGATAAATGTAATTGGAACTGTCTTTGTGGGTATTTTAATCTGACTAGGTAATATTACTTTTCAAATGAAGTATGTGATTTTTTGTATGTTTGCGAATTTAGGTGTTCGTTTATTGATCATTCCTTAACATCATAAAGCTTAAAGAAGAAGAAGAATTACATAGAAAACCTTACCTTAGAATGAGATGAAGAGAAAAATTTAAAAAAAATGGTCAAGTGCGAGTTGGACTCGCGCACGAAAGGTTCTGTGCCATTATCGCAAAAACGGTAAATACACGTTTGTTGTATGAGATCCCTACTTAAATATGTATTTTGTTCTGTTTTTAGTATTTGTATAGTATTTGTTTAGTTGTCAATGTGTACGCTTTTATAACAAGCTTCCAAGCCACGTACGAGATAAGTCTTAATAAATTCAAATCTTTTATTAAACGTAAGTTGTGCCAGAAAGCGTTTTATACAACAAAAGATTACATTGAGGACAAAAAGGCTTGGGATTGAGCTGCTCCAATTAATTTTGTTTTTTTAATATATTTTGCACCATGCATTTTGTTATTATATTTTTTTTTTTTGGTTTTTTTGCAATGACAAGAATAAGTTTTTACTTTTTAAAGTATTATATTTTTTTTTTAATTATTGTGAATTTGTAGACTATGTGCATATTTTTTTTTTTTTTAATTTAAATTTATCTTAGTTTTTAATCATGGTCTGGCAGTTTGAGTAGTTTATGCGGCCTACCCGAATGTCCTTTCTTTGGAATGGTCGTCGAATCGTTGAGCTCCTTAAATTCTGAGTTGAGCTGCTCGGTTATTGACAAATGCGTGCACTGACTGGACAGGTCCACTCAATCTGACTGGTTCTTTCCTCAAAAGACCATTTCAGACATCAGTCTACATGGTCTTCACATGATCTAATCAAGATTTTGTCTGGACTTTAAAAGAGACTGTGACCTCTGAGTTTGTTTCGGCCTTTCTTCTCAGAGTAGTCAGATAGGAAACGCCGACCTCATCTAGTTTTAAAAATATGTTCGACATGTAAAAGCGTTTGTACAAACCAACTTACAGAAATAAAATCATTTATCATTTTTAGGTATAGCGGCAACAGAAATACATCATCTGTGAAAATTTAAACTGTCTAGATATCACGGTTCATGGCAACAGCCTGGCGACAGACAGACAGACGGACAGTGGAGTCTTAGTAATAGGATCCCGTAAAGTAAAGGGCTTGCTGCCCTTTGGGTACGGAACCCTAAAAAGACTCATTCACTAGGTAACTTAGAACCTTACAAAAGCAACCAGGTTTTTCAATCCCAAGATTAGATTTAATCATTCCACACTTTGAAAACGTCTAAAATACATTCTTATAAATAAAATTGAGTCACCCCCGACAATACCCCTAAATTCTCTTCCGCACACGCTAAAAGCGTAATAATGCATTTGTACTCACCAGCAGACAACCCACCCTTATGATTACGTATGCAAATCCGGCATTTTTATTGGAGGCGCAATCATTGAACGGCATGAAGCCGAACGGTTAAAATCACAGAACCCATGTTCAAATATAGAACATTTTAGATTCTTTTTTCAAATGTTATTTTTTTTTTATTTTTTGAATATGTTAATTGATTTCTTGTTATGTTTTACTTGTTAATCAATTTGTTAAACAGAAATGAGGTTTCTTTTTTCCTATGTTGGTAGCCTTGCGTTTGATTCCTATGTACTATAAGGATCAAAAGTGCAGTCACACTCTACCAAAACAGAAAAGGCATTTTTTCTGTAGGCAGCAGAATTTCAACTTTTCGCGGTTAGTAGGATATCTATACTTTTTTTTTCTAGATAATCTATACTTTAATTTCTATACAAAATATTAAATCAGTTGTGGATAATTTAACTTCTTCTACAAAAACTAGCCATTTGAGTTTTGGGAGAGTGTGACTGCACTTTTACTGCATAAGTAATCAGAATGAGAAGTGATAAGTGATGATTTGGTAGACGTGACGCATATTTGCATAAACGTTCTCTCGAAGCTTGAAAACGGGCTCGTAGTATTTTATGAATTTGTCGGGGTAAACTATTTTTATTTGCCGCCGAGTAATTCATTCAATCTAATTAGCCTTTTCCCAAATACTGCTGCTACTGAATCGTCTAATCCAGTCTACTCGAAAGCCATGTCATGCCTAGATTGCTCAGAATTTATTTCTGCCAACTACTCGTAACAACTGGCAAAGATCTATAAATAACCAGCGGAACCAACAAATGATAAATGATTTTATTTGTGTAAGTTGGTTTGTACAAACACTTTTACATGTCGATCATATTTTAAAAACAATTGGCGTTTAACAATTTGCCAATAACCGTGCAGCTGAACTCAGAATTTAAGGAGCTCAAAGATTCGACGAACAATACCAAAGAAACGACATTCGGGTAGGCCGCAAAAATTACTTTAACTGACAGACCATGATTGTTGACCACCCGTGTTCCTTCAGTTGCTTGAGCCAGGGCCGCGGTAACTCTTTTTCAAATTTATCCGCGACCCAGATAGGCATCGGCCCTAGCGGACCCCGTCAGTTCTGCTGACATCACTTTGAGGTGCGCGTGGAACATAACGCACCGTTGACTCGGACCTGGTCCTTATCGGACGACAAGCTACCCATTACTCGCCGTCCGCAAGCCCGCGCCTATGGTGGCCGGCAATCGGCTTGCGTCTTCCGACGCCCAGGGCCGTCTCCTGCGGTGGCTAAGGGCGTAAGGGCGTCTCCACTGCGTTTCCCTCACGCGTTCCGCCTCCTCCTTCGTGAGCATTACTGCTTCACAGAAGGAGGAGATAGCTTCCCATACTCTCTCGTTCGTAACATGGCCCGAACCAGGGCCGGATGCGAGAGGTTGCCACCGCCGATCGCCTCCACGAGGACATGGCGGTACAGATCTCCACCGTATGCTAAACCATGTCGTCCGGGCGATCGAAACAATGATGACACCCGTGCGTTTCCTCCCGCCTAATCCTGAACAAAAATGATCCACCTAGTCTTCACATACAAAATAATTAAAAAAAAATACTTTGAAAAGTAAATATTCTCGTCATTGCAAGGAAACCAAAAAAGAAAAAAAATAATAATATTGGAGCAGCTCAATCCCAAGCCTTTTTGTCCTCAACGTAATCTTTAACAGCTTTTCGACACACGGAGGAATCATTTCAAAATACCAGTAGCTACTATTTAAGTTTCACCACAATTTAATTACACATCCAAAACATTACCTTTAGTAACTAAAAAGTATCTCCACCTAAATATGTTTACAGGATAATGTCATCCAAGCGGAAACACAAATCTTCCCAACCCGTATTTCATATCCAAATCATCGTTTAAAAGGAAAGGAACGCTGAAAATTCAGTAAAACACATATATCTTGTTGGGAAAACGTTTTCCGGATTAAAGAAGTGTATTCGGTGTATATTTACGACTTTCTACGTAGTTAAAACGGACCGAAATGAAAGATCTATTATGGAACGATAAAAATTCGATCGGGAAGCGGAAAATGCAATCGAGTTTATATGAGATGTTGAAATAATATGGTTTTTATATGAAATGAAAGATTTTTTGAGAGGCTTTAGGCTGAGTTTGCTGTTTTTATGTAATATGAAGAGATACTTAGGTTTCTTTACTGTTTTTCTATTAATAATTTTAATGTGACATCTAAAATGAATCACTGATGAATTTTAGAACGTCACCTTATAATAAAGTGGTTTTGACAGTAGATTTGAAACAGTGAAGTTTTTATTTATTTGAAACTATCTTCTGTCCATGGTTTCGCTCGCGTGAAAAGTTTCTTAAAAGGAAACATAGTACCGGGGTAAAAATCACGTACCTATGTCCTAATCTAGGTCATGGTTTACCCGTGCTCCAGATTTCATGCGTATCTGTTGAGGCGTGAGCTACTGTTCAAAATCACTAACATTCAAAAATACAGATTTATATTTACACCATACAGTATATCACATAAATAATAATATGAATCTAATGCCAAACTCGTATCCATAATACACCCATCTCAAATTAAGCAATTTACCAAGTATAATCCAATCAGAATCAATCCAGCGGTTCTCAAGCTCTCCCCATCCAAACATACATAACACAGGTACGTTCAAATCAACAGATATAAACCTTACTAGATAACGCAAGTCCCTCCAACTCATCTGTATGAAAACCAAGCGTGCCACTTTTTCACACACAATAATGAAAGAAAATGTTTCTATTGTGCCCGCCAACCTTTTTTTGTAGAGTTTTTTGCAACTCAATACGGCAAAATTAGGCTTTTTTTAGATAGGTTTTGGTTGGTGTCCGGTGCCGATAATGCTAAATAAAACAGCACAAATTAAGAGCATTGCTCTCACTTTTACTAGCATCGAAGTCACATATTCGCGTCATCTAGTTAGATCTATGTTTGTGTTAAAATTTGTTAGCTCTTCAGAATAATGTTTGCACAATTTCGTGGTTTCATTTCATAAACCTTTTGATCTCAATCTTCAAGGTTTAATTTAAATTGAAATTTTACTTTAAGTGTGTGGAAGAATATCGTTAATTGGTTCTGGTTTGTAGGGTTTTATCATGGTTATTGTGGTATTCTCGATATTTCTTTACGGCTCCGAATCTAGGACAATTCGCAAGGTGGATCGGAAAAAGATAGAGGCTTTTGAAATGTGGTGCTGGAGAAGAATGTTGCGTATACCATGGACAGCCAAGCGCACTAATAAGTCCATTCTCGACAAGTTGAACAACAAAATCAGACTCTCCACGATCTGCTACCAACGAGTCCTAAGTTACTTTGGTCACATCGCCCGGTTTTCCAGTTTTTCCAGGTTCCAGGTTCTGGAAAAACTGGTTGTAGTGGGAAAAGTGGATGGAAAAAGACCACGCGGACGTTCACCTACTCGCTGGTCTGACCAGATCAGGGCCGTTACGGGACTCACGGTGACCACAGCTATGAGAAGAGCCGGAGACAGGGTGGCTAAGAAGCACGAGATGCTTCTTAGCCACCCTGTCTCCGGCTCTTCTCCGTCAAAGCTTTTCAAGACGGGCATGACCTTCAGAAATGAAGACAACGAAAAAGAAGAGAGATCATGGTTATTATGTTTCTTTATAATATTTCTTCAAATCATTCATATTGAGCTCGATATTTTCGACATTTTACAGCGTTACGCTTCTTGACGTTTGTTCGTGGATGGGCAGACCATTCTATGCTTTGGAATGTACGTTAGGCTATTGGTTTTGGTTGATTTTTAATCTTTGACCATTGTTACGGGTAGCCAGAAGTCTGAAAGTATTACAACCAGTCTTACTAAGAGATATCGTGGTATCCAGCAATCGTGTGTGGATGTCAGATAGGCCTCGCTCGTGTAAAATAATGGTGTTCAGTGGCAACCAGTTAGGCCGGAAGTCGACCCCACCATGGTTTGAAAGGCTAGGCAGATGACGATTGCGTCAATTTATTTATTATATACTAAATTGTACACCACACAGAACAAACGTTCACAATAACATGTTTACAATGTGCGGTCTTATCGCACTAGGCAATCTCTTACACTGTAGCGTTACGTTTAGCTCAGAGGGAGCTAAACGTAAGCCACGTTAATAAAATAAAAAGTAATTAAAAAATTAATATTAAGGAAAAGGATATAGATAATAAACTGTGGTCCGGCTTCGCACGACGTGGGCAGCTAACCAGGCAGTAAGACGTGGTAGGCCCTGGGTAGGCAGATGAGCAGGCACCACGACGGCAATCGGATAGGCAGGCTGTAGAGTAGGGCAGGCAGACGTGGCACGGTGTGATCGGACGGGCAGGATGACGTCGTAGGCCCTGGGTAGGCAGATGAGAAGGCAATCGGGCTGGTACGTAAATGAGTAGGCGGCAGGAATCTGCGCGTGCTGAAACGGGCGCGCTGTGGCCGCGCGAGTCTGAAGACCTGTCTGCTACAGCTCATACACCAAGTGTGGTAGGTAGGCAGTAAGGAGCGTCGGCGATCGGACTGGGCGTTACACGCCGTATATGCGCAGGTAAACGGTAGGTATGAAGGCTGGCAAATTATACACAGTTTAACACTATATATATTTATATATATATTAAAAATAAACTTCAGATAATATTACACAAGCCGTAAGTATAATAGTTTTAAAGACTTTCAGATTCGATCGTACATTAAGTAGTCTCCCGTAGTCCACCGACTTTCGGCGTTCCGTCCAGATTCAAAACTAAACAATCACGCCCGTTTTTTCTACGTTCTATGTTCTATCTACATTTAAAATTCAAATTTCAATTAAGAAATAAAGACCAGAACGAATAAAAACGGTTCACAAAGGGGTCTGTCTACGCTACCCTTATAATAGTGTAAACCTAGCTTAAAGGAGGTTTAGTCCATGGTACCTATGTTACGGTCTATGGTTTAAAGAAAAATAAAATAGACAGACAGATGTCATGTCAGATGAAAATGTCACAATAGAAAAATATTGCAAGAATTACAAATTATCAGTATAATTTAAGTTCCAGATATTAAAACAATCAGATATAATTAAAAGTATGCTTTTCAGGTACAAACAGTATGAAAGAAAACATAAAAATGAATTACAAAAGTTGATAAAATATCAAAATATATGAAGGAATGGTTTGTATAGTGTTATGAATTGTAAATAGAGTTAAAAAATATGTGGTTCTGTTTAGCAGAATACCACAACACCTTTGGATGGACTGAACGATACGAGAAGAATTTAGGGGTGTCAGTGTACAAATTATCATAAATAATATACTATAATATAGCCTTTATTTCCAATCTTACATAATAAAGTTTTACAAGTAAACTAACAACTAAAATAACTTAACTATATAACATAAGGTACTTAATTATTTACTTATCTACTAATATAATTTAATATTTGACACCGGTATTAAGATTGTCTTGCGTGCGATTTCGCAAAGGCCTCCCCTAGAGCTTGCCACATTCTCCTGTCATGGGTCGTCCTCCCCCAAGTTTCACCAGCGGTTTGCCGGATATCGTCTTCCCATCTTAGCCTCTGCCTCCCTCTCTTTCTTTTATTTTGCCTTGGACACCATTCAGTTACGTCCTTCGCCCATTTTTCTTTCTTACTCCTCATCATATGTCCTGCCCACCTCCATTTAAGTTTATTAATGCAATGTCTTACGTCTTTGGTTTTCGTTTGTTCTCTTAATGTTTTTAGTTTTATTCTGTCCTGTAACTTGACGTTGAGCATGCTTCTCTCCATACTGTGTTGGCAGGTTTCAAGTTTATGTATATTTTGTTTCGTTAGGTTCCATGTTTGGCATCCATATGTCATGACGGGTAAAATGCATGAGTTAAATATTTTCTACTATTAATAATATACTACTTAGACACATCATCAGCCTATTAATGTTCCCACTGCTGGGACACAGGCCTCCTCTCTGTGAGAGGGAATGGGCCATAATCCACCACGCGGGCCCAGTGCGGGTTGGTGGATGTCACATGCCTTCGAATTTTTGGTTCTAGGACATGCCGGTTTCCTCACGATGTTTTCCTTCACCGTTTTTGAGAGCAGTGGTGATGAAATAATTTACACAAAGTAAAGCGCCTGCCTGGGTTCGAACCCACGACCTACAACTTGTAAGTCGCGGCCGATACCACTGGGCCACCACTGCTCCCTGGGCCACAACTGCTCACTGGGCCACCACTGCTTCACTTAGACATAATATCATAAAATACAAACATACAATATACACATCAAATATAACAGAGAAAGGAGAAGAATACAAACTATAGGGAAAGGTAATGCTCCTTCACCATTTTCTTAAACGTTGTCAGTGTTTGAGCACGTCTTATTTCAATAGGTAATGCATTCCACAACCGAGCTGCTTGAATCGTGAAAGATTTCAATGATAAAAGATGTCAATGTGTCAATCATTGCAACCCTCTTCTGGTTAACAATACCACAAGCCGTGGTAGTGTACTAATTCAAAAGTACCATTTCTTAGTAAAAAGATGTAGTAACCTTTGTGAATGCCTGCAGGTATTTTCGAAGTGTCCAACTTCAAAAATACGTACAGGCGTTCACAAATGGTTTAATTGAAATTAATAATTTGAGTAAGCTACTCAGCTTTACTATAAAAATAATCTGTCAATGCAAACACATTTACAAAGTAAATTATTTCAACAGTAAATTCAAAGTCACTCCTACAAATTCCTATCAAAATATTCTTGTTGACCTTTCATATTATGCATAAAGTGTTAATATTTATAGATATTAATGGTGAAGATAATTCATTTAACACATCCGTGTACGAGAATATTAGTCTCGTGCGCCAGAGGGCCCCTGGCTATTTTCATAACGCATAGAGTTACGAATGGCTAGAGAAGTCGGATTTTATTAAAGACTTTAAAAGTTAGACTGGTTGCAGTTGTTCTAATGTATTATTAGAATTATAAAACACATTTTTAATCAACATTATAATAACGGCTAAAGCAGGTTTTAAATAGTTGGTAATTCTAATGACATATAATTTAAAATATCAACTGAGTCAATAGGAATGCACTTGATCGTACCTAACAAAATTTCGTCATCTCATCTCTACCCTGATCTCTTTTATGTTTCTGATCAGCAAAATTACATCTTATTTCCCCGAAAATCTCTATTATATTTTAAGTAAATGAGTTGTCTTCTTTTGAAAATATGGCTTCAGCACGCCGAGATAAAGTATATAAGTGTTCCCTTGCTATAATTACCGACAGATGAAGGCATACTAATGAATCCATCGTCCTTATTAAGTATCTATACCCCTTTTCTACTAGCAATCAGTCAGTCACTTTGACACAAAACTCCCTATACAAAAAGCCTGTATTGATATCTAATAATTCCGCCAACCATCCATTATTCCCCTGTCCATTTAACACTAGCTCTGTGTCTGGGTATCATGGTAGCACACTTTGTTTGTCACCACAAAATCGCCTACATAAATAAGAATTAAGTTAAAATTTATTTGTAAAAGAAGATTTTTGAACTGAATGGTACATATAAAACACGATGGTGCTATTTTGCCTAATTGACGAGTTGCTATGGACACCTTCCAGCTACAATAAGAGATGATGAATGAGACTAGCTCCATAGTATCATATTATTTCAATGTTTCCAAAGATACTTAAGCACGCTAAGCTTCGGCTGTCAGGAAGTGCTTGAAAAATCGATTATAAGTTGTCGGACACACATACAAAAGCAAGCTTAAAAAAACCCTGTTTAAAAATCTCATAATTCCCTTGTCTAATCGCCATTAGCTCTGTGTCCGGCTATCAGGGTAGCAATTTGCCGGCGGCGGCCGCGGACCGCCCTTTGACAAGTAAATTGCGACTTAGACTTGCAGATTAAACGCAGATTACATTTTGTTGGCTAGATATAAGCTGGACGTTTTCAGTTTTTAGGGATTTTTTGAGGTGTGAATTTGAGGCTGGATGGAATTTGGTCAAAGGTCTAAAAATATTTGTTCGACCAGAAATAAAGTGTGTACCTCTATGAAAGGCGAAACAAGTGATCTCATAAAGGTTTTACTATACCCAGTTTTTAAGGTTGGAATAAAATAGCCAACGTAATTTAAAAAATAAATGAAACCAGAATGGCTACGGAAGTCCGAACAGAAACAAAAATATATGTGCTCAAACTTTAGAGAGCTCTTTGTCTAGCATTGCAATAATTTCATACCATATCACTTCGGATGTATTCTCAGAGAGGTCAGGCAGAGTACGTATAGTACACCCATTTTACTACTTATGTTTAAACCCCATGAAATTTGGAGCATCCAGGCTAACATCCAGGCACAAGTCCATACTTCAGTCTTAAAATAACCTCATCACTTATCTACTGACCCAAAAATTCCTAAACATAAAATTGAAACATCAGCCCCAAAATAGTTAATAACGGAACTTTGCAAAAAAAAACCGGTTTATTGATTGCAGAAACACAAGGTCATTATGAGTCGACGTTTTTGTTCGCCCTTTAATATCTTGGTCTTAATATCTCGGCCCTGGCTACCGGGTTTTTATGAAAGTGTTTGCTAATCGAGTATTTATACATCGCTATACTGTTCTTCTTCTCTTCTATGGGAGATATGAAATCATATTTTGTTTTTGGTTGTGATCTCAGATCTTCATATTTTTAAGCAGTGGTTGAGTAGAATTTGTAGAGGAGCTCGTGGCTAAATAATAACAGCCGCACGGGTCGATCATCATGGTTAAGCAACGCTTGACGAGGTCGGTCCGTGAATGGGTGACCATTTCAACACATCGAGTTTCCTCTGTGCCTCGGAAAGCACGTTAAGCCGTTGATCCCGGCTGTCATTTGAAGATCGTTGACAGTCGTTAGAAGTAGTCAGAAGCTTGAGATCTGACACCAGTCTAGCCAAGGGGTACCGTGTTACCCAGTTACTGGGTTGTGAAGCTCAGATAGGCAGTCGCTCCATGTAAAACACTGGTACTCAGCTGAATCCGGTTAGACTGGAAGCCGACCCCAACATAGTTGGGATAAAGGCTAGGCAGATTGATTGGTTGAGTAGAATTTGTCAAGAAAATATATTTTTTCCGAGCACCTTAATCTTAGATAGAGTATAGTTTATATTAATTGTACGCATATCATTTATGATAAGCACCCTTTTTAGGGTTCCAAAGTCAACGAGGAACCCTTATAGTTACGCCATTTCCGTCTGTCCGCAGCTTGGCTCAGAGACTCTAAGTACTAGAAAGCTATAATTTGGCATGGATAATTATACATATTAATCACGCCGGCAAAGTGGTAAAATAAAACATTTTTTTTTTTTTTTTGTGTACGTCCTGTACACGTAAAGTGGGGATGTTTTTTTTTTTATCTTGGTGTCTATCCCATGGTGTGGGGTATCGCCTGCTAGATTAATGGTTGTTTTTGGATATGTGAAAAAAATTACGGCAATAACGAAATTAAAATTAAAACTATCACAGCTAAGTAGGCTTTACAAGTTTACGAGTAATAGTCGACCAACTTATAAAATGTACTTGGAAAAGTAAAAACTTTGTATATTGATGTATGGGGACAACAAATTTCGAACGCTAAAGTTAATTTTGTCCCTTCGTTAGAGCAATGTTCGGTGCTTTCATTGTTTATGAACGTTAGTAATGTTGCCTATTTATTTTAGTGAATGTAGCTGTTTATACGGAACCCTCTGTGCGCGAGTCCGACTCGCACTTGGTCGGCTATTATAAAAAATATCGATGATATTTAGCAATATATTAAAATATTCTAAATAAATTAAAATTTCGTATAGTTTAAACATAAACAATGAAACATCACGCCTGAATTCCTCGAAGGGTTTGGCAGAGGTAAACCTATACATATTATACCCACATTTTACCTCTCAATTTGAATTTAGAATCAGCTAAGCAATTGATTATTTTCCCTCTCACAGTGAGGAGGTCTGTGTCCCAGCAGTGGGAACATTAATAGGCTGATGATATGATGTGATGTGTGAAGCAATTGATAAAAACCGTCGATATTTTTATAATTAAGGGTCATTAGGTAAAATTAAATTAATTTTTTACCCAATCTAATCTCAGTATGTTAATTAAGATGTTCACCCAACCACAAGCCGACCTCGGCAAACGTTGCTTAACATTGAAGAACGATCCGTGCAGCTGGTATTATTAACACACGAGCTCCATTACAATAATTATGATATACAATTAAAAATAATTCACCTACAAATTGTACCAATAAACGAATCCAATTCATTAATATTACAACAGTTAAAATCAGCCAGCTGCGGGTGACAACAGGTTGTAAAATAACAACACGTTTGCGGTGACAGGGGCTGTAACTGACCACAGAGTAAACAGAAATGAGATTAAAATCAAAAGCTGAACAATTTTATGTAATTTACGCCTGAAAATTGAGCTGTACTTATAAAGTTAGTGACTTAGCAAATGTGAACTTGATTTTGTTTCATTTTCTTGCTCAGATGCATACGCTCACATTGGGCCTCATCAGAAAACTTACAGTCACCCAATGGAGAGGGCTATGCTCGGTGTTTCCTTGCGTGATCAGAAATGTAGTGACCCGCAAGAGAACCAGGGTTACCGACAGCCCGAAGAATTGTCAAACTTAAGTGACAGTGGGAAGGGCACATTGCTCGCAGAACGGATGGCCAATGGGGCAGAAAGGTTCTAGAGTGGCGACCGTGAACCGGAAGACGTTGCGATGGGAGGCCTCTCACCAGGTGGACCGATGACTTGGTGAAGGTTGCAGGGATCCGCTGGATGCGAGACGCATGGAACTGATAAATGTGACGACGTATGGGGATTGCCTATGTCCAGCAGTGGACGTCTTTCGGCTGATATGATGATGATGAAGAAGCATATGTAAGTATTTAGCCTAATTGTTCCCACTGCAGAGAGCTATTGTTGCACTACAGAGAGGAAGCCTGTGTGAGAGAGCGTTGACCATAACCCACCGTGGGAGCACAGTATGGTTTGCTTGTCTTCGAATTAAATTGGTTCTAGAACGTGACCTCCCTCCTATATGGATATTATCCCAAGTTATAAGGGGTTTTTGAAGTTCATAGTTGTCTTTTCTTATACACGTCTCCATAAGCCGTCATCTAAGTGTTCCTTCAAGGTTATTATCATCTGCCCTTTTAATAAATTATTTGTGGTCGATGCAGCACGTCTTATTCTTCCAACTTCTCTATTATTCGCTATCTCATTAGTCACCTTCTTTAAAGACATATCATTATTCACACAGTCCTTTCATTGTTTCTTGGGTTTGGTTTTTGTTGTTTCTTTTATTCCAATTTATAGAGGTCGGAGAAAAATCTACTTGTGTTCCATGCGTCTATAAAAGCTGTCATCGCAGTACTCACTTCTTTTAGCCATAATATAATTGTTCATGCAATCTGTCCACAGTTGCATTCCTTTTGCCTCTAAATTATTAAGTCAAAAGGTAGGTAAGGTAGTAGTTCTTATGTATTTATTAAGTACATAAGATTATACTATTATTACCTAGTACGATACCTGACATAAGAATAAACCGTCTTCGAACTCAATATAAAAAGTATTAGGAATCATTTTCTTCAATACACAGTTATTAACCTATCTATTCTAAACCACAAAACTTTACTCATATCTAACAAAGACGAAAACTCAGACAATATAGATAAGTAAATATAACTAAACACACATACAACAAATGCGAAAACCAACTTCCAAGAAACGACCATCGAAGGACAGGCTTCTTCATATCAGACAGAGCATTATTGTGTGTCCCAGATGTTGGCCGCATTATCGTGGTTATGAGTTAAATGTACCGACCCGAGACACAGTGGAACCTAATTGGAAAACTTGAAAAGGTGTGAGGTACCGCGAACAATTGAATTTTCCCTTTCGCCAGGCTTTTTGTGTTTGTGTAAATGTTTTCGGGAGGTACTTTTGAGTTTGTTGCTTGATTTGATACTGATAATATAACGAAGTACAAACGGGCGTTGAAATGACACATCCAATTCTAGGGAGAAATGGTCTCACAAATATGAGCTGTAATTTATATAAATATTTTTATTTAAACTTCATGGTATAGAACTTTGAAATGGAATAAAACAAGGATGATTTTTTAAAATTGACATGAAATTTACTTTATTCAATAGATAATCTTTTGGCATTATAATTTAAATATGATTTCCGACATATTATTATGACGGCTGGCTCGGACTGAATCTAATGTGGAGGTCCAATTTTCAATCACTTTTTCCAACATTTGTGGCCGTATATCGGTAGTAACACGGCGAATGTTGTCCTCCGAGTAGTCGATCGTTTCGGGCTTATCGGTGTAGACTTCACATATTCCCAGTCTAGAGGCGTTAAATCGCACGATCCTGGAGGCCAATTCACGTGTGTGGAACGTGAAACAATGCGGTTACCAAACGTTTCCTTCAGTAAATCAATTATGGCACGAGCTGTGTGACATGTTGCGCCGTCTTGTTGACACCACAGCTCCTGCACATCATGTCTGTTCAATTAAGGAACGAAAAAGTCAGTAATCAGGGCTCTATAGCGGTAACCATTGACTGTAACGGTCTGGCCAATTTGCACAAAACTAGAAATTTGCACAGTATGAAAGCGTTGTTCAGGAGTCAGTCTATTCATGTTGAAATGCCAAACCAAACTAAACACAAATTACTTGACAACTGTCAAAATGGCTGCTACTTAAAACAGTGTTAACAACTTAAAATTCTATACGTCTAAAAATCACCCTTTACAATAGTAGTATAGTGATGGTGTAATAATGTTGTATCAAAAGCCAAACTTTTTCTAAATCTTCCGTGCCATATAGCAATAGAGCGCTGTATACTGAGTGTTAAATGAACACATTGAGTTTGAAACATTATATTGCGCTCCAAAACTAGGATAAGTATATGAATCAAAAGGCAGTCTCAATTCAATGGGACTGGGCAGGATATGTCTGCATGTTCGTTCCATTAATATGTCTTCGGGCGGAAGAACATTCGGGGATTGTTCTTCGAGCTATCGTTCGTTCGACAAACCATTCTTCGAGCAGAATGAACCTCGGCCAATCGTGACGCACTCAAAATTGCTTGTTCTTTTAAATGTCTTTGGATCTCGTTGTGGAATTATTTGATAGAAAGCTACACTGTCACCCACAGCCATTGGTTTTTAATCCCTAAAAAATGCACGGCCTATAGGGAACAGGCTTAGCAATTGAAAAATCGGGCGGTAAAAATCTATTTACACATCGAGTCGTCCAAGCTTACCTCGTTAATATCTACAAAAAATATTCTCACTTCCTTAACTTCATGATACCCGTGGAATAGACTACCATACAAATGAAACTCCAAGATTTATACAAAAGCCGTGACTGCAATCATACTTCACAAAAAACTGGTACCAAGTCTGCGTCTTTGAGACGGTGCACAGAGTTTTCGAATAATTTATTTTTATACCAAACTCTTGGCGAGTTTATACCAGTCGGCCATTCACTCGAAACTTTCGGTCAAACGGGGTATGGTAAACCAACAAAAAATAGACGATTTCTTGAACTACTTCGTTCTTGTTTGTCTCGGGATTTCAAAGAAATAAAATATGCAGGGGTTCAAGATTTAATGGCGAACTTCAAGACTGGCTCATTGACTATTTGCACTAGTTTTTTGAGGTTTATTTCGTGGTGGGTTTACTTGGTAACTTAGGGAACTAATCAAGGCAGCCTCTGGACCAACTTGACGAACTTCTGGTATTTTATAGAACGTTCAATTCGGTACCCATTTCGGAATGGCAATTTCATCTTTAAAGGAGGGAACCTAAAACAGTGGACTTAATACAATCTAAACATCTATCCAAATAAATAAAATAGGAGTGTATCGTAATCACAGCACACTCATATTATAAAGGCAAAAGTTTGTGAGTTTGTTACTTCTTTAAGCTCAAACGGCTGGAGGATCTTGATGATATTTGGCACAGATAAAGGTTATAGTCAGGAATAGCACTTTTTTATCCCGGGAATATGTTCCCTCGGGATAATTTTCGACATTCCCGCTGGCGAAGCCGCTGGCAGAAGCTAGTATTAAAATAACAACGTTTTATTGAATGCATGCCATGTTAAAGTATATATAGTACTAATAACAAATACGCATTTTTTAAGATTCTGTCTGTTTCTGCCGGGTAATCTCCGAAACGGTTGGACCGATTTTGACAGGACTGGTAGATAGCTGATGTTATAAAAGATTAAGATATTTTAAATTTAATAATAATAATATAACATAGACTACTTTTATAACGAAAAAAAATAGGGTACCGCGTAAAAAAATAAACCTTCAACTATTTGTAGTTTTACGGGTTTGACGCGGACGAAGTCGCGGGCAACAGCTAGTTTTGAAATAAAACCTCTGATCTCGTAGACATACCGATCTCGTAGTCAGAAACTACAGAACGTATCGTGTTACAATCCTTCCATACTCCTTTTGCTTCGTCGTCAGGTCGTACTGAATGACCGGCTTGCGTGTATGACTCATAAACGCAAGCCGGTTGCCAGTACTATGTAACATTCTAAAGAACATGACCGATATGACTAGTAATGTCCTTCTAAGGTGTTCGCTCCCGTTTTCACTCGCATCGACCTTGTAAATATCTACCGACAAACAAAAATATAACCCAGGTTTTGCTTATTTTTCGGTCATAAGACCGTTTTAAATGAACATACTCTCATTAACCAACGTACCACTTAAGTCTCAAAAAACCGTTCCCCAACACTATTGATTTCAAAAAACGAAAGTATCGATAAATCAACTCGATTAAAAACAGGAATCGAATAGAATGAAGAAATCCGTGATAAGATTAATGTCCAGATTCCGAATGGTTCATTATCGTGACCGGGTGCTCTGACGTAACTGATGTCTTTCCTTCGGAATCTTCCGGGTATCTTGATTGTTAAGTTCAATATTAGTAACTAGGTTCGTCCAGTGGCTTTGCCCGCGTGGGATATTATAATGTTTCTTACAGTTACTGCCTACCAAGATAAAATATATCCTATGTCCTTGATTGTTAAGTTCAATATTAGTAGCTTCTGACAGCGATTTTGCCCACGTGTCGTAAATTAACCCTAGGGAACATACTAACGGGATACTTAGTATTGTAAACCCATTAGGGCAGAATATATTATATTCTACTAGTGTACCTACCAAGTTTTGTTCAAGTCCAAAGCCGAACGGATTTGTACAAAACCTTGATTAAATAAAATAGTATTGTAGGTATATAATACTATTTATTTAATCAAAGTTTACACCAAGTAAGTAAGTTTGCCTACCAAGTTCTGTTATATTGTATGGATATATTATTATAATAAAAAAACTTGTTAGGTACACTAGTTGACTATAATAGTCTTATAGTGTACCTACCAAGTTTTGTCCAAATCCAAATCCGAACACATCAACGGCAGAACGGATTTGGATAAAAACTTGATTAAATAAATAGTATTGTATACCCATTAGGGCAGGATATAATATATTATAGTCTACTAGTGTACCTTCCAAATATTTTCCAAATAAAATCCGTTCTGCCGTTGATGTGTTCAACGGATTTGGACAAAACTTTGATTAACAAACATCCAAACATACAGACTTTTGCATTTATATTATAGCAGGATATTAGGGGCTGGGGACATCCCGTTTAATCGACAGAAAACTCCCTGATAACTCTTTTGAACTGAGATGTCCTTTAAACATTGCTTCAAAAGTCGATTGTTTAAAAACAAATGAGTTCTATTTCAAAGGATGTCACTTGAATGAGGTTTGAAGTGAACTTTATAGAATAGGACTACGATTGTCGTTTAAGCGTAACGTTCGGTAAAATGAACTTACTGTATAGCTATCAAGTCAGCTAAAAGTCGGGCAGATGACGTCATGACTGCTGTCTGACTGACATTTTTGTTTTAATTTCTGGCGTTTTCATTTAAGGCGAGAACTGGACGGCGACCATACGCTCCTAGAGCAGGGTTATTTCCGTAGTGGGTAAGGGACATATGTATATGAATGTAATCATCTTTATGCATATTATATCTTATCTTATCTCATCTCATCTTATCTTCATCTTACATACAATGGAAATAACCTTGCTCCAAATACTTATTAAAATTTATTTTTAAACTAAATAGACTACAAATATTTGCAAAAACGCAAATACCAGCCAAGTACCAGCTTGATGCACGAGAGTCGATCGAAAAACGGACCAAGAGGCTCATTGGCAATGAGGCACTGGTTGATTCAAAGCTCCAGAGCCTTGAACATCGTCGCCAAGTTGCCAGTTTGTCGGTTTTTTTATCGGTTACATTTCAGGGAGTGTGCGATGGAATTGCATGATCTAATTTCGCCTAGCCCGTTTCATCATCGGACTACAAGACGTACAGCGATACGCCATCGGTACATGGTGGACATCCCACCCATACGCACTAAACGTTTTGAAAATACTTTCATTATGCGTACAGCTATAAAGTGGAATTCCCTGCCGGAGTCTGTGTTTCCCGATAGCTACAACCTCGGGGTTTTTAAGTCAAGAGTGAATAGGTTTCTTCTAGGCAAGCGTGTTACACCGTCGACCACACCGTCGCTTACCATCGGGTGAGATGGTGGTCAAGCCCGAGCCTATGAATAATTTAAAAAAAAAATACAGACATCATAAATTTTCGGGGAATGGTTGCAAACATTGGAATTAAAGCCAAAGTTATTTCTAACTTTGACTTTAATTCAAATGTTTTTAACTAGATCCACAATAACTACATAGTATTGAAAAAATGTAACTGTAATACCGAGAATATCATTAAAACTTGTTTGTTTAACATTATGTTATAACTGTTCTGGTTACAATTTTTCTTAACCGACTTCAAAAAAGGCGGAGGTTCTCAATTCGTCGGCATCTCTTTATATATTTTTTTTATAGACTTTTGGAACGATTTGGAAAATTCTTCTTTTGTTTGAAAAGGCGTTGAACGAAACGCGTAAGCGCCATCTAAATCACGGCGTTTCCGTCTTTTTGATCATGAGAAAACTAAAACTTAGAAGCGCTCTGGCACTGCGAGTTTATACTTTTTTGTTAGACGACTAATTATTGTTTCAGCGCTGCAGCGAACTTTATATTAATAAATGGAGCATGTCCTTTGCTTGGGATATTTTCTCTAGTACGTAGTACATTATTACCAGTACATATTATCTCAATGTAATTGAATGCAACAATACCTTTTATAGAAATTGATCTTTGAAATGGCATAGTTGTAGTTGCAGTCAGTAGCTTTAACACCGAAACGTGGCAAAAACAGAATTCGTTTCTCAATGCGTTGTTTTCAACATGAATCAAAGGCTGAACCACAGTTTTCCGATGGTTTCCCAACACAGACTTCGATTTATGAACACGACAACAGGATTGTAGGACGTGCGAAAAACGTGATATTTTTTTAAGTTATAAATTTATTTTCTTTACTGTCATGGTGTGTAGATTTTTGGGGTTCCTTATGCAAAGAGAAAATGGGATGGTATTAGTAAGTCAGGGAGTAGTGTTAGCCCAATGGTAACTGCCGCGACTTACAAGTTGTAGGTCGTGGGCTCGAACCCAGGCAGGCGCTATAGTGTGTATAAATTATTTCATCACCACTGCTGTTAAAACGGTGAAGGAAAACATCGTGAGGAAACCAGCATGTCCTAGAACCAAAAATTCGAAGACATGTGACATCCACCAACGCATAATGGGCCCGCGTGGTGGATTACGGCCCATTCCCTCACACAGAATGGAGGCCTCTTTCCCAGCAGTGGGAACATTAAAAGGCTAATGATAATTACTATGTCTAAGTCATCTGACTGTTTGTCTGCATGGTACAAGGCTGTATATTTTTAACCAGAAAATGTAATTCTTCTAAGGATATTCGAGAACGCGTAGTAAGGGCAAGTTCCACGATATCCATCGCAACTCTGGTGGAAAAAAGCTTTTCGAAGGCTAGCTCGTGTCTCCAGTCGTTTGTTCAAGACTCTAAATCTAAAGCTGCGTCTACGCTAGACGAGCCGAGCACGAGCCGAGCACAAATTCGAACCGACAAAACACCGAAAAATAAAAAATGAACCACAAAAAATGTAACGATGTAATGTGGGTGTATGTGTGTTGTAATCTAAATGTGGACCGACTTACGAGCCTCGAACGCCGCGGACAAAGACGCCGCGAACGGCTCCGCTCGTGCTCGGCTCGTCTACATGCAGCTCTAGCACAGCAGAATTCGCTACGGATCAATGCACATAGCTTCCTTATAAAACTTTGCTGGTTATGTCGAATTTTTGATAGGACCCGTACTTAGGGTCCTTCCACGACAAATAACTAACAGTAACAAGTTAGTTTGGTGATCTGAAACCCTAATTGCGAGAATTCTACTCGCGCTTGGTCTTTCAATTAAAAACTTTTTAGCAATTTTGTGTTTCAGTTGTCATTGGGCGTTCCAATTTTACTTTTTTTTGGTGATGTCATTGGTCGCGGGTTTTTGTTATCACTTGTTGACATACGACCGTTGAGTTCATTGATTTTAAATATTCATAGCTTACAAGCAATAAAACGGTCGGGAGCGGTGTAATGTGTTTCTGATGGATTGGGAAAAATTCAATTTTTAGGTTCGAAAATTGATTGAATTTTTAATGCGTTGTTGGCGTTGTAATATTTTCGAATAAATGTTGTAAGCAAAAGGTATTTTAAATTAAAAATTTGTGGAATTATCATTCCTCTAATCTAGTTTTACATACTAACATTAGCTATGTCATACTATTGGACTATGGGAATAATGGATCCTCTGACCCAGTGCACCTATGTTTGGGCATACATTTGTGTACTATAATATCTCTTGCGCCGACGCGGCGACGATGGCTACTATCCGCATAGGTTGACCGCTGAGGCCGAAATTTAGACTATTATTGTTCTAGGAAATCAATAACGATTTATCATATAAACTAATTAGTACCTGTGCGACCGAGCTTTGCTCGGGTGAAAATAGAGAACACAACGTTATCTAAAAATTAAACCTACCTAGATCGATGTATCGCCCCCGAAACCCCGAGATTCAGATTATATATATACTAGAATTGCTCGTTTAAAGGTATTAGATACTGTAGTAATTAAAAAACATAACAAAATAAAAGAAAAACTCTGTCAAATAGTAATTTTACACAATTTTCACATTACCTCTAATTGAAAAATCCAATCTTTCCTCATTTAAAGCCAAAATAAACGCAAAATCGTTTCCTTACATAATTATATTTAATTTCTCCTGCCATCCTAAATGCTTAAGAAAACAGCGCTGCGATACGACGCGCTCTTAAGTAACCCAATTTATTCGACATCATTAAGAATAAATAGCACATTAATAATCCCCAAGAAATCTATTAAATAAATTACTACGACAATTTGTTAGCGCAAACAGATTTCGTTTACAATGGACATTAATTTTACTGTTAATAGTGTTTATGAAACCAATAAAATGGTTCTGAGTTTGTGGATAAGATTATGGTTTGTGTCCGCCATTTTTAACCGACTTCCCAAAAAGGAGGAGGTTCTATGTTCGACTTCATGTTTGTTTTTTTTTTTTTTTTTTGTGTATGTTCACCGATTACTCCGTCAATTGTGGACCGATTTTGAAAATTCTATTTTTGTTTGAAAAAGTATGTTCCGAAATTGGTCCCATTTTAATGTGGTGAAGATCTGATGAAGAACTTCGGAGATATACAAAAGAACTCTTCAATAAATAACGGCAAATCTCTCGGGATCGCTGCAATCGCATGTCTGTTTGTTGTTTATAACATTTCATAACATAACATCACGCCAGTTCGCTCTTAAGGGGTAAGCAGACCTATCATTTCACCGGTTATGTTCAAGTTTCATGAAATCTATTCTGGCGAAATAGTTCCCTTACTAACTTGCCTATTAGGTACGTACAACTAAAAAGTGAAAAATAAAAAAACTTTTTGCAAAAAAATACTACCGACTTCCAAATACAAACTACAAAGTGTAAAATAACTTAATTTTGTGAAGTCGGTGTCCATAACGCAAAAAAATGGTACCTACGAAAGACACCGACTTCAAAAAATTAAGTTATTTTACACTTTGTAGTTTGTATTTGGAAGTCGGTAGTATTTTTTTGCAAAAAGTTTTTTTATGTGATATTACGATACTTGATTATTTTCTTTGTAGTATTTGGACAAGCTTCATGAGGAAAGCTCAAAATATCGTAGTGAAAGATTAGGACGATGTAAATGTGGCAGTTTAGTCACCTTAGAGGCAATGCTAGGGCTGCCCCCTCTGCACCTCATCGTGCGGGAGGAGGCAGCCCTGGCCGTTCCTAGGCTCCATCTATCAGGACCCCTAAGTAAAGATTCCAGATCGAAGCACACACGCATAAAAGAAGACGCAATCAAACGAAGACCAATGATGGCATCACTCTGCAACAAAGCCCCAAAAACACACCACTTTCATAGACACTACAACATAATACTTACAAAGGAACAGTGTGACTACTCAGGCTTGAATGAGGTGAGAGTATACACCGAGGGATAAAATATATTATCTCGAAGCTAATACTAGAATGTCACAACGCACTAGAACAAATAACTGTATCTAGTCGTAACACGGTGACACTGCAATGGATAAAGGGACGTAGCGGATCGCTGGGTAACGAAGCGGCTGACGAGCTTGCGAGACGCGGATTCAGCACGGCGGTCTATGAACCCGAATCTGTCGTAGCCATCCCTTCAACCAAAAACGAAGTTGGCTACAGGAATTTACCCAGACACAGGTGGAGAACTCGAACTCGACACCGGGCTGCAGGCAGTTCAAAGAAACTTTGCCGTCCTTGGATAGTAGGCTAACCAGGCGTTTATTACGCCTGGACAGGAATGGCCATGCGCCTGATGACGGGGACCATCACGGGACACTGCTCGCTTAACATACACATCCACACAATAGGCATAAAGGACCGTCCTCTGTGCAGGGCGTGCATGGAGGCTGAGGTGACCGTCGTGCACGTGCTCATTGAATGCACAGGTGTCACCCAGATTAGAACACAAACCCTCGGTTCATCCAGATCTTACACAGATGTTCTGAGAAAACCAATAGCTCTAATTAACTTCTGGAGGGTGGTGGGCTGGTTGGAATAACCACCAAACGGCCGCCATGGCCTACACAGACTGTTCCACCTGAAGGACTAAGTGCGGAAACCAAAAACCCCTTAACATAGAACATAGTGGGGAAGTCTGTACCGTGTTCAGGGTTTATAAATGAAGGCGGGCGCATACAGGCAAGATACGACAATGTATCGAAGCTGTATGCTAGGCTTATGATAAGTGCAGATAATTTGCTATTGAGAGACAAGATTGGTCTAATATCTAAATTTTTTAGTTTGGTTGGAGGTATGTCTATGTAAGTACCTACCACCTACACGTATTGACTGTTTGGTGTTTCTGCGTCCCATGTTCAAGGCGATGAATATGTTACTAAGCGATTCCAAATCCAAAGTTGTAGACAGTTTACCTAAAGGAACATCCAATGAAATTTTCAGATCTAGGGTTTGAACCCACAACCCCATGCTATTAACCATTCAATAATAAACACATCTTTTTCGAAACATATAATCCCGAAAAAAAATTACCATCGCAATAAAATCAAGGCACGAACTTAATGCGTGTACCTCATAATACAGGCCAGAGGGGGAGGGGCGAAAGAAAAAAGGTTTCTCTTGTTATTCAAATGAGCGACAAACTCTTGGAGAAGTGAGCAAAGATCTCAGCTTCTGCACTCGCAAGTTTGCAACTTTTTATCATAGGTATTTTCAATATTTCGTTCATCTCCTGTCATTATGGAGAGCAATACTTCTTAACTTAAGCTAAAAGTTGGCTGATTTTTAAGATTGTTTTCTAAAACGTGTGAGTTGTTTCTCTGTTGATATAGAAATTGTTATTTTTAGTGACACTATAATATAATGGAATAAATTGTGTTTGTATTTGGGCAATGTGGATCTATCTAAGTATGTGGTTTTCCATAAAAACCTCAGAGTTGTTTCTCATATTATGGTTTGAAATTGTACGGGCTTTCGAAGTGACTTTACTGCATGCTTATTACGTATATTTTTATATTAGCAAAACGATAGCGATTTTTGCGCAATAATTGCTCTTCAGAAGTTTTAGGGTTGTTGGTAGGTTTTTTTTTAGTTAAGTGTTTTTGACAAACATCAAGCGATTAGCAAATGATTCTGTAGGACCTACCATACCTACACTGCAGGTAATTCCGACTTTTACGACACAGAACGTTTGATCGCTATCGTTTTGCTCTTGCAAAAGATACGTAATAAGCCTGCGGGTCAGCCATGAAACATTGGTTTCATATAATTTAAATTGCTAAAAAAGACTGAAGTGCAATAGTTTTAATTTAACGATTTTACAACATAAAATTATTTTTTTATCGAAACATGTCAACAGTTTAATTTTCATCAGTTTCAGTATTATGAATAAAAAATTCCACGTGACCTTTAAAATTATAATAATTAACCAAATATTCCTTAATCTCGGCAGTCAAAATCATTCACCTACTAAAATTCGCCGCTTAAATCTTATTCTATTACTAAAATCTGTAATTCTCTTCAATCAGACCGAATCCACAATCCAAATTAAACCAAAAAAGGGGTCCTTTTATCCGCAAGAGACCTTTAAGTTGATCAACCGCGGAACCCTTTTTAAGTTAGTCGAAAAAAAAATGGCCGCCAATCGTCCTTGACTGGTGTCAAAGGCATGGAGAATGGACTGAGTAACATCTTAAAAGATTACCATTCTGTAGAGAGAGACAAAGTGACTGTGCAGCCAATGCTTATATCTTTTCTGTAGGTCGTAGTTGCGAAGGTGACACTCACTGTAGTCTTGTGACGTAGCTTAATCTTCGAAGAGTTGACGAAACCGTGCAAATCGGGGTAGCAAACTTTATAGCACTAAATAATTGTAAGTATTAAAGATTCTTTCTTATATTTATGAATGGTTTGTGCTAAATATTATGTTTTCATCAAATCTCCAAATATCTTATGTTTTCTGTAGATCATAATGGCGAGGATGACATTGCAAGCCTGTGACATGGCCCGACCTGAATTTTATAAAAAGACAACACTAAATTGACATTCTACCAGTAATAACGTTTACTGCCAAGTCTAAATGTAAGGTATTGACCTTATGACATTTCGAAAGAGCATATAAAACTAATATAGTTTAGAAACTTGTCTTTCTATATTATATATAAAATACTGGTATCCAGCTGCATCCGACTAAACTGAATTTCCCCTATTTATTTGGAAAAAGGTTATGTAGGCAGACTAACGCCACGCTGCTACTGGTAGAAAGCCACTTGTGTAGAGCCTCTGACCACACGATCACTTTATCTTTCTTACACTTTTCTGCTTGTAATCACTAACTACATAGGAAATGCTCTGTTCATTCTCCATGCCATGGGTGACGACCGCGGATGCGAGATAAGGATACTGCAATCGATACTGTTATTTTTGGGACCCAGACAAAAGTGATGAAAGTTTTCCTTACCCCACTGAAGATCCGTTCTCGACCTGAAACAAATATAGATCAAATATTAGTTCAAGATAGTGAGTGTTAAGTTGGTTCTTGTGGGTTCAGTTAGTATAGTAATCACGTTATTTAAACAATTCACAATAAACCATAAACCGAATGAAGCAAAAGGAGTATGTAAGGATCGTCGTAGGTGGTGGTCTGTAGCTTTTTCTGCCTAGCTCCTTAAGAAAAGGCGTGAAATTATGTATAACTTTAGTCTTTGGTCATTTGAAGATCTTGTCGGTCGTTTGGCTGTAAATTCTTTGTGACAAACGACACACAAACATACAGACACTTGAGGGACAGCAATAGGGCTCCGTTTGAACCTTTCGGGTACGGAGCCCTGAAAAGCAAAATAACTCACTGAAATTCTGCACATAATACAGTCAGCCCAAAAAACATTAGACACATACTTGTCGACAAAAGTCACACACAAAAAAGGGACCAAGCCTAGACCTCACAGCTCACTCCATTTCACCAAATGTGTTATTTAGAAATTTCCTCAGAAAACCTCTGAAACCCTCACAATAAAACGGATGGATCGTAGCAAATTGTTATTGTATTCACAAACGGTATGGAAACGAGGGAATAAAAATAATCGAACAGGGAATTATTTTGCGGACGGTTGGTTCTCAAGCTTCGTACAGATGTTTGGGTAAGGCATTATAGGAAATGCTGGTTCAGTTCGCTTCTGATTTTGGGTGGTTGGTATGGTAACTTGTTAGATGTTATCTTTGTTAGAAAATCTTATAAATAAAATTCAATTGCTGTTAGTCAGTCTCGCTAAAACTAAAAACGGCTGGACAGATTTTAATAATTATTTTTTTGTTTTGTTTTCTATAATCATCATCAGCCTATTATTGTTCCCACTGCTGAAACAGGCCTCCTCTCTGTGAGAGGGAATGGGCCGTAATCCACCACGCGGGCTCAGTGCAAATTGGTGGATGTCCCATGTCTTCGAATTTTTGGTTCCAGGACATGCCGGTTTCCTCACGATGTTTTCCTTCACCGTTTTGATAGTAGTGGTGATGAAATAATTTACACAAAGTAAAGCGCCTGCCTGGGCTCGAACCCACGATCTACAACTTGTAAGTCGCGGCCGATACCACTGAACTACCACTGCTCTCTAGAATACAGGATAGGTTTAAAAACAAAATAAAATAGAGAAGTTAGCTAGGTAGAGTAGGGAGGGTAGGTAGGTAGGTAGGGAGGTAAGGTAGGGTAGGTAGGTAGAGTAAGTAGGTAGGTAGATATGGTAGGGTAGGTAGATATGGTAGAGTAGGTTGGTAGGGTAGGGCAGGTAGTTAAGTAGCCAGTTGACGGGAGTGAAGCTGCGCGGGACAACTGGTATTGGCATACAAAACAAAAAAAATACCATAATAATAAAACTAGGCTTTAGACATAATTTCATTATATCAGCGATAGCGATGGTCGAAATTCCAAAATTTTAGGGATTGCTCACGTGAAATTTCAATAAAACTTGGCATTTATTACATTTATGACATTTTTCTAATCGCTATGGCGACGCTTTCGAGACTCTAGAGACATTCTATCAATGATAACGATAATCGAAAGCTCAAAATTTCTTATAATTGTCCACGTAAAATTTCCAAAGGACATATCAATGTATCATTGAATGTTTGACAATCACTACTGCCACTCTGTCGCAGACAGAATATCAATAAATATGTCTAGAGCCTACTGTTATGATTACTGACGCCATTTACAAATCTACAAAATAGTGCTGTAAGCATGACTATTTAGTCTAGTATTAGTAGTAGTCAGTATAGTAGAGATTTTATATCAAAAAATAATAAATAATATAAATAATAATATAATATATTTTTTTATAAAAATATTATTTTGACCACTATGTCGCCTGTAGGTAACCGATGATGAGGTCGGCGGTGAAGCACGCTTGCCTAGAAGACCAAAATTAAAATCTCTTCCATCTTACAACGGTTGTTTTCAATGTAATGTTTTTTTAATCACATTTGCACGTAAAAAGTATCTAAACATACAGGTTAACTTGGCCGTAATGCCCCATATAAACCCTCGGGCTTTCTTTTTGTCATGAAACCCTAGGGCGGTAAGTAATATTTTTTAATTTATGGCACAGCACACAGGTCATGCAAGTTCAAGCAAGGAGTTTACACGCAATTGAAAAATTGTCTTAAAATGTTATCTAAACAGGAATTTCTTTGCAATCTCGCTACATGTTACTTAAATACTCAACTAATGTTCTTAATAATCGATTTTAATAGTTATAGAATGAAAACGTCGAAATTATTTAATTCTTTTTACTCTCCGTCATGGCTGTATACCTAAGTAAGTATTTCTGAACGAAACACTGTATAATCTGTGGTATGGGCAAAAATTCGCCAACCGCTTAAAAACAAGTTCACGTATTTCGTAATAACAGCTGTGCTGACTTGTGTATTAAAGCTATAATTCATAATTATTACTCGCAAATGTGATGAAAAACATTGTATGTATCACGGGCGGTACGGGAATTACGAACCTCGACTCAGATAGCCCTCAGTCTTCGACTTCGGGCTTCTACTAGAGTCTCGATCGTTATTCCTTACTTACCGCCCTTAATACACAATGTACTAATAAATTAAAAATACATGCCGTATATAAAAGCTTATCCTAATAAACAAAAAAGGCAGACTGTTTTTTTGTTTTGTTTTAGGCTCGCTTTTGACCACTATCTCGCCTGATGTTAAGTGATGATGTGATCGACGGTGAAGCACGCTTGCCTAGAAGTAACCTATTCACTCTTGACTTTAAGACCCCTAGGTTGTAGCTATCAGGAAACAAAGATACAGACAATAATGAAAGTATTGTACCGATGGCGCATAGCAGTACGTCTTGTAGTCCGGTGATGGAAAGGGCTAGACGGAATCAAATTGTGCAGTTCCATCGCACACTTGCCGAAATGTAACCGATAGAAAACCGACAGGCTGGCAACTCATCGTACGTGTTCAAGGCTCTGGAGCTTTGAGTCGACCAGCGCATCGTTGCCGATAAGTCTCTTGGCCCGTCTGTCAATCGACTCAAGTGCATCAAGTTGATACCTGGCAGATCCGTCCCAGAGGTGAGAGCAGTACTAAAAGTAATTAACTGAATAAAGAAAAACAAGTACTAGATATAATTTATACATTAAATATTATGCATGTTGCAGGCAGGGACAAACAAAAATCGACCAAAACTTCGTTTGTCACCGCTGGCAGCACCTATAAATAATATAGGTGATGACCAATATTTTTTTTCCAGTTAATTAATTTTTTGCAGTCAGCTTTTTGATTTTATAATAATTTGTTTTATTTCATCCTTTTTAGTTTTTAGTAATAAACGGGTTCACCAAATATGTTATGAGATAAAAGATTATTTATTTTGATATCAAAGTTACACCTATCTTGAATTTGTGCCAAAATATGAACTTAAAAGTGTTACAATATATATTTACATATTTGGAATGGCCTGTTTAGTAGCTTTGATAGCCATATTGTTAGGATAACGAAAATAAATTTGTATAACCCCCTTTTTATAAGGGGAGAGGTGCAATTTAAAAAAAAAAATAGTTTATGTCACTCCCACAATTGACACAAATCCAACGACAACTCATATATCATAATCCGTCAAGCTGTTTGGGCTGTAGAGCTATAGAAATGGACATACATATACACTAGAAAACATTACCCTCCCGCAGTTGGGTAAAATAAAACCTTCATTGTGTTCCCATTATATTTTCCTTTTTCGAAAAATAGATCTAAATTTTGTGTGTAAAGAATTTGTCATCAATTTATTGAGTTACACTTCTATTCGAATGTCAAAAGAAGCTGTAGCCGCAAGAAAGTTTAACAAAAAAAAGGAAAAATATAAACGAACACAATTTTAAAGTTCCCGTTCTAAGCTCGCCACTGAGCGAGAAGGAGGAAGTTTGATCACTTGCATATCTTATTACATGGCAAGGTTTTTTTTATGAATAAATTACAACGTGGGAAGGCGAGAATAACGACGAATAATGTTGCTGGATATAATAATGTCTTATTCTAATTTTAAATTTCGTACACTATACTGACATTTGGGAGGTTGCCACTTTAACGTTACATAAAAATAGTGTTGTATCCTGCCCGAGTGATCGGAAGTTGATCGAAAATCGAAGTAGATCGAAAATAGAACTATTTCACGGCAAAAAAAATTACATTTCTAAGGAAACTAGCTGCATTTAATTTCTATTAATTAATGTCGGACTTCATTCAATCGATTGCATTTATTTTATTGTTGATTTCTTATTTATTACAATTATAACTTGTGTATTATCTGTATTTTTACCTAGTCAAGGCTGCAGGCGTCCGGTGGATGCAAAACGCACAGGACCGGTCAGTGTGGCGACGCTTGGGGAAGGCCTATGTCCAGCAGTGGACGTCTTTCATTCATTTACGTCGGCAGAATATCAAAATTATTAGATCGACTTACACGTCAACGTTATGATATCTTGTAAACATTGTTGCTAAGAACGACTTCGTACTGTTCCTTCAAATCTTAAAAAATTACATAGCATGTAATATAATAACTCCGGCACTCCACTTCTTATAGGTTTAACCATTATTCTAATACGATTTGGGAAAAACAATGTACAGCGTAAAAGTATACCACATAAAATTTTTTTTGGGGATATCAATTATGATTTCTGCATAATTATAATAGCCAGAGTCTAGGTACCTTACCCTCGTATCTAACATGGAATCCCAAAATACCAAACTAGCCTTTAAGATAAGCTCAGTGCCTAACCAGCTAAGCAGAAAGAGCCTTTGGACAATGTAATCTTGTAAGAACTATAAGAGAAATGAAAAACAATTTGCGAAAATTAATCTGAGGAAAAAGACTTTTGTAAAAATATGCAGCCGTTGCTTGTATGGCACCGTTATAAGCTTTTAGCGATCGCACAATTATTTCTATTTTATTTAAATAAATATTTTAATTTTTTGTCTGTCTTTTGGTATATGATGTTTGAACTGTTTTTAGGTAAAAAGTGATTTGATATTGTATGTCGTGTTTCATGGAACTTAAATTATTTAACAATTTTACCTCATAAAATTATAGTTTTGGTAGTTTTAAAATCCGTTCTTATACTTCGTTAAAGATAGCTTGATCTCTGCGACATATGTCAAACTGACGTATACGTCGTTGTTAGCCTGTCAAGCGCTACTGTATTGATACTGACTGGACTCGCTGTCTAGTCGAAGTATAGGTGAAGGCTTTTTTGTTCTGAAAACAATCGCACTAATATTTTAAAGGCGAATGTTTGTGAGTATGTGTGTGTTTTTTTGTTTGTTACTTCTTCACTCTCAAACGGCTAGACTAGAGAAATTTGGCTCAGAGATAGATAATAGTCAAGAATAGCACATAGGATACTCTTTATACCGGGAATTCAAATTACTTACTTAAATTGTTACCTCGGGATAATTTTTGACATTCACGCGTGCGAAGCCGCTGGCAGAAGCTAGTAATTAATATTCCATGAAATACGATTGAGCTACAATATCAAATCACTGGCAACTTGGATCCGATTCCGATTTCTTTCCTTGTCACTTTTGTGACGGGAAAATACACAATCCCTGTAGAATAAGGCCTCCGGAGCGAAGTAGTTGGAAAGTTCTAGCAGATCCTTAATAAATGGACAGGTTTTACTTGAAGTCTCTAGTAAAATGGAAAAACAAAAAATGATATAGAGTTTGTTGCAAAGAAAAACGAAAAAAAGTAAACATTTACTATAGAAATATTTATAAAATTAAGAAAAATATGACATCCGAGTAAATCAGGCATCATATTTAATTAATCGAAGTTATTAAAATAATCTAATTCAATCAGCTTATGGCTTACACTGCTAACCGTCCCCAGATTTTCCGGAACACGAAATCCGGACCGAGACGGCTTGTCAACACGCTCGTCCGTCCGGCCGTCCGTCGGAACTAAGAATTTTTAAATTATACCAAAAATAAATGTTACATCTAAAATTGTTCCATTCTGCTGGGTTTTTATTTGATGGCCTTACAGACGCGTAAGATGTTGGGTCTTATTATTTTTGCTTCAAAATTAGAACGAGCTTGTAGAACAAAATGGTTATTCAGTTTGGCTTTCTGTTATTAAGCCTACATCTGGTTGAGCTTAGAAAGAATAATTAATTATTTTCTGAAAATAATAAAAAGCACCTGAGTAATCCACCTTATTCTCGAAGTTACGGTCTAACAATTTTCATAAAATGGCTAAAGTACTTTACGAAACTATTACCAAAGCACCTATTTTGTTTGAAGCTGTTTTGGGGATTACAAGAAAAAGTAGACGTTTAGGCTCGTGGGCTTTACCTACTTTAGCACTTAAACTTTGTAGTCGAAACATTTGGGGCATAATTGATATATTATTATGAAATAATTTATCATCATGATTGACAATTCTAAACGTAATTTTAAATCTCAATTGTAATATCACTTCTATGTTAACTTAGATTTGAAATATTAATCGTAAAATGATAACAAATAGAAAAAAATATACCTCATGTATTTGCCAGGAATCTCTTTTAGTTTTTAAAATAATAAATCCATGTCTATAATTTTTCACCAACTTTATTTTATACTGATATTGAAAGGAATGTTAGCGTACAAATTTTATTGTCACTTGCTGTTGTCTTAAATTATAATGTGACTTATGTCGATATTCAGGCTTATGCAATCTAACCCTGTTATTAGTATAATGTTGTCAATCCACCGGTTCATCATTTCAGCTGAAATAAATCTACTACTGGATGGATATTGGCCTGCTCAAAGCATCGCCGCGTCTACAGGTTTGGGTGTACGAAGCTATAAACGTGGCAACCTACAGACATCAAACGGTTTGATTGGAGACGTAAAACCACACAAAAAGAAGAAGACCAGTCCATGGCATCTCTCATCCAGCGGTTCTTCGCCCACCGCCGCTCGCGTCTATTTGGTCTTAATACAAGTATGTACCAATTGATAAATCCGAGCATATTGCTACGAAATTACTTTTATATTAATTTCCAATACATACATGACATCCATCCGAAAATTAATTTCTTTGAGGGTGTTATTTTCGCGCGAATTGTTCCTTAAAATGTGGATATCGAAAATCGTAATGTAAAGCGTACCAATACGAAAAAACTCGGTATGTAAAAAGTGTGCCATACATTATGTGATGGTACCTAGTTGGTAATCAATTATCGTAGCGAAGAATTGCCAAACTTAAGTGGCAGTGAGCAGTGAAAAGTTCTGAAGTGGCGACCGCGTATCGGAAGACGCAGCATTGGAAGGCTTGTCTCTAGATGGACCGATGACTTGGTTAAGGTTGTGGGAATCCGCTGGATGCCAGATGTACGGAATCGGTCATTGTAGCGATACTTGGGGAAGGCCTAAGTTCAGCAGTGGACGTCTTACGGCTGAAATCATGATTAGGTTTGCGTTTTTTCACCAACATACGTGATGGTAAGCAGAGGAGCTCGTGGCTAAATAATAACGGCCGCACGGGTCGATCTTCAAGGTTAAGCAACGCTTGACGAGGTCGGGCCGTGGATGGGTGACCATTTCAACATACCGAGTTTCCTCCGTGCCTCGGAAAGCACGTTAAGCCGTTGGTCCCGGCTGTCATTTGAAGATCTCTGACAGTCGTTACGAGTAGTCAGAAGCTTGAGATCTGACACCAGTCTAGCCAAGGGGTACCGCTGTTACCCAGTTACTGGGTTGTGGAGGTCAGATAGGCAGTCGCTCCATGTAAAACACTGGTACTCAGCTGAATCCGGTTAGACTGGAAGCCGACCCCAACATAGTTGGGAAAAGGCTAGGAAGATGATGATACGTGATGGTAAGCTAAAATGTGGTGGAAGATGAAACATGCTTGCCAAGAAGTAACTTATTGAGTCTATATGTATATCATCATCATCAATCAGCATTTTAATGGTCCTACTACTGGGACACAGGCCTCCTCTCTGTGAGAGAGGGGATGGGCCGTAATCCACCATGCGGGCCCAGTGCCGGTTGGTGGATGTCACATGTCTTCAAATTTTAGGCTTTAGGACATGCCGGTTTCCTCACGATGCTTTTCTTCACCGTTTTGAGAGCAGTGGTGATGAAATAATTTACACAAAGTAAAGTGCCTGCCTGGGTTCGAACCCACGACGCAAGCTGGTGGCCTTGTGGTAACAGCCGCGCCTTACGTATCGTACGTACGTAAGTCGCGGCCACCAATGCCCATTATATGTATATGCCTAGATGTAACTTATATAATCTAATTATAGCCATAAGGTCACTGTTTGAAACACATAATTAAATCTATTAAAATTGAATTCAATCATCAGATAATAATCCACCTGTCAATGCCATTATAAATAATGTTTTAAATTAAAATAATTCAAAAGGGCACGCCTGGAATCTAATTTCCTTTTCGAAGATGAGGTGCTTTATAATCTCTGGGTCTGTTATTTTATCGAGGCTCGAAGATCGGGTGTTCGAAGTTCACATAGAAACAAATGCAAAGTAAGTATGGATTGTTTGCTGAAGATTTTAAGGGATCAAGTTTTATGAGGATCGTGAGTTCAAACAAAGATGGAATTATATTTTGAGCTTCATGAATATTAGGTCAACATTCTCTTGTCTTATAAGTATTTTAAAGCCTCACGGGTCGAACTTCCAGGTAAAGCAACGCTTGGCGAGGTCTTTCCGTAGATAGGGGACCATCTTAACAAACCGAGATCCTTTCGTGCTTCGCAAAGCACGTTAAGCCGTTGGTCCCGGCTGTCAACATAGTTGGGCATAGACTAGGCAGATTAATTAATTATTTTGCCCTTCAATCAAATATTCTGTCTAGTTTTATTTTGGTGTCGGGTTGTATCTATGTTGGGGTCGGCTTCCAATCTATCCAGATGCAGCTGAGTACCAGTATTATACATGGAGCGACTACCTGTCAACCGTTCTTCTCTATTAGTAATTTAGTTAAAGCAAAATCTACCAGTACTGTTCTTGTTCTTGTAATGTACTTATGTTTGTATGTAGTTTTGTGGGTGTTCTTTCTTTTCTTTCTTTTCTTTTCTTTTCTTTTCTTTTCTTTTCTTTTCTTTTCTTTTCTTTTCTTTTCTTTCTTTTCTTTCTTTTCTTTCTTTCTTTCTTTCTTTCTTTCTTTCTTTCTTTCTTTCTTTTCTTTTTATTTCTTTTCTTTCTTTCTTTTCTTTCTTTCTTTCTTTTCTTTCTTTTCTTTCTTTTCTTTCTTTTCTTTCTTTTCTTTCTTTTCTTTCTTTTCGTTCTTTTCTTTCTTTCTTTCTTTTCTTTCTTTCTTTGTTATCTTTTTTTGTCCTTTATTTTCTTTCTTTTCACCCTTTTCAATGATTTCATCTTTCACACAGTCATATTCAGTAGCTTTTGTTTCTTTGGCTTTCCTTTTCTCCTAAAGCCCTCCACATCCATCTCAGAACTTTCCTCACGATTTTTCTTAATTCATAGGTACTAACTCTGAATCAATTGAGATTAATGGTTTTGTAAACATTGTTGTTTTTTGATAGTTATTTTTATAGTCAGCAATAGAAAGGAATGGGATCCAGAACAAAAAATCTTAGTACTCGTAGATCATACAAATATTAGCTTTACGTAGAGGTCGATTTTAAGGATTTCCGATTGGAAATCCTTAAAATCGACCTCTACGTAAAGCGCTACGTACCCGCCCCAGAAAGATGTTTAAGATTTATTTGTAAGAATACTTTGATCGATTATACAATAAATCATTGATACGTCAAAGAAGAATAAAAAGAGGAATACATAATATATGTCATTCTTGCTTGAATCCTATCATCATCATCATATCAGCCGTTAGAAGTCTTCTGCTGGACAAAGAGGCTCGCGTGAGTATTGCCACATGGACCGGTCCTGTACTTCTTCAGTGAATTCCAAAGAGCCACCATGTGAGAGACCTTCCAACTTTACCTCTTCCGTAGGTGGTCACCACTCCAGAACCTTTCGGCAACATCAATCATCCGCTTTACAATTAATTAAACCTGCCCACTGCCACTATTTTCCTATTCAGCTTTTACAAGTACCTAAGTGAAATTACTTAAAGTATCCTTGATTAAAAGGCATTAAAATAGATAACAGCATTCGAAGAAAAACTGCGACTTTGTTCACAGCACTTACTACGTTATAGCACAAAAAAACGTTCAGTCACTCACTTAGACACTTAAGTGATTTTCAGCGGACTTGATTTTAAACTTTTAAATTTCTCAAAATTCTCAATGGCCGTTTAAATGGTTTATGTTAGCTTCAAGCAATTACACTGGGGGGATATGCAGAGACAGGATTATGTAAGGCGGTTATTTCAGTATTTCAATTTGTTTTAGTACTTAGAGGTAGTATTTTTATGTCTAAATATGTAGTCTCTTTTTTTTTAAATATGTAGTCTCTCTTTAGTTTGTCCGCTAAAAGGAGCCAATTCCACCCGTCTCCTTCTTTCAGAGGTGTGACCGTGCCGATAACTGACTATCTTGAGATTCTTGGCATCACGTTGACATCGACGCTCAATTTTGGTCCATTCATTGAGGCAAAAGCTCAGCTGGCTGCCAAAAAAATGGGGATCCTCGCGAAGGTGAGACGGTACTTCACGCCAGAACAGCTGCTCAACTTATATCAAGCGCAAGTTCGATCATGCATGGAATACTGCTCTCATCTCTGGGACGAATCTGCCAAGTACCAGCTGGATGCACTTGATGCGATCGAAAGACGGGCTAAGAGGCTCATCGACAATGAAGTATTGGCCGAATCTAGGCTCCTGAACCTCGAACATCGGCGCCAAGTTGCCAGTCTATCGGTTTTTTATCGGTTGCTTTTCGGGGAGTGTGCGTTCGAATTGCATTAACTAATTCCTCCTAGCCCGTTCCATCATCGGACTACAAGACGTACGGCGTTGCGTCATCGGTACGTGGTGGACATTCCACCCATACGCACCAAACGTTTTGGGAATTCTTTTATTATGCGTACAGCAAACGAGTGGAATTCCCTGCCGGTGTCTGTATTTCCTGATAGCTACAACCTGGGAGTATTTAAGTCAAGAGTGAATAGGTTTCTTCTAGGCAAGCGTGCTTCATCGTCGACCACATCATCGCTTACCATCAGGTGAGATAGTGGTCAAACGTAAGCCTATCGATAATAAAAATAAAAATGTCTCTGCCTGCGGCCTCGCCCGCGTGATAAGTTTATTAATATCCCAAGGGCACATTATACCGGGTTAAAATATTACACTGTGTATTAAGGGCGGTAAGTAAGGAATTACGATCGAGGCTCTAGTAGAAGCCCGAAGTCGAAGACTGAGGGCTTTCTGAGTCGAGGTTCGTAATTCCCGTACCGCCCGTGAAACATACAATGTTTTTCATAACATTTGCGAGTAATAATTAAGAATTATATATAGCTTTAATACACAAGTCAGCACAGCTATTATTAGAAGAAATACGTGAACTTTTTTTTAAATTAAAAAAATAAAATTAAAAGACATTTATTTCAGAATCACTTCCATATTTGTTAGTAACAATTTAAACTTATAAAATAGTGTTAGTAACATTTTTTTTTTTACATTTATTATACGCTGTGCGAGGCACGCCGATCCTGGGGAATGTCTATTTGACTGCGTGCAGTCGTATCCATCGCCCCAAGATCGGAGAGTCCCACCGATCAGCCAACGTTCTAAGAATGGTGTTGGGGCTGGCGCGAACACGGCGTAGTAGAGATGCGCATCTCTTGCGCATGATGGCCGCAAAACTATCAACGTTCGCGTCGGCAAACATGCCGGACGCACTACAAAAACGCGGCAGCCCCATCAACACCCGGAACGTGTTGTTATATTGTGTGCGCAGGCCACCATATGCCCTCTGCGTAAAGTTCACCCACAGGCTGCACGTGTAAAAGGATTGGCAGTAGGCTTTGAAAAGCGTCACCTTAACCTGAGCGGTACAACGTGCAAATCTGCGGGCCAACATCCCACATCGAACAGCCAGCGACCTGCGCTCCCGTTCTACATCAACGTTATCTTTCAAGTCGTCTGAGACCCAGTGACCCAGATATTTAAAATTTGCAACTCTTTTTAGAGGTCTGCCGCTAAGCATAACTGGTGGAATTGTGCTGTAGCGCTTTCTGGCTGCTTTAAATACCATCAATTCGCTCTTTGCTGCATTATATTTGAGCCCATGGGTCGCAGCGTATGATTCACACACGTTAATCAGTTTCCTTAATGCCCTGATCGATAGGCTCAGCAGCACCATATCGTCCGCATAACTTATATTATTAATGCATATACCATCAATATAACAGCCAATTCCAGTACTGCTAAGCTCATCGATCAGATTATTCATGTACAGATTAAACAAAGCGGGCGAGGACAGCCCCCCTGCCTCACCCCACATTTAAGCCTGTATTCAGCCGAAAAGGAGTTTGCCCATCTGACACGGTTCTGTTGATTAGAGTACCAGAATTTAAACAAATCTATTACTTCCCGTGGCACATCTGTCTCATGCTGCAGTTTGCCCCAGAGTAAATCATATGATACTAGGTCAAATGCTTTTGACAAATCCTGGTAACATGCAAATACTGGTGTCTTTCTTGCTGTATAGTACTGCACAGTCTGCTTCAGGCCAAGTATAGCACTCTCTGTAGATAAACCGGGCCGAAACCCGAATTGAGCGTCGTTTATTTTTAGATGTTTATCAAGTTGTCCTACAAGCAGACTGTCCAGCACCTTAGCAATTATCGTCGCTAAAGAAATAGGTCTATAGTTTGATAGCACAGACGAATCACCAGTATTATTTTTGATGATCGGAACAACAGTTGTACGCATTAACTTTTCAGGTAAATAAGAATGACCTAAACATAAATTTAAAAACATACATAACACTCGTGGCAAGTGTATCCCAGCATGCTGCAGGTGCTCGATGCTGAGACCGTCATGCCCTGGCGATTTTCCTCTAACCATGTTCTTAATTGTAGCGGCAATCCGTTTAGCAGTAAACGTGACGTTTCGCGCAGAACAGACGGTCCCAGAATCAGGCGCAGGCAGCTGCGACTCATTGTCTAAGGGTGACTCTACTCTAAAATGCTGCCGAAACAGATCCGCAATACTACCCTGCTCATGTACACCTTCGACGCTCACTGGAAGGCTCGGCTTATGATTTAATTTGTTTGTTGATTTCCAGAACTTACAAAAATCTATGTTTGAGTGGTGTTTTGCAATTATATCCATTTTAATTTGGTTTTGATTTGCTTGACACCATTTTAATTTACATTTGAATGTTTTTCTGGATTCACTCATATCATTAAAAACCGGACCAGAACTAGGCTTACCAAACGTTAACCAAAGCTTATAACAAAGTCGCGCCCTCCCGTGAGCGTCGCGAACATATTTATTCCAGCCAGTTACATGCCTACGTTTCGTTATATTTTTAAGATAATAACTGTATTCAGCAGCGTTCACAAGTACACGTTCAATAGTATTATACATTTCATCCAAAACAGGTAAGTGGCAGGAATCATTACACATCCTGTTTGCACACTGACTAAATTCGCTTGGAAAATCAATTTGTTTCAATTCCGAGTGACAATAGTCATGATATTTAGCTATTTGTTCATTATCACGTTCACCCCATATAACTTTGTTTACATGTGCGTACGGCGGGGTCACCATAGTGTGCATTTTCATGTTATTAAACTTACATTCTAACATAACAGGTAGGTGATCCGACCAGTATGAGTCATACAATACCGATACGTTGAGAATAACGGGCAGCGCGGCATCTGTCACTACGCAGTGATCGAGCCAGCGCAGGCACCCGTATGCGTCGCTTACATATGTATAGGTGTCCGACGGAAGTACATTCATATCAACGCACGACCATAACTGCTCCGCACAGAACGAAAGCAGCTCGGTAGCAAACGGACTACTCGGGTGAGCGTTAAAGTCACCAAGAATAAAAACTGACTCGACACTATTGTTTTCAATCACCGCGTTAATCTCGCTTAAGCACTCTGTAAATTCTAACAAATTCTCACTACAATCCGTAGGCATGCACACTGAGAACACCATGAATGACCGAACACTGAGCGTTATTTTAACAGCTGCAAGACGCACACTACTGCAGGTGATCACTGTCACCGCAGGGAACGCACTTTTTCGCCAGAGGAGGGCAACCCCTCCGTATGGTCGCCCCCGCAGCACGCCAACCGAGGTATCCACTGCCGAGGTGCCCGTGTAGGCAAAGTTGTCATCTATAGTACCCAGAAAAGACAGGTCGTGTGGCAACAGCCATGTCTCCTGCAGCGCTATTAAATCGACTTCTCGACAAAGTTGTCGTATACAGTCCACTGACCTGACAACATTTTTACAATTGAATGTTATTATTTTGGTGGTCGTCATGTTGAGTTGTTAGTATTTAACTCGTTAACCCGTAAGTCGGTTTTGTTTCTAAATTCAACAAAACGTCGGTACGCAATTCCAATAGGCCAAAAGTCTGCATCCATAAATAAATCTATCTTTTCTTTATTCACAAAAATTTTGAAGGACTTGTATCCTTTTTCCAAGCTCATCTTCATCTTTTCAACAGTGACATTTATGTTTGACTTACTAGTTACATAATTAGTGATGTCACACACGGACACATCCTTCGCCACGTTATAAATATAAATCGGTACCTTTATTTCGACAGCCTTGAAGTTCATATTTATTTCAGCCACAGCTTTCCCTCTGTTACCCGCGAAACGATTTCTATGTCTTCGCCTTTGAACCGTAATCCAGTTATCATTCTGTTTCTCACGCTTTCATTCGCCGTCCTTCACTATGTCCGCCATAGTCTTGTTAACGTTCATCGTAGCAGGTTTACCGAACGCATTATCCGTATGTCTCGAGTTACCAGTTGTCGGGCGCACGATCAGCTGAGTTGGGTGATTCATCGTATCGCTCGTCGAGCGCGTGAGCTCGGAGGCATCGCCTTTCGAGTGAACAGGATTATGACACCTGTCGCGTGTAGTGTAAGGTTGAATTTGACTAGTTGTTTGGGTCTCCACAACAGTTTGAATAGCCAGCGACCGTTGCGTGTATGTTGGTCTCGAATCAGAAATACCCTCAGATGGAAGTTTATTCTCCACAATTTCGCAATATACTGTTTCTGGGGAAGATAATATGAGACTCTGATTGCTCACTCTAACATCTCCCAGGTCAGATCCCAGAGGATCTTCGGCATCTTCACAACTCTCCATTCGACACGCTCCACGTCGAGTGTTTATATTGCGTTCATACGTGTTGATTGGAGAAGTATGCTTCAACAATTCTATCTCACATTTTAACACATCTAGCTGTTCAGTAGTAGCAAACTGTTCCCTGATACGGCTGATATCCTGCTGCAGAGCCAGTAGATCTTTCAATATCTTCGTTACGTCCACATGATCGAAGAGTATTGGGGGTAACTTTTGAAGCTCGCGAGCGACGAAAATAGGTATTTCCTCAGGATCTGTTACCTTGAGAGTAGAAATAATATCATCTATATTTCTGAGCGTTTTCCCGTCTCTCTTCCTGGTTTTCTTCTGCTTTTTTATTGTTGGTATGGATTCAAAAAGCAGATTCTTAGCTACCACTATATCATCTTCAGAGAAAGCAGAGACGCAGATTCGACTGATACTTTCTTCGTCCATCACATCTAGTTTATTGTTCACAAATGCTAGCACTTCATTAATCACGATATTACACTTTGAACATTTCACACGGTTGGAAGCCATATTTGCTTACGTACGGTGCGCGCGACCGTATCTACGCTAGGCGCGTGCGCGACTTTAAGCCGATGGCAAGTTTTTGCCCACACCACAGATTATACAAACGTTTCGCTCAGAAATGTTAAGGGCAAATACTTACGTAGGTAGTCAGCCATGACGGAGTGTAAAAAATATAAAAAAATCGACGTTTTGATACAAATAACTATTAAAATCGATTATTAAGAACATTAGTTGAGTATTTAAGTAACATGTAGCGAGATTGCAAAGAAATTCCTGTTACATAACATTTTAAGACAATTTTTCAATTACGTGTAAACTCCTTGCTTAAATTTGCATGAACTGTGTGCTGTGCTATAAATTAAAAAATATTACTCACAGACCTTGGATTTCATGACAAAAAGAAAGCTCAAGGGTTTTATATGGGGCATTACGGCCAAGTTAACCTGTATGTTTAGATACTGTTTACATGCAAGTGTGATGAAAAGTATGTTAGGTCCTTATCCAAATTCTGGATCATATGCCAAGTTTCGTCCAAATCCGTTCATGTAGAGACAGACAGACAGTAAATTTTGCATTTTTAATATTGGTATTGATAACATGTGGTTAGCCAAGAAGCTATCATATGAAAACCTTTCATGATTGCAGCATTTCATGCATTTACGGTTATCACATCACACTAATATTATAAAGGCGAAAGTTTGTGAGTGTGTGTGTTTGTATGTTTGTTACTTTTTCACGCTCTAACGGCTGGTCGAAATTTGGTACAGAGATAGATTATAGTCAGGAATAGCACATAGAATACTTGTTAGCCAGGGAATATGTTCCTTTGGGATAATTTTCAACATTTACTCGGTCGAAGCCGGTGGTAGAAGCTAGTGTGTTATAAATTGAAGCAGTGATGGCCCAGTGGAAATAGCCACGTTTTGCAAGTTTTAGGCTGTAGGTGTACCTAGCGAGGCATTTACTTAGGATAAATTATTATATTCTTCACTGCTGCTCTAAAAGCGGTGACGGAGAACACTGAAGAAAACCAGCATGACCTAGAATTAAAAATTTAAAACAAAGGACATCATACTTTTGTGGTTCAAATTGATTTTACGACCACATTACTCACAAAGAGGATTTGAAGTCTGTTTTCCAGCAGTGGGAACATTATGGGCTGATAATACAAATATATATTTGAAAAAAAATTGACAACGTCAATAATTAATTATATAAAGAAGATGGAGATACTTCAAACGAAAGCTGTTTTATGAAAGACAATGGATAGAACAATGAAAGCTATTTCTAGATTTGTATTCCTCCATCCGTAAGTAAGTCCCTTTGTTAAAAGGTTCTTCGAATTCATCGAAGTCAACTTTAAATATTACAAAACACAGTAACAGCTCATTCAAGATTTCTTGGATAACAAGAAACATCAACTAGCAAAATAAAACTGTATTTTTACTATCACAATAGAAATTATTCACGACATTACGTTTACGACATTCAACCATCATGAAAATAATTTTATTGTCCTGCATTCAACAAATAAATTCAACTTTTCCACTGTTCAACTTTTCACATAATTAATCATTTTATTAAAATATCATAAACAGATAGGCAAATAGCCTGAAAGGCTTTTATATGAAGCTCGTTTTGTTTACAACCGATAAATTGTGAAGCTCGAAGCTCAAAATGTCTGACTTTTAAAATTTCACAATAAATACTCTGGGGTAGGTACTGATGATTTTATTTTTGTCTCTTTTTGTGATGCAAGTTTTTTACAGTGAAATAAAGTAAAGTTTGCATAGCAATTGTGACATAATTATTGAACCGACGGTTGTTAAATAGATTCCAATAATCCCAAACACGACTAGGATACATTGTTTTAATTCGGAGTTCCAGTGCCTACCTGCCGGGTTCATCATCATATCAGTTCGATGGTACCATTTTCATCAGTACTATTTATTTATAAGTATTTGCTTTATCATAGTCGTTTAACTAACTAACATAGGCCTGTGGGCCAGAGCTACACGAGATCGTGACAAGTGGAGGAGCCTGGGGGAGGCCTATGCGTCAAGGGACGCGCTGATGGACGAAGACGCCGAAGTGCAATAATTTTTTTATGTTTAGTTTCTATATAATATTGTAATTGTAGTTTAAGTTTATCAGTAAATAAAGGCTTTATTATTATTATTATTGGCCATCTGTGGTCTTCTTCACCAGTTGTACTTCACCAAATGTTACTTTCTGAGTGCAAATTATTGCATTGTTGATGAAATTGCCAAAATCGCTATATGTATGCCTGTAATATTTGAGGAGTTCCCACGATTTCCCCAAGATCCCAAAATCAGACCCTGACCCTATGGGACCAAATGGGAAGTATATACTTTCAAACAAAAGAAGAATTTGCCAAATCGGTCAAGGTTTCTTTGAGTAATCTTAAAATAAGATCTGCTAGACAATCATTATCGATGATAGAATCTTACTTTGTCTTGAGGGCTTTCTTAGACAAAGTGACATTCTTCTTCTTCATTTGGCAAAACAGGAATCCGAATCTATTACAATAATATAGGATATGAATAAAACAGGAAAGATAAAATACATACTTACACGTGTACGTCAAACAGTCAATCCATCATGAACCTAAATGCAATCACTCAAGTTTCAATTATAGGAAAATAATTAATTACAAGGACATATTATTATGTTTCCCGAGCGAAACGGCGTGGGTGACACCACAAGATGGACCGGGTGATCTGGCGAAGGTTGCGAGAATTTGCTACATGCGAGCAACACAACTTACATTAATATTTTATCGGTGTGTTGATGTTTAGATGAGGCCTATAGCTTTAATTTCATGAAAAAAATATCAAAAAAAAATGTTTTCTAGAAAACGCAACTACTAGAAAACTTATCCGCTTGACAATGGACAAACTTCATCATCATCAGCCTTTTAATGTTCTCACTGCTGGGAACATTACAAGCCTCCCCAAGGTCTCATCTCTGTGAGGGGGAATGGACCGTAATCCACCACGCGGGCCTAGTGCGGGTTGGTGGATGTCACATGTCTTCAAATTTTAGGTTTTAGGACATGTCGGTTTCCTCACGATGTTTTCCTTCACCGTTTTGAGAGCAGTGGTGATGAAATAATTCACACTAAGTAAAGCGCCTGCCTGGGTTCAAGTCCACGACCCACAACTTGTATTGTTCGCGGCCGTTACCATAAGGCCATCACTGCTCTTGGGAAAAACCTAAATCAACTTGATTGAGTCGAGTGGAGCAAATGACTTAGTTAGAATATAAGGGTAGGTAAGCTATGGCCATATGCCTCAGTTTCTGACACATATTTACTCAAATTGTAATTTCTTATTTGCTTAATTTCTCAATTACGACGTTGAGTATTTGTCAAATTGTACCTTAGCCTGAAAACCTGTCAAAATTTGGCGCTATAATAGGTTTTGACACGTTTTTAACTCCAAATGCTGAATTCAGAATTCGGTCATAAATGTTTTTTTACTTAGTAAGTACAAACGTCAACTAATTCATAGATATTTTCCGACTCTTACAACATTTAATTAAAACACCTAATTATTTTAAATACTTCCAGCGTGACACGTTAATAGAGTATTAGTTTAAAAGCCAGTCACTCCAATACGAAGCCGCAGGATTATGCGGTTTAGCGCCGACCTAGTTTAGGAGCTCGAGGTCAAAAATGCGAAGGTAAAAGACGACTTCTTTAAAGTAAAAAGAAATATCTTTTTCGCAAACAAATGAACCGGTTTCAAAAACAAAACAATATAAAGTGCAAAATAACTTTCGTGTCGGGTTTCGGTGTAGCAAAACTATAAAATCATGAGGTACAAAAACACTGACTTCTATTGAGTTGATTGACTTTTTATTTCTATCTTTTATTGAGCAAGTTCTATAGTAAGGTACCTAAAGGATTGACATAATACCCATTATAACTCAATTTACACATTTGTGCTCTTTGCTGCTAAAGAGTTCGGTTGTAAGCTCCATATCTTGAAAACTACCCAATCGATTTTGATTAAACTTGGACTTTGAACTAAGTTGAGAGATACTTAATCCAATAAAAGAAGAATAATCATGATTCAATTACTAGTTTCGGAGAAAAGCGTGGACAAATACACATACATATAACGAATCCATGCGGACGACGTCACGGAGTATCCATTTGTTTGTACAATAAACCTTCTCCAGAATGTAAGAAATACTTTTCTGAAAACTGCATCAAAATCGGTTCGGCCAAACGAGAGAAAATCACGAACAAGCATAAATACAAATCTACAGGTCAAACTGAGAACCTTATTTTGAAGTCGGTTAAAAAGTAACAGTATGTTTACCCAAAGTAATAAACTTAACTTTAGCCAGATATTAAATAAAATAATTGAACTGTTGAAGATTCATTTAACTTATCTCACGATGAGTGTATCAGAAGGCTTAGAGTCATCCAAAGGCCAATGGAGAGGGCTATGCTCGGAGAATCTTATGTGATCGAATCAAAAATGCAGACATTCGCGTGAGAACTAGGGTTACCGACATAGCCCGAAGAATTGTCAATCTTAAGTGGCAGTGGGCAGGGCACATTTCTCGCAGAACGGATGGTCGATGGGGCCGAAATGTACTGGAGTGGCGGTCGCGATTCAGAAGACTTTGCGTTGGAAGGCCTCCCACCAGGTGGACCGATGACCTGGTTAAGGTTGCGAGAATCCGCTGGATGCGAGACGCACAGGATCTGTCAATGTGGCGACGTTTGGGGGAGGCCTATGATCAGCAGTGGACATCTTTCGACTAAAACGATAATTATGATGATGAAGACGCGTATTTGACAGTCTGACACATTAATTTACGATAAATTTCGTTCCTAAACCTCGGCCCTAGCAAAACTGGAAGGCACATGAGAATGTTCAAATTTGTCTCCAAGACTTTGTTATTGCCCTTCGAATAAAAACTGTCCAAAATAAAAACTTTTTAACAAAACAAAACACTGCGAAGCGAAAAATAACTTTCTTTTCCGAAGTCGGTGTCTTGAGTACCTATTGCTTTTTATTTTTCGACACCGATATCGGAAAAGAAAGTTATTTTTCGCTTCGTAGTGTTTTGTTTTGGAAGTCGGTTTGATTTTTGTAAACTTTTTTTATTTATCTCTTTTTAGTTTTGGTATTATCTTGAAAATAATGTATAGCCAAAGTACATCTCATATAGTTTCCAATAAGCCCAAACACGATCTAGGATAGGTACATTGTTTTATTTCGGAGTTCCAGTGCCTACATTCCCGCTTCATCATCAGATCAGTTGATGGTACCATTTGCATCAATACCATTTATTTATAATTTGCTTCATCATAGTCGGTTAACTATTCGAAATATCTTATACCCGTGACTTACTTAGCATTAAGGCGTTCCAGTGGCCATCTGTGGTCTTCTTAATCAGTTCCACTTCAAATGTGTCTTTCTGAGTGCAAATGATTTCATTGTTGATGGAAATGCCAAAATCACTGTATGTATGCCTACAATATTTGAGGAGAGCGCACGATTTCTCCAATATCCAATCATTAGATCCTAATGTTATGGCCATGGACCATCCGGAAAGTGTACTCACTCACAAAAAAATAAAGAATTGTCCAAATCGGTCCAGGCGTCTTTGAGTAATCGGTTAACAAATACAAAACGAATTGCGAACCTCTTCGTTCTCTTCTACTCTCGCGAAAATCTCTTCTTTGTTTGTAAAATACACTATCTTGCATCCTAACCCTTATAATAGTCACCTACTTACCCCTTCATTTTGCACCACCTTGTAACACATCTCTCATTATAAAGCTTCATTCTCCACCCAAGCACCGAGCACATAAAATCAAATCACCAATCCAATTTGTATCTTATATCCGCGTAATAAGATTTATTATGATACGCTCAAGAACATTGTTGCAAGCAGCAACAAAGATTCTGGATAAGGCACATAAGAGACTTTGTTTTATGCAATGAATATTAAATCTTAAACCTTGAATTTAAGGTAGCTTTTATATTGAAGAGGTTTTAATGCAAGCGGAAGCAAAGATTTACCAAGTAAACTGTAGGGTTTAGGAAAGTTTACAGTTTAAATGCTGTTCCTTATTATTTTAGAAGCGCGGCGAGATCAAAGATTATCTGATATTTTATCTTAAACCTGTTATTTTTGATGAGACATTTTCGGTTTAATGCTTTCATTTAATTTTGACCTCATCCTGAATTTATTGAACGGTTAAAAGGAATGAACTAATAACAACTTGTGGTCGTTCCAGTTTGATTTGCCTGAAACTTGAAATGTTTTGCAAGTTACATGGGTGGGCAAATTTCTAGAAGCGATCAGCCATGATCGCTTCTAGAAATGATCTATAATTTATAAACTGTGTATTCGAAGCCTAGTAAAAAGTCTTTCGATAAAAGGAACTTTTACGTAAACTTCCATACTTTTAGCCTAGCAGTTTAGACAGTGCGTTGTTCGTGAGTGAGCAAATTTCATATTTTTATTCCGCATGGAATCAGGTTACTCCAATGGTACCTGATTCCATGACTTAAAAAACTTAGAAAAGAGGTTAAATCTTCATTTGATAGACTTAAAAGCTCAAATTAGATACAGGGATACTACAAAAGAATTTTCAATGTAAGAAAATGCTTAAATTACTGACGGACATTTTCTTATTACACCCTTGAGGAAACCACTAATAACAAACAAATTAGCCACTTCCAAACCCATAGATCATTAAGGTACAATATAATTATCCACTAGAGGCAAAATATTAAAACCCTTGAACAAATATCCATTAATGCACAACCATGCTTTTCTGTAAACTTCGAAACCCAACAATTAAAATGTGATTTTCATTTAAATTCGACGACATTTTAATCCCGACTGATTTCGAGGGGATTACATTGGTTTAAATTCATATCCTGTTTTGCAGAAAGCTGTGCAGACAATTTGAGTTTTATTTATCTCGGCTTTGCAGGTTTATTAGACTTTATACATGCATACAGAAGCGACTTTCACCTCCGGCTTAAGCCTCAGTTAGAGAACGCGAATTTTTTTCTTGTATTCGCCGTGCTGCAATACCTACGGCTCTAAAAAAGCCTACCTTCTATTACGACCAATGATTACGACAACGATTGTCATCAAGAAAAAATTAAAACCACTCTGACATTTTTATTGCATGCTACATTATTTATCTAGTAGTAGACGCTTTTCAATTAATAATCCATTGAACACGTAATTATGACACGATATCTTGCAAAAACCACCCCGATTCATACAGTAAAACGCCCATAACTTTGGTCTGAACCGATTTTCATCAAACATAGCTAAGAACACTCTCGATAAAGTCGTAATCAAAATTGGTTCATACGTTTAGGAGCTATGATATTAATATGATGATTAACACCCCTCTTTTTCCTTCGGGAAGTGTCACGTCAATACCTTACATTTAGTAACTTCTACGGCTACTTATTCTTCTATCACTATCGCTTTTAAAATAACACTTGGTCTTGCCTCTGAATACATTGAATTTGTCATATTTTTATTTCTCATTTCTCATATGTTTCTGTCGGTGGTTAAAATTACTAATTCAATTCAAAAGCGACTCACGACTCTGAGTGAAGTTTGGTAGTTGAAGGAACATCATTATTGATCAATCAATAAAAGCCTAAAACTCTCTTATTTGGTCCTGGTGATCAAAGATATTCATGAAGACATCTACACGAGAAGATAATCTCCGTATAGGCAGGTACGTATAGAAAGTGTCACGTACTAATTCAAGTGATATTGTGCAATTACCTAATTTCTAATTTACTAGATTGAATTTCTTATTTAATACCACCTTTGAAGCGTTCTCCTGTTACTTAAACCAATGACTGATGGAGTGGCAGTGTTTAAAACAAACGTCTTAAACACTGATTATGAAATTTACAAAAAAAAATATGGACACGTAAATGACTAAGTAAGTATGTCTATCTATAGGCTAACTTAATACCTTTGGAGTTTTCCTCAAGTTGATCATAATTCGACTAGTAGAATCTAGTCGGTGGTGACTTTTGCAAGACATGAGCCCAAAAATTGTGCAGTCACATCTAAAATACAGCCCTTTAGATTCTTAAATCTTAATAAAAGCAACCGCAGCTATTGCCAACGTCTTCTAAAATAGCCGCAAGTGGCCCCAAAATTAGCGAGTCGATCCACGACCAAGATTTAATCGCTAGGTACGTACCACCCTCATCGTTCGAGAGTTTAATTGCTAATCGACTGATAACGATAGAATACCTGATTAGATTATGTCTTCGTTTATGTTAAGGGGCTTGGAGACCAGAGTTTGGAGAAGGATGATTTTGTACTGGATTTTTGAAGATAGATATTTTCATGATATACTCGTACCAATGAATGTTATAAGTTGTTGTTTTTCCCCGTGTATAAGATAAATAGATAAGACTCCTTTTGCTGCACTTAGACTCCCATTCTGACTGTTGTTCGTGAGGTTTCGGCTAGTACAACCTAGCTCCGTTATTTATTTCTTATTTACTAGCGAATGCTTCGCGGTTCCCGTTTCCGTGGGAAAACAGGAATAAAAAGTAGCCTATGTCACCCGGGGCTAGTGTAGCTTCCCAACGGTGAAAGATTTTTTTGAAATCGGTCCAGTAGTTTTAAGTTTATTCGTTACGTACATAAATACAAATCTTTCCTCTTTATAATATTAGTATAGACATAGACATATATAGTAAGTATAGATACAGATTAGTATAGATTAAAACTTTATGCAACTTACGGTACACAGGCGGACTTAATACCTGAGGCATTCTTTACCAGTCAACCAAGGATGGTGGCGAGATAACATGGCAGTTGCATTAAAAACCGGCCAAGTGCGAGTCGGACTCGCGCACGAAGGGTTCCGTACCATTATCACAAAAAACGGCAAAAATATCACGTTTGTTGTATGGGAGCCCCACTCAAATATTTATTTTATTCTGTTTTTAGTATTTGTTGTTATAGCGGCAACAGAAATACACCATCTGTGAAAATTTCAGCTTTCTAGCTATCACGGTTCACGAGATACAGCCTGCTGACAGACAGACAGACCGACAGACAGACAGACGGACCGCGGAGTCTCAGTAATAGGGTCCCGTTTTTACCCTTTGGGTACGGAACCCTAAAAACAAAAAAAAACTGTACACAAATATATTTTATAGATAAAATAGACATACATATATAATAACAATTATAAATACCTATATATATAAGTATGAGAAGGACAAAACAAAAGAAGATTGTGAGACGAATGCAGATGCCTAGCGTGTGAAGTACATAAATATTGAGTTAGGAGATAAGAAGGAGGGGTGGGAAAGTTTCTCCTCTGTCGAATGAGCATCCATTTGAGCTCAGATCTGCAGCTCGACACATGGTCATATTTTCTGAGGTTGAATATGAAACGGATGCAGTTATTTAGGAGACTATCAAGCTTATCCAGGATCACCGCGTTCAGGTCACAAGTCACCATAGTCGATTATAGGAAACACAAGTATAGTCCTCCTTTTTGCAGACAGAAAGTTGCTTAGAAAGTTCCCGTTGATTCTTTGGCTGGCACTAGAAACCTGACATTGCCAGCTAAGCGTTGCGTCAAGATGTAGACCGAGATCCTTCACAATAGGGCTGATGGGAATGACAGTGCTATTAAAATACAGGAGGAAGAGAGCTAATCCCCACTCGACCCATCATGTACGAGCTTCCAATCACTGGGGTGGCTTTACAGACACCCCAAATCTATCAGATCAGTTCTTGACAGCGTCCAAGTCCCGGTTTACATCATCTATAGCGTCTAAAAAACTCTCTACCCACGCAGCTGCATATATTTGATGGTCAGAAGTCCATTTAGAAGCATAGTAGCTGTCTAGGAGGTGCGCAGACAGATATACCGGAGCGAGCTCACTGTTCAGAGGATTTGTGCGGGTTGTAAAACCACGGCCCTGTACTCAGCAAGGAGGAGATGGCATGCCCAATCAGCAACGATATTAATGGGTACGTAACGTACCTATGCCAAAAGGAGTTGGTGTCAGAAACTAAAAGATCAGACACCATTCTTTTCAAATAGTATCATTTACGCTGAAAGCCAACATAGTTAGTTATTTTTAGTCAACTTCAAAAAGGAGGAGGTTCTCAATTCAACTATATCTTTTTATGTGTGTTTTAACTTTCTTTTCGAACACGGTGTCAAAAAAGTTTTTTTTTTTTTTTGCGTATTGATTTTGACATCGCGTCGTTTAGAGTTGTTTTAATCCAATCTAATCTTTTTGAGTATACATCCGTGATGTTACGAATGTTAATCAAGTGTATTATTGTGTATTTTATTGGTAGAAACCAAAAACGTATATTTTTTTGCGTTTCGTGTAAATATTTTACAAATTACCGTTTATATATTGATACGAGATATCCCCGGCATTAAAGTTTATTGTTTATAAAGCAAAAATTTAAGCTTTATTAAAAACCCCTGACTGTACGTTAAAAATGTAACTTTTTATTAAATAATAACTACGTGGATAGTTGATATTTTAAAAGCACTTCTATTTTTCAATTTTGCTGTTGTGTTCCTTGCCAACAATTTTTGCTGTACAAATATGAAACCGACTTTTAAAGCCTGTAATTTTACCAGAATTGGGAAGCTCACAGTAAGGCTGCTTGGTGTAAAAATAAAACCCAAATAAATAAAATAACTAGATATTCGACTCGACGACACGGTAAGCGCAGTGGTTGAACGATCGGCTGCTCGGAGTCGCGGGTTCTATTCTACGCACGGAACAAGTATTTTTATGGTCTATAGATAATTGTTCCGGGTCTGGGTGCCTTGTGTATGTGAGTTTTAATGTTTGCACCCACGATACAGGAGAAATTATTAGTGTGGGGTAACGTTTTTTAAAAAAGAGAAGAGAGGGACAAGATGTGAGTGGAAACGCTATGGCAGAGCGCTCTAGAAGTGCACACACTGACTTGTTGGTGATGATTTTCAGACAGGTCTGCAGAGTGCGTATTATTCACAACCAATATGTGTGTCGCGAACATTGAGGTAATAATGTACTACGCACTAGAGAAGTCACCACACATCACTGCTGTGTTCAGTTCGTGTGGGGTCGGCCGGCCGCACTTCACTCAGTTGCTTGCTAGATCTTGAGCGCCTATGTCATTGTTTGTTTTTAAACGAAAAAACGTTCAAACGCATTAAATATGCTGTCGTGTGTTTTAAGATATTGCACTTATAATTCAACTAATACGGCGAAATGCAAAGGAATAACTTTTCGTCAATGAGTAACTAGAAAATCATTTTTAAATTGAAATATTTGGTGGACGCCATGTTGCCTCATTTCTCATATAGACTAAAAAATAAGATGTGACAATTTGTGTAACAAGTGTAGGTAGAATTAGCTGACTTTGGTTTTTATAGCGGTCTAAAATAACAATCTTAAGTATATTCAGAAAGGAACTGACTGTGGTTATTCAAATAAATAGTTTAACAAATTGGTAGTTATGATAGGTGGGTAGGTGTCTAGGGTAGGGTAGGGTATGTAGGTATCCAATTGATGGGAGCGAAGTCACGGGGGACAGCTAGTACCTAAATAATGGGACGACGTAAATTACTTCAAAGTCAGCGTTTAGCTTTGATATTCTTATGCAAAACAAACAGGACAGTTAGTACTGAGACCTTACCGGTACTTGCTTGAACGATGTGCTGCAATGTACTATTCAGCACGAGAAACCATGGACGCAGAGTGACCGTGAGAAAATCTCTAGATTATTTGAACCACATATTGACGTCTGGGAGGAACTTTTATCCGAATGGCAATGTAGATGGAATAATTCCATCAAGGGCCGACACCTCCACCAATTCTTTCCATCTGTTCACGTGCGACTGGCCAGGACGTGGCTGGAGGTGGATCACTGTGTTAACTTTAAAACTAAATTATTTTCCTTCGAGCTCGTTGCCTCGCCTTTATGTCAGCCTCAGCCTTTATTCTACATCTGACTGCGAATATGTACAATCTGCACATCATATCTTATGGGAAGGTATTCTTTGGCAGAATGAAAGCAATACTATGTTGAATAATGTACAGGCTGCATCAGAAGATGTTTACTATACGGATCTTGTGGTAACTAGAACAAATATCCGTGCGTTGAACGCACGGAAATTTGTGTTATGTTTTGGCGTTTTTGCCATACCTATTTATTATTGAAATCAAATATACGAGTAACACCTCACAATGTTAAGACCCATTAATATTAATGCTGATTTTTATCCGTGGTGCCAGGCAACTGGGCTTATCCCAGTTGTAAATGACCCTTTGTGCCTATTGACCTTGTTTGTTCTGTCTCCTACTTGATATGGAGGGAACTGGAAATTTTTATTTTTCTTTCTCCTCCACTATTCTTTTCTGATTAATTTCGTTGCGGGATCCAAGACAGTTAAATTCATTCTCCGGGACTTCGTCGAGCTTCATTGCCTCGGTGCTTTTCTGTTGGTCGCCACTATTGATTCTGGCTTTCAGGAGTTGCAGTGATTTGGGAATAAATAGTGCTGTAGGAATGTCCCAAAAAAGAAGTACATAAATATAATATTAAAGTAATTATTACTTTACTAAGGGTATTTCAACTATTTTTTTTTTGTAAAAATGTGTGAATTCTAATGAAGCTTGTTAGGTATAAAGCTATGTAGGTACCGCTTCTGTAGTCAGTCAGCAGTTTAGTCTATATGAGTGACAAGTTGTTGCAGAATGTTGAACGAAACGCGTAAGCGCCATGAAAATCACGGCGCTTCCGTCTTTTTGATCGCGAGAAAACTATACCTTAGAAGCGCTCTAGCGCTGCGTGTTTATACTGTTTTGCTAGACGGCTAATTATTGTTTCAGCGCAGCAGCGAAGTTTAGTTTAAACTCTTGTCAAAATGGAGCATGTCCTTTACTTAGGATAGCTTCTCTAGTACATATTATCTCAATGGTCGCGAATACTTTTTTGTTTGTATCTATGGTTTTATTTAGAAACAAAAAGTGACTGACAAGTGATGTCATTATATACCTATGTAAAAAATTGTTGAAAATTATTAAAAGGAAAATATAAAATTATCTCTCTTAGTTTTGTTCCCAACATTTATGGCAACCGCGTGAATTATGGACAAATTAAAAAAAAGAACAGACTGCCCTCCGTTCGTTTTTTACAAAAACAATACGACGTATTGAAGAAAAGTTTGAGAAGGGATCCACGGCAGATGGCGATCTAGTTGAAATATTTGAGGCTTTAGAAGTTCGACATCAGAGGCTCGTTGAGATTGGTAACCAATTATTAGGAATATTGCTAGATTCGGATACTACCACTGAGGATGATATCGCGAAAGAGATGGAGTGTCAGGATAAATACAGCTCACAATGGTATGCCATTTCCAGAAAATTTGAGTCGGAACAACGGCCAAGATCAACATCAGCACCAGGTACTGTGAAATCCATCAGCCATAGAAGCGAAACCGTTAAAATTAAATTACCAAAATTAGAATTACCCAAGTTTGACGGAAACATCAAAAATTGGATTGGGTTTTGGGGTCAGTTTAAGCGGATCGATGAAAATAATGGAATGGATGATGGAGATAAGTTTCAGTATTTATTGCAATCCATGACACTCGGTACTTGTGCGCGACAACTAGTCGAATCATACCCTCCATCTGCGGGTAATTACCGGAAAGCTGTGGAGGCCTTAAAAACACGTTTCGCGAGAGATGACCTGCTAATAGAAGCTTATGTAAGAGGCTTATTGAATCTGATATTAGCAAAGCAGAGGGGTGAGTCTGACAATTTATCGCAACTTTATGACAACTTGCAGACTCACTTACAAGCTCTTGAAATATTAGGAGTCACGAAGGACAGATACGCATCAATTCTATTCCCAATGATCGAATCATCTCTACCAGAGGACCTTTTACGAACATGGAATAGAATTAGATCAAAGCAGATGACAGTTTGTGATGACTTGAGCAATTTGATTAACTTTTTAAAACAAGAAGTTGAATCAGAAGAGCGAATACGGCTTGCCAGAGAAGGTTTCACGAAAATGTCAAACTCACTTGCGGAACCGAAGCTACCTACAATGTGTTTTACGAGTAATGCAACCAAATCCCACGGTTTCATCAAGAAGTTAACGATAAGCTGCATATGGTGCGATAAAGAAACACACGCTAGTTCAGAATGTCACAAAGCAACAAAAATGTCACTGTCAGAAAAGCAAGATTTTTTGAAATGTAAGAAAGCTTGTCTCATTTGTTTTAGAACGAATCACGTGACGAAGAAATGTTGAAGCTCAACTTAATGTTTGGTCTGTAAACGTAGGCATTTAACTATCATGTGCCCTGAAATTGAAGATTTATTAGGTAGAAAAGAAAACTGAGTCTTCCAAAAAACGTAGCCCGTCAAGTTCACCAAGTTCTAACATCAACTTACTTTCCAATCGACAAGATTCCACAGCATTGCTTCAAACACTTGTATGCAAAATTGCAGGAAATAACCAAGAAGTTCAAGTTCGCATTTTGCTAGATAGTGGAGCACAGAGATCCTACATTAGGACCGATTTGGCGAAGAGACTCAACTTAAAATCTGAACGCAAGGAACGAATCGCACATTGTTTGTTCGGGGGACACGAGATGACCGCTGAAGAATATGATGTATATAGTATCAGATTAATAAGTTTGTATGATAGTTTCTTTATAAGCCTAAAGGTTATAGGAAAACAAAATATTTGCGGTTTCTTACCAAAAATAACGTCGATTCCATTACTTGACACTTTAAAAAAACATAACATAAGACTGACTGAAACGACGGACTCTACTAACGATGTTGACATTCTTATAGGGGCTGACTATTTAGGAACAATAATGACTGGAGAGATCTTACATATTTCAAACAATATAATGACATGTCGAACTAAATTAGGGTGGACAGTGTCTGGTCGATTGACGGGGATTTACAATTCTCTCACTCCAAAGACTACCTTATTACACAGTTCATCTAAACTGCCGGACTTGTGGAGCCTGGAGTCACTTGGGATAACTGATCCTAGTGAACAAGCTTTCAAAGTGGCCCACGAGAAGGAAGTTCTCGAACACTTCCATAAAACATTGGCAATCAATAAAGAGGGAAGGTACGAAGTAAGTCTTCCTTGGAAGGACATGCCTCGCCCTCAACCCAACTATCAGTTGGCTAAATAACGTTTGATTGCCACAACGGCGCGTCTTGAATCGCTTAACAAAATAAACGAGTACGATGCCGTATTTAAAGAGTGGAAATCACTTGGTATTATCGAAGAAGCACCTCAGTCAAACATCGAAGAAGGTACGTATATGCCGCATCACGCAGTATTTAAAATGTCAAGTGCTACTACTAAAATACGTCCTGTCTTTGATGCTTCGGCTAAGGATCAAGACAGAATTTCACTCAATATTTGTCTTGAAAAGGGTATCAACCTAATTGAGCTTATACCTGAATTACTTATAAATTTTAGGAAAGGAGCTTACGCGGTGACAGCTGATATAGCGAAGGCGTTTTTACAGATATCGTTAAATCCAGAAGACCGCAACTATGTAAAATTTTTATGGTGGTCCAATGTCAACGATGAGAACAAACAGGTAATTACTTTTCGTCACAAACGCGTGGTATTTGGTCTAACATCTAGCCAATTTCACTTAGCTGCTACAATAAATCATCATTTGGATAATACACCACCACATCTAAAGGATACAGCAATGTTGCTGAGGAAGTCTTTTTACGTTGATAATTGCCTAATGTCTTTAGATACAGAACAAGATATGTACAGAACAAGTATATTATATTGTCGAGGCAAAAGAACTAATGGCACTAGGAAAGTTTGATCTCAGATGTTGGGTAAGTGCTCCAGCGCAAGTAGATGAGGAGGTATAAATATCAGAAGTTCTGGGCATGGTATGGAATGTAAAGGCGGATACTTTCAACTGTCGTGTAGTAAATAATCTTGGGAATAAGATTACGAAAAGGGAAATTCTGTCAATTGCACAGAAAATTTTTGATCCTATTGGGATATTGTGCCCTATAACAATAGTGCCAAAAATTATTTTACAAAGGTCATGGAATAGGAAAATATCTTGGGATAGTGAGTTACCAGATGATTTGAAACTTGAGTTTAAACGCTGGGCAGACAACTTACATTTAATTAATCAAATTAAAATTCCTCGACGTTTGACAGTTCACAATATTTTAGATTGTTGTAACTCCCTTCATGTCTTTTGCGACGCCAGTCAGCAGGCTTATTCTGTGTGCATTTTCTTACGATCTGAGTATAAAGGAGACAGTCATATCAGCCTCGTAATGGCAAAGGCTAGAGTAGCTCCAGTACGAGAAATCACCATTCCTCGTTTGGAATTGATTGCTGCAACGATTGCTGCAAGGCTGGGCTCTAGGGTCATAAAAAAGTTGTGCTTACCCAACTGTCGTAACTTTTTTTGGACTGACTCCAGTGTTGCACTAAGCTGGATAAAGGGTGACGGAAACTGGACTGTATTCGTAGCTAATCGTGTTAAAGAAATACGATCCATCACAGATCCCAATGCCTGGAAACATATCCCGGGTCATTTAAATCCGGCTGACCTTCCATCAAGAGGCACACATCATATCAAAAACCTACTTAAAAACAAATGGTGGGAAGGCCCGGCATGGCTTCGCCTAGAAGAAAATTATTGGCCGGAGACATGTTTCATAACTAATTCAGAGGATGTTAATGCGGAACTGAAATCCGTCAAAACCAACACAAAGGTGATGGTAGTTGGACATTATTTTCTAAATCGACTCACTTATTTTTCAAAGTACACCAAGATTGTGCTAATGGTGGCATGGATGCGCAGATTAAGATACAAAGTCTTCAGGAAAAACACTGTAATTCTCAGTAAGGAATTTAAGGATGCAGAACGGACCGTAGTACGACTAATTCAAGCAGCGTATCATCACAAGCTATCGAACTTACAGACGTTCAAAGACGATGAAGACATTATCAGATTGTCAACAAAACTGAACTTAGGAACAGACAAGTTTGATTTCATAGCCCCGATAGTACTACCCGGAAATGATGTTATCGTGCAGAGGCTGGTAGAAGAACGACACCGGCAACTACTTCATGCAGGGACTCAGACATTGATGGCCAATTTAAGAGAAACCTTCTGGATTATTGGTATAAGAAAATTGGTCAAGAAGGTCGTTCGTGAATGTGGTAGGTGTAGACGCTACAAGGCTACACCTAGTCAAACTCCTCTAACTGGCCTACCAAAAGATCGTATAGAGTCAGCCTGATGCCTTTGAGGCTAGTGGAGTCGACTTAGCTGGCCCTTTGTTACTGTGCAATGGCAGTAAATGCTGGATTGTACTATTTACATGTGCCACATATCGCGCGGTACTTTTAGAGCTGACGGAAACATTATCAACTAATGACTTCAACATGGCTCTGCGACGCTTCACAGCACGTCGCGGTAGAGTTCTTTGTTTATTTAGCGATAATGGTACTAATTTTACTGGTCTCTATAATGCTTTTAGTCAACTAGACTGGAGTGAGATCAAGAAAGTATCAGCAATACATAGAATTGAATGGAAGTTCATACCGCCAGCGGCTCCCTGGTGGGGAGGGTTTTACGAAAGGCTGGTCGGGATGACAAAACAAATCCTAAGACGAGTTTTAGGTCGAGCCTCACTAACGCTCATGGAGTTACAAACAGTGTTATGCGACTGTGAAGCTACCATGAATAGCCGACCACTGACGTATATTACAGGTGGACAAGATGAACTAAGACCGCCTACCCCATCATTGTTTATCCAACCACGAGTACGAATTGACGTTGCAGATCTTGATACAATAGACCAGAGATCGTTGAACATTCGGGCAAAATATTGTCAGAAGCTCCGTTTAGATTTGCGACAGCGTTTTCGATCAGAGTATTTGAGCATGTTGGTACAGCAAAAATCTAAGAAAACGTCTCAAGTCCTCTTACCTGGGGACGTGGTTTTGATACACACCGAAGATAAAAGGACCAATTGGCCGTTGGGTGTAGTCCTAGAGACATATCCGGGAGGAGATGGAGTGTGTCGAGTAGCAAAGGTGCGGACAGCCATGGGTGAAAAATACGCGCATTCCAAAAACTCTACCCATTGGAAGTTTCTTCCAGCTCAAGCGACCTTATCAATGGTAGGGTTGATATGACCGATGGTAGGGTTGACATGACCGATGGTAGGGTTGAAATTACCAATGACTTAGACGTAACTGACGTACCACGACCTCGAACAACACGGTCAGGACGCACGGTACGTCCGCCGACACGTCTCAATATTTAAAATAGTACCTAGTAGACCTGCCGGTCCACTTGGGCCCGGGAGTGTCGTGAATACTTTTTTGTTTGTATCTATGGTTTTATTTAGAAACAAAAAGTGACTGACAAGTGATGTCATTATATACCTATGTAAAAAAATGTTGAAAATTATTAAAAGGAAAATATAAAATTATCTCTCTTAGTTTTGTTCCCAACAATGTGTATATGACAAGCAGCCCTAGACAAATGTCATTCTACTACAGTGATAGCGATGGTCGAAATGTTAAAATGTATACTGTATGTAATGTGTAAACGTGAACATGTGTGGGATTCCCATACATTTCTGACTTCTCTTTCGCCACGCAATCGGTGATCGAATATCTCTTGTGTAAAGCATCAGATGTGTATACGCAAACGAAGCATGTATATTTTAAACAATTCGCAGTAAAATAATCATAGTTTTATTTTGTATATGAAATTTAAATAGACTTCAGGCAACATAGACTTGCATGTTATAAACAAAACTTTTTGGAACCAAGCTCAATGATATAATCACTAAGCGATGACATAGCACTTACAAATTTTTAATGAAAATAAGAAACTTTGCCGACGTCATGTTTTAATTTATTTTTCAAAGGATCGGTTCAATCTCCTCTTTTACATTTTTTACTGTGATGATATTTAGAATTTTCGGCGAAATATATAGTAGTCACAGCGGATCTTTATATTTCTGAAGTTGGCTCTGCGAACCATTGTGCAAGAAACAGTATGTTATCGAGTATGCTGCATAGAGAGCAGTGGTGGCCTAGTGGTTACAGTCCCGACTTACGAGTTGTAGGTCGTGGGTTTGAACCCGAGCAGACACTTTACTTTGTGTTATTTATTGCATTACCACTACTCTCAAAACGGCGAAAGAAAACATCGTGAGGAAATCGGCATGTCTTAGAACCAAAAATTCAATGACATGTGACATTTACCAATCCGTACTGGGCCCGCGTGGTGGATTATAGCCCACACTTTCTATGAGAGGAAGCCTATGTCCCAGCAGTGGGAACATTAAAAGGCTGATGATATGATTTGATGTGATGCCGCATAGAGTAAGCGAGATAGGAAGACGCGACTAACGTAAGCGAGTGAAACGGGTAGTGATACAATGCTATCTGCTACTTCAACATAGACACAAAAATATCAACTGCGCAGGGTCTTGCAGCCAACTTCAGAGACACAAAGGCTACTAAAATTGGAGCAGAAAAAAAATGGGGCTGTTATCTAATATGCACGTGGTTATATAAAACTGGTCATTACGAGTATTATTCAGGAAGTTAGTAAAACAACCAAAACTTTTCTTTTAAAAGACGCATTGTTGGAAGCATCCCCGAAATATGAACCTTATACACGACCTTGAAAAGGCATCGGCAATCTGCTGGATGCCTGGAACACAGAACCGGATGCTTGGGGAAGGCCTATGTCCAGCGCCCGAATAGCGTAGCTTTTTGATAGCTCAGGACACGCGTGATTTTATTGCATTCATTGTTGCTTCATATGTTTGATAAATTGTTATTGTTGAATTGTCAAAACGATACCGTGTGCGCTTGTTTTGATAGTAAAATAGTTACACAGTTAGGATGCAGCAGTGGCCGTCTTCCGGCCGAAATTATGGTGAAGTGAAACCACCATGACTGCAGGCATTTTTACCCCGGATCTGTATAGTAATCCACCCATATGTATTCTGGCTACGAGTTTCCAATGGGCAGTGCCTTCCACAGTGTTTATTTTTTCAAAAACCAGTGGTTCCAAACGTTACCAATACAATTCAACTTGGAAATTTTATTCAACCATAAGTAATAAAGTTTAAAGATAACAATATCCCTGCCGTACATAAAATGGTAGATCGAAGCTAAACTGGCAAAAAAGGAACAAATATCTTTTGTGCGAGCTCGCCCTTGCCATTCGATTTGGCATACACCCAATATACATTAGAGGCACTATATACAGTTAAATTTAAAATTTTCGAAGAAAAATAGCTTGAATAGTAGCTTAGCACACTGTTTGTTCTGTTTCCATCAAATTCAGTTCAATAGTTTTTCATTATAATGTCATGGCACCGTCTTCTTCTGTCGCGACCTTATCCCAATCCCGAAAGAAGAAGGACGTTGGCCCTCCTTGTTCTTCTTCTCCGCTGTGGGCAGTCTTGAGCCGTGCTGGCGTCCAATTGTACTTCTTTCAGGTCTTTTTAACCGCCGGCAATATGTGGCGCGTTACGTCGTTGGCAAATTTAGGGCAGGCTTCACCATTGTAATCATCTGGCCGAAACAATTTTATTTTATTATTTTATTTTACTTTTAATTTGTCAGTGATGGGAGCGATTTTTTGTTAAAACAAGAGATTTATAATTTACATGAACTAAAATAAGGCACTGTGTCCGGGTACGCAAATAAGGCACTGTGTCCGGGTACGCAAATAAGGCACTGTTTCCGGGTACGCAAATAAGCACTACCCGGCAGATATAAATAAAAAATGGAACACAGCCTCAGGAAATTATTAACCAGTTAAGTTATCCGGAGGTAGTAAAACAGGTTGAAAACAAAATAAAATTAATGGTACAAAATTATATTATTAATGCCATCATTTTCGTTTAATTATTTTCGATGTCGGTGATGAAATTATTCGCTCCGAATTCGGGCAAATTAGTCGTATTAACTTATGTTCCATTTAATAATCATCGGACTAATTAATACTTTAATATTATTTTGTAGGGATTAAGTCAAGTTTAATGTTATTTATTTTTCAGTCTTTTTATTTTGTATTATGTAAAGACTCGCCAAAAACTGGTTACTTATACAACGCAAAGGCTTTAAATTAGCCTGACACTACGAGCAATAAGTACCACATTACGTTGTTGACTGCCTTATATTTTTACTACATTACTAGCTGACTCAGAGAGAACCAGTGTTACCGAAGAATTGCCAAACTTAAGTGGCAGTGGGCAGGGCACATTGCCTGCAGAACGTATGGCCGGTGGGGCAGAAAGGTTCTGGAGCGGCGACCGCGAACTGGAAGACGTTGCGTTGGATGGCCTTCCACCAGGTGGACCGATAAACTGGTGAAGGTTGCGGGACGGACGAGACCGGTCAAAGTGGCGACGCTGGGGGGCAGCCTATGTCCAGCAGTGGACGTATTTCGGCTGATATTCAAAATCAAAATCAATTTTTTTTATTTTTTTACATAGGCCTACATGGGCACTTATAAAACGTCGACAAAAGGTGCACGGTTCGGGTTGGTCGTTTCCTCTTTTAAAAATGGTTTGGTTTTACAATATTTCCATGTTACAGCATTAGTACTATGGGGGGGACAACGTAGGCCCGACAATAAGTCGAAAGCAACCAAAAAAAAAAAAAAAGTTTATATATTATATAACAAAGTTAACAAATGTTAACTAACATCTAGAAGGCCTACAATGTTCACACATTCACAAAATAATCGGTAAAAGAATCTATACAAAGTTAAAAAAAAACATATATATATATATATAACTAACAAGACTAAATTTAACATGTGGCACAAATGTTGTTGTCAGTGCTGTAACTATTCTTTGCAAAGGGCTATAAAGATGATTGCGAACTATTGTAAAAAGTCCAATTAAAAGAAGAAAAACAAAAAAAAAAAATGAGATTGAGAATAGTTAGAGACATCCACATATTTGTGCCGTTATGAGTTTACCAGAGAAGCCGCATGCGCAGAAGGAGCTAAAGCCAAAATTTTTATCTTCAACGCTTTTTTAGCTTTTTTAATAAAGACACGTTTGATGTGATTTATGAACTTTCCATCGGTCAGTTCTATAACTGACTTTGGCAACTTGTTATAAAAGCGTATACTGTTTATAAGAAAAGACTTGCTAGTTTTAGTTAATCTGAATTTGGGTATTACAAGTTCGTGCTTACTGGGTGTATTTTAATTATGTAAGTCGCTTCTAGTTTTGAAAAGCCCTCGATTTTTACGGACATACAAAATACATTCCAAAATATAAAGTGAAGGTTGAGTCAGTATATCGATCTCTTTAAATTTATCTCTGAGGGGCTCGTAAGGACCCATTTTATAGATCGCGCGGATTGCCCTCTTTTGTAATATGAAAACTGAGTCAACATCTGCTGGTGATCCCCACAGCAGAATGCCATAAGACATAATACTGTGGAAATAAGCATAGTTTACTAATCTTGCTGAGGCTACATCGGTTAACTGCCATATTTTCCTTACTGCATATGCAGCTGAACTTAACCTTCCCGAAAGAGTTCTAATGTACGCGCCCCACTGCAATTTTGAATCGATAGTAATCCCTAAGAATACAGTTTCCGTTATAACTTCAAGATTTTTGCCGTCAAGATTTAAGTTTAGGTAACGTTGTGGTACATTTGGTAAAGAGAACTTAAGACATTTTGTTTTTTTCGCATTCAGTAAGAGATTGTTAGCTGCGAACCATTTTGAGAGAATAATTAGACTTTCGTTGACATGTAAGACATCCATATCTTTCCTATCTATTTTAAAAATTAGCGTAGTATCATCAGGAAATAGAATTATATCCGATAATTTGGCCATCATAAAGGGGAGATCATTAATGTAAACAAGAAAGAGGAAAGGGCCGAGAATTGAACCTTGGGGCACGCCCATCTTGACTAGAGACCCGGAGGACGTCGCCCCATTAACATTTACTTTTTGCTGTCTGTTTGATAAATAGGAAAGCATGATATCAGCAATTTGTCCTCGAATTCCGTAGTGGTGTAATTTACAGATCAGTGTGTTGTGGTCGACGCAGTCGAACGCTTTTGAGAGATCACAGAAAACGCCAATGGCATCCTGGGACTTCTCCCAAGATTCCAAGATGTGGCTGATGAGTTTTACTCCCGCGTATCCAACTATGGGGCTGTACTAAACAAAGCAATGTTAAAATTATTCAACAATTTCAAAATAAAGTACTCAGAGATGCTGTTAATGCACCATGGTACATCAGAAATGACGACCTTCACCGCGACCTTAAAATGAAACTCGTCACCACCGTTATCCAAAACTTTGCTAAAGCCCACGAACACAGACTTCATCGACATGTGCAAGAATCGGAAGCAATCCAGCTGCTAGATAACACGGACATAACTAAACGAACAATAGAACTAAACGATTTGAGTTAGTGTAGTGTATAATAAGTGAATAAATAATAGCAACAATACTGTGCTATACATGTAACACGTGAACTAAGTGTTTTTAACATAATATCAGACTCTAAGAAAGTGCTACTGAACTATATAAAAGTGCAAAATGACACTATTCTTAGTCATAACATCATACAATATAATAATAAGTCCGAGTTAAATTGCTTATTAGTCAATTAAGGCTAGATTGCAATTTATTATTAAGAATCTCAGCTTTTATTAAAAGAGAAAAAAAAATACCATAAAACCACTATGCTTCCTTTCTGTCCAAAACTCAAATATAGTGTCCCGATACAACTGCCAAGTTTCTGTACACACAGTTCATCTTACTCGACATATGTTTGATTTAATATATGTTATGTAAGCATCACGTTTTAACCTCGATGTCATTGCTATACTCGTGTGAAATACCAGAGGCAGTGCAGAGATGCATTTCCACCCCAACATAGCACCCCAGAGACAAAGCTAAAATACCGCATGTGCCAGTAATTACATCGGCATCACCCTTCTAACAGGAACACAGAAATGCTGTTTAGGAATAGAAAGAGGTATAGTGCTTGCTTGGGAAGCTCCTTCACAAAGAGGTCAAATATAAATTGATTACATTTAATCTATTGCGTAGCTTATATGATAACTTTTAAAAGATTTTTGCTGAGCTTCTTAAAGTTCTAAGTTTGAGCTATACGATAAATGCTTGCACTGTCTAGATAGGTCTACTCGCGTCTGTGTGGTGCTTGTTTCTTCAAAAGATCATCTCAGACATCAACTTACATGGTTCTCAATTATTATGATCTGACCATTGTAAGGACTTAAAGTAAAAGAGATTTTGACTGCTGATTTTGATTCTTACTATATTTCTTCTGATTTACGTTTAAAAGTATTTATTTTTAACCAATTTTCAGAGTTAATAATATAATTTATAACTTATCCATAATAAATAAGAAAAATAAAAAAACACAGAAATTAATTATTTTATATTTAAAATATGTTTGCTCTGCTTTTTAATCCGATTACACCCCTGAGTGAGCAGAAAAAGATCATAAATTAAGTACTTCAAAAAACAGTCAACAATGAAAGAACATAACTACTATATATATAAATCTAACTAGATGACGCGTATGTATTTACTTCGCGTTTACGGCGTAAAATTACGATCAATGATAGTAATTTGAGCTTTTCATTTAGCATTATCGGCACCGGAAATCCACCCAATCCTAGAAAAATGCCCTTTCATGCCTTATTGCGCTGTAAAGACTCAATAGAAAAAGTTGGCCGAGGCATTGGAAATGTTTTCTTTCATTAGTAAGTAATTTGTTTTAAATTGTGCGTGAAAAAGTTGCACGCTTGGTTTTCATACAGATGGAGGGACTTGCGTTACCTAGTTAGATTTATGTCTGTGATAACTGCCATAAGCCATAAGGCTCCTTAATCACAGATCTAAACCAATTTTTTTTTTTTTTTTAATTTCTTTGTGGCCCAGTGGCTAAGACCTCGCCTCTCGTGCTTGAGGTCGTGGGTTCAAATCCGGGCAAGTACCAATGTGACTTTTTCAAATTCATATGTACTTTCTAAGTTTACCTTGGACATCACAGGTAACGGTGAAGGAAAACATCGTGAGGAAACCTGGATTTAAATAGTTAATGTAAGTCTGAAATAGCCAATTCGGAAGCCTGTGGGATTCCCAGAGGCGGCTTTATTAACTCTGACACCAGAGGTGGTCACACCTCACACAAAAGAAGAAGAAGACCAAAATTTAAAAACGCAGCTTCTACAAAGTATTAATTCTGAAACCAAGTTTTCAAGGGTAACGCCTTTAAAAGACATAGCATTTTTTAAATGAAAGAACGAAGGAGTAAATAGCATTCGAGTATTGAACATACAAATATACGTAAAAAGTTATTTTGGTTTTTATTTTATTTACTTAGCGGCCCCCGACCTGAGTACGAGACAATTTTTTTACTTTTTAGAAGTTTTTGTGTCGGAGGATTTTCAATATTTTTATCGAATTTTTATTTCATTGTTTTTTAACTAAACCTAGAAGTAATATGTCACAATATCTTGAGAAAAACCCTGATTCAAATTGTAAAAATACGCATAACTTTTGATTGGCTAAACTAATTTTCATCAAACATGAGAACACTCTCGACAAAATCAGCTTTCAAACTTAATCGGTTCATCCATTAGGGAGTCATGATGCCACATACAGACACACAAATACACAGCAACACATGTCAAACTTACCGAAGGCAGTTAAAAACACTACTTCTACAAAGTAATACTTCTAAAACCATGTCTACAAAGCGTTAGATTAAAAGACGTTTCACTTTTAACAGCCAGAACGAAAGAGATTACATTTGGTTTTATTTCTCTTTCGCTCGTAACGTTCGTTTTGTTAATGGTTTTTGTATTAACTAAGGATTTACAAGAAAAATGTGTTTCAGATTTTGTGGTTTGTGTCGTCTCGATGAGAGCTCGAAGGATGATAATAAGAAAATTACAGGTTTGCTCTTCAGTTGTTTTGTAAACAACTCTCAGGCACATTAGTACATTGTGTATTAAGGGCGGTAAGTAAGGAATTACGATCGAGACTCTAGTAGAAGCCCGAAGTCGAAGACTGAGGGCTTTCTGAGTCGAGGTTCGTAATTCCCGTACCGCCCGTGATACATACAATGTTTTTCATCACATTTGCGAGTAATAATTATGAATTATAGCTTTAATACACAAGACAGCACAGCCGTTATTACGAAATACGTGAACTTTTTTTTAAGCGGTTTGCGATTTTTTGACCTCACCACAGATTATACAGTGTTTCGTTCAGAAACTTTAAGGGCAAATACTTACGTAGGTATACAGCCATGACGAAGTGTAAAAAGAATTAAAAAAATTCGACGTTTTCATACTATAACTATTAAAATCGATTATTAAGACCATTGGTTGAGTATTTAAGTAACATGTAGCGAGATTGCAAATAAATTCCTGTTTAGGTAACATTTTAAGACAATTTTTCAATTGCGTGGAAACTCCTTGCTTGAACTTGCATGACCTGTGTGCTGTGCCATAAATTAAAAAAATATTACTTACCGCCCTAGGGTTTCATGACAAAAAGAAAGCCCGAAGGTTTTATATGGGGCATTACGGTCAAGTTAACCTGTATGTTTTGATACTGTTTACGTGCAAGTGTGATGAAAATTCCATTGTCTGTTTGAAGGACCCCCGCTCGATTCAATCGCCATGGCAACAAAAAAAACGTCAATGAATAAAAAGATAGAACTGCCGATTTGGTGATTATAGGTGGAGGTGGAGGTGGATGGTTTGGTGGTGGTGAAAAATAAAATTAATTGAGAAAAATTATCTATAACTTATTGGAATCACTTCACATGAATTTGTGTCAGTGGGAAGGGCATATGAATGAACCTACGCATTGTTATTGCACTTGTTTTTAAATTGTGAGACGGGATCTGAGGCTCTAGTTAAATGTACATGCTATTATCAGCGATAACGAGTCAGATAATGCATTATGCTAAAGAAAAATCACGTGATTGATGCCTTACATATTGAATTTCTCAATAAATATAGGATGGGATGAACCTTGAAGGATCACTTCGTTGTCTGTCTGTCCGTGTGTCAAGACCTTTTGCTCTGGAACGCATGCAGGTATCAAGTTGAAATTTATACTGTATACTCAACTCTGCAATACATTGGACCTGTGCAATCAAACTTCTAAATCAATGCAATCAAAATATATGGGATATGGTTCGTATGTTTGACGAATCGCAAGGGAATCATAAACCTAAAGGGTACTGCCCGTTGACCTAGAATCATGAAATTTGGCAAGAATATATTTCTTACAACACAAGTAAAGGAAAAAAACTGAAGGCTCTATACTTGTGCCTACGTCATAAAAAAAACAACAAATTGACATTCCGTTTGTTAAGACCTTTTTCTCAGGAACGCTTGAAAAGTCATTAAAAAATTGTATTCTGCGTTGACTTTCTTGCAACGGCCCTTTATAGCATTTTCCCTCACTGTTCCAAAAAATGGCCCACCAAAAAACAGTTACCAACAACAAAAGGTCATAACTAACAAAAACCTTCCATTAACCGTCACGCGATTCTCGCCTTTACTAGCTACACAATGATGCACATATTTGTAACAGGGGTACATCTGTAAGTTGTGTGAATAGATTTGTACAAAAGAAATGGGTGTACGCTTTCAGGTGTATATGGCATTCTGTTTTGTAAACCAGGGCAACGCATTGTTGCTAGACAATGGTAGTTTAACAGAATGTTGGTTTGTTTCTTTATCTAATTTTGTTGCGTGGTAGGTCGTTGTTTTACGGACATACCTAGGGTGTGCTTTTTAGGTTTCCGTATCCAAAGGGTAAAAACGGGACCCTATTACTGACACTCCACGGGCCGTCTGCCATGATATCTCTTCACCACCCTTGGTTAACTGGTAGAGAATGCCTAAGGCATTAGTTCGCAAGTCCGCCTTTGTACCTTGTGTGCATGAAGTCTAAATAATATAAAAAAACTTTTTGCAAAAAAATACTACCGACTTCCAAATACAAAACTACAAAGTGAAAAATAACTTAATTTTTTGAAGTCGGTGTCTTTCGTAGGTACCATTTTTTGCGTTATGGACACCGACTTCAAAAAATTAAGTTATTTTTCACTTTGTAGTTTTGTATTTGGAAGTCGGTAGTATTTTTTTGCAAAAAGTTTTTTTATTTTTCACTTTTTGGTTGTACGTACCTAATAGGCAAGTTAGTAAAGGAACTATTTCGCCAGAATAGATTTCATGAAACTCGAACATAACCGGTGAAATGAGAGATTTGCTTACCTTTTAAGAGCAAACTGGCGTGATGTTATGTTATGAAATGTTATAAACAACAAACAGACATGCGATTGCAGCAATCCCGAGAGAGTTGCCGTTATTTATTGAAGAGTTCTGTTGTATATCTCCGAAGTTCTTCATCAGATCTTCACCAAATTAAAATGGGACCAATTTCGGATCATAGTTATCCAAAAAAAAAAAATTTCGAAGTCGGTCCACAATTGACGGAGTTATCGGTGAACATAAAAAAAAAAAAAAAATACAAACTTGAAGTCGAACATAGAACCTCCTCCTTTTTGGGAAGTCGGTTAAAAATACAGGTATTTTTCAAGGCAGCCGTGATTGGAAACTCCGAGACCGGACGCCCTAGAAGCACATACACGGATCTTATTGGTGACGTTCTTCAGAAAGGCCAATACTCATAACCGGCGTGCGTTATGAGTACTGGACTGATGGACAGGGTGTGTGAAGATATATGAAGCAAAAGCATCGTTGCAGGTGACGGTTCGTAGTTTCTGCCTACCCCTATGGAATAAAGGCGAGAATTTATAGAAGAACTGGCTTATGCCAGCGGCGTGTTTTCTTATCCCAAGGTAACATTTTACCGGGATGGAAAGTAGCCTATTTGTTCTTCCTGACTATAATTTACCTCTGTGTAACATTCCATCCAGATCTGTTCAGCCGTTTTAGCGTGATTGAGTAACAGACATACATCCATACATCCAAACTTTCGCATTTATGATATTACTAGCTTCTGCCAGCGGCTTCGCCCGCGTAAAAGTCGTAAATTATCGCTAGGGAACATATTCCCGGGATAAAAAAGTAATCCTTTGCGCTATTCCTGACTATAATCTATGTCTGTGCCAAATTTCATCCAGATCTGTCTAACCGTTTGAGCGTGAAGACGTAACAAACATGCAAACACACACATAAACTCACAAACTTTCGCCTTTATAATATTAGTGTGCTTAGTAAATTTATGTTTAAAACCAGAGACAGTGCAGATGCATTTCCATCCCATGCAGCATAGCATTCGAGAGACAAAGCTGCAATACGTCATGTGCCTGTAATTACATCGGCATCCTGTCCCTTCTAACGGGAACACAGAAAAGCTTCTTAGAAATAGAAATAGGTATAGTGCTTAGTGGGTACCGCCATGCAAAGGCGTTAGTTTATGGTATGTATGTGCGAGTTAGTCAGGCGGTGCGAGGATGTGTAACGGCGCTGTGGAACTGTGTGATTTTTTTCACCAAAGCCGTAAGTAAGTATTTGTAAGTATGAGGAGCTAGATCGGTGCAATGCTGCATAGTTAAGCTGAGAAACGGTGTAATCGACGCGACGGCGAAACGGATTATTTTCAGCTGCACACACATCCCTCGCACACATACCTCATTTTTTTGTATGTTCAAATACCTTGCTCCGGTAGCCACCACAAAATCGTTGCGCTTTTTATTAAAGCCCTCATTAACTTTACTATTCCACCCATTCTTCATATTTTATGTACTTTTCCAAGAAATATAACATGACCATTTTCGAATTTAAGAGTTAACAAAAAAAAACGGACTCGGCTGGGCAGAGTTCGGAAAGTTGCGCGGTATCTTCTCGTACAACTTACCACAGTGTCTCAAGACGAAAGTCTATGACCAGTGTGTATTGCTAGTGATAACCTATGAGACGTGGTCGCTCACAATAGGCCTCATCAGAAAGCTTACAGTCACCCAAAGGGCAAGAGGGCTATGCTCGGAGTTTCCTTGCGTAATCGAATCAGAAATGTAGAGATCCGCAAGAGAACCAGGGTTGCCGACATAGACTGAAGAATTGCCAAACTTAAGTGGCAGTAGGCAGGGCACGTTGCTCGCAGAACGGATGGCCGATGAGGAAGAAAAGTTCTGGAGTGGTGACTGCGAAGCGGAAGACGTTGCGTTGGAAGGCCTCCCACCAGGCGGCCCGATGACCTGGTGAAGGTTGCAGGTATCCGCTGGATGCGGGACACACGGGATCGGTTAATTTGGAGTCGCTTGGGGGCCTGTCCAGGCTGAGGCCTATGTCCAGCAATGGACGTCTTTCGGTTGATATGATGATGAACAAAAACAAATGTTCGCTGGGAATATCGTGTTCCCGAAAACTGTTTACAAATAATACGAAAACAGATTCGCGATCAGTGGATTAATTAATAGCATTTCAATCATCGCGAGTGTTTGACATTCCATTTATCGTTGATTCGTTGGTACAGACTCGGGCATGCGTGAATAATTTTTAATGAACGACATTTTATCGATGCTTAAATACAACATAGCATTGCACTTGTAAACCCCGAAGGGTTGGCCAGAAGTGCACCTATGGTACATCCACATTGATGCGCAAGACACGGATCATTGCTGTTTTTGTATGAGATTTATTATTGCGCATTGTAGCCAACTTCAGGATGGCTGATACATTTGACGAATACTATAGTAGGGGACGTGCCAATTGGCATTAAATAGACATTTAAAATGTGAAAATTGTATATTTGGAAATAAAGTTTATTATTTACTTTTATTATTTTTATTTATTTATCACTAACCGGGCCCAAATCCAGACACCTGTAAGTCGTCACCTCATTAGTTTTGTTAGCCTTTTTAGACATATGACACACACAATCCACCAACCGCTTGTTTGGTCCCTACTGTTATATCGATCCACATTCATTCTCACAAATTTCCTTACGATATTTTCCAATAAATCAATCAAAAATGTATGTTGTCAAACATAGGTATGGTTACAGAAAGTTTATTTTTCCAATATTTTAGACAAAACTAACTTAAACAAGCAATTACAATTAAGGTGGCATGACAATAGATTACATTAAACAATATAAAATGTGTCAATTAGGTAAACAGGTCATTACAATTTTAGATAAATAATAACATTCATATTTAATCAATAAATAAAATCATGTCAAATCAATCAAGTGTTTAATTGGCAAGTCGGAATCGTCATACGAGTACCTCTGTTTATCAGTAGTAAACTCAGTAATAGAGTAGTTACATATATGTACGAATTCAAACAAATACCTCATAAAGGATCCGAGACACTCTTTATTTCTAATAGCTGCTGGTATACTGTTATATATTTTAGGGGCCGTACCTAGAACACATTCCACGAAAAATACGGTTTTATGAGAGGTAACATAAATGGTATTCCGATAACAGGGACATAGTTTTTCAAATAAATGCTGGTTACAGCGAACAAACACTCCCATTTCTTATATGTACATAGACGGTAGAGTGGACAAACTAAGTTACTTAAACAATGGTTTACAACTATCAATCGATTGTAATTTGATAAACGATCGCAAGCATTTCTTCGGAGCTTTAAAAGCAATGTCTCTGTCAGTGGAGTTACCCCATAAAATTAGACCATATCTAATGCCAGAACCCACATAACACATATACGTTTCTTCTTCGGATTCATATTTTTATTTTTCTTGTAAAATCACCCAAAATTCAAATTATACTACCATTTAAACCAACAAAACGCATAGTAAAGCTTTTCAAATCAGTAGCTTATTTTGTAGTTATTTCATAATTCCACTAAAAATAAACTCTCAAAATTCAAAAGTATTCTTGAAACGACTAACAACAGCATACAATTCGAAACCTTTAATCGACTTTAGTTGACATGTAAAACAAAAACAAGCACTTCAGGGACCAAAGTTCCCAACGTGTTTTTATTTGAATAGTTCCCAATGTGCTTCATAACACTTATGTTAGTCGTTAAAAGTGACATTAACATGGTACTAAGGTGGTACTTTAGTGTTTTAATGGGACTAAAGATTGTGATGCTGACGCTACTGATACTGATGTTTAATATGAGGTTTGTTTGAAAGAAAAATGGCGAAATCTTAGCTGACTTAAATTTGAGCGTCTGAAAGTAAGTTATATACGAAATACATTCGATTAATTGTCTACGTTTTTTTAAGTATAATTGAGCTGGTTCAAAACGGATAAAAAAATCATAAAAATATAAAGTTATTTGTTTTTTAGTTAATTTCTTTAACTTAATGTTGCCATTTTATATTTTATCTGCTAAATGACAAGTAATAACTATATTAAGTAATAATATCATTATTGTTTCTATTGCAGTAAATGAGTTAACAATACAGTTTATGTCTAAGTGTAGATTGTTCCTTGCAGGTAGGTAAGAATATTGTAGTGTGTATATATTTGTTGACGACGACCTTTTGATACACGTGAAAGTCGCTTAGTTTAAATAAATATACTCTTTCCAAAGAGTATATTTTTTTGAGTACATTTCATGCTGAAATAACTAGATAAGGGAAATAATAATGCGATATTCCGCTTTTACTTTCACGAAATTGAATAATATTACCTATTAAACACATTATTAAAAGTTTCCCAGACATAACCTACATAAGTTTATGACTGAATATCTATTATTCTCAAAATTCCTGCACAAACTAATTTAGAACATCACCCTGAGTTTCAGTCGCAAACCAGATATTTTTCATTTAATGACGTAGGAATTTAATCTCAGCTAAAACAATGTATGGGAATCTGCCATTGTTCTCTCTGAGATAAGTTCCAGTCAGTAATTCGTTTTGAAACTTAAAATATTTCGTGCGAACTTTCTCGTTATAATTCTTTTTTCTGGGCATGCATGCATAAGCATAATCCACTTCTAGCATACCTACTGCTGTGACAAAACGCAACGCTGCAATAAATGTTTTGACTTTGACTTTTGACTTTGACACAGGCCTTCTCTTTGAGAGAGGTAGTGTCCTGTAATTACCACGCAATCTCGGAGTAGGGAATGGTAATGGATGTCACATGTATGTCATCGAATTGTTGGCTTAGAATATGCGGGTTTCCTTACGATGTTTTCTATTACCATTTAAGAGCAGTGCTGATGAAATAAATTACACAAAGTTATGTGCTTGGCTGAGTTTAAAACCGTTACAGTTCATAAGTTGCAATCGTTACCAATGGGCATCCACTGCTTTTATAAGCAGGTACTAACTTTCTCTTGTAATGACTCTCCTTACTACAAAACATAATTTCACACTTGTATTTACCGATGGGTTGAGCAGAAGTACCCGTAATCCACATTTCACCAGAGCACAAAGCGCCATCACTACCGCAGCCACTTGTACTTACAGTTGTACCCGTTAACAATAAGCCACCAATGCTGTCAACCAATTTTATTTCACCAAAAAACTAACCCTATCAAATACGATGTTAAAAACTAACGAACGTTTAATAAATCCCTCGATACCCCAGTAAACAAATCGGGCAGTTAATCTCTGGTTAAATGTATCGTTGCGATCAGTGAATAGGTCCGAACAAATGGCACGGAAAAGGGGTTCGGCCGATGGTAACAAATAACAGACAAATGGTGTCGCCTAAGCGGTTGGTGGTAGACTGGCAACTTTTTTGTGGTGTTGGGCAACTTGTCAATATAAGAGCAGAGTAGAATATTATTATATTGCCCTTCTCCCAATTTATTTGTAGAATTCGTCATTGAATTTGCCAAAATCGTTATGATCGGATAACAGTTTCTGTGTATTTTAGTTTTATAACCAGTTTGCTAACTGGACAGTAAGCTAAAAGATTTTTCGTAGTTAATTATTTCTGTTCAATAATATATTTTGATCAATTTTGAACCACTTCTCTCAGAGAGGACCATGGTAAGCTGGATTCTGTTATTTGCTTTTACAACGGTTATGTTATATTACTATTTTGTTTTTAATAAAAATTAGTACATTAATAACTTAATTGTAATTAATTTAATTTTTATATATACATTTTAAAATGGAATGATGTAATAATTTTATTATTATTATTAATGATAAACTAAATAGTAAAAATTGTTAAAAATGTATAAATAATAACTTTAATGAAAGATGATGAATGGTTTGATTAAATATATTTGATTTTATGTGTACATTTTAAAGTTGAATGATATAATCATTTGATTATTGTAATGCATAATAAATGAAATAGTAAAAGTGATTAAAAACGATAAAAAGCTGTAATGTAATTTGATTTAATTAATTAATTTTTATATGGGTTTTGTAATTAAATAATTTAAGAATAATTTTACCATTTCATCTCGTTATTGTAATTTATATTTATTATTATGTTAAACCGTTTATGAATGTTTTCTTTTTACGTTAAAATTAAATATTATATTATTTAAATGTATGCATGCATAATTGGTGAGAAATAAAGGCTTTATTATTATTTTGTTCTTTGCATGAAAAGAAACCTATAATCCTGGGCTGATTAATAACATATTTTCTAAATGATAGCTAATAAGGAGCAACTTTTTGCAGCCCGGCTGCAAAAAAGCTTTTTGTGAAAATTCTAATTACGAACGCAGAACGGCATCTAGGCACCTAAAATGTAATAAATAAGACCATCTAAATAGGCCCCAGATCCTATGTTTCTATTTGTTCCGGGATATTTATGGCGGCTATTTTCAGAATTAGGTCCTCCTGTTAATCCTGCCTTTTTTCCTTATCAAGGACCGTTTTGCTTAAGGGGTCTTTCGGTACGATGTTTAGTGATATTAATATGGCCAGTGTCGTGTTTTTTTCGTTTGAATATTTATTCATCATCATCATTTGAGCCGAAAGACGTCTACTGCTGGACATAGACCTCCCCCAGGCGTCGCCACATTGACCGATCCCGTGAGTCTCGCATCCAGCGCCTTCCCGCAACCTTAGCCAGGTCATCGGTCCACCAAGTGGGAGGCCAGTGATCACCTATGGGACCGAGACGTGGTCGCTCACAATGGGCCTTATCAGAAAGCTTAAAGTCACCCAAAAGACAATGGATAGGGCTATGCTCGGAATTTCCTTGCGTGATCACGTCAGAAATAATGATATCCGCAGGAGAACCAAAGTTACCGACATAGCCCGAAGAATTGCCAAACTTAAGTGGCAGTGGGCAGGGCACATTGTTTGCAGAACGGATGGCCGATGGGGCCGAAAAGTTCTGGAATGACGACCGCGAACCGGAGGACGATACGTTGGAATATTTATTATTGAATCATTATAGCAGTTGTTTAGAAGATAAGAAGGTTAAGGTATTGATATATAACACACAAAATGATGCTTGATAGAAATATCAAGCACCATTAAATCCAAATATGTATAACGAAGACAGCAGTAGGTCATTAAGAAAATATAATAATTATGTTCGTAAGTACAGGCAAATAAATGAAGGAAACGTGAGAAAGTGCTCATAGACCATCAAAAGCATGGCTGACATTGGAAAAAGTGTCCAAAAGGCTGGCGGCATTGCTAAGTTTAATAGCAATGTAGATTTTTTATCCCTAAGTACCACATTAAAAATATAATTTCCAAACATATGCACCAATTATTATACTTGTAACGTGCAATCCAAGTTTCTTGATTTGTGATCAAGCAGTAGGTTAAAAGATACCTTTTTTGTGTGACAATTCATTTCAAAACATGTGCTTTTCCCCTTCCTTAATAAATTGAAACATAAAATCTAGCAACTTGGTACTGTGAAAACATTTCTAAAAGATCAAAAACTTCTCACGAGCAAAAAATCTGGATCTAGTGATACCGAACCTTTCAAAAGTGTCAAGTAGGGGTCAGTAACACAGGCCACTGTTAGAATTAATGACTCGGTACAATCTGCGGTCGCCACGGAATAGAACTACCCTATTATTTACTGTGGTATCGTAAAAGTGGGTACGGGATAATTCCATAGGATCCGTAATGGTATTAGCGATTGTTTTCTGTTTCACAATTATTGCTGTAACAACTTTCGCTCGTCTTTTGGATTGTCAATACTACTCATTTCAGATTACTAGCAGCATAAATTGCATGATGTTGCCTCTCGTATTCAACGAATAAGGTATATTCTTAGATTTTGTTCACTTCAATTCTGGATCCACTGTTCTTTCAGTCGGTGGCATTGAAATGGATGAAATCAAATATTTTTTCAGGTTTGTAACTAGCTAATTCGATCTTTAGAAGCGGGGCTATAAAAATTGCATATTTGTCCATGTCCATGATGGTATTAGACAAGTTTGATTTATGTTCTTTTATAATATTTTCTGTATTGTTTTCTTTATTTCGTATGTAACGATGGAGCTGCGAGGTCGCACGCGGTTCGAGGGCCACACGCGGCTGGACGTTAGAGAGATTAACAGTCGCGCGGGCCGGAGTGGTTTTTTTTATAATATCTTTGGACGCTTGAGTGGATATATATTACATAAAACAGAGAGAGACAGAGATACTAATCCTTATCCTAAAACAGCCTTCAAGAAAACCCTATTCCAATGCGCACGAACGCAAACTCCGAGAAGGGAGTTAAATCAAATTCAAGTTCGAAAATTTATCGAACTTCGCGAAACTTGGCGTGTACAATAATGTCATATGTTTGATAAATCATTCATATATATAAACTTCTAAAGGAAAGGGGTAGTAATCGAAATGTTTATGAAGGTCTGGCGACCTTTTCAATGTGGGTATTGGTCTATTCTAGTTTGAGCGATCGGTCATTTATTTTTATATAGACACGTTTATCCTTTCTTTGGAGTGTTTTTTGGCGTATGCTGAGTTTTACCCTTGTAAATAAACGGCTATTTTCTTTATAGAAAAGGGTAAAGTTCTATGTAGTAAAATCTTTACCAAACTTAGATACTTCGCCACTTACTGTGCTATATTATACTAGAGTGTAGTTAATTTTTCTTATAAATAAGATGTGTAACTTTTATGGTGTACATTATAGTATATTCTGTTCTATATGCTTTGAAATTGTGAATTTTAAGTGGATTTTTGAGAGTGTACAACTTTTTCTTAATAGTACGTCGATTATTAGTTTTCTGTTGCAATACTTTATAAGTAATTCAGTTTGAAGGATCTCTACTCTAGTCAGTCATTATGATAATGGGAAAAAAAGTCTTGATTAATATCAATAAATGACAAGCTATAGTTTCCAATTCCATAATTTGGGGTGGAGTCTTGTTGGAGGACATGACTTGACTTGACTAATCATGTCTAAATTTGTTCACGAGACATTTCGGTTGCATTTTGGTGTTTGACAATCGTAGCTGACTGAAGAAGAATGTCACAACGACTATACGAAATAATGGCAACCTTTTTGACGCAGCCGCGGGGCACCCTATTTATGTAATTGTTTTAAAATGAAGTTCCCTTTTTTTACCTACATTTTTTGTATCTGTGAGTGCCAAATAAACTAGTTTTCTTTCTTAAGTAAGAAAGAAAGAAAGAAAACTAGTTTATTTTTCTTTCCTTTCTTTCTTTCTAATGATTCCATAAAATACAAGCTAACTCAATAACCAGAGATAGATATAGATAGAGATGCGAAATCTTTCGATTGCGCTTAATCTCACCCAGCTGGTCCAAGGGGCTACGAGGGTGCCAGATGTAGATTCACATACAGCCAATTGCTTGGACCTTCTGCTGACAACTGATCCAGACCGATACTCAGTGTCGATATCATCACCTTTGGGTAGTTCCGACCACTGTCTGGTGAAATCTGTATCTGTCTACTCCCCGCCCGATCCCAGCCCAAGAGGCACCCGGCGGGTTTGGCGGTACAAGTCAGCAGATTGGGATGGTATGCGATCTTTTTTCGCTTGCTATCCTTGGCGGCCCACTTGCTTCTCTTCGGATGACCCATCGTCATGCGCTGACGCAGTGACAGATGTGTTGCGTCAGGGGATGGAGTACTACATTCCGTTCTCTGACGTAACGGTGTCCAACGTTGACCGTCCGTGGTTTGGTGCTGAGTGTGACCGCGCAAACGTGGTTAAACACAAGGCATACCTAGCATGGGTCGACGCTCGTGTGCGCAAGGCAAGTGACGTGAGTCAGAAGAAGAGAGCCTTCAACAGGGCTGCCAAGTCCTGCAAAAAAGCGATGCGAAGGGCACGATTTGACCATATTAGCAGAATCGGGGACAAACTTGCTTCACACCCTGCAGGTAGCAAGGCGTTTTGGTCCCTGGCTAAATCGGTTGAATCAAACTTCTGTCGCCCCTCACTACCACCACTGCTGAGGCCCGACGGTTCGCTGGCCCACTCCGCTGAGGACAAGGCTAACTTGTTTGCCTCCCTCTTTGCGGAATCTTCGCGTCTGAATACTGATGGCACGCGGCCCCCCCCTTCTGCTGTTCGATGTAAGACGAGTATGTCGGAAATTCGCATCCATCAGAGAGAGGTCTATAGGGTGCTGCGAAACCTTGACGTGAACAAGGCTAGTGGCCCGGACGGGATACCGGCAATTGTACTTAAAACTTGTGCGCCTGAATTGTCTCCGATCTTGACACGCCTTTATCGCCTTTCGATGGCGACTGGAAAAGTGCCGAAGGCTTGGAAGCAAGCTAACGTTCAACCCGTGCCCAAGAAGGGTAGTCGAGCGGACCCGGCCAACTACAGGCCCATATCAGTAACGTCCATCCTCTGTAAGAGTATGGAACGTGTATTGAATAAAAAGCTCCTGGCATACCTAGAAGACAACGGCCTCCTTAGTGACCGACAATACGGCTTCCGCCGAAACCGGTCAACTGGGGATCTTCTAGCGTATGCCATTCACATCTGGAGTGAGGCCATCGAGAAGCACGGGGAGGCGCTTGCTGTCTCCCTTGACATATCGAAGGCCTTTGACAGGGTCTGGCACGAGAGCCTTATAGGTAAGCTTCCTTCCTTCGGTCTGCCTAGTGGTCTGTGTGACTGGATTGCAGACTTCCTGAGGGATCGGTCCATCCGAGTGGTTATCGATGGTTGCTCGTCCGGTCAGTTAGGTATTAACGCCGGAGTCCCTCAGGGGTCAGTGCTCTCGGCAACATTGTTCTTGCTGCACATTAATGACCTGCTAAAACCCGGAACCTTTGGGTATGCAGACGACAGCACTGTTGCTGAGAGATACGTATCTGGCGCACGGGCTACTGGGCCTCAAGTCCGGTCTCTTCGGGAGGCTATGGTTGAGCGCTTGAACCTGTCTTTGGAGGCAGTCTCCGAATGGGGCAATGCCAATCTAGTCAGTTTCAATGCTGCTAAGACCCAGGCGTGTCTTTTTTTCCGCAAAAAAGAGCCAATTCCACCCGGCTCCATCCTTCCGTGGTGTATCCGTGCCGATAACGGACCATCTCGAACTTCTTGGTGTTACGTTAACATCGACCCTCAATTTTGGTCCATTCATTGAGTCAAAGGCTCAATTGGCTGCAAAAAAGTTGGGGATCCTTGCGAAGGTGAGACGGTACTTCACGCCTGAACAGCTGCTCAACTTGTATAAAGCGCAAGTTCGGTCATGCATGGAGTACTGCTCTCACCTCTGGGATGGATCTGCCAAATACCAGCTAGATGCACTTGAGTCGATTGACAAACGGGCCAAAAGGCTTATTGGCAACGATGCACTGGTCGCCTCAAAGCTCCAGAGCCTCGAACATCGACGCCGAGTTGCCAGCCTGTCGGTTTTTTATCGGTTACATTTCGGGGAGTGCGCGACGGAACTGCACAATTTGATTCCGCCAAGCCCTTTCCATTATCGGACTACAAGACGTACGGCAATGTGCCATCGGTACATGGTGGATATCCCACCCATACGCACAAAGCGTTTTGAAAATACTTTCATTGTGCGTACAGCTAAGGAGTGGAACTCCCTGCCGGCGTCCTTGTTTCCTGATAGCTACAACCTAGGGGTCTTCAAGTCAAGAGTGAATAGGTTACTTCTAGGCAAGCGTGCTCCACCTTCGACCATATCATCGCTTAACATCAGGCGAGATAGTGGTCAAACGCGAGCCTATAACGAATAAAAAAAAAAATAAAAAAAAAAAAAAAAACAATTTTGTTTCAGCACCCGAACCATGACGTGTCAAAACTATCATCAAACGACTGTAAAAAAGGACAGATGTATACAAGTCATATAGGTACGAGTACATCTGTCCCTTACGTACACTCAAAATAACCTTGCTCTAAGAGCTTATGTTCACCCCCCCGGGCTTGTCTAAGAAGTCAGTTTTTTGACAAGGCCTGCGACATAACTAATTACTACTAAGATTATATATAGTAAAAGACCTCGCATTGTTTCTGGTCTTAAACTTTTACTTAGTGATAATCATCATTTTAGCCGAAAGACGTCCACTGCTGGACTTAGGCCTCCCCCAGGCGTCGCCACATTGACCGATTCGGTGCGTCTCGCATTCGGCGCATTCCCGCAACCTTAACCAGGTCATCGGTCCATCTAGTGGGAGACCTTCCAACGTATCGTCATTTACTTAGTAGTACTATTTATTTTCAACGACTGCCATCCAAACATTACCCTACAAAAATTATAAACATAATCCCAATAACAGCCGTTCTCACCAAAACTCCACCGCTTTCCATTCTCCCAATATCCATTTACACCATAATGAAAAAGGTAGCGTAAACCAAAACAAATAAGATCCGGGCAGACAGACACGGACGGTAAAAAGACCTATATTTGCGAGACAAATACGATTAAATCCTGAACCGCTGGGGACAAAGAGATGACGTGGTTTTACGCGACTTTTTTTTCAGCTCCTATCTATATACCTATTTAAACCGTTTCAGTGTATGAGATATAGATTGGATTTTTTTCATGGTTGACGTCTGGTGCAGGCATTATTTTTCTGTTGAATGTTGGTAGAAGAGAGAGAGCAGAGCAGTGGTGGCTCAGTGGTATCGGCCGCGACTTACAAGTTGTAGGTCGTGGGTTCGAACCCAGGCAGGTGCTTTACTTTGTGTAAATTATTTCATCACCACTGCTCTAAAAAACGGTGAAGGAAAACATCGTGAGGAAACCGGCATGTCCTAGTACCAAAAATTTGAAGACATGTGACATCCACCAACCCGCACTGGGCCCGCGTGGTGGATTGTGGCCCATCCCCTCTCACAGCAGAGAGGAGGCCTGTGTCCCAGCAGTGGGAACATTAATAGGCTGATGATGTGTGATGTGATGTGTGTTGGTAGAATGTTTAGAAACTCTATGAATATAATATCAACAACAGCGTATAATGCAGATCGCTGTCAAAACCAATACAAGAAATTGATTGCACATTTACTTGGTGCCTTTCCTTTTGTGGAAGCTTCAAAGATCTTACGCTGATATTAATCATATGCTTAGCCTTATTGTGTCTTACCCCCAGCTGAATTAAGTATTTGAAGTTGCGTTTTTGTCAAACTCTTCTTAGCCTGAAAACCTTTGAAAATTTGGCACATGCGTTTCTTAGGTCCAAATACTCAATTGAGAAACCCGCCCTTAGACTTTGTTGCATAATAGTTCTAGTACGAGTATACCCCATTTGAAGGTCTTAGGCCGAAACTGCTCGTAATTTTAGTTTTATTCAAGAGTTTTGGTAATTGGCTGTATCACGAAATACACTCAATTTCCAATCTCCATGTATCGTCTCTCTTGCATTTGTAGGAAGTTACAGTTACAAAAATAATGCTAAACTATATTTTGCAGTAAATAAAGTTTATTAATCTGTCCATTTCCTTCAAAGTTGACTACAGCTTTGTGACCAGTGAAATGAAATTTTCACCTGTTGAAACAAGGAGACTAAACCTTTTAATTATAATGCTCGTTATAACACTCATGAAATCACAGCACTATTAACGTAAATACATTCAAACAACGTCCATAAACAAATCAACATAACTTTTCCATATAACATGTAAATGGAAACTCATTTATTTAATACAGAAACACATTGTTTTCAATTCAATTCAACTGTCTTCACAGTAAGACAGCTATGCAAATTCCACTTCAGTTAGTCGGATTACATTTTGTGTCATTTTGTTCTGTGACTCGCAAGTAGGGTTTGCAGCGAGCTTCAGTAAAGTAACAAGTTTTCCATTGTGTTATGTCAAAATGAGCTTTACGTTCTAAGGTATTAGTTTATTTGTTGACTATGTTTTAGCCGCCATTTGCAGCAGATTTGGCATTAGTTTGAGAAAAAGTTTCAGTTTTAACTTGTTTTTCTTTTGCGAGTTTTATATTGTTTGCCAGAGAGGGCTACCGCGTATGAATTCGCCGCTAGATGCGCTGGTGTAGCGTAAGGTCTGCGATATGTCAAACTTCACTGTTTGTGTTGGGAGTGAGATTTTTCCTAATTATATTATTGTTGTGAATATTTTCAAATACCTGAGATTAGTTATGGCAAATATGAGTTACGGGTTAATGAATGTCAGTGCTGTAAGGTAATAAATATGATTTATTAATGTAAACTGCGGTTTCAGGCCAGTAGTAGGTACGTAATAGTACATTGTGTATTAAGGCCGGTATGTAAGGAATTACGATCGAGACTCTAGTAGAAGCCCGAAGTCGAAGACTGAGGGCTTTCTGAGTCGAGGTTCGTAATTCCCGTACCGCCCGTGATACATACAATGTTTTTCATCACATTTGCGAGTAATAATTATGAATTATAGCTTTAATATACAAGTCAGCACAGCTGTTATTACGAAATACGTGAACTTTTTTTTTTGGCCACACCACAGATTATACAGTGTTTCGTTCAGAAACGTTAAGGGCAAATACTTAGGTATACAGCCATGACGGAGTGTAAAAATTAAATAATTTCGAAGTTTTCATACTATAACTATTAAAATCGATTATTAAGAACATAAGTTGAGTATTTAAGTAACATATGGCGAGATTGCAAAGAAATTCCTGTTTAGATAACATTTTAAGACAATTTTTCAATTGCATGTAAACTCCTTGCTTGAACTTGCATTACCTGTGTGCTGTGCCATAAATTAAAAAAATATTACTTACCGCCCTAGGGTTTCATGACAAATAAAAAGCTCAAGGGTTTTATATGGGGAATTACGGCCAAGTTAACCTGTATGTAATGATACTGTTTACGTGCAAGTGTGATGAAAAAATCTTTGACAGCTATATTTCTGGACTACATTCCAAGTTTAAACTGACGTTTATTAGTTCAGTCTCATTATGTGAGTTAAAGATATATCAAAAAAACATACATTGGTATGATTCCATTATTTTATGCTGAGCGCGCCAAGACAACCATAAACACACAAAGGTATCCAGTACCATACTTTCCAAAATGAAAACTTAGATAAAACTCTTTGCCAAAACTCAGTTACACTGGATTTTAATAAAGTCTTTTTTTTTATTCGTTGACGAGTTTCATTTTATTTCTTTTCGCCGAGAGCAACGATACCATAGCGACTCAAGGCTGTATTTTTAATTCACTATTGAAAAGAACAGGAATCACCAATATTTACTTCATCATCTGAAAGAGAAAGAAAAAAACCAAGGCAAGCCTTTTTTCCATTTGACCTCCAAAACTCAGTTACTGAGTATCGCAAAATTTAGATATTACTGTGAATGGTTTCTTACGTCGATTTCCACTCTTCGCAAAATTTGACCTGGCGATCGGGCCATATTGCAAATACACATGACATCTGCAACCGGGATAGTATCCCTTGTCAATCTTGTTTGACATTTGCCTTATTGATTTTGTTTTTTTTTTATAGTTTGTTAAATTTGTTTGTCTAAGGAAATGTTTTTTAAAGTGTAGGAGTTTGCTATTCTAATAACTCTGATCATGTCAGATCGGTTTACATTTGTGTGTTAAATAATTTTATGAGAATTTTGTATAATTTTTACGTGCACTATATCTAACAATTCTAATATTGTTAACATGAGTTGAAACTAATATGGGTCAACTCAAATTTTTCATAGGATAAACTCTGAAATTGTGAAAAACAGGGTTCCCTAAATATTCGGAACGAAATCGTTTCGTACCTTGTTTTGTTATTTTGTTGCAACTCTGTGTCAGCTCGCTGTTATTTGATTTTGTCAGCTTTTGGATTGACAGCTGACACTTGACACGACTCGTAAAAATGTGACCGTGATGGCTGGACGTGATACGGTGTGGTCTTGCTGAGATTCCTTGTTATCGCTATTTATTTATTTACTTTAACATAACACGGCCAAAGGCCAATTACATTAGTTAAACACATGTTTTTTAAAAAGCATTAAAATTAAAAATAATAAAAACAAACAACAATGATAATATCTACAATTACACGGCAGTCATTCGCTCATCTCTAAAACCCACCAACCGTGGTTTGTAGGTGCGCCCGCCATTCGCGATCAGTATCCTGCGGCGCCCGTGCAGTCGGATTTGTGTATATTTCTCGCGCAGCGAGGTGCTTTTGACGGGAACTGGTATGTGTCTGCCTGGAAACCGGAGCCCGGCTCAGAAAGCCTTTGTGGTCCAATCCAATCATTGTCCTTTATTATATATATATTGTCCTAAAACCCTCAGCCAGGCGCGTGATTTGAGCGAGTCCAGAGGATCACCGCGGGTATCAAGGTGAGTGCTAGTGTTAATTCGCGTATCTGTCCCACTTCCCACCTGTCAGACAGGGACCAGTATATCTCCCAATAAGGAACAGACCCCTAGCTTTCCACTGCTGCGAACCGCAGTTTCGTGGGTACACGATCTGACAGGATCTAGGGGTCGCAAGGCTGCTATGGGCCCCAGTTTTGAACTCCTGGCTTGGGATCCGCAGACCTGTATTTAACACAATTTTTTTCGAATTGTTTAACATAAATGTATCTAATTATTATTAATCCATTTATTTTAGGCGCCAGGGCTCATATACAATAACTTAAACCTAAACATACATAATAGTGATCAATAGATTCTTTTTATATTTCAGAGCATATTGAAAATCATTTTCAATCAATATGCATGGAAATATTGTCATTAAATTAGAAAAAAGTACACGCGAGGTACTGAATTTACGGACAAAGAAACCAAATCCATTGCTGGAACGTTTTTTGAATTTGGAACATTACAACATTCCACCAATGTTGATACAATCCATTGCAGGAGCGTTTATTTTAATTTGGAACATTACAACGCTCCAGCAATGTTGCTGTAACTTTTAATATTAATTAAATTAAATGAATAATTTAAAAAGTATGTTTTATTTCCCTGCATTCTTTTGAGAAAAGCGCTATATATGCCTCGGCGGAAATGGCAATTGCCTGTCTCGTATTACCCGGTCTTTGCAATAATGTACTTATATTCATGAAATTTTCATTTCCTGAAAGATTGTAAATAAATATAATAATATTGTATATAGAGTGCAGATTATGTTAAATGAATTGCTGAACATTTCACAGATTTTATTCCCAGATTTTTCCAATTAGACATAAAAATGAAATAACGGGCCGCATACAAATCAAAATACTATTGTGTGATAAAAAACAAAATATTGTCCTATAAAACTGACAATGTCAGAGCGCTGAATGATTTCCACAAGCCGAATAAAAGACAATAAAAATTAATTCTGGAAAAAAACTAGCATGAATTTTTATAGGCCTTTGTGATATGATGATTGAAATTTCGGGGTTGTGGTGACTAATCAAAACTCAAATTTAATCTGCTTCAGAAATAACTAAAGTTGTGTCCACATTTTTGGGGATTCATATTGTGTGCTATTTCACATAATTTATTTATTTATTTAAGTATGTATACATGTATAACTTTACAGGTCACACCTAATGCGTTATACAATGCGAAAAAAAAAACACTAAAACGAAACATACAAGAATTAGGCAAAATTAAATATATACAAATAATAACTAATAAAAAAAACACGATATAATAAAAAACATAGAAGAAAATATGCACAAAAGAAAAATAACAGAAAATACTAACAGAAGCAAAAATTTACAAAGAATAAATACCTCACAAAAACTTAAACATTCACGACACACATCTTTCCATCTCCCAGCAAACAGGTCACACTCCGGTGCTGATGTCATAATATTATGAAGTTAGAATCATATTTTGAAGTTAAGTTTCAACAGGACAGTCATGGCAAAGCGCAGTGATGATAGGTGTAGTAAGTCAGAGATCGAGTAGTGTCTAAGCCCTGGAAGAAGAAATACTAGCCGTCTGGCTTCGACATCGGCACTTAGGCAGACAAAATGGATGCAATCGTGGGACATAAAAGATATTTGCACAGGAGTGTAGAGATTGGTAACGGCACCCACTTACACGTCGTAGGTTCGAATCCAGGCTCACCACCACTGCTCTTAAAACGGTGAAGGAAAATATCGTGAGGAAACCGGCATATCCTAGAACCAAAAATTCAAAGACAAGTGACATTGGCACTGTAATCGTGTGATGGATTAACGCCTATTCCCTCGCATGTGTCACAGCAGTGGGAATATCAAAAGGTAAACCACGATGGTAAACCCAAACACAAAATATTAAAAAAAAAACATGAAAGATACGGACGAGCGTACGAGTGAGGACAAATCGTAACAACTCTAGAATCCCTAAATGATGATCGTCAAGCCAAAAATTCTTCTAAAAAATTATGTACACATTTTGCTTAGCTTCAAAATTAATCTGACAGCAAAAAATTAAAACCTTTATTTGCTTAACCACTCAAAATGCACGCACACATTTCATGAACAACGCACTTTAGCATTATCCGGTAAACAAACAAACCAAAATGGTTGCCGGGAATCGTTTGAAAAAATTACGTAAGCATCGTAAAGTCTGGTTTATACATGGCGTGGATTTAACTTTACATTGAGTAGGCATGCATATTAAATGATATTTTGTTTGAGCAATGTATGCAAAAAATATATTTAAAGACGACGTAAAAATATTTACAAAAAAAATATGATTCATGTCCTTGCGCTTATCACAATTTCCCCGCATGTCTCATGCATAGTCAGAATGGTCACGATCCAGCGGCTTCGCCCGCGTGAATGAATAAAGTTATCCCAAGGGAACATATTCATGGGATTAAAAGTATCCTATGTGCTATTCCAGACTCTGTGCCAAATTTCAGAGAAATCCGTCCAGCCGTGAAGAAGTAACAAACATACAAACAAACACTCACGAACTTTCGCCTTTATATTATCAGTGTGACGATAAATACAGATTTCCTCACGATGTCTTCCTTCACCAATATCAGGGATGTTCAAGCATGTCATATTGGTACTTGCCCGGATTTGAGCTCAAGACCTCAATCACGAGAGGGCCTGAGCCACTACGACATGCGAGTTGATCATTTACCTCTCTCAAATTGCAGATTACCATCCCATATCAAGTATATTCATCGCATCGTGAGAACACGGCCATACCGCTACATACGACGTTAAAAGGTCCATTTGTCACACGGGTGTAAAAAGCCCTAAGTCGTTACAGCACTTTGTGGGTGTCGATAAATATGTTTGTGCCTCGCTTACCTATGTATTAGAGTGTAGAAGGGGAGGGGGACATCCGCTTTTTATCCTGTTTTGTTCAAGTGTTAGTGAAGTATTTTTGCTTTTTATGGTATCATAGGATTTTAAGGCCATTTACTAACAAAAATAATGTTCAATAATGAATTTATGTTTTGTTCTGGGAGACCATTATACCTTAATATCATCTTCTTGTCCCAAATATGTTAGGCTAAGTTTATATTCCAAGATTTTCAGCTGGATATCAATATTTTACTTCAACGACTATTTGTCTGCACGGTTCTCCTGTTAAGTACCTTTGGAGGTTTCAATAACTGGGTAGCTATCAGATATTCTGGCTTTTGACTACCTGCAACAATAGCACCAACAGTTTTAGGCCCTTTTAAAGATACAGTGGAGTCTCGGTATGAAATTAATGGTAACCTATCCATGGACCGACATCAGCAAGCATTGCTTAACTTTGAAGATTGACCTGTAGGGTCAGATGTCCAACAATAAAACAGGGGTGCACAATAAAACATGATATGTCTAAAGTGCTGCGTTGCCAGATCGTGCATTATATAGCGTAAGGACACTGTCGAGAACCCGCCGCCCTATCTCAGTTTGCGTCGTTGCCACGTGGGAGAAGTCGTGTATGAAGAGCTTTTTTTTTCTTTAAATTATGGTTGCAAATTTCATATGTTTCATGGTTACCTAGCATTAAAAATATATCGTAGATTAACGTGGAATAGATCGTTTATGTTAAAGTGTTACAATTTAGTGTTTTTTTTTGAGGGTAGTTAAATGTAGTCCACCTATGTACTCAAAAGTGAAACAGTTGCACAATGGACACAATGAAAACTGAGTTAAGTAAATTAAATAATAAAACCTTTTTTGATTAAACTCTGAGCATTTTTTGTCATTCACCTACTCCATAAATTTCACAAAATACGAAACAGACACTATTAATTATTATGTTTCATTGTTGAATTTGTGGTATTTCATTGTGTACACCACTGTGAACACAATGAAATATTTATTATTTTTTGTTATATATTTTTGCTGATTGATTACACAGTAATTAAAAACACCATAAATTATATCCCATACCCGGTCAAATTGCCTACATACCAGTCAAAAAAAATCTATCTGTAAATACAAAGGGTGTACAAAACTTTGTTTTTTTTGTATTTCTTTGTTGGAGACATGACTCTGAGTCTATTATTAATTTGCCACAAGCCCTTATAATTTAAGCGAATCAAAATGCTCCATATGCACATAGAACATAGTTTTTCTTCCCCATATATAAAGGAGAATGAATAGTGGCAGTCTCCTAGATATCGTTATCTTAAAGCGTCAGTGTTTTTGCAAGAAAAGTGTTCCGTAGACAGGAGCGAATGTTTTACTTAAGACGAATGGATTTAGGAAGTATTACGTACATGGGACGTTGTTTCAGGAGAATATGAATTACTTGTATGTGTACAACATTGTTTTATAAGAACGCTTAAATAAATCTTACGCGTTTTTATTTTTATTTCTTACTAGCTCCTGACAGTGGCTTCGCCCGCGTGAAAAGTGTTTCATCATCCCAAGGGAACATTATACCGAGATAAAAAGTAACCTATGTGCTATTCTAGTCTGTAATCTATCTCTGTGCCAAATTTCATCCAGATTCGTTCAGCCGTCTTCTTCTTATTTGTGTGGGAATTTGGCCACCTCTGGTTTCAGAGTTAATACGCCTCTGGGAACCACACAGGCCTCTGACTTGGCTATTTCAGACTTACATTAACTATATAAGTCCAGGTTTCCTAACGATGTTTTCCTTCACCGTTGCCTGTGATGTCCAAAATAAACTTAGAAAGTACACACGAATTTGAAAATATATTTTTATGTATATTATATTTATTATTTTTTATATTTATATTTTTTCTCTCAAACCCATCGTGTGGGGTATCAAAATAAAGGGTTTTGAGAGGTGATTCCAAAAATATATAATACTTATATGCTTAAATGTAACTAATACAAAAAACACTGAAAAGAAAACAAAAAAACACTAAAAAAAATACAAAAAAACTATAAATAAAAAAAGGTAATTCAATTTAAGTTTTATTTTTTGTATTAACTTTTTTATAACAAGGGACTCACATGCATGCTAGCCCTGCTTATAACAAAACCTCACGCTTGCTGCATTGCATGGATGAAGCAGATAACGGTCTAGTAGTGGCTTCAAGCACTACTGTTGAGCATGAAGTGAGCTAGGTTCCAATTACATTGAGTTAGGTCGGGTCAAAGTGTTATTAGACGGGAGCTGAGTTCGCTCACTTTGCTCGATCATTTCAGCTCCCGTCTTCCCCTTCGAACCTAACGTATCCGTGTCGGGGTGCTCTAAGATCCCGAGCTCGCTTCGCTCGCTCTTGGACTAATCCGTTGTAAACACGAATATACCCAAACTCCCGCACAGCACAGCGATGTCGCTTCGTCGGTTGTTCTGCTAATTTCAAAAGAATAATATGATAAAATAGAACCCCAAATACAATTTATTAAAGTATATAAAAATATGTAATATGTAAAGTATGTAAATAATACGCGTTTGGTCGCTCATAATGGGCCTTATCATGGTCGCTCACAATGGGCCTTATCAGAAAGCTCAAAGTCACCCAAAGGATTGCCCTTTCGGAGAGGGCTATGCTCGGTATTTCCTTGCGTGATCAAGTCAGAAATGATGATATCCGCAGGAGAACCAAAGTTACCGACATAGCCCGAAGAATTGCCAAACTTAAGTGGCAGTGGGCAGGGCACATTGCTCGCAGAACGGATGGCCGATGGGGCCGAATTGTTCTGGAATTGCGACCGCGAACCGGAAGACGATACGTTGGAAGGCCTCCCACTAGGTGGACTGATTACCTAGTTGAGGTTGCGGGATGGCGCTGGATGCGAGACGCACGGGATCGGTCAATGTGGCGACGCCTGGGGGAGGCCTATGTCCAGCAGTGGACTTCTTTCGCCTGAAATGATGATGATGATGTAAAAATATTGTTACGGCAGCTCACAAAAAAATTCCAAAAAGGTATTACTCAAACCAGATAAATAGTTACTTACATAGTATAATAGTCACCCATTCAGTATATTTTTTGCCCGGTTAATATTTTCCCCTTTAGATACCTATGCCTATCCATTTGAGGAATGTTAGCGTTATGTTATGGTCTACCATTAATATTTTACAAGCTATTGTTACCCTTCATATTTAAATTAGATCGTAATTACTAGTCCGTCCTTAAACAAAGAAGATTATCTTTACAAAGTTAAGACACTTTTCTCATGAAAACGCTCTCACTAACAGATGTTGTGTCATTTAATTTGCAAGAAACTTGTAATAAAGCTGTTTAATGGTGTGACCGCACCCCACGTCTAAATTCACTTGAACACGATTTAGCTCTGCGTATAAAACGCTGCGTTTGTGCACTATACTTATTTAGAAGATTATCGAAGAATGCACAGGCAAGTAAAGTTTCTTGTTTGACTACTACTGCCCTATTAACTTTAAAACTTTCAAGTTTCATAATTGAAAAACTATATATCACGGGAATTTGACGCGATGAAATTTCGATTGTTTATTTATCTATTTCAGCTGACGTTTCGGCCGTGTGGCAACGACCGTGGTCCCGGGTAGACTACCGACGACGGGGGTCCCGTGATATATTGTTTTTCTACTACTGTCCTGTTACTATGTGGTGTATATGTGTAGGTGGTGGTGTGTGCGGTGGTCTATGTGGTGGTTGCAGAGGAGTGGCATGTTGTCTGCTCGGCTATGTGTGGGCCGAGCGTCATTCCTCGCGCGCAACAAGTGTCTGAAGTTACCGGCCCAAGGCAAAGGGCCACCTGGTGGTCAGACGCGGGGTTCGTGAGTAACCCTCAAGCAAGTGAGCTCCTGTGAGCGAGCTGCATCTCCGGCACTTTCCTGGATAGAAAGAAGAGGACTACCCGTTGGATTAGTTTTCCGGCAACCCAGCTGTAGGCATTGGGTAGATGGGATGATTTGTATTCGAGAGGTGAGCGTGCTTACAGCTCCGGGACCATTCTGGAGAAATGGGAGCCAGCTTCTCTGGCGTCCTTAACGGGGATTGAATCCGCTAGCACCAACTGCGCTGGTGCTGGTGCTTGCACTAGTGCTGGCGTGCTGGGGTGCGTGTGGTGAGCGGCTTTATTGCTCCGGTACCATTCTGGACAAATGGTAGTGAGTAATCACGGTGCAACTCACATTTTCTGTTGAGTACCAGGGGCGAGTGCTCTCGGAGGCGTGACCTACCGAAGATGGTCCCAGACACCTCGTAAGAGGTTGCCTGGTATAGTGTGCCGCTTTCCATAACGTAAGGTTGGTGAAGGAGGCCACTATAGGAAAACTCAGTAGACAAATAGGGGTATGTCCTGTTACTAATGTATGCCGAGTTTATTTGAACTGGGATAATTTAAAAGTTTGCTTGAAAATCTGTGACTGGTTCAGTTACGTACCTAAATGTTACCGCAGACTACTAGTACCTGACCATGAGACAATTCTGTTTTTTTTTCAAATTTTGGACAATTTCTATGAAAATAATTGCAAAGTCGTCTCGCATTATTGCTTCGCACGAGCCTTAAAAAATAATATTCTTTGCATTTTTAACCAAAACAAGAAACCTAGCCATTTTTCAAACGGATATCTCAAAAGCGTCAAACCTTGTCAAGAAGGGGCACGTAAAAGTTACATTCACAGAAAAAAATATTATAACAAATGGCAGTCTCAAAAATGGCCGCTGAATAAATAACTTTGTAAAGTAATATAATTCTAACCAAACCAGACAGTAGGTACACTGTATAAAATGGTCGTAAAATAGTTGTAAAACCGTCCGTCTGTCCAAGAACTTAATTATGTCATTCAAAATTTCTAATGCGTAATTGATGCAAATTTTAAAGGGTCTAGCGTTATAAAGGTTTGAGCAGGTAAAATATTTAGGATCAAAGCACACTAAACATAGTCGAAGCGAAGTGACACTTTTTATTTTATTATTATTTTATTTAACGTTAGGCTCGCGTTTTACCACTTTTCTTCTACTTTGGCCTCGCCTTTGCCCGTTACGTGGGTTCGGCTTACCCAATCATGCGACGCCATGTATTTTTGTCTTGTCGTCGTTTTCCATAAGTCCCATTCCCTTATGTCTACTTTTTCACGACATACTCACCTGTTCATCGAAATACATGACCGGATCATCTCAGACTGCGAAGCAAAACGACGCTACAATCTAAAATTTTCTTCTTTTTCTTTCTTTTTCGTGTGAGTATGTGGCCACTTCTGGAGTTACCTCAGTGTTAATCAAGCCGCCTCTGGGAACCCCACAGGCCTCTGAGTTAGCAATTTTAGACTTACATTAACTATATAAGTCCAGGTTTCCTCACGTTGTTTTCCTTCACCGTTCCCTGTAATTTCCATGATAAACTTAGAAAGTACATAAAATTTGAAAAAAAAATATTGGTACTTGCCCGGATTTGAAGCACGAGAGGAGAGGTCTTAGTAAGTGGCCCACCATAACATGTCTAAAAATGTTCCGAGCTTATAGACCCCTATCTCCGCAACGTAATGCAGGCATTCCTATCAAGATAAACAAAAGACGCGCGCATTCGACAGAACTCAAGCGCGTTTACGTGAATCAAAGCAACAATAAGTCAACTTCATACTCATGCCTTTTTCCCATGGAGGTATGAAGAAACTAAAAAACGCCACCTGCTACAATCCTTACAATGCTCCTTTTGCTTCTCTTTCGTTCATGCATCTAGTCATACAGCTCGCTTGTTATAAGTATTGCGCACCAGGGGCCTTACTCTGACGTGTTGACATGGTTTCACAGTGAGAGAGACATAGCTATACAGTACGATGAACACTATCCCTTTTTCACAGCGAAATCAAGATGGCGTTGACACGATAAAGTACGATCCCTAACTTTTCTGAAGAATATCAAAAAGTCAACTGTCAATTGCAAATCTTTTACTACCACTTACATACGCGCGAAGACTCGAAAATTTGTCGCGTCACTACGCTGTGATTTTATCTCAGTGAGCTTTAAACCTTAGTCTAAAGCCTGTTACCCAAAGTTTGTTAGATATTATAAATTCTGTAAGTTCATACGAGTTGGAGATTATTTTGTTACGTACGGAGTTAATGTAGTGTGAGCTTTCGGGTCTTCCTGTATGTGTAGTACTTTTGGTTTAATTTAATGTCCTTCGCTGCTTTTGCCCAGTACGAATACATTCACTTGTAGGTGTTCACACACATGTGGTATATCAGGTTCCGGGTATTTTTGGTTCAATTTGATATACAAGCATTTGCTTACGGCTTCCTCTTGGCCTATCCTACAGAAACCACGCATTTTCCGGGTTAGACTCACTGAAAGAATATTCGAAATCAGATGAGTAGTTCCCACCTGTATTTCATTTTTATTACTCCGTCACCCAACGCATACCATTCAATGATCGGTACGGGACGGAACAGGTACTCAACATCAAAAACCAAAACATCAACAATCAAAATATCAGCACCACATAGCAACAATGTCTGGTGACCAAACATGTAAATAATGGTAGTAGTACTTCTCTGATCAAGCTATTTTAAAAGGGGCCTAAGTATAGTGATATAGCTTCCAAAAAAACCCCTATTTTTAGCTTTGCCTTAATCGAGCAAAAAGTTCATTATGTATGGGGTTGAACTATGTCATACTGCCGAAATGTGGCGCGTTTAAGCCCATTTATTATGGACTTTTAACAATCGTTTTTGCCGATAAAATGTCACTTTTCTAGAGAACAATTTCAAAAGAAGATCTACACATTTTTGCAAGCCTAATCATTCTTAATGCATCAACCGCTTAACTTTCTAAAGAAAATCAAACAAAAACTACTCCTTTCCAACATTGCAGTACTTTTTAACTCAAGATACTAACTTCTGTACACACAAAATAACAGGGCATTTTGTAATATTAATAACAATATTTAAGTAAACAAACTGTCGGCTATCTCTGCTAAGTTCTAAGTTAACTGAAGTTAAGGCGCTGTTACACTGGCCATTAAAACTTTGAAGCAAGTTGTATGGGACTTGGTCAAGCACTGTTTTGTAATGCTTATGGTTTGAGGCTTTCATGACGATATAGGTCTACCTAAGTATTTTGTGGGCAAATTGCCTATATGATATGAAAGATTTTTTTTGCTTTCCTTTTGAACAATGGACCTGCTATGATCTCTTTAGCACCTTTGGTTGACTGGTACACAAAAGCTAAGGTAGGTCTAAGAATATCATAATATATATAGGATCACAGATCTATCACACTAATATTATTACTACTATTACTATTTTTTTTTTTTTTTTTTTTTTCAGTCTGTCCAAAGGTTGTCTGGTAGATATCGCTGTCAGCGATAAGACCGCCTTTGTACCCGTTTTTATATGTTTTTCTTGTAATTGTTTATAATTTTATGGTGTACAATAAAGTATATTCTATTCTATTCTATTATAAAAGCGAAAGTTTGTGATTTTGTTTGTTACTTCTTCTGAACGGATCTCGATGAAATTTGGCACAGAGATAAATTATAGGCAGGAATAGTACCTAAGAAAATTTTAGACTTTCACGCGGATGAAGCCGCTGGCAGAAGCTAGTTAGTCATATTTATATGATAATATAATATATTCATATGAATAATTTCTTTGTCTTTGATAAAAAAGTGATGATGATGATTCGATCGTGGTGATCCTATGTATGATCATAGATATATCATTGACATCAGCCTATTAATGTTCCCACTGCTGGGACACAGGCCTCCTCTCTGTGAGAGGGGATGGGCCGTTGGTTGAGGCTTTGGGAACTGTTTTCTTTCATTGGTAAGTAAATTTGTTTCTAAATCGTTTGTGAAAAAGTGGGACGCTTGGTATTCATACAGATGGAGGGACTTGAGTTATCTAGTAAGATTTAAGTATGTGTTACAGATAGCTATGAATTAAAATGACACCGAAATTTTTCTTTGTTCTTCCTCACTTCATATTACCCAACACATAGTATTCCATTCCAAAAACAAAACACTATCACTTACATTTTGAAACGTCCTACAAACTTAACCAAACAGCCTGCTTTCTCCTTTAAAAGCTAAAACGAGCTTGAAGATACCGCTTAGAAACTGCACATCCCAAAATTGGCTACGAAGCTACGTGGTTCCGTGGCTAGCTGGAAATTTAGCCACCACATAATCTTTTATTTACCGCCCAAGTACCTGAATGCGATGCAGGCAATTTTAGAGGCATACGAGGTGTGGCTTGCGAGAAAATTACGTGGAAAAATATGGAGAGAGCAACTTATGTTTATGCAAGTGAGTTTGTGCTGTGTTTAGGCTCTTGAGGTAGTTTGAGTTTATCTTATGGAGGTCTTATGAAGGTGTTAATTGGGAGAGTCTGATAGTATCCCATTTTGCCGAGAAACAGTACAATGTGTTGATAATGGATTTGAGACTAAGTAGGTGCTCGGTGGCTTTAGTGTGAATTTTAAAACGTATCCAATGGCCGTTAACGTAATCTGTATGTAAACTGAATAGACGTCTTCTGGCAGCAATAATGGGAAAACCTTTTTTCTGTAGAAATCGACTGAACATTTACATTAACGCGATCGAATAAGTAAAAGAAGAGAGAGAAGAGTAAGGCAGTGTTCTAAAAAGAAGTGTTGGTGATCCGGCGGCAAGACGGGCAGAAAAAAAGAAAGAAGGTAAGTAAGAAAGTAAGAATGAAAGAAAGAAATAATAAAAGAAAACTAGTTTATTTGGCACACACAATGTAAGTACAAATAAAAGGTAACTCAATTTTAAAACATTTACATACATAGTGTGCCCCGTGGCTGCGCCAAATAGGTCCAATTCAGCAAAATACCAGGCAACTAAGAGTTGCCTGACGCTGGTTTTCGACTGAACCTTACGTTGAAGTGTACGGATCAGTTTTTACGGTGTTAAAATAAATATACAGGTAAATAGACATATGTTAGTGTGTTATAAGCTATACATATGTTAGTGTGTTATAAACGATACATATGTTAGTGTGTTGCAGACGACATTTATCGCTGGTAGAACCTGGATGAGGTTGTCACAGGAACGTGGCGTTTGGCCCAAGAAAAGATGGACTTATGCTCAGAGTCACGACGTGGGTGCCAATTCTCACGCTCAAGCAAGGATCATTTTAGTCTAAACAGACATCACAACAATTTTCAGTTTTAAAGTGGAACTCTAAAGTACGCGTCTCAATAGCTAGAGTGTTCACAATGGAGCACTGTATGCAAATTTCGTGCAGCCAAGAAGGCGACGCTGGTCGTAGTCATATTTTATTTACTACGTGAACACTTTGAACACCTGAATGCTTTCTGCTAGCTGTATCAACGGATATGTGAAACTAGAATATTGCTACGCCAGCCAGTATTTTGGTAAACCAGAAAAACAAACTCATGGTCTCTCTGCCTGTGGGTGTTGTAGAAAACGAAAAAGTATAATGCTATGCGTAAACAACTAGCCTAGCCAGTGAAAAGTTAAGCATGCTATTAAAAATCAGTTCTTTTTTATTTAAATTCATTTTTACAAGCTTTTATTTAACTTGCAATGTATATATGTAAGTTGTATTCGGGTCTTATCTTGCAACTGAATTTTAAAGCAGTTATCGCCCACCGATTAAGAGGAAATTTAGCATACACGCTTAGTTTAGATGACAATGCATGGTTAGCTAAGTGACGTCAATCTAAATCCAATATGGCGGACGGCCCAAGATGGTGGACTAGTTTTTTTTTGTGCACTGCCATGATATGGGTATCAAATGAAAGGGTTAGCTGAGAAGAATACAAAACGACATATTAAAAAAAATCCTCTTTAATTTTATTTTTACTTATTCTAATGACTCTTCAGAAGCTGATGCACGGTTCGAATTGGTCGTTTCCCATAGAAATTACTCAACATAAACAGTGAATAATGTTCCCACTGCTGGGATTAAAAAATAGTAGATACGAAAAGAAGACGGCTGTGACTCAGACTTTCTCTTTTATGACGTTACAGTTTAGGGAGACACGTGATTTTGATTATGATACCCTCTTTTTGAAAAATTTAAATGTACAAATTTTTATTCGGCTGCATTCGGTAATACTGGAAGCCGACCCAAACATAATTGTTTTGGCAGATTGATATTGTGTTAGGAACCCGCGATTTCAACCATTAGAACTTAGAAAGAAAGCAAAAGCATTTATTTGTGACCCGCACAGGAGACACGACGTAAGCAAAACACAAACAATAATAAAAAATAAAAATAGAAGTCACCTCCTTTTGTATTACTTTAAATATTCCGTATCCGTGTTAATTGAAACAATTGCTTACCTAATTTAATTTCACAATCAATACACAACGAAAACCTCTTTGCAGCCACTTACTTACAAACTATTTGGTTGACTAAGTGCCCAAAATGAAGCTGAAAATGCAACTTTAGAATAGCTAAGGTGACGCTGGTTGGAATAATCTTTTATTTACAACTTGAACACCTGAATGCATGTGTATAGTTGGGAAAATTGAAGCATAAGTGCAGATAGAACCTTATTCTCCTTACTAGCAGGTATATTGGCGATTTTGGAGACTTTTAGAATGTGCGAGCTTCTGCCAGCGGCATCACCCGCGTGGAAGTCAAAAATTATCCCAAGGACAAATAATATCCAATGTGCAAAATTCCTGACTATAATCTTCAATTCAGCCGTTCTGGCCTGATTGAGTAACAAACATACACACATCCTTCCAAACTTTAGTAAAATTTTGGTTGAGTGTTATGTATTACTTTCCTTATTTCTATAATGTCTTCTTTTAATATTATATAATGTGAAAGTTTGTTTATTAATTTTATAGCATCACCTACCGGGCGAGCACGGCCTTTGTGAAAGGCTTGTGTCACGTATTTCATCACGGTTTTTGCGCATAAACTGTGATAAAAATGTGTGACTCAAGCCTGCCACAGTAGGCCGTGCTCGCCCGCCAGATGAACAACGGATCATGACTTGTATTAGACCAATGTAATGACCAATGTCAATTCAGACCATCAATCGGAAGAAGCCGTTAAAAGCTAGTTCCATCATAAAACAAAGTTTTCGGTGTATTCGACGAGTACTCTAAACCTTCTCTAAGAATTAGGTTGTAGTTTGAAGCTTCATTTGGCGCACTTCAAATGGATGTTTTATCGTGCCCCTGGTATGTAAATTATTCTTAATAAACTTACGTAAATCTTGCCAGCTTATAACATCGTGCTCGGGCAAAGCCAGGGCTGATTTCTAGTATGGTCTGAAAGATATATGGCTTTCATTAAAGAAGATTAAAGGAGCTTCCGCTTAGTAACACGTACACAATCATAAGTCTTGTAAGAGTTGACTTGTTCTTTCCTATAGTACATGCTAGCATTTAGCAATATCTATTTGGTTAATATATAAATAAATGCCATTCTACCATGCATAATGTACGTTCTAAGTTTATTTTGGACATCACAGGCAACGGTGAAGGAAAACATCGTGAGGAATCCGACTAATATAGTTGATGTAAGTCTGAAATCGCCAATTCAGAGGGCTGTGGGGTTTCCAGAGGTGGCTTAATTGAATCTGACACCAAATGTGACCACACCTCACAAGAAAGGAAGAAGAAGGCCAGTCTACTTAAATATAGAATAATATTAGTAAACATAGAATAAGTATTTTAGTTTCAGTATCTTATTATATTGCAATCTTATTTTCATAAATAACATGATTAAGTAGTTTAGTACCTAGTACGTTTAAGTATCTTGGTGACGACCAATTAGCCAGCTGTGATTAGACTTACCTTGATTTTGATGCACACGTTTTATTTGTTAGAATTATAATTATATTTATGTAATTATACCTTTGCAAACCTCAAATAGACGACGATTTATTTAAATAAATCTCATGTAAGTGAACTTTGTATGTTCTTGTAAGAAAAATAATGATTCTTTAAACCTAGTTCCACTTGGGGCTTTTCTTAATTAAATTAAATACTTGAGGAAAATTTACATTACAATTAATTAAAATATGAAAAAAAGCATAAAATATATGCTGATTTCTCAACAATCATAAATATAATACGTACCTCCATAAAAAACGGAGAAAAGTGATCTAAGCAAGGTTTCCTCTTCCATTAGAAAGTCGGTGCTGTAAAATCCATCTTTCATTTCCTAAAAAACCTCTTACAATGCTAGCAAATACTTGAAACTTCCCAACATAGCTAGTACTGTTCTCAAATAATCAAAATAGACAGCCCAAGCTAAACAAGGCTTTAATCTACTGTTAATTTACACGGTCCACCTACTGCTAGTTAATCGGTGCTTCGGGCTAGGATTTGTTCTATTCATAGATTCACTTCCGATCACTGTCGCAGTGACAATGAAATTCGCGTGAAACAGGTCCTAACGTGCGTTCTAACGCGTTCGAGACACGTTTGTGACAATGACTAGAACGCGTAAGCAACCTTCCTGATGGCTCGACGCGACTGGATTCATATCACACCGATAAACATTTTTTACTTAACGAAATTGCAGGTACGATCACAAGGACACGATGTGTTGCAATTCGATCGATTACCACTTGAAATTTTCTTAGAAAATACGTTCATCGACGCAATTTAAATTGCGTCAAGGCATCAGAGGCTCCAGACAAGTGTCATTCAGATAACAGTGATGGCGATGGTCGAAATGCTTAAATGTAAGGGAATATACATGACATATCGATAGTGCTTGTCAATACCAAACAATTTTCGTAATTTTATCAATGGGGTGGTGAACTGCCATTTTTTCACAATAGGTGGCGCATCGTCGCTATGGCTGTTGAAAGCTGTCAAATCCATACATTTCAGTATTTTTTTTTAATTATGCCTCTGTGTGCTGTATCAGGATGTACCAACCCCGTTGTTCATTTGTTGCCCAAAGATACAACGCTAAAAAAACTGGGAAAAGGCTATACATATTACTAACTCTGCTTATGTTGCTTGGTAATCTTCGGCGAAATAGTGGAGCTATTATTGTATTGATAAAGTTCTAGAGCAGGCATTTCATTTGCTTGGCCTCCAGAAGCTTTTGAGGGCTTTGATTGCCGAAAATAAAATAAAACTAGAAACCTAAAACGTAAAGAATACCAACACATTAAAGTAATGTTCTCTAATTTTTTGAATTTTTTTCCTCCATGGGTCAAGTAAGAATTAACTGGTTACAACAAAAACAAAATAGCTAAATCTAGAACATATCACGGATTTAAAATATTTTATTATATAAAAGTCTGCCTCTCAATAAGATCTGTTTTATTTCCAGTTATCCTTGCTCCTCATTTCTTTAGTTCGTCTTTCAATTCCTAAAGCTGCCAGGGAATATACATATTATCAATAACGATGGAAGACCGGTTTAAACACAAAAAATAAAAAAAAAAACGTGATGTAAACAAAGCAAAAATTATTTGAAAGCAGCAATTGCGCCGCCAGCGACATCTGCGCTCAGCTTTGCGTTCACTTCTCCATTACTACCGCGACGCTTTTGTTGATCGAATGCCACTTGTCCAAGCCTTAAGCTGGGAACAAATTATCGGACCCGGCTGACGGACGCGACTTACAGCCGCGGCTGATATGTGTGCACAGACAGAAACATCCAGCGGTCCAGAGGCCTTAGTGCGAGTTTTTACTCACGCGCACTCGTGATACGTAAACATAATTTTGTATTGAAACTGGATAAGCGCCGTCTGGTGCCGGTAAGGAGAAACAACTTTTTTTGTATACATTTTGACATAAGAGATAGTTTACGTTATCACGAGTGAGCGTGAGTAAAAACTCGCACTAAGGCCTCAGATCTCTTTCGGACGTCCGAACGCTCAAGGTCACGTCCGCGACTTACGTCCGTTAGTTTGCACAATGTAATGTACATTCATTAGCCAGATACTCTTTAAGTCGCGGCTGTCAGTCGCGTCCGTCAGCCGCGTCCGATGATTAGTTCCCGGCTTTAAGCACTATCAAAGTGTCATGTGATCAATCCCTTACATTTGACATTTAAACCATCGCCATTACTGACATCGAATGACACTTGTTTGGTGCGTCAGAATGTGTAAGCGACGCGTGTAAGACGACCTTCTTTCCGCGAATTTCCAGTGCGGTTCTACTAGGAAGTGAAGCTTTAGGTATCCGATACTCGCTTGTTTTAATACTGGTTTTTAGTATCTACCTAATTAGATTGAGGTTCTGAGGTTGTACGGATTCTTTTGTTTTATGTTCTGTTGGAATACATTTTGAATTTGGAATTTTATTGTAGCTGCTTAAGTTGGTTTGAAAAAGGAACGAGAATTATAGGTTGGAGAAGGTTTGAAACAACCGCTTAGTATTCTTATTTGAGTTAGTAACACGTATAGTAATGTATTTATTTAAGAAAAAAATTATAGCGAATGATAATATTAGCGTCCTTGCGTCCAATTTACAGAAAATATGATTTATAAGCACAGTTTTACAGTGATTTTTTACTTAATCTTCATCATTCATAGTTCGATTTTAAACCCTGAATTTAGGCATCAATTTTTTTAAACCCCACGCTCCCGCGTCAATATCATTCAGTTTCTACCAGGGATAGCAACAAGTCGTCTACCAATCTTAAAACACCTGAATGTTGCTAATGTTAAATCCAGCTGTATATCTCACATCCCTTCTTAATCAGAATTTTTATTCTGTATAGTTTGTTCCACTACAGAAAAAAGGCCGCCTTCTCCCTTAAAACCACTCCATTATATTTAATCGTTACTAACAAGAGTTGCTAGTAAACTGACCATCGAACACAATTCCAATATTATAACAATTGGCATTTCAGAGTGAGACGCAAGTCTATCGGACAATTTATAGATCACAATGTCCAACATCCCGAATATCGTAAAACGGTTGACCAGGCAAGACTGGCTTACTTGGAGTATGAATTTGACAAACTATTAGGAAATCCCTTATTGAATGCTTTCTTATTTATTGCTCGCTTCTGTAGTGCGTTGGGGATGTTTGCGGATGCGCGTATAGATTGTTTCTAGATAACCATGCGCAAAAGTTGTGCATCCATGGTGCGCAGGGTGTGGGGCAGCTCCAACAGTATCCTAAGTATTATTTCATGTCGCCTAGACTGTGTTTTCGTGGGTCGCATTTGTGCCATCTCACATTTGTGTGATCTACTGTTTTACTAACCATATTTTGAGTCGTGGATACTTGAATAAAGCTAAATTCTATTCTACTCTATTATGATGTATTGTATCTTACTTCTTTCTAATCCTAACGCGGCGGGGGATATTATTTTATAACATGTAGTGATATTGCACTACATATTATAAAATAATGTCCCCCACCGCATTTGTACGCGTTAAACTCAAAAACGCCTGAACGGATTTTCATGCGGTTTTCACCAATAGAAAGAGTGAAAAACGAGGAATGTTTTTGTCTATAATTTGTCACGGGTGAAGCCGGGGCGGGTCTTCCATATTTTATAATATGGAAGTCTGGATATTTGTTAATAACGCCTCGACTGCTCAATGAATTTGAATGAAACTTGGTACACGCAAAAACCTTGTTTTGGATTAGGATATAAAATAGAATACTTTTATCCTCGTAGTAAGTTCCCTTGGTACAATTCCCGGCTTTCACGCGCCTGAATAGTTCCAATACTTGCAATCATTTAAAGATAACACGGATAAAATGTTATTCTAAATATGTATAGCGAACATGTTATTAGTAAATTGTGATGAATTTTTAATAAATATTTTCCAGTCAACACAGGCACCGCCTAGTTTTAAATTAAGTTTTCTAACAGTTACAAACCTATATATGAGCACTTTAAGCCTAGGGTCTCGGCCATTTGAAAGGTGAACCAGGGCCCCAAGCCAACTCGCAGAGGCCTTGTTAGATACGTAGCTTGAAATGCGACACCAACCGTCAATAGTCCCTGTATGCACTACGCAAGTGCACCCAAGGACAATCCTCGGCTGATGCAGGACTAGTGCAAAATAATGGGGACGAAACACAAATGGCTATGGATTTGGGAGGTTCAGTGGATCGATTACTTAAAACTATAGAAGGACTATTGGCACCTACCTGACCACTGTAGATCTACACGGCTATAAAAAGGCAGAAGGTGACTTGTACACTCAATTAATGGGCCCCCAACTTTAGTGACGTAGCGCCAAGGGGGCAACATATACGGAGGTGCATGAGGAGTGGAGAGGTAAAACACGCCTGTCAGGACAAGCCTGCAAGTACGGTCAAGATCCCTACCAGAATCTCCTTCCTCCGGGCACGTTATTATTCCATTTATTGCATTAACTATTATTGACAAATTTAAAATTAGTTTTTATTTATAAAAAAGCTTAAAGTCATGAGAAGTATTGGCTGCCAATAATACATGCAGTTATCGTGCATATCCTTTACGACGAATAAATTCCTATGAGATATCAGAAATTCTCCGCGATCAATTTGTCTCATTCATACGCAGACGTTTGATCTACGGCCGAGTCGCTGCAGGAAATGGCGGCCAGCGTAGGAAATGGACGGACAGATGGACGAGCCCAATAATGTGTTGTAAAACTTATATTAATTCTGTAGGTCGCTTTAGCAGAATTTTTGTTTGAGTGTGTACTATATGGTGGGAAAGTTATGATGGAAAGATATGAATTTTTTTGAGATGTTTTGTTTGTAGCTATGTAGGTTTTGTACAACGAAACAATTTTAACTACTAACTACTTCAACCAAGCTTAATAGTTAACTAGCTTCTGCCAGCGGCTTCGCCCGCGTGAAAAATGTTTTATTATCCCAAGAGAACATTATACCGGGCTGAAATAGCTAACATTAACCTGGGACACTGGCATCCTCTCTGTTAGAGAGGTAATGGGCCTTAACCCACCACGCGGGCCTAGTGCGGGTTGGTGGATGTCACATGTCTTCGAATTTTTGGTTCTAATACATGCCGGTTTCCTCACGATGTTTTCCTTCACCGTTTTAAGAGTGCTGAAATAATTTACACAATGTAAAGCGCCTGCCTGGGTTCACAATCTGTAACACGCAGGTCCGGGCCGGTATCACTGGGCCATCACTGCTCAAAGAGGCATATTCATTCTAAACTCTTCATTGCACAATTCCGTGAAAACACAACCTGATCTATTATTTCCTAGAAATATGTTTTGCTATTCAAACAAGTTACCTTAATTAGTGGAACTAGAGTCTTTGTAAAGGGAATTAAGTAAATATCTACAAATATAATACCCGTACCCAAATTTTAAGCATTTTGAAGAAAATTTCCTCCAATTCACATGACTTAGTCCCCAAGACAAAGCAAAAACCCTCGAGTCGACGATTTTAATGACAATAAAATTAGTTAACTAGCAATTTGTTTGAAGGGAGGCTGAGATTGGGTGAAGTGGAAGAAATGTCTTAGAATATGTGTGTAAGCCTTTTCATCTAATAATACTACATATGTCTGCCTCCTGATCCTACCGTAATATAATCACCATACCAATCACAAAGGTCATAATTCCACAAACATACCTCAATAACAGAGCGAATTTAAGTGCCAAGCAATTGTATACACAAGAATGTTTATGGCTCATAGGAATTTGAATCTTATGGTGTAAACAAGAGGGACAATGACGTCATCAGTCCTTTGCATAAAACACGACCCATGGATGTTAAGATGAGAAATGATAGGGAAACAAAATGTAAATTATAATCGTGACAATTTAAGAAGTCTGATGTCGTTCTCATTTTAAAATACATGCTGCGATATCTTTGTATGAACGTCCACGAATAATCTGCTTCATCATCATATCAGCCGATAGACGTCCACTGCTGGACATAGGCCTCCCCCAAGCGTCGCCACTTTGACCGGTCCCGTGCGTCTCGCAACCAACGTATCCCTGCAACCTTCACCAGGTCGTCGGTCAACGGTCACCTGGTGGGAGGCCTTCCAACGCAACGTCTTCCGGTTCGCGGTCGCCACTCCAGAACCTTTCTGCCCCATCGGCCATCCGTTCTGCGAGCAATGTGCCCTGCCCACAATCTTCTTTATAATCCTAATTAATTACTATGTTAACGTTACACTATAACAACGAGTATCATATTTCGTAAGCATCAAGTTCAACTTTTAAAACGTATTTTATAGCTGTCAAATCCGATTTCTTAAGATTGTCACGACTTTAGTTGTCATTCCAGTCCTATTTTGTTTATCACATGAATACCAATGTTCATTACATTTTTTATTTAAAAAATGTTGTGAACAATGTAAATTTTATGAACTTTTATAAATAAAAGTATAATAAAACTGCCTCTTTGGTTGGGGTTGCAAGCGCTATTGCTCCTGGGTTCAATTCCTGGGTCGGGGAAAATGTTATTGTGATTTTACATCTGGAATTTCTCAATAGGAGACCGGAAATTGGATTTGTGCCCGGTTGACGGTAATAGGCTCGCCTTTGGGACTAACATAGAACTTAAACATAACTGGGGCAATGTGGATGTACTTTAATTAAAATACTTAATTGAAATACAAATACGTATTTGTTATTTTAATTCAATTACTTCTTAAAAATATAATTTCTATTACAAATACCTGACGCTGAGATATTTTGTAGTTAGTATTTCAAATACTTATGGCTTTAAAATACATTTGAACATTAATACATTTAGCGATCTTATAAATGGGAACTTTCTGCAGAAAATAGCGCTCGATACTTTTCGCAAGAATAATGGCGACCGTGTACGTCATATTGTCAAGTATCTTGTCAATTGTCATTTTCCTTTCAAACAGTTATTTCCATTAACCTCTGCAGATATGTTCATTAGTCCGAATGTCATGAAGGATGATCGACTGTATTTTTTTATTTGTATTTTAAATTTGTTAAAATATGTATTTTGTATTAAAACACACACGATCAAAAAGCAAATACACGACTTAAGAATATATTGTATTTCGTGTTATAAATCCATGTAAGATAGTAAAGATTTTACCCAGGTCTGACTATAGGTGCACTTTTGCCGGTACAGGCGTGGTGTAATATTTACCAATATTTTGTGAAAGGGAAGTACTCGTACTACATTTTGGAACGAGCAACTTGGGGAGTGTGCGATGAAACTGCACAAGAGTATTTGTTTCCTGATAGCTACAACCTAGTAGTCTTAAACTCAAGATAGAATAGGTTACTTCTAGGCAAGCTTGCTTCACCGTCGACCACATCCTCGCTTACCATCGGGCGAGATAGTGGTCAAACGCGAGCCGAGCGCATCATGTCTTCTTGTGTCTGCCTTTTTGGGAAAATATGGCGATGCCAATAAGTTTGTTGTAAAATGAATGCGAATAAAAATTAAGAAATCTTGCTCCATCTAAACGTTTGTATGTATCATTTCTTGCCCTGCTCTGAACATTTATAACAAGTGCCTTCATATGCAGGGAATTTCTCTCCTTAGGAATGAAAGTATTTCCTAAACGTTTAGTGCGTATGGGTGGGATGTCCAACATGTACCAAAGTTGCATCGCCGTTCCTACGTCTTGTCGTACAATGATGGAACGTGTATGACACTATGATTTTTTTGTAATTGGATTAGTAGGTACTTCAACTAATCTAAAAACGATTTTTTTGAAAAAAAAATAAGTCAATTTAGCCGATATATTATACAAGCCACCTATCCCGGCTTTGCATGGGTGCAATATATCGTTCAGTGGCGTAGCTAGTGATATAGGGCTCCTGTTTCAAAAACTTTTGAGAGGCGCTTTTAACCCGTCCCACCAACTATGGTAGCTACGCCTCTGATATAGATATTCCTAAAAATCATTCATATTATTGGATTTTTTAAAGTCTAACCCGGACATTTATTAACACAAGAAGAAAAATCTAACATATCGGTCGAGCAGATTTTATGTGATGATCATAAATGCGGTTATCGATTTTTATTTATATAGATTATAGTTTGTATTTAAAGTAACACACCGCTCCAGAAATCCTCCTTCCATCATCCCAATAGATTCAATAGTACCTAGTCAAGGACCCACATCATGATAGCTAAAGAAATACTCATGTCAGGCAATAAATAGATGCATCTGATTTGGGGCATGCATCACACCCCGTTAAAACCATTTTCATGAAAAGTCTGTTGTACATTTGATTATCTAGTGAATACGGCATATAACAGAAACAAGGCTAAAACAAATAGAGAGTTACATTACTGTATATCATATTTAATACAGACGTATACCTCCAGGCCTCATCAATCATAACACTACTGACAAGAAGCATCAAAACGAATACACACAAACTTCAAACATTACCAATACCAAGAAATCTAGAATTTACTTTATCAGAACAAATTACTCTTCCTGCCAAATACATCAAAGTTTTCACCAATCTCACTAATCAGAGAATCCTAAGACAGTTTCCAATCTCACTAATCAGAGAAATGAGTGCAGAGGGAAAAGTGGGTAAATCCTAATACATTTTGCCCCATTGTTCCGATGAGGCATTGATCTTATTAGCCTAAGATCCCACTGCAAAAATCTGCAGGTATGTTAGGGTTTGATTAAACTAAATTTTAAATGGATGATTTAATAGTAGAATAAATTTATGAGGGATGGCTGGAAAGATCTAGCTGCAAGTACCTTAATTAAATAAATTGATATTTATGCTTGATAGTAAACCAGTGGATCGAAAAACTTGTATAAGGCACTTGTTCCACCGCCGACGATAGCGAGTAGCGAGTAAAGCTAGAAAGTAAAAACGAGTAATAAGAGTGACAAGCGAGTGTGTAGTTCCAATAGTTTTGTCGCTCGGCTATAAGCGAATATGCTTCACTTCACACTTCACTCGCTCAAGGCGGCTGCACTATTGGTAGAAATGAGTGGGTATCGCTGAGCGAGTATAACTTTGATAGCTCTTGTCACTGCGACAAACTTGTGGTGAGAGAGTACTCGCCGGCAGTGTGAACAGCCAGCGATCAAATATTACTATATGTGTCACTTTTAATTGACACGGTATCTTATATGTATTTTACGTTTCTTAAGCGAGAAAACAGTCGACAGCAAATCGTTTACTCGTCGGCGGTGGGACAATGCCTTAATAATATACATGTTGTTTAAGTGAATCCAACGACATTTGAAAAAATGTTGTTTGAAAAATAGAAAAAGTAAGGTTTGCGGCCAGGCAACTAACCAGTTATCTATTCTACGTAGTCTTCTAATATCAAGAATGATTCATAAAAAATAAATTTAATCGACAAAAACGTCACCTGCAGATTTTAGGAGTGGGATCTTAGGCAAGATGAAGCATTGATCTTATGTCCTACAACTCAATTCCGTGTTTTAATCAAGACGGGGAGGTCGGGCAAAAATGGCTACGTCTCGTTAACCCGGCCTTATGGCAGTATTCCGATTAGACGGGGTTGTGGTTTGTGTGTGTACAGAGTGAGAGGAGAGTGAGGCTATTAGGGTTTAAGTTTTGGGGTGTTTCTTGATAGGGCTCGGGGCAGATTGATGAAATGTAGAACTTATGTATGGAAGTGGTTCTTATGCTGCTTGAGTAGTAGTTTTTTTAAATGACCTATTAATAAAAGTATTATTAAAATAAGATTTGTGTTGTGAAAATAATTATTAGCATTACAATGCAAGTTTGCGTAACAGTAAAGACTTTTTTCTTCTTAAAGACATTTATAATGCATTTTCATTTCGCAACTCAGTAGAAATAACTTGAATACGCTATGATGTGGCTTTTCATAAAATACAAGACAAGAAGCAGGAGCGACAAGCCTATAACATTTTATAGGCCAAAATTCCAGCCTAAAGATGTGACATAAATCTATTGAAATAAGTTGTCCAAGTTTTCGTTTAAGGTTGATTGTGATTTCTATTATTTTCAAGGAGTTTCCTTCTAGTTAAGGCGTGAGAATCCGCTGGATGCAAGATGAGCTCGACCGTTCGATGTGGCGACATTTGAGGGCGGCCTTTGTTTAGCAGTGGACGTCTTTCGGTTGAAGATGATGATGATTATGAAGGAGTTTTCGTGTCTGATTAATTATCCATCTGGGCAATTATCCATACAAATTTTATCAATTTGAAAGTAACTCTGTCTGTCTGTCTATCTGTCTGTCTGTTACCTTTTCACGCCTAAACCACAGAACCGATTTCAATGAAATTTGGCAAGGAGATAGATGACATCCTGGGGAAGGACATAGGATAATCTCTAGCAAAAAAAAAATGTAGGGTAGGTAGGTGTGTAGGGTTAGGGTATGTAGGGTAAGGTAGGTAGGTAAGTAAGTTAGGATAGGGTAGAAAGGTAGATGTGTAGGGTAGTTTAGGATAGTTACGTAGCCAAATTACGGGAACGAGGCCGCGGGGATCAGCTAGTTACCTATAATTTGTGTATACTTAGTAGAAAGTCGGTGTAGACAGACATAATTATAAAAGTATTTGGCCTATCAGAAATAAATAAATAAATAAACAACTAAAATCACTTTCAACTCCGTACACACACAAGGCCCGCCTGCAGACGTAGGTACATTAATCCCTGCAGCTAATAGTTAAGTAAGGCTGGGCACACAGTCGCGATTAACTCTTGCGACACACAACGATGACTTACTGAGGAACTTAACTCTGATTAAAGAGATAAGGCAGTAGTCTTGATCAAGGTCACTAAGTTAAGTTAGGTAAAACCTTTATCTGAGTCTAGCTCAATTTATGTAATACTAGCTTCTGCCAGTGGCTTCGCCAATCCCAAGGTAACATATGCCTGGGATAAAACCTATGTGCTATTCCAGACTATAACCTATCTCTGTGCCAAATTTTACACAGATCTGTCCAGACGTTTGAGCGTGAAGAAGCAACAAACACACACACAAACACACAAACTTTCACCTTTATAATTTTGGAGGTATGCGGAACAGGGTGTATAGTTCCACAAACCTCCTTTGAAAAGGGAGGATCCTCCGTCAAGACGGGTGTTGTGTCTGGTCCGGGCAACTGCCCAACGGTTATTGTCGGACTGTTGTATACGCTCAAATCGCGCTGATAACTTTACTTGCGCGATGCAAGATTTACGTGACGTCATGTCATTAGTTCGTAAGTGGCGGCTTTGGTGCCGTATGTGTGTTATTAGTGTGATGAAAAACAAATCCGTCCGTTTCAAATTATTTCAATAATTAATTAAAGATAATCTTTGAATCCAGTTTTTCTTACTTCATAAATTAACGACGTGGTTCATTAAAACATAATTTTCTAGTTACTTTACAATCTGGTTTTCTCATACCGAACCATCTCAAGGAATAACCATATTTTAAAATTTGGTTCTAGATAATATTTTTTCTTATACTATGTAATCGTTTGATTCTACCGATAAGCCTAATTTAGCACGTAACCCTCATTGGGTTACGTGCTTCATTTACATTAAAACAAAATTTCTCGCAATGTATTTCGCTACGACCGCGTAGCATCGTAGCGCTACGCGGCTACGTTGCTACGTCGTAGCAACCGCGTAGCTCCTGCTTAGCGCTTAGCAACTACTAATTTATTTGGATGGAACACCAACCAAGGCAAGTGAAAGAGATAATGTGAATCTTAGAAATGCATTTAGACTTCTTAGAGTGTGATTTTTCGATTTAAAATTGATAGATTTTGCAAGAAACGGGCTAGAATTTTGTTATTTTAAAATCTAGTTGTGAACTAAGATATCCTTATCACAACTAGCTTTATAAAACTCCGATTATTGAAAAAATACACGCTTCAGTTAATTGCTAAGAATATTGATTTTTGAAAAATTCCTATGACGCATTTTTGGATTTCATCCAAATTGGGCACGAGACTTCTTTGAGTGTTTTTCGCTATTCTTGACTGTTTCATATTTGGCCATCTCGCACACTTGAAAAATTCATCCTGTAATATTAGGTTTATTAAATTTCAGCTGGAATACTTATCTTTTGTAATTTCATTCCAAGTTTATCTTGATTGTTAGACGTTTATCCTAAATAAACGCATTATCCAAACATTTAATAAAAGTCAAATTAATTTAATAATTAAGTTCTTTTAATAAAAATATTCCTCGAATTTCTAACACAAAGTTCAATCAAATTCTATGTAGTTCATTAACCTTTGCCTTGGTTAGAATAAATTAACTTGAAAAGTCGTTCATTAAAAGGGCTTAAACAGTCTGCCGCGAAAATTATGGTAAACTTTTATAAATTATTGAATATTATGACTTACTGATTCTATTATTCCAATTTTCCCTTTTAGACGATTTCAACGGCTGTTACTTTACTAACAAAACGGCTTTATTTGAAATCTTTGAAAGCTTAATATACTTTATAACGAGGAGGACAACCCAAATGAAAGGATTTATATATATAGGAAATAGTTTCCAACCCAGTAATAAGCACACGTAGACAGGCAAAAGAAACGATTAGAAACGGCATTAAAATGAAAACATCAGATAACCAGTTGAATTGTCTCGGTGCTATTTTGGTGGTCGCCACTGATGATTATGGCTTTCAAGAATTGCAGTGGTTTGGGAATCTAGCGGTGGGATTGTCCCAAAAAGCTGTCTCTAGCTGTGACCGCAGAAGTGTTTCGATGATCTGTAGTTTTTAACAAATTAAAGCAGGAAGTACTTTTAATAACATTATTCTAAGTAGAGATTATTTATTATTAAAAAAAGCAGATCCAAAAGAGTATGCAAATAAGCGAGTTACTAACTTTATTTTAAAACTGAATTCAAATAATTTAAAATTAAATTAATTACGAATGAATTTATTTCATTGTCAGTGGTTATGAAGTAAACTGTAATTTAATTAATCAACATTAATTCTGGGACGGTAAATATCGTGTTTCTATTGTAAATAATATTAAAACTGAGGGCTATTGTTTAAAATTTTATTTGTCATTCGAAATGTGTATTTATATTTTACTAGCAAAAACCTTTCATCATCATTTCAGCCGAAAGACGTCCACTGCTGGACATAGGCCTCCCCCAGGCGTCGCCACATTGACCGATCCCGTGCGTCTTGCATCCAGCGCCTTCCCGCAACCTTAACCAGGTCATCAGTCCACCTAGTGGGAGGCCTTCCAGCGTATCGTCTTCCGGTTCGCGGTCGCCATTCCAGAACTTTTCGGCCCCGGTTGAAAGCTATGCTTCGAAAGGAGCCGAAACCAACTCGCAGATGCCATGTTAGACATGTAGGATGAAATGTAACACCAACCTGCGATTTTCCTTGTATGCAGTATTCACTACACAAGAGCACCCAAGGACATTCCCCGGCTGGTCCAGGACTACTGCAGAATACAGAGACAAAACACATTGGGTTATGGGTTCGGCAGATTTCGTGGATCGATTAATACGAAAACTGTAGAAGCACTAATCCCTTCCTGACCACTGTTGATCTACACGGCTATAAAATGGCAGGGGATGACTTGCACACTCAATTAATGCCTCCTCCCTCATAAAGTCGCTCCCCTCGTAAACTTTAGTGACGTAGCGCCAAGGGTGCAACATGTACGGAGGTGCTTAATGCTTGGAGAGGTATGCGACGGCTATCAGGGCAATCCAGGATGTGCGGTCAAGATCCCTCCCAGCCTCTTATTGGGTTATCTTCCTTCCGCCGAGCACGTTTGCTCTTGCTAATCTCCACTCAATCCAGCCAATTAAGGCAAGAGAAAGATGGGAGCTCTGTTCCCCGTCAGTGTTCACACCGATCAGCCAATAAAGGCAAGCCGGAGACGAGGGATAAGACCATTGCCCACCAGCTCACCACAAAGCTGCTCTGCGGATTGTATTTCTCTTAGTCTGGCCTCTCACCATAGGCATTGGAGCAGCCAAGTAATTAATTATTACTAAATCATGCATATCTTTTCTATCTCACTGATATTGTTTTTTCGGGATGAAAACTAGTTGATGCAAGTTAACAATAGTCCAGCCTATGGTCAGTGAAAGGATTTTCGTTAGATCAGTGCAATGAGAGATTATGTTTTACAAGGAAATCGGTGTAGATTTACAATGACAAATGCAAAGTTAACCATGAAAAATTTGATATTTTGCAATTGCGTAAAGCAGTGGTGGCCCAGTGGTATCGGCCGCGACTTACAAGTTGTAGGTCGTGGGTTCGAACTCAGGCAGGCGCTTTACTTTGTGTAAATTATTTCATCAGCACTGCTCTCAAAAACGGTGAAGGAAAACATCGTGAGGAAACCGGCATGTCCTAGAACCAAAAATTCGAAGACATGTGACATCCACCAACCCGCACTGGGCCCGCGTAGTGGATTATGGCCCATCCCCTCTCACAGCAGAGAGGAGGCCTGTGTCCCAGCAGTGGGAACATTAATAGGCTGATGATGATGATGATGAATTGCGTAACTAAACGTAGTAAGCAAGCGAGTTTTAATCAATGCTCATAAAAAAAGGATTCGGACCTTATCTAGTTAATGTTTAGCATAATCTTAGCATAATCATGTGTGCCTGCTTGAAATTGGATGAGTATAAGAACTCATATAATTGTAAGAAGGCGCCCAATGTCAAGCGCCCAACGTCAATCGGCAAATAAGTAATGCATGATGTGCTTACCTGTAAGAAATTGGTACACTAGTCTATAAGCATATTGGATGTATCTCATAACTTTGTATCAGTGTATTCAATTGTTGGTGAGCCAAATAAACAAAATAAAATAAACATAACTGTTAAAACAAAATGATGTTAATAAATGATAATCTGAAGCACTGCCAATACCTAGGTATTCATTATTCCTAAAAAAAAAAAAACAAAGATTTTTCATCCACATGTGGAACCGATCTTTCTTTTAAAAAAAAACAATAGCTCCGTTCAATCGTTCCGAAATTCAGCTAAAAGCTTAAATTAAGCTATGCTTTTTTAAAACCAACGCACAGATTCCAAATTGAGCGGTTTTTCGTCGTCGTTGGGCGAAAATTTTGTATTTTTTCGCCCAAATCCGTTGTGAGCGAAAATTTTCGGGTAAATGCTTACGACTGCAAATTGTTGGTTTCGACGCCAAATTGTGGATTTTTAAGCTTTTCTTTTGTTTTAAGATAATGGTTTTGTAAAAGTGTATTTGGCTTGAATTTGCATGTTTGATGGTTTGATAATAAGTTAATTATTGCTACTTCAAACAAAAGTAGTCGAACAAATATTAAATCTGATCAACGCTTTAGGGATGGAAACTTATTGTGACTTATTTTAGTAACTTATAATTTCTAATGAATGTTGCAATTAATCGTAATCAAAATATTAACTTGATGGCTTAAGTCAACATTCCTCATGACTCACTCCCTAAAATAGAGTGTAAATTAAGTAGAGAGTCAACATTAGTTTCATCAAAATATACACCCAATATTCAGCATTCGATCTTCAATACACCAACCACCAACATTCTAAGACCTAAATTCACTACCAACAGACCAATAAACACTTCAACTCTCAAATTCCAGCACACCGCTCGATCTAGGCACAACTCCTTACGCAGAATTGCCATACAATTCTAGCCTAATCTAAGACTGCTTTTCCATTATTTGCTATGCTACGTTGCTATGGATACGTTTGGTATCCACCAATCATATTCATTAGTCCACATATCATAGCACTGGTGGAAACGGGTTCAACTAAGCTATGTTTTTTTGTAAGGAGGATGCGCGGACGGGAGCTATGGATGGATTGGATTGCAGAGCAGAGTACCTACAGTAGCCGCTCCCCGTGCCTTTTCTACTGCCGATACATCGCATCTTCTCGCACAGCTACCTCGTGGCGGCGCGTTTTCGCAGCACATCTTAGAAAGTAAGAAAGAAAGATTGAATGAAAGAAAGAAATAAAAAGTCTTTTTGCGCTGGGCATGTTTATTTGGATTCTTACTCGCTCCGCTTGTGAAAACGGTCTGATAATTTTGTAGCTTAGCTTGTGTATTCTCGCAGTATAGCTGCATAACACATCTCTGGTGGAAAAGCAGCCTAAGACCTCCCCTTACTCAAATTCCGTTCGTTGCCTCGAATTCCTCAAGAGCCGTTCAATACCCAACTGTATTAAACTTCGACACCACACAGCACTAACCAAATTACAGTAGAGTAACGAATGAACCAACAAAGGGTATGTTTAATCCAATTAACAACTGTTCTCGATTGTTCGAATCAATTTAGGGAGATGGTACTATCGATTTAGATGTACAGGACCAAACTGTATGGTATTCAAGTAGAATGTTGATGCAAATTTCTATAGGTACTAATATAGACATTTTCATCAGATGACAGCTACATTTTTTTTTCTATATTCTCGTGCTTGACCACTATCTCACCTGAAGTTAAGCGATGATGTGGTCAACGGTGAAACACGCTTGCCTAGAAATAAACTATTCACTCTTGACTTAAAGACTCCCCAGATTGTAGCTGTCGGGAAACGCAGACTCTGGCAGGGAATTCCATTCCTTAACTGTACGCATAATAAAAGTGTTCCCAAAACGTGCGTATGTGTGGGATGTCCACCATGTACTGAAGGCGCATCGCCGTACGTCTGGTAGTCCGATGATGAAACGGGCTAGGTAGAATTAGATCAAGCAATTCCATCGCACACTCCCCAAAATGTAACCGATAACAAACCAACAAGCTGGCAACTCGGCGACGATGTTCAAGACTGACACACGTGCCGTGGTCATGCTATGGGGGCTCTGGAATCTATCGAATGGTCAAGTTTTGAATTTATCGGTAAAATTCATATTTATTAGCAATTTTTGATGTCCGTTATCGCTGATAAAATATCAAGTATTATTTTACATTATATATACGGCATAACTATTTTGACTACGTCTCTACTAATGCTTAGTTGTGTAGCGAAGCGAGTAAGATGGGCCATGAAGATGTGCTCATTGCGAAGTAGCCGTGCGAGGAAGATGCCCAGCTGAAGCTATGCGATGCATTGGTAGTAGGCACGGAGAGCGGTAAATTTTTAAAAGCTTCAATTAACTATTTCCTGCAACTATATATCCTGCATCTGAATTTTATAGCAGTCATCCTCCACTGATTAGAATGAAATTTTGCATACACGTTTAGTTTGGATAACAATGGATGCTTAGCTAAAAGACGCCATTCTAAATGAAATATGGCGGACGGCCCAAGATTGCGGACTAGTTATTTTTTGTGCACTGCCATGGTATGGGTATCAAATGAAAGAGTTTGCTGAGAAGAATACGAAAAAAACTTGATTAAAAAAAAAAAAAAAAATTATGTATATTTCTTGCGTTTTCCCATCTTGAATTTATGCTTAGCTAATGGAAATAGACTCTCCCCTATAGAGCTTAACCAAAAATGGAAAATTATTGGTGTGATGTATATGTAATCTGCAATTAATATGAAAGTCAAAGGAAATGAACTACTTTTGTAAGAACAAAACTGATTTCATAACTGATTCATTGTTAGAATATATAATCTCCAAATTAATAACTCTCCAACAAACACCCCGCATCGCGACTATAATAACACTACTATTCGAACTAGTAACTAGCAACAAATAATAATAATAAAGCCTTGTTTATTCTTTAACAAAAATAACATAATTTGTTATTCAATACAATTCGAGAATTTAAAAATAATTTAAATTACAATAATAATTATTAAATCAACACGAATTAAAATTTATAAAATTCAATAAAATTCCTTATTCGGTACATGCAAAAACAAATCACTATTATTAGGGACCTCTCTTCAGAGTAAAGGCCTCCTCCATTTTTCTCCACTTATCTCTATCTGTTGCTATTTCCATCCAATTATTGTCCACTGTTTTCAGTATTTTGTCAGTAGCTAGCAACTGATATGTTGCTATATGCCACAATAGTCTGAACGGAATTACGTTTAATTACAAGTAATCCCATCAAGTTCGTGGTAATCAAGCCACCGCATGCAGATGAGGTGAACGAAACCATCCGGGTACGTTCACGGTTTTTAATTGAGGAGTGTGAGGGTGAGGAGGTGATGAGTATTTTTGTGCTTTGTGCCAAAATTGGCATAGATAAATACTTATATAATCACACCAGTGAATATTTTTCATCTTTTAGTTTCATTGAAGCATTTTTTTTCAACAAAAACAATAAATGTTTAGCACTGGATGGATCAAAGACCTGGAGAGTGCCCGCGGCAATCCGTTGGGTAATACAAGAACGATCGATATGACGATGATTGAAGGATTCCTTTAACCAGTAATGATAAGGATTTCTTAAACAAAAAACCGGCCAAGTGTGCATCGGACTTCACAAATTTAGGGTTTTGTACCAAAGACAAAATCTGATTGATCTATATATTGGTATTTGTTAGTAAAATATACGTATTGATAAATATTATTTTCAAGTTCATAGGTCAATGGGAAAATAGAAAAATATTCGGATAAAATTGTGTGACATACGACGCACAGACGGTGACGTGAGGGACAGCAATAGGGTTCCGTTTGGACCCTTCGGGTACGCAACCCTAAAAGTGGGTAACGTTAAGGCACATGAATGGTGTAAGGAACACCCAAATTCCAACAATTGTGTTTAGGTAAGTCCCATGTTATAAGGGACAAGCCTGCAGTCATGACTGAAAATCTAGATTTAAACCGGTTGCTGAAAAAAATATAAATCTAAAACCCTATAAAACATTGTCCTAACCTGAGATAGGATTTAGGACCAATCCAATAAAAACAAACGTCCAAATCCTTCCGTAAATAAGCCAGTTGCACAGATCTGCGAATCGTGATCAAGCTACCATGCTAAGTCTAGTATAAGCCGTGGCACGTGCCGCGCTAGTATTGAAGCCAGGGTTTATATGGAAAACAATCCTATCAGATCATTTGGTATTCAAAATTAAAAAATAGCAGTATGGATTGTCAATCTGGGGAAAGGTGTTAAACATTTAACAATATATCGATTAAAGTAATCTCTATCGACTAATAATTTTATTCAATGCTGACAGATTCTAGCCGATTGACGTTCTATCATCGAAAACGTGGCAATAGCGATTGTCAAAAAGGCAAAATTGTATGAGATTGATAAGCGATATCGAAAAATCACATGCACATAAATTTTGAAAATTACGACTATCACCTTCGCTGACATCAAATGCCACTTGTCTCAGCCTCTTATATTTTGGCATTTAGACCATTTAGGCATTGCTGAGATGGAATCGAGAACAAAACTACGAGAAGTCATCTTTTGGTGTTAGAAATTTAGAATTAAATAGCAAGCTAGGAATAATTTTGAAAACCCGAGGGAAATTCTCACATTATTAAGAAAACTAACTGCTACTAAGAAACAAATGAACCTCAACTAAAATCTTCTAAACAGACGGCAAAAGCAATAAAAAGCAGTGTTATACTCGCAACAAATTACTTGAAATACCACTTAAAACATTACTTACCTAAGTTTGTAAGACGGTTTATTAACTCGACAGCACTGTTAATTTTATTAGTACTTAATTTTAAGAGAGGCATTGAGGTATTCACTGATATATTTCACTGGTTTATTTCTAAATTGTAACATTAATTTTGGTCTTAGATTTTAAATAGATGTTAATTTGATGAGTGTAGAATTTTGTTGCCAGAGAATTCATCTGCTGAGTATTTCATATACCGTGGGAATTTCTAAAATTGCTTATCTTTTGTGTACACCAGTCTGATAACCTGTCTGCCAAAGTAACCTATAATCTTTATGATTGCTATGTAATTTTGAATTTAAATGTATTTTATTTTAAATTGTTTAAAGCAGTTATACTGTTGTTGTGCTTAACAAAATAAAATATTTTTTTTAATAAATATATAAATAACCAGTGTCAGTGCAGTGCTATTATCCAGAACATGACACACACTTGAATGACCCACGTGCCCATAGACCTGAACCTTTCATGAAAGATCATTTATGGTACAGGTGTATGGGCGTCAGTGGCGTTTAAGCACACGCCACTGACGTGGTAGGCGTGGACACCTACTTGGTTCAAAATATCTTAAAAATATCCCTATAAGAAGAACCTCAGTGTTAAATATCAGCTTTCAAGATTCAAGAAATTAGGCTAGGCGTTGATGAGTCAGTCAGTGAGTTATTACTTTCATCATCATTATCATCATTTCAGCCGAAAAACGATAACTCCTGGACATAGGCCTCCTCTAAGTGCCCGAAGAATAGCTAAACTTAATAGCAGTGGGCAGGGCACATTGCTCGCAGAACGGATAGCCGATAGGGCCGAAAAGTCCAGGAGTGGCGACCGTGAACCGGAAGACGTTGCGTTGGAAGGCCTCCCAATAGATGAACCAACTGGTAAAGGTTGCGGGGATCCGCTGAATGCGAGACGTACGGGACCGGTTAGTATTATTACTTTGCTTTTATATAATGTATCTCTCTTTCATATGTGAAAAGATTACAAAGATGCCAGTAAAAAGCCACCCAGTAACAATTAGCCCAGCCTGATAAAGATTGCGGGCTACCTAATATTTTCCTACAGCATATACTATTTCTTACATACTTCGTACCGATACTTAAGAAATACAGTTAGGCAAAATTTCCAAGAACTACCCCCAACTTCATGGAAAATAAATATAAAACTAACCACATATACACAGCATGTAAAACTATACGCAAACTTAGCCGCCTACATGAAGTTTAAAACTGTTATTCTATAAAATTTTCAATTTGCCATCGTATTATCGACACAGCATCTATTTTATACTTTATGATGTCGTTCATACAGCTTTTGTATGAAATATGGGCTGAGGATGGCCGTATTTTTAAAACGGGCTTAGTTTTACATTTAAGATAGTTTAAAGTTGGGTAAGGAGCGATATTTTTGGTAGAGAGTTTAGATGGCGGATTTTTGTAATAGACGATTTAATACAGAATAATATGATGAAGTAGAGAATCTAGAAGGAGCCGCATTCTATCAACGATAAAGATAATGAAAATCAAAAAAATATGAGATAAACTAGTGAAAATAATGTCACGTTGACAAAATTTGGCCAAGTGCAAGTCGGACTTGCGCACGAAGGGTTCCGTACCATTATCGCAAAAAACGGCGAAATAATCACTTTTGTTGTACGGATTTAAACACACAGACAGACAGACGGATCGTGGAGTCTTAGTAATAGGGTCCCGTTTTTACCTTTTGGGTACAGAACCCTAATGATAATTCTAATTGGTTTGTCAGAGAGTTTTTCAAATAATATCGGACCCGTATTTTTTGCATTATCAAATAAAAAAATATTGACAAAGATAAAGCGCATCAAAGTTCAGGAGTGGGGGCTTGTGACGTCACTTTGTTAGTATAACTTGTAGCACATCGTGACGTCACACGATATTTCAACACACTGTATCGTCGTAATTTTTCGTATACGTGGCAAAAGTAAATACGTTACTAATATTATTTACACACCTTTATTGTATTGAATCACTACTATAAATTATTAGTGTAAGCAAATAACTCCCGGCAAACATAATCTTCAATTTCCATAAAAACAAAACACAACCTTTTTGTTCCTATAACAAGACAAACATAAACCGTTAACGTAAAAACGGCGTATCCTAAACAAACAACCAGAAATAGTACGAAAAAAAAGTTAAATTTAATCGCTTTTTATATGGGTTAGACAACTTTTCATAAGTCAACACTGACACGTCTGCTCGTATGAAATTTAAATACTATCGCAGGGAGTTGTAACACAGAAAATATGCAGAAGGTGAAGTACTTTGTATTTTCTTCATTACACACAACTGTGAATGCTATTAACGATAGTATCTTGCTGTGAAAACTATTAAGCACATTTTACGTCGTAGTAAGATGAAGAAAACAGATTTAAAGCGGACACAACAGTTTTACTGCAAGGATACAGAACTGAAGACTTAAATGATACAAACAAAGCAGCCTCTACTTCCAAACAAGATATATATCTAAATTATTATGCAATTTCTGTCTAACTTTGTAGATCTATTCGCAGTATAGCTCTTCTGAACTACAGCACTACTTGTTAATATCTCTCGCAGGTCGCACCCTGATGATTGTAAGACGATCGGAGCATTAGAAATATCTAAACCACCGCACTTCCATCACTGGTATTAGACGAGTTACGGGTGTACTACAGGTGGATCTCTGGTCTCTGCCTAACCTTTTGTTATGTTGTGTACGTGTGCTAAGTTTTATAAGAATCCATTTATCAGTTGAAGTCCACTGCTGAACATATGTCTCCCCCAAATTCCGCCACATTGACCGGTCCCGTGCGTCTCGCATCCAGCGGATCCCCGCAAACTTCACGCCGGAACAGCTGCTAAACTTGTATCAAGCGCAAGTTCGATCGTGCATGGATTACTGTTCTCATCTCTGGGACGGATCTGCCAAATACCAGCTAGATGCACTAGAGTCGATCGAAAAGCGGCCAAGAGACTCATCGGCGATGAGGCACTGGTCAAATCAAAGCTCCAGAGCCTTGGACATCGTCGCCGAGTTGCCAGCTTGTCAGTTTTTTATCGGTTACATTTCGGGGAGTGTGCGATGGAATTGCATGATTTAATTCCGCCCAGCCCGTTCCATCATCGGAGAACCAGACGCACGGCGATGCGTCATCGGTACATACTGGACATCATACACATACGCACAAAACGTTTTGGGGACCCTTTTATTATGCGTACAGCTAAGGAGTGGAATTCCCTGCCGGAGTCTGTGTTTCCCGATAGCTACAATCTAGGAGTCAAGAGTGAATGGGTTTTTTCTAGGCAAGCTTACTTCACCGTCGACCACATCATCGCTTTCCATCAGGTGAGATAGTGGTCAAGCGCGAGCCTATTGATAATAAAAAAAAGGTCATTGGACCACCTAAGGAAGACCTTCCAACGCAACGTCTTCTAGTTCGCCATCGACCAACCGTTTTGTGAGCAATGTACACTGCCCACTCGCCACTTAAGACCGAGTTACCTTTGTATTTTTAATATAAGTAAGGATTTGTGATATGCAGTGGACCTTCTACAATCATAACTTTATTATATGACCGCAGCCTAAAGGCGACTGTTGATTTTTGCACATAATTAACCACTTTTCAGTTTCCACAGCTTCGCATTTGGTTTCCAACACCTAGCGGGTAGATGATTAAACTTTGAAGAGCAAATAGAGTTATGAACTGAATCATTTGAAGCAATTTCCACATTAGACACATGGATATTGAGCCGCATTTTCTTCCATGGAAACACAAAGAAATATTGATTTAAAACTCTAGCATATTGTTTTGAATTGAGAAAAACGTGTTCCTATAATGAATTAAAAACGGTTGCTTTGTGACGATGAATGACACATTTTTAATGTTCATTTCATTTCTAACATTTTAGTTAAGTGTGTTAAAGGTTTTAATGGTCAAAAGCGATTCTGCTGAGCAAGCGGTCTTGGGTATGTTCGAACTCGGAAAAGCAATAACCGCCGAAAAGTCGGTGTACCAGGTACACCCTGTGGTGAACCCTTATTAGATGAAAACAGACGAGATGCAATGTCAATTTATTTTGGTGCTGAAATTTTGAAGGGAGTACTCCTCTTGGCATAAAAATATAAGGCATATTATTATTTGGCGTAACGTTTTGCATAACTTTTATTAGGATAATAATATGGTGACATAATAGTACTTTTGCATATTGCAAAGGTGGTTAGTAAAACTGTCATTTCGTCTTATTTTTTTGGCATAATTTGGAATTGCATAAATGGTATGATATTTTTTTTAAATTTGAACAATAAAAAATTGGTGTAATGTACTTACATTATTCATTATAATTTTGGAAATACTCTTTTCGATTAGGTTAAGTTGTCTAAGTTGAGGCTGGGTTGGCCCTTGGGTCACCCTTGAGCTGCGAACTTGTTTGTTTCATCTTTAGTTGTTTCGTATATAACATGATGCATTTATAACGTGTAAATATAATTATGTGTTTATAACATTATGCTGAATAAATTATACTTCATTATTATTATGCCAACAGTATGTACGGCAATAAACATTATGGCAAAACATTTTATGTGCGATGCGCAATATTATGCGTAATGATCATTATGCTGCACGACGTTATGCCAATGTAAATTATGACTGTTTACTCTATGCTTATCATTAGTAAACCAATTTTGAAATATCAGAAGACAATATTAGCCAAATATTTTAGTAGTTCACAATTCAATTGCATAAGTCTCAATTTCAAACCTGGCAGGACAAAAAAAATATAGAAAAAAACTATCAAATTTAATAAAACTAACGAGATATCCTCTATGATGTACGGGCATACATTTCATTCCAAACCATTGCCACCCACGGTAGCGCGAAAGTGTTAAGATGTTACATCGCAAGCCTAACAAGAGGGAAAATTCATTCCTTCATAAATCTTAGGAAAGAAAGAAATCCTTTTTATGATGTGCCTGATAGTTTAATGGAGTTTTTAGTATGAAGTTAATAGCTGCGTGGGATTTTTATGTGACAGTTTGAAGATGTCATTTGGTGTGTTTTAATGGCAGGCAATAAATGGATTCCTATAACATTTGATTGCTTTAAGAGCATTGGCTGTTTGTGATAAGTTAAGACTGAGATAGGTTTTATTTCATATATAATTTTGATTCGTTCTCCGAGGAAGGGCACATTCCTTACTTTCGCCCACTGCCTTAATTTCCGCAATTTATTCTGCTGGATGCGAGACGCACGGAGTCGGTCAATGTGGCGACGCTTGGTGGAGGGCTATGTTCAGCAGTGGACGTCTTACGGCTGAAATGACGACGATAATGATAATTTTGATAAAATTCATTGAAAAAGCAAGTTCATTGTCATCAATTTTATAACCAATGGATATTAACATTTCGGGGAGAAGTCCAATTTTGAACTCTACTTAATATATTTTGGCAGTTTTATTGTATTGATTTCCAGTTTGTGGCTTTCTATTTACTCACATGTTTTATATTTACTGTTTTACTACATTTTAAAACAACCTGTAGGTAGGATAGATGGACCCCATTTTCCGCACAGACTCCCATTTGGTCCGTTGTGCGTGCAGGCTTCCTCACTGTGACAGGGAATGAGCTGTAATCCTTCGCGCGGACCCAGTGCGGTTTGGTAGATGTCACATGTCTTTGAATTTTTGTTTCCAAGACATGCCGGTTTCCTCACGATGTTTCCCTTCACCTTTTTGAGAGCATTGGTGATGCAATAATTTACACAAAGATAAGTACCTGCCTGGGTACAAAACCACGACCTACGACACGTAAGTCGCGGCCGTTTTCAATGGGCCACGACTGTTCTTTAATATTCCACATAACGCGCTGGATTCTGAAATCCAAAGCCTAGCACACCGTACCTTCATAAAATAGCGGAAAATCCGACGCAGCGCTATCCAAGTCCCATGTGCAAAGCTCCTTGCTAAAGTAATATAAATCACGAGTTTATGAGCTGATCCACGCGAAGGCACTAATTAACTTTATTATAAGTCTATGTAGCTAATATATTTCAACTTTTTGTTGCTTGGCGGTGAGTAGGGTTGGTAAGTGTACCTGTTTGAAAGTGATTTAGTATGATGACTTGGCGTTTTAGATCAATTGGCTCGTAAATGTCAACGTCTGTCATATAAGCATTAATCTCTACGCTTGCTTAAGACATGTTGGCGATTTCAAACTTATATTTTTTTCTTTGTTTTCCTTCATCGTTATCAGCGATGTTCAAGATAAACTTTGAAAGAACATATGCATTTGAAAATGCTGCTTTTATTTGCGTACTTATTGTTTTTTTGAATTGGTTGTTTCGCGTGCACGTCTTTTTACATCGTTCTCACATATAAACAGTATTTTTCCAAACAGAATGATGTAACCAAATAATTGTAATTAAAACTGATGGAAAAGAGTGTCCGTGGAGTTTCTTGCAAGTTCTTCTCCATAGAGACCTACTGGCGCTTGCGAATGTGTAACTAGATTCATTTTTTGTTTGACAATTCAAAAGTACCTATGTAAGGTCTAGTTGAAATTAAAATACTTTCATTATGAAAAAATACTTCCTTATAAATTATAAGTTCTTGAGCTGATCCATGCAGAGGCAGTAATTAACTTCACCGTAAAGTTGATTTATTTAATATATTTCATCCTTTATTCACGGCACGCCAGCATTAATGATACGTCGGGCTCTTGTCACCGCCGGGGTGCCAGCAGTTTTAGAACCCAATGGCTTGGTACGCGACGATGGGAAGTGACCAGACGGGATGACCATTATGCCTTGGAAGTTGGGTAGGCCTTCGGTGTGGGATGCAACATGTGTCGACACACTTACGCCATCCCATCTTCTTAGCACGGCGGGCTGTGCTGGTGCAGCTGCTGCTGCACGGCGGTGCAAATATAACAACCTTATTGGAAGTTATATGTTTGGGCCGTAATGGGTTGGGGTTTGGGTTTTTCTTCGGCCAGAGAATCAGCATTGCCATTCTGGGAACGATTCCCATTGACATCGATGTGGACGATTTTTTTGGTGCACAATGAGCTCTTTTCCGTCTCCCCTTTGTATTTGTATATAAGTATGTTTTTTTTAGATTATTCAATTGTATATATGTTTCAAGAAACTTCTATTCTATACACGACAACGTCAAAAAGTTGTTATCAATATTTCTATACAAAATAAATACGAAACTTACTTTGTTGCTTAGCGGTGAGTAGGGTTGGTAATAAATAGGTATATCTCTTTTAAAGTGATTTATTGCGATGATTAATTATTTTGGATCATTCGTCTCGTAAAAGTCTATAATTACTGAATTTACTGTACATTCTAAATCACTATCTTTTGCTTCAAATAAGGAATTTCAGCTTTTTCTCTAAAGCCTGGCAAAGTTCGGTTTATCAGCAGCATTCAACGCTTTTTATCAAACAAAGACTGGTGACAAACATTTCGATTATAAAATTTTCTTACTTTGATGGCAAAGTCAGACGTTACTCATCTGTTAGAAATTCATTGTTTATCAACTAATTGCTATAAACCAAAACTTTACCTATTAGTGAAAACCCTATCAGGACCCAGAACCCAAATTGGCTTTAAACAATTTCTAAGTTAGTAGTAACCTATTTTATTTTAAAACTAGGTTCTGCCAGCGGCTTTGGCCTTTGAATGTCGAAAATGATCCGAAGGGAACATATTCCCGGGATAAAAAGTATCATATGTGCTATTCCAGCCTATAATCTATCTCTGTGCCAAATTTCATGCAGATCCGTCCAGCCGTTTGAGTGTGAAGAAGTAACAAACATACAAACACACTCACAGACTTTCGCCTTTATAATATTAGTGTGATAGTGTGATAACCCATTTGACGCCTAATTTATCTTTTCTTTCTCATTTTTTTTAAATTTTGCCCCACACTAGGAATTTCTTCCTGTATCGTGGGTGTATTTACAAACATTTAAACTTACGTACACAAGACACCCAGATACGATACGATACGATATTCACAAACAAAGCCGGGGTTGGCTTTTCCAAAACTTAATCTGGTTACCATTTCAACCAGAGTCACTTAAAAGTCAAGAGCTTTGCCCGGTTGATAATACTAGGCTTGTCACCTTTTACATAGAGCTTAGACTATGTACTATAGGTACATCTAACTTTTTGGAGTACACAGACATGATATTATTTTGAATAAAAACATTTTGTTTTTTGTTCACCATAATTGAATATTTATTACTCATTCAGCAGCAGATAAAATTGATTATTGCGAATCATTTCCCGCGGTTGTTTTGGACATATTTCACTGGTAATATTATGAATAATGACCTGTCAATTGGTATTTCCACAACACGTACAAAGTTGGACGTAAAGGCTATAAAAAAAGATGAGATGGGGTTTTGATACTCTTAGGTAAATATTAAATAAACTCTTTTCTTTCTAGGTACATTTATAGTGCAAAGTAGAATCCCTGAAGGGTTATGAAGAGGTTTTAATATATGTACTCGCATATTTCACCCATTAATGTACATACATTTAATAAAAGGCGAGTGTTTTGCCATCAACTGGGCACAAATCCAGGCTCTAGGTGTCATCTACACAATTTCATATACAACCTAAATGACAAAAGGCCTTGTATACCTAATACGACAGATAGATGTCGCTCTTAAGGTTGCCCTAATCGAAGGCATGAACTATTTTGTGCGAGGAGTTAAAATGCATGCTATCTCATCCGACAACACGTGCGAAAGAGATAGATGCTGTGATGAGCAGTAAGAAGCTAGTTCGCGTATGAACTAGATTTTTTGCAAATTTGTAACGAAATGGATGATGATGATTTAGGACGAAAATGAGCGCACGAAATTTTATAAATAGACCTTTGCGAGTATGGATATCATGAACAAACGACTAAATGTGTATTTTGTAAACAAAATTATTTGCATTGTTGAACTACTAATATATCCCTGTATGGTGCTGTTTTGCATTTTTCTTACCTTATGGTATTTATTTCCGCCCAAAGATGCGTTATAATTAGTGTTGAAATATGGAACTTTCGACGCTCATTACTTTCAAATAGTTTTTTTTTTGTTTTTATACAGTGCTAGACAATGATGAGATAAATTGATATCATTTTTAGGGTTCCGTTCCCAAAGGGTAAAAACGGGACCTTATTACTGAGACTCCGCGGTCCGTCTGTCTGTCTGTCTGTTTGTCTGTCTGTCTGTCTGTCTGTCACCAGGCTGTATCTCATGAACCGTGATAGCTAGACAGTTGAAATTTTCACAGATGATGTATTTCTGGTGACGCTAACCTAAATAACAACAAATACTAAAAACAGAATAAAATTAATATTTAAGTACCCATACAACAAACGTGATTTGTGTGCCGTTTTTTGCGATAATGGTACGGAACCCTACGTACGCGAGTCCGACTCGCACTTGGCCGGTTTTTTTATTTTGAACGTACACAGTCAAACAGTGGAGTAATCGCCATACTACGTTCGTATGCAAGAATGATCCACTAGGGAACCTTAAGAGAAGGCTTAAGTACATACAACAGGCAGCTTTATCACATTCTGCGATCTCTTTTTGTTTAATTGATGATTCTGTCTCTGAAAGCATCCAATTCATTTTTAAAGCAATTTAAATAAACCCACCCATACAAAAGAGCCCAATCTAAAAATACTTCAAAGCGAAACGAACCGAAAGAATTTAAAAATAAAGCAACAACTTTACAATACAGAATTGTCGACACTGTTCCGACTCTGACCTCAAATGTTACGGAGCAAAAAGCTGTCCATGTTAGGGACTGTACACATTTGAACACACCCCACTGGCTGGTGGCACGAAGCGACTTGTGTAAATTGGAACTAAATAATAACTAGCTATTAATTAAGATACTATAGCTTGGAAAACGTGAGGTGTTGCTCCCAGCTGTCATAATTATGTAGATGCTGTTGCCGGCAACTTCATCTGCATCAAACTTGTATTTTTATTAATTTTTCCGTAGGAACATTTTTCCCACAGCATCTGTGAATTTTGCCGTACTAAAAAGTAGCCTATGTTATTCCTTATAACATCAACTATCTCAACAAGTGAAATGCCTGTCAAAATCGGTCCAACCGTTTTGGAGATTACCTGGAACAAACAGACAGACAGACATCAATATAAAAAAATGCGTATTTGTTAACAGTACAGTATACAATTTCAGTTGCATTCAATAAAACCTTGTTATTTTGATATACACACAAAAACAGACACTTTAATTTTATTTATTTGTATAGATGATATAGAATAGATTCGTTTCAAGTAGTCAGAAGCCATTTTGTCTAACAACTAGGTATACGTCTTATTAAGAGGTATTGTTTTATCCAATAATATCGCGTAAGACTAAAGATCAACCAGCCGGGCGAGCACGGCCTCTGTGATAGGCGGTTATCTCGGTTTTGGCTCCCAAACTGTGATAAAATGTGTGATTCAAGCCTGGCACAGTAGGCCGTGCTCGCCCGTCAGAACATAGTTGGGAAAATGCTGGAAAGATGATGAGTCACTCATAAGCAAATCTCTGCTTAACCATACCATCCATAAGGCATCAATGTTTTTTTTTTAAATCTTACTAAACTTACTAATAATATTATAAATGTTAAAGTTTGGATGGATGCGTGTTTGGATGTTTGTTACTCTTTCACGCCAGAACGGCTCAACAGATCTGGATGAAATTTGGCGCAGAGATAAATTATAGACTGGAATAGCACATAGGATACTTTTTTCCCGGGCATATGTTCCCCTGTGATAATTTTCGACATTCACGCGGGCGACGCCGCTGGCAGGAGCTAGTAATATTATACGTAAATGTGAAAGTTTGGATGGATGTGATGTATGTTTGTTACTCAATTACTTTTCATCCGGATATAATGTTCCCTTGGGATAGGAAAACAATTTTCACGCGGGTGAAGCCACTGGCAGAAGCTAATATTATTATTGATATGCTCGAGATTGACTGCTATTTCACCTGACGTTAAGCGATAATCATTGTTGTAGCAAGCTTGCCTAGCACCTATTGAGAAAACAACCTTTTCACTTCTGACTTAGGGCACTCCAAATTAAAACTAAGGACAGAAGAGAATGTGCTTACGAGTAACTTATCATACGCTCAGCCATTTTCCATCTATATATTCGTCGGCTTCTAGTAACATTTTCTAATTAGTCTGAATTTTAAATGGTGCCTAAAGGTATCATTCCAAAAATCGCACACCAATGACTTGCGAACCGGCAACCACACAGAACAAATCTGAACTCTCCCTAACTTAGCAAAAACAGTTCTCTCTCCTCATTGTGTGTCCCCAGTAAAGCCTATGTCGTGAAACTGACATTTTATTTCCTGGAGCCGTTGGAAATGGTTTTTCGACATTGAAATAGAAAAGATAATGTTTTACTCTAGATATAAAGAAAAAGTATTGCTATGTTTTCTTGATTCTATAATATAAAAGATTATTGTGTTGCTTTGAAAATAGGAGGTATATTTATTTGGTAGTTTGACGTTATAAAACATGGCTTATTGGTGACGTCTTTCACAAAAGGTCAGTTGTAGGCATAGATTTATATAGTAAAGATACGGCCTTCAGAATATTTGAATATTAATTCACAGGTTCACCATTCACACACGGCATTTTTAACGTCTTGCACGTCCGCTAGCGAAGCCTACCGCATGGTGAGTTTCCTTAACCATCGTGCATGAGTAATATTACTTTTGGTGAATTACCCCCGAAGAAATACTAAAGGCGAGAAGGAGAACGAGGTTATGTACAGTCAAGGGTCAAAAGTGCAGTCATACTCTTCTAAAACTGAAATGGCTAGTTTTTGTAGAAGAAGTTAAATTATCCACAACTGATTTAATATATTGTATAGAAATTAAAGTATAGATTATTCCTACTAACCGCGAAAAGTTCAAATTCTGTTGACGACCAAAATATTGTCTTTTCTGTTTTGGTAGAGTGTGACTGCACTTTTGACCCTTATAGTACCTAATTAGAGTTTATTACGACATCTAAACTACAGTACTGTGCCATTGCTGGTTAAGCTAGACTTCCGATCAGAGCGGCTCCGGAAAGTGATGTGGCAGCGACAGTAACGCGGCGATAGAGCGATAGTATTATTCAGTACGGAAATTCAATCCCAGCATCACTGTCGCAGCGACAGTATCGCTCGGTGGTAGCGGCCGTGCCATGTTTGCGCAAGCACTGTCGCACGGTCACTGCGATCGGACGTGGTTTTGAGGTTATGTCAATGTTTAAAATATCTAAAAAATTAACCGTAATTTCATATTAACTGATGAGGAATACGATACACTTATAAATTTTGTGTCAAACATTAAATTTTTAACGATTTTAGTAAATTATTACTATCCATACCAGGTTGCCTGGAAGAGATCGCGGCATGCGATAAGGCCACCCATTGTAGGTGTATTAGTTTTATGTTTCTTTTTACTAATGTATGTTATGGTATATAAAAAAGCCTATAATAAATGAATAGGACCTTAAAAAGGACAAAGTCTGGGATGAAATTGATGCGATATTAAAAAAAGCGGTATGAGTGCATTTTAATAATACTTATTTTTATTTTATTTAAAACTACATAAAGCTATCTGGATTGTTATATGGATTAACAACTGTGACTGACGCCAGAGTCACGCTGCTCGGGAGCCATTTCAGCGTCAGAGCCTCTGCGACATTGACTCTGTGGCCGTTGCGATATAACCGCATTGGTCGGAAGTCTAGCGAGTCAGACGGCTGTCAGCGCTGAGCCGAGCGAATCGACCACTGACGAGCTCGCGGCGACCGACAGCGCCGAAGGGCAGCGTGACTCTTAAACCCCCCAAAAGCCAAGCCCAAAACCAAAAGTGTATAGGCATGTATGTTAGCTTTCACACGTACCGGTGCACATGGCCATACATTCGCCGCCGGTTACCCGGCACCGGCTACCAGACAACCAGAGCGTGTGAAAAGGGGATTAGGATCCTTGTAATCTTCCATTCCTTTGTTAATGCTATATTACAAATTGCTAAACAATTTTCTTATAAAACGTTACTGCTCTGTATTTTCAGCATTATACCAAAAAAATAAGGTAGCGATTTCACGAGCTTACGTAGACTTTTTACTTAACCTAAAGAATTGAAGAATAACAAGGCAGAAACAAAAGAAAACCTTACTTTTCAAATAAAGAAGCCAATAGATTCGATAGAACATTTTCTGTCTTGCTCTTTTCGCAAGTAGTAGAAAGCGACAGCTAACAGAATTCGAAGCTCGTTTAAAAACGGGAGGCAAATGTTTGCAAATCAAAAGCCAATATCAGGCGATCGATACAAGCGGCTTTGACGTTATTTGCATAATAGGATTTGCAAGCGAGGAGTTACAAATATTTTGGTGTTGTTACTGTTTTACAAGAACAAGAGATAAATAGTTTTTGGCTTTATTTAAAATAATTTGCCATCTAGCTACTAATTTTAGTCATGTAAGTCGAAAACTAAGATGTGTGATGAGGAACTGGATTACTAAAGCAAAAAACTCTTTTTCTTTCGTTTTTATAGCCAGCATAAGTTTGGGAGCGAATGTAATTATTGTCTATTGTCATTTTCGTAAGGCGAACAAGACTAATGCATCTTTCGAGAAAAATTTAACGCCAGCCTTCAGCGATAACGTTTGTCCAAAAGATCAAAATGTATTATTAAAATATGGGATTAATGTCAATAATGTTATATATGTACTGAGGTAGATATGTTTTACCGACGTCTGACACAAGCTGACCAGCTTGAGTGAACTCAGTTCGTCCTGCGTCTGGCCGCGACACGAACGTACGTTTGAACAGTATGTTTATATCTTTCTGACAACGGGATCCTATTTATATCTCTATGATATATATATAGTTCCATAGGACCTATGTAGGTAGCTAAAGTAAAATATCGCCATGTTTTTATTTCTATATTATAAGTATGACGTCTTTATTAGTAAAATCTCATTGATTGATATGAATAACTAAAAATGCCATGTGAAACTAAATATTTTGTTCTTTCAACATCGTTTTTGCTGATAGAATGTTTTTATTAAGAGCTGATACGACCTTTTTTTTCAATCAACATCTTAAAACTACTCTTCACTCTTATCTGTGACTGCAACCTCTCTTAGCAATTAAACGAGTAAAAAAACCCCGACACATTTTTATTCAATGCTGCATATTTTATCTAGTAGTAGACACGCTTCGATCGACAATCAATTGACATGATATCCTGCGAAAACATTCCGATTCAAACCATAAAACGCCCATAACTTTTGTACAGCTGAACCGCCCATTGTTCACTTTGTTTTTAAAAATGTTTGTTCTGTATGTTTGTATTTTTGTGGTGTACAATAAAGTATATAATAAATAAATAAATAAAGTCACATTTCAAAAAAGAAAACTGTATCATAATCTGTTCATCCGTTTAGGAGCTATGATGCAACAGACAGATACAAAAATACACAGGTGACACTTCAAACGTATAACACCCCTTTTTACCGTCGGAGGTTAAAAAGCAGCGTTTGGTACATTTTTAATCAAATAACTCGACGAAATTTAGAGAACAACTGATCTAGGAGTAGATTTTTGCATAAATCGTGTTTTGATTGATGTCTAAAAAACTTGGAAACATGTTGGATCGTGAGTATAATATTATGTCATTTGTTTTCTTTCTACATCATCAAAACAAAAGCCGACACAAGAAAGCACCACGTAACCCTTTCACAGATCCTTGCAACCTATTGTCTAATAAAAGAACGGGTAAGCTTCGACTAAGCCTGAACTTTGCATAGAGGTCCTATTAGACCCCAGTCAAGGTCCCGACAAAGGCAAATAAGTGGCTAGAATTGTCAGCAAATATGCGAATAGAAAATAAAAATTGCTTTAGAAGATCCCGGATAAAAGTTAGGAAAGGATTGTGTAAACAAAGGCTGGGTTTTACTGAAGTAAGCAGCAGTTTAAGATTTCTTTATCTTGATCGAAAGTAGGTAGATGTAAATATTATTGTATTCTCCAGTATCCTGAAAAGAGGAATCCCCCTCTTGGTATATTTTCTTTTGTCATAACGTTTTCGCATAACTTTTATTAGCATAATATTACTGTGGAATAATAATACTTTGGCATAATGCAAAGGTTAGCATAACCGTCATTTGGTCTCATTTGTTTTGGCATAAATATTTAAGACAATATTTTTTTTTTATTTGAAAAATAAAAGAATAGATGTTATGTACTTACATTATTTATTATAATTTGGGAGTAACTCAATTGAATTAGGTTAAGATGCGGCGGGGGTGACCTTTAAGCCGCAAACATGTTTGTTTTACATGAGTTATATCGTAAATATCATTATGCGTATATAACATTATGTTTATAAAAAATCTGCTTCATTATTATTATGCCAACAGTATTCATGACAATAAAAGTTATGGCGAAACATTTAAGCCTAATAATATTATGCGTAATGATCATTATGCTGAATTTCGTTATGTCAATGACTATATATTTTATGATTGTCATTAGTAATCCCCTGAAAAGTGTTTTTGATGCTGTAGAATACCTTAAAGTGAAAGAGAATGTATGACAGATTAATGATGTGCGAGACTGTAAGATGACGTGAAGTTTGCACATGATAATGATTTTTGTAATACCTGTTCTCTCTAAATTTATCCTGTCTGCTTAATGTATACTGACATAATGTAGTATTATACTACATTTTGTACGGGCTACTGGCATAATAATTCGTTTTTCGGTATTTTTAGACTTTTTAAGCTGTCACAGGCACTATCATATGGTGTTACTGGTTTAGTTCGTGTGGATAACTGAAATGTTATGGACTATCATTCTCTCCTAGACACTGACTGTATCTAGAATATTGCTGTGCCCGACAGGGTCCATACTTGTTTCTGTAACTTATATTTACAACCTGTATGTACATTACGGATGCAATAAATTTTTCATCACACTTGCACGTAAACAGTATCTAAACATACAGGTTAACTTGGCCGTAATGCCCCATAAAAAACCCTTGAGCTTTCTTTTTGTCATGAAACCCAAGGTCGGTAAGTAATATTTTTTTTAATTTATAGCACAGCACACAGGTCATGCAAGTTCAAGCAAGGAGTTTACAAACAATTGAAAAATTGTCTTACATGTTACTTAAAAACTCAACTAATGTTCTTAATAATCGATTTTAATAGTAATTTGTATCAAAACATCGAAATTATTAAAAAAAATTACACTACGTCATGGCTGACTACCTACGTAAGTATTTGCCCTTAACGTTTCTGAACGAAACATTTGTATAATCTGTGGTGTAGGCAAAAACTCGAAAAGTTCACGTATTTCGTAATAGTAGCTGTGCTGACTTGTGTATTAAAGCTATAATTCATAATTATTACTCGCAAATGTTATGAAAAATTTATGTATCATGTAATCATTGTATGTTTCACGGGCGGTACGGGAATTATGAACCTCGACTCAGAAAGCCCTCAGTCTTCAACTTCGGGCTTCTACTAGAGCTTCGATCGTAATTCCTTACTTACCGCCCTTAAAACACAATGTACTATAATTTGAATTTGAGTTCACGTCAGTTGCGTTGCTGAATTTGGAATTTACTCCCACTGACAGAAAAATGTGTCGGACAGACAGAATGACAAAGGATGGTTTGGTCCTGACGCTCTAGATAAAGTGTCATTGATTCAGCGATGGCGACCGTCGAAATACCCAAAGGGATTGATCACGTGACATTTCGATAGCATTTGGCAATTTTATTTATTTTTGACATTTTACCAATCGCTATAGCGACGCTCTCAGTGATAAAATGCCACTTGTCTAGAGCCTCTGGGCTACGTTATCCTAAGGTCGGTATTTCAGATGCTTATGCATGACTCAAATCTAAGATCCTGGACGCCCCAAACGTTACCGAACTCTTTTAACACAAAATCTGTGATATTGAGTAGTAGCATATATTTGGCACATACTCATACTTGCTAACTTGGACTTACCATACATTTTGTGTACATAGATTTCAGTGACATCTGGGTCGTCTGGGCTCTTGCTCTATTGAGCACACATTAAGTCAAGCTGAAGAATCATATGCCAAACTCGAGAGTTGTGATTGCTTGGCAGTTTATTGTTAGGTTTGGCCAATTTTGAGTGTGTGTCGGTTTAAAAATGTATAGCTTCATTGTCATCATCAAATTAATCACCAAATAAGTCAAGGGACAGTAATAGTCAAGGGGCTGAGATGATTGATTCAATTATAATCATTGATTGATTCGATATTTTCATACAAAAGTGTATGTTATTCGCTTGTATAAGGAAATAAATAAAACGTGAAACTGAAAGAAAATTACATTGTATGCAACAAAGTGCTTTTGGCATAATTCGCCAAAGTAATTTTAATTTCAGCATTGTATTCTTTCTATGTATACAGGTTGGTATTTATTCAACCATTACATAATTCATTGGCTTCATTGCAGGGATGAAAATATTTATAAATATAAATCGGTATAAAACCTACATACGTCTAGGCTGGATGACTAGTCATACAAGTGACTAGAAAAAGGAGAATGCAAGGATCGTAACAGGTGGTGTTATGTAATTTCTGTCTCCATTTGAAAAAAGGGGGTCAGTTCATGTATGTGTTTGACTAAGGGAGCAACTCAGAACTATGAAATAAATCAGTTTTGATACATTTATGTTCTCACAAAATGTTAAGGATTGCTGTATTTTATCGAGATGCCATTGTTGGTTCCTAATATAAGAAATATTAGACCAAATAGTTTTTATCCTCTTTTAATACAATAAGTAAATTTTGCTGTATCCATAGTCATCATCATTATTTGAGCCAAAAGATGACCACTGCTGGACAAAGGCCTCACCCAAACATCGCCACATTGATTGGTCATGTGCCATATACCAGATCCAGTATCCAAAACTAAAATTTGTAAAAAAAAATACTCAGTACTATTTATTTGAGGTACTTACTTCTGTAAACGACTAAATAACAAACGTAACTGTTAGTTTTATTATTTAACATTTAAAGAGTATCTTATAATACGATAATAACAATAAAAGGCTGAAACCGTTCGTTTATTTCTTCTAAAAAGCTAAAACCCCACAAAACGCTTTCACTCCACAGTTATCAATTTCCGTTACACTTGGGACGCCGAGATACGAAGGCATGAAACCAATCTAAAGATGAAGTATACCCGGTGAGGTCAGTGATTGATAGTGGAGCCCTCTATCGGGAACCTCCTGAAGATTTATGCGAGCCTGGTTCCGAATAATTATACGCACCGTCCCGTTTTATTTGTTGACCTGTGAAATTGGGCTAAATTATTGAGGTTAAAATTATGATAAGTATTCGGTTTTTGGTGTAGAATCGAGGATTTTCAATCTAGAACATTCAATGGAATATTTTAATTTGTTCATTTTATTAAAGGTGTCTTAATTTTCGTCCAACGGATTTTTGTTTTTTTGATAGATGGAACTAGTGGTCTAATATCCCAAAGTGCCCAAACGTTTCTGATTCTTTCTACACAAAATGTGTTGGAATGAGTAGTACCTTTAGCACCTGGCACCTGTAAATTAGCTGTCGGCCCGAGTTAGCAAGTATACCTAATTATGTTCAAAGAACATTCAAACACTACTTAATTATATACATTTTCTCAAACATGCTTGGAAATATGAGCATTATTTTGACAACCTTCTTCGAGATAAATCGCAATTGCTGTACTGGCCAAATACATGCGCGCAGCGGCCGGCAAAAGTTGTATGAAAATCCATATCTGTCGTGTGTAGCGGCCAAATAAATTCCATAGTAAACTCATATCTGTCGTGTTATTTAAAAATGGAACGATCTTTTATTTCGAATCATGGCAACCAAGGAGGTAACTTATCAAAGGTTTTATTTAAATTTCGAACTGGCTTGCAAATAGAAAGCTGTTTACTGAAAAAAAAAACAAATGAACACTGAAGGCTTAGGCTTAGCACGCACTGCGATTTTTATTTGCGCGAATTTTTGTAGTATTATGCCCGCGTGATTTTTTTACCGCAACGTGTGCGGTTCATACAATTCCATAGGCCGCAGAATAAAAATCACGCGAATAAAAGTCGCAGTGCGTGCTAAGCCTAACGCGGGAATCATTATTGTTGTTCGTTGTTCGTCTTTGATTTTGAAAAGTAATAATTGTATTTGACAAAATGAGTTCTAGGTACTACTTATACTCAGAATTTTAATTCGATTCCAGATTTGACATTAGCTACTGTCATTTTGTGAAATAATGATACCACATATAATAGTGTAGTGATGAACACAAAAATCGATAAACGATCAGTGTGTGTGCCATCAGTGTGCCAATTAAAGACTAAATTATTGATTTTTATTTAAATAAATACATAATTATTCATAATAATTATTTATTAATTAGTAATCGCTGCTCTATTTTATAAAAAGTTAATATATTTGTTTTTATATTAAAAACAAAACATACTACAAGAGCCTCGATAGTTTTCAGTATTGGCAACCCGTGCGCGCTCGTGCAGCTATCGCCATTTTGTTTATCGTGTCATTCGGCTTCATTCTCCCAGTGTGACTGCACGAATATCTTATTTCATTGCGAATCGATATTTTGTTGGGTTTTTGTCGGCTACCGAAGAGGAAAACATGTGTAGGCTAGATATGTTAATTGACAATATCACAGACACATTTGTAATAAATGTTACAGAAAGTGACAGCGATAGCGATAGCGATGACGGCGACAATATATAAAATAAATTATTACCAAAATACATCTATCTGTTTTATTGGTCATGTTCCTTTATGATCACATTTTTTTATTTATTTCACACACAATTATAAAAGAAAAGTCTCAGATCGTTAATTAATCGTCAAAACTAAATTATCGGTTCAGAAATATTTAATTTCCTGATATACTTAGTTTACGAGAGTAAAATTATAAACGAGAAGAATCGATCCGGAAATATTACATTTCCATATCGAATAATTTTGCAACGTCACTATTTAGTACTTGTCATAACGTTGCAACACTGAAATTGTCAAATCTGGAATCGAAATAAAATTCCGAGTATAGATTTAATTTCCGCGCATTATTTGAGAAAAGCACTATACAAGCCTTGGCCACAACTAGGCATTGCTGGCCTCTGCAGTAATGTACTATTTTGAAAAAGAATTTGGAGACGTCTGGGGACTCTGGGATCTTGTTTTATATCACTATAGTGATTGCAGTGACGTAACGTTCCGATTTTATCGATTCGATCATGGATTTTTTTTTATTGTTATTATCGACATAATTTTGGCTCTCCATTACAACAAGTTAACGTGTTATTAAAAAAAATACAAAACGAATTAATAAAGTGGCAAATTCATGCCACTTTATTATTTCAAATATTTTCGAATAAAAAAACACTCGCAGTTATTTCATCATCATTACAGACGTTTACCGCAGGACTTTAGTCTCCCCCAAGTATCGCCACATCGACCTGTCCACATCACTTCCAATCACATTCCTTTCTTTTAAACTCTAGAAACGCAAGGTTTTCCAACCAGACAAAATCTAACAATACAAAACAATAAGACCGCAAGATAGTCTTGGTTGTGTTAGATTTTCTCGTTTCCTTTCATTCTAAATTACTAAAACAAGGAAGAACTTATTTGGAGCAGCAAAGCTGGTAGTCAAGGAGCTAGCAGATTTAAACTCAGATTGTTTCAACCACAGACATGGAGTATGGACTGAGGTTTTCCTTTCCAGTAGGGAAATTGCAGTATTTTTAAAGAACTTTCATATTCGCATCTTGTCGAAAACTGTCAAACTCTTTAATTTGCAAATATTTAGATAAGTTTATAATATGCGTGATTGCTGAGATTATTTTGCGACTTGAATATTTACGTTTTTAAGTACGATTACGAGAATTAGCCTTCTCAAAATCTACAATATATCTCTCACACTTTTAGTCGTATTCATATTGAGTACAGCTAGAGTAGACAGAGATAAAGTGATAGTACGGACAGTATGTGTCTTAGATTTACTATGACCTACAGAAAACAGTCAGGTATCATCTGCACAGTTGCTTTGTCTCTATCTACAGAGGTGTCAATTTTGTGACAATTTGTCAAACATTGTTCAGTTCATTCTCTATATCCTAAGGTTTCAACAATGTACATATTAATACTAGAAGTGACATTGTCTAAGTTTTATTTGCTTTGAGTAAGAATGTATGCATTTTAGCACTAACGTAGTCATAAAATATTTTACTTAGGATTTCTTGTTGAAGTTGTAAATAGGTAAGTGGTTTTCTTAGTTAGAGTCGTTTGTATGATTTGGAATAACAATGTTTGAAGAATTCTCGAGGAAAACGGCTTAACAAAACTTCATATACAAATTTGCTATAATATAATCGGATATAATAAGGTTGTCATGTGCGATAAGTCCCATTGTACACATGTATATCAATGTTTTTCCTGCTTATTATGAGGTGTACTACAATTAAGTATATAATAATTAAATAACAATCAATATCTTCCTGCACTTTTTCCACGTTACTTGGTGTCGGCGCAACAAGTTTTTTTTACAAATAAATAAAAATGAAGTGGTAAAATTTTTGTTTCCTTACGTTTGTGAAAGATAATCTCTGGCAATACTTATCAGATTTCGAACAATGTTTTACTGATCAAAAGCTTCAGGCTATTTTTTTATCCCGGCAAATGTACGACCTGTGAGATATGCAACGTGAGCAAAGCCACGAGCAAAAATAAGTGGTTCTACACGGTCAAAATAACCGTGCACTTGGCTCTGTCACGTCACTCTGACGTTCGACTTTCACCATTGGCGCACGTGGCGAACGCGGGGCGCTGCGAGGGTAGACGGGCTATTTTGACCGTGTTGTCCATCAAATTAAGGTGTAGTCACAGATTAGAAAATTTACTATGCAACAGATATTTCAATTTCCGAGATCAAGTACACAATTTCGAGCTCCATATTCGTGACGGTTGGGTTGATCCTTGACGGCTCGTTGCTTGCGAGGCTACTCGAACGAATACCCCAAGCTCACCAACCACGCACTCCCCTAGCACGCTTGAGCTCGCTTAACACAGGCACGTGAAAACATCTTGTTTACAAAGAATCACGATACACAAGGAAAGTAAACGAAAGTCTTAGGAAGGACTACCATAGAGGAAAAATAATCTTTTATAGCAAAAAAATAAGGAGCGTCTGGTGAAAATAGGATTCCTTGAAATAGATTCGTATCCGTGGGCAGAAAAGTGTCTGTAATAGATAAATTATTTAAGGATTCGGTGGCAACTACAAACATTATAGCGAAAGAAAAGAATAGGTAATATTATAAATATACTAACTTATTCCAACGTCTTCGCCTGCTTGAAAGTCGGAAATTATCCTATAATCAGTAGAAATCTACTACTGACCTGAATAAAAAGTATTCTTTGTATGTATTTGTCTCTGCAGCACCCAAAGGTAGAAAATGCCTAAAGCATTAGGTCCACCTATATATCTTTATGCCTTTATTAAATAAATACAGGTTTAAAACTTTAACTATGCCAAATTTCATCAAAATCCGTTCAGTTGTTTTTGCGTGAAACTGTAACAAACATCTATCCATACTCACATTTATAATTTAAGTAGGATGTTTATTTTGGCCTATATTTCACTCACTGACGCAGTATAAGATCCTCGAATATACAAGTTAGCACAAGATGGAGGGTGAACTAAAGTCCACGCTCCATAGTACAATAGAACGGGTATATAAATGGTAAGAAAGAAAAAGAATTTATTTTTGCCAGACTTGACAAAAATTATTAAATACAAATAGGGAAGTATACGACGCGTGTCGCGCAAAACAAAAAACAAATAGATTGAAGTTATTCGATACTAGCTTTTTCCCGAAGCTTTCCCTCAGGATCGTTCTTTCCGACTTTGGCACTCGGCTATGCAGCGAAATCTGATCGGTTCTTTTAGAAATTGTCTCACCAACAGATAACGAACAAAATATTTCTTAATTATAAAGAACACCACAGAAGACATTTCGAAAGTATACCGACATAAAAACCGTAAAAGCCAAAACCATATTGACTTGCTCATAAGAACCCTCTTTCCGGTTCACAAAACAAGAAACCATTCAAAAAGCGCCCTTATTTGCATGAAACTTCCATACGCAAAACTTTAGCTCCATGTTTCATCTGTTCTAACTGTCGCGGTTAGGCCCGGAGTCCGTCGCTTTGGTTTTTGTCTACGTTCTGCTTGAGTTAATACTGAGTTAGAATTCATTGTTAAGCTGTCCGAGTTTTTATGCTGGTGTAGTAAATAGAGTGAGCAGTTTGTTGTTAATCTTCTCTTGGATTTTAAAGTAATTTTGCATTAACTTTATTAATTTAAATACAGCATATATTTTTCCTGAGATTGCCCTGTGCGATAAGACTGCCCATTGTACACTTATCTTTATAAATGTTTTGTCCTGTAATTATTTCAGTGGTGTACAATAAAGTATATAATAAATAATAAATAAATTTTCCATCGATATTAGTATTATTTTTAAGACATCTGAAATCAACCATGCCTTTCATATCCACTGTCTATACTCTAGTCTAGACTAGAGTCCTATGACTCTTCTAAATGCCAAGATTGCTGAAAAATTATTGGAAGTATTTTAGATTCAGAAAATACTTAAATATAGATAGCTTAAATAAATAAATAAAATAAAAAAGCTTTTATTAATTCCTTACTAAGTACAAAGGTTTAAAATTGTATAACTATTAGACAAAAATCGTCTTAAATTAAATTATTGTGTTAGTAAAAAGTAATAAAAAACTTAGCTTAATATTTGTTAGTGTTGTGTGTTAGTATATATGTTTTCTGTCTCTATCTTAGTTTAAGGACCGCCTGAGGCGGTAAAAGCCTCCTCCAAATGCTTCCATTTGTCGCGATGTCTAGCTGTCCTGGCCCAAAGGTTTCCAGCAGTTTTAGCAATGTGTAGTGTGTAACATTAAGTACCTAGACTAAGTTATTACACATGTTCAGTTTAAGTGAGCAGTCTCTAAATATACGTCGTACAGAACAGACGCCTTTTAATTTAATATAAACCTCGTCCCTCTACATGGCGACCCTGCCAGAGGCACGGTGTTGGATTACGTCGCGACGAAACAATGTGACGGTGTCAGCGTTTTTAACCGTGTAACCGCGTCGCGTCGGCCACCGGCCACCGTGCATTGGATTGCATTATAAGAAAAATACACAACAGTTCAGTTAAAAATACTCGGCTTGTTCAGACATTTTAAATTAAAAATAATGGGAAAAGAGTGCAGTAAGTGTTTATGTGAAAACAAGGAAACCATCATTACACAACACGGCAGTGAAAATAATGGAGGTGCTGATGTCTCTTCACACTTTAGAACGAGTAATATCCTACTGGGGGTGATGGTTGCTGTTTGTGCTGGAGCTGTCTTGTACGTGCTATACGCCCAATACAGGAGATGCCACAGTGAGTGGGTACGTACAGGGATACAAAACGGCATGCAGGCGGATTTTATCAAGCGAATGCAAGAACGGATGTCGGTCCGAGGACGAGGCCGCCCAGCTGAGGAGGAAGTTTAGAAAGATTATTCAACGGAGTGAAAGAGTGCCAATGCCAATGCGAGTGAATAAGCAAAAGTGCAAAAGTGAAAAATGCATAAATAATAAAGTGCATTTAGTGTGAAAAAAAAAAAAAGAAGAGCTAAGATAACCCTAAAATAACTGCGTTTTGTCTACGAAAATGTGAACATTTTAAGAACTTTAAGTGATTAATTTTAAATGATTTTAGTAATAAGATAGTGATTTATGGAAATACAGTTTAACAATATATACTCAAAGTTAGATTATATCAGAGTAAGCCTAAGGAAATTAGGTCCAGAGAAAAGATTGCGAGAATTAGGTCTAAGCAAAATAAGAAAAGCAAAAGAAATATATAACTCTTATAAAATATGTGTTAAGGAATTAGAACTAAAACACTTAACTACTGAATATTCAGGGTTATTGATTGATAATCTGTGTAAATCTATAGAAGAAACTTATATAAAAATATTAAGTTACAGTGAGTCTAAATCATCAGACAACATGGCAAGTTTCGATTTAAAAACGGCAAATTCACTTATCCCTGTGATGGATGGTAACGAGGAGACCACGGAAAAAATTATACAAGGTATGGAAATGTATGATTCTTGTTTAACTTCAGCGGTAGATAAGAAACTACTAATTACTTTTGTGCTTAAAACTCGACTAACAAAACTAGCGAAATTAAAATTAAAGACAGATTATTCTAGTATGAATAATTTAATAACAGATATAAAATCATTTCTTTTAACAAAAAAGTCAGCAAATTCTATACTCATGCAAATGAATAAATTATCACAGAATGACTTGAGTATAGCAGAGTTTGGTAATAAGTTAGAAGAGCTTTTTATTAATTTAACTATTTCTCAATCTAACGATAACGAAGCAACGAGTGACGTTTTACAACCGATAAATGAAAAATATGCAATAAAACGGTTTTCAGATGGCCTTCGCAATAGAAGACTCAGTACAATCATCGCGGCTCGCGATTACCAACAGCTGAAGGACGCCATTCGTGCAGCACAGGATGAGGAGCCAGACCAGTCGGCCCAGCAAGCGGTAATGCATTTAAGAGGTAAGCCAAGGGGCAGAGGAAGATGGCAAAATAATCGTGCCCGTGGGTTCTACAATCGAAGTAACTACAATCAAGGTAATAATAATTATTCCTATCGTGGACGTGCCAATACTTCAAACTACAGAGGACGAAGTAATAATTACTACAATCGAGGACGAGGAAATAATACCCCAAGATTTCAATCACAGGCAAGTTACGGACGTGGACGAGATTTTAGCGGTCAAAATTGACAATTTTATGGTCGAGATAACCAACAACAAGCTGCATATGTTGCTGACCAACGAGCAAACCAACAGCAGCAAGAAATTGCGACAGAAAACCGTGAGTCGGGTAGCCAAAATACGTTTTTTCGAGCATAAAATTTTAACATGCCAGGGACTAGACTGCGTTAAATTTAAAATAGGTAATAAGTTATGTTCATTTTTGGTAGATACAGGGGCAACATTATCAGTCATAGCTAAAAATAAAATACCACATTATATAACATTACAAAGTAATGATACAATAATCAAAGGCATTGGTGGTAATATTAGTTCCACTGAAATCGCTAACTTGACATTGCAATTGTTCAGCTCACAAACACAGTCATATTCAACTTACCGAGAATCGGCGATGTTTACATTTAAGTTCCATGTATTAAATAACATGCCATGTCAGGCGGATGGAATTATTGGTCTAGACTTTCTTAGAATGTATAATGCAAACATTGATTTATTAAACAATGTTTTAAAATTACAAAGTAATGACAAAGAGTTTTTATTACAAATGTATCAGAATAGTAGATCTTATAGAAATCTGTATTTACCACGTAGAAGTGAATCAATTCACTTTGTAACAGTTCAGTCAAATTCACAAAATGATTACGTAGTTATTCCAAAACAATTATCGGAAAACATATTTTTGGCAGGAAGTATAGTACAACCAAGTAATGGGAAGATTCCTATTAAAATTTTAAACACATCTGAAGAAGATATTAGTTTACCATATTTTAAACCCGAATTAGAAAAATTGACAGATTACATTATTTGTCAATATAACAGCACAGAAATGGATGCAAAGCGCGCAAAAAGACTTTTATCTACTTTAAATCTGAATTATTTACATCCATACGAACAAAAAACAATTGAACAGATTTGTGCCAAGTACGCAGACGTTTTCCAATTAGAAGGTGATAAGCTGAGTACTACTAGTATAATGAACCAATCAATTAACTTAAAGCTAGGTGCTACGCCCATCTATACGAAACCATACAGACTACCACAGTCTACGAAATCGGAAATTGATAAACAAATTAAGCAGATGTTGGATGATGAAATAATAGAACCAACTAATAGTGAATGGAACAGTCCTATACTACTCGTTCCAAAGAAAAGCGACAATAATAATAAGAAATGGAGATTAGTTGTCGATTATAGAAAAATAAATGAGAAAATTCAAGATGATAAGTTCCCACTTCCAAACATTACAGAAATACTAGACTCTCTTTCCGGTTGCACTTATTTCAGCCATTTAGATTTATCACAAAGTTATTATCAAGTTGACCTTGAATTAAATAGCAGGAACGTAACAGCTTTCACTACAAGCTCTGGGCAGTATCAGATGACGCGCTTACCGATGGGATTGAAAATAAGCCCAGGTGCATTCTCGCGTATCATGTCAATTGCTATGTCGGGACTAAATTTTGAAAAATGCATAACATATATGGATGATTTAATAATCATTGGTAGAAACCTAGAAATACATAATCAAAATTTGATAAAAGTACTCGAAAGATTAAGGAAAGTCAATCTAAAAATAAATCCAAACAAATGTAATTTTTGTAAAAAGGAACTATTATACCTAGGTCATATTGTAACTGCTAAAGGTGTTTTGCCAGATCCAGAGAAGGTAAAGGCAATACAAAATTATACAAAACCACAAAATTCAGACGATGTACGACGATTCGTTGCTATGTGTAATTATTATCGTAAGTTTATCCCACATTTTGCAGATATTACTATTCCATTAAATAAACTTTGTAGGAAAAACATTAAATTTGAATGGACAGAAAATTGTGAAACTTCTTTTGATATCTTGAAAGGAGCACTTACGACTCCACCTATTTTACAGTACCCAGATTTTTCAACAGAAAACGAATTTATACTTCAAACAGATGCATCAGGTATATCTATAGGATCAGTTTTATGCAATAAAGACTTAAGACCAATCGCATATGCGAGCAGACCATTAAACAAAGCAGAACTAAACTATCCAACAATCCAAAAAGAGTTATTATCAGTAGTATGGAGCGTGAAGTATTTTAGACCATATTTATTTGGAAGAAAATTTACAATCATGACAGACCACAAGCCATTGATATATTTATTTAGTATAAAAGACCCCTCAAGTAGATTAGTGAAGTTCAGGTTACAGCTAGAAGAATATGACTATAAGATTGTTTATATAAAAGGAAAAGATAACGTAATAGCAGACGCACTGAGTAGAATAACTTTAACTTCGGACGATTTGAAGCGAATTAATGAAAATATATTAGTGACAACACGAGCACAGAGTAAGAAAATACAAGAGGAAAGTAGATTAAAAGAATTAAAAGAGGAAGGAAGTTCACTGGATTTTTCTAGTAAACCCATCGATTTGAGGCCTGATCAACCAAAAATCGTGGAGCTATTAAAAAAGCCAATTGACTCAGTGGAAATAAAATTTATAGAAGGTAAAGAGTTAGATAGACTTCGAGAGAAAAAACTAATAAGTAAAGAAGAGAAATGTTTAGCTTACATAGAAAAGCAATTAATTATTTACATTAATCTTAATTATATGTCACAATTCACGCGAGACGTATTTGTGAATATATTAAGTGAGTTTTGTAAGAAAATAAATGTAAAAGAAGTTTGTATAATTAAAGAAAAGAATAACGATATGTTTATTAAAGAATTATGTGAAGAAATAGATAGTAGAAATGAGTGGTCCGGACCACCTCGTATTCATATTTTACGAAATGTAAGGAGAATTCTCGATAGAGACGAAATAACAGTCATACTAAATGATTATCATTTATTGCCTTCGAGCGGACACGCCGGCGTTCGACGAATGGTGAACAACATTAAAAGTAAGTACTACTGGCCAGGAATAGAAAGTGACGTCAGAAATTACGTAAGTAAGTGTACTAAGTGTCAGGTGATGAAACATTCACCCAGTTACAAGGAGCCTATGGTGATAACAACCACGGCGAATTCAGCATTTGAAAAGATCTTTCTAGATCTTGTGGGACCTCTAGACAGAGATGATGAAGGTAACCAATACATATTAACCCTTCAGTGCGAGCTTTCAAAATATGTGGAAGCTTACCCCATACCAACAAAGGAATCAGCTGTCGTAGCGAGGTCTTTAGTAAGTAATTTTATTTTAAGGTATGGCGTACCGAGAGTAATCGCAACTGATCGTGGTACGGAGTTCATGTCTTCTACCATGACGGAAGTTTGTAAGTTATTAGAAATAGATAAAATAAACTCCACTGCTTACCACCACCAAAGCATAGGTGCATTAGAAAATACACATAAAAATTTACGTAACTTTTTACGTATCCAATGTGACGAAAATTCAGACACTTGGAGCCATTGGCTTCCCTTTTGGTGTTTTTGTTTTAATACTACAATACACACTTCAACTAACTACACACCGTATGAACTCGTATTCGGTAAGCCATGTAATATTCCAACTAGGTTAAGAGATGATTTAGAGCCATTGTATAATGCAGAAAATTATGCGTTAGAATTAAAATATAGACTACAGTTAGCACATAAGGATGCTAGAAAAAGGTTAATAGATAGTAAGATGAAAAGAAAGGAAATTTATGATAGAAATAAAAACCCTATTAGTTATAAGAAAGATGATTTAATTTTAGTAAGGAATGAAGATACTAATAAAATGGACAGATTGTATAATGGACCGTATGTTGTAATTGAAGAAGCAGGACCTAATGTTAAGATAATTAAAAATAGTAATGTAGAAACGGTACATAAAAACCGTACAAAACCATTTAAGGAATAAGGTAAAAAAAAAAAAAAAAAAAAAATATATTTGATTATTTTTTCTCTTTTAAGGAGGGTGATGTAGTGTGTAACATTAAGTACCTAGACTAAGTTGTTACACATGTTCAGTTTAAGTGAGCAGTCTCTAAATATACGTCGTACAGAACAGACGCCTTTTAATTTAATATAAACCTCGTCCCTCTACAAATGTCGTCTCTCCACCTTTTAAAAGGCCTGCCTCTTCTCCTTTTAACAGATCTGGGAGTCCAGTTTGTCTGAGCCCACCGTTTTGGTTCCAGCCTCTGAATGTGTCCTGCCCATCTCAATTTAAGTTTGAGTACCTGCCTAATCACGTCAGAAGATCTTGTTGTTTTCTTGATCAACGAGGTTTTCACTCGGTCTCTTAGCTTTATATTCATAAAACTTCGTTCTAGTCCTCTTTGACAAGTTCTAATCTTAATTTGTTGTCTTTTTGTTAACGACCAAGTTTGACACGCGTAAGTTAGGCAAGGTATTAAGCAGATACCCATAGCTGTTGTTTTCAGCCTAGGTGGAAACGAACTTTTAAAGATTTCTTTCATTGCCCAGTATTTGTTCCATGTGCTTTTTATTCTAGTATTTACTTCTTTTTCGCTACAATCTTTAAACGATATGACATGGCCAAGGTAGGTGTAGTCTTCCACGTACTGAACTGGTATTGAGTTGATCATAATAGGAACATGTTCTTAATTTGTCATAACTTTTGTTTTGTCGATGTTAATCTCGAGTCCAATATTTTCACTATGCTGATTAAGGTTTCCAACATCATTTGTAACTCTGCTGGTTCTTCAGAAAATATGACGATGTCATCCGCGAATCTGAGATGCGATAAATATTCTCCGTCTATTCTGATCCCCATATTTTGCCAGTCCAGTTTCCTGAAGACATATTCCAGTACTGCGATGAAAAGCTTGGGAGAGAGTGGGTCACCCTGTTTGACACCTCGTGCTATCTTAAATGTTGGGCCTGCAACTTTGATTTTCACTCGAGCTGTGCTGTTATTGAAGATTTCCTTGATGAGCTCTATGTAACCAGCGTTGATGTCCTGTTCTGTTAGAGCTTGCCAGATAGAGTAGTGTGATAAAGAGTCGAATGCCTTTGAATAATCTATAAAAGCAATGTACAGATGTTTAGCAATTTATAGATAGCATAAAAGACTATAATTAAGGTCGTTACATTATTCGTTTACATGATCGTCTGGTAGTTTGAGTAGGTACTTTATGCGGTCTACCCAAATTTTCTTACTTTGGTCACAGATAATTAAATACTAGCACACAGATGCCTCATCCCATACAAAGAAACCGGGCCAACGTAATTAGCGTTTTTCGTCTGATTAAACTGATTATTTTTTGTACATCGATCGCGTTCGATTCCGTTCCACGGCGATAAATAGATGGTTTTAGCAGGGACTTGCAAGTAAAAGAGTTTACTAGGTTTGTGATTTTTTTTTCTTCAATTACAGTGACGGTTATTTTATAGTATTTTTTGCACGTTTTTATAGTTTAATTGCACCAAAATGTGTAACAATAAAAATTTAGACAATCGAGTGGAATGCCTCAGTAATTTAAAACCGCGCCATCTATTGGCATCAATTTTATTTTACGATGGATAAATGAACTTGTTTTATAAGATAATTAATCAATAATTTCGCACTTCTGTAGTCACATATTATTTTGTATTGTAATTACTGGGTATTTAAAAATAAATATTGTTTCGCCAGAAAGAAAACAAAAATAGTCCGTTCAAAATAATCTTTGAAATGTGAATTAAGAGCACAATATTACATAATTAGGAGAGTTGATTAAGCAAGAACATACAATATTTATGTTCAATTCAAGAAAATGTTAATTTTACACACAAATCGGTGCATATTGCTCTATCTAGTAGTATTTATTTTAACCAAATTTTCTTTCTTAGCGCAGGGGCCCCGTGCTTTGGTATTGTTCGGTCCACTTAAATCTATATGGTCCACATCAGTGCAGTGTCGGCAGTGGATCGACCGCTTGTTAAGTATCGTGTAGATCATTCGGTTACTTCGCTGTTTTGCTGTTTTCTTCTCACAGTAGTCAGGTAGAGAACACCGGCCTCTTCTTATTAAAATTGACAAACATGGTTAATATACGTATTTTGTAAATTGGTTCAAATTAACAATTTAGCAGTGTTATTATGAAATAATTTACAAAATACGTATAATTTACCACTAACACATAAGTAGGTTCTGTTAATACATATTTAACATTCCCATTCCTAATTAACTATGCGCAAAGAGGTGACAATGACACATCAAAAGGCTCTAACAACCCTGTAAGTATTTATTTCTACTACGTACCCACGTAGGTAGGTAGTTCCAAAAAGGCCGCGGTCAGACGAGGGACAAAGGTTCTTGTGTCAACGCGCCGACATTTTGTTGGAATGAATCCTAAATTTGATTATATTGTGGAATTTATATTCTGTTTTTGAGACATCCCCTGTGATGTGTAAAAGGCTCGTGTACGTGGTCAAATAGTATTATAAATTTAGCTGGACTACTTATGGTGACTTTTAATTAATTGGCTATATTTCAAGGGAGCAGCCCCTTCATGCTGCTGTTCATGGATATAACAACTATTATTATAAGACCAACTCTGAAATGCAACAAATATCGACTTTTCTCAACATTTTTTCAAGTTATATATATAGCAAACAGAATGTTGCCTCACATCCCATACAAAGAAACCGTGCCGATGTTCTGTACCGATGACATTGATCGCTTTCGGTTCCGTTCCACAGATATAGATGGTGATATATCTATCGCCGTAGAACGGACCCGAACGCGATCGATTTATAAAAAATAATCGGTACAAACAGATGAAAAACGCTAGTTACGTCGGCACGGTTTCTTTGTATGGGATGATGCATCTGTATGCTAGTATTATATTATCTGTGGTATCCTGTATTTTTCATGTTTCAGAATTGGTTCCTTGTTAAAAATATGTGTTTGCTAACGAGTACCTACTACTTCGCTATTTGGGAGACTGGCGATAAATTGGAAGTCTCACTGTAATGTAATAATGGTAGCAGTTCATTTGCTAGTTTTACGATAGCCCTATTAGCCACTACTTATTAAATTAATTAAAACGAACGCGCACGAAGGGTACGTACCAATATCGCAAAAAACGGCAAAAAAATCACGTTTGTTGTATGGGATCCCCATTTAAATATTTATTTTGTGGGCACAGTGGGCAAATATAAATGTTTAAAACAGCGACTTGAAAATAAAAGTTTGTCAACGGAGCTTTTCGGACATTCTCTCGCTTTGCTCATTAACTTTAGTTCCCGTCATCCCCTTCGAACCTAGCCTATCCGTGTCGGTGTTCACTAAGCTCCCGAGCTCACTTTGCTCGCTCTTGGACTAATTCGTTGAAAACACAAATACACCCGAACTCCCGCGCTGCACAGCTATGTCGCCTCGATGGTTGTTCAGCTATTTTCAAAAGAATAATATGCTAAAGTAGAAAAAATAGAACCCCAAATACAATTAAAGTAAGTAATGAGTAAGTATGTATGCATGTGATTATTACCGCAGCTCACAAAAACCTCCCAAACGGTATTACTCAAACCAGATAAATACTTACTTCTATAATATATACTAATATTATAAAGTGGAAAGATTTGTAGTTTTGGATTTTTGTATGTAACAAATAAACTTAAAAACTACGGGACCGATTTCAAAAATTCTTTCACCGTTGTTGGGAAGCTACTCTATCCCCGGGTTACATAGGCTACTTTTTATTCCTGTATTCCCACGGGAACGGGAACTACGCGGGTGAAACCGCGAGGCGACCGCTAGTACTTAGTATACTTACACGCTAGCCTACTTGTTAAGAAACGAGTTGTAGTTTTACCCAAATCGTACTGAAATTTGCCTCAACACGTCCCGATATGTCGCTACGATTTTCAACTCCACTAGTTCTGTGGTAACGATGATACAAGATGTTTGTTTGCGATTCAGTTCGGAGGATTCTGATTTGTGTTCCTACTAGTTCGCGATTCCTGTTTCATGTATGGTGATTTATCTCTGGTGGTATGTATTTATTGAAAGGCGTTAGTTTTTAAACCCCGACGGAAAAAGAAGGGTATTATTAGGGGTATAGTTTGAGGTGTGTGCCCGTGTATTTATGTATCTGTCTGTGGCATCATAGCTCCTAAACGGAAAAACCGATTTTAATTATGTTTTTTTTTGTGTGTAAGGTGACTTTGTCAACAGTGTTCTTAGCAATGTTTGATAAAAACCAGTTCAGCCGCTCTAAAGTTGTTTGCGTTTTACTGTTTGTATCGTGGTGCTTTCACAAGATATCTTGTCATAATTATGTGTTCAATAGATTGTCGATCGAATTATGTATATTACTAGATTGATTATGTAGCATGAAATGAGAATTCCGATACTCCGAGTAATCTTAAATATTTTTCACGCGGATTCGTTCCCGCGTTTTATCCCACAGGAACGTTATGTAATTTTCAATAGGTGAAATAATTATCGTAATCGGATCCGTACCGTACTTCCTCAAACAAACAAATACATTATATATAACATTATCGTCTTTATAATACTTCTTTAGATTGATATGGCTTATAGAAACTAACTACGATGTTTCAACGCTTTGGAACGAGTAACTACAGCTTCAACTTTCTGATCTGACCGAGTCCTTGACAGTTTTCACTCACAATGTAAGAACTTTACCTAACTATGAACTAGAATGTTTACATTGTCTCCGGCAACTTTTGAATGGTTGAACCGATTTTAATTAAACATTGGTACTCTCGAAAAAGTCAACTCTCAAAAAAATCTAAATCAAAGTTGGTTCATCTGTTTAGGAGCTATGATGCCACAGCCAGACACACAGATACACATCAACACACGTCAAATACACCTATCTTTTTCCGTCAGGGATTAAAAGTAAGAGAAATCTCTCACTTTTACTCCTGTTTTTGACACGCGAAGTCTTCCGCGAAGTACATACATTCGGTCATTTGCAAGCAAGATTTATGTCTGTGGTCAAATCACTTAGACTTTCCTTTTGAGTACTTAAGACCTCTTCTATTTTTAGCCGTATGTAGCCTTTGTCCCTAAGATAAATTGAGGCACATTAAATAGTACAAGACTACAGAATTCTCCGAAGATTTGCAACTAGTGAAATGACTCGGTTTATTACTACTTTAACATTTTCAAAGTCAGCGTAATCTTTTAAGCTACGAGTATTTCGACATTATTAATGTTGCCTGAAGCCTTTGTTGAGAATATTCGAGAATTTTGTATAGAAACGTCGAGAATACCGAAGGCAGTATGCTTTTATAAACATAAAGCTATTATGAAATTATGTCAAGATGTGTCCTTTGTTTAAAGAGTATTTTGAGGTTGACGTCACTGAATTTGAAGACACAAGAATTGCTATTTATATTTGAGTTTAATGTTGCTTTCAAGGAGCCATCTGGGCGTAAGCGATAGAGCCCTTAGGCTATAATTAAGTGTTATATGATTGAACGGCCGAGGACGCAGCCGGAGGCGTGGAGATACGTCCTTATCTAATGATGCTACTTTGATTATTATACAGCACAGTTATATATATCCCTAGGCGACCCTCATCTATTCTACTAACAAACATCATTCATGAGACAATCCCACCGCACTATTCCCAAACCACTGCAACACCTGAAAGCCAGAATCAACAGTGGCGACCACCAAAAAAGCGCCGGGGCAATGAAGCTCGGCGAAGTCCTGGAGAATGAATTCAACTGTCTTGGATCCCGCAACGAAATTAATCAGAAAAGAATAACGGAGGAGTAGGAAAAAATTAAATGTCCACTTCCCTCCATATCAAGCAGGAGACAGAACAAACAAAACCAATAGGGACAAAGGGTCGTGAATGAAAGTATATGTGTAAGTTACTGGCCAAACCCGATTTCAGGCTAAACTTGTTTGTCCTAGGCCAAACCGATTTATCCTATGCGTGTTAGGTTTAGCCTAAGGCAATGTAGTTAGGCCTAAATCGTTGAGGCCAAAAAATACCTGCTTGTACTATGGTCTTTACCAGTGTTCTAAATGCCATCCAAATCCATTCAGCTGTTTAGACAAAATTTATTTTTTAAGGAATTCCATTATGAACATACTCACCGCCTAACATTTTAATAATAATTACTACTACTCTACTCCGAGAGGAAATCAGCAAAGCGTCCAATTTCCGATTACAAACGGTGCCACTAAGGACCCATTCCGCAGCCCAATAAAAAGCGAATGTTATTGGAAGACAAAACTACGCCTATTCCTCTACGAATTCAATACTTTAGGTGCGTCGAATCCAATATGTGTCTTAGACTTTCCATTATTCATCCCACTACATATGTACCGTTGGGGTCGTAATAAAATTGCGCCCTGAAATTTATATAAAACTGAGGCACCTGTCCCACCGAAGACGAGGAAGCGATCGCGACTAGCTATCGAATATTTTCTTCTTCATGGTGCAATTAAACTTAGTGGGCTCTGTACTGTGCCATTTACACGGCATTCTCAGTGGCGGCTCATAGGTTGCTTTGCATGCAGGTTTAGCAGAACAGAAGGTAGACGATGGCAGCATCGATAACGCTCTCTGTACTAGTATGACGCAGCAACAAAAACGCCCAGAGAAATTAACATAACGACTGTCAAAAAAATTACAATCGACTTCCAAATAAAAACACAACAAAGTGAAAAACAACATTAATTTCGGCAGTCGGTGTTCCCGTTTTTGCATCTTCGTTTTTTGACACAGACTGCCGAAATTGAAGTTATTTTTCACTTTGTAGTGTTCTTATTTGGAAGTCGGTTGTAACTTTTTGTAAAAAGGTTTTTTATTTTTCACTATTTATTTGTGGTACATTATGGACCAGTTATATAGGGTAGGTACCTATAATGCCCAAAGTGATGCCAGAATAGATTTACCCAATAACATGAAACTTAAACAAAACCGGTGGAATGGGAGTATATCAGGGTGAACTGTTCACACCTGCGTACCCCTTTAGAGCGTACGAGTGTGATATTATGTTATGAAATGGTGTAAACAATAAACAGATATGCGATTGCATTGATATCCCTAGTGATTTGCCGTCATTTATTGAAGAGTTCTGTGTATTTCTCCGAAGTTTTTCATCAGATCTTGATGAAATTTAAATGGGACCACATGACACCAGCTTTCAAATAAAATCGAAATCGGTTCACCTACTAAAAAGTTCTAAGTTATAATACATTACAAAAAATACAGTCGAATTGATAACCTCCTCCTTTTTGGGCAGTCGGTAAAAAAAATCCAAAATGTGTGGAAATGACATGCGCTATAATGACACGCGATCAATCCTATAGAAATGGACTTTTGATAATAATTATCACAGATAGAATTTATCTTTGGTCCTCATCCCAATATATTTGGAGTCAGCGAAAAGCCTCGCCCAGCGTCGATCGCTTGGCAGTTAGAACACTCACCAACTGGTTTCTAGTTGCAAGCTGCTCTACTCGCTTGTCGCTAATCGTCAGCTGTGGGACAGTGCCTGAGGTCCGGGTGCTAGGTGAAGCGAGAACGCGTGTTGAAAGTTGATGGGCACAGTTGAGAGAGTGTTGTTTTATGCAAACCTCGATAGAGGCCATTCTGGTGAGCTGGAAGGTTTACAAGGTCACTGGTCCTTTGTTATATAAACTATAAAGTAGTGCATTTAAATACTAACTTTTGCTAACGGCTTCGCCCGCATAAATGTTGAAAAGTAACCCTGAGATAAAAAAAAAATATATATATTATATCTATACTAATATTATAAAGAGGTAAAGTTTGTGAGTTTGTGGGTTTGTGAAGTTGTAAGGGGTAATCTCTGGATCTACCTAAACGATTTTGAAAATTTTTCACCAGTAGAAAGCTACATTATTCCTGAGTGTCATAGGCTATAATATAATTTCCAAAAAATTAGAGATCCTTATGAAAATTGCAATAAAGTAACCCAAGGTAGCAAAATGTTGCCTGTAAAATACATTATTTGGCGTGCGCTGAGAAAACTATTGATGATAGATAAAAATTACTTGGTAGGTAGATAGGGTAGATAAGGTGGGCAGGGTAGGCAGGATAGCCAGGGTAGCCAGGGTAGCCAGGGTAGGCAGGGTAGGCAGGAGAGGCAGGGTAGGCAGGGTGGGTAGGGTAGCCAGGTTAACCAGGGTAGGCAGGGAAGGCAGGGAAGGCAGTGTAGGCAGGGTAGACTGGGTAGGTAGATAGGTAGCCAGTTGACGGGAGCGAAGCCCCGAGGGTCAGCTAGTATATTATATTTTTATTCAGGCCTTTTGCCAAGTTGCATCAAACTCCTGTCAGCCGGATCTGAAAATGTAACAGACAGCCAGACATAATTACTGTCACATTCATAATATTAAGTATAGTATGGACTCTTTGAGTCCTCAAGACCTCAAAGAAAAACAATTTTTATTGGTAATTTATGTTGTTGGATCGTGCCTTGATATATTTAAATAAATCCTAAATTACTTTCGTCAAATCACCCGGAGAAAACTAAATAAACGTAGACGAAAAAAAACACATGAAAATTCACGTACTCGCATCAATTCAGATCAAGGCGATTTACTGGACTTACTGTGACCACAGCCTTGAGAAGAGCTGAATTCAGTGTGACTCAAAGCTTTTTTTACAAGCTTTTATTTAACTTGCAATGTATGTATGTGTGTATTGAAGCGTTATATAAAAAAAAAACTTTTTTATTTTACTACAGTATGTATGTAAGTGTGTTCGGGTCAAATCTTGCAACTGAGTTTTAAAGCAGTCATCCTCCAGCGATTAAGATGAAATTTTGCATACACGTTTAGTTTGGATGACAATGCATGGTTAGCTAAGTGACGTCATTCTAAATCCAATATGGCGGACGGTCCAAGATGGTGGACTAGTTATTTTTTGTGCACTGCCATGATCAGGGTATCAAATGTAAAGTTACAAAAAAAAATATTGTGTATAATTTATTTAACCCCCGATGGAAAAAGAGTGGTGTTATAATTTTGACGTGTGTACCTTTCTATTTGTGTATCTCTCTGTGATATCATATCTCCTAAACGGATAAACCGATTTTGATATCGTGTTTTTTTTTTTGAAAGTTGACTTTACCGAGAGTGTTTTTAGCTATGTTTAATAAAAATCGGAACAGCAGTTTAAAAATTATGGGCGTTTTACTGTTTGAATCGGGGTGTTTTCGCAAGATATCGTGTCATAATTATGTGTTCAATAGATTGTCGATCGATGCGTTTCTACTACTTAATACATTATGTATCATGCATTAAAAATGTGTCAGGTGTTTATTTGTTTTTTTTTTAAATTTCTTGTTCTATCAACGATAGAAATGTCAAGCGCTATTGACATCTCACGTTTTGACAATTTCAACCATAACTGATATAATTAAGTATCCTTTTTCTGGAGCCTCGGGACAGGCACGACCTTTAGCAAAGAAAAACACGAGTAAAAAGTAAACTATCTACAGTGGTTACAGATAAAGATTCCTAGAAATCAAATATTTTCTTAAAATATATTATTATAAGACCTAAAATGATATGTTGGGTCTTCTTCAAGCGTAATCAAAGATGAAACAAATCAAAGTATTTTCTGAAAAAAGAATAGAAAACGTTCTTTGTAATTTTATGACACTGACTATCCCTGATGACATTAATAAAATAATAATTGCTCTAAAAAATAAAACCAGTGCCGGCTATGATAGCATTATGACAAATATTGTTAAAGATGTAGCTCATATTATATCTGAACCACTAAGCACAACCCTCAACCTCAAACCTCAACCTCAACCTTCCCAGACAAACTATAAATATCTGTTATAAAGCCAGTATTTAAAAAAGGAGACAAAACTAACATGAGCAACTATCCTATTTTTGCCAAAATTTTTGAAAAGGTGATGTTTAACTGTCTGTATAGTTTCTTTGAAACACACAACATTCTAACTTCCAGTCAATATGGTTTCAGAAAAAACAAATCCATAAATGTGGCAATAAATAACTTTTTACATAAGGTAATGACTAACTTGGACAAAGGTCTACCGGCTGTCGCGCTACACATGGACATGTCGAAGGCTTTCGACCGGGTCGACCACAAGATCCTCTTAAGAAAGATGTATGCATATGGTGTGAGAGGTAATGTGTACAAACTTATAGAATCATACCTTAACAACAGACAACAAATTACAGAAGTAAGGAGGTTAAATCCTATTACTAAAACAGAAGAAATATATGCTTCTGAATCTGGAACTGCTAAATTCCTCAAGGAACTATCGTGGGTCCTTTATTCTTCCTTGTTTATATAAATGACATGCCTTCGGTAACAAATCACGACATAACACTATTTGCTGATGATAGCACTGTTTTATTTGTAAATGATAATACAATTGATCTAGAATCTGACATTAACCAAACAATATCATTAATTATAGACTGGCTAAAAATGAATAATTTAACAATGAACATTGACAAAACCAAAATAATGAATTTTAAAATCCGAACTCGACGTACGGGTATTTTAAAAATCCATTACCTGGACAACGACATTGAAGAATCTGAAGTGACAAAATTTCTATGATCCACAATAAAGATAATGATTGATAAAAAAAAAAAAAACTGTTTTTAGGGTTCCGTACGTCAAAAGGTAAAAAAGGAACCCTTATAAGATCACTCTCTAGTCTGTCGTCTGTCTGTCCGTGTGTCACCACCGATTTTCTCAGGAACGGGTGGACCTAACAAGTTGAAATTTATACCAGACTAGCTTTTGCCCGCGGCTTCGCACGCGTAGACTACATGCTTCTCCTAACCATATTTTAACAAAAACCTTTTAAACTAACAAAACTAAGCTACAAAACCAATGAAGAAAAAAAACTGTCAAAAGCTCAAAATTCCGTTTTCGCATACAACTTTCAACGACGTCGGTCCTGTAGCGAGTGCCCGCTTCAGGGCTCTGCACTCATACTGGTGCCCCCCTCGCCTCTTGCACATTTGTTGCACCTCCCACTCCGCGTTGCAGCCGTGTGGATGGAACGTATACCTAATACCCGCCACGTGTCTTGACCCTAGGCTACCATACCGAAAGTATGACAATCAGGGCTGGACTCAAGTTACCTGCCTGTCTGTCTGTGATTATTGATTATTAATAGATTATTTCTTTAATTATTGTTATCATGTAGTGTAGTGGTAAGTACCTAATTCTGTTATATAAATAAAGAGGATGAGTGCGCCTTATTAGTAGGTATTGCAATAATTTCAGTTACTATCTAGCCTACCTGTAGTTTACCTACTGAAAATCAGTAGGCAGGGTGCTTGTAGGCTATGCGTTGCATTGGTAGGTAGGTACCGTTTTAGTGCTCACCTACACCACTAAAGGAACCTACGTGCCAAGTTTCATGATTGTAGCTACAGCCGTTTGGGCTGTGCGTTGATGGTCAGTGAGTCAGTCAGTCACTTTCTTATTTTATTTAGCTATATGTTTAGATATGTATTATGGCTTGATAGCATCTTCGCTCGTCTGAGCCGCTGTGCCTTTAGCGTTTCCTTCCCACACACTTCACAATAGCTCCATTTGGGAGCTAGGATGTGTTTGCACATATGACACCTCTCTAGTTCTCCCAGGAGCTCGTCGTATGACTGACTACATAGCCTACATTTATCTGAAATTGAGAATTGCCGTACTTACGATAAAAATAATGCCGAAAGAAAAACAAATATGTTCTTATGACGTCCTAGCAGAGTTTCTTGTTGAATGTGGTCAATTTAGCATCTTGTAGTTATATAACTTGATCATTTAAGTAACTGCTTTATAAAATTATAGGTATGTACCTAATTATAATAAGTTTATACCTAACTATCATAACATTTTTAAAGAGAAACCTAAATCTTACCAGTTTCTCTTAAACCATACTTCCCGCAAGACGGGCAAAATTTGGCTTTTTTTGAATCTGAAATATGTGTCTTCAGGCTGCAACATCATTAATACATGATTATAAAAAAAAATGCAGTCGGTAGTTTGAATATCAATGTAATGTATCAAATATATTAATGGTATGTACATATACATAACTAAATTACACTTTATTTATTACTTACGATTTTTTGCATGTTCCTAATCATGTCAATATTTATGTAGGTTCACTACATACTCCGTTATAATACTTCCTTGTGGCGTAATCATTGCCGATTAACTGAAGCAGTCACAATTATCATTGCATCTAAGAGGAATGCATCCGCAATGCAATGCATCTAACTGATAGTATGGTAGCCAGACCTCACGTTAGGTTTGCCGCGGATTATATCTAGGTACACTTATTTCCTATCACTGATTCATTTATTAAGTAGTTAGAAATTAATTGCCTACCTACAGAAGTAATTATTAGGTACTACATTCTTTACAGAATACCTATTTTTATTTTGCTACACTGCTGACCCCTAATGCAACAGCTTAAAAGAAATTAAAACGAAATAAACTGCAAATTATTTTAATACAATTGTTACACGTAAATGTTTAACATTGATAAGTTAGCTTAGATAATAGGTCTATCCCTATCCCGTCTCTATTTATTTCCTATATTTATGCGTTGAGCCCTTTTATAGTTACCAACAGACTTTAAAGACTTGAAAGTATTTTTAATAATGTTTCCTTTGTAAAAGAAGGACTTTTGTACAAAACATTTCATCCCCCATGATCCGCTCCCCAAGGTCGGAATTCCCAAAAAACCTTAAGTTGCGTTAGATTTTAATCTTCACCTCAAATCCAAAATTCGGAGATCTTAACTTAAAACTGACCGACTTTCATCCCCTATTTTAACCCTATTAGGGATGGAATTCACAAAAATCGTTTCTTAGTGGATGCCTGGACAGTATAAAGTAACTGTGTTCAAAATTTCAAGTCTCTAGACGATTTTATTATTCCCATGACTTCATCCCCCTTTTCATCCTCATGGGAGTGGAATCTTCAAAATCGCTGAGACACGTGTAAATTATTTTTTAATCTTCAGCCTAAACCCAAAATATGAAGATCCTGGCTTTAAAACTGACGGATTTTCATACAAACTTTCATCCCCTATTTAACCCGCCTAGGGGTGGAATTCACAGACATCCTTTCTTAATGGATGCCTGCACAGTATAAAGTATCTATATGCAAAATTTCAAGTCATTAGACGATTTCACTATTCCCATGACTTCATCCCCCTTTTCACCCACATGGGGGTGGATTTTCAAAATCGCTGAGGCAGGTATAAATTATTTTTAATTTTCAGCCTAAACCCAAAATATGAAGATCCTGGCTTTAAAACTGTCGGATTTTCATACAATCTCTCATCCCCTATTTCACGACCTTTGGGGTGGAATTTCCAAAAATCCTTTCTTAGTGCTCACCTACACTACCAAAGGAACCTACGTGCCAAGTTTCATGATTGCAGCTTCAGCCGTTTGTGCTGTGCGTTGATGGTCAGTGAGTGAGTCAGTCAGTCAGTCACTTTCTTCTTTTATATGTTTAGATACTGAGCTCTATCGTCCATAGTAGGTGTAAAATCAAGGTCCTGGGTCAACAAGATATAAAGATATGGGCAAATTTAAATTTTCGCGAAAACTTATAAGTACCAAAATTTACCTTAATTTTCAATTTTTTTTAGTTATGGGCATTTTTCCTTTATTGGTGTTGTAAGACCTTGTTATTAACTAAAATTTAAAATTCTAGGTCAACCGGAAGTAACCTATAGGTTTTGGGTCGAAAACCTATATGGTACGTCCCGTTGACCTAGAATAACGAAATTTGGAAAAAAGTAAGGTCTTCCAGAACAAATAAAGGAAAAATACCAAAAAATTAAAATAATTGAAAATTAAAGGGTGTCCCCATACATACATAGTTGACGCCACCCTGGGTACGGACACCTTCGTGCGCGAGTCCGATTCGCACTTGGCCGCTTTTTATTTTGTGTAGACAAGATTTGAAAAGTAATAAATTTTCATATGCGGTTTCACACTCGTGGCTTATACTTCAGAAAGCCGAGCATTTTTTCAGGACATAAAGTATGTATTTGGCACTCAGCGATCTTTCAGATTAGCACTTACTAGGATTAGGTATTACAAAAAAAAAGGTTTATTTGACACAAAAAGGTAACAGGTAACATGATGATGCTAACTCCCAAACTAGGCCTGGACTACATTACTACTGAGTGACATAAGCTATTTTGAAGCCCGAAAACGGTTCCTGTGGGGTGAGGCCATGGGAACGAAACCGCGGGGAAAAGCTAGTACTTACATAATATTTTGACAGGGTGAAGAATGAAATAGAGAGATGAATTCCATGTAAAGGATACTTAGAATAAAGTAATAGGGATGTTTTCTGGGTAGAAAATGATAATTCTATTTAGTCCGTCAGTGAGATTATCAAATAATATTGGACACGTATTTTTTGCTTTATCAAACAAATAAAAAGTGACAACGATAGAGCGCATCCAAGTCAGGAGTGGGCGCTTGTGACGTCACTTGTCAGTATAAAGTGTAGCAAGGCGTGACGTCACAAGATATTTCAAAGAAGTGTATAGTCGTAATTTTTTGTTTACTTGGCAAAAGAAAAATACGAGTCCAATATTTTTAGGTAGTATAACAGACAGGAGAACCAAAGTTACCGATATAACCCGAAGAATTGTCAAACTTAAGTGGCGGTGGGCAAGCAAATTGCTCGCAGAACGGATGGCCGATGGGGCCGAAAAGTTCTGGAATAGCGACCGCGAACCGGAAGACGATACGTTAGAAGGCCTCCCACTAGGTGGAACGATGACCTGGTTAAGGTTGCGGGAAGGCGCTGGATGCGAGATGCACGGGATCAGTCAATGTGGCGACGCCTGGGGGAGGCCTATGTACAGCAGTGGACGTCTTTCGGCTGAAATGATGATGATGAATCTAACAGACGGACAATTTTTTTTTATCATTGTCCCTCTTTGTTCGATTGCCCTGCTCTAGTTGTTTTAACCGCAATTAATTTGTACCGATCCAGTTAATCTGCTTTTTAACCATTCTGTGGTTGTCTTTCAGACTTCCACGTGCCAACCCAGTTCTACGAATTTATACTTAGCTTCTATTTTCAAATATCTGGTTTTACTTGAAAATAATTTAATTGAAATTGATCATTTGAATTTCGATTTTAAGAAAACCCGGAGTATTTTTGCTGGTTTCACCAACCAGCTTCTAGGAATTTCAGCTTTTTGTCTATAAACATTACTTAAGTTTAAAAGCTTAGTATCTAAGTAGGCTTTCTAACTAACTGATCAACTTAACGAAAACAGTCGTAAAGGGTTTTATCGGAATTAACGTTTTGAGTTGGTTTTAGTAGAATCTGTATGTAAACAATTACCGTGGTACAGAGTGTTATTTTTTATTTTAAGAGTTGGAAGTTATAATGATTATAAACAACTTTATCTATAGGATCAACTCTGAAATATCAAAACATCTGTTCAGTACTGATATGTTCGCGTAAGGAAACGAATTCTAGATATCTGCTGATAAGTTCAGGAGTAGGACTTGAAAAGTCTACTTGTATAATAAATAAATCTATCATGAATAATTTCGTATAAATCGACAAAAATAATTGTCATGAGTATTTTCTCGTCCTGAAATATTTCGTCATTAAAAAACATTTAATGTTTACTTTGTATATGATTATAATGTTTTTAAATTACAGGTTATTGGTAATTTGAGAGTCAGAAGATACTCCCAATAACAGAAAACTTTTCGCCCGACCTTCTTCAAAACCAAGATGGCTGCCACTCGCAGCTTGAGCGAACAGATGTTTTGATCGGCATATCAAATACATAGCCTCCAGGTCTAGACGACAGACATCGATGCAATCGTATCTAATTTAGCCTGGGGGCCTTTAAATTGAACGCAGTCTGTCGGTATTTTGTAATAGATGTTTTGTGTAAGTAGCGTTTTATAATAATATTTATCTCAAACATGAGCATTATTTTGACAACCTTCTTCGAGATAAATCGAAATTGCAGTACAGGCCAAATACATGCGAGCAGCGGCCGGCAAAAGTTGTATGAAAATCCATATCTGTCGTTTGTAGCGGCCAAATAAATTACATAGTAAAATCATATCTGTCGTGTAATTTTAAAATGGAACGATCTTTTACTCCGAATCATGGCCACCAAGGAGGTAACTTAACAAAGGTTATATTTAAATTTCGAACTGGCTTGCAAATAGAAGGCTGTTTATTGAAAAAAAAAACAAATGAATACTTTGAGGCTTAGCACGCACTGCGATTTTATTTGCGCGGATTTTTGTAGTATTATTTCCGCGTGATTTTTATACCGCAACGCGTGAGGCTTCATACAGTTCCATAGGCCGCAGAATGGGCGGAATAAAATCGTGCGAATAAAAATCGCAGTGCGTGCTAAGCCTAACGCGGGAATAATTATTGTTGTTCGTTGTTCGTCATTGATTTTGAAAAGTAATTGTATTTGACAAAATGAGTTCTAGGTAATACTTAGTTTTAATTTCCGCGCATTATTTGAGAAAAGCACTATACAAGCCTTGGCCACAACTAGGCATTGATGGACTTACGTCTGTGTGCCTCGGCTTCGCCTCGGCCCACATTTACACGTTCGTCCATCAATGCCTCTTTTGCTGGCCGCTGCAGTAATGTACTATTTCTCAAACATGCTTGGAAATTTGAGCATTATTTTGACAAACTTCTTCGAGATAAATCGAAATTGCAGTACAGGCCAAATACATGCGAGCAGCGGCCGGCAAAAGTTGTATGAAAATCCATATCTGTCGTTTGCAGCGGCCAAATAAATTACATAGTAATCTTATATCTGTCGTGTAATTTAAAAATGGAACGATCTTTTACTCCGAATCATGGTAACCAAGGAGGTAACTTATTATAGGTTTTATTTAAATTTCGAACTGGCTTGCAAATAGAAAGCTGTTTATTGAAAAAAGAAACAGAAGAACACTAACGCGGGAACAATTATTGTTGTTCGTCATTGATTTTGACAAAATGAGTTCTAGGTACAACTTAGTTTTAATTTCCGCGAATTATTTGAGAAAAGCACTATACAAGCCTTGGCCACAACTAGGTATTGATGGACTTACGTATGTGTGCCTCGGCTTCGCCTCGGCCCACATTTACACGTTCGTCCATCAATGCCTCTTTTGCTGGCCGCTGCAGTAATGTACTATTATCTACTTCGGTTTCGTTACATTCGAATTATAAAATTGACAGCTGTTTCATTATGATACCCATAACGACATCGGGTTGCATTATGCGAATCGTCATAAATTCTAAAACACAAGAAAAGACATTCTGAACATACACCACCAGATATAACAAATAGAGCAGTTGGGGCTATAAATAATTTACTACCAGAAAAATCAAGACATGTATATGAGAAATGAAATACTTAGACACACTTCCTGAAATACGTATTTGTCTATATCTGTGTTAAAACAGAAGTCCTTCCTTCGTAGATAAAATATTGTATGCAACTGTACGTTATTGGTCTTTTAATAACTCGTGCCCACCTATTTCGGTACGTGCTACGCTTGTACCGAAAAATGGCACACGTATTAAAAGACCGTCCATAACGTACCAGTTGCATAAACAGGTATTATGTATTTAACTGTATCTATGTCATCAGGTAATCAAAATTGGCACAATCAGAAAGAGATGACAAGAAAAACATATTTAGAAACGATAATATTAGAAATAAAAATGTCTGGATATGCTTTAGTGATTCCACGGTATATGTAATGTATAATAATGTACTCATGATATTGCTATATTGTCGCTACGCTTTGGAATTTACCAGTATAATGTAGGAAAACTTTACTTTATATAGACGGGTAAGAATTAATTGAATAGTTAAAAATATCGGTACCTTAAAATATATATATATATATATAGACTGGGGTGGTTTGATGCTATGGAAAACTTGGTTCATAAAAATAATAAAGCTACGTAGCATCTCAAATTGTTTAAATATGGTAATTCCAAGTCCACTAAAGTAATAAAGCTGGGGAAGTAGAAATAATAGTAGAGTTAGGTTTGATTTTTAACCGACTTTCCAAAAAGGACCGCTTCCTTTTTGGAAAGTCGGTTCTATAACCGACTTTATGTATGTATTTTTGTTTTTTCACCGATATCTTCGTATATTGTGGATCGCTTTTGAAAATTATTTTTAATTTGAAACAGTATGTACCCAAATTGGTCCCATTTTAATTTAGTGAAGATCTGATGAAGAAGTTCGGCGATATACAATAGAACTCTTCAATAAATGAAGGCAAATCTTTCGGGATTGATGCAATCGCAAGTATTTTTATTGTTAATACTGTTCGTAACATAACATTACGCCAGTACGCACGGGTAATCTATTCTGGGATTATAGGTTCTTTACTTACTATAGAACTTCCCTATTAGGTACAACTTAAAGTGAAAAATAAAAAACTTTTGTACAAAAAAATACTACCGACTTCCAAATAAAAACACTATAATGTGAAAAATAAGTTTCTTTGTTGTTGTGTGTTTGTATGTTGTTTCTCCGCCGAACAAAACAGAGCGAAACATTCAAAATATTTAAACGCTCACAGACGAACCATACCGAACAACAAAGAATGACGGAAGAGAGAAATATAAATAAATGTAATACAAGACGTGTTTCTTTTTTACCACTGCATTTTATTAAAGGAAAGAAAGAAAAAAGATAAATGGGAAGCAATGGGAACGGTATTCCGTACGAAATGTGTTTGTCAATCAAAGTTAGTGTATATGTCTGGGTTTGAAAGGAACATGAAAATGATGTGATGTGTAACAACATTTTGTTTTGTATGAAGGTAATCTTTTTGTAATGAAAAAATGGGTGATTTATTGTAATGGAACATCTAACCTCTTTATTTTCATCAGTGGATGAATTATCAACAATTCTTCTTTAGTTTCCTATTACAACAAATTCCCTATTACGTAGGTACAACCAAAAAGTGAAAAAAAAAAACTTTTTTACAAAAAAATACTACAGACTTCCAAATAAGAAAACAGAAAATGTGAAACATAACTTTATTTTTGGAAGTCGGTGACCATAATGCATAAAATTGATACCTACCAAAGACACCGACTTCCAAAAATAAAGTTATTTATGTAAACGAGTTAAGTATGGTGCGTAATAGGCAATTTGTTTAGTAAGGTACCTATAATGCAGAATATCATGATACTGAACATAACCGGTTAAATAAAAGTGTACCAAAGTGAACTGTACACATCTGAGTACCCATTTAGAGCGTACTAGCGTGATTTATGATGTATGTTATGAAATGGTATAAACAATAAACAGAGATGCGGTTGCAGCAATCCCGAGAGATTTGCCGTTATTTATTGAAGAGTTCTGTTGTATATCGCCGAAGTTCATCATCAGATCTTCACCAAATTAAAATGGGACCAATTTCAAACATACTCTTTCAAACAAACAGAATAGTTTTCAAAATCGGTCCACAATTGACGGAGTTATCGGTGAACATAAATAAAAAAACACATACATAATGTGTAACATAGAACCTCCTCCTTTTTGGTAAGTCGGTTAAAAATAGCATATGACTCAACAAGTTTCACTTTACAACAATTACTAGTATTTTTTTATACATTTTGCATTACAATTAACGGACACTTCACAATTTCGAAAACATTTTATAAAGTAATTGTCTTTGGTCTTTTGCCTCGGCGCCATTATTTTTGTTTCAATTTGAAATTTTGAGTAAGCAAAGGGTATTGTAGCTCATACAGCCAAATCTTTGTGCGCAGCGCTTTGTTTAATGTGCACCGTAATTACAAAATGCACTCTCAGCTCTTGATCTTTGAATAAGACTTTTAGTTACACACAGAATAAAGCGATTGAAAGCGCTCTGTCAAACGAGCACAACGTTGACACTGAATTGACAGATGACACTTTGACATTTACTAGTATTGACAGTCTTATTATTTCTATTGGCCTAATTTATGACCTCAAAATCCGAAAATGTTTTGGATCTTTTACAATTCTCAGAAGTGTTCGTGATTTTAATTTAGTTTCAATCGAATATATGGATTTCTAGCTTCTGCCAGCGGTTTCACCCACGTAATTGTTTTCTTATCATATATATAAGGGAACATTATATCGGGATAAAAAGTAACCTATGTGCTGTTCCAGACTATAATCTACATCTGTGCCAAATATCATCCAGTTCCGATTGAGTAACAAACAGACATCTTTCCATCCAAACTTTCGCATTTATAATATTACTAGTTTCTGCCAATGGCTTCACCCGCGTGAAAGTCGAAAATTATCTCAAGGGAATTCCCGGGATAAAAACTTCGTCCAGCCGTTTGAGCGTGAAGAAGTAACCAACACACACAGACTAACTTTATATACCAGGCCTTTACAATATTAGTGTGATATATATAGTTAAAATTGAGAAAATTTAAATCATATTTATAAACATATAAATATTTAAACATTTTTTGAGGGGAATTATTAGCATTTAATACATTAAATTTCCTGCGTTCGATTTTCAGGTCGGGTAATGTTTTTCCATGTGGAGATTCTCAATGCCAGTCTGGAATCTGGACGTGTGGCCGGTTCATGGCAATAAGCTCATCTCCTTAATTACTTACTTATTTTATTTTTGAATTGTTTGTTTTACTCCAGACGCTTTTACGTGTACGTCTTTTTACATCGTTCTCACTTAAATGTATTTTGCCTACAAGAATGATGTAACCAAATAATTGTAATTAAAAGTGATGGAAAATAGTGTCTGTGGAGTTTCTTGATCGTTCTTCTCCATAGAGACACTTGCGAATGTGCAACTAGATTCATATTTTGTTTGACAATTCAAAAGTACCTATGTGTGGTTCAGTTGAATTAAAAATATTACTTTTATTTTTCATTTTGATTGTCCTATTACATGGGACTTAAATGTAACTGGCCAAATTAGGGAGTGCTAATAGATACTTACATCTCTGCCTAACTGACTATTCTTGGAAGACAGGAGTAATGTTATAAACGAGCTTTGCAGGTTTAGATAGTGTGTTGTTTTATCTGTAAGTGAATTAATAAAATAATATTATTAATTTAAAAAATATTTTTTTAAACAATCTTTTTCCGAATTCTCCTCAGCAAACCCTTTCATTTGATACCCATAACATGGCAGTGCACAAAAAATAACTAGTCCGCCATCTTGGGTCGTCCGCCATATTGGATTTAGAATGACGTCACTTAGCTAACCATGCATTGTTATCCAAACTAAACGTGTATGCAAAATTTAATCTTAATCGGTGGAGGATAACTGCTGTAAAATTCAGTTGCAAGATTTGACCCGGCAACACTTACATACATACATATATTGCAAGTTAAATAAAAGCTTGTATTAAAATTATTTGTTCTTATTTAAGAGGAGGAGCTCGTGGCTAAATAATAACCGCACGGGTGGATCTTCAAGGTTAAGCAACGCTTGCCAAGATTGCTCCGTGGATGGGTGACCATAGCAAGTTTCCTCCGTGCCTCGGAAAGCACATTAAGCCGTTGGTCCCGGCTGTGATTTGAAGATCTTTGACAGTCGTTACGGGTAGTCAGAAGCCTGATATCTGAGACCAATCTGGTCAAGGGGTATAGTGTTACCCAGTTAATGGGTTGTGGAGGTCAGATAGGCAGTCGCTCCATGTAAAATACTGGTACTCAGCTGAGAAGCCGACCCCAACATAGTTAGGAAAAGGCTAAGCAGTTTGATTTTATCATGCATTGCAAGTAATGCTAATAAATGGGATAAAATAGTAAAAACGCTTGAAATACATATTCAAATATTTTTAACATTTGCAGCTTGGTAAGCCAACTGACACATTGCTACATGCAAATATAGCTAAAATAAATATCAAATCCCAACAAAATAACGTAATATTTTCATTATGATATTGCATATTTCGGAACGGTTCCTAAAGTATTATTAAATGCTGGAATGTGATTGCGCACACATGCCATAAATATTTTATCATACAAAATAATATATATTCGGAAGCGCATGTTTTTAGCACTGCATGTTTGTAGCGATATTTACATTCTAAATGGTGGATATGTATTGCTAACAGTTTCCATTTCATAACAAGTAAATGAAAACTAATAAAATTAATGTTATTTTCATTTAGAATATAATACTCATTGCCTATAATATTCTGCCTTTAAAATTCGTCCTTTTTTAAGCCCCGACGGAAACCTGACCTGTGACCTGTGTGTTTGTGTATCTGTCTGTGACATCATAGCTCCTAAACGGATAAGCCGGTACGGTAGAATCAACTTTTATTACTTGTAAATTTTAATTTGTGTACGACGTTCAAAAGTGCCACTTGAATAAATAGTTGAATAAATATATTTGACTTTTTGACTTTTGCCGATTTTGATTTCGTTTATCGTGTTTGAACGATGACTTTATTGAAAATGTTCTTAGTTTTGTTTGTTGAAAATAGGTTCAGCCGTTCAAAAGTTATGGGCGTTTTACTTTTTGAATCGGGCTGTTTTCGCAAGATATCGTGTCATAATTACGTGTTCAATAGATTGTCGATCGAAGCGTGTCGACTACTAGATAAACTATGTAGCATGCAATAAAATTATGTCGGGTTTTATTTTATTTTACTTGTTAATATTTGAAATTTACTCCTTGTTTCTCAATTCGCAAAATATCAGGAAATTGGATATCGCGGAAAACTTCAATTTTAAATATTATTGTAATAAAACATTACAATAATATTTTAAATTGAAGTTTTCTACTGCTGGAGGACAGAGGCCTCTCCTCAGTGATCGCCACATCAACCGGTCCTTTTTGTATCCAGCTGACGCCAATGGCCCCCACCAGGTCTTCGGACCGCCTGGTAGGCCTTCTAACGATGCGAGTTTATCATCATACAAATAATTTTCATTATATTTTGTTATTTATTTATTATATACTTTATTGTAAACCACAAAAAAACATACAGGACAAACGTTTACATACACAAGTGTACAATCTGCGGTCTTATCGCACTAGGCAATCTCTTACAGGCAACCTTTGGATGTAGTAGATGTGTAGCCATGGGTAGTCCGGTGGCTCCAGTGGTGGCCAACATTTGGATGGAACATTTTGAAGAGTTGGCGGTCTCCACTGCATCCACACATATTAAATTATGGAAAAGGTATGTTGATGACGTTTTTGGGATCATTGAAGGAGACCAACATGAGGTAGAATTATGCTTCATCATCATTCATCATTTCAGCCGAAAGACGTCCACTGCTGGACAAAGGCCTCCCCCAGGCGTCACCACATTGACCGATCCCGTGCGTCTCCATGCGCATCCAGCGCCTTCCCGCAACCTTAACCAGGTCATCAGTCCACCTAGTGGGAGGCCTTCCAACGTATCGTCTTCCGGTTCGCGGTCGCCATTCCAGAACTTTTCGGCCCCATCGGCCATCCGTTCTGTGAGCAATGTGCCCTACCCACTGTCACTTAAGTTTGGCAATTCTTCGGGCTATGTCGGTAACTTTGGTTCTCCTACGGATATCATCATTTCTGACGTGATCACGCAAGGAAATTCCGAGCATAGCCCTCTCCATTGCCCTTTGGGTGACTTTGAGCTTTCTGATAAGGCCCATTGTGAGCGACCACGTCTCGGTCCCATATGTGATCACTGGCAACACACACTGGTCATAGACTTTTGTCTTGAGACACTGCGGTAAATTGGACGAGAATATACCACGCAACTTCCCGAACGCCGCCCAGCCGAGTCGGATTCGACGGTTGACCTCTTTCTCGAAATTGGACCTACCCAACTGGACCGTTTGTCCCAGGTAGACATAATCGTCTACAACTTCGAGAGTAGAGTCTCCGACCTTGATAGGAGTGGGTGTTACATGGGCATTCACCATGGTCTTGGTTTTGTCCATGTTCATTTTAAGACCCACTATTTCGGAAGCTCTACTGAGGTCATCGAGCATTTTACTGAGGCTCTCCATGGTCTCAGCCATGACCACTATGTCGTCGGCAAACCGAAGGTGAGTAATGTACTCGCCAGTAACGTTGATCCCCAGCCCCCTCCAGTCCAGAACCTTGAAGACATCCTCCAGCGCAGCAGTGAACAGTTTCGGAGAAATGACGTCTCCCTGTCTCACGCCGCGCTGGAGAAGGATTGGTTTCGAGGTCTGATCCTGAAGACGGACTGACATGGTGGCGTTTTTGTTCAAACACTTCAACACCTCAATGTACCGGTAGTCGATCTGGCACCGTTGGAGAGACTGCAGTACAGCCCAAGTCTCTATCGCATCGAAGGCTTTCTCGTAGTCCACAAACGCTAAACAGAGAGGCAGGTTATTCTCTTCGGTCTTCTGTATAACCTGCCGCAGCGTATGTATGTGGTCTACGGTGCTAAAGCCTTTTCGGAGTCCGGCTTGTTCGGGGGGCTGGAAATCGTCTAACCTGCGCGCGAGACGATTCGTGATGACTCTTGAAAACAACTTGTAGACATGGCTAAGAAGTGAGATGGGCCTATAGTTCTTCAACCGGGCATTGTCGCCCTTCTTGAAGAAGAGTACCACCACACCCCTGCACCATGCCTGTGGCGTTTTGCCCTCGAGTATGACGGAATCAAACAGCTTCTGAAGGGCCCTAAGGACCGGTTTTCCACCCGCCTTCAGGAGTTCAGCCGTAATTCCGTCATCACCCGGCGCCTTGTTGTTTTTGAGCTGTTTCAGAGCCATTCTAATCTCGTACAGGCTGACGTCAAGTCGTCGAAGGACAACTTTCCGCTGGAAAAGCCCGGTGTTTATAAAGTAGATTGTAGTTGTGGCAAGTCATACATCGGTCAGACGAAGCGTACGGTTGCTTGTTGAATTTCAGAGCACATCAGGGCAGTAAAGAACAATGACACACAAAAATCGGCCATAGCTCAACATCTCTTGGAATCAGGATTGAACCACTGGATTGAGTTACATAACCCTCAGGTCATTTCGACAGTACGCCACTATATCCCTAGACTGGTGAGGGAAGCTATCGAAATTACCAAATATAAAAATTTCAACAGGGAGGATGGGTTTCAACTGTCGAGACTTGGAATCCAGTGGTCCAGCTGTGTAAACCCCGAAAAAGTGCCGTAAAAAGTTCGCGAGCAGACACAGTGAGTTTCGTGTGTCGGGAACAGAATCTAGTTGTGAGTGACAATGGTAGCGGTACCGAGTGCAAAAAACGAACAAGAAAGAGGGTAGACCGTTTTGTCTCTTTCATAAACACCGACCCGCAATAACTTCAGTTTATCCGTGATCATGGTGCTTGCAACAGCACCGAAATATCGGAAACTCGCTACAAACAGTAAACATGGTAAATATCCCGCTTATAATGTTAATATTAGTGTTAGTGACCATGACAGTTTAAAAACTTAAACCTTTGGATAGACTGAATGATAGGATAAGAATTTAGGGCTGTCAGTGTACAAAATATCAAAAATAATATTACTTAGATTTAATAACATAATAAACTAATTCATATCAAATATATAACAGAGAAAGGAGAAGAATAAAAATTATAGTGACAGGTAATGTTCCTTCACCATTTTCTTGAACGTTGGCATTGTTTGAGTACGTCTTATTTCAATAGGTAATACATTCCACAACCGAGCTGATCGAAAGAATTGAATCGTGAAAGATTTGTCTAAGAAGGAAGTGGAATGCATACGAATACTTAATTTTAGATTTTCGATGATCTCAAGGACCTAGAACAGGTGTCACAGAGGAACTGAAAGCGTTCTTTTAGATAAAAAGAATTAAATAGCACATTATAAAGCAAAGAAAGTATATGGGCATGCTGGCGAAGGCGAATAGGAAGCCATTTGAGCTTATTATATATACTGATATTGTTATTTTGTACACTGAGTATGTATTTAATATTTATAAAAAAAATATGCACAGCTAGTAATCACTGTTTAAAGGTAATGGAATTTTATACAAGCCTTAAGTTGGTGCAGAGATGGAACATAGAACATTATTTTGTATATGGGAATCTCGGGCGAATTTTCAGTAGTTTAGTATTTCGTGCTTCGAAGAATATGTAACCACTACACACCATGTTTGCGGAGTGCGGAAGCACATTTCAACGGACGGAGATATTTAATACTATTTAGTAAAATGTTTTGAAACGAAGTGGATGTTATGTGAATTTACCTTTGTAAGCAGCATTGAAGTTTCATTCCATGTGAAAAGGCAGCTGGTGTACCTGAAAAAGAAAAATAAATCATCAATAAAATTGATATACAATCCTAGTGTTCGTTTACTATAACTGACATCGCAATTTAAGTTATTATTAATCAGGTTTATGTTTTCATATTTTCGGGTAGTACTGACCTGATTACGGAAATTCATTGACTGAATATAAAGTAACAAAGACTACTTTATATCCCGTGAAGCGAAGCCACGAGAAAAGTCTAGTGTAAAATAACCAACATACAAAAACATACAGAACATACAAAATACCTGCGCACGTTAAATATTTTATACGCCGTAACAATATTGCCCATTTCTTTTTCACGCGATCTCATAACTCATGATTTTATTATAAAATCTAAGCAGTTTCAGTTTATTCTCCGTAGCTTTAATGAAAGCGGTCTCAGTTTAAAAACAAAGGAAGCACGAAATATGGCTAAAAGTTTATGGAAGGTAACAAAACTCAACGCGTAAAAGGTACACACGAGAGGAGTATACAGGATGTGTTTTTAATTTATTGGCAGTTTTTAAGGGGGTATTGATGACAATAGATAGAAACTTTTATACAGTTGGTACATTAACTAAGCTTAGATGGAATAAATATACGCACTGGTTTTCCAGTCTGCAAAGTTACCAAATGTTTCACTGCACTCGCGTCCAGACACTTAAATCTATCTCAATTTATAAGCTCACGTTATTTAAAGTATAAACAAATTCTAAGACCATGGCTTCAGTCATTAAGTTATGACGACACTGAAAAGTTATCAGTACCATAAAAGACGCGTATAATTTGAACAATTAAAGTTCATCAAGATTACATAAGATACCTACACGCTCACTCATCACACATACATACACACACACACACTCACACACACACACTCGCAATCACACGCTCGCACGTTCACTTTGCTTCTTTTTATAGTTTAGTTTTACTGTTTCAATAGCAACTAGTGTTACTTACTCCTTGTGTTCTATTACATAAAAATTGAAATGTGTATTGATTTATATCAGCGGAGGACACTGATTCCTGTAACACAGGTTCGCCTAGCAAGGGAGTTAGGGGCTTTACATGTGTGGTTGTAATATTTTTATGTCAATGAAGTTATTTATTTAACTCTGTCATTGTGAAGATTGCCCAATTTCGATAGATAGTTGCACCCCGTGTAATATTGCTAACTAATTAAAAGTCAGCCTTTAGTGTTTATTTATCTATTCAGGACCACCAACGAAAGATGTACACAAAAACACAATGAATCATCAGTATGAAGTAATGACAAGTGCACTCCCTCAATTATAGGAGGCACAGCATGCTTTTTAGATTATCGACTATATAGAAACTATAATATAAACTCTTATTACAAAGTAATAGTAAAACATATAAAAAGAAAAATAAATCAAAACATGACAAAATTATAAAAAAACTCTCCTTATACATATATAATTAACCTTGGGATTTACCAACATTATAGCAAACCAGACGGCAAAAAATCTTTAAGAGTAGCAAACAGCAAAATGTTTATATGCTTTTTACAAACACTGTTAGGTTAAACAATTTTAAAATAAAAACATAATGCCATAGGTAGTGGTAAACTGAACTGAAAAAAAAAGAGAACAGAGAGCAAAGCACTTTTAAAATAAACTATAAAAATAAATGTAAAATTTAATTAAAATAAAATCTGAAACATAAAACTATAGAATAACTTAAAAATAAAAACTCGCAGAACTAATGACAATATAAGCTAATGACAATATAAGTTTTTAAGCTGACATGGTCACAATCATTAGAATTAATATTTGTTTAATATCGAGCTCTCAACCAAAATCAAAATATACATCTTAAATATCCCGAAACAAATATTAATTCTCAGCTAATGACTTTTTAAATTTAGATAATGGCTCACAAATGCCAATGTATTGTAACCATACTAGATGCAACCGTTCTAAAGTGATGCGCTTACAAACATTTTCGCGATTATTTTTTATATATTATATTACATTTCATATTCCATATTTCGGAGTCATAATAAAATAGAAATTTGGAATCCTGGTAGATCTGTGGAATTTCTTAGTTTATTTTTGCCTCGCCTTAAATGTAATGTGTCTTTATATTTATATAAATAAATGGTTATCTCAATTTTATTAAATAAATAAAATAGAGATAACCAGGACAGCTAGAGGAACACCTATTACAGATTGAAAAGCCTTAAGGGACACTTTCTAGACAGCTATAATTTACGGTTGACAGGTTTAGGGATATTTTCCACAGATTTGGCTTAGTTCCGTGGTTCTTTTTTACGAGTTTCACTAAAGGACATCCAACCAGAATGGAACGCAGGTACGAGAAATTAAAGATTACGGAGAAATTTATTCGACTAAAGTAGGTTAATGAAATAAAAATAAATTTAGGTCTTGTAAATACTATTAGATATCACTATGTCAGGTTGCTTTGATTGGTCGGGTTTAGCCCGACATGAACCTGAAAGATATACAAACAAAGGTGCTCCTGTGATATTTGCAATCCTATTTGTTCTATTAATTAATATCTAAATGATGATATCTAGCAGTATATGATCCATATTTTCGCATTTTATAGCAGCCTACTATTTAATCTACTGATTGGTTCATACATACATAAACTTATGCCTTTTTCCCATGGGGGTAGGCAGAAACTACATAACGCCACCTGCTACGATCCTTACATACTTCTTTTGCTTCACTCACGATCATACATCTAGTCTTATGAGTACTGCGCACCTGGCCTTTCTGACGAACATCACCAATAAGGTCTATATATGTCTTTCCAAGGCTCCCACCCGGCTGATTGGCCTTAATTTAAAATATAAGAACAAACAAACTCTTGAAATTATGTTCCGGTGAACAAAAACGACTTTCTTGCAGCTGCGACGCATCACTGGCCAAACTCCTACCCACTTTGTTCTAAATTCAAAATAAAATTTCCATACTCAGTGTGGCCTAACCTCATGTATACCAACGTTGCAGTAGGCCATAAAACACAGGATTAAGGCTGTTGTCCAATATTGTTATATACATACTGAGTTATAATTGTATTACCGACGTCTGCGTGACAATAAAAACACATGCTGACCAGCTTGAGTGCGTGCACTCAGTCCGTCCTGCGTCTGGCCGCGATACGAACGTTCGTTTGAACAGTATGTTTATCTCTTTCTGATAACGGGGTCCTATTTGTATGTCTGTAATCTTTTAACCTACTCAGTGATAGAAATAAAGTTCCAATTTCAATAGATCCTATGTAAAGAGTGTCTCAGTAAGAGTGCACTTTTTAAAATTGTTTTTTTTTTCATGCAAGTGGCAACTCTGAAATTTGACAGCTGTCACCTATGTTTATTCCTATTATTAAAAATGGAGCGCTTTTCGCAAGAACAACGCGTTATAATTGTGAAAACTCATTACAAAAATATGACATCATAAAATTACAAAACAATGACTCATTACAGGAATATGATAACGGACTTGTGGCCTCAACTGGACGGCGTGAACCTGGACAACATGTGGTTTCAGCAGGACGGCGCAACCTGCCACACCGCGCATAAAACAATCGACTCATTGCAGCAACGATTTCCAGAACACATTATCTCACGAAATTCTGATGTCAACTGGTCACCAAGATCGTGCGATTTAACGCCGTGCGATTATTTGTTTGGGGTTTTGTGAAATCTATTCGCATAAATCGGAAATCCAACGCGTCATCGATGAGATACAGCCACATCTCTGTGTAAAATTCATGGAAAATTTCATGAAAAAGAGTAATGGCCTGTCATCGGAGCCGTGGGGGTCATTTGCCGGATATTTTATTCCATACTTAATCGGAACATGTCTTCTTTACAATACAATAAAAATATCACAACTCTGTCATAAAATACTTGTTTTTATTTTAAAATGAAAAAGTGCACTCTTACTGAGACACCCTTTAGTTATCTAAAGTCAAATATCGCCATGTTTTTATTTATGTATAATGAGTATGACGTCTCTATTGGTAAAATCTCATTGGTGTTGCCACCGAAACCGGTCAAATGTACCAGTTTTACTTACTCGGCCTATTTACGCTGTAAAAAAGTTTTTTGCAAACCATTCGTAATGCCAAACGGAAAAACATTATTGCAATTAGAAATCATAATTTTCAAATCATGCTAAAAAACGAAGAGATAAGCCGTCATTTACTCAGAAGCTTTGAAGATGTTTCAAAACCTGTCTGAAACAAGCAAACAAATTATAGTCGAACCTAAACATTGAACATATTTCATGTAAAGGTATTTCATGTAACAAAACCAACGTCTGTCTTTGATGGAAGATACTCCCAATTTAGTAAAAGCATATTCAAAATATAACTATTTTGATCCACTCTAAACACAGCGCTTTGGTCACCACATATTACCTTCTTACTAGCTGTGACGCATCACTGCCTGACCTCCGACCAACTTTGTTCTAAATTCAAAATAAAATTTCCATATTCAGCATGTATACCAAACGTTGCAGAGGGCCATAAAACACAGGATTAAGGGTGTTGTCACCGAAACCGAACTAGGGCTCATAATTCTGTCGCACCAAAACACAGTGCTCCGAGCTTAAAACTCCTGGCCAAAAATATTATCACGTACTTTGGACTAAAGCAAATTTGTTTTTGTCTTTCCTCCAGCGCGAATCGTTTTGTTTTTTTTTCGTAGATTTTATTTTGTTTTTTTTTTAATATTGTTTACGCTCGGATGTTTGCTTTGAGAAAATTTGCTTTTGAAGGCATTTTTAAATAATGCGTTGGCTCAGTTCCGTGTTATGATTTTTGGATTAAGTTTTGGGCGTTAATTCTCGTCTTTCAGACAGATTTAGACAAACTAGAAAATTCAATAAAAAATACTAAAGTTTGGTTACATAAATATTTTTAATTGGTGTAAAAAACAATTGTGTAAAAAATATTGTTTCTTTGGATGGAACCTGTTTTTCGAAGGAATAAGAGGTACCTATTTCATAATATTCAAATAAAACCAATCAAAAAGATGGTATGATTATCCTCTTTTATTACGTGTAAATTTTAATTGTTGACGTTCAAAAGTGCCGCTTAATGGCCTAGTTGAAATAAATATTTTTGAGTTTGAGTTTGACTCTTTGACTTTTACCTAAAAAACAATTCTACACTTCGTTTAGTTTCGAGCTCACACTCAACAATGAATGTTTTCTAGCTATCATAATAATCATGACCCAAATTGATGAAATACAACACAACTGTACCCAGACTAAATTATTTCTATTAATTTTAATTACGCCACACAGTGCGTCTGCTCTACTTATGTGTGGGACGAACCATCTAAAATAATTTGTATTACGAAATCTGTATTTTTTGTGAAACTTTGTAATATTAATTAGGATTGTAAGTATTTCACATTTTATTATTATTTATTTATTTATTAAATTACAAGTTTATAATATCTCAACTTAAAAACTTTGCCCCACAAAATCGTTTTACTACTTCGTTTTTCGACTTATATCTATTAAATAATTATAGTTGAAGAACATTGGAACGTACAGCGAGAGCTTAGTAAGCAAACACACGTTGATAAATATGTTCATCCCCTCTTTACGTACAACAGATTATTTGTAAAACACTAATAACCTTTCAAGGGTTGAAACTACTCAAGTTAATTACTTGTACTATGAGACCAACAAGACATTATCAAATAATCTATTGTTTCATTAAAATGGCAACATTAACCCGATAAAAATTAAGGTAATACTTTTTTGATATTTCAGCGTTGGCTTCATGGTAAATGTTGTTTTGTTCATAAGCACTTTCACCCCTTGAAAGGTCTTTAGTGTTTTACAAATAACCCTTATAAGTACCTAAGCCTTTCCAATCTATGTACCCACACATCTAGTTATCCACGAACAAACACTCCAGCATTTACCTAACCCGTTAAGTCGTGCCCTCTTAATCTATTCCTAAACGGTTATCGAATACACAGCCGTGTGCCGTGTCTCGGCATATCGTCTTGAGGTCCCAAATTGCTCGCACTAACACAGTGGGCGCTGATTGCTACCTGTAGTCCGGCACAATTGCCCCATTGTACTGAACAGTGTCTGTTAAATTCAACGCTTCGACTCCTGTAGTCTACCTAGATAGACTAAGGGCTAGACCCACAGATATAAATCGAATTAGAGAACGAAATTGTTTGTACTTCGCGTGTCATTAACTTTATCGGCACCGGAAAGCCACTGGAATCTAGAAAAATGCCTCATTATACCATATTGTAAATACTGTATAGTAAAATTGGCCGATACATTGCAAGTATTTTCTTTCATTGTTAGGTAAATTTGATTTTAAATTGTGTGTAAAAACACTTTTTTCAATCATCATGAAAACCCAAGCGTGCCACTGCACGCTTGGGTTTTCATACAGATGGAGGGAATAATTACATAATGTATTTAGATTTATGTCTGTGGCTAGGCCAAAGTGAAGAAAATGCAGACAGGAGTGGGCCCATAGAAATTGTGCATTTGCCGGGATAAAAGTATGCAGCTGCCCTCAGCGATGGTACCATAGTTATCAATAGTTTATTTTTGTGAGAGTTTTTTTTTAAAATCTAATAATAATAATCTGTATCACTAGAAAGCTAAATAAAAAAAACTTGTCAGACATTTTTATTTTATGTTACACTAGCTTTTGCCCGCGGCTTTGCACGCGTAGACTACATGCTTCTCCTTACCATATTTTAATAGTATGTAGAGAAAAAGCAAAAAATGATGATAATAAAAATAATGTAATGTGAAAGTGTTTCTTAGGAAAGACTTATACTTACCTACTTTATCATCAATACGCTCTATCCTTGTCCCGTCCCTATCCCTTCACTATTTCTGTGTTTATCCATGACTAATAATAAGTAATCATAATCATAAGTAATTAAATTAAAGTATTTCCTTATAAACAACATTTTTAACCATTTTGGATGTCGGCGTCAGTATCGCCAGACTATTTGATGAGCTAACACGTGAACACGCTACATAAAACTGTCCATGGGAAAAAGCAATTCTTCCTCAAATCTACACCAGCATACTTCAGAGTTTGTCCTGGAGCCTTATTAATTGTTATGGCGAAGCAGACTTTTAAAGGAAACTGCATTCTCTTGAATTCAAAGGGAAGATCATTAGGAATCAATGGGATTCGTGATATGAACACAGTTTCGCTCTGGGAAGGTCCGGTCAAAATAGTTGCCACTACCACATTGTGCAACAAAGCTTTGACTTGTAGCCTAGTTCCGTTACAAAGTTTAGGGGGTTTTAAATTTCTCAGCAACATTACTGGTGTACCAACACGCAGTAAAAGCTTATAGTAAGGGAAACCTGATGGGTTTTGAGTGTTCAAGAAGTACAGGATAATGGACGGCCTCGTCTGGATTTACTACAGGGTCAATCGAGCTGTAGATCATTTCTTCGCCTTCAAATGATTTCAACAACATGTCATTAACTACTGCTGCTTGGTCATTTTTGAGGTCAGAATTGCCCTTTCGCACAACCATTCCAAAGATTTATTTTGTATGTTAGCAACATCTTGATACATTTTATCTATCAACTCTGGAACAAACAGTTACAACAGTGCAAAGGTCATCGGGTGTATTCAACATACCATAATTTTCTGGATAAATACAATTTCCTAGTTTTAATAATAGTTCCGAAAACTGAACCGCAGCGACTTCACCCTTTAAGTGTACTCTCATATTTTTGGATATTTTAAGTATTTTTACTGAAGACCACAGGTAGGACTTCTAAAGACACGTCTTTAGAACGTCACGCGGAAGTATTGGCAATGTTTGACGAAAATCACCAGCCAGTAATACTGTCATGCCACCCATCAAGTTCTTGTTACCCCTAATATCTTGTAGAGTCCTATTTAAAGCTTGAATGGCTTTTTTGTGAGCCATCGTATATTCATCCCACACTACAATATTAGCTTTCCTTAACACTTCCGCCAGATTGCTCTGTTTCGAAATGTTACATAAAGAAGTATCTACATTGGTGAGATTAAGAGGCAATTTTATTGCAGAGGGTGCAGTTCGACCCCCTTGCAAAAGAGTAGCAGCTATCCCTGCAGAAGCAACTGCTATAGCAATATCGTGATTACTTCTAAATTTATTACTTGCATTTAAGAACCATAATTCTGCAAATCTGTCACATCATAGTTAGTCTCCTTAGATAATCTCTATTTTCTAAAGTTAGCGGTACAGTTGGTTGAGGCAAACCATATTCTTTTAGACCACCTAAACTTAAAGAACATTCCTCAATTTCAATCAAGCATTTATTGAGGACTTCATCTTTTACATTATCGATATTGCTACCAACTTGCCCCTGTACTTGCCGTTTATATCTTCTGGCAAGTCGTCTTTGAAATCATTCCACAGGCTCAAAGGATCGGATAAGTGACAAAAAACCGACATGGTTGTGAAGAGTTCTCTCATCATATACGGCGATCGACACAACACTGCCTCTTTGAGCGCTGCATCCCAATGTTCATAGTCCTCAAGCAACCCCAACGTCTTGCAAACTGATTGAAAAGTAGCATGCACAACTCCATTAATCGTTTTTAATGCCTCAAAAGATGTAAGACCTCGGACCTCATGAAGGAGCATTCTTAAATGGAAGCATTCCGTAATATTAGGGTGTACAGTGTATACTCTACCCAGAGCATGATCTTTTTTTACACCAGGCCATCCATCTACATCTACTCCTCTATTGCTCCTTTCAAAGCGGTGCTTGTTCCATGTATAATATGCTGGTATTTGGAAATATAAATGTGTTTTACGTCCTTGTAGCGTAATTGTTGCCGATTAACTGAAGTGGTCACAATTATCATCGCATCTAAGAGGAATGCATCCGCAATGCAATGCATCTAACTGATAGTAGCCACAGCTCACGTTAGGTACCGTGGATTAGTACATTTACTTATTTCCTATCACTGATTAATTTATTATGTAGTTATAAATTAATTACCTACCTACAGAAGTAATTATTAGGTACTACAGTCTTTACAGAATACCTATTTTTATTTTGCTACACTAAGACCCCTAATGCAACAGCTTAAATGAAATTAAAAAGAAATATATTGAAAATTATTTTAATACTATTGTTACACTTAAATGTTTAACATTGATAAGTTAGCTTAGATAATAGGTCTATCCCTATCCCATCCCTATTTAATTCCTATGTTTATGCGTTGAGCCATTTTATAGTTTATCGTGGTAGCGTGCATTCGTTTTTAAGTATTTCGTATTAGTAAACTTACGGGGACGTGTTATTCGATGTTACACTTTTCTAAGTCACGTAACAAACTCATTTTATAGTTACCAACAGACTTTAAAGACTTGAAAGTATTTTTAATATTTTTTCCTTTATAAAAGAAGGACTTTTGTACACAACATTTCATCACCCATGATCCGTCCGCCAAGGACGGAATTCCCAAAAAACCTTACTTTGCGTTAGATTTTAATCTTCAGCCCAAACCCAAAATTCGAAGATCCTAACTTCAAAACTGACCAACTTTCATCCCCTATTTCACCCCCTTAGCGGTGGCATTCAGAAAAATCATTTCTTAGTGGATGCCTGCACAGTATGAAGTACCTATGTACAAAATTTCAAGTCTCTAGACGATTTCGTTATTCCCATGACTTCATTCCCCTTTTCACCCTCATGGGGGTGGAATCTTCAAAATCGCTGAGACATGTGTAAATTATTTTTAATCATCTTCCTAAACCCAAAATATGAAGATCTTGACTTTAAAACTAACGGACTTTCATACAAACTTTCATCCCCTATTTCACGCCCTTAGGGGTGGAATTTCCAAAAATCCTTTCTTAGTGCTCACCTACACTACTAAAAGAACCTACGTGCCAAGTTTCATGATAATGTAGTAGAGACGCTTGAATCGACAATCTATTGAACACGATATCTTGCAACCCCGATTTAAGCAGTAAAATGCTCATAACTTTTGAACAGCTGAACCAATTTTCATAAAAACAGTGGCTAAGAACACTCTCGATAAAGTTCCCTTTCAAACATAATAAAACGAAACCAAAATCGTTTAAGAGCAATGATGCCACAGACAGATACACAAATACTCATAATAATATACACATATATACAAACATACAGGTACCCATATCAATCTTATAACACCCCTCTTTTTCCGTCGGGGGTTAAAAAGCAGCTGTTTGGTACATTTGTGATCGAATAACTCAACGAAATGAAGGGAAAAACTGATCTTCAGGAGTACATTTTTGCATAAATTGTGTTTTTAAATCAAAATCGGTTCATCAGTTTAGGAGCTATTATGCCACAGACAGATACCTACACAAATTTACTCAGTACACAGGTACACGCGTCAAACTTATAACTCCCTTCTTTTTCCGTCGGGGGTTGAAAAGTAGGTTCCAAAACCATTATATTCCGCACGCTTGTGTTAAGAAAAGTGACTATGGGGGGTGCTTAGCGTTACCGGACTCAGTGATCAAGCTAGCCCACACAGCTATTGCCAAGCACTGCAACTGCTAATATCCAGTGTGAACAATGTCACCAAAAAAGCGCTGTGGCAAAGAAGTTCAACGAGTCATGGAAAACGATTGAACTGTTTGGATACCCCGCAACCAGCCCCAAATCTACGATTTTTTCGAACCGGGGCAAAACCTTGATAGTGGCGCCCCCTCCCTTCAGTGTTTGACAAAAACTGTTGTAAATGCCAATGAGTAGCATTTTTTTGACCATTTGTTAAAATAATAATCCTTTAATAAATTTATACTTTTTACTATCTAATAACTTTCATTTTTGACATAAAACAGAAACAAAAAAAAATATAAATACTACAGCTTTACACTGCGTGCTTTCTTTTTTGCAAAAGAATCAATTAGCTCCTCAAAGTCCGTCGCATAGGCAGTTTTGTTTTCAATTGCTAGGATCGTGAGGCCAGATAGACGATCCTGACTCATTGTAGAACGTAGATAAGTTGTAATTATTTTCAGTTACCTGAAGATTTTGTTGGTAATGTGCAATAAATTCTTAAAGCTATACTAACATTGGGACACGCTATATTAAGATTCGATTACTTGAAAAAAACCTATGAGATTATAGAAAAAGAGGCTTCATTTGTTCGATATTTCGAATTCTTGTCTCAAGGATTTGGCGCCCCCATGAAACTGTTTGCCCCCCCTTAGATCCGGGGCTGCCCGCAACAAAACTAATCAGAAATAAGCGGAAAGGTAAGAAAACAAAACATAATTTCCACTTACTTCCAGAGCTATCGGTAAATAGCAAAAACTAACGAACTTAACCTAGCTAGCAAGCAATTGTCTATACTTTTACTGTGAAGAAACACGAATAGCCGCTACAACCATTTGCAATGACCTATGGCCATCATACTGCGATCGCCACCGCGTTTGCCACCTTACACTCTGGACGAAGCCTATGGCCGGTTTCTGATTTAAGTAAAGCAGCAAAAATCTGTTGATTATTATCAAATAATTTAGGAATCGTTTAAGTTTTATACGCTTCACGAGTGAGAATTCAATTTACTAAAATAAAATCTTGCTCAGAAATCGAGATCAGAAAATACGATACGTCGAATACTCAAATCAGAAATCGGCCATAAGTGTTTGTGAAGGACTATTCACATCATCAGTTTCTTTTCGAAGTAATCATCTCTTGTTATGTATTAAATGTTGTGTAACAGATTTTGTTTATTTATTTCTGTTTTTACAAGAATAGATAGAATATGTTTTTTCGTAATAAATGTCGAGAGCGTATAGCAGAATAGTCTATGGATAGTCCAATAGATAATAAAATAGACCAATCACAAGTAAATGAAAGACAAATGAAAATTTTGATAAGTGTAAGCATCTTAAGGTTGTCCTAGTCGATCATTCTTCCATACAAAAGTAGTATGACGATTACTCCACTGTTTGACGATGTACGAGATGTACTCGTATGTTCAAAATAAAACATGATATCAATTTGTCTCATCATTATCTAGCCCTGTATGGAAACAAAAAGGAAAAAAAAAATTTTTGAAAGTTATGAGCGTCGAAACTTACATATTTCAACATTACTTTTAACGCATCTTTGGGCGGAAATAAATATCATAAGAAGAAGGAAAATTGCAAAACATTTCGCACGTGTTGTCGGGTGAGATAGCATGCATTTCAACCCCGCGCACAAAATAGTTCGTGCCGTCGACTTGGGCAACCTTAAGTGTTATTGTACCTACGTAAAATTATGTTTATATTAAAGCATCACCCACATGGGTAGTTCAAAGAAAACCAAAATTATAAGCACCAATATTTTTTTTATTTCAGTACTAAGATCTGCGTTAGGTACTTAATACCATTTTTTCCTCGAAGCGATAATCTTGTTTTTGAATAGATATATGTTTTTTGAACCTCTCAGTGTATTTTCTTTCATTTAATCCCATCCACGTTCTTCTTTCATATTTTATCAATACATTTTAACACAAAAAAGTTTAGTTATCAAGCAGATTTTTTGATTCACCTTTTTTATTTGAGATGGGTTTGCTCTTGACTCTTGTCTAGGCCAGAGGTGACAGAGACAAAGTCGACATTGGAACCCCATACAAGCCTGTTCACTATAACTTTGAAGATATTCGGGTTAAATGCGCTTGGAATACAGATGCAGGCAGTGTGTTCCACACGCGTTCGTAATCCTAAAAGATTGTCTTAAATAAAATAAATCTCAGAATACAATAGACTATGAAAGAAACAGGTTTTAAATTGTTAAGGCGCTGCTTAGTGGACGTCTTTCAGGAGAAAAAATAAGGGGTATTTTACTACCCTGTGCTACTAATACTAAAAAAATCTCGGTATTTCATCAATTCGCAAAAAAACATATGAAGCAGAGACCCGTTTGCAAGTAACGTTACAATCATGAACTCCTAAAACCCACCATACTTTAGCTGTCCAATGAATTCCTCAAAAGTTTCCACATAATTATAATAACAGTCTACAACCTCTCTCATGGCTCGGAACACCCTCAAGCACCCCGTCTAAAGTGCTTATTTGTTTTATGAAGCGGCTCGGTTACAATGTATGTAATTACGCCAGTTCATTATAATAATTCCGCTATAAAACTTCAAGTTTTCGCCCAGATCTTAATGTCTCCGAGTATTTGAACACTTTTTTGGAGTTGGAATACACTGAGCGGGTTTTTGGAGGTCTGTTCTGATGCTCGTATTTTTACGAATTCTTAGCTCAGTGCTTCAACTCCTTTTGAAGGTAAATTTCTTCATTGTAATCGGATCAGTCGCCATCACATCAAATTTGTAAATTTGTCTAAAATAATACCTCTAGTTTTTATACATTTTTAACGGACTTCCCAAAAATGAGGAGGTTATCAATTCGACTGTTTTTTTTTTGTTTTACCTCAGAACTTTTTGAATGTCAACCGATTTTATGTTTTTTTTTATTTCAAAGCTGGAGCTTTCAATTTCATCAAGAAATGATGAAGAACTTTGGTGATATACATCAGAACTCTTCAACAAATGACGGCAAATCACTCGGGATTGCAGCAATCGCATGTCTATTTATTGTTTACACCATTTCATAATATAAAATCACACTGGTACGCTCTAAAGAGGTAGGCAGATGTGAACAGTTTACCCTGGTATACTCTCATTCTCACAAACCCGGTGGGGGTTTGTTAAAATTTCATGTTATTGGGTTAATCTATTCTGGCATCACTTTGAATGTTTTGAAATACAGGAATTGGCCTTCGGATATATTGGGGAAAACTGCGTTTAAGTAAAATTATATGTATAAACAATTGAGCCGGTTGTAGTGTATCTATCTCACTCGCACGTTCACTTTGCCATCCCCACTTTCCCCCACACAGACATACACAATCTCGTGCGCACCGCGTCAGTATTACGAGAGCCGCTGGCCAGAGTAGACGTTTTGAAGTGTGGTCATTTAGTGCGTGAACTAGCCTGTGAATTGCCCCATAGAACCGGTCACTACAAATGGCGACGAGGATAAAGTAAGAAAAACATTGGTGTAAATAAAAAGAAGAAGGATTGGGGTAAGTAGATAATGCATGACATGACACACGGTTATTTGTTATCGTTAGGCGCCCACATTCCGTTACGAAAATAAGACATTTAAGCAGGTCCTAAGTGTAAAAATTAAAAAAATTACATAGTAAATACCTATTTGTTATCATACGACTGCTTAAACATAACTATGTAGCGGGCAATAAATTCTGCCTAAGTATTGAGTAAATAACCATACCAGATTTTAATAATAAAGGACATTTAGTATTACGAAGGTAAAGAAATTCGTGTTATTCTAATCAAAGAGCCAAGGGCCATAACTAAGTTGTCTAATGACAAAAAACTGTGTCGTTAAAGACACATCAAACTAACTATTCTAAAACGATTGTAAATTATATTGGTGGGTAGGTAAATAACAAAATTTACTTTACGATTTCAAATCATAACATCTGATTAAAATAATAAAATCGATGCATTGTTATTTTGAACCTAACTACTGCGGCTGCAACGCGGATATCTTTGTAATATTTACACAGACAATCGAGAGTCTACCCTATTTAATGGAATCATTCTCTGATCACCGTTAATAATTCAAATAGGGGTTTCCATAGATCGGGAAATACGTTTTGTTTGACTACTTAAGTTTTATGGCGACATATTGTGATTTCGTTTCCATTCGGACACATTTGGACACTATTCGAAATTGTGGTACATCGATGCTATGGAATTTCGGTAATTCGGAAGTTTGATTTGACGACTTAGGAGAATTAGTCATGGGGCACATGACATTCGAAATCAAGCAGTAAACCCAAAGATTATATAGTCGCTCTAGTGAAGTTTGCAGTTACAACCACGCCTATGTAGAAATCTTAATGAAAGAACTTAAAACATAGGTATACACGCACTGACTGTTTATGTGAATATGTACATTAAAGGAACTTATATACCTAAATGCCTACGTATTTATTCATTGTTTATCGAGCCTAACCCTTAAAATAAACAGGTTAAAATTGAACCGTCTACCGATTAAAATGTTAATGACAATAAACAGTAACCTATAATATCACCAAAGGGGGCTTGGGCAAAAAAAAAAAACAAATTTTTTACATCTTAATAACCAATACAATATAAAATTAAATATCCACATTTGTAGCCGTAACTACTTAAAGGAAGGTCTCAAGTTTAAATTGAATCACGTCAAGCCACGCAGATTCTAAAAAGCTCGTAATGGGCACGTAAATATTTGCAACATCCTAAGGCCAAGCAGTCATGTTTTGGTTACATAAGCCATGCATATGAGTCCAACTTCCTGATGTAAACAGCGGTGACTCATGAAAAGACAGTGCTATATAAAATACGGGTTTCAGTTACGTAGTTTTAGGGCTAAATTAACGTAAAAAGAAAAGGAATGATTGATTTATAAATAGATAAAGTTAGTTAAATTACACTATTAGTTAGTTAACAAATTCGCGTGAACTCTGAAATAATCTTTTCAAGACCTCGTTGTTTATTCATTGCCTACGAAGCATATACAGTACGTTTTGGAACAATATACTAAACTTATTATTTTCTGGGCACGAAAAAATATTTATGAGCTAGCTTCTTCCAGCGGCTTCACAACCACGCAGGTCGAAATTTATTCCTAGTGGACATTACACCAGGGTAAGTGGCCTATGGGCTGTTCCGGACTGTAATCTGTCTTTGTGCCGAGTTTCAGCCGGATCCGTTCGGCAGTTCTAGCATGGTTGGGTGCCGGACATGCAGCCGTCCGTCCGTACTTTCGCATTTATAATATTAGTAAGGTTGCCGATGTGTCTGAAATGACAGCTGCCTACCATTCTACAAAAGGTAGTGGTCGTGAAAACAGATTTACACCATTGCATTTGGAACATTCTTAATTATTTTTGTACACGGGACATACAAAATAAAATAAATATTTGTACAAAGACGAGTTTAGCTCTGGATTTGGTTTTCTACTACCAAACTTTTGAGTGGTGGAGAGAGTTTGTAAAAGAGGGTAGATGTAGTCAGGTGTAAAAAGTCAAACTAACACAGAAGGAATAAAATAAATCAAAAATATACTACGTACGTAACAATACCCAATATATACAGTTAGGCTGTTTGATTCTTGACCCATCCGTTTGTAAACTTCAAAGCATTAGAGTTTTCTTACTATATACCAGTCATCTTATGGTGGATAAAAGATGTTTCAAAATTATAAAAAACTGAGTTAGTACAGGCATCTGGTCGCGCAACTACTATGACCATTTTGTTCATTGCAGTAAGATTATTAAAAGAAAAAAAAATATTGTGTTATAGCAGATATTGGAATTAACTGTCGTCGCGCATTGTTTACTTATATAAAGAAGCGCAGAATAGAATTTGATAAAATAAATACAAAATACGAACTATTTAGAGTACTACTATTTATGAGTTTATTCTGAATTCAAAGAAAAATGCTAAATATCAAGATGTTGAGTAAATATTCAATCTGCTAATATCATTGAAATGACAGCGAGATTGGTAAACTAATTGTCACCGACTTTCACTCTATAATATATTAGTATATGACTGTCTTATTAAATCGATGGCAAGTTGTTGCTGAGAAAAAATATATTTAAGCAAGATTAGACCTAATTGGCTTAGAATACCCGTACAATAATTAGTATATGGTGGGTCAGGTTTCAATCTTGTTGATTGTACACATAATTATATTGTGTCATTGTAAAATAAATTATTTTCAATTGAAAATTTAAATAGAGGTGTCGTGACACTGATTTTCACGCCACTATACAATAATACAACACAGAATTTACACTTACAGTTTTCTGGGTATTTAAAGCGGGACGCCTGAATGTATTAGAGTAGATACGATGAGCAATGGTGATCTCTTTACTTTTCTTTACACATAAGTATGTATGTGTTACAAATATATAGTTGAGTATGAGTTCTTCATTAACGTCAAACGGACAAAAAAGTTAGTTTATGGTCAAACTAAGATTTGCCTGACGGCTAAGCGTATTTCAAGCGAAAAAAAGAACGTATTTATTTATTTAGACTTCATGCACAAAGGTACAAAGGCGGACTTAATGCCTGTATGGCATATGGTTGGCTACATCATGGGCGGGTGATGCCAGTTTAGGAGGCTGGATCCAAGGTGACTGATGCCATAAGGTATGACTAGATCCTAGGCGAGTTATGTCCATTTAGTTAGATTCAAGGCGGGTCATGTTCTGTAATCGTGCCTATTTCATGTGGAATGAGTATTATGAAGGCTAACCTCAATATACGTAGATAACGATATGATTTAAAGTGGTGTACAGCTTGGAGAGCGCGCTGGATCAGAATAGCCATATGGGCGCAAATCAATTAAAACTACCAAGTGCACTGCTGTTGTAAAAAGATACCTCGGGGACCAGACAACTATCGAAATGTCAGTTTTAACAAAGTGCGACATCGATAGCCTTTAAGTTATTTAACTGTGAAGATATGCAATGTTAACGTTAACACTGAACTGTTTTTGTAAAACTATTAAGGTACCTACATAAACAGTTTTGTAGGTGACCACACTCGATTGGTGTAGTGGATTGTCAGATTTCCAATGTCACGAAATAGTACTCAGTTATAAAAATAAATACTTATGGTGAGGAAACCGTATGTCCTGGAGCTGGTAATTCGGGGACGTGTGACGTCTGCCGGGCAACGCTTAGCTTATGTGATGGGTTGAGGCCTTGTCCCTGTCGCAGAGGGGAGGTTCGCTTTCCGGCGAATGGAGCATTATAGGCTGATTATGCTTATAGGAATAGTTGCGAGTAAAAAGACGCTGCTATTTAATTGGTTGGTTGTTCTGCCATTAGATTGGCGGGTTTTGCTACCATTAAATTGGTGGGTTTTGCTATCATTAAATTGGTGGGTTTTCTACCATTAAATTGGTGGGTTTTGCTGCCATTAAATTGGTGGGTTTGCTACCATTAAATTGGTGGGTTTTGCTGCCATTACATTGGTGGGTTAGCTACCATTAAATTGGTGGGTGGTTGCTGCCATTAAATTGGTGGGTTGCTACCATTAAATTGGTGGGTTTTGCTATCATTAAATTGGTGGGTTTTGCTACCATTAAATTGGTGGGTTTTGCTGCCATTAAATTGGTGGGTTTGCTACCATTAAATTGGTGGGTGGTTGCTGCCATTAAATTGGTGGGTTGCTACCATTAAATTGGTGGGTTTTGCTATCATTAAATTGGTGGGTTTTGCTACCATTAAATTGGTGGGTTTTGCTGCCATTAAATTGGTGGGTTTGCTACCATTAAATTGGTGGGTGGTTGCTGCCATTAAATTGGTGGGGTGCTACCATTAAATTGGTGGGTTTTGCTATCATTAAATTGGTGGGTTTGCTACCATTAAATTGGTGGGTTTTGCTGCCATTAAATTGGTGGGTTTGCTACCATTAAATTTGTGGGTTTTTCTGCCATTAAATTGGTGGGCTGCTGCCATTAAATTGGTGGGTTTTGCTGCCATTAAATTGGTGGGATCCTGCCAGTAAATTGCTGGGTGGCAGCTGCCATTAAATTTGAGGAATTGTGATTTCCATTAACATACATCAACTCACACTTTTTTTTATTTCCCAGTGACAATCTAGAAAATGTAACAAAATACGTAAAAAACTAAAATCACAAACAAGTACTCATGTCACACATACTAATGTCCATGTACTAACAAAATAATTATAAAAGTACAGTGTAAAATTACAGTTTTCAGAGATTTTGGTGATAGCTTTATTTTCTCTCATTAAATTGAAGAAAAATAGGAGGGTGAAGGGATATTGAGAGCGTGAAAAAAAGACAAGAATCTGTCACGTGAAGAACAAACAATATAATTATGATTACATTAAGCATACCAAAAATACATTATACAAAATGAATTAATATTAAATATATTCTTAATAAAATCATTAATGAGGAAGGGATGTAGTGTATCTATCTCACTCGCACGTTCACTTTGCCATCCCCACTTTCTCCCACACAGACATACACAATCTCGTGCGCACCGCGTCAGTATTACGAGAGCCGCTGGCCAGAGTAGACGTTTTGAAGTGTGGTCATTTAGTGCGTGAACTAGCCTGTGAATTGCCCCATAGAACCGGTCACTACACCGGTAATTATGCCATAAACAATTATGTAAAAATCTATTTATTTATTTAGAATGAAGAAAAAAGACAGTTACGGAATTATTTGTTAACAGTCACGGATAGAAAACTATCATATTTTGAGAATCGTAGGTTACTTTTATCCTGTGAGATAGGTCACAAGAGCGACGCCACGAGAAAAAGCTAGTCTAAATACAATATTCTGTCTCAGTTTTTAATTTTCTTGAAACCAAAGTCAGGGGGTAATATCCTACGACACCATTTCATCAAAAAATAAAGGATAAAGCTCCAATCCTATACAAAAAAGTTTTTAACTTGGCTTACAATACGTACGCGAATGTAATAATTGGGCTACTACCTCCTTTACCGATGCCAAGTTTCCACATTCTACATCAAATGGGCCGTGATATAAATGTGTATAACTCATGAACCGACATTGAATCTAGTCTGAGTTTTATTCTTTCCAATTTCGGGATTGTAAAAGTCAGGTAAAGACTTGATATCTTTTTAATATTGATTCGGCTTAAAATCTCTTAATTTTAGCAGTGCTAGTGCCTTGTGTATATAATTACTACTGGCACTATCTATCGGCAGTTCTACAATATCAATCGTGTTTTAGTTTGTGTTGATTAAACATATACTATGATTTTCTATTCAATCTTTAGAGGAGCTCGTGGCTAAATAATAACAGCCGCACGAGTCGATTTTCAAAGTTAAGCAACGCTTGACGAGGTCGGTCCGTGGATGGGTGACCATTTCAACATACCAAGTTTCCTCCGTGCCTCGGAAAGCATGTTAAGCCGTTGGTCCCGGCTGTCATTTGAAGATCTTTGACAGTCGTTACAAGTAGTCAGAAGCTTGAGATCTGACACCAGTCTAGCCAAGGAGTACCGTGTTACCCAGTTACTGGGTTGTGGAGGTCAGATAGGCAGTCGCTCCATATAAAACACTGGTACTCAGCTGTATCCGGTAAGACTGGAAGCCGACCCCAACTAAGTTGGGAAAAGGCTAGGCAGATTGATTTGATTGTTCTATTCATTCTTTGAATTTGGTTTTCTTTTATTTACTCACAAAAAGTCAATTAACCGTATAGTTCGGGGTGGGTTCACTTTGGGGCGAGATAAGATTACCTCCGCTGGCTCAGCCGCGGTTCATTTTGGACCCCAGATTTACGTCATACGACATCGCATCGTAATTAATAACGTAATTATTGATTAAAATACCTATCAAATCTTATTTGGGGACGTTCATTAAAATAGTTGGATAACAAGCTTACATGTTAGCGCCAGTATTTTTTTAGATTAAGCGCGCAACTTTATTAATTTATCTTTGTTAAGTACATGCGTATTATAACTATTATATAGACCTGCCGCCAGTCGTGGAGGTCAATATCCCCAACTAGAAATGGGTAATGGATGAAGATGATGGTCCGTCATTTGCAGGTTTTTTCCAGAAGTTGTGGAGTAATGTAAGAGCTATTTTCTGTCTAATAAATTATGTTTTATCGGAGCAAGAGCGTCTAACGCTTCGTTTTCAATTGTTGTCTCCAGTAAAGGACTCATTTGATATGAAACATCTTCAAGACGTAGATTTTTTTTTCACTATCGTGTGGGAAACTAGTCTCCTAAAATATAAAAGAAAACCATTATTTCGATCGTGAGACTATAGTAGCAACAATTTACTGAAATAACAAGAAAATTCAACAGAATAGAAAATAGAGAATCTTCATTGCGTATTACACGAATTTCATTCAGCTGTGATTTAGTCACAGCGAATGAAATTCGTAATCTATATGTTTCGAAAATAAGTCCGCTACTCATAGACACCGTAACATAATGGATACTGTTGAATACAGTATATGAAGATTGCGATTGGTTCAAAATCAAAATCAATTTTTTTATTTCACATAGGCCTACATGGGCACTTATAAAACGTCGACAAAAGGTGCACGGTTCGGGTTGGTCGTTTCCTATGGAGAAGAACCGGCAAGAAACTCCATGGTTACTCTTTTAAAAATGGTTTGGTTTTACAATATTTCCATGTTACAGCAATAGTACTTAGAACAACGTAGGCCCGACTTATGACAATAAGTCGTAAGAAACTAAAAAAATAAAATAAAAACATTATATATTATATAAAAAAGTTAACAAATGTTAACTAGCATCTAGAAGGCCTACAATGTTCACACATTCACAAAAAAATCGGTAAAAGAATAAATACAAAAGTAAAAAAAAATTAAAATAAGTATAACAAGATTAAATTTAACATGTGGCACAAATGTTGTTATCAGTGCTGTATTCTTAGCAAAGGGCTATAAAGATTATTGAAAACCTTTGTAAAAGTAAAGTCTAATTAAAAGAAGGAAAGAAAAATGAGATTGAGAATAGTTAGAGACATCCACATATTTGTGCCGTTTACAAGTTACCAGGGAAGCTGCATGCGCAGAAGGAGCTTAGGCCAAATGTTTTTATCTTCAACGTAGTCCTTGATTTTATAATATGCTTTTTTAATAAGGATACGTTTTATGTAGTTTTTGAACTTTCCATCGGTCAGTTCTATAACTGACTTTGGCAACTTGTCATATAAGCGTATACTGTTTATAAGAAAAGACTTGCTAGTTTTCGTTAATCTGAATTTGGGTATTACAATTTCGTGCTTACTGCGTGTATTTAAATTATGGAAGTCGCTTCTAGTTTTGAAAAGCCCTCGATTTTTACGGATATACAAAATACATTCCAAAATATAAAGTGAAGGTAGAGTCAGTATATCGATCTCTTTAATTTTTTTTTTGAGGGACTCGCGAGGACCCATTTTATAGATTGCGCGGATTGCCCTCTTTTGTAGGATGAAAATTGAGTCAACGTCTGCTGCTGATCCCCACAGCAGAATGCCATAAGACATAATAATGTGGAAATAAGCATAGTATACTAACCTAGCTGTAGCTACATCGGTTAGCTGCCTTATTTTCCTTACTGCATATGCAGCCGAACTTAACCTACCCGAAAGAGTTCTAATGTGCGCGCCCCACTGCAATTTTGAATCGATAGTAATACCTAATTATAGATTTGTAGGTAATCTGGCAGAATAAAAACTTCGCAAAAATGATAAGAGTATTTGTTTTTGTGTTTCTTCAGTGTTCATAATGACTCACCTTTCCAAAATGCACTTTGTTCAACAACAAAAACAATTGTATGAATTTGTGTGTAGCACAATTATCAGCAGCCTAATTAGTTCAAAGAATGGTGAAAAATTGCTTCATACAACATTTCAGTTGCCAAATCGAAAGGCAACACGTGTGCTTCGTGCTGTCAAAACAGTTCCACAATTAGTGTGCAAATTTCCAAAGAATAAAGAAAAAAGGAATTTGCCTCAGACCATAATTTTTCCCTCTATAACCCGCGCTTACTACACCACGGTCTTAACGATCAAGATTTTAACCCGTCGGCTGCCGACTGCCATTAAAAGCCAAGTGCATAAAGTCAGGAAGTTGGACAATTAAATCGGGGGGGCGGGTCGTTTGGACCCGAAGACAGTATGTAGTTGTAAGTAAGTTACCACGATGAGGGTTTGGCTGTTTTTGTGATAGTCCATTTGAGATTTGGTAGTCATGCTTTAGCCATATGTTCTGGGAATATGTGAGTTGGTTGGAAACTGTTATCTGTCAAATGAGTATGTAGACGTGGGTGGTTTCTGAGTTGGTTGTAAAGTTGAACTGTCTAGGAACTTTGCAGGGTTAGAACCACCGCAGTATTTGTGTATCTGTGTGCCGTCAATTGTTTTTGTTGTTGAACAAAATGCATTTTGGAAAGGTGAGTCATTATGAACACTGAAGAAACACAAAAACAAATACTCTTATCATTTTTGCGAAGTTTTTATTCTGCCAGATTACCTACAAATCTATAATTTGCAATCATAGTAATCTAATAGTTTGCGAGGTTGTAGAGAGTAATCTCTGGATCTACTAAACTGATTTAGATGCAATTTGGCATGGAGATAGTTTGAGACCGTTGGAAGCACTTATGATAGTTTGTATTCCCTTGGGATGATAAAATACTTTTTACGCTGGTGAAGCCGCGGGCAGAAGCTAGTAAAATATAATGAGGCAGCTGGCAGGATTTTTGAGCAAGCATATTCAGGACGAAAAGTCGATAGCTTAGGCGCGATTTGTGCTAGAAAGAACACCGAGATTATAATTATTAGAAAAGTTTCAGATATGTCCAGCCCTTTGGTCAGGGGAATCCTTTCATATTGAAAAACTCTGTCAGCTCCCCTTCTAATAGGCAAATACATCCATGGTTGTAACAGCTCTATATTAAATTTCAACATCGTGAATTTGTATTTCCGAAGATAGACGATATTTACCGAAGGCTTTTCTCGGGGTTTCTGTGAATGATAAAATAGAAAGCCAGTCAGCATCCTGAGAAATATTCTATATTAGTCCTCTTTTCCTCTATAAAACCACCTCAGGCAACTGAACTTAAGGCTTCTAGCTAAAGTGCAATTGCTAAAGGTGGTTCGAGTCAAAGGTCAGACGTAAGTTATTGGATTTTCCTCTTAGGGGATTACTATTTTCGGAAATCTATTTGATATTTGTGTTGTGTACCAATCAAATTGTTAGTGTCAATAATATCGTCCCTATAGTTAGTTAGGTAAAGCTTAGTAACTCTACTGAAATGAATGTAATTAAATGGCAAATAAGTCTCCAGCCAACCCAATAAACATATTCAAATTCAACGTCAAAATTATTTATTTTAATTAGGCTAATAAGCGGCACTAAAATTAAAAATTACAACAGCGACATTGAAATTTACAAGTTATAATAAATGATTCTTCCGTCCATTCGGAAAAGTAGCTTGTTATGGAGAAGAATGGAAATTTACTCTTTAAAAAAAAAGTGTTTAACAATATTTAAACATACATTAATTAACGTACGTGAGGACCATGCACCCAGAATAGCACTAAATACTACTACGTATAGGTATAAAGTATAAGGACGCTGTTACATTTTCGACGAACTCAAATTTAGCGCAACAACAACAGCAACATTACGCGCACGCACTCATTGAAACTACTGAGCGCTCCATTTTATACATCACTGAAATAATATTGGTCCTTGATATATTTTTTTTATTTTATTGAAGTTGATTCAGGAAGGTTAGTTGGCTCTTTGAAAATGCATTTGGTAACTTTAAAACCGTCGTCGTAAAAAGTAAGTTATTATTTTCAACCGACTTCAAAAAAAGGAGGTGCTCTATCTATTCGACCCGTATGTGTCCGCGATTTTCTTGAAAACTACTTATCCGATACTGATCAGGTTTTCGTCGATAAATGTATGTGTTTTCAGGGAAGGTTTTATTGTATAATATATTAGAATCTGATAAAGATCTTCGGAGATAGACAATGGAACTCTTTAATAACAAATAGCATATGATCTGCGATTAGTGTGATCATATGTTTATGTTTTGTTTTACCATACCATAATATAAAATCACGCTTATATGGTTTTAGGGGGTAAACAGATGTATTAAGTATACCCAATACGGGGTACCAACAAAAACTAAAAAGAGAAAAATAATAACTTTCCTGTGTCCAAAAACAAAAAAAAACAATAGGTACGACTTCCGAAAAGAAAATTAGTTTTGACTTTGTTATAGTAAGTAGGTATATTAAAAACAAAACGTTAGGTACGTAAAATAAGAAGATAACTAAAACGAAATAATGTTTGGTCACAAGGATTAAAAAAAGTTAATTAAAAAAATCAAAAACCGGACAAGAAGAAAATCATGCTATGCAGTCGGAGGATACATATTCGCGAGCTGGCTGACCAAAACCGGATGTATCCTCCAACTGCACAGCATGATTTTCTTCTTGTTTACGTCTTTTTAGTTCGTTTTTTAAGCAGTCGGGTTTTTGTTTTTTATAATTACCTTTTTTTATTTTCAACTTTTTTTTTTTTTTTGATTTGTTTAAACATATGTATAAGTGTTATATATTTTTGAAATCACCTCTTAAACCCCTTTATTTTGATAACCCACAAGATTGGTTTGGAAGAAAATATTTGTATTTGCCCCCACAACATGGCGCCCAAAATCCGCCATTTTTTCCTTTTCCAATTTGTATGTAGCCAGTGACACTCGCAGGGTAAAGACGAATCGATTGATAAATGATAAATGATAAATGATTTTATTTCTGTAAGTTGGTTTATACAAACACTTTTACATGTCGAACATATTTTTTAAAACTAGATGAGGTCGGCGTTTCCTATCTGACTACTCTGAGAAGAAAGGCCGAAACAAACTCAGAGGTCACAGTCTCTTTTAAAGTCCAGACAAAATATTAGTTAGATCATGTGAAGACCATGTAGACTGATGTCTGAAATGGTCTTTTGAGGAAAGAACCAGCCAGATTGAGTGGACCTGTCCAGTCAGTGCACGCATTTGTCAATAACCGAGCAGCTCAACTCAGAATTTAAGGAGCTCAACGATTCGACGAACAATACCAAAGAAAGGACATTCGGGTAGGCCGCATAAACTACTCAAACTGCCAGACCATGATTAAAACTAAGATAAATATAAATAAAAATAAAAAAGAATGATCCACATAGTCTTCACACTCACAATAATTAATATAAAATAATATAATACTTTAAAAAGTAAATATTCTTGTCATTGCAAGAAAACCAAAAAAACAAAAACAAAATTCACGGTGCAAAATATAATAAAAAAAAAAACAAAATTAATTGGAGCAGCTCAATCCCAAGCCTTTTTGTCTTCAAGGTAATCTTTAGTTGTATAAAACGCTTTCTGGCACAATTTACGTTTAATAAAAGATTTGAATTTATTAAGACTTAGATGTTGTACGTGGCTTGGAAGCTTATTATAAAAGCGTACACATTGACATCTAAACGAGCCACCTATTTTCTTGAGCCTTGTTGTAGGTACTACAAATTTGTGTTTATTCCTAGTATTTATGTTATGGATATCACTGTATTTTTTAAACAATTTTATATTTTTATGGGCATATAAAAGATTTTCATAAATATACTGAGAAGGCACAGTCATTACATTAATCTCCTTAAATTTCTCTCTGAGAGAGTGTCTTGGGCTTAATTTATAAATTGACCGAACAGCTCTTTTCTGCAAAACAAAGATAGTCTGGATGTCGGCGGCATTTCCCCACAACAGAATACCGTACGACATTACACTATGAAAATAGCTAAAGTATACTAAACGGGCTGTCTCTATGTCAGTTAAATTACGAATTTTTCTAACAGCATATGCTGCGGAGCTTAGCTTCTTTGACAATTTATCTATATGTGGGCCCCACTGAAGCTTAGCATCCAAAGTTAAGCCTAAGAATTGACAGAAAAAAAGATTGACGTAAGAATCATCAAAATCTGCCAACGCATTTGGTCTCTACAACGCCACATAGGAACAAACATACATACATACATAGACTGATAAAAACATTACCCTCCTTCGGCAGTCGGGTAAGAAATAACTTGAACATTTTGCATTACATCGAACATATAAAATATTATTATCTAATATTTTTACATAATGAGCAGCAGCTAATGACATACAACCCAAAATACATGAAAATGACACCCATGACGAAAAGATGTAAAATTTTCATCAGCGCCATCTTGTATTTTGGTTTTGATGCCATATTCGATATAAGCCACCCCAAAAACCATGAAAATGACACCCATGTCGCAAAGCGGACAAATTTTTATCGGCGCCATCTTGTATTTTGGTTTTGACCCCATATTAGCTACAAGCGACCCCAAAAACCATGAAAATGACACTCATGTCGAAAAGCGGACAAATTTTTATCGGCGCCATCTTGTATTTTGGTTTTGACCCCATATTAGCTACAAGCGACCCCAAAAACCATAAAAATGACACTCATGTCGAAAAGCGGACAAATTTTCGTCGGCGCCATCTTGTATTTTGGTTTTGTTCCCATATTCGATATAAGCGACTCCAAAAACCATGAAAATGACACCCATGTCGAAAAGATGTCAAATTTCTGTCGGCGCCATCTTGTATTTTGGTTTTGTCCCCATATTCGATATAAGCCACCCCAAAAACCATGAAAATGACACCCATGTCGAAAAGCGGACAAATTTTTATCGGCGCCATCTTGTATTTTGGTTTTGACCCCATATTCGATATAAGCGACCCCAAAAACCATGAAAATGACACCCATGTCGAAAAGATGTCAATTTTCTGTCGGCCACATCTTGTATTTTGGTTTTGTCCCCATATTCGATATAAGCAACCCCAAAAACCATAAAAATGACACCCATGTCTAAAAGCGGACAAATTTTCGTCGGCGCTATCTTGTATTTTGGTTTTGACCCCGTATTCGATATAAGCCACCCCAAAAACTATGACGAAAAGATGTCAAATTTTCGTCGGCGCCATCCAATGGTTTTGGTTTTAGCCCCGTATTCGTCATACATACAAACATACAAACCGGTTAAAATCTTAAATCTCCTCCCACCCATCCACTTCTAACCTTCACCGCCGACAACTTAACCTTACCCATCCAAATCCTAACCTTACTAAGAGCTGCTTAAACCCACCCATCCATTTCTCAAACTTGTCAACAACTACTTAACACAACTTATCCAAATCTCGATCTTACCCAACATAATTTCTAAATTACATTCTAATAATAATAGGAAACTCAAACATACTTTTATTTCGGCCCGATAAAATATCAACTCCTTTCGATCAAGACAAACGACGACGACGGTACTCACACGCATGCACACTACAATCTTTTCTATTACTTTTATCGTGTTTATTTTATGCGAGAAAGCGATACGCCCGTCCTTCCAAGAGCGCTTCTGAGCGCGGAATGATGAGCCTCGATTGCAAAATGTATGAAGAAGTCGGCAAGTGTTTTTATTTTAGCTAATAATTAAAAAATATAATGGTTTAGGTAAAAAATAATTAGCTGAACCTGTAAAGGACTATATATTCCGCAATTTCTTATAATTTTGAAGATAAATATGCTGTAAATTTACCTAAACTGGGACCTATTCGGACCCTACTTTTTTAATATTTTTGCGATTATTGTGATGGACAAAAGGTATTTGTGCGAAAATTTTGTATGATGCCATACAATTTTTCTGATGCCAATCTGGCGCTGAATATATTATCTTTAAATTAAGACCATGATATCTTCACATCTGTGATTGTATATACATTAAAATTGTACCTGAAAAGCACTGTTATTTGTAGAAAAATGTAATAGCGTCCTTAATTCATTCTTTTGATAAATAGGAACATGGTTCTCACATACTTAAAAATATTGCAAAAATAGGAAACCTATTAATATGTAGTTGTATAAGACTTAAACGTAACTGGCAAAATGTGCGTTTACTGTAAGTTCACCTCCACCTAGCCCTTCGGGGTATTCAAGCGTGATGTTATGATAAGTTTGATAGCGAGTAACTGAAATAGCGCGAAGTTTTCCCTAATTTAAGAGGAAATGCGGTCGCAGACATCCCACTAAATTTCCAAAGTAAAAAGTCATAATTCTAGGTTTGGCTCTCATCTATTTTCTCGTCCAATATTGGACCAATTTAAAAGATATTCAATAAACTAAAAAACTTTGATATGTACTGTGCCCGTATGTTTTCCTTTTTTCATTTATAGTTGTCAAATTTGTACACTAGGCTTGTGTTGACAGCGCAATTTTGAGCATCTTTTGAGGGTTCTAGGTCTCGTTGTGGCATATTACGGCAGTGGACTTCTTACTACTGTAATGATGATGACGATCACAATAGTGTGTCTTTACCTCTTCCAGTAATAATACAACTATGACATATAAAACATATTGTTTCCTTTTAGGATTTAATTTCAGATCTATAAAATAAATATGAATACTACTAAAACAGGGGTGTAGAAACTTAAATAATTACACTCTAAATTAATTAGCAAGGGTAATCTAAAACGGAGCGGCTCATTAAGTGGGCAAATTACGAGATTAGTTCAGTCACACAGAGCGGAGGCCATTTTGATTTTAGTCGTTTGAAATTATTAAATTGTATCTACTGGTACCGGCTTGACCAGCTGAACCCTTAGACTGGCAGTCGACCCGAATAAAGTTGAAAAAGGCTAAGCAGATTGAGTTTTTTTGGTACCGGCTTCGTCTGCGTGAATTATTTTTTCATGTATCTAAATTATACCAAGGAAACGTAGGTACCACCGGAATAAAGTATCCTATGCCCTAATACAGATCTTGGTCGATTTGAGCGCCAAGTTCCATACTAATCTGTTCAGCTTTTGAGGCATGATTAATTGTCAAACATTCAATTATACAGCCTTTCACATTATTTTGTAATATTAGATTAATTAGTAACAAGGTAAAAAGTATAGAACACAATAATTACATCGTTAACAATCTGCCTATCCCACTATGTGTATATTGTTTTTTTTTTATAGTCTTGCTCTCTTACCACTATCTCACCTGATGGTAAGCGATGATGTGATCGACGGTGAAGCACGCTTACCTAGATAACCTATTCACTCTTGACTTACCAGACCCCTAGATTGTAGCTATCGGGACACATAGACTCCGGCAGGGACTTCCACTCCTTAGCTGTACGCATAATAAAAGCATTCTCAAAAAGTTTAGTGCGTATGGGTGGGATTTCCACCATGTACTGATGGCGCATCACCGTACGTCTGGTAGTCCGATGATAAAACGGGCTGGTCAGAATTAGATCATGCAATTCCATCGGACACACCCCGAAATGTACCCGATAAAAAACTGACAAGCTGGCAACTCGGTGACCATGTTCATAGCTCTGGAGCTTTGACTTAACCAGTGCCTCATCGCTAATGAGCTTCTTGGCCCGCTTCTCGATCGACTCTAGTGCATCAAGCTGGTGTTTGACAGATCCGTCCCAGATATGAAAACCGCACTCCCTGCTTGATCGAAATTGCGCTTGATACAAGCTGAGCAGCTGTCTGGCGTGAAGTACCGTGAAGTACCGCAGATTCAGCTTGATACCAGTTTTTTACATGGAGTGACTGCCTCTCTGTCCTCCACAGCCCAGTAACTGAGTAATACAATATCTCTTTGCATGTCTGGTAGGTATTCATTTTTATTATATTTTTGATACTATGTAATGCCTTGAAATGCTACTTGGCCCTCTTCCTCTCTCCTAATTTTTGCTGTGCCCGACGGGGTCCATATTGATCTTTTACCATGTCTATACCATCTATGTAATACATATGGAATGCAATAAAGTATTGAGTATTGATTTTAGGCTACTAACTACCCGTAACAGATGACAGTTGGGACCAACGGCTTGACGTGCTTGCCGAGGCACGGCGGTGTCTCGGTACCTATGAAATGGATGCTCACTCGTCTACGAACCGACCTCAGCAAGCCTTGGACCTTGAGGATTGGACCATAAAGTTGTTATTAACTAGTCACAAGCTCGATGCGTCGTTAGAAGAACTAAAATTTTAGTATTTTTGTACAATATTTCCATACGTACATTAATTCATATACGCTAGGACGATGCACTCAGAATAGCACTAAATACAATACAACGTATAGGTACAAAGTATTAAATGCATTAACAGGTAAATGCATTTATTTGATTAATAGGAACATGGTTCTCACACACTTACAAATATTGCAAGCATAGGTGAAATACCTAATGCCACAACAACGGAACAGTGTGTGAGTCAATTACACAAAACAAAAAAGAATATAATAATATGAATAGGTATATGAGACCTTAAAACCTAACCTAATTGGTGAACTTTTCAATTATTCATAAACATGAATGTATTATATTGACGAATAAAATTACTAACCAATTCCCCTTTTTATACCTTTATAAGCCTAGGTTTTACTATGCTTATGAAGAAACATATATTATCTTTATATACGAGTTTCACATTTTCTAGCTGCCTCGTTGGGCTAGTTACTGCTGAGCCTGAAGCCCCGGGTTCGGCTCTCGGGTCGGGAAAATTGTTATTGGGTTTTCCCTCAGGGTTTTCTAAGCAGAAGCCTGTGGGTGAAATGATACACTTATGAATGAAAAGGGAATAAGTGATAGCAATAACAGGACAACAGGATAATAAGGATAACAGGACGGAATGTAAGGTAAAACACGTTTCGTCAACTCCAAGTAGCATATTTATTTATTTATTATATACTTTATTGTACACCATAAAAAACATACAGAACAAACGTTCACAAACACAAGTGTACAATGGACGGTCTTATCGCACAAGGCAATCTCTTACAGACAACCTTTGGATGGACTGAATGAGAAGAATTTAGGGCTGTCAGTGTACAAAATAACAAAAATAATATTACTTAGACTTAATAACATACATACATTATTACTTAATATACTAATACATATCAAATATATAACAGAGAAAGGAGAAGAATAAAACTTATAGTGATAGGTAATGCTCCATCAATGGTGATGCTTGAATCGTGAATGATTAGTCAAAGAAGGAAGTGGAATGCATACGAATACCTCATTTTAGGTTTTTCCAATGAATGGGTGTCACAGAGGAACTGAAAGCGTACTTTGAGATAAAAAGGAGTAAAAGGATTAAGTAGCTCATTATTAAGCAAAGAAAGTATATGGGCATTCCGGCGAAGGCGAATATGAAGCCATTTGAGCTTAGTACGAAATTCAGAAACGTGATCATACTTGCGTAAGCCAAATATGAACCTGATACATAGGAGAAGGGAACGAAAATATTGCCATCGCCACTAAACAATCATGAAGTTTTAACATAACATGCAAAATGTGCCAGACCACGAAAAACGAACACGTCACCTCTGCCTTACTCCTGGAGGAATACAAGCGTAGTGTTCCCTGATATTCCGATTCTCACTTCCTCAACTCAAAAGAAACTGCACAATTTGATCACCCCATTTCCAACGCGATTGCGTCACACTGCACTATAGGATCGGTTCATACAGAAAGGAGCCACGGCGTCTATCGAGTCGACTGATCGTCTCGTACATTTGTTGCCTTATTCATCCTATTGTCCAAGATTCTTCAATTTTCCAATGGAATTCCTTCGAAGTATCTTAGTATCAGTGTCTGTTATAAGTCTTTTTTAGAGTGCTCCGTTCTGTAAACGTTTTGAAAAGTATACAGGGTAAGTTTGAAGTCGTACTTTCTGTGGGTAAAAATACTCATGAGTAAAACCACATTTACTGAAGCATCAATTCTATAATATGAAAAAAAAACTGACCAGAAGGAACAAAAAAGAAATAAAAAGAATTTTATGTCCGCATACCTCAAAAAACTTAGGGTAAAACGCACAGACATTTTTTATTAATAAATATTATTCACACCTGGACCAACGGCGAAATTACACAATATTATAAAAATAACACAAAAATGCCAATAAATAAAACACAAGAACAAACTATCTAAATTTTGTTGAAAAAGCAACCAACAAACTCACAGCACATTTCCAAACGAAATCGCGACCAAAAGCTAGTACACAGCACCGTTTAAAAATGAAATACACAAAATCAAATAGATTAGCAATCAATATAATTTTGAGTGTTCACTTTTAAACTCTCTGGTATCTGTTCCGTATTTTTTCCTTTTTATTCCAATTGTTCAACAAAAAAGTTCCGTGGCTTTTTTAGTGTTAAAAATATTTCATTGTGTGAATAACTTGATAATTTGAGGTAAATATTTTATTCAGTGTTGTTTATTTGGTTTTTTTTTAAATGGAATTGTCGCGATAGAATATTTATGGGTTTTATCTCGTGACAACAATTTGTTCTGTTGTTTCGGTTTTATTTGTACTATATAGGTGTACCTTCACCTAACTCTTCTGGGCGTATGGGCGTTGCGTATTTTATTTCTAACATATATTAATACTAGCTTCTTCCCGCGGCTACCCCATGTTAATAGTGTTATATCACAAGGGAACTTACTTTCAGGATGAAAGTAAACACTAATCGTGTGTTAAGTCCTAGTTTATCCGTATGCCAAGTTTCATGAAAATCCATTCAGCGGAACGTAACAGACATAATTTAGTAGTATGGGTTAGTATAGATTTTGTTCTAATATTTTTTTGGTTCTAATGCCATTTTCTTTAAAAATACGACCTGATTTCTTATGGCAATAATAATGAACATTTATCATAAACAAGTAAATTGCGAAAATCATAATTATCCATCGTAAACCTGTCAATGTAACCCGTTAACTGGTTATTGAACCGGTTAATTGAATTTTCAATTAAATTGAGGGATTGAGGGATTTTGGTGGCAATTTCCATTTTGCCTGTTAGTAAGTACGGTGTTATGTTCAAGTGTATTATTGATAATATCCACGTAAATTAATTAATTGTTGGGAATGGAGAGAGTTCATTGTTAATTAACATACCTATATGAATCCTAACAATAAGGTAGAATTAAATCATATAATGATAATACATATCATATAATACAGATAACTTAAAAGTTAACACGATAGTGTTACTAAAACATAGATTACTAGCACTCCGCCCGCGACTTCGTTCGCGTGATTTCGTATTTTATCCTACAGATGACTTTCTTATGTGCAGGTGACGAAAAAAAGCTATTTAACAATCAATCAAAAATGGGGTATCGTAGATATCTAGTGTTTATTGGTTTAGGACGGTTCGTTATTTGACTTAAAGAATAATAAATTTTAGGTTACCACCCCAAAGTAAAAACCTCTCCTAAAACATAATAACCCCTTTTTGCCCAGTTGAGGTCCAAGTTTTAGAAAAATCAAATAACCACTCCACTCTCCACTCTTTTCTACCCTTTTTTTTTGTTAGTCCGATTAAGCAGTAAGATTCCTCCAAAAACCCTTTAACACCCATTATCCCTATCTGAGGTATCTGAGGTAGTTTGAAAAAAACTTATTATTTTAATTTTGATTATTTACTTTATCCCCAAGGAATAAGATCTTTCACACAAACAAATTTCCCCCTTTTTATCCCCATGAAGGCTGAATTTCCGAAAATTCATTCTTAGTGCTCTCCCAGACTCCTACATCAAAAACGAAAACGAGTGCAGTAAGATTCTTAGCAAACTTAAACGACCGCTAAAATCGTATTTTGGGGGAAGTTTCGAAATTCTAATAATAACAATCTTTATTATTTATTTAGGTTAGTATTTGTGCCAAGTTGCAAGTTTATTAACCCAAGAAAGTATTCTTCCATACAAACTTCAACACCCCCTAAATCGTCTTTTGGGAGTAGTTTTAATATACTAATAATGACAACCTTTATTGTTTACTTAGGCTGGTAGGTATTTATGTTAATTTTCAAGTTTATTAACCCAAGAAATAAGGTTCTTCAAAAAACACAACCGAAATCCTCTTTTGGGGGATTTTCGAAAAACTAATAATGACAACCTTTATTGTTTACTTAGTTACTATTTGTGACAAGTTTCAAGAATATTAGCCGAATATTTTAGATTTTTTACACAAACTTTTAACCCCCTTCTTACCCACTTATGGGTGGAATTTTCAAAAATCCATTCTTGGTACTCACTTAAGTTACTTAAGAAACTTTTATTCCAAATTTCACGCTTTTGGGCCTAGTGGTTTTGGCTGTGCGTTGATGGATCAGTCAGTCAGTCAGATTCGTCTTTTATAGATACAGACTAAGTTCTGCCCGAGGCTTTGCCCACGTTAAAAATGCTTTATTATTCCAAGAGAACACACGAGTATTATTGGGATGAACAGTATCTTTTATATAATCCAAGCCATGGTCCATCCTGGTACCGTCTAGGCGACCTTAAAACAAACAGAAAGTCTTATTTTCATATTTATAACACTAGTTAAAATTATCGTCTTTAATAACCAAAGGGATTTTATTTCTTTAAAAAAAGGTCGCAGCATCGTATCACATCGACCCGTTGCACCTGTCTGTAAGTCTTTAAATAAGTTCAACCTCATAAAATCGTCAAAAAACACACCGAAGATCAATTACCCCAACAGATCCCCAAAAATCACAGCACATTACATAAAAACCAACCAATTTAGCCTCCAAACCGGACCATCCCGATCTTTAAAAGTAGATTTTTTTCACCATTTCCCCTCTACCCGAAGAATCACGTTAGCAACGTCGTTATTTCAATGAGTCTTAGTTTTTCGGCTGACTTGTTATGAAGGGACGCGGACGGTCCGGGTATCTAGTACGAGATCCCACCGCAAAAATCTGTGGTCATTTCGTTTTTGACTAAACTAAATTTTTGTAAAAGATACTTGATAGAAGAATAGAATATAGCTGGATTGCCTGGCAATATCTATACGCAATTAGATTTTTTCTTTATTTTTTAAACCTGGCTCCACACTAGGAATTTCTCCTGTCCTGCGGGTCCGTATGCAACATCAGCCAGCTCTTAATTAGTCGCAATTTATGGGTTTCCAGGTGCAAATAAGTTAACTGACAACCCATAGACAATCTCTATGGGTTACTGAGAGCTGGCAACTTTATTTTTATTGTTTACTACAGCACTTTTTTCAAATGACGTTAGATACACTTGAATTGCGGCTAAAAATATTGCCAGGTAACCCTGCAATATTTTTGTCTACTATCAAGTATCACCCAAGCAAATTAAATTTTAGCAGATTAGACGAAAGAAAGAACAAAAATGTTAGCAGATTTTGGCAGTGGGATCTTTGGCTATTATGAAGGGACGCGGACGGTCCCGGAACCTATCGTCTTTGAGCTCTGAAACGAAAAAGGTTTCTGACAGAATTTATTGGACGTTTCTGACGGGTATATTTGGTAAATTGTTTTGGGAGATCGTTAGGTTGGTAAAGTAGTAAAGTTGATAATTATTATTTTATAAAGAATTTAAAGTAATTTTGCTTTAAGACTTAAAAAAATTAAAATAGGATCGAAATCTGGAGTGAGCACTGATAACCATTGTCAAAAGTCTAAATCCAATTTTAGGACTTGGACTGAAACCTCACCCAAATACACACACACGTAATTAGCCTATAATTATCCCACAGCTGGGACAAAGGCTGGGCACGCCACAATTGCGGCGATAAGACCCCTCTTTGAGGAGTGGCTTGCGAGGCGCCACGGCGTCCTCACCTTCCGCCTGACGAAGGTCCTCACCTGACACGGCTGTTTCGGGAGGTTCCTGTTCAGGATTAGGCGGGAGGAAACGCCCGGGTGTCACCATTGTGTGGAGGCCCGGAGGGCCCGAGGGATACGGTGGAGATCTGCCCCGCTTGGGCTGGGTACCGCCGTGTCCTCGTGGAGGCGATCGGCGGTGGCAACCTCTCGCGTACGGCCCTGGTTCAAGCCATGTTACGGAGCGAGAGGGTATGGGAAGCTGTCTCCTCCTTCTGCGAAACAGTAATGCTCGCGAAGGAGGAGGCGGAACGCGTGAGGGAGACGCAACGGAGACGCCCTCACGCCCCTAGCCACCGCAGGAGACGCCCTGGGCGTCGGGAGTCGCAAGCCGATTCCCGGCCACCGTAGGCGCGGGCTTGCGGACGACGAGTAATGGGTAGCTCACCGTCCGATAAGGACCAGGCCCGAGTCGACGGCGCGTTGTGTTCCACGCGCGCCTCAAAGAGATGTCAGCAGAACTGATGGGGTCCACTAGGGCCGCTGCCTGTCTGGGTCGCGGATAAATTTGAAAATAGTTACCGCGGCCCTGGCTCAAGCAACTGAAGGAACACGGGTGGGTTTTAGTCAGTAAAAGTCTGACACGCCCTCCCGCCTCACCCAGAGCGGGAGAAGTCATTGGATGATTTCACACACAAAAAAAGAAAAAGCTGGGACAAAGGCCTCTTCTCTGTGACAGAAAGTGGGGTATAATCCACCTTATGGGCCCAGTGCGTGGAAAGGATTATGTTTTTCACGCGTATCTTTTATGTCTGTTCTAACATTCTTTATTACCTCATATATTTCAAACCACAAGACGCATTTATATAATTAAGATTGAATACATATGGTTTTGGTCAACCAGCTCGTGAATATGGTTTCCTCCAAATACACAGCATAATTTTCTTCTTGTTTACATATTTTTAGTTCGCTTCTAAAGCTGCCGGTTTTTATTGATAAATTAACTTTTTTATTTTAATATGTGTAAGTCAGATAGGCAGACAATCCATGCAAAATACTGGTGTTCAGCTGCATCACGTTGGACTGTAGGAAAAGGCAAGACAGATAACTACACACACACACACTAGGACATAATATAATGGTTATCTACTCAAGAACAATTATGACTACCAGTAGGTATTATTAAGTAGTATGTAGTATTTAGGTTATTATTATTATTAATTTATCTTTGTATTATATAACTGCACAGCACATTGTGAGTACTATGTACCGAATGTAAATCTACCATTTACTGTACCTATGTGTCGTTCGTTGACTTCAGTGTGCCCTGGCAGTTGATAGTGTGTCATGCTCTCTCTAATGTCTCTCTGATGGTGGCACATTTGTTGGATCATTCGGTTCCCTTCATGATGGTTGAGCTGAGTGGTGCCGATCCATGTGTCATTTTCGTGAACGGGTGCCATAAGTTGGGATTTTTCATAACTTAGCTGCCTCCCCCTGCTTTTAATTACCTTTTTTTTTTTTTTTTTTTTTTTTTTCGTGGGGAAACCTTCAAAAGGCGCCTGGACTTTTGGGGGAAAGACCAGGGAGTGTGGGATTTCTACCTCACTAAAACCACCCCGGTGATCACCATCAGCACCTGAAAAGGGCTCCGTTACCTCTTAAAAGACCACCCCGGAACCCCCTCTGTGCATCGCCTGCTAGGCGCATCCCTGGGGAGGCTGAAAGAAGTGCCTCCCCTGAGCCTCGCTGTGCACGGCAGCACGTGATCACTGTGCTGCCGTCTTTCCCGAAGTCACTTGGTGGGCGGACAGAGTCCCCAATCTGACCACCCGCGACCCCAGAGTTCCGCTTGCTTAGTACGCAGGCGGGGTTTCGGCGTTTTAGGCATCGAGGCGGTTGCCTCCCCGACGCCTTCTTCTTCGAGCGGGATCGGCCCTCTCACGATCCCGCTCGGCGGCCTCCTTCTGGGCCATCACAGTCTCACAAAAGGAGGGCATTTCCCTCCAATTCACTGTCTCTGCCAGCATGGCCCGCACAGCTGCTGGCAGAGACAGGTCTCGCCCGATCCTGGCGACCAAGACCTGCCGCTCAGAGGCCCATGCCGGGCACTCCTCGAGCGTGTGCTGTGCAGAATCAAAGTCGCCTCCACAATGGTGGCAATTTGCCGTGGTCTCTCGCCCAATCCTATTCAGGTACTCACCGAAGCAACCGTGTCCGGTCAGTACCTGAGTCAGCCTGTAGGAGATGCGCTCCTCTCTTTTCAGCCAGGCTTCGAAGTGCGGCAGGATGTCTTCGACAACACGCTTTGCACGAAAATTGCGGCTGCTGTAGCCGCTCTCGCCACCGCTCGAGCGCGTGTCGCCGTTCCTGCCGCATCAGCCTTACTATAGCGATCCCCGGCACGCTGTCACCATTTCGACGGATGGCGCGAATCTGGTTATAAATCCTCGCATCCATATCCGCCAGAAGGTCAAGCGGAGGAAAGCGTGCCAGGAGAGTTGCCGCCTCAAACGATACCGTTCGGTATCCTCGTGCGATACGAATGGCCATTTTCCGCTGCAGGCTATTAATTTTAGTCCTGCAACGTCGGACACCTGACAGTCTGCTTGACGAAACAGGCGCCCCATAAAGGACCATCGATTGCACAACACCAGCATAGAGGCGGCGAACTTCTTCCCGAGGTCCCCCGAGGTTGGGCAGCAGTCTGTGCAAAGCACCCACTGCTTTTTCAACGCGGGGGACCAGTCGCTCAAAGTGCTCTTCGAAGCCCCAACGACCGTCTAAGGTTAGGCCAAGATACTTAATGTATCGACCCACCTGGACTTGCGCATCTCCAACTGCCACTGACGAGCTGGGTGGCTCTCTGCTCCTCGGCAGTTTATGGAACCACAGTGCCTCAGTTTTCTGAGGCGCTATCTCCAAACCCAGCTCGCGGATCGACGCCACGACTTTTGCCACCCCAAGCTCGGCAAGCTGGATGGTCTCATCAAAGGTATCCCCGCCGGCCAACACCAGGGTGTCGTCTGCATAGCAAACGATATTAACGCCGACGGGGAGTTCAACCCGCAGGACCACGTCGTATGCGAGATCCCACAAGGGAGGACCTAAAACCGACCCCTGCGGAACCCCACACTGAATCTCCCTCCGATGTACGCTACCATCCCGACCCACATAGCGAATGTGCCGGTCGCGTAGGTAAGCCCCGATGATGCACTGCAGGTAAGGGGGCACTCCGTGATGTACTAGTGCCGCCCTTATTGCATCCCAGGGCAGGGAGTTAAAAGCATTGACGATGTCCAAACTTACCGCCAACGCCACCCCACCCCGGGCCACCACCTGTTCCGACAGCGAGCGGACGCGTAGGATTGCGTCCACTGTAGAACGCTGTTGCCGGAAACCATACTGGCAATCAGCCAGGTCGGGACCTACTCGCGACAGGTGCCCGACGAGTCTTTCGGCAATTATTCTTTCGAATAGCTTGGAAACCTCGTCGAGCAGGCAAATGGGACGGTATGCAGAGGGAGACTCCGAGTCTCTGCCTGCTTTCCTCAACAAGACCAATCCGGCCTCCTTCCATTCGGTGGGGTACACGCCCGCACGGAGGCAACTGTTAAACAGCTGTCTCAAGCGGTCCCCCAGAGGAGCAATAGACAGAACCCATGCTCGGCCAGGGATGCCATCCGGGCCTGGCGCGGTGTTACGGGCCCCCATGCGACTAACGGCACGGTTCAGCTCACCTTCAGTCACCCCCAAGTCATCAGTCCAGTCCGAAGGGGTTAAGAGTGACGAGGGACTTTCCCTAGCTACTGGAAAGAGCGTGTTTACCACTCTTTCCAGCAGCCCTGGATCCATGGTTTCCGTAATGGGGGGGACCCATGGACGTAGTTTGGCCATGACCATCTTATAAGGTCGCCCCCATGGGTCCCTGTCCAGTCCCTTCAAAAGCTCCCTCCAGGATCTTGACTTTGCATCCGAAATGGCGTGTTGGAGCGCCATGGTCGCCTCTCGATACTCTTTGTAGGTTCTGGCTATTTCCTCATCCGAAGTTCTTGTCTGGCTTCTGCGCCGGGTGCGTTGATACTGGCGTCGAGACCTAAGACAGAAAACGCGCAGCTGCGCGATGTCTTCCGACCACCAGTAAGTCGCACCCGGACGCTGGCTGCACCTGACCCGGGGCATGGAAGCGTCACAAATTGACGTCATCTTGTCCCGGAACCAAGCCGCTTCTTCCTCTGAATCGGGCGAGATCCTCTGGGTATGATCAACCTCCGGCCACGCCACGACGTTAGCAGCTGCAATGAGCATGTCTCGATTGAGTCGCTTAAGGGCCCAACGTCGTGCCGGTGGGTTAAAATCTGGACGGCTCGGGCTATCGGAGGGGCGCAGTGTCACATCAAAGATGATATGGCGATGGTCAGAAAGCGTGACCATCTCCTCCGCTACCCTCCATTCAGATACCATGCGGGCAAGAGAAGGAGTCGCCCATGACAGATCTACAATCGACTCTCCCTGCCACCTAACGCATGTGGAGACGGACCCCCGATTTAAAAGTCGGAGGTCCAGCGATGCCGCCCAGTCTTGTACCACGTGTCCCCTCGGCGTGTCCCGGGTGTTTCCCCAAGCTCTGGAGTGAGCGTTGAAGTCACCCAGGACAAGTACCGGACGGGGTGAACATTTGTATCGAATGCAGTTCGCAACCCCGTCCAGATATCCCTCGAATTCAGTGAGGGAAATGTTCGGAGACACGTAGCAGCCCACTACGGCCAGAGGTCCCCATTCTACTGCAACAAATCCCTGCCCACTTCCCAGTAGGGAGCAGTGAAGCCGTCCACCTCCACCAGCCCAGTAAACGGCAACAGAGTCCACAGTGTCACGGAACCAGCGAGGATGGTCCCGAAGGCCATAGGGTTCTGCTACCACCGCCAAGGCAACCGAACACTCCGCAACAGTTTGCAGAAAAAGGTTCTGCGCGTTGCGGCAGTGGTTCAGGTTGCACTGGAGGACCTTTAGGGCTGGGAAGGCGAGGTGTCCATGACCTCCGCAGGGCCCGCACTCAGTGGTGCCGGCACCGATACTTGTGACGCAGCGGGAGCGAGCAAAGCCCGTTTCTTGCGCGGAGCGCATTTCTTGCCTCCCAGTTGGTGATCCGACGGAAGTCCCTGGTCCGCACATAGCGAACACCGCAAGGTTGGTGACGTGCACTCCCTCGCTTTGTGTGGTCCCCCACAAGCATAGCACAGGTTGCTCCGGTCAACCACACTCGTGCACTGGCTGCGGACGTGCCCGGGCTCGAGGCAACGGAAGAACATCATACGACGCGCCTCCAAAACTTGAACCCTTACCGATGTCCACCCTAAACGCATGCGCTTTTCGGACGCCAGCTTCTTTATTGCCGCCAGTGGAGCACGGACCCAGACATGCCCTAGAGAAGCAGGTGGACGACGTATTTCACCCACTTTCACGTCTACGGTAGAACAGCCACCCACTCCGGCAATTGCAGCTGCCACTTCCTCCGACGTGACTGCATCGTCAAGATCCATGATCCTTGCCTCAGCTCTTTTTGTTGGACGTGAAATCTTCACGTCGAATTCGGCAAGGACCTCACGCATACGGCTGGCGAGACTGTCAGCCTTGTTTGAGGACTCGGCACCCGCGACTGTTATAATAATGCCGCCATCAGCTGCCCTCTTTTGGCCAACGGTATCGATGCCGACATCGGCCAAACGGATTCGCTGCCTCATCGCGAACATGACATCTCCGAGTTTGGTGTTTGACCCTTCTCTTATCGACACCGTTATAGCTGCCGTGGTGGGAACCTTAGGCAGCTTCACCGGTTGCTTTTTGCCCTTTGTAGGACTAGAAGATGGCACGGTGGCAGATGGGGCACCTGGCTTCACACTGGATTGGGGAGTCTGTAACTTTGCCTTCTTCCCCACCACAGTAGACCAGGTCTCAGACTCAGTCCTCAGCGCCTGCGAGGCCTGAGTGGGCGCCGCAGATACAGCAGGCAGTTCCAGCACCGGAACCGCCTCTTTAACCTTTCCCTTGCCCTTTCTTTGTGGAGTGAGGGACCTGGCATGGATCGGCGATCGCTTGCTCTTGAGCGGCCGATGATGAAGCCTTCCTAGTGTCGGCAGCGAGTGGCGGACGCAAGGGCTTCTCCGGAGGCAACCTCTCTAAAGCCGCCAGTTTGGCATCTACCATGCCCCCAATCTCCAGAGCTATGGATCGCCGAAACTGTGCCTCCAACTCCTCTGACCGAAAAGACCCGGCCACCGCATTGGCCCGACTAGGGTCCATCGATGAAGCTACAATGGGGCTATCTGTTAACTCACCCCGGTGACTTAGAAGGCTGACCTCCGCTGTCAGCTTCTCGACCTGTGCGGACAGACTTGAAAGCTGAATCTTCAAGTCCGCATTTTCCGTCTCTAACCTTTTGACGTTGACCTCAACAACTGATCTTGAGGCCAACTCAGCTACCGCAGCCTGTACTGTGACTGCTGCCAGTTTGAGACTGTGGACAAAATCCCCTTTGAGGTTGCGCGATTCGTTCGCAACTTCCTCTATAGCCTTCAGACTGTTCATAATGCAGCCGCTAAGATCTACTGTTGGTTGCGCCTGCATTGTCTTGGCCAACATATCTGAGTTTGGTAGGCTCTGATTTACCGTTGCTCGAGTTTTCGCCTGCTTAGCTGGCGGGCTGGCTGGCTCAGAGTCTCCGCCCTGCTCTCGACCGTCAGTCAGCGGCTTGCTAAGTGTTAGCGTCTTAGCTGACTTCTTCTTAGCAGTGAACGGCTGTGCGCGCTTGCGAGTGCGGGTTCGAGTCGACTTTGTTGACGACGAACCGGGGTAGCCGGGCGCACGAATTGTGCCCGCTTTTTAGCTTTCGGTGCCACGGACGTGCTGGGAGTAAATCCCAGCGACTCCGCATCACCGGTACGTGACCCAAACTGGCTCACACCCTCCTCCTCCACCAATACGATTGGTTCACCTTTTTTTTTGTTTATAGTTTTTTCAGTATCCATGTGTTTTGCTTTTATAAATTCACCGTTGGAGCTCTCCACCCACCACGGAGCCCTCAGTCGGGGACGTCACTCGATCCTCGAGCAACGCCAGAGCTACTCCTTCGGTATAGGGGCAGTCTAGTAAGAAGTTGACGAGCCCGCACGCGACGGAAGATCACGGGACAACCAATCCCGAGACCCCACGCCGCGCCGGCTGCCCCCCCTCACTAGACCGACCCTCGCATGACAGCCCGCTTATGGGATGCCACAGCCGATTGATCGTGGGTAGCTACCCCACGACCTCCCGTGTGAGAGAAAATCCGGACCAAAGTGGTGTGTTGTGTGCAACCTGCTCCACTCAACCACCAGGATTCCTTCATCCCTCCGTACTACGTCTAATTCTTAAGGAATTAGACAAATAACAGGGTGGCAACCTCGTGAAGGAAAACCACCAGACTTGCCTTGAAGATCTACACGACTGTAGCGCTCTCCCTCAAGACCACACCACCTTGCCGCCTCTGAGGGAGGAGGCAAGGTAGGCCTGTATCTACGCTACCAAGCAAGCAAAGCTTGTCGTTGTTCAACCGCAAAAGCGTACATACAGAGCCCTCCCCTGCTTTCTATTATTGTATTTTTAATTGTTTGTTTTACTCTAGACGCTTTTACGTGCACGTTTTTTTACATTGTTCTCACATATACGTATTTTTCTAACAAGAATAATGTAACCAAATACTAGTAGAACACATTTTTTTTAAAGAGTAAGTGTGGAGTTTCTTGTCCTTTCTTCTCCATAACAAGCTACAATTCCAAATGGACGGTAAAATCAATTATTATTACTTTTGAAATTCATTTTCCGACGTTCAAAGTGTCGCTTAATGGCCTAATTGAATAAAGAAATTTTGATTATGATTAAACTAAAACAGCTACAACAGATATTTATATACATCTCGAAGCATAGATTGCCTGCTCCAGAATGCTGATCAAAAAGGTTGCCAAATACCTTCTTCAAGAGGCTCCCTAACGTATCGAGCCTAAACAAACAAACACTCCCCAAAGTCTTGAAACTTTCCCGACCACACAAAAACTTGGTCAGGGTCAAACACCTAATTAGACCTTTCATATTAATATTGGCTAATCTGAAATTGGGCCTCGCAATAATCATGAAATGCTATTGTTAGTTCAGACTCGCTCGCAAGGATTCTTTCTGAACTACGAGAATCACATCCGTGATCATTTGTTTTATTTTGTCTTTAATTTTATTATTATTGTTAGGCTCGCGCTTGACCACTATCTCATCTGATGGTAAGCGATGACATGGTCGTTGATGTAGCACACTGGCCTAGAAGAAACATATTCACTCTGGACTTGAAGACACCCAGGTTGTGGCTAGCAGGAAATACTGACTCCGGCAGAGAATTCCACTCTTTAGCTGTACGCATAATAAAAGTATTCCGTATTAGTGCGTATGGGTGGGATGTCCACCATGTACCGATGACGCATCGCCGTATTTCTTGTAGTCCGATGATGGAAAGCGTAGGAGGAGTTAGTTCATGCAATTCCATCGCATACTCCCCGAAATGTAACCGATAAAATACCTACAGGCTGGCAACTCGCAGCCGGTGTTCAAGGCTCTGGAGCCTAGGCTCAACCAGTATCTAATTGCCGATGAGCCTGTCCGTCTCAGGGCTGCATGAGTCGGAATAGTGCATACATAGTTTCATACTATTCAAAATATGATACTTTGCCTTCTCTTGCCCACTAGCAGGTAATAGACAAGTCGTAAAACATCGAGGTTTTATCATGCAGCCTTGCAGCAGATGGTGACGGCTTAATAAAAGATTCCCGTTGGCACCCTTTGGTACAGAACTCAAAACATTTACAGTCGCTAATGATACATTGGCAGATTAAATACTGTTGAAGTGTTGATAATTGAATTAGTAATCTTTACTTATATTATAAAGAGGTAAAGTTTGTGAGTTTGTGACGTTGCCGTTGTAAGGGGTAATGTCTGGATCTGGCGTTGGTGGTAGGCCGCAGGTAGGCAGGCCAAGACCTGGCAGGCGTGCGTAGGCAGCGTATGTAGGTAGCGTGCAGGCACAGCAGTAAGCAAGGTCAAGGGGTCAGCCCTCAACGGCTGAATCCCTAATTCGGGGCAACAGAGTCGCGAGGATTGAAAGATGGTTATTTCAGTTTAGCCAGCGGAATCCAAATGACAGAGCAATAGCGTTCCGGAAAATTATAGTTGTTCCGTGTTTTTTGAGATGTGGCTATTAACCGTATTAACTTACTAATTTTGATATTTAGTATCATTCGACTATTTTTAGTTGAGATCCTCACAACGCTACAACATAATCATGTGTTTTGATATTATATGTAACTTACCATTGCGACGTGAATTACTCCTTTTCGGGCATTAAGAAAATGCCCGTTCATATTATTTTACTTAACAGAATACTGAAATACAGTTAGACCTCTATAATTTCACCTTTTTCTCAATGTTGCATCTACCACTATTTGTCTCTGCATCACCGAAAGATTGATTGTCAGAAACTGCCTAAAGAACGCGGCGGTGCCTCTTTCTGACTCAATAGGAACATTTGTGTGCGTAAAGTATTAAATAAATAAATATGTTTTTTGTTAAGAAATTCAAATAATCACCCCTAATTACTACAAAAGAAACATATTAACTCATATGGAAACTTTGCATTACAAAAACTCAGCGAGAAACCCAGTCTGATGTTTTGTTGAGTCAAAAGTCGGAGGGCGGCTTTGTTGAGCAACATCGGTCGAAAAGCTGGATCCCATTTCTGATGTTGAGCTGAATACATTTGCGTTTATTGAGCTAATGAGGTAAATGGTTTTTGTTTTGCGATGTCACAATGTGCGGTCTTATTTTAAAGGGGTAGACAGAGGAGTCCAGGACTTGGTAGAACAATTATTTTTTGACGTATTATGTATTGAAAGGTCCAAATCAATTTACTACCTACCTAGCGAATTCCAGCTATATAATTACTGAGTATTGCCAGAGACAAAGCTTTTAGAGCTAGCTTGTTTTACAGGACACCGCAGCCATATGAACAGTGAATTAAAAAAAAATGTAACGCAAAAAACAACTGATCAATATAATTAATATTCATAATTATCTGAATGCCATATTCAGGTAGTGTAGTTGTTTTTTTTTATGAGTGAAAGAATTTTAGACATCGAAACAGTACTTGACGAAAAGTGGTTCTCTGAAGGCGCAGATATCCCTGAGTATCTGATTTTAAAATGAGAATCACGTCTAAACGGCTTGTCGTATTTTTTTGTCAAAAATATATGTTACATTAGATTATTTTATTAATAATTTGATCTAAGAAAATTTTGAGTTTAATTTGTATAATATAGTATAATTAATTTGTAAAGTTATGTCCAACACGGACAAAAAATGACAATCGCACCAAAACCACCATGCGTATTTTAATGACATTGACACCATCTTAAAAGACAATTTAATTATCTACATTATGATCAAAAGCTTTTTTTTTAAGTCATGGAATAATAAGGAAAGTACAGAAAACTACTGAATTTTGAGACGCGCGGATGTTAAACGAGTGCACGTTTTGTTCCCTCAAGGTCGTTGGTGACTGTCATCGTCTTAAACATTAGTAGAAGTAAATACATAACTTTATCAAAACGATAATAATTTTGGATCTTTAAAGTTCTGACCCTTACTGAGACAACGCTGCTTGACTACTGAAATGATGAGAATTAAGTAAAAATCATTTCTAAACAAGCATTTTGAACTGAAAGGTACTAAATGTATTATCACTTAACATACATCCAATGAGCCCAAACACGATGTTGCTATAGAAAATTTGCTAAGGTCACCTTCAAGCTCCATCATGAAACTAGCTAGATAGAACTATATTATTTAAATGTTTCCAAACTTACAAAAGTACGCTAATTTTCTGATTATTTTAATGCCATGAAAAATGGATAATTAGTTGCCGGACATATAAACGAAAGTACGGTAATAATAAAGCTTGTAAATAAAGTAACTTGACTTGGCTCGCGAGGTTGTTGATATGTGGGATGTGGACACAGCGATCATTGTACCGATAGTCGTGTCAGCCAATAGCTAAATAGCCACGAGCCTCGACCAACACCTTAGAAGGCTCTCGTTAGGCGGCTGGGTCAAGGGCCTGATCCAGGAAGCAGTACTGGTGGACACGGCTCGTATTGTTAGGAGGTTCCTCTCTCTGGAACCCTGACTGCCGGTAGCTTGGATCGTGTTCCCGATACCGGTGGGCCTCTATTTTCTATATTTTCAAATGTTTCTTTTTGTATCTTTTATAAAAATGTTTAAAAATGTATCCATCCAACGTGGCAATGCAGCAAGCGTTATGGGCACCTTTGCGCCGGGAACAGTTAGGGGCGGGTTATTTGACTCGTTATAAGACAACGCTTTTTGACGTGTCGTTGTGACTTTGACATTTAAATAAGAAATAAGTTAGATAAAGCTTGTAACAAGTAAATTTTCAAAATTTAAAAAACCCCCGACACATTTATCTTGCGAAAACATCCCAATTCAAACAGTAAAACGCCTATAACTTTTGAACGGCTAAACCGATTTTATTTAAACATAGCTAAGAACACTCTCGACCTCACCTTTCCAACAAAAAAAAACTAAATCAAAATCGGTTCATCCGTTGAGGCGCTATGATGCCACAGACAGACACACAGATACACAGACACACAGATACACAGATACACAGACACACAGATACACAGATACACAGCAACACACCTCAAACTTATAACACCCCTCTTTTTCCGTCGGGGGTTAAAAATGATAAAATGCCTAATACTTCTCCGGACCAAATCTTTCAGAAATACCTCTACAGACTATCTTCTACCTAAATTTAATATCACATTCGTCTCACCAGTTCAATTACACGAAATAAACAATTACACTGACAGTGCGTACAAACAGTTAATTTATCTTCATTCAGACCTTGTCAAACGATAAATCACTTTTTGCAAGATTGATGCCTAGCCTGGATTTTGGGCTACAATTTTAGGATACAGCTGAAAAAGTTGGCGATGAGAGACTCTAGAGAATATTGTTTCACCGAGGAATTTAATAGGGAAACTGTTTATTTCTCGTTAAGGTCAGTGTTTGCCGGAGTAATTATTTTATTTGTTGTCAGCTGATGGATATGTTTTTCTATTGATTTCTGGTCCTGGACCACTACAACTCCTGAAAGCCAGAATCAACAGTGGTGACCACCAGAAAATCGCCGAGGCAATGAAGCTCGACGAAGAATTAATCAGAAAAGAATAATGGAGGAGTAAGAAAAATACAAATTTCCACTTCCCTCCATATCAAGCAGGAGACAGAACAAACAAGACCAATAGGCACAAAGGGTCGTTTACCTAGCACCACGGGTGAAAATTAGCATTAATATTAATGGGTCCTAACATTGTGAGCTGTTATATTTGATTCCAATAATAGGTATGGCAAAATTTCTGGTCAGTGTACTTAGCCTTCTTGTTATTGCAAACTGGATAAGCTTGAGATAGGAGTGTGGGGATTGGCACGAGAAAAGAAAGGCCGTTGCCCAGCTCTGAGTGAAGTCGAACTGCAATAATGATGGAGGGTTAGATATATTGTAATTTGGGTCATTGGAAACTATTGAGTAAAGATTTTTTTATAATGGAACTCCTGCATTGAAATAAACACGTACTTTTGCCATCAAGTAGCATGCTCGTGATTCTATCTAAAAGGTATGGGCACAGATAATATAATACGAGCTTAAAGATGCCTCATCCCATACAAAGAAACCGTGTCGACGTAGCTAGCGTTTTTCGTCTGATTATACCAATTATTTTTTGTACATCTATAATGGTGTTAGCAGCGACTTGCAAGTAAAAGGGTTTACTTGCTGCATGAATATTTTTTTCTTTAAATACATTGAACATTTGTTTTTTAGATATTTTTTTCACACGTTTTACAGGTTCATTGCACCAAAATGTGTTACAATACAAATCTAAGCAATCGAGTGGAATGCAATGAATCAATTTTAAACGATCCGTTCAAATAATCTTTGAAATGTGAATTAAGAGCCCGCATGTCGCGCCATCTAGTGAGATTTATTTGAACCAAATTTTCTTTCTTAGCGCTGCAACCCCGTGGTATAATTATCCGATGTAATTACAGGCTTCTGTTGCACCCCTACCTAACCCATCGGGGAATAGAAGCGTGATGTTACGTTTATGTTTACGAAACATTTTGTTTATCTTTACTATTGATCAAAACCTTTATTTCGTCCTACATTCAACCTACGTAATGCCTAGATGTTTTGTCTAAACCAAATGATCCCCAATTACACGCTGTCGCACCCGCCTTGTTTACTAACACCTCGCTTGCTGATAAAATAGGACTAGCAGAGGTCGTGGATCGAGATAAGACAGAAATAGACGGGCGAAAAATGTGAACTTTTGTATTGAAAATAAAGCAAATAAAAGTTACGTTTACTTTTGAAATAATGACACTCGGGCCAAAGTGCTCTAGATAGCAATTGTCGAAATGCACAAATGTTTTACATCGACCTCTTGATTTTTTTCCTATGTCAATCTCAAAAAAAATACTTTTGTTTATCGTTGGTAGAATGTCGGTTTGTCTAGAAATAAAGGCATACAGAGAAGACGTGAGCACTGAGGGCTTGCTCAAGGCAAGTTAAAAAATTCAGACATACAGAAGTCCTTTTATTTTCTTATCACGTTTTACTTTTCCATTGGTAAGTACCTTTTTAATCTTCGATCTTCCAAAAAGCAGGAGGTTCTAAGTTCGACTTTATGTATATATATTTTTTTGTCTATGTTCACCGATATCTCCACATCTCGTGCGCGAGTCCGACTCGCACTTGCTTTTTGTGTATGTTCACGCATATCTTCGTCAATTGTGGACTTATTTTGAAAATTCTTTTTTTTAAAGAGTATGTTCTGAAATTGGTCCTATTTTAATTTGGTGAAGACCTGATGAAGAACTTCGGAGATATACAACAGAACTCTTCAATAAATAACGACAAACATCTCGGGATTTCTGCAATCGCATGTCTGTTTGTTGTTTATACCATTTCATAACATCACACTAGTACGCTCTAAAGGGATACGCAGTTGGGAACAATTCACCTTGGTATACTCTCATTCCACCGGTTATGTTAAAGTTTCATAATATTCGGGTTATCTATTCTGGCATTATAGGTACCTTACTAAGCAACTTGCATATTAGGTAGGTAAAACAACAAAGTGAAAAATAACTTTATTTTTGGAAGTCGGTGTCCATAACGCAAAAAATGGTACCTAGGAAAGTCGGTAGTATGTTTTAAAAATAAGCTTTTTTACGAAGCGGAAATTGTACACGGGTTTTTAACAGCTTTTAGGTTTCGAAATAGACATTGTACTCCTATGATCTTTACGACCACTACATATTCAATCGTGACTTTTATACCAAATATATTTTATTTTAGAACACATTCAAACACATGGACAACTAATCTAATAACGCATGTGATACCAATACAAAAAAATATTAATACGAAGCACGGATAACTCCTGATGATTTATGTTGCCATAAATAAAAACATTCCATTATCCTTGTGCTGAGGGTTAAAAATAAAAAATTACTACACATATACATGTTGATTCGGAAAGAAAAGCGTCGCCACTTTGGGTATGTAGTTGGGGAAATATGGTAGTGGGTCGTGTACATAATGGACCATGCTGGAGATAATTTCATGCATGGATAGTTTGCTGCAACAAATGGTGTTTGAAGGCGTACACTTAAGGATGGCTATATGTAAGCATAACAGAGTAAAAGCTTTTAGGCAACGTGAAATTCAGTCGAAAGTCAAATATATGTGAAATCGACAGAAGGTGCTACTTACCGCTATTTCATAAAGTTATTCCCTAACATTTTGACATTTCAGCCTGTTCTGATTGAATGGCACAGTATTGAGCCCAGGAACGCCATTTTCTATGTAATTTCTAAAATCAGCTAGATTTGTAATGATTGGACAATCTTAATCATTTTATAGTTCTAAGTGATAAATCTTTATTTAGTATTTCTAGATTCCAAATTAATCTAAACGCGAAAACAGTTTCAAATTGAGTTTTATGTTCAAATAACTTTTTGTAAAAGAGTCTTTCAGATTGTATCTTTGCCGATATTGGAGCTAAGCTCTCATTGATTTGCATAAAAAGGTTTTATAAATCTACTACAAATGAAAATGGGCTCCAGAATCGATAGAAAGAATCTGTCAATAATGGTCTCCTTAAAATTACTGTTTCTCGTATAGGTAAAATGTCCACGTTACCGAGAGACGACCAAGAACTGGCAGAAGAAAAAGTACTAGCCGTCTGGCGATGAGATGAGCAGACGACAGTGTTGCCATCAAAGGTTAAACCTAGATGAAGCTGGTACAGGAAAAAAGAGGTCATTGCTTAGCAGTGGGCGAAGTGCCTGTGAATGATAATTGTGAAATATGCACATTTATCAATATTAATAGTTGACTACCCAACGCACTACCGCACAGGTCGACATTCCGATAACGACTCATCACCCCATTTTTTTTTAATACCTGGCGTCTCGCAGTTCGACCAAAGTGGCCGTCTACTGCTTAACCGGACTTCCCTGTGGAGACTAATCTCTTAGCCTACCAGCCAAGCTCACTCATCGCCCCACCACTCGGACCGGTATTTAAAACCGAGCGACATATGCGCACGAGGCATCGCTACAATACTGTTATCGGCTTGTAGCGCGATCTATTGATCTGTACATACATTACACTAATTATGTCCGTTGTTGAATGATTAGGATCTAGGCGTAAGTGATCATTAAATTTGTAACATAGACATTCAAGTAACTTATCATTATTAAAGCAATTTCATGCCACCAGACATAGGGCTCTATTTAATAATTCTACTGTATAATTCATAAGCTGCTGAGGCCAACCCGAGCCATTTGATCAATGGTATCACTAAATCAGTACTAATGCCACAACGTAAGGCACCTTCGGACATAAATATTTTCCACATGAACGGTGTGTGGAGAATAATTATGATGTATGGGAGAACGAATGCTTCATGGAGTCTGAAAGTTTTTTGGTTTCTGAGGCAAAATAAGCAATTATAACTTTGAAAGTTTTTGTTATGGGCACGGGACTATTATAATAATATTTTAAAGCACTTGAGTGAAGCAAATTAATCGAATTAAATAAATGTACGAAATTCTGGAACCGTTGAAAATAACAATGAAGGGAAGATTTTTTCCAAATCGTCACCTTTACGGCCCGGATTCATTCACTGCTAGATACATAGAGGCTCTCCTTTTCTTCTGACATACATCCCGGCAAACCTGTTTAAAAACCATTTCCTTTCTCTCTAACGCTTTTCTATTTAGAACTAATCTCTTTCATCATTATTCAACCCTGATTTTCATGTCATATTTTGTATGTAGTTATGTTTTTATATAAGTTTATGTTTAGTATTTATTATAGTAATAAAATGTTGTGTATATTTATGTTTTAATCTAATATCAGTACACCGCAGACTACCTCCTTTTTATTCTAAGTTTTGTCAGACCATCCAAAGACGTTGTCAGCGAAAAGACCGCTTTTTTACCCGTATAAATATTTTTTTCTTGTAAATGTGTATAATTTTTATGGTGTACAATAAAGTATATTCTATCTATACCAATATTATAAAGCGGAAAGATTGTTTTGTTTGTTTGTACCGAATAGGCTCCGAAACTACTGGACCTTTTTTTTTTTTTGCATCTATAGAAAGCTACATTTAGTTCTAGTTTCCGTGAATGTGTCCGTGGCATCAACAGTGGGCCCTATCAGAATATCAGCGCAACGTTATTTTCTTTTTAATATCGTTGCACATGCTGAGATAGGAGCCTTTTTGGTCTCGCACGGGGTTATTTATTTTAACTTTTTATTATTGTTTGTGTTGCTTATCTCGTGTCTCCTGTGCGGGTCACAAATAAATATTTTTCTTTCTTTCATTATTCCCGAGTAACATAGGCTATAATTTTGACGGGAGCAAAGCCGCGGGGTCAGCTTGTTTTATTATATTCGATCCCGGTGCCATGCGTCTCATCCAGATGCTTCCCGCGACTCTGACGATACCTTAGATACAACGCGGTTTTAAACAGCCCTAGTTTCATTGACCCTTTTAATTCTATTTAAAGATAGTAATTGAAAATATATTATCCGCATATCTACTTACCCCACTTCTAATCTTTAACTAAACAACATAAACACGATACATTTCATTTCTCTGTAACACAGCTCATTTTACACTTTCCACAGTAAATGACGCGTCATCAAAAGGAAATGAGTTACCATTGTATTCGTAGAAGAACAACCTGTTACAGAGTTTAGTACCTCTTTCAATTGGATTTTATACAACTTATAACACGGACGTGAACGGGCTTGAACGAGTGTATTGTGTAACTGATATGTAAGAGCCGAGAGGTATAAAATGAAACGGTTTTACCCAGATAAGGGGGGTATTAAACTATCATATAACTAGGATCATACAAAGGCTTCTGTCCAAAATATCAAATGCCAAACATATTTTTTCAAAGACGATATCATTCATATGTGTATATTACACTATCATATAAATATGACCCATAGGTCTATGATACTAAATATATAATAATCTTTTCAACACACTTGCTCATAAAATGGCTCTAATTTCACTGCAATCAGGCAGATAATGACACCTGTTATCAAACTGTGACTTTTTCTTTGACAAGTGAGATAAAGAGTTTTTTTTTAAATTTATTGGTTGAGTTGCTTTGTTCTTAAAAAAGTTTCGATACAAAAAAGATCGTGCTCAATAGTACAAATGCAACACATTTCATGCAACTTCGTATTTAAATTGATAATTTCAACTTGTACGTGTTCAATAAATAAAACTATCACTCAAATATAACTTTTGTTTTTGTCTGTAATAAAGAAAACTTGAAATTCCCCATTTTGTACGTGGCTAAAACGCTATCCGCGAAAAGTTCTTCATCTAAAACGAAAAGCCAAAAAAAGAAAACTCATTTTTAATCTATAGCCGATCGCCATTGTTAGATGCGCGCGCATAGGAAACCTGATTATTTTGCCCGCCATTGCGAATAAATATTCACAACTCGTTTTCACTGTTGGAAATGATTTTTTTGTATTATTTTATTCACAAGTGTGTTGAAAAACGTCGTATGATACACGTGTGTATTGATGATTACCGTCCTCGGCTCTCTTAAGACCCTCACCTAACGGCTCGGGTCTCAATGGCGCCTCGGCGGTAATCACCAACATTCCACACTTGTACCATAATGTACTAAAATATGCCTCTTAGACGTTTAGTTTTGTTTTATTAAAGTCTAAAGTTATCTATCTATTTTGAGGTTGACTTACAAAAAAGAACAAAATAAATAAGCCTTTATTCAGACACAGAATTTTACATAATTCATCATCATCAGCCTTTTAATTGTCCCACTACTGGAGCAAAGGCCTACTATCTAAGAGAGGGAATGGGCTATAAACCGGGTCCAGTGCGGATTGGTAGATGTCACATGTCTTCGAATTTTTGGTTCTAAGATATGCCGGTTTCCTCACGATGTTTTCATTCACCGTTTTGAGAGCAGTGGTGATGAAATAATTTACACAAAGTAAAGCGCCTGCCTGGGTTCGAACCCACGACCTACAACTTGTAAGTCGCGGCCGTTACCACTGGGCCACCACTGCTTATAATACACTACATACTACGCTTTTCATAATTATAATGAACTTATCCTAACGACTCTGGCGAGTCGGTGACACCGACAACCCGGTGCCAACTTTGGCAAAGGCCTCCTCCATTTACTTCCACTCGGATCTGTTTAGCGCGAGCTACGTATGGTATTCCGAAATAACGCTCACCGAAAGGACGGTTTTCCGATAACACTCTACTCCGACGGTTAGTTGAACGAAAAAATACTTGGCCGATGAAACGTTTCGCCGAAAATATTATTTATCGACGGTTGGTAGTCCGAATGAATCCTTCGCCGATGTAACGGTTCACCGAAAACACTCTTCAACGACGATTGGTTAAACGAACGAATCTTTCGCCGATAGCACTCGTTGTAGGGGATTTCTTTTGCCAAATGGATAGTTTTTCTTTCAGCTTGACAACACCCTTAGGTCTTGTAGAAGTCATGTTAAAAATGCAGGTAATAATAAAATAATACATGGAAGTGTGGCAATAGAAAAAAAACAAAGTTTTTATTTAACAATAAGAAAATTAATCAAAAAGGCAAATTTATATTGTTTTTTACAATAAAGAATATGATTATTATGATTTCTCATTCTCTTAAAAATTAAATAAACTGTGCGAACAAAGCAAATAATAGTAACACAACGTGATAAATTTTTGAAGTTATAGTAAATAGTGAGTTATTATTATTATTTGTACTTATAATTATTTTAATTCTTTATTGATATAAAAAAATATTTATTTCTTATTTTTCAGGTATAGAATATGGACCAATCCACCTAAGAAAGATTCAATATTCATTTCACTCTTTTGTGATAAGTGTGTTTGCATCCTAGCATCATATTCAACCTGTGCATTACGTCTACGCTTTGGCATGGGTTCCGAGGAGTTGATTCGTTCAATGACACATTCTGTATGCTTCTGCTCTTTAGCAAATTCAATAATTGTTTTATAAATGTTCCATTTTTTTTTTGTGGAGAAGCGTGTTCCATCGTTCATGCCACGATTCTAATGCATTTTGTGTCCTTGGAACAGACAATGTGCGATCGTAAACTGACCACATAGCTGGTGGAAATAATGCCCGATTTCTTTTTATTATCAAACCCGTGTTAGTTCTTTGCTGCGTGTGATGTGATCCAACATAATATTTCTTAAACCAGTGGGCAATTTCAGCTGCTTCTGTCGGCAATATTTTATTTTGGATGATTTCGAAGGCTTCGGATATCTCAGCGGGCTCAAGAAAAGCGAGGGCAACTAAGTGTCTGATTTTGTGCGCAAATGTGAAATCTTCAGCATATCGCCTTGCGAGACCCTCTGACTGGACATGACGCCAAATACATTGGGTCAAATGGAATAAGCATAGCCTGTGGGCGCAGTCTGGAAACTATCGTTTGACTGCATTGATCACTGCTACTTCAAAATCAGTTAATATATTAGCTGGTGACAAATGGGTATTTAGTGTATTGATCGCATATCTTTTCAAAATCTCCAAAAATATGAAATAACAGCTTTCAGTCTTATGTGACAGTAGTGCGTATACCATAGGTAGAAATTTATTTGTGCCTCCTGCAGTTCCCACTAAAACATGAATAGAAAAAAATTGACAGAACGGAGTTGGACAACTCGAAAATGTCCCGTCCATGATCCAGCATTGTGCATTATTCATACGCTTAACATTAGCTTTAGTACCAAAAATGACAACACTTTCATTGTTACATGTATATTGACCAAGCAAAAATTGCTTTCCATTACTTTTAGCGAGATATTGTGGTACATGAAATTCGTTGATTGTTTGCGGCATCTTAGGAAGTCACGGACATGTGTATTTCTAACACGCTGCACAATCATTCCGCAAGCTGATTTATTGGGCAATTGAGGCGCAGTTGTGGTAGCTACGTCTTTTAAACAACGATTTACAATTTGTGACGGACTGTCCATAGATCCCTTCGCACTAGTTCTCAATTTGTTTTTAAAATTCATATCAATAATTTTTTCAGGCTCTGGTAAATGTGCATGATCACAATTTTGACTAAGAAATGTATGTTCATAACAATCAAATAAAGTTATTACACTTACACCACAACCACTTGTTTGTTTTCTTGTACACCGCCAATAATACTTGTTATCATATTTTTTATTTAAGTGATAAGAATATCCATTCACTACTAGCACATGTCCTCCGCGTTTAGATTTAACTAAATTGCACGTATTCATTTTTAATTAGACAAAACACGATTGAGAAACATTTCATGTAACGAGGTCGGTCGTCACAAATTTCGCAACTACCCACAAAAAATAAATAAATACTACCATAGATATTTGTTGTTTTGTTACATGTAACTATTGCAAGTTTATTAAATACTCGTTTAATCTCAGTATCATTGTTAATGAGTGCATTATGCGTCATTTAGGGACTTATCTTTAATACTGAAGCTCCCGGTATTTATTAATTCATCTATGCTGATAAAATTAAACATGGGACTCGAGTATTGTTTAGCTGCATTGCACATAATTATAAAATATAATAGCTAGCGTAAACTGAATGCTATCGGCGAAAGATTCGTTCGTTTAACCAATCGTCGTTGAAGAGTGTTTTCGGTGAACCGTTACATCGGCGAAGGATTCATTCGGACTACCAACCGTCGATAAATAATATTTTCGGCGAAACGTTTCATCGGCCAAGTATTTTTTCGTTCAACTAACCGTCGGAGTAGAATGTTATCGGAAAACCGTCCTTTCGGTGAGCGGTATTTCGGAATACCATACGTAGCTCGTTTAGCGCTTTCCTAGTCTATGTTCCGTACTGGTATCTGAATAATAACAGCCGCACGGGTCGATCACGGGTTTAAGCATTGCTAAATGCTTGCCGAGTTTGATCCGTGGGTAGGTGCCCATTCAGTTCATACCGAGATACCTCCATGCCTTAGAAAGCACGTTTAGTTACTGGTCTCGGCTAAAATATTTTATTATAATTTTTCTTGCCGGTATCCCTTAGCCATAAAATCTGACTCCTGTCTTGTCCAGGGACATTAAGTGAGTTGTAGAAGTCAGATAGTCAGTCGTTCCATATAATCCGGTTAGACTGGAACCCGACCGTCAGGAAAAGGCTTTAAAAGATTATCCAAACTTTAGAATTTGCCGCGAAATTATAAATTTGATCAATTTACTGCGTGGGGATTATTTGATAGACTTCGGACTACACCTACCAGCGCGTAATTAAAGGTTTACTACGCACCCTAAAATAACCTTCCGAATAATTTCATGTAAACTAAAATTGTGTGCAGGAGATAATCTCTTGTACTGATTCGATATCGCTAGGCTATTTATTAAGCTTAAAAAAGGTTGTTACTGAAAAATTCCTAATGGAAAATGCAATACTACTTTGCCTGGGAATCAAACCCAGAAACCCACTGTTAACTGGCTTGCGAGTGCAAACCCAACGGACCGTCTTCCCACATATCAATTGATTGACAGTCTTATTTTAATCAAAATTCTTTCTTGTCCGCACTTTTTAAAACGTTCATATTCTCATAACATTTCCACGACTACCCTTATCAGCCAGCCAGTTACCCACATCAAACTAATGAAAGATGATAAATAAAAGCCAGGAGTCATTGTACCTTCAAGCGCGTTACATAATTCATAGCCGTTAGGGCAGCTCAGGTAATGTCAGGAACAAAGGGAACTCTCTTGCTTGTGAAATGGGGGTGTTTTTGCAGAATTCTCATGTCTTGTTAGTTTAGATTTTAGTACTTTGAAAGGCTTTTGTACAAAGACAATGATGAATACTGATCAAGAGCTTAAATACAACCAGATTTGTTGAACCGTCGTAGTTTTTTCGTGGTTATAAGTAACAATTTCAGCATTTTACCAGAGAAGCGGCCAGGGCCCAGCAGTGGGCATATAATAGGTTGATTATGCTCATAAGGTATCAAAAAAGACACGATTTATACAAAAATCAACTTATCGAAAACAAAAAAAAACCCTTGAAAGTAAGAAAACCCTATTGAAAAGAAGAAAACATATTGTGGGTATTTGACGACCGTTCCGTTCCTCAGGTAAGTAGTATTAACACACAAACATAAAATAAAAAAAGGTAATTTAAAAACAAAAAACCTGACTACTTAATTAAAAAGCAAAATAAAAAGCACAAGAAAAAATCATGTTGTGCAGTCGGGGGATCCATATTCGCGAGCTGGCTGACCGCCTGATCCTCCGACTGCTCGGCATGATTTTTTCTTTTCTCTTTACCCGACTGCAAGGAAAAGTTTTATGTTTTTAAATTACCTTTTTTATTTTAACATTTTAGTAAAAAAGATAGGAGATATGAAAGAAAAGGAAAGTCAGTGATGGCGTGACGCGGGACAGGACGGTATGGATGAAGAAAACGTGTTGCGCCGACCCCAAGTAACATGGGACAAGGGCAGAAAGATGATGACATACAAACAAACAAACATACATACATACAAGATACGATAAGACAAAAATTTATTACTTTAAACTTGTTTTTTTTTTAATAATCGGGCAATATAGTTCATTATAACATTTTATAGAACCAATCAATCTACCTACCATTTTATCAACTATTTTGGGATACTCTTCCAGTCTAACCTGATGCCGCTGGATACCAATATTTTATGGAACGAATGCCTATCTGACCTCCACAACCCAGTAACTGGATTACACGATACCCCTTGGCAACATGCTATATTAACAACAAGTTTAAATACCTATTATCTTGAACTATGACTGCAATTCAGACCCTTGAAAGGGGTTGGAATCTGCTATAGAATTCTAGGCTCAAATCTTCATAGATTACTTGTATATTAATATGACCAAATCAAAGCCTATAGTGGGGTAGAATAGCCATAGCGGTCAATGACCGACCCAAATTTATTGACACTAATATCTCTGACTGCGGGAAACTGCAGAGTGCGAGAAAAACAGAACCAGTCGACGTGGTACTTGGAGGATGGCTATGTTCAGCAGTGGGTGTCTTTAGGTTGATATGGAATAATCTCAATTACGATCACACACGGTGTAGAAACAACCTGATAAAATGAGATATACCTGAACCTTTCTAAATACAGCCAATGGAGCACACAGAATATACATCCTTTTTTTATTGAGATTCATTTTTATAGTTCGTAGTGAACAGACGTATCGAAAATTATTAAAATAAACAAATAATCATTGGCGCAATCGTGACCTAGTTTTACGAAGAACGCAAACTGTGTTAATAATTAGATTTGTGTTGTTTGTGTAATTTGTGAAAATGACATGTGATAGTTAATTAAAAAAAATATACCTATAACCATCAATCGTAATGGAGGGTAGCCCGTTCAGCCGGCTTACCAGGTTCGCTAGCTCCCCGCCCACTACACCCATACCCGCAGCTGTTCCCGAAGCCGCTCTTGCCTCCCAGGAGCCGCAACAAAATATCAAAGATGCCCTTGAATTGATCTCGACACCAGAAATACAGAACTGGATGTTGACCATCGAGCAGAGCCTAAAGGAGGTGTGTACTATTGTAGCCGACGGAAAAATGAATACGGAGCAGAAACTCCGTATCAATACCTTATGCCGTAAAGTATGCAACGGGACATCGCAAATGGCCGTGCACTACCAGTCCGTCAAGGCGAGAGCTGTTCAATACCACCACGCTGTGCAAAGCCTTGAGAAACAGCTAGACCTCTCACAGCAACTGCAGAAACTAAAGCAGAGTATTGGAGAATATATGAGACCTGCTCAGGGTTCCTCTTTTGCGGACATGGTAAAAAAAGGTGCTAACAATTTTATACAGCCAATAAATTTAAGTTCTGTGGCCATCTATCCAAACGACAAGTTGAAGACCAGCGATGAGACTAAATCTCTTGTCCAAAAACTGATTCACCCTGAGCAGATGAAGCTCCACGTGAGAGGCCTACGCAAAACGAGGAACGGGGGAGTTATTATCAGCACTGAGACGAAGGATGACATCGACAAACTGAAACAGTCGGTGCAGCTATCGAAATCAGGCCTAACAGTCGACGAGCCTCATAAAAGGAAGCCTAGGGTGGTAATTGTAGGAGTGCCGACATCCATGCCAGAAAAAGAAGTTTTCACTTGTCTGTACCATCAAAATCTGACCGAGAAACTTCAGAACTGCAGCCTTGAGACGTTTTTGACCTCAATTAAGTTGAGTCACAAGTCAGGAAAGAAGGATGCTGAGACCTGTAACTATGTCTTAGAAGTGTCTGCAGCCATACGCAAAGCCCTGATGTCAAAAGACCGAGTGTTTGTGAATTGGTCATCATGCCCTGTAAGAGATTTTACTCTGGTCACACGATGCTACAAGTGCCAGCAGTATGGACATGCTGCCAAGTCATGTCGGCAGGCATGCTACACCTGTGGTCATTGTGGCGATCAAGGTCACTCCATAAAAGAATGTCCAAAGAAGGCAAATGAACCAAAATGCGCTACTTGCTTGCATTTCAAAAAGCCCGACAAGCACAACACTGGTTCTGCTGACTGCCCCGCAAAAATAATGGCTGAAAAAAGGTACATTAATTCCATTGATTATGGAGGCGCCTAAGAGCGCCGTTAATTGGTTATTTTTCTGACCTACTTATTTTTATTGTTTATTTTTTCTTTTTTTTTTTTTTCTTTGTTTCTGTGTTACTGTTTTTATTTTATAACTTTTTGTTTTTTTTTTTGCTGCATACATAATTATGATAAATAATTTAATTGATGATTTAGATAATTTCTCTGTGTCCGAATCAAAGGTTTGTGAAGTAGAAAACTGCAAACAGTACTTATTCGGCTACAAAAATCCGTTAACCGTACTAACACAAAATATTCGCAGTATTTTTAAGAATTTTGATAGCTTTAGCACATTTCAGCATCGGCTAAATATAAACTGTGACATTATTGTTTTAACTGAATGCTGGCTTGCTAAGCAATATAACATACCACTAATTCCGGGATATAATATGTATAGAAGTAATATAAACTATAATCAAAACGATGGAGTGATAGTTTATGCAAGAAATCATCTGAATGTCTCTGTTGAGGAACCAAATATGGACGACTGTAATAGATTGTTAATTAAAATTGAATCAGAATTTGCCATACTAGCGTTATATCGACCCCCCTCTTTTAAAAATACTAACAACTTTACTGACTCTCTGAACGTCATCTTGCAAAGCCTATCATCCTTCAAAAACACTATTCTAATTGGCGATATTAATATTAATATACTTTCAGGAAGTGCTAATGCACCTGCTCAGGACTACCTCAACTTATGCGCCTTTCATGGCTTGCTTCCCGCACACAACTTTCCTACACATCACAGTGGCTCTTGTCTGGACCATATCATGCTTAAATCCAATTTTCCCTCACTTGCACTTGTTGTTAATTCTACAATAACCGATCACAATGCTGTCCTACTAACCCTTAATTGTAAATTACCTAAACAAAACAATCGAACAATTTCTAAATTAAATATAAATAAACTTGATGAAGATTTACGCGTCATCGATTTTGAACCAGTCTACAGTTCCGCTGACCCGCAGTTTTGTATGTTGTATTTAATAGAAAATGTAGGACATGCAATTCAGAGAAACACAGTTGTATCGGAGTTAAGCAATAAAAATCTTAACTTAAAACCATGGATCACGACAGGCCTTATTCGCTGTATGAAACATAGAGATAAACTGCATTTGAAAGCAAAATCTAATCCAGATAATGCAATATTTCAATTGTCGTACAAAAGATACAGGAATTTTTGTAATGATCTGCTGAGAAAAGTTAAATGCAACTACGATAAAATTGAACTGGAAAAGGCTGGAAAAAATAGTAAAAAGATCTGGAAGTATATTAAAAATGTCACATACACGTCGAAACAAAATGAGTCATCATCAGGTTTATTACGAGCACATGCGTCACAGCTGACATCTGCTAACATGGCAAATAATTTCTTTGTCAATGTTGGTAAGTGTCTGGCAGAAAAAATTCGGGGTCATTCACGTCATTACCTTACAGGCGCACCTTCTATGTGTAGCACCACTTTAACATCCTTTGGACTGCTGGATACTGATGAGACTGAGGTAGAAAGTATAATTACGACTTTGAAAGACGACTGTGCAGTTGGTTGGGATAACATATCCAATAAAATTATAAAGCAATTCAGGCATATTTTAGTACCACCGCTGACTTATATTTTTCGCATTTGTTTATCTTCAGGTATTTTTCCTGATTGTCTAAAAAAGGCAGTTGTTCTCCCTATTTATAAATCAGGCAGTAAAGAGCAAGTGACAAATTATAGACCTATTTCTATACTGCCTTGTATGTCTAAAATTCTGGAAAAAATTATCAATAAAAGACTGTTTAAGTATCTGGAGGATAAATCAATTTTATCCAAGTGTCAGTTTGGATTTAGACCTAAAGTCTCAACCGCTGATGCCGTACATCACCTGACTGACTATCTGGCTCAGGAACTTGACAAGGGTAACCACACAGTAGGAATTTTCCTGGACCTCGCCAAAGCTTTTGACACAGTTTCCATTCCTATCCTGTTGCGCAAGCTTGAGAACGTGGGTGTAAGAGGAATCCAGCTGAAACTCGTCAAAAGTTATTTAGAAGACCGTACCCAGTGCGTAAAGATTGGCAATGTGCTTAGCGCTGATAAAAAAAACACATCCTTTGGTGTTCCCCAAGGAAGTGTTTTAGGTCCTACTCTGTTTTTGATTTACATAAATGACCTTTGTAATCTAAAGCTAGAACATGGCAGAATTGTATCTTACGCTGATGACACTGCTCTACTTTTTTCTGCAGAGTCAGAAAATGAAGTGCACAAGCTTGCGCAACACGGATTCAATATTGTAAATAATTGGCTTAAATATAACTCACTAACATTAAATGCGGATAAAACAAATTACATTAGGTTTTCGATGCGTAAACAGACTAATATTGCCCCAACGTTATATGCTCATTATTGCACAGACGCTACCGATAATCAGTGTGGATGTCCCAATATCAATATTGCTAATAAAATAAAATACTTGGGTATCATTTTAGATGAAAACCTTTCCTTTAAACAACATTTAGATGCTTTAAATAATAGAATTCGTAAGCTAATATTCATATTCAAAAAGCTACGATATATTGCAGACCCACTATTAGTTAGACAAGTTTACTTTGCACTTTGTCAGTCAATTTTGACTTACTGCATTACCTCATGGGGTGGGGTGGGTAAAACTTTGTTGCTACCCATCGAGAGAGCGCAAAGAGCGATCCTCAAGGTGTCTACTTTCCGCCCATTCCTTTTTCCCACTAACCTCCTCTATAAATCGTGTGAAGTACTAACAGTTCGTCAGTTATTCATAATGAACATCGTGTTAAAACAACACGCAGCCCTTCCCTACCGCAAAGAGCTTACAAAAAAAAGACGGAAGGATATAGTTGCCCTTAAAATAAGTACAAAACATGCCTTCACAGACAAATTTTATGTGTACCTCGGGCCACTACTCTACAACAGACTAAACGCAACATCAAACATTTATTCCCTAAATTATTGCAACTGTAAGAAAATTCTCAAAGAAGCTCTGCAAAGTATGTCTTACGAAGACACAGAGAAATTACTACTTGTATTAAAATAGATATTGTGCGAGTTTTAATTGTCTATTCTGGTATATGAGAGTCAGAGATGTTAGATAATAAGAATTTAATTACACATTATTATTATTACCCTTTAGAAATAAGCCGTTAGAAAATAAGAACTTTGTTATTTTTGATTGTTACGAGTATTTACATTCTATAAAATGATCAACGCATACACCTAGGATTTGATTATTAATGATTACTTGAAAAAAAAAAAAAACCAAATGTACCTCTTCTCGCCTGAAACACAGGATTACCTAGTTCAGGCACATAGCTTATGTGAACTTGACATAAATTTAAGCAAAAATTGTATTTATTGTATTGCCTTATGATTTTTAAATAAACTTTATTATTATTATTATTCCATTTATTAACTTTATATACATATTTTTACATTTTTAAATATTATTCTATAAAAAAAGAAAATAAAAAAACATTTAAAAATACAAAAATAGTAGCCCACCGGTATCGGGAACAGGGTCCAAGCTACCGGTGGTCAGGGCTCCTGAGAGAGGAACCTCCTAACGATACGCGCCGTGTCCAGGAGTACCGCTTTCTGGATCAAGCCCTTGATCCAGCTGCCCAACGAGAGCCTCCTAAGGTGTTGGTCGAGGCTCTTGGCTATTATGCCATTGGCCGTAACGACTATCGGCACAATGATCGCTGTATTCACGTCCCACATGTCGACAACCTCGCGAGCCAGATCAAGATACTTGCTTTTCTTATCTCGCTCAGCCTTCACGAGGTTCTCGTCATGTGGGACCGCTATATCAACAATCATTGCGCGACGCTCAAGTCGGTCTATCACCACTATGTCAGGCTTATTGGCAACAATAGTCCTGTCAGTGATGATAGACCGATCCCAATACAACGTGACATTGCCATTTTCGAGAACTGGGTCGGGCACATACTTATAGTAAGGCACTTCCGACTCCACAAGATTGTATTTAAGAGCAAGTTGCTGATGGATTATCCTGGCTACAAGGTTGTGTCTATGCAAATAGTCTCCGTTAGCCAGACTAGAACAACCGGAGATAATGTGACGGATTGATTCACCCGGCCGGTGACATGCCCGACAGATGTCAACCGTGCCGTCCTTCACAATGTATTTCCGGTAGTTGTTCGTCATCATAACTTCGTCCATAATCGCAAAGACAAAACCTTCGGTTTCCCCGAAAAGGTCACCAAATCGCAGCCAGGCCACGGACGCTAAAAGATCTACATCGGGCCCATGTAGGACCCGAAAGAAGCGTCCGTGAAGCTCCTTGCTCTGCCATACCTCCCTGCGGTCATTAGTATCTAATACTATAGGTTTGCGCCAGTTCTCGTTAGCCAAGGAGAGCGGGGTGAGTCCCTTGTCCACCGCTACCACATCTCGATGCATACCCACGTCAGCGGCCTGGAAGTATTCCCTAAGACTGCATACCTCGCGGTTGTGTAGGGTCTTAGCATTTAAAAAGCCACGACCCCCGCACTTCCGAGGGATATACAGTCTCATAACCGATGAACGTGGGTGATGCATACGATTTGCCGTAAGCAGCGTGCGGACCCTCCTATCCAGGGCGTCAAGTTCAGTCTGAGTCCATTTGAGTATGCCGAAAGAATACATCAATACCGGCATGACCCAGCCGTTGAAGGCGCGCACCTTGCTACCGCCCGATAAAAGACTATTTAGTACTCTTTTCAGGCGGCCAAAGAAGCGCTCCTTCAACGACTGTTTCACGTCAGTAGCATTGATGCCTAGTGCTTCCGACATACCCAAATACTTGTAAGTTTCGGTTGAGGAAAGGGATCGAAGGTGTATGGAATCCGAGAGTTGTATTCCCACGGATTCCATAATCTCCCCTCGCTTTACATGCATGACTGCACATTTGTCCACACCAAATTCCATACGGATGGCGTCACTGAAGGTTTCTGTTACCTTCAGTAGCTTCATCAGTTGCAAGTTGTTGGGGGCAAAGAGCTTCAGATCATCCATGTAAAGGAGGTGTGATATGACCTGACCACCTCTCCTCAACCGATAGCCTAGACCTGAACCCTCCAGCAGTGTACTGAGAGGGTTTAGGGCTAAACAAAACCACAGAGGACTCAGACTGTCGCCCTGAAATATTCCGCGCTCGATCCTTATAGGTTCGCTGTTTTCCTGAATCTGTCGACATCCTGGATAGTGAAGGACCGTCCTCCACTGCCCCATACATGACGTCAGGAAGGCGCGCAGAGTTGCATCAATTTTATACAACTCCAGCACCCTCATGAGCCATGTATGTGGCACTGAGTCATAGGCCTTCTTGTAATCTATCCAACATGTCGCCAGATCCTTGCGGGTACGGCGAACCTGTTGGCTAATAGCAATGTCTATGAGGAGCAGCTCCTTAGTACCGCGGGACCCGTTCCTACATCCATTCTGAGAAGCAGACATGATGGCGTTATTGTCAATATGTTGATTAATTTTCGCTCTCAGAATGGATGTAAGAACTTTATAGACCGTCGGTAAGCACGTTATCGGTCTATTATTATTATTATCCTCTCCTTTCCTGCCCAGCATGCACTGCCTGCACCTGCACCTCCCATGACTTGAACGTAGCCAATGATTTGGCGACATACTGAGCAAACTAAAACCAATAGATACGAAAACAAGAAGCATAATGAATAAGAAGTCTATGAAGATTAAAGTCATTAAGCCGTCTTTAATCGACATCTATTGTAATACTCATAAATTTGACTTGCATAACGATGTTGTTTCCAGACCCAGCCTCAAAGTGCATATTATGCTAAATGTTCCTAGTCGTAGAATTCAGTTGTTTTCTAATGCACTGCATGTCATTTACTGTTTATTATAAATTACCTGATGACTTCAAAATTCTTAGTCTCAGAACATTTAAATATAAATTATTTAACTTTCTTAGCAAATGTATATTACACGACTGAAGATTTTATGAAAGAAAAATTTACCTAAATATTTGACATTATACCCTATAAATCATATTTTGTTTCCTTGATTTAATTGAATTTGGATTTATATAATTAATCTCTTTTACAACTATTGTTCAATTTATTTAAGTTACTTGTAATTCCTATTCTAATGATTAATCATTTAATTTTAAAGTAATAATGACCCATAATTATACAAATTGTACGGCGGAAACGGAAGAATATTATGATCGTAATACATAATTCACATAACAGCTTTGTACAATATTCTGACCAATAAATGCATTCTATTCTATATTCTATTCAGCATCTGTAGCCAAGTTGAAAATCTACAATCGATAACGCTAGTAGAATACGAATCAGTAATGGGAATGATACATCTGAACATTAAGTCACGTGGTCAGACCATACAAATAGAAGGCGTTAATGATTGTAGAAAGAGATTCAAAACGAAACTTTTGTAACTTGGCTAGGGGGCCTGTTCTCAACATTTTTTACTACAGTGAAAATCTTTACAATATTTATTATTAAGATATATTAGGGATGAATAAATAATAACAGCCGCACGGGTTGATCTTCAAGGTTAAGCAACGATTGACGAGGTCGGTCCGTGGATGGGTGACCATTTCAACATACCGAGTTTCCTCCGTGCCTCGGAAAGCACGTTAAGCCGTTGGTCTTGGCTGTCATTTGAAGATCTTTGACACTCGTTACGGGTTGTCAGAAGCATGAGATCTGAACCCAATCTTGCCAAGGGCTACCGTGTTACCCAGTTACTGGGTTGTGGAGGTCAGGTAGGCAGTCGCTCCATGTAAAACACTGGTACTCAGCTGAATCCGGTAAGACTAGAAGCCGACCCCAACATAATTGGGAAAACGCTAGGCAGATAGATTAGGGGATGAACTCTTATGCCTTGCTAATACAAAAGTCCCATTGATCAACATATTCATCATTCCATTACAAAAGAAAAAGATCAAAGAACGAAAAAACAAAATCCAAAACAGACACAAAAGAAAAACGCATTGCTTAAAGTCCATACACATCTAGACGTAGATATGCACTAAAAGTTTCACTCCACATTGTTGTGTACGTGCCGCCGTCCGCGTCAGCAAAAAAGGGTGAAATCTCAGCAAAATAAAAGTTTAGAGAACCGGTCCGGTTCGGACTTGGATCAGTCTCGTCACGTACGAGTATGCATCGACCTTTACGATTGATGTTCGATGTTCAAAATTTCAAATAGACGCTACGTTGCACGAAATGTATGTATTGTGACGTGTTTTCTGCTTTCTTGTTGTTTTTTTTGGCGAGTTAGGTTGTATTCAGTTGCTGACTGATTCAGCTACTTTTGAGAATAGTTGCGCTTCAACCTTTTTATTATACATGAGATTTTATGAATATATTTGTTAACAAACTGTACAGGACATTCGGATTTTAGATTCAAACTAAAACGTGCTTTAAAAATATATACGTTATGGTCCTTTTCACTTCTGTATTTTTTGCTCAACAAGGACACAGTAGTGAATGATTAAGAAATAACAGTTATCCATATTCTGCAACAACATATTAAAATCAAATATAGATTATGGCTGAAAAAAAGTATCAAGAAAGTCCAAAGTATCAAGGCAATCGTGGCTAAATAATAACAGCCGAACGTCCCAGCAGTGGGAACATTAAAAAGGCTGATGATGATGAAACAACTACATTATAGGATATTAACATTCGAAATTTAAAATAGTGTTGTATAAGTAATAAAACTGCCCACAGCACTGTTCACCGGTTTACAAAAATGAATAAAACTATAGGTCGCTAGAAAGCCGCTTTGACAAAGTAAGTGTGATTGCAAAATAGCCGGGTAGGTACATACATATTTATTATAAAATTGACATAACACCTTAAATTAAACACAGTATTTCAAACACACTCACCCCAGCCACAGCAGCTCCAATGGGGATATGTGACGAAAATAAAACTTACACAATCAAGAAAAACGTTTTATTAAATCAAATAGTTAAGAAAGTCTCATACAGAAATCTCCGAAATAAATAGCCTGGGAGCACGTAAATATATCTATTTCTAAGGTCTCATTATACGATGCTGCCATTCTCCTAATTCAAATTGCCAACGGGTATCGTGTCACTCACTTACTGGATTATGGAATCACTTCTTGTACAATAGAGGTACTCAGTTGCATTCGATTATACAGGAAACCAACATGGTTTGGAAAAGGACAGGCATATTCATTGAATTGCAGTTTTGCTTTCCCAAAGAACAGCTTGTTATAAGTTCAAAATGAAACCTCAATGACACCACACTTTCTCAACAAACAATTTATTTATCCACACCATCGATTTACATCACTGTTTCAAGTAGGTACAACTTCACCAACTCGGGCCCAGTTCGGTAAACAAAAAGTTTTTGGGACATGGGACCAAACTAGGGTCGTCAATCAATCAGTCGGACAGCTATTTGTAGCTACCGACTCAGCTGGTGTATTGGTTGATAGAGATGTTGGAGTATCTGTGGTGAGAATAGGGAACGGAATGTGGATAGAAAATATTGCTGCAAAGTTCGTAGAAAATCAAAACCTCGAGAACAATAATTTGAAGATAGTCGTACTCCAGATTTTAACATTGGCAATAGTAATCAATGTGGAAACAATATACATAAGACCGGTCCACGTGCCGACCTTTGGAGAGGCCTCTGTCCATCAGTGTAACTCTTTCTACTGAAATGACGATGATGAATGGTTAGGTAGTAGATAGGTCGCTAGGAATAGGACTAATTGATACAAAACATGGGTTGTCAACTGATTTAACTTTTATGATACCTGTTAAGTAGGAAGTACCTATCGTCTCTCAGTTGTTGACTATTCAAGAATGAGTCCAAATAAGACTAATGTCACTTGATTTATTTATTTATTTAGATTTCATGTACAAGGGCCGAATTAATGCCTGAGGCATTCTCTACCAGTCAACCAATTGACTTGGCTCTCATTCCAGTCAGCAAATCAAAGCAGTCAAAATGAGTATAACAATCTACTACGAGTAATATTTGTTACGAGTATGTTGACTTGCCTTTCATAAAATTTATGTTAGAGTAAGAAATGAATAAAATTGAAGCATATTTTATATGACGACGCTGGATCTAATCTGTAAAGCTTAATATACAGAAGGAAATCATCATCCTGCCCTTAGCCCATGTTACTTGGGGTCGGTGCAACGAGTTTTCTTCTTCCATACCGTCCTGGGGACAGGACGGTATGGAAGAAGAAAACTGGTTGCACGCTATCACTGACTCCCTTTTATTTCATATCACTCCTCACACAGTCCATCTATATTTTCTATGACCTTCTTCCTTTGGAGAGGGAGACTCTCCTTCTATCCACATTTATATTCTGAATTCTATTAGTAACTTGCTTTTCATCTCTCCTCATCATAACAAACAGAAGGTAATGCGAGACGAAAATAGCTTCAAAATAACACATAGGTACGAGTACATTATTTTGATTTGACTTGGCAGCGTAGGAAATTAAACTTCAAGATTGATATGACGAAAGCTTCTCAACGTAAAATAAATAAATTATGTAATAAAACTTGTACGTATAATATTAAAAACATCTGAAATATTAGAAGAAACCTTATTAGAAATTCAGCTTTGATCTAGCTTCAGTATTATGACTTACGAAGCAGAATGGTTCTATAATAACTTATTTGCAAGTAGAGCACAAACATTGAATCAGTCTGAAATTTAAATGAAAATCTCAAGTCTCAAATCAAAGGTTACATCTAGGTAAACGTGCTTTATCCTCGATCACATTACCGCTTACCATCAAGTGAGATAGTGGTCTAACGCGTGCTTATCAGAATTTAGTTGTCTTCGTTTCAGTGGTGCCATCGTGCATCGGCGTGTAAACACCAAGCCTGTATTCCCAAAAGGTTCAGCAGAGTTGCACCTGCTACAGATGCATCCACATTTTACCAACTGTTTTACTTGTATTAAATTTTTTAATCCAGTGAAACTAGCAAGGTTGTCAAACTGTTTTCACCAAGCAGCACAGCTACAGTTGGACAGAGGTTACGCGTCACCACATCAATCAGTCCTGGGCTTTCCACTTCCAGCAGACTTTCACAGTCTCACTCCAGCACCTTTCGGCCCCATTGGTCAACCGTTCTACGAGCAATGTGGCCTGCCCACTGCCACTTATATTTGGCAATTATTCACTTCTTACAGTCTTGTTTACGTACTGTATAGGCTGATTCGAGAAAAAATATACCTACAATTTTATTTATGTTAAATAACTTATTTTAATAAAAACAGCCCAGATTCTCATTTACACAACATCAAACATTTTCCTCAAATATTTATTTTCTAGCAATAATATACTGAATACCTAATATTTAAAAAGATGAAAATGGTATTTCAAATTTAATCTGAGGTTGAAGAACTTGTGTTACTTATTATTATTCAGAGAGTGTATAGGAGTGATTTATTGATACTGTGATAAATTAGGTTTCTTATGGCCATGTAGCGGGTAACTTCGGCAGGAGCTGGTATAACGGAGTTCACGGGGCCCCTTTAGCTACATGGTGATGGGGTGGCTTTAGTAAGGTAAAAGTCTCACACTCTCTTTTTATTCCAAAAAAAATATCAAAATTTAAAAAACCCCCGTCCCATTTTTATTACATGCTACATAATTTATCTAGTACGTAGTATATGCTCTTCGATCGGCAATCTATTGAACACGTAATTATGACACGATATCTTGCGAAAACACCCCGATTCAAACAGTACCCATTTGTCTTGTTGGCCAAAGCCTCTCGCCCATACCGAATCGCCTTGCATAAAATCACGCTTAACCCCACCTGCATACTGTGCCTGGCTATCTTGTGCAGAACGTACTTTGTCCAGCAAGGTTTGATCGTTCCTTAACAGATCCAGACGTGAGCGTAATCTACGTTTCTGTAGCAACATGGCTGGGGTTTCCCCTGTAGTGCTATGTATAGTGTTTCTGTAGATTAATAAGAAGTTTTGGAGGGCTAGATCTACATCAACGTTATCCCTATACGCTTTTTTAATCGTACGCTTACATAATTTGACGGCGTTCTCCGCTGCCCCATTCGAAGAAGGATGGTAGGCTGGTGAGAAAGACTGCTTAATACCGTTGCTTTTTAAAAAATCCGAAAATTCCCTACTTGTAAACGGAGGACCCTGATCCGAAACTAGTTCCCTCGGAAGCCCGAATCGCGCAAAAGTAGCTCTCAGAATTTTTATAATGGCTGTTGCATTTGTTTGTTTTGTTTCGAAGGCCTCGATCCACTTCGATGTCGAATCTACCAATATTAAAAATGTTTTACCCTTATACGGTCCTAAAAAATCAATATGTAAGCGTGTCCACGGTTGGAGGGCATACGGCCAGTGCTGCGGTGCCGCACGAGGCGGCGCATCTGCCTCGAGCGCGCACGTCTCGCAGGCGCGGCACAGCGCCTCCACATCGTCATCGATACGCGGCCACCACACGTAACTTCTAGCCCAGCTCTTCGTTTTAACTATGCCCATGTGGCTACAATGTAACTGTTTCAATACCGTCTGCCTCAAGGACTCTGGTATAATCATTCGGTAACCCCACATAATACAACCGCCCTCAATGTATATCTCATTTCGCTTATTGAAAAATGGTTTTAGCTCCTCTTCGCTACAAAAATGCGGCCAGCCTGATTCTATGTAAACTTTAATTTTAGTAAGTAATACATCCCTAGCCGTAGCCTTACTGACATCAGAGTTAGTTATTGGCAAAAAGATTTCAACAAAATTTGCATACGTTATCTCTTTAATACTCGTATGTCGCTCGTTAGCAACTCTGGAAGGTAATCGCGATAAAGCGTCGGCGCAATTATTTTTAGACGACACATATTCAATATCATAATTGTACCCAGATAAAAGCACAGCCCAACGTTGCAACCGAGACGCCGACATAACCGGAATACCTACCTTGTTACCAAATATATATGTCAAGGGTTTATGATCAGTTCTTATAGTAAATTTCCTTCCGTACAAGTACTGATGGTATTTGCGTATTGCATATATTATTGCTAAAGCCTCTCTGTCTATCTGCGCGTAGTTACGTTCAGCAGGTATAAGCGAGCGTGAGGCGTATGCGACCGGCCGCTCGCCGGCTGGCGTTAGCTGTGACAGTACCGCGCCCACCCCGACGCTGCTGGCGTCCGCCGTTAGTATAAGTGGTAACTCGGCAGAATAGTGCATTAGGACTTCACTACTCGTTAGCATGGCCTTAACTTTTCCGAATGCCCCTTGACATTTAACATTCCAGTCGTATTTCGACCCCGACTTTAGCAACTCGTATAGAGGTGCTAGTATTGTACTTAAATTTTTTATGAACTTTGCGTAATACATAATCATACCTATAAACGATCGGAGTTCTGCTACGTTCACGGGTGCCGGCGTGTCGACAATTGCCTTTACCTTGTCTGGACTCGTATGTACGCCCTCTGCACTGATTACATATCCTAGATAGCTAATCGACTTTGCAAAAAGGTCACATTTCTCCTTTTTAACTCTTAAACCATACTTTTCCAAGCGTTGGAAAACTTTATGTAAGTTTTCCAAATGTTCACTTGTCGATAATCCTGTTATTATAACGTCATCTAAGAATACCCCCACTCGCGGTAAATCTGCAAACAGTTCCTCCAGGCGTCGCTGAAAAATTCCAGGACTAGATGACAGTCCGTATACGAGACGGTTGTACATAAATAATCCCTTGTGGGTATTAATAACAGTATACTTCTTAGACTCATCCAAGAAAAATTGTGCATAGGCCTGTGACAGATCAATTTTACTGAATCTTTGGCCGCCGTGCAAGCGAACTAGTAAGTCTTCTACACGTGGTAAAGGATAACGATCAACCTCTAAAACTTTATTTAACGTCAATTTGTAGTCTGCGCAAATTCTTATGTTACCGTCCTTCTTCACTACTGGTACGATCGGCGTCGCCCAGTCGGAACGCTCGACAGGTGTGAGTATGCCGTCACGCACGTGCTGCTGCAGAGCTCGCTCCACCGGCTCGCGCAGCGCATACGCCAAGGGTCGAGCGCGCATGAACACTGGCCGCGCCCCCTCGCGCAAGTGAATGCTCACCGGCGGACCGGTGAAGCCGCCGAGTCCCTCCGCGAACACATTATAGTATCTGGAACTGAATTCCTCTACGTTAAACTCCTCGCCACACAATTTATTTACTGACGTTAATTTAACAGTCGGTAACTGAATACCTAACTCCAACATCCATTGCCTACCGAGTAAGGCCATTTTGCCCTTTCTGATAATGTATAAATCGAGCTTTTCAACTTTATCATTATACATAACTGACGGTGTTATTACCCCCACAGGATAAACTAGCTCGCCCGTATAATATCTCAAGACAATGTTACATTTGCTAATAGTTAAATCACTAAATTTTTGCTGGTACATTTTATAACTAATGCACGACACCGCACTACCTGTGTCGCATTCCATGCTTAAAACTTTATTATGTACCTTTAATGACATCATAAACGGTTTGCACTGACTCAACGTTAAAAGATTTAAATTAATGTCAATTACCTCTTCGCTGTGATCACTTTCACATTCTACACGGCTATCTGTTGTTTTAGATCCCATGTAAGATTGGTTCGATACTATATTTGGACACACACGCCGAAGATGACCCATCTTGTTACACACACGACATACGTAACGGCCGAATCGACAAGTGGACGTTTCGTGTGCTCCGCCACAAGCTTGACATTGATGTCGGCGCTCAGATTGTGCCCCCGCTGACGTCGACGGTGCATTCGCCCCACTACCATGACGGCGCTCGCGCGCCCCGGGCCCGCCGCGCGGCCAGGGCTCCCGTGTCGTACCTCTTGCATACCGCGTGGCTGTCTTCTCCCCTGCCCCACTCGCGGTGTCCCTCCTTTGCCATCTTGTGCCTTCTATTGCTAGACAATCGGCCGCTGTCACCTCCCCGCTTGCCCTTTTCTGACCTTGAACTACGGCCGCCGCATCTTTTTCCGCTGATTCTAAGCTAATCGCTAAGCTATAGGCTCTCGAAAAATCTAGCTTAGGTTCAGCGAATAACCGTTGGCGAATCGTCTCACAGCTTATACCACATACCAACTGGTCCCGTAAACTTTCTTCGAGCCACGCCCCGAAATCGCATGTTTTGGACATTTTCTTGAGAACAGCGATGTACTCAGCTATTGATTCGCCACCTTGTTGAGTCCTCTTCCTAAACTTGTACCTCTCAGCCAGCTCACTTGGCTTGGGCTGCAGATGTTTTCCCATGATATCCACTATTTGCGGAAACGTCTTTGACTTTGGTTTGTCAGGTGTGCACAAACTTACTAATAGTTCATAACTTTCCGCGCCCATTATCGTTATTAACGTCGGTACAAATATTTCACTTTTCACCTCGTTCACTATGAAATACTGTTCTAAACGTTCGATATATAACCGCCAATCGTCTTTATGCACATCGAATTCTGCTATTTTCCCGATCGTCATTACTGTGCTTGCTATTAATTTTCGCACGCCGAATACTTATATTTTTTTTTATTTTTGTCCTCGTCGCCACTGAACTATTTGGTAGGCTGAATAATTAAACAACGTGTTCACGGTACTGAGTTTAATACTGAACTGACACATAGAAATAATTATACAGATACCGACATTACACCCTCTTTTTCCGACGGGAGTTAAAAATAACTTTCTTTTTGGAAGTCGGCGACCTTAACGAAACAAATGGTACCTATCAAAGACACCGAGTTCCAAAAACAAAGTTATTTTCACTTTTAGTTTTTATTTGGAAATCGGTAGTATTTTTTCGAAAAAAGTCTTTTTAAGGGTTCCGTACCCAAAGGGTAAAAACGGGACCCTATTACTAAGACTTCGCGGTCCGTCTGTCTGTATGTCTGTCTGTCCGTCTGTCACCCGCGGGGCGAGTATGGCATACCCAAGACGTTTGTGACAAGACATGATACAAGTAAAATTTCTAAATTTAAAAACCCCCGATACATTTATCTTGCGAAAACACCCCGATTCAAACATTAAAACGCCCATAACTTTTGAACGGCTAAACCGATTTTATTTAAACATAGCTAAGAACACTTTCGACAAAATCACCTTTCAAACAAAAAAAAATTAAAATTGGTTCATCCGTTTAGGCGCTATGATGCCACAAACAGATACACCGATACACAGATACTCGTAAGTTTGACGTGTGTTGCTGTGTCAATACACGTCAAACTTATAACACCCCTCTTTTCCGGCGGGGGTTAATAACACCCCTCTTTTTCTAGCGAGGGTTAAAAAAAAGAACTTGCTTGAAACGGGTATAACGGCCTACATAATGATGACAGAATATCACTTTATTCTGTCATCATTAAGGATTGCCAAAAGTACAAAATGTTGGGTTTTCCGCCAAAATTAATGTCACGTAGTCAACATTTCACTAGCGAAGTTAATCCTATACATTGTGACTTTAATCGTATTAAAGATACATTATCTAGTGCCCAAGGCCGTAGTTCTATTTCAATACGTATCTTTTGAATCCAAATAGTGGCTAGTCTTTATAACATAAATTAGTATTAGTATAGTATTTTATAACATACATTTTATGATATCCTTTACAAAAAATATTATGATATGAGCACAGTTGCCTGCTTTGCCATCTTCTTCCTCATCCCTCTGCTCCATATTTTGAAGACCTTATTGATATTTATTTTCGCCTTGAATATGGGCTTGAAACAAAAATATTCATAAATTTTATTCACTTACCTTGGCAAAAATCCTACTAATATTGTAAATATGAAAGTTTATAATTATGTTTGTGTTAATTACGCAAAAATGGCTGAACGGATTTGTTGAAATTTTGCACACAGATAATATATATAATAAACTACCAGGTTTTATTCCATGAAACATCACCATATATATTTTTACAGCCTCAGATATATTGTCCAAAAACTCGTTAACGGCAACGCTCTGTTAATTTCGTTGGCTCATTAATTTCTTTGCACACAATTAATATGTAATTCTGTGTGTCACCGTTTTGTAATTACATTTTGTTACACGTTTGCTGTTCCTGTTTAATCAGTTACATTGACACGATTCTAATTTGCATATATTTTGTTGTAGCAGGTGATTTTTATAGATTTTACCGCCTTTCTATCCATCCTGTAACTGTTTTTAAGGATTGAGCCTATTCGAGGCTTAGGAGATCTTGCTGTAGCTTTTTCTTGTCTTATATCAAATTATATCCTATATCGTCATTCTTGTCTTGTATGGTAAGTACAATAACTAGTTAGTCTGTCTGAGTGCTAAATTTTGTGACTGCTTTTTGTGGTCGTTATAGTTGTAATACCGGCTTTTATTGTCTCTTCATCAAGATATTGCCTATGTTTGTCACTGTATTTTAATAGTGTTTGAGTAGATACCTCGACACCATAATCATCATCATTTCACTCAACATTGCCACATCAACGACTCTATGGTTCTTGCATCGAGCGGACTCCCATAACCTATCGATCATCGGTCCATCTTGTGGAAGGCCTTCCAACTGTATGTTTTCTAGTATGCAATCGGCAATCGACCTTCCAATAAATCCTTTTTGACCTAAACAGCCTTTTTCTTATCCTCCCAAATATTTCCATCTTCAACTTCACACAATACTAATAGTACCTAATTCCTTAGCAAAGTCTGAAGGCATCAACGATTAATGTAATAAGTTTCAAAGCGTTGAAGTGGCCATCTCTCAACTATTTACAGGAGCAAGATGGATCCCCCTCCATTATCCTATGTGCTTAATCAATTTGATGGTGAATGGATCGCCGAAGTTTGTTACCGCAGACATATTAGTGTATTGATCCCGAATGGCCCGCTTTGATGTTTAGGGGCACGAGTTTTTCGTGGCGTATGTAAGTGGGAATGTTTTGATAGCTTTTGTAAGTTTAGTTTTTGTAGGTCAGTCATTTGCTTTCGTTTTATATTTATAAAAATGTGTAGTCTTTTTCCTACATTTTTAGATATTAATTGGGAAACAACACATGCATCTGCCATGTTGTCTCTTCACCATTCTTGCTTGACTGGTAGAGAGTGCCTAAGGTATTAAGTCCGTCTTTGTACATTTGTGAAGGAAGTCTAAATAAATACATTAATGCTCTAACCATAAGACGCATAACACCAGCTCAGCATAGGTAAACGATCAAATCAATCTGCCCAACTATGTTGGGGTTGGTTTCTAGTCTAACCATTTGACTACCAGTATTTTTCATGGAGCGACTGCTTATCTGACCTCCATAACCCAGTAACTGGCTAACACTTTACCCCTTGGTTGGACTGATGTCAGTTTTCCAGGGTAATGACTGTCAGTAACCACCGTCAAAGATCTACAAACGACAGGAGAGAGCTTAACGTGCTTTCCGAGGCACGGAAGAATAGAATAGAGTAGAAGAGGGACTCCCTTTTCCGCACATAGACTCCCATTTGGTCCGTTTTGCGTGGGGTTTCCGGCTAAAGTAGCCAGCCTAGCTCCATCCATAAGCACAGAAGCTTCCTGGGGGCTTCACAGGCTTCGCGGTGCTACCTCACCGTGCCGAGGTTTCTTCACGTTGGGAAGCCACGGCCACGCAGTCCAAGATGAGGCACGGAGGAATCATAGTATGTTAAGATGGTCACCTATCCTCGGACCGAACTCGGCAAGCATCGCTTAATCTTCAAGGTCAACCCATGTGGCTGTTATTCCTAAGCCACTAGCTTGGATAAAAGATAAGTGACAAAAATCTGCAATGAAGATTCCTTATTCCTTCCTCAGAAAAAAGGCATTTGTTTTTTGTGATTGGCTCGCGTTTGACCACTATCTCGCCTGGTGTTAAGTGTTGATGATGCCGACAGTGAAGCATACTTTCCTAGAAAATACCTATACAATCTTGTCTTGAAGACTAGCTTGTAGCTATCAGGAAACAAAGACTCCGGCAGGGAATGCCACACAATAAAAAAATCACAATTAAAGTATTTGTAAAACCCTTTGTGCGTATGGACGGGATGGTGGATGATGGTGGAACACGGTAGGTTCCCGCATTGTCAAGGTGGGATCCTACCGGGGCGGTGAAGCAAAGAAGAACCCGAGGAGAGGTCACTCGTCAGGGCTTTTGCCGATAAGCCGGCGACGTAGCGGTTAACAAGTAGGTTGCCGTTGCGCTTGGGTGACATCGTAACTGAGGTGGGCCGTGATATCGTAAGGGACACCCATACCCATACGATATTGCGGTGCGCCGCTCTCCCTACCTTCCGCGGCCTAGAATGTGTCGCCAACGACTGATTGCGGACGCGGTGGGGCCGCAGGGGAGAAGGAGTGTCTGTATATCGTTGGCCGCCCTCCTTATCCCCTGCGGCCGAAAAATGGTAGGAGGCGGGGCCATTGACCTTAACCCGTCATCGGGGGACCAAGGGTGCCATACACGGGGTCGTCTGGAGCCCATGTACTGGATTGGTCCCTGGGGTGGTCACGGCGTACTGTGTGTTCTGAGTTCCCCAGAGGACGGTCCGGTGACGGACAGCCGCGGTGGGTTCGCGGTGAGTGCTAACGCGTGCCCGTGTTCCCGCCATAAGCGGCAAAGGAGGGCACCGTGGAGTTTTAGTGGGTTGGAATCCCACATAACTGCACTATCTCCCCGTGAGGGGCAAAAAACAAAGGCCCACCCTTTGTTTTCCTGTCTACCATGTACCGATAGCGCATTGCCGTAGGTCGTGTAATCCGATAGAAAGGGCTAGGTGGCTGGGCTTATCATTTCTATCAAAACAGAATACACAAAATAGCAATACAAAAAAAAACTAAATATCTATTATACAGTACTTAGTAGGTACCTAGTCCTAATAAGGACTCCATCAGTCTGCTAAAATCTCTAAAAGCCTCAAAGCACCCCAAAGATAGTAAACTGAAACCGAGCGAATAACAAACGACGCGAAAATTTAATTTCAGCAAACTTTAGACTTTTATTGGTCGAATAACTCGAGAAACAGAAACTTTGCAACAAGTTAGTCGACTGTCTTATTAAAGCGGGCTCTTAATTAATATACCGCGTTACCAATTAATGGTACAGCCTTAACTATTTTATATCCTTTGTGCCACTGCCGAGTGATGGCGTGTTGTAAAGTTGGTGTTGAGTGAAACTTAGTAATCTGATCTTCTGGTGTTTTTCTTATTTTTAATATATGCGCTGTTATTAAATTTGTTACTAATCCTAGTGTGTAAGTCGTAGTATCTAAGGTGTTTACAAACAAAAATGGTTCCTATATTGTCCCAAATAAAAACAATATTTAATTTAATTTATATACGTGATTTGGAAGAAAAGGGACTCGGTGATAACGTGACGGTTGACAAGACGAAATGGAAGAACGAAACGTGTGTCGCCGAATCCAAGTTACATGAAACAAGGGCAGGAAGAAGATGACGATGTATGTACCTTTTGAAAATCATACGCTGGATGCAAGAAGCATAGGTCCGGTCGATGAGGCGACTTTTGGGTGAGGCCTGTTTTCAGCAGACGGCATCTTATTGCTGAAACGATGATGATGATGACGTTTTGGGAATACTTTCATCATGCTTTCAAGTAAGGAGTGGAATTCTCTGCCTGAGTCTGTGTATTCTGATAGCTACCTATGGGTTTAAGTCGGGGCAAGCGTGCTCCATCGTCGAACATATCACCGCTTATAATCAGGTGAAAAAAAGATGAAAGTGGAGTGAACGCATTGTGCTGTAATTAAATTAATAGAAATAATTTAGGTTAGGTACGTGTTGTATTTCATACATTTGGGTCATGAGTATTAAGCTAGCTAGAAAACCATATCATGTAAATAATAGAACCTTATCGTTTATTTTTACCATTACAGTCTTCTTTGCAAAATCTTTGAGATGTAGATTTTCTCTATACTACGGCAATAGCCTTGTCCGTGGCATAGCAGAGGCACGAGTCGTAGAATTACTTCGTTAAAACTTGAATATTGTCCCTCTACAATTGCTTGTTATTGTTACCTATATATAGTTCATTGGTCGTTTCGCATTTATTTATAACTAGCGGACGCCTCGCGGTTTCATCTGCATAGTTGCCGTTCCCGTGGGAATAGAGGGATAAAAAGTAGCTTATGTCACCCGGGGATAGTGTAGCTTCCCAACGGTGAAAGATTTTTTGAAATAGGTCCAGTAGTTTTAAGTTAATTTGTTACATACGAAAATACGAATCTTTCCTCTTTATTATATTAGTATAGATATAGATGAAAGTACAAAATGTATTTGCTATATTTTATGCTAACAAGACCGCCTATGAAACATGGTACACCAAAACTATCACGAAAGAAGTGTAAACGTATTTGACAAACTCCAGAATTTTCCAAAACAAAAAGCAACCTAAAGAAACCCACACGAATTATTACAGCGAGCGTTAAATTGATCAAGCACCTAACTGCCTTTAAACAATCCAGACCAGTTAAGCCTTAAATTTTCCCTGGGCCTATTTTTATTTTCAAATTTCATCACAATTTATGTTTTCCGAGATCCCGGTCCGCAATGAGGGGTTCCAACTTTGTTAATTTCGCTAAAAGTTGTACACTCGGGGGGGTTATTACGTAGACGCGAGCTAGGAAACCGTCAGGGGATTATTCTAAACGGGAATGGCAATCGACTGTGATTATAAATTGAATTGAGGGAATCTTAGATGTCTTCGAGATATTCGAGATTTGTACACATACTGAGAAGGCTAATGTGACGGAGCGAGATGAAGGTCTTATGTATGTTTGAAGCTTCATAAGTTCCACGCATGATATCGTTTGAGCCAATTAGCATTGCTTGTGTGCTACTAATACCTTTGAACATAGCGCTTCTGGTCAATTAGTGGTCCAATCCCGGTCCATGTATCTATGCAGTTAGACGTACGTAATCCGATTCTCCTAGTCTTACTAAGGATCTGATACACTCTGTGTTTTTCTTTCATTCACGGAGTTAGTTTCCGACTTTCAATTAAAATGGACGCAAAACTTCGTTTTAACTCTTTAGATTTACTTGAAGCAATGTCGCTACTATTAAGTCTTTATTTAGTAGAGTTACTTCATGTAAAATAATTAAGCAAAATGGATATTATTTTTTGTTCTATTACTGTTACTCGCTTGGCTTCGTTCCAGGTCTGATGTTGACAGCCTTGTCTAAATGCTATATTTCTATGCTTCATATTTTCTGTTATAATAACACGATACTACTTAATAATGTTGAGAAGTTGAAAGTGTATAGGTATTCTGATTTTGAATACTTTTCTTAGAAACGAAAACGTATATTTGTCAGATAATTACAATCCCAACATTTTTATAAGCACTGAACTAGATAATGCTTAACATTTAAAAGTCCACAATACTACTTACTTGCTGATATCCTCGTTCTAGATCCAATACCCAAAGAATATAGTTCGTACTCAGTACAAAATAGCGTCGTATTTTTACATTTTTTAAACATTCCACATTGAATTGAATAACCAGCAAATAGAATAGTTTGCTTCAATAAAATTCTGACTTTTAAAGTCGAACATCGTAGACGGCACTTTTTGCGTTATCTCAGATAGTTTCCTCGCGATAACGTTAGTATTAACATACAAAGTGTAGTTTCAATGCTTCGAAATGCGCGTGACTATATTCATTCCGTTACCCCTGATTTTTATTTTGGAGTGAACAATAGTTTTTGATTCTTGATTGTTAACGTTATTTAGTACTTTGTTTGTTACTTCAAATTGTGTTGATGTTGAATTGTTTATTTCTTCTTCAGGGATTTTGTTACTAGTTCCGTTCTTTGGACAAATAATGTGTTTCTTTTCTTCTCAAATTCTTGAGTTTAAAAACAATCAGATTTTTTCTGTTATACATAGATAAACTCACGTTTATTTATCACGGGGTTAGGCAGAAACTATAAAACACCACCTGCTATGATCCTAACATACTTCTTTTGCTTCACTCACGTTCATACATCTAGTCATACACGCACGATGGTTATGAGTACTGCACACCTTACCTTTATGAAGAGCATCGCCAATAAGATTCATGTTTGTATCGGGATGTTAAAATACAGTAAAAGAATTCACACTCAAGGAATTAATATAAATGTATAAGATATTTATTGATGGACAGAAGTCTGTCGTACATCAATTCTTGTTTATACCTTAAACATCGTACAACCAGACATCTTTACCCGCGTCCCTCTACCCAGCTTCATTATTCGCAGGCATACTACTCACACTATCTTACAAAGTACAGCAATATTACAACTTCAATTTCATTCTTAAACTATTTACTACCTTCAGAAAAAATACTTTAACTTTCAAATATTGATAAACATCTGTTCGCAAGAGGTTTAGAAAGTGTTCGAAACTGAAGTTTTACAATTTCTTAAACCCTGCCATAAATTACACTGTAATACAATAAAAGTACATAAATAAGCCTACAAACTATTTTTCCAATTCCACATTTTATCCTCCTAAGGAGTCCACTGATGGCGTTACCATTCGTATCTGCCGTAAATACCTGCCTTTTTTCATTGTCTTGAATTAACCGACTGATTCTTTTCTTACTTATACCTTAATTCATTCATTCACCAGGTCATCCGTCCACCTGGTGGGAGACCTTCCAACGCAATGTCTTCCGGTTCGCAGTCGCCACTCCAGAACTTATTTGCCCCATAGACCCTTCGTTCTTCGAGCAATTTGCCCTGCCCACTGCCACTTAAGTTTGGCAATTCTTCGGGCAATGTCGGTAACCCTGGTTTTCTTGCGGATCTCTACATACCTTCATTATTAGTTCGTACTTGAAAATATAAAGATAAATATCTAAACACCAAAGGTGTACTAAATATAACCCACCTCCCAATATTTCCCCAACAAGAACACAACAACTAAATCTATTTACCTAATCCTCAAGTTACATCAGTTTCAGCAGAGTATAATTAACTCCAAAATTACTGTGTATTATCACAAACACTCGCCGAAGTTGGTTTAGTTTTAATCCCATTAAATCTTGTCCCTCAATCATAAGGGGAGTAGAAAAGGTCGGAATCTTAGTCGACGGTACGTGTTGTCATCGACATGTGTGAGGAATTGTGGACGTGACTGTACTATGGGTAGATTAACAAGATGAGGGGAGATTTGAGTATGCTCTGGTAGTGTGGTTATACTCGTAATAATATGTGGTTTGTTGTAAGCTTATATGTTTTGTTAGTATTAGCATCAACGGTTTTCAGGGTTTCGTACCTCAAAAGGAAAAACGGAACCCTTATAGGATCACTTTTTTGTCCGTCTGGCTGTCCCCTAAAACCCTATATCTTGGAAACGCGTGGACGTATCGAGTCGAAATTAATATTTGATCAAACTTCTACATCGACGCAATCAAGAGATACAGCCGTTAATGACGCATATTTTACACTCGCAAGGGAATCAAAATCTACAGGGTACTTCCCGTTGACCTAGAATTATGCAATTTGGCAAGAAGCAATGTCTCATAACACAAGTAAAGGGAAAAACCAAAATCCTTAAATTTTTACCTATACCCACCACCTACTCCATAAATCATACTTCCGTTGCTTATTGTGTTCTTATATCAAAGGTGTTTTATTCATCAAAATTGAGAAAATCTTCGGTGATTTTGGAGTACTCATAAAAATAATTCTATTTTTTTTCATCTCAAACAATACTGATAGGAATCTTTTCCCCATTATTACTAAACCAATATGAAAGGCAAACCCTCAGCTTTTTTGCAACAGTGTACCCCATATCTCACCCACCATCATCCCTAATCCCAAAAAACTCCACACCTGAAACTCCCCCATGAATTTAAATCACGATTATCCCTACATCCTTACGTCTCAAGCTGGTGAGCTAGGGTTGCCAACCGTACTCTAATATAAAGTATTGTATATATTATGCATTGAGGAGCTCGTGGCTAAACAATAACAGCCGCACTGGTTGATCTTCAAGGTTAAGCTACGCTTGACGAGGTCGGTCTGTGGATGGGTGACCTTCTCAAAATACCGAGATTCCTCCGTTCCTCGGAAAGTATGTTAAGACTTTGAACCCTGATGTAATTTGTCCAACTATCACATTCGTTACTGGGTAATCAGTAGTGGGACAAATAAGCCAGGTGGCTAGGGCCAACTTCGAGAAAGAGGTCAACCGTTGAATCCGACTTGGCTGCGCGGCGTTCAGGAAGTTGCGCGGTATCTTCTCATACAATTTACTGCAGTGTCTCAAGACAAAAGTCTATGCGTCTCTGTGTGTGTTGCCAGTGATCACCAATGGCTCTGAGACGTGGTCGCTCACAATGGGCCTCATCAGAAAGCTTACAGTCACCCAAAGGGCAATGGAGAGGGTTATGCTTGGCGTTACGAACTTTTTTGGAGCAAAAAAATTCTGGAATAGTGACCGCAAACCGGAAGACGATGCGTAGGAAGGCCTCCCACTAGATAGATCAATGACCTGGGTGCTGGAAGCGAGACGCACGGTACCGGTAAATATGGCGACGCCTGGGGGAGGCCTCTGTCCAGCAGTGGACGTCTTTCGGCTTAAATGATGATGATAATGTAGGTTTAACAGTCTACAAGAGCAATAGAGTGCGAAAAACACTTTATTTATTTGACTCTTTTGAATGTTTTTTGAATAAATTCCTATTCACAGCGGATCTTTGTATCTCTGAAGTTGGCTGCAAGACCCTGCGCAGTTGCTATTTTTGTGTCAATGTTAAAGTAGAAGATAGCATTGTATAACTGCCTCTTTTACTTGCTTACGTTTGTCGCATCGTTCTATCTGGATTACTCTATGCAGTATACTCAATGACAAACTGTTTCTATCGCAATGGTTCGCAGAGCCATACTTACTCTTTTAAAATAAATAAAATCATATACGTGAGGACGATGCACCCAGCACTATTATACTATATATAGGTATAAAGAATTACAAGCACTAACAGGTAAATTCCTTCACTTGATAAATAGGAACATGGTTCTCACGTAGTTACAAATATTGCAAACATAGGTTCTCACGAACTTACAAATATTGCATTCATATAAAGTTGGGTATGGAAAATCCAAGTTTGAGAACTGCCTACGGCTTCCTTGGTTGTTCACTTACATGACCAGTTTTTAACATATGATCAATCCTTTCCGTTAAAAACTGTTCTCTAATTTTCTTCTAAAATAATGTTGTAAACCCTACTAGTGACCTATATGCCATCAAATGATTTAGTTTCCAGTCATGGCCGTGGGTCAAAGTGGAGCAAGTGACTATTCAAAGTGTTGGTCTAACGATTTCCGACGTATTAGTATGCCGCCTTCGTGCCTTTACGGCCGGATAACCGTTGTGCATCTCATATCTCGGCTGAGATAGGTTATATAATTTTGAAGGATTTGACACCTGGATTTGAATGTTTTGTGGGGATTGTAAAGGAATCCTAGCTGTAGTAGTTTTATTGGTATATTCCCGTTGTCCCCGTAGGCCATGTCCCCGTTACAGAGGACAGCGGCAATTTAATAAAATAATTATAATTACTTCCCGTTGTCCCCGTACCTAGCTGCTGCCCGCAGCTTTGCCTGTGTTGAACTAGTAGGTATTTAATATTATCTTTTTTTATTAACGACTACCTTCTGATATACTAAAAACCGGCAAATGAAATCCTTCGGACTTCGCATATTTAGGGTTCTGTACCAAATAAAAAAAGAGATTAAGCAATATATTGGTATTTTTTAGTAAAACATACGTATTAATAAACATTATCACTAAATTTCTAGTTCGCTGGTTGGACACGTAAGTGACAGCAATAGGATTCCGTTTGCTCCCTTCGGATACGGAACCCTAACAAAGCAAATTTTCTGATCGGTCTGTGGTTCGATAAGAATTTTGATACGATTTTTAATAATAGAAACAGCGATAAACGAGGCAGATGTTTGTATATAATTTGCCTAAGCAAAGCCGCGGTGGGTCACTAGTCAATACATCATCATCAATACATAAAATATAATAAATCTGTAGAAACGTCGTTTTTTTACATCGAAAATATTTCCAAAAAAAAATTGCCAGGGTGTATAAGGATAGCCAACAGAACCTATTTCCAGCATTTTTGGAACATCTGCCTGTTTATCTGTTTATTTGTGCACGCATCACGTAAAATGTACGAAACCATAAAAATAATAGTATATAAATAGCATAAAAATGAACTCCAAATATTTCTGGAGTTTTATATCTTACCGTAAATCCATAGCTTCCATTCCTTCAACTATACATTACCAGGGATAGTCGTCCAAAAATCCAGAAGAAATCTGTAATCTCTTTTTTAACTTCTTCCATTCTGTCTATGAGCCTTCCACTCTCAACAATGTGCAGCAGCAGACCTTTGACGATGCTGAGAATAGCCGTCTCGTTAGCAATCTTGTGATCAGTATTGAACAAGTACACAGTGCTTTGAAATCCGTGGATTGTTCTAAAGGTCCAGGACCTGATGGCATCCCGCCACTATTCCTTAAAAATACCGCTAATACTTTAAGTCTTCCTCTATTTATTATTTATAATGAGTGTTTGAGTCATGGGACTTTTCCAGAAGTTTGGAAACGAGACAATATCACCCCTGTCCATAAATCTGGTCCAAGACACGAAATTGAGAACTACCGTCCTATTTCCATTCTGCCGATCTTGTCAAAGCTTTTCGAGGGGCTTGTCCACGATCAGCTTTATCCGATTATTCATGATCAGATTATTAAGCAACAGCATGGGTTCGTTAAGAAAAGATCTACAACTACTAATTTAATTAAGTATACTGACTATATTTATTCAATAATTTAGACACACGTGTACAGGTGGACTCTATTTATACTGATTTCCGTAAAGCCTTTGACAAGGTCGATCATAAATTACTTTTGGTCAAAATAGCATTTAACGGTATTCGTGGCGATTTGTTCCGTTAGTTTACTTCCTATGTTACAAATAGAACACAAATGGTGGTGGTTAATGGTTTCCATTCCAAATCCATAACTGTTTCATCAGGGGTGCCTCAAGGCTCGATTCTGGGTCCTTTGTTATTTATTATATTTATCAATGATATTGACATGTGCTTTCTTAATTCTAAATTCATACTTTACGCAGATGACCTTAAAGTCTTTAGACCTATCAAAACTATTCTTGACTGTCAACTGCTTCAACAAGACCTCAATCGTCTTGCAGATTATTGCACTAAAAACAAACTCCAACTCAGTACGTCTCAAATGTTGTTGTATTAGCTCCACTAAAAATAAAAATATAGTTAAATATCCCTATGCAATACACGGTGAATCTCTGGCAAGGGAGAGTTTGATCCGGGACCTCGGAATATTACTTGACGACAAACTGCACTTAGACGCACATGTTAATAAAATTGTAAATAATGCTTATCGCATGTACGGCCTTGTGATGAGATCATCCACGGAGTTTAATCACCCTAGTACATATTTATATCTCTATAGATCACTAGTTAGGTCTCAATTGGAATATGCGGTACCTGTGTGGAACACCTTCTACAAACAATATATTGAGTGTATAGAAAGCATACAGCGTAAATTTTTAAAGTCTACGCTTTATCGATGCTTAAAAAGTTGTTATCTCTCTTATAGTGAGTTACTTTAGAAATATAATCCGCTTTCTTTGAGTTCAAGGCGTACTTTTCTTGAAACTACATTTTTGTATGATGTATGCAATAACTCGTATGATTGTTCAGAAATTGGTAACAAGTTGTGTTATATAATTCCCAGAACATGCCAGGGACGCGAGGTGCGCGCACGACCTGTATTCGCCACTACTTCCAGTCGTACTAATGCCGGCTTGCGTGCTCCTCTTCGTCGCCTTAAGAGCAATTTTATTAAGATTTTTTGCAGTTTGGCTCTGTTTGCTTTACCGCGTGGAAAGTTTAGAGTCATGTTACTTAACATATTGAAAAACTAACGTTACAATGTTGTACCACTTATGCGGCACTATTGATGTCTTTATGTTTTGTTATGCTGATACTTTACTATTAATATTCCTCTTGTTTATTTATTGTTTGCAACGTTAATCTTAAAATTTACCAAATTGTCTCATTGTTATCTGTGGAGAACGTGGTTGATTTCACATTTGTATCATTTATGTATCCTATATTTTTTGTAATTCATAATGTGTAATTGTTTGTTTTCCCGAATAAATAAAATTAAAAAAAAACCAATGTAGATAACTTTTATACAAAATAATTGTTCGTAACTTGACGTATTAGTAAGTTTTGGTTTCATCGCAATCAGTTCACTCTATCAAAAGTTAGATGGATTTAAAATGTTAAAGAAGTAAAATATCACAATTCACGCAATTCAGATACTTGCACAGTTGAACTCCATATTCTATAGATGTCATTGTGCATTTGACGTTATTTTCTGAATGGCGGTTGGAATAATGACCCTAGAAAAATAATTGATAGGTTAGGTAGGTATTTATTTATTTAGGTATGTAAGTAGGGGTAGGTTGGTAGGTTTGTAGTGTAGGTAGGTAGGTAAGTAGGACAGGTAGGTAGGTAAGTAGGGTAGGTAGGTAGGCAAGCAGGGTAGTTTGGTAGGTCTTGGAAAGTAGGGCAGGTAAGTAAGTAGTAGTAAGCCGCGGGTGCAGGTAGTAGATAATAAATGGCAAAACAACAATATCTGTAATTAAAAAAATTGGCTATTAAGCGGCATTTTAGCTAGCGGTGGTAAAATCAAGTCAAGGATATTTTTGTTTTGTTTATCTTCAAAATTGTCGTGAACGAAAAATGTTGTCACATTTGGACTTGCAAAAATGTCTCATAAATATTTTATCCCGTCAAAACTTTTATTTGAAAACCAAGATTTAATTTTATTATCAAAAGTAAATTAATGTGACTTCACTTAGACGCAAAGATACCACAGATTAAACGGTAATTAAAAATTAATTTAAGGCGAAAATATTATTTCATTTGCATATTATATTTTCTGAGAATACTAATGTACGAAGAATATTGTGTCTAAAATGATTTATGAAGAGTATGAATAAGATTAATTGGTTTGTACAGACGGTATTGAACTTGAAGACAATGGTTTATTTTCATTGTTAGCATTTATAGTTTTGGCACTTATTTTAGACACTTGATGTACGAGTATGTTCGCTTGGATTGATGTGTTCTTAATTTCTAATAGTGTGATTGTCATATTGTGTGCCTTATCCAATTGTTTTATTAAAGTCAAATATATTTTCTGCTTATTTGTATGAGAAAAACAGAAGAGATGTTATGTTACATCTATACTTATCTATACCTCTATACCAATATTATAAAGAGGAAAGATTTTTTTGTTTGTTTGTTTGTTTGTACCGAATAGGCTCCAAAACTACTGGACCGATTTCAAAAATTCTTTCACCGTTGGGAAGCTACTCTATCCCCGGGTGACATAGGCTACTTTTTATCCCTGTATTCCCACGGAAACGGGAACAACGCGGGTGAAACCGCGAGGCGTCCTCTAGTAATATTATAAAGCTGAAGGGCTTCTTTGTTTGTTTGTTTGTTTGAACGCGCTAATCTCAGGATCTACTGGTTGGAATTGAAAAATTATTTTTATGTTGGATAGTCCACTCATCTAGGAAGGCTATTTAACATCACGCTACAACCAATAGGAGCGGAGCATAAATGAAAAATGTTGCAAAATCGGGAAAAAATATTCCTTATTGAGAGCTTCCGTTGCGTGCCCTGCGTAAGCGGTTAAAGTTACGCAACATTCATGTATGTAAGGGTAGGTAGGTAGCCAGTGGACGGGAGCGAAGCCAGTTATATATAAAATAAAATATTTTTTTGCAACGGCTTCGCCCGCATGTAAGCTGAAAATTATCCCACGATGACAAAATGTATCCTGTATGTTTCTAAGGCCAAGCTCCACCTAAGTTCCAATTTTATCCAAATCCATTCAGCCGTTGAGGCGTGATTGATTAACAAACATCCAAACATACACATTTCTACATCCTACTATCCTACTAATATTATAAAGGCGAATGTTTGGATGGATGTATGGATATTTGTTACTAAATCACGCCAGAACGGCAGAACAGCTCTGCATGAAATTTGGCACAGAGATAGATTATAGTCTGGAGTAGCGCAAAGGCTACTTTCCCTGATATTTTTATCACAATATAGTCGTCCCTAGAGATTATAAAAATAATGACGAGAGCGAAGCCACGGGCAGAAGCTAGTACATAATATTAATAGGAGGATGTAAGCCAAGTAGTTTGTATTGTTTATTTATTAGGCTCACCAACAATTGTTATCACTAAGAATATTACAGTAATTATTCACTTAAAACTATAGTTGAGTGTCACAATTTTTTACAGGTAAGCAGGTTCTAAAGTATTGAACAAAAATAACCTAATAACCTAATAGAATAATAAATATGGTACAAAATGATACCGAAAACATCTTCCACTATAAAATTAAAATTTATAACCATTAAATTATTAACTACATAACATCGTGTGTAGATATGTGCATTCGTACACGTTTCAGAAACTTCAACACTTTCTATGAATGTTATTTGATTCATCAGGGGTATAATAGCAACAAACACGCAGTAATTTTGTTATTCAGGAGCAACGAAACGCCTTAATTTAAAAAAAATATGAATTGTATTTTTTTTACAACCCTACTAAATCTGCCTAACCTTTTTCCCAATTATTTTGGAATCGGCTTCCAGTCTAACCGGATTCAGCTGAGTACCAGTGTTTTACTTGGAGCGACTGCCTATCTAACCTCCACAACCCAGTAACCGGGTAACACGTGGCCTCTTGGCTAGACTGGTGTCATATTTCAGGCTTCTGACTACCCGTAACGATTCACTATGTAACAAAATACAAAAGACAGCCGGGACCAACGGCTTAACGTGCTTTCCGGGGCACGGAGGAAACTTGCTATGTAAAGATGGTCACCCATTCACGATCCGACTTCGGAGAAGACCTTGAAAATCGACCCGTACGGCTATTATTATATAAGGTGATGATAACCCCCAGTAGCTGATTTAAAAAAAAACGGCTAGTCGTAATTTTTTGAAAACAATGTGTTACATAAGACCATTTTGTTAATAATTTGATCTAAGAACATTTTGAGTTTTATTCGTATAACATAGTGTAATTAATTTGTAAATTTATGTCTAACACGGACAAAAAAAACTTCAATTGCACCAAAACCGCCGGGCGTATTTTAATGAAATTGTCACCATCTCAAAGACTCCAATCTTTTTTTTTTTATTAATTCAATACTTTTATTTTAAATACCAAGAAATTACAATACAATAGTACATTATGGTACAAGTGTGTAATGTTGATGATTACCGCTGAAGCGCCATTGAGACCCGAGCCGTTAGGTGAGGGTCTTAAGAGAGCCGAGAACGGTAATCATCAATACACACGTGTATCATACGACGTTTTACAACACACTTGTGAAGAAAATAATACAATAAAATCATTTCCAACAGTGAAAACGAGTTGTGATTTTTTTTCGCAATGGCGGGCAAAATTAAACAGTTTTCCTATGCGCGCGCATCTAACAATGGCGATCGGCCATAGACTAAAATAATGAGTTTTCTTTTTTTACTTTTCGTGGATAGCGTTTAAGCCACGTACAAAATGGGGAATTTCAAGTTTTCTTTATTACAGATCAAAACAAAAGAGATATTTGAGTGAAAGTTTTATTTATTAAACACGTACAAGTTGAAATTATCTATTTAAATACGAAGTTGCATGAAATGTATTGCATTTGTACTATTGAGCAAGATATCTTTTTTGTATCGAAACTTTTTAATAACAAAGCAATAAAATTAAAAAAAAAAACTCTATAACTCACTTGTGAATAATAGCAATGAAAAAGTCACAGTTTGATAACAAGTGTCATTATGTGCCTAATTGCGGTGAAATTTGAGCCACTTTATGAGCAAGTGTGTTGAAAAATAATATATAACTACAGTGAAGTCAAATTATTGATTAATTATCTTATAAAACAAACTCATTTATCCATCGTGAAATATTGCAATCGTGATCTTCTTGGGTCGTCGGCCATATCCACATCAATGTCTAGGTAGGGCCGCTCCATCGTCGAAGCCGAATAACTTGGCTATTGGAGACTTAAATATCTACATTTTGATTTAAGGATATTTTTTTAAAGTCATAGAATAATAAGGAAAGTACAAAAATCTACTAAATTTTGGATCGCGCGGGTGAGAAACGAATAGGTACGCGTTTTGTTCCCTCAAGGTCGTTTTCGACAGTCGTCGTCTTAATGTAGCACAGGTCTCTTTCTCTTCACAATTATCTTCATGAAATACTGTTATCAATAAATAAATAAAAATGATTCTCAGGCATAAACAGACCCACAATCTACCTACTACTTGGGTTATGTGGTATCAACTGATGACCACAATTTATTATGCAAAACCACTTACGTATCAGTAGTGCGAGACTGAATGCATGCCGATAATTGAATGTACCGCAAGTGTCTGGTATATACCTGTTATTAGCGGTATTGGCTTCCATCGGGTACTTGGACTAGGTTTGTGGCCTTCTGAATATTAAGATATAGATGATATGGACCATTTGATTAATTATGGCACTATTTATAACGCCCGGGCGTTATGAATCTAGTCAATTTAAATCGGGCAATGCAATGAATACTGATTTAAACTTCTATGATTATCAAACTGTCTGGTCATTATGAATATGGCTACGTAACGGTTGGGAAATTCGATAATTATTGCCAATAAGCTAGTTCAAGAGCGAGCGAAGCGAGCTCATTAGCTTAGGGCACCCCGATACGGATAGGTTAGGTTCGAAGGAGATGACGGGAGCAGAAGTGAGCGAGCAAAACGAACAAAGCGAGCGAACTCGGCTCCTTCATGTTAGGTTACTTTAGATCTTGCAGACAGAAATAGGAACATCGCGCAGCAAATTTCTTGCTTCAATAGTAATTGTACTTACCTATTCTATATTAAAACCAATGTCAACATTTCAATAATTGAAAAAATACATAAATATTTTTATTTCCCGGCCCAATAAGTGATGGGCATTATTCAGAGCCCGGTCAATTCGATTATTTCAATAGATTTTATCATATTGCCTACACATATTGGGCATTATTCAAATTGTCCATGCATTAAGAATAATGCCGTATTCATCCGTAACATATACAAAACGTACCTATTACAATGTTTTGTAACAATCGACAGACTTGAGTAAGTTCTTTGTGGTTTCAATGTCTTTTGACTTATTATTAAATATTTTTCCTGATTTTGTTAGTTCATTGGTTGCTATTACATGCAGCATGAAGTCCAGGGTACGATTTCCGAGTAGGGAAAAATGTTATTCGGTTTTTCTTCTCTGAAGCCACATTCGCCGGCATAAACAGACCTTCAATCTACCTACTACTCGGGTGATGTGGTATCCACTGATGACCACAATTTGTTATGCAAAACCACTTGCCTACGTGTCAGTAGTGCGAGACTAAATGCATGCCGATAATTGGATGAACCGCAAGTGTCTGGTATATACCGGTTAATAGCGGTACTGGCTTCATTGAGTACTTGGGCAAGGTTTGTGGTTGGTGCTGGTAACCTCCTGAATATTAAGTAATGTAGTACAGGTACTCGTATTGAGAGATTTGAGTAACTTCTTTGTGATTCCATTGTAATATATAGATTTACTAGGTTCTGCCAGCGGCTTCGCCTGCGTGAATGTCAAATATCCCAAGGGAATACTCGTACATTCCCGGGATAAATATTATCCTATGTGCTATTCCAGACTATGATCTATGTCTGTGCCAAATTTCATCCAGATCCGTCCAGCCGTTTGAGCGTGAAAAAGTAACAAACATACAAACACACACACACACACGCACACACACTCACAACCTTTCGCCTTTATAATATTATAAGTATTATACAGGGTGTTTGGAAGGGAGCTGTACATACGCCTAGGGTAGAAACTAGGGATAGTCTGCTACCTACCCCCGCCCATTATATTGACCTTGGCCTCAAGGTTTTTTTTTAATTTATTTTTATTTTTTATTTGACTTTTTTGTGATTTTTTGACTAAAACTACCTGTAGCTCAAAATCTATCCATGGGACCGGTCGGCTAATGGTCTTGTTTTAATCGTTAGAGTCTTAGGGTCCTGCATAAAATTATTTTACACCAGAAAATTGTGGAGAAGAAAAGTTATGGGGCCTGAAGTACCATAGTAAGGTAAAGAAATAATTTTAAGGGCAACTTTCTATGGGGTTTAAAAAAAACTAACAGGGTTGGAGTTCTTCTGATTTTTTTAAAACATCCTCAGTCCATGCCCTTTCTAACGATATGCTAAAAGTGTATTTATCACTTTTAGTTTTAAAGTTATTAATTAATTTCCGCAACTAGGGCACTTTTACCACCACGAGTCGACATTTGTAAGACAAATGTAATTTCCAGAATTTAAACCAGTTTGGCCTACAGTTGGCAAATTTGTTGTCTCACTCTTACACGAGAGCAACATGTAAGAGACAAAACATGTCATGTCATGTCTCTTTCGCTCTTGGGTCGACGGGGCCGGGCAGGTAACTCGTTGGGGTCTTTGTTAGTCAGTCGAGATTTACCCATCTTAGCTAACTTACGTACTTGCCGTTACGACGCTCCACTGTTTTCGTTAATTTTGTTGAGTTTGTTATTACTTCGTTTTTGTTAAGTTTTGTTATTTGTTACCTTGTTGTTGGCAAAATGGCTGGATTTACCAGTGAAGAGTACACCGACATGCTGGTGGTGTATGGAATGGCTGATTGCAATGGGCGCGAGGCACGGAGGATTTATCAAGAACGGTATCCTAACCGGCGAGTGCCTAACCACCAAACGTTTGGCTCAACTTATCGGCGTCTGCGAGAAACCGGAAATTTAAATTTCCGGGAACCAGCCGTGAACAGATTTCAACCAAATTTGGCTGCGGAAGAACGCATATTGGCTGAATTTGAGGAAGATCCGACCAGAAGCGTAAGAACCGTAACCCGGACGCTTGGTTTAAGCGTGTGGAAAGTCTGGTCGGTTCTTCGCGAAAATGGACGTCATCCTTTCCACTACACCCCTGTTCAAGGTAATTTTTTACATAAAGTTTTTGTTTTTAGCTCTTATGTAATGAACTAGCATGTGAATTTCATAGGCAATTTTTAAATTAACATGAGCATGTGTGTGAGAGAGAGAGAAATGGAAAGACAGAGATAGCAATCAATGTTACATAGCTACTAATTCATAAGGAAACCGCTAACGTTGATATTTTTATTGTTTTAGGCTTAGAGGATAACGACTATGCAAGAAGGGTGGAGTTTTGCCGCCACTTGCTCCATACGGACGTGGAAGATATTAATTTTTTACGGAGTATTCTCTGGACTGACGAGTCCAAGTTTGACAAGGAAGGAATTGTAAATTACCACAATCTCCATCACTGGGCACCCAGAGATCAAAACCCGAGAGTCAAGAGGCACAGAGGTTTTCAACGAAGGTTCTCCGTGAACGTATGGGCAGGCGTCATCGGTAATCGGTTGATAGGGCCGCACTTTTTGCCAGACAACCTAAACGGGCAAAACTACTTAGATTTCCTCGAAAACGATTTGCCTGATTTAGCGGAAGAAGTGTTTGACGAAGATCGGCCCATAGTCTTCCAGCACGACGGCTGTCCTGCTCATTGGAGCCTAGCAGTGAGGGAGCTTCTGGACAACTGCTTTCCTAATTCTTGGATTGGTCGGGGTGGGCCAATTCCCTGGCCCCCAAGGTCGCCTGACCTTACCCCACTCGACTTCTACGTCTGGGGAAGGGCGAAAGAGTTGGTGTACGCAGAAGAAGTACCAACAAGGGAGGTTCTAATTAACAGGATCCACGCCGCATTCGATACAATGCGCGAGGAACTGCTGCTTAGAACGGTGACCGTGGAGATGAGGAAGAGGTGCCGAGCATGTTTACAGGTCAATGGTCATCAATTTGAACAAAATTTGTAATTAATAAAAATTAGTAATTAATTAAAATTTGTAATTTAATGACATTAGTCATTACCAAATTTTTTGTTTCATTTGCCATCCTTTTACGATCGAACACATTTAATTTTCATTAGTTGAAATTTTTGCTTGAAGTGCCCTAGTTGCGGAAATTAATTAATAACTTTAAAACTAAAAGTGATAATTACACTTTTAGCATATCGTTAGAAAGGGCATGGACTGAGGATGTTTTAAAAAAATCAGAAGAACTCCAACCCTGTTAGTTTTTTTTTAAACCCCATAGAAAGTTGCCCTTAAAATTATTTCTTTACCTTACTACGGTACTTCAGGCCCCATAACTTTTCTTCTCCACAATTTTCTGGTGTAAAATAATTTTTTGCAGGACCCTAAGACTCTAACGATTAAAACAAGACCATTAGCCGACCGGTCCCATGGATAGATTTTGAGCTACAGGTAGTTTTAGTCAAAAAATCATAAAAAAGTCAAATAAAAAATAATAATAAATTAAAAAAAAACCTTGAGGCCAAGGTCAATATAATGGGCGGGGGTAGGTAGCAGACTATCCCTAGTTTCTACCCTAGGCGTATGTACAGCTCCCTTCCAAACACCCTGTATAATAAGTGTGATGTGATAGTGTGATGAGTATGATGAGTGTGATGTGATAATAATATATAGTGTGATGTGATTTTGATTGTATTTTCTTGTCTCTTCGGTCTAGTGGTCACAAGCGCTACTATTCAGGACGAGGTCCTCGTTTCGATTTCCGAGTCAAAGTCAAAGTCTAATGTATTTATTTCAACTGGGCCATTAAGCGGCACTTTTGGACGTTAACAATTAAAATTTACAAGTAGTAAAAATTGATTTTACCGTGCATTCGGAAAAGTAGCTTGTTATGGAAAAGAACGCACAAAATGGAGAAGAACCAGTGAGTCCGGCAAAGAACTGGAATTGTAACCTGTTAATGGTAATTAGGCTCACCCTATATCACATGGGGCTAATATCAGTGTAGGTACTATGAATAGGTCAGGTAAAACACGTGTGCTGTCATATTTAAGTTAATTGCGCACCTTTTCACAATATATACTGATGACAGGAACTGCTGCTCTTATAAAAAAAAATAAGAACACTTATTTTAAAACCAGAAAAGGAATACATTACCAACATAAAAAAGCAAAAAGCAATCGCGTTGCTACCAACCGAACATTAATGCAATTTAAAACTTAACATTAATCCCTACAGAATAAAAACCATCCAATTCCGCCTTCGAATACCAATTGCATTCGAAATTCAAATAAAACCAACCACAAACAGGTACAATGCGATCTGAACAACCAATTAACGTGGCCCACAATCTTGAATCCTGCGGGACAGTCGCGCACAATTGAAACATGTATCAATTACTGCGAACACTTGAGTGTTGACGTGTACTTCAGTACAGGATGTTTAGAAGATTTTGGTGTTTGGTTAATCCTTTGTTGTACTTGTTCGGTTTTTCTGTGTTTATTCTTTTAGTATAGAAATAACACATTATGCCACGCCTGTATTTCTCGGAGGCTTATGTTGAAAGAAAAGGTGGTAAGGGATAATAAAGTAGGTGCTGGTTATTATATTTTTACAAGCTTTTATTTAACTTGCAATGTTTGTATGTATGTAAGTGTGTTCGAGTCAAATCTTGCAACTGACTTTTACAGCAGTTATCCTCCACCGATTAAAATGAAATTTTGCATACATGTTTAGTTTGGATGACAATGCATTGTTAGCTAAGTGACGTCATTCTAAATCCAATATGGCGGACGTTCCAAGATGGCGGGCTAGTTTTTTTTCACTGCCATGATAGGGGTATCAAATGTAAGGGTTTGCTGAGAAGTATACGAAACAGTTTGTTTTAAAAAATAATTTTATTTCTATTCAAGATGACGTGTGAACATGTGTGTTAAGGTTTTAGTGGCAAATGCATGGCTAACTTTTAAAACGGTATAAGCTTAGCACATTGGGCCACCGCCACATATGAGCAACTCTGGAACTCCTGAAACCCAAAATCAATGGTGGCGACATCCAGAAAATCGCCGAGTTAATGAAGCTCGATGAGTTCTAAGAAGAAAATAAATGGCAAAAAACATGAATCAGAACAGCTTAAGGAATTAGGACGTGAGACAGAAATATATTTGAAAATTATAGTCATATTTTAATAAACATTTTTTACAAGGCCTTATTCATTCTTCAGCTTATGAAAACACTAGCTGTACCCCGCGGCTTTGCTCCCGTCAACTGGCTACCTAGTTACTTGATTGCCTACCTACCAATTTGTTTTTTTTGTCTAAAACCATTTTCGCATTTTTGCCTTTCTAATGAAACCGGTTTAGGGCACATTTTTTTATATATTCTATTTCCTCGCGCTTGACCACTATCTCACCTGATAGTAAGCGATGATGTGGTCGACAGTGAAATAGGCTTGCCTAGAAATAACCTATTCAGTCTTGACTTAAAGAACCCCAGATTGTAGCTGTCGAGAAACACAGAGCACTCCTTTGCACTCCTTAGCTGTACGCATAATAAAAGTGTTCCCAAAACGTTTTGTGCGTATGGATGGGATGTCTACTAGGTACCGATGGCGCATCGTCGAACGTCTGGTAGTCCGATGATGAAACGGGCTACGTGGAATTAGATTGTGCAATTCCATCGCACACTCCCCGAAATGTAATCGATTAAAAACCGACAAGCTGGCAACTCGGCGGCGATGTTCAAGACTTTGGAGCTTTGACTTAACCAGTGCCTCATCGCCGATGAGCCTCTTGGCCCATTTTTCGATTGACTCTAGTGCAACAAGCTGATATTTGGCAGATCCGTACCAGAGATGAGAACAGTATTCCATGCATGATCGAACTTGCGCTTGATACACATCGGTTGGATGGTTTCAAAGTCTATAACGTAGAAACATTTTTTGTATTTCATATAATAGGATAATTTATTAGGCTTATTTATAAGAGATAGATATGGATAGATATCATGGGCTTTTTAATAGACCAATATTTTTGTAATACATGGTACTTACGTATAATTCGTGAGACACAATCCCAGCGCACGCGGATAATGCATTTCAATAGTGCTTTTTTTTTCGACTTACTTTACAAATATTAATATTTAAGTCTAACCAAGAACTTCAGCGTAGAGCTAGATAGCATAGATCCTTCCTCATGAATGTAGCTATCATATACAAAAATATTTTTCAAATCCGTCGGGTGGTTTCAGAGATTAGCGCGTTCAAACAAACAAAGAAACTCTTCAGCTTTATAATATTAGTATAGAAGTATAATAGTAGTTTATGAAACTGTTGCATAATGAGGGGTATTAAAACATGAGTGTGTGTTTAAAAACCGAGCCGTAGGCGAGGTTTTTAAAAGTTTTCATACGAATGTTTTAATACCTAGTTATGTGCAGTTTCATACACTACTTTATCTACACTCATAAATTGGGATTGAACCTACAAAATACCTCTTTTTGCATTTTCCATGCCATTTAATCGTGATAGCATTTGTCATATACTTTTCTCGACTTTGCTGGTAATAAATTAAGAATAATTTCCTTCGCCGCATCTAAAATATCGGGTGGAGTCAAATTTTCTTCACATTCACTGATATCAGACATTTTTAAACAATAATTAAAATAACTCATGAAATTCAGTACAGCAAAACTTGCAAAACGTATGAATGGCGCCAAAACCCAGCACATCACCACATTAACCGCGCATGCGCTAAGGCTTAGCACGCACTGCGATCTTTATTCGCGCGATTTTTTCCGCCCATTCTGTGACCTATGGAATTGTATGAAGTTGTTCGCATTGCGGTAAAGAAATCGTGCGGAAATAATACCGCAAGAAATCCGTGTTTTGCCACAGAATCCACCGCACTACGGCGCGAATTTTATTCGCCCGAGTATTTTGAGCTCTATGAACAGGTAGAATTTAACAAAATTCGCGCGAAGAAAAATCGCAGTCCGTGCTATGTCTAAAGCGGGCATTGTCATAGACAATTTAAAATTGGAATCAAATCTTTTTATAATAGGTACTATAAAATGGCATTACAAAAAAAAATGATGGAAACTCCTTAGTGATTAACTTCTTGGATTTGTCCTGTATCGTAATAGAAAAAAATAGTAGTTTATGAAACTGTTGCATAATGAGGGGTATTAAAACATGAGTGTGTGTTTAAAAACCAAGCCGTAGGCGAGGTTTTTAATAGTTTTCACACGAATGTTTTAATACCTAGTTATGTGCAGTTTCATACACTACTTTATCTACACTCATAAATTGGAATTGAACCTACAAAATACCTCTTTTTGCATTTTCTATGCCATAAAATCGTGATAGCATTTGTCATATACTTTTCTCGACTTTGCTGGTAATAAATTAAGAGTAATTTCCTTCGCCGCATCTAAAATATCGGGTGGAGTCAAATTTTCTTCACATTCACTGATATCAGACATTTTTAAACAATAATTTAAATAACTCATGAAATTCAGTACAACAAAACTTGCAAAACGTATGAATGGCGCCAAAACCCAGCACATCACCGCATTAACCGCGCATGCGCTAAGGCTTAGCACGCACTGCGATCTTTATTCGCGCGATTTTTTCCGCCCATTCTGCGACCTATGTGAATTGTATGAAGTTGTTCGCATTGCGGTAAAGAAATCGTGCGGAAATAATACCGCAAGAAATCCGTGTTTTCCCACAGAATCCACCGCACTACGGCGCGAATTTTATTCGCCCGAATATTTTGAGCTCTATGAACAGGAAAGGAAAGGAAACAAAATTCGCGCGAAGAAAAATCGCAGTGCGTGCTAAGTCTAAAGCGGGCATTGTCAGAGACAATTTAAAATTGGAATCAAACCTTTTTTAATAGGTACTATAAAATGGCATTACAAACAAAAAATTATGGAAACTCCTTAGTGATTAACTTCTTGGATTTGTCCTGTATCGTAATAGAAAAAAAATTGTTTTATAGCATTATTTTGTTAGAGAAATAGTGTTATAATAAGATTCTATTTTTAAATTTCGGTGTTGTGTTTATAAAGTATGCCAATATAAACTCGTTTTGAATTTTATAATTCGAATATTACGATATGAGAGTAGATAAATTATATTATAGATCCGCAGAGGGTACTTCAGGATATTATAATTAAACTCCCTGTGTACTTTATGGCTGTTCAAAGATCAAAGTGCTATAAACGCCTCACAGATCAAAAACTCATCAAACTCAAACATCACTTACTATCAATAAAACGCTCAAAATGAAAATCGCTTCGAAACCAATTAATTAAATTACTTCCCATTACAGAGGTGCAATAACTTTTGGGTTTCAATTAATATCGTTTTCGAAATTCGAACAATTTCGAATCGATCAAAAGGAGTTCGAACGTATTCGAGTATTCAAATTAAGCTTTGTGCGGGTTCTACACGATCGGTTGCTGGCACCAAAGCTTGGTTGGGATAAAGTAGAATCAAGTAACACAAAATTTTAAAAAAAAAATGGTAAATTTGGAAGCACATATTGCCGTTGTAGTTTAGTGAATTATCTTTTTTAAATTATTTTTTGAGAAATGCACTAACGGTCCTTCATATCTTGTATTAAAATGATGTTTTTCAAAAATATTATTGTGAAAAGAGCCACAAAAGGAAAAAACGGATTCTTAATAGGATCACTTTGGTGTCCGTCTGTCAAGACCCTTTATCTCGGGAACGCGTGGAGGTATCGAGTTGAAATTGATATCGTATACTCAAGTTTGCTACCCCTTACAGCTGTAAAATCAAACTACTAGATCAACGCAATCAAAAGATACAGCCGTTAATAACGCATATTTTACACTCGAAAGGGAATCAAAATCTACAGGATACTTCTCGTTGAACTATTAGTATCGTGAAATTTTTCAAGAAGCAATATCTTATCGCACAAGTAAAGAAAAAATCCGAAGACCGTAAATTTGTATCTACATCAACAAAAAAAGATTATTAACTTATTTGCAGTTGGTAAACTGACCGCGACTTATGTCGATGTATGGCGACTACAGTTTTTCAACGGCAAAGTTAATTTTGTACCTCAATTCTATTTATCTTATCGTTAAAGCAATGCTCGACACCCTTATACTTTATGAATTTCAGTACCTAATGTTATTTAATGATTTAGGTGAATTGAATGTAGCTGTTTGTACGGAACCCACAATGCGCGAGTCCGACTCAAACTTGGCCAGTTTCTTTATATAAAAATTGTTATTAAACAATATTTCATGTTTATCATTAAATGTCATCCAAACCAATCGTGTCATGCAAATTTTAGCTAAATCAGCTGGAGATATAAAACCACATATAAGATTTGACCACATAGAATCTAACCACCTAACAAGGCAAACAAAGTGCCATGACGCACATATGGCATGTGTGATTGTTTTAACTATTGTTTTTGCCATGTGGACAGCGAACCTGTGATTCAGTGTGAAATAACATGCATTTTTTATACTTTATTAGTAAGAACAAAATTATTAATAAGTAATTACGATCTAGCCTAAGAGAATTCTTCCCCGACTACCCGACGTGTGAACAAGTAAACTTTGTGCTCCGTTACTAATATTAATAAAAAATATTAAATAAAGTTATTACATAGTGTATTCATGTAAATATTGAAAAATACATTGTAAACAAGAAGTGAAAGTGTTGTATCATAAAAACTCTCATAAATAAAAAAGTTTCAGTGCTATATTCAATTGAACATTGAACCCTGTCAAAACTACATTAATTCTGTATTCTAGTGATCTAAAATTAAAATAAACATCAATAATAATACTGTGGATATATAAATAATTGAGTGAAACAAAACATTTTAACAATAAAACCCAAAACAAAAAGTGAAAAAACAATCTGTCAAAAATTTGAATTATACAATCTACGAATCATCATAAAAACGAACTTTTATCAATTCCATACCACAATAAACAGATACATAATTTCAACCACATTCAACAGATGCCAAATAGCCGAATAGGTAGACGTACAGACTTCTGCTTGCTTGGGCGCTGGTTCGTGTCTCGACGACGGCGTTCTGTTTTTGTAGATTGATAAATTGTCTTTATCATTGTTCCAACGAAATTGCTCGACCAGAGTGAGGTAAAAAAGATAACCACCCACCATAAGATTCGAAAATGAATTTCTTCGAAAACATTACTATGCGACGTACGCGTACTAAATCTGATTCAAATACCGAAATCAACCAATCACAAAATGATACATTCGAAGATACCGTGAACAGTCTACCCGATTTATCAAGTGATGTTACTGATGCACATCAACAAATATATATACTTGTAACTGTATATACCAATTATTTTACCTATGTTAAACAAATGAATAAATGACTTATGACTTATGAAAGAGAATTATAAGCAATTTAACTCTAACTTGATATGTTACGTGATAGATTATGTTAAAACCAAGAATAGTGTCCATTTGCACTTTATACAAGTCCGTAGCACTTTCTTAGAGTCTGATATAATTTATAAAAACACTATGGTCATGTGTTATATGTATAGCACAGCGTTGTAACTATTATTCATTCACTTTGTACACTACACTAATTGAAAAGGTTTAGTACTTTTTAGCCTACGCACTAAGTCTGAATTGTCAAGCAGCTTGATAGCCTCAACATTCACGTGTCGATGAAATCTATGAAAAGCATAGAAATTAAAAAGAAACACTATAAGTACTTTTTCTGTTAAATAAATTCAGTTAAGTTATTCCAACCCACACTAGTGCAGTTGTATCGTGTTTTCGTTTTGTGATATTCAATGGTCGCCTGTTTGCATGGTCAGTGCGCACATACAATATGCAGCAGGTTAGGAATGTCGATTGACTTGCCATGGCATGGGTTTAAATGGAGCGGGGCACAATGGAAAACTAAACTTCAGTTGAGTTTCAGTGAGTTGTTTCAAATGGCCTATCCATTTGAAAAACTCTACACAGACCTGCTAACACAGGGCTACTGGTTTCAACTTAGTTTTGAACTTAGTTTCGGAATTCTAAATAAACCTAACTACTTGGTAATAATTAAAGAGTAAAAACCGGTTAAGTGCGAATAGGACTTGCAATTAAACTTCTGGAACCTGCCTACTGCTCTGCTACCTACGAGCTACGGTCCGGTCAAGATCCGATGAAGAATATCGGAGATGCGGAACAGAATTCTTCAATAAATTACAGCATATAACTCGGCATTGTTGCAATAATCGCATGTTTGTTTATTTTTTACACCATTGCATAACATAACATCACGCCAGTACGCTCTAAAGGGGTACGCAGATGCGTACAGTTCACCCTGGTACACTCTCATTTCACCGGTTATGTTCAAGTTTAATGTTTTTCGGGAAACCTATTCTAACATAACTTTGGCCATTATAGGTACCTTACTATAGAACTTGCCCTTTATGTACCACAACTATTTAAATACTATAATTGAAAAGTAACTACAGAGTTGTTTTCGCATTGACACAAAGACAGACAGTCACTGTTTGTTTGTAACACTTTCATGCCTAAGCCGCTAAACCAATCTAGATGATTTTTGGTATGGAGATAATAGGGATTTGAACATAGATTTTTTTATATGGGTAAAATGGGTTTCTTTTCAACATTCATGCGGCTGAATCCTCTGGAAGACACTAGTCCTATCCACACCAAAACCCAACAAAAAAATGTTTTTTCGCTTTTGATTCCGAATAGAATAAACTTTATGTTATATGTTCGTGGCTAAATAATAACAGCCGCACGGGTCGATCATCAAGGTTAAGCAACGCTTGACGAGGTCGGTCCATGGATGGGTGACCATTTCAACATACCGAGTTTCCTCCGTGCCTCGGAAAGCACGTTAAGCCGTTGGTCCCGGCTGTCATTTGAAGATCTTTGACAGTCGTTACGAGTAGTCAGAAGCTTGAGATCTGACACCAATCTAGCCAAGGGATACCGTGTTACCCAGTTACTGGGTTGTGGAGGTCAGATAGGCAGTCGCTCAATGTAAAACACTGGTACTCAACTGAATCCGGTTAGACGGGAAGCCGACCCCAACTTAGTTGGGAAAAAGGCTAGGCAGATTGATTATTATATTTATTAAATTAATTTTACAGTTATATGGCCGCCAAGTACATGCACGGCTATTTAACACATGTGTCTTACTAAAAGATCTAATTGTAAATTAAATAAGGCTCAGCTCAGGCATGAACTGGCTCACGCTACACAGCTATATCTTTGATAATTTAAAAGACAGGAATACGAGGAGGGACCATTCGCTTGGAGAGTGCGTTACCTCTTTCTTGTTTACATACATAATCAATATCACCAGCTCCAGACTAGGTAACATAGGATTATGATGGTTTGGTTTGTCATATTTATCAGCAGGTTGTGTAAGGCCGTAGCATATCTTCATGAAGGTCCCTAGCACGTAGGTACCACGGGTCTTCATCAGAAAGTATCTCCCAGATCACTATTGAGCTCGTATTCCGAGGAAAATTTCAGAGAGATTTTTGAGAGCAGTTTTCAATGCCATACGGTATTGTCTCTCCAGTTCTGTAAGCTTGGATTTACATACTTGCGGATAAAGTTGCACTATGCCATAGTCTATGATCGGTAACAAAGTTGCTTTTATCATTTGAATCCGAATCGATATGGCCACGATATAATGCACTTGTCAACAGCCTTAAGCGCAAACATATCTGTCGTATAAGAGTAACAAACACACAACCTACAACAGGTGCTGAATCAGTAGCAAACAAAACAGCAAAACAAACATCATCTGTTAATGAAAACACGATATTTACTAATTGACAACTCAGCAAAAACACATTTGCAATCCGACCAACTTTGTTCAATACAGTCCGTACTAATATGAACAGTCCTTTATCAATACATATTTAAACCGAGCGACCGCAAACAAAACGTACTTGTTTGCGACGTTGCAAAATGAAACAGTTGCAATTATGTTCTATGCTTTATGTATTGTGTTGTGTTGGTTTGCTGCCGTATTGTGTTGAAAGGTATTGATTTGTGTGTATATTGGTTGGGGAGGAAGTTTGAGACTGGTTTAAAAATTATGGTTTTAGTTGTGTTGCAATCAGTTGTGGTGTTTTAAATAAATGAGTTTGATTGTGAATATATGAAATTAAATGGTTTTCTATTAGGCTACGTCTGCGTCTGCACTGACGGCGGCAAGCTTAGTGCGAACCTTAGTTCAGTTAGTTAGCGGTTAGCGAAGTGAAGTTACACTAGTACACGTTAGGTGACCCGCTAGGTTTTCCGTAGCTTTTCCGTTTACAAAATGCAACCTTTTGATAGACATTATGCTTAGTAAAATGGCTAGCAGATTTTTTACAAGCTTTTATTTTACTTGCAATGTTTTTAAGTGCGGGTCAAATCTTGCAACTGACTTTTAAAGCAGTTAGTCCTACACCGATTAGGATGAAATTATGCATACACGTTTAGTTTGGATGACAATGCATGGTTAGCTAAGTGACGTTATTCTAAATCCAATATGGCGGACTGCCCAAGATGGCGGACTAGTTATTTTTTGTGCACTGCCATGATATAGGTATCAAATGAAAGGGTTTGCTGATAAGAATACGAATAAAACTACTTAAAAATAAATATATATATTAAAACAATGTTGAGGTCTGCTTTCAGTCCAACCGGATGCAAATGAATAGAAGTGTTCGGGCGCCTTCGACGATCTATGGCCGGTGCAGGCGACGGCTGGAGGCAGCGGGCTGGACTCTGGGCCTAGGTGTCCGCCATTTCACTAGCGAGCTCCGACGAAGACACACGCGCGTTTCACCTATTTTATTGTTATTTATTTCATAGTACCTATATCATAATCAGTTTATATAGTCCACTATGCTTTAATTGAATGTGTCCTAGATAGGTCCTTAACCACCAGTATTTTACATGAAGCGAGTACCTAAGTGGCTTGTTTGTTCGATTTATGAATTCACTTTTGACAAGGCAGCCGTGTTTTATTATTATTTAATTTCCACTCTATCAAACTAAACATAACCAAAACGATAAATTTCCCTACCACGCGTCCTTCCATTTCTCAAAGCACACCCATTCTCCGCACAGACTATTACGTAATGTAACTTACGACTACTTAAGCTCTCTGATCTTTGAACTTAACACCTGAATATCTGCAGTGCCTTTGCACCTGCTGCGAACTTTGCTAAGTTCTGTTTAAGTTAGAACTTGAATGTATGAGTGTATGGACTTTGGAAGCTTGGGTTGGAATAGCAGTGTTGGTATGTTTTATGAAAAAACTTATAATAAGAATAATATAAGAAAAATAGTTATACAAGGTGGACCGATGACTTGGTTAAGGTTGCGGGAATTCGCAATTCGCTGGATGCGAGACGCATGGGACTGGTCAATGTGGCGACGCTTGGAGGAGGCCTATGTTCAACGGTGGACGTCTTTCACCTACAATGATGATGATGAGTTAAGCAATATTTATCTATCTAATACCTTTAAACATGCGATTCTTGTATATATGTATATATATAATCTGAATCTTCAGCTACAATGATGATGATGAGTTATACAATATTTATCGATCTAATACCTTTAAACGTGCAATTCTTGTATATATGTATATATATAATCTGAATCTTCAGCTGCAATGATGATGATGAGTTAAGCAATATTTATCTATCTAATACCTTTAAACATGCGATTCTTGTATATATGTATATATATAATCTGAATCTTCAACTACAATGATGATGATGAGTTATACAATATTTATCTATCTAATACCTTTAAACATGCGATTCTTGTATATATGTATATATATAATCTGAATCTTCAGCTACAATGATGATGATGAGTTATACAATATTTATCGATCTAATACCTTTAAAAGTGCAATTCTTGTATATATGTATATAAATATAATCTGAATCTCGGAAATGGCTCCAGAGATTTTCATGAAATTTAGTATGCAGGGGGTTTCGGCGATAAGTCAATCTAGCTAGGTTTCATTTTTGGAAAACGTCGTTTTCTCTATTTTCACCCGAGCAGAGCTTATTCGCCCATTCTTAATGTTCGAATAGACACAGTCTACCTTTTTAATTAGAACATGGAACATTATTTGTAACTATCACCGGTTTTTGCCACAGCATAGCTGCAGAGGAACCGTTAATTTTTAGGGAAAATTAATAGTAGCCCAAGAAACACGGAGATAGTACGTAAACTTTTAATTGGCCTTAATCTTATTACAATAACGAACAATTGTTAAAATTAACTGTAGGTATGTTTACCGAATAAAATAAATAACTTTCTATCAGTCAAAGAATTTTCGTAATCGAATCACTACTTCGAGTTCCTTTTAGAAACATAAAAACAAACAAACAAATTAACTACTTTAAATAAAAAGTTTGTAGTACCAAACTACACCACCTTAACCGAAAACAATAACAACCAACTTTTAGTAGTACTGCAACTTTTTTTAAGTCACAATATAGTTCTATAACAAAGAACTAAATCCATATGAATCTAGGTTAGACATACAGAAACTATATTTTGGCAACTTTATTATCCCTTTTTCCCCTTCTATAATTAATTGGTTTAACCAATCATTTTTAACATAAAACGGGCCAACATTTTCCTCCTAACTTATCTTTATAATACTTTAAAAAGTCCAGCTTTTTAGTGCAAGAATTATGAGGAGATATTTACTATGCATGATATTGTCATTTATTTTATGAAAGTCTCAGTTGCCAAGTTTTTACAGGATTAATTTTGGACTTGGCCACCATTTTGAATTGGGCAATGTATTAGGCTGGTTTTCCACCAAGGATGCGCTATAAAGCGAGACGGTGCGCGAGAAAGGTATCTACCAATGGGATCATAACTAAGCGAGCATCTTCTCGCAGGTTCTAACCTTCCGTGCGTATACCTGAAAGTCCCTGAACCTAAGTAGGAAGGTGTTACTCCAATCACGAAAATGGGGATACCGCGACGGATTAGCAGTAGGGAATGCATGTGGTGACGAGTCGCAAACCATGCTCAACCTCCTGTTCTTTCCTCTGTGCCTCAAAACATGCAACCTGGGTAATCTATGCGCTGCCGTGGAAAGTTTGCTAAGTTTTGGGCCAAACGAACGACCGTTGTGCCAGCGATACACGAAGAAGAAGAGAATTGGGTCGCTTCATTTTTAAGGTACCAGTCCTCAATAGGAAAAAAATGGAACCCTTATCACTTCGTTGTCTGTCTGTCCGTGTGTCAAGATCTTTTTTTCTAGAACGTCTGGCGATATCAAGTTTAAATTAATATCGTATACTCAGCTCTGAAACTCCTTATAGCTTTGAAAAAATCAAACTTCTAGAACAACGCAATCAATTAAAGATACAAAAGAATCAAAACCTATAGAATACTTCCAGTTGGGCTAGAATCGTCAATTTTGGCAAAAGCAATGTCTTATAGCACAAATAAAGGAAACAATCCGGCAACCGTAATTTTTTTCCTACATTTAAAAAAAACAATAATTCGATATTCCATCGGTGAAGACTTTTTTCTCAGAAAGGAAGAGATATTAAGGTAAAATTAATATTATTAACTCATGGCTGCAATCCCTTAGAGCTGTGAAATAATAAAATTTAAAAGATACTATCGGCGTATATGTCGCAAATTTGACAAATCGCAAGGGAATCAAAACTTAAAGAGTACTTCCCGTTGACCTAGAATCATGAAGTTTGGCAAGAAGCAAAGTCTTATAGCACAAGTAAAGGAATATGTCCGAAAACCGTAAAATTGTACCAAATCAACAAAGAAAAGATTAACTTATTTCTAGTTGGCAAACTGACCGCGACTTATGTCGATGTATTGGAACAGCAATTTTCCAAGGGCAAAGTTAATTTTGTCCCTTAATCCAGTTTATCTTTCCGATAGATTAAATAATTTATATAATGTTAACTATTTTATTTTGGCGATTGTACCTGTTTGTACGCAACACTAGTTGAGCGAGTCCGATTCACACTTTCGTTCCGTCGTTTTAGCTAGGCTTAGTGCAGCGCTGGTAGGCTACCAAAATCATGTATTTTTACATACAAAAAAGAGACAGACGCGTGCGGGGGATGTATGCACTACTTAGCTTCACACCGTTTCACATCTTTACACTTCCTCGCAAAGCTTTGGTGGAAACAGTCACATATTTTCGCAGCTTCGCTACGCATACTCGCACAACCTCGCTACATAGCGCATCTTTAGTGGAAAAGGACCCTTAAGGCTGAGATATCGTGCTATAGAGGGGGAGGTTTTTACGAAAAGAAATAAAAAGTGACGACGGACATCTGGCGAGATGTCAAAGTTAGATGTTAGCTTTTCTTATTGTGGTTTTTGGGTGGATTACTCAAGCAATTCTGGCTATTTTCGTTGTGATTGTTGTTCGTTAATATTTGAAGGTTTTGTGGGGATTATGTTGGTACTTTTCCTGTTATCATTTCATATTCCTAATAATTACAAGAAACTCTAATATTTTTAATCCTTTTCCTAATGCACATCTTAGGAGGAGGCCTTTCCCCATTAGTGGGCAACATAGGATAATTAAAAAAAAAAATACTTAACTATACGAAATTCAGGCCATGGTTCTGTAACGACAATTATCTCAAAATTTTATGTGAAAAATATGAAGTAAAAACAGCATAAGCTGCTGTCACAGGTTGAATTAATTTTGAACTTTTCAATTGATTTGCGATTAATTTGTTATGGGTCAATAACATTTTCCCAGAAACCAATGAAATCAGAAGCTGATTTCCAACCAACAATTAAAGACCACTAGACATTAAAATCTCCATCTGACCTAGTAAACCAACCGAGCATAAATCACAAAAGTTCACTAGCCCCTTACTTTACAACGTAAATAAAAAAAGGAAATCCAATTTTTCAGACTTTCTCTTGAATATAAATCGCGTCTAATTTAATAAGGAACACAAGTCTGGACAGGTTCATCATATTAATTGCGAAGTTAATTAGCAAGGAGGTTTATCTCTAAAAGCCTTTGGAAAAATAAATCTTTCTAATAGTCTGACGTGGTATGAAGATATTTTACTGCAAGGTGCAACTATTAAAGGGTACTGAATTGGATATTTGGAGAGAGAATATTAAGAACGTGTGAAACACTTGTTTAATGCCATAGTTTGTCAGGATTTATGTCTAACTAGCTGTCTCCCTCTTCAACTGGCTACCTACCTACCTACCCTATCTTACCTACCTACCCACTTATCCTACCTAACCTACCCAACCTACCCTACCCTACCTCCTCTACCCTACCTGCGCTACCCTACCTAGCCTACCCTAACTACCCTACCCTACCTACCCTACACTACCTACCCTACACCACCTACCCTAGCCTACCCTACCAACCTTATCGTAACTACCTTACTCTACCTACCCTATCTATCTACCAATTTGTTTAACGTTTTATTTGAATAAGAATTAATACTTTACTAGAAATAACCGAAAGTCGTCCACTGCTGGACATAGGCCCCCCACAAGCGTCGCCACATTGACCGGTTCCGTGCGTCTCGCATCCAGCGGATCCTCGCAACCTTCAACCGCGAAACACAACACCAACATTATACACATAGTTCGCAATAAACGTTTTGACTTTGAACCGGAAAACTTTGCGTTGGAAGGCCTCCCACTAGGTGGACCGATGACCTGGTGAAAGTAGGATTCATGTAAAATACTGGTAGCTAGAGACCCCAACATATTTAACATTTTCGATTATTTTACATCGATTTACCAAAATATATTGTTTTCTACAAAGCTTGAAAGATATGTTTCCTAGAGTTTGTTAACAATCGAACCCGTGTATCGTTTAGTTGAAACACCCCGTTCCTACGAGCACTATGTATTTTCGAGAAAAGGATAAAGTCCGGATTTAAGTTGCAGTTGCAGCGAAATAAGTTCGGTTTAAGCAATACCTTACAATTTTAGTGAAGTCGCTGTTAACGATGATTTGTGAGTTCAAAAGAAAGTACAGTCAATGAAAGACGAAGAAAACAAAGTGTCAATCTATTTTCGATAACGACTTTTAAAAGTCTGACAAGATTGCGATTGACCACGTGAAATTTGAACAGATTATATTTAATTATGCAGTATGGCTTTTTTCGACAATCGTATATTTCAATCAATCTACTGTACCTTGGTGTTGTTGTTCAGTAGGCCGTGTGTTGATTGGTCCATATAATTATTATACTATCAATCAGGTTAGTTTATTGATAGATAAGTAATACATGACAGACTGGTCAGTGATTGCAGTTTGTTGATCAATTTATTGTGTAGAGTCAGAGATTCATTTTGATAACAATAAATATCATTTGAAACGCGTGCAATGAGGAGTATTTTTAACCGACTTCCCAAAAAGAAGGATGTTTCTCAATTCGACCGTATATATGTATATATATATATATATTTTTTATGTGTGTTCGCGGATAACTTAGTCGTTTATGAACCTATTTAGATGATTATTTTTTTGTTGCAAAGGAGATATCCCAAGGGTCATACCATGATAAGTAATCAGGATCTGATGATGGTCTCCTGGAAAAATCGAGGGAACTCCTCAAATATTATAGGCATACATATATCAATTTTGGTATTTTAATCAATAATGCAATCATTTGCACTCAGAAAGTATCGTTTGGTGAAGTGGAACTGATGAAGAAGACAACAATGGCCACTGGAAATCCGAAATAAAACAATGTATCCTAGTCGTGTTTGCAATGGGCTTATTGGAATCGTCATAAGATGTACTTTGGCTATAAATGATTTTCATGTTAAATGGAGCTACCTACCAAAACAAAAAAAAAGAGGAAAATATTTTTTTTTTAACAAAAATCATACAGTCTTCCAAAACAAAACACTCCAAAGCGAAAAATAACTTTCTTTTCCGAAGTCGGTGTCGAATAACGGAAAACAATGGGTACAAAAGACACCGACTGCAAACGCAAACTTTGACAGACACGACATCGAATCCAAGTCAAATAAAAGATTAATTTGACAAATGTAGGTATGGACGTATCGACTTGCTCACCAAAACGTGCTAAACCTCGCTTGCAACACAGTACGTGTCTTCAATTCAAACTACAGCATTACCAGTGTTTAAATTCGGGTTAAATATATAACAATAAATTCCGCTTAAGCATTGGTTTCCAATATCGTTGCCGTCTCATTTAAGGACTATTTGTGTACAATGCAGTTTTATGTGGTGCGCGGGGAACGAGGCAAATTAAACTATATTGTAGTGTTTTATTTTGTTTTAATTGGTTTCCACGGATTTATGTTCCCTCCTTAGGATTCTTCTTTAGATGTTTATCGCAAATACAGGCAGGTTTGTGTCTAAAATATTTGTAGGTAGCTTTTTGAATTAAAATACGGATATTTTTACATGAATCCATACTAATATTATAAATGCAAAAGTTAATCTGTCTGTTTGTCTGTTGCATACGTTTTCACGCGTACACCGCTGAACTAAATTTAATGTTTTTTTTTTATATTTAGATCTTGGAGAAGGATAATAGAAATCTTTTACACAGCACAAATAAAGGAAAAATACCAAAAAAAAAAAAAAAAAATAAACAGTTTAAGAATTTTTTTTAAAATTATTATTTACCTTCTTAGGCAAAAATAACAATTGTATTCCTAGCTCAAGTTTTTCTATCATCCACGCCCTGTACTTTAGCAACTCAACCATTAAAAATTATACCAATTTTAATATGGCGGTATAATGGGTAGGTACGGAACCATCGGCGCACGAATTCGACTCGCACTTGACCGATTTTTTTTCTTATTAATATGTATGCCTGGAACGCTGTCGTCTCCCTTCTTGGAGGTGGGCGCTAATGGCCGCGACACAGTACTCCATAATAATGCGGCTGTTAACGAACTCATACTTTTGTAAACTGTTTCTTGTTCCAATAAATGTATTTGAAATATATTTTTTATCTTGAGAGTATCGATAATTTCCAACTATCATGCGTGCGAAGCCTCTGGAAATTTATTGTCGATGTAAAAAAGCAAGTATTTATTATATTTTTTGTCTATGTGAAGAAAACTACGTAAATCACATATAATATGTTGTTAGGTAGCTTAATGTATCCTCATTTAACTGGTGAAATCTAATGACAAATATCATAATTAAAATACCATTTAATCTTTGCAAGTAATATCAAATGATATTCAAATCGAACTACACTGCGCTATTTTGCAAACCACATTACTGATTTACATTATATTAAAATCACTTTAACGTTTATAATTCGATTCGAGTCCGATTTGAACTCGCCCATTACGTCCATTACGAATGGACTAGTGCCATTCGTCGACTGGACTAGTTGAAATAGGTGCATACTGGCATGCATGGCTTTTGAAATCACTGAAGTTCACTAATCTGCCTTAGAAGTTCGTTCGGGCAAGTTTTATTACTAATATACCTTTTTTGTTGTCACAATTTTGGTAAGAAAATTGTTGGCATTGAAATTATAATGTGGGTATCTACCGCTTTCATGAATCTAGAGGCAGACATATCTTTTGCGTTAAAGCCCATTTAGGCTTCAATTCACTAAATGTATTTAGCGTTTATCGAATTTAAATATTTCTGTCACTCATTGGAAGATGACAGATACAGGATAATATTACTGGTGATTGATTTTTGTAGCAAAGTGATGTAAAAGTGTCGTATAGTGACACATTTAATCTAGATTAATCTATCTATCAAATTTCTTTAAACGAGCAATGCTTAATATATGTATATAATAATCTGAATCTCGGAAACGGCTCCAACGATTTTCATGAGATTAGTATGCAAGGGGTTTCGGGGGCGATAAATCGATCTAGCTAGATTTCATTCTTAGAAAACGTCGTTTTCTCTATTTTCACCAGAGCAGTGCTCGGTCGCCACAAGGTACCTACTATTGTTTTATGATATCATAAAAAGGATAAAAATACGTGTTCAATATTTTTTATTAATCTACCTGACGATCAAACAAATAAACAGTACCAATCATTTCAAAACACAAAAATGCCAACCATAATTACTTCCATATTTTCCTGTGAAACTTTCCTGTACTTACTATCGCTCTCGTTTCAGTCCTGAAAAGTTTACCATACTTCTGATTCCTGGCGCGGAAGCACCTGAAATGAATCCAACTTTTCTAATTTTCTGCAACTTATAAATTCCGATTGCGAGAAGGAATGTGTCGATAATTAAATCTCGAGGTTTGGCTTTGGATACCTGAAATGCGTTATTGGAAAACGGTGTTTTAAGTGACTTGTGTTATTGGTTTTGAAGCTTTAAAAACGTGGACAAAAAAGGGCATTTGTGTTCAGAGTTACTACGACATGGCCCTCAAAAAGTAGTTTCTAAAGAGTCTTCTGAATTGAAAGGGAACATGTTTCGAGTCAGTTCAGTGTTTCCTGTGGTCAGTAGATACATGCGTCCTATTTATTATTATTATTCATAGTCACCGACATAGCCCGAAGAATTGCCAAACTTAAGTGGCAGTGGGCAGGGCACATTGCTCGCGGATGTTGAACTGAATGCTGTGAATTTGAATAAGTAATGCGAATATTTATAAGTTGGTTTTTGTTTTATTAGTTTAGCCTATAGTATATGTGCTATCTCACTACTGGACAAAGTTAATGTGGTAATAGATTTTTTATGGGCCTTGTGCGGGACGGACGTGATCGATCAAGGCCCCAGGCTGACTGAAGGTTGTAAGGCTTCAGCTTGAACGCGTTGACGCCCCTTGCACCTATTGTTCAGTTGTCTTCGAGCAAGTATTGACCCTGCAGTGGTTGGAAGGCTGCCAAGGATGTTGAGGGGAAGGCGTGATGTCCAGTTCAGAAAAAAAGTCAGGTTTTCATGTCCAAAAGCGACGTCTCTTCATGGTCTCCGTTACGCAAAGTGACGTGGATTTAATATTTCGGAAATAATGGCTACGATTAGGACGGTGTCTCAGCGCACTATCCTACTAACACACTTGACCGTAACGAGGACCTCGAAACAACGACCGCGCATAAACTTTAATTATAAAATTAATACCTTATGGCTAGTCGCTGAAAACCGACAGAAACCCCCCTTCTACTGAACCGATTTTGATGAGACTTGTGTCTCTGGATAGGTCTCGAGAAGACCTTCCCTCCGGACCTTGGTCCAGGTTCATATCTGCTACCTTCACGGAGCCCTTGCGTGGAGAACGCCTAATAAGGGGAAGTTCTGTCAGTTTGTAGCTTTATATGCTACTTTACAATACAATGGTGCACTTTAGTGCCAGGGTACCAGCGAGGGACTTGTAGCCCTACTCCTGGACCGTCGATCTGTGACAGTTTCACAGCTTCATCTGTCACCTCCACGGGCACAGCCACGTGAAAGTGCGAAAACATAGCTTCAGTGCCTGTTTTCGGCATATTTAGTGAGTTTATACTCGAGCTGGTGGGCGGATCCGCATTCACCAACCGTCATCGGATAGCCCTCGCGATGGGCTACCCCATGGTGGAAGTCCGGTGGATACAGCTCCAACCCTCTATCCAGTATTCACTCTGATGTGGTCGACGATGCGAGAAAACCATGGAACCTCTTACTATATTAAGTCGGTTAGTTCCCTAACCACCAGAGCTAGGCTCCTTCCAAAAATGTGGTTGGGAAGCTGGAGAATTGGGCTATCGAATGGTAGTACCCTGATGGGTGTACCACCAGCCCTTCTGGGACTTCTGATGCCGGGAAGCGGCCGAAATAGAAAATATCGTGTTGTTCCACGGCTTTAACGCCTCTGTGTGTGTATGTGTAGCTATATAGTAGCTATGTGTTGTGACTGAGTCCAGGCGTGTGCCCGAGGGTCCCCAAAGGTAATGCTTCAGATAGCATATCAATAATCCTTCAGGCACCAAGTGTGTCTGAAGGTAGTGGGTCCTCTGGCAGACGCGTAGAAACGTCCATGCTGGCACATACAGACACATTATTTCAAGTAAGTAAGATCTATGTACTAGAATTACATAGATGCCATCTATATATAGGGCCTGGACACAGTTCCAGGTCACCTAGAAGCGCTAAAACGCTTATAACCAAAATTCTATTTACTTACTTGAGCAAAAATGCATGTATTTACCATCTCAGAGTGAAACTGTTTTAAACCTGGCTATGTACTGTTATTATGTACAGTTTTTCAGTCATAGCACCAAGGTATACTATCTAGAACACCTAGGTGGTGTTTCCTAACAAAATAAATGTGTAAGGTAAATAATACGATTGGTAGGTGGGCAGAGCGCACCTATCGATACTTGCGACCCGGCCATTTTCGGGGGGTCCAAAAAACGTAAACAAATATTTTTTATTTGCTTAAAATACTACTTACACATTTTATCTATAGTATATTAATTCTAATTATACTAGATAACCGTATTTTAGGTACTATAGGCTATTATAAAGCCCTCAAAACGCTATTCTAAAATACCAAATTTGTCTGCTTACGCGCCAGACTATATATATCGTGCACCGCCATCTGACTGCTCATTTCGAACTAAACTGTCATGGCGGCAGGTCGTGTTTACGGAATTTGACTTGTTTTGATTTTGCTTTCTTTCCGTAACTACCGCATTTAGTATGTATGTAACGATTCTAATTTACTCTTTAGACCCCATATTTACTTAATACATACTCATATACACTAAAACTTAATGTTTAGTGCCTCAAAAAGTGGTCGAAATTTTATGTTTGAAAAAACTATAAAAGAAAAATTCTCGTCTAAAACTGTTTAGTACGAGCTAGCGCGCTGGGGTAAGCAGACGTATGTTTGTTCATAACATTTTATATTTACAACAAACTATACTACTATTGTTTGTGATGCCCCGTCGCGAACATCTCTCCCGCCGTGCAGTGTCGCGTCGACCCGATGTGTTGACGCGGCGCTGCATCACGCATAGTGAGCGACGCACGTCGGCAGCGCGCGTGCCACGACGCTCAGCGACACGTCGCTCTGCTCTCGCCGCGGGAACTCTGCTACGCTCATTTCGGTAGTGACGAATGAGCTTCTTCACCGGACGCTTTAGAGTGCCGCCAGTGGTGCGCACCTCAGCGATCCGGACTTCTCTATCAGGCCCAGGGTATATGGCCTGGATGCGGCCTCGCGGCCACGGGTTGCGTGGCGGCTGGCCGTCGGCGACGGGGGCGGGGTGGCCTCCTGCAGGCCAGGCCCGCAGCTATGGGCTCCCGCCGGTTTTGTAGCACCGGCAGGCAGCCTCGGCGACTGGCCTCCTCTCGGAAGGCCTCTCGGAGCTCTGTCTGTGTCTCGTTCGTGGTGAAAACGCCGTGTGATGGCGATATTCACGACCTCTATTGGTCTATCTGTTGGTCGGTGAAAGCGCCGTATGATGGCGTCATTCACGCCCTCTATATGGTCGGTGAAAGCGCCGTGTGATGGCGTCATTCACGCCCTCTATATGGTCGGTGAAAGCGCCGTGTGATGGCGTCATTCACGTCCTCTATATGGTCGGTGAAAGCGCCGTGTGATGGCGTCATTCACGCCCTCTATATTTCTCTGAAAATCCGGTTTCCTACCCGGCTTCTTCTCGATGGAGACTAGCTTTGTAAGAGCTGTCTCGTTACTGTCGGGCACTTCTATGGCTTCTTCCCGCCATAGCATAGGGGTCTCTTTGTGCCCGCTCTCTAGCCGCCTTATGTCGCGGTTCAGGATGTCTTCTGCCCTCTTCTGAGGGTCAGAAGCTGGCTTATTTGGCTTGATAGCCAACGATTCTGTGGCAAAGATTTCACGGAGCCGCCGGTTCGGTTCCGTGTCTCGCCCTTCAACGGACTGCATCCCGTTGATATGATCCAACCGCCTTATGTCGCGGTTGGAATGTCTTCTGCCCTCTTCTGAGGGTCAGAAGCCGGCTGTACATAGATTTCGCTGGCGAAGAATTCACGGAGCTGCTCGTTCAGTTCCGCATCTTGCCCCGCGTCAACGTTCCGAGTTCCGTTGACACGATCCAACCGCCTTATGTCGCGGTTCAGGATGCCTACTGCCCTCTTCTGAGGGTCAGAAATCGGCTATACAGCTATGGCAGAGATCTCACGGGACCGCCGGTGTGGTTCCGTGTCTCGCCCTACAACGGACTGCGTGCCGTTGACATAATGCACCTGCTGGCCCAGTGTTCTGGTGTGTGCACCATGCAATGTCCAGCCCATCATGGTCCTTGACGCGATGGGTTGGTCTCTTGGTCCCCTACGGACCTCAGTGGCCAGCAGCAAATGCCAGTTGTCTTGTCCGACGAGTGTCTTCGGTACTCCCGCCGGATATATAAGCTCAGACGTCAAGTCTTGAAGGTGCCTGCATCGTGCCAGGTCCTTAAGATTGACTGCCTGTGGAGACAGGTTGAGCTTCGAAATGGTGCGCGCATTGAAGGGCACCCGATTATTCAACTGGCTTGTGCGAACGACTGTTATTCGTCTCGATAGTGGAGTATCGATCCTGTTGTTTCCTATGGCATCGATCTTCAGTGGCTCAATTGGGCCCACTGCTCCTACTCGCTGAGCGATTGCTTCGTCGATCAGCGAGACGGTAGGTCCGTCGTCAAGGAGTGCGTATGTGTCTGCCTCTCCCGCCGGTCCTATGACCTGGACCGGTATCATCTTCAGGAAAGCTTGACTCGAATTAGTTCGCGAACTAGCCACCGTTTCCTGCGACTTCTCTGTCTGAGGCTTCCTGTTGTAAGGAAGTCGATTGTGCGTGGCGGTGCACCCCTTGAGGCCACACTGCTTCTTGCTGCAGCCGTGGTTCTTACGACGGTATCTAAGGCAGCGATAGCACAAGTTGTATGCTTGGCTAGCTCCCATTTTTTGTCACTTGCTGCGTCTCTGTACTTTGAGCAGTCAGACGCGTAGTGACCCTCTTTGTCGTAAATTCGACATTTGTTTACCGGCTTGTCGGTAACTATGTGCGTCCTCTATATGACGCGTTTTCCCGCCACCGAGTCCGTTTCTTTAATGTTCTCGGGCGGTGCGAATGCACTGCAGAAGTGAGCTTGCTCTGTTATAAAGTCGCTGAAGAGTGACAGGTCTGGCAGCGACTGATACTTTTCCGTGTACGTCCTGTACCATAGTACACGTAGAGAATTGGGCAGCTTCTCAGTTAGCTGGCGCATCAGCTCAGCGTTGAGTAAGTAGTGTCCCTTCTTGAGGGCCCTCAAGGTGACGACTCCGCTCCTGATCCGACTTGCAAAGGTGCATATATCTTTGGGCTGTTCGCTGCAGCGTGGCAGCCCTCTGAGTCGGTCGGTTTCAGCCTGAGCTATTGAGTCGGGCCGTCCAAATTGTAGCTCCAATTCTCTCATGATCTCATCCGGTTTCGCGTTCCCGATGAGTTCTGAGCTCACTGTCTCCAGTGCGCGACCACGCAAGCTCCTTCTGAGTCTTGCTGTATTTTCAAAGTCGCTGAAGTAGGCAACAGTTGCCTCGTAAATGGCTCGAAAGGTCAGCCATTCTGTGTGAGCTCCACCGAAGTTCGGCAGAGTCAACATAACCTGCGACGCCGTTCGGTTAGGCGTCCATGGTTCGATTTTTCTGTCGGCTAGCGACACTATAGCGGATGTCAACTCCGTTAGAAAAGGACGGAGTGACTCTTTCGCTTCTATTTGCCCTGGTGGCTCCGTCTTGGACGGCTCTGTCCTAGACGGTTCTATGTTAGCCCTCGTCTGTGGTTGGTCTATATGGGTCTGGGAGTCCATTACAGCGTCGCCGCTCGCAGGTGGAGGCCTATCTTGCTTCCTATTGGCGACGTCGTCCTCCCTCAACGGTGTGGGCTCTGGCGCCTCTTCGACCCAGGAACGCACGTACTCTTCATTTGAGTCTCTTTGATCCATATATTCCGCTTCAGAAGCTTCTTCTTCTGCTCTCTGAAGGGCTAACTGTGCGAGCTCCAACTTAATCTTTAGTAAGTCTTCGCGAGCTCTAGAGACTCTTCCCTGTAACCGGGTCGTCTTGCTTGTAGACGGCGGTCTCCAACGTTCATTACGGGCGTCACCCCGGGTAGCCATTATTTCCTTATGTACAAAGGTCTTGTCTTGGATCCTTTGTTTTTCATCAGAAGGCTTCAGTGTTTCTTCTGAAGATCCTTCTTCTCTCGATGCCTTCCTGCATGTGCTCGGTTCCTGTGGTTCCTCCTCTTGGTGTGTGGGCGTATTGTCACCTATCTGTGACACGGTTGGGCTCCTGTTCGGTACGGACTGTTCAGTCCCATCAGTCGTTGTCGGCGAGCGTGGGGGCAATTGATGGTGTATACCTGCACCCGGTCGCTCCATGGCGACTGTCCACGCCTCAGGTCTCTTGTCCTGCGATCTGGTTATCGGCATTCCGACTGGTCCAAAATGTCAGCTCGAAACGGTTAAGTCCAACTCTAGACTTCAGTACGATTGGGTTAAGTCTATTTTCGAGCTTCCAAACGGCTATGTCCAAGTCCAGTCTTCGTTTCAAGACGTCGACTCGAAACAGCTAAGTCCAAACTTCAAGTTTTTTCTCGAAGAACCTAAGTCGTAACTCCGGGTTAAGTCCAATTTAAATCGTTGACTCGAAGAGGGTTCGCTTCCTTTTTCAAAATTGAAAAAATATTTTTAAACTCCGGGTTAACTTTTAACTCCGGGTTAACTCTGGCCCTCTTGACTCCGGGTTATCCTTCAGACTATAAGTTTTTATTCAGTCTTCAAAACTATAAGTCCCAAATCAGCTTCAAAACTGCTATGTTGACACGACACAGGTTCACTATATTACTATCGACCCACAAGGGGTAAGCACTTGAGTAAGTTTTCACTGTACTTACTGTTTTATACGTGTCAACCTGTCCAGCAGCCTTCAAGGATGACCAGCTGGTCTGATACCACTCGCAGAAACTTCTGTCTAACACTTGACGTTAGTAGTCAGTCCAGACTCCAGCTATCGAAGGTCCAAGCTTCGATTGAGAACTTCTGTCTCTTATATGACTATTTGTTTCCAAACAAATTCTAAGTCAATAATAAGTCTTCAGCTATAACGCTTCAGGAAATTTACAGGAACTATTTTTCGTTCTATTTTTTATAGAACAAGTCGCCCACACGACTATACAATATGCCTCTGTGTGTAAGCCTCCTCTAGGATAGCGCTTCAGCGATAATCCTTCAGCCGTAATCCTTCAGGAATTCTATGAACGTTTGTATGTTCGTTCTATCTCCTAAACAAGCTTTCGACACGCTATATATGAAATTTCCGATTCTGAAATTTCAGCGATAACTCTTCAGGCAATCTACTTGTTCCTTCAGGATACAGTTTCTATGTATTCTCAGATACTACTGTTTCTCAGTATGCAGGTTACACAACAGAGGCAACTCAAAATTCCGTCTTTTTGCGACGGTAATCTAATCGGAACGAAATGCTTCTCTGGAAGCAGCTAGGCACCACAGGAAACGGCTCAGGAAAGGCAGTTGCGTCCCAGCAAAAATGGTTATGTTCTAGAGCTAGTCCACGCGTGGGTCCCAAACCACACGTGCACTTTTCACTCCGGTAGTCGCTCTAGAAGCTTCTACTAACCAAGGTCAAACGTACGCGCGCCTTTTGACGACGCTAATCTCCCAGTTACTGGGTTTCTACACTGTTTTTGACTGTTAAAGAAATATGATCTTAACCTCGACACTTGTAAGGTTTACGAGGGGGACGTCAGGTTTCTTTATTCACTGGAACTTTTCTCACGAACGTAACGTTACGTACCCCGGTCGGTACTTTGTGTAGGTGTGTACTCTTACCAGATTTATATTGAGGGTAGATACGTTCTCAGCAATGGTCGTCAGGCTTCTTTGTTCTCAGGAATTTTCACTGGCTTGGGCCTCGGTTTTCTTTGTTCTCAGGCACAAGCTTCACAGGAACGATACGTTTGACTTTCGATAAAGAAATAGGAATGTAACCCCACTTAACAAGGTTACGGGACGTCTATCTTCTTTGTTCTCAGGAACGGGACAACGGTTTTCTTTGTTCTCAGGAACGGGACAACGGTTTTCTTTGTTCTCAGGAACTAGGCTCTTCAATATTGGCCTGTATTTTCACTGGAACCCAGGACGCCAGGCTTCTCTGTTCTCAGGAACGGGACAACGGTTTTCTTTGTTCTCAGGAACTAGGCTCTTCAATGTTGGCCTGTATTTTCGCTGGAACCCAGGACGCCGGGCTTCTTTGTTCACTGGAACTAGGCTCTTCCTATTGGCCTGTATCTTCACTGGAACGCTGCGTAGGTCATTTGCTCAAAAATCCGGCTCGACAGGACCAGCAAATGTGCGCCGAGGGAAATTAAAGACTTGACTTCTCCTCAGGACTTTTCACTGGCCAAAAGCGACGTCTCTTCATGGTCTCCGTTACGCAAAGTGACGTGGATTTAATATTTCGGAAATAATGGCTACGATTAGGACGGTGTCTCAGCGCACTATCCTACTAACACACTTGACCGTAACGAGGACCTCGAAACAACGACCGCGCATAAACTTTAATTATAAAATTAATACCTTATGGCTAGTCGCTGAAAACCGACAGAAACCCCCCTTCTACTGAACCGATTTTGATGAGACTTGTGTCTCTGGATAGGTCTCGAGAAGACCTTCCCTCCGGACCTTGGTCCAGGTTCATATCTGCTACCTTCACGGAGCCCTTGCGTGGAGAACGCCTAATAAGGGGAAGTTCTGTCAGTTTGTAGCTTTATATGCTACTTTACAATACAATGGTGCACTTTAGTGCCAGGGTACCAGCGAGGGACTTGTAGCCCTACTCCTGGACCGTCGATCTGTGACAGTTTCACAGCTTCATCTGTCACCTCCACGGGCACAGCCACGTGAAAGTGCGAAAACATAGCTTCAGTGCCTGTTTTCGGCATATTTAGTGAGTTTATACTCGAGCTGGTGGGCGGATCCGCATTCACCAACCGTCATCGGATAGCCCTCGCGATGGGCTACCCCATGGTGGAAGTCCGGTGGATACAGCTCCAACCCTCTATCCAGTATTCACTCTGATGTGGTCGACGATGCGAGAAAACCATGGAACCTCTTACTATATTAAGTCGGTTAGTTCCCTAACCACCAGAGCTAGGCTCCTTCCAAAAATGTGGTTGGGAAGCTGGAGAATTGGGCTATCGAATGGTAGTACCCTGATGGGTGTACCACCAGCCCTTCTGGGACTTCTGATGCCGGGAAGCGGCCGAAATAGAAAATATCGTGTTGTTCCACGGCTTTAACGCCTCTGTGTGTGTATGTGTAGCTATATAGTAGCTATGTGTTGTGACTGAGTCCAGGCGTGTGCCCGAGGGTCCCCAAAGGTAATGCTTCAGATAGCATATCAATAATCCTTCAGGCACCAAGTGTGTCTGAAGGTAGTGGGTCCTCTGGCAGACGCGTAGAAACGTCCATGCTGGCACATACAGACACATTATTTCAAGTAAGTAAGATCTATGTACTAGAATTACATAGATGCCATCTATATATAGGGCCTGGACACAGTTCCAGGTCACCTAGAAGCGCTAAAACGCTTATAACCAAAATTCTATTTACTTACTTGAGCAAAAATGCATGTATTTACCATCTCAGAGTGAAACTGTTTTAAACCTGGCTATGTACTGTTATTATGTACAGTTTTTCAGTCATAGCACCAAGGTATACTATCTAGAACACCTAGGTGGTGTTTCCTAACAAAATAAATGTGTAAGGTAAATAATACGATTGGTAGGTGGGCAGAGCGCACCTATCGATACTTGCGACCCGGCCATTTTCGGGGGGTCCAAAAAACGTAAACAAATATTTTTTATTTGCTTAAAATACTACTTACACATTTTATCTATAGTATATTAATTCTAATTATACTAGATAACCGTATTTTAGGTACTATAGGCTATTATAAAGCCCTCAAAACGCTATTCTAAAATACCAAATTTGTCTGCTTACGCGCCAGACTATATATATCGTGCACCGCCATCTGACTGCTCATTTCGAACTAAACTGTCATGGCGGCAGGTCGTGTTTACGGAATTTGACTTGTTTTGATTTTGCTTTCTTTCCGTAACTACCGCATTTAGTATGTATGTAACGATTCTAATTTACTCTTTAGACCCCATATTTACTTAATACATACTCATATACACTAAAACTTAATGTTTAGTGCCTCAAAAAGTGGTCGAAATTTTATGTTTGAAAAAACTATAAAAGAAAAATTCTCGTCTAAAACTGTTTAGTACGAGCTAGCGCGCTGGGGTAAGCAGACGTATGTTTGTTCATAACATTTTATATTTACAACAAACTATACTACTATTGTTTGTGATGCCCCGTCGCGAACAGGCCTTATTTTGTAATAATTACGAAGCTAATTAGCATCAAATTAGCAGATGCTTTATTTAAATTCTCAATAGATTTACAATGCGCTAAGCAATTTCTAAATAGTGTCCAGATTTTTTTGTGTTCTTTACAGATTTAAATGGTTATAAAAAAACTTTTTTGCAAAAAAATACTACCGACTTCCAAATACAAAACTACAAAGTGAAAATAACTTTATTTTTTGAAGTTGGTGTCCATAACGCAAAAAAACTGGTACCTACGAAAGACAAGTTTTTTTATTTTTCACTTTTTAGTGTACCTACGTAATAGGCAAGTTAGTAAGGTAACTATAACGCCAGAATAGATTTCATGAAACTTGAACATAACCGGTGAAATGAGAGATCTGCGTACCCCTTAAGAGCGTACTGGCGTGATGGTATGTTATGAAATTGTATAAACATTAAACAGACATTCGATTGCAGCAATCCCGAGAGATTTGCCGTTATTTATTGAAGAGTTATGTTGTATATCTCCGAAGTTCTTCATCAGATCTTCACCAAATGAAAATGGGACCAATTTCGAAACATACTTTTTCAAACAAAAAAGTTTTTTTTAAATCGGTCCACAATTGACGGAGATATCGGTGAACATAAACAAAAAAAAAAAACAGACTTAATGTCGAACATAGAACCTCCTCCTTTTTGGGAAGTCGGTTAAAAATAGTATACCACTATCAAATTCGACCATACCGAAAATATCATTACGATCTGGACATAAAACAAAAATAAACCGTTTGTCCAGCAGCTGCACTGGAACACAAGACATTACACGCTAAAGAACTCGGTATAAACGGGCAACATCCAGTGCCAACAATACCGAGCTAATAGTAACAAACAACAAAGCTAAGTAAGACACATTAAACAGAATTAAAAGTGCAAACTTAACACCTCAGTACCTCCGTATTCTGTACGTCTCCCATTTTAGCAGAAAACTAGTTTAATTGGTTAATCCCATTAAGGTGTATCGCATTAGATACCGGCTGAGGTTTCAATTAGACGTGTGGAACACTGTACCGGCAAACATGCACAGAATAAAGATAGCTACAGAAGGCCTACTCTATCATGATCTGCCTCGGCTCGTCCCTACTCCGCGGGGTTGCCTTCCACAGTCTAGCTGAATACCAGAATTTTTCATGAAGTGACTACCTATCTGACCTCCGAAATCTAGTTACTGGGTAAAACGATACTCCTGCTTGGTAAGAGTGGTTGTCAAACAAAGGCACAGATTTTTAGGCGTCTAACTATCACCTGTCACGGCTTTTAAAGTTATTTGAATAAGATCTGGGAGCAACAGTTTGACTTGTTTTTCAAAACCTGAGAGTTCACGGTATTTAACGTATGCTCATCCACAGATTGACTTCGGTAAGCATTGCTGAACATTGGAATTCGACTTGCAGCTATTGACAAGTAAAAACAGGGACACGCACACATAGATGCGTACGTACGGCGAGCTCGAACCAAATGAGAGTCGCAATTTGTACGCATGCACTCGCTGTATGTGAAGCGTCTATGTGTGCGTGCTTTTTCGCTCATTTTATGCAGTAGGCCTTCTGTACTTATCTATTCTGTGGTACCAGTGTGGAATCTAGACCTTAATTATTACAAGGTTTCTGTGTGTCGTGTCATTGAATTTGGTTCTGTGGTTAACGTTTGGTGATATTATGGCTATAGGTATCTACGGGGTTGCGGTGTTGTGGTGTTGCTGGTATCTATGGTTTTGCAGAGTTCAGTATTATTGGATTAAAACAGTGGTAGTTAGTGTTAGTATCTTACTTATTTAGGTGCTGGAGTATTGCTTGATAATCCATGTTATTACCTAGCAGCTTACATATGTCTTGAAATTGTAATAGATACAGTATAGGTATCGCCCGTTTACAAATTGATAAGAGGCTTCTGTCCTTCGTCAAGAGGAGTCCAATTTTATTTTAAATTGGCCAGTTGACATTTTGGCAGACCATGTCAATTCCATACATTTTTAAACTTATTGACAATCGTTATCGCTGATAGAATATTTCTTTATCTAAAACCCAAGGATATTATGTGCTTTTGAAAACTCTAGTACCTACCTACTTTCAAACTTCATCATCATCATCATTTCAGCCAAAAGACGTCCCTGCTGGACATAGGCCTCCCCCAAGCGTCGCCACACTGATCGGTCCTGTGTGTCTCGCATACCTGACTGCAGGAGTCTGGCAGCCGCCGCAGCCAGACCAGGATATGTCACAAAAAAATCAAAATTGTAGAATTGTCGCGCATAGGCTGTTTAATAAAAGTGTGTCAGTATGTCAATACTTTACCGGTGAAATCTTGACACATTTGTCATTTAAAAACGCGTTTAATAAAACTTGACATATGTCAAAAAAAACACAGTCTAATTATTTTTGATAATTGTCGGTGACAATTGTCGCATATTTGCAATTCATTTTGTTTTATGAAGCTAAATAAGGGGCAAATCGTACAATTCTACAAATATGTCAATTTTCTATGTAATAAAGCAGATTTGACAAGTTTTCCACAGCAAATTGTCACCTGTCGCCATAAAAAGTTTTATTAAACAGTAAAATTATGGATTGTCTCGACAATCCGACATATTTGTGAATTTTCCACCATGACGATTTTGTCGCCTGTAAGTTTTATCTAACAGTTACATTGTTGAATTGACACTTTTTGACATATGTCGGACTTGTCGAATTGTCAGCTTTATTAAGGTGGGCCCAGGTCGTCGCTCCACCTAGAGGGACCAACGCTGCGTCTTACGGTGCGCGGTCGCCACTCCAGAACTTTTCAACATTCAAACTTACTAAAAGCATTTACAAATAGGTACACTGTTTTCTACAACCTGTTTTTCTTTGCACATACATTCCATAGACACTTTTACCTACTTTACATAGGTATCTAATAGTGGATGCTGTCACAACATACTTTGCATATTATTACATAAAACTGCCCAAGTCTTACAAACAAAATAAGAAATTTGCTAAACACACAAGGACAGAATTTTTGTTAGTAGGTTCAAATTAAATTGTCGTGGTGGTTCAGTGGCTAAGACTTCGCTTCTCGTGCTTGAGGTCGAGGCTTCAAATCTGGGCAAGTACCGATGTGACTTTTTTATTTATTTATTTATTTAAACTTCATGTACAATAGTGGTACATAGGCGGACTTAATGCCACAAGGCATTCTCTACCAGTCAACCTTTCAATTCATATTATAATTATACTTTTTTAAGTTTATCTTGAACATCACTGACAAAGGGGAAAGAAAACATCGTGAGAAAACCTAGTCTTGTAGTTAATATAAGTTTGAAATCGCCAACCCGTCTTGAGCAAGCGTAGTGATTAATCCGTTTAGTGCCTGAAACGCGACTCCACGCGAGACAATAGCTTTTTATTTTTTTCGGCATTCAACCGGTTATTGCTCGTGCCCTCTCTGTATGAGAAGATTTTTTTATCCTTTGGCCTGCAATGAGAAAGTAAGGCTCGGCGCAAACGGGCCACCAACCACTGCCTCCGGAGGCTAGCGACAGCGACTTAACACACTTTGCCATATATTTTGTATAGACGCACCGCACACGTGTAGACGGTGGCGGACTCGCCACTTGTGTTCGCTGCGGGCCACAGAAGTCGCCAACATCCGCTACTGTCGCGCTGCTCTATCTCCACCCTCGCGCAGTTAGGCATTAGGCGTCCTACGTATCGCACGCGTCACCATGGAGCACGGCGACACCTTATTGGATATCGCTCGACCTGAGACCCATAAAGTCGAGATCGATACTTTCAGATCGGAAATCCAATTACGTCCCGCTATTTGGGATTCATATTCTGATCTGGCTCGGCGCAAATGGGCCACCGACCACAGCCACCGGTAGCCAGCGACGGCGACTTAACACACTTTTTAATATATTTTGTATAGACGCGCCGCCGCACATGCGTAGCGAATGACTTAGAAAAAAACTCGCGACTTAGTGCAACCACACGTGACTGAATGACCGCGACACGTCACTGGTGGCGACCACTCGCAGCTCGCACTCGCACTCAAAGCAGGAGAGTAACAAATTGTAGCGGCCACCGACCACTAGTGGCGGCCATCGATAACCTTCGTTTGCGCGGTAACAAAGGACGTGACGCGTGACAGCCACTGGTGGCTGTGGTGGTGGCCCGTTTGCGCGGAGCCTTACAGCAATAGAAAATTGGCGGCTTCCGAACACCGGTGGCTGTCGCGCACTTCTGCCACTGTTGCAAATGTGGCTGTAGCGCGCGACATCCACCAGTGTCTGTGGCCCATTTGCGCAGAGTCTAACAGGCTCATATTATATAGGTTCTACTAACAAGAATTCCTTCATCGACCTAGAACGTTCTCGATGTCACCGCACTTCACCACGAAACCTAATTCATTAGATAATTTGCCATTCCATTTAGCACTTACGTTGCTTTTAATGTAATCGCACTTACCTAATGTTGCCACATGTAAAATTACTCCACTCCTCAAGAAAATTAAAAGATAACTGGGTTGTCTGTGGTGAACATTAATTGAGGTTATTTTTAACGGTGAAGTAGGACATCATTCAGGTTGGATCATACGTAAGGGGCAAAGAGGAAAAATATTGTTTGCAAAATCTTTTTTTTCTCGATTTTAATGTATATAACACCTAAATAAAAAGCGTCTTGGTGTTTTATACCACCGACCAGACGGTTTTCATAAAATTGATGTCGAAGAAATCAATTAATAAACGCGTTTGGGACTCTGAAATTTTTTGACCCTGACTTCACGTAGTCTTTTGGGTTTCAACCCCTAATGTGTATATTAAAACCGGAGGCGTGAAGCCCTGCCCGCTGTATCAAAGCATAGGCACCTGTGCGAACCGAAACGGTTGAGGCGACCAGCAAGCCGAAACTGCGGAGGTGAGCATGGGTACCTATCCTTTAATACATAAGGGTGAAGGGGTTGCACTTTCCTCAGCGCCGGAGACGATGCAGAATCAGGCCACTTAACCATGACCTTGACCTCCAAGGTATCATGACTTCCAGGATCACATGAACTTGATCTCAAAGTCACCTGCCCCGCCCATAAGGTCACTTGACCTTGACCTCAAGGCCACTAACCACAAATATCTGTTGCTGCTCCTGAGGATTGAGGATGTTGACTTACGGCATTTTGATCTTGACGTCAAGGTCAATGACACTGGAGTCAAGGTCTCACGGTGTTACTTCACTCTACTACTCCCGCATCCCACCGAGTCCCGAAGGCTGCATTAAGCGATGAATTTTGGTGATTGTTTTTAGTCTTTTTTTCATAGTGCCCCGTTTCATATCCACTGACCCATCATACTTTGTTATAAAACTGGAATGTCTAAGGAATTCAATCATGTCGTATCCACTTGCATAAGTTATCGAGCTTAGTATAAATAAAATAGTGGGCAGGGCACATTGCTTGAAGAACTGATGGCTGATGAGGCTGAAATATATTGGAGTGGCGATTCCGTACCTTATGTTGTGGCATTGGGAGACCTTTAACAAAGAAGACTGATTAACTGTTGAAAGTCGTGGGAGTTCTCTGGACACCGGTCGATGGAAATAAGCTCTTTCGGCTGAGACGATGCTAATAATTTGAAATCTACTAACACGTACTACGCCAAAGTGCTGAATGCCATTCCCTGTCAGAGTGAGGTGAGTCAGCTGGAATGAAACAGGCTGCTTCTATAGGTATGGTACAAAGGCAGTATTTAGAGTTTTTATTCTTTGTTACTTTACAATTTCAGATGCCTGTTGGAGTCAGTGACCTTTAACGCCTTTGAGAGATTATCTCTTTGCAGAAAAGTTGTTTAATATTTTCCTTTAATGTAAAATTGTCCAGTCAACCATTTCCTTAAGACAAAAATGCTTTGTCCTTAAAACTTTTCACTTTATTGGGTCATTGTGGCCTTTATAACACCGAAAACACTTAAGCAAAGTAAAGGTGTCTCGAAAACCTAAACACACAAGACGATAAGATCCGAACAAAGTTGGTTCCAGAAGTTTTACATTAAACATAACAATTAAAGTTTTAACAGTAATTTGTACGTACATTGAGCGTAATTGAAACCTCTTTCTTACTTGAGACCTGAATTACATACATTTGTGTTGGTGTTTAGATACTTGTATGTAATGTCCCAGATTTTGTTACCAATCTGGGAATCGTAAATTAAAGAAGTGATGCATAGATGCATGAAGCTTCAGGGGGTCTACAGTGGGTCGGTACCGTCTTGGGGTTGGTGGAAAATAGAACAAATTGCCGTGCGTTCAAGCGTTGTTGCCATATCTATTATTGAAATCAAATATAACAGCTCACAATGTTAGGAACAATTAATATTAATTATAATTTTATCCGTGTTGCTAGGCAACTGTGCTTATCCCAGTCGTAAACGACCCTTTGTGCCTATTGGTCTTGCTTATTTTGTCTCCTGCTTGATATGGAGGGAAGTGGAAATTTGAATATTTTCCTACTCCTCCGTTATTCTTTTCTGATTGATTCCGTTGCGGGATCCAAGACACTTAAATCCATTCTTCGGAACTTCGTCGAGCTTCATTGCCTCAGCGCTTTTCTTGTGGTCGCCACTGTTGATTCTGGCTTTCAAGAGCTGCAGTGGTTTGAGAATAGTGCGGCGGAATAGAGCCAAAAAAAAAGAAGAGAACAGTGATGTGATGACATCGTTCTACCTGCTTATGAGAGTAAACTTTGGAACACTAATTAGGTCTACAAGGCATGAGGATTATTAGGTTTTTACTGGTAACCAGTGAGTTCCCGCATTGTCGAGGCGGGGGGGCTCTGTAACCACCAACAAGTAGGTTGTGGTGCCACTTAGGCGACATCGCAACTGAGGCGGGCCGCGATGTCATATGGGGCCTCCCATATCCATACATTATCATTATTCTGGATTGGAGGCCAGTATTGTGGTGCGCCGCTCTCCCTACCTAACGTGACCTGGACGGGGTTTTGCCACCGTCTGATGGTAGACGCGGTGGGTCCGAAAAGTGGTAGGCGGCGGGGCCACTGACCCGACCTGTTACAGGAGGACCAGGGGTGCCATACACGGGGTCGTCTTGCGCCCATGTGCTGGTTTGGTTCCTGGGGCGGCGTGTAATTTGTTCTGGTGCGCCGGTGATGTTGGTTGTAGGGTCCGGTGACGTACAGACGCGGCGGGTTTGCGATGAGTGCTAACGCGTGCCCTTGCTCCCGCCATAAGCGGCGCAGGAGGACACCGTGAAGTTTTAGTGGGTTGGAGTCTCACATAACTGCATTAACTCCCCGTGGTAGCGCAGTATGCATGGGCATTTCTACACACTAAAACAAAAAATAAAGTAGTGGAGTAATTACTACGAAGGTTGGTTGTTTACACCTAACAACATTCTGGCTGGCAAAAAAATGGTTCTGGCTGGATCTGAACACTCATCAAATATGATATGGCGCGGGCGTGTGGATTCAGTCCGGTGAAGATACAGACACATTATGCAAAAATATTTATAAGGTCCGGTCCTGTGAAGTGTATCAGTTACTTCCTACAATATTTATGAGACCGCTGAAGGCCAAGTTCTACCTATGTAAGTGACATCCCAGCATCAAGTGGCACTTGTGTCATTGTATCACCAATCTGAGTCTGTAATTTTTGACACCTATCAAGTATAGTTTTAGAAAATGGGACCAAAAAATGGGGCATTTTCGATAAAAAAGTAAATAAAATAAAAAAACCCGATTGCCTTAAAAGCGAACTAATAAAAAGATGTAAACGAGAAGAAAATCATGCTGTGCAGTCGGAGGATACGTAATTATTTGCGAGCTGGCTGACCAAAACCATATGTATCCTCCGACTACACAGCATGATTTTCTTCTTGTTTACATCTTTTTATTAGTTTGCTTCTTAGGCAGTTTTTTTTTTATTTTATTTCTTTTTTTTATTCACAACTTTGTAGTTGTAATTTTTTTACGAATTATTCTTATTTTTTATTCTATTTTAAAGATATAAGTGGCATACATTTTTGTAATCACCTCTAAAAACCCTTTATTTTGATACCCCACTCGATATGAAAAGAAGAAAAAAAAATGACCTCCACAATATTTCACCCAAAATCAGCCATGTTTGTTTTTTTATTGTCACTTATTTAAGAACACTAGGGCGGTCAAGACCTATCTATCAATGTCTTAATTATGTAAATCCGTTTAGTGGTTTGCAAGATATGAGATAGTAAAGAATATAACAAACATACAAGATACGCGCGAAAAACATAATGCTGTCCTTGCAGTCGGGTAAAAATAGTTGAACATCGTCTGTCAAAATTCTTATAAAAGAAAATAGTGGTAGAACTTTCTCTGACAAAATCATTCTGAAGGAGCTATATTACAACTTAATAAGAACGTGATTTTTACTATATTATAACGATACAAAAACGTTCTAAAAGTACTGCCTCAAGCTCGAGTTTTACTTAAATGGGGAAATATCCTCAGCGGTGGAATACGCTTATACATTTTCTTTCTTCAGTAAGTTTTTTTCTTCCCTCTTTCCTTTTTCTAAACTGTTTACTTACCGTGTTAACTCAGATTGAGAATCGGATATTTTCCGCAATTTTAGTTTGTTTTCCTTTAATGTTTTTGCAGATCTTTTGGAGTGTGGAAGCTGTTTACTGAAGCTTGAAGGGCCTGTGGCTATGTGGTCAGTAAGTAAATAATAAGAGGTTATAAATTGGATGATCCGTCTTCGGTTTCCTGTTGCGTTCTATGTGAAAAACCGTTTTAAAATAGTGGCACTCAGAAATGTATTATTTAGATACTTGCTTTAGCCATTAGCTTCACCCGCGTGGATGTCAAAAATTATGCCAGTTTCAACCTACTACCCTGGATAAAAAATATTCAATAACCTAATCAAGACTATCTTGAACATTTGTGTTCCACACTTCAATCAAATATGTTCAGCCGTTGAAGCGTCATTGATTGCAAACAATGAGTGACTTCGGTGAGTGTGCTCAAGAACTCCACAACCTCATCCAACCGGCCCCCTTCTACCATCGGATATCTAAACGCACTGCAAGTTACCATCCTTAACTAGTTGCCATTCCACCAACTCTCACCAAGCGCTTCCAAACATCCTTCATAATACGCACAGCGAATGAGTGGAACTCACTACCTGCATCTGTGTTTCCGAACGCATTCAACCCGAATCTCTACAATGTTAGAGAGAACAGTCTCCTTCTGGGTCAGCTCACTCCATCGTCGACACTGTCTCTGTCACTTCTGACTTGGACTAGAGTCAAGAGCAAACCCATCTCAAATAAAAAATTTAAATACCTACAGAGTCACATTTGTATTAATTAGTAGGGCTTCACGTAATTAATGGACGTTCAGGGTGAGTAAAGGCTCACCATCATGATGATATTATGAAAACAATCTCCAACTAATTCTCTGGGTACAAAAACTAGTTGACTTTGACCCCACTGTAGAAAAAAGCCACCCTAGCCTGATAAAGTGGTACTATAATAAAGAAACTAAGTATTATTACACTTGTTCTCCACATAATTACATCTCCTAAAAATGTTCTTACATTAATGTAAGCTATATTTGGCTCCTAATAAAATATTCTCATTGCGTCTTTGTTTCTGCCAGACTCGTTCTTGGCAACAGCTGCCATTTTTAAATGCCTTGTAGAAGCTTGTAGAGGCTACAAAGTCTTGTAATTTAATCTTTCTTTCTTCATTCAATTTTAATTATTTTTATTTTTTAGTATCGCTGTTGGATTAAGTCGGTGAGGCGCGCTGGCAGTCTGAGAATTGCATTCGAGTTCTTTTTTCGAATTTGCAGAGCTGGGATAAAAGAGATTTTATTTGGGCTGCTTTTTTTAAAGTAGAATAGGTACTAGGATTCCTTGTGACTTTTGCTGGCTTATCAGTTACTACCATACTTATTAGTTACTCCTAGCTACTGTAGTTATATTCTGAGCGCAGAGTTATTAATTGTTAATTGGAAACTGTTTCTTACGCAACAAAACTTGTCCCAAAACATTGGAAGACAAGAGTCAGGTCTGGGATAACTGCTGATACTATTTAAGGCAGCCGTGATAGAACAGTGGTGGCCCAGTGCTAACGGCCGCGACTTACAAGTTGTAGGTCGTGGTTCGAACCCAGGCAGGCGCTTTACTTTGTGTAGATTATTTCATCATCATTGCTCTCAAAACGGTGAAGGAAAACATCGGGAGGAAGCCAGCTTGTCTTAGAACCAAAAATTTGAAGACATGTGACATCCACCAACCTGCAATGGGCCCGCGTGGTGGATACGGCCCATTCCTTCTCACGGAGAGGAAGCCTGCACGCATAACGGATCAAATGGGAGTCTTTTTGCGGCAAAGGGGGTCCATCTATCCTATCCTAAGGCAGCCGTAAGGAAATCACTATATTTTTTTTATTTTTGTATCGTGTCTGAACTTTGAGAGGAGTGTGAGAGGAGCTCGTGGCTAAATGATAACAGCCGCACGGGTCGATCTTAAAGGTTAAACAACGCTTGACGAGGTCGGTCCGTGGATGGGTGACCCTTTCAGCATATCGAGTTTCTTCCGTGCCTCGGAAAGCGCGCTATGCCGTTGATCCCGGCTGTCATTTGAACATCTTTGACAGTCGTTACGGGTAGTCAGAAGCCTGAGATCTGACACCAGTCTTACCAAGGGATATTGTGTTGGCCAGTTACTGGGTTGTGGAGGTCAGGTAGGCAGTCGCTCTATGTAAAACACTGGTACTCAACTGAATCCGGTAAGACTGGAAGCCAACCACAACAATAATTGGAAAAAAAACGGGGCAGATGATCGTGTCTGAACTGTGACAAATACTGGTTGCTTGCTCGTATCCTACAGTTGTACATGTGGGTGTTGCGGCGGCGCTTGATTTACCAGAAAACGGACGTTTAGGGATCCCATGTCCAGCAGTGTACGGTGGTAAGTTCAGTTGATTGAGCAATGACTCCTGGAGCACATCCTAAATGAAAGAGATATATGCTTTACATAGACAAAAGTTTCATGAAACGCAGGCCACTTGTAAACTAATATAATAACGAGGACGTAATATTGTATGTTTGTTTATTAGGGTTCCGTAGCCAGCGGCGAGTTCGCGGTGAGTGCTTAAACGTGCCCGTGTTCTCGCCAAAGGTGGCACAGAAGGACACGGTAGAGTTCTAGTGGGTTGAAAAAAATAAAAAATGATTCCGTACCCGAACCGAAGGGTCCAAACGGAGCCCTATTGCTGTCACTCACGTGCCCGTTTGTCTGTCCGTGGTCTGTCACACAATTTTGTTCCGGAGATTTTTTTAACTTCCGATTGACTTCCATTGATTAATGTTTACGATTACGTATATTTATAAATATATTGGTAATCAGATATTTTTTTTTCCACGAAAGGCCAGAGAAGTGAAACTGCTGAAAAACTAGTCATAAACAAAAAAAAAAAGAAATACCGACCGCCAAAACAAAACACTTCATTAAAAATAACTTTCTCTTCGGCAGTCGGTGTCGTTGGCACCTATTTTTTTTATTTTAAAAAACTAACGCCGAAAAAAAATTTTTTTTTTTGGCTGTCGGTTTAATTTTTTTCTTAAAACGTTTTTAGTTTTTCCCATTTTAGTTTTATTACCATGAAAATACACATTATTAAAAATGACTTAAAATTTACTCGTCTGATCTTGAACAAATTTAAATGGGACCACATGAGAAACACCAGCTTTCAAATAAAAAAAGAATCATCAAAATTGGGTCATAATCGCGTAACAAACTTACAACAACATACAGTCGAATTAAGAAACCCTCCCTTTTGAAGTTGTTTGAAAATATACTCCTTGGCAATGTTTTCCTAGGCACCACTCATCCAAATTACTAGCCAAACAATTATCACTAAGATGCTTCAAGAGTATAAGTCCAAGTCCCAAGTGAATGAACGAAAGCACATGGCTAAAACTATAATAACCCAATGTGCTTAAAAGGCATTCTCTAATTAAGCTATCTCTCGTGTGCCCTGTACGAGTCACAAATTATAGTATATTACTGCAGAGGCCAGCAAAAGAGGCATTGATGGACGAACGTGTAAAGAGTGTACATACGTAAGTCCATCAATGCCTAGTTGTGGCCAAGGCTTGTATAGTACTTTTCTCAAATAATGCGCGGAAATTAAAACTTAATAGTACCTAGAACTCATTTTGTCAAATACTTTTCAAAACCAATGACGAACAACAAAATTTATTCTTGCGTTAAGTATTTATTTGTTTTTCAATAAACAGCTTTCTATTTGCAAGCCAGTTCAAAATTCAAATAATATCTTTGATAAGTAACCTCCTTGGCTGCCATATTTGAAAGTAAAAGATTTTTCCATTTGTAAATTACACGACAGAGGTGATGATATGAGTTTACTATGTAATTTATTTGGCCGCTAAACCACGACAGATATGGATTTGCATACAACTTTTGCCGGCCACTGCTCGCATGTATTTGGCCAGTACAGCAATTACGATTTAACTCGAAGAAGGTTGTCAATGCGCAAATTTCCAAGCATGTTTAAGAAAATATTTTTCTTTCTTTCTTTGTTATTACATAACGCCTGTACTCCTATAAGCGGCATAGGAGGACACTGTGTAGTTTTAGTGTGTTGGAATCCCACATAACTGCACTATCTCCCGTGATAGCGTAGTAGGCAAAAGAAAAAAAAATGCATCCCCCAAGTGTTTCAGATTGGCCGGTCCCGTGCTTCTCACATCCAGCGGATTTCCACAACCTTGACCAGGTCATAAACAACGAATGACACTTGTCTAGAGTCTCTGGAAGACGTTGCGTTGGAAGGCCTCCCATTACAGATCGGTCAAAATAACTGAGCACCCGAAATGTCAAACGACTCCATTTTCACCAACCCGCTCGGCGCCCCGCGTTCACCTTGTGAGCCAATAGCAAGACTCGTACGTCGGAGTGACATTGATATTTTGGGTGCTCAGATATCTTGACCGAGCTATAATTGGAGGCCTTCCAACGCAACATCTTCCAGAGACTCTAGACAAGTGTCATTCGATGTCAGCGAAGGCGATAGTCGAATTGTCAAAATGTAAGGGATTAATCACGTGATTTTTCGATATCGCTTGTCAATCCCATACAAATTTGCCTTTATGCCAATCGCTATCGCCATGCTTCCTATGATAGAAAGTCGCGCGATGGTCGCGCTGTCTATGGTTTAAGACCTCAGTTCGCGTTACGTTTGACACTCTAATCCAGGCTCCGAGCTGTTACTTGGAAATCCGAGATGGAAAATCCCAATATCACTTGGCCCGACCACACACAACACAGTAACGTAATGTATTTAAAAGGTATTCGCTAATAGGTAATCGTATTAGCTGGCCCTTTATTTTCGGCCTCAAGTGTTGTAATACTTATTGTTGGCTCACCTTTACGTAGTAGTTACCGAGATAGGTTTAGGTAATCTTGGTAAGTAGGAATGTAGGGAATTGTGTGTTCTATCTAGATGAAAAGAGTGTATTAATGCACTATTTTTGTAAAACAAACAATAACCGTTAGTGGCTATGTGGCTAGTAGACATCCCATGTGGGTTTTGAAGATCATATAGGATAGGCTCCGTGTAAAATACTGTCCGTATTTTAAGTTCATATAGGCTCCGTGTAAAATACCGTCCGTATTTTAAGGTCATATAGGCTCCGTGTAAAATACCGTCCGTATTTTAAGGTCATATAACTAACTGTATAGCTAACTGTACGTATAGTTGCATTCGGTTAGACTGACCGACCTCAACATTTTTGAAAAATCATTTTCATACTGGTTATCATAACCTGAGAGGTAAAAACCGATGCCGGTTGGCATTGATTTATACTTAAAACTATCAGTTTGATAAATTTGCGCGTAGCCTTTAAAAAAAAATAAAGTTATGAAGAAATGAAGATTTTACTTGGTGCGTCATACTCGTACATAAGGTGTTATTCAGTTTTCCCATCTAGGCTTCCCCAATAGCAGCATCTTATTGGAACTGATAAATGTGGCATCCCATCAGGTGTGACTTTAATGAAACACAAAATGATCTCATCGAAATTGTATTGACATCGAGATTTTTGGTGACAGGCTATGGTAGAAAAAGCTTGTTATGTGTCACTGAACATATACACTATTAGTGCTTAATTACTAGCGTTATATTGTGATGGTTGAATGGACGGTATGGAAGAAGAAATAGTGAAAACCCCAAGCCCCGAGTAACCTGACACAAAGGCAGAAGATGGTGACCGGCCACCTGACAGTTTCGCCTGTGGTTTTAGAGTATATATGTCGCATCAAGGGTGGCCGATAGATGCAAACCATCGGGAAGTCAGGATGTATTCCCTTAGGTTAAAATATCGTGTGTGAGCAGGTCGGTGGATACAATCGTGAAAATGAAATCACACAAATTATTCGATACACTGAGTTTATTAAAATAGTCACAACTCACAGTTACAATCTTGCTTATTCATATTACGGATCGACAGTGATTCTACGACATCTTAGTTCTAAGGCGGTCAGTAGTCAACTGCCATGTTCTGCTGTCCCCACCACGCAAGTAATTAGAAAAAGAGCGCCAAAGCGTAGTTGTTCTTGATTTGCCGCCAGGGGTGTGCTTGTGATTTGTTTTTAAGTCCGTACTTTTGACTAAACCCGACATATATATTTATATATGATACAGTTATGAGGCCTTAAATTGACATGAATCAACAGCACCAACCGTAACGTTCAAGTTTCTTAGAAAAGATTACATAGGCACCCATCCCACAAGGCAACATTTCACCCAAGGTGCACCGGCCGCACTTAAGTTCTTGATGCTTTTATTACACAGTAAGATGTATAGTTTAAGCTCGTGCAAACTGTAGACATGCACTTAATCTAATTTAACGTTGGAACCGAACAACATCGTGGGAACTGTGAATAATTAATGTTGGAACGTATTGCATGAGGTTTACTATCGGATTGGGCAATATAGCGTCCGCACCTTATTGTTCGAGTGTAAATTGTTGGTAACCTTATAGATTTGTTGGTAACCTTATAGATTTGTTGGTAACCTTGGTTGGAAGCACTAGTTTCCAGTAACAAAGTTAGGCACCAGTATGTGTGTTAATGAGTAGATACATACATTATGTACGTTTAGATCGCTTTTAGCGATTAGCGCCGCTCTTTGTTATATCCAATGAAATGGTTTCTTAAATTGTATTCTCTGTAACTTATATGGTGTATAATAAAAACACATGTAGCAAAAATAAGAACCCCTAATGTATGTTTTTTGACTGCTTTCGTTAAAGTCAAAGTAACTTATTTGTAAAAAATAATGTAATCTATACTAATATTATAAAGCTGAAGAGTTTGTTTGTTTGAACGCGCTTATCTCAGGAACTTCTGGTTGGAATTGAAAAATATTTTTGTGGTGGATAGTCCATTTATCGAGAAAGGTAGGCTATATAACATCACGCTACGACCCATAGGAGCGGAGCATAAATGAAAAATATTAAACGGCCAAAATTATTCCTTTTTGAGAGCTTCCGTTGCGTGCCCTGCGTAAACGGTTTAAGTTACGCAGCAATCATGTATGTAGGAAAGGTAGGGTAGGTAGCCAGTTGACGGGAGCGAAGCCGCGTGGGACAGCTAGTTAGGTATATATAATATCATATATCTAAGCATCATATAGATCTGGATATTGCTATTAATTTAAACATAAATAATCGATTATGTTGTTCTTCTTTTCGTGTGAGGATGTGGCCATCTCTGGTGTCAGAGTTGTTAAGCCGCCTCTGGGAACCCCACAGGCCTCTGACTTGGCTATTTCAGACTTACATTAACTATATAAGTCCAGGTTTCCTCACGATGTTTTTCTTCACCGTTGCCTGTAATGTCCGAGATAAACTTAGAAAGTAGTATAGTGTCTTGTGAGTTAAAACAATTATATACTTACTTTACTTAGATCAGTTAAAAAAAAAAACAAAAAAAGAAAGTACATATAGAAGAAAAGAAAGAAATAAAATAATATGAATTTGAAAAAGTCACATTGGTACTTGCCTGGATTTGAATCCACGACCTAAATAAAGCACGAGAGGCGAGGTCTTAGCTACTGGGCCACCACGACATGATCGATTCTGTTAATATGTACATAATTATTATTAAGTAATTATTTAAATACGAGTGGTTTTGAGTACGGCACTTCTCAGTTTATTATGAACTAGAGGATTCCTTGCGGTTTCACTCGCGTAGTTCCCGTTCCCGTGGAAATACAGAGATAAAAAGTAGCCTATGTCACCCGGGGAAAGAGTAGCTTCCCAACGGTGAAAGAATTTTTGAAATCGGTCCAGTAGTTTTGGAGCCTATTCGGTACAAACAAAGAAACAAACAAAAAAATATTTCCTCTTTATAATATTGGTTTAGATAAAAGTACCAATGATCTTATTCATAGGTTAACCACAAAATGGCTGCCGATTAAAAATTAATAAAAAAATTAGCAGTCTTTAATGAAGTAAACTAATAAATTAAACAAAAATAAAGAATATAATTTTAATATAAACAACATTTAATTAAATATCTGTAGTATTTCCTAGGAGATTAAATCGCCAAAGAACACAATTATAAAACTGGCTTAAATATCTATAATATAATTTCTATTCAAACACCAAAATGCTAAAACACTTAAAGCCACACTTACCGGCACACCAAAATGTACTCATAAACTGACGAGCACAGTGATAAAGTCGGTCACTTATTAGAAACGTTGGCCCCTCGCCAGTGTACCTGTAACAAGTAAATATTGGCTCAATAAAGAGTACCTTTGCTAAGTTTCATATTTAAAGTGTAAGCGCCATTGAATACGGGAACGTATTTCCTTGCGCCAATTCACTGTAGTTGTTTGTTTTCAATCTTATTCTATTATGGAGGGAACTTTTGGTTTATTGAATTTGGTGTAGGTGTATAAGTAAGAATTTTATAGCCAAAGTGTTGTCGAAAGTATATTGTATCTACTTTTACATTTTGAGGACGTTTGTAGCTTAAGTTTGTTCGGATTTTTCTCAATTTGGTATAATTAAGGTTATTTTCCAATAATAATCAAAAGAAAAAGAAAGAAAGAAAGAAAACACATTTATTTGACACAAGCCAGAGCACACAACACACACATAAAAAAAAAAAAAAGATAACTTAGACTAAACAACAATAATATAAAAAACGAAAACAATATATTAGTAACATTGTGTGTCCCACGGCTGCGCCAAATAGGACCAGTTCAGCATAATGTCGGGCAACTAGTGCCCGACGCTGGTTTTCAACTGGACCTGTGACCGATGACGTGACGGACGTAACGCAGTTTTATTAACTAAATGTGTATGTGAAACAAATACTTACCTATATAAAAGATAAAAAATAGGTGTATAGTATGTGTATATTACAAATAATAAAAAATAAATACGCGTACACTACATAAGATAAATAAGGTGAGTCAGACAATAAACGAGGTGTGGGTAGGTAGGCTAGTGCGTTATATTATTGAGGCATTCAGGTCGCACTGTCAAATCAAATCAAGAAACACATATTTTGCTAAGTTTCAAAGTGTAAGCGCCATTGAATACGCGAATATATTTTCTTGCGCCAACTTTCTGTAGTTATTTATTTTCAATCTTAATCTATTAGGGAGATAACTTTTGGTTTATTGAATTTGATGTTTGTTTATGAAAGAACTTTGCGAAGCCGCTGGCAGAAGCTAGTACTATTATAAACGTGAAAGGTTGATAGGATGGATGGATGTTTGTTAATCTTTCACCTAAAAACTATTGAACAGATTTTGATTAAACTTTACTGATATATAGCTTAAACATCAGAATAACACATAGACTATAATTTATAAAGATATTGGGAGAAGTACTAATACCATGCGGGTGGAGCTGCGGCCGGCAGCTAGTGAACCATAATTATTATGATTATGTAGAACTAACACAATGAAAACAACAAAGTTAGCATGCATTAAAAACCGTAACAATACTAACGAATATGATCCAAAAAACGACGCAACTTCGAAACCCCTAGCTTTAAACCTCCATACGAAGACCATAACAATAAATTCCACGTCGTACACAGGCAGCCAAAAAAACAGTACACTGCACTAAAAACAAAAGCGAAACATTTACAAAGTAAAATATGAGAGAAATATACAAGTTGGGACATCGAGCCATTGTCACGCGCCCAATTCCCAAGTTCCAGCCAAGATCTCGAACAGTGTAGCCCATTTTGTGTGGCTCTACGTGTATTTGTATATGAGAGTTGTTTTGGCTCTCGAGTATGTAAGTTGAAATATTATTTGAGGTACGGTAGGTAATGTTACTTTTATTTATTAATTAATAAGGCACACCAAAGATTTATTTACACATTATTATTAGAATGAAACATTTACAAATTATTCTGTGTAAGCAAGACACTTACAGGTATGCATATCATTTACAGAGTAAGTCATATAAATTGTAATAAGAATTTAAAACAAAAATAAATCAACTAAATTTAAAATATTAAATACAATGTTTATTAAAATATAATTGAACATTTATTTACACAAAAAAAAACTAAATTATTAATAGAGATTAAGTAAAAAGTAAGTATCCTACTATCAATGATGCCTAGGTTTATGCCGGTAGTTTCTACTTTGCCGCAACATAACTAGGGTGAGGGGCCAGATTAAGAGAAATACAATCCGCAGGGCTGCTTTGTGGCGAGCTGGTGGGCAGTGTCAACCTCACGGACCTAATCTACAGGGAGACATCTTGTTGCTCATCTCTGGCTTACCTTTATTGGCCGGTCGGAGTGAACACTGCCAGGGAACAGAGCTCCCACCCCTCTCGTGCGCTTAATTGGCTGGCTTGAGTGTAGATTCGCAAGAGCAAACGTGCTCGGAGGAAGGAAGTTAACCCAATAAGATGCGGGTTGGGATTTTGACCGTACTTTCGGGATTGTCCTGATAGCCCTAGTGTAGGTGTTAGACAGAGATAATTTATTCTCATATAATCTGTGCCATAGCGGACTGCACTAATCTATCAGGATTGTCTATGTCCACATCCGTGAACTCTATGAATGCCGCTGCCATTACATGTGTAGGAAATGTATCTCCTTTTGTATTTCTAATTCTCTAATAACGATTATAATAATAAGTACAAGTTAATCAGCATTTATTATTTCTAGTAGTAATACCTACTCTACCATTAACTATGAACATAACAGTAGGTACTTTTCTACTCCTTAAGCACCTCCGGATATGTTGTCTCCTTGGCGCTACGTCACTAAAGTGCTAGCGACCGTTTATGTGGGCCATAATTGAGTGTGCAAGTCACCCTCTGCCATTTTATAGCCGTGTAGTTCAACAGTGGTCAGGCAGGGGCCAATAGTCCTCCTATAGTTTTAGGCAATCGATCCACTAAACCTACCAAACACATAGCTTAATACATATTTTTTTATTTTTTTTTCTATAGTCCTGCACCTGCCGGGAATTGTTCTTGGATGCAGTTACGTAGTGCATACAGAGATAATCGTCGGTTGGTGTCACATTTCCTGATACATGCCTAACAAGGCCTCTACGAGTTCGCTTCGGCCCTTCGCACAGCATTTCAAAGGACCGGAACCCCAGGGTCCCGAGATTATCAAAGTAATTTATAAAATACTGAACTAGTTTCTGAATTGAATATTTGGAGTTGAAAACGCGTCGTACAACCAAAGTTTGATAGGTTATCAGGCTAAATTAGAGATTGATAAATATTTAACTTTTAATTCTTAGTTTAGAAGTCAGGCGATCATGTTTCGATGTTTGTTAATCAATTATATCTAAAGGCAAAAAATATTTGGATAAAACTGGGCATATGAGTAGAACCGGGTTACGGGAACATTCCGGTATTACGTTCCCTAGAGTTAATTGCCAACCGATGTATATAGGAGAAGACGTCGATATTTTTTCTTTGACAGCACAACATTGGTACTGAAACATTTTTATTCAATCGACTGGCCAAACATTATGCTAACCAAACAAACAATAACCGACGTCAGCTTCTATCTACAACTAGAATATAAAGTTTCAAGAAAGTACATTGAACTTCTCCAATACAAAATTGTAAACAGACACAAAATACTTTGGCAGCGTTAGCTTTTTCATATAAGTTTACAAAGTTGATAGTTACATAGTGGTAAACATAGAGAGAGATCGTTGAACCCGTTGCCAAAGGTTCAATAGTCTTTTTAGTTATGTGTGTTTTGAGGATTTCCTGGCTAAGAAGTATAGTCGCTCCAAACTTCTTAGCCGCCCAGAAGTGGGCTTACCGATGCGCAAGACACGGATTGGTGCTGTTTTTAACACACTTTTATTAGCTTGGTACGTATATATCTACGAATCTATGTAACGGAATCTTTGAACGTGATTTTCACCCGCTTCAAATCGTCGGAATAAATTTGCAACTTTGCACACTTATCAAGGACCGACGACAATACAATAATATAAATAGTTTGTCTCATTATTCTTACAGGATTTTAAGGATTAGCGATTGAACTAAAAAGTGAAAAATTTATTTTTAGTTCAATTTACCATTAAAGCGTGTTTTTTAGTTTTTTAAACGACAATTATGAGATTTACTACTGCGCAACCATAGGCAACAAGGTTAGCGAGGATTACAATAACAGCCACATGGGTAGATCTATAAGGTTAAGCAACGCTTGCCGAGGTCGGTTCATGGATGAGTGACTAACTATTACATACCGATACTACTCCTTGTCACAGAAAGTCCGTTAAGCTATTGGTCCCGGCTGTGTTGACCTTATAAATTACTGGTATTCTAGTTTCCTGCAAGCAGGAATCTGAATGAAATTTGGCACAGAGATAGATAATAGTCTGGAATAGCACAAAGGCTACTTTATCCCGGTATAATGTTCGCTTGGGATGATAAAACACTTTTCACGCAGGCGAAGCCGCTGGCAGAAGCTAGTCTTACTTATCACACTAATATTATAAAGGCGAAAGTTTGTGGGTGTGTGTGTATTTGTTTGTTTGTTACTTCTTCACTCTCAAAAGGCCGAACGGATCTGGATGAAATTTACCACGGGGATAGATTATAGTCAGGAATAGTAAACAGGGTACTTTTTATGCCGGAAATATGTAGGTACCGTCGGGATAATTTTCGACTTTCATGCGGGCGAAGCCGCTGGCAGAAGCTAGTTTGGTAATATAACTACATTGTTTTGGTTATGTCCATAATATCCCTTTTCTGTAACCTTCACATACAAAATTATTTACGTAAGACCATAAGTAAATTTAAACTTTTATTTTAATTAATTTGTGAACGTACTTAAAGGTTGAGTTTGCCAATTGAACGAGATACTAAGTACCTCTTTGCCGCGAATCCCTGAATCCTTTATTCTACGAATTCTACTTTACTTTTTAATTCTACGAATCATTCATTTTTATTACTCCACCTAAATCAATCCAATTAAAGTTATCTTGATATTTATAGACGTGAACGAGGGGTTTTTTTCCGTTGCCCTGGCGACTGATTCTAATGGAATTCCTTCAAACCGACTTAGAATATAGGACTATGATTCATAAAAGTCGTTTAATCTCTTCCAAATCTTTCTGTGACAACTTTACCGCTCACTAAAAGTAAGGCGCACGACCCCTTATCGCTTTCCCAGCAATAAAAGCCTAAACGCCTTTTACGCCAAGAAAAAAAACACAAAAAGACAACGAAAGCGATTATGACAACGGACATCTACGATTAGAGAAACCCAACAAAAAGAATCCGATAAATTTAAAAAAAGAACATCGCTTCGGGCAACTCTGTTAGCTACGCTTCGCTGAAATAACAAAACTTTATCCATCTCTCTCGCTCTACCGAAAAATTTGTTTAGAGAAAAAGAGATGGGAGTAGTATTTTTGCAAAGATCACAGCACAAAGGTCATTAAGTAGCATCAGATAGATGCGTCTACTTTGTCATGTTATGATTGATGGCCGCTGGTGTCGGCTGACGTCACTTCCTTTCTCGCGTTCGGATATGTCAAATTGATTTTAGTCGGAGTAAATGTGATAGGGCGTTTGGGATCCGGGTAATGGCGCTAAGGTGCATGGAAAATGGTAGGAGATAATTCTTTTTCGGTCCAGTATATAAACGAAACCTTAACTTGATATATATGGTAAATATTAAAAGAGCTATTTATCAAAAGGTGTTCTATGGATCCTTATGCATTTAAATGGACGTAAAAAATAATGATGATTTGGCGAATATCGAAATGGTAAAGGCATCCGCATAAAGACGAAACCTGAATCGAAACGTTGTAAGCTAGAGTCAAATGTAGGTAGATACAGAATGTGGAGATGGAGGTCTAGTTTCTGAATTAAGAGTTAAGAGCGTGTAGCTTTATGCCAAAAAACAGGTTGAAAGGCTTAAATAGAATGATAACTTAATTCAGAAATATGAGATTAAGTAGGGATTTGTCTGTGAGATGAAAATTATTGAAACATTTGAAAACGAGACGTTATTATATAAAGCTAGTCTGGTAACACCAGATTAACTTAACCTAATAAAGACCTACATGTGATAGTAACACTTTTTTCTTTTTTGTAGTCCGTGGGAAATGTGGTTAGTAACAGATTTGGTTGCATTATTTTATAATTCTTGTTGTAAATTATAATGTGAAACTGATTTTTTCTTCTCATATAAATAAATTAAACACTTTCCCTCACACAAATAATAACTCAATCCCATATAACACAAAACAAAAAAAATATGATCATCCAAACATGTCAAAAAATACAATACAAAAATACAAAATGTTTATTTCTGTACCAACAAGTATGATTGGAGCCTCCTTTTAAGCATGATGATGCCTGAATTAGGAGAATCGAGACAATAATAATGTCTCTAACAACTCAAATAAATACGACTGTGTGTAGGGATTGTGTGAGCTGGAAGCAAGCCGTGAATCGCAATCATATCAAAATAAGGGGAGGATCTTAGGTCTTGGGCACCGCACGCAATATCAATGTTGATATCACCAACCAATATAACGTTCTTAAATGACCAATATTTATGAAGGCATTCATTGAGTGAGGTTAAGAAATTATTTCTACGAGTTGTTTTTTAATTATCTATAGGCTTGCGCATGACCACTATCTCACTGTCTCGTGGTAAGCGATGATGTGGTCGACGATGTAGCACGCTTACCTAGAAGAAACCTATTCACTCTTGACTTAAAGACTCCCAGGTTGTAGCTATCAGAAAATACTACTCTGGCAGGGAATTCCAGTCCTTAGCTATACGCATAATAAAATTATTCCCAAAACGTTTGGTACATGATATAGTTTAGTTTACTGTAGCTATAAGGGCCTGTGTTTCAGGTCACCAGGTCTCCACCCTCTAGCAGTTAGATATATTTCATAATAATAAAAAAAAAAATTGATTTAACAATTTCAATTACAGGTTGTGTAATATTAATAAATTTTAAAAGTCTGTAGCTCAAAATAGAGTGCTATAAAAAAATATATATAAAAAAAATATTTTGGCTTGGTGTATTGTTAGTAAACATTTTTATGATAGCGTGAGTAAGTAGATGTGTTTGGTGTGTGTATATATGTCTGAGCGTGCGTGTATGGGTGAGGATTTATTAGATAGCATTCGGTATACATTAAGTCACGGTGGTAATTAGTTTTACGGTGTCATCATAGTTGAGTCCCAGTAGCCACATGGTAAGCTCCCTCTTGCATTGTTCCTTATTGAGGTTAAATATGGGTTGAATTGTATTGATTTTGTTTTTTTTTTTTTTTTTTTTTTTTTATTTGATATGGGTTTGCTCTTGACTCTAGTCTAAGTCATAGGTGACAGAGACAGAGTCGACGATGGAGTGAGCTTACCCAGAAGGAGCCTGTTTACTCTAACTTTGAAGAGATTCGGGTTGAATGCGTTCGGAAACACAGACGCAGGTAGTGAGTTCCATTCATTCGCTGTGCGCATTTTTGTTGTACAAAAATCGTCCCAAATAGCAAAAGAAGTGGTTAGAAAAAGTGTCGAAAGAGGAGAGTGAGTGCGCCTTACGGGATTATATCGTCTCTTACCGTGTGTCACTAAGGGGTGAGAGTATTGAAAGTCAGGGAAATAACAAAAGACACAGGCTTCGTTCAGGTTCTTAGCGTCATGTTGAATAACCGTCGCTTCCAAGTCCACCTTAATAACAGCAAAAGCAGGTGTCGTTGCCAAAAAAACGGGATCCCACAAGGCAGCGTGCTGGCTCCGGTACTATCAATGTTTACACAAACGACCAGCCTAGCTCTCCACTAACGCAACGCTTTCTATATGCAGACGACCTTGCTGTAGCTGTCCAGACTTCTAGTTTCGAAGAGGCCGAAGAAAGTCTGACGGAAGCTCTGGAAGCACTTTGACAGTTTTATGATGAAAATGCCTTAAGGCCAAACCCGTCCAAAACCCAATCCTGTGCTTTCCATCTACGCAAACGTCAGTCCAACAGGTCTCTCAACATCTCGTGGCAAGGCGTTGCCATAGAGCACTGCCCTCAACCCCGCTACCTGGGCATCTCCTTGGATAGGTCCTTGACATATAAAGCCCACTGCTTGAAAAAAAAACTAAAAGTCGGGACTAGAAATAACGTTTTTCGTCGCCTAACATCCACGGGCTGGGGAGCATCTCCGCCGGTTCTCCGTGCTTCTGGCCTATGTCTGTCATTTTCTGCCGGGGAGTTCGTATGTCCAGTGTGGCATCGATCCGCCCACGCTAGAGAAGCCGACATGGCACTAAATGATACCTGTCGCATCATTACTGGCTGTTTGAAACCTACCCCGCTTGTGATGTTGTATCCACTGGCGGGTATAGCTCCACCAAATGTTCGTCGCGAAGTGGCCAGCCGCATCGAGAAGGGGAAACAAGAACGGGACAGTAGCCACCCCTTATATGAACATCAACTCCAACCTGCACGCCTAAAAAGCCGCAAAAGCTTTCTGAGACACACGAACTCATTGGAAGCCAGCGCAACTGACGAGAGATGTAAACTGTGGCAAAACGCACATCGTGCCCCTCCATACTCCATCACTCCGGCAGAGCATCTGCCCCCTGGACACGAACTGCAGTGGCCAATCTGGAAATCCCTAAACCGATTGCGGGTACAGGTTGGTCGCTGTAGAAAAAATCTGGCAAAATAGAGTCTCATAGACCCATCGCAAACACAGTGCCAGTGTGGGGCCCCGTCGCAGGATATGCCCCACCTCCTTGTCTGCCCTTCGTGCCCAGCGGCCTGCACCTTTCAGGACCTGAACGTGTCAAATTACAGAGCGGTCCAGGTGGCTACATACTGGTCTGACAAAATATGAGTAGAATTTGAGATTATCGACACGAAAAGAAGAAGAAGATTGAGGGGTGATAGGTGAGTAATGAATATTGTTTTAGTAGAGTGTTCAGGATAAAAAGTTGTCGTACTGTAGGGGTTTTTGATTGCGTGTATAGAAGATCTGCAGGATAACGGTATGGAAGAAAATTAGATACTTTTATGATCTGGGCTCTCTCGAGTTCAAGGATAGTGGTTTTGGGTGCACCACCCCAAATTGTTATGCAGTAACTTATCAATGACTGAATGAGGGCGAAGTAGACTGATCTCTTTAGTTTGTCATCCGCCACTTGTCTCAGGGTTTTGAAAACATATAATATCAATTTACATTACCTAGTAATAAGTGAGTCTATATGTTGTTGAAATATAAGGGTGTTGTCAACTATTACCCCAAGATCCAGCTTTAGACAGGTGAAAACAACTGCAGGTAGCATCGTTCCGAGTTAAGCACGAGTGTACTTTAATGGTGTCTGGCACTGTAGGCACAAAATAGAAAGTATACAGAAGGGCCACGCCCGACTTTTCGAAAATTGACAGATAAACTTGACAGACTCACTAAGGTTGCTACTATATTGATACTGAATTTAAAAAAAGAGTAGGTTGTATAAGTTACAAACATAAATACATCGATTCGTCAAAACTTACATCAAATTATCATGCTTACATGATTTAGAGGGTAGACAGAGCATCAAATATCCAATAAAGATCACGACTCAACATACGACGAAGATTGGATGGTAAAAAGACGTAACAATGGTGTAATAATAATCCCACCAAAAACATAAAAATGTGAAAAGCACCAAGCTAGACAAAAATATAAATGTGTTTTTTTTTTTTATTAAATCCAAAATCCCGACTGTTTAGGAAGCGAACTAAAAAGATTAAACAAGAAGAAAATTATGCTTTGCAATCGGAGGAAACATATTTATGAGCTAGATGACTTAAACTTAAAACATATTAATATGACAAGTTTAAAACCCTTTCCAATTTCGTCTAGCGACTTAAAATTATTTATTATTTTCCTAGATATTTAATTTCTAACTTAAAATGAATTAATGAAATATATTTATTAATTTAAAGTATATTCGGTCTGTGACAATTAATATTGGTTACCCAGCCAATGCAACCTCTTTACAGTACCTACTTTATGTATAAATGACGTGACAAACGCCCGCACAAAGCACTCGTGACAACCGCGACTGAGCTCGGTCCAATATTGCCCATTATTTCCTGTAAAATCGAAATATCAATGTGTCCGTTCAAAATGGCGCTTTGTTCGTAGTGGACTCTCTGTCTGCGAAGCGCCGCCGCTTATGTACTTTGTGCTGTAGGTAAACTTGTTTTTTTGAAATCAAAAGAAACATAATGAGTTTTACTCGCATTTAGTGTTAGTACGATACTTCGCAGATATTTTGTGACAGTATTGAAGCCCGACTGAGCGTACGAGTACACATCGCGCCAGGAAGCCGCACAAAACTTACAATTCTGCCATTAGGAAGGGTGAGCATACCAGAGAAGTTAACATAGATGAGGAAAAGGTTCGGGTCAAGCACGCTGTCCTGAGGCACTTGACTGCCCGTTTATCACTAAGAAAATCATCTATATTAACGCACTGAGTACGGTCACTGAGGTAGTCTTTAAAAAGCTGATGTTGAATCCCTCTAATTCCCAGATTCTCCATCCTTTCAGACAATATAGGTACAGAAACAGTGTCTGATGATATGATATTCTGTAGCCAGATTTTCAGGAACTTCCTTCAGAGCTCTTCTTTGCAGCATATCCCACGCATGCTCAATGGGATTTAGATCTGGCGATTGAGCAGGCCAGTCTAAGGCCCTAACATTGTGTGTATGTAACCAAGCTGCTACTGTTCTCGCCGTGTGTGCCCGGGCATTGTCGTGCATGAGCAGGAAATCTTGCCCCATTTGTGTTCTGTGGGGCAAGATTACGGGCCCCAGCACCTGTTGGACGTATCGTTCTGCCGTCATATTGCCCCGCACCCAAACGAGATCCGTCCGTCCTCCAAGACGAATTCCTGCCCAAACCATAATTGTTCCTCCTTGGTATGGGTGAACTTCCTGAGGGTTCTGAAGACGGCTCCATCGTCCAGGAACTCGCCAAACACGCGTCCTTCGTGAATCTGGATGGAAGCCGAACCTGGACTCATCCGTGAACAGCACATTGGACCATTGCTCACGGCCCCAGTCCACGTGGTTCCGAACCCATTCTAATCATCGTCCACGATTGCCTCTCCGTAAAGGTGGGACCCGGAGTGGTCTACGAGAGCGTAGATTGCTTTCATGCAGTCGCCTTCTTACAGTTTGATCACTCACAAGCACTTGGTGTTCCACTCGCAGCCTTTGGACCAATTAAGTCGCCGTTGCATTTGGTTGAGCTCGCGCAGTAATTTGCAAAAATCGGTCTTGTCTGGGGGTAGTGATGCGACTTAACACCCGGTGCCTCTGCGCTACTTCACCTGTGGCACGATAGCGTGTCCACAATCTTGAAATTATATTTTGGTGGGTCCCTATGGCCTCAGCAACATTACGTTGAACAGACCCAACTTCCAGCATTGCCACAGCTCGTAACATCTCCGCCCTCGTCAAATGTTGGCGTTGCATGGCTACAATACCTCAATTTTAACTTTGTCTGTCGTTTAAAAATCAAAAAAACTGTAACTAAACGTAATTCGTATTGTTTTCTAAATTTCGCACAAATGAAAATTCCCTCTCCTACACATCAAGACATTTTTATGCCACCGAAACAAAAGAATTTTCAAAAGCTTGAATTTGGAATTAGTCTGAGATAAATTACAAACAAATCGGTGTATAAAAGTGTCCAATGCGGCCAGTACTTTTCGAGTTATTTAATTGAGTATGAAATATCCCTAGACCGTGTTGATGTGTGTAGTAAACCACCCCGCTGTGTTGCCAATCCATTCCTCTCGCGGCCGTCTGCCCGCTCGTTTCTTAGAATAGTGTGCTGGCTAATCATGCCCGCACAGCGTCTCGCACACGCTCGCACTGTGTCCAGCGGCGGCTGCGCCAGTTGAGTCTGAGGTCTGAGCTGTCAGTTTGAATGTAGCTCTCTACAAACTCTACCGATCGACACAGCACTCCACTGACGTACCGCACGCGCGTGTATCTAACGAACCTACGATACCTACCTATAAGTTACCTAATAACATTATTATGAAAACTGTGACAATCAAGAATACATACACCTTTTGACTTGAGAGTTTCTCGTGTTTAATTTACTATGAGGACCATGCCTCATAATTATGCTTTTCCAAGTAATTGACAAGTCTCTTCTTTTTGAACTCCAGCCTATCTTAAAAATGTCAATATCGCAGTTTCGGAGGTACCGGCGAGATCACCAAGCATGCATCCGATAGAACACGGCTGGGACCTGCTAAAACGAAGAACAAAGTTTATACTCCCAACACCTGTCAATGTGGATGAACTGCGAAGCGCCGTTGTAGGGAATGATAATGAATACCACAGGAGACAATGAATAACATCATTTTCAAGATGTCTATGCTGGTGAAATCTTTATTAGGAGCAAGTGGAGGAAACATGCAATATAAAGTGATTTAATTTTATTGTAAAAATGTTTATTTTAATTAACTTTTTAACTTTCTTTTGTAACCTTAAAAAAACAACAATGACCATTTTGCCCATTAAGTCATGTTACTCACAAAAATTGTACTAAATACAATCTCACTTTTATTTTAAAAGGTGTATTTTTAAGCAAGGAAAAAATTTCAATATAAGTTTTTTAAATAAAACCTTATTAAAAAAAAAAACATATTTTTTATTTTGTTCCGCTAATTTTGCCGGTGTGTGTATATACAATTGAATATGAAAAAAGAAACAAACCCATATACAAATACAAAAGGGAGACGGAAAAGAGCTCATTGTGCATCAAAAAATTCGTCCACATCGATGTCAATGGGAAACGTACCCAGAACGCTGGCAGAATTGCCACGTTGGATGGCAAAGCTGATTCTCTGGCCTAAGAAAGGCCAGCCCTCTGGTCACGTGAAGAATCGACGAGCTTTGTGCTAATTTATCGAGAAACTCGATGCGCACTTGGACCCCATGTACCTAATGTTTCAACCCCAAACGACTCAAACATATAACTTCCAATGAAGTTGTTATATTTGCGCCGATTGAGGTTTTCTGCTCCGGCAGCAGTTGCCCCAGCACAGCAGCCCGCATCGGATCTGACTATATCGCTTCTAGTTTAGAACCCAAGCATCTCTCTCTATTTATGCTTGTTGTAGGTTGGCTTTCAATTACTGGCGTTTTATTTAGGGTAAAATTCACATAATAAATGGTGATTTTAGACAAGATACCTTACATAGGTATTTTTGTGGGACTAGCCCACCACACTTATTCCTAAAAGTGACTCCTAAAAGCCAGAACTAACAGTGAACCACCAGAAAATCGCCGAATCAATGAAGTTCGATGAATCCCTCTTCCTGTCTTGGATCCCGCAACGAAATTAATAAGAAAAGGACAGCGGAGCAGTAAGAACAACTACGTACGTATAACTAAACGGGCCTAGACTAAACCGCGGTTTTTAATTAAGAATTTGAAGTTGAGTTTTGACAAGGTGGACCTATATGAGCAAGAAAAAGAAATCCTAAAGCAAAACAAGTTGGTGTCTTTGGTAAGTATTGTTTTTCAACAACGACTTCGAAAAACGAAGTTTTACTTTTCGCTTTGTAGTGTTTTGTTAACATACGAGTACATGTAAGGTTCCCACAAAAAGTGAAATTAGTTTTTTCCACTAGTAATTTCTTAGTAACAGCCCGGAGTTTGGCAGTTGGCAGTGAGACACATCCGTGCCTCGGCAAGCACTTTAAGCCGTAGGTCCTACGCCTACTCTCTCTCCGGTCGTGTCCAATTGCTGTCGCATAGGCATACGGGAGTGAGTGCATCTGAGTGTGTGCAACAAAAAACTTGTGCACTATAATGGACCTGGACCGCGCAACACAGGGAATCCTAGTCCAGGGAATTTGTAAACAACTAGCACTTAAGGCCCCCTAAGTAATGTATTATTGGTTAACTATTGTCCTGTGTAAATATGAACTGAATATAAGAATAAAGATAATATATCGGTGGTTGAAATTCGACATGGAGGAAGATTAATATTCCCATATAAATGGTTCCTTATCAGCGAGCGGTCCTGTTGCTAATATGCCTGCTTCCTTCTGATATGTATATCACAGGAAAGCAACGATAAGACTATGAACAAGCTGAAATTAAAATGTCAAAATAATGTTAAATTTTATTGCAATGCCAAGCCGCTTATCTTAGGAAGACTACCTATTTATAGAATTGTGTTCTCATAAACCAACAAATTGTGGTTTTTGTGAACGCTGTTTGTGTGTTGCGCTTTAAATTTAATATTCAACGAGCTGTCACCAGAAGTGAACGTCTCATCGAAATCTGGTGAAACAACGTTGTGTGGAGAACAAGATGTATTATAGCACGCGTGTTTTAGGGTTGTCGGTGCTGCAGGTGGTGTTAGTGAATTGTTTTCCTTGGGGTGAGATAAAAGTTGTGATATTATTGCTTGTTAATTTTGTTTTTGTTTAACCCAAATTGGTTAATATTTTAACGCTTACCAGAATCGTGTCAGTTTGACTACCTCGTTGGTCTAGTGGACGCCGGCGCTACTGCTGGAACTGAGGTTCTGGGTTCGATTGCCAGGTCTGGCAGTGTTTTTGAATATTTCTTCTTTTTTTCAAGAGCAACCCGGGGTTTGTATTTGTCCCCGATTCATAGCAATAGGCACTCTCCCTGTCACATGTGACTTAGATGTGATGGGCGAAATATGAGTTTGTTATAGGTGCACCTCTGCCTAACCCTTCGAGAAATAAATGCGTGATGATATGTGTTATCCATTTCACTAACAAAGCGAACGAATGCTCAACACTATATTTGGTTGGAATTAGTATAGTGGCGGATACGCACTTCACGATTTGAGTTTCGAGCTCAAAATGTTCTGAATTATGACGGATAAAGTTCGGGTGTAGTGCGTAAGCTTCCCTACAATTCCCTAAATTTTACGAACACGGACCGGATGTAGTACGTATCTGCCCTGGGTGCATAATTATATAACACATCTGTTTTACTTGTTTTTTTTATTAAATCATGTACCTATCTTTTATCATATGGCAAACAACATGTTATTTAATAATAAAATATTTGCAATCCGTGAGTGATATTATACTCTTTAGAGATTTATTTCCATGCGCAGCAGGTTGGTTATTTTTATTTTTTGGGCATTCACTGAGTAGGTAGGTATGTATGGCTGGCGCACGCGGTGTTTGTTTGTTCATTATTAGAAACATAGGATTTTAAAAGAGTTTCAAAAGAATCATAATTATATCAAATTATTTTTTTTTACATTTTGTTCTTAGCGACCTTTCAGATAGCTCGACACGATTCGATTCGTTTCAAACCGATAAGCGAAATTGCAAGTACATTTACCTGGACGCAATACGATATTATACGTCTGACTTACACTTGAAATTTTATCCGAAAAATCATGCGCGATACCGCTGGTTGACGCAATTTGAATTGCGTTGGAAGGTAGGCCAGGTTTTCCTGTAAGCTATAAGTAATGAACAAATGTATGTACTTTGTTAATTTTTGGCTTAGTTGATTTAGAGATAGGTCAATTTGCATTACTTTTCTCAAATAATTTAAAAACTTAAAGTTATGAAAAAATGGACCACTGAAGTTAATAAGTGATTCGCATCAAATTGGCTTCTTTCGTTCTTTTCCGTGTGAGGATTAGGCCACTTCTGGTGTCAGAGTTAATTAAGCTGCCTCTGGCAACCCCACAGGCCTCTGACTTGGCTATTTCAGACTTACATTAACTATATAAGTCCAGTTTTCCTCATGATATTTTCCTTCCATGTCCAAGATAAACTTAGAAAGTACATATGAATTTGAATAAGTTACATTAGTACTTGACTGAATTTGAACCCACGACCTCAAGCACGAAAGACGAGGTGTTAGCGACTGGGCCTCCATGACTTTCTGTCAAACTGAGTGTGGCAGATGGACAGACAGAAACCCGCGAGGGTTCCGTTTCTCATTCGGACTTACGGAACCAACGTAAAAAAATACACTAAGGTGCCTTCCTCACTGTTCGGTGCGTTTTCGTTTTTGTACCAAATCTGTAAGTACAGATGCGCTGGGTATCTGTACCGTAACGACTCGGGCGCCTACCTGACTGAATCGTTTCGGTACAGATTCTTTACCAAGCATGTAATTCTTTTTTTTTATATTTTTTTATTTGAGTTGGGTTTGCTCTTGACTCTAGTCTAAGTCATAGGTGACAGAGACAGAGTCGACGATGGAGTGAGCTTACCCAGAAGAAGCCTGTTTACTCTAACTTTGAAGAGATTCTTTACAGATTCGTTGTCGAAACGAAAACACACCGACCCAGTCAGAAAGGTGCCTGATAAACCTCAAAAAAATTAAGCATTTTGCTTCTCGAGAATCTGTGTGGCAACACGGTTACTTTTTACTTGAAAAACATATATCTGCGATTAACTGGGATTCTGCCGTTTTGCCGAAAAGATTTTGATAAAATTTCACTACCCAAACAAATTTTTAGCAAACTTTTTTTTATACCAATGCAGTATTTGGAATGATTTTAGTACACACATTTTCATTTGGTCAAGTTTTTACTTGGCAGAATATTACCAAGGATAGTGTCATGGCATTTGGTCTTTAGGCAATAAACGTTTGGTCCAATGATTTGTGATGACAAAAAATTTCAAGGCAAAAATAAGATTTTTTTGGGAACTATATTTTAAAAAATTGCAATGTAATTTTAATATAATCATTTGCAATGGACATTAGCAATTTTGCCGGCGAGCGCCAGATTTCCTCTTTTGCAAAGATAGCATGCATGATAGATTAATGGAAAATCGATAATTATGGTCAATGAATTAGTCCAAGAGCGAGCGAAGCGAGCTCGGGAGCTTAGGGCTCCGTCGACTTTGTTGCTTCGAAAGTAATTGTACTTATTACACATTGTAATTTAATTTGTATATTCTGTGCAACTGACATATACTCGTAGATACATTTTTTTGTCATTGACTAAGTAATTGACTGAATAGAAATAGTAAGTTGAAAACTGACGATACTAAATATTTTTCTTATTTTATGTTGCGTAAAATGTGTTATTCCAACTGAAATATTTGACTACATAAAAATTGATAAAAGTACTAGTTGGTAAACAAGTTATTGTTCAAACGTTCACTTGCCAAACATTAAGATTGCGTTACAATTATTTGTAAAGTGATTTTTTGCTAAGTAATAATTTTCCAAATGAAATGAAACAAGGTTAACCCTGAAGTATGAATCATGTAAATTAAGTGGTATCAAATTCATAAGTACCTACAGATTTTTTATTGGGCTCTTAGGCTATAAAGGATAAGACCGCCAAAACTTTAAAGACTGTAGTTGCGAGTGTGCACCGCGACCGTGGCAGTAGACACGCGACACTACTATTTGTCCCTAGGCTTTGTATGGGAGCGAGTTCGCGCTGAGACTGCGACGCTCGACCGCGACGTGCGACAGAAGACCACTATACGGTCTCGGTCTCGGGGTCTCGGCTCCCGAACGATTGGTGTCACGTATCACGGTCGAAATGCCCAAACATATTGTCATTAAAAAAACATTTATTGATTGAAAGCCATATTGAAAACTATTTATTTCGGCCTCTAGTTGTATATAATTCGTTAATGGCCAATCTTTGTTATTTTTAACCGACTTCCCAAAAAGGAGGAGATTCGACTTTTGGGAATTCATTCAATTCGACTGTATTTTTTTTATTTGTTTTACCTTCAGAAGTTTTTACTGGGTGAACCGATTTTGATGATTCTTTTTTATTTGATCGCTGGTGCTTGTCATGTGCCCATTTAATTTTCATCAAGATCTGATGAAGAACTTCGGAGATATACATCAGAAATCTTCAATAAATGACGGCAAATCACTCGAGATAGCAGTAATCGCATTTCTGTTTATTGTTTACACCATTTCATAACATAACATCTCACTAGTACGCTCTAAAGGGGTACGTAGGTGTTACAGGGGTGCAGGGTTAACAGTTCACCTTGGTATACTGTTATTCCACCGGTTTTGTTTAAGTTTCGTACGTATGTTCCGAAATTGGTCCCATTTTAATTTGGTGAAGATCTGATGAAGAACTTCGGAGATATACAACAGAACTCTTCAATAAATAACGGCAAATCTCTCGGGATTGCTGCAATCGCATGTCTGTTTGTTGTTTATAACATTTCATAACATAACATCACGCCAGTTCGCTATTAAGGGGTAAGCAGATCTCTCATTTCATCGGTTATGTTCAAGTTTCATGAAATCTATTCTGGCGAAATAGTTTCCTTACTAACTTGCCTATTAGATACGTACAACTAAAAAGTGAAAAATAAAAAACTTTTTGCAAAAAAATACTATTTACAATTTTTTGAAGTCGGTGTCTTTCGTAGGTACCATTTTTTTGCGTTATGGACACCGACTTCAAAAAATTAAGTTATTTTTCACTTTGTAGTTTTGTATTTGGAAGTCGGTAGTATTTTTTTGCAAAAAGTTTTTTATTAAATAAAGAAGGGGAAGACAACATGTGATTAGTATAATTAAAATAATATTATTTCCATCTTTCAGACATCGTCGTGGGCATAGAAAAACGACTAGAATTCTATTACAATGGAACAATAACACACACAGAACACATTCAGTCGGCTTATAATATCGAGTCTATAACTTACGATCCAGTTCACTACAGGGTTCTGTTTGCCGACGTGGACTCAAACATATCAATATCCAGCTTTGACCTATTAACCAGGCAAATACAACCTTTAGTTACGAGAAATTCAAGCGGATACAGCGTGAGGATCACTTACGACCCGGTCACACAATTACTTTTTTGGAAGCAATATCCGGGTATATACTCGTTTTCATTAAATCCTGCAGCGTCTAATAATGCACTTGAAGAAAATACTGTGGTTACTTCAGAGGATTTATGGATCGGATGGGATATAGCCGTGGATAGCTGTGGAGGGTATGTTACTGATGATACAATTATAACACAGAGTAGGACCAGAGAGCAAGCTTCTACAGAGCCTTCAAAGTGTATATCTATTTTGTAGGGTTGGCACAGGACTATAAGTGACTATGTTATAATATTATTTTACAAAATTACTTACTTTAAATACTTTTGTTTTTCAATATTCTGTTGTGCCTTTTGATTAAATCATCATCATCATGTTAGCCGAAAGACGTCCAATGCTGGACCCAGTTCTCTTCCAAGCTTCGCCGCACTGGTCGGTCCTTTGCGTTTCGCATCTATTAATTAAATTATAAATTCTGATTATATTTGCTAGACAATTTAATAGATAACTCACATTGCATAACAAAATTCACAATCTGGCACACGTTATATATTCACGTTGTATATTCACTACCAAATTCAACAATATTTTTAGTTAACAACTGTCTTTATTTCTTTATATTAAAATAGTATTACGTTTGACTTCGACCACAAATGTCTCGATACTCCAAGAACTTCCACATCAAGCAGCGTCTGTCCACAATAGTACAGTCCCGAATACTCACTTTCTTCGGACACGTTTCAAGGCGATACAGTCAGTCCATAGAGCGGTTAGTCGTCCAAGGAAAAGTGGGAGGCACTAGACCGCGTGGTAGGTCACCAATGCGTTGGACCGACCAGATCAAGTCTGTTGTGGCGGTCCCGTGCACGAATGTACCCGGATGACTTCTAATCGGGGAAGGTGGCGAGACATTATGAGAAGCATTACATCTGCCCCATATACTACCAATACTTCAAGACGACCACGACCGCTCTGTCAAGAGCGTAACGACTAAGAAGAAGAAGACGTTTGGCTTATTTTAAAACGGAAAAGAACATGACGCGTGACTTACCTACGCTCAACTCTGACCGATTCAACTGGCCGAGCTGGTATAAACCGGTTTCTTTTCGTACGTGACGAGGCCGCAAGTTGTACGCACCTCATGCTTGTAATAGTTTTTTTTTATCGTATTGCGGTTGTACGGATTTTGTTCTCTGGTCGTAATCTGTGGTCATAACTATAAACTTCCTCAAAATTAGCGGAATATAAAAATAAATAAATGAACTGCGGTTTTCACAATAAAACCAAATATTCCCAATATTATTTTGACTCATCTAAATCTGAACTTAATATTATAAAGAAATTGTGCAAATGTTGGTTTGCATATTTATTGGGATTTATTCCGTTCTAAAACCAACATATAATACCACCGGTATTTGTTTCAATTCATATTTATTTTCTATTCCGAACTAATACCACTCTTTAAATAATTAAATTTAATGTGAGAACGAATACTAACAACTTGAATTTGGTACAGTCAGCTCACTCAAACCTTATCAATAATATTTCTGTATGGAAGTCGGCATAGTTATCATATAAAATTTACATCAATAGTTCTTGGTTTTTTATATTTGTGAATTAGCACATTCAATAGCTATAAATAAAAAACTCAAAGATGCCACGACAACAGACCAGGTGAAAAATCAATAAATAGTAAAAAAAAACAAATAGGTGATGAATGAGCAAAAAGTTGATTTTCTATGATATTTTTCAATTGTTAGATTAAAAGTGATTTGTTTTTGTAAAACAATTACCTGACATAGTTTTTGTAAGACAGGTACACGTAAATAATTACGTACCTGCCGAATAATTACTATGTCAGGTAAATTTTTATATAAATTTAGATTCGATTTTCTGAGATATTTTGTAACTTTTAAATTGTTAGTAGATTGTTCTGTTTTTGAAAGTAAATATATACAGGTTATTAATCATATTTTATTACTGAACTTGACGTTTGCTAAAATTTTTTTTCAATAAATGGCTTATAATTACATACAAAGCAATTTTACTGACTATACTTTATATCTTTGAACATTAATATTAACATTATAAGCGGGATATTAAAATATCCGGAATAGCGGGATTTAAATATCCCGCTTATAATGTTAATATTAGTGTTAGTGACCATGACTGCTTAAAAACTTATATCTTTGAACATGTCTTGGTATTAGTTTAAACAATGGTATTATGGAATATAAAATAAATATGAGTTGTAACAAATATCTGTGGTATTACTTTTTGGTATTAGAACGGAATAAATCTTATTTGGAGTGTAATGCCAAATGCCTAAGGGATTAAGTCCGCCTCTGTACGTTTGTGTGCATGAAGTATTAAATAAATAAATAAATTGTCCGAAGCCACTGCAGTGTGTGCATGTGTGTTATTTTATGGCACAGCAATATTCGTATTGAAGGTGTATAATACTTATTATTAAATTACAGGCATATTTACTGGACCACAGACTACAAAATCGAGAGAATTCGGTTTGATGGCTCTGAGAGACAAGTTTTAATAGACAGTACTGTTGATACTCGACTAAGCTTGGCCATTGACCAACAGACACAAAGAATGTTCTGGATAGACAGAATTTTTAAAAATAACGACTATCACGGCTATATCAAAAGTGCCGATTTTAATGGAGAAAACAGGAGAACACTATACGAATTCATTTTTGATAAAACAGTTACACTCTTTAGTTCATTGGCCATATCAAAAGATTTTATTTACTGGAGAGTGATTGATCAAAAGGCAATTTGGCAATTACCAAAGAATTCGGACCATCACGAGGAACCTTAATCTTTTTTGATTTCTGGCAATAGCGAATGGTATTATCAAACTGTAGCAGCCAACTATACAATTAAGGAACAAACTGAAGGAAATCCGAACTGTAAAACTGTAATTAATGAGTTTGATACCGAATGCATTTGATTCCGACTCCACAGAAGCAAGCGTTGTTTGTTTCCACGGTACGAAAGTTAGTGGGGAGTCTCCATGTATATGTACACAGGGTTACACCGGTGAGAAATGTGATGTTTCCAGTTGTCACAACTATTGCTTCAAAGGAAGTTGCAGTGTCAGTGCAGAGGGACAACTTATATGCAGGTAAAACATGTTCATCTTATTAAGGACTAGTTAGAAGATATTTAGGGTTAGCTTACAACGAGACGCGATGCGTAATAAATAAAGTTCTATATTGTTTCACTATGTCAATAACATAGCAAAGTTTCGCATCGCGCCTCGGTGTGAGCTGACTCAAATGCTCGCTTTCACTGAGCGACGTCTAGGTATACCTAACGTTAACTGATTCTTGAGCATCCACGTTATCACCATCACCGTTTCTCAGAAGGAAACACGTAAGCTTCGAAATCTAAAGTTAGGATATCTAAAACTAGGACCACTCCTCCGTTCACTCAACACGTATAACCATGATCAATTTCATAATTTCAACCGAAAGACGTCCACTGCTGCGAGTATAATGTTTGGATATAAGTATAACATTTCACGCCAACACGTATTGTTTTTTACTTTATGTTCTGTTTCTTACTTATAAGCCTGATATTGTGGTAGTGGACCGAATCGAGAGTCGTGCAATGATTGTTAACATTACCATCCCGCATGATGGGAACCTCGTGAAAGACGAGAAGATAAGCAAATCAAGTATCTTGACTTGGCTCGCGAGGTTGTCGACATGTATATGGACTCAGCAATCATTGTACCTATATTCGTGTCAGGCAGTTCGAATTCACTTCATGATTTTAAAAGTTTATACATATAAGTAGATACGCTACGATCGATAATATTGTACCGCAACACGAAAATCTAGCGATAAAAACCCCGCTTAGTTTAAAATTTTAAACGAGTTAGTTTAGTGGATAGATTCTCTAAAAAATCTTGTTTGATACTACATCAAACAATATTTTTGGGAGTATTTACACACTAATTGAATTTATTTGTAACCGAATTCCCAAAAAGGAGGAGGTTATCAATTCGACTTTTTTTTTTAGGGTTCCGTACCCAAAGGGTAAAAACAGAACCCTATTACTAAGACTCCGCGGTCCGTTTGTCTGTCTATCACCAGGCTGTATCTCATAAACCGTAATAGCTAGACAGTTGAAATATTCACAGATGATGTATTTCTGTTGCCGCTATAACAAAAAATACTAAAAACAGAATAAAATAAATATTTAAGTAGGGTTCACATACAACAAACGTGATTTTTTGCCGGTTTTGTGCGATAATGGTCCGGAACCCTTCGTGCGCGATTCCGACACGCACTTGGCCGGTTTTTTTAATTTGTTTTACCTATGAACGTTTTACTGGGTAAACCGATTTTGATGATTCTTTTTTATTTGAAAGCTGGTGCTTGTCATGTGCCCATTTTATTTCTCATCAAGATCTGATGTAGAACTTGGGAGATCAATATCAGAACTCTTCAATAAATGACGGCAAATTACTCGGGATAGCTGCAATTGCATGTTTGTTTATTGTTTACACCATTTCGTAACATAACATCACACTGGTACGCTATAAATTGGTACCCAAGTGTGAACAATTTACCGTGGTATACCCTCATTCCACCGGTTTTGTTTAAGTTTCATGTTATTGGGTTAATCTATTCTGGCTTCATTTTGGGAATTATAGGTACCTTGCCTATAGAACTGGTCCATTATGTACTACAACTGAAAAGTGAAAAATAAACAACCTTTTAAGGTGTTCCTGTTTTCGTTTTTTGACACCGACTGCCGAAATTGAAGCTATTTTTCACTTTGTAGTGTTTTTATTTGGAAGTCGGTGGTAACTTTTGTAAAAATGGTTTTTTATTGAATATTATTTAAATATGCCTGTCCTCGTTAGCATTTTTGTAAGTCCGGATTATCATCATCATAATTTTAGCTGAAAGACGTCCGCTGCTGGACATAGGCCTCCCCCTAGCGTCACCACATCAATCGGTCCTGTGCGTCTGTTACCAAAACCAACTGTTTACTACAGCTTCCACTCGTCATGTCAGCAACACCATGTTATTGTCACAAATATAAGTTCGTTTTATTGAGATATCTTCATTATTTCAGATGTAATCCTGGCTACTCCGGGGAACGCTGCGATGTTAACGCTACCATACGTACTGTTTAAATAACGGTGTCTGTTCCCTGAATGACAATGATGTACTAGTTTGCGAGTGCTCGGCTGAATATGAGAGTGAGAGATGCGAATTTTCTGCCACACACTCTGATGACCATACTGACAGCACGACCCAGACATTGCTTACATTTTAATATTAATTTATGACATTGTATACGTTTAAATTTTATCTATGACATAGCATACATTTAATTTCTTTAATTTCTGACATCGTATTGTATTTTAAATTTTAATTTATGATATTGGATATGTTTTAATTTTTGACATTGTAAGCGTTTTAAGTTGTGACATTGGACGCGTTTTAATTATAAATCTATGACATTTTATGCCAGTTTTTTAATTTATGACATTGAATACGTTATATTTTTTTAAATTTCTTGTTATGCATGTCAATTTAGATAAATAAAAGACAATAATAGATGAGTAAATTTATGTTATTGTTATAATACCCTAATATAAAACTTAGAAAGTCTTACACTGGATACAGCTGAACAGAATATATTTGAAATAATCTATCAAACATGGGATGAATTTGCTTGTTACATACCGATAACATCCTTTCTTCATGTACCTAAACATACGACCCACGAAGAAAACGCTAATGAAATTGAATACTTAGCTAAGCGCTGTGCCATTGTTTAAGAAATATTTTAATTTTGTTAATGTTAAAAGGACGCACTTGAACACTCAAGTGACGTCGCCATTGATGTTAGAATGTCACGTTCTCATTCCATGAGTCTTTACGTCTGCTAATAATTGTTGACCACAGATATAAGTCTAACTAGATGACGCGATTTTATGTGCTTCTCGTGCCAAAAAACGGATTAAAGTTACGATCAATGATCGTAATGTGAGCTTTTCATTTAGCATTATCGGCATCGGAAATCCACCGAAACCTAGAAAAATGCTTTTTTATGCTATATTGAGCTGTTAAGAATGTAATATAGAAAATGTTAGCCGAGGCGTTCGAAATGTTTTCTTTCATTGGTAAATAAATTTGTTTTCAAATTGTTTGTGAAAAAGTGGCACGCTTGGTTTTCATACAGATATGTTATTTCTACGCAAGCGTGCTTCGCCGTATATCAAATCATCGCTTACCTTCAGGCGAGACACAACGGTGGTCAAACGCGAGCCTACTGATAATAAAAAGTTATTTAAAAATAAAGATGGAGGGACATGCGTTATCTAGTTAGATTTTGTCTGTGGTGTTGACAGACATAACTTAATGATCGACAGTGATGTAAACTAGTGTGTTAGAATTTATCTATAATAAACCACTATCCGAGTAAGATTCCTCGTTTTACTTTTAAAATGCTGCGGCTACGCTGCTGAAAGTTACGGCGCAGATACCCATGAGTAGCTGATTTTAAAATGAGAATCATGTCTAAATGACTAGTCTTAATTTTTTGGAAAAAATATATGTTATAATAGACTATTTCGTTAATAATTTGCCCTAAGAAAATTTTCGCCCAGCAAATGCTGAGTTGGTAACACTTTCGGTATGGGCACGCCCGGCGCAATAATTCTTGAACCTTATTTGTATTTTTTAAACGACTTTCCAAAAAGGAGGAGGTTCTATGTTCGACTTACTACTAGCTACTTTCTGAATGCACGGTAGAATAAATTTTTGTGCCTTGTGAATTTTAGTTGTAACGTTTTAAAGTGCCGTTTGGTGGCCTAGTTGAAATAAAATATCTTTGTCTTTACCTTTGACTTCATGTTTGTTTTGTTTTTGTATATGTTCACCGATATCTCCGTCAATTGTGGACCGATGTTTTAAATTATTTTCTGTTTGATGGAGTATGTTCCGAAATTGGTTCCATTTTAATTTGGTAAAGATCTGATAAAAAAAACTTCGCAGATATACAACAGAACTCTTCAATAAATAACGGCAAGTCTCTCGGGATTGCTGCAATCGCATGTCTGTTTATTGTTTATACCATTTCATAACAGAACATCACGCCAGTATGCTCTAAAAGGGTACGCAGATGTGTTCAGTTCACCTTGGTACACTCTCATTTCACCGGATTACTCGACTGTTTGACGGTGAACGTCCAAAAAAAAAAAAAACAATTTGTCTCATCATTATCAAGCCCTGTATAGAAACAGAAAAGTAAAAAAATACAATATTTGACAGTTATGAGCGTCGAAAGTTCCTTATTTCAATACTAATTTTAACGCATCTTTGGGCGAAAATAAATACCATAAGAAGAAGAAAAATTGCAAAACGGCCACCATACAGGGATAGATTAGTAATTCAACAATGCAAATAATTTTATTTTGTTAATATACATTTAGTAATTTTTCATGATATCTAGACTGCCAAAGGACTGTTCATAAAATTTCGCCCGCTCGTTTTCGTCCTAAATCATCATACATTTCACTACAAATTTGCAAAGTGCTAATTCGTACGAGAACTAGCTTCTTACTGCTCATCACAGCATTAATCTCTTTCGCACGTGTTGTCGGATGAGACAGCATGCATTTTAATCCCGCGCACAAAATAGTTCGTGCCGTTGACTAGGGGCACCTTAAGACTTGCCTATTAGATACAATCAAAAAATAAAAATTTAGAAAACTTTTTTACTAAAAAATATTACCGACTTCCAAACAAAGCGTACCGAAAAAAATTGGTACCTATCAAAGAAACCGACTTTGAAAAAGAAAGTTATTTTCACTTTGTAGTGTTTTTAGTTGGAAGTCGGTAGTACTTTTTTGTTAAAAAGATTTTTTATTTATATTCGTCTCTGGGGCCTTACCATGACGTGTCAAATCTACTGGTTCCACTGTGAGAGAGAGAAAGACGGAGCTATACAAGATAAATAGCACTGTCCCTTTTTAAAAGTGGAAACATGATATTTTTGTCACGTACTGTGTCATTGTTGCTGTTGTGTTGTGTCTGGGTCGAATAAATGTTTTATTTTTCTATTCTATTATTTACTACAAAAATATACAGTTATGAATCCGTTTCCAGGCATTCAAACTTGAAACCAGGGATGTTATGTATGGTCGCGGATAAATTTGAAAGAGAGTTACCGCGGCCCTGCCACAAGCAACTGAAGGAGCACGGGTGGGTTGTAGTCAGTAAAAGTTTGACACGCCCTCCTGCTTGACCTAAAGCGGGAAAAGTCATTGAATGATTCAAAAAAAAAAAATATAGGGTTGATATGGATATGAAATTTCGGATCTGGATACGGATATGAATATTGAAATAATATTATAGGTACCGGTTCCGGATAAGGTTACGGATATGTAATTATTTCGGCTTATTCGTTAGTTTTTTTGACACAAATTAATAATTTGATTTTATTTCTAAGTTATTATATCGTCACCAGAAAGGCAAAAATACTAAAGCTCAAAAAGAGCATTTTTCAGTAGAGCGATTCAAACTTTTTCTATACTAAATCTGGCATATCATTTTTTTCTAGTATTACGATATGACAGTAGATAAAATGATTTTCGACTGTACACGAGCATGCGCACTTGGATACATTCAACTGTCAGGTAGCGTGCAGCTGCTATGTTGTGTCCTGTTCTATCACACGGACCTCGGACGCTCTACTTTCTCCCTCGCACCTATCAAATAGCTCCAATTCTAAAACTTTATAGCTTTGCAACAATATTTCATTGACGATTTTTTGCAGACAAGCCTATACGATTGGTTTTGTAATTAAAATATCTTACTTATGATATCAATTTGGATTGGTTAACAGATCGGTGTAGTTACCTATATTGACCTTTTCACATCAGCTTGCCAGGTAGCTATGAACAGAAATAAGTAGGCAAGCTTACCTAGGAATATTCTGTGTGTTAAAAACTATCAGTTGAGATGAAATTCATTCGGTTATCAAAAGACTGAAGGTGATGAAAGAAAATTGATTTAAATTAATTAAATAAAAATAGCTATGCAATCTTTTCGATAGGCAAGTTATCATACGCATGTTTGTTAATAAATTACATTTGATAAAAAATATATGTCAGCCAGTTATCTGATGGGTGAAAGTCGATCTTCCACGTCTCCTCTACTATAAAAATCTAAAATATTTTTGATAAAAAATTATAACTTATTGCCTTGTAGTCGTATATTTGCTAAAAATACCCCTACGTATCCGCAAAATCCACATCAATTACCAAAAAAAAAGTTCGTGAGAAACAATTTGCGCAACACCTTAGGGATGTGCCAACAAAATCCTAATTGTTTCATAATTAACCGGGACATTGGGTGTCTCAGGGGTGAAACAACTGGCGCGTAGCAGCCCTAACAGCCATCAGCCATGGCCTGGATATAATATGGATGGATTGAGGGTAGCGTGTCCCTTGGTGATATTGAGGAAGTGTGTTTTGGACTTGTTTTTTCGAGGGACAATTATTTTCCTTTTCTACTATTTTTGTCTTGTAGTCAACGCTTTAAGCGTTAAAAAATCTTTGATACACTTATGCAATTATTTGTTTTCCTTGACAAGCATAGTTTAACATTTTTATAAAATGTGTGTAATATCTCCAATTTTCAATCGATTTGTTTGTTTACATTATTAGGTAGAAGTTGTTTTAGTAACATCTTGAAAGTATCATTCATTTATATTTTTGATAATAATCAACTGACAAAATTATTAAAAGTATTGTTTTGTGATATTGAGGAAGAGTGTTCTGAGGCCCTAGACAAGTGACACTCTATCATCGAAAGCGGAGCGATAGCGATTGTCAAATAGACAATATTGTATGGGATTGACACGCGATATCGAAAAATCACGTGATCAATCCCTTATATTTTGACATTTCGACTAACGCTTTCGCTGACATCGAATGATACAACAGATCTAGATCTTAATAGATGACGCGATTGTATGTACTTCGCGTAAAATTACGATCAATGATCGTACTTTGAGCTTTTCATGTAGCATTAACGGCATTTTAAATTGTGTGTGAAAAACTGGGTTGGCTTGCTTTTAATACAGATGGATGGACTTGCGTTATCTAGTAAGATTTATGTCTGTGCTCTGGACTTTTTTTTAAAAGTGGGTGAAATGTTTATGTTTCCGTTTCGTTAATGCATGGTTTCCTTTCACTACAGAATAATAATAATATATAACGTTCTTCGGGCCCTTTCTGATAATGCGACCCAATTCAAATTGCGTCGACAGGCGAAATCGCGCACATATTTTCACTACAGTCATCTGACGTCACGCGACACTAATGCGCGACTTAAAAACGTTGCGTCGTTTTGCACGACAAGGACACAAGAAAAACTTAAAAAGTGTGTTACTTCTCCATTTTCCTACCGATTAAATTCACTTTTCAATAAAAAAAATTGTAAGGTATTTATCTATATCTACACTAATATACAGGGTGTCCCAGAAATCGACGTCAAGCCGTAAATGGGTGATAGACCAAGTTATAACAGTTCTCAGAAAAATACGAAAAAAAATCTATCTCATGTTTTTAAAAATTTATGGTCACTTTAAAAATTTACTAAAAAAATCAATCCCTGTAATGGTTCTTTAACTCCAATTGCTACAAATCCCATAATTTATCTAATTTTTTTATTATTATGTAATCTTGAATAATGCTTGTGTAGATTTTTGCCTAAAATTCAAAGCCAACTCCTCCTACTTGGAAGAAAATTAAACTTTTTCAAAACCAAATTATTCAAATTTACTATTTCGCCCAACTTTAACTGAATGTACTGAAAAAAAAATGTACTACGCTAGTTTGGCAAGTAACATGAAAAATTGGCGCATTTAATAAGGATTCAAAAATGGTGTAACACTTGCTAGATTACGTTTTCAATAATTGGTCAAGTTTTTTTTTGTATATAGTCTCAGTTTTTACACAAAATGTCCATACTTCCTTAAAATGACTTTAGCTTACCTAAAGCTTTGCTAAACTCCGTTTCTAGTTCGATAGAGACGGAGAGAGTCATGATAGTGATTCAACCTTTTTACTTTAAGTCAGGACCAGTTTTCTCATCTTAGAAAAAAAGTCACGGTATCGATTTAAAGTAAACATGTGGACCGGGATACTAAATGGCAAAATAATTGGACCTTTTGAGCTGCCAGAGATTTTGAATGGCGCAGTTTATTTGGATTTTCTTCAAAATACTTTACCAGATTTATTAGAAGACGTGCCACTGAACCCTGTATAATATTTTTAATTATTAATATTATAAAGAGGAAAAATGTGTATTTTTGAATATTTGTATATAAAAATAAACATAAAAAACTACTGGACACTATCCCCGGGTGACATAGGCTACTTTTTATCCCTGTATTGCCACGGGAACGGGAACTACGCGGGTGAAACGGCGAGGCGTCTGCTAGTTTGAAATAAGTCAGCCTTAACAGCCGTCAGACGTAGCCTGGATATAATATGGATGGATTGGGGGTAGTGTGTCCCTTGGTGATCTTGAGGAAAAGTGTAATCTAATTCATAACATAGCTTTTGGAACTTGTTTTGTGGTAATTCAGAATAACATTGCATGTTTTGCTAGAAAACTACGAGTATTTTGGTGAGTGCGGTACATGAACCACACATTGGAGTGCCCCAAGTGACCGTACACCTGCACTTAAGACAACTTAATTAATTCTACTTACACTGCAATTAACTTGACCACTTACTGCGCTCAACATATCTAATGAGTTTGATCATCGACTCGAGAAGGAGAAATATCAAGGATTTATTTTTTCATAAAGGTAGATAGAATATCACAGACCTCGTCCATTGCTTACCATCATGTGAGATATAGATTAAGCGGGCTTGTAGGTTTGTTTGACAAAAACAAAGGCACACGTCAAAATTACTGCGCGTTGTGTGGCTGTGTGACACAGTGTGACTGTGGAACCACCCCACAGACGATGCCCCACCTCCTGTCCTTCTCCTTATGTAGGCACCTGCACCATGCAAGACCTTTGTTAGGTCAGCGCTAAGGCTATCGACGTGGCTGAATACTGGTCGAAGAAAAAGTAAAGGAATCATCGACACGAAGAATAAAACTGCGCGTTAATCGCCTTGAGTTAAATCAGTTGAATTGGTAGGGCTTCCATCAATATAATCACGTCCAAAACACACATTTATGCACTATCCTTCATTTAATTACTAAAGCCGAACACCAGCATAATGAAGGCCCTAAAATGCGTCAAAGTCTCAATGCATTACATTCAAAAACAGAATCATAATCACCAATCTTTCCACTTTACTGCAACTGAAAAGCCATATGCACCGCCATAAAAAAGAACTGAAGGAAAAAAAAACGACCGTTATCGTTCTGGCCATAAACATTTACGACATTCGAATGATGAATGCGTATGAATTTCCTTCGCAAATAAAAAAAGTGTTGATTGATACCTGTGTCGGAACATGGCTGCCGGATACGTCATGAATGGCGGATTTTTGTACGTGTTCCAAAAATGGTTTCGGTATGGGTAGGTAGTATGTAATTTTTGGAAATATGTGATGATTGAGAAGGATGTAAGTTTATTTATTTCAATAAGGCACATCAACAACATATTTGCAAATTCATTAGTGTTAACATTCATCAACAAGACGGTCCCGTGCAAACAAGTCAATTGCAGGCGTGCACATCATTCACAGTCAGTTTTTTTTTGTGTTTTTACAAAATTAATTGAATATCATCATCATTTCAGCCAAAAGACGTCCAATGCTGGACATACCCCCATCCACCAGACGCACGCAGCCTTGACCAGGTCGTCGCTCCACCTAGAAGGAGGCCTTCCAACACTGCGTCTTCCGGTACGCGGTCGCCACTCAGGAACTTTTCGTCCGCAACGGCCATCCGAAGGCTTAAAGTCACCCAAAGGGCAACGGAGAGAGCTATGCTCCGAGTTTCCTTGCGTGATCGAATCAAAAATGAAGACATCCGCAAGAGAGCCAAATTTACCGACATAACCCGAAGAATTTCCAAACTTAAGTGGCAGTGGGCAGGGCGCATTTATCGCAGATTGAATATTGTACAAATTACATATACAAATAATTACAAATAAAATTTAATTAAAAACCACCAAGTATTAAATAAAAATTAAATTACAATTGAATAATAAATAAAATAAAAATTAAACTACAATTACATTAAAGTTAAATAAAATAAGAATTAAATTACAATTGAATAAGTCCTATGTAATTTATTTCAGAACAACATAAATTGTGTAGAAATTTTGTAAAAAATAACATTAAGTAGGTAGGTACTATTAAAAATTACAATTGTTAAAAAGGTATAAAAAAAACATGTCAAGATAATAAAAAAGAAATAAACAAATAATAAGTCACATATAAAATAACAAATTCAAAACAATATTAATCGACATTTCATATAAAATAATTATTAATACACTAATAAAACAAAAGCAAACACAAATTATAATAATAAAATTATTATAAAAAGATCAATTGCATCATCTAATTTTCAATAATAAAATATGAATACAATAATAAAATGTCATGGAAAAGTGATAAAAAGATCAATAATATTATGTCATCTAATTTTCTGTGAATAATCAAAAAAAAAAGATCTTCAAATAAATAAAAAAAATAAACAAATTGTTATAAAAAGGTCAGTAATATCTCATCTAATAGTATAATACTCGTACAAAAGTAGAATGTCATAGATAAAAATTATAATTATTACTAGAGATCAGCAATATGCCATTTAATAATAAAATAAAAGTAGAATGTCACAAAAATATCAATATGAATGTTTAATAATAAAATAATAATAATCAACATAATTATTTAAAATCAACTCCAATCTAGTACAATAATAATTATTACGGTTGTTGTTTATAATCTAGGTACTCATCGACACTGTAATAGCCCTTCCTCAATAAATATGTCTTCAATTTATTTTTAAATAAGTTAGCGCTATATATGCTTTTAAATACTAAGGTAAGCTTGTTGTATAGATATACTGATTGGTACCTAGGACTGTGATGATCCACGTTTATTTTCGGTTGGAATATTGTGTTAGGCATGTCTTTTCTACGTGTATTAACTCTAACTTTTCGTTGGTCATCAGTTTCAGATTTGTGCAAGTTCTTAACAAGGCTGGTTAGCAGCACCAGTATAAATAGGCATGGCACTGTCAAAATATTAAGTTCAACAAAATGGTCTCTGCACGAATCCGTCTGTTTCAGGCGGAGCATTGCCCTTATGGCTCTTTTCTGAATAACAAATTCCCAATCAAAGCAATACTTAAATTACAATTAAGTAACAAACTAGATATCTTTTTCTATATTTTGTTTTGTTTTAAGAATAGGACGTTATGATAGAATATGTTGATTATAGCAAAAAAATAAACTTCATTCAGATTAGTAGTGTGTGCTATTTACTTATTACACCTCACCAAGAACTTGGCGTTAATTTAATTTTGAGTTTTTTTTATTAATGATCATGGACTCTTCTTAATGATGAAAATAGTCAAAAATGAGCAGTTAATATAGTGTATATTTTTTATGAATGTTCATGAGGTAGCTCATGCACATTAAAAAAAATTGGAACAGATCAGCATCATTGTTTCAGTCGGGTAAAGTTCACTTTTAGGTGTTCCCTACTAACCGCCACATCGCCCAGTTCAGATCTGTATACATTAAAATCTCCTTCGTTTAGCTAGCAAAATCGTCGTATAATATCCATTATTCCTTGGTCATTATTTTTGTCGGGATGGGTCCTTGCTAAAATGCCTCATTGCTGTACCCATCTCCAATAAATTGTTCAAAACACAAAACTTCATTAGAACTCGTTACCACTCCATCTTTAATAGAAATATTCTATAACAAAATTTACAAAGTCTAACTTCCATTCAACACCAACATTCAAAACTAACAATTGCATTACGAACAAAGTTTTAAAGGACTTCTGAACTTGAATATTTTCGCTATAGTTTCACAAACTAACGATATTGTGTTCTAGTGTTTAATCGGTAACTAATAACAATTTTGAAACTGTTTGGGAGTATGGACAATAGACAGAAGTTCTAGTAGGAATGTTCGGATATCTGATTTATAAGATTTGTTGATATAGTTGTCTGAATTAGGTCAAAAGTTAGGGTTGATAAAGGAGAATTCCCAACAAAATACTCCTATTTTTTTATGGAATCTGCTATTCTTATCTATAAATATCTATAATAACATTACGACTTTGATCTACAAACGGTTAGAGAGAAGTTTATAAAACATATTTTCGGTTATATTATAAAAAGAGAGAGATTGTGGCCACAATTATAAATTCTTGTACTGATAGTTTCTGAATGGCAACACACAAACTGGAAAAATAACTCAAAACCTTGAGATCTGAAATCAACCGAATCGCAACACATTTATTTCTAAGGACTGAATTTTCAATATTCGTATAGTTTTTATAATAATTAATCAATCAACGTTCAACTCAATAAGAAGCAAACTCTGCATGCGATTATATAAAGGAGGTAAAATTGTATTAAATGGAATCAACATGCATATATTGAATAAGAGGCAAACGGCCTCCAAAGGTAAGTACATTATTTACTTACTGTTAGACCGTGCCTTCGTGGAGTTTAAAAAAAAGCGAATTTAAACAACTAAACTATTTATTTTGAAATAGTACAAAAATAGTAATTTTGAAGTAGTAATATTAGGATTTAGAAACGTGTGGCTCTGTTTGATGACGGGCTAAAAATTAACTTTTTGTGCTCGGATCCCGCGACGCGACGAAAAATATATAAAATTCGAGGCATTGTTCAAGTGTTTTGAAATGCCATATGCTCGTAAATCAGGGGTATAACAGTACGCTAGATATACTAAGTCAATCATTTAAAGTTGCCCACTATAACAAAAAGAGCCTGAAGTTGAACTTGCCAATCAATTCAAAGATGGTGTGTTTCGATAAAACAAGCAAAATAATTGATGCAATCAATAATCAGCTACCATACCTTAATAAGAGGCAAGTGGCCACCAAATGTCGGAAAACTGGCTACTATGTGTGTTATAACTTTTTAGACATACAAAACAAGCAAACCGATTAAATGCAATCAACAGCCAGGTACCAGGGCACCATGAATCAATAAGTGTCAACCGGCCACTAAAGGTACACAAGTAAAAATTAAAAATATCCAAAATCCCCACAATTTTTTATATTTCTTACTTTTAAACTACATAATTTATCTAGTAATAGACACTCTTTGATCAACAATCTATCGAACACGTAATTATGATACGATATCTTGCGATAATACCCCGATTCAACAAGAAAACGCCTATAACTTTTGAACGGCTGAAACAATTTTTATTAAATTTATCTAAGAACACTCTCGATAAAGTCACCTTTCAAACTAAATCGGTTCATATATTTAGTAGCTATTGATGCCACAGACAGATTCACAAATACACATACACACAGGTACATTATGTCAAAAATATACACCTGTTTTTCCGTAGGTGGTTATAAATTGGTTTAACAAAGTCAATAATTTTCAATTTCCCGCACATTTTATAACAACATTACCCTTCGAAAGTCCCTGTACGCTGGTTCGTTAGTACGTCCTGTGAGAAGCCACTTCAAAGAGGACATTAGTATGAAAATTGAATTACGTCCAGAGTCTATACGTTTACTTTGGAAACACAGTAATATACTGTAGTGGAATGATGGTAGTTATGGCCAGTCTTGAGGGTTATTTGTATAGTTTTAAGAAATCAAAAGTTAAAAGCCTTGTTTAGAGTTTAAAAACTTGATACAAAAAAGAACAAATTGAAACCAAAAACGTTTTGAATGCAAAAGTAAACATTGAAAATAGAAACAATTCGATGCGTAGCAAATGTGCTATGAAAGCGTAACGGCGTAGGTGTTTTGTCATTGCATATGCTACGCCGTAGCAAGGGGACAATCTCGGCTTTTAAATATGTAAGTCGAAGCTGCCGTCAAACATCTTAAGAATGGCAAGGCCATTGGCAAAGGCGCCATTCCAATAGATACCATTAAGGCCGCAGGCGAACAGGGGGTACAGATGTTGCACACCATCTGTAAAAAAAATATGGCAAAGCGGAACATGGCCTAAGGAATGGATTCACACTGTCTTTATTCCACTACATAAAAAGCTTCGTTGAGTTCTCCAAGGCATTTGACTCGGTGAAATGGCCAGTACTGTGCAGGTCCCTTCTTGCTATGAGGATGCCCAAACACCTTGTGCATCATTTGAGGCGTCTTTATGAGGATGGAACAGCGTCAGTGAGAACGGATAGCGTACTATCGAATGTATTTCACCCCACTGCAGGCGTCCTTCAAGGATGTGTAGTCTCGGCGCTATTTTTCAATATCTACACTGTACTGATAATGCGCATTACCCTTGAGTACTGGACGGACGGTGTATCGATAGGAGGTATAAGAGTATCGAACCTGCGAACGAACCACTGGACGCCATGGAACGACCACATGGAACAGTTGCTATCCAAGATGGAACAAACCAGCTCAGCATTCGGTTTGAGAGTTAACAGAACAGGCGAAGATATTGATTGTCGATGGCATTAACGATATTTTTTATTTTATGTAACTTCTGGCGAAGTCACTCTAATCGCGAATTGTAACGTTACACAAGCATACGTCTACCTGGGTCGCTTAAATATCAAACCACGGTGGTTGTGGAGACGAGATCAAGCGAAGCATGGCTAAGGTCAGCTCTGCCATGGTTAGGTTAAAGAAAATATCGAGGAATTGTAATATCACCAAAGCCACGACAATCTGGCTCACACGGGTACTTGTGTTCCCCATATTTCTATACGCATACGAGACCTGGACGCTTACAGATACTGAGAGAAAGAGAATAGACGTTCTGGAAATGTGGTGCTGGAAAAAAATGCTTGGAGTGTCGTGGACCGAGTTTCGCACCAACCAAACCTTCAAGAACTCGGTATCAGACAACGTCTATCGGTTATAGTCCAAGCTCGAGTAATCCAGTTCTTTGGACACGTGGCCCGACGAGGCAACGACTCTATCGAGCGGCTTGTAGTTCAGGATTGAGTAAAACTCAACGAGAGCTCGCGGCAGGTCGCCCATACGATGGACTGACCAGAATAAGTCTTCAGTGGGCGGCCTATTGCATGAGTGCACACGTATAACAGGCGATAGAGAGGGTTGGCATCGCATCGATAAGCAAATTATGACACCCCGAAGTCTCACTGCAACATGATGACCACGACCGCTCTGCCAAGAGAGGAACGAAGAGAAAGAAGTGAATTGATAATTAATGGTTAGTTTACCATCATCAATGTAGACGGAAAACTTCCACCGCTGGCATAGGTGATTCGACGCTAGGGGGAGCAAATGTCACCAGATCGACTTGTCTGCTTGCAGTGCAGCACTCACTAGGTCATTGGCCCAACTTGTAGAAGACATTCCAACGCTGCGTTTTCCATTATGCGGACGCCATTCCAGAATCTTTTATCCTGAGGAACTCAATAAGACTTGAAATAAAAGTCATATTTCCAGTTTAAATTGCCCCATCCAACTTCAATATTAACCTAACCCATTTTTAGCCAAACTTTATATTATAACCCTTCGCAAAACATCCGAAGTAATCGTTAAAGCCTTACATAAACTGATATTTGATGATAAACCCAACTCAGAAACTCAACAATAATCAAAATAGTCAAACATAAGTTGAAATTAACTTTATTAATCGGTAATTTTCGAGTCGTTTGAAGATTATTAATGTTACATTCAGCGGTTGATCCCATCGGTATACTGCGGACTGTTGCGAAAACAACTCGACTACTTGATGATAGGGTTACCTACTCCTGATGCGAGTTTTGCATGTTAAATGTAGTCCAAAAGTAAATGTTGAAACTATTAATTTAATTTGATTAAATTAAATAGTTGTGTTATTTAATTATCTAAAAACTTTGATGATCGGGCAAGTTCAAGCGAACACTGGCGCAAAAGGGAACCATTTGGAATATATAGGTTTGCTATATTTTATCTATCTTGCAGACAACAATAGTTTTAGTTTTTAATATATCTGATTACATTCCTTGAAGGGTAATGCAGAAGTGTACCAGTAGTACACTCATAATTCAGAAGTACGAATAAATTTAAAAAAATCTTTTAATTCGTACAATTATTTAAATGTCCATATTATGTCAGTATTACAAATTATGTTAAAACTAGCGGACGCCTCACGGTTTCACCCGCGTAGTTCCCGTTCCCGTGGGAATACAGGGATAAAAAGTAGCCTATGTTACCCGGGGATAGTGTAGCTTCTCAACGGTGAAAGAAACGGTAAAATCGGTCCAGTAGTTTTTAAGTTTATTCGTTACATACAAAAATACAAATCTTTCCTATTTATAATATTAGTATAGAGTATAGATAATACACTTAAAAAAATGCCTGGTTTATAATAATACACTTTAAAAATTGCCTGGCTTATAATAATAAACTTTAAAAATTGCCTGGCTCATCCAGCCAGTTTGATTTATATCCAGCCTCCAGAGCTACTGAGAAATTCGTGATAAAAACCCAATATAATTTAGCCTTACCAGGGAATTGAATCCAAGACCTCAAGCTCAACAGTGGCGCTAGATCAACGACGCAATTAGTTTAGTTAAGGGTTTAATGCCCACACACCCCTAGTCACTACAGGAGACGCCCTGGTCGTCGGGAGTCGCAAGCCGTTGCCCGGCCACCTTAGATGCGGGCTTGCGCACGGCGAGTAATAGGTAGGTCTCCGAACAATAGGGACCAGGCCCGAATCGATAACGCGTAGTGTTCCAAGCGCACCTCAAAGAGATATCAGCAAAAACTGACGGAGTCCGCTAGGGCCGATGCCTGTCTGGGCCGCGGATACATTTGGAAGAGAATTACCGCGTTCCTGACTAATGCCACAGAAGGAACACGGGTGGGTTTTAGTCAGTAAAAGTCTGACACGCCTTCCCGCTTCACCCAGAGTGGGCGAAGTCATTGGATGATTTCCCATCACAAAAAAAGGTAAAGTTAAAATGGTGACACTGGCTACCGTCTCAAGAAGAACTTAAGTAAACTTAAGAAGATGATGATACTTTTCTATTACTACGTCAGAAATAAGTCAAGAAACTATCGTTCATTTTATAATAATGTTGACCAACTCTTCTAGAGTTTACCCAACCAGCTTGAGGTCGGATTCCTTTGCTACCAAATGCGGCAGAATATCAATATTTTACTTGGAACCCCAACTCAATTACCTTCGTAATACCGGTATTCCGAGAATCGTTTAGTTTTCTGAATACCTTAAAGCTTCCGTGAACAATATCTAGTTGAACCGGATATTGAAATCAACATTTCATAACATCAGGGCTGTATTCTCTGAAGGGTTTTATTTATTTATTATTTCTGGCCAAACAAAAATAGAGATTTTGCCTGAATAGAAAAATGATAATTTTATTTAGTCCGTCAGTGAGATTATCAAATAATATGTGACACTTATTGTTTACCAAATTAAAAAAAAAATATAAAGATAAAGCGCATCAAAGTTCAGGAGTGGGGGCTTGTGTCGTCACCATGTCAGTATAAAGAGTACTGACAGCGTGACGTCACACGATATTTTTACGCATTATATCTTTATAACTTTACATGTCAAAAGAAAAAAATACGTGTCTAATATTTTTTATTAATCTACCTGACGGACAAAAACTAATTTTAGTTCACTTGTTAAAATCAAAAACAAATAAATTATCTAAATTAAAATTACAATCAATATTAAAATCTAATGGATAATCAAAATAATATCACTAATAAAAAAAGATATTCACAATCAAAATAGCACAAAAGCAAATTCAGGGTTGAGTCTCTAAAATATGACATTTATGCTTACTTTGCTTTCTATGTAATGAACATTCCTACAAAAAACATAATTTTAAAAGTACTACAAAAATAATTAAGAACGTCAAATAACCAACCTAAATTAAATACACGTCCATTTAAAGTTGACAACCCCTGTCCCTTCGAACAAGCGAACATAACAGATGTAGAGATAATGTAACAGGGTTGTCATGCGGCTAGAAAAATACGGAAGGGACGCGCCAATGACGCAGAAATGTGTCGGGCAGACATACATGTACTATTGTATGTACAGCTTTATGTTGTTGACCCCTGGCTGGTTAGGGTTTGTTCACATCTGATGCACGAACGTCGTACGGTTCATGATTGCTTGGATACAATTTTTAGAGTTCCGTACCCAAAGGGTAAAACCGGGACCCTATTACTAAGACTCCACTGTCCGTCTGTCACCATGCAGTATCTCATGAACCGTGATAGCTAGACAGTAGACATTTTTACAGATGGTGTATTTCTGTTGCCGCCATAACAACAAATACTAAAAACAATAAAATAAATATTAAAGTGGGGCTCCCATATAACAAAAGTGTTTTTTTGCCGTTTTTGCGATAACGGTACGGAGCCCTTCGTGCGTCCAACTCGCACTAGGCCGGATTTTTTACTGTTGCATTTGGCATCACCATCCACCATCAGGTGTCCATCATCTTTGCAAAAACTGCATTTCAGAGAACGTAGACATACTGCTGCGATGCTTGTCATGTTTGTCGTTGAATTTGTGATCTCAGTGCGTCATAATAAGTTGTGAGCCATCAGCTTTATATTTAAACTTTTGGCCGTTTCTTGCTTGTCATCAACCTTTGTAACTCCAACAAAAAATTGTAACTCCCCGGGTTACAATTTTTTCCAATTTTGGAGGAACCGACGTCAACAATGTGCGCTTTCTCAAAACTCTGATAATAAAGTAAGTATTGATACATTTTGAACTCAATGCAGAAACCGAATACTACTAATCTTTAACGAAACTACAAGTGTAGCAGCTGTATGTGCAACACTTGAGTTAGATTAAAAATGACACCAAAAAGTTCTCGACTAAAGCACACACGTTCGACGTTTGAACGCAGATGTGTCCACACCCTAACATAGGACATCGTCTGTACTAATAACGAACATCGCACATACATTTTTAGTCCTCGCTGGCTCCAAAAAACGGTTGGCTCGAATTAATTCTCGTTATCCAGGTATGAAGGGAATATGAATGTGTGAATAAGGTCGATGTGAGGATATGGCTGTTAATGAAAATGGTTCAGGGAAAAATATTGTGCTGTGTATTCTTTTGAAAAACTTGTTTTGTAAAACTTTTGCTGATTTGGGAAAAGCAATTATGTTATATGAAGCAATGGTAGACTAAGGCCTATTTGCCCTACGATTAAATTCCAGCTTCTCAATTAAGAATCATGAAGGCCTACATTTGACACTAAAATAAATAAAGATTGTAATGATTTTAACTGAAAATTCTTTTATCTGAGACCGGGGTTAGCGCGAAACCAATTTAAATCATCGTTTTATTTATGTCAGTTATTTGAAAGTATAAGATAGATGCTTTATAATTATGCTAGCTTCTGCGAGCGGCTTCGCCCGCGTGGAAATCGAAAATTATCCCGAGGGAAATTATTCTTGGGATACAAAGTATAACTATAATCTATATCTGTGCCAAATTTCATCCAGATTCGTTCAAGCGTTCTGGCGTGAAGAAATATCAAACATAAAAACACACACACTCACAAACTTTCGCCTTTATAATAAGGCTTAGCCAGGTATGAAGGTAACATTAATGAGTGAATAAGGTTGATAGGTGGATATGGCTATTAATGGCAGTCTTGGGCAGTCAGTGGTGTGTTCTTTTAAACACCTTTGTTTTGTAAAGCTCTTGCTGGATTAAGAGAGGAAGAAATTATTTTCTTATATATTATATACTTTTCATCATACTTGCACGTAAACTGTATCTAAACATACAGGTTAACTTGGCCGTACTGTCCCATATAAAACCCTTGAGCTTTCTTTTTGTCATGAAACCTAAGGTCGGTAAGTAATATTTTTTTAATTTATAGCACAGCAAACAGGTCATGCAAGTTCAAGCAAGGAGTTTACACGCAATTGAAAAATTGTCTTAAATTGTTATCTTAACAGGAATTTCTTTGCAATCTCGCTACATGTTACTTAAATACTCAACGAATGTTCTTAATAATCGATTTTAATAGTTATTTGTATCAAAACGTCGAAATTATTTAATAGTACATTGTGTATTAAGGGCGGTATGTAAGGAATTGCGATCGAGGCTCTAGTAGAAAGGCTTTCTGAGTCGAGGTTCGTAATTCCCGTACCGCCCGTGATACACACAATGTTTTTCATCACATTTGCGAGTAATAATTATGAATTTAATACACAAGTCAGCACAGCTGTTATTACGAAATACGTGAACTTTTTTTTAAGCTGTTGGCGAATTTTTGCCCACACCACAGATTATACAGAGTTTCGTTCAGAAACTTTAAAGGCAAATACTTACGTAGGTATACAGCCATAACGGAATGTAAAAAGAATTAAATAATTTCGACGTTTTCATACTATAAATATTAAAATCGATTATTAAGAACACTAGTAGAGTATTTAAGTAACATGTAGCGAGATTGCAAAGAAATTCCTGTTTAGATAACATTTTAAGACAATTTTTCAATTGCGTGTAAACTCCTTGCTTGAACTTGCATGACCTGTGTGCTGTGCCATAAATTAAAAAAAAAATACTTACCGCCCTAGGGTTTCATGACAAAAAGAAAGCCCGAGGGTTTTATATGGGGCATTACGGCCAAGTTAACCTGTATGTTTAGATACTTTTTACGTGCAAGTGTGATGAAAAAAAATTACACTCCATCATGGCTGACTACCTACGTAAGTATTTGCCCTTAACGTTTCTGAACGAAACATTTGTGTAATCTGTGGTGTGGTCGCCATCTGCTTAAAAAAAAGTTCACGTATTTCGTAATAATAGCTGTGCTGACTTGTGTATTAAAGCTATAATTCATAATTATTAATCGGAAATGTGATGAAAAACATTCTATGTTTCACGGGCGGTACGGGAATTACGAACCTCGACTCAGAAAGCCCTCAGCCTTCAACTTCGGGCTTTTACTAGAGCCTCGATCATAATTCCTTACTTACCGCCCTTAATACACAATGTACTATTACCAGTTTCTGCCAGAGGCGCACGTTAAAAGTATTTTATCGTCCCAAGGGAACATTACACCGGGATACAAGTAGCCTATTTGCTATTCCAGACTATAATCTATCTCTGTGCCAAATTTCATCGTCGTAATATTAAATAGGTTGTAGCTTACATCAGCGTTGCATACGCGCGATCATTCAGTTCACTTGCTAAGTAAAATACCATTTATGATTTTACCACACTAAACACGGGCGGTTTAATTCATCATCCCCGGATTTCCATCATCTTAAGTGTACAGAACAATCATCGTGCACTTGGACAAAGTGTATAGACCTTCGTCGTACATTTTTTTGGTCCTTCGAGCCGGATAGCCGTTCAATAGTTTTAGCGTGAAAGAGTAACCTATATAATATTAGTGTGATTGTACAACTTAAACACATACAACGGGCGTCCTTATAGTATGTATGTTTTAAGATACAGCTGAGAGGAAGGAGGACTTTGCACTTTTTTTTTTTTTTTTGGTTGGGAAATCATCCAATGACTTCTCCCGCTCTGGGTGAAGCAGGAGGGCGTGTCAGACTTTTACTGACTAAAACCCACCGTGTTCCTTCAGTTGCTTTTGCCAGGGCCGCGGTAACTCTCTTTCAAATTTATCCGCGACCCCGACAGGCATCGGCCCTAATGGACCCCGTCAGTTTTGCTGACATCTCTTTGAGGCGCGCGTGAAACACTACGCGCCGTCGACTCAGGCCTGGTCCTTATCGGACGGCGAGCTACCCATTACTCGCCGTCCGCAAGCCCGCGCCTACGGTGGCCGGGAATCGGCTTGCGACTCCCGACGCCCGTCTTCTGCGGTGGCTAGGGGCGCGAGGGAGTCTCCGTTGCGTCTCCCTCACGCGTTCCGCCTCCTCCTTCGCGAGCATTACTGCTTCGCAGAAGGAGGTGACAGCTTCCCATGCCCTCTCGCTCCGTACCATGGACTGAACCAGGGCCGGACGCGAGAGGTCGCCACCGCTTATCGCCTCCACGAGGACACAGCGGTGCTCCGCCCAAGCGGGGCAGACCTCCACCGTATGCTCCACCGTGTCCTGAGGACTTTGCCCTGCAGTGGGGTGAGACACTATTGCCTCATAAAAAAGGTGCAACTGTAGACCACGAAATAGTGTCTGCAAAAAAAAAAATGATGTAATTGATTAAATGTTCAACGGTTCATAATTTATTTTCGGAAACCGGCTCAGATGATAAAAAGTTACAAAGCATTTGCTTTAGCTTAGATTATCATCTTTCCTGTCTCTATCTTGCACACAGAGTTTGTCAGTTTAAATACAAGGCCAGAAAGATTATTTGATAAAATACTTGCTAAACTCACTGCTAACTCAATCTTAGCCTATCTATGAGTGACGTACCTAGTCTCCGAAAAATTTGCCAAGTCATTCACATTCCGATAAACTCGCTATTTTAGCTTGTAACCGCCATTAGTGTTACTGAGAGCCTAGTATTAAAATAATGAGCGCTCAATTGCTGACGTCAGAATTTGAAGATGAGTGATTATTATTTTTACCAATTTTTATTTGAACAATCTATTGTCCATTGTATTTGCATATTCGAGCAATTTCGCTGAACTGTTACACTTTCAACCAAAAAAAATGTACTTCTTATAAAAATACAAAAAATCTCTTCAACCAAAATAGGAAAGGATACTTCTAACTCGATTGGTCAAAGCGCTAGTTTAGTCTCCCGTGTCTGTTTGTTTTACCCCCAAATATCGAGTAGAACTTGAACAAACATCGTTACAAAAATGAAGGAAGCCGAAAACACGTACAGCCCGGTCAATCTGCAAATACTCCAGCTATCTTGGCCTCCCCACCCCGTCTCATCGCCTTTTATTCTTTATGAAAGAGGGGGTTTTGGTTAAGATCTCAGAGGTCTGTGTTAGTTGGTCAGCTGTCGAGGACAGAGTAGCCAAATTGATTACACAAGATGGTTACGGATGACCAGATCTATCACGGGGAACAAACAAATGCTGGAGCCCGCAGCTGCGACTAATCCTGATATTAACTACACTTATTTTTAGAAAGATATGGCCAGTTTAATGGAACGATGGTGTATTGATACTGGGGTTTTCCATTTTTAAATTTTTGAAAGTCACGTCTTGAACCGGGTTTTTATAAGTTATAAAAATTTTGCAATGTTACGAGATTCAAATTGATGCAGCAGTGTCCACTATCTTTGGGGGACTTTTTCTTACCACGGTTTTTGAAATATCTCAAAGCTGATTTTACTAACAACTATTTTGAATGAAAGAAAGATAGATAGAAAAAATATTTGTTTTTGACCCGCAAAGGAGACACGAGATAAGAAAAAAATTACAATATAAAAAACCTCGTGCGAGACCAAAAATGCTACTATCTCAGCATGTGCAGCGATGTTTTAAAGAAAATAATGGTCGGTCAGTTGGTCGGACGGTGGTCGACGATGAGGCACGCTTACCTAGAAGTAACCTTTTTTTTTAATTGGGTCAATCCCAACGCACTATTCCCAACTACTGCAACTCCTGAAAGCCAGAATCAACACAGACGACCACCAGAAAAGCGCCGAGGCAATGAATCTCGACGAAGTCCCGGAGAATGAATTTCACTGTTTTGGACTCCGCAACGAAATTAATCAGAAAATAATAACGGAGGCGTAGGAAAAATACAAATTTCTACTTCCCTCCATACCAAGCAGGAGACAGAACAAACATGGCCAATAGGCACAAAGGGTCGTTGACAACAAGGATAAGCCCAGTTTCCTAGCACCACGGATACAATTTATCATTAATACTAATGGTCCTAACATTGTGAGCTGTTATATTTTGCCAATATTTTGCGTTAATTCTGCCAAAGAATACACTCCCATAAGACATGATGTGCAGATTGTACATATTTGCAGTCAGATGTAGAACACTGACATGAAGGCGAGGCAACGAGCTTGAAGGAAACTAATTTACTACTATTAGAAGTAACCTATTCACTCATGCCCTAAGGACCCCCAGCTAGTAGATACTTTTAGGTACTCAGCTGAATCTGGTTAGACAAGAAGCCGAACCCTAATATAGTTGGAAAAAGGCTTAGTACTCGTAGATCAATTGGCCCAAGTAGACCAAACCTTCAAATTCTTCTCAATACATTCTAGACAAAGAACCCTAAAACACACGCAAATGAAGTCACAAACCAACCCACTTAACACAAAACCACACAAAATTAAATATATTCTCGCTTCCCACGAATGCTTTTATATAAATTTAAACTTGCCACACGCTTTAATATCGCCATGGAAGCGAGGGGAAGCGGGTAGGCTTGCGAGGTACCGCAAGCCACATTGCTAACAGGCTTTTCCACTTCATTGAGCATACGTGACAAATGCCACTCAGTCGGTGCTACCGATCTTAATGTGGGACACGTTGGAACGCTTTGAGAATTCGGTAATGTGTTTTAGGCATTTCTTTTGAGGGTAGTACGTTATTTCATTGGGTGTTTCTGATTCGGCGAGTTTGATTTACTTGTCTGGCTAGTGGTGTCACAAGAAATTGACTAACGCAATGCATTTTCTCTGTCAACAATAGGGATGTTGCTTGGGTAGATAATTATATTGAGTCCGTCAGTGAGATTATCAAATAATATTGGACATGAATTTATTGCTTTACCAAATCAATAAACATTGCTAAGATAAACCGCATCAAACTTCAGGTGTGGGGGCTTGTGACGTCACTATGCCAGTATAAAGTGTACTAACGGCGTGACGTCTCACGATATTCCAACGTATTATATCTTCGTCAATTTATGTTTACGTGTCTAATATTAATATTAATCTACCTGACGGACAAAAGACTAATTTTCAGTTAACATCCTTATTGATACACAAGAAGAGGCACTAGATTATCTGTATTTGTGAAGTGATAAATATTGTCATAAAGTTTACAATGTATGGTAATAACATGCTTCTAAAATATATTTTTTTCTAGCAAAGTAGAATAGAATACAAATTTTAATTTAATTTAATTATAAAAAAAACTACCTTTTTTACCTTTTTTTTATAACTTTATTTTTCACTTTGTAGTTTTGTATTTGGAAGTCTGTAGTATTTTTTTGCAAAAAAGTTTTTTTTATTTTTCACTTTTTAGTTGTACCTAACTAATAGGTAAGTTAATAAGGCACCTATAACGCCAGAATAGATTTCATGAAACTTGAACAAAACCAGTGAAATGAGAGCCCCTTAAGAGTGTACTGGTGTGATGTTATGTTATGAAATGGTATAAACAATAAACAGACATGCGATTGCAGCAATCCCGAGAGATTTGCCGTTATTTATTGAAGAGTTCTGTTGTATATCTCTGAAGTTCTTCATCAGATCTTCACCAAATTAAAATGGGACCAATTTCGGAACATACGTTTTCAAACAAAAAAAGAATTTTCAAAATCGGTCCACAATTGACGGAGACATAGGCGAAAAAACACAAAAAAAAAAAACATATTGTCGAACATAGAACCTCCTCCTTTTTGGGGAATCGGTTAATAATTACACATCTCTTTAACATAAATAAAGTACTAAAAATGAAACAATTCTTACGTAGAAAAGTTTATACTATAAGAACCTCTTGATTAAGCATACGTTTTTTTTTATAGTCTATAGGCTAGCGTTTGACCAATATCTCGCCTGCTGGTACGTGACAAATATCACTCAGTATAATGCTACCGATCTTAATGTGGGACACGTTGGAACGCTTTGAGAATTCGGTAATGTGTTTTAGGCATTTGTTTGCTGGTTGTTAAGTTATTTTATTGGCTTATTCTTTATGTTTGGTTACTGTTGTTAGGGAATTTATTGCGTCACATCTTCTTCTCAGATATACACTAAAAATGGTGACAGGTGGGAGTTTTTGGGGGCCTGTCAATATCATTATCATGTAAAATTTTGATGTTCAAATACTACTACAAAACTTCAATCAAATATGAATAAATTTCATCATAAGTTTACTTAACTACCGATAAAATAATTTTGACCTTGTAAGCATCTACGAACAATTGTTTTTTAAGGTCCTTTAGTCACAATAAAGGTCATTATTGGTTTATGAGGACACTAAGGGTTTGTATATGAGAGAATTGAAGACATCCCTCTCTTCAAAAGAGAAAACTTCTTTTTTTTAAGCAGGAAGCAAGCTATCACCATCATCAGCCTTTTAACCTCTCCAATGCTGGGATACAGATCTCCTCTCTTTGAAAGGGAATGGACCTTAAGCCACCACGCGGTTACACTGCGCGTTGGTGGATGTCACATGCCTTCGAATTTTTGGTTCTAGGACATGCTGGTTTCCTCACGATGTTTTCCTTCACCGTTTTTTGAAGCAGTGGTGATGCAATCACTTACACAAAGTAATTTGCCTGTCTGAATCCATGACACGTAACTCGTGGCCGTTACCACTGCGCCACCACTGGTCACTCTATTAAAGCAAGTATGAAATCCATTTGAAATAAGAAATTCTACTTACATATTTAACAAAAAATATGATAAATGTAGATAATTTTCTAATTTAGGTACATAGCTCTAGTTACAACTAAAAATATCGTCTACCAATACGAATCAAAATACAGCACTTCAGTGCAAAGAATTGGTCATCTCTTTTTAAAAGCATTCGTTTTCTTTTGATTACTTGAGTAATTACTATCTTACCTCCACCAGTAAGTAAATGAATAAGAAAATCTCAGTTTGAATATTAACTTAGCGAAATTCTATCAATATTTTCTCTGACTCTCTCGCAGACCAACACAACTATGAAAGAAAAGACCGCTATTTATTTGTCACAAAGTATAGACGTACACACTCATATGAATGTTGTACTTTGTAGACGCAAAAAATCTGGAAAAAAAGGCTCGGGTTTTTAAGGGAGGCAACACATGCCAACGCTCCGGGTTTTAAGGGAGGCAAAACAAGCCATAACTGGAGCCTTTAGTTTACTAAGGTTGCCATAGGAGAGTTCAGTTAAGCAGTAGACAACCTCACAGGCTGGGCTGAGAGAAGCCACTCACAAAAAAGGGATGCAACACATGAGCGGTGGCAATGCAATGGCTTGGTGTCAAAAAACAATCAAACTGCCTAGCCTTTTCCCAACTATGTTGGGGTCGGCTTCCAGTCTTACCGGATTCAGCTGACTACCAGTGTTTAACATGGAGCGACTGCCTACCTGACCGCCACAACACAGTAACTGGGTAACACGGTACCCCTTGGCTAGACTGGTGTCAGATCTAAAGCTTCTGACTACTCGTAACGACTGTCAAAGATCTTCAAATGACAGCCGGGACCAACGCTTAATGTGCTTTTCGAGGCACGGAGGAAACTCGGTATGTTGAAATGGTAACCCACCCACGGACCGACCTCGTCAAGCGTTGATTAACATTGAAGATCGACCCGTGCGGCTGTTATTATTTAGCCACGAGCTCCTCACTTGGTGACTTGCGTGGCTTGGTGTCAACATACACCACTCAAATATTAATTCACTTTTGACACCACAACTGCCACGATATTGTGATTCCCTGGTGATTCCAATAGTTTAAACCATTGCCAGCACAATGACAGCGTGTGTTAGGTATAAATAAATAAATAACATTTTTTTTTTTGAAAAATGTTTTCTTGTATTACATTTTTTTTAGTCATTCTTAAATTTAAATTTTGTAAAGGGGGGTTCCTTTTCAAAATTTATATTTGAAGGCTCATATGAAGGCATCTTCCAGAGATTGCCATTTATCTCGGTCTTGAGCAATATGATACCAGTTTGATCCGGCAATTTTTTTGATGTCGTCCTCCCAGCGTGAATGAGGTCTTCCTTTGTGGCGTTTGCCCTGAGGGCCTTTTCATGTTGTGACCGCTTTGGTCCATCTATGGTCTTTAAAGCGTGTCACATGACTGGCCCATCTCCATGTTATCTTTTGAGCGTGACTAAGAGCATCGATTGCTTTTATTTTTGAACTAATCTTTGTGTTTCTTATGTATTTTCTTTATGTTTATTTATTTTTTATTTTCTTTCTGGGCTGTGATTATTTTGTTTCTGAGTTATTTGTGAATTACCATGTTTGACAAGCATATATTATACATGTGATAAGACAAGTTTCCACACGGTTTTTCTTTAACTTTACGAGCATGACACTTTTGAAAACATTTTTGAGACTCCAGTACTTAGTGTTAGCTAATCCACACATAATAATGCAGTGTTGCAACAATCGAATTGAAATGTTTGATACAAAATTCTTCTCGTAAAACAGCGCATGAAAAAGTCAGGTCAGGTAGACCTTACCTTAATGCTTCTGCAATGATGATGATTAGTTAATACCATACATATCGAACTTTTAGACAATATCTATCGATGATACAATGTTACTTTATCAAGAGAATATTTTCCTTTAGCAGGCATTTAGGTATTCAGCAATATATATGATGCACTTGTGACACTGCAAGCAACCTCCTAATGGTACAAAGGCAGACTATTCAACATTTTCATCTAATGGCAAACCGAGGTAATTTCCACTTGCCTGCATTTCAAACATATTAGCCCGTGTCACTAGCGCTAGTGCGGTTTTTCATTACTGTCTAGAATGTGTGTGCTTGCCTTAAAGAGATCTGTTCAAATAATATTATTTAAAGTACGGCAGATGTGTACAGGCTTAAAATTTTATCTAATAATGTCCATCACAAGGGTACGAGTTCTTAGAAGGTTCTGGACCCTGATTATTAAAGAGGAATATAATGTGTAGTTTTTAAATATTTTTTTGTTTTTGTGGGAATAGTGTTTTTGATTTGTTTGTGGATAAAAATGAAAGTAATTAGTCAAATAGAATGAACATTTAAAGCCTCTTAAATAAAAAAAACAGAACACATGTGTTTTCACAAACACAAAGTTACTAATAGCCTATATTAAGATAAAAGTAATTAAACAAAAACGTTATACTCTTTATTTTAAAGGTTAATGTAATGAAAAAGAAAAAATGGTGAGAAGTAGTTTAATATTTTCAGTCGCCATACTAATTCATAGAAAATTACTACTGAAGTTTTAGATGACTCCCCAAATCACGTGGCGTTTGTGAGACCCTGAAGTACATTGGATACGTCTGTCTGCTGCACCCGCGACGCATCCACTAAATCGCTGTCACTGGGCGGTTTGGCAACGCCGTAACTCCAGCAACTCAAAGCATCAGATCAAGCGAGAGAATATTTGTTTATTATGTTAAAAAAAAGAAAAAAAAGGAGATTTATGTTTTGGTGGGGTTTATTAAACCCAACATGGTGCGCGGAGGGTTAAGGCAAAAACATTATGAACGTGATTAAGGTAGCTTTTCATTCTCATGTAGTAGGTATACTGGTATATTTAATACTTTCATTGTGCGTATAGCTAAGTAGTGGGATTCCCTGCCGGAGTCTGTGTATCCTGATAGCAACAACCTAGGGGTTTTTAAATCAAGAGTGAATAGGTTACTTCTAGGCAAGTGTGCTTCACCATCGACCGCATCATCGCTTACCATCAGGTGAGATAGTGGTCAAACTAGAGCCTACCGCTAATATTTTTGTAACTCAAGGGTAAAGCCTGATATTTAGGGCCATTAAATAAATCGTACCTATACATGTATGCCAGGTTTAAATTAAAAAAGAACTGGCCATAAACAAAAAAGAAAATATAAAAAGGTTTATAATGAAAATAATAAAATAGATAATGGCAGAACCTGGTTATTTAACTTCACTTTTACGAGTTGTCGTTGGACGTTAAATTTTATTTTTTTATACCCCATTAAGTCATGTACTTACTGTATATTTTCATTTCGACGACTGGCGTTAATACTTATTATCCTTTTGTAAGGAATTAAATGCTGGTACCATTTTTGAAAAGTTCTGTTTTTATTTTATTAAATAAATTAAAAACCCTTTATTCAAAAACCAGAAAAATACACCCAAAAAATAGCAAGAACTTCGTAATTTATTAAATGTGCTCATGTGTGTGTGGGTGTGATTTCAGTGTGCCTCTTGGCATAGGCCTCCTAACAGTTTCCACTGGGGCCTGTCTTTCGCAACTCGTCTAAATCGTTTTAATTTCTTCCTCCCATCTCAGACACTGTCTTCCACGGCTTATTTCCCCATCTCTTGGGTACCAGTCCGTCATTGCCTTGCTCCATTTCCCACAATTGTCACGCATCATGTGGCCAGTCCACCTCCACTTTTGCTGGTCTATTTGTGTGAGGATGTCGGTAAGTTTCGTTTTCAAGGTCGGTATTTCTGATTATGTCCTGACGTTTGAATCCTGTGATGCTGCGCTCCATTGCTCTTTGACATGTGGCAAGCTTATCTCTGAGGTGTTTGGTAAGTGCCCCGTAGGTTAAGCATGGAAGGACGCACTTGTAGAACATTTTCTTTTCACTGCCATGCCCAGGTGCTGTGATGATTTCACAATTTCCTTGAGTGACTGGGTTATCTCTTCCAACCATTCGCAATTCTTATTTTTTTTTAAGCTATTGTCAATTGCAAATCATGTAGATAAAATAAAACTTCTAGCATTCTAGTTTTAGTCGGTTTTTATGATTTTTTGAATTATTTTTATTTAACTTTACATTTTAACATATACGTATTGTTTCTTTTTGAAATAACCTCTTAAACCTTTTATTTCGATACCCCACACGACAGTTTTAGATGAAATAAAATGGGCTGTCACAATATAGCGTCCAAAATCCTCCATTTTTTTATTTTCCAATTTTAATTTAGCCAGTGACACTCGCAAGGTTAAGACGAATCGATTGACTTAATATTCATAAAAATCGGCCAACGCGTTTGGTCTCTAGAACGCCACATAGGAACAAACATACATACATAGACTGATACTTAAATACATTACCCTCCTTCGGCAGTCAGGTAAAAAAATATATTTAGTTAATTATTTAGTTTATCAGGCGAATCGTGAATGGAATGGTCGAAAACAAATATTGTTTTCTAAAGAATAGTATTTACTGTGGATATTTTCTTTTAATGTTTATTTAATTTTTATTTATTCATTCACATATACCTTTGTGTTTACAGGTAGGACCCAAGCTAACAAAAATATTAAAATTTTGTGTTACTGCCAAAAAAATCTGAAAAGCTTCCACAATGTTTGTGTTGTTTATTATTTTTCCAAAATTTATTTCACCTAAAAAGTAACGAGTATTCGTCAAACTGCAAAACAGCTTACAAGTTTATTTACATCATACCAAATCAAACCAAATTCCTAATAATACTACACAACATAAATCTAAAACTACATTACTACCTTTGAATCTCAAGACCACAACTCATATATCCCTGCACTAAGACACACATAACATACCCACCCTTGCAATTTCACCTTCCCTGTACCCCGTAAAGACTCTGTAAAGTCATTACCCGGATAAGTTACCGGTAACGGTAACTACATTTACCGTTATACCGGGTAAATTAAATTCCTGGTTCTTGCTTATATAACAATTTTGGTGATATATTGTCGCTTGAAGCTATGTTGTATGTAATCTTGTTGGTTTCAACTGGGGAATAATCTTAGAGGTTTAGTTGGTGGAGTATTTTGATTGGATAGTCGGATTGTCTAAGAGATTCAGGGATGGAATGGCATGGGAATATTGTCTACTTTTTAGCATGTCGATGATGAATATCAATCAATCTGCGTAGCTTTTTTCCCAACTATTTTGGGGTCGGCTTCCAGTCTAACCGTATTCAGCTGAGTACCAGTGTTTTACATGGAGCGACTGCCTATCTCACCTCCAAAACCAAGTAACTGGGTAAAACGGTACTCCTTGGCTAGACTGGTGTCAGAACTCAAGCTTCTGACTACTCGTAACGACTGTCAAAGATCTTCAAATGACAGCTGGGACCAACGGTTTAACGTGCTTTCCGAGGCACGGAGGAAACTCGGTATGTTGAAATGATCACCCATCCATGGACCGACCTCATCAAGCGTTGCTTTACCTTGATGATCGACCCGTGCGGCTATTATATTTTTTTAAATATTACATTTTATTTGGCCCAGTATCCAGCTATGGTAACACCATTCTCTCATATAGGGTGTTTTATGAAAGGAGCCTCCCCTAACGATATACATACTTTCCGCCGTATTTTTACGTCCGGCGCAGCAGTACTTCTATCAATTGGCTAATATTTTCTTCCTCCACGATGGCAAATACAATAGTATTTGGTGTATTTATACCGCCAACGCGCAGCGGCTTCGCCCGCGTGATAAGTATTTTCTTATCCCAAGGGAACATTATACCTAGATAAAAAGTAGCAAATTTATGTGCTATTCCAGTCTATAATCTATATCTTTGCAAAATTTCATCCAGATCCATTCAGCCGTTCTGGCTTGATAGAGTAACAAAGATACATCCACACACATACCTATCCATCCAAACTATCACATTTATAATATACTAGCTTCTGCCAGCGGCTTCGCCCGCGTGTATTATACATATAAACCTTCCTCTTGAACCACTCTATTTTTTAAAAAAACCGCATCAAAATCCGTTGCGTAGTTATAAAGATCTAAGCATACATAGGGACAGGCAGCGGGAAGCGACTTTGTTTTAGTAAGGAAAGGTTACACTTTCATGCCTAAAACACTGATCCTATTTTTGAATATTGATATGGAAACAAATTAGATCTTGGAGAAGGACGAAGGATACTTTTTCATACGGGGAGTGCGAACCCTTGAAATCATTTTCGATTTTCAGGTGGGTGAACCCGCTGGCGAAGCTTTTTTCTAAATAAACGTTAGCAATATTTCCATCCAAGATGAGTTTATTAACGTCAATTAATAGTTCAAAGAGCATTATTGTAACCTGTAGCATTCTTATTTTTCTTCCTGCGCTTATCCCATGTTACTTAGGATCGGCGCAACACTTCTTCCATACCGTCCTGACCAGTCCAAAAAGGAGTCAGTGATACCGTCCACGATATCACTGACTCCCTTTTCTTTCATATCACTCCTCACACAGTCCATCCATTTTTTTTATGGCAGTCCCCTCCCTTTCCATCCATCCACATTTATATTTATAACTGTTTTAGTAACATGCGTTTTATCCCTCCTCATCACATGACCAAAGCAGCCGCCTTATTGCGTAATGAACTATGCAAGGCAAAGGGCAAAAAGTATGAAAAACAATTTGCATTCAACTTTTCTGTCACTGGCGCCACTTTCAAACTGCCTCTAATATATTCATTTCTCACTTTTGCAAATTGGAAATTTGATTGCTGATAGTTTTATGTTAAAAAAAACACTTCTTTGATTGTCTTTCATAATAAAAGTACACCGATAAAGCCATACCATCAAAGCCAATAAAAAGTTATATAAGAAAAGAAGATAAATTAATTCAGTCGTCGGTAAAAGCTTCAATAATACCTTAGAACTATTAAAACGGCCTTAAAGTGTAATTTCACTTGCAAGTTCAGTTAATCTTTTGACTTGGTATGTACTTTACATTCTTATGATATCCTAGTGCTTTTTTATCAAAATTGAGAGCAAGTAAACGGTAGAAACGAGATCATAATATTTCAGCTGAAAAGCGTCTATAACTTAAGCTAACAAGCATCACCACATCGACCTTCCTGGAATGGCTTTTAGTGGCCTTCATCAGCTCATTGGTTCATCGTATGGGATTCCTTGCAACGTTACGAAATCCGTCTTTCATCCGTTCCACGAACTATAACCCAAAACGCAATCTTCCACTGAAACTTGGCAATGCTTTGGACTCTGTCGCTAACTTTGTCCCCTGCAAATTTCTTAGAAAGTAAAATTATGCATGATAATTACATTTAAACATATTTTTCAAGTTAACGCGTTGTAAGAAAGAAATACATTCTAAGTGAAAAGATACTCCAGGGGATTTTCAATCAACAAAAACAAACAATGTTTTACAAAACAATAGTACTTTGCTTCAACACCATTAAGAATTCGACACCGACATCAAATATCAAATGTCTTCCCCTGGGCTTTTCAACGAAGGCAAACAGACAACAAAAACAAGGCAGGAGAATGAAAAGCAGGTTTTCAGGGTATGAGGTAGATTTACATCTACCTTAGAGAAAAGGTGGATGTGTTGTTTAAGGAATGCTAAGACAGAAAGAGCTGACCGTTGATAGGGTGGAATGTAAAATGAAATTGTGTTGCGCTGCCTCCAAGTACAAGCCAAGAGCGAATATATGACGGTGGTAAAACTAAATTCTGAGATATCTATAAGATCGGCAATCGGAAAAATACGTGTAATGTTCTTATAAAATACTGAATATTATAAATATATACGTATATTTTAAGTAACGTAAATTCTAGTGAACCTTATTTTTTCGTCAGTTTTCGTACATCGAAAATATTTCCAAAAAAAATTGGTAGATTGTTATAGGATAACCAACAGAACCCATTTTCAGCATTTTTGGAATTATTGTCTGTTTGTCGGTTTGCTGGTTTGTCGGTTAGGCGGTTTGTCGGTTTGTCGGTTTGTCGGGTTGTCGGTTTATCGGTTTGTCGGTTTGTCGGTTTGTCGGTTTGTCGGTTTGTCGGTTTGACTGTTTGTCTGTTCAACTGTTTGTCTGTATCCAATTAATCAAATAGATAGTAGTTATAATAGTTATCTTACTATTATACATAAAATTGTGCGTAACTTGAAGTACTACTAAGTTTTTGTCTCATCGCAATCGGTTCACTTTATCAAAAGTTTGATGAATTTAAAGTGTTCAAGAAGTAAAATATCACACAACATATGCAATTCAGTTACTCGGACTGTTAAACTTTATATTTGATAGATGGCGTTGTACATTTGGCGTCATTTTCTGAATGGTGGTGTTAAGATTATCCGCGGAAGAGTGATCCTAGAATAAAAATTGGAAGGTAGGTACTCACCTACCGGCCTACCCTACTTGCCACCTGATGGTGAGATAGTGGTCAAGCGCGAGCCAATTTTTAAGAAAAAATATAAATAAAAAATTACCTCTTCACAAATCTTCATTTATTTCTTACAGCCACATTCATTCTTGAAACTATTCTTGTCACAGTAATTCTGAGCAGTAAATTGTTATAGCGGTAATGCTACCCGGATTAGCTCTTTCACATATATAGTTATTTGAAAGAACTAAAACGTTTATGCGTTCAAACTCAAAAGAAAATGTATCACCCACTTGACTTGCGATGCAGGTTCCAAAGCAAATACTTAACTTAAGCATTGTGATACACTTTTAAGGTCGTAAAACAGAAAATCAATTACTTTGGCTATGTGCCAAGTCAGTCACTTAAGATTGATAAAACTGATCGAATAGCTGGTCCATTATGTCTTACGTTGACTGTTCTGATTGATAGTAGGCTAAAATAAAAACAACCAAAAACAAAAATAGACAAAAAGGTGAGTGTAGACTAGAGCATGTACTTGTAACAGAACATGGAGCGTCCGCTGTTTTTAATTTTACTCGTAACACACATCGAACATGACGCTTGGTGTTTTGTTACAACCTGATTTTAAAACCAACGAACGTTTTAGTGTAACATTTTGTCGACCAAAGGCACGAGCGCGGGTGACGAGGAGTGAGGTAAATAATGAACGCAAGGTACAAAGAAATTTTACAGGTACTAGGTCAGGTCAGGTAGGTAGGTTTAGGTCTTACTAGCCGTGAGCATTAAGTCGAACACAGCGCCGAACATTCACAAAAAAATGGAAATAAAAGGAAAAAAAAACTGAAAATGGATGGCATGGAAATGCGTTTGGAAACTGAGCATTTGTCTGTATTGTACCATTCGTAAGAACGTTACATTACATTGTAATGATCGCGTAAAATGCTCTAGTGCTTACTTAACAAATCTTTAGATTGAACACCAGAGGCTCTAAATATGTGCACAAAAGCGTTGCGATAGCTATGGGCAATGTATAGGAATGCCAAGTGCTATCGAAACGTCACGTGATCAATCCCTCACATTTTGGCATTTCGAGCATCAAGATTGCTGACATCGAATGACAGAGCCCTAGACAAGTGACATTCTATCATCGAAAGCGTGGCGATAGTGATCGCCAAAAAAGCAAAGGGATTGACACAAGATATCGAATAATTACGTGATCAATCCTTTACATTTTCACGTTTCGAATATCGCCTTCGCTCACATCAAATTACACCAGGCATGACATTATATTATCAAAAGCGTGGTGATAGCGATTCTCAACATTTTTATCCGTTATAAGTTACTACATCCATTCTGCGGTTCGGTTTAATTTTATTTTCATCTCAACGCGGGTGAAGCCATTAGCAGAAGCTGGTATTGACCAAGTTCAAAGACCCCGGGCTAAAGTAAATAAAAAACAATCCGAACATAATTTTCCCAAAATTAAATCTTTATTTATTTAGCAATGTAATGGCCTGAAATCTAAATAAACTCCGTTAATGGTCTTCAAAGACGAACATGAAAGTAACATTTCAAATAGGTCGCAGATTAACAAAGTTTTACCAAACTTGATAACTTTGGCCGCAAAGTGGATCTAGAGACCAAAATAGATTTTTATTTGGGGGCTGTCAGGAGAGCATTATTATTATTGTGATTGAGAACTGATTATAGATAAGTAACAGCCGAAGGTAACTACTAAAATTTATTTTATACCATTCCCCCTCTAAAAAGCTTATTTCATTCACTAAAAACAGTCCACCTATATACTCTTAGTCACCTAGAAACCTATTCACTCTTGACTTAAAGACTCCCAGGTTGTAGCTATCGGGAAATACAGAATTCCACTCTTTTGCTCTGCTTATGGGTGGGATGCCCACCATGTATCGATGACGCATCGCCGTACATCTTGTTGTACAATCTTAAGAAAGTAGCGATATCAAGGGATAAAGAGTTACAAACTCGCAATTCAAGAAGGTAATGATTACTGATTTTTGGCTGAGTATTACACACCACTATAAACACTGTTCAAGCGACTGATTGAGAATAACTCTAGCCTACATCACGTAAATAAGATTAATCTCTAAATGACATTATTCTGGTAAAGCATTGCTCATAAACTCAACAGAAAAACAGATAAAAATATAAACATTTTACAGCAAAAAAAAACGATAAACAATTCACTATAACAAATAAGTTCACAGATAAGCCGTGGACACATGATCACATGTTTCTCACAAACATACCAAAACAAACTGTGTGTGGACACAACACACACAACAGTGAATACTCGTATGTGTTAGTAATGTGTGTTCAACCTAGGATTACCGTAAGCCTTATTTAATTTATTTTTATCTACAATCCGCTGAGTTTTTTCTGTAGCTGAAGTTGAGCACGTAAGTGTTATTTGTATTTTTTGGTGTGTTATTTTTTAGGGTACAGTGGGAAATAGTATTGGGAAGACACTGTTTTTTAGCAATAGGTAGGTATAATGAGACGAAAAATTAAACGATTTTTTTTTTTAAATCAGTGCGTGTTTCTGGTATTAAAATAATTGGAAAAAGAAGTGACAAGTTGTCAAACGTACATTAATGATTGGTTAAGCAAATCATTAACAGTCCATCGCACAATTTGGATTGCATTTAATTTATGATTTCAAAAATCGGTGTCAAAAATATTAGGCATTTTTTCTACTATCTAATTAAACTACCTGTATCTGTTTTGACCACTCAATGACAAAACTCTTACTTCTTTTTATCATTGCACCATTGCTGAGTCAACAAACTATATCTCAGCCACATTAAGATGACGGAACAATCCCTAAAATACAATGACCAAACACCCAAATACCAGAAGACGATCCCTCTCGACATAAATTACAAAATGCCACCTAGTACATTGACGTCGTTCACCTATGCGCTTTAATTTCAAACCCGAGGAGCCATTCCTTCTAATTATACCACAGATCAACGAGTCCTCTCGTCGGCCACTGCTAGTGACAGCATTGTTAAAACTGTGTCATAAAAATTTACGGCCCGTGATGATGCCGACTATGCTTGACAGTTGAAACATTGGCCACGAATTGATTATACTTCATAAAAGATAGCTTAATCTCTATGACATATGTCAAACTGATGTATGCGTTATTGTCAGCCTGTCAAGCGCTATTGTTACTGACAGATGACGCAGAGATCAAATTATCTTTGAAATATAGTTAATAGCTGAGCCCGCGACATTGCGCTTGTCACAGTCAAAGTCAAATATATTTATTTCATTCAGGCCACTAAGCGGCACTTTTGAACGTCAACAATTAAAATTTACAAGTAATAAAAATGTATTCTACCGTCCATTTGGAAAAGAAGCTTGTTATGGAGAAGAACGGACAAGACACTCCATACATACTCTTTAAAAAAAAATTACAATATTTACATAAGTACTTATATTAATTAATTCATATGTGAGGCAGAGGAAGATGCAACCAGAATAGCACTACACATTATGCCTGAAACCTTTTCACCCGTTAAGGGTTAATTTTTTAAATGACAGGATACATATTTGTTTAAGTTTCAAGTAAATCTAACCACAACTAAAAATGTTCCTTACACAATATTCACATAGGGAAACTGTGGAAAATTTCAGCTCCAAGGTCCAAGGACTATACTGACCTTGGCGTTAATGTGTCAGAAAGTCTGAATTTTGCTTGGAGTAGAAACGCCGGGACTCCCAGAAGGTCAAACACAGATGTTATTAGTGATGTTCTTCAGAAAGTCCAGCTGCTTAGTACTCAGAACCGGCGTGCTTTTATGATCAGAAGTATGAACATTAATACAGCAAAAAGAGTTTGTAAGGACCGTAATGCCTTAAAAGTTCTGGCGTTACGACCGCGAACCGGAAGACGTCGCGTTGGAAGGCCTCCCACCAGGTAGACCGATGACCTGGTTAAGGTTGCAGGCATCCGCTGGATGCGAGACGCACGAGACCGATCAGCAACGCTTGCGGGAGGCCTATGTCCAGCAGTGGACGTCTTACGGCTGATATGAGGATGATGAAGGATCGTAATAGACGGCGTTCTTTATTTTCTGCCTATCCATGGGCAAAATGCGTAAGAATTATATATATTTGTAAGTTACGTATGTATACACATGGCATCTCTAGTCGCCGTAGTGCTCTGTGAATTATACCTTCCTTTAATTAAATCGGGGTACATAAATTCCCGGCTCACTAAGTGTAAGACAGTGCGGTTAGTGTTCGCTTATGGTTTAATTTCATGTTGCCAGTGTTGGATTGTCGTATCGTTTCTTACGAGTGTTTGTGTTGTCTGGTTTGGTGTAACTTATTGTTTCTTCGGATGATGATAAGAACCGTACATAATGGAAATAGCTATGTTTGTGAAATCGAACCCAAATCGTTTTAGACGTCTGGCTGACGTAATTTCACGTAACAGACGCGACAATGACCTACTATGTAGCCATCTGCACTAATGCGCAAGAGTGTCTACTGCATGTCAAATTACCTAAGCAAAAGAAAGAATTTCTGCTTTCATTATTCAAAAACAGGCTCCGAAGCTTATGTCAGTGAATTCCTTACTGAGAAAGAATGTTGAATAAGTATTGTATATAATATGAATTGTAGATATAATATGAATTTTCATAATTGTTGTCTGTATAATATAAATTGTATTGCGGTGATCTGGATAAATTGTGATTAGAAACTATCCGGTGTGTCTGTTAATTGCCTTATTGTTTTAGCGTCAAATTATAACTTTTGCATGCCTACTGGTAAAATATGGATAAACCTACCTTTTATCTGTTAATCACCATATACTGTACCCATATTTGCAGAATAAAAACCCAACCTTGACAAGGTGAATACCAGTTCTAAGATAGTGGTGGTGGAGATAGTAGTGTTGCAAGTGTGATACTGGAGTAGGTGCCCAGTGCTTGTAACACAGGTTAATTCCTAACGCGGGGCTGGGTCTGACTCTGTCCTCTGCTGTAACATGCCTCATTTATCTTCTATATTTATGTGTTTGTATTTAGGATGATTATGTAAACTACATACATACATAAACTCACGCCTTTTTCCCATGGGGGTAGGCAGAAACTACAGAACGCCACCTGCTACGATCCTTACATAATTATGAAAACTAACTATATAAAAAACAATATGAACATAATTTTTCTAAAATTAAACCTTTATTTACTCAGCAATTAAATATAAACGTTGGTAATGGCCTGAAATCCAAATAAACTCCGTTAATGGTCTTCGAAGACGAACATGAAAGTAATATTTCAAATTGGTCGCAGATTATCAAAGTTTTACCAAACTTTAAAGTGGATCTAAAGACCAAAATAGACTTCTAATTGGGAGCTGTTAATAGGGCATTATTATTATTGTGATTGATAACTGATAAGTAACAGCCGAAATATTCAAATTAATTTTATTTCTTTATAAATAGCGTTATTCAAATACCAGGTTAATGCGGCAAGTAGCGATATTTAGAATTAAATTTAAAATTTAGTTTTTGTTGATAAAATTGAATTGAATCGAAACACGGGGGCCATATACTAGCTAAATGTTAGACTAGAAGTTAAACTGGATTAAGTCTTATCAGCTTAGTATACCTAATAAACTTGTACTTTAACCTTCAATTTCTAGAACGTTAATTCAATTTAATCTTTTGTTGAAACAAATTCAATGTTTTTTTTTTTAATACCTTCTCTCGCTCACTCAAAATTATGTTAACACCAACTTTAGCAGGAGTAAACTCTTAGAGATAATGAAATTGTTTGAAAAGTCCGCTGCTATTTAAAAATATCAAAATAAACTAGGTGCTCATAAAACTCTAATATAATGTACTACTTTCAAACAGACTAAAACATGGCAAATGGCAAGTATAAAACTTCAAAACCGCTTACTTAAAAAGTCACGTCCTCAAGTAAAAGGTTCCATATGTATTACATTAATATGCACACGGCGAAACTTGTCTGTAGATAAGCTTTAACTAATTAAGTTTAGGGCGGACCCTTTTAAAGCTCATTAAAATTAAATGCTGGCTGGCAACACTGATGCTCGATTGTTGGCAACATTGAGAGGTGTATGTGTGACCGTGGATGTTTTGAGGTCGCTGTTATTAATGTCACGTATACCAGGGACTGGCTAACAGATGTAATTAAAATTTTCACTCAGAACTGCAGTGGTCAATCTGAAAATCTCTTAACTCTTAACGGACTCAGTTTGGCTACTATTGATCTAGCAAGGGGTATCATACTATCATGGACCCTTCCTAGACACGACGGCAGTGTCCAAACACAGGATAATATGCCTCTCCTTGTCTGTTTTGCTCATCTTGCTGTCCCATATATTTTTTTTTTTTTAAAATCGCTTTCGCTTTCAGACTGTCACTTGGTCTAGGACCTCTTGCGCCATACCGTCTGGTGGACTCAGTAGCCGTGGCTTAGACCCCACGGTAAAGCGAAAAGAAAAGCCGTGGATGGGCCACTCGCCAAGGCTTCTGCCGATAAGCCGACGTCGTAGCGGCCAACAAGTAGGTTGCGGTGCCGCTTGGACGATATCGCAACCGAGGCGGGCTGCGATTTTGTATGGGAAGCATCGCGGCTGAGGGTTGGAGGCTGCGGCGGGAGAGGAGTGTTGGTATTACGGTGCTCCACTCTCCGAATCCTGAGCGAGCTCCTGTGAGCGAGCTGCATCTCCGGCACTTTCCTGGATAGAAAGAAGAGGACTACCCGTTGGATTAGTTTTCCGACAACCCAGCTGTAGGCATTGGGTAGATGCGATGATTTGTATTCGAGAGGTGAGCGTGCTTACAGCTCCGGGACCATTCTGGAGAAATGGGAGCCAGCTTCTCTGGCGTCCTTAACGGGGATTGAATCCGCTAGCACCAACTGCGCTGGTGCCGGTGCTTGCACTAATGCTGGCGTGCTGGGGTGCGTGTGGTGAGCGGCTTTATTGCTCCGGTACCATTCTGGACAAATTGTAGTGAGTAATCACGATGCGACTCACATTTTCTCTTGAGTACCAGGGGCGAGTGCTCTCGGAGGCGTGACCTACCGAAGATGGTCCCAGACACCTCGTAAGGGGTTGCCTGGTATAGTGTGCCGCCTTTTATAACGTAAAGTTGGTGAAGGAGGCCACTATAGGAAAACTCAGTAGACAAATAGGGGTATGTCTCCGAATCCTCCGCGGCTGTTGTAGCTTTTTTAGAGTTCCTTTGTATTTTTTTGTATGAAAGTTTTTATTTTACACTCATTAGTTATCTACTTAATGGACACGTTCTATAGTGAAGTACCTACAATGCCCAAAGTTATACCAGAATAGATAACCCAAATAACATAAAACTTAGCAAGTCGGTTAAAAACACAAGTAGACCTGCGCCTGCATTAGGACGCAAGATACTTTCTATTCCGGTAGCAAATATGGTAAATCTACAGTAAAATAATATTTTTTCTATAGAAAGAAGAGAACAAATAAAAAGAAGAAGAAGTATATTAAAGAAGAGAAGAAATGATATTACAACAGTCGGTTAAAAGGTAAACAAAAGAAAGGTTATAATATGCGCGAGCGCAGCCGTGAGTGGAGGCGTGCAACAGTTGACTGTCAAGGCGGTGTGGCGCTCGCTCGGTCGACGGCCGGCTGGCACCCCGTTGCCCTACGTCCTTCGTTCACTGCCAGGGGTGACAATCTTAATAGTGGCTAGCGAGTAATTGTTCTAATATAAGTGTATAAAATTAGATTGGACAGCAAAAGTATTGCCACTCCATACATTTAAATGACATTTTAATTTGTTATCATTATATCGTAAGTTAACTAGTGCACCAGCACAGAGATGGCGGTATTCATGATGTATAATTTAATATAAGTACCAGCAAGTAATCTAAATTTTCATTTTGTCGAGCAACGTCTGAGTAGCTGATTGATATTGGGTCAGACTGACGTGCGTTTGAGTCCTGGTTCGAATCCCGCGAATTATGCCACTTTTTGTTTCTATAAATTTATTAAAACAAATATGTTGGCATTCGTTCCAAAACCTGTATCCAGAGGGCGACACTTTCAGTTTCTCAATTTTGTCGCTGAGATAGACCTCTATTTCATATACAAAAAAAGTCCCCTGTGTTCACTGCCGCTGGCGCACGACGGTATTGAGAGGAGCGGGCCTCAATATAATAAAAATATAGCACATTAGAACAACCAATAGTAGCAGGTCTTGGCAAAAACTCATTCACATACAGATATGACAATAACCCGTACCATTACCGCCACCATTTTGTTATTAAAATCAAGCATATCACCACCTACAAGTGTTAATGAGCCATTTTATGAACACAATGTTATTCTCATTCACATCTTAGGTTTAAGCACCCATTAAGATGGTACATAGACGTATGTTTATATGGAACAATCTTATACTTAGAAGGAGAATGCTTTTACAGAGGTAAGGGTGGGTTATTAAAGATACAGAGGTTTAAAACAGATTTAAGTAGATCTAAATCTGAGGTATCACATTTCATCAAGATATAAGCAGCCATTCAGGCGTGCTTTGTTATTAACCATCCAAACAACTAAACATACATACTTTTACATGTATAACATAAAGGAATAGGACAATAGGCATAATTTACTGTCTCCTGAGATACAGGTTAACTACCTAGTTCAGGAGGTTAGCTTTTATGTAACAGTGACGCTTGTTTGCAAATAAATAAATTATTATAATATTATTGTTCAATTTATTTATTATGTTTACATATTTTTACTTTTGTAGGGAATACTGTGTAATTGTCAGGAAAAGCCATTATTTGCATTTGCAGCATTTGCAGACAAACGAACTTCTTTGCTCACACAATATAACTGATCACTTTGTGTATTGGAGAATAACGTTAACGACATTCCACTATAGCACGTAGTTTGATATACACGAACAAACAGTAACTCTCACTTTATTTCTTTCAGTCCAGTTTTATTACCAATTCACAACTCAACTCCTCAGTCCTGGACCGATCTCCCCTGTTCGCGCCATAAACTAGTGCTTAGTGTTACGTCAAGTTGACATCTGTCAAAGTCATTCGAAACCATGGCACTCATCAGAACGAAACCCATATAAGTGCCTACACATTTATAAATATTACCTATACCAATATTAAAATTTCCCTTGCTGTTTTTAAAAAGAGAGTGAAAGAGCACTATCTTTCCATTCCGTCATAGTTGCAAATAATCATGCAATACCTATTATTTGTTTATTTAGTATTTATTATTATATATATATATTATATATATATATTTAATTTATTGATATGTATGTTTATGAGAGTATTTATTAATTAGTTATATTTTTTTTTTCTATTTTATAGTAAATTGTTTGATGTTTTTCTTTTTATTGCCCCTCTACACACGGTATCTACATATCTTATTTTCAACTCTCCTCTCGCAGGTATGCTGGAAGAGATTTCTTTGAAATAAGCGTACCTTTGTACCTATTTTCTGTTCCTTCCTCTTCTTGTCTCTTTATTATGTGTGTGTACATTAATGGTTAAATAAATAAATAAATAAATAAAAAGAGGAAATTTTTTTTTGTTTGTTTGTTTGTTTGTACCGAATAGGCTCCAAAACTACTGGACCGATTTCAAAAATTATTTCACCGTTGGGAAGCTTCTCTATCCCCGGGTGACATAGGCTTTTTATCCCTGAATTCCCACGGGAACGGGCACTACGCGGGTGAAACCGCGAGGCGTCCTCTAGTATCCTATAAAAATAAAATAAAAAAGCATTTAAAATACAAAAATAGTAGTCCACCGGTATCGGAAACAAGGCCAAGTTACCGGTGGTCAGGGCTCCTGAGAGAGGAACCGCCTGACTATACGCGCCGTGTCCAGGAGTACCGCTTTCTGGATCAAGCCCTTGATCCAGCTGCCCAACGAGAGCCTCCTCAGATGTTCTCGTCGAGGCTCTTGGCTATTATACCATTTGCCATCACGACTATCGGCACAATGACTGCTGTATTCACATCCCACATGCTAACAATCTCGCGAGCTAGATCTCAGCGAGCTAGAGCTCAGTCTTCACGAGGTTCTTGTCATTGGGGACCGCTATATCAACAATAATTGCGCGATGCTCTAGTCGGTCACCAAGTCTGTCAGACTTATTGGCAACAATGAGGTAGGAATCTAGTGATGTCTTACTGCAGAGTGCTCCCTCAAAAGCTCTTGTAATGCTCCAATAACAACTCATTCTAGTCTATGAATCGAATGTGGAAAACATATTATTCATATACATACAAAACGCAGCTTACATTTATCTTGGGATTGTGCACAATTCGCATTTAATTATGTGAATTTATAATTATTTGTTAAATAATATATTAATTATTTTTTATAATTTTACGTTGAAACTGTAAAAGAATAAGTAAGTTATCTTTTTAGTGCCAACTTTAAAGCCAAGATCGTATCGTGCTAAGTAACATAGGTTACTTAGCACATACTTTGGATAAATAATTATATGACTGTATCTAACTTGCATTTGTATTTTGACGGTATTGTGACATGTACAGAATTAATCGAAGACAAAGCATAATCTAAAACGTAACTTTCTTATCCTTTGACGAGTAAACCATTATAATAAACTAGCGGACGCCTCGCGGTTTCACCCGCGTAGTTCCCGTTCCCGTGGGAATACAGGGTTAAAAAGTAGCCTATGTCACCCGGGGATAGTGTAGCTTTCCAACGGTGAAAGATTTGAAATCGGTCCAGTAGTTTCGGAGCCTATTCGGTACAAACACACAAACAAAAAAATATTTCCTCTTTATAATATTGGTATAGATTAACATTTCGATAGACCGATAACTGATCTCCACCTACATAGTTTATAAAGCTTTAGCCGGATCACGTTTAACTTTCCCAAAATAAGCAGCTCATGTTATTAATCCCATACCCTCCTGTTAGCAGATCATCCGACGAGACCTAACAATCTCGGATTAACGGAAACTTTTGTACCCTTCAACCTATTTTACCAAATCAACATCAGAACAGGGACGGGCCTGTATAATCCAATAAGAAGATCCAAAAACCTACCTAAGTATACAAGTTATACCAAAAAATATTTTCGTCTCCAGGTGAAATAAATTCATGGAAAACATTGAACAAATCAGACAAAAACACGCGAATCAAACTGAGCGTGAAATTATTCTGAAATACTTTTTACAACTTGGGACTAAGTAAGTTAACTTAAATCAAAGTTTGTCATTATTTGGAAGCTATTTTTGTCTGTTCCAAAGTAAATTTAATTATAAGTAATCATTTGGGAGGATCGTAGGTGGTACAGATGGCGTTCTGTAACTTCTGCCTACAAATTTATCCATGAGAATAAGGAGTGTCTTACGTATGTGTAATCGTCATCCTACTATGAAAGATTTGATGAAACAACTATCTCGGATAGCATTACCGATAAAACAATTGGTTAGCCAAAATGAAATACAACAAGAAAACAAATCAAAATTTAAAAAACCGCCGTCACATTTTTATTACATGCTATATAATTTATCTAGTACATAGTAGATACGCTTCTATCGTTAATCTATTGAACACGTCATTATGACACGATGTCTTGCGAAGACACCCCGATTCAAACAGTAAAACGCCCATAACGTTTGAACGGCTGAACCGATTTTATTCTAACATAGCTAAGAACACTCTCGACAAAATCACCCGTCAAACAAAAAAAAAACAAAATCGGTTCATCCGTTTAGGAGCTATGATGCCACAGACAGACACACAGATACACAGCACCACACGTCAAACTTATAACGCCCCTCTTTTTCCGTCGCGGTTAAAAAGTAGATAATATAAGAGCAAGATAATGTTAATGGTAGTGGAAATGTTTGTAAAAGTAATCTCTGGAAGACGAAAAATGTTTTGAATGATAGAAATCTATACTAAGTTGAGTACCATAGGTCTTTTATTGCAAATACATACGTGATTTCTGCGAGAGCAAAGCCACATAACAGAGCTAGTAGGGAGCTAATTTAAATGCAAAGGTTGCCGTAGCTATATTTTCAGCAACATCTCTAAGTCGATTACGTCACTCACGTAAAAGATATTTAAGCGAAGACCACAAAGCTGTCAGATATTTAACTTAATATTCTAGCAAATTGTTACACTCGAGAAAATGGCTCGATATTTCATTAAATGAGACTGAAAATGCAATAGATATATATTAGCGTATAAATTGGCTATCACATATATTTTTAATATATCGTTTATATGAAACGAAGTCAATATTAAATGTCTCACAAGTGTATTGAACGGTTAACCCATTATGAATCGCGTTTCTAATTAGATCTGTTTAGATCTTTCGCGTTTTCTGATTAGATCTGTTATACCCCGCTGCTGGGCTGGGCTGATGCAACCCTTTGTACAAACTTTTATTTAACTTGCAAAGTATGTAAGTGTGTTCGGTTAAAATCTTGCAACTGAATTTTAAAGCAATTATCCTCTACGTTTAAGATGAAATTAATACGAAAAAAGAGCTCGTGGCTAAATAATAACAGCCGCTCGGGTCGATCATCAAGGTTAAGCAACGCTTGACGAGGCCGGTCTATGGATCGGTGACCACTTCAACCTACCTTGTGCTTTCCTCCGTGCCTCGGAAAGCACGTTAAGCCGTTGGTCCCGACTGTCATTTGAAGATCTTTGACAGTCGTTACGAGTAATCAGAAGCTTGAGAAGTGACGCCAGTCTAGCCAAGGGGTACCGTGTAACCAAGTTACTGGGTTGTGCAGGTCAGATAGGCAGTCTCTCCATGTAAAACACTGGTACTCATCTGAATCCGGTTAGACTGAAGCCGACCCCAATATAGTTGGGAAAAGAGTAGGCAGATTGATTGATAAAGATGTATTTTTGCATATACGTTTAGTTTGGACGACAATGCATGGTTAGCTAAGTGACGTCATTCTAAATCCAATATGGCGGACGGCCCAAGATGGCGGACTAGTTATTTTTTGTGCACTGCCATGATATGGGTATCAAATGAAAGGATTTGCTGAGAAGAACACGAAAGAAGATTAAGAATAGTTTTATTTGCAGGCCAGTATTTTCAACAGGAGTCAAGTTCTTCTTTCAATTTACGTTTAGATCTGCCGCGATGTCGCAGAGCTAGCGTTTAATGGGAATCAGTCCTGTCAACTCGTCCAAGCAAAATCGCGCTTTTAGCTCTCTAAAAAAGCGCTGTTAGCTCTCTAAAAAAGCGCTGTTAGCTCTCTAAAAAAGCGCTGTTAGCTCTCTAAAAAAGCGCTGTTAAAAAAGCGCTGTATTTGGCGCCAAATTCAAAAACATTTTGATAACGGCACATCCATTTTTATTATCGTTTCACGGCACAATTCGTAAAACTGACTCAGAATAAACTGACGGCAATTTACACATTACTGTGGAACAATAGAACGTGAAACAAAGTTAGCTACATATTACAAACTAGTTAGCGAGGAATCCCCAAGTTTGCTGGTTCCAAAGATTTTTAGTAGATCTGCATATCATAATTATGATTTCAAAAAGCGCTAGATCTGGCGCTGATAGCGCTTAGTTGGCAACATTGATGGGAAGACTGAAGACAAGTGATATTCTATAAACGAAAACGTCGCAAATGTATGGGATTGTCAAATGCTATCGAAATTTTTCGTGACCAATCCCTTAAATTTTGGCATTTCTACCATCTCCATCGCCGATAGAATGACAATAAATTATGGACATATTATTCTATAATCCCAAGATCAACATGCCATAATAAGGTCAGTCTATAAACCCAAACTATATCAAATATCTTGATCCCTTCCCTCCCCTTTTTGGACAATATCCAGGATAGTATTAACGTATGCAAATGGTAGCAGTAATTCCACCCGTGTGTCTACCGGTTATTATCATGAGGAGTCGTTCTCCTTTTTATGGAGCTATCAAAATCTTAAATTTAATCAAGTTCGGATGGCTCAGCCGTTTCTACGGGTGAGGATTTTGCTGAAGAAATTATTGAAGGAACTGGGCTCGGGGAAATTCATATTTTTTGCTATTTGTGTTACCATAGAGGCATAGAGCATAGAATTTAATTCAATGTAAATTATTTTTTTGTGTGCGTAGAATAAAAATAAATTAATGTGATAATGAAACTATACTATATATTATATAATATTATAAAGCTGAAGAGTTTGTTTGTTTGTTTCAACGCGCTATTCTCAGGAACTACTGGTTGGAATTGAAAAATTCTTTTTGTGTTGGATAGTCCATTTATCGAGGTAGGTTATATAACATCACGCTACGACTAATAGGAGCGGAGCATAAATGAAAAATGTTGCAAAAACGGGAAAAATATAAATTTTTGAGAGCTTCCGTTGTGTCGTGAATACTTTTTTGTTTGTATCTATGGTTTTATTTAAGAAACAAAAAGTGACTGACAAGTGATGTCATTACATACCTATGTAAAAAATTGTTGAAAATTATTAAAAGGAAAATATAAAATTATCTCTCTTAGTTTTGTTCCCAACATTTATGGCGACCGTGACAGGACCGATGGTAGGGTTGACATTACCAATGACTTAGACGTAACTGACGTACCACGACCTCGAACAACACGGTCAGGACGCACGGTACGTCCGCCGACACGTCTCAATATTTAAAATAGTACCTAGTAGACCTGCCGGTCCACTTGGGCCCGGGAGTGTCGTGAATACTTTTTTGTTTGTATCTATGGTTTTATTTAAGAAACAAAAAGTGACTGACAAGTGATGTCATTACATACCTATGTAAAAAATTGTTGAAAATTATTAAAAGGAAAATATAAAATTATCTCTCTTAGTTTTGTTCCCAACACGTTGCGTGCGAATGTATAATCATTTATAATGGAATTGTTCATCTTTAAAAGATCTAAAAAAAGTCCGGGTCAGCATATCTCTATCTTTTAAGATTAACTCACTATAACCTTTTTATATGGTAATCAAATTTGTTCATTTGCGAAGGAGTTTTATCAACAACTGTACTAATATTATACAGCTGAAGAGTTAAAGTAAAGTAGGTAGTGGTAGGTATATAGATAGCCAGTTGACGAGAGCGAAGCCGCGGGGGTCAGCTAGTTTAAAATATAAGTCATGGTATTGATGTCTTACTACTTTTACCCTCAGTTTCCCACTTTAAAATTATCGCTGAATTAATGTGACAAATTGTCAAGCACGCGTTATCTGCTGTGATTGGTTGAAGGAATTTTCGACAGCCAATCACAGAAGATAACGCGTGCTTGACCATTTGTCACATTAATTCTGCGATAATTTTAAGGTGGGAAACTGAGGGTTAATCATGAACAAAATCATAATGGAATGAATAAATGGAAAAGATTGCTTAATTCATTCAAAAATTCCTTAACGCTACATACACTAAATCAAACCTGGTATAACAATGTCAAATATATTTATTTCAACTAGGCCATTAAGCGGCACTTTTGAATGTCAACAATTAAAATTTACAAGTTATTAAAGTTGATTATACCGTGCATTCGTAAAAGTAGCTTATTATGGAGAAGAAGGGACAAGAAACTGCATCAACCCTAAAGATAACCCATTTGACCCACAACATAATCACCAACACATTAAAACAATACATTATCCTGATGATTACATTTTGATTAAACACAACGTTACCATAAATTCTCCTGATGTTTCCCTCAGTCATTTCTTAAGACACCCATGGGTATGGATGAAAATATTTCATAAAAACAGTAGAGAAATGGAGCTTGGAATACTGACACTGTTTTTCCCAGAGGTTTGTACTCTAGGGAGGCGGGAAAGACACGCTTAATAATAATTTGATTAGTCTGTCTGATGTACATATTATAAGCAAAATAGAAACTTCGTTACAATATTCTGATATCAGAAATTTCTCGTGAATGTTCAATCTATTTCGATGTAAATATTTTATAAGCGATGAGAATTTCTTATGACTTGATTTGTTAAAAGTAAAATTCTTTCCAATTCGGGATTCGTATTAAGAATTCGAATAAGTATAACGGTTTTCAATGTAAATAGCCACTTTTCTGAGAATTGAATATTGAAAATCATCATTCTTGTGGATTTATTAGTAACACGTATTTCGTAACCTTTGCATTTCAATTCATTTTTGCCAAATATGATTCATGTGCTATTTTCTGAGAATGAAATTCTGTGTTAAGGTAATATTAACAATACAGTACAATATTAGCCATGACCCAAAAAATATAAAAGCTTTTCTTTCAATACTAAATTAACTCATTTCTACCCGCGGCTTCGACCGTGTGTGAAAAGTGTATCATCATCCCAAGGGAAAGTTATACCGGGATAAAAAGTATCATATGTATTATATCCAGGTTATGAACTATCTGTGTGCAAAATTTCATCCAAATCCGTTGAGCCATTTTTGCGTAATTGAAACACAAACATATTTTATAAACCTTTACATGTATTATTATGTTTATTTTTGGCTTGTATAACCATGTCCAAAACAGAAAACCTTTTACACAAAAACTGATTTATAATTCTAGACAACCAGCACCCATTATTTAGATAACAAAACGAACAAAGCTTAGAAACGACACGTTACCGACACACAAGCAGGAAATAAATACGGAGGTAATCTCCCTGTAAAACGTTTTCAATGAGTAAATTTGTATTTTAATCTGGGCCGAGACGGGAAAGTGGAAACGGTTTTAGGCCTCAATTCCGTTGTTTTCGAGAGCGATTCCCTATCCTTATCTAACAAACTCCGAAATATTCCAGATGACAGAGACAACAGATGTGAATTTCAGGATTAGGAGTTAAATTTGTTGCCTTGTACATTGTACATGGTCCTCATGTATTTATATGTATTATTCAGTTTGACATGCTGGTTTAATGATCGAGATTATTTCAGCTGTTACAAATTACAATTCGATGTTTCCGTTTTCAATTTTGGTAAGTGGGAATGTTTTCTGGGTCATTGGGTGCTTATTAATGGTACTAATAAACCACACTGGTGATATAAACACTGAATATAATATCAGTAAACCATATTCTACTCTGATTGTGAATGGAATGCCAATTATTATTATCAGAGTAGAATCGGTTTAAAGAGGTAAATTAGTACTGTTTAAGTAGTTATAGTATTACTTTAGCTTTATTTAAATCTGTATGCACACAGACGTACAGAGGCGGACTTAATGCCTTAGACATTTTTATACTAGTCAACCTTTGGGTGATGCAGAGACAAATAAACTTTACTGTAGACGATGAAAATACGCAACCAATATCTGAACTGATACTTAATTCTTGAGTAATATAGGACTTAGGTCAATGTTAAGGAAATCAAAATCACTTCACTTAACTAAAATATCAACCAGACAGAAGACCTGTGAAACTTTAAAATCTCTGTAGAGTGTCAGAGCCACTCACATAACAACATCAATTTTACTTTAGATCCACTTGAGATACGTGTTGGATAGAATATTTGATACCGTATATTAGAATTTCACGAACGTACGTGAAATTCTGTGGAGAATAAACAAAAATTGCATGTGAGGCAACTTGGATATGGCAACCGAAACCAAAGTGAAAATGACCTTGTTATGATTGTACAAAATAATTTTGTTTCCGCTTTGAATTATATAAGAACCTGACATAAATATAAAATATTTTGAAACATTAAAATCTAGAAATAGTTCGTGTAATTCAACAGTATGCCAAAAATAAAACGTATCTGCAAACCTCGTTTATCTGGATGATTTATTTTCAAATGACTGCTGCAACTAAAAATACTGCCACATGATATATAACGTTATTATGGAATGCTGGTTTATAAAATACCACCATCAATAAACATTATTCTGAACATCAAATTTTCCTCTTTCTTTTGATTCAGTTCACACCATTAAGCAGAAGATAATCAAAACATTTATCCCTGCTTATAGAATTTTCCTTTAACATAAAAACCTAAACAAATCAAATACGGAGGGTTTTTCGTTTCGTTCTCCAATGGAATAACACCCTCGCCCAGTTTGTCTGGCACCGGTTTATAGGCTTCTGAATATTTTAATTTAGCCGCTTTAACTGCGGCAATATTTCGTATGAGGCATCCTTAATTATCTTTGGATCTATTCATACGTCAAATGGATTTATATTGTCGATACAGCTTTATGTAATGCTCATTATTGCAAAGATAGCAAATGGGGCCCGATTTGAATGAGATTTTATTTCGGCTATATCTTTGGCTTAATTTCGGGTTTTATCGGGCCCATTCAGGGAAGAATTTGAGGCATTATGTTCATATATTGGCTGGGATTACGTTTTATGACAGTTTCGTGGAATTTGTAAATGGAACGTGTTCGGTTATTGAAAATATCTTTATAATGTTCGCCATTATTAATAACGGGCCTCGGTTTTCTACCATGGATGACGTTACGGATTTCTATATGGCAATGATGACAACTATATTTTGTGTATAAGTCCATGAGATAATAATCCTACCGATAATCAAACAAACGATTAATCTTAGCACAAAAAAAATACAATATTTTTGCTGTAATGGGTATATATATGTATTATTTGTTTTTACCACTTCATGATTTTCCAGAGCTAGTCTAGTTGAATGAGGAGAAAATAACTGACTGCAGCTTTACATTTTGAACTAACAGCCCATATTATGAGATTCAATATGAGAAGAGCTTAAATATTCCATATATGAGCAACCGCAGCTTCCCTAATACCTATTAGGAAATTTATTATCTCGAACAATGCTGATCTAACCCTCTAATACCCATGAATATTAATGAATCAATTTGCACACGTCTGAATGAAATCAATTTCAATCATAAAGACGTTAATAAGATTCCAAACACATTTGCCAAAGTGCTTCTAAATCGTACCTTTTTATGGGATAGATAAGGACGATTGGTTCGACGTGGATACGAGTATAAAATGCTGAATGAATTTATATGATAAGTAGTTCCGAACTTGAAAAGTCTTTACATTTTCATCAATTACTTTATTTCTCATGGTGACCATATGATTAAAAGAGTCATGTATAAAAGACGGAAAAAGTGGCCGTGTACTAATGGCCTGGCTGCAAACAGTAAAAAATAATATTATAGCGAACAACACAACAAAAGAAATAACCTGCAACCGTACGGTGTGGTCAGAGACTGACCCCAAAGAAACTAGGATAATTTATAGCCAAAGACAAAGATAATCATCATTACCTTCAATAACACAAATACAATAGTAACAACGTAATAATAATATCATTGTAACACCTGTTTTGTTCGAGGCAAATCTTTGTTAAAAAAATGTTAGCTTACTTAATTATCGTATACGAAATACACGTCTTCCATTCCTTTTGACTCTTTTCTATTTCAACCTCGCCGCTAGGTTGTGAAACCGATTAAGAACTGCACTTTGAAATAATAGTTTTACCCCGAACCCAAATCAACGTTACATCATCCCTTTTCATAAGAAAAACATGCACAACCATATAAAATCAGCACATGAAGCCAATAAAATTTTAATGAATGGAAACAAAGAACAGTCAGTCGCAAGTTCTCTTGTAAAGCACAAATTTAATTATTATGAAAAGTGTGCAACCTCTGTATTAATTAAAATAATTTTACAAACTAATGTGTAATACAATAATTATTGTAATTGAGCAGCACAGCCGTACCGAACTGATTGAAAATAATAAATTGCCGTTGTAAGTGTAAGTGATCGCACGTTGCCGATTATTGAATTATTTTTACTGAAATTTCTCTGAATGTAGGGATTTTCTTTTCAAAAGTTTCATAATTGGCTAGGATTTAACATTGGGTTTGGTGTGATTGGATCATTTTTAGTAGGCAAGCATAATATTTCGCAGTCTTTTACAGGGTTCCAAATAATAATATTT